>CM077672.1:69452373-72389055 GCA_039707655.1 Elymus sibiricus | reverse complement strand
GATATTCTGAAAAACCAAAAATAGGCAAAAAACAGCAATTGGCACTGGGCACTAAGTTAATAGGTTAGTCCGAAAAAATGATATATAATTGCTTGTAAATGTATATAAAACATCTAAGATTGATACTATAATAGCATGGAACAATCAAAAATTATAGATACATTGAAGACGTATCAGTTACGCCCGATCTGCTTGTGGAAACAATTTTGGACACAACACTGATAAGTCGCCTGTGCACTCTTCAAACCGAACGACATGGACGAAAGCAGAAAGCTCAAAAGGGTGTGATAAAAGCCGTCTTTTCCTGGTCCTCCTGCTTCATCTTGATCTGATGATAACCGGAGTAAGCATCCAGAAAACATAAACACTCACAACCCGCCATGGCATCAATGATCTGGTCAATACGGGGCAGAGCAAAAGGATCACTGGGACAAGCTTTATTCAGGTCCGTGTAATCAACACACATCCGCCAAGTCCCATTTTTCTTCAGAACAAGCACTGGGTTAGCCAACCACTCTGGATGAAAAACTTCAACAATGAACCCGGCAGCTAGGAGCCGAGCTACTTCTTCGCCAATAGCTTTTCGCCTCTCCTCATTAAAGCGACAGAGATACTGGCAAACAGGTTTAAACTTAGGATCCACATTAAGGGAGTGCTCAGCATGTTCTCTCGGCACACCTGGCATGTCAGAAGATTTCCATGCAAAAATGTCCCGGTTCTCATTAATGAACTCCATGAGCGCGCTTTCCTATTTGGGATCCATATTCGCCCTAATGGTAAACTGCTCAGAAGAATTACCAAGGGTGAAATCAACTTTCTTGGTGTCTCGAGCCGACTTGAACTTGAGCAAGGGGTCAGACTCAGTCATCGGCTTCTTCAGAGAGGTCCTGTCAGCCGGGTCGACATTGTCCTTGTAATACTTCAGCTCTTTTGCAGCACAAGCCGACTCAGCATAAGCGGCATCTCCTGCCTCGCATTCTAGTGCAATTTTTCTACTACCTTCAACGGTAATTGTTCCTTCAGGTCCAGGCATTTTCAACTTCAAATAAACATAGCAGGGGCGTGCCATGAACCGTGCGTAAGGCGGCCTGCCGAATAAGGCATGATATGGGCTCTTAAGCTTGACCACCTCAAATGACAGGAACTCTGAACGATAGTTGTACTCTGTACCAAAAGCCACTTCCAAGGAGATTCGACCAATAGGATAAGTTGACTTGCCAGGAACAATGCCGTGAAAGATGGTGGTTGATGGAGTTAGCTGTTTTTCTGACAGATTCATCTGCTTGAATGTGTCGTAATACAATATATTAATGTTGCTTCCTCCATCCATGAGTACTTTAGACAGTATATAGCCGCCGACTTGCAGAGCAACGACCAGAGCAACACCGCCTGGGTGATCAATATACTCAGGATGATCCGCCCGACTCCACGTAACCGGTTGCTCAGACCAGTTTAGATAATAAGGGACAGCAGGCTCAACCATGTTAACAGCTCTCCGATGAACCTTCCAATCACGCTTGCAAGTACTAGTGGTGAAGACGTGGTACTGACCACTATTCAGCTGCTTAGGATTGCTCTGAAATCCAGACTGACCTCCGTGATTCTGATTTCCCTAGTTATTCCGCTGGTTGCTGCCTCCGCCATTGCCAGCCCCCTGGAACCCAGAATTCTGACCACTATTCCCTTAGAACCCGGGGCCTATGAAGTGCCCCTGTGAGCCGTCACCCTGAAAGCCGGCTCCTTGGTTGCCGGGTCCAGGATTACCAGGGTGTCCACCATTGCCGCCTCCATTGTGTTGATTTTGAAATATCCGCTTGGAGAATTCTTGCATAATGTAATAGTTTGCCCATGAATGGGTAGACGGCTTACCATCGAAACTGTGTTTTGGACACGGACCCTTGAGATCCTCTTCAAAGCTACAAGGGCGATTACTAGAAAAAGGCTTTCTGGAACTATTGTTCTGACGCTGGTTTTTTCTGCCAGTATTGGTGTTTCCCACCAGATCAGAGTTTCCCTCATAATTCTTGCACTTGTTGTTGTTATTAGCCTGCCCATTTCCGTTATTCTGCTGGTGACCCTTGCCACCGTTTTTCTTACTTTTGCTTGACTTCTCATCATTAGAGGTTGGATCCTTTGTGCTATCAGATTTGGCATATCGAGTCAAGACATCCATGAGATCACCCATGTCTCTGACCTTTCTCTTGAGACGCCCCAATTTCTAGACCAACGGTTGAAACTTACAATTCCTTTCCAAGACAAGGACCGCTTGCTGAGACGTGATGCTGTCGGAAGAGTGGATGACCTCTGCAACCCGGCAAGACCAATGATGTGCTGACTCATCTTCGCACTGAACACAATGCTCGAGATCAACAATTATACTCGGGCGCTTGCAAGTTCCTTGGAAATTTTTAATGAAGCGCTCCTTCAACTCCTGCCATGAATTAACAGAATTTGCAGGCAAAATTTTCAACCAGGTACGTGCTAGCCCTTCCAGCATGAGAGGGACATAACGAGCACAAATAGCCGCACTAGCCTCCATCTTGTCCATAGCTAACTCATAGCTTTCAATCCACTCAGTCGGCTCCAAATCGGCAGTATAATTAGGAACCTTGCGAGGCCCCTTAAAATCCGGTGGCATCCACGCATCTCGTAACGCCGGGACCAAACACGGCGTTCCAATGATCTGGCTTGTGAGACCACCGGTGCGGGCAGCCGGCTGCGCTGAGGCGGGCGGTTCTTGTACAGCAAGCGGAACATATGTTGCCACGCGCAAAGCACGAGCAGCATTGACGATCGCCTGTGCGTTCGGGATTTCGGGTTGTGGCTGATTTTGAGGCGACTGCTGAGCCCTTCTCCGTTACGCACTATTGGAAACCGCCGATGACTCGGCATGCCGGCTCCTACTGCGGCTTGGATGATGGGTAGAGTGTAAGCGGTGCTGACTATGGGAGTAATTGGCCTGCTGAGTCATTGTTGTTTCAGCATCTCAATGGCGTTCCTAGCCTCAATCTGAACAGGATTGTCTCCTTCAATCGGAATCGCCGCCAAGTTATGAGTCGCTGTCAATACATTATCCACCGGGTTGGAGTACTGTCCAATCGGGGTCTGCAAACGTCGAGACGGCAATTGCTGTTGCTGCTAAACAGGTGGCTGAACCGGTGGTTGTACTGGATGCTGAACCTATGGCTGAGCCGGCTGCCGCTGAGCCGATTGCTGCTGAACAAGTTACTATAACAGGGGTCCCTCCGGGGATATGACGCCATCCCATGGGTTTACCGGAGCAGACGGATCGCGTGGTGTGCAGAATAGTTGGGTCAGCACAAGTGTGGTCAAAAGCCGGCTCTGGTGCCTTCTCTGGTGAACCACATCCAACTCGCTCTGGCGGCAGCTAAGATAAAGGGCCTCTGCCTCGAGACGTTGCCTTTCCTCTGCGATGCGAGCCTGGGCCTCTGCCATGCGAACGTTCTCTGCGTTTATATCCTCCTGGATCTTGGTTTGCTGCTCGGGACACTTTGTAATCTCTTCGTTGCGTGCTGCAGCGTTCTCCACAGTCACCGGCTCTACCAACAGAGTCCCAAGAGTAGCCATCATCTCGGCGAGTGCCTGCGCCCCGGTCTTCTGTGAGCTGGCGGTGGCTGCACCAACTCCTCCAAAGCCGGCTATGGTGAGGTTCTGCCCTGCCGCCGGATCTGCCGGGTCACGAAGGGGATCCTGCCTCCCTGCCATATAGACCGCAGCAAATTGGGGCGGCTCAAGGGCGTCAGGAAAAACTTCGTCAGTGTATCCTTCGAGCCTTCCATCGTATGGCGGACGGATCAATTCAGTCTCTCCCACCGATGACTCGCCATCAGATTGAACGAGCGTTTCATCTGCAGATAGGGAATTTTCTGACAAGGCCACCCCCTAGGTGAAACCCACGAAGGCCTGCATCCGGCCGGCTCTCGGTGGGTTGGGTCTTGCCTGGCGGGGACTGGCTCGGCGGGCTGACTCGGTGTTGGGGACGGCATCCAACTCGGCGGCTGACTCGTCGACGACGCCGATGAAGATATGGATCTTGCCGAAGGGGACCCGGTACCCGTACTCGATCGAGTCGGCCTCGGGGCCCCAGCCTGAGTTGTCGATGTAAAGCTTGCCACGGTGACTCTTGGTCATCTGACCGATCGCGTATCCCTCGATCCATGCCAGAGCTCCTGCCAAGAACTCAACTCCACCATGCGTAGGCCCCACGGTGGGCGCCAACTGTTGTGGTTTTGTCACGGCAGATGCCCTCGTGAAAGTACTTAGTGATGAGGCTATCCCACAAAGGTGGAAGCTTGACGGGGTTGATTGGGAAGCGAGAGACACGAGTTTACCCAGGTTCGGCCCCTCACGATGGAGGTAAAGGCCTACATCCTGCTTGATTGTTATTGCTGTGGACCTCGATTACATGGATGCGGATTCACTAACCTAGCTTTCGAGAGATTGAAACTTAGTCTTTTTGCCCTAGGTGCTCCCCTTTATATAACAGGTCGAGCCCCTAGGTTTACATCAGAATCCGGGTCACACTGCTAACCCATATCTTATTCTAACTCTATTCAACTTATTTTCCAAGGCAAATCTTTCTTTGACTGGATTTTTTTTTCACGAGCCGGCCCACACGATGAGCCGGCCTTTGCGCCGGGTCTCTCTCAAGCTGGCCCATTATGGATCTTCAAGGCCCGGCAGTGAGATAACCCACTGAGCCTCATGGCTCTTTGGCCGGGTCATCTTCCTACCGGGTCTCCACACTGGGAAATATCCCCAACATTAGCCCTCAGTTTGACTTGGATTTATCCATGTTAAACTCCATCCTGAAAATCAAAGTAGAAGGAATAATTGTGAAGAATTTTAATCTCCGAATCTGTTTCCTGAGTCGGCCTTTTCTGCATCCTTCCCATTTCCATCATTTGTCTTCAAATATATTTCTCGGGTCAATCATTTTTGCCGGGGCATTCACATTCCTCAGACTTAGCACTTTCACACTGCTTTTCTATATGACATCACAGTTCATTCCCACAAAATCCGGGCATGACATCATAACGCATCTTTGAATCAGATTGTGTTGTCTCATCAGGCGTGAAAATTGAGGCGCCCCCTTAGCCAAAAATTACTGCGCCACCTCGGGGTTCCACCCCGCCGCTTTGGTTTTATCCTGCCTATAAATAGGCCGGCGGCCCCTAGGGCTCATCTTTTACCTCTTCTGCTTCTTCACTCTTCTTCTTCCTCCCACTCCCGACGCCGCCGTGCCAACTCGAGCTCGCCATACTGAAAGCAGCAACAACATCAACTACAGCATCGTCGCCGAGACTCGGCGGAAAATGCCACGGCCATGCTCGGGACCCCAACACCTTCAAATCTCCTCTTCTGCGGATCTGTAAGTACCTCATCCATCCCCATTGTTTTGTTCGCCATAGTTCTTGCTAGTTCGTCGGCGTTCTTCGGTGTTCTTCGCAAATGGCAGTTTGTAGATCTGAGATATCCATGAATCCTCATTTGTTAGGATGTAAAACCATTCCACAATATTTCCATCACCTTATAAATCTTTTACATTGCTCCGAATGAACCTCATTGCAGTTTTGCCCCCATTCACCGAAACAGACCTAGGTTTTTATTTCCTTTTCTAGCTATCTTTTAGATCCAAATGCACTGGTTGACATGCGGGCCTATAGGTCGAAGCCTATGCAAGGCGTTGTCAACTTAGTCAAAAAAAGTTACCCTAAAAAAACTTAGTCAAAAAAAAATATCCTGACAGCCTTATCCGTTGGATTTACATTGAACGGCTGGCATTCTTCTTCATTCTCTCTTCTTCTTCCTCAAGCGCTAAGGGGACCGCCTGCTCCAGACTCCGGCATCAGCGGCGCTACTTCGCGTGCCTCGTTGCGAAATGCCCACCGACGGCCAGGCCATCCCTCCACTCCTCCACACCTCCTTTATTCTCCGCTGAGTGTAGCCCCACCCCACACCCAAACCAGTCAACCATCATACTCCACTCCGTCTGCGACTCCACTCCCGTGTCTTCCCCATCTTCGGGTCGTTCCCATCCGAGGCCTCGCTGTTGTCCACTGCGTTGGTGCGCTCGGCGCGACGTGGTCAACAAACGAGAGTCATCGGAAGTGGACTGTACATGGAGAGGCTGATAGTGGGGACGCACCAGGTCCACGGACGCACACATAACTGCCTCTATTATGCGAGAAAAAAACAATTCCTCCCCGTGACAGCTGGGACCCACCAGCTACATCTTCGCACACAAAGAAGTGCCTCCTTATTACACGAAAAAATGATTCCTCCCCCTGACAGCTGGGACCCACCAGCTACATCTTCGCACGCAAGGAAGTGCCTCCTTATTACGCGAAAAAATTGATTCCTCCCCATGACAATTGGGACCCACCAGCTATATCTTCACACGGAAGGAAGTGCCTCCTTATTCCCCCTGACAGTTGGGACCCACCAGGTCGAAGCGTACGTAGCGTTATCTGTCAGGTCGCAAATGTGTACATACATACTGGTCAACCGATCTCTCTACAACGATGAACCGTGGCCGAGTAAGGAGCGGCACGTGTCGTGGTAGAGCCCCCAACATAGAAATTTAGGCAGTCCCGTATAAATCGTGTACACGTACATACAGCCACGCCGCAAAAAATATGGCCACATATGTACATACGGGTGGGGTCTCGAACGCGTATAGCAATGGCGTCCTGTTCATCGGCAACCAACCGGCTGGGTCGGAACAGAGGAAACATCGTCGTGGTCCTGTTCATCGGCTGGGGGTCTAGCGTGCCGCAAAATAGAGGAAACAGACTTCTGTTCAACTGCCTACGGTCGAAACGGGGTCCTGTTCATCAGCTGGGGGTCTGGCGTACCGCAAAACGGATGAAACGTACTTCTCGCCAACCGCGTTCGATTGAAATGGGGTCCTGATGATTGGGAGGGGTGTGGCATACTGCAAAACAGAGGAAACAGACTTCTCTCCAACCACCTACGGTCAAAACAGAGTCCTGTTCATCGGGAGGGGTGTGGCGTATCGCAAAACGGGACTCCATGGGATACTGTTCATCCACGGTCGAGTTCCTCCAGCCTCCACCAGCTACTGTTCATCCACCGTCCACTTCCTCCAGCCTCCACAGGGTCCTGTTCATCCACCCCCAACCAGCTGGGGTGTGGCGTACCACGGCACGGCCTCCTCGGGGTCCTGTTCATCTAGCGCCAACCGCCTACATGGCTGGGGGCCTGATCATCCAACCCCCACCGGCTGGGGTGGGGCGTACGAGTGGGCAGCAGCAACGGGAACTATTCATCCACAGCCAACCAGCCGACTAGGTCAAGTCACCACGTCTCGCGCAAGGGGCTCGATCGATGCAAGTCTCGACTCATTCTATGTATCGCGCACGCAGCAGCAATGGGCACTGTTCTTCAATAGGCAACCAACCGGCTACGTCTCGCTCGGGGGCTCGATGCAATGCATCAATCGATCGGCTTCAATAAGCAGTAGCAAAGAGATGATCGCTCGGGTTCAGTTAGCAGCGAAGGGATCGATCAGCTTTAGTTAGGAGTGAAGGAATCGCTCGGGTTCAGTTAGCAGCGAAGGGATCGATCGGCTCCAGTACATAGTGTGGTCGATCGCTCGTGTTCAGTACGTAGTGCGAGGGATCGATCGATCACTTAGGTTCAGTAAGCGAACGCCTCGCTCGGGTTCAGTTAGCGAAGGGCTCGCACACAAGCGCGTACGAGAGAAACGCGCAAACGACTGCATCGCTCGGGGCCACACACTGTATACCGGGAACTCCCCTAAAATTTCCTCGCCCTCACTTCTACCATGATTTTTTACGTTATGGACAGCCCAAAGAATGTCATGCAGGTGCATCTCCGGCCCGCCCATGTCGAAAAGCCCATTGTCTGTTATAATTTTTTGTCATAGAAGTAGGAGCTCACCACATCTATGATGATATGTGTTTTTTTCACAATTATCGTTATGGAAGTGTCATATCCATGACAGAAAAAGTTTTTGTTCGGGCCATAATGTCACGGAAGTGTCTTTTTTTTGTAGTGGATGCAAGTTTCTGCATAGTAAGACTTGAGGTACTCTCCTCGAAATAGAAGGTAGATATGGAGGGTGCAATATGTACTTGTGTACGTGATTTTATTCCACCTGTACCTTTCAATGCAGACTCACTCTTAATAGTACGAATTTCCTATGACAAAACAAAAACACGTCGGAAATGTCGTCTTCGCTCTTTTCCTTCCAAACCGGTGCCCAAACGTCTTGTGCCATATAAATATGTATGTGTAGCTTAAGCACACGGTTAGTCCACAAATTGTGTTGTCTTCAACATCAAAACATTGAAGGCGGGAAATTCCCTTTCAATCTCCCCCTTTTTGGTGATTGATGACAACACAACGATTTGCACAGATGGTCTAGAAAATAGACGGGCTCCACCTAGATGTAAGCACTATTTTGAGTTTACTTTCAGAATGCAAAATTCTTGTAATTAGGATCAACGTTGCCCCTTGATTTTAGAGACCGACAATAGGTTGCAAATGAAAAAGGATATACACTAAGCATGCATTTGCAACAACATGCCATGGAGCAACAGATAAGGGATATAATAATAACAAGGCTCCACAACATGAACTTAAAAGATATGAAAAAGATAGATAAATTAGGATAGCATGTCTCACACCACGCATAAAAATGTTTCCAACCAAATAAGTTCACAACTCAAAGCAAATACGAACTAAAGGAGTTCACAAGCTAGCAATAACTACCAAGAAAAGGAGCTCGTGACACCCACCCATGCAAATCCCCTATGACCTAATAAGATCTCTCCCCCCCTTTGGCATCAAGACACCAAAAAGGGGAATGAGCTATGCTAGCATCCCTAAAGATCACCCATCCTCCACGGACTCTTTAGTCTCCTCCTTGTCCTCAGGGTCATCACCATGCATGTCCTCCTCCTCATCATCACCAACTGTGCTCTGGAAGACAGGTGTGCGCTCACGATCAGCAGTCGCGGATGAAGTGGCAAGCGCATCAGAATCATCCTCATCAGTCCATCTGCCTTGAGTGGAGATCCACTTATCCTCTGGCATGATACTCTTCTCAGACCCACTCTTCACCTCAACATTCATGGCCCTCATCATCTAGATCTGAGGATGACGAGCAAGCTTCTCATCACGATGAGCCTCATACATCGTCTACTGGATGTCAACCTACAGGCAGAAGGTCTTCTTTACCTTGTTCTTGAGTCTGACAGCCCAGCTAGGCTTCTCCCTAGGCTCAGGCTCAAAATCACTGTCACTCGAGTCTGCAAACACCTTGGTCTCATTAGGAGTAAACCTGGACACATTGTGCATCTTCCTCTTTAGCTTCCTGACCTCATGGACCACAAGGTTGCTGGGAGAGGTTAACGACTCACCAGGCCTACGTCCCTCCCACATCATATTTAGGAACGCCATGATGTACGGAGCATAAGATGGAACCCTGCGGTTCATCACAATAGAGAACATCACCCACAGAAGTTGGGGATATCAAGAGGAACTCTGATACGTCTCCAACGTATCTATAATTTTTTATTGTTCCATGCTATTATAATATCAATCTTGGATGTTTTTATATACATTTACAGCAATTATATATCATTTTTTGGGACTAACCTATTAACTTAGTGCCCAATGCCAGTTGCTGTTTTTTTGCCTGTTTTTGGTTTTCCAGAATATCAGTACCAAACGAAGTCCAAATGCCATGAAACTTTTTGGAGATTTTTTTTCTGGACATAACAAGTACTGGAAGCTTTGGGAGAGGGCCAGAAGAAGGAGCAGTGGCCCACGAGGCACCAGCGCCCTGGTGGCTTGTGGGGCCCACAAAGCTCCGTTTGACCTAATTCCACCACTATAAATTCTCTAAACTCGGGAAACCAACAGAGGAGTCCACGAAATACTTTTTGCCGCCGCCGCAAGTTTCTGTTCTCGAGAGATCCCATATGGAGGCCTTTTCCGGTACTCCGCTGGAGGGGGAATCGATCACGGAGGGGCTCTACATCAACCTTGCTGCCCTTCTGATGAAGCGTGAGTAGTTTACCACAGACCTTCGGGTCCATAGTTAGTAGCTAGATGGCTTCTTCTCTCTTTTTGATCTTCAATACAATGTTCTCCTCAATATTCTTGGAGTTCTATCCGATGTAATCACTTTTTGCGGTGTGTTTGTTGGGATCTGATGAATTGTGAGTTTATGATCAGATTATCCATGAATATTATTTGAGTTTTCTCTGAACTCTTTTATGCATGATTATTATAGCTTCGTATTTCTCTCCGATCTATTGATTTGGTTTGGCCAACTAGATTGATTTATCTTGCAATGGGAGAGGTGCTTTGTAATGGGTTTGATCTTGCGGTGCTCAATCCCAGTGACAGAAAGGGACATGACACGTATGTATCATTGCTATTAAGGGTAAAAAGATGGGGTTTATTCATGCATGAGTTTACTTTGTCTACATCATGTCATCTTGCTTAAGGCATTACTCCGTTCTTTATGGACTTAATGCACTAGATGCATGCTGGATAGCGGTCGATGTGTGGAGTAATAGTAGTAGATGCAGGCAGGAGTCGGTCTACTTGTCTCGGACGTGATGCCTATATACATAATCATTGCCTTGGATATCATCATGATTATTTGCTTTTCTATCAATTGCCCAATAGTAATTTGTTTACCCACCGTATGCTATTTTCTTGAGAGAAGCCTCTAGTGAAAACTATGGCCCCGGGTCTATCTAAATCATATATTAAAAACCCTAAAAATAACTTGCTGCACTTTTACTTTATTTATTTTATTTTATAGTTTAGTTCAATCTATCTATCTATCACATACAATTTAATCTTGCAATTAACCGCCGAGGGATTGACAACTTCTTGTTTGCGTTGGGAGCAAGGATTTGTTGTTTTGTGTGCAGGTGCTGCTAACGAGGTGTTGCGTGATTCTCCTACTGGATTGATAACCTTGGTTTCATAACTGAGGGAAATACTTATCTCTACTGTACTGCATCTCCCTTCCTCTTCAGGGAATTACCAACGCAGCTCACAAGTAGCAGGAAGAATTTCTGGCGCCGTTGCCGGGGAGACATCATCAACATCTATCAAGTACCTACACATAAAACTTTCATCTCCTTGCATTTATTTTATTTGCCTTTGCCTCTCATTTTCATCTCCTCCACTTCTAATTTTTTTTTACAAAAATACAAAAATATTTTCCGTTTGCCTTTTTCTCAATTGCTTGCTTGCTTTACAATTATGGCTAGTTCTACTCCCGTTATGCCTTTCCCTCCGTACTTAGGAAATGATCCAGGAATTGTAAACTTTAAAATTTTGAGTGACAAATCTTTAAAAGAAGCATGGGATAGATTATTAAAAATACAATTAAGTGCTAGGCATCAGTTTCACCTTAAATTATTCCTTAAAGTTTTTTATGTTGGTCTACCCCTTAATCATAGACGTGTCTTGGATTCTATATTTGAAAACGATTTTCTTGGGAGTGATGCCTTTGAAACCTATGAAAAAATGAAAAGTATATTTGGACGACCAAAAGTTGAAACTATCGAACCCATTACTCTAGAATGCTTTCGTCAAACTGAGCAAATAAAGGAAATAAAGGCTATTATGGATTCTAACTTTCGAGGAATATTCAATCTTGCCTCTAAAATAAATAGCAATGTGGTGTCACAAAATAGGAGGGTTGATGCCTTAGATCAAAAGATCTCTCTTTGTGTTTTGAAAGAAATAAAAACCCTTTGCACTAAACTTGATCATCTAGTGCACATTATCGATAATGGCAAAGAAAGTGAAATATGAGTTGCGAGGGCTAAAACCAAAGATGACAATACTTGAAACTATGCATTATGCCTAGCTAGGGGCATAAAACAATAGCGCTTGTTGGGAGGCAACCCAATGAATAAAATAAAGTTTTACTTTCTGTTCCTGTTATTGTGTGTTTTCACATTTATGCTACTGTTATGATTGTGTTTTTGTGTTTTTAATTAGTGTTTGTGCCAAGTAAAGCCTTTGGGATGATTTGGAAGATAGTATAATTGATGTTGTTTGGAAAACAGAAAGTTTTGTGTCCAGTGCTGGAATTTTGGTTCTTTACTGGAGCGTCAGAAAAATCTGAAATTTTTACACAGTATTGTTATATGAATTTACCACGTTTTCCTAATTTTTCAGAATTTGTAGAGTTACATAAGTATGGATTTTAAATATATCTCTATAGACTGTTCTGTTTTTGACAGATTCTGTTTTTGATGCACTACTTGCTTGTTTTGATGAAACTATGGATTGTATCGGGGGGTATAAGCCATGGAGAAGTTAGAATACAGTAGGTATAATGTAAAAATAAAATATGAATGGGTTTGAAACAGTACTTAAAGTAGTGATTTATTTTGTTATACTAACGGATCTCACGAAGGTTTTGTTGAGTTTTGTGTGATTGAAGTTTTCATGTTTTGAGTGAGATCATGATGGATGAAGGAATAAGGAGTGGCAAGAGCCTAAGCTTGGGGATGCCCGAGGCACCCCAAGGTAATATCCAAGGAAGACTCAAGCGTCTAAGCTTGGGGATGCCCCGGAAGGCATCCCCTCTTTCTTCTACCAACCATCGGTAATTTTACTTGGAGCTATATTTTTATTCGTCACATGATATGTGTTTTGCTTGGAGCGTCGTGTATTATATGAGTCTTTGCTTTGTTTGCTTTTTAGTTTGTCACAATCATCCTTGCTGGACACACCTATTTGAGAGAGCCACACGTTCATCATGATTTGTTAGAATACTCTATGTGCTTCACTTAAATTTTTTGAGCTAGGCAGTTGCTCTAGTGCTTCACTTAAATCTTTTTTAGCACGGCGGTGGCTATATTTTGAAGAAATATTTAAACTCTCTTGCTTCACTTATATCATTTTGAGATTTGATAAATTTTGAAGAAATATCTGCACTCTCATGCTTCACTTATATCTTTTTGAGAGTTGATAATAGTTATGGTAATTTGCACAAGATACGAATTTGGTCCCAAAGTGATGAATATTCAAGAGGGATATAATAAAAACTTTCATATAGATCATTGGATATGATAAGTGTGATTCCTTGCAATAGTTTTGCGATATGGAGATGATGGTATGTGAGTCATGTTAGTGAGTAATTGTGATTTAGTAAGAATATTAGTGTTAAGATTTGTGATTCCCTATGCATGCAAATTAAGTCAATAGTTATGCAACGAAATTATATCCTACTTATGGTGCATTATTTGGTGTTAGTTATGTTCAATGCATGTTTATGACCGTTTTCACTTTTTGGTTGGTTGCTTCTCAATCTATTTGCTAGCCTTCATTTGTACTGCTTGTGCATCCAAAATCCTTAAACCCAAGTTGTGCCAAATGAGTCCACTATATCTACCTATATGCGGTATTTCAATGCCATTCCAAGTAAATTTGCATGTGCCAACTCTAAAATTTTCAAAATAATTTTCCGTTTTGTGTGCCCGTACCGCTCATGAAGCGGCAGGGGGTGGCCATTATTTTCCATGCTAGGTGTGTTATTCTAACGATGAGTGTTTATTCACTTGTCATTGCACGAGAGAGTGGCTGGTAATAGGGATGCCCAGTCCCACAATGAATCAAAAATTAATAACAACAAAATTCCTTGGAAAGTGTTGGTATGGAGGGCACCCGTGGATACGGCTAGCCATGGATTGTGAAAGAATGGTGGAAAGGAAATAAACTTTACTTTCTGTTTGGGAACCGCCTATGATGTGCCTAGCATGGAAAATATTGGGAATTCTCGGTCGTTTTCATTGACAGGAAAAGCCTGCCTCCCAAAATAATTTTATCTCTCTAATTTAAGCTTTGAGCTCTGGCACATTTGCAAATCTCTGCTTCCCTCTGCGAAGGGCCTATCTATTTACTTTTATGCAATTTTAATTTTTTATTTTGAGTCTCCATCTTCTCTTATAAAGCACCAACTACAGAGCACTATTGTCATACTTGTGCATTGTGTGTAGGTAATATTGAGTGTGTCTCATGAATGGATCAATGATTGAGCATAATGGGCTAGGGATAACTTTCTTTAGCGTTGATATTTTGAAAGACATGGTTGCTTGTTAGCATGCTTGAGTATTTATATCTTCATGTCAAATTATAGACTATTGCTTTGAATCATTCAAGTCCAAATGTCCATGCTATAAAGAAAAGAATATATGATGAATATGATAGGTAGCATTCCACATCAAAAATTCTGTTTTTATCATTTACCTACTCGAGGACGAGCAGGAATTAACCTTGGGGATGCTTGATACGTCTCCAACGTATCTATAATTTTTGATTGTTCCATGCTATTATAATATCAATCTTGAATGTTTTTATATACATTTACAGCAATTATATATCATTTTTTGGGACTAACCTATTAACTTTGTGCCCAGTGTCAGTTGCTGTTTTTTTTGCCTATTTTCGGTTTTCCGGAATATCAGTACCAAACAAAGTCCAAATGCCACAAAACTTTTTGGAGATTTTTTTCTAGACATAACAAGTACTGGAAGCTTTGGGAGAGTGCCAGAAGATGGAGCAGTGGCCCACGAGGCACCAGGGCGCGCCCCAGGGGGGCGTGCCCTGGTGGCTTGTGGGGCCCATACAGCTCCGTTTGACCTAATTCCACCACTATAAATTCTCTAAAATCAGGAAACCAACAGAGGAGTCCACGAAATACTTTTTCCGCTGCCGCAAGTTTTTGTTCTCGAGAGATCCCATCTGGACGCCTTTTCCGGTACTCCGCCGAAGGGTGAATCGATCACGGTGGGGCTCTACATCAACCTTCCAGCCCTTCCGATGATGCGTGAGTAGTTTACCACAGACCTTCGGGTCCATAGTTAGTAGCTAGATGGCTTCTTTTCTCTTTTTGATCTTCAATACAATGTTATCCTCGATGTTCTTGGAGTTCTATCCGATGTAATCACTTTTTGCGGTGTGTTTGTTGGGATCCGATGAATTGCGAGTTTATGATCAGATTATCCATGAATATTATTTGATTTTTCTCTGAACTCTTTTATGCATGATTATTATAGCTTCGTATTTCTCTTCGATCTATTGATTTGGTTTGGCCAACTAGATTGATTTATCTTGCAAGGGGAGAGGTGCTTTGTAATGGGTTTGATCTTGCGGTGCTCAATCCCAGTGACAAAAAGGACATGACATGTACTTATCGTTGCTATTAAGGGTAAAAAGATGGGGTTTATTCATGCGTGAGTTTACTTTGTCTACATCATGTCATCTTGCTTAAGGCGTTACTCCGTTCTTTATGGACTTAATACACTAGATGCATGCTGGATAGCGGTCGATGTGTGGAGTAATAGTAGCAGATGCAGGCAGGAGTCGGTTTACTTGTCTCGGACATGATGCCTATATACATGATCATTTCCATGGATATCGTCATGATTATTTTCTTTTCTATCAATTGCCCAACAGTAATTTGTTTACCCACCGTATGCTATTTTCTTGAGAGAAGCCTCTAGTGAAAACTATGGCCCCCGGGTCTATCTAAATCATATATTAAAAACCCTAAAAATATCTTGATGCAATTTTAGTTTATTTATTTTATTTTATATTTTAGTTCAATATATCTATCTATCACATACAATTTAATCTTGCAATTAACCGCCGAGGGATTGACAACCCCTTGTTTGCGTTGGGTGCAAGGATTTGTTGTTTTGTGTGCAGGTGCTGCTAACGAGGTGTTGCGTGATTCTCCTACCGGATTGATAACCTTGGTTTCATAACTGAGGGAAATACTTATCTCTATTGTACTGCATCTCCCTTCCTCTTCGGGGAATTACCAACGCAGCTCACAAGTAGCAAACTCCCTTACCCTTCTCAGTGTGAGTGGCGAGCATCAAGTCAACAAGATACCCATGTATCTTATCCTAGTTTCCCACCTTGGGAACGAGAACACAATGGTATATGCAGTGCATGATATCATATAGAGGACAAATATCTGCAGTGTCTCCATCCTGCCTCTCCCAGAGATGTACAGAGGAGCCAATACATTCTTCTCACTGGCCTGGGAAGCGTCATGAGGATGAATGCCAGTGGCACCTGTCATACCTGCATCTCCATATCTATGAACACTGCAGAAGGAATTCCATGGAGCCTGAAAGAATTCATCTCTGGTAATCCAAGTGATAGTGCATGCAACATCCAAAGAAAAGTGCATTGTGCCATATAACTGAGCAACAAGTTGTGGATCAAAGTCACAATTGAACTCCATAATCTTCAATAGATCAGACTCCTCACACACAGCATGGGCCTCACCAAAGTAGTCTGCATTGTTGCACATGTGGTTGATGTCAATGGACCATTGCTTGGTAAACTTATTCTTGTGAACATCATAGACCTCATTAGTTATCCTCTGCTGCATCTCATTCCAGTAAGCATGATTGGTCCATCTAGGATTCCTCTGACTATCATAAGGATTGATAGAACGAAATTTTTCCCACTCCTTTTCTGTCCATGAAAGCATATGCTTGGACAAATTCTGCTTGGCAGCCAAAGACTTCTGACGACGAGTGGGGTTCGATGGCACTGGCACTGGCACTTCTGATGACGAGGAAGTAATAGAGGGACCAAGCATTAGTAAGAGAATAGTACACAAGTCCAGAGAAGGAATGCGAGAAAATAGAGGCAAAGCATAACAGTGGCAGAAGAAAAATCAAAGGAGTGACCGTACCGCCCCTACCCGTGGTAGTACTGCTCCAGGGAGCGGTTGTACCACTGGCTGACAATGGTTCCACCACGGGAGGGAGATCACAAACGCTAATTTGACTAAAAATATCCACTAGAAACTTTGCAACTACTCTCCAAATGAATCTAATTTGACCTCTTCTAACAACTAGTTTAGCCAAAAACTTGGATTCCTAGCAATGCCCTAAGAACAAAAGGATTCAAAGATCAAAACCAGTAGAAGATCGAATTGGGGGGATTACCAATGTCCATTGGAAAAGATCAAAAAGGAGAAAGGGTCCCCTGTGACGCCCCCGTTTATAATCGTGCACTAATCATACACGCATGATCCACGATCACGAACGGTGACCCACGTTAATATCACAACCCAACTCTATGACACAAATTAAAAATAAATCTTTATATTACAAGCCAGGGTCACGAGGACCCATAATCCATAAGTCATCAAAGCAAATAATATCTAAGTACAGACATAGTTAGACAAGTTTTGCCTTAAGAAGGCTGAGCAAAACAACAACACTAGCTAGATCGAAAGGCGAGGCCTCCTGCCTGGGACCTCCGGACTACTCCTTGTCATCGGCCTTCACATAGTAGGCACCATCGGGGTAACCTGCATCCGTGTTGCTACCAGCTATTGCAGCAACCAGGTCGAATGAAAAGAGTAGCAAAGCAACCGTGAGTACTCATCCAAAATACTCGCAAGACTTACATCAGACCTATACTAGATATGCATCAGTATCGAAGGAATGGGGCTATATCTATGGACTAAACTGCAGAATTGCTAGAATAAGGGGGAGAATCCCATCCTATCGAAGACTACATCTTTCAGCAGTAGAAGAGAGGAGCGTGTATAGTATTATCTTACACATACATATAGCAATAACCTGCCCAGAGACCCTCTCCTCGTCTCCCTGGGGGAAAGCGATCTCCGGGGGTATCTGTCTGTTATCTGGGTGTGTTTTATCAAGTATCCAGTTTTAGTTGTAAGAGGTCAGGATAGAACTCCAAGTCGTCCTGTTACCGTGGACACGGCTATTCGAATAGATTACTTCCCTGCAGGGGTGCACCACATTAACCGATACGCTCAGTTACCTCTGGCCAGACACACTTTTCTGGGTAATGCCCGGCCTCGGATAATCGACACGCCGTAGACCTACCAAGGCTCTACAGAGAGGTCAGCACGCCGGTCTACATCCTAAGCGTGAAGGGGTCATGGGCCAATCACCCTAAGCACTCTTGTGCATTGCGTGACTGGCCGGGGACTAGGCCCACCTCTGTATACACAAGCAGGCAATTACAGCCCACCCCAACAATTAGCCCGCTCCATTGTGACGTCTAACAGAGCTTTCGGGAGGAACGTATGACGCTGAGGGTCCCATATACCATTATCACGCGTAGCGGTTAGTGCAAATATGCCAACGGCAGTCTCAGATCAAATATGCCGAACTCGTTAAGCGTGTTATTGTTAAGTAACTGCGACACCGACCAGGGACCAGGCCCACCTATCTCCTAGGTGGTCTCTACCTGCCCTGTCATTCCACCAACAGTGAATCACTCGCGGGTGCTCTCCATGCCGACCCAACTTTAATCATATCATGTATCATGAATAGTGTAAGAGTGTATATTTTAAAGCAGTAATAATCTTCGTCTTCGTCAGCATCTCGTTGCAGTCCATCTCGCTCCATATCGTAGGCCACTGAAAACCCACAAGTATAGGGGTTCAATTGTAGCTTTTTTGATAAATAAGAGTGTCGAACCCAACGAGGAGCTAAAGGTAGAATTAATATTCCCTTCAAGTTCTATCGACCACTGATACAACTCTACGCACACTTAACGTTCGCTTTACCTAGAACAAGAATAAAACTAGAAGTACTTTGTAGGTGTAATGCTAGAACTACTTTGCAAGAATAAAACTAGGAGTACTTAGCGAGAATAAAACTACAAGTAATTTGCAAGATAATAAAAGTTAGTTATTTAGTAGAAAGCTTTTGTAGAACAAGAAAAGGATTTGTCCCTAGGCAATCGATAACTAGACCAGTGATCATTATTGCAATTTTATATGAGGGAGAGGCATGAGCTAACATACTTTCCGTACTTGGATCATATGCACTTATGATTGGAACTCTAGCAAGCATCCGCAACTACCAAAGATCATTAAGGTAAAACCCAACCATAGCATTAAGTAACAAGTCCTCTTTACTCCGATACGCAACAACCCCCTTACTCGGGTGTAAGCTTCTGTCACTCTAGCCGCCCACTATAAGAGAATTATGAACGTATTGCAAACCCTACTATGGGAATCCCTCACGCTTGCACGACACAAAGGGCACCATAGGACAGCACCAAAATAAAACATACAACTCAAACCAATCACGATCATCAATCAACCCATAGGACAAAACGAATCTACTCAAACATCATAGGATTGCCACATATCATTGGATAATAATATATAGTGTTAAGCACCATGTTTAAGTAGAGATTACAGCGGGGAGAAGAGGTGTTACACCGCTGCATAGAGGGGAAGAGAGATGGTGTTGACGGTGGCGAAGTTGTTCGTGTAGATCGTCATCACGATGATTGCCCCGACGGCGTTCCGGCGCCACCGGGAGAAAGGGGGAGAGAGCCCCTAATGGTGTCCTGGATCAGGGGGTGCTAGCCCAGCTGGTTCGTCTCCTCGGATGGTCCAAGGGGCCCTTGTACGTGATCAAGATGGACTCCGGAGGCCGTACACAGGAAGCGTGATCGAGACTGTCTCTACCGAAGACTTGACGTATACCCCAAGATCTCTCCTACCGCCTCTCTCCTAGATGCTGACCTTGTAACCCTAGATACCCTCTCTGGCGTGTATATAATCCATAGGGTTTAGCCCGTAGGGGGGACATCAACGCGATATTGCTCACATAGCCCTAGAAGTTACACACACATTACGATCTCGAGGTAGATCAACTCTGTATTCGATACATCTCCATCAATATAAACAGAAGCAGGACGTAGGGTTTTACCTCCATCAAGAGGGCCCGAACCTGGGTAAACATCGTCTCCCTTGTTCTTGTTACCACCGATCCGAGATCCACAGCTCGGGACCCCCTACCCCGAGGTCTGCCAGTTTTTACACCGACACTGGTGCTTTCATTGAGAGTTCCGCTGCGCGATCACCAGAAGGATCGATGGCTCACCTGCAGATCAACTGCGCCAATGGCCACGGGGACGTTTACGCCCCCGGCCAGCTCTTTGTCTTCGGCAGCATGGCATTTTGCGCCGACTCGATGGGTCATCTGACCTCTGTCGAGAACTACGCCCCAGGTAGGATCGTGACCTTCGGTGGCCTCGAATACACCGTGGATTCCTGTGGTGAACTCATCCTATCGGGATGGACTCTTGGCCGGATTGAGAGCTCGACCGGTTCTGGAGGCTCGACTCTGGAACCGAACTCTGTCGCGGCGCCTCTTGAGACCCCTGACTCCACCACTCCGGCCAGTTTCCTTCTGATCGCCAGTTCGGAGATAGATCTGGCTCCCATTCCCAAAATTACGTCAGTGCTAGAACTGACTTTGGCGCAGAACTCGGAATTATGTTCGGATTCCCTTCGCACCGAAAACGCATCTAGTTACACGCCGGGCATACCTCGAGTCAGCCCTGCCTATGGAGCATCAATGAATCCCGAAGAGTTATCTCACCTCGATGAGATGCTTGACCGCATCCGGAGCATGTCCATCTCGGACGGCAAGACTTCGGTTTATAATCAGATCGAACTTAAAGGCGACGATAGGGAAATTTACATCCCACCCACCACCCACCTAGTCGCCACGATCGACGATTTAACCAACGTGTTGGACTATGGCAAGGCCTTAGACATGGAGGAGGACACTGATGGCCCCATCGAGAACACCTTGCCGCCAGTAAACGCGGGCAGGTGGACCGCCACGTCCACCTACGATGTTTACATGGTGGACACCCCCAAATCCCCTCCAAGACGTCGGCAAAGACGCCGAAGGGGTCCCAACGGGGAACCCAGTGGTAATGACGCGATAGCCAATAACAGCGACGCGGAGGACGGCGATGCCGGCAACCGTGAAGAGGACGTTCAAGCCTCTCCAGTAAGGAATGGCACACCGGACCGACTTCTCAGGGACTCAGATCCCGATGACCTCTTCGAAGGGGCCGACGACAACTACATGCCGGAATCCAAGGAGGATGAGAGCCTCGGTACCGAGGACTACATCATCCCCGAAGACCCTTTTGAACAAGGGCACTTCCGGTGGCACCTTGTTGCGACCGCCCGGAGCATGAAACGCAAGCAGCAGCAGCTGCAGGCCAATACCGATGCACTAAATGAAAAGTGGATCGAAGTGCTCTCCGCCGAGCAAGACATGGAGAACCGGCGCCATAGGGCGCCGAAATCATACCCACGTAGGCGTCTCTTGCCGGAGTTCGACGAGGAGCTCGCTGACGACCTCGACCGACCCGCTAGAGGCCGGGACAGGCCAAGACGAGAAGACCTCAGTGAACGGCCACATCCACGCCGTTATGGCAAGGACCCCATGGATTACTTAGATCCTCAGGATGCTAGACGTCGCATTGAGGAAAACAGGGCTCCCCCTCGGTGCATCTATGGATCAAGGGGACGCGCGCCCGCTGGGCTCGACGGCTACGATGCCTCGGTGGACAAGAACGACCGCGCCCGAGATCAAGCCTACTCACGGCTTTCTCCCGACCTCCGACGAGATGCTCCTCAGTTCCGAGGTCCGGCTCACCCAATCTGCTTTACAGACAGGGTGATGGAACATCAATTCCCGGAAGGATTTAAGCCCATCAATATAGTCATACGATGGCACCACGGACCCAGCAGTTTGGATCAAGGATTTCCTCCTACACATACACATGGCCAACGGAGATGATCTCCATGCCATTAAATATCTACCGCTCAAGCTAAAGGGGCCGCGAGGCATTGGCTTAACAGCCTCCCTCCTCACTCTATCGGCAGCTGGGAGGCCCTAGAAGATGCTTTTCGAGCAAACCTCCAGGGCACATATGTCCGACCTCCGGACGCTGATGACCTCAGCCGTGTCACCCAACAGCCAGGCAAATCAGCCCGGAAATTTTGGAATAGGTTCCTCACCATGAAGAACCAGATCATAGACTACTCCGAAGCCGAGGCCATCACCGCATTTAAAAACAATATCCGAGATGAATGGTTGGCTCGTCAACTCGGCCAGGATAAGCCGAGGACTATGGCGGCCTTGACCACACTGATGACTCGCTTTTGTGCGGGAGAAGATAACTGGCTCGCCGTAGTACTCATAACGGTGAGGCAGGCACCTCGGAAACTCACGGCGCCAATGGAAGACCCAAGCGCAACAAAAATAAGCACATGTATAAAAATGGCGGAAGCGACACTGAAGACGTTGCGGTCAACGCAGGGTTCACCGGACCTAAATCCGGGCAGAAAAGAAAACCCTTTAAAGGGAACAAAGATGGACCTAGCCACCTTGATAGGCTCTTGGATCGCCCATGTGGAATTCACGGCACTCAGGAAAAACCAACAACCCACACTAACAGGAATTGCTGGGTCTTTAACAAGCCGGCAAGATAGCGGCAGAGGGTCAGAGTAAAACCCAACACCGCAGTGAAGACGAGGATGAACCTCGGCGACCCAATAATGGAGGCCAAAAGAAGTTTCCTGGCGAGGTAACAAAGGTCAATATGATCTATGTCACCCACATCCCTAAAAGGGAGAGGAAGCGTGTGCTTCGGGCTGTATACGCGCTGGAGCCCGTCGCCCCGAAGTAGAACCCATGGTCAGCTTACCCGATCACGTTTGACAAGCACGATCATCTGACCAGCATTAGGCGTGGCGGATCGGCAGCACTCATCCTGGACCCTATTGTTGATGGTTATCATCTAACACGCGTCCTGATGGACGGAGGAAGTAGCCTCAACCACATCTACGAGGACACAGTTCGGAAGATGGGCATCGACTCATCTCGGATCAAGCCGAGCTCCAACACCTTTAAAGGTGTCATTCCGGGCGTCGAAGCCCGCTGTACCGGAATGGTCACCCTAGAGGTAGTCTTCGGCTCGCCCGAGAACTTCAGAAGTGAGGAGTTAATCTTCGATATCATACCCTTCCAAAGTGGATACCATGCACTCCTAGGGCGCACAGACTTCGCGCATTTCAACGCAGTCCCGCATTATGCCTACCTCAAGCTCAAAATGCCTGGACCTAATGGCGTTATCATAGTCAATGGTAACACCAAACGTTCACTCTGGAGAAAGGAACAGACCGCGGCTTTCGCAGCCGAGGTACAGGCGTCCGAGGAGGCAGCTAGCCCGCAGTGATAAACGCGCCGCCCGCTCTTTGAAGCGCGCCCGGGCTACACAAATCGACCTCGGCCAGGTACCCCCGCACCCGAAATAGGGATGCGGGCTCCTCGCATGCCCTCTCTGGAGAGGGCACTATGTCCCCAGAGTGCATAATTTCGCACTAAAGATTCCCTGGGCCGTCGAGGAGCCAAACATTTACTCAACCGTCGGCGCGGTTCAACCAAGCAAAGACGTGGCTTCGAGCCCCTGCACAGGCAAGTCTCTGTAAAAGAAACAGCCAAACATGAATACGTCCATGTGGTTTTAACCACAGAGCAGACTTCGGCAATGCCTCCTCTAAAGGAGCTCGGTCAGTCAAACACTTGAAGTGTATAAAGGGCCGGAAGGGCATCAACCTTCACAAATTCCTCACCATCAATGGTGAACATCTGGTCAACAGCTCGGAAACGCACACGTGCGGCAGGTAGCGGCCCGGATTCTTCAAAATCCGTTAGCAATTATCCGCCCTGTTTCTTCCTCTTTCTTCTTTACTTTTTACATAGTATTCTTTCAATTCCTGTCGCCGCAGCTGGGCATGTACACGCTTGAAATTATGAAATAAAGAAACTGTGCCCCTTCAAGGTCTCTATCATATTTCTTTATCAGCATGGCCCCTGTGGGACGAAGAAGTTCTCTAAAAAAGATACAATTGTATAACAAGTCCGAAGTATTCGGCGTCTCGGATTTTGGCCTTATATGCATCAGTTTCCAACCTAGATTTTGGTCAATAGTTGGGTTGCCTGGCTCCCATGTGTACCCCTTACGTTTCCGATGAATTCGGCTAAGGGCATAACAGGAGAACCACTGCGATTGCGCTGCTAGGTCAATTGGCATAGCGCCTCAGTGGAGAAAGCCAAAAACTGACTATCTAGGTATGCGTAAACTGGTCTGCCATCCGTAGCCCGCGTCAAGCGATGTGACGATAGAGATCACCCATGTTAAACAAAGGGCTTTCATTCCTAGCCAAAGTGTGTCATGGCCTAGACCTCAGCCGACCTGGCCGAACACTTCCCACACCGGGGGCTGGTCATCAGTCCCCACAGTCAAACTCCTATGACTAAGTGAAAGGTATAAAGCCACTATAGTCTGATTTCCTAGTTCCTATAAAGCACCGACCACCTCCGGGTACCAAGATGTCGGCTAAGGGTCAAGTGTGCCTTAAGGAACACCCTTTGTATGACCTACACTGGGGCTGAAGCCGACGACTGGCCACTCTCATTTTAAAACAGTTGCCGTGGGTTCAAGTCTGACAGTAGTGTATAGGGGTACGGATGAAAGGGCAGAGCCTAGCTACGGCACAGTTGTTACACTCGGATTTACGAGTTCAGGCCCCTCAGCGGTGGAGGTAACAGCCCTACATCTCGGTGCTCAGGAGCTAGATTGCTTGAGTGTATGATTACAAAGGTTGCGAACCCTTGGAATGGAGCTAGGGGTGGCTTATATAGTGTCCGTCAAGTCCCCCCATGAATGCCGCCATTACCAGGGGTTAAAGAGGGGGTTTAAGGGCGCCAGGTAAAGGGCGCATTGATTACAATTAATACGGGCGAGAGCACGTCCTGACCGTTGCGTCCCTGGAGTCTCCTGGTCTTCTCTGGTCGAGTGACTGTCAGGTAGTCCGAGTGAAATAGCCGGTTGAGTGAACTCCTGCTTCCCGAGTGGTTCATTGAACTCCGAGTGAATGTCAGTTTGCAGAATTCTTGGTTGCTGATCTGGCCCTGGGGCCCAGTATAAGGCGTGTGGAGTCCTAGGGTAGGGTCTGTAGGTCAGGCCTGTTACCCTATCCCTAGTATATGTCCTCGTCATTAGCCCCTGAATCGCTCGAGTTTGAGCGGGTCGAGCCAAGGCGAATTCCCGGGTGAGTTGAGCGCTACGGGGGCGCTCAAGAACTCTTACTGGTCTTTAGACGGCCTTGTCTCCGTGTAGCACCTTGACGGATTCTGGACCATATGACGCCCGAGTGAAAGTCTCCATCCGAATGAAATGAGAAGTCTTCATCCGAATGAAACGAGTAATCTCCATCTGAGTGACAGAACATATCCGAGCGTTTATGGAATGTCTTCAAAGGTGAGCAATCGGATCGCTGGGATCCGGATCTTGCGGGATTTGAAATCGGATAAGAGCACGCGCGAACGGCCGCGGCGCGGTGAGTGGGGAAAGTGGGGGCGTGATGCCTCGATTTTCGCCCCACTTTTCGCCACGTACAGCTGCAACTCTGCCAGCGAGATCTGAGGAGATCCGCGGGCCCGTGAATCAGAGGCGTGGATTGGGGAGCGGAGCGGGCGGCGATATAAGGAGCCGCCGCGTCGGAGAGGGAGAGAAGACCAGATCCCCTCCTCCTCATCTCTTCCAGTCACCCAATCTATGCTCCCGAACCGCACTCCGCGCGAATCCATTCCGGCGCCGGAGCACTCCGCGGCGATGGCAAAGGACAAGACGGCGAAGCTGGAGCGGGCCAAGAAAGCGGCGAAGGGGAAAAAGGCGTCGAGCTCCCGAGTCGTGCCCCCGCGTGGGTGGATCCAAGGCGACTGGCTTCCGCCGACCACCACGGTCGACGACATCAGTGGGCTCGTCGTGGACGGGCTGATCCGCGATGGGACGTGGAGGCTGCCGGAGGAAGGGGAGATCGAGCCCGCGCCGCGCCCCGGAGAGCGAGTGCTCCTCACCACGCACGTGGAGCAAGGTTTCTCCATGCCACCCCACCCCTTTTTTCACGGTTTTTTGAAAAATTTCGGCGCCCAGCTTCACCACCTGCCTCTGAATGCCATAGTGTACCTTGCCGCATTCATTTCCTTGTGTGAGAACTTCCTGGGTTGTCCGCCGCACTTGAGATTATTCAAGCACATCTTCACGTGCCGTTCTCAGTCGGTCGAAAAGGCCAACCCTGAGGGGGAGAGAACCCATGTGACCCAGCTGTGCGGCAGCCTGGGTATTCAGATGCGGGGTAGGAGCGCTTTTCCCGCGATGACCTTTCCCGACTCGGTTAGGGGCTGGCAGTCGACTTGGTTTTACTGCATCGACGCCCCTTGTGTTGGCTCGTCGACTGGTCTCCCCCCTTATACAACCGAGAGGGTCAATGTGCCTCCATCACTGACGGTGGACAAGGAGGAGAAGACTGACGTGGGGATCCTGGTAACTGCGGTTGTCAACCTAGTCCAGGGCGGGTTGACGGGTCTGGATTTGCTGGAGGTCTTCCTCATTCGGCGAATCCAGCCGCTGCAGGAGCGAGCTCACCCGATGTGGCTGTATACTGGCGCTGACAACAAGACTCGAGTGCACCCGGAGGACATCGATGAGAAGACCATGAAATAGTGGCTCAAGTGTATCACCGGCGCGCGCGACAATCCGCGAGGGTCGAGACGGATCCCGCCCTATGACGCCAACAACCAACCATTGGAGGTATGACACGCATTTCAGAGTGAATTACTCATGCACAAATTGTCCGAGTGAACTGACCAATCCGAGTGAACTGACTGAACTGTCTGTCTCTGATCTTCATGTCTTGCACGAGTTCCAGAAGATGCTCTCGCCTGTGCCGAATGGAGAACAACTTGTCGGAGATGTGGGGAGTGAACATGGCAGCGTCAAGGGCAGCTACGTGGAGGACAGCGAGGAGGAAAGCGACGACTCGAAAGAGAGCGACGAGGTCGAGTCTTCCCAGTCTCCGGAGCTGCGCTCCGAGCGCCGCTCCAAGCTAACTCATGATCCGAGTGCTGGCCCGGAGAAGGAGGTGGTTCTGAGTGCTAAGGCTCCAAAACGTACTTGGACGTCGTCGCCCGAACCAACTGAGAAGACCGCCAAGCAGCCCAAGGTCACTTCCCCCAAGCCTCGGAAGGCTCTGCCCAGGATCAAGGTCACTGTGCCTGTCGCCTCAACGTGAGTGTCTTTGTCAGCTTTTCTTTTCTGTCTTTGCCAACTTTGGACTCTTCTGACCGAGTAAACCTTCTGAACCAGAGCTTCCACCTCGACCACGTCTCCCATGCAGATCGAGAGAGACCGAATCGAGGCCGAGTCGGCAGACGCGGCCACTTCTCAGAAAGGAAACAATGATTTCATTTTTCTTTGATCTATGATCCGATTGAATTGTCCTCATCCGACTGAATTGCATACTGAGGTTGACCGTGTCGAGTGAATGCAGCACTTGTAGAGATTATCCATGTCGATGACGATGAGGGCCGTCGCGAAAGGACGCCGAGAAGGGGACCGCAGCTTTGACTGCTTCCCAGACCACCACACTGAAGGCACCTCCAAGCCAAGCGCCTCAGTTCCTCCTGCACAGCCCGTGATCGTGCCCCTGGCACAAGGGTACTCTCAGGCCGGTGTTGGCCCGGTCACAGCGCTGTCGACTGCTTTGACCTCGGCTCCAACTCCTCCTGTCAACATCTTCAGTCTGTACAAGGTGCCAGAGGACCAGACTGGAGCCAGCAAGGAAGCAATGATCCAAGTGGAACTGATGACCCAACGACTCTCCAAGATGTGCGCAGCTAGCAAGTTGGCATATGATGCCAGTGCTGCCCTCCAGGAGAACGTTTGAGTAAGTACCCTTGTAAGTTGATCTCCAAGTCATTTTTCTTCAGTAGGAATTTCAGTCAGAAAATATCCGGTACACCCACTGGGTGTTTATTTCTTTTTTGTGGTCGGCCGTCACTCGGATCTGGCGGACCATTCCGAGTGGATACCATTCCAGTGGGGGCACGCTGAGTGCACCCACTGGGTGTAGTCCTCGAGACTGCCGTCGACTGCGGGCAGTCGGCGGGGGTCTTACCGCTCTTCCCTTTTTTTTTGTTCGGCCATCACTCGGATCGGGCGGACCGTTCCGAGTGAATACCGTTCCAGTGGGGGCACGCTGAGTGCACCCACTAGGTGTAGTCCCCGAGACTGCCGTCGACTGCGGGCAGTCGGCGGGAGTCTTAGAGCTCTTCCTTCTTTTTTTTGTTGTTGTTTTTTGTGGTCGGCCGTCACTCGGATCGGGCGGACCATTCCGAGTGGATACCGTTCCAGTGGGGGCACGCTGAGTGCACCCACTGGGTGTAGTCCCCGAGACTGCCGTCGACTGCGGGCAGTCGGCCGGAGTCTTAGAACTTAGAATCTGATACTGGTCAAGTTTGTTCCTCCCTGACAAAGGGTACTTCAGGATCTAATACTGGTCAAGCTTGTTCCTCCCTGACAAAGGGTACTTCAGGATCTGATACTGGTCAAGCTTGTTCCTTCCAGGAGCGTCGGTCTCTGGGCACTCGGAATAATCTTTAACGTTAACTGATCTGTCCTCACTTGTGTTTTAGAAAACTTGCAAGCTTGGGACTCAGTACGTGGCACTGGAGAAGGAAACGGCCCAGCTCCGACTGGATTTGGAGGTGGAGAGGAGGAACACAGCATGCGCTCAAGCAGAGCTCAAGACCATGGGAGTTAAGCTTCAACTACTGAGCATTTTGCTTTCGCCTTTTTCCATTCTTTGAACCGAGTGACTTCACTCGAACAGATGTGCATAGTGAAAACCATCGACTCCAGGTGCGGCTCAGAACCTCTGTCTCTTTAGAAACTATGAAGCAGGCACTCGAGAGCAAGGACAACGAGCTGGAGGGAGCGCAGAAAGTAGCGAAGGAAAAGACCAAAGCCGCCGAAGAGAAGCTGGCCTCGTTCGAGAAGCTTGAAGGAGAGAACAAGACGCTAAAGGCCGCCCTCATAGAGGCGAAGAAGGAAGTGGCTGAGCTCAAGAAGCAAAAGGCCGAGTGGGATGGCAAGCTCAAGGCCCAAGCAAATGCTCATGAGCAGGAGAAGAAGACTCTGAACGAGAAGATCAACCAACTCATCGAGAAGAAGAATGCTCTGGAGAAGTATATAGATGAGTTCACGGAGGAGATGTACACCAAGCTTGCAGGTAACTTGTAGCATCCGAGTGCATTTCAACTTATCTCCGAGTGAACTTCATGCATGCTGGTGTTTGACTCTCCTCTTTTCTCGTTTACAGAGTACTGCCGGGACTTTGAGCTTGAGACTGACAAAATCGAGAGGGATCTGGATCCTTCCAGGTCACTCGTCGGTGACAAGGCTGCCCTGGGCGTCTTGCGGCTCGAATCTCGCATTGAAGATGTTCAGGGGTACATCATCCGCCTACGGGGTGCACTCGGAAGGATCGACAAGGAGTTGTGGCCTGAAGACACCCTTGACACCGACCTGGAAGCCATGATGACTCATCTCAACGACATTCCCAGCTGAGTGCAAGCGTGGAAGAAGTCGGCTGCCCGCTGCGGAGCCGACGTGGCCCTCTCCCTGGTCCGAGTGCATTGCAAGGACGCCAAGGAGGAGAAACTGAAGACTCTCCAAATTGCCAACACGAAGAAACTCAAGTTTGAGGACTTCATGGAGACATTCATCGAGGCGGCCACCCGGATCGCGGACGGTATCGACTTGGATTCCTTCGTTGAGCCGGCCAGCCCCACAGGGGCGTGAGAAAACTTTAAGTCCTACCCATTAGCCTCGGTATGCCAAGTGGAACTGTATTCGTTAAACTATTTCGGGCTCCGGGCCCGCGTACTCGTATTTGCTTTTGAACTTCTGGAGTTATTTGAATGCTTTCCTTTGAGTCTTTCGAGTCTTTGAAATGGGTTTTAACTTAGGTGAAAGCTGGTTCGCAGCTAAGCCTCTAAGTGAGAGGGTCGTTCTTCACTCGGAGCGGCGTTTTAACTTGGGCGACAGTTGGTTCGCAGCCAAGCCCCCGGGTGAGAGGGACGCTCTTCACTCGGGGTGGCATTTTAAACTTGGGCGAAAGCTGGTTCGCAGCCAAGCCCCCGAGTGAGAGGGATGCTCTTCACTCGGAGTAGCGTTTTCAACTTGCGCAAAAGCTGGTTCGCAGCCAAGCCCCCGAGTGAGAAGGATGCTCTTCACTCGGGGTGGTGTTTTTAACTTGGGCGAAAGCTGGTTCGCAGCCAAGTCCCCGAGTGAGAGGGATGCTCTTCACTCGGAGTAGCGTTTTTAACTTGGGCGAAAACTGGTTCGCAGCCAAGCCCCCGAGTGAGAGGGATGCTCTTCACTCGAAGTAGCATTTTTAACTTGGGCGAAAACTGGTTCGCAGCTAAGCCCCCGAGTGAGAGGGATGCTCTTCACTTGGAGTAGCGTTTTTAACTTGGGAGAAAGCTGGTTCGCAGCCAAGCCCCCGAGTGAGAGGGACGCTCTTCACTCGGGGTGGCGTTTTTAACTTGGGCGAAAGCTGGTTCACACCCAAGCCCCCGAGTGAGATAGAGGCTCTTCACTCGGAGTAGTTTTTTAACTTGGGCAAAAGCTGGTTCACAGCCAAGCCCCCGAGTGAGAGGGATTCTCTTCACTCGAAGTAGCATTTTTAACTTGGGCGAAAACTGGTTCGCAGCTAAGCCCCCGAGTGAGAGGGATGCTCTTCACTCGGAGTAGCGTTTTTAACTTGGGCGAAAGCTGGTTCGCAGCCAAGCCCCCGAGTGAGAGGGACGCTCTTCACTCGGGATGGCGTTTTTAACTTGGGCGAAAGCTGGTTCACAGCCAAGCCCCCGAGTGAGATAGAGGCTCTTCACTCGGAGTAGTTTTTTAACTTGGGCAAAAGTTGGTTCACAGCCAAGCCCCCGAGTGTGAGGGACGCTCTTCACTCGGAGTAGGTTTTTAACTTGGGCGAAAGCCGGTTCGCAGCCAAGCCCCCGAGTGTTAGGGATGCTCTTCACTCGGAGTTGGTTTTTTAACTTGGGCGAAAGCTGGTTTGCAGCCAAGCCCCCGAGTGTGAGGGACGCTCTTCACTCAGAGTAGGTTTTTAACTTGGGTGAAAGCCGGTTCGCAGCCAAGCCCCCGAGTGTAAGGGACGCTCTTCACTCGAAGTAGGTTTTTAACTTGGCCGAAAGCTGGTTCGTAGCCAAGCCCCTGAGTGAGAGGGACGCTCTTCACTCGGAGTAAGTTTTTAACTTGGGCGAAAGCTGGTTCGCAGCCAAGCCCCCGATTGAGAGGGGTGCTCTTCACTCGGGGTAGGTTTTTAACTTAGGCAAAACTGGTTTGCAGCTAAGTTGAAGGGCGTACGCCCACTGGGGGTTGTAAGCCAGAGAATGCGTACGAGTAAACTCAATGCGGAACTAGAAAAGTCATGCCTTTATTCATCAAATATCACTCGAGTACTTTTATTACATCTCCTCATCAAGTATAGAAACGTCGAAGCAAGTCTGCATTCCAAGCGCGGGGCTCGTCTGCTTGCTTCAGAAGGTTCTACAGGTGATATGCTCCATTGTGCAGAACCATTGAAATGACGAAAGGACCTTCCCACGCAGGAGCAAGCTTGTGAGGTCGCTGCTGATCCACTCGGAGCACAAGATCTCCTTCCTAAAAGGCCCGACTTCTAACGTGCCTGCTGTGAAAATGTCGTAGATCTTGCTGATAAATGATCGAGCGGATAAGAGCCATCTCTCTCTCTTCTTCCAAGAGATCAATCGCGTCTTGCCGCGCCTGCTCTGCTTCAGCTTCGGAGTATAGTTCCACTCGGGGCGAATTGTGGAGTAGGTCACTCGGCAAGACGACTTCAGCTCCATACACCATGAAGAAGGGAGTACGATTGGTGGACCAATTGGGGGTCATCCTCAAGCCCCAAAGAACTGATGTCAACTCGGTGACCCAGGCTCCAGCTGCATGCTCCAAATCGCGCATGAGTCGTGGCTTTAATCCCTGAAGTATCAGCCCGTTTGCTCTCTCAGCTTGTCCATTCGACTGCGCATGCGCCACAGATGCATAGTCGACTCGGGTGCCTTGGGCGGCACAGAATGCCCTGAACTCTTCCGAGTCGAAGTTCGAGCCGTTGTCAGTGATAATGCTGTGGGGCACGCCATATCTGAAGACTATCTCCTTCATAAACTTGATCGCCGTACGAGAGTCCAGCTTCTTGATGGGTTTGGCTTTGATCCACTTAGTGAACTTGTCGACCACAACCAGCAAGTGGGTGAATCCACTCGCCCGTGTCTGGAGGGGTCCCACCATGTCGAGTCCCCAGACTGCAAACAGCCAGACGAGCGGAATTGTCTTTAGAGCAGACGCAGGCTTGTGCGGTAAGTTTGCATAGAACTGGCACCCGGCGCAATGTTGAACTATCTCCTGCGCAGCTTCATTGGCACGTGGCCAAAAGAAGCCGGCTCGGTAAGCTTTAACCACAATTGTCTGAGAGGACGCGTGGTGACCACAAGTTCTCGAGTGAATCTCCTCCAGGATCAATCGACCTTCCTCCGGAGAGATGCAGCGCTGAGTCACACCGGTGATGCTCTTCCTGTATAACTGATCGCCCATCACTGTAAAGGCCTTGGACCTACGAACAATCTGGCGGGCCTTGGCTTCATCTTCTGGAAGTTCCTGTCTGAGCAGGTATGCAATATAAGGCACTGTCCACTCGGGCATGATTGCTAGGATCTCCATGACCAAATCAATGACTGCCGGGACCTCGACTTCAGTTGGATCGGACGGACCGACCACTTGCGGGGGCTCTTCCGTGAAGGGATCTTCTTTCACCGTCGGAGAACCTAAATGCTCGAGGAACACATTGCTGGGTATGGATTTCCGAGTGGACCCGATCTTTGCCAGATCGTCTGCCTCCTGATTCTTAGCTCAGGGGACGAGATGCAGCTCCAAACCCTCAAATTTCTTCTCCAACTTTCTCACCGCGTTGCAATATCCTGTCATAGCAGGGCTTCTGATATCCCACTCCTTCATCACTTGGTTCACAACTAGATCCGAGTCTCCGTAGACCATCAGGCGCCGGACGCTGAGTGAAATGGCCATACGTAGACCGTAAAGGAGCGCTTCGTACTCGGCCTCATTGTTGGAGGAATCGAAGTGAATCTGCAGAACATATCTGAGACGATTGCCCTTCGAAGACACTAACACAACTCCAGCTCCTGAACCATTCAGCATCTTGGAACAATCAAAGAACATGGTCCAGTGTTCCGGGTGACTCTGAGTCAGTTGCTGCTGTTCTGTCCACTCGGCTAGGAAATCAGCCAATGCTTGGGACATGATCGCCTTTTTCACCTCGAACTTGATGTCCAGGGGCTGGAGCTCGATAGTCCACTTCGCCACTCAACCAGTCGCATCCTGATTGTTCATGATCTCACACAGCGGGGCGTCGCTGACGACTAATACGACGTGCTCTTGGAAGTAATGGGCTACTTTCTTCGCGGTCAGATAGATGCCATTGATGAGTTTCTGATAATGTGGATATCTCTGCTTGGACGGAGTCAGGACTTCGGAAATGTAATAAATTGGGCGCTGAACTTTGTAAGTTTTGCCCTGTTCTTCTCGCTCGACTGTCAGGACAGTGCTGACAACTTGACCAGTGGCCTCAATGTACAAGAGCAACGACTCGTTGCTGTTCGGAGCGGCAAGCACCGGCTGGGTGGAAAGCAGGGCTTTGAGCTCAACAAACGCTGCTTGTGCTTCAGCAGTCCACTCGAATGAATCAGATTTCTTCATCAATCGGTACAGGGGCAGTGCCTTCTCACCGAGATGGGAGATGAATCGGCTCAGAGCTGCGAGGCAACCCGTGAGCTTCTGTACATCATGAAGACGCTCTGGACGTTTCACTACTAGAAAAAGGGCTATCCCTAATATCACTATTAGTGGCGCACCAGAGATGTGGTGCGCCACTACTATATAGCAGTGGCGCACCATAAACAGGTGCTCCACTAATAGTGACATTACCAGTGGCGCACCAAGGGTGGGGTGCGCCACTACTATTTTTTTTGGCAGTAACCAGCCCTGCCCAGGCTTACCAGTGGCGCACCAGGTCCAGGTGCGCCACTACTATTTTTGATAGTAGTGGCGCACCTGGACCTGGTGCGCCACTGGTAAGCCTGGGCAGGGTGGTCCAAAAAGATTAAAGTAAAGGAGTGATTCTATATTGTGATTGAGTAAAGGAGATGCATTGTTAAAAGTTGTGAAGCAAACTTAAGAGTGTAAGAAAAAACAGTACATGGAGACTGTTTAGTTTGTAAAATAATAAAGACGCTTAGAAGTAATGCTCATGTATCTTAAAAAGAAGTGCTCACATACATATAAAAATTATTGTCCTTTTTTTTAACACAGCAAAACACATAAGCCCACGTATATTGTCCTAAAAGATGTCCATATATTTAATAGGAAATATTCAAATACATTAAAATGTATGTTGTTTAACAATATTTACATGCAGAAGTGTGCAAAAGGATACAAGGGAAAAAGTAACCGAAAAAGAAAGAAAACACTGAAAACAGGAATTAAAACCAGGAAACGAAAATAGAAAACCAAAAAAGAAAGGGAGAAAATTAAAGCCCACTGTTCATTAAAGCCCACTTTTCTTTTTAAGTTTTACTGTCCCCTTTTTGAATTCATTTCAAATTTTGCATAACTATAATGTGGACTCGTAGAGGATGTATCCTCTGCTCACATGTGTGAGGTACTCGCAAATTTGGAAACCTTATTACTAAGTCAGAGTGTAAAAAATTATACGCCCTATATTTAGGAATGGAGGGAGTATTAAAATTGCCATGTGTTTATTTTAAAGTGTTTGGATGTTTATCATAAGGTTAATTTTTTTTAAAGGTGCAAAAAATGGGGCCGCCAGGATTCGAACCCTGGCTGGCTTGCGTAATGTATCAAGGGACCAACCACTAGGCCATGTGTGTGGTTCTGTCCATAACCACCGCCGCAATTCTTATGACTTCGATATCGAGCTGTTTATGGCGCATGTATCGCTGGTGCGCCATTGCTATCGATCTGTTATGGCGCATGTATCCCTGGTGCGCCATTGTTACCGGCCCTCCCCTGCTTCTCCTCCCCGCGCCTCCCTCTCCTCACTCCCCCGCACTCACACCCAGATCCCCCCTCTCCCCCGCGCCGCGCCATCGCCTGTCGCCGTCCCCGTCCCCGTCCCCGTCCCCGTCCCCAGGAGCACCACGACGTCCCCGTCCCCGTCCCCGTCCTCGTCCATAGGAGCTCGTCCCCAGGAGCACCACGACGTCCCCGTCCCCGTCCCCGTCCTCGACCACCAGGAGGAGGAGGAGGCTCGCCGTCCCCGTCCTCCCCCGTCGCGCCGGAGCACAGCGCCTTCGTTCGAGGCCTCCGCGACATCTCCGACTCCCTCCGCGCCAAGAAGGAACTCTCCTCCCGCCCCTCCGCCGCCGAGCTCCGCGCCAAGTCCGACTCCCTCCGCGCCGCCATGCACGACGGAGAGATCTGGTACGTCCGTCCACCGCCCATCGAGTTCCCCAATCTGCTAGTACTCCAGGAGGGACGCTCTCTAGAAGATTTTGGTATCCGATTCGTTTAGTGGAACTCTGCACAATTATTGGAAGGGAACTCTGCACAATTTTTGGTCTCTCGCCTTCTGCTCTTACTCTAACTAGGTAGGGAACGTGCCTTGGCACTAGCAGTGTTAGGCATATTTACTAAAACTATTTAAAGATGATGCAACCGTCTAAACCATGTTCATGTAGTATGTTCATGCATCAGTTTGTATGTGCTGGAGCATATCAGCAAGATCAATCTAAAATCTACTCCCTACGTCCCTTAATAGATAGCTTATACACTCAGTAAAAGGTCTACTATTTGTAAGTTTGACCAAATATATGTAGAGCTTCAGACACCACTCCAAAATTAAATAGAACTTGTGGGACATTGGATCATGCAGAGATTTAAATTTTCTTCTAATTAGTAGTGTTTTAGCATTTGCTGTTTATTGCTGATCTTCATGAGACCTTTTATGGATCCTTCATTGAAAAGGAAATATTACCATCACTGCATTATGTTGGCAACTACAATTAGGAGGTAGTGAGGTAGTGGTGGTGCAGCTGCAGATGCATTTGTCCCTAGCCAGTGTCCAGTGGCCACACACACACACACACACACACACACACATACACCAGAAAAGAAAACTCAAAAATACCTGCAATTATTAATTTCTTCTAAAGTATTTGCACCCCTCACCCAAAATGTTTGTTTCTGACCTGTCCTTCGATCACCCACCCTTTTTAATTAATTGCACTGTTTCCAACTGTATGTTAATTCTAGAGCTCTTCCTCTGTGCTTGGACAGGGCCCCACTTCCCTCTCTGAGCATCTAGACAGACAGTATCCAGAGTGTTAAAGACCTCATCCTCTTCATCATCAACACAGGTACTGCTGCTGCTCTGTTTTTGTTGTTGCTGCTGCTCTACTGCCAACATGAGAAATAAAACAGAACATGGCATGCATAGAATAAACAGAGAAGAGAATAGGTGTTAAAACCAGAAATGACTAAAATGGTTGTGATACACCACGGGCATCACTCTGCAAGAATAGACCCTGAACCAGAAAGTAGAGCTGATTATAACTTGGATTCCATGGATGATGACGAGAGTCTGGCTGTAGGTGTTTTGATGTGTTAAGTTTTCAGACAGTTTTGCATGTGTTAAGTTAGAAACCAAATTTGAGTTAGATAAAACTAAGCTAGTTCTTTACTGTATGTAATTAAGTTGGGTGTGATAGGGTAAGCTGCACCTGTTTGACACTTCTGCATTGGCAGAGACTTTCTAGGTGAAAAGTAACTGATGAATTATACACGCAGCGTTTCAAGTAAAAATAATATCTGATGTTTTTTTTCCTCTGGGTTTCTATGAACAAAATGAACCAAAAGCTGTGCCATGAGACTCATCTGATCTTTTTTTAAGGTTTTCTACAAACAAGGTTGTGTCTCTTTAATTTAGCATGGATAGTGCCACTTTACGTCTATACAAAACATGCACCTAAATATTTAGATCAGCTAGTTAGGTCAGTGTGTGATAACCCTGCAAAAACAGTTCGATTTCTGATAAGTTCAGAACTGAATTTGAGATAAGTTTTCAGGTTCCTGAAACTATATAAAACCAAACTGAAAGATATTCAACTAAGTTCAGATTATTGGACCGCAAGTAGTTACCTAGGCAAGATCACTCTGTTGGAACACTAATAGTTTGATGTGATATGGTCAAAGCATCAAGTAGTTACCTAGGCTCACCCATAGAAAAAATTTAACCGTGAACACTTGAGTTTAGTCAAGGCATCCAGTACTGATGGATCTAAATTGTATGCAGTAGGATTTATGAACCGTTCGAGACACACCAGTTTTTCGTGCTTTCTTAGCGGCAATATTGTTTGGATAGTACTGATAGTACAAATTCGACTGTGAAAACTTGAACTTGGTCAGGACATCCAGTACTGATAGTGTTAGATGTAAATCGTATACAGTAGGCTTTACATACCGTTCCAGAAGCACCAGTTTTTCCTGTTTACTGTTGGCATAAGTGGTCTTTTGTATAGATGTTAACGTTTGTTAATTTGTTACAAAGGGTACACCACTAGGGCGGAGGCGGAAGCTAGATACGCGCGCTATTTAGCGGGAGAGAGGAGGGAGCGGAGGAGGAACCGGATGAAGACCAGTTTCATCGTGATGATGCTCATCGTGACCGCAGCTCTCTTCTATGTGATGGTAGTTTAGATGATATCAACTTTGTAATGTGACGACAAACTCGCTACTTGGTCTCTAGACCTAAACTTGTCTAATATTTGAACTTTGTTCGCTATTTCGAATTCGGAGACTAATGTGATGAATTGTATTATGTGTTGTTTATATTTGACTGATGGTAATTTATACTGTAATGCAAACTGTATATTATGTGCTTTATTGTATTCTGTAACCCGTGCAAATAAGAGAAAAGCAAAAAAAAATACTAGAATTGATAGTAGTGGCGCACCATATATATATATTAGTGGCGCACCCATATTTTATACCAGTGGCGCACCTTTAGAGTTAGTAGTGGCGCACCAGTAGCCCCCCCCCCCAAACTGTATATTAGTGGCGCACCCAAACTGTATATTAGTGGCGCACTCAAACTGTATATTAGTGGCGCACTGGGGGGGTAGTAATGGCGCACCAAGTGGTGCGCCACTGTTATGTAGATTAACAGTGGCGCACCAGGGGTGCGCCATTACTATTTATTAGTAGTGGCATGATAATAGTGGCGCACCTATAGTGCGCCACTAATAGGGAAAACAGGTGCGCCACTAATAGGCATTTTTCTAGTAGTGTTTCATTCGTACAATCGTCCCGATCTTCTCAGGATTGGCATCTAAGCCTAAGGGCGCGATCGTCGAGTGATTTCTGGAGCGCCTCCAGATGACTGCGCTCAGCCAAGTTGGCCTGGCGCGCGGCCTCCCAAGCCTAAGCCTCGGGGGTCGTCCCAACGATGGGCGTCTGGAGGGTCTGCTCGGTTCCGCGCTGCAGCTCCTCCGTCTGCTGCCGAGTGAGAGGTCGGGGGTAGTACTCATCGTGACGGTCTCCGCCACTGCCAAGATCAGCGTGCGACGGGTCACCTGTCTCTGCGCCGCCGCGGCCGTACCCAGGTGGACTGGGCGGGGAATCGGCCATCAGCACCTCTGCAGTAGCATCGCTGCTCTCGCACTCGGACAAGCTTTCCGAGTGCTCATGCACGGAGGTGAACAGATCGAAGACAGGCTCATCGGGCTCGATTGCCGTGATCTGCGGGGCCGCGACCTGGAGGGTCACCGCATGCTTGATCCACCGCTGATGCCGTGAGCGTCCGGAATGCTTGCGACGACGGCTGGTGGATAGTGAAGACGCCGACTGGTACGGAGTCGACGGTTGTCTAAGGAGAATGCCGAAGGAACTCACGTGGAAGTGTGCTGTGCCGCGGATGGGCAACGCCTCGACATCCAGCGGGGCTTCTTGGAGCCACGCCGAATCGTCGACGATGAAGCTGAGGACGCCGAAACGGATCTCGCCGCCCAGGGTCAGTCCACCGCCGGAAACCATGGTGAAGATGGGGAAAATGCAACTACGCCGGCAGTCGCTAGACGCCTGCCCCAAGGTGGGCGTTAACTGTCGTGGGTGCAAGTCTAACAGTAGTATATAGTGGTATGGATGAAAGGGCAGAGCCTAGCTACGGCGCAGTTGTTACACTCGGATTGACGAGTTCAGGCCCCTCAGCGGTGGAGGTAACAGCCCTACGTCTCGGTGCTCAGGAGCTAGATTGCTTGAGTGTATGATTACAAAGGTTGCGAACCCTTGGAATGGAGCTGGGGGGTGGCTGATATAGTGTCCGCCAAGTCCCCCCATGAATGCCGCCATTACCAGCGGTTAAAGAGGGGGTTTAAGGGTGCCAGGTAACGGGCGCATTGATTACAATTAATACGGGCGAGAGCACGTCCTGACCGTTGCGTCCCTGGAGTCTCCTGGTCTTCTTTGGTCGAGTGACTGTCAGGTAGTCCGAGTGAAATAGCCGGTCGAGTGAACTCCTGCTACCCGAGTGGTTCATTGAACTCCGAGTGAATTTCAGTTTGCAGAATTCTTGGTTGATGATCTGGCCCTGGGGCCCAGTATAAGGCGTGTGGAGTCCTAGGGTAGGGTCTGTAGGTCAGGCCCGTTACCCTATCCCTAGTATATGTCCTCATCATTAGTCATATCGGAGGAAAAATTAATTATAAAATAACACACATGGAATTTAAAGCCATCTTCATTCAACCAAAAGATAAAGTTTTATACATCATACACTTCGGCATTCCGAAGTACTGTCTAGTAATACATAGTGTCCTTTGGACACATGGCTTCTGTGGTATGAGCTCCCGCCTCCACCTCGGCAAAGAACTGTTCGGCGGTGCGCGGCTTGTCGGCAGGAGGGCCCACGGCACATGTCACTGCATCAACCTTTCGGAAGCGCGTCTTCATGCAGGTGTACGCCCTCCGCGCTCCTTCAAAGCACGCAGACCTCTTCCAGCGGTTCACGCAAGGCACGGCGTCTCGGAGACGGGCCGTAAGGCCGAAGAGGCTCTTCGGCATGGCTTCGGCCGGCCACAACGCGATGCAGAGGTCCTGGAGCGCCAGTCTCGTCATGCGAAACAACTCCACCAACTGCTTCACTCGATGATTCAGTAGCTGTGCGGACGGCGACCCCGGGAACTGCCCCCAGAAGGCCTTCTCCGCCTCGTGGCCCGCTAGCTGGCCAAAGTACGCCACCACATCCGCCACGCTCTATGGAAGATCCACAAAGACCTCTGTGGAACGCCATAACTGGGTGAGCTCGACACACCCTTTGCTGCCAAACGAACACTGCAGCAAAAATAGCTCACCCGAGGTGATTTGCTCCACTTGTTGGAGCACCTCGTGGTCAGCTCGGGCCGAGGTCTTGAGCTTGGAGTGGGCAAGTTGAAGCTTCTTGAGCTCCTCCTTTGTCCGTTGCCCCTCCTCCTGAAGCTTGTCGCGTGCTTCAAACACGCCCTTCAGGGTCTCCTCAACCTCCAGCACCTGCGCTTGGTGCTTCTCTCCGGTCGCCTTCTCGGCGGCCCGGGCCTTCTCTGCCGCGGCGGCAGCAGCCTCCTGCTGTCACACCTCCTGCTGAGCCCTTTCGAGCTCGGCCTTGAGCGTCTCCAGCTCTGCTAACGCTGCTGTGGTCAAAACAGTTTGGCCTTAGTTGTTTTCTTTAACAAAACATATCATACCCCCTTCGTCCAAAGTACAGGGCAAGTTTAAACTTGCTTACCTTGAGACAGCTCGAGTTTCTGGTTCGCCAGGATGAGCTCCTCCTGGGACCTCTCGAGTTTCTGGTTCATCTCCACAATATCCTCGGAGACGGAGTTCGGAACCGAGGTCGAAACCTGGCACAAAAATGATCCTCATTACAAAGGGAACAGTTAAATCACTAAAAGGTTCCAGGACGGCTGCCTCAAGCAGCGCCCTGGGGGCTACTTCACGGGCTCCTACTTAATCAAATGACCCCAATGCTGGTTTCTTGAAACCGACTTCGGGCTCGGGGGCTACTCACTCACTAAGCCGTTTAGCAGGCTGTACTCTTATGTCCTCGGACAAACTCATAACTCAAAAAAGCTCAAATAAACAAATTAGAGTGGATGCGCAGATAGAAAGCGTACCTCGAAACCTGCTATGAGGTTCTTGAAAACCTCATGCAGGCCGGCCCCTGTGGACCGGTAGCCCTGTAGCACCGCGCCATCAAGGCACGGTGCTCTTCCTTGATGGAGGAGCCCTTCAGGGCGTCCTCCATCTCCTAGGTCCACCCCGCGCCAGCCAGTCCTTGGGCAGTTGGCTGGGGTGGAAGGATGACCTCGGATACATCTACCCGGGTAGCCTCCACCTAGGGCAGCGGAGCCGAGGTAGTTATCGGCTGGGCCGATGACTGGCCCAGCCCTTCTTCGATGACCGCGGGGCGCTTCTCCCCCGGGTCCTGTTGGGCCGAGGTGTCGACCTCGGCCATGATGGCCACCTCGTCGGCCCCCGTCGTGTTAATGTCAGGGACCAAGGAGGATGTTGCCTCCCCTAGCCCATCATGCGCCAGGGGAGGATCAGCGGGCTCTGGAGTCCCACTGGCGGATGGCAATCCGCTTGAGGAACCACTAGGGATTATCCTCGGTGGACTACATAAGAAAAGACGCCTTTGTAAGTTTCCCCTTTCCTAGAAATAACTTGTCAAATTAAAAGACGGGATGCAAAGACGACGGCTTACCCTCGGGGCACCGGCTTCTTCCTCTCCACAGCGAGGAGGTCTTCTTCTGAGTCACCGGAGAGTTCGGCTATCTCCGACAACTTGTTGGCAGCCCCGGACAAGGTTCGCCTAGGCCTCTTTGGGCCCTTCAGCGGCATGCCCACGTCGGCGTCTTCTAACACCGACCTCTTCCCCTTCAGGGGGGAACCTCCTCCTCCTCACCCTCCTCTACGTCGCCATCTAGGGCGGCGGAGGTGTGGGTCTCTTCGGACCGGGTGACCGAAGTCCCCTGAGTCCGAGCACTTGACCTACCCCTCTGGGACTTCGTCCCTTTGGGGGCCACCACGTGCGGCTCCTCGGTCAGGAGCGCCGAGAGCAGGGGAGTCGGAGGCTCCTCTGGCAGTGGGGCCGGGCATCGCACTCCTTGTACCCAGGCCAACCACTTCTGCAAAACATCAAACACGATGATTCAAGCAAAACTTTACTCCTCGGTACGATGGGCAAAGAATAACGATTGAGGGGCAGGACCACTCACCGGGGGGGCTTCATAGCCGTGTTCAAGGCCGCGGTCCTCCCCTTCCTCAGGGATCTTATCCTTGGCCAGCTTCATGAGTCTCGTCCACATGGCAGCCAAGGTGGAGCGGAAGAAGGTGGTGATGGTGTCCATGTCCTCGGGCTTTTGTGCCCACATCGGGGTAGCCCGAAGTTGGAGAGGGAGTATGCGGCGGTTGAGCATGACGTTGATGATGTCGGCAAGCTCAACCTTCCCCGTGGTGGACCACCACAAGATCCTATCGATCAAGGTCTCCACCTCTTCTGGGTTCCCCCAGGCGACACCCTTCTCCTTCCAGGATTTGAGCTTCTTGGGAGGCCCGGCTGAGAAAGCCAGGACCTCGGTCTGACCAGGGGCGAGCGGTTCATTGATGTAAATCCACTCTTTCTGCCACTCCTTCACCGTTTCGATGAAGGTGCCCTTGAACCAGGTGGCCCCCTAGTTTTTTCCGATCATGGCCCCTCCGCACTCTGCGAGATCCGAGCCACTGGACTTCGGCTTAATCCCAAAGAGCTTCAGCCATAGGCCGAAGTGCGGCTCGCAGCGGAGGAAGGCCTCGCAGACCTTGATGAAGGAGGCGAGGTGAAGAATGGAGTTGGGGGCCATGTGGTGGAAGTCTAGCCCATAGTAGTACATCACTCCGCGCACGAAGGGATGCAAGGGGAACCCCAGACCTCGGATGAGGCGGGGGACGAAGACTACCCGCTCCCCGGCATTGGGAGCGGGCACCAGTTGGCCAGCCACCGGAGCACGGGCGACGGTGGCGGGGGTCAGGTACCCCGCGTTGCGCAGCTCCGAGATGGCCGCGGCCGTCACGACGGAGCCGCCCCAGTGCCCCTTGAGGGTGTCGGCCATGGCTGGTGGTGGAGGTTGGGCTCGCGAAAGGGAAAAGCGGGCAGGATGGATCTGGGCACTGGAGCTAGACGAAGCAGTAGAGGGGTAGAATGGGAGTGTTGTCAATTGCGCTGTCCTCCTTTTTGCTCTTATAAGCCTATGAAAGGCCAAGAGTCCCCCTCGCTGCGCCGATAAACTCGCTATTCCCATCAAAAATGCTGTTGAGCATATGCGGGGAAACAAAATCTTGATGATATCCCTAAGAAAATGGGCACGATCTCTGCCTCGAGGGGACGTGCCAGCAAAAGGCTGCCTCGAACCGTGATTTAGGGGGGGAGGCAGTAACTGCTCGACCCGTCGTGGGGCAAGCCTCTTCGATAAAGTTGTCAGGCCGGATTGGACCGTTCATACCTGAACAACGGGCCTTCAAGGCTAAGATATCTACCCCCTTCGGGCAGGGTGCAAGCTCGGCTGGACCTCGGATGTCAGCGCTCCATTAAGAGAAGATGAAATATGAAGGGGAACTCGTCTGTCAAGCCAAAGACTCCGGATCCAAGGTGGTGTCTGTTGAGAAAGTCATCCTCGGCATAGAAGACCAGTTCGGGGGCTACTAACGGTGTCCTGGATCAGGGGGTACTAGCCTAGCTGGCCCGTCTCCTCGGATGGGCCGAGGGGCCCTTGTACGTGATCAAGATGGACTCCAGAGGCCGTACACAGGAAGCGTGATCGAGACTGTCTCTACCGAAGACTGGACGTATACTCCAAGATCTCTCCTGCCGCCTCTCTCCTAGATACCGACCTTGTAACCCTAGATACCCTCCCTGGCATGTATATAAGCCATAGGGTTTAGCCCGTAGGGGGGACATCAACGCAATATCGCTCACCTAGCCCTAGAAGTTAGACACACATTACGATCTCGAGGTAGATCAACTCTGTATTCGATACATCTCCATCAATATAAACAGAAGCATGACGTAGGGTTTTACGTCCATCAAGAGGGCCTGAACCTGGGTAAACATCGTCTCCCTTGTCCTTGTTACCACCGATCCGAAGCTCGGGACCCCCTACCCCGAGGTCTGCCGGTTTTTACACCGACAGGCCCCCTCCTTCTTCTTCTTCCTTGGCCTCCCCCTAGATGGGAGGAGAGTTTCCCCTTTGGTCCATGGCCGCCATGGCTCCCAGAGGGGATGATCCCCTCCGAGATTGGATCTCTCTCTCTGTTTCTCTTCTGTTTCGCGTTCCCTGTTTTCTGGCCGAAAACCGTTTCTTATATTCCCGGAGATCCGTAACTCCGATTGCGCTGAAATTTTAACATAATTTTTTTTCTCGATATAAGCTTCTTTGCGGCCGAAGAAGAGCCCCAACCGACTTACGGTGTGCCCACAAGGCATCACCGCGCGGCCTAGGGGGGGCTTGGCCTGTTGCCTTGCGGAGCCTGTGGGCCTCCGTTTGCATTGATTCCACCTCCCAAAAATTACATATATTCCAAAATAATTCTCCGTAAAATTTTATCGCGTTTGGATATGGATTCTCTGCGAAACAAAAAACAAGCAGAAAACAGGAACTGGCACTGGGCACTGGATCAATATGTTAGTCCAAGAAATCATATAAAATGTTGCCAAAAGTATGTGGAAAATCTAGGATATTGGCATGAAACAATCAAAAATTATAGATACAACGGAGACGTATCAGCATCCCCAAGCTTAATTCCTGCTCGTCCTCGAATAGGTAAAAGATAAAAAAGATAATTTTTGATGTGGAATGCTAACTAGCATAATCTTGATCATGTAATCTAATCATGGCATGAATATTAAGACACGAGTGATTCAAACCAATAGTCTATAATTTGACATAAAGACATCAATACTCAGGCATACCAACAAACAATCATGCCTTTCAGAATAAAAATGCTAAAGAACGCTATCCCTACAAAATCATACAGCCCTGTCATGCTCCATCTTCTTAACACAAAATATAAATCATGTACAACCCCGATGTCAACTGAGCAATTGGTTCATACTTTTTAACGCGCTTCAGCTTTTTCAACCCCCACGCAATACATGAGCATGAGCCATGGACATAGCACTATAGCTGGAATAGAATGCGGTGGTAGGGATCAATAAGGAGAAGTCAAAAAGGGAAAAAGTCTCGCATCAACTAGGCGGATAAACGGGCTATGGAGATGCCCATCAATCGATATCAATGCGAGGAGTAGGGATTGCCATGCAACGGATGCACTAAGAGCTATAAGTGTGTGAAAGCTCAAACTAAAAACTAAGTGGGTGTGCATCCAACTTTCTTGCTCATGAAGACCTCGGGCATTTGAGGAAGCCCATCATCGGAATATACAAGCCAAGTTCTATAATGAAAATTTTCCACTAATATATGAAAGTGACAACATAGGAGACTCTCTATATGAAAAACATGGTGCTACTGTGAAGCACAAGTGTGGTAAAGGATAGTAGCATTCCCCTTCTCTTTTTCTCTCATTTCATTTTTTTCTTTTTTTTTGTGGGCTCGTTTTGGCCTCTCGTTTTTTGGAACAGTCTGATGGACCTCACCCCACTTTTTCGAGGACTCATTAGTCTCCACCATTATTTCCTCACTAGGACAATGCTCTAATAATGATGATCATCACACTTTTATTAACTTACAACTCAATATTACAACTCGATAAAAACTATACAAGATGACTCTATATGAATGCCTCTGGCAGTATACCAGGATGTGCAATGATCTAGCGTAGCAAAGATATCAAAAAATGGACAAGCCATGAAAATATCGTGCTAGCTATCTTACGATCATGCAAAGCAATATGACAATGAATGCTCAAGTCATGTATATGATGATGGAAGTTGCATGGCAATATATCTCGGAATGGCTATGGAAATGCCATAATAGGTAGGTATGGTGGCTGTTTTGAGGAAGATATAAGGAGGCTTATGTGTGATAGAGTGTATCATATCACGGGGTTTGGATGCACCGGCGAAGTTTGCACCGACTCTCGATGTGAGAAAGGGCAATGCACGGTACCGAAGAGGCTAGCAAATTGCGGAAGGGTGAGAGTGCGTATAATCCATGGACTCACGTTAGTCATAAAGAACTCACATACTTATTGAGAAAGTTTATTAGCCCTCGAAGCAAAGTACTATTATGCATGCCCCTAGGGGGGAGGTTGGTAGGAGTTAACCATCACGCGCCCCCGACCTCCACACAAAGGAAGACACTCAATAATAAATCATGCTCCAACTTCTTAGCATAACTAAAGACTATACGTGCATGCTTCGGGAATCACAAACCTTAACACCAATATTCTTACTAAACGACAATCATTCACTAGTACCTCTCACATATCACCATCTTAATATCGCAAAACTATTGCAAGGAATCAAACATATCATATTTAGTGATCTACAAGTTTTATGTAGGATTTTATGACTAACCATGTGAATGACCAACTCCTGTTGACTCTCTAAATAGATATAAGTGAAGCATGAGAGTTTAATTCTTTCTACAAAAGACAACACTCTAATAAATATAAGTTAAGCAAAAGAGCATTCTACAAATAACGGTTTTCTATATGAAGAGAAACAGGCATCCAAACTTCAAATGATATAAGTGAAGCACATGAAGCATTCTATAAAGCCATACTCAAAAGATATAAGTGAAGTGCATGAAGCATTCTATAAATCAAGCAAGGACTATCTCATACCAGCATGGTGCATTATTAAAAGAAAAATAAAAAGCACATGACGCTCCAAGAATTTACATATATCATGTGAACGAAACAAAAACCGAAACATACCGATAATTGTTGAAGAAAGATGGGATGCCTTCCGGGGCATCCCCAAGCTTAGATGCTTGAGTCTCCTTGAATATTTACTTGGGGTGCCTTGGGCATCCCCAAGCTTGAGCTCTTTTCTCTCCTTATTCTCCTCATATCGATACCTCCTCGATCTTCGAACACTTCATCCACACAAAACTTAACCGAACTTTTTATTAGTTGGGTTAGTACATATAACATCAAATCCCATCATGTCCTGCTGTAACATTATTGTATAATTATAATCAAAAATTACCCACTGTATGCTATCACAATTCTATGGCTCCCAAGTCAATGGGGCTCAACAAGATTTCAAACATACATAAATAAAGAAACTATAACAGCAATCTGTGAAAACAGGACAATCTGTAAAGATGCAAATGAAACATATACTTATGTAACGCCAAAAATTCTGAAACATTAGGACAAAATAAATAATTTTCATATCAGTACTGTGTCAAAATTTCAGAATTTTTTCACCTTCCAGTAAAATATAGAAATTCAAATACTACAGCAAAAGTTTCTGTTTTTTCACAGCACACACCAAACAAGCAATTTAAACATCCTAAAGGTAAATCTTGGCACATTATTTTTATAATACAATGGATTTTTACAAGGGGATAATTATTTTTGTTGAAAAGTTTCTGTAATCAAGGTTCACAAAGTTTCCATGGGCAAAAAAAAAGAACAAAGTTCAAGGCTAGCCCCCACTTCCACATTGCTCATCTGTCTCACTTTCACTTTTCTTTTTGAAAAAGTTTTAGGTTCCCCTCTATATATTTTTTTGTTTTTAAATATTTTAAAAGCACACAACAGAATAAAATGGCTCTCTAAAACTTCCGGGTTGTCTCCCAGGCAACGCTTTCTTTGAAGCCATTAAGCTAGGCATATAGTGCTCAAGTAATCGATCCACCAGGATCCCAAGGTATATCAAAGACAATTTTAATTAACAATGATTTGTAATTTAGTAGTGAGCACAAAGCAACATATATCATGCAATGACGAAGTCTGACTCTCTTCCTATGCATCGGCATGTCATAAAAGAACAATTCATGCACACATAATAAAGGCCGATACATAGCATAAACAGTTTCTTGCAATTTTATCGTATTGGAAACATTGAGAGGCGGAGATGTAGTTCCTCTCTCATAATAATTGCAAGTAGGAGCAGCAAGCACATGCATATTATATTCATCAAAATCATCATGTGTAATAGTAAAACGCAACCCATCAATGTAATCCTTAATAAGCGCAAACTTCTCTGACATAATGTAGTTTGGAGAATTCAAAAAGATAATAGGACTATCATGTGTAGGTGCAATAGTAACAATTTCATGTTTAACATAAGGAACTATAGCAAGTTCACCTCCATAAACATCATTCATATTGGTGTCATGGCCACAAGCATAGCAAGCATCAAGTTCATCAAAAAGGGATATTTCAAACGAATCAAAGGGATCATAGCAATCATCATAGCATTCATCCTTCGGTAAGCATGAAGGGAAATTAAATAATGTATGTGTTGAAGAGTTACTCTCATTAGAAGGTGGGCACGGGTAGCTAATCCGCTCTTCCTCCTTTTGTTCTTCGCTCTCCTCGTCATCTTTTTCATCTAATGAGCTCATAGTTTCAGCAATTTCTTCTTCCATAGATTCCTGCAAAATATTAGTCTCTTCTCGGACAACGGAGACTTTCTCAATAAATTCATAAATATAGGCATTATATTAATAATTCTCATGGCAATATTTTAATATAGCATAATTTTGAGATCTGTAAACAGCATCATCATAATTTTCAAACAAAGATTCAATTTCATAAGCACCCTTAAAAGCAAAAAATTCTTCTATTTGTTCCACATCATAGTAATCATATACACCATTAGCATAAGAAGCCAAGGTTTCATTATCATTAAATTTACATGAAAAGGGAAGGTGTCGAGCCTTCATCTTAGAGCAACAAGTATATATAATCATATCTTAAGCATAAATTTCGAGCATACCAATGCAAATAATCAATTTGATCCCATAAGAGTTTCCCTTTTTGAGACAAGCGATAATCCCTAAAGTATTCCCGTTGATCCAATGTATATCCCATTATCAAGTTGAATGGAGATTTATCAAGATTATCAAAGTAGTAATTAATGTTTTTCACATAACCAGTATCGAGGGTTTTAGGAGGTTCCCCATCTCCATGAGTAGCAAGTTCCACTAGTTTTTTTGGTATTTCATGTCCCATATCCATAACTAAAGATAAAGAGAAACTTAGAACATAAAATAAAAACTACTTAGTGATAAAGCAAACAAGCACACACGAGAATATCAACCCCGCGCTATTGCTCCCCGGCAACGGCGCCAGAAAAAGGTCTTGATAACCCACAAGTATAGGGGATCAATTGTAGCTTTTTCGATAAATAAGAGTGTCGAACCCAATGAGGAGCTAAAGGTAGAATTAATATCCCCTTCAAGTTCTATCGACCACCGATACAACTCTACGCACACTTAACGTTCACTTTACCTAGAACAAGAATAAAACTAGAAGTACTTTATAGGTGTAATGCTAGAACTACTTTGCAAGAATAAAACCAGGAGTACTTAGCGAGAATACAACTACGAGTAATTTGCAAGACAATAAAAGTTAGTTATTTAGTAGAAAGCTTTTGTAGAACAAGAAAAGGATTTGTCCCTAGGCAATCGATAACTAGACCGGTAATCATTATTGCAATTTTATATGAGGGAGAGGCATGAGCTAACATACTTTCCGTACTTGGATCATATGCACTTATGATTGGAACTCTAGCAAGCATCCACAACTACCAAAGATCATTAAGGTAAAACCCAACCATAGCATTAAGTAACAAGTCCTCTTTACTCCCATACGCAACAACCCCCTTACTCGGGTGTAAGCTTCTGTCACTCTAGCCGCCCACTATAAGAGAATTATGAACATATTGCAAACCCTACAGCAGGAATCCCTCATGCTTGCATGACACGGAGGGCACCATAGGACAGCACCAAAATAAAACATACAACTCAAACCAATCACGATCATCAATCAACCGATAGGACAAAACGAATCTACTCAAACATCATAGGATTGCCACATATCATTGGATAATAATATATAGCATTAAGCACCATGTTTAAGTAGAGATTACAGTGGGGAGAAGAGGTGTTACACTACTGCATAGAGGGGGAGAGAGTTGGTGTTGACGGCGGCGAAGTTGTTGGTGTAGATCGCCGTCACGATGATTGCCCCGGCGGCGTTCCGGCGCCATCGGGAGAGAGGGGGAGAGAGCCTTCCTCTTTCTTCTTCTTCCTTGGCCTCCCCCCTAGATGGGAGGAGAGTTTCCCCTCTGGTCCATGGCCGCCATGGCTCCCAGAGGGGAGGAGCCCCTCCGAGATTGGATCTCTCTCTCTGTTTCTCTTCTGTTTCGCGTTCCTTGTTTTCTGGCCAAAACCGTTTCTTATATTTCCAGAGATCCGTAACTCCGATTGCATTGAAATTCTAACATGATTTTTTCTCGATATAAGCTTCCTTGCGGCTGAAGAAGAGCCTCAACCGACTTACGGTGTGCCCACAAGGCATCACCGCGCAACCAAGGGGGGCGTGGCCTGTTGCCTTGTGGAGCCTGTGGGCCTCCGTTTGCGTTGATTCCACCTCCCAAAAATCACATATATTCCAAAATAATTCTCCGTAAAAATTTATCGCGTTTGGACTTCGTTTGATATGGATTCTCTGCGAACCCAAAAACAAGCAGAAAACAGGAACTGGTACTAGGCACTGGATCAATATGTTAGTCCAAGAAATCATATAAAATGTTGCCAAAAGTATGTGGAAATTGTAGGATATTGGCATGAAACAATAAAAAATTATAGATACGATGGAGACGTATCAGCCACCGAAGTAACATATATAGTATGTAGTATAAGGCTTATCTGTGATCATCGCCTGAAGGGATCATGGCCCGATAGTATAGAATGGCAGACAGATAAGGATGTAGGGCCACTGATGGGACTCTAGCATACCTAGACTAAGCATGGTAGAATTTCAGGTATGGTATCAACAGTAGTAGCAAAGACAGGCTATGAAATAGTATAGGATCTTCCGATAAAGCAGTTACAGTAACACTACTCTAATGCAAGCAGTAGAGGGGAAAGAATAGGAAATATCGAAATTATTAAGGGGGGTTCGCTTGCCTAAAAGCTCTGCCGAGAAGGAAGGTTCGTCGACGTCGTAGTCGTACTCTAGGGCAGCAGCGGTCTCTGGGTCTACCGAAGGAATAGAGAAGACGGGGACAAAATAAATAAAGGGCAATCAAATGCAACACAATGCATGTCATGTGAAAATGTGATGATGATATGCTCTAGTGCATTACTAAGCATTTTAAAAAAAGAGGGAAAACATGCATCTGGCAATGTTTTTCGAGCTCCACGTATTTTTCGATCAGATGATCCTGATGCAAAATGTCCTGGTTCATTATGTTAGAGGGGTCTGACAGGTATGTGGATGATATATTCAGATTTGTTATCTTTTTCTGGTCAACTTTCATATATAAATCATTTTCATCTGAGTTACGGTTTATTTTATATGAATTTCCAAAGATTAATTGAATTTCTGGATTTATTATTAATTCGAATTTAAATGGAAATTGCTAAGTGCACACAGAGATGTGTACACAGTAGTGGGTGTTAGGGGCTGACAGCTGGGGCCAGTTGACCAGGTCAACTGCCCAGTCAGTACTCAACTATTGACTGTTAACTGGTCAAACAGGACAGTGGGTCCCACTGGTCAGTGACTGTTAGTTTAAGATAGTTAATTTATTTAGTTAAATAATAAGGGAGCCCATATGTCATATACTGCTAATTTTAACAGAGATTTAATTAATCTAGTTAAGTGGATTAGCGGTGGTGTGGCCTTGTGACTGTGGGGTTAGCAATTTCATTAGTGGCTAATATAATTAGACAGCGGTTGGGCCCACCTGTCATTGAGCCGACCGAAGTCCAAACGCGGCGGCGCGCGCTCCGGCGACCAAAACAGAGGCGGTGCCTCGCCGGAGTTGGTCGGAAATGCGCGTCCGGCATCCATTTGGCTCGCGGTTTGGCCCTATGGGACCAGCGTGACAAGGCGCATCCATCGATGCACACGACGGAGGCAGGGTTGGACGGAGCAAGTGGCGACAATGACGTCCAGCAGCGGCCGGAGCAAGAGCTCGATGGATTCGAGTGTGCGAGAAGATCTGATGATGTATTGGCCCAGACAACATCTATGCGAGCCAGGGAACATGTTTGCGTGCATGGACGCGAGCTAGGCTCGCTGTGGCTGCATCGACGAGCTAAACTGCGGCGACGAGCTTCCGTAACTATGGTGGGAGCAGCTACGGGCGACGATTCAAGGCGCTAGGGGACGGGTTTCGATGGAGAGCTCACCGAGAAGGCACACGTAGGCCCGGCGAAAGGTTAGAAGCGGCAGAGGTGGCTGGATTTGGCGATGATCACCGGCGACAGTAGGGGGAGAAGCCTTTCGATCTCGATGATGGAGTGGCACCTAGCTCGAGCCCGTGGTCGTCAATGATGCAATGGAGGCGGGCGGAGCTCCTGGACTAGCTCCTAGCCTGCGGGGGATGACGGTGGCCCCGTGGATGGGGTCGACCATGGCGATGGCAGTGCGGTTGCGCGCGAGGAAGAAGAAAGCGGCGCGACAGGGGAAATCAAGGGGCTTGGGTTTCTCAACGGCGTCGGTGGTGGTCTTATCCACCGCGGAGACACGGCGGATGGCCGGCACGTGGCCATCGTGGTTATGGGCGGCCGCACGGCATCCACCTCGCCTCTGTGAACAGAGGTAGGGGACGACCCATGGTGAGCTGGGCCAGGCCGCACTGTGCACCGATGGCCCAAGTGCACAGTGGGTCTTTGCCATTTTTCTTTTCTATTTTAATTGTCCGTTTCTTTATTTCTTTTCTGCCTTGCATCATTTTGATCTACCAAATGAATTTTGTTGCAGATGAAATTGGTCCTAAATACTAGGGAATGTGTTGAGTTAGCACAGCAAGATTCAAATTATTTTGAAATGTTTAACTATTTATTTAAACTGAAATGGCCCAATTTATTGCTGCTGAACCATTTATTAATTTCCTAGAAATTTATTTGTGAGCCAAATAGAGTTGGTTCCAACATGACAATTGATCAGCGGGAATTATAGAATAGTACCAACATTTTTGTTTTACTGTTTGAAGAAATATTATTTTGACTTGCAATTTGAATTTGAAATTAACTTTGATTTTTATCAAGTGGCACTTAAGTTTGCAAAACATAATGACATGGCATCATTAGAGGGGAGATCACTTAGCTTAATTATAGGGGCGTTACAACTCTCCTCCACTCGAAGAAAATCTCGTCCTGAGATTTAAGAGGTGGAGTAAGGGGGAAAGGTTTGGTTATGAAAATCTAACGAATCTTCTCGGGCTTGGTTGCTCTTCCCGTAGAGGTCGATCTACTGCATTGAAGTCTCCCTTTTCTTCTATATCTTTGCATCATGGCGAACTTGGCATCTTTTCTTCAGGCACTTCATCATACTACGAAGGATGTACGAGGGAGAACTCTGCATGAACGTATCCCTACAAGGTTTGGGTATCAGATGGGTATCTCAGAGGTCGGGGAGCAAAGGCATCTCTTGAATTGAATAAATGAAACACATCGAAAGCAAGATATTTTTATTTTTTAGATAAAAGGCATGAGCCCGACTTTATAAATAAAGCCACCAGGCAGAGTCAACAACCCAAACAACAGTTTCACGAACACAAGACCAGGCAGAAAGTATGATAGAATAACCAGGTGGCACGCAGGTCAGGAATCCATGGCACGCAGGCCAATAACCTACTAAGCCTAAGCAAGTAGAAACCCAAGGTGGAAGTCATCTGATGTTGTCCTGGGGCTGGACCAGAGAAGTGGCAGAAAATTGCACCCTCGAAATCATCTCCTCCAGAGCCGCCCGATCTCCGTCCTTAGTCAATAATTTCCACTGCTGCAAGAATATGATCATTTCGAATAAGCAGTTAGCCGGCCTGTTAGGAAAGATATGCTCGATAGTGAATTTGTTTCTAATGGTCCACAGCGCCCAAGATATTTTTATAAGAAGGTGTAAGAAGTTTCAAGCGGGTAGGCAATTGTTCGATGCCTAAACTAGAGTGTGAAAAGGGTTTAGAGCAACGAGAAATAATTCTTGCGTCTGATACCGAAATGGAACATTCCAAGGAAGGTGGCTCGTGGAAATACATACGAAGCCAAGTTCAAAGGATAAATTCGAATGAAAGGATCAAATAGTCATTTACATGAAACTTCATAATTAATGAGAGAGTTTTCGTCAAAAATTCTAAAGAATGACACGCTCGAGGTAAAATGATAATTGATCACGTGGTTAACTGTAAGATACAGTCACAAGTGCTACAGAAAGATAAAGCACCACTACACCAGTCTGTATTTGAGGACTCGAGTATTTCCGAATCATTAGGATGATCAAAATCGAAGTGATCAACATTCATACCACCATGATGAATAAGAAGGGAGGTGGCATCCTGTGTGATCACATACAAGGTTTGTCAGAGAACAGTTTGCCGGCTATGTTGGCAACAGCGTCGGTACCAAGGGTGAGGGACAAAGAGAACCAGTTTCCTGCTCATTGAAACGAGTCAGACAAATTGGCAAGGATCTCGTCCATTGGTGGTTACTGAAATGTTAACAACAATAGTAACAGGGTTTTACTAACAGGGTTGTACACCGAGGTGTTTACATAAGCAGGGAATTATTACTGCTTAAACCATATAAATTATAAGAAAGGTTAATCAGACCAATGGAAAGGAAAATGTGATTATCCACAAGCATAAGGTGTATATCCTTCTCAAGACCAAGCAGAGCGGGATAATCATGACATGTCTTCAAGTGCATAACCCTTTAAATAAAAGGGGCAAGGAGAATTAGGATGTTTACCCATACAATAGTGTTTGGATAACCGATCAAGAAACATTTAGCATTGCGCTTCCAAGGTTTTTGTTGATATTCAGAATACCACAGTCATGCTTCGGGGTAGCAATAATATGGTGTTTCAAGTAAGGGTTGGGTCTGAAGATCACAGGAATACACAAGGAACAATTTCAAGAATAGCAAGGAAAACAAGGATAACCAAAACATGACCAAGTCTGTGTTGGAAGGAAGGCAAGGATGTTGTCGATGACAACACAAATTATCGAGGGGCAAGGATGGTAATTCTCATCATGAATTCGATTCACATCTTGGAAGAAGCCAAAATTTTGATGATGATCATGACACATTTTGTCGAGAGGTTTCAAGATGATGCAATCGAACATCGATGACATCAAGCAAGGGAATGACGAAGTGCAAAGTTATGGGAACAACAGATAAGATGCAAGCTCGGAATTGGAGTTGCTCTTCAAGACAGCAACATGATGTTGAAAACTCGACGTAAGCCCTGCTCACGGTGTGAAGAATTCATGCACCAAAGAAGGACGAGGTAGCACAGTCAAAGGTAGCATGATAAGGATGTAGCCGATAGGCTAGGAATGACAAGATTGAGTTTAAATTTCCCTGCAACAAAAATTACTAGGGGTATTGAATTACAGTGCGCTTCATCAAAAATTCATAAGATGTAATGCGATGGCACGATATCCTTTAGAAACCAGGGGGTAATACTCGAAGGTAGAACATAATAGAAGCTACACTATATCATTGATCTGCGGACGACAGGTACTTTAACCTTGTCGAAAAATAGATGAGGCACGAGAATGGAGTTATCAAATGAGGTCAGCATGGTTAGAACCATAATTGCATGGAATCAAGTTAAGGAAACTGGAAGAATTATACAAATGAATAAATATTTTGCAAGAAGCTTCTGTGACGGTCTACATCGTTTCCATGGGCATGAACACAAAGTTTAAGGTCGACTCCCACTTCTTCAACACATAACCTTTCATTCTCTTTCGATGAAGGTGTAGTGTTGAAATTTTATCTGGCGTAACACTAGTGGAGTATGACCCATAGAGGTTTCCGGGTTCACACAGATGACAGAAGCATAGATACAACCAACCGGGGCATTTTAGGAACCTATACAATAAACAACAGAAGCAAGGGATACAAGTACGGTAGCAGAGTACCGAAGTCAAGGTAGATGATACGACTCGACAAGGCAATTTGTAACAAGTGGAGAACTCAAGGTTTTAGAATATACAGGAGCGGTCGAATAATAACCCGCCAAAGGATCTGGCGGCCCGCAAAGGATCTGATGTGAGTATCGGTACTCAACCAAAAGAAGAAAGAATGCCAAGGCATCGGATTATAGAAACATCTGAATAACCCGATATATAAGATACAAAGGAATTATGATTCTTCCAATAACGTGAGATGAGAAGCAGACGCTTTGATCAGAGGATGATCAAGCTAAACAAACGTAGTTGCACAACCAATCAAGGTTTGATTGGCTGAAAACTAGCTCAAGTTCGAATGACGTCTAAGATGGGAGGACGAAATCTAGTTTTGACTGATGATTGCGAGTAGTCGCAAACATATTGAATTATTAGGCTCCAAATGGCAATGACAAGGGATGTCAACGAAGATTACTAGACGTATGGAATTAACCATAATGCAAGCAGGCAAGAATTTCAAGAGCAATAGGATGCAGAGGATTTTTGGAAGATTGAATAGCATTATGAAGTATTTTGTGAAACACATGAACAATTGGGGATGAACGAATTGTAACACCTCGATTTTTGGCCCTTTCTTTTTCTTTTGGATTTCTTCGAATTTTTTATTTGGATTTCTTTTTCCGTGGCTATGTGGTCTTGAAACCTGGGAAGATCTTCTCTCCTGCCACTTCCTAGTGGCTTGTCATTCTCAAATCTATCCCAAGGCCATATCATTTCCATCTTAGCCCAACTCCAATATTTATTTATTGGGAATATTCCTTTTTCTATTAAAGGAATAACCCTGTTTACCCTAGGTTGTGAAGCAACCTATATTTTTGTCTTCCACAAAATTCCCACAAAATTCTCATAAATTCTTTGGATCATATCCCCCACCTATATGCCAAAACATCCTTGCCTAGTTCAAAAATAATTCAGGAATATTCATTTCCTATTCTGTCCAGTATGGCACTTTGTGAAGGAAGTGCTATTTATCTTTTCTTGATTGCCCTCAAAAATTTTGGGCACTCGTTCACATCCAAATCATTGCCACATGCCAAAATTCAACTTCATTTGAATAGTAAATCTTCCTCAGAAAATTTCCAAAGTTTCTGATCAGAGAGAAGCTTTGTGAAGGAAGTACTAGCTAGGCTTATCCAAATGAGTTTAAATTTTGGTAGATCATTTATATGAGCAAATCATAACTCTCCACCAAATGTCATCTCCATCCAACAATCTATGTGAGCACACCATCCAATCTTGGTTTCTGGTCACAATTTCAGTTTGTGAAGCAACTATATTTTCTATTGCTTCCAAAATTCTGAAATTAATCCAGGACCTAAATATCCCTATATAATTTGCGAGTGCCAAAATTCACATCATTTCGCCAAGCCATTTTCTCTGCAAAATTCCCCCAAGTTTCTGTCCAGTGTGGATCATTGTGAAGGAAGTACCATTTATACTTATCCAAATGGGATGAAATTTTTATGGTACCTTCATATGCCCAAATGATCATGCTCCACCAAATTTCAGCCCAATACAACACCCCATATCAGTGCTACTTCCTGATCTAATTTCTGGACCAATTTTTGCAGTTGTAAAGCAACTGCACTCAAACCTTGTCCAAATGACCTCATAATTCACAGGACTGTAGTCCTTACTACCCCTAACCACTGTGACATCTTGTTCCTCTCTTTTATAAAGCCATTTTACCTCAGCTTCTGGATCAAGTTTGCTACAGCAAACTTTCACTGATGTATCCCATCAGCACAAAGTGCCTTTAGTCGAGTTATCACATCTGGTAGGGACCATTCAGTAAGGATAACACGCTAGACACCATTAGCCAGGCACTTCAGCCCTCCTATCGCCATTGCGCGCGGTGACCAGGTACAGAGCGCGGGCACTGGAGGCCAACAGCGCGCTCTGGCGCCCGGACCCGCTGTGCCGCCGCCCGAGCGCCCTCCGTGCGCCACCTCCGCTCGCCGCAGCACCCTCCCTTGCTTCCTTGCCTCCCCAGACCTCTCTCCCCAGCTAGGAGCTCGCCGGACCAAGCCAATTCAATGGGCACGCGTGCACTATGGCCGCCCGCGCGTGCTCCTTCCCCTGCCATCCCGCGTCCGCCTTTTCTGCCATCCCGCGTGCTGCCCCACTCCTCAGTCTCTCCCCCGTCGCCGTCCAAGCTCGCACGCGTGCCTGGCCCCCCTTGCCGGAGCATCTTCCCATCCCCGTGACGGCTCTCGGCCCTCGCATCTTTCCCGGCTATTTAAGCCACCCCGAGCCCGTCCGAGCACTCCATCCTCCTCCCCACTTTCCTCTAGCCCTCCCCGACCAGTCAAACGAGCTCGAGGAGCTCTCCTTGCTCGCCATTGCAGCCATGGCCGCCGTCAGCCTTGCCTTAAATCCGAGCCCAACCGAGCTCCTCCCCTCGCCATTCCTACTCTAGAGGACTCACCGAAGTACGGCGGAGCTCCTCTGCCCTTCATCTCCTCCTCCGGTGGCCTATCGGCGTGCGCCCGAGTTCGCCCGAAGCCACCGTCCGCCGCAGCTCGTGCCCTGCTCGGTTGCAAGCTCGCCAACAAGAATGGATGGCCTAGGCAGGTGCGCGTCGTCCAGCCGAGCTCGCCGGTAGCCAGGGCGTCGCCGGAGACGGCCTACGGTGGCGGCAATCGCCGGCGGGGTCGGCTCTGTCCTCAACCAGGCGCGAGCACGCGTGAGGGAAGAAGAAGACCCAGTTGGTGGGCCCCACCTCCCCGCGGCCCCACCGGTTAGTCAAAACAGGCGTTGACCCGGCTGCTGACTGGGATAAGTGGAAACGGTTTTGACCGAAATAAGTTTTCAGTTAAAGAAAGCGTAATCCGCTTCTTCTTCGGACCAAAATACGCATTCCCCGTTTGAAAGCGCATTTCCTAAAAGGCGCTTTCTGTTTTCAGCAGCCGCCGCCAAAACCCTTATATTGCGGACGTTCGTCCGTTAGCAGCAGAAATGAACACATTTTTTTCTTTTTCTGCCTAACGAACGAACGGTCGTAACTCCGCAACCATGACTCCGATTCAGGTGATTCCAAAGCCCACGATCTCAGTTCGTCGAGTCCGTTCCGATGGTATCATTTTCATGAGGTTGTCACACTGTGAAAATGACCATTTTTCCCTTGCCCTTAAAACAGCTCCGCCGGGAGGGAAACTTTTCTGGTGATTCTTTCCGCGAGTTCATCGCACTTCTCTCCGGTGAATCCTTCACCCCCAGGCAAGCCACAACAGCCACTTCCATGATGGCACTACAGTAGCCATGGTTTCCACTTGAATATTTAATAATTGTTTGCTTATTTAATTATTTTGTGAATGCTTTGAATATGCTTGTGAATCCATGTCTAGCTTATGCCCTGTTCATTTTCATCTAGTAAGTGATATGATTAATTACTAAGGATATTCTTATCATGTTTCATTCTAGTAATCATTTCAGCTGCTAGTGATAATGACATGCTCATATGAATCATTATGGATTGATATGAAAATACTTGTGATATTCGTCATCGTCATTATGCCATGCTCATTTGCATCCCGTAGATTAAATGGATAATCATTGTTGATATTATGATATTAAATGGTTATGTTGCCCATCCATGGTTACACTGATATCATGCTCATTTGCATTGTCATTTCATTATGTGTTTTATTATGACTCAGCTCATCACCATTCAAGTTAAACCGGACATTAATCGAACTTGAACAAATCTATTGGCTGAGTCATGGTGCCACCGAATCGAGCTCACTAGTGCAACCACACTTGCCTAGATGGGGAGGCCCTAATGCGGTCTATTGTCATGCCTCTCGCCGGTGCCTCCTACGAGAGAAGGTTATGGGTGCGCGCTACCCTGATCAGGTAGGCTACCATAACCTTGAGGACCCGAGTTTTGATGGTACCAACGTCCCCGTTTGGGACGATGTTTATGTTTGGCCACGACGGTGGCAGCCACAGAGGTGGCGGATGTCACATGTTGGCATCGGGGTCACCCAGGACATAGCCCAAAGGGGAGTTTGTCGGAGTGGCCGGGAGAGTGTCATGCAATAGATTGGTTTTGTCGGAATGTCGTTGGTCCACCCGAATGGGAGCACGAGGCCATGAGTTCCGTGGTGTGGGTACAGTGTACTAACCTCTGCAGAGTGTATAATCTATCGATAGCCGCGTCCTCGGTCATGGACACAGTTCGTAGTAGGTCACACTATGGGTCAACAGTAATAATAATCTGAATACTAACAACCCCGGTTTGATGAGAAAAGAAGTTCGTTGATCTTTATGTGGTCATGAGAGGATCACGATGGTATCGTGGATACCAATGTTGATTATTATGAGGTGATCGAGTGATGATCACGATGGTAAGTTTGTGATTACAAAATAACCTCCGAGCAGAGTAAGTTGGTCCATGAGACCTTAAACGTCGACCCCCTTGCATGCTAGTGCTAGTATCATCTTGTTCATATCATGAATTATATGTACATGCCATGCTCATGTTGTTGCCATGCTCATGTTGTTCTAGTAGTATTGTGTTCATCTTTGATGATTAACCTGTAAATGTCATGCTGTTGTATGTCTTGATTGCTTTGGTTGCTGTGAGCTTGCGAGTACATTCAAAGTACTCACCTGGCGTGTCATGCCAGATTGCAGGTGATGCCGTGATTGCTTGTTTGTCGAGGACCCCGAGGTTGCGCTCTAGGATGCGTCCCAGCCAGAGTCCCTGCGGAGTGGAGTCCATCACCGTCGTCGTTCCGCTGCTAGAATTTATTCCGCTTCGAGATGTCTCGCTGCTAGCATAGAACTATCTGAGCAGGCGAAGTGTCGCCGTGCCCCAGTAACCTTTGTGCCTTAAGCACCCTTATACCTGTCTTATTCATAATAAAGAGCTGATTTGTTCTATGCCAAGCAGTGCCGTATTCCAGAAGACTTGATCTCTGGGCTAGAATACGGGGCGTTCCGGTCTCTCTGAGCCGGGGTGCCACAAGGATTGGTATCAGAGCAGGTCTGGCTGTAGGATGCCCTAGTCAGCGCGAGCTTTAGAAACCGGTAGTTCAGAGTCTAGTCGGTTTGTTGCATTTGGTTGTTGCATTTGTTTGCTGCATAGCATGCATATAGACTTATTATATTGTCACTAACGGTTGATCTTGTGAGTGTAGGTGGCATCGGTTTCGATCCACCACCTGCACCCTCCAGCTTTGCATACTTGCTCGATGGTGTTTGGTGTCATCTCTGTCCCAGCGGAGTGACGCCAAGGTACCTAGTGGTGTCGATCAGTTGCAGGATTGATGCACATGTATCGCACCAATATTTTCTCTTCAGTCACACCTATTGTTTCGGTGGAAGACATGTTTCTACCCCGGATCTTGCCATCCAACCCGCTGCTTTGGCAACCCTTACTGGTCTGTGTTACCAGAAAAGGGCAATGTCAGCAAGACCCTGCTTTCCACCATTATCCTACCCTATCACCCATTCTCGGGATGAGTACGGTTTCCGTCCGTACGCTTGATGATGATGTGGCCGTGACATCCGTGTCTCGCTACATGATCACCAAGTCCATCCTCACCGCTAAGCCCGTCCAGATGCAACCGGTGCTGAGCCAGCATTTGGTGTAGCTCTGTTTACACCAACCTCTCCACACGATGATTCACTTTCGTGCACACCGCCACATCATATTAGATCGTAGTACCGGAGTTCCCTCGAGAATTGTGTGCTTAAGTAGGCATGCATAGTGAGGTGAATAGCTGTAAAATGTGATGTTGCTTGTATGCAATCTTAATGCTGTGTGTGCTTTTGTTTGAGTCATTTCTTTTGCTTCGTTCTTTGGGCCTTCGGTGTTACCTTATTTCCCCTTATGAAAGTTGCTCATCAACCGACACCGGACTCGAAGAATCAGTAAAGATTTCAAATATTTTGAAGCGCATCTAACAGTATGGAATTCTCAGTCGACTGCATTATATTGAGAATATTCGGTTTGAATACAAATGGTATTCTGGAGTAACTATCAACATCAAGACTTCCTCAGTGTGCAACCATCACAACCGTAATGATCCAGCTGGAAGACAATTTGTGTGCAAGACAAGAGTACATTTCCGGTCAAAGGAATATCAAGGATATATAAATGGCATTCAGTCCGCATATCACCAAGAGAAGCTTCTAGTGTAAGCAACCCAGTCTTTCTCCGCAAGCTACCAGAGAAGCTTATGGCACAAGGTTCCGCAGTCTTCCTCAGTACGATATGTGGAGAACTTCCAGTGTAAGATACTCTGTCTTCTCCGGTAAGCTACCACAGAAAGCTTCCGGCATAAGGCACCGAATCTTCATCAGTAAGCAACCAAGGGAAAAGCTTCTGAAGCACGGTACCCAGTCTTCTTCAGCACTCTATTGCGGCAAAAGCTTCGAGCATAAGCTATTCTGTCTTCCTCAGCACGCTACTCTCGATAGCTTTCAACACAAGCTATCCAGTCTTCGTCAGTAAGACACTACAAACAATCATCGACAGTGGTACAAGATATTACACAGTGAGTTGGCAGCATATGGCAGTGCATCCCAAGAATCAGATCCACAACAGTTTGTCAGAAGCAAGAATCAGTCAAGACACAAGTGTCTGCCTCAGAAGTCAAATGTTCAGCTACACAGACTCTCATATTTATCATGAGCATGCCGCCAAGGTCATGCAAGTCACTCATACGATGATGCCAGCATGGTGAGAATCCGACAATCCGTGAGTATGTAAGAGGAAGAAAGCCAGTATATACCTCAGTGTGTTGCAAGGACTGACAAGCTATGAAGTCAGACAATTTGGAACAACAATCTGGACAGTGGATATCAAGGCTAGTTTCCTCCCAACCGACAAACTGATATTGTTAACCACTGTCACTGCCATGTATGATTGACCACAACAGTGAGCTCGGTCCAAGTAACTGTGAACCTGGCATATGATCCTGGTGAACTCTTGCTTACCCTTCCTGGTAATGGCACCACACCCGTGTTCTGAGCTGCTTTTCAGCCGTCATGAGCCAAGGTTGAGTTATTTCAGTAATGTCCCAGATCTGAGTTGTAAAGACCGTTCTGGTGGCTACTGATTTATTTTCCAATTTCATGCAAAGGTTCGGACGATCATTGCCCTACAGTTAGAGCTTGAGAGATGATGAACTTGCCAGTTAAGCGTTGTTGCACGGTCATAGGATAAGGATAAGGTATGCCTGCCGGAATATTGCACCTGACAGCACCTATGGTCACCCAAAGAATTAAAGATATTTATGGCCAAGCTCTTTCAGCAAAAGATTCGGACAAAAGAAAATGATAATGAAGGAGCAAGACCGGCAAATACAGGTATGATAATCAGTGCAGGAACAACATGGTACAGATACCCAAGACAATATGATTTCGTATCAATCACCATGAACCCACACCCAAGGGGTCTACTTTGTTTGTAAGGACCTCATATCAAGGTGACAGTTGAATCGTCGATACGGATCTGAGACAAAGGAGTCAGCAAGATTTAGAACTACCTACAAGCAGTCAGATTCCGCCAAGAGAACGATTACGGTTCTCAGCATCGCTTTGAACCCAGAGGACATGCATCTACTCGAGTAACCCGATGCAATGATTAAAAGGTTTCGTGTCTGCCGAGGAAATTTGTTCACAACTCCATTGATACTATCGGTGCTGGATAAAAGGATGTCACGTCAACTGAAAATCACTCCCGGACTGATAATAACAGATAAGCCAGCAGACATAAAAGAAAGACAGAGTAAGGATGAACATATGAAGGAAGACCTGTCAGAATGTTGAATGCGGTGAAGCAAACCACCCCAGAGCAAGGTAATCAGATCATATGAAATTCGGGGGGAACATCATATAAAGGAAAAGGATACCCGAGTTGGAAATGGTTTTCTTAAGTCAGAATATTCATACTTGTTCCCTGAGCAACCAAATCTCGAGGACGAGATTTATCGTAAGGGGGGTAGGTTTGTAACACCCTGATTTTTGGCCCTTTCTTTTTCTTTTGGATTTCTTCGAATTTTTTATTTGGATTTCTTTTTCCGTGGCTATGTGGTCTTGAAACCTGGGAAGATCTTCTCTCCTGCCACTTCCTAGTGGCCTGTCATTCTCAAATCTATCCCAAGGCCATGTCATTTCCATCTTAGCCCAACTCCAATATTTATTTATTGGGAATATTCCTTTTTATATTAAAGGAATAACCCTGTTTACCCTAGGTTGTGAAGCAACCTATATTTTTGTCTTCCACAAAATTCCCACAAAATTCTCATAAATTCTTTGGATCATATCCCCCACCTATATGCCAAAACCCATCCTTGCCTAGTTCAAAAATAATTCAGGAATATTCATTTCCTATTCTGTCCAGTATGGCACTTTGTGAAGGAAGTGCTATTTATCTTTTCTTGATTACCCTCAAAAATTTTGGGCACTCTTTCACATCCAAATCATTGCCACATGCCAAAATTCAACTTCATTTGCCTAGTAAATCTTCCTCAGAAAATTTCCAAATTTTCTGATCAGAGAGAAGCTTTGTGAAGGAAGTACTAGCTAGGCTTATCCAAATGAGTTTAAATTTTGGTAGATCATTTATATGATCAAATCATAACTCTCCACCAAATTTAATCTCCATCCAACAATCTATGTGAGCACACCATCCAATCTTGGTTTCTGGTCACAATTTCAGTTTGTGAAGCAACTATATTTTGTGTTGCTTCAAAAATTCTGAAAATAATCCAGGACCTAAATATCCGTATATAATTTGGGAATTCCGAAATTCACATCATTTCGCCAAGCCATTTTCTCTGCAAAATTCCCCCAAGTTTCTGTCCAGTGTGGATCATTGTGAAGGAAGTACCATTTATACTTATCCAAATGGGATGAAATTTTTATGGTACCTTCATATGCCCAAATGATCATGCTCCACCAAATTTCAGCCCAATACAACACTCCATATGAGTGCTACTTCCTGATCTAATTTCTGGACCAATTTTTGCAGTTGTAAAGCAACTGCACTCAAACCTTGTCCAAATGAGCTAATAGTTCACAGGACTGTAGTCCTTACTACCCCTAACCATTGTGACATCTTGTTCCTCTCTTTTATAAAGCCATTTTACCTCAGCTTCTGGATCAAGTTTGCTACAGCAAACTTTCACTGATGTATCCCATCAGCACAAAGTGCCTTTAGTCGAGTTATCACATCTAATAGGGACCATTCAGTAAGGACAATGCGCTAGACACCATTAGCCAGGCACTTGAGCCCTCCTATCGCCATTGCGCGCGGTGACCAGGTACAGAGCGCGTGCACTGGAGGCCAACAGCGCGCTCTGGCGCCCGAACCCGCTCTGCCGCCGCCCGAGCGCCCTCCGTGCGCCACCTCCGCTCGCCGCAGCACCCTCCCCTGCTTCCTTGCCTCCCCGGACCTATCTCGCCCGCTAGAAGCTCGCCAGACCGAGCCAAATCAATGGGCACGCATGCACTGTGGCCGCCCGCGCGTGCTCCTTCCCGTGCCATCCCGTGTCCGCTTTTTCTGCCATCCCGCGTGCTGCCCCACTCCTCAGTCTCTCCTCCGTCTCCGTCCAAGCTCGCACGCGTGCCTGGCCCCCCTCGCCGGAGCATCTTCGCATCCCCGTGGCGGCTCTCAGCCCCCGCATCTTTCCCGGCTATTTAAGCCACCCCGAGCCGGTCCGAGCACTCCATCCTCCTCCCCACTTTCCTCTAGCCCTCCCCGACCAGTCAAACGAGCTCGAGGAGCTCTCCTTGCTCGCCATTGCAGCCATTGCCCCCGTCGGCCTCGCCTTAAATCCGAGCCCGACCGAGCTCCTCCCCTCGCCATTCCTACTCCAGAGGACTGACCGAAGTACGGCGGAGCTCCTCTGCCCTTCATCTCCTCCTCCGGTGGCCTATCGGCGTGCGCCCGAGTTCGCCCGAAGCCACCGTCCGCCGCCGTTCGTGCCCTGCTCAGTTGCAAGCTCACCGGCAAGAATGGATGGCCCAGGCAGGTGCATGCCGTCCAGCTGAGCTCGCCGGTAGCCAGGGCGTCGCCGGAGACGGCCTACGGCGGCGGCAATCACCGGCGGGGTCGGCTCTGTCCTCAACCAGGCGCGAGCACGCGGGAGGGAAGAAGAAGACCCAGTCGGTGGGCCCCACCTCCCCGCGACCCCACCGTCAGTCAAATCAGGCGTTGACCCGGCTGCTGACTGGGATAAGTGGAAACGGTTTTGATACGTTTTCAGTTAAAGAAAGCGTAATCCGCTTCTTCTTCGGACCAAAATACGCTTTCCCCGTTAGAAAGTGCATTTCCTAAAAGGCGCTTTCGATTTTCAGCAGCCGCCGCCAAAACCCTTATATTGCGGACGTTCGTCCGTTAGCAGCAGAAATGAACACATTTTTATTCTTTTTCTGCCTAACGAACGAACGGCCGTAACTCCGCAACCGTGACTCCGATTCTGGTGATTCCAAAGCCCACGATCTCAGTTCGTCGAGCCCGTTTCGATGGTGTCATTTTCATGAGGTTGTCACACTGTGAAAATGACCATTTTTCCCTTGCCCTTAAAACAGCTCCGCCGGGAGGGAAACTTTTCCGGCAATTCTTTCCGCGAGTTCATCGCACTTCTCTCTGGTGAATCCTTCACACCCAGGCAAGCCACAACAGCCACTTGCATGATGGCACTGCAGTAGCCACGGTTTCCACTTGAATATTTAATAATTGTTTGCTTATTTAATTATTTTGTGAATGCTTCAAATATGCTTGTGAATCCATGTCTATGCTTATGCCCTGTTCATTTTCATCTAGTAAGTGATATGATTAATTGCTAAGGATATTCTTATCATGTTTTATTCTTGTAATCATTTCAGCTGCTAGTGATAATGACATGCTCATATGAATCATTATGGATTGATATGAAAATACGTGTGATATTCGTCATCGTCATTATGCCATGCTCATTTCCATCCCGTAGATTAAATGGATAATCATTGTTGATATTATGATATTAAATGGTTATGTTGCCCACCCATGGTTACACAGATATCATGCTCATCTGCATTGTCATTTCCTTATGTGTTTTATTATGACTCAGCTCATCACCATTCAAGTTAAACCGGACATTAATCAAACTTGAACAAATCTATTGGCTTAGTCATGGTGCCAACGAATCGAGCTCACCAGTGCAACCACACTTGCCTGGATGCGGAGGCCCTAATGCGGTCTATTGTCATGCCTCTCGTCGGTGCCTCCTACTAGGGAAGGTTATGGGTGCGCGCTACCCTGATCAGGTAGGCTACCATAACCTTGAGGACCCGAGTTTTGATGGTACCAAGGTCCCCGTTTGGGACGATGTTTATGTTTGGCCACGACGGTGGCAGCCACAGAGGTGGCGGATGTCACATGTTGGCATCGGGGTCACCCAGGACATAGCCCATAGGGGAGTTTGTCGGAGTGGCCGGGAGAGTGTCATGCAATAGATTGGTTTATCGGAATGTCGTTGGTCCACCCGAATGGGAGCACGAGGCCATGAGTTCCGTGGTGTGGGTACAGTGTACTAACCTCTGCAGAGTGTATAATCTATCGATAGCCGCGTCCTCGGTCATGGACACAGTTCGTAGTAGGTCACACTATGGGTCAACAGTAATAATAATCTGAATACTAACAACCCCGGTTCGATGAGAAAAGAAGTTGGTTGATCTTTATGTGATCATGAGAGGATCACGATGGTATCATGGATACCGATGTTGATTGATTATGAGGTGATCGAGTGATGATCACGATGGTAAGTTTGTGATTACAAAATAACCTCCGAGCAGAGTAAGTTGGTCCATGAGACCTTAAACGTCGACCCCCTTGCATGCTAGTGCGAGTATCATCTTGTTCATATCATGAATTATATGTACATGCCATGCTCATGTTGTTGCCATGCTCATGTTGTTCTAGTAGTATTGTGTTCATCTTTGATGATTAACCTGTAAATGCCATGTTGTTGTATGTCTTGATTGCTTTGGTTGCTGTGAGCTTGCGAGTACATTCAAACTACACACCTGGCGTGTCATGCCAGATTGCAGGTGATGCTGTGATTGCTTGTTTGTCGAGGACCCCGAGGTTGCGCTCTAGGATGCGTCCCAGCCAGAGTCCCTGTGGAGTGGAGTCCATCACCGTCGTCGTTCCGTTGCTAGAATTTATTCCGCTTCAAGATGTCTCACTGCTAGCATAGAACTATCTGAGCAGGCGAAGTGTCGCCGTGCCCCTGTAACCTTTGTGCCTTCAGCACCCTTGTACCTATCTTATTCATAATAAAGAGCTGATTTGTTCTATGCCAAGCAGTGCCATATTCCAGAAGACTTGATCTCTGGGCTGGAATACGGGGCGTTCCGGTCTCTCTATGCCGGGGTGCCACAAGAATCCCCGGTAAGTGTGAGGAATTAGTCATAGGTGTATTCATGCAGAAAAGGAGCTGCAAGGCAGTAGGCACAATGGATTCTCGGAATAAGGAAAATGTTTCGGTGTATCTTGTAATAACAAGAGCAACGGGGAATGATTGTATGAATGGCAAGTGTATGTAGTTATCCATAGGGATTTTATCGGTGGTAGGGAATTGCAAAAGCGGTGGGCACAAGGGTCTCGAGAAAGCATCGAAGAGTGCTTTAGGATGTCTTGAAATATCTAGGGATGGTGAATGAGTGGCTCTCCGGAATGAAGTCGTTACGAGAACCTAGAGTTAGAGTTAGCACAATCTTTTAACCCGAAGAGAAGAGAGATCATAATCCCAGAGTAAGGAAGCGGAATAAAATATCCTAATCCCAACCATAGGTGTTGTGGGCCCGTAAGACACACAACATAGTTAGTAGTTTAGAAAATAGTTTTTCAAGACTAGACTCAACTTCGACCAAGGAGTTGGAAGGGGGTTCCTACATGCAGTCAGCTCTGATACCAACTTGTGACGCCCCCGTTTATAATCGTGCACTAATCATACACGCATCATGCACGATCACAAATGGTGACCCACGTTAATATCACAACACAACTCTACGACACAAATTAAACATAAATCTTTATATTACAAGCCAGGGTCACGAGGACCCATAATACATAAGTCATCAAAGCAAATAATATCTGAGTACAGACATAGTTAGACAAGTTTTGCCTTAAGAAGGCTGAGCAAAACAACGACACTAGATCGAAAGGCGAGGCCTCCTTCTTGGGACCTCCGGACTACTCCTGGTCATTGGCCTCCACGTAGTAGGCACCGTCGGGGTAACCTGCATCTGCGTTGCTACCAGCTATTGCAGCAACCGCGCCGAATGAAAAGAGTAGCAAAGCAACGGTGAGTACTCATCCAAAATACTCGCAAGACATACATCAGACCTATACTAGATATGCGTCAGTATCAAAGGAATGGGATTATATCTCTGGACTAAACTGCAGATTTGCTAGAATAAGGGGAAGAAGCTCATCCTAACGAAGACTACATCTTTCAGCAGTAGAAGAGAGGGGCGTGTATAGTATTATCTTACACATACATATAGCCATAACCTACCCAGAGACCCTCTCCTCGTCTCCCTAGGGGTATCTGTCTATTATCTGGGTGTGTTTTATCAAGTATTCGGTTTTAGTTGTAAGAGGTCGGGATACAACTCCAAGTCATCCTGTTACCGTGGACACGGCTATTCGAATAGATTACTTCCCTGCAGGGGTGCACCACATTACCCAATACGCTCAATTACCTCTGGCCGGACACACTTTTCTAGGTAATGTCCGGCCTCAGATAATCAACATGCCGTAGACCTACCTAGGCTCTCAAGAGAGGTCAGCACGCCGGTCTACATCCTAAGCACGAAGGGGTCATGGGCCAATTGCCCTAAGCACTCCTGCGCGTTGCATGACTGGCCGGGGACCAGGCCCACCTCTGTATACACAAGCAGGCAGTTACAACCCACCCCAACAATCAGCCCGCTCCATTGCGACGTCTAACAGAGCTTTCGGGAGGAACGTACAATGCCGAGGGTCCCATATACCATTATCCCGCCCGGCGGTTAGTGCGTATATGCCAATGGCAGTCTCAGATAAAATACACCAAACTCGTTAAGCATGTTATTGTTAAGTAACCACGGAGACCGACCAGGGACCAGACCCACCTCTCTCTTAGGTGGTCTCTACCTGCCCTGTCGTTCCACCAATAGTGAATCACTCGCGGGTGCTCTCCAAGCCGACCCGACTTCAATCGTATCTTGTATCATGTACAGTGTAAGAGTATATAATTTAAAGCAGTAATAATCTTCGTCTTCGCCAGCATCTCGTTGCAGTCCATCTCGCTCCATATCATAGGCCACCAAAGTAACATATATAGTATGTAGTATAAGCCTTATCTGTGATCATCGCCTGAAGGGATCACGGCCCGATAGTATACCATGGCAGACGGACAAGGATGTAGGGCCACTGATGGGACTCTAGAATACCTAGACTAAGCATGGTAGAATTTCAGGTATGGTATCAACAGTAGTAGCAAAGACAAGCTATGCAACAGTATAGGATCTACCGATAAAGCAGTAACAATAACACTACTCTAATGCAAGTAGTAGAGGGGAAATAATAGGCGATATCGGAATGATCAAGGGGGGTTTGCTTGCTTGGAAGCTCTGCCGAGAAGGAAGGTTCATCGACGTCGTAGTCGTACTCCAGGGCAGCAGCGGTCTCGGGGTCTACCGAAGGAATAGAGGAGAGGGGGACGAAATAAATAGCGGGCAATCAAATGCAACACAATGCATATCATGTAAAAATGTGATGATGATATGCTCTAGTGCATTACTAAGCATTTTAAAAAAAGAGGGAAAACATCTGGCAATGTTTTCCCAGCTTCATGTATTTTTTGGTCAGATGATCCTGATGCAAAATGTCTAGGTTCATTATGTTAGACGGGTCTGACAGGTATGTGGATGGTATATTCAGATTCGTTATCTTTTTCTGATCAACTTTCATATATAAATTATTTTCATCTGAGTTACGGTTTGTTTTATATGAATTTCCAAAGTTTAATTGAATTTCTGGATTTATTATTAATTTGAATTTAAATGGAAATTGCTAAGTGCACACAGAGATGTGTACACAGCAGTGGGTGTTAGGGGCTGGCAGGTGGGGCCAGTTGACCAGGTCAAATGCCCAGTTAACAGGTACAGTAAGCTGTCAACAGTTGACTGGTCAAACTGGCCAGTGGGTCCCACTGGTGAGTGACTGTTAGGTTAAGATAGTTTGTTTATTTAGTTAAATAACAAGGGAGCCCACATGTCATAGACTGCTACTTTTAACAGAGATTTAATTAATCTAATTAAGTGGATTAGCAGTGGTGGGGCCCAGTGACAGTGGGGTTAGCAATTTCATTAGTGGCTAATCTAATAAGACAGCGGTCGGGCCCACCTGTCATTGACCCGACCGAAGTCCAAATGCGGCGGCGCGCGCTCTGGCGACCAAAACAAAGGTGGTGCATCACCGGAGTTGGTCGGAAATGCGCCTCCGGCATCCATTTGGCGCGCGGTTTAGCCCTATGGGACCGGCATGACAAGGCACATCCATCGGTGCACGCAACGGAGGAAGTGGTGGACGGAGCAAGTGGCGACAATGAAGTCCAGCGGAGGCCGGAGCAAGAGTGATACGTCTCCAACGTATCTATAATTTTAGATTGTTCCATGCTATTATAGTATCAATCTTGGATGTTTTTATATGCAATTATATATCATTTTTTGGGACTAACCTATTAACCTAGTGCCCAGTGCCAGTTGTTGTTTTCTGCTTGTTTTTGGATTTTCAGGAAATCGGTACCAAACGAAGTCCAAATGCCACGAAAATTTTTGACAAATTTTTTCTGGACAAAAGAGACCCTGGAAGCTTCGGGAGGAAGCCAAAAGCTTCACGAGCAAGCCACAAGGCAACAGGGCACCGCCCCGGGGGGGCGCCCTGATGCCTTGTGGGCCCCTCATGGCTCCTTTTGACCTAATTCCACTTCTATAAATTCTCAAATATTCAGAAACCATCAGAGAGCCACCCCGAATAACTTTTATGCCACCGCAAGCCTCTTTTCTTCCACGATCCCATCTGGAGGCCTTTTCCAGTACTCTACCGGAGGGGGAATCGATCACAGAGGGCTTCTTCATCAACCTTCCTGCCCTTCCAATAATGTGTGAGTAGTTTACCACAGACCTACAGGTCCATAGCTAGTAGCTAGATGGCTTCTTCTCTCTCTTTGATCTTCAATACCATGTTCTCCTCGATGTTCTTGGAGTTCTATCCGATGTAATCTTCTTTTGCGGTGTGTTTGTTGGGATCCGATGAATTGTGAGTTTATGATCAGATTATTCATGAGAAATATTTGAGTCTTCTCTGAACTCTTTTATGCATGATTGTTATAGCTTTGTATTTCTCGCCAATCTATCGATTTGGTTTGGCCAACTAGATTGGTTTTTCTTGCAATGGGAGAGGTGCTTTGTGATGGGTTCAATCTTGCGGTGCTCAATCCCAGTGATAGAAAGGGACATGACACGTATTTGTATTGTTGCCATTAAGGATAAAAAGATGGGGTTTAATCATATTGCTTGAGTTTACTTTGTCTACATCATGTCATCTTGCTTAAAGTGTTACTCTATTTCATACTTAATACCCTAGATGCATGCTGGATAGCGGTCGATGGGTGGAGTAATAGTAGTAGATGCAGGCAGGACTCGGTCTACTTGTCTCGGACATGATGCCTATTGTAAGTGCATCAAGTGCCCCCTTAGTGGCTTTGGAGTATTGAAGACAAATAGGTTGAGGAACTAATGTGTTTGTGAGTATACACAGGAGACAGAGTCCCTGAAGATTTGGTTTAACACATGGAAGACGACCCCTAAAAATAGATTTCTTCAAGTGAAGAATTTGATAATGAAATTGGTACGGCCTTTGAAGAAATTGATGTGAAGACTTTGAAGCTTGAGACTTCGGTTTTCGTAGTTTCTTTTCTTCTTATTTGAGTCATAGGAAAAACCGTACTGTTAAAGGGGGTCTAGGTGAAACATATTTCACATTTCCAAAGTGATGCTCAAAACTTCTCAAACCTACACACACAAGCCGCTTCGAGTGAAGCCTTTGGAAATCTCGAGTACAGTGACGCATTTGCTAGCGACAGTGACGAAGTTCATCTGGTCACTGACGAATTTGGTCAGGCTGAGGAGTTAGGAGTTTGCCAGTGCGATTTGCCTAAACTGAGGAAATTGAGTGCCCCGACAAAATTGAGAGTTCAATTTTCCGACCGTAGCTGCGCCGCGTGCCAGCTGTCGAGTGGATCCTTATCCTGACAACGATCGAATCTGACAAGGGCATTTATGACATTCTATGTCGGGTTGCCCCTGGCTATAAATAGCCGCCCCCCCCCCAACCAGTTGTTGGTTGGCTGCTCTGAGAGAACTTGACACTTGTCATTTGAGAGCAACCCTTCCTCTGACGACTTTATGAGAACCCAAGTGAGGAAAACCCAAGTGAGGCAAAATCCAAGTGAGGAAAAGCCCAACCAAAGCCTAAGTGATTGAGCATCAGTGAAGAAATTGATCTGTGTGATCCGACGCTTGTTACCTTTGAGGACTGTCATTCCTCCAGACGGTTAGGCGTCATGTTCTGAGCACCCAAGAGTAATTGTGGCGTGCCGGTGAACAAGTCTGTGAAGGTTTTGGAAGTCTACCTTGAAGACTTACCACGAGTGATTGGGCGAGGTCTAAGTGACCTTAGCTCAAGAGGAATACGGTGAGGACTAAGTGTTCTCTGAGTTGCGACTCAGCCGCCTCAACCAGATGTACAGTTGATGCAGCAACTGGAACTAGTCTACCAAATTCCATTGTCTTCACCGAGCCAACCTGGTTTCAAATTCCTCACCCTCCCTTACTTTATTCCGCTGCTAAAGAATTGGTGATCTATCCTCTAACGAATTTGAACTGAAGTATTTGATCATACTATCTTTTATTTCCTCAGTTCATATTCTCCATGCGTGTATGATTGTATGATTGCATGTTCTTCACCCTTATGTATCATGTTCGCATGTACTCTGATTCTGTGTTGACTTAGTTTCCCTTGCATTTCTATTTCTTCACTCTGATCTTCGTCAAATTCATCAGAGTTTGACGAATTTTTAAAAATCTCCCGTTCACCCCCCTCTGGGAGATAACCTGCGCTTTCAATTGGTATCAGAGCAAGGTGCTCCCTTGTTCTGTGTGATTTTGGTTTAACCACCTGGAGTTTTAGTTATGTCGACGGTCTCCGCTGCGTGCCCCATCATCGATGGCACAGACTATCCCTACTGGAAGAACAAGATGGGAATGCATCTTGAGGCTATTGACAATGATCTCTGGTTCGTCGTCGAGAACAGCATCCCCACCATTTCACCAAGTATCAATGCTGCTGATGTGAAGCGTTTCAAGCAACTAGACTCTCAAGCGAAGAACATCATTTGTGGTCATCTCAACAAAGGACAGTATGGCAGAGTGAGTGCACTGGAAACCTCGAAGCTTATCTGGGACCGGCTTTCAAAAGTGAATGAGGGTGGTTCCACTCAACATGACTCCCGAGTTGATGTTCTGCGCAATCTCTTCAACCGCTTCAAAAGACGCGACAACGAAAACATGCAGCAAACCTTCAACCGCCTCACTGATATCTCCAATGAGCTTCAAGCTCTTGGTGCTGCTGACATCACCGATCATGAGGTGGTGAAGAAATTGCTGAGGTCTCTCGACAGTTCCTTCGACACTTTGGCACTGATGATTCAAGAGCGCCCTGATTACAAGTCACTGGATCCTGCTGACATTCTTGAGAGGCTCAACACACATGAATTTCAGCAAGCCGAGAAGAGAGATATGTATGGACCCAGCTATGGTCACGCTCATGCTCTGAAGGCTAAAGCAAAAGCCAAGGCTATCTCTTCATCTAAAGAAGAAGAAGAAGAGGAATATGAGAGCAGTTCTGATGGTGCCGAGGAAATTGGCAGAGAACTGGCTATGCTGGTGAAGAAGTTCCAGAAGTTTTCCAAGAAAAACAGATTCAGAAAATCTTCAAAGTATGACTCGAAGAACACTAGAGAAGTGTCTGCTTGAGACTACAACAAAAGAACCTGTCACAAATGCAAGAAGCCAGGCCACTACATCGCCGACTGCCCTCTCTGGCAAAAGAAGAAGAAGAGCAGGGATGATGATGAATCTGATGGCAAGAAGAAGAAGTCATCAAAGTCCTCGAAGTCTTCATCAAAGTCCTCATCTCACAAGAAGTCTAGTTCTAGCAAAGCTCGTGCATTCCTTGGGAAGGAAATGGATTCTGAAGAAGAATCTGATGATCAGCCAGCTGAGGAATCTGAGGAGGAGTCAGACACTGGTGTGGCAAGTCTCGCTCTCGCCACTGAGTACGTCAGCAAGTCCATCTTCAACACTGAGGATAATGGTATCTCCACCAACAATGAAGACTGTGCTGATGACTATGCTCCCACCTATTGCTTCATGGCTCGAGGTGCAAAGGTAACCTCACGAGAAGCTTACTTTGAAACTTCCAGTGATGATGACTCTGAGTGTGAATCTAAACTAAGCTATAACAAACTTGCTAAAATTGCAACTAAACAACAACATGCCATGGTAAAGATTCAAAACTGCTAGACAAAAGCGATGACCTGTTGGACGAGGAAATGGATCGTAGTCAAGCCCTATCTGAGGATCTTAGAAGGCTTAAGTCTCAATATGACAAACTTGAAAGTCGTCATGTGTCCCTCTCAGCTGAACATGAGAAGCTGTCCTATGAATTTCTTCAAAGGTAGCAATATCTCGAAAAGCTGAGAGCGTCTCATGATGATCTTCAAAAGGAAAACGATTCACTTCTCGCTCAACAGATCAGTACCGCCCAGGAAGAATTTGTTGCACCATGCCTAAAATGCCTTGAACGTGATAATGCTAATTCTTCAGCTGAATGTTCAAATGCTTCTGTACTTGCAATTGCTTCAACTGCTACGGTGGCCACTAACCCCTCATCTGAGGAAGCCACCAGTGATACTGATGAAATGCAGGGCTGAAGGAATTGTTTGTCACTGGCATGTACAAAAGCCTCAAAGGGCATCAAACCCTGTGTGACGTGCTCAAAAAGCAAATTCTTTACAAGAACCCTAGGAAAGAGGGTATTGCCTTTGAGAGAAAGCTCAATGCTGATGGTTCGTACTGGAAGCCTGAGCAGTATCCCAAAACCACCTGGGTTGCTACTAAGGGACCTCCTGTAGACCCATCTACTTTATCTGGCTATACTTGTGATTCTTCATCTTCTTCAGATGAGTCATTTGACTCAAATTATAAACTGTTCAAGAATCAGAATGGTTAGGTCTTTACCAGATTCATTGGTACTAACTGCAGGAACGGTCCACCTGTGAAGAAAATCTGGGTTCCAAAAAGCCTTTTGGAAAATCTTTAGGTGAATGTCATCATGACACCACCGATGAAGAAGAAATTTCCTAGGGAAAATTCTTCACAGGGATCAAAGTCGTCAAATGGACGCAGACCCACTTATGGTCGCACTAATGCCTCTGTTTCGAAGGGAAACAAACAATGATTTGATGAATATGAGCATTATTCTTCGAACCATTATGTTCACAAATCTTTGAAGAATTTCTCTGCTTATTCATTCAATTACTATAACCCTCCTGTGATGAGAAATGCATATTCTTCAATGCCTAAGTTTTTCATCAATGCACTTCGTCACATTGCTTCTCAGCCACCCATTCAGATGTGGGTGGTTAAGAAGAAGAACTAATCTCTTCTGCAGGGTCAGGTCTTTAGACAACAAAACGTCTGATGAATTTGCTGAAGACCTGACAAAATACCTGTTGGGATGCAGGCTAATCATGCTGGAATGAATACTTCATTTCACACATCTTTATGCTGCTTGATATTATACAATGATGAAAGTGTCTGACGAAATTGATCATTATCATATTCTTCACTTTGAAGCATATGAACTTGTAAGTCAGACTAATGCTTCTACAGGATGAAACACCTTTAGCCACTGAATGGGTCTTGGACAGTGGCTGCACGAATCATATGACTGGAGATAGGAATCTCCTCACTGATGCTCCCCTTACTCCATCTCATCTGAAGCATATCACTTACGCTGACAAAAGAAAAAGCAAGCTATTGGGTTTAGGTAAGGTTGCCATTTCAAAGGATCGACACATGGAAAAGGTGATGCTTGTCGAGTCCCTTGGATTCAACCTCATGTCTGTCTCAATGCTTTGTGATCTTGATATGATTGTCATCTTTGGCAAATATAGATGCATTGTGCTGTTGGAATTTGACAAATCCAAAGTCTTCGAAGGCTTTAGGAGAGGTGACTTGTATATTGTAGATTTCTCTACAGGTCCTCAGCCTGCAACATGTCTAATGGCTATGGCATCGACGACGTGGGCATGCTGGAATGAGGAATTTGAGCACTCTCGTCCAGAAGAAGCATATCATTGGCGTCGAGGGTATCAAATTCGTCAAAGATCACCTCTTTGGCGCTTGTGAGTCTGGAAAGATGACCAGAGCCAAGCACTAGGCGAAGACAATCATGACCACTACTCGTCCTTTTGAATTGCTTCATATGGATTTGTTTGGTCCCACACATTATGCCACACTAACCAATGCAGCATCTCTCTACGGATTCGTCATTGTTGATGACTACTCTCGCTACACCTGGGTGCACATCATTACCTACAAGACTGAAGTTCAGAATGTCTTCAGACGATTCTCCAATCAGGCCATGACGAATTATGGTCTCAAGATCAAGCACATCAGGAGTGACAATGGCACTGAGTTCAAGAACACTGGCCTCGACGACTATCTTGATGAACTTGGTATCACTCATGAGCTCTCTGCTCCCTACACTACTCAGCAAAATGGAGTCGTGGAGCGCAAGAACAGAACCCTCATTGAGATGGCGCGTACTATGCTTGATGAATACAAGACTCCTTGTCACTTCTGGCCTGAGGCAATTGACACTGCATGCCACATCATCAACCGGGTATATCTTCACAAATTCCTCAAGAAGACCTCATATGAGCTCCTCACTGACAAGAAACCCAATGTGAGTTATTTCAAAGTCTTCGGTGCTAAATGCTGGATTAGAGATCCTCATCACAATTCTAAATTTGCACCGAAAGCACACGAAGGTTTTATGCTTGGTTACGGAAAGGACTCGCACACCTACAGAGTCTTCAACTCCTTCCTCCACAAGGTTGTTGAAACTGTAGATGTGCTGTTCGATGAAACTAACGGCTCGCAAAGAGAGCACCTGCCTCCTGTGTTAGATGAAATGCCACCTGAGGAATCAATCAAGCTGATGGGCACTGGTGAAATTGTGCCCAGTGAAGAAATAGCTATTGATGAAGAAGTGGTCGTTCCTCGTCGTGAAGAAAATGAACATCCTGATGAAAATGATGCTGAGGATTCTGCACGGCAACAAGAACATCAAGGCCCTCGTCCAGCACATCCACGAGTGGCAAATGAAGTGTAGATTGAGAAGATCCTCGACAACATCAATGCACCTGGTCCCCTCACTCGCTCAAGAGCTTCACATTTAGCTAACTTTTGTGGGCATTACGCGTTTGTTTCTATTTCAGAGCCCACCAAAGTTGATGAAGCCTTTCTGGAACCTGAATGGATTCAAGCAATGCAAGATGAATTGCGTCAATTCGAGCTTACCAATGTGTGGGAGCTTGTTAAGCGTCCTGATCCACGCAAGCACAATATCATCGGCACTAAGTGGATCTACCGCAACAAACAAGACGAAAATGGCCAAGTGGTGAGGAATAAGGCCCGTCTTGTAGCTCAAGGCTACACACAGGTTGAGGGTATTGATTTCGATGAAACATTTGCACCTGTTGCTAGGCTTGAAGCCATTCGTAAATTGCTTGCATATGCTAACCATCATGATATCCTCTTATATCAAATGGATGTGAAAAGCACATTCCTCAATGGTAAGCTTGAGGAAGAAGTATATGTTGCTCAACCACCAGGTTTTGAGGATCCAAATAATCCTGGCAAAGTCTTCAGACTCAACAAGGCTCTCTATGGCCTCAAGCAGGCCCCGAGGGCTTGGTATGATACACTGAAGGAATTCCTGAAGAAAAAGGGGTTCAAGCCCGGTTCACTTGACCCTACCCTTTTTACTAAATCTTATGATGGTGAACTATTCATATGCCAAATATATGTTGATGATATTATCTTTGGTTGCACTAACAAGAAATACAGTGACGAATTTGCTCATATGATGCAAGAAGAATATCAGATGTCTATGATAGGGGAGTTGAAATTCTTCCTCGGGCTTCAAATTCGTCAACAACCCAATGGCATCTTCATATCTCAGGAGAAATACCTCAGAGACTGCCAGAAGAAATTCGGAATGCAAGACTACAAAGGCCTCAAGATACCAATGCCAACAAATGGCCAGCTCAACACTGACGAAAATGGTAAAGATTTCGATCAGAAGGTATATCGCTCCATCATTGGCTCGTTGCTTTACCTATGTGCATCTAGGCCAGATATTATGCTTAGCGTTTGCATGTGTGCCCACTTTCAAGCGCCACCGAAGGAATCACACCACCAGGCTGTGAAACGAATTCTTCGATATTTGGCTCACACCCCAACGCTTGGATTATGGTATGCCAAGGGCTCAACACTTGATCTTGCTGGATATTCCGATTCTGATTATGCTGGTGATCTTGTGGACCGCAAGTCAACATCAGGCACATGTCATTTCCTCGGACGATCTCTTGTATGTTGGTCCTCAAAGAAGCAGAACTGTGTTTCACTTTCCACTGCAGAGGCTGAGTACATTGCTGCTGGCGCTTGCTGCTCACAGTTACTATGGATGAAGCAAACCCTCAAGGACTATGGCGTCAACGTGAAGAAAGTACCACTCTACTACGACAATGAGAGCGCCATCAAGATCGCCCACAACTAGTGCAACACTCAAGGACGAAGCATATTGAGATTCGTCACCATTTTCTTCGTGATCATGTGCTGAAGGGAGACATCATCATCGACCACGTGAAGACTGAAGACCAGCTTGCAGATATCTTCACTAAGCCCTTGGATGAGAGAAGGTTTTGCATGTTGCGGTGCGAGCTAAACATTTTAGAATCTTCGAATGTCCTATGAAATGGACACACATCCTAACGCTTATGCATTCTTGATGACTTTGATGCACAACACATGAAGTAACGTTTTTCTTCAATGAATGAAGACTAACCCTCTAAGTGTGAAGAAATTAATGAAGAACTTGATTATCAGAACCCTACGACAATTGTACGCGGTGTCTAAAATCATCATAGTTCTTATACGGTGGGTAACGCCACCACCTCTTTTTGACGTTCTTCAAATTTGAGTTTTTCGTCATTTGCAATTTCGTCAAACTTTTCAAATTCGTCATTTGAGGTTATTCTTCACTACATTTAGTTCTATACCAATATATATTTATATATATATATATTTGAGTTTTTCATGTCCTCAACAGCATCCACATATAGCTAATTCTTCAATCGTGTTTTTCGTCATCTATGTGGATGTGATCGGACCCGCTCTCCTCTGTACTAAACTCAACCCACTCTGTTCACAAATTCTTCATATGCTACTTGACACTGTTCAAACTCTTCACTGTGTCCTTGACAGCTGAAGAAATTGCGAACATTTTTTAAAATATTCTAATCAATTTTTGGTGGTTGCCACAGTAACTTCATCCCGCGCTTCGCACGCGTGGATTGAGATGAAAATGCATGTGTGATGCGTGTCACTCAGATGCGAATCGCCAGGGGCTTATCAGTCCAAAATCTTCGGACCGCTCGGTTTTTACCGCGCCTATATAAAGGCTTGACCCCGTCAACCTCAACTCCTTTCACTCTCGCCCATGTCGCTTTCAAACCCTAGCGCCGCCGCTGGATCTCATCGTCGTCGGAGAGGAAGAGCTTCACTGCCTCGACTTCTTCGCCGTCGTACTCGTGCCAGCCAAGGATTTCTTCACCTCCGCCACCGCCGTAGACGTCTTTCGTCGCCAAGTTAGGGCACGGAAGATCTGAACTGACGATTTCCTTCGCCTCATCGTCCAGTTCATCGAGTTCATCCTTGGGGTAAATAAAATTTATTTTTACCGCCCCAGTTTGATCTTTTTACTGCCACAAAATCTTCAAGTGCTATTTTTACCACTTTTCCAATTCTTCAGCACTTCCTTCTGGCCAGTCTTGAGTATTTTCACCTAAGTTACACTTAACAACCAGATTTCTCAATTTTGCAATTACTTCAATCTGTACAACTCTGGAACCTTTGTCAAGAACACTTAGTGAAATGCGTCAAGACGATAAGGGTCAATTTCTTCACCTGGTTGATTTTACAAATTATCTGAGAATGCATGTAACTCTTCCCTATTTCCTCGCAACTATACTCTATTCACAGGTACATTGTCTGCAGACGAATCACTAGGTTCTCATCAAATTAATTCATTTGCAGCATTGCTTGAGGAAAATCTTCAAACATCTTCAGAGTCCTCAAAAGTTCAAAAACCACAACTGAAGAAAATGGCTGATGGGAAAAGGCCTCAGAAGGGAGGCAATCGGAAAGAGGAACATTCAGCATTCGAGATTCCTGGTGACCTGTATGATGGTTATTGCACTCCAGATGAGGAAACTCATGGCAAGGAAACGAAGGAGCAGCGCAAAACGCGCATGCAAAAGATCAAAAGGTACTGGACATACCAGTGGAGGGATTACAATTTTGTCACCTCCAAGTACATGAAGGACTTTGCTGTGAAGCCACCTTGCAAAAGGCCACCACTTGCTGAAGGCCAAACTGCTCACCCAACCAGCATTCGAAGGGGTGAAGAATTCCCCAAAGAATGGGCAAAGCAACAAGCTAAGTTGCAGAAACTGGCCAAAAAGGTCGTCGATGAATTCAACAAGGCCGCAAAGGCCTCAGCTGAAGCTGGTGCAAGTGGCAGTGCAAGTGCACCGAAGAAAGCCATGCAGAAGAAGCCTGCCAGCAAGCCAAAGCCGTCTGTCCCAAAGGCTTCAGCACCCAAGACATCAAAATCTTCAGTGCCTCCTCCTGCTACAAGTTCGTCAATGGTAGCAGCAAAATCTTCAACACCGATCGTGCTCGCATCTTGCCAGCGCACCGAGGGCTTTGCAACAGCCTCATTCGCTGCATCAAGTGCCTCAGCTAGTGGGCAACCAATATCTTCAGTGCCCAAGCTAAAGCAAAAGGTTAATGCTGGCCGTGGAACTAGGCCAAGTCCCAAGAGCAAGGTCGTCGTGCCTCAGGCTGATGAACACGGGCTGGCTGACGAAGATGAGCTCGCGGAGTTCCTCAGAAGAAAGCAAGAGCAAGCAGCAATTGCTAAAAATTCTTCAGTTCCAATGATGCTTGATCCCAAGAAGCTGCTAGACTTCATTGACATCTGGTGCACCAAGCCAGATACACCTCTTGACGAACTGAATCTGCCTCCTGACCCAAGTCATGTGCTATCTGCCTTCATTTTGAACGAGAAGCACAAAATAGCTCAAGCGAAACTGGTGAGGAAACAACAGCTGCAGAAAGAGAAAGAGCTGCGAAAGAACATGCTTTCCATTTCCCCTCGGCAGCTTGTAGCTTTACAGACTAAGATTCAACAGCTGTCTGAGGAATTCGAAAGAGTCAAGTCACTGCTGCGGTGTGCGTGACAGATTCATCCAAGCCACAACCAATGTGGTCAATGAGCACAACCAGCGTGAGGCTGCCAGGTTTGGCACCATGCCTCCTTCAAGTTCTTTAGAGCACCATCTCCTCAGTTCCTAGCAAGGGCAAGACACCTGTAGATGAAGGAATTCATCCCCTTGATGGACAATTTTGTCAACCAATCTCCAGCTCCCATGCTGATGAATCTATAAGCCAGGATACTGCTGCAAAAGCTTCAAGGCCAACTTCTTCACCAGAAGCACCACGTGTCATGACGGACCGTGAGCTGCTCATAAGCCTTCACCAGAAAGTGGACAGAAATCCCAGATGGGTTAAGCGTCAGTTTGCTGCCGTTCAAGCCAACATGACTGTGACGCATAACTCAGTGCGCAAAAACCGCTATTATCTTCATGAGATTTTTTGACAGATCATGGGCCATCCTCTCGCACCTCAAGATAGATGAAGAACTTGCAGAAATGGATTTCCAAATGAACTTTGACTGGGCAGAACCGCCTAGGAAGAAGTACAAGAAAGTTCAAGTTCCTCCTCTTATGCCGAGCTCAGAGTCTTCATCACGCACCACTGATGAAAATGAAGCTGTTGAAGACGATGCTACTGGTCCATCTGCTTCACGCGACCCCGACAACGCTGGCACTCCCTAGTCTTCATCGCGATGTTTTTCATCAGGGGCGTTAGTCCTCACCTTCTCTCCTTTTGGTCATGTGATGACAAAGGGGGAAAAGTGTGAGTTAATCTTCAAGCGGGTCCATATATGGGCTGTTTTTGCTTAAGTTGCAACTCTTGAACTTCATTTGATTCGCTCTTGACGAGTTGTAACTTAAATAACTGTTGGTTGTCTGACTCCTTTGCAATGTTTCATATGTGTGTTCTGATCTTAAATATATCTGCTCATGCATGCACAATTTCGTCAGACACCAATTTTCATTATGCATTCATATTCTTCAAATATCTTATGATCATGCATGATTAGATTCCAAGATATAGGGGGAGATCTCCACAATCTCAACCTGCCATGTGCATTTGCAATCCAAAGCAAATTCCTCATATGCACATCTTCAGGGGGAGTTCCTCAATATCTCGGAATCAATTTCTTCAAACTCTGTACTTACACTTCAATTATCTTTATTCCCGTTGAAAGCCTAACCAATTTGTCATCAATCACCAAAAAGGGGGAGATTGTAAGTGCATCAAGTGCCCCCTTAGTGGTTTTGGAGTATTGAAGACAAATAGGTTGAGGAACTAATGTGTTTGTGAGTATACACAGGAGACAGAGTCCCTGAAGATTTGGTTTAACACATGGAAGATGACCCCTAAAAATAGATTTCTTCAAGTGAAGAATTTGATGATGAAATTGGTACGGCATTTGAAGAAATTGATGTGAAGACTTTGAAGCTTGAAGACTTTGGTTTTCGTAGTTTCTTTTCTTCTTATTTGAGTCATAGGAAAAACCGTACTGTTAAAAGGGGTCTAGGTGAAACATATTTCACATTTCCAAAGTGATGCTCAAAACTTCTCAAACCTACACACACAAGCCGCTTCGAGTGAAGCCTTTGGAAATCTCCAGTACAGCTGACGCATTTGCTAGCGACAATGACGAAGTTCATCTGGTCGCTGACGAATTTGGTCAGGCTGAGGAGTTAGGAGTTTGCCAGTGCGATCTGCCTAAACTGAGGAAATTGAGTGCCCCGAGGAAATTGAGAGTTCAATTTTCCGACCGTAGCTGCGCCGCGTGCCAACTGTCGAGTGGATCCTTATCCTGACAACGGTCGAATCTGACAAGGGCATTTATGACATTCTATGTCGGGTTGCCCCCTGGCTATAAATAGCCGCCCCCCCCCTCCCAACCAGTTGTTGGTTGGCTGCTCCGAGAGAACTTGACACTTGTCATTTGAGAGCAACCCTTCCTCTGACGACTTTGTGAGAACCCAAGTGAGGCAAAATCCAAGTGAGGAAAAGCCCAACCAGAGCCTAAGTGATTGAGCATCACTGAAGAAAATGATCTGTGTGATCCGACACTTGTTACCTTTGAGGACTGTCATTCCTCCAGACGGTTAGGCGTCATGTTCTGAGCACCCAAGAGTAATTGTGGCGTGCCGGTGAACAAGTCTGTGAAGGTTTTGGAAGTCTACCTTGAAGACTTACCACGAGTGATTGGGCGAGGTCTAAGTGACCTTAGCTCAAGAGGAATACGGTGAGGACTAAGTGTTCTCTGAGTTGCGACTCAGCCGCCTCAGCCAGACGTACAGTTGATGCAGCAACTGGAACTGGTCTACCAAATTCCATTGTCTTCACCAAGCCAACCTGGTTTCAAATTCCTCACCCTCCCTTACTTTATTCCGCTGCTGAAGAATGTGTGATCTATCCTCTGACGAATTTGAACTGAAGTATTTGATCATACTATCTTTTATTTCCTCAGTTCATAATCTCCATGCGTGTATGATTGTATGATTGCATGTTCTTCACCCTTATGTATCATGTTCACATGTACTCTGATTCTGTGTTGACTTAGTTTCCCTTGCGTTTCTATTTCTTCACTCTGATCTTCGTCAAATTCATCAGAGTTTGACGAATTTCTAAAAATCTCCCATTCACCCCCCCCCCTCTGGGAGATAATCTGCGCTTTCACCTATATGCATGATCATTGCCATGAATCTGTCATAATTATTTGCTTTTCTATCAATTGCCTAACAGTAATTTCTTTACCCACCGTATGCTATGTGTTCGAGAGAGAAGCCTCTAGTGAAAACTATGGCCCCCGGGTCTATCTTTATCATATATTAAAATCCAAAAATACCTTGATGCAATTTATTTACTTTTATTTTATTTTGCAATTTATATTTCTATCTATCACTATCAGAATTAATCCTTGCAAATAACCGCTAAGAGGATTGACAACCCTCTTATTTGCGTTGGGTGCAAGTGTTTGCTTTTGTGTGTGTAGGTGTTGTTAAAAGGATTTTGTGTGGTTCTCCTACTGGATTGATTACCTTGGTTCTTAACTGAGGGAAATACTTATCACTACTATACTGCGTCATCCTCTCCTCTTCGGGGAAATACCAACGTGGTCTACAAGTAGCAGGAAGAATTTCTGACGCCGTTGCCGGGGAGACATCACCAAAATTTTCAAGTACCTTCACACAAACTATTATCCACTTGCATTTATTTTATTTGCCTTTTATTTGCATTTGCCTCTCGTTTTCATCTCCCCCACTTCTAAAACAATTTTACAAAAACACAAAAAAAAAGTGTTTGCTTGTTTGCTTGAATTTGTCATGATGTCTGAGTTTGTTATTGAAAGTGGTGAGGATGGTAAAATCCCTAAGATAGAAATTCCCGCAAATTTGGATGCTAAATTTTTTGTGACGGGAAGTGGGAATATTATAGGAAAAAGCATTATTCAAGAATTATTTACTTGCACTGGAACTTTGGTTTGTAATGACATTCCTATTCTTAAGAGAACCAATAGCTATGCTGAGGCTATTTCTGCCCTTGTTCTTAAACTTGAAAGAAGATTCATTCGTACTCATCCTACTTTGCAAAGATTATTCTATGAGTAACCTGTTATAAACAACCCTAAAGCTAAAAAGATAGCCACACTTATACTTACGAATGAGTTTGATTACATAGTTTGAGAGGCTAGAGAGATCTTTGATTTTTATAATATGAGTCAGGAACATCCTATGTGTCGGTGTATAAAACATGGGTATTTTATACCCTGACTTATGCATAGACAGTAGCAGCCTCCTTGCCGGACGAGGCCTTGCCGGGAACTGCCAAGACCAAGACTCCAAGACCAGCCGAAGAAGCTACCTAGGAGAAGCTCAAGGCTCGACACTCAACTAACACCAAGGGTGAAGACAATTCCTCGCCGGTAAGCATAAACCGGCAAGGTGAAGACCCGGCAAGCTCCATGCCGGCAAGCTTATGCCAGCCCTCCAGTGCTCCACCTCGCCGCACAGGTGTTCGCTGATGCGTGATGTGTCGACCGCGCAGGTTGGTTGGTGAGGCTCGTCGGGCACGTGTCAGCTCGCTGGGACAAGATTTGCCTCTAATGACACCCGTCCAGGAGGCGTGTCAAGATAATACGAGGTGGCTGGGCAAGCGGTGCAGAAACCTTGCTGGGACTGCCTCTCCGCCTGACACCTAACAGCGCAATAAATGCCTTTGTCCTAAACTGGCAGAGTTAGGTACGATAGCACTGTTTACTATCTAGTCACACTGTAATTACGGTTTTGCCATTGTGGTAACCCCTTGAACTATAAAAGGAGGGCCAAGGCAACAGTTTAGAGGATTCGGACTATTGGAGATTCACACGATCACCTCTCGCGTAGCTGCTCTCCCCACACCTTGCCGGGAGAAGCGCTCCTTGTACTGTGCTTCCACACCGCTAATACACCAAAAGCAGGAGTAGGGTTTTACGCTCCTCAGCGGCCCGAACCTGGGTAAAATCCCTCGCGATCCATTGTTCATGCTCTTTGTGCGCGTCGATCCTCCCCGCCAAACCACAAAGGGGCTGCATGGCCCCATAGATGGTCGTACCCCGACATCTTTGGCGCACCAGGTAGGGGAGGAGAGGCATTTGTGCGAACCTTGATCAGCGGACCGCACGTCTTCTTCATCTTCATCGTCAACTTCTTCACCGTCCTCCTCGTCATCGATGGAGCCCAAGAAGAAGGGCATCACGATGACGGCCACCTCACACGCGTCCGCAGGCGGCGCGGCGGCGCAGCCAATGCGGGCGGTGCGGGCACTGCGGTCGGCACAACCAGCGCGGGCGGCGCGGTCATTACGCCCACCGCGACTGGCACGAGGGACGAGCACGACGGAACCGGTCGACCTCCTCGGTCCTCTGGCGAACGGAGCCGCGATGGCGCAGGCGGAGCGGGCGGACCCCTTCCTCCTCCTCGCCGCGACGACGAACGCAGCCGCCGGGGCGGCAACGCCCGGGCTGGCGCGAGCCGAGACCCCGCTGCAGCGACGTCCAAGGACGCTGCTTCAGGACGAACGCCGCGCCCCTCACACGATGGGCGCGGTACGACCCCGAGCGGTGCCAACGACTCCGGGCAGCGGCGCCCTCACGGCAAAACGCCCGTGGACCAAGCCCCAGACCCTCAGGCACCGCCTCCGCCACAGCGACCCGCTGCTAATCATGTGCCACGACAGCAGAGCCGCGATGGCGCTCCTACTGGCTCTGCCAGGAGTAGAGCGACGTCGCGCTCTTCGCTCCCGGCCATGCCAGCCATAGTGGCGGAGGCAATGGCGCAGGCTCAGATGTTGCTGAACTTCCCTCCGGCAGCGGAGAAGATGGACGACTGGAGAGTCACCATCCAGAGCTTGATCGGATTTGCCGAAGCCAGTAAATCACAGCAGGCGGATCCCTCGCGGCGTCCGCGACCGGCGCCGGCATCCCCAGCTGGTGCCCGCGCTGACGGAACTACGCTAACGGTGCAGTCTCCGCCACGGCAATAGCTTAAACAGCAACAACGCCAACAACCGCGACAAGCCCAGCAATCTTTTGGGCCCGTCGAGATGTCGATCGCGTCTTCGGATCCACCAGCGCGGCGAGATCAGCGACAAGTATTGCAAGACAGGCAAGCTAAAGACGCCCGCACCACCATCGAACGGCGCCGCACGGAACGGCCCCATCGCTGATGAGCCTGCACCAGGGGTCGGCGGATACCTACCTTATGAGGTTGGGTGTCCTGCCTTCACTCGTGAGCTGCGGCAAGTTCGGTGGCCGTCCGTTCGAGCCTTCAAGCCGGAAGTGCCGGAAAAATATGATGGCAAGCTAAAACTGGCAGAGTTCCTGGGCATCTATACGATTGCCGTACAAGCTGCCGGAGGAAGAGATGAGAAAATCCTCGCCAACTACTTTCCGTTGGCAATGAAACCCAACGTGAGGTCTTGGCTGATGAACTTGCCGGAGAACTCCATCTCTTCGTGGTCAGACCTCTGCAACGAGTTCGTTGGTGCCTTTACCGGGGGCCAGAAGACTCCTGGATAGCCCAGTGATCTACAGGTAATCCCACAAAGAGACGGTGAAACCTTGCGCAAGTACATCCAAAGATTCAGCCGTGTACACCGCAACATTCCAGACGTCCACCCCGCAGCCGTGATTGCCGCCTTTCACACGAATGTGCACAATCGGAGGATGCGGGAGAAAATGAACGTCAAGTTGCCCAAGACCGTCAACGAACTCTACACGCTGGCGGACAAGTGTGCATGTGCCGAGGAAGGAAGAAGGCTTCCCGGAGAGGATGCTGGCGCTGAAGTGGATTCTGAGGACGATGATGCTGCCACGCCGGGGAAGAAGGGCCGAAAGCGCAATAGGAAGCGCAAGGGCAAGACTGTGATGGCCGTCGAAGGTTCCGGCAACTCTGAGCCCGCCAAGAAAGCCAAAACAGAGAGTCCCGGCAAGGAGGCAGCTGCATGCGCCGCTTGTCGGGAGGCAGCGGCAAATGAGAAGGCCGGCAAATCCGATGGGCCGTACTGCAAAATCCACTGCACCAAGGGCCATGATCTCCAAGAGTGCCGGCAGGTCGAGCACCTTGTCGAGAAACAGAAGGCTGAATATGAGAAGCGCGACAAAGAAAAGGGTCAAGATGGTGCTGGTGGGTCCGGCAAGAAAGGCCGCGGTGGTCGAGGGGGCCGCCGCGGCAAGGCCAAGCAGCAAAAGGAGAAGCCTGCTAGGGGCCGTGAAAAGAAAGAGGGAGATGGTGGAAGTGGAGAAGAAGAAGAAGAAGATGACGGTGAGACCAGCGAGCAAGAATTCCAGAAGGCGACTGACGCCATGTGCGTTGACGGAGGCGCATCTTTGCACTCATCCCACCACCGACTTAAGCAGTGGGCTCGTGAAGTTAACGCGGCAGAGCTGGCAATGGGCTCTCAAAAACCACTCAAATGGTCGCACACGCCTATCATCTTTGATGTTGAGGACCACCCTGATCGCATAACCGTGGTCAGGTGCTTGTCGTTGTTGGTCTTGCCAACGATTCGCAACCTCCAAGTAACAAAGATGTTAGTTGACGGTGGGGCCGGCCTGAACCTGATCTCTCCGGAAGTTATCAAGAGGCTGCAGATCCCCGGTGAGGAACTCGAGAAAACGGGCACGTTTCAGGGAGTGAACCCGGGAAGAAGCCAGCCCAAGGGAAAGATCATATTGCTGGTGACGTTTGGCGGGGAACTGAATTACAGGACGGAAAAGATTGTCTTTGACGTCGTCAAGACCCCCCTGCCGTATAATGGAATTCTTGGCCGCCCAGCGTTGGCAAAGTTCATGGCGGCATCTCACTACGCTTATAACTCATTGAAGATGCCGGGGCCGATGGGTGTCATTTCCATCAACTCCGACAAGAAAGATGCAGTCATTTGCGTCGACAAGATCTACAGGGACGCGGTTACAGCAGAGGCGGCCAAGGCGCCAGCTCCCGCCAAGAAGAAGGAAAAGAAGAGCTCCGGCAAGACCTCCAGCAAGGATTCCGGGAAGCGCACCTCTTCGGAGTGCTGCGCACCCGTTGAGGACTTGCCGGAATGCTCTGCCGGTAAGAGATCAAAGGCCACTACACCGGCAACCAAGAAGGTGCTGGCAAAGGAGGACGGCGCCGACGGTACCTTCACCATCAGCGCCACCCTTGACAGCAAATAGGAAAGCGCGCTCGTTACCTTCCTGCGGGAGAATGTCGATATGTTCGCATGGCGACCGTCTGACATCCCCGGCGTTCCCAGGGAGGTAATTGAGCACCACCTTGCCGTTTGTCCCCACGCTCGGCCCGTCAAACAGAAAGTCCGGAAGCAAGCTTTGGAGCGGCAGCAGTTCATTGCCGAAGAAATCAAGAAACTCGAAGCAGCAGGCCTGGTCATAGGAATGTTACATCCCACGTGGTTGGCGAATCCGGTGGTGGTGCGCAAGGCAAACGGGAAGTGGAGACTTTGTATAGACTACACCGATATCAGCAAAGCTTGTCCAAAAGATCCTTTTCCATTGCCGCGCATTGATCAAATTGTGGACTCCACCTCTGGCTACGATATGCTCTCCTTCCTTGAGGTATATTCAGGATACCATCAGATATTCATGGCCAAGGAGGATGAGGAGAAAACCGCATTCATTACTCCATGTGGCACGTACTGCTTCATGCGTATGCCTTTCGGATTAAAGAGTGCCGGTTCCACGTTTGCAAGGGCAGTCCAGGTTGGTTTTGAGCCTAGCTGCATAGGAATGTAGAAGCCTACAGGGATGATATAGTGGTCAAAACCAAGGACAAATCAACCCTCATTCAGGACTTGGAAGAGACATTTGCAAACCTGCGCAAGTTTAATCTGAAGCTCAACCCCGAGAAGTGTGTAGTTGGCGTCCCGTCCGGCAAGCTTCTCGGATTCTTTGTATCTCAGCGGGGAATTGAGGCAAATCCCGACAAGATCAAGGCAATTGAGCAGATTCAAGCACCGAAAAGCATCAAGGATGTGCGACGTCTTGCCGGTTGTGTTGCTGCTTTGAGTAGGGTCATTTCAAGATCTGCCGAGCGCGCCTTGCCGTTTTTCAAAATGTTGAAAAAGGCAGGTCCAATGAAATGGACTCCAGAAGAGGAAGCCACGCTGCAAGACTTGAAAAGATACCTCTCCTCTGCACCGACACTAGTTGCGCCTAGACCACAAGAGTCGTTACTGCTATACATAGCGGCAACGAACCAAATGGCCAGTGCTGCATTAGTGGCACAGAGGGAAATCAGTGATGAAGAAGCAACCACGGCAAGCCCATCCGGCGACAAACCGGAATCTTCACCGCAAGGTCTGGCGCCGACAAGACAGATACAGCGCAAGCAAATGAAGCTGGTCAACAAGTGCTGCCGAAGAAGAAAATGGTGCAGCGATCGGTGTATTTCGTTAGTTCCCTTCTGCAGGGGGCTAGATCGAGATACTCTGGAGTGCAGAAGTTGCTTTTCAGCCTCCTTATGGCCTCGAGGAAGCTGCGTCACTACTTCCAAGCACACAAGATCACCGTTGTCACTCGCTTCCCGCTGCAACGCATCTTGAGAAATCCAGAGGCAACCGGCAGGGTAGTGGAGTGGGCATTGGAATTGTCAAGCTTTGCACTCAAGTTTGAAAGCACTTCAACAATCCAGAGCAGAGCCCTGGCAGAGTTCATTGCTGAATGGACACCAACGCAAGACGAAGAGATTCAAGAAACGGCTCTCCCCGGCAAGGAAACAGCAAGAGAATGGGTTATGTACTTCGATGGTGCCTTTTCGCTGCAAGGCGCCGGTGCCGGAGTGCTGCTTGTCGCACCCACCGGGGAGCACCTCAAGTACATGGTCTAAATGCACTTTCCGAGGGAACAAGCTACAAACAACACTGCTGAGTACGAAGGGCTCCTTGCCGGTCTTCGGATCGCAGTAGACCTTGGAATCAAGAAATTGATCATCCGCGGTAACTCACAGCTTGTTGTGAAGCAAGTGAACAAAGATTACCAGAGCCCATTGATGAGAGCATATGTGGAAGAAGTGAGGAAATTGGAGGAACACTTTGACGGACTGCTAACAGAGCACGTCCCTCGTGCGGAAAACGGTATTGTTGATAGCCTGTCAAAGTGTGCCGCGCAAAAGCTTCCCGTGGAACCGGGAACCATTGTGCTCCATTTGAATCAACCCACAGTTATTCCATCGACGCAGGCCAGTAAGAGAAGAAAGTTGAGTACCGGCATGTACTTTCCGGCAGAGCTCCCAGAAGCCACCGGCAAGGAAGCTGCCGGGAACAACGACACGGTTGCCGGTGAGCAGCAGCTTCGCGCAGAACCTCAGGTTCTTGCCGCAGAAGCAAGCGCTCCCGCGGTCGAAGAAGTGCCTTTAGTCCTTGTCGTCGAGCCACAGGCTCCGGCATGGGCACAGCAGATAGTCCGTTTCCTTCAAACAGGAGAACTCCCCGATGAGCAAGAGGAAGCCGAGAAAGTAGCCCGCCGGTCAAGTATGTATTAGTTTGTGGATAGCATCCTGTACAGAAAATGACCGAACGGTGTGAAATTGAAGTGCATCTCCCGGGAAGATGGACTAGAGCTGTTGGCAGAGATACATGGAGGCATATGTGGTTCTCACATAGGATCAAGAGCACTTGCCGGCAAGGCTTCTATTGGCCCACCACCCTCCAGGATGCGACTGAGCTAGTAACCAAGTGTGAAGCGTGCCAGTTCCATTCAAAGAATGTACATCAACCAGCTCAGGCTCTCCAAACGATCCCTCTCTCCTGGCCCTTTTCGGTCTGGGGGCTCGATATCTTGGGCCCCTTCCCCCGCGCTGCCGGGGGCTTCGAGTACTTGTACGTTGCCATTGACAAGTTCACGAAGTGGCCAGAAGTGGAGCCAGTGAGGAAGGTGACAGCGCAATCAGCCGTCAAGTTCTTCAAAGTTTTAGCTTGTCGTTTCGGGGTTCCTAACAGGATCATCACCGACAACGGCACGCAATTCACGAGCCACACCTTCATGCAGTACATTCAAGACCTTGGCAGCAAGATCTGTTTTGCGTCTGTCGCTCACCCGAGAAGCAACGGCCAATCGGAAAGGATGAATGCTGAAGTGCTGCGTGGTCTCAGGACAAGAACTTTCGACAAGATGTGCAAGTGCGGAAAGCGCTGGGTTGATGAGCTACCGGTGGTTCTTTGGTCACTCAGGACGACACCAAATCGAGCTACCGGCCAGACACCCTTCTCCCTAATCTATGGTGCAGAGGCGGTGCTCCCCACGGAACTCATATACGGGTCACCTCGAGTGCTCGCTTACGATGAACCGAGCAAGAGCGGCTGCGGCAAGACGACGCGTTGCTCCTTGAGGAATATCGTCTTCGGGCGGCTGTGCGAGCTGCACGCTACCAGCAAGCCTTGCACCGCTATCATAGCCACAAAGTGCACGCCCGAAGCCTTGAGGAAGGCGACGTTATTCTTCGGCGTGTTCAGTCCGCCAAGGGATCAAACAAGTCGACGCCAAAGTGGGAAGGCCCTTACCGGGTAGTACGAGTCACCAGGCCCGACGCAGCCTGGCTGGAGACTGAAGATGGCACCCCAGTGCAAAACTCATGGAATATTGAGCATCTTCGCAAGTTCTACCCGTGAGGCGCGGTTGCCGGGACATCTCCCGGCAACCCCTTTTGTACGAGCCTTGTCGGCCAGACATGTAACCCTTTGTACAAAGCCAGGCACAGATCCTGTGCATAATAAAGCTAAGTGTTTCGCAACTCCTCATACATATTCATTTATATGTCGATGCATGTAAAGTTGTGATTTACACTTTAGTTTGTATGAGATGGCTAATGAACCGTCAAGGTTCCCAAAACCCTCTTTTCTCTTCTTTCTTTTTCTTAAAAGGACAAGAGAATCCCGCGCGCAGGTTTCCCGGGGGGAGTGGAGATGGGTACCGTATCTACGTTCGAAGCGATCATTTCATGCAACAAAAGAAACGATGCAAAGAAAAGCTAAGTTGGAAGATTTTAAAAAAAATCCTTAGTTACATTCGCGTTCTCCCTTGAACGATTTTGCACTTTGTATGAGAAACCTGCACGCGAGAGGAACCTTGTCGCGAATGGTCTGTGCTCTAGCTTGCCTCGAGTCCGCTCGGCAAGCCTAGCAGCTGCATTCTGTCCCGGCAAGTTGCCTTGCCAGCAGTGGCACTTCCAGCAGGCTGCTAAGGACCCGTTCCTCAAAAGCGCTCGCGGCAAGTGTGCGCACCGGCAAGTTTCCAAACAAGCGTAGGGAACACGTTCATGCAAAGGCAAATAAAACAAGGGAAGCAGCATGCATTTGTTTAAACCCGGCAAACACTAGATATTCATTGAAAAAGTACTCGGTTACATTTTCATCGGCCCTTTGCCAGGGTTTATCTCAGGTGCAGTACAAGGGCAAAACGGGCGCCTAGGTGGATCGATCCCGGAGAGCCAGATGATGGTGCTGCTGGCGATCAATACGAGACGAAGGAGTCGGAGCCGTCGTCCTCGACCTTCACGCCTGGAGCGCCGCTGTCATCATCGTCATCCTCAGCATCGCTGGAGGAAGCGGTGTCGGAGTCGCTCGAGCTTTCTGCGCAGCACTCCAGACGAGCGCCTGAAACCCCGAAAAACTTCACGACGAGCGCGTCTGGTCCATCTAGCCTGAAGTGAAGGAGGTGCCCCTGCCCTAAGCAACGGGCGCGGGTGAAGGACTTCCACCCGTGGGTGAGGTACATGATGCCATTATTGCAGGTCTCAACGGTTACCCACACTGGGCCGTTGCAGCATCCATCAACACGCAGCCATAGACCGGGCAGCTGGCGGCCTTCCATCTCTCCAGCAAAGGGACGAGGAAGTCGCAGCCGACTCCGTGGCTGGTCGCGCAACTCCAAGACGAACTGCTCTGCTGTGTCCACTGAGTGGCCTTCTGCCGGCGGAGGAGGAGCCGAACACGGAGCGGCAAGCGCCCCGCCACGGCCACTTCGGCCGCGGGCTCCGCGTCGCCCACAACCACGGGCTGCGGCCCCTCCTTGGGCACTGAAGCTAGCCTCCGCGGCCGCGGCCGAAGCTCGGGCATGGAGTCGGGAAGAAGACCTCGCCGCGGCGGCCGGGGCACGACCGCGACCTCTTCCCCTCACCATGGCGTCGCCGAATGCAAAAGAAGAAAAAGATATGAGAAAGGGGCAGCAGTTGCTGGACGAGGAGGCGAAAGGAGATGAATGAGCATCGCATCCCGCACCCCCCTCTTTATAGGAAGGATGCGGGGGGCTGGCCCTTCACCGTCCTCGGGCGGCCGCCCAACCTCCCCAATCCTCCGCTCTGCACTCATGGCCAGGCGCACCACTCCAACGACCGCCCCTCTTCGCCAATCCACTGCCCTGCATGCATGCAGACGCGCGTGACGGAGGGGTGCAGAAAAAGGAGGAGTAAAGACAGATATAACAGTTACTCCTCGCCACGCGTAGCCGTGCGCCGATTCATGACTAGCCCGACGGCAAGGGTTGCCGAAAGACGGCCGAGGACGCGCCCAAGTCCAGATTAGTGAGGAAGTAAAGAAGATCATCATGACCAAAATTATAACAACGGTTTCCCGCCGCGTGTCTGTGCATTACTTGGGCCTAGTCCAATGACGCTTCGGACGCGCGTATGGCCCAGGCCCGGGGGCTCCTGTCGGTGTATAAAACATGGGTATTTTATACCCTGACTTATGCACAGACAGTAGCAGCCTCCTTGCCGGACGAGGCCTTGCCGGGAACTGCCAAGACCAAGACTCCAAGACCAGTCGAAGAAGCTACCAGGGAGAAGCTCAAGGCTCAGCACTCAACTAACACCAAGGGTGAAGACAATTCCTCACCGGTAAGCATAAACCGGCAAGGTGAAGACCCGGCAAGCTCCATGCCGGCAAGCTTATGCCAGCCCTCCAGCGCTCCACCTCGCCGCACAGGTGTTCGCTGATGCGTGAGGTGTCGACCGCGCAGGTTGGTTGGTGAGGCTCGTCGGGCACGTGTCAGCTCGCTGGGACAAGATTTGCCTCTAATGACACCCGTCCAGGAGGCGTGTCAAGATAATATGAGGTGGCTGGGCAAGCGGTGCAGAAACCTTGCCGGGACTGCCTCTCCGCTGACACCTAACAACGCAATAAATGCCTTTGTCCTAAACTGGCAGAGTTAGGTACGATAGCACTGTTTACTATCTAGTCACACTGTAATTATTGTTTTGCCACTGTGGTAACCCCTTGAACTATAAAAGGAGGGCCAAGGCAACAGTTTAGAGGATTCGGACTATTGGAGATTCACACGATCACCTCTCGCGTAGCTGCTCTCCCCACACCTTGCCGGGAGAAGTGCTCCTTGTACTGTGCTTCCACACCGCTAATACACCAAAAGAAGGAGTAGGGTTTTACGCTCCTCAGCGGCCCGAACCTGGGTAAAATCCCTCGCGCTCCATTGTTCATGCTCTTTGTGCGCGTCGATCCTCCCCGCCTAACCACAAAGGGGCTGCATGGCCCCATAGATGGTCGTACCCCGACACTATGATAGATGAAATTTTATATATTGAAGATTATATGTTTCATGATGATCATACTTTTGATGAGAATACTAAGAAAGAAGTTCCTCCATTACATATTATCCAACAAGTTTTCAATGGTATTAATCAGAAATATTCTTGGATAGTAAAAGGGAACCAATAAGGATATGAGAAAAGTTGCCTTAATAATGATAAAATCTTGATTGATGATGTGTTTCAAATTGTTTTTGAAAAGCCTCCTGACAAACATCACTCTCAAGATAAAGGGACTAAGGATGACAGCACTTGAAACTATGCATTATGCCTAGCTAGGGGCATAAAACGATAGCGCTTGTCGGGAGGCAACCCAATGAATAAAATAATTTTTTGTTTTACCTTCTGTTTTTGTGTGTTTACACAATTATAGCCTCTGTTATGATTATGTCTTTTATCTTTTAATTAGTGTTTGTGCCAAGTAATGCCTTTGGGATGATTTGGAAGATAGTATAATTGATGCTGTTTGAAAACAGAAACTTTTGCGTCCAGTGCTGGAATTTTGATTTTTTGCTGGTGTGTCAGAACCTTCTGAATTTTTTACACAATATTGATATATGAATTTCCCACGTTGTCCTAATTTTTCAGAATTTTTGGAGTAACAGAAGTATGACGTTAATTCAGATCTTTACAGAATTTTCTGTTTTAGTTGCATAGTTTGCTTTTTTTGATGAATCTATGGATCGTATCGGAGGGTATGAGTCATGGAGAAGTTGGAGTAGAGTAGAATTATGCCAATATTAAATATGAATCAATTTACAACAGTACCTAAAGTTTAAGATTTGTTTGTTATACTAACGGATCTCACAAGGTTTCTGTTGAGTTTTGTGTGCTGAAGTTTTCAAGTTTTGGGTGAGACTACGATGGATAAAGGAATAAGGAGCGGCAAGAGTCTAAGCTTGGGGATGCCCAAGGCACCCCAAGGTAATATTCAAGGGAGACTGTAACACCCCAAAAATTTAGTCATATTTTTTATCAAGTATAATTTGGCTAGAAATAAATTTTTTGAATTATACTAGGTCTTTTATTAATTTCAGATTCTTTTCTATTCTGTTTTCCAAAATTCTTCCCTTCATATAGAAATTTTTGTAAAATATTATGGGTTTGGTATTTTTCTTAAATCATTTCATTTATATTTTAATAACAGTAGGAAATATTTTCATAATAAAATTTTGCCCCAAAATAATTCTTTTAAAAGCATTTTTAATACTAGAAATGCTTCTGTTGCACTACAACTATTTTAAATAATTCTCCTAAAATTCCACAAAAATTATGAGGGGTCATGTGATGCCTATAGATCACTTTTATGCAAAAAACCAACTTGGTCTTTTGAAAATTTTGAGTAAAACATCCTCTTTTCAATTCTGTCCCATTCTTGAGTTACAACTACAACCTCAATTTTTCTTGCTCCAAAAATTCTGAATTTTTTTCCATTTATAGTCCTTCCAACCAAAAAATTAAGTCCAGAAAACCATCTTCATTTGCCACTTAGAAGTCCACCAAATAATTCTCTGTAGTTTTAGTCCAGAACTGAATTCCAACAAAACTTGCACTAGCAAGTTTTGCATTTTGCCAAACCAATCATACCACCATATATATCATATAAGGAGACACCATACTGCCAATTTTCACTTCCAACAAAATCTCCTAGGTTCCCCTGGCATTCTGTCAAACACCTTATGTGCATGACAGAATTTTGCAACCACTCAAACCTGCATTGCACACTTGATCATCTTGCCAAAAGAACATGTCCAACGTCCTTACCACCCCTGGTAGCATCACCATGCCAAGATCCACAGCTAAAGGATCAACCTAGAGTGCTCTGGCATTCTGCCGAGCACTTGACGTGCATGCCCAGGGCGTGCCCAGAGCACGCGTACTACAGCCCGAGCGCTGCGAGCCCCTGCCGCCCCGCTGCTACCCTCCCCTGGCTTGCCCCGCACGCTCCACTGGCCACCCGCACCTGCCATGACCTCCCCCACACCGGAGCTCGCCCCCTGGCGCCTGTCAGCACCGACCCGAGCCGCCATCCGTCGCTGTCACGCGCCGACCAGGACGCGTGGCGCGTCTCCGAGCTAGCCAGCACACCATCGCCTTAACCCCTAACTACCTAAGCTCATCCGAAGCTCACCGAACCCCCACCGACCATGACCACTGCCCAAAACCACCTTTTCGGCGCAGTTATGACGGTCGCCGCCATGCCTTCTCCGGGAAGCCACGGGAACCGACGTTCCCCGCCTATAAAACGGGCCCCAAGCTCTCCAGCTCCTCACCACCACACTCCCATCCCCCTTGAACCCTCCCGAGGCAGCCAAACCACTGGAGGAGGAGTCTACCTCGACTCCGGCAACTTCTACCGCCGACACCTCCACACATATTCCCACGCACCCAGTGCCCCTACCTCGCTGGTTTCTTCGCTACTGGACTCCCTGAGCCACAACCAACCCATCCCGACCCCCAATTCTTCTCAAACCCCACCACGGACGAAAGCTCTCTTCCACCCGTAGCTCTCCTCCGCCATGATTGAAGCTCCACTCAAATCCGAGCCCCTCAACGACTACCTCCACCTCCCACGGATGCGGCACTTTCCCCTGAACCTATCCATGTGCTGACCGTCGCCGGAGATGCCCTACAGCGCCGGCAATCATCGCCGGAGCTCCTCCTCTGTTTCTGTCCAGGCGCGCGCGAGGTGGGAGACAAACCCGATAGGTGGGTCCCACCTGTCGGTGAGTCACCGTTTCGCCCAGCGTGGCTACGTCTCTGGGCTCGGCCCAGTGGCGCCGTTTAGCTGGGCCTCGCCCGATGCGCGTCTCCAGCCCGTCGGGTGTTCTTCTGCCTTTTTTCTTTTTACCCAGAGGCATAAAAATCTCTACAGAATTCATTTCAAATTAAAATGAGACAATACAAATTTGTAGGGGCTTATAAAATTGATCTTTATTTAACTAACTATAGTGAACATTTTTCCTAAGGCTAATTTCTGCCTGACCTATTTAATAGGTCATTTTCTAGTATAAGTCAACTTAGATAATTAATTGAATATTCCCCTCAGCTCCAAATCCAGTGAAACCAATTTATAATTGCTTCTAAAATTATGCCTAATTTAATAGGAGCCACAACTCATTTTTATAAAATGTTTTCTGTAAAAATTCTTGCATGTCCATTAATTCCTTGTATCCACTAGATTGAAATGTTCAAAAATCTCAGTAGCTCTATAAATAGTAGGAACATTCTGGTTATTTTTCATATAGCCAGAGAAGCCCTGGAAAAGTGAAATTCCCATTTTTACAGCACTTTTATTTTCCTGCTTAATATTTGTGTGGTAATTGCATTATTTTGAAAATAGGAAATGGAGGGAAGAGAAAAATTTCAAAAGTTTTGGAGTACACCCAATCCTTCTGCATGCTCAAGGCAAGCATCTTGAACACTTGATATGGTGATTGCATAGTTGATTGTTTGCATGAGTAATTGAATCATGACTATGTTGAATTCGAATAAAATTTGCATATGGCCAGTTATACAGGCATGCTCCTTTGATAATATTTTATCTTCATTTAAACATGAAATATGAGTGAGTATGGTTATTCTCACATATGCCCATGTTGGTCTGGACTAATCTGCAGGAAAGAATCAGTCACGAGAAAAGTGATCGTGAGACTGAAATCTTGTTGTGACGAGAATAATCAGTGAGGGTATGTTGGGACATACTAGATGGTGACCCTGTTGGGTACTACCAAGAAAATATATTGTGCTAACCACTGCAGGAAACTTAAACCTCCTGAGTCGACCGTAGATCGAGTCTTGTTCCGGTAACCCCCATACTTGATTCGTGCTACCACTTGTCCCTGCCACAGGTAGGGTACGGTTCAGTAAGTTGTTAACCCCTTTCCCACCACACACCGTACAGAGAGGCCGCGATGAAGGTTTCCACGTACCGGTTATAATGCCAGTCATCGGGTCAGGGGGCATGGGTGTATCCGGCTGGGCCGAGAGGGGGCATCCCTTGTAATCCGCGCATATTAATAGTGATCCCATGCTATTCGAGACGATGGTCTCCCCGACTTAGAGTTTTTCTTGAACGATGCTGTGGGTGATTCCTGGCATCCGGAAAGTTAATCTGGTGTGTGCTGGTTAGGTGTGTTTTCAACCCAAAGACCGTAATGGGAATTAGTCAGCGTCTCGGTGCTGGCTAAAGAAATCCTTTACTTGTGGGTAAAGAGTACACCCTCTGCAGAGTTATACCTATTCGAATAGCCGTGTTCGCGCTTAAGGACTACAGTCTGGGTTGGTCAAGTGTCGGTCTTAGTGTTGGTCTCCGGAGGAAATAATTAAATCGATCATGATTCAATTTTGCAGGATAATTATTGTCACCACTGATGTCATCATGAATATTATTGTCATCATAAATATTATTGTGGACTAACCCTTTTCTCTTATATTTTATTTTCTGAGTGTCACTTGGGCTGGCTAGACTACCCGTGCACTCAGTTTTATTTCTTTTTCTGAGTGTCACTTGGGCTGGCTAGACTACCCGTGCACTCGGTTTTATTTCCTAAGTACCTCATGGGATGGCTAGACTACCCGGATACTCAGTTTTATTTTCTTCCTGAATATCTCATCGGATGGCTAGACTACTCGGGATATTCATTTATTTTCAAGACCTCTCGAGGCGTTGCTTTTAGACACCCGTTTGGCATTTCTTTTCAAGACCTCTCGAGGCGTCGCTTTTAGACAACCGTTTGGCATTTCTTTTCAAGACCTCTCGAGGCGTCGCTTTTAGACACCCGTTTGGCATTTCTTTTGGATTCTCGGGCGGTCCTGTCTCGCCCGATTCTCCATTAACTTTATTTGTTTGTCACTAAAATTTTATATTTATTCTTCCACACCGTATTAATATTTATCATGCCATGATTAAATTCCGGTCAACATATACATATCATTTAATCCATCATGAACAAATGCATTCGGTATATCTTTTGTTCATAATGTTTGCAAGTACATTCAAACGTACTCACTGGCTTGTCCCTGGCTATTTAATTGGCCAGGTCAGGATTTCAACGAGGAGTACTACAACGACGTCCATGCGGAGCCTAGGATAGCAGCCACGTGGGATAGGAATTATCCGGGTCAGCTGTTCCTATGGGAATGGAGCCCCATCGGCGTTGGAGAACCACGAGTCACTTCCGTCACCCGTCACCAGAAATCATTGTTGCATCATTAGACCTTTATGGTCTTGTATCCAATTCTTGTAATTGCTTGGTAATCTGTAACAAGGGCGTGTCCACCAGTAACAATGATCTTGGGGCTGGTGATGACACGAGGGGTTAATTTCTGGGATGTTATGTCCCAGAAATCTGGCCCCGACAAAGACTCAAGCGTCTAAGCTTGGGGATGCCCCGGATGGCATCCCCTCTTTCGTCTACAATCTATCGGAAACTCACTTGGAGCTATATATTTATTCATCACATGATATGTGTTTTACTTGGAGCGTCTTGTGCTGTAGTTTGTTTGCTTTTTAGTTTGTCACAATCATCTTTGCTGAACACACCTTTTTGAGAGGAACACACATTATTCGTGATTTGTTAGAATACTCTATGTGCTTCACTTATATCTTTTGAGCTAGGCAGTTGCTCTAGTGCTTCACTTATATCTTTTAGAGAACGGCGGTGGTTATATTTTAAAGAAATAGTTGCACTCTCATGATTCACTTATATCTTTTTGAGAGTCTAATAAATAGCAATGGTAATATGCACGAGTTATGAATTTGGTCCTAATATGATAGGTATTCAAGAGGGATATAAGAAAAACTTTTATGTAGATCACTGAATATGATAAGTTTGATTCCTTGCAATAGTTTTGAGATATTAAGATGGTAATATGTGGGAGGTGCTAGTAGATAATTGTGGTTTAGTAAGAATATTGGTGTTAACGTTTGTGATTCCCGGAGCATGCACGTATGATCTGTCGTTATGCTAACAAGTTGGAGCATGATTTGTTCTTGATTGTCTACCTTATGAGTGGCGGTCGGGGATGAGCGATGGTTTTTTCCTACCAATCTATCCCCCTAGGGGCATGCGTAGTAGTACTTTGCTTTGAGGGCTAATAAACTTTTGCAATAAGTATGTGAGTTCTTTATGACTAATGTGAGTCCATGGATTATACGCACTCTCACCTTTCCGCAATTTGCTAGCCTCTTCGGTACCGTGCATTGCCCTTTCTCACATCGAGAGTTGGTGCAAAATTCGCCGGTGCATCCAAACCCCGTGATATGATACGCTCTATCACACATAAGCTTCCTTATATCTTCCTCAAAACAGCCACCATACCTACCTATCATGGCATTTCCATAGCCATTCCGAGATATATTGCCATGCAACTTCCACCGTTCCGTTTTTTATGACACACATCATCATTGTCATATTGCTTTGCATGATCATATAGCTAACATAGTATTTGTGGCTCAACCACCGTTCATCATTTTTATACATGTTACGCTAGTATCATTGCACATCCTGGTACACCGCCAGAGGCATTCATATAGAGTCATATTTTTGTTCTAGTTTCGAGTTGTAATTCTCTTTTGAGTTGTAAGTAAATAGAAGTATGATGATCATCATTATTAGAGCATTGTCCCAGTGAGTAAATAAAAAGAAAGAAAAAAAGGCCAAGAAGAGCCCACGAAAAAAGGGAGAAAGAAAAAAATGAAAAAAATGAAATGAGAGAAAAAGAGAGAAGGGGCAGTGTTACTATCTTTTTCCATACTTGTGCTTCAAAGTAGCACCATGTTTCTCATATAGAGAGTCTCATATTTCGTCACTTTCATATACTAGTGGGAAATTTTTATTATAGAACTTGGCTTGTATATTCTGATGATGGGCTTCCTCAAATGCCCGAGGTCTTCATGAGCAAGCAAGTTGGGTGCACACCCACTTAGTTTTCATGTTGAGCTTTCATACACTTATAGCTCTTAGTGCATCTGTTGCATGGCAATCCCTACTCCTCGCATTGACATCAATTGATGGGCATCTCCATAGCCCGTTGATTAGCCGCGTTGATGTGAGACTATCTTCTTATTTTTTACTTCCCCTTATTAATCTCTACCACCGCACTCTATTCCACCCATAGTGCTATATCCATGGCTTGCGCTCATTTATTGCATGGGGGTTGAAAAAGCTGAAGCGCGTTAAAAAGTATGAACCAATTGCTCGGCTTGTCATCGGGGTAGTGCATGATAAATACTTTGTGTTAAGAAGATGGAGCATGACAGGATTATATGATTTTGTAGGGATAACTTTCTTTAGCATTTTTATTTTGAAAGGCATGATTGTTTGTTAGTATGCCTGAGTATTGATGTCTTTATATCAAATTATAGACTATTGCTTTGAATCATTCGGATCTTATTATTCATACCGTAAGAGAGATTACATGATGAAACATGTTAGGTAGCATTCCACATCAAAAATTCTGTTTTTATCATTTACCTACTCGAGGACGAGCAGGAATTAAGCTTGGGGATGCTTGATACGTCTCCAACGTATCTATAATTTTTGATTGTTTCATGCTATTATAGTATCAATCTTGGATGTTTTTATATGCAATTATATATCATTTTTTGGGACTAACCTATCCTATATACCTAAGAGATTCATCCCCACTATCTTATTTATCTTGACATGCAAGCTATCCACATCATCAAGGAAGTCCACCATGTAAAAATGTTTTCCCACTAACTCTTCATGCACATGCTCCCACTAATTTTTCATGCGCATGCAATCTGCCACATATAACCATTAATTTTGTTTTTGTGCACTCTCAAGCAACCACGTCATCATAGGTTTCTTGTGTCCACTCCATACGTACAACATGAGTACTCGTCCAACCATTTGGTTAGATTTCATGTGTTGTTAATGCTTTCATCTGATTCTGAAAGCGCAAATAACCGTCTTTTCTCATTCTCATTATTCTCTTGCGCTTTCTGTCCATGTCTATTTTGCTCCCAACAGGTCAGAGAATTGCGTTAGATGCCTTCGTTCCCTCGAACCTCCAGTGTTCCAAGCAACCTTTTAATCCCAATTTAGTTCCATTGCGTACAGTGAGGTATTTCATCAATTTTTTCTTTTTTAAGAATCCACTATTCTCATGCAACCGTTTAATCCCAATTTCATTCCATCGCATACACCTGGGTAGCTAATCAGGTCTTTTTATGACTAAACTAAGGTTCACCTAATGGGGAAGTATGCATGGTTGTGCACGTGAAAAAGACAAACAAAAAGAAATAGAGATACATGGGTATATTATAGTGAATGAGCTACCTGGTTAAGTGACCTTCTTCTTTTAATAGAAAATCAAATTATGAGTGAACTCACGTCTCTTTCCATGCGAGCTATGCTTTTTTTATGAATTCACATATGTAGTTGATATCGTTGTTTTAGGTTTAGCCAAGGGTTGAGATGTCTCCACTGTCTCTATGCAACACTATTTACATCTCATATCGCCTTGCTGATATATTGCCAAGGTAATAGATCAGGAAAAAAATCACACATATTTTTGGTTTTTCATCAAATTTGCTTTAAATGCTTACTCTAAACAATATTTCTTCCAAACAAAATTCATTACATCTACTTATACTATGTTTCATAAACTTTTTCATGTTTTTAAACATTAAATTATTTATTAAAAGTTCCCGCAGCAACATGCAGGGTATCATCTAGTTAACCTAGTGCCCAGTGCCAGTTGCTGTTTTCTATTTGTTTTTGGTTTTTTCAGGAAATCAGTACCAAACGAACTCCAAATGCCATGAAACTTTTTGACAATTTTTTTTGGACAAAAGAGACCCTGGAAGCTTCGGGAAGAAGCCAGAAGCTTCATGAGGAAGCCACAAGGCAACAGGGCGCGGCCCCAGGGGGGCGCGCCCTGATGCCTTGTAGACCCCTCGTGGCTCCTTTTGACCTAATTCCACTTCTATAAATTCTCAAATATTCAGAAACCATCAGAGAGCCACCCCGAATAACTTTTAGATCGCCGCAAGCCTCTGTTCTTCCGCGATCCCATCTAGAGACCTTTTCCGGTACTCTGCCGGAGGGGGAACCGATCAAGGAGGGCTTCTTCATCAACCTTGCTGCCCTTCCGATGATGTGTGAGTAGTTTACCACAGACCTACGGGTCCATAGCTAGTAGCTAGATGGCTTCTTCTCTCTCTTTGATCTTCAATACCATGTTCTCCTCGATGTTCTTGGAGTTCTATCCGATGTAATCTTCTTTTGCGGTGTGTTTGTTGGGACCTGATGAATTGTGAGTTTATGATCAGATTATTCATGAGAAATATTTGAGTCTTCTCTGAACTCTTTTATGCATGATTGTTATAGCTTTGTATTTCTCTCCGATCTATCGATTTGGTTTGGCCAACTAGATTGGTTTATCTTGCAATGGGAGAGGTGCTTTGTGATGGGTTCAATCTTGCGGTGCTCAATCCCAGTGACAGAAAGGGACATGACACGTATTTGTATTGTTGCCATTAAGGATAAAAAGATGGGGTTTAATCATATTGCTTGAATTTACTTTGTCTACATCATGTCATCTTTCTTAAAGTGTTACTCTGTTTCATACTTAATACCCTAGATGCATGCTGGATAGCGGTCGATGGGTGGAGTAATAGTAGTAGATGCAGGCAGGAGTCGGTCTACTTGTCTTGGACATGATGCCTATATACATGATCATTGCCATGAATCCGTCATAATTATTTGCTTTTCTATCAATTGCCCAACAGTAATTTGTTTACCCACCGTATGCTATGTGTTTCAGAGAGAAGCCTCTAGTGAAAACTATGGCCCCCGGGTCTATCTTTATCATATATTAAAATCCAAAAATACCTTGCTGCAACTTATTTACTTTTATTTTATTTTGCAATTTATATTTCTATCTATCACTATCAAAATTAATCCTTGCAAATAACCGCTAAGAGGATTGACAACCCTCTTATTTGCGTTGGGTGCAAGTGTTTGCTTTTGTGTGTGTAGGTGCTGCTAAAGGGATTTTGTGTGGTTCTCCTACTGGATTGATAACCTTGGTTCTTAACTGAGGGAAATACTTATCTCTACTATACTGCATCATCCTCTCCTCTTTTGGGAAATACCAACGCTGTCTACAAGTAGCAAAGAGCTCGATGGATTTGAGCGTGCGTGAGAAGATCCGATGATCTACTGGCCCAGACGGCATCTATGCGAGGCGGGGAGCACGTCTGTGTGCATGGACGTGAGCTAGGCTCGCTGTGGCTGCCATGGCGACGAGCTTCAGTAACTATGGCGGCAGCAGCTACGGGTGACAATTCAAGGCGCTAGGGGAGGGATTTCGACGGAGAGCTCACCGGTAAGCCACACGTAGGCCCGGCAAAAGGTTAGGAGCAGCAGAGGTGGCCGGATTTGGCGATGATTGCCGGTGACAGTAGGGGAAGAAGCCATTCGATCCCGACGATGGAGTGGCACCCAGCCCGAGCCCGTGGTCATGGACAATGCAGCGGAGGCGGGCGGAGCTCCTGGACTAGCTCCTAGCCCGCGGGGGACGACGGTGGCCGCGTGGACGGGGTCGGCCATGGCGATGGCAGTGCGGTTGCACGCGAGGAAGAATAAAGCGGCACGAGGGGGGTGAATGGGCTAGGGTTTGTCAATGACGTCGGTGGTGGTCTTATCCACCCCAGAGACACGGCGGATGGCCGACACGTGGCCATCGTGGCCATGAGCGGCCGCACGGCGTCCATCTCGCCTCTGTGAACAGAGGTAGGGGACGACCCGTGGTGGACTGGGCCCGGCCGCACTGTGTACTGATGGCCCAAGTGCAAAGTGGGTCTTTGCCATTTTTGTTTTCTCTTTTTATTTTCCGTTTCTTTGTTTCTTTTCTGCTTTGCATCATTTTGAGCTGCCAAATGAATTTTGTTGCAGATGAAATTGGTCCTAAATACTAGGGAATGTGTTGAGTTAGCACAGCAAGATTCAAATTATTTTGAAAATTTGACTATTTATTTAAACTGAAATGGCCCAATTTATTGCTGCTGAACCATTTATTAATTTCCTAGGAATTTATTTGTTAGCCAAGTGGGGTTGGTTTCAACATGACAATTGATCAGGGGGAATTATAGAATAGTACCAACATTTTTGTTTTACTATTTGAAAAAATATTATTTTGACTTGCAATTTGAATTTGAAATTAACTTTGATTTTTATCAAGTGGCACCTTAGTTTGCAAAACATGATGACATGGCATCATTAGAGGGGAGATCACTGTAGCTTAATTATAGGGGCGTTACATCCCCGCAACGGATTCGATGGAGGACCCGAGTAGCCGAGTTGCCGGAGGCTTCCCAGAGCAGCAGCGATGGCGGAGTAGTGGCTGGTGCAACTTGAAATTGGTAACGATCAGATCTAACTGTGACGCCCCTGCTCGGCTATGACTAATCATACACGTAAACGTGCACGCTCGAGATCAGAGACTCACGGGAAGATATCACAACCCAACTCTAAACTCAAATTTTAAACATAAATCTTCATATTACAAACCAAGGGTCACGAGGACCCGAATACATAAGTCATACAAACAAATATTATCTGGGTACAGACATAGTTAGTCAAGTTTGCCTTAAGAAGGCTAGCACAAACAGCGACACTGATCGAAAAGGCGAAGGCCTACGCATTGCGGCGAAGCAGCAGGGCACACGCGTAGGACCAAATGGTCGCCGGAAGCTCGCCGGCGACAAGTGCGGGCGGCGGAGCATTCGGCCATGTCGAATGCGACGGCTACGGCGACGACGGGAGGCAGGGGAGAGAGGGGAAACGTGTGCAAGCTCACCAGGAGCCTGTAGGCGAGCAAAGTGGGCGCGGGGACGGCTTGACGGTGACGAAATCGACGGCGAGGTCGCGGTGGCCGTAGGTTGAAGAAGATGTCGAGGGGCTCGACGTAACGCTCCCCGACTTCGGTTCATTGGCGCGGAGGAAGGAGTCGAGGACGGCGGCTCGATCGGGCACGACGGCGAGGCCTGAGCTAGCGGGTGGACGCGGGATCGAGTGGAGGCGCAGCCATGGCCGTGTCGGGCGAGGTGAGGGTTGCGAGGGGGAAGAGGGGGGAAAAGATCTGGGGGGCGGCTAGGGTTGTCACGGTGGCCCTCTTATCCTCCCCGACCTCCTGTAGCGACGCGGGGCGAGCGGGCGCGGCTGGGACGGCAAGCCGGCATCGGGCGCGGGCATGCGCGGGCGTGCGCGGGTGAGCAGTAGGAAGGAGAAGGGGGAGTTGGGCCGGGCCGCTTCTAGTTTGACTTAGGCCCAGGTGCTGCGGCCCTTTCTCTTTTCTTTCTTTTTCTTTTCTGTTTTCCTGTTTTCTCCTTTTTCTTTTCTGTTTTGCAAAATGTGTGGCATCCATTTCACTTTTGAAAAATACTTGGCTTAGCCACATAATTACAGTGCTATTTTTAGCTCTGCCATAAAAAGGTTTGGAGTTCAAATATTCTCATTTGAATTTTATTTAAACAGAAATGGATTAAAGGGTGTTGTTTTGGTACTGTTTCATGATGTTTGAGTCATCTAAACAATCCAACTAATGTTGATCTTATTTTTGTAATTGCTTTTCGATTATTTGCAATATTATGAACATTTTAGTTTTCAAATTTGAACAACTTTTATTTTCACTTTATATTTGGATTTCAATTTGAATTGGAATTTGAAAATGAGATATGATCCAAATGATGATTAAGCACTGTTAATCATGATGACTTGGCATTATCAAAAGGGTGATTACTGTTGCTAATACATGGGGGTGTTACAATTCTCCTCCTCTAGAAGAAATTCTTGTCTCGAGAATTAAGATGTAGGCTGAAAGAGAGCGGGGTATTCTTCACGAAGACGATCTTCGCGTTCCCAAGTGGCTTCATCTTCAGAATGATTCGACCACTGAACTTTAAGGAACTTGATTGCTTTCTGACGGGTTCGATGTTCAGCTTGATCAAGAATGCCGATAGGATACTCTTGATAAGAAAGATCCTCTTGTAGCTCAAGCATTTCATGATCCACTGCTCGGATAGGATCCTTGAAGCAGCGACGGAGTTGCGACACATGGAAGACATCATGAACTTGAGAGAGGTTCGGCGGCAATTCCAATTGATAGGCCACTTCTCCTCGTCTGGCGAGGATACGGAACGGGCCAATGTAGCGAGGAGCTAACTTGCCCTTGATTCCAAATCGATGAGTGCCCTTCATCGGAGTAACACGAAGGTAAGCTTGTTCGCCAGGTTGATAGATCATTACCTGATGTTTTCGGTCATAATTGCTCTTCTAACATGACTGAGCAGCTTTCAAATGTTCACGGACAATGCGGACTTGTTCTTCAGCTTGTTGGATAATATCCGGACCGAAGAGTGGCCGTTCCCCAGTTTCTGACCAATTCAGAGGAGTTCGGCACTTACGTCCATAAAGAACTTCAAAGGGTGCCATCTTCAAACTAGCCTGATAGCTATTGTTGTATGAGAATTCAGCATACGGGAGAGATTCCTCCCATTTCTTACCGAATGAGATGACACAAGCTCGAAGCATATCTTCAAGCACTTGATTGACTCGTCAACTTGTCCCTGGGACTGGGGGTGAAAAGCGGTGATGAAGGACAGATGAGTTCACATAGCTTCTTGGAAGCTGTTCCAAAACCTTGAGGTAAAGAGGCTGCCACGGTCTGAACTGATCTCCAACAGAACACCATGGAGTGACACGATTCTGGAAACATACAAGTCTGCTAACTGACTAGCAGTGATAGTCTCCTTGACTGGCAGAAAGTGAGCAACCTTTGAAAATCGGTCAATGACGACAAAAATAGCATCATGGCCCTTCTGTGATCTGGGAAAACCAGTAATGAAATGCATTTCGACTTTGTCCCATTTCCATTCAGGAATAGCAAGTGGTTGCAGAGTTCCAGCAGGTCTTTGATGTTCTGCTTTGATGCGACGACAAACATCACACTCAGCAACATAGCGAGCAATGTCTCGCTTCATATCAGGCCACCAATATCTCTATCAAACGTCTTGGTACATCTTGGTACTACCAGGGTGAATTGAAAAAGGTGTATCATGAGCTTCTTTCATGACACGCGGGGTCAGATCCAGGTTGTCCTTTCTAGGAACCACTAAGAGATTTTTGAAGAACAAGGTGCCATCAGCATCAATAGTGAAGAATGAGGGCCTTCCCATTTTTGAGATCACATTTAATTTTCTCGACCTCAGAGTCAGCTTTTTGTATATGCATGATGAGGTCCTCGAGATCCGGTTCAACAACTAGGGTATTGAGATGACCCTATGGAACAATGTGAAGGTTCAACTTGCGGGGTTCTTCATAGAGAAGGGGTTGTGCTTGCTGAACCATGAGGTTGTTGCAATAAGACTTGCGGCTCAAAGCATCGGCCATTACATTAGCCTTGCCAGGGGTATAAGAAATATCCATGTCATAGTCAGCTATTGTCTCAAGCCACCTTTGTTGACGGGGGTTCAAATCTGGTTGAGTATACATATACTTCAGACTTTGGTGGTCCGTGTATATCTCGCAACGATTACCGAGAAGGTAATGTCGCCACAGCTTTAGAGCATAAATAACTGCTGCTAACTCGAGATCATGCGTTGGATACTTATCTTCGTGAGGACGCATCTGACGAGAGCCATAGGCAATCACCTTGCGCTCTTGCATTAGGACACAACCTAATCCTTGACGGGATGCGTCGCAATATATCACAAAGTCCTTTCGGGAACCCGGGGGTGCTAGCACTGGGGCAGATGTCAACTTATCTTTAAGTGTATGAAAACTTTCTTGGCACTTTTCCGTCCACTCAAACTTCTTGCCTTTGTGGAGCAAATCAGTCAGTGGCTAAGCAATCTTGGAGAAGTTCTCGACAACAGTGGAAATAGCTGGCGAGACCGAGAAAAGTTCTGACTTGCTTGACATTCTTCGGAGGAGTCCAGTCAAGAATAGCCTGAACTCGTTCTGGGTTAACAGCAATGCCATCTTTGGAGATCACATGACCAAGATATGTCACTTCAGATAACCAGAATTCACACTTGGAAAACTTGGCATATAGTTGATGTTCTCGAAGTTTCTCCAATACCAGCCGAAGATATTCGGCGTGTTCTTCTTCATTCTTGGAAAATATAAGGATATCATCCAAATAAACCACGACGAATTTGTCGAGGTAGTCCATGAAGATATAGTTCATCAATCGAGAGAAGGTTGCTGGAGCATTAGTTAATCCGAAGGACATGACGGTGTACTCGTATGATCCATAACGGGTAACGAAGGCTGTCTTCGGAATATCCTCTTTACGAACCCGGATTTGGTGGTATCCCAATCTCAAATCAAGTTTAGAGAATACTGAGGAACCAGCAAGTTGATCATACAGATCGTTGATTCTGGGAAGCGGATACTTGTTCTGAATTGTTGCTTGGTTGATAGGTCGGTAATCTTGAACTAACCGATTTGTTCCATCCTTCTTCTTAACAAAGAGCAAAGGTGCTCCCCAAGCAGAAGAACTGGGGCGGATGAAACCCTTTTTAAGTGACTTGTTGATTTCCTCCTTAAGTTCTAGGAGTTCATGAGGCGGCATCTTGTACGGGTGCTTGGCAATAGGAGTGGTGTCTGGTTTCAAGTCGATGACGAACTCGATAGCTCTAACAGGGGGTATTCCTGGAAGTTCTTCTGGAAAGACGTCTGGAAAATCGCGAACGACTGGAACGTTCTCAATTCCCTCAAGAGGTGAAGCGTTCAAAGCATTCAGAGCATATATCTGGCTCTCGGCATCCTGAGCTGTTCGGGCTGAGTATTTGACTGTCTGGCCAGAAGGGTGAGTGAGGTGAACTGATTCAGCAGCACAGTCAATCAAGGCTTGATGAGGACCCAACCAATTCATGCCCAGAATGACATCTATGGTAGAAACCTTGACGTCCATAATTGAAGCAGTGAATACTAATCCTCCAATTTCAATGTGGTTGTTGGGGGCTATCATCGAGGTATCCCACCTGGAACCCGGAGAACTAACCACCAGTGGAGGGTACAAGTTTTCGAATGATAAGTCTTGCTTGCGTGCAAACGCTTCAGAAATGAAAGAATGAGATGCTCCTGAATCAAAAAGAACAGTAGCTGGGACTGAATTCACTAGAAGGGTACCCATCACAATTTTGGGGTCCCGTCGAGCTTCTTCAACCTTTACATGATTAACATGACCACGACTAAGTGCAGGCAGCCTGGCATTAAGGTTTCTGGGCTGACGAGCTCTTGTACTCTGCTTCTGGGTCGGGCGGCAGCTGGCAGCATGGTGCCCTTGCTAACCACACTTACGGCATAAACCATCATTATGGGGAGTAGCCATAGTATTAGGCTGTCCACCCTGAATCGCTAGCTGTCTCGGTGGCAGCGGCAGACGAGGTGCAACATAAGACGGCCTTGGTGTTGGAGCTGGTCGGTGATGTACATTGTGCGGAATCCAGACTTGACGTTTCTGAGCAGGCTGACCCGAAGACGAGCCAACGTCACGAGTGCGCTTGAGCGACTCCTGGTACTCAGTCAGACCAGTTTCAGCTTGAAAAGCTTGGTGACAAGCGTTGCAAAGTCCGCGCAATCATGGACAACAAGTGCGAGCTTTATATCAGGACGCAGTCCTTCCCGAAATTTCTCCTGCTTACGAGCATCAGTGCAGACGTCATCCTCAGCATAGCGGGATAAATCAAGGAATTTCCTCTGATATTCGTCCACATTCATTTTGCCCTGAGTGAGTTTGAGGAACTCCTTCTTCTTCTGGGCAATCAGACCTTGAGGAATGTGTCGTGCACGGAAGGCTGACTGAAATTCCTGCCAAGTGGTTACAGTTCCAGTAGGCAGCATACCCCTATGACTTTCCCACCATTGAGCAGCTGGACCTTTCAGGTGAAATGTCGCAAAGGTGATGTAACTGTCAGGGGCAACATTAGCGGACTCCATTTCAAACAGGATGTCACGAAGCCAATCATCAGCATCCATAGGATTGGTGGAGTTGCAAAAAATGGACGGGTTGAGGCGCATGAATTCTTGCAGTGTTATTGGGACAGACTGTTGATGAGCATTCTGGTTTGGAAACTAGGCCATTACTCCAGTCATAAACTGACGATTCAGCTCAAACTGCTGCATCATTGCGGCAATATATGGTGGAGGTGGAGGATCATCAGCCATCCTGCCAAATCAACATGGGCAGTTTAGCAAGAACAACTGCATGTGTAAGAGGTCATTCATGAGGTAACATGAGTAATGAACAAGAAGGGCATTAGACACACATTAGTAGTCATTAGAGACATACAAACTTATGCACGGAGTTGGATACAAACGGCAGTAGGAGTTCGGAAATGCACGCAGCTAGACAAACTAGGCGGCGCGCAGGCACGCGGTGAAGGAATACAACAACGATACATAGCAAAGGCTACACCAACGTCGGAGAAAACTATTGGAGCAAGGAATCTGCAATTGACAACGTAGGGTGCCCTCGATAAAAGGATACTGCGGGCCGTGAACACTATGAAGCAGATCCTGGTCCACAATTCAAAGAAGGTTGATTGAAATCTCCGGGTGGATGTGATCACGAGAAGCTAATGTTAGTGTTAGCAAAATCTTTAACCCGAAAGGAAGAGAGATCAGAATCCCAGGTAAGGAAGAGGAATAAAAGATCCTAGTCCCATCCATTGGCGACGTGGGCCCGTAAGCCACACAGCCATGTTAGTAAAACAGTTTTTGAAAGACTAGACTCAACTTCGGCCAAGGAGTTGGAAGGGGGGTTCCTATAGGCAGTCGGCTCTGATACCAACTTGTGACGCCCCTGCTCGACCGTGCACTAATCATACTCGCAAACGTGCACGCTCGAGATCAGAGACTCACGGGAAGATATCACAACCCAACTCTAAACTCAAATTTTAAACATAAATCTTCATATTACAAACCAGGGGTCACGAGGACCCGAATACATAAGTCATACAAACAAATATTATCTGGGTACAGACATAGTTAGTCAAGTTTGCCTTAAGAAGGCTAGCACAAACAGCGACACTGATCGAAAAGGCGAAGGCCTAAGCATTGCGGCGAAGCAGTAGGGCACACGCGTAGGACCAAATGGTCACCGGAAGCTCGCCGGCGATGAGTGCGGGCGGCGGAGCGTTCGGCCATGTCGAATGCGACGGCTACGGCGACGACGAGAGGCAGGGGAGAGAGGGGAAATGTGCGCAAGCTCACCGGGAGCCTGTAGGCGAGCAAAGCGGGCGCGGGGACGGCTTGACGGCGACGAAATCGATGGCAAGGTCGCGGTGGCCGTAGGTTGAAGAAGACGTCGAGGGGCTCGACGTAACGCTCCCCGGCTTCGGTTCGTTGGCGCAGAGGAAGGAGTCGAGGACAGCGGCTCGATCGGGCACGACGGCGAGGCCTGAGCTAGCGGGTGGACACGGGATCGAGCGGAGGCGCAGCCATGGCCGCGTCGGGTGAGGTGAGGGGTGCCAGGGGGAAGAGGGGGGAAAAGATCTGTGGGCGGCTAGGGTTGTCGCGGTGGCCCTCTTATCCTCCCCGACCTCCTGTAGCGACGCGGGGCGAGCGGGCGCGGCTGGGACGGCAAGCCGGCGTCCGGCGCGGGCGTGCGCGTCGCGCGCGGGTCAGCAGTAGGAAGGAGAAGGGGGAGTTGGGCCAGGCCGCTTCTAGTTTGACTTAGGCCCAGGTGCTGCGGCCCTTTTTCTTTTCTTTCTTTTTCTTTTTTGTTTTCTGTTTTCTCCTTTTTCTTTTCTGTTTTGCAAAATGTGTGGCTTCCATTTCACTTTTGTAAAATAGGTGGCTTAGCCACATAATTACAGTGCTATTTCTAGCTCTGCCATAAAAAGGTTTGGAGTCCAAATATTCTCATTTGAATTTTATTTAAACAGAAATGAATTAAAGGGTGCTGTTTTGGTACTGTTTCATGATGTTTGAGTCATCTAAACAATCCAAATAATGTTGATCTTATTTTCGTAATTGCTTTTGATTATTTGCAATATTATGAACATTTTAGTTTTCAAATTTAAACAACTTTGATTTTCACTTTATATTTGGATTTCAATTTGAATTGGAATTTGAAAATGAGATATGATCCAAATGATGATTAAGCATTGTTAATCATGATGACTTGGCATTATCAAAAGGGTGATTACTGTTGCTAATACATGGGGGTGTTACACTAACCTTGTATGCATCTTCATAGTGATCCTGGTTATTGTTTCGTAGGATGATTTTTTTTATTTTCTATTACAATTCTCGTCACGTCGTCTGTTGTACCGATGTCCAAGGAGGAGGAGGAGGAGGAGGAGGAGGAGGAGGAGGGGGAGGAGCTGATGATCCCCGCCATGCGACTAGCGGCGCGGGCCTGCTCCCTCGCAAGCCGTGCGGCTCTCTCCTCAGCCGCCACCCTCTCCATGGCCAACCTCTCGGACTCCCCAAGTCCGATGCGGAGGGCCACTACATTTTTACGCAACATCGGTGGGCGTCCGTCTCTACAGACGTGTACGACCAGCAGATGGCATCACGGAGGACCTCGTCATCGTCGCTGGCGGGCGGCAGCAGCTCCGGTGCGGATCTGCAAGACCCACACTTGGAGTGGCTGCCAGCTGCCTCCGCTGCCCTCTTCCTTGCGCGCCGATACACGCGGCCCTCAGACCACGCAGCCTTGTGTGGCACCCCAGCTCAGAGGACCGGTTTACCTTGTGTTCCCAACCCAGGGATCATGTCTTCTGGAAACACACAACAACTTGGAACATAACAGAACTAATCTTTATTGATATTATACAAGTACAAGCTCGGATATTACATGGGATAATGAGGCCAGGAGCACTACTCATGCTTGGACAGTATCTACATTGTTTATGAAACATCTCAAGGGCCTCAGTACTAGTGGAAAGACTACAACGTAGCGGAACATCATGTGGGACACTCCATCCCATAGGGACACTGCTGGGACACGACCTAGTTAGCGTAGCACGAACCGTCGGGATCTCCATCACCGGCTTCTCTTGCATCTGGCATGATACGCCAGGTGAGTACTTGGAATGTACTCGCAAGCTCACAACAACCAAAACAGTGTAGCAAACAACAGCATGGCAATAAATGTGTTCAATATTTTAAGATGATCACTTACTGTTACCAACTTACTCTCTTCCGGGTTCACTCCATGACACCCGGAGCATTCGTGACCCATCGGTCACTTCTGAGCATGAGACAAGTTCTTCCATCATTATTATTATGGTTGACCACATAGTGTGACCTAGTGCGGACTGTGTCCAATACCGTGGACGCGGCTATTCGAATAGATTCTTACACTCTGTAGAGGTTGCGCACGTTACCCACACCATGGACATTCATCCAACGAAAGTTGTCTAACCCGTAACTCCTCTATCGTACAACCGACAATCATCCCCCGTCCGAGTCATGCCCTGGGTGGCCCCTGTGTCACTCCTGACACCTGCCACCGTCGTGGCCAACTAAACTGTCCCAAATGGGCACGCCGGCAAATAACTCAACTTGGGCTCACGAGGTTATCGTCGTCTACCTGATCAGGGCAGCACGCACGCATAACCTCCCCTCTTTGGTGGTACCGGTAAAAGAGCAAGCGGTTAGACCAAGTCAAGGCCGTCCCATTCCGGCAGATGTGGCTGCACGGGTAAGTCCGGGTCGGTGGCACTTGATCAACCATCAAAATGATATTTAATGTACCAAGTTGTTGGTCATATTAGTCATGTTGGACAAATGAACTAGCATGGCAGGGGTATTGCAATATATCAAACAATATGGAATTTAGCATATTGAAATTGAATTAAATGCAATATAATCCATTATAAAGCCAATACTATTGCTATGCCTTATGCAATGGATGATGTGGCTTGCCTTGCTCAAGTGGGTTGTCAACAAACTCCTGGTCTTCAAATCCAAAGCAATTTCCTTCTGAAAGCATTTTTAAATAGCAAAATAAAATGTCACATAAATCCTTTCTGTTTGCCAAAAATTCTGTAAACATTGGAAAAATACCAGATTTGGCCAGAAAATGAAGGGGCTCAATACAAAACTAATGCAAAAAGAATCAATTCAATTGGACTTGAGGTTTAAAAGAAATGGCTGGTCAAAGTTTCTGGTCAAACTGGATTAAAAACAGAAAATAGAAATTCCTTGGGAGGGCCACGTTGAAGGCGTAAAACGCCAGGGCGCCTCCACTTATACCGCTTCGGCGCGCGGGCGGAGTCACTAACGAGTGGGGCCCGGCGGTCAGATTTAAAAGGAGAGAAGAGGAACAGTAGGAGGGTGGCTTACCGACGGCGATTGCCGGCAATAGCGACGGTGGCTTGCCTCGGGGTGGACGAATACTCCGGGTGGAAGTGCGACGATCCACTGGAAACGAGTTGCCGAAACCGGTGCTCTCGGGAGAGGCCTGGATTCGAGGAAGGGCAAAGATGGTATTTTCAATATGTGACAACATTATGAAAATAGCACCATCGGAACGGGCTCGACGAACTGAAAACGTGGGCGTTGGATTCACCTCAATCGGAGTTACGGTCACGGAGAAATGCCCGTTCGTTCGTTAAGCGATAAACAGACAAAAATCTGTCTGTTTTAGTCCTTAACTGGCGAACGTCCGCAAAATACTGGTTTCGGCGGCGGGCTGGACTGAAAGCGTATTTACAGAAGTACCCTTTCAGAACAGAGAAAGCGCATTCACACCCGAAGCCGCAGCTCAGTTTGCTTTCCAGAGGGGAAAGCGTATTTCCCGGATCCCGCTTCCACTTACTCCGGAGTCAACGGGTGGGCCAGGGCAGCGCTGAGGCTTACAGCTGCCCCACCTTGACTTCTCTCTCCTCCTCCTGGTCTTCTTCTCCAACGCGACAGAGAGCAGGGGAGGGGCTTCGGCCGCCGGTCGTAGCGGGCACCTGGCGCCACGGGAGGGCCGGCCGGCGAGTGGAGGGGCTCCGCCAGCCCACGCCGCGCTCGGGGATGGCCGCGGGGTCGGCTAGGGCTGCCTACCGCGCCGTCACCATTGGGCAGGCCATGGCGGCAGAAAAGCTTCGAGGTGGCCGTGCCGACAGGGCTCCCCCGCAGGAGCTGAGGGAGGCGGCGACGCGCGGACGCCCAGGGGAGGGCTAGGAGCAGAAGAGAGGGAGGGGGAGGGCCAGGAGCAGTGGGGGCTGAGGGATCGGCTACGGCCATCTCGGCCATTGGCGGGGAAAAGGGAGCTCCGAGCTCGGGGAGAGGCTGTGGGGAGCGAGGGGGACTCGGACACGCGCTAAATACTCGCGGGGAAGGCTCGAGAAGAGGGGGGACTGTGGCTACGCGGTGCAGGACGTGGCGGCGTCCCGGCGACGGACGCGGCTTCGTCACTCGCGGCCATGAGCTACGGGACGAGGGGAATCGGGGCACAGGCGACGCGGGCGAGTGCGTGGCACTCGGGGACTCCCCGGGCGTCCGTGTGGACCTCCCCAAAGGGGTCCAGCGCGCTGTGCACGCCCACTGCAGGTCATGCGCGCGCCCAACGCGTTGTCACCGCGTGACAACAGTGCTCGCACGCGCACCAGACGTTCCAGCTATGTCTGGAGAGTAGAGCACTCCCCCAGAAGCTGCTCGACGCAAAGCAACGATACCCATGGCCCACGATGCGACTGAAGCATGTCCAAAGCCTAAACCACAGCAAGGTGTTTGATAGAGATATTAGGCAGTGCACAGCTCCATTAGGCCTGGGATTTGGGTGAGGCTGATCATCTACTAAGGTGATCATTGTGCCAAAATCTCAGCTCCAAAAGAGAGGGCTAGCTGATACTTCTTTTACAAAGTGCCCAACTGGCCAGAAATGCAAATGAGGGTGCTGGGGAAAAATGGCTAAATGGAAATGGCCCAAATTTGGTGGAGACCAATTATTTGAGCATGTGAAGGTACTACAAAAAATTCATACCATTTTGATAAATACAAATGGTACTTCCTTCACAATGCTTCCCACTGGTCAGAAAGTTTGGGAATTTGCTGAGGAAAATTGGCTAAGCAAATAGAGTTGAATTTTGGCATGAGGCAATGATTTGGATGTGAAAGGGTGCTCAAAAAGTTTGAGGGCAATCAACCAAATATAACTAGCACTTCCTTCACACAGGTGGAATCTGAACAGAAACTTGAGAAAATCATAGAAAAAGATTGGATAGATGAATTGAGCTAATTTTTGGTTTTCAGTAGTAATATATGAATATTAACTACCCTGAAAAAATTTCAGCTCAATTGGATCAAGGAATCAAGCACTTCCTTCATAAGGTTTTAGACAAGGCAGAAACTTGCATTGGATCATGTGCTCAAATTTTGAACTATAGAACATGGGGTTTGGATGAAAATGGTGAAGATATATCCAGGAGAAGCTCCACAAATTATTTGGGAATTTTCTTGGCTACCAAAATGGTAGTTCCTTTGGAAAGTGGCAGAGAGGCAATATTGGCCTTGTCAAGGAAAAAGGGAATTTTCCTTATTTAAATTTGGCCAATATTTTTACCAGAGCTTGGGATAGTCACAAAGATCATCTCCACAAATTTTCATGAATTTTAGAGATGTCTAACTATCCTTCTGGATTTAATTCCTTAGAAAGGCAGGACAAGAAATTAATCCCAGATGAAAAATATTGCATATGACTTGGCAATATTTTTGCACATCCAGGGTTTATAAGTGTGGGAAGATCTCTGGGAATTATTGGAGGATCAACAAAGCAAAGGAAATGGTAGCTCCTTTGTAATCACAAAGGCAAAGTTGAAAATTCCAAATATTGGAATTAGGGTTCTGATGGGGTTTTGGGTGATGCAGATGGGTCTTGGCCAGCATCAAAGACATGGACAAGGTTCTGAAAGGTTGAAAATTGCCTGGATTCATACGATCATCCAGCAAACTTTGGAGAAAGATTTTGAAAAAGAAAGCTCGGGAAAGAATAACAGCACAAAAATTGATAACCCAATTTTTGGGGTGTTACATGGAATATGCGGATTCATGTGCCTCTCGTAATATTTGCTGCGTCAGGTTTTCCTGGTCAGGCACGCATATTCAGCTGTCACACCATACTGTCTCCTGATCGTCAATATGGAAGGACTTGGCCTTTTCTTGCTGTATGTTCTTCTTGATCTCTTGTATGCCCTTGTCCATTTTCTGAGCTTCCTTAATTTCTTCCATAAGTGTTGGAGTGATTTCCAACGTATCCGGGCTAATTGGGCCACAAAGTATTAAGTTGAGCTTGGCAAACTCTTGTTGTAACCTTGGATGGATACCTTCCATTATTGCATTCACAGTGCCTGGTTTCCTGCTCAGGACATCTGCGACTACATTGGCTTTTCCCAGATGGTAATTGATCCCATGGTCATAGTCCTTGACTAGTTCAAGCCATCTTCTTTGTCTGAGGTTGAGATCGGGTTGTGTGAAAATATACTTGAGACTCTTGTGGTCTGTGTATATCTCGCAGCGCTGCCCAATGAGATAATGTCTCCAAATTTTCAGGGCATGAACCACGGCTGCCAGTTCTAAGTAATGAGTGGGGTAATTCTCTTCATGGGGTCGTAGCTGTCTGGATGCATATGCTACAACCTTTCCTTCTTGCATTAATACGCAGTCGATTCCGCGCCTGGAAGCATCGCAGTATATGTCGAAGCTCTTGTGGATATCCGGAAGAATTAAGACAGGGGCCGTAGTTAGCTTTGTCTTTAGCTCCATAAAGCTGCTATCGCATTCTTTCGTCCAAACAAACTTGTGATTCTTCTTCAACAATTCTGTCAGTGGCTTGACTATCTTAGAGAAGCCTTCAATGAAACGACAGTAGTAGCCTGCCAATCCCAGGAAACTGCGAACTTCTGTTACCGAGGCTGGTGTCTTCTAGTTTAATACAGTAGTCACTTTGCTGGGGTCGACGGCCACACCTTGCTCTGACAGAATGTGCCCCAGAAATCCCACCTCTCTTAGCCAAAATTCACACTTGCTGAACTTGGCATACAAGCGATGGGTCCTTAATCTTTCCAGGACAGCACGGAGGTGTTGTTTGTGCTCCTCTTCATCCTTGGAGTATATAAAGATATCATCGATGAACACTACTACAAACTTGTCCAGAAAGTCCATGAAGACCTTGTTCATCATGCTCATGAAATAAGCTGGAGCATTAGTCAGCCCGAACGACATGACTGTAAATTCATACAGACCATATCGAGTGGTGAAGGCTGTCTTGGGGATATCTTCTTTCCTGATTTTCAACTGGTGATACCCCGTTCGGAGGTCAATCTTGGAAAATACTCGGGCTCCACTCAACTGGTCGAACAGGTCATCAATGCGAGGGAGCGGGTACTTATTTTTAATGGTGACCTCATTCAGCAGGCGATAGTCCACGCACATTCATAGACTGCCATCCTTCTTCTTGACAAATAGTACGGGTGATCCCCATGGTGAAATGCTTGGGTAGATGTACCCTTTCTGTAGCAATTCATCCAGCTATTTCTTCAATTCCACCAGCTCTGTGGATGGCATCTGGTAGTATTTCTTGTATATTGGAGCGGTTCCGGGAATAACATCAATAGCAAACTCCAGTTCTCGGTCGGGTGGCATTCCTGGTAGTTCCTTAGGGAACACGTCCGGAAATTCACTGACTACCGGAATCAAGTTCATATTTGTAACAGTGATTTTGAATGCCATTCCTTTCTTTGACATCATTCTGCTAGCGGTAAACTAAACTATTTGTCCTGCCGGGTTAACCAAGCTCACTGTTCTGGTGGCACAGTTGATGCAGACCTGATGTGGTGTCAACCAATCCATCCCCAGTATTATGTCCAATCCAGGGGATTCAATGGCGACGAGTGTGGCTGGGAACTTAACACTGTGTATCAAGATTTTCAGGTCCTTATATATCACATTTGTTCTGAGCATGGAGTCAGGGGATTGTACCACCATGATTTTGCCCAAAAGAGAAGGAGAAAATTTGTGTATGGTGGCAAAACTCCGTGAAATAAACGAATGGGAAGCTCCAGAATCAAATAAAATTATTGCGGGTATGTCGTTAACAGAAAACATACCAAGGACCACATCTGGTGTTTCGCGGGCTTCCTCAGCGGAGATATGATGGACATGGCCGCGACAGAAGTTCTGGTTGGGGCAGCGTCCAATGTTGTTGACTTGTGGCTTGAATTCGGACTGTGCCTTCCCGGCCCTGGTGGGGCACTGCTTGGAATAATGCCCGCCTTGACCACAAGTGAAACAAGTGTTGTTGCGGCAGCAGTCTTCCAGCACTGGCTGCTTGCCAATTGTCTTGTCCTAGTTGCCTGGCTTGTTGTTATTATTACCATTGTTCTAGGTAGGCTTGTACTCATGCTGAACTGGTTGCCAGATGCGTGGCTTCTGCGTGAACAGCTCACGGGTGTCCTTCTTGGGTTCAAATTTACGCTTGCGATCATCATATCCAGACTTATGCTCCCGTTCAGCTATGAAAGCTTTGTTTACCAGGGTTTGAAATTCCGAAAAATCCAGCATGCAGAGCTGACAACGGAGGGCATGGTTGAGTCCCCCTAGGAATAGATCTATCTTCCTTTCTTCCGTGGACACATCATGGGTGGAGTACCGTGCTAGATTATTAAATTTGTTCAGGTACTCACCAACAGACATGTTTCCTTGAGTAAGAGCAAGAAATTCCCTCTGCTTCACCTTCATAATGCCGGTGGGAATATGATACCTCTGGAATACCTCCTTAAATTTCTCCCAGGAAATATTTTCCCTAGGAGGCCACGCCATTTTTGCATTGTCCCACCAGATGGCTGCCGGCCCTTCCAAGTAGTGAGTAACAAAAGGAACCTTGTCTGACTCATCACAGCGAGCTATTTTCAGCTTCTTTTCCATGGTCCTAAGCCAATCATCAGCTTCAATTGGATCAACAGCTTGACCAAAACTGGGCGGCTTGGTACGCTGAAAATCAGACAACTTGGAATGTGTCCCATTGTTCTGATTCTGTCCTACCATAGTCTGCATACTCTTCAGGAGTTCCATAAGATCATGGTTTCTTTTCTCCTCAAACATCCTCATAATCTGATCAGTGGTCGGTGGTTGTGGTGGTGGAGGTGGCAAATCTTCTGGTGGTTGTCCTGCCTGTCTGGCGGATCAACGAACCGGAGTTCCATCGCCGCCCTGATTGCCACACCTCTTCATCCTATAACCGTTCCCATTGCAAAACACCGAATTGATGAGCAACATCCATAGGGGAAATACGACCATGTGACACCAAGAAAACAAAAACCAAGGAAAACGAGAAAAGCAACATAATTATACAAGGCATTCCAACATCATACATGGCAAACTAGTAGGGGTTATCATGACTGGTACTGCTCATACGGCAGTTGACATATGCAAAGGTCCTACGATGCATACACATGCTAAAACTCAAGCATCTACTCTAGTAGCACGGGTGACACGGACACTGGCAGACTAAAGACTCCTCGTCATCTGACTCTGCCTCGGAATCGGAGCTGATGATGTGGATCACGTCCTCCGAATCAAAGGAAACACGACGACGCTGACGGGAAGGTTCTCCCTCTGAGGAAGAAGAAGCATGACACCTCAGCATTGGAGCAGCTGGAGTGGCTAGCAGCGAGGCTCACTCAGATGGGGTCTCATGTCGGGTACCCGACGAAGTGCCTGGCTGTCCGGGCGAGCTAGAAGGAGTCTCAGGCATACGTGGAGGTGGAACAGGCGGTGTGTACATAGGTGAGAAGGCAGGAGGAGGAGGAGACTGTGCTGCCGTAGCAGCGGCAAGTGCCTCTTGGGCACGGGACATCTCCTCAGCCAAAGAGATGATCATACGATAACTGGCGTTCAGATACCGGGATAAAACACCAGTCGCACGATCACTCGCCGGATCAACAGGCGCAAAAAGGACTCACCCTGTCGTAGGCGACAGGGTGGGATAGTGAAAGAAACCTGGATGTGTCTGCATCTCGACCTCGTGGAAGCGCAAGTCAGTGAGAGCCTCCATAGTAGCAAACTGGATCGCCAGATCGGGAGTAGAAGCAGTTCCGCCCTTGGAAGAGTGGGAGTAGCTGCCGATCTCCGAACTCGCAGTAAGAAAAGCCTGAGCGTGGTACTCGTACACTGAATCTGCAAGATGCTCTCGGAACACCTGATACACCGGGTCTTCGCCGTTGGGATACAGTCGAAGCCAGACGCTGCGAAGCAGTACCGGAAAAGTGAACGGTGCCGACTCATGGTTGTAGTGGTACGGAACTGGTGCCATCTACACTCATCAGACCAGCGGTTAGTAAAACAAAAGAATTGAGATGCATGCGATGCAACAAACAAATGCAGCAAGCAAGACATGCTCCAAGATTCTAAACTAGTCGGGGCTCTAACGCGGGGTTAACTAGGGTGTCCTACAGCCAGCGCGGCTCTGATACCAAGCATTGTGGCAACCCGGCTCAGAGGACCAGTTTACCTTGTGTTCCCAACCCAGAGATCATGTCTTCTGGAAACACACAACAACTTGGAACAGAACAGAACTGGTCTTTATTGATATTATACAAGTACAAGCTCAGATATTACATGGGATAATGAGGCTAGGAGCACTACTCGTGCTTGGACAGTATCTACATTGTTTATGAAACATCTCAAGGGCCTCAGTACTAGCGGAAAGACTACAGCGTAGCGGAACATCGTGTGGGACACTCCATCCCATAGGGACACTACTGGGACACGACCTAGTTAGCGTAGCATGAACCGTCGGGATCTTCATCAACAACTTCTCCTGCATCTGGCATGATACGCCAGGTGAGTACTTGGAATGTACTCGCAAGCTCACAACAACCAAAACAGTGCAGCAAACAATAGCATGGCAATAAATGTGTTCAATATTTTAAGATGATCACTTACTATTACCAACTTACTCTCTTCCGGGTTCACTCCATGACACCCAGACCATTCGTGACCCATCGGTCACTTCTGAGCATGAGACAAGTTCTTCCATCGTTATTATTACAGTTGACCACATAGTGTGACCTAGTGCGGATTGTGTCCAATATCGTGGACGCGGCTATTCGAATAGATTCTTACACTCTGCAGAGGTTGCGCACGTTACCCACACCATGGATATTCGTCCAACGAAACTTGTCTAACCCGTAACTCCTCTATCGTACCACCGACAATCATCCCCCATCCGAGTCATGCCCTGGGTGGCCCCTGTGTCACTCCTGACACCTGCCACCGTCGTGGCCAACTAAACTGTCCCAAATGGGCACGGCGGCAAATAACTCAACTTGGGCTCACGAGGTTATCGTCGTCTACCTGATCAGGGTAGCATGCACGCATAACCTCCCCTCTTTGGTGGTACCGATAAAAGAGCACGCGGTCAGACCAAGTCAAGGCCGTCCCATTCTGGCAGATGTGGCTGCACGGGTAAGTCCGGGTCGGTCGCACTTGATCAACCATCCAAGTGATATTTAATGTACCAAGTTGTTGGTCATATTAGTCATGTTGGACAAATGAACTAGCATGGAAGGGGTATTGCAATATATCAAACAATATGGAATTTAGCATATTTAAATTGAATTAAATGCAATATAATCCATTATAAAGCCAATACTATTGCTATGCCTTATGCAATGGATGATGTGGCTTGCCTTGCTCAAGTGGGTTGTCAACAAACTCCTGGTCTTCAAATCCGAAGCAATTTCCTTCTGAAAGCATTTTTAAATAGCAAACGAAAATGTCACATAAAGCCTTTTTGTTTGCCAAAAAAATTGTGAACATTGGAAAAATACCAGATTTGGCCAGAAAATAGAGGGGCTCAATACAAAACTAGTGCAAAAAGAATCAATTCAATTGGACTTGTGGTTTAAAACAAATGGCTGGTCAAAGTTTTTGGTCAAACTGGATTAAAAACAGAAAATAGAAATTCCCTAGGAGGGCCACGTCGAAGGCGTAAAATGCTAGGGCACCTCCACTTATACCGCTTCGGCGCGCGGGTGGAGTCACTGACGAGTGGGGCCCGGCGGTCAGATTTAAAAGGAGAGAAGAGGAACAGTAGGAGGGTGGCTCACCAACGGCGATTGCCGGCGATAGCGACGGCGGCGAGGTCAGGCGGATCAGGGGAATGCCCTGAGCTCGACCGTGGGCTTGGGTGAGGCTGGGGTGGTTTGGAAGTGGGTGGGTGGTGGAGCTAGCTTGGCGGCAGAACGCCGGCGAGATGCGAGGCCAGAGGGCCTCCCGGCCTTGGTTCGGCGAGCTGGGCTCGATTAGGAGTGGGTGGAGTGCGGTGAGGAGCTAGGTGAGCCGGGCGAGGCTATTTATAGGCGGGGGAGAGGGTTCTGGAGCCGGGCGGCGCCGTGGCCACGTCGCCAGAGCGAGGATGGCGAGCTAGCTGTCACGGCGTAGGGCGAAGTGATGGAGGAGGGCAGAGCATTTAATGAGCGAGGCGACAGCTCGCGGGGAAGAAGATGGCCAGCTCACCCACTGTGGCCGCACGGGCGCAACAGTGGCGTGCTCAGTGGCGGCCGGCGAGGCCGATTCCGGCGAGGGGAAAAGATCTAGAGGGGCCAGGTGGACGAAGGAGAGGTCGTCAGCGCACGGGGACACGGTACGGCGACGCGGGCATCACCCTCCGACGAGACCCGTGACTGGCGGCGCCCAGAGTGCGCGTTTGGCAGTGCTGGCCGCGTGGTCACCGCGTGCCTTGGTGCACACGGCGAGGGCTGGCCTGCCAAACCATGTCTGGTGTGTCTACCCTAGGCCACGTAGTCTCCCTGTGCCATTGGTTCAACCAGATACACTCTGAGCTGAAGTGTAGCATCAACAACAGTTTCTGATCAGAAACTTGGGAGGGATCCAGAAGAGAGATGAGTTGGAGATGGAGCCAAAGAATTTGTCTGGAGTATTCTGGGTAGGAAGGAGTACATTCTAGAGAAATTTGAGCAACTTTCAACAAGTTTTGAACATGGTTCATGTGTAAACCACTTTCTGGTCCAGAAACTTGTTGAGGAAGATGCACTCACATGGATGATCTGCTGAAGCTGAAATTTGGTGTTTGGGAGTTATTTGATGAAGACAAGATGCCATAAAAATTTCAGCTCCAATGGGTACCTCTAGCTGGTACTTCCTTCACAGAGATTTGAAATGACCAGCAGCTTGTCAGAATATTTTTGCTGGAAATTTGAACTGGACTAGATGATATTTTTGGATATTGTGGGAAGATATGACTCCTAGTATCTTAGGGATTTATTTGGGAATTTTCTGAGTCATGAAAATATATGTTGCTTCATAAAGGGTCAATCCTGTCCAGAAGGTAGAAGGAATATTCTGGACAAAATTTTGTACTGGCCAATGAAATATTTTTGGAGATTGTGGGAGTAGATGATGTCAAGAAGATGTGGTATTAATTTGGGATTTTTCTGATCAACAGAACTATAGGTTGCTTCACAACCCATAGTGGAAATGAATATTATCAGAGGAGGAAATGAATTATTTTTAGAGGATAAACATTAGGGTTTGATCCAGCAGGGTTTTAGAGAGAATATGAGAGCCTTGGCACACTTGGGAAAAGAATGGAAGTGTGCCCAAGTCCAAAGTCCAAAGAATTGACTCCAAAAACCATCAAATGGCAGATAAAACCAGAAAAGTTTGAAAAACTAGGGTGTCACACCTTGCAGGCACGAGCACCCAGCGGTGCCCGGGAGGAGCAGCCGGTGGTGGTGTCTGGTGACACTTGTCGCCCTACCGCCTGAGTGAGGAAGGTAGGGACCGCATGGTGCGGCCACACGGCGCCAAAATGCTGCAACTGCCCACCCGGGCCGCTCGCGACGCCATGGACGAGGAGCTCCCGCCCCGGTCCATCCACAAGTGGCGCGGGCGAGTTCAAGGAGTCCGTGGTGAGCTTCTCTCAATCGATGGAGCTGGAATTGTTGCCGGATCCATTCCCGACCATGGCGGAGGGGAGGTGATAGGGCAGGGAGAGAAAGGGGAGGAGACGAAAGTGGAGCGGAGAGGTCGAGAGAGTCAGTTGACTAGAGTTTGGTTGTCTGGCCTCGGGTATTTGTGGGACAGGGATGAGGACGACGTGGACCATAGTGTGCTGTTCGCCGTGACGGCGGTGTCCGGGCGCTTCCGGACCTTCCTATATCCCTCCCACATATGGGCTCGGTATGGGGTTTCCGGACAATATAGACGTTTGTGCTTAGTTGGGAAGACCGGTTGGGTGGTCTTTTTTGGTCTGGACAATGAACGAGCAGGCCGCCCGGGTGTTTGGGTAGCATACTAGCGCCGAAGAAGCGCGACGGCACGCCGCGCCCGTGAAAAATCTGACGCAAATTTTTTGTAGCCCTTCTAACGAAATTTATGTTTACTGAAATGAATTGGCAAGGATTGGCTTCATGTCTTTCATGAGGCTGTTACCTCAAAGGTTGCCTCAGTTTGTTAGGAACTTGGACATCACACATTTAATCTGAATTTGACCAAGCATGTCCTATATGGTAAATATCTCATCATTATTATGCAATGGATATCTGTTTTGTTTTCCTTTCTTTCAGATTTCGTCAGTTTATTAGGTTGTTTTGGTTTTCACCATTATCTTGTTTTTCTAGCAAACCAAAGAAGATATAAAATTTGTACTTAAGCCAAAGAGAAGAGAAAAGTCTAGAAAAAACCTTGATCTCATACTCAAAGTCTGAAAATGACCTTCACCTCTGAATCCTTGAATTCGTCACCCTGTCCTTTCTAATCCCAGCTTATCCTGGTTGATTTCTGCTAATAGCTCATTTGTGCACCAGGATTGCTGACGTGGCATGGATTATGGTTTAATCAGACGCCAAGTTTGACTGTCACTGCAAGTAGCGGCGGGGGTGGCAACTAAGAACTGCAGGTGGGGATAAAGAGCAGGGTTCGAGGAGGGGCGGGCGGGCGGGCGACGGCGGCGGCGGCGGAGCCAGCGGCGGCTGAGCAGTTGACGATGGCCTCCTCCTCCAGTTCAACGTACTCAGGCGGAGGACGCCGTCGCAGGGCGATAGCTAGGTCGCTCGTGCCTTGTCGGGAGAACTCGATGGCGTACCAGCCGGCGAGGGAATGCTACTACGTGCCAGCAAAGAAGCCTCCCCGCTGGATATCTTGGAGCGACGAAAATCCGGGAAGAAAATACTACTGTTGCGTGCTAGGAATTGTAAGGTACTGTATGTTGATCTGTTCCTCTTATTTGAGATCTCTTTTTCTTTCCCGATTTTGATTGTATGATTTGTTGATTCAGACTGAAGGTTGTGGGTATTTTGCGTGGCGTGATGATCCGTGCTCCCCATTTCTTAGGCAAGTGATGATTGATTTAAGGGATGCAATCAGGAGGATGAATGCTGATGGTCAACAGGAACAGAGAAATGGAGCAGAGGTTGTACTCAGGCAGCAAGTTAAGGAGAAGAATGAAGGAATTTATGCAATGGCTAGATGATGGATTTGTGCTAGGTAGAGGATCAATGTAATGGCTAGATGATGTAATGGTTGGATGATGAACTTATCTGTTTTGAGTGGGCTTTGTACCCAATTTATGAAAATTATGAGTGGAACTTCACAGTTTGTCAGCAGTCTGTTTTTTTGATAATTTCATAACACTGTCTAGTTTAGTTTCTGTGGTAATTTCAGAGAACTATCTAGTTCCACTTAACAGCAGTTTTTGTGATAATTTAAGAACATCATCTACTTGCACTTGACAACAGTAGACAAATGGGGGCACACTTTGTAGTTGCAATTGACATTAACCAGTACTTCAAACATAACTCAAATTTCAGTACATGACACCAGTACTTAAACCAAGAGGCCACAATAAGCAGTTTTGTCCAGAACTAAATGTATATGACCAGTACTAAAACCAAAAGGGTAGAATCACATAGTTTGACCAGAACTTAAAAGAAAATGACCAGTACACTTCTCAAGCAGGTTCACTTCTTTGCTTTTTTCTTGCCTTGCAAATTCTGCTTTTTAGGAGCCTTCCTCTTCTGTCCACTCGGTCCTGCTTGGGCAGGTTCTTTTCCTTTGTTGCCATTCTACTGGCTTGCTCTGATGTTAGCATCAGTTTGTGCTTGTTGTTGGAAAATCAAGTATATCCAACAAATGATGATTAATAGAAGAATTGCACAAGTATATGAAACTGAAGAAATGCAAAGTTATGAGAAACAGAAGAGATGCAAAATTATATGAAACAAAATAAATGCAAAATTATATGAAACAGAAGAAATGCACTAGTATGAAATAGAAGAGATGCAAAAGAAATGCAAAATTATATGGAACAGAAGAAATGCACTAGTATATGAAATAGAAGAGATGCAAAATTATATGAAACAAAAGAAATGTGAAATTATATGAAACAAAAGAAAAGCACTAGTATATGAAATAGAAGAGATGCAAAATTATATACCTCAGAGGCCTTCATTTTCCTCCCTGTTTTTTTCAGAAAAGCATTTTTTTCTTGCCTTTTTCTGGATTTTTGTTGCAACCTGTCTTATTGTGGCCTTTCTTGCCACACATACTACAAGTAATTTTAATCCCATGTTTTGACATCTTCTTTCCCTTTGGTGCCTCTCCCTCTTCCCTCCTCCTGTCATTTTTCCTGGGCCTACCAGGCATGCTCACATAACCAAGAGCTTGTGGTCTGGGCTTCTGAGAAACAGGCCACCTTTCCTCACCTTCAACTGGCTCCAAGCAGTGCTCATAGTGAACCCACAGGAAAAAAAGCTCTGGCCCAGTGCTTAGGCTCTGTTCTCATTTTTTGTAGTTTCTTGCTCCACTATTGCCCAAGCAATTGGGTACATTTGGTTGTTAGCATCCCTACCAATAGCACAAAGAAGTTCACCTTGACATGCTCCTTTGAAGAAACAACCATCAAGCCCAATAACCCTTCTGCATGCTTTAAACCCCTTTTTCATGGCACTAAAACAAACATAGAATCTTTGGAAGATGTTTTGATCCATGTATTCAGGATCTAGACCAACAAGAATGGTACTACCAGGATTGCTTCTCAGCAACTCTAGTTGGTTGTCAAAGACCTTGGTGTACTCCTCTTTCATCCCTTCTAACAGCTTCTGTGACACTATCTTCTTCGCAGCCTTGCACTTTGATGTTGATACATCAGCAAAGAAATCCTTCAGAACAGTGGCCTTAATGCTATCAATCTTCCAAGTGGGATTGGCCCTTAAGATATGCTCATACCTTCTTGCAATGACTTTTGCAGTTACAAGGTGATTGTCCCTGTTTGGAGCACACATATGTTCATCCTCATATGTTAGAACCTGAAACCTAGAACACCTGCTAGTCTTTGCACCATATATAAGCCATGGACATCCAGGCCAGCCACACTTAGCCCTAATCCTTTCATCCTCTGACTTCATGAAAATAATATTCCTAAATGTCAGTAGCCCATACTTTATTAGTGCCTTCTTCATTTGTCTCTTGCTCCTGAAAACCATTCCTAAACAGAACATGGGGATATCTGCTCTGGGGTTATACCTGATGTACTGGCTCTTCCTCCTGACAACATGGCCATCATCATCAGTCTCATCATCATATGAGTAATCTTCATCATCCGAGTCAAAGTGATCTTCCCCTACAACTTCTTCCACATTTGCAACTAGATCTATTGGAACAACACCAGATGGATTTCTCTCAGCCCACCTCTTTGAGTCTCTAATTCTCTTCTTGAAAGCCCTTGCTTCTTCCCTTAGTTCCACATATTCATCATCCAGCCCACTATCATCACTTCCTGCCACATAATCACTATCATCTTCCTCACTGTCTGAAAATGCAGAGCCATTACCATCTTCCTCATGTTCATGTGCATGATCTAACTGCTAGACAATTGGTTGTTGAGGGGCTGCACTTCCACTTTGTGATCCTGGATTGAAGATATGAGAACTATCGGTAATGGGATCTTCTAGAACATCCAACTGAGAAGTCTGTCCCTGTACCTGAGCTCTGTTAGGCCTCTGTTTCCTACTGAATTTCTGCTTTGTAGGGCTACTACTCACTTGAGTAATAACACCACTCCCATTTGCTACAAGCACATTCTCAATTCTAGTCAAAGATGATTGGTTGGCACTAACAATCTGCACATCTTCTTCTGCAGTTATGATTGCATCTGGTTCTACATCACTCTCTCCTGCTGACTCATTGCCCAACTCATTTTCAAAGTCACTTCCACAGTCACTTACACTTTCATCATCTTGCTCCCCAAAATACTCCACATAAACATCAGCAACTCCTCCTTCAGTTATGTATTCAGACATTTTAATGCAGCCAGCATCATCACACAGAAAAAACAATCCATCCGCAAGTTCTTTACCAGGCAACAGGAAGTATATTTTCATACTTTCTTTGAAAGGAACATGATCACCAAGATACCCTTTCAGTTCTGGCAAAGACAACTTGTCTCTTTCTATCTCTGACATTGCCTCATCTCCTCCAACATAGTCTAAGTTAGGCCCCATCCGAACAAATTGGCCACCAAAGTGAAACCTCACATTCAGAATATCACACGGATCCATGATGAAAGCACAAACCCTAACCTGCATTGCCACAATTTTTTTGACAAGAATCAATGGCTGATACAACTCATCTGAACTGAATGCAATATGAAATCCAAATTTAACTCACAAACTAAACGCCCTAAGAACCCTCACTTTTCCTAATCAAAAACCCTAACCATAGACAATCAGCGGTGGGAGATGCAACTACGACGAGACTGGCAGAAGGAGGAAGGAGATTACCAGCGATTTTTCCGGCCGCCTCGATCTTCTTGCGTTCCAGCGATCAACCGCCGCCGGCCGCCATTGCTGCTGCGAGGAAGGGAGAAGCGGCAGCAGGGGAAGCATCAGGTGAGAAATAGGGGAGGGAGGTGGGTTCGTGCTGGGGTTTATGAGGGCCCTAGGAGGCCCACAACCAGTCCATGTTGGCGGGCCTTTTCCCCTTCTCTGTGCCACACACTCAATCCCATCTCACACAAACACATAAAGGGCTGGGATAAGCTGGGATCGGAGAGAACAGGGTGACAATTTCAGGGATTCAGAGTTCAAGGTCGTTTTCAGACTTTGAGAACGAATTCAAGGTTTTTTTCAGACTTTTTCCCAAAGAGAATCCCATGGTGCTCCACCTGCATGTACAGACCAAACACCACTTGAACGGTCTGATTTAGGCCCAGGGAGGGTGCAACGAGGCGGAGGAACACCGGACGAATCCCGCACCGCTGGGGCTCGCCCACCATCGATTGCAGGTCGGAATTTGATCTGTAACCTTAAAATTTTATCTGTAAGAACACATTAGAATTAGTAACCTTAAAGTTTTATCTATAAGAACACATTGATATGTTGGTCGTATGTTTTTTGACATGAACCTGGCATGCTCTAAATATTAACCAAGTTCATATGTAGTTACTTGTCACAAATAAAAAGTGGATATTCATTTGTGTGGATGTTAGCAAATAAAAAAAGTAATTAACTTAGGAACAGAGTAACAACAGAGGTTAGTATTATGCTTTCCCTTTTTGGATACTGGCAGGTTAGTATCTTCTGACGATATTATGTGTACATCTAGTAGGGATCATCTATAACTTTCCCATGTGCAGATCCGATACAATAACTGAAATCCTTCACCATTTATTGTATGGATCACAGTAATACAGACCGGAGAACACCTTAGGCTTGTATCATAGATTCAACGTTAAAAAGATAGCCATTTCACTAATGAAGAACATAATTGCACTTAGCAGTAAGATTGGGCTTCTAAATTATTATGTACACTAACCTGAAAGTCCTGCTTGGTTCAGAGATAGCCTTTGAACTCTCCATTCTAAAAGTAAATTCCTCCCAAGCCAATTGATTTGAGAGCATAAGCATAATTGCTTCTATGCAGATAGGCTGCTGCACCTGAAACACACATTGAAATATATGTATATACTTTGCATAACCAGATTTTGTTTCTAAAAAACTAAAACCGTGGACTACAAATTGGAAAGCTCGCTGTACCTAAGAAACTAATGACCAAGAATTAAATTTCCCTTCTCACACATTAACCTGAACAACTAATCTGCATGCAAAAAGGTGGAAGTACAATTATTTGTACAGCCACACTTTAGAAAGGGGAACTCAAATAGCACGTCAGCTCGCACAAACACGAACCAAAAAAGCTGATAATACCTAGAGTGTGAATCAACATATCTTAACGAATGAACCTGCCATACTAATACACTCCAAGATAAACATGACAGATGGAATGGGTGACCGATCGCTGGGGTTATCCTGCACAAACAAAAGTCCTAGTTGGATCAAGATATAGAAACATAAAGAAGATGCTTAGTTCTTGTAGACATATTAACAAACAAATAAAAGGCATGAAATAGCAACATCAAACAATACAATATGTGTGTATGTTTGTCAAGGTTTCCTAAGTAAACTTGACACCGCACGAACATTTTATCATAATAAGAATTCAAATTGCAAATTGATACAGTAACTTTATTGCAAGACCTTGTGTTTTGCTATGAGAGGAGCAGTAGCCACTGCAGAGAGAAGCAGCTATTGCAGATGTGTGTTTGTGTGTGTGTGTGTGTGTGTGTGTGTGTGTGTGTGAGAGAGAGAGAGAGAGAGAGAGTGAGCAGCAGCAGCGGTGGCTGTTCTCCGCCGCAAGCGACGTCCCGTGCCGATCGTTGCTCCTCCAGCGATGGTTGTCGATGGCCGGTCCAACCTGCCGGTGGCTTCTCCCGCGGCGTCATCATCTGCGCAAAAAGCAAAGGGGATGAGCGACGGAGGAAAAGAAGCAGGGGGAGGGGGGAGGGCTGCTGCCCCGCCATTGTTGTTGATGCGCCGCAACCGCCGTTTTTGCCGAGGGATAGATATATATCTCCGTGAGGAAGAAGCAGAGGAGGGGTAGGAGGAGGGAGATGGCAGAGGGGGAGGAGGAAACGGCGGCGGCCAGTGGCTTCGGCAGCGGAGCAAGATGCCTGCTCCCTTTTCTATATATCCATCTCTCATTCTCTCTCTCTCTTTCTCTAGAAGGAAGAAGAAGGAAGCGGTGGCCCTTCAGGGGTAAAAAAATCAAACAGGCTTAACACCCCCACGTAACCCCCCACGTAATTCTCCACAGGGCAGTAAAAAAAATTCAAAAAAAACAAAAAAATCAAACCTCTCCCACTTTAGTACAGTAACTTATGGTGCGTCTGATTTTAGATGCTCTAACGCTGGTGACATGTAGGATTCATAATCTAAGGCCCCGGTTGTAGCTCAGTTTTTTCTAATTATTTAAAAAATACCATGGTATTTGAAATTACCACAATTTTAATTACTATGGAATGTTTGGCTGCCACTAAAAACTAGGATTTTAATACTCCAGTATTTGCAAAATCCGGAGCTGAGCTCCTGTAGCTCTTGCTCGTGCGATTTTTGTCCACCGGTGCTGGCCACAAACACAAGAGTATTCATACCCAACTAATCAACTATGATCAACCAAACCATTGAGTGATTGCAAAGTTAGGAACACACGTGTTTGTAACGGCTATCAACTGGCTAGCTAGCTAATTTAAGTTGCTGCAGAAAGCACTAGCCAAACATGTCATGATATTTACAGTATTTCAAATTATGTTGATATGTCAAAATTGTGGTATCTTATACCTACATGTTACAATACCGTAGTTTTTCAATATTTTGGTTTTTGATTGCTATCCAACATTGCCCGAGTCTGCCAAATCCAAAACCATTCTCGCGGTGCGGTCATGTAACACCCCTATGTAATGTGAGCTACAGTGAACCTCATGATTTTGCTTAATTACTTTGGTTTGCAATGCTTGATCACCTTGGATTCATATCTCATTTCAAATTCCACCACTGAAATCAATTCAAATTGCAAGTGAAATTTAAAGTTGCACAAAAGTTGTTGCAAAATAGTTCAAAATTTAGCAAATATTCCATAACAATTATTTGTTAAGGAAAACAACATCACTCATATGCTTAAATGGGCTATAGCAATTAAAACAGTGCCAAATCAGCATTTTTAAATGCCTTTCCAATTATGAAAAATTCAAACAAATCCAAATCCCTCCCAAACTTTTTGTGGCAGTGCCAAATAATGCAATGTATTTATGTGGCAAGTTTCATATTTTACAAAAATCATTTGCTAGCTAAATAAAAATGCAAATCAGAAAGGAATAAAGAAAAACAGAAAAAGAAAAAGAGAAAGGCCACTGTGCACTGGGCCATAGTGCACAGTGCCTGGCCCAGCCGGCCCAGCATGCTTCCCCGTCATCTCCCTCCTCTATCCTCCCCGTGTAAGCATCGCGCGCGCGCCCGACGCCGAGCGCCATCGCCACCGAACCAGCTCGCTGCTCCGCGTCGCTACAGGCGTCAGGAGGGGATAAGAATGCCGCGCTGGCCCTCGGGGACACCCCCAATCCTCATCCTCCTCTCTTCATCGCTCGCCTCCTTCTCCTCAACCTCCCCCGAGCATCGTCGTCGCCATGGCTCCGTCCTAGCGCGACCATCGAGCTCCTCCCGTCACCTCACCGTTTCCACGAGGACCACCGCTGACCGCTTCTTCCTCTACGTCAACGCACGCGAGCCGGGGAGCACCCCATTGCCAGATCACCGCCGTCGTCTGCCTCGGGTCACCGCCGCAACGAGCCATTGATCTGCACACACCTGCGCTCTCGATCACCCAAAAGGCCTCCGTGGGCCTGCTCGGTGAGCTTAGTATCTCCCCTTCCTCTAGCTTGCTCAGATTCGAGCTAGAACTAGTCGTCCCCATTCCCGAGCTCCGGCCACCGCCATGGCCGGTGAGCATTGCGCTCCCGTGCTCCTCAGATCGAACCAATGGCGCCGTCGTGCTCCTGGTGCTCCCTAGATGCCGCCTAGATGCTTAGATGGGTCGCTAGAGCCCCGCATTGCCGTCCCCGTGGAGCTCCCGAAAGCGCCGCCGCCTTCCGTCGTCGTAGCGCTCAGCCCCGGCCACCCCTGCTTGTGAAACCACCACGAATGGATGCGGCTCACTCCGCTCATTCGAATGTCGTAAGCCGCGCGTCAAATGGAGCCCTGTGCTCGTTTTCCGGCCAACTTTGGCCCGGATCCGATGCGGAAATGGTCGTCGGCGTTACTCCGGTCGCCGGTGCTGACCTTGCCGCCACGTGGCCCTCCCCTGTGTCGCTGCCAGCGGGTCCCACGGCCCCGTTAACCAAGTCAACCGTGCTGACTGGGTTCCCCCAGTCACTGACGTGTGGGACCCCCTGGGCCCCGTTTACCAGTCAACGGGTCAACGTTGACTGCTAACTGGCAGTCAACGGGGCCCCACTGTCAGCCTCTAGTGCACTGCTGGGTGCATTGGACCGGGTGCACCTAGCATTTTCAGGTGTATTTTCGAAATTGATTTAATTTCCAGAAATTTCAAAAAATATTTAAAAGTTTGAAAAATCATATAAAATAATCTGTAACTCGGATGAAAATAATTTATATATGAATAATGATCAGAAAAATAAGATGAATCCGAATATGCCATCCATATAGCTGTCACGGGCCTCCAACACTACAAACATGGAACCTTCCCCTCCGGATCGTCTGTCCGATAATTGCCTAAAGCCGGGAAAATATTTCCGGATATTTTCCCGCTCCGTCTGTGATGCGTAGCACTGCATTAGGTCACCCCCAGCACAGCATATTACCATGTCATGCCTTGTGTTGCATTTGTTTGCTTTATATTTATTGTTTCTTCCCCCTCTTCTTCTCTGGTAGACTCCGAGACTGATGCTGCTCCCGAGTACGACTACGCCCCAGACGACCAGCCCCTTACAGCAGTGCTTCCAGAGCAAAACCCCCTTGATCATTCCTATATCGCCCATTCTTTCTCTTTCATGCTTCCATTAGATATTGCTACTGTATTCGATAGCTCCTATTCTGATGCATAGCCTGATTTTGTAACTGTTGTTGATACCTTACCTGCAATCCTATATGCTTAGTATAGGTTGGTTAGTGATCCATCAGTGGCCCCGCACCCTTGTCCGTGTTGCCATGCTTTACTTCCGGATGCTCAATCAGTGTGATCGACATGCAGAGACCGACACATCACCGCACATCCTCCCCCCCAATAGTTGTACGACTCTGCAGAGCTACTATCGAGTGCCGAGGGTGATACCTCCTACCTCACTCCTGATGATAGCTCTGTAGCGTAACTAGTCGGTTGTGGGTTACCGAGGGTGATTCCTCTTCACCACCTCCGATGATGCCTCTGTCGTGCAGCCCCTCAAGTGTGAACCCATCAAGGGTGATTCCTCTAAGTTCACCTTGACGGATACATCGAGTGGGAATCCATCGAGGGTGATTCCTCGGATTTCCCCCTTGTTGTTACGAACACACGGATACTTTGACTTTACCACAGTCCCTTGTTGAAGTTGGGTCGACCCTGAGGGATACCCGCGAGAGATGTGAAGTCGGGTTGACCGTGAGGGTACCCGCGAGATAATTACGCGGCATGTCCGGGCAGGCAGACCACCCTAGAGAGGGACGGGCCTGACCCTTGCCGTAAGTCCGCTAGACGGGGCGACAGGATCACTGATCATCACCGCGAGCTCCCAACACACTAATGGGTTAGGATATGTGATCTGAGTAGGCCTCTGGCCTTTTCGCACTAACCACCATGCGGGAATAAGTATGGGCACTCGGTGTCGTACGATTCTTCCAAAAGCTCTCAGACGTCAGCAGGTGAGCGACACGCGCCGGGTTGGACTGGGTACGCCCGCTTGTGTATACAGGGGCTAGGTCTGCTCTCGGCCGTCCTCGCAACGCGCAGGAGTGCAAAGGGCGATGGGCCCAAGACCCCTGAGTGCTTAGGATGTAGACCGGCGTGCTGGCATCTCTATTGAGCCTAGGTAGGACTACGGCGTGTCGATTAGCCGAGGCCGGGCATGACCCAAAAAGTGTGTCCAGCCAGAGTTAATCGAGCGTGTTGGGTAAGTTGGTGCACCCCTGCAGGGAAGTTATCTATTCGAATAGCCGTGTCCACGGTAACAGGATGCTCGGAGTGTATCCCGATCTACTACAACTAGAACTGGATACTTGTGACAATAAACTGATATTTGGCTCTGGGATCACTTTCTCGCAGGGAGTCGAGGAAGGATCTCTGGGTATTGCTATTATAAAATTATTACTTTATTACATGCTAATCTGCACTCTTCTAATGCTGCAAGACGCTGCAAGATGCTAGTCTTCGATAGGCTAGGCCTTCCCCTCTATTCTGGCATTTCTGCAGTCCGGTCCACAGATACAGCCCCCTCTTTTGATACCGATGCATATCTAGCATAGTTCTGATGTAAGTCTTGCGAGTACTTTGGATGAGTACTCACAGTTGCTTTGCTACCTTTTTCCCCCTACCCAATTGTTGCGATCAGATGACGGAGCCCCGGAGCCGACTGATCCCGTCGACGACTACTACTACCCCGACGGAGCTTACTACTACGTGGAGACCGACGACCAGGAGTAGTTTCGGAGGCTCCCAGGTAGGAGGCTTGCGCCTTTTCGATCTAGTTGTCGTTGTTTTGCTAAGCCTTCTTTTTAGAGAAAAGGCGTCGGTCGAGCCCGAGAAGAGATCGAACCTAGCCCGACTTTGAATTAACAAAGCCATCAACCGGCCAGGATTACAGGGTAGAACATACACAAAGGAAGAAAGCGGAAAAAGGGATACAAGGTGCTAAGTAGAACAACTCCAAGGCAACATCCACAGCAGGCAAGAACACACCACGCCGTTGCCAACGACCGCCGCTACACCTACACCAGCTAACCTACTAAGGCCACGGGAGGAGGGCACCACCGTGCGAGTATTGTGTTCACTGACTGCCACCGAAGGACCAAACATGGGCAACAAAGATTTGTCTCTGCCGCCGCAAAGGGCCACTACCCTTTCACCCAGGCTCGATGGGTGCCGCACCGGCGACCAGCAGAGTGGTTCCCCAAGAACCCAAATCCAGGTGTCCAAGCTTCCCAAGGGGAGACAACAGGAGCAGACCCACACGCAACGGGGACCCTACCACCCAAGCACCGTCGCCGGCAGCGGCAAGACAGAACGCCGGACGGGAGATGTCGAACGAAGGCGCCGAACCACGGAGAAGGCCGAAAATGGCAGCACAATACATCGGCCAAGGGAAGGGTCGCCGGAAACCACAGGCGCCGAGAAGGACACTGATCCCCTCACACCAGCGTCCGGGACCATCCGCACCAAGAACCGAGCAGGCTGCCGAAGATGAAGCATGGCCAACACACGCCGTCATCGAACCACCGCCAACTCCACCATCGCTTGAGCAGCCCCCAAACGATGCCTTCAGGAAGGGTCACGCCACCACGGTGTCGTCGTCGCATGGAATAGGGGGGTCTGAGGCTTTCACCTGAGCTCCTGGGAGGGGTGGGAGGGAGGGGATCCTCGCCGAAGCCTTCAACAAGGGAACAGCACCCAAAGGCGCCGCCTTCGGTGTGGCCGCCGCGCCGGCCAAGGAATTCCCCCGGATCCACTACCAGCCACCAGATCCGTAGAGCCAGCACCCGAGGACAGCGGCCGAAGCCACCAGGGGCCGGATCCGAAGCAGATCGGATTAGATCGGGGTCGAGGATGAACTTCGCCGTGACAATCCAGCGACCAGCGGGGGGCCGCCGCAACAGCCGACGTCCACCGCCTCCACGCCGCCCACACAGCCGGGGAAGAAGCCCACCAGCACCCACCGGCGCCGCCCGCCGCACAGGCCGCGCCGCGCGCCACCACCCAGGGCCGCCGCCCTGGAAGCCGAGGCTCTCCAGCGAGGTGGAGCCGCCCAGATCCCCGCCGCCACCTTCACCGGTGCCACGCGGCCGCGCAGGTGAGCCCCTCTGGCGGCGGCGAAGAGGAGAGAGGCGAAGGAGGGATGGGGCGAAGGGCTAGGGTTCGCCCCCGAGTCGCCTCAGAGGAGGCGGCGCGGGGGGGGGGGGGGAGTGTGTGCTCCTTTTGCTAAGCCTTCTTAAGGCAACCTTGTCTAATTATGTCCGTACTCGGATATTGTTGCTTCCGCTAACGCTTGTACTCGAGGTTATGTATTCGAGCCCTCGAGACCCCTGGCTTGTAATATAAAGCTTGTATGACTTTAATTTGTGTTTAGAGTTGTGTTGTGATATCTTCCCGTGAGTCTCTGATCTTGATCGTGCGCATTTGCGTGTATGATTAGTGCACGATTGAGTCGGGGGCGTCACAAGTTAGTATCAGAGCCGACTGCCTGTAGGAAGCCCCTTTCCAACTCCTTGGCCGAAGTTGAGTCTAGTCTTTAAAAACTATTTTACTAACATGGTTGTGTGGCTTACGGGCCCACGTCACCAATGGATGGGATTAGGGTCTTTTATTCCTCTCCTTTACTCTGGGATTCTGATCTATCTTCTTTTCGGGTTAAAGATTTTACTAACTCTAACATTAGGTTCTCGTGATCACATCAACCCGAAGAGCTGGATTATCTGCAACTATTCCTTTGAATGTATGATGTACGATTCACACATCGTCATTTGACATCATTGAACTCTTTGTTTCAGATGCGTCCCGCAACGTAGCTCGTACGCCAGACTATGGCTGTTGATGCGACTGGATTCCCTGCTATTCTGGTTGACCTCTTGACCAATCTGGGATATCGCTGGTACCCTGAGTACACTATTTATGAGGACTACCGCGAGTTCAACTAGGAGCAGTACCGCGCTGTGGTTCGAATCTTTGATTGGCAGGATAACTCCATCACTGAGTTGCACACCTTTCTTGGTATTGGAGTGACTGTTGACATGGCGGTCCATGATGCTGCCTATGCTGCTATTGCCCATCTCTATGGAGAGAACTCTCACTTGGATGAGTCTGGATTCCGCTACATCCCGTATGCCCCCGCTGGGGATGAGAGTGGATACTACACTGCTGTCTGTACTCCTTATGTGCGACGTCGTTATGACCTACGGGTTTTGGTCCAGTACACTAAGGCTCTACATCGCACTGCCCGAGCTCTTGCTGTCGAGTTGTAAGCCACTCCTGCTCGTCTTTACAAGGCTCTGACATAGTTGCTGCCAGCAGTCAGTCTAGGGATGCATCCTGAGTACATCCTTTACCCGCGCTGGACAGAGATGCCACCAGGTCTTGAGTGGCCTGCCGTTGGAGGTCATACTCCTCCACGTGGTCCTTTTCTCCTAGTCCAGGACCAGGTTCTACACCAGAGTGTTCACGGAGTGCAGGATCCTCGTGTCGAGGGCACCCTGCATCGCCACTTGCAGTTGCCTGGCTTCAGTGGTTTTCTCCGACGTTGATGTAGCTATTGCTATGTCCCATTGTTGTATCCTTCCACCGCGTGCCTGTGTGCCGCCTAGTGTGTCTAGCTTTTCCTTTCCGAACTTGTACCGTTGGTTTGTAACCGACTTTATGTGTGGATCTGCATGTCATGTTTGACTATTGTGTTGTATCTATTGCACTTCCTTTGTTGTGCGTGTTACTTCATGAATGATTCCATACACCTGCAATACTCGTTGCTAAACTACCCCCTGTTGATTTTAGCATGATGGTTAGACCCACAGGTCGTGGCCGTGGTGCCAACAATCCACCACCGCCTGACTATATGGTTGGTATGATGCAACAGTTTGAGTTGAACCGTCAATTCATGCAAGGGATAATGGATCAGTTTCCTCGTCCAAATGCTAACCAGCAGCCAGCCCCAATAACCTTGCAAGACTTTGTGCGCCTCAACCCGACTGTCTTTCGCAACTCGGTTCAGCCGCTTGACGCTGATGACTGGCTCCGTGACATCACATATGAGATGGAGTTGGCTAATGTTGCCCCCGCCAGCTATGTCACCTTTGCATCATACTTCCTGAAGGGTCCCGCTGCTCAATGGTGGGACAGTCACAGGCGTACCCTACCTGTTGGAACCATCATCACTTGGATGGAGTTCCAAGCTGCTTTCCGTGCCCGTTACATTCCACAAGGAATCATGGACCGGAAGAAACATGAGTTTCGCAATCTCACTCAGGGCAGTAAAGTTGTGGATGTTTATCAGCGGGAGTTCCTTGAATTGTCTCGCTATGCTGAGGAAGACATCGCTACTGATACTCGTAGATAGGAGAAGATCTGTGAGGGGCTCAACAATGATATCAAGCTCGCGCTCCTTGTCCACGAGTTCGCTGACTTCGCCACCCTGGTGAACAAGGCCATTCAGGTTGAGACTGGTCTGAAGGAACATAAGGACGCACTCAAGCGCACCCATGACGCGGGCTCATCTTCGGGCTCGTCCTTGCAGAAGCGCCTCATATGGATTCCTCACAGCATATACCGCCCAGCTGCACCTGCTCCAAGGCCGTCTTATGTTGCGCCTCGTCTGCCTCCTCCACCCCCGAGGCAGCCAAGACCTCAAGCTACACCACCTCGAGCTCCTGTTCCCCATCCCAATGACGGGCTGTGCTTCACCTGTGGACGACTAGGTCATCGTGCCAAAGACTGTCGTCAGAGTCAGAATCAGTTGGCACTTCCATCTGCTAGCATGGTAATGGCCGTGGTAACAATCAGCCTCGCAACATCAATGCCAGACCTTCTTATGGTCGCGGTCAGGCTTATCATGTTAATATGACTGAAGCTCAAGACCAACCAGATACTGTGATGGGGACTCTTCTTGTTAATTCAGTACCAGCTTCTATTTTGTTTGATTCAGGAGCATCACATTCTTTTATATCAGAAGATTTTGCATACATGCATGGCATTAAATATGAAAAATTGCACCATCCATTAGTGGTTAACACTCCCGAGAGCCAATGTCGAACCTCCATGTTCAGCCCCAATGTTACCATTGAAATTGAAGGGTTGGAGTTCCATGCTTTTCCCATTGTTTTGAAGTCTTCCAAAATTGACCTCATTCTGGGTATGGATTGGTTGAAAGCTCATACCGCCTCAATCGATTGCGCCAATAAAGTCGTCCAACTCCTGCACCCCTCGGATGAGATAGTAAACTACCATGCTCATCTCATTCAAAATGCCGAAGCTCAGATTTACTCTTTGAATGTGTTGAACGCTTCTCCTCTTGAGGGGATCAAAAACGTTCCAGTAGTTCGCGACTTCCAAGATGTTTTCCCAGAAGAACTTCCAGGAGTACCCCCTGTTAGAGCTGTCGAGCTTGTCATCGACTTAAAACCAGGCACCACTCCTATTGCGAAGCGACCCTACAAGATGCCGCCGCATGAACTCCTTGAACTTAAGGAGGAGATCGACACATCACTCCGTAAGGGTTTCATTCGTCCAAGTTCCTCTACTTGGGGAGCACCTTCTCTCTTTGTCAAGAAGAAAGATGGTATGAACCGGTTGGTGCAAGATTACCGACCTATCAACCAGGCAACCATTTAGAATAAGTATCCGCTTCCGCGAATCAACGATCTGTATGATCAACTTCCTGGTTCCTCCATATTCTCTAAACTCGATCTGCGGTTGGGTTACCACCAGATTCGAGTTCGTAAAGAGGATATTCCTAAGACTGCCTTCGTTACTCGCTATGGTTCATACGAGTACACCGCCATGTCTTTCGGCTTAACTAATGCTCCAGCAACGTTCTCCTGATTGATGAATTATATCTTCATGGAGTACCTCGACAAGTTCGTCGTGGTTTATCTGGATGATATTGTGATGCCCCCGACTTAATCGTGCACTAATCATACACGCAAATGCACACGATCAAGCCTAAGGACACGTGAAGATATCACAACACAACTCTAAACACAAATAAAAGTCATACAAGCTTTATATTACAAGCCAGGGGCCTTGAGGGCTCGAATACATAAGCTCGCGTACAAGCGTTAGCGGAAGCAGCAATAATATCTGAGTACAGACATAAAGGAAACAAGTTTGCCTTAAGAAGGCTGAGCAAAACAACGACACTAGATCGAAAAGGCGCAGGCCTCCTGCCTAGGAGCCTCCGAATCTACTCCTGGTCGTCGGACTCCATGTAGTAGTAGGCTCCACCGGTAGGGTAGTAGTAGTCATCGACGGGAGCAGCTGGCTCCTGGACTCCGTCATCTGATCGCAGCAATCGGGTATGGGAAAAAGGGAAGCAAAGCAACCGTGAGTACTCATCCAAAGTACTCGCAAGACTTACATCAGAACTCTTCTATTTATGCATTGGTTTCAAGTGAAGGGGCTGTATCTGTGGACTAGACTGCAGAAATGCCAGAATAGGGGGGAGGCCTAGCCTATCAAAGACTAGCAGCTTGTAGCATCTTGCAGCATTAGAAGAGTGTAGATTAGTACATTGTAAAGTAGTAAGCAGGTAGTAACAATGCCCAGAGATCCTTCCTCGACTCCTGCGAGAAAGCTATCCCGGAGCTAACATATTATTAAACATCACAAGTATCCAGTTCTAGTTGTAGTAGATCGGGATACTTTCCGAGCGTCCTGTTACCGTGGACACGGCTATTCGAATAGATAACTTCCCTGCAGGGGTGCACCAACTTACCCAACACGCTCGATTAACTCTGGCCGGACACACTTTTATCGGGTCATGCCCGGCCTCGGCCGATCGACACACCTTAGTCCTACCTAGGCTCAACAGAGAGGCCAGCATGCCGGTCTAACTCCTAAATGCGAAGGGGTCATGGGCCAATCATCCTTTGCAATCCTGCACGTTGCGAACACGACCGGAAGCAGACCAAGCCCCCTTAATACAAGTGCAGGCTTTCCCAGTCCAACCCGGCACGCGCCACTCAATTGCTGACGTCTGAGAGCTTTCAAAAGAATCGTATGACGCCGAGTGCCCATACTTATTCCCGCATGGTGGTTAGTGCGAAAAGGCCAGAGGCCTACTCAGATCACATATCCTAACCCATTAGTGTGCTGGGAGCTCGCGGAAACGAGCAGCGATCCACGATCTGTGGTCCCGTCGCCTCGTCTCGTGGACTTACGGCAAGGGCCAAGAATGCCCGGCCGTGCCACGTAAATATCTCGCGGGTACCCTCACGGTCAACCCGACTTCCCATTTCTCGCGGGTACCCCTCGGGGTCGACCCGCCTTCAACAAAGGTCTGAGGTAAAAGTCATGGTAACCGTGTGTCCATAACATCAAGAGGGAACCCAAGGAATCACCCTCAATGGATTCCTACTCGATGTAATCCGTCAAGGAGAACCAGGAGGAATCACCCTTGATGGTCCACACTTGAGGGGTTGTACGACAAAGTCATCATCGGGAAGGGGAGAGCGAGGAATCACCCTCTACAATCACCACCGATGTGCTATACTACAGAGATATCATCAGGAGTGCAGTACGAGGTATCACCCTCGGCACTCGATAGTAGCCCTATAGAGTCGTACAACTAAGGGGGGTGTGCGGTGATGTGTCGGTCTCTACACATCGATCACAATGATCGAGGCACTGGTAACAAAGCGGGGCAACCGGGACAAGCGTGAGGGATCACTGATGGATCACTAACCAACCTATACTAAGCATTTTAGGATGACATGTAAAGTAACAACAGCAGGTTACAAAAATAGGCTATGCATCAGAATAGGAGCAATCAATTACAGTAGCAAATTCTAATGCAAGCATGGGAGAGATAGAATAGGCGATATTGGAATGATCAAGGAGGGTTTGCTTGCCTGGAAGCTTTGCTGAAAAGGTGTGGTCGTCAGGGGCGTAGTCGTACTCGGCAGCAGCGTCGGTCTCGGGGTCTACCAGATAGAAGAGGGGGAAGAAACAATAAATAAAAAGCAAACAAATGTAACACAGATGCATGGCATGGCAGTATGCTGTGCTAGGGGTGACCTAATGCAACAATACACGTTACAGACGGAGCGGGAAAATATCTGGGAATATTTTCCCGGCTTTGGGCATCTGTCAGACAGATGAACCGGAGGGGAAGGTTCCATGTTTGTAGTGTTGTGGGCATGTGACAGCTGCATGGAGGGCATAATCGGATTCGTCTTTTTTTTCTGATCAACTTTCATGTAGAAAACTTTTTCATCCGAGCTATGGTTTATTTTCTACGATTTTTCAAAGTTTTAAATCATTTTCTAAAATTTCTAGAATTAATTTAATTATTAAATTCGAATTTAAATAGTGAAATACTTTTTATACTCTGATTGAGCCAGCCACAGTCAATGACATGTGGGGCCAGTCAAAGCCCAGTCAGTAGTCAACAGAGTTGACTGTTGACTGGTCAAAACTGGCAGGTGGGGCCCAGGTGTCAGCTGGCCACAGTCACTGACGACTGGGCCCGGTCAACACTAACTGGGCAGGGTCAAAGCTGACACGTGGGGGCCACTGGGTTTAGTTTAATTCTAACCAATTAATTAACCAGACTAATTAATCAAGCGGGACCCACTTGTCATTGACACTGGAGGGTAATTAGCCTTAAACTAATTACTGCCACGTCGGCTTATGACGGCGTTTATTCGCCGGAGTTAAACCGCGGCGGCAGAGCTCACCGTCCGGCCAGCTCCGACCATCTTTTGACGCGAGGTTTGGTCCTGGGCGTTCAGCGCGAAGAGGCGAACGGGATGGTGGCAGTGGGTGGTGTCGGGGCGGCCGGAGGCGGCGACAGCAGTGAGCAGGGCGGCGGCACGGCACTGGACCTCGCCGGAGTCATGCTACAGGTGACCATTTGCCGCACGGCTGGGTCCATTCGAACGGGCACTCCGCACCGCGTCGATCTATGCTTCGAGGGCGAGCTAGGGTGGTCAGTGCCGACGGCGGTGAGTGCAACCGCGGCGGCCGGAGCTCGGACTATGGCAGAAGGCATGCTCGAGCTCGAATCCGAGCTAACTAAAAAGGGAAAAAGAGGCGGCGGCTCACAATGGTGATGAAGAGCAGCTTAGGGAGGCCGGGGAGCTCATGGTGAGGTGGATCGACGGCGAGGAAGCGCACGGTGGCCGACGGGGAAGAAGGCTCGATGGCGATGCTCTGACGAGGCGCTGCTCGAGGCGATGCGCGGGGGCGAAGTAGCCATCGTCGGTAATGCTCCCGGACATCCATCAGAGGCTCGAGGTGGCCGGTGGCCGCGGCAATGGCGAGCGGCGGCGACAGCCACATCGGGTGGGCGAAGGAGAGGGGTGAGGAGAGGGGATCTGGGCGCTCTAGGGTTTGCGGGGGAGAGAGAGCCGCTCGGGGGTGGTCTTATCCACTCCCGGGGTGCTGCAGTGGCGAGGGGGATCGGGCGCACTCGCCATGGCGCGCGGCCTTTGTGCAGCAGTGGCGAGAGGTAGGGGAAGGCCGCGGGAGATGAGCTGGGCCGCACTGTGGAGTTGTTGGGTCAAAGTGCACAGTGAGAATTTTCCATTTATTCTTTTTCTTTTATGTTTTATATTTTCCTCACTGTTCTGTACCTAATTCAGGGACCAAAGGATTTTTGTTGCACATGAGACTTGGCACATAAATACTAGGCCATCTTGTGGTGCGGCACAAAAAGTTTCAGGATTTTTGGAGTTGTTTAACTATTTTCAGAAATTGAAAAGGCCAAGATAAATGCTGCTGGCTGACTTAATTAATTTCCAGGGGCATTTTTGGAATCCAAATGAGGTTGGGTTTCAACATGACAAATATTTAGGGATTATTTGCCATAAGGTGAACTATTTTGTTTGCATGACAAAAGAAGTAAATATTTGACATGCAATTTGAATATGAATTGGACTTGATTTTGGGACAAGAGGCAATTTGACTTAGTAAAGCATGATGACATGGCATCATTAGCATGAGGTCACTGTAGCTTGACACTGGGGGTGCTACAGATATCCTGGTATATTCCAAGAATAAGGAAGAACATGTTGAACATCTTCGTCTTGTTCTGGAAAAGCTTCGAGAGCATCAGCTATATGCCAAATATTCCAAGTGTGAATTCTGGTTATCCGAAGTGACCTACCTTGGTCATGTGATTTCCAAGGATGGTATTGCTATCAACCCAGAGCGAGTTCAGGCTATTCTTGACTGGACTCCCCCGAAGAACATTAAGCAAGTGAGAAGTTTTCTTGGACTCGCAAGCTATTGCCGCCGTTTTGTCGAGAACTTTTCAAAGATTGCCAAGCCTCTGACTAATCTGCTTCACAAAGGCGTTAATTTTGAGTCGATAGACAAATGTCAGGAAAGTTTCCAGACTCTCAAGGACAAGCTGACTTCTGCACCAGTGCTTGCTCCTCCAGATTCCCGCAAGGACTTCGTGATTTATTGTGACGCATCTCATCAAGGATTAGGCTGTGTCCTAATGCAAGAACGCAAAGTGGTTGCTTATGCCTCACGAGAGTTGTGTCCTCATGAAGAGAACTACCCAGTTCATGATCTTGAACTTGCTGCGGTTATATATGCACTGAAGTTATGGCGACATTACCTTCTCGGTAATCGATGCGAGATCTACACTGATCATCAAAGTCTGAAGTATTTGTTTACTCAGCCGGATCTGAATCTCCGTCAACAAAGATGGATGGAAACAATCATAGACTATGACTGCGGTATTACATATATCCCTGGTAAGGCTAATGTAATGGTTGATGCTTTGAGTCGCAAGTCTTATTGCAACAATCTCATGGTTCAACGAGCTCAACCCCTTCTTCATGAAGAACTTCGCAAGTTGAACCTCCACATTGTTCCGCAGGGTTCTCTCGATACACTTGTTTTGGAACCTACTCTCGAGAAAGCTATTAAGTCTGCGCAAGCAAAAGATGCTGAAGTTGATCAGATGAAACTGTAGGGGAATGCGCAGAAAACAAAAAAATTCGGTACAGCGAGCACGCCCAGGATCACTATGGAGATGCATACAAGGTTTGGATCTGATCGTTACCGACTCATAGCGTAGCGGAAGTAGAGTCGATGTAGATCATTGGTGCAGATCCCCGCAGCTAGGATTTACAACCTCCCAACCGCGAGGATGTACTCCCTCGCCTGCCCCTCGGACAGCCCTCCGGGAGGCGGTCGGACAGTCCCCTGTACGATGTCACAGACAGCCCTTCGGGAGGACCATCGAAACTCGGACAGTAACTCGGACAGCCCTTCGGGAAGCACTCTCGAACAGCCCCTCGGGCAAAAAGATCGAACCTACGACCTGTCTACGTGGTTGCACACATACAGTGTCATCTATCCGGCTGGGCTTCGCCGTTCAGAACTAGTTCCCACCGGAACCCAGATAGCCTTTCGGCTCTATGAAATTGTTTCGTGTGAGGGAGAGAAGAAAGGCAGATCATGCATGCCATTTGGTGAGAGAGTTGGAGTCAGTGTGGAGAGCTCCTCTCCACCTCTATTTATAGGAGAAGGAGGGGTTCCTTCCCTCCCAAGCCTTCTCCAAGATCTTTTGGTAAAAGCCCCAAAAAGTGGCTTTCCAAAAAAGCAACCAAAAAGTGCTTTTCACTATTCACGGAAACAATTTTCCGTGACCGTTAGATCCGAAAATATTTCTGTAGGTCTTAGAACATTTCCAATACCCACTAAAATAATTTTGGACGCGTTCCGAAACAATTCCGGATTAGTGATTTTCATCTGCGAAAAGCAACCAAAGCGGTTCCGGAAGCTCCGGAACATTTCCGGGTTTTTTCTCCGAAAAATCCGAGAAGTTTCCAGAAAAATTCTGGCACCCTCCAAGAATTTCCAGGCGCGTGCCGAAACCAATTTGACTTAATGGTATACCCCGAAACAACTTTTCAGTTTTACCAAACTCTTCCGGTGTTCTCTCTACGGAACTCTTCCGTTGTCTCCGAAACTTTTCCGGTGACTTTCTCTCAGACTCCCTGTCTAGTATTCAGCAGATAGATGACCCTTAAGCGTGTGACCCTATAGGTTCGGTGAAGTATAGACATGACCGGAACACTTTCCGATCAATGATCAACATCGGAACCGTGGACACCCATATTGACCCCTATACCCACACGAATAAATATTCGAGTGAACCTCCAGTTGCCATGTGCTATTCATGTTGCTTCGCGACATGTTACAAACACCTGAGGTGAGATATATCGGCATCCCCAAGGATCAACAACTTGTCCACTATGCCTGTTACCTCGTTACCAGTTTTGTTCTCTTTTCTCGTTCCCGTGTTCCGGCATCCCTGTGATCAAATCACATTGTGTCTGGCCAGACGATGGTGGCTACCGTAACACCGAGAGGGCCCAGAGATATCTCTCCATCGTCGGAGGAGCAAATCCCAATCTTGAGCTATCAAGTCCCTTGACATACTTTTCCATGAACCCGTAAGCCGCCGTAATAGCCACCCAATTACGGATGACGTTTAACAAACCCCAAAGTTCATGAAGCAGGCATGAAGAAACTCGATACTCTCATGGTCTAAGGAATTATGCAAATGTTAACTTCCTCTGTGTTATTAACCATTAACTTGTGATGAATGTATCTCATAGCATAACATCAATCGGGTCGATTCAACACAAGTGTTCTCCTAACATTGTGCCCTCAAAGTTGCCGGCATAGTCATGCCCATGATCAGGAAAACAGAGCCATCATGCAACACTTGAGCTAGTCTTAGAGGCCATACTAGGAATACATTTTACCATTTATTATTCCACACGTGCATATGAGTTTCCCTCCAAGCCTCGTGGTTATTCAAGACTCGAGAACCATAGCAGTTATAGCATGGAACATAAACATAATTATGAACATGGAGATAAATAATAGCATTTATTATTGCCTCTAGGGCATATCTCCTACAGACTCCCACTTGCACTAGAGTCAATAGTCTAGTCAATGCTAATGCACTTTACACCTATGGCATACTGGTGTAAATTATGCTTCGTTTGTGGTATAGTCTGATGTCCAACGGATCTGACAACTTCAGTTCTGTGTGTATCTTTGCACGTCCTCGCGTTTTCATGCTTTCACAAAATTCATATTTTGTGTGGACTTGGCTTTGTATACATGTGAATCATAGGTCAAACCTTGATTCCTCAGACTGAGCTATGGAGCAACGATCTGCAATAGTGTCCCATTGACCAAAGCCATCTTGGAACCATACTAAGTTCATGAATGAACTATATGATTCAACATCTTCTTTGTCGCTTCTAAAGCGGCAACATACTTAGCCTTTGTTATAGAATTCGCCACAGTAACCTATTTAGAACAATTCCAACTTACTGTGCCACCATATCGTGTATTACACAAAACCCTTAACTTAAATCAAAAATCGCATGGAGCATTGATGAAGATTGTATCTTTGTAACTTCTTACAACGAACTCTTCATAATCTCCGCTTGCGAGAAAACATGTCATCAGTGCTACTTTAGTACTCAATGACATTTTTCACTGTTGTCCCATGATCAGTACTTTCATCACTTTGGTATCTATACTCGCAACAGCTTGGGAGTATCAGACATATCTGGTTGTTTTACATACCATGGAATACATGATTAATCCAAACACAAGAGTGTGTGGAATCTCCATCATGTATTTTGCTCATCGGTGTTTTGGGATGCCGAGTCTTGCAAAAACTCTTTCCATGTGACTTCGGCAAGAATCACTCCTTGGCGTTTTTAATGCTAAACTATTTCAGCATCTTCTCAATATGTATTTTTGCTTAGCCCTATTAGGCAATTCTATCTCCGTAGATAAATATGCCTAATATCAAGGCTACTCAGCCCAAGTACTTCATCGAAAAACTAATTTTCAATGAAGTCCTAATTTGTTTCAAGAAATTTATATTATTTCCAATCAACAATGTGTCAAGCACACAAGGTTTTTAGAAATATTATTATGCTCCCACTTACTTTCTTGTAACCACAAGCATCTTCGTTATCCATTGATGAAATCAAACTCTTTTGACTATTTCATCAAAAACAAAGATTCCAACTCCATTTTGCTCTCTTCTGTCCATTGCTGGAACTCTGAAGTTTGCATACTCACTAGCATCCTTTGGATAGACAAAATACCTTGGACTGTATCACATGCAAGTCCTATGTAGTATTTCCATCACAAGGAAATCCTTTTGGCATCCAAGTATCATATCTCATCTTGAAATATGTATTAATTGCTAGTTTAACCCGAACCGACTTTAAGCATCGCTACGGTGAGACAATCTCATCGCAGTTAATTCCTTGAATTTGTTATAAGCAAGAAGTCGAGCTTTATGGATAAAACATTTTTATCCGTATCAGTTTATAGTTCCATTTATATTCGTTAGACTCTAAGTCTTCCGAAAGGGGTATCAAGATTTAATCTTAAATCATTTATATGGAAACTATCTCGGATTATATTGGCATTTAGCCAATTCCAGAGTCAGGGCCCATCAACGCTTCTTTGTGTATCGTAGGTATACTGTTGTCTAGCAACAATATCTCGTATGCGCACCTGAGGGGTTTGCACGAGTTTTGCCTACGTGGTTCAACTGCAAGTTCGACCGAAGTCCATACATCTCATGTAGAGGCTTCCGTATCAGTCGTGGTAGGAAACTCTGGAATCACTTCCAAGGTCTCTTTCCTTTGACCTGATGACGAAGATACTGTTATCTTGTCGAGTTGCACTGTCCTCCCACTCACCTTTTTGCAAGAAACATTTTCTTTCAAAATCATACCGTTCTTCTGGTAAAACCTTTTGCCTCGGTATAGTGATGGAGGAATTCCCAATAATTTGGGATAACCTACAAAGTAGCACTTGTCTGATTTGGAATAGGTTTGTAAATATTTTACACAAGCCCCATATTCCAAATGTTAAGAAAAGATATAACATGGTTGGGTGTACCATACCATGGAGTCATTTCAACAGATCTGATGACGCTCTTTTCAGTGTAAAAGCCGCAGTATCTAAAGCATTACTTTAAAAGGGATAATGACAAATTGATTTATGTCATCTTTGATCTTACCATGTCATAAATGGTTTGATTACATCATCATGGTCATTCCACTTACTGTGGTGTTCCGGGAGGTGTAAGTTATGAAACTCTTTTCACAACTCATCAGACATTCGCTAAACTTGTAACTCAAATATTTCTTTCTGCAATCTAGTTTGCAGAAACATAATTTTCTTGTTACAATAATTTCTACTTCATTTTTGAAAACCTTATGAATGATTTCAAAAGATCTAGACTTAGGTCTCATCAAGTAAATATCCATATATCTACTTGAGTCATTTCTGAAGATAGATAAATCCACTACTAGCAACAACATTTATCGGACTACACACATCAAAATGTATGATCACCAATAAGTTTGTTGCTCGTTCCTTATGGCCTATGAACGGTATTTCAGTCACTTCACTTTTCGGGCGAAAGTTGCAAGTGTAAGATGATTCATAATCAAACGACTTCAAAAATCCATCATAATGGAATTTCTCCATGCGGGTTTCTCCAATGTGACCAAATGCAATGCCACACATATGTGGTATTCTTTTAGTCTTGCGACATTTAGCATCAGTGTTATGGATGTATCATATTACCATCAATATTCATAACATACATCCCATCCTGGATGGAAGCATGGCCCTTATGTTATTCATGATACCGAACAACAATTGTTCTTTTATGAACAACCCTCTTGCAACAAACATTGTGCAATGGGCTAGAGTGTATAAATCTCTAAAATGAATTATGAAAGTAAACACAGAGGTAATATATTATTATCATTATTCATAACATACAACTCATTCATAATGAAAGTATGGCCCTTATGTTATTCATAACTCCGAACATCAAAAGTTCTCTTATGAACAACCCTCTTGCAAGATACTTTATGCAATGGGCTAGAGTGTATGAAACTCCAAAAATGAATCATGAAAATAAATACAGACGGTAATACACCGATGGAAGGTATAGTACCATTTACTATGCTCCCAGCGCATATCTAAACCTCACTCCGGCAAGTCTTTTAGGCCGTAGTAGTTCTTGCATCGAGTCGCAACAGAATGTAACCGAGCGGGTATCTTTGTGATCAACTCACAATACCCAAGAATTATGGACTAACAATTTAATCACAATTCCCAAGAACTATTTCTTTTGACCAGCCTTCCATACATCAATAACTTGTATGACTTTCATACACGAGCTGGACATTCCAGTCTTCTTTCTTTTTGCCTTTATACTTCTAATAGTTTAACTTTTAGTATTTCTCCTACTCTCAAAAGAAGCACCCAACTTTAGAGTGGCGTTAGCCCCAGACTTCCTAGGCCTGTAAGTCACACTAACATCCTTTGGACATTTCCTTTCTCTTTAAGTTGTTGTTTTATTCACCTTCATCATATGACAGGCGTTCTTCTGGATCCCTCTCTCATCAGTCAAATGCTCAGTAAACACTTAACTAATACTTTGCAAACAAACATTGTTTTGGATATTTCATATCTTTTAGCCTTTGTTTGTATCAGAAACTAATTTTCAGTTCCATGAATATCACATAGCTATCCTAAACTTTTGAAGTTCGGGTCTCATGGAAACAGACATATTGCACTTGACCGTAACGGAATTCTAGCTTTTGGATCGAAGGACGAGAGTCACATCATCCATAGCATTAGCGGTAGAATACCAAAAGCATGCGATAGGACAAAGTCCTTCTCGGCACTCTTGAGGACAATCCTCACATTACATTACCAACCATAAAGTTTTAACCAGATATTTAACAACTATTCAATTTTAATAGGGAAGGTGGAAACGCGAGCCATTATTCTACAACTATTATGCAAATCACACTTAGACAGTGTCCATAATTAATTGCACCGAGAATTAAACAAGTTAATTCTATAGTGCGCTCCCACTCAAATCAATATCTCTCATAATTGATTGTGAGTGATGCAAGACCCACATTTCCATTCAACGCCATTGTTCGAGATGAACACTGATGGCGCCAACTTCAATCGGTAGGCAAACTTGCCGATCACATCTCTATGTGACTCTTGTTCATCTTTCGATGCGTGTGTTCCGAGCTCAGGACGATCCTGCCATGAACGTCAAGATAACCAAGTGATCTTGCTGTGAGGTCTGACCTCACCCGCCTTACACCCGTACAATCATTCGTACCCATGTAGATCATGGCGCACCCCGAAAGGAAAGATGTTTTGACGGTGCTACACTTGGGAGAACACTAACTACTTGACATTTTAAGTGAGAGATCACCCTAACAAAAAGCGACTACCGCGCAATCAAAAGGGTGCATCATAAGGGATAAACATCTCAGGCAATTCATAATAGCATGATATGGTATAGCCCTTTCTGACGGAGAAGTCTTTAATTTCTTCGTCTTCGGCATTTGCGTCGGTGTTCACCTTCGCGAAGATTGCCACCACCTTGTCGATGCACCAGATAATATTGCTATCTCTATAGCTAATAAAATAATGCATTACAACAAGGTTGACTCGCAGGTCATTTAAAGTGACAATCATATGGCTCCAGCCATCATGCCGAATCATGACACGCAGGTCATGTTAATTTTACATTATATAGTCATCTCATACATAATCAAATTAATATGAGAACTGCTATACCACATCACATGCACATGCTGCAAAACCAAGTTAGACGCCTCTAATCGGTTTATGCAAAAATTTATTTTACGTGGCTTCTAAGGTTTCGAAACAAACCGAAGATACCAACGTCCATCATCAAGTATGATTATTCAAGTCGCTAGATTAACTTTGCGGGGTGTATGAAACACGAGATAATAAAATCTCGAGCCCCATACTGAACTTTGTCATATGCATGACCCCCGTGCAGATCATATCTGCATTGCCCTTTTATCTGCGAAACATCCATCTTTCTTTAACTATGGTGGAACCCAAAGACACTGAAGCACTTCGTTGATCTGTCAATCAGCATACTCAGGAGCAGCATGAAAGGATCGCGGATTGCCAGAACTTTGTCAGATTCCACCATGCCGTCAAGATCAGGACTATGCAAATTCAAGGGAAGCAACAGGAACATCGGGTAACAGATTTCATCTACTACCCGCACAAATAATTTTCAGTAATAGAACTCATCTACTACAAATTATATTGTGCAACACCCATACATCTCTATGTATTCTAGATCGTAACCTGCATCTACGCATAGCACGGGTCTTGATGCCACTGTAGGGGAACGCGATAGAAAACAAAAAAAATCGGTACAGCGAGCACGCCCAGGATCACTATGGAGATGCATACAAGGTTTGGATCTGATCGTTACCGACTCGTAGCGCAGCGGAAGTAGAGTCGATGTAGATCATTGGTGCAGATCCCCGCAGCTAGGATTTACAACCTCCCAACCGCGAGGATGTACTCCCTCGCCTGCCCCTCGGACAGTCCCTCAAACAGCCCTCCGGGAGGCGGTCGGACAGTCCCCTGGACGATGTCACGGACAGCCCTTCGGGAGGACCCTCGAAACTCGGACAGCCCTTCGGGAGGCACTCTCGAACAGCCCCTCGGGCAAAAAGATCGAATCTACGACCTCTCTACGGGGTTGCACACATACGATGGCATCTATCCGACAGGGCTTCGCCGTCTAGAACTAGTTCCCACCGGAACCCAGACAGCCTTTCGGCTCTATGAAATTGTTTCGTGTGAGGGAGAGAAGAAAGGCAGATCATGCATGCCATTTGGTGAGAGAGTTGGAGTCAGTGTAGAGAGCTCCTCTCCACCTCTATTTATAGGAGAAGGAGGGGTGGAGGGGCTGAAATTTCAGCCACAAAAAGGGGTTCCTTCCCTCCCAAGCCTTCTCCAAGATCTTTTGGTAAAAGCCCCAAAAAGTGGCTTTCCAAAAAGCAACCAAAATGTGCTTTTCACTATTCATGGAAACAATTTTACGCGACCGTTAGATCCGAAAATATTTCTGTAGGTCTTAGAACATTTCTAGTACCCACTAAAATAATTTTAGACGCGTTCCGAAACAATTCCGGATTAGTGATTTTCATCTGCGAAAAGCAACCAAAGCAGTTCCGGCAGCTCCGGAACATTTCCGGGTTTTCTCTCCGGAAAAATCCCAGAAGTTCCCAGAACAATTTTGGCACCCTCCAAGAATTTCCAGGCGTGTGCCGAAACCAATTTGACTTAATGGTATACCCAGAAACAACTTTTCAGTTTTACCGAAACTCTTCGGGTGTTCTCTCTCCGGAACTCTTCCGCTGTCTCCGAAACTTTTCCGGTGACTTTCTCTCAGACTCCCTGTCTAGTATTCAGCAGATAGATGACCCTTAAGCATGTGACTCTATAGGTTCGGTGAAGTATAGACATGACCGGAACACTTTCCGATCAATGATCAACATCGGAGTCGTGGACACCCATATTGACCCCTATACCCACACGAATAAATATTCGAGTGAACCTCCAGTTGCCGTGTGCTATTACTGTTGCTTCGCAATATGTTACACACACCCGAGGTGAGATTTATCAGCATCCCCATGGATCAACAACTTGTCCACTATGCATGTTACCTCGTTACCGGTTTTGTTCTCTTTTCTCGTTCCCGTGTTCCGGCATCCCTGTGATCAAATCACATTGTGTCTGGCCAGACGATGGTGGATACCGTAACACCAAGAGGGCCCAGAGATATCTCTCCATCGTCGGAGGAGCAAATCCCAATCTTGAGCTATCAAGTCCCTTGACATACTTTTCCATGAACCCGTAAGCCGTCGTAATAGCCACCCATTTACGGATGACATTTAACAAACCCCAAAGTTCATGAAGCAAGCATGAAGAAACTTGATACTCTCATGGTCTAAGGAATTATGCAAACGTTAACTTCCTATGTGTTATTAACCATTAACTTGTGACGAATGTATCTCATAGCATAACATCAATCGGGTCGATTCAACACAAGTGTTCTCCTAACATTGTGCCCTCAAAGTTGCCGGCATAGTCATGCCCATGATCAGGAAAATAGAACCATCATGCAACACTTGAGCTAGTCTTAGACGCCAGATTAGGAATACATTTTACCGTTTATTATTCCACACGTGCATATGAGTTTCCCTCCGAGCCTCGTGGTTATTGTTGACTCGAGAACCATAGCAGTTATAGCATGGAACATAAACATAATTATGAACATGGAGATAAATAATAGCATTTATTATTGCCTCTAGGGCATATCTCCTATAGAAACGGGATCTTGCTTTTGAGAAAGCCAGAGATTTCTCGCTTGCTGAAGATGGCACCTTGTACTTCAGAGATCGCCTTGTGGTACTGATACGTCTCCAACGTATCTATAATTTATGAAGTATTCATGCCATGTTTATTATAGTTTTGTATGATTTTGGTGCACTTTTATATGACTTTTATATGATTTTTATGGACTAACGTATTGACCTAGTGCCCAGTGCCAGTTGTTGTTTTCTGCTTGTTTTTGGTTTTCCACAAAATCCATATCAAATGAAGTCCAAATGCAGCGAAACTTTTTGACGGTTTTTTCTGGAAGGAAACAGACCCAGGAAGCTTTGGAGGAGTAGCAGAAGAGCCAGAGGGGCCCCACGAGCCACCTGGGCGCGCCTGCCCCCCCCCCCCCCCCCAGGCACGCCCTGGTGCCTCATGGGCCCCCTGTGGCACCTCTTTGCGTGATTCCAACACTGAAAAATCCTATATATTCATAAACCCCCGAAAGTTAACCTAGATGAGTTTTTACGCCTCCGCAAGCCTCTGTACCAAGGAGATCCCATCTGGAGCCCTTTTCCGGCACCCTACCGGAGGGCGGAAATCATCACCGGAGGCCATCTTCATCATCCCGGCGGTCTCCATTACGAGGAGGGAGTAGTTCATCCTCGGGGCTGAGGGTATGTACTAGTAGCTATGTGTTTGATCTCTCTCTCTCTCTCGTGTTCTTGATATGGCGCGATCTTGATGTACCGCGAGCTTTGTTAATATAGTTGGATCAGATGGTGTTTCTCCCTCTCTATCTTGTTGTGATGAATTGAGTTTTTACCTTTGAGGTTTCACTATTATCGGATTGAATATTTTTATGGATTTGAGAACACTTGATGTATGTCTTGCATATGAATACCCGTGGTGACAATGGGGTATTATATTGATTCACTTGATATATGTTTTGGCACTCAACTCGCGGATTACCGAGGTGACATTGGGGTAATCTATGCATAGGGTTTGATGCACATTTTCGTCCTACTTTCTCCGGTAGAAATCTTGGGGCACTCTTTGAAGTTCTTTGTGTGGATTGAATATTATGATCTGAAGTTGTGTGATGCCCCGACTTAATCGTGCACTAATTATACACGCAAATGCACACGATCAAGCCTGAGGACTCACTTGAAGATATCACAACACAACTCTAAACCCAAATAAAAGTCATACAAGCTTTATATTACAAACCAGGGGCCTCGAGGGCTCGAATACATAAGCTCGAGTCATACAAGCATCAGCGAAAGCATTAGATATCTGAGTACAGACATAAAAGTTGAATAGATAGGCCTTAAGATGGCTGGGCAAATCAACGACACTGGAATGAAAAGGCGCAGGCCTCCTGCCTGGGTGCCTCCTATCTACTCCTGGTCGTCGGTCTCCACGTAGTAGTAGGCTCCATCGGTAGGGTAGTAGTAGTCGTCGACTGGGGCAGCTGGCTCCGGGGCTCCGTCATCTCGTCGCAGCAATCGTGTATGGGAAAAGGGGAAGCAAAGCAACCGTGAGTACTCATCCAAAGTACTCGCAAGACTTACATCAGAACTATTCTAAGTATGCATCGGTATCAAAGGGGTGGCTGTATCTGTGGACTAGACTGCAGAATGCCGGAATAGAGAGAAAGGCCTAGCCTAACGAAGTCTAGCATCTTCAGCGTCTTGCAGCATTAGAAGAGTGTAGATTAGTACATAAATATAGCAGTAGCAATAAGTATAAGTAGCCACGCCCAGAGATCCTTCCTCGACTCCCTGCGAGAAAGCGATCCCGGAGCTATAATATTCAAACCACTTCTAGTTGTAGAAGATCGGGATATTTTCCGAGCGTCCTGTTACCGTGGACACGGCTATTCGAATAGATATACTTCCCTGCAGGGGTGCACCAACTTACCCAACATGCTCGATTAACTCTGGCCGGACACACTTGCTCGGTTCATGCCCTGCCTCGGCTGATCGACACGTCGTAGCCCTACCTAGGTTCAACAGAGAGGCCAGCACGCCGGTCTACTCCCTAAGCGCTCAGGGGTCTTGGGCCCATCGCCCTTTGCACTCATGCGCGTTGCATGGGCACCCGGGACCAGACCTAGCCCCTGTATACACACGCAGGCTTTCGCGGTTCACCCGGGCGCGCGCCGCTCAATCGCTGACATCTGAAGAACTTCGGCTGATACATACGACGCCAAGTGCCCATACTATTCCCGCGTGGTGGTTAGTGCGATAAGGCTAGAGGCCTACTCAGATTACATATCCTAACCCATTAGTGCGTTGGTAGCTCGCGGAAATGAGCAGAGATCCACGATCATGTGACCCCGTCGCCCCATCTCGTGGACCTATGGCAAGGGCTAAGAATGCCCGGCCGTGCCACGTAATCATCTCGCGAGTACCCTCGTGGTCAACCCGACTCCACATCACATCACTCATGGGTACCCCTCGGGGCCAACCCGACTTTATCAAGTATCTGTAGTAAGTCAAAGTATCCGTGTGTCTACAACATCTAGAAAGAATCCGAGGAATCACCCTCGTTGGATTCCCACTAGATGTATCCGTCAAGGTGAATCCGGAGGAATCACCCTCGATGGCATTCACACTTGCGGGGTTGCACGACAGAAGCTTCATCGGAGGTGGTGAAAGAGGAATCACCCTCGGTAACCCACAACCGACTAGCTGTACTATAGAGGCAACATCGGGAGTGAGATAAGAGGTATCACCCTCGGCACTCGTTGGTAACTTTGTAGAGTCATACAACTTAGGGGTATGCGGTGATGTGCTAGTCTCAGCCCGTCGATCACATCAATCGGGGCACTAGTAACTAAGCGGGGCAACTAGAACAAGTAAGAGGGGTCACTGATGGATTACTACCCACCTATACTAAGCATTTAGGATAGCAGGTAAGGTATCAATAGCAGCTTACAAAAACAGGCTATGCATCAGAATAAGTATTTCGGAACAACAACTGTAGCAATTCTAATGCAAGCAGGAGGGAGAAAGAATAGGTGATATAGGCATGTTCAAGGGGGTTTGCTTGCCTGGAAGCTCTGCGGCAAAAGAGGGGTCGTCGACGGTGTAGTCGTGCTCCGGAGCTGCGTCGGTCTCGGGGTCTACCGGAGAGATGAGGGGGAAGAAACAATAAATAAAAGCAAACAAATGCAACATAGATGCATGGCATGGCAGTATGCAGTGTTAGAGGTGACCTAATGCAATGCTACATGTTGCAGACGAAGCGAGAAAATATCTGGGATATTTTCCCGGCCTTAGGCAGTTTTCGGACAGTTAAACCAGAGGGGGAAAGTTCCAAGTTTAGCTAGATAGGAGTGATGGTCAAGCATTTTGACCACATATTCGGATTTGTCTCGTTTTTCTGATCAACTTTCATGTAGAAAACTTTTCGACCCGAGCTACGGTTTATTTTCTACGAATTTTCAAAGATTTAAACCATTTTCTGAAAATCCTGGAATTAAATCTAATTCAAAATTAACAGAAAAGGATTTACTATGTCAGTGTGATGTCAGCATGATGTCAGCAAGTCAACCCAGCTGGTCCAGGTCAAACCTGACAGCTGGGTCCCACATGTCAGTGACTCTGGACTAAACAAAGACTACTTAAACTAATTAGGGGTTAACTAGCACGTGGGCCCCACATGTCAGTGTCTACTTAGCTAACTAATTAATTTTATTTATAAAAACGGTTTAGTTAGCGGTGGGGCCCGCCTGTCAGTGACTGGAGTTGCCCAGTCAGCACGTTGACTGGGTCAACCCAGTCAACTAGGGCCAGGGGTGGCCCCCAGGTGTGCCCCGTCGGCAGTGGCCGGTGGCATGTCGCCGGCGACGCCAAAACACGGCGGCGACGTGCTGGCCGCGTCGGCATTTCGCTACGACGAACCATTTGGAGCGCGCGATAACTCGTTCGAAAGAGAGGACGACGCCGCATCGTTTGGTGGCGGTGGCGCAGCCGGAAGTGGCCGGAGTTGACCGGAACGACCACGGCGAGCGGCGGCCGAAATCGGGCAACGGTGTTTACGCCGATGCGGGGCACGGGGAGGTGAGCTAGCTAGCACGTTGGGCTCCTACGCGTGCGCCGATCACGTTCCCTTGCTTGGTTGAGCTCGACGGCGAGCGTGGTCACGACGACGAGCATGACAGCGGCGATGGGTACGGCCACGGCGAGAAACTAGCTAGGGGACGCGCACGAGCTCGGAGAGAGAGGGGAAAGGGGCGGTGCTCACCGGGGAGGCTCACGGTGGCCCGTTGATAGCTTTGGAGCGCAGCACGGCGGCGAATCGACGGCGAGGTCGATGGCGACTGAGGAGGAAGAAGAAGCCGGGGACGGCGATGTGGTGGCTCCCGGCTCGAATGGCTCGGCGTAGGGGACGTACTCGAGCACGGCGTAGCTCGCAGACACAGTGGCGAGGCGAGAGGAGCTCGGTGGCCGCGGGATCGATGGCGTGCGGCGGCGGAGGCTCTCGGGCGAGCTCGTAAGCGGGCGAGAGAGAGCGAGAGAGGAGGGGAGAATGGATAGGGACGAGTGACGGGGCCGAGGGGAGTTTCCCTTATCCCCTCGCCGTCCTGGGGCGTCGCCGTGTCGGCAGCTCGCTGGAGCGCGCACGAGCGGCCGGTGGCGCGTTGACACGCACAGGAGAGAGAGGAGGGAGACGGTAGAGGTGGGCTGGGCCGCACTGTGGACTTAGGCCCAGTCCATAGTTGTTTTTCTCCTCTTCCCTTTTTATTTTTCTTTTTTTCTTTTCCAGCAGCCCTTTTGCATTTTCTTTAGCCATCAAATGACTTTGCAAAAATGTGGAGCTGGTCAAAACAAATACTAGGGAATATGCTGCACTGCCAGAAAAAGTTTGGGCAATTTTTGAATCCATTTGAATTTTTCATAAATGAAATGGCATTTAAATTGCTGTTTTTGCACTGTTTTAAGTGCTCTAGTCCATTTTAGCTAATAGGTGATGTTGTTTTCCTGAAAAATAATTTTTTTTGGAACGTTTGCTACAACATGAACTATTTTCCAGCAATTTTTGAGCAACTTCAAATTTCACTTATGATTTGCATTGAAATCAGTGGAGGAATTTGAAATGAGATATGAATCCACTTTGATCAAGCATTGCAAATCACAGAGACTTAGCATAATCATCATGGATCACTGTTTCTCATTACAGAGGGGTGTTACAATTCTTCTCCTCTAAAAGAAATTCTCGTCCCGAAAATTCAGGAGGTAGAAGGGAAAAGATCGAGGTATTCCTCGCGAAGACGATCCTCGCGTTCCCAAGTGGCTTCATCTTTAGTATGATTCGACCACTGCACTTTAAGGAACTTGGTTGTCTTCTGGCGGGTCCAACGTTCAGCTTGATCGAGAATGCGGATCGGATGCTCTTTATAAGATAGATCATCTTGCAAATCGAGCAACACATGATCCACTGCTCGGTGCGGAGATTCCTTGAAGCAACGGCGAAGTTGCGATACATGGAAGACATCGTGGATGTGAGAGAATTGCGGCGGCAACTCCAATTTATATGCCACATGTCCACGTCTGGCGAGAATGAGGAAGGGGCCGATGTAGCGAGGAGCTAACTTGCCCTTGATTCCGAAGCGGTGAGTGCCCTTCATAGGAGTGAGACGCAGATATGCTTGCTCACCAGGTTGATAGATCGATCCCCAGTGTTTTCGATCATAATTGCTCTTCTGGTGAGACTGGGCCGCTTTGAGGTTTTCTCGGACAATACGGACTTGCTCTTCAGTGTGTTGGATAATATCCGGACCAATGAGCGGCCGTTCCCCAGTTTCTGACCAATTCAGAGGGGTTCGACACTTACGTCCATAAAGTACCTCGAAGGGTGCCATTTTCAAGCTAGCTTGATAGCTGTTGTTGTACGAGAATTCAGCATACGGGAGAGATTCCTCCCACTTCTTGCTAAATGAGATGACACAAGCACGCAGCATATCTTCAAGCACTTAATTCACTCGTTCAACTTGGCCTTGGGACTGGGGGTGATAAGATGAACTCCAGGTTATATGAGTTCCCATAGCTTCTTGGAAACTTGCCCAGAACTTTGAAGTGAAAAGGCTGCCATGATTTGAACTGATCTCCTTCGGAATACCGTGGAGTGATACAATTCTGGAGATATACAAATTTGCTAACTGACTAGCAGTGATTGTCTCCTTGACTGGCAGAAAATGTGCAACTTTGGAAAGTTGGTCGATGACGACAAGAATAGCATCATGACCCTTTTGTGACCTGGGAAGGCCAGTGATAAGATCCATTTGCACTTTGTCCCACTTCCATTCAGGAATAGGGAGCGGTTGTAGAATTCCGGCAGGCTTCTGATGGTCTGCTTTCACGTGATGGCAAATGTCACATTTAGCAACGTATCGAGCAATGTCCTGCTTATTTTGGACCACCAGTACCTTTGACGAAGGTCACGATACATCTTGGTGCTACCCGGATGAATAGACAGTGGTGTATCATGTGCTTCCTTCATAACTTTGTCGGTCATAAGCTCGAACCGAGGTACTACAATGCGATCTCTGAAGTACAAGGTTCCATCTTCAGCAAGCGAGAAATCTCTGGACTTTTCAAGGTCAAGATCTCTTTTCATCTGTGATTACGAGAACCTAGTGTTAGAGTTAGCAAAATCATTTAACCCGAATAGAAGAGAGATCAGAGTCCCAGAGTAAAGAAGAGGAATAAAAGATCCTAATACCACCAATTGGCGACGTGGGCCCGTAAGCCACACAGCCATGTTAGTAAAATCGTTTTTGCAAAGACTAGACTCAACTTCGGCCAAGGAGTTGGAAAGGGGGATTCCTACAGGCAGTCGGCCCAGATACCAACTTGTGACGCCCCTGACTTAATCGTGCACTAATTATACATGCAAATGCACACGATCAAGCCTAAGGACTCACTTGAAGATATCACAACACAACTCTAAACACAAATAAAAGTCATACAAGCTTTATATTACAAGCCAGGGGCCTCGAGGGCTCGAATACATAAGCTCGAGTCATACAAGCATCAGCGGAAGCATCAGATATCTGAGTACAGACATAAAAGTTAGGGATAATTAATTTTATGCCCCTAGTTGGGTCCCACTCGTCTGTTTTACCCCTAACTTCAGAAACTCACCTGTTCTGTACAAGCCACTTTGCAATTCTTATGCTTTTTCCCTTTGACCCTTTGACCATCACTTTGAAAAAATCATAACAAATTCATACTAACTCGGAAAAATGCAAATAAGATATCAAAATGTTCACAAAAACATCACCTATATGTGCATGTCATTTTCATTCTTAACAAAAGTGTTGGAAAGTCCTCATCTCAGTTTTAGCTCATATGACCTTAGCATGAACAGTACAATCTAAAAAAATTCTAAAAATTCTAAAATTTTTTGGTGGCAAACATTGACCAATGTTTTGAGTGCTTGCCAAGTTTCATAATAGAATGACATTCGTGGAAGTCGTGGCAAAAAAAAATTTGAAGCATTGATTTTATTTTTTTTGCCACGACTTCCTCGAATGTCATTCTGTTATGAAACTTGGCAAGCACTCAAAACATTGGTCAATGTTTGCCACCAAAAAAATTTAGAATTTTTTGAATTTTTTACATTATACTGTTCATGCTAAGGTCATATGAGCTAAAACTGAGATGAGGACTTTCCAACACTTTTGTCAAGAATTAAAATGACATGCACATATAGGTGATGTTTTTGTGAACATTTTGACATCTTATTTGCATTTTCCTGAGTTAGTATGAATTTGTTATGATTTTTTCAAAGTGACAGTCAAAGGGTCAAAGGGCAAAAGCATAAGAATTGCAAAGTGGCTTGTACAGAACAGGTGAGTTTCTGAAGTTAGGGGTAAAACAGACGAGTGGGACCCAACTAGGGGCATAAATCTAATTATCCCTAAAAGTTAAACAGATAGGCCTTAAGAAGGCTGGGCAAATCAACGACACTGGAACGAAAAGGCGCAGGCCTCCTGCCTGGGTGCCTCCTATCTACTCCTGGTCGTCGGTCTCCACGTAGTAGTAGGCTCCATCGGTAGGGTAGTAGTAGTCGTCGACTGGGGCAGCTGGCTCCGGGGCTCCGTCGTCTGGTCGCAACAATCGTGTATGGGAAAAGGGGAAGCAAAGCAACCATGAGTACTCATCCAAAGTACTCGCAAGACTTACATCAAAACTATTCTAAGTATACATCAGTATCAAAGGGGTGGCTGTATCTGTGGACTAGACTGCAGAATGCCGGAATAGAGAGAAAGGCCTAGCCTAACGAAGTCTAGCATCTTCAACGTCTTGCAGCATTAGAAGAGAGTAGATTAGTACATAAATATAGCAGTAGCAATAAGTATAAGTAGCCACGCCCAAAGATCCTTCCTCGACTCCCTACGAGAAAGCGATCCCAGAGCTATAATATTCAAACCACTTCTAGTTGTAGAAGATCGGGATATTTTCCGAGCATCCTGTTACCGTGGACACGGCTATTCGAATAGATATACTTCCCTGCAGGGGTGCACCAACTTACCCAACACGCTTGATTAACTCTGGCCGGACACACTTGCTCGGTCCATGCCTGGCCTCGGCTGATCGACACGTCGTAGCCCTACCTAGGTTCAACAAAGAAGCCAGCACACCGGTCTACTCCCTAAGCACTCAGGGGTCTTGGGCCCATCGCCCTTTGCAGTCCTGCGCGTTGCGTGGGCAGCCGGGACCAGACCTAGCCCCTGTATACACACGCAGGCTTTCGCGGTCCACCCGGGCGCGCGCCGCTCAATCGCTGACATCTGAAGAACTTCGGCTGATACATACGACGTCGAGTGCCCATACTATTCCCGCGTGGTGGTTAGTGCGATAAGGCCAGAGGCCTACTCAGATTATATATCCTAACCCATTAGTGCGTTGGGAGCTCGCGGAAATGAGCAGAGATCCATGATCATGTGACCCCGTCGCCCCGTCTCGTGGACCTACGGCAAGGGCTAAGAATGCCCGGCCGTGCCACGTAATCATCTCGCGGGTACCCTCATGGTCAACCCGACTCCACATCACATCACTCGCGGGTACCCCTCGGGGCCAACCCGACTTTATCAAGTATCTGTAGTAAGTCAAAGTATCCGTGTGTCTACAACATCTAGAAGGAATCCGAGGAATCACCCTCGTTGGATTCCCACTAGATGTATCCGTCAAGGTGAATCTGGAGGAATCACCCTCGATGGCATTCACACTTGCGGGGTTGCACGACAGAAGCTTCATCGGAGGTGGTGAAAGAGGAATCACCCTCGGTAACCCACAACCGACTTGCTGTACTACAGAGGCAACATCATGAGTGAGATAAGAGGTATCACCCTTGGCACTCGTTGGTAACTCTGTAGAGTCGTACAACTTAGGGGTGTGCGGTGATGTGCTAGTCTCAGCCCGCCGATCACATCGATCGGGGCACTGGTAACTAAGCGGGGCAACTAGAACAAGGAAGAGGGGTCACTAATGGATTACTACCCACCTATACTAAGCATTTAGGATAGCACGTAAGGTATCAATAGCAGCTTACAAAAACAGGCTATGCATCAGAATAGGTATTTCGGAACAACAACTGTAGCAATTCTAATGCAAGCAGGAAGGAGAAAGAATAGGTGATATAGGCATGTTCAAGGGGGTTTGCTTGCCTGGAAGCTCTGCGGCAAAAGAGGGGTCGTTGACGGTGTAGTCGTGCTCCGGAGCTGCGTCGGTCTTGGGGTCTACTGGAGAGAAGAGGGGGAAGAAACAATAAATAAAAGCAAACAAATGCAACATAGATGCATGGCATGGCAATATGCAGTGTTAGAGGTGACCTAATGCAATGCTACACGTTGCAGACGAAGCGGGAAAATATCTGGGATATTTTCCCGGCCTTAGGCAGTTTTCGGACAGTTAAACCGGAGGGGGGAAGTTCCAAGTTCAGCTAGAAAGGAGTGATGGTCAAGCATTTTGACCACATATTCGGATTCGTCTCGTTTTTCTGATCAACTTTCATGTATAAAAAATTTCGATCCGAGCTACGGTTTATTTTCTCTGAATTTTCAAAGATTTAAACCATTTTCCGAAAATCCTGGAATTAAATCTAATTCGAAATTAACAGAAAAGGATTTACTATGTCAGCGTGATGTCAGCATGACGTCAGCAAGTCAACCCAGCTGGTCCAGGTCAAACCTGACAGCTGGGTCCCACATGTCAGTGACTCTGGATTAAACAGAGACTAATTTAATTAATTAGGGGTTAATTAGCACGTGGGCCCCACATGTCAGTGTCTAATTAGCTAACTAATTAATTTTATTTATAAAAATGGTTTAGTTAGCGGTGGGGCCCGCCTGTCAGTGACTGGAGTTGCCCAGTCAGCACGTTGACTGGATCAACCCAGTCAACTGGGGCCAGGGGGCCCACTGGCAGTGACCTAGGGGTGGCCCCCAGGTGTGCCACGTCGGCGGCGGCCGACGGCACGTTGCCGGCGACGCCAAAACACGGCGGCGACGTGCTGGCCGCGTCGGGATTTTGCTACGGCGAACCATTTGGCGTGCGCGATAGCTCGTTCGAATGAGCGGACGACGCCACGTCGTTTGGTCGCGGTGGCTCGGCCGGAAGTGGCCGGAGTTGACCGGAACGACCACGGCGAGCGGCGGTCGGAATCGGGCAACGGCGTTTACGGCGATGCGGGGCACGGGGAGGTGAGCTAGCTAGCGCGTTGGGCTCCTACGCGTGTGCCAAGCACATTGCCGTGCTCGGTTGAGCTCGACAGCGAGCGTGGCCACGACGACGAGCATGACGGCGGCGATGGGTACGGCCACGGCGAGAAACTAGCTAGGGGACGCGCACGAGCTCGGAGAGAGAGGGGAAAGGGGCGGTGCTCACCGGGGAGGCTCACAGTGGCCCGTTGATAGCTTTGCAGCACAGCACGGCGGCGAATCGATGGCGGCCGCGGAGGAAGAGGAAGGCAGGGACGGCGATGCGGTGGCTCCCGGCTCGAATGGCTCGGCATAGGGGCCGTAGTCGAGCACGGCGCAGCTCGCAGACACGGTGGCAAGGCAGGAGGAGCTCGGTGGCCGCGGGATCGATGGCGTGCGGCGGCGGAGGCTCTCGGGCGAGCTCGTAAACGGGCGAGAGAGAGCGAGAGAGGAGGGGAGAATGGATAGGGACGAGTGACGGGGCCAAGGGGAGTTGCCCTTATCCCCTCGCCGTCCTGGGGCGTCGCTGTGTCGGCAGCTCACCGGAGCGCGCGCGCGCGGCCGGTGGCGCGTTGACACGCACAGCAGAGAGAGAGGAGGGAGACGGTAGAGGTGGGCTGGGCCGCACTGTGGACTTAGGCCCAGTCCATAGTAGTTTTTCTCCTTTTCCCTTTTTATTTTTCTGTTTTTCTTTTCCAGCAGCCCTTTTGCATTTTCTTTAGCCATCAAATGACTTTGCAAAAATGTGGAGCTGGTCAAAACAAATACTAGGGAATATGGTGCACTGCCACAAAAAGTTTGGGCAATTTTTGAATCCATTTAAATTTTTCATAAATGAAATGGCATTTAAATTGCTGTTTTGCACTGTTTTAAATGCTCTAGTCCATTTTAGCAAATAGGTGATGTTGTTTTCCTGAACAATAATTTGTTTTGGAACGTTTGCTACAACATGAACTATTTTCCAGCAATTTTTTAGCAACTTCAAATTTCACTTATGATTTGCATTGAATTCAGTGGAGGAATTTGAAATGAGATATGAATCCACTTTGATCAAGCATTGCAAATCACAGAGACTTAATTAGTATAATCATCATGGATCACTGTTGCTCATTACAGAGGGGTGTTACAAGTTGTTTGATGCATATCGAATAATCAACTCACGGATACTTGTGGTGACATTGGAGTATCTAGGTGACATTAGAGTTGGTTGATGCGTATCATATGGTGTTATTTTAGTACGAACTCTGGGGCTGTTCGTGACACTTATAGGGATGGCTCAATAGATCGATCGGAAAGAATAACTTTGAGGTGGTTTCGTACCCTACAACAATTTCTATCTTATGTTCTCCGCTAATATGAACTTTGGAGTGATTCTTTATCACACGTTGAGGGACTGTTATATGATCCAATTATGTTAGCATTGTTGAGATATTGCACTAGTGTATGAACCCTAGGCCTTGTTTTCAAGCATTGCAATACTGTTTGTGCTCCGTTTTATCAATTGCTATCTTGCTGTTTTTTATCTTTCTGATTACAAAAACCTATATCTACTATCCATACTACACTTGTATCACCATCTCTTCGCCGAACTAGTGCACCTATACAATTTGCCATTGTATTGGGTGTGTTGGGGACACAAGAAATTTCTTGTATTTGGTTGCAGGGTTGTTTGAGAGAGACCATCTTCATCCTACACCTCCCACGGATTGATAAACCTTAGGTCATCCACTTGAGGGAAAATTGCTACTGTCCTACAAAACTCTGTGCTTGGAGTACCAACACGAGTCTACAAGAATAAGTTGTGTAGTAGACATCAAGCTCTTTTCTGGCACCGTTGCCGGGGAGGTGAGTGCTTGAAGGTATATCTTTAGATCTTGCAATCGAATCTTTTAGTTTCTTGTTTTATCACTAGTTTGGTTTATAAAAGAAAACTACAAAAAAATGGAATTGAGGTTGCCTCATATTATTCATCTTTATAATGTCTTTCTTGAAAATGATGGATCGGAAAATTGTGCTCAATTAATAGAAGAAGAATTCAATAAAATGTTTGGCATAAAATCTTTGAATGATAAGCATGATTGCAATGTTGCTAGTATGAATTCCTTGAATATCCATGATGCTAATGATATGCAAAGCCATAAGCTTGGGGATGCTATGTTTGATGAAGATGATATTTTTACTCCCCCAAGTTTTGATGAGAAAATTTATTATGATGATTGCATGCCTCCTATTTATGATGATTATAATTAAAGTGGATTTGGAGAGGTCATGACTTTATTTAAAGATGATTCCACTATTTTGGAAGAGGTTTCAATTGATTATGACAACAAAGTTGCTATCTATGATGATTATTGTGATGACATGTATGCTATAAAGAATAATGATTACCATGAAACTTGTCATCATGATTTTAATTTTCAATTGGATTATGTCAATCAAGCATTACATGATAGTTATTTTGTTGAGTTTGCTCCCACTATTATGAAGGAGAAGAAATTTGCTTTTGTGGAGAGTAACAAAATTTCTATGCTTGTAGGTCATGAAAAGAATGCTTTATGTGATAGCTATATTGTTGAATTCTTCATGATGCCACTGAAAATTATTATGAGAGAGGATCATATGCTTGTAGGTGTTGCAATAATATCAAATTTCCTCTCTATGTATTGAAAGTTTTGAAGTCATGCTTGTTTTGCCTTCCCATGCTGGTTGATTCTTGCTCCCACAAATTGTTTTCTCACAAAATCCCTATGCATAGGAAGTGGGTTAGGCTTAAATGTGCTAGTTATATGCTTCATGATGCTCTCTTTGTGTTTCAATTCTCTACTTTTATGCGGGCATCATTGAAATCATCATGCCTAGCTAAAAGGCATTAAAGAAAAGTGCTTGTTGGGAGACAACCCAACATTTATACCTACTGTTTTTGTGTGTTCACATGATTAATCTACTGTAGTAATCATGTTTTATATGTTTTCTTTCAATAATGTGCCAAGTAAAGCCTTTGGGATAGTGTGGATGCTTGTTGATTTGATTCTGTGCAAAAACAGAAACTTTTGCGTCCAGTGCTGGAATTTCTATTCTGTACTGGAGCGTGAGAAAATTCTGAAATTTTTACACAGTATTGGGTTACAAATTGTTTACGTTGTCCTATTTTTCAGAATTTTTGGAGGTACAGAAGTATGGTTTTTAAATCGCTCACTACATGCTGTTCTGTTTTTGACAGATTCTGTTTTTGGTGCATAGTTTGCTTGTTTTAGTGTTTCCATAGCTTATATTGAGTAATATAAATTGTGGAAATGATAGAATACAGTAGGAATTATGTGATAACAATTATGAATCTTTTCTTGGCAGTACCTAAGTGGATGATTTTTTTTATCATACTAACCTATCTCACAAGTTCCGTTAAGTTTTGTGTGATTGAAGTTTTCAAGTTTAGGGTAAGATATCGATATGAGGAGAATAAGGAGTGGCAAGACCCTAAGCTTGGGGATGCCCAAGGCACCCCAAGTTAATATTCAAGGAAGACTCAAGTGTCTAAGCTTGGGGATGCCCCGGAAGGCATCCCCTCTTTCGTCTTCAACACTATCGGTAACCTCACTCGAAGCTATATTTTTATTCGTCACATAATATGAGTTTTGCTTGGAGCGTCATTTTATTCTGTTGATATTTGCTTGCTGTTATCAATAATCATGTTTTGTATCTTTTAGTTCAATAAAATGTCAATTATAGCCTTTACCATGCTCAGTTTGCAAGTTCATGTGTTGCTGTCTGAAAACAGAAAGTTTTATGTTATGTCCAGAATATTCCTGAATAGTCAGAATATGATAAAAATCTGAAATTTTTACACAGTAAGAATGCATGAGTTCTGTGTCACGTGGTAATTTTTCAGAATTTTCAGAGTTAGGGAAGTATGAATTTTAAATCCCCCTTTACAGACTGTTCTGTTTTCGCAGATTGCTGTTATAGTTGCATATGTTTGCTTGTTTAATGATTCTATTTGAGGATAGGAGTATTAAATATGCAGAGGCATTTAGCATGCAATGTTAAATTATAATTTTAGTGATTTGCTACAGTAGAGAATGTTAAGGTTTTGAGTTGATTTATACTAACTTACCTCACGAGTTCCTGTTGAGTTTTGTGTGGATGAAGTTTTTAAGATTTAGGAGAAGCCATGATATGAGAGGAATTAAGGAGACACAAGAGCTCAAGCTTGGGGATGCCCAAGTCATCCCAAGATAACATTACAAGAAGTCTCAAGCAACTAAGCTTGGGGATGCCCGGTTGGCATCCCACCTTTCTTCATCAACACCTATCGGTTAGCCTAAGTTTTTACTTCTTCACATGATATGTGCTATTCTTGGAGTGTCCTTTTATTTTCATTTTGTTTGCTGTTTTAATAAAATTATCATGATCTGAAATCTTTATTTGGAGAGAGTCTTCACATAGCTACTTAATTGTTTAACTACTCATTGATCTTCACTTATATCTTTTGGAGTAGTTTGTCATACACTCTCATGCTTCACTTATATTATTTTGAGAGTTGACAATAGTAATGGCAATATGCTTAAGATATGAATTTGGTCCTAATGTGATGGATATTTAAGAAGGATATAATAAAAACTTTTATGTAGACCACTGAATATGGTAAGTTTGATTCCTTGCAATAGTTTTGCGATATGAAGGTGATAATATGTGAGTCATGTTAGTGAGTAATTGTGATTAAGTAAGAATACTGGTGTTAAGGTTTTTGATTTCCTATGCATGCACGTAAAGTCAATAGTTATGCAACGAAGTTATATCCTACTTATGGTGCATTATTCAGTGTTAGTTATGTTCAATGCATGTTTATGACCGTTTTCGTTTTTTGGTTGGTCGCTTCTCAATCTATTTGCTAGCCTTCACTTGTACTAAGCGGGAATGCTGCTTGTACATCCAATTCCTTAAACCCAGAGTTGTGCCATATGAGTCCACCATACCTACCTATATGCGGTATTTCCATGCCGTTCCAAGTAAATTTGCATGTGCCAACTCTAATTATTCAAAATAATTTTCCGTTTTGTGTGCCCGTACCGCTCATGAAGCGGCACGGGGTGGCCAATATTTTCCATGCTAGGTGTGTTATTCTCACGATGAGTGTTTATTCACTTGTCATTGCACGAGAGAGTGGCTGGTAATAGGGATGCCCAGTCCCGTAATGAGTCAAAAAAAATAATAACAAAATTCCTTGGAAAGTGTTGGTATGGAGGGCACCCGTGGATACAGCTAGCCATGGATTGTGAAAGAATGGTGGAAAGGAAATAAACTTTATTTTCTGTTTGGGAACCGCCTATGATGTGTCTAGCATGGAAAATATTGGGAATTCTCGGTCGTTTTCGTTGACAGGAAAAGCATGCCTCTCAAAAATACTTTTATCTCTCTAATTTAAGCTTTGAGCTCTGGCACATTTGCAAATCTCTACTTCCCTCTGCGAAGGGCCTATCTATTTACTTTTATGCAATTTTTATTTTTAGTTTGAGTCTCCATCTTCTCTTACAAAGCACCAACTAGAGAGCACTATTGTCATACTTGTGCATTGTGTGTAGCTAATATTGAGTGTGTTTCATGAATGGATCAATGATTGAGCATAATGGGCTAGGGATAACTTTCTTTAGCGTTGATATTTTGAAAGACATGGTTGCTTGTTAGTATGCTTGAGTATTTATGTCTTCATGTCAAATTATAGACTATTTCTTTGAATCATTCAAGTCCAAGTGTCCATGCAATAAAAGAAAAGATTATATGATGATTATGATAGGTAGCATTCCACATCAAAATTTCTGTTTTTAATTCCTACTTTATCATGATGAGTTTTATGAGAAAAAGTTGATGTTATGATGCTAGAAAAAGTGGTTGGAATTATCATTGATCAAACTTATGCACTATGCTAGCATTCACACTTCATAAATTATTTCTTTTATCATTTACCTACTCGAGGACGAGCAGGAATTAAGCTTGGGGATGCTGATACGTCTCCAACGTATCTATAATTTATGAAGTATTCATGCCATGTTTATTATAGTTTTGTATGATTTTGGTGCACTTTTATATGACTTTTATATGATTTTTATGGACTAACATATTGACCTAGTGCCCAGTGCCAGTTGCTGTTTTCTACTTGTTTTTAGTTTTCCAGAAAATCCATATCAAATGAAGTCCAAATGCAGCGAAACTTTTTGACGATTTTTTCTGGAAGGAAACAGACCCTGGAAGCTTCAGAGGAGCAGCAGAAGAGCCACAGGGGCCCCACGAGCCACCTGGGCGCGCCTGCCCCCCAGGCGCGCCCTGGTGCCTCGTGGGCCCCCTGTGGCACCTCTTTGCGTGATTTCAACGCTGAAAAATCCTATATATTCAGAAACCCCTGAAAGTTAACCTAGATGAGTTTTTACGCTGCCGCAAGCCTATGTACCAAGGAGATCCCATCTGGAGCCCTTTTTCGGCACCCTGCCGGAGGGGGGAAATCATCATCGGAGGCCATCTTCATCATCCCAGCGGTCTCCATGATGAGGAGGGAGTAGTTCATCCTCGGGGCTGAGGGTATGTACTAGTAGCTATGTGTTTGATCTCTCTCTCTCGTGTTCTTGATATGGCACGATCTTGATGTACCGCGAGCTTTGTTAATATAGTTGGATCATATGGTGTTTCTCCCTCTCTATCTTGTTGTGATGAATTGAGTTTTTACCTTTGAGGTTTCACTATTATCGGATTGAATATTTTTATGGATTTGGGAACACTTGATGTATGTCTTGCATATGAATACCCGTGGTGACAATGGGGTATTATATTGATTCACTTGATATATGTTTTGGCACTCAACTCTCGGATTCCCGAGGTGACATTGGGGTAATCTATGCATAGGGGTTGATGCACGTTTTCGTCCTACTTTCTCCGGTAGAAATCTTGGGGCACTCTTTGAAGTTCTTTGTGTGGATTGAATATTATGATCTGAAGTTGTTTGATGCATATCGAATAATCAACTCACGGATACTAGTGGTGACATTGGAGTATCTAGGTGACATTAGAGTTGGTTGATGCGTATCATATGGTGTTATTTTAGTACGAACTCTAGGGCTGTTCGTGACACTTATAGGGATGGCTCAATAGATCGATCGGAAAGAATAACTTTGAGGTGGTTTCATACCCTACAACAATTTCTATCTTATGTTCTCCGCTAATAGGAACTTTGGAGTGATTCTTTATCACACGTTATATGATCCAATTATGTTAGCATTGTTGAGAGATTGCACTAGTGAAAGTATGAACCCTAGGCCTTGTTTTCAAGCATTGCAATACCGTTTGTGCTCCGTTTTATCAATTGCTACCTTGCTGTTTTTTATTTTTCAGATTACAAAAACCTATATCTACTATCCATACTACACTTGTATCACCATCTCTTCGCCGAACTAGTGCACCTATACAATTTGCCATTGTATTGGGTGTGTTGGGGACACAAGAGATTTCTTGTATTTGGTTGCAGGGTTGTTGAGAGAGACTATCTTCATCCTACACCTCCCACGGATTGATAAACCTTAGGTCATCCACTTGAGGGAAAATTGCTACTGTCCTACAAAACTTTGCACTTGGAGGCCCAACACGAGTCTACAAGAAGTTATGTAGTAGACATCAGGTACCCCGGTTCAAACTTATGACAGATAAAGTTATGAAGGAAGCACATGATACACCTCTGTCTATTCATCCGGGTAGTACCAAGATGTATCACGACATTCGTCAAAGGTACTGGTGGTCTAAAATGAAGCAAGACATTGCTCGCTATGTTGCTGAATGTGATGTTTACCGTCTCGTTAAGGCAGAACATCAAAAGCATGCTGGACTTCTGCAACCGCTTCCTATCCCTGTATGAAAATGGGACAAGGTTCAAACGGATCTCATTACTGGCCTTCCCAAGTCACAGAAGGGTCACGATGCTATTCTTGTCGTCGTCGACCAATTCTCCAAAGTTGCACATTTTCTGCCAGTCAAGGAGACGATCACTGCTAGTCAGTTAGTAGATTTGTATATCACCAGAATTGTATCACTCCACGGTATTCCGAAGTAGATCAGTTCAGACCGTGGCAGCCTCTTCACCTCAAAGTTCTGGGAAAGTTTCCAAGAAGCTATGGGAACTCATATAACCTGGAGCTCTGCTTATCACCCCCAGTCCCAAGGTCAAGTTGAACAAGTTAACCAAGTGCTTGAAGATATGCTACGTGCTTGTGTCATCTCATTTGGCAAAAAGTGGGAAGAATCTCTCCCGTATGCTGAATTCTCATACAACAACAGCTATCAAGCTAGCTTGAAGATGGCTCCCTTCGAGGTATTATATGGACGTAAGTGCAGAACCCCTCTGAATTGGTCAGAAACTGGGGAACGACCGCTCATTGGTCCGGATATTATCCAACAAGCTGAAGAGCAAGTCCGTATTGTCCGGGAAAATCTCAAGATGGCCCAGTCTCGCCAGAAGAGCAATTATGATCATAAACACTAGGAATCGATCTATCAACCTGGTGAACAAGCTTATCTGCGTGTCACTCCTTTGAAGGGCACTCATCGGTTTGGGATCAAGGGCAAGTTAGCTCCTTGCTACATTGGACCCTTTCGTATTCTCGCCAGACGTGGATATGTGGCTTATAAATTGGAATTGCGGATATGTCTCCAACAGAGCAGTCCACGAAATACTTTTTCCACCGCCGCAAGCTTCTGTTCTCGAGAGATCCCATCTGGAGGCCTTTTCCGGTAATCCGTCGGTGGGGGAATCGATCACGGAGGGGCTCTACATCATCCTTGCTGCCCTTCCGATGATGTGTGAGTAGTTTACCACAGACCTTCGGGTCTGTAGTTAGTAGCTAGATGGCTTCTTCTCTCTTTTTGATCTTCAATACAATGTTCTCCTTGATGTTCTTGGAGTTCTATCCGATGTAATCACTTTTTGCGGTGTGTTTGTTGGGATCCGATGAATTGTGAGTTTATGATTAGATTATCCATGAATATTATTTGAGTTTTCTCTGAACTCTTTTATGCGTGATTATTATAGCTTCGTATTTCTCTCCGATCTATTGATTTGGTTTGGCCAACTAGGTTGATTTATCTTGCAAATGGGAGAGGTGCTTTGTAATGGGACATGACACATATGTATCGTTGCTATTAAGGGTAAAAAGATGGGGTTTATTCATGCGTGAGTTTACTTTGTCTACATCATGTCATCTTGCTTAAGGCGTTACTCCGTTCTTTATGAACTTAATACACTAGATGCATGCTGGATAGCGGTCGATGTGTGGAGTAATAGTAGTAGATGCAGGCAGGAGTTGGTCTACTTGTCTCGGACGTGAGGACTATATACATGATCATTGCCTTGGATATCATCATGATTATTTGCTTTTCTATCAATTGCCCAACAGTAATTTGTTCACCCACCGTATGCTATTTTCAAGAGAGAAGTCTCTAGTGAAAACTATGGCCCCCGGGTCTATCTTAATTATATATTGAAAATCCTTAAAATACCTTCACTACTGGAATCAGAGAATTTGCCATCAGTCCATTCTTTGTCGTCTGCTAGCGGACGTCAAAGAAGGTCTTTGCCGTCTGCTTCCACAAAGCAGACGGCAAAGAAAGGACTCATGGCAAAGAAATTTTTTGCCGTCAGTACACTCTTTGCCGTCTGTTAGCGGACGGCAAAGAGATTTTTTGCCGTCAGTACACTCCTTGCATGTTAGCGGACGGCAAAGAGCCAAAAGACAGACGACAAAGAGCTCAGCTGGGCCCCACTGGACCGTGCAGTTGGTTAGGTCAAATGGAATACATTTTGCCGTCTGCTAGCAGATGGCAAAGTGTCTTTAAGCAGACGGCAAAGATCGGCGGACGGCAAATATTTGACTTAACTAACGGCCGCCCCCCATCCCTCTCTCTCTCTCTCTCTCTCTCTCTCTCTCTCTCTCTCTGCCTCTCTCTCCCCGACGACCACCATGACCCCGCCGCCCTCACCACCCGCCGCCGCCCCACCACCCGGCGCCCGGCCGCTGCCGCCGCCCCGCCGCCCCACCACCAGCCACCCCGCCGCCCCGGCGGCCCCGGATCCCCGCCGCCCCCGCCGCCCGGCCGCCCCCTCCGGTGAGCATTGTTTTTTCTCTATTTTTTTTTCATTTAATTTCTGCTAGAAAGAACTAGTTATAATTAGGTTAATTAGTTAGAACTAGTTAGAACTAGTTATTAGTTTAGAAAAGAATTAGGTTAATTAGTCATAATTAGAAGAAGAAGAAAAAAGATGAAAAAAAAAAGAAGAAGAAAAGAAGAATAAGTAGAAGAAGAGGAAAAAGGAAAAGAAGGAAGAAGAAGAAGAAGAAGAAGAAGAAGAAGAAGAAGAAGAATAAGAAGAAGAAGAAGAAGAAGAGGAGGAGGAGGAGAAGAAAAGAAGAAGAAGAAGAAGAAGAAGAAGAAGAAGAAGAAGAAGAAGAAGAAGAAGAAGAAGAAGAAGAAGAAGAAGAAGAAGAATAAGAAGAAGAAGAAGAAGAAGAAGAAGAAGAAGAAGAAGAAGAAGAAGAAGAAGAAGAAGAAGAAGAAGAAAAAGAGGAGAAGAGGAGAAGAAGAGGAAAAAGGAAAAGAAGGAAGAAGAAGAAGAAGAAGAAGAAGAAGAAGAAGAAGAAGAAGAAGAAGAAGAAGAAGAAGAAGAAGAAGAAGAAGAGGAGGAGGAGAAGAAAAGAAGAAGAAGAAGAAGAAGAAGAAGAAGAAGAAGAAGAAGAAGAAGAAGAAGAAGAAGAAGAAGAAGAAGAAGAAGAAGAAGAAAAAGAGGAGAAGAGGAGAAGAAGAAGAAGAGTAGAAGAAGAGGAAGAAGAAGAAAAAGAGGAGAAGAGGAGAAGAAGAGGAAAAACAGAAGAAGAGGAGAAGAAGAAGAAGAAAAAGAGGAGAAGAAGAAGAAGGAATAGAGGAGAAGAAGAATAAAATAGAAAAGTAGTTATATATATATATATATATATAGATTTTTTATCGGGATTGAATATTCGTGTTGATCGGGTGGATTTAAATGTGCAGTTGTTTCGTCGCTGCGAGGGTCTGGTCTTCGACGACCTCCCCGTGTGTTCGATGACCTCCCCTGCGTTCGTGGGTGAGCACAAATGACATCTCCTCCTCCCCCCTTAATTTGCTCTGTTCCGGTCTTCGTGCCGATGAAACTTGCTAGCTATAGGTGTCTTCAATCATCAGTATGCGTGACCAGTATGCGTCTCCCGTTCGAAAGGGTTACAGTTATAAATATGCATGCATTTGCATATTTATAACCGTGATTCTTTCGAATTGTCCAATGTTATCCATGGACAGCCCGAGTATGTGTAGATTGGGTTCGTTTTCCCATGCTCTACTCCGGATCCGATGCAGAATTTTGTCAGTGCCTCCCTGTTGTTCTCCGGGTACACATCCTCTCTGTTTATTGCCGAGACGTGTATCAGGAGAACAGCGGGGAGGTGCTGCCGAAATTTTGCGTCGGATCCGGAGCAGAGCATGGGAAAACGAACCCAATCTACACATACTCGGGTGGGATTAGGACCTATCTTTACCTATTAGCGTGTAGGTTGCATGGACGTAATAAAATTGACAAACTTCATTAACTAATGAATATATATGCTGAATTATATATATATATATATATATATATTTGTTGTGTGTTTAGTAGGTAGGCCAGATGAGTGATCGTGCGTGGATGTACACCGACCACACTAGTTAGGAAGACATGACCAATGAATGGTTAACAAAAACCAAGGGGTTTGTGAAAGCCGCATTTGCAAATGGCCAGAGAAAAACCTGGTGCCCCGTGTTAGGTGCGACAACTTTTCACAGAGGACAGAGGGTGAAATGGGTAAACACCTGCAAAAGTGGGGTTTTACGCCTGATTATACGGTGTGGACATTTCATGGTGAGTCTGCCCAACGTACCAGAGCTGAGGTGGTTCGTCGTCGCACCGACGAGCATGGTACCGGGATCGAAGACATGGTGCAAGACTTTGATGATGCTCGAGATTCGGACGATGAGATGGAGGAATCTGCAAAGGCCTTCAATGAAATGTTGGAGTCTTCAAAACGTCCTCTCCACGAGCACACTGCGCTTTGTCAGCTGGATGCCATCGCACAAGTAATGGCTCTGAAGGCTCAATTCAACTTGGGCAGAGAATGCTACGCCGCGATGATGACACTATTTGGACGCTTTCTACCCAAAGGCCATGTACTGCCTGCAAACCTGTACCAGTCGGACAAAATCCTCCGTGTACTTAAGATGCCCTATGAGAAGATAGATGCCTGTGAGAAAGGATGTGCCTTATTTAGGCTTGAGTATGCGGACTTGAACTATTGTCCCATTTGCAAGTCTTCCAGGTATGTTGTGGTAGACAACGGTATGGGTGAGAAGAGGCAGACCAAAATCCCCGTTAATGTTCTTCGGTATCTGCCAATCGTACCAAGACTTCAACGTCTTTTCATGGTCGAAGAGATGGCCAGACAGATGACATGGCACAAATTGGGCAAAAGAACCGAACTAGATGCAGATGGGAATCAGATGTTGGGTATGTGGTTTGCTTCATGATTCATGCAATTCATTCTTCATGCTAGCTTGAGCCCTTTACTAATACTTTGTTCCTCTCTTTTAGGCGCGACACAATAACACGGAGGTGCCAGAGGTGTACGACCTCTATGCCATGGCCCATACTGCCTCGTACAAGAAGGCCAAGGCATTCTCTGAGTCTGACCTCGATCATCCAGAACAGTTCACCAACATCTCCTCCCACCACAAGCTCGTGATGTACAACAAGGTGGCGAAGGCGAGGAAAGGGGAGGACTATAACCCGAGCCGGAATCCTATTGATCCAGAGCTGGTGATGATAGCTGGTCGCGGGAGGCCCCATGGCTCGATAGCCATTGGAGATGGACTGATACGTTGTCCTCTCACTCTCCCGGAGATCAAGGTGCGCCAAACGAGCTCCTCGCCTGAGATAAGGGCTCGTCCACGGCCAGTCGATCTCGCCATCGAGGTTAGTTATACGGACTCAGATATCTTTCCTCCATCACATTGTGTGTGCGGCCATCGATGATTACAATGCTAACGAGGAGTGGTGTTGCAGGCTGCTCTTCAGAAAGAGAGAGCGACAACCCAGGCGCTTCTGGAGGAGAGGGACCGAGTGGCGGCGGTGAAGGAACGGCTGGCGGAGGAGAAGACGGCTAGGTTGTTGGAGGAGGAGAGGGCACGGAATGACACGGCTCACCTGGCCATGTACGAGCTCCTCGTGGTAAGTTTCTTCTGCATATTAGCCAAATCATGCAAGTAATGTTCGTTTCATTACTAACTAATATGACTGACTCGTCAAAACCAAATGTGCAGTCTGTGTGCGAGAAGACCGGTCAGACCCCTCCGCCGATGCCCGTCATTACTCGGGTGGGAACGGTGAGTTTCATTTGAATGGTCATTAGTTACTAGTCTTAACATTTGAGTGTCATCATGCTAACGAGACATTGCAAATGATCTTTGGTGCAGCATAACTCCGGAGCCGCATCGCACAACCCTTCTCCAGGGCTTTTTCCAGGTGAAACCGCCCCGAGCAACTCCGGTGCTTGACCTCCGTGATGACGACGACGGTAAGTTTTCTCTAGTTAGCCCTAATATGCCACATACTTAGCTTATTTTCCCCAAAAAAGACATACTTAGCTAACTATCCTCCAAAATGACATAATTAGCTTATTTAGTTCATTTATGACATAATTAGCTTAGTTAGGTCAAAAATGGCATAATAACCTTTGTTAGCTCATAAATGTCATATACTTAGCTTATTTTCCTCCAAAATGACATAATAAGCTAAGTTAGCTCAATAATGACCTATACTTACCTAAGTTAGCTCAATAATGACCTATACTTACCTTCGTTTCCTCCAAAATGACATAATAAGCTTAGTTAGCTCAAAAATGGCACAATTACCTAGGTTAGGTCAATAATGACCTATACTTACCTTATTTTCCTCCAAAATGACATAATATGCTTAGTTAGCTCTAAAATGGCATAATTACCTAAGTTAGCTCTAAAATGACACAAATAAGGAATAAGAAGAAGAAAAACAAGGAAGAGGAGAAAAAGAAAGAATAGAAGAAGAAAGAGAAGAAAAAGAAAGAATAAAAGAAGAAGAATGAGAAGGAAAAGGATAAAAAGATAGAAGAGAAGAAGAAATATGAGAAAAAGAGAGAAGAAGAAGAAACTATATTCTTTTTCTTCCTTTTTCTCTTCTTTCTTTTTCTCCATCTTCTACTCATTCTTATTCTTATTCTTCTTCTTTCTTCTTCTTTCTTTCTTCTTATTATTTTTCTTCTCTTTCTTCTTCTTCTTCTTCTTCTTCTTCTAGTCTTCTTCTTCTTCTTCTAACTTTCTTACTCCCATTTTTGCAGATTTGATTCACTTCATGGAAGCTGGCATTGATGGACTACTAGTGTTTAGTTTTTGTTTTGATTTGTATTGATGAACAATGTGAAACTATGTATGTATATATGGATGAACTCCTTGACACTATGTATGTATTGGATCTTTTAATACCCTATGTGTTCTCTTTGCATTGATGGACTGCTGATGTTGGATACATGGCCTATGCTTCAGCTTGAAACTATATATATCATATTTGTGTTTTGAAAATGCAGGGAAATAACAGAAAACAGACAAAAAAGTGGCAATACAGGCACTTTGTCGTCTGCCAGCCGACGGCAAAGCACTTTGTCGTTGGTAGGCGGACGGCAAAGGGGCCACGTGGCAGCAACCTGTGCAACCTGTGCAACCTGGGAGCACTATGTCTGACCAGTTTGGTCATTTTGCCATCCGCTGGCAGACGGCAAAGACAAGGCAGGCAGACGGCAAAGGCAAAGCAGAAGTGACGTGCAGCGGCAGGCCGGCTGACGTCACTAAGCAGACGGCAAAGGAAGTGCTTGTTTGCCGTCAGCAGGCAGACGGCAAAGTCTGCCGTTAGCCACCTAACGGGGCTAACAGCTATACGTTGCCGTCCACTAGCTTTGCCGTCAGCTTAGCCAGGAGGACCGACGGCAAATGTCTTTGCCGTCCGCTATGCGTCTGCAGACGGCAAAGTAGCTCATTACCATGACTTCCAGTGCCGAAAATTGGGTCGTCAGCCAGCAGATGGCAAAGCTGTTTGCCGTCTGTGGGCTGGTCCTTTGCCGTCTGTTATGGCAGACGGCAAAGTAGCTGATTCCTGTAGTGCTTGCTGCACTTTTACTTTATTTATTTTATTTTGTATTTTAGTTCGATCTATTTATCTATCACCACACAATTTAATCTTGTAATTAACCGCCAAGGGATTGACAACCCCTTGTTCGCGTTGGGTGCGAGGATTTGTTGTTTTGTGTATAGGTACTGCTAACGAGTTGTTGCGTGATTCTCCTACTGGATTGATAACCTTGGTTTCATAACTGAGGGAAATACTTATCTCTATTGTACTGCGTCATCCCCTCCTCTTCGGGGAAATCCCAACACAGCTCACAAGTAGCAGGAAGAATTTCTGGTGCCGTTGCCGGGTAGACATCATCAACATCTATCAAGTACCTACGCATAAACCTTCATCTCCTTGCATTTATTTTATTTGCCTTTGCCTTTCGTTTTCATCTCCGCCACTTCTAAAATAAAAAATTTACAAAAAAACAAAAATATTTTTCGTTTGCCTTTTTCTTGTTTGCTTGATTTGCTCACCTTGTCATCATGACTAGCGTAACTATCCCTCCTTTGTCACTGGATTTTGAAGTGCTTTACTTCAAACAGAAACAAGGAGAAAATCTTAAGGATGCTTGGTATAGGTTAATGGAATCCTACCGCGTTTGCTCTATAAAAGGGGATTTAAAAATTTTGCTTCGCAATTTCTATATAGGTTTAACCATGCATCATAGACAACTTTTGGACTTTGCCGCAAAAGGGAATTTTACTGAAAGTGAGGCCAATACTACCTATGAAATAATAGAGGGTATATTGGGGATTCCACCACCACAAAAGAGTTTTGCTTTTACTCAAGAGGGGGCTCAAATATTAGAAAAATTGAGTGACATGCAGAAAAATTTGGTTGAGTTGCAAAAGTCTAACGAACCTCTTAAAAATATTAGTGGAAACCTCAATCGCATGAACACTTTGATTACTCTATGCAATAAGCGATTGGATATTCTAGACCTTAAAATTGCCTCATTCCCTGAGAATAATGGGAAGCGCAAGGAGCCTCCCGAGTTCGAGAAAACTCCTATAAAGATTACTAAAACCAAAGATGACAATACTTGAAACTATGCGTTATGCCTAGCTAGGGGCATAAAACAATAGCGCTTGTTGGGAGGCAACCCAATGAATAAAATAATTTTTTGCTTTTTATTTCTGTTCTTGTGTGTTTACACAATTATGCTACTGTTATGATTGTATTTTTATGTTTTAATGAGTGTTTGTGCCAAGTAATGCCTTTGGGATGATTTGGAAGATAGTATAATCGATGCTGTTTGGAAAACAGAAAGTTTTGCATCCAGTGCTGAAATTTTAATTCTGTACTGGAGCGTCATAAAAATATGAAATTTTTACACAGTATTGGTATATGAATTTCCAACGTTGTCCTAATTTTTCAGGATTTTTGGAGTTACAGAAGTATATCTTTTAAATAGATCTTTACAGACTGTTCTGTTTTAGACAGATTCTGTTTTTGTTGCATAGTTTGCTTATTTTGATGAATCTATGGATCGTATCGGGGGGTATGAGTCATGGAGAAGTTGGAGTACAGTAGCATTATGCCAATATTAAATATGGATCAATTTACAACAGTACTTAGAGTTAAAGATTTATTTGTTATACTAACGGATCTCACGAAGGTTTTGTTGAGTTTTGTGTGATTGAAGTTTTCAAGTTTTGGGTGAGATCACGATAGATAAAGGAATAAGGAGTGACAAGAGCCTAAGCTTGGGGATGCCCACGGCACCCCAAGGTAATATTCAAGGAAGACTCAAGCGTCCAAGCTTGGGGATGCCCCGGAAGGCATCCCCTCTTTCTTCTACCAACTATCGGTAATTTTACTTGGAGCTATATTTTTATTCATCACATGATATGTGTTTTACTTGAAGCATAGTGTATTATATGAGTCTTTGCTTTGTTTGCTTTTTAGTTTGTCACAATCATCTTTGCTGGACACACCTATTTGAGAGAGCCACACGTTTATCATGATTTGTTAGAATACTCTATGTGCTTCACTTAAATTTTTTGAGCTAGGCAGTTGCTCTAGTGCTTCACTTAAATCTTTTTGAGCATGGCGGTGGCTATATTTTGAAGAAATATTTGAACTCTCATGCTTCACTTATATCATTTTGAGAGTTGATAAGATTAAAATTTTGAAGAAAAATTTGCACTCTCATGCTTCACTTATATTATTTTGAGAGTTGATAAGATTAAAATTTTGAAGAAATACTTGAACTCTCATGCTTCACTTATATTTTTTTGAGAGTTGATAATAGTAATGGTAATTTGCACAAGATATGAATTTGGTCCCAAAGTGATGAATATTCAAGAGGGATATAATAAAATCTTTCATGAAAGATCATTGGATATGAAAAGTTTGATTCCTTGGAATAGTTTTGCGATATGGAGATGATAATATGTGAGTCATGTTAGTGAGTAATTATGATTTAGTAAGAATATTGGTGTTAAGTTTTGTGATTCCCTATGCATGCACATTAAGTCAATAGTTATGCAACGAAATTATATCCTACTTATGGTGCATTATTCGGTGTTAGTTATGTTCAATGCATGTTTATGACCGTTTTTGCTTTTTGGTTGGTTGCTTCTCAATCTATTTGCTAGCCTTCATTTGTACTAAGCGGGAATGCTGCTTGTGCATCCAAACTCTTTAAACCCAAGTTGTGCCAAATGAGTCCACCATATCTACCTATATGCGGTATTTCCATGCCGTTCCAAGTAAATTTGCATGTGCCAACTCTAAAATTTTCAAAATAATTTTCCATTTTGTGTGCCCGTACCGCTCATGAAGCGGCAGGGGGTGGCCAATATTTTCCATGCTAGGTGTGTTATTCTCACGATGAGTGTTTATTCACTTGTCATTGCACGAGAGAGTGGCAGGTAATAGGGATGCCCAGTCCCACAATGAATCAAACATAATAATAACAAATTCCTTGGAAAGTCTTGGTATGGAGGGCACCCGTGGATACGGCTAGCCATAGATTGAGAAAGAATGATCGAAAGGAAATAAACTTTATTTTCTGTTTGGGAACCACCTATAATGTGTCTAGCATGGAAGATATTGGGAATTCTCGATCGTTTTCGTTGACAGGAAAAGCATGCCTCTCAAAACAATTTTATCTCTCTAATTTAAGCTTTGAGCTCTGGCACATTTGCAAATCTCTGCTTCCCTCTATGATGGGCCTATCTATTTACTTTTATGCAATTTTTATTTTTATTTTGAGTCTCCATCTTCTCTTACAAAGCACCAACTAGAGAGCATTATTGTCATACTTGTGCATTGTGTGTAGCTAACATTGAGTGTGTTTCATGAATGGATAAATGATTGAGCATAATGGGCTAGGGATAACTTTCTTTAGCGTTGATATTTTGAAAGACATGGTTGCTTGTTAGTATGCTTGAGTATTTATATCTTCATGTCAAACTATAGACTATTGCTTTGAATCATTCCAGTCCAAATGTCCATGCTACAAAAGAAAAGAATATATGATGAATATGATAGGTAGCATTCCACATCAAAACTTCTATTTTTATCATTTACCTACTCGAGGACGAGCAGGAATTAAGCTTGGGGATGCTTGATACGTCTCCAACGTATCTATAATTTTTGATTGTTCCATGCTATTATAGTATCAATCTTGGATGTTTTTATATACATTTACAGCAATTATATATCATTTTTTGGGACTAACCTATTAACTTAGTGCCCAGTGCCAGTTGCTATTTTTTGCCTGTTTTTGGTTTTCCAGAATATCAGTACCAAACTAAGTCCCAATGCCACGAAACCTTTTGGAGATTTTTTTTCTGCACATAAGAGACACTAGAAGTTTCGGGAGAGGGCCAGAAGACACAGGAGGTGGCCACGAGCCACCAGGGCACGCCCCAGGGGGGTGGCACGCCCTGGTGCCTCGTGGGCCCACCTCTGCTCCGTTTGACCTAATTCCACCACTATAATAAATTCTCTAAAATCGGGAAACCAGCAGAGCAGTCCACGAAATACTTTTTCCGCCGCCGCAAGCTTCTGTTCTCGAGAGATCCCATATGGAGGCCTTTTTCGGTACTCCGCCGGAGGGGGAATCGATCACGGAGGGGCTCTACATCATCCTTGCTGCCCTTCCGATGATGCGTGAGTAGTTTACCACAGACCTTCGGGTCCGTAGTTAGTAGCTAGATGGCTTCTTCTCTCTTTTTGATCTTCAATACAATGTTCTCCTCGATGTTCTTGGAGTTCTATCCGATGTAATCACTTTTTGCGGTGTGATTGTTGGGATCCGATGAATTGTGAGTTTATGATCAGATTATCCATGAATATTATTTGAGTTTTCTCTGAACTCTTTTATGCATGATTATTATAGCTTCATATTTCTCTCCGATCTATTGATTTCGTTTGGCCAACTAGATTGATTTATCTTGCAATGGGAGAGGTGCTTTGTAATGGGTTCGATCTTGCGGTGCTCAATCCCAGTGACAGAAAGGGACATGACACGTATGTATCGTTGCTATTAAGGGTAAAAAGATGGGGTTTATTCATGCGTGAGTTTACTTTGTCTACATCATGTCATCTTGCTTAAGGCATTATTCCGTTCTTTATGAACTTAATACACTAGATGCATGCTGGATAGCGGTCGATGTGTGGAGTAATAGTAGTAGATGCAGGCAGGAGTCGGTCTACTTGTCTCCGACGTGATGCCTATATACATGATCATTGCCTTGGATATCGTCATGATTATTTGCTTTTCTATCAATTGCCCAACAGTAATTTGTTCACCCACCGTATGCTATTTTCAAGAGAGAAGTCTCTAGTGAAAACTATGGCCCCCGGGTCTATCTTAATTATATATTGAAAATCCTAAAAATACCTTGCTGCACTTTTACTTTATTTATTTTATTTTGTATTTTAGTTCAATCTATTTATCTATAACCATACAATTTAATCTTGCAATTAACCGCCAAGGGATTGACAACCCCTTGTTCGCGTTGGGTGCGAGGATTTGTTGTTTTGTGTGCAGGTACTGGTAACGAGTTGTTGCGTGATTCTCCTACTGGATTGATAACCTTGGTTTCATAACTGAGGGAAATACTTATCTCTACTGTACTGCATCATCCCCTCCTCTTCAGGGAAATCCCAACGCAGCTCACAAGTAGCAATTGCCACCGCAGTTTTCTCACATCCACGATGTCTTCCATGTATCGCAACTTCGTCGTTGCTTCAAGGATCCACACCGTGCAGTGGATCATGAGATGCTCGAATTGCAAGATGATCTCTCTTATAAGAAGCATCCGATCCGGATTCTATCTCAAACTGAACGTCGGACCCGTCAGAAGGCAACCAAGTTCCTTAAAGTGAAGTGCTCGAATCATACTGAAGATGAAGCAACTTGGGAACGCGAGGATCGTCTTCGAGAAGAATACCCCGACCTTTTCCCTTCTACCTCCTGAATTCTCGGGACGAGAATTTCTTTTAGATGAGGAGAATTGTAACACCCCTATGTAATGAGAGCTACAGTGAACCTCATGATTATGCTTAATCACTTTGGTTTGCAATGCTTGATCACCTTGGATTCATATCTCATTTCAAATTCCACCACTGAAATCAATTCAAATTGCAAGTGAAATTTAAAGTTGCACAAAAGTTATCACAAAATAGTTCATCATTTAGCAAATATTACATAACAATTATTTGTTAAGGAAAACAACATCACTCATATGCTTAAATGGGCTATAGCAATTAAAACAGTGCCAAATCAGCATTTTTAAATGCCTTTCCAATTATGAAAAATTCAAACAAATCCAAATACCTCCCAAACTTTTTGTGGCAGTGCCAAATAATGCAATGTATTTATGTGGCAAGTTTCACATTTTACAAAAATCATTTGCTAGCTAAATAAAAATGCAAATCAGAAAGGAATAAAGAAAAACAGAAAAACAGAAAAAGAAAAAGAGAAAGGCCACTATGCACTGGGCCTTAGTGCACAGTGCCTGGCCCAGCCGGCCTAGCCTGCTTCCCCGTCGTCTCCCTCCTCTCTCCTCCCCGTGTCAGTGCCACGCGCGCGCCCGACGCCGAGCGCCGTCGCCGCCGAACCAGCTCGCCGCTCCGCGTTGCTACACGCGTCGGGAGGGGATAAGAACGCCGCGCTGGCCCTCGGGGACACCCCCAACCCTCATCCTCCCCTCTTCATCGCTCGCCTCCTTCTCCTCAACCTCTCCCGAGCGTCGTCATCGCCATGGCTCCGTCCTAGCGCGGCCATCGAGCTCCTCCCGTCACCTCACCGTGTCCACGAGGACCGCCGCTGACCGCTTCTTCCTCTACGTCAACGCACGCGAGCCGGGGAGCACCCCATCGCCGGATCGCCGCCGTCGTCTGCCTCGGGTCACCGCCGCTCCGAGCCGTCGATCTGCTCCACCCCTGCGCTCCCGATCACCCAAAAGGCCTCCGTAAGCCTGCTCGGTGAGCTCCGCATCTCCCCTTCCTCTAGCTTGCTCGGATTCGAGCTAGAACTAGCTGTCCCCATTCCTGAGCTCCGGCCACCGCCATGGCCGGCAGGCATCGCGCTCCCGTGCTCCTCCGCTCGAACCAGTGGCGCCGTCGTGCTCCTGGTGCTCCCTAGATGCCGCCTAGATGCTTAGATGGGTCGCTGGAGCCCCGCATTGCCGTCCCCGTGGAGCTCCCGAAAGCGCCGCCGCCTGCCGTCATCGTAGCGCTCAGCCCCGGCCACCCCTGCTTGCGAAACCACCACGAATGGATGCGGCTCACTCCGCTCATTCGAATGCCGTAAGCCGCGCGTCAAACGGAGCCCTGTGCTCGTTTTCCGGCCAACTCCGGGGCGGATCCGCCCCGGAAATGGTCGCCGGCGTTACTCCGGTCGCCGGTGCTGACCCGGCCGCCACGTGGCCCTCCCCTGTGTCGCTGCCAGCGGGTCCCATGGCCCCGTTGACCGAGTCAACCGTACTGACTGGGCTTCCCCAGTCACTGACGTGTGGGACCCCCTGGGCCCCGTTGACCAGTCAACGGGTCAACGTTGACTGCTGACTGGGCAGTCAACGGGGCCCCACGGTCAGCCTCTGGTGCACTGCTGGGTGCACTGGACCGGGTGCACCTAGCATTTTCAGGTGTATTTTTGAAATTGATTTAATTTCCAGAAATTTCAGAAAATATTTAAAACTTTGAAAAATCATATAAAATAATCCGTAACTCGGATGAAAATAATTTATATATGAAAAATGATCAGAAAAATAAGACAAATCTGAATATGCCATCCATATACCTGTCACAGGCCTCCAACACTGCAAACATGGAACCTTCCCCTCCGGATCATCTGTCCGATAATTGCCTAAAGCCGGGAAAATATTTTCGGATATTTTCCCGCTCCGTCTGTGACGTGTAGCACTGCATTAGGTCACCCCCAGCACAGCATATTATCTTGCCATGCCTTGTGTTGCATTTGTTTGCTTTATATTTATTGTTTCTTCCCCCTCTTCTTCTCCGGTAGACTCCGAGACTGACGCTGCTCCCGAGTACGACTACGCCCCAGACGACCAGCCCCTTTCAGCAGAGCTTCCAGGCAAGCAAAACCCCCTTGATCATTCCTATATCGCCCATTCTTTCTCTCCTATGCTTGCATTAGATTTTGCTACTGTATTCGATAGCTCCTATTCTAATGCATAGCCTGATTTTGTAACTGTTGTTGATACCTTACCTGCTATCCTATATGCTTAGTATAGGTTGGTTAGTGATCCATCAGTGGCCCCGCACCCTTGTCCGTGTTGCCATGCTTTACTTCCGGATGCTCGATCAGTGTGATCGACGTGCAGAGACCGACACATCACCGCACCCCCCCCCCCTAGCTGTACGACTCTGTAGAGCTACTATCGAGTGCCGAGGGTGATACCTCCTACCTCACTCCTGATGATAGCTCTGTAGCGTAGCTAGTCAGTTGTGGGTTACCGAGGGTGATTCCTCTTTCACCACCTCCGATGATGCCTCTGTCGTGCAGCCCCTCAAGTGTGAACCCATCGAGGGTGATTCCTCTAAGTTCACCTTGACGGATACATCGAGTGGGAATCCATCGAGGGCGATTCCTCGGATTTCCCCCTTGCTGTTATGGACACAGGGATACTTTGACTTTACCTCAGTCCCTTGTTGAAGTCGGGTTGACCTTGAGGGTACCCGCGAGATAATTACGTGGCACGACCGGGCAGGCAGACCACCCTAGAGAGGGATGGGCCTGACCCTTGCCGTAAGTTCGCGAGACGGGGCGACAGGATCACTGATCGTCACCGCGAGCTCCCAACACACTAATGGGTTAGGATATGTGATCTGAGTAGGCCTCTTGCCTTCTCGCACTAACCACCACGCGGGAATAAGTATGGGCACTCGGCGTCGTACGATTCTTCCGAAAGCTCTCAGATGTCAGCAGTTGAGCGGCACGCGCCGGGCTGGACTGGGTACGCCCGCTTGTGTATACAGGGGCTAGGTCTGCTCTCGGTTGTCCTCGCAATGCGCAGGAGTGCAAAGGGCGATGGGCCCAAGACCCCTGAGCGCTTAGGATGTAGACCGGCGTGCTGGCCTCTCTGTTGAGCCTAGGTAGGACTACGGCGTGTCGATCAGCCGAGGCCAGGCATGACCCGAAAAGTGTGTCCGGCCAGAGTTAATTGAGCGTGTTGGGTAAGTTGGTGCACCCCTGCAGGGAAGTTATCTATTCGAATAGCCATGTCCACGGTAACAGGACGCTCGGAGTGTATCCCGATCTACTACAACTAGAACTGGATACTTGTGACAATAAACTGATATTTGGCTCCGAGATCGCTTTCTCGCAGGGAGTCGAGGAAGGATCTCTGGGTATTGCTATTATAAAATTATTACTTTATTACATGCTAATTTGCACTCTTCTAATGCTGCAAGATGCTAGTCTTCGATAGGCTAGGCCTTCCCCTCTATTCTGGCATTTCTGCAGTCCAGTCCACTGATATAGCCCCCTCTTTTGATACCGATGCATATCTAGCATAGTTCTGATGTAAGTCTTGCGAGTACTTTGGATGAGTACTCACGGTTGCTTTGCTACCTTTTTCCCCCTACCCGATTGCTGCGATCAGATGACGGAGCCCCGGAGCCGACTGGTCCCGTCGACGACTACTACTACCCCGACGGAGCTTACTACTACGTGGAGACCGACGACCAGGAGTAGTTTCGGAGGCTCCCAGGCAGGAGGCCTGCGCCTTTTCGATCTAGTTGTCGTTGTTTTGCTCAGCCTTCTTAAGGCAACCTTGTCTAATTATGTCTTTACTCAGATATTGTTGCTGCCGCTAACGCTTGTACTCGAGCTTATGTATTCGAGCCCTCGAGGCCCCTGGCTTGTAATATAAAGCTTGTATGACTTTAATTTGTGTCTAGAGTTGTGTTGTGATATCTTCCCGTGAGTCTCTGATCTTGATCGTGCGCATTTGCGTGTATGATTAGTGCACGATTGAGTCGGGGGCGTCACAAGTCGCGCGCTCCCGCTCCTTAAGAACAACTCCAATGGGCCGACCCAAATCGTCTTCGTGTGTTCATTTGGGTCAAAACGGACAAAAGTGTCGGCCCAACGCGCAGACCCATTTTCATTTCATGTCCGCTTTGTGTCCGCTCGGACCCATTTCCGTCCCAAATTTGAGCCACATTTGGGTCCGCGGCGGTCACAAAGCGGACGTTTTCTACGTCCTCCTCGTCTGCTTCTGTCCGCTGCATGTGCCGCGTGGCCCACCTGTCATCCAACCACCCATCCCATCTGTCTCCTCCTTTCCTCTCTCTCTCTCTCTTCTCCCACCCACCCACGCATCCTGCTCCAGACCACCAACCACGCCGCGTGACACGAAGCAGCCGCCGGGGCAACCTCCGTTGTGCTAGCCGACGGGCAGCGCCGGAGCCGGGGCAGCGTCGGACAAGCGCCGGAGCCGTGCTTGCTCCCGGTGGCGAGCGCCCGCACCACGAGCTCGTTCTGAGCCTTGGTGCCGACGCCGGCACCGGCGAGCACCGCGGCCTCCTCCTTGGCGAGCTCCTCGTCGATGCGCGGCCTCCTCTTTGGCTGCAGCTCGCCGGTGAACAGAGCATGCAAGCCGGTGATGCGCAGCCTCCTCCTCATGGCCGGCCTGCACGACCCTCCACCCTGGCTAAATCCAAGTCTCTGAGCGGCCTCCTCTTTTGCTGCAACTCATTGGTGAAACAGAGCATGCAAGCCGGTGACGCGCGCCTCCTCCTCATGGCCGGCTTGCTTGCTTGCTTCGTGGGCGCCCACAATGTCCTCCAGCGGGAGCGGGAGCATGGGCTCGCTGTCGACGGCGGCGGCTATGGCGGCCGCGTCGGGCACGGAGGAGATGCGGGCGCTCATGGAGCAGCGACGGGCCAAGCGGATGCTCTCGACGACCTCGCCGGGAAGGCGGCGCACCTCCACAGCGAGAACACGCGCGAGCGCGCGACCCCATGGCTTCAGCACCGGCACGGGGCGCGACCAGGAGGTGCTGTGGCGCACTGCACCTCGCCCTCGTCCTAGAGCAGGGCAGGGTTGCCGGGCGTTGGCCTCGTCTGCGGGCAAGGCTATGGCGCGGGAGCTCGGGGAGGTTCAAGGAAGGACTCCCACAAGGTGTTCGACGGAATGTTAGGGCGGACATGCCACAAATGCATCCGCCTCCATTGGGCGCACCGGTCGACCCAAACAAAAAAGGGACACGGACGAGCGGACGGGCGACCCAAACGGACAAAAAGCGGACAAAATCGGTGTCTGTTTGGGTCGGCCGGTTGGAGTTGCTCTAATCGACCCGCGGTTCCGGCCTTTCCGTTCCCACCCAGATCATTTTTGCCTTTATCTGTACCTAATAATAAATGGGCTATTGCTTCTGGCGGTATGTCGTCGAAATTGCCCCTAAAGTTGCAAAATATTACCCACCGATGCCACCTGTAAGTGATAAAAAACGTTTCACATAGGGGAATCCCCGCCTGGGCCGGCCCATGCAGTAGGAACCTTCCATACTGCGCTCTGCGCGCTGGGAGAAGACACAACGCGCCTGTTTGGGCCGGCCCATGTCCGGCCGGCCTGTTTTTTTTTCGTTTTTTTCTACTTTAAATAATTTGGGACTTCAAAAAAGTACCAAAAATTAAAAAAATGAGAATTTTGAAATAAAATGTTTAATAATTCATAAATGCTTGTGGATTCAGAAAATGTTCCCGATTTTTTTTTAAAAATTGCATATTCAAAAAATGTTCATCATTTTGAAAACAAATGTTCAGAAAATTAAAAAAATGTTCATGGTTTTTCAAAAAAGTTTGTGTATTAAAAATTGTTAATGAAATTGAACAAAATTTCACGAATTCAAAAATGTTCATGAATGAAAAATATTATAAAAATTCAAAAACTGTTCGTGACTTACAAAATAGTTTATTGATTCATAAAATGTCCGCTGATTCAAAAAATGGTCATGCATTTCAAAAAATGTTTGTTAAATCAAAAAAATATTCATGAATTTCAAAAATTGTTCCAACAATTTCCAAAAAAATGTTCATCGATTCTAGAAATGTTCGCCTATTCAAGAAAAATGTTTAAAAATGTTCACAACTTTAAAAAAAAGTTTGCAAACAGTATAAAATATTCATGAATTCAAAAAATGTACATGATTTTCGGAAATGTTCGAAAATCTGTAAAAATGTTCACGGATTTGAAAAATGTTCACGATTTCAGATATGTTCACGAGTTTTGAAAAAAGTTCACGATTTCAGATATGTTCACGAGTGATAGTGTATCTCGATGATGCAGCAAAATGTGGTCATGGCCATTAAAGATTATGATTTTTTTTCTCCCGTTGCAACGCACGGGCCGTTTTGCTAGTATTATCTATCTATCTATCTACTACCCCTATAAAAGCATGAGAGGGAGCAGATCCAAACCATCTCAGCCATCTAACCACACTATCTAATGGTCCACGGTCTTCCAATGTTTTTTTGAGGGAAATGCCATCATGGCGGTTTATATTTCATGTGAGAATAAAGATACATCGTTTGTTAATACATCCACTAAGAAACCCGGGGGTTCCGATTTCCAAACAATGGTTCGAGACACCACCGAGTTCTTAGCTAGCAGATCCGCCGCCATATTGGCTTCCCGAGGGCAATGGCTAAAAACTATAGAGATAAAATTGCTAGATAAGAAAGAGCATTCTTCATAAATTGCCGCTGCTGGTCCTAGTGAATTCCTGCCACTCTGCATGATCTCGATTACCTCGAGACAGTCCGCTTCGACAAAGATTTTGTTGCAACCAACTTCATTCGCTAGTAGGAGGCCATCTCGTAGTCCTCTAGCCTCTGTCGTCGATGCGTCTTCCACAAAGGGTATATCACTGCAGGAAGCAGCGACAAAGAACCGGCCTCATCACGCAACACTGCTCCCGTACCTCCTGTACCAGTGTCCTGATCAAATGTGGCATCGACATTAAGTTTGATGACGCCCTCCGGTCTTGTACCAGTGTCCTGATCAAAACACGGTCTTCCAATGTTTAACGCTAGCAAGCCACCGTTCCCATCGATTAACCCCTAACCACTCCGTACCGCTTCATCCACAGCGAAATTCACTCGCCAAACACCCCACGTACACCACCTCTCCTCTATCACCGGCGCTCTCCCTCCCAGCGGTTGCCGCCCCCTAAAAATTGTCCCTCTTCCCGCCCCGCCGCCTCTCCCTCACCGGCCTGCCTCGCTCCGGTGCTTCCTCTCCTGCACGGCTCCCTCCTGCCCAGCGCTTCCTCGGACCGTTCCGCGCCGGTCACCAAGCGCACGTGTGCCCATGTCCCTCTGATGCTAGATGTACTGGAGACGGCAGGCAGCGGCAGCAGGAGGAAGAGGACTGGGGCGACGGGCTCGGATCCGCACTTCTCTGGAAGTGCAGGCAGCGGGCAACCGGCAGCCAAGACAATGGGCTAGGTGCTTCATCTCCCGCCCCGCGCAGTAGGTTCAGTAAGTTTTGCCTCCAACATGTGGCCTATTAGCTCTTGACTTGTTGTCCGACTCAAGCCTGCATGTGTTCTTATCCAATCCCGCATGTGTTTCTGTTCTCTTTTGTTGATTAGATAGATTAGACTTTTGTGTGCCAACCCTATTTTGCGTGTTTAAGTTATGCCATATGCAAACATGATTGTAGAGACTACAGAGGAACTCCAGATTGCTTTGTTAGGAAATTAAACCGTAGGGCATTCACGTATGAGTGCATTCTACACATATTAAAATTGTCAAAATTGTACAACAACAATGCATCATATGAATGAAACACTTTGTAATTGCATTTTGCTGTAACTAGAAGTTCAGTAACTAAAAGGTAGACCCACAATTGACATGCCATTGCTTTAGTTGGCCAAAAGAGACATGTTTCTGTAAATACATTCATCAAGTTTTGTATTGCCTGTAAATACCACCTGTAAGTATTCCATCTTCATTTCATAAATTCGCTATTTGAGAATCACGGCCGTGCAACTGGACGAGTCATGGGACTGGAGGTGTCGTCTACGGCAGCATTCACGTGGAAATCAAGGGCGCCCTTGCAATGCCGTTTCTTTGCCTGGCTCGCAATTAAAAATCGGTGTTGGACATCGGACAGACTGGCTAGACGGGGACTGCCACACCAAGATGCTTGCCCGCTTTGTGATCAGCATGATGAAACCATGAATCATCTGTTGATAAACTGTGTGTTCGCGAAGCAAGTCTGGCACTGGTTCAGTGTAGTTACTGGCAGACCGGAGTATTCTGGTTGAACCAACAAAGTGTGAGAGGATGGAGACCAGAATGACTCACATGCATCACTGGCCATGGCTGTGGCCGGGCATACCGGAAACGGAAACCACGTATTTGCAGCAGGAAGAGGACGTCGGAGGGACGTGGTACATCATGCATGCAGCTACTCTACTCATCGGCTGGCCAAAGGCACGACGCGTCTCTCTCTCTCCCCCGTCACTTTACTGCCTCTTTTTTCATGCAGCTAGCACAAGACTAGCTAGCTATAGAGTGGAAACTTAATCACTGCCAAGAAAAAAAGGGTGAAAAATCGAATCAGGCCCGTGACTAGTAGTAACTAGCCATGCCCACGCGGCGGCACGCCGCGCCCCGTTGATGTGTTATATGACGAAATGTGTTGCATGATAGTAATGCTGGGTTGCCATTTTATTTCCTTCTTTGACTAATTTGGATTTAAGACAAAAATGGTATGTGTGCAATCTGAGGCTTACAACAATTTTGCTGCGCCCACACCAACCTGTTTCTCATATTCAAGCTTGTAGAGGTTTTTATAGTGTACATTTCTATGTAAAAATATAAAGCTACAAAATATGAAATGTGACCTAATAGGTATTACCATTGTATCAGGAATAACCAGATGGATCAAGGATCACGCTTTAGATCACTGATTACGGTGGTAACCCGTTTTCTTCAGATCACTGATTACAATTCTACATCAGTAGCAGGTTTAGCAGGTCACTGATTACAATGCTACGTCAGTAGCAGGCTTAGCATGAACGTCCAAGAAACGGAGAAAACGTCCACAATGGTACGTCAGTAGCAGGTTTAGCATGGAGGTCCAAGAAACGGATAAAAAGTTCGCAGGATTAAAGTAGGCTTATTGTAAGGTGCATATGATATCTCATCTCTCATCTGAATCAGCTAAGCCTGCATATTCTAAAAAAGCTTCATCTGAATCAGAGAATCAGCTAAGCGCCTAAGCCTACATATTATAGAAGAGCTTCTGTATGAAGTACGATCTTGCGTTTGTGAACAGCCAATAGTGAAAAACAAACACCAAGAAGCAAATCAGTGTTGAACCATTGCCAAATCTGATGTCCTACAGTTGGCCTTAAGCCCTTAATGGTCAACATCTAATGCATCTCCTTAACTTACACTAATTTCTTCACCAGGGCACCAACTACTTATGGATTATATTCCAATGGATCTTTTTGTTTTCTACTGTTATGAATGTGTCTCTACCTAGTTTATGCACTTGCCTGTTCCCCTCTTGGAAGACACCATTACCTTAATTAAGATCACTTCTTTTCTCTCGAACCAGAACCAAACTTGGCCATATAAGATCTGCAACATATAAGGGCTCAGCTGTGGTGACCACACCAAAGGTGCTTGGCCATATAAATTTGCAATATGGAGAGGCTCAGCAGTGGCGACCGCACGGAAGGCCTTGTATAGACTATAAGTAAGGCGAGTGGCGTCCGGGGCATGGTCTAGAAGATGAACTACGGATGAATCGCCACAAATTGCCGCTGTTGATGCAGCTGCATCTATTGCTGCACCTCGAGCAGAAGCTGGGCATGAATCACCCTACACAATGAGGAGATGAAATCTGATTTAGGTTATGATGGGCAAAAAATATATGTGATGTTCATTTAAAAGGAAGGAAACAAACCTGGAGTACTGAGGAAGAACGAAACGACCATTTTTCTCCTAAGAAGCGTTGAAAATCAAAGCATAAATGATATCGCTTGCCCAAGATTTGAGTGGTATCAGGAACGAAAGAAGAAGAAGTCAAAGAGTAAACTAATACATAGAAGCATCTTATTGAGCATCATAATCTCTGAGAGCATTATTACTAATTATAATTGACATTTCCCAAACCATGACATGAATACATATAAGCACGTCACACAGCATCACAATCTCTAACAATATTGCTAACCAGGTCACTCTTCGCAAATTTAAGCAAGTAAAACCTGAAGAGCCTTCTTTTCTTGTTCCATCTCATTTAATTTTGTCTCGTAATGTTGATTCAGAACATAAGTGTCACTCTTCGCAAACTGTTTCATATCCGCCTTCAGAATTTTTTTAAAAGTTACAGTTACATTTCCAGGTGGACCAAAGAACACAATACCAGAACACAGTCTTGACTATTAGAATCGTAGGTCAAGTGTGGTTAACTTTGAACATGAGTTTACTATGGATGGCAGAATGAAAGACTATTCAGTACATGTGAACAAAGTGTCCAGGTCGAGCCAGATAAGTTTTAAATTCGTATATATGAACAATTACAATCATAATGAAAGGAAAATAGTACCTCCTTTTGCTGAAGTCCTTTATTTAGATCTTGCAGCTCCATATCCAATTTTTCCTGTATGGATGAGTCTTCTCTTTCCATTTCTTCATCAACTTCACCTAGAAAAGAAGGGTGCTTATTAGAGAAAGTGCCAAACACATGGTATTGTTTCAGTAACTTACTTAGCACTTTGAGTGATCCTGCTTCACAACCTGAATCTAGATCAGGTATAAGAATGCTCTTATCCAGTGAAAGCTGATCATGCAAACCATTTCTGCAAACAGCGCCACGTGTTCCGTTTCCGAAGAAAGGACTATAAGTTCCTACACTGAAGCAGAAGGTACAGACAATATGTTCCTTATAATGGCAAGAGAGGGAGGTGGAAATGTCACATTCCCCTCTCGAGCCTTGAGCAAGAGAAATCAAAACAGAAAACTTGGGGAAATTAACATATGGCCCATGATAATCAAGACCACAACAATATGTATATTTGAAGTTCAAACAGTTTACCTCTTCAGTACAATCTCCATCAACACTTGATCTGATGCATTTTGTGGCAGCTTTTCATCTGCACTTCCGCTTCGGTACAACCCCCTAGACACATAGACGGTCCAGATCGTCCGATACCCCTTCATAAAAAAGGGCAAGATGGGAAAACCAGGCTGAGGGGCGATTCGCGCCGTACGCGGGCGGGCGTGGGCCTCTGTAGAGTACGCCTGCATACGCGCCTGTACGCCCGTGCTCGCCCCTGGTTTCCCCAAGTAAAACCACCGGTCCGCGGCACCCTAATATCCGGCGGTCTATCGCTGGCGCGCGGCGCCCTGATGCCCGGCGGTCGCTCGCGGGCGCGCGCCCCCGTAACGCCCGGCGGTCGCTCGCGTGCGCCGAGCCCCCCGAAACCCGGCGGTCGCCCGCGTGCACCGCCTGCCGCCGCCCTCATTTACTCCCGCCTGCTGACCGCCTGCACGCGCCGACCGACGCCGCTTGACCGCCTGACCGCCATTACTCTCCGCCCGCCCCTCTCCCCTCCGCCCGCCCCGCGCCCCGCCGCTATAAATCCGCCGAGCGCCGGCCCTCGCAGCACAGCCCACCCCTCGCCTTCCTTCCCCGCTATACCTCTACTTGCGCCCCCCGATCTCTTTCTCCGGCGATGGCGCGCCCTAACCTGACGCTCGAGGAGGCGGAGGAGCTCGCCCACTTCGGCATCCCCGCCGCGCCGGACGTGCGGCTGCCGTCGAGGTGGCGGTTGAGCGTCGACGGAGTGCTGGTGGGGCCGGTGCCCGACGTCGGCACCCACCTCCTCGCGCGCGCCGTCGGCCTCTATCGGGCACGGCTGTCGCCGGCGGAGCTGCAGGAACCCCAGTTCGCCCCCCACCATCCTAGCTGGGCGGACAGGCTCGCCGACGACCGCGAGTAGCGCCTGTATGCCTACGCCGGCCCGCGGCCGCCGGTGAAACACAACCGCGCCGGGCGGCACCGGCTTTGGGACGGGCAGAGTTTCGAGGAGGTCGTCGCCCCGTACCGCGCGCAGGCGGCCGCCGGAACCCTGCCCGCCCCGACGAGCGCGGGATACGGGCTGTTTCGCTGCGGCACGGCGCGCTCCACCCGCGTCGGCGCAGGCGGTGACCGCGGCGGCTCTGTCCGCCTCGGCAGCGGCGACCGCCGTTCTGCGGCGCCACGAGGAGCGTGGAACGGCGCAGGGTCCAGCCGCGCCCCTCCGCACGCGCCGGAGCCAGAGCCGCCTCTACTGGCGGAGTACAGGCGGCTGGCGGCGGAGTACAGGCGGCTGGCGGCGGAGGCCGGCGACCCGGATGATATGCCGGGTTTTCTCACGGCGATCCGCGTGTCGGAGAACGCGCCGATGCCGCCTCCACTTGTGCAAGAGTACATGCAGCTCGTCCCGGTCGCCGGGCACCCGGAGGACCCGCCGGACTTCCCCGGTTACCACACCGCGGTGGCGGACTCCATGGCGGCGCCCGTGGTGCCCGTCGACAGCAGCAGCAGCAGCGACGACGGGGACGAGCTCCTGTTCGACGAGGCGGACTTCGGTGGCGTCGAAGACGAGTAGTGTAGGGTTTATTTTCATTTTCGGAATGTCGTTTAGTTAAGTTTAAGAATTTTCGTTTGAATTTGGTTCTAGTACTATGTAAAATATTTCTAAGGACTTGAATGAAATTTCGCATGTTTGAATGGATGTCATTAAATATTTGATCATATTGTTTGAGCGATTTGAAAAAATGTTTTATTTAAATGAAAATTGGAAAATTGAAATGGAAAAAAGTGAAAAGAAAATAAAAGAGATGAAAGATTGAATAAAATTTAAAACTTGAGAAATTTTAAATTAAAGAAAAAAAGAAAAGAAATAAACTTTAAATAAAACTAGAAAGAAAACAGAAATGTAAAAAAAAAAAAGGTCACCGGCCGAGGCACAACGAGGCGTACTAGGCCCATCCCGATCAAGCCCAAGGGCGAAAGGGACCGGTTTTCGGCCCCGCAAGGCCCAACAGCCCAACTAGGCGGCAGCAAGTGAGTAGGCGAGGGATTTTTTTTACAGGAGTACGCCGTGTAGGGCGTCGGCTGCTATTTAAGCCGGTGCGGCCGCACTCCGCTAGGCGAGGTGGGACTAAACATGCGGTTCCTGGCGGCGCTCGGCGCTGCGCCAACGAGGCGTTGTTTGGGCCGCCTGTATCGGGGCGAGATGGGCCGAGCGGGGCCGTTCGTTGCCGCCCAGCAGCGGCATTTTGTTTTTACTTTTCAAATAATGAAATGTAACAAAATATTAGAGTGCACGCAATGTGTTTCGAATTGATTTATTAGGTTTTAAAAGAATATAAAAATAAAAGTATTTTTTATTTTAATTATAACCATGTTTTTTAATTATAATCATAATTTTTAATTTAATGCGTTATAATGTTAAAAAGTTGAATAGATTACAAAAAACATTTTTCCTACGAAACGATTTATACTTCGCAAGTTGCCTAGTTTTTTGGGTACTTATAACCATGTGTTAAAAAGTTGTATGTAAACTTCATTTTATCATTTGGAATATAAGAGTCTAATTTTTTTATAGTATGTATTTAAAAAAAAAAATCATATGTGCGTTTCTCACGTCCGGGGAGTGTATTTCGGTTTCAGAGCCAGGAAAACCCTAGAAAATTCATGGAGCGTCGAAAAGGCACGAAACTTGGCATGCTTGCTTGTCATGATGGTACAAACATACGAAAAAAATTGGGTCCATTTCAAGGATGTCGAAAAAAAAACTCCGTCGGGACGGGGCCTTCGCTCCTACCCGAACGGCGTGCGCAGAGCAAGGTCATTTTTTGATCATCTTCAGAACAACCTCAAGTTTTGCAAGAGGGTAGGCATGCCCACCGTAGGACCCCACGCAAAATTGCATCGAGTTCCGACAACATACTCATGTTGCGTCACGTCCGGGGAGTGTATTTCGGTTTCAGAGCCGTGAAAACCCTAGAAAATTCATGGAGCATCCAAAAGGCACCAAACTTGGCATGCTTGCTTGTCATGATGGTACAAACATACGAAAAAAAATTGGGTCCATTTCAAGGATGTCGAAAAAAAAACTCCGTCGGGACGGGGCCTTCGCTCGTACCCGAACGGCGTGCGCAGAGCAAGGTCATTTTTTGATCATCTTCAGAACGACCTCAAGTTTTGCAAGAGGGTAGGCATGCCCACCGTAGGACCCCACGCAAAATTGCATCGAGTTCCGACAACATACTCATGTTGCGTCACGTCCGGGGAGTTATTTCGGTTTCAGAGCCGTGAAAACCCTAGAAAATTCATGGAGCGTCGAAAAGGCACGAAACTTGGCATGCTTGCTTGTCATGATGGTACAAACATACGAAAAAAAATTGGGTCCATTTCAAGGATGTCGAAAAAAAATCCTTTATTGTGTCCGGTCCCCCCTAACCGATACCCGTGGGTTGTACGGCAAGTACCTGTGGACATGGACGTATTGTACCCAACTTTGGCATGCGCGTGTGAGTCACCATCCCCGTACCCCATGCAAAAAAATGGTGCCGTTTCATGACTTTGCTAAAGAGAACACCTCGCGGGTGCCCGTCCCCCCCTAACCGATACCTCAGGTTTCTACGGCAACTACATGTGGACATGGACGTACCGCACCCAACTTTTGCATGCGCGTGTGAGTGACCCCCACCGGCCCCCACGCCAAATTTCAACGGAATCGGAGTACGAACGAACGTTGCGTCACGTCCGGAGACCGTTTTTGTGTATTTTCACGGAGAAAATCATAGTAAATGCATCGAGTGTCGAAACGCACCGAAATTTTGCATGCGTGCTTGTGTTGCACAGTTTAGCATGTGAAAAAAAATGGTGCCGTTTCATGACTTTGCTAAAGAGAACACCTCGCGGGTGCCCGTCCCCCCCTAACCGATACCTCAGGTTTCTACGGCAACTACATGTGGACATGGACGTACCGCACCCAACTTTTGCATGCGCGTGTGAGTGACCCCCACCGGACCCCACGCCAAATTTCAACGGAATCGGAGTACGAACGGACGTTGCGTCACGTCCGGAGACCGTTTTTGTGTATTTTCACGGAGAAAATCATAGTAAATGCATCGAGTGTCGAAACGCACCGAAATTTTGCATGCGTGCTTGTGTTGCACACTTTAGCATGTGAAAAAAATGGTGCCGTTTCAACGGAATCGGACTACGAACGGACGTTGCGTCACGTCCGGAGACCGTTTTTGTGTATTTTCACGTAGATAATTATAAGTGTGGGGCGGTCAACGCCCTGCTGGTGGGGCTGAATGGCATCGCTAGGGTGGGCGGTATCGGGCCGGGCCCAGTCGGCGCCCAAGCCGTTTTTTCCTTTCCATCGCCGTATACCGCCACGCACGGCGAAACCCTACCCCCACTCACCCCCTCGTACGCCGCCCCGTGCCCTTCGTCGCCCTACCCCTCGCCCCACGTACGATCATCGCCGTGCACCGCCTCGCAGTTGAGCGGGCGCGTCCAACTGCCGTCAACGCCGTACGTCGCCGCGCTTGGTGTCAGGACGCCCAACAGCTGTCGGCGCATCTTGCCGACATACGGCTGCCCACTTTCCCTCTGCCACAGCCGCTGCTCGCCGGCTGTCGCCCCGGATCAAGGTGACATATTCCCGCCCCGTACAGTTTGTGCTAGTGATATTGCATAGTTATATATATTAATGGGCAAAAAAAAATTGACATGCAGTATGGACATCAATGGTGTGATTCCATGTTCCGTACAGAAGTGGATAAGTCTCGTTGAGAGATTAACAACCGCTCAGCGATATAGGTTCTACGAAACAACCTTGCAAGAGATGTTGCTCATTCCATCAGTACAAATGAGAGATTTTTTGCTGCATTTTATGATTCAAGGTTTTAACACAAACAGTAAAAAAATCATGATACAAGAAGAAACTGGCAGTAAAGGTCTTATTTCACTTCGTCCGGACGACGTGTTTTCAATATTTGGGTTTAAGAATGAAGGTGTGGATGTTTTTGGAGTTCTTGCCACGGAAGGAAAAACGTTAATAAAGAAAATTCCTATTCAGTACGTTCACAAAAAAAATGGTCAGATATTGATAGATGACTTGATCCAAAAAATTGTGAGGATTAAATCCGCCGACGATGAGCTTCTTCGGATGGCTGTTCTTGTTTTGTTGGGGACTATTATTGCACCGATGTCGGCTGTTTCCATACCAAAGGAGTACTACGCGTTGGTGCATGACGTGAAGCGGATCAGCACGTTGAACTTGAACGCGTTCACTTTGCGAACTTGTTTGACGGAGATCGGTAAAGTTATGCAGGACGGCCGTGTGAGGCATTGGCCATGTGGCAACGTAGCCCTAATCCAGGTATGGTATTAATTAATGCTATTTAATATTCCTTCATGTTATGCGTTTGTAATTTATTTTGTCATTTGTTTTGTAGTACTTATATTGGGAGAAGGTGCAGCCAACCACCGGGCCCAAATATGACCCGTTGTCGTTGCAAAGTCCCCTAATGAAAAACCGGACAGAATCTAGAGCGGAGAAACGAGACAAGTACGACCTGGACAACGGTCGTGGTCATGGATTGGTAATATTCTAATATATATTTAACTATATGTTGATGGTCCATTCAAATTGTTATGTACTTATTATTGAGTTAAATACTGACTTTGCAGATAGATGACTGCATTACGAACGAGTATAGAATGAAAAAACTTGCAGATCAACATGCTGAAAGTAGTAAGAAACCTAGCAGCCGAAAGTCATCCGTCACGGGAAAGAGAAAAGTGGATACTGTGTCCGAGGTCCCCGCTAACCTAAGGCCTTTTATGGACCGGATTATGAATGATATGAAGGAAATTCGTAAGGAATTGGTTCGTATGCCGGAGTTATGCGCACAGGTAACAGTTGGGCAATTCTGGTATCCACTCTATTAAATTCGTGAAGTTGACGAAAAGTTCTAACATGTTGCTGTGCTTACTTTTGCAGAGATTGTTAGAGAAAATGAATAAAACAGGTGTGCGGTACAAACCAGGGACAATGGCAGAGGAGGAAGAAAATCTGTTTGGACAGAATAGTGAATCCAGGTATGAAAACAAGTATCCTGATAAAGAATTTCCGTACGATGACATACACACACCTAATGGCCCAAATGGCAGTGGGAATTATGAATTGAATTCTGAAGGAGGGGATTCGTTCAAACTCAGTACTGGTCACTTGAGTAGCTATAAGGGTGACAAGGATGATCCTATAGATGTCCCAGAGCAGTCGGAAAAAAGAGAGGCATCATCTTTAAGAACAGATGAAATAGAAGCAACGAGATGGGAAGTGGAACCAAATGAGCAAGAAGTGTCACAGGGCATGTCAGATGATAATAGCGAGATAGAAGAGAAGAAGGAGGTGATTCTAGGGAAGCGAAGGCGGACTGTGTCAAAGTACCAGAAATCTCCTTATATTCAAAAGACTCCAAAAAAACGTGCGAAACGTTCCGCGATAGCGAGTAAGTTAAACACGGTATGAATATTTCTTTGATAATTCTATATTCGAGAATTGTACTATAACCTTATTGACTTGTGTTGTAGAACTATTTAATGAAGCAAGCCCTCAGTTTGATCATTCTGTGGATGATGTGGTGCGTGCGGCTGTGCAGTACGTGAAAGCGTACGAGCACTCACCAAAACATAAGAACCATGAAATATTCAACAATGGTAAAGATGAAGGACTATCTGCGGCAAGAGCTTGCCAGATAATTAACCATGCATGGTTATCCGGTGATGTATGTACTGAAATTGTCATGGTTATTTGTATGTGCTAAATATTATGCATTCATGTTAAATTTACTCGTCTATTTCAGGTAATTGACGCTTATGCGACGTACATTTCGGATTCAAGTATCGCCAAGGACAGGTATCTTGTACCTACACCTAGGTCTTACTGGTTACTGCACATTCGCCCAACTTTAGTCAGACGAGAGAAGTCCGTAGATGATCCGGAAGGTTTAGCACATGCAAATGAACCTCTAAACAGATGCATGACAGAATATTTTGCAAAACCTAAGGTACCTTTAGCAATGCAGAATTGTTTTAACATGACTAGCATATGTGAAAGGCGAGCTTATTATCAATATTTGAATTGTCAAACAGGCTTATTTTGCTCTAAATAAGGATAATAACCATTGGATTACATGTGTTATGCACACTGGAAAGAAAAAGTTTCAACTTCTTGATTCATTGATGGGGGAAGAAATTTCTGAAGCTACCACGAAACTCGTTGAAAATTTTGTAAGTTTCGTAATCATGTGTGTACAATTAAGCCTATAATTTGTTTACCGTATCGTATGTGCTCAACGTATTTGTATCATTTGTTCTTTATTTTCAGAGAGAACAACTTGCAGGAGATATCCAAGATGCAAATGATAGTGCAATTATGTCGTTCCCGGATGTGTCCGCATGGCCTATAGTTCCGTACGACATGCCTCAACAAGAAGATGGGTGAGTTACATGTTGCATGTGCTTTCGAAATACATTAATTGATTCAGTGTTGTCGTACGTAACATGCTTCGAAAATTGCACTTGTGGTTTTCGAGCACAGGAACTCATGTGGGCTGTTCCTCCTTCGCTGTTTTCAATACTGGGACGGAGAAAAATTTAGAAGCGCTTTTTCTCAGGTGGGCCCATTTTGCGTATGAAAAAATATTACATCATACTATATCTAAGTGTTGAAATTAATATCATTTTCATTGTTTTTCAGGAATCTATTGATAGTTCGAGAGAAAGAATGATAGCTCGAATTATTTTGTCAACAGAAAATAAGCTTACACAAGTGAAGGACAAAGTTATTCGACTTGCAAAGAAGAAAAAGAAATAAAAATCTCACGCCAGAGTACTACGCGGGCTTCGAATTTATTTGAATGCTTATGAAACATGATTGAATATTGTGTGTGGATGTTTTATTTAGTTTTATGTGAGTTTTAAACATTTTTCACATGTCAAGATTATGTTGCGTGACTGATTTATTTAACGTACATTCTAAACATTTGTATTTTACAATTTTATTTTATATTTTGCATTCAATGAGCGTTCACGCGAATGTACGAACTTGGGGCTTTAAAATACCGTGTTGTGATCGTGTTCTTCGAGTTGGCACGTCGGGATCCCATTCTCGTGTCTTGCGCCCTTTTCGTCCTGTTCTTGAACGCCCCCTTGCGCCGGCTGGCGCCACTGACGGCCCAGCGGCTGTTTATTTTTAAAAAAAATTGAAGCAACCGGCCGCCGTAAAACGCCTCCGATCGCCCAACATGAACTATACATCAAATCATATATTCTAAAAAAAATGTGGATATCACATATCATATTAAAAACAATGACTATAGTTCCAACAAAAGTAAAAATATGTATATCGCGTATCATATTAAAAACAACGACCGCAGTGCCAACAAATATGACATAAGTAAAGACCGATTACAAGTCTCCCGTAGTGATGTGCCAGAAACAAATTTATAAGTAGAATTCTTTATTACAACCAAATAAATCATCAACTCTATTGAAGAACTTGTTCCACTTATTCAAACAATCCGTGCTATCATCATCATGCCATGTTCCTGCATAGAAAGACCATAATATATGTCAAAATTTCGTAAATAATAAACTAAACAACAAACAATTCAGTTAAAGAAACGTATACACATACTTAGGATTCGTAGGACAATTGTTCTTGAAATGACCTTTTGTTCTGCATAAACTGCATAGGCGTTAAGGAGGTTTCTCATTGAAACCTTTAGGTCTACCGTTTTTAGTCACGCCAGGTTCCTTACCACGGCCTTTGTTATTCTGCCCTTTGGGTGCTCCTTTCGTAGTGACTTTCTGTGGATCACCAACAAAAACATGATCTCGATCCGGCACAAAAGCATCGTCATGCGCAACCCTATGCTGTCTCACATATTCTTCCTCCTCAACGTCCTTGTTTGCTATTACATCCTCGAGAGCAGCCTTCAGTTTGTCAAATAGAAATGGTCTATGACATGCCGCATGAGATGCTTCCGCAGACAAAATAGTCAACTCACTGTACTTAGTTCTCTCCTCAGTACCTGCCCATCCCCATGCAAAGAGATCGCTAGTGCGCTTCACGGGCAGTCCACCTCTAGCATTCTTGGTGAATCTTCGCAGCACTAAGCACTTAGGTAAGTCCTTCACGTCCAACCTGGCCAAAACATAAAGAACATGCTTGCATGGGAGACCTTTACGATTCATACTATCACAACTGCACTTCACTGTTTCTTCTGAGTTAGTAGGTGCATAGTCCACTTTGAATCTCAGTTGCCTGTTATTTTTCCATGCCACTATGAATCTCTGACTGACGGCTCCACTGAGTCTATCTATGATCTCAAGATCCGCTGCCTTCTTCATTTCTTGCTGCAAGAGGTAAAAGTTCACCGCAGTGAAGTCACGGGCAGCGGCTTTCTCAATGTATTTGAACTCGTCGAGTACTGCTACCGGGAGTGTCTGTGTGGCCATGCAGTCGTCGTACGACTCGTTTTCACGGAGCCGAACAATGCAGTTCTCATAATGCACAACCATATCAACAATTGTCATGCCAGAGTCAAGATGCATATGAAGGCAAGAGTTCAGACTCTCGCTCCTCTGGTTACTCCGCATACCAAGGAAGAACCCACCGGTGAGATATGACGCAGCCCAAAGCCTTTTCTTCCTGTACATCCTACGCAACCATGTTTCAGTTTTCTCCGACTCCCATTTAGCTTTAAAAGCTGCCCATCTCGCCTCAAACTCATCATGTGTAGTAGCATAGTAAATTAGAGACCTGAACTCCTTAAGGGACTTGTGGTGGAGGTGTTTCTGCATGTTCTTCTCTATATGCCACGAACAAAGTCGATGCCACACGTCAGTAAGGACCTTCCTGATGGCCCTTATCATGGCTGCGTCTCCATCAGTAATTACAGACCTCGGCTTCTTCTGACAGTGAGCTCTCAAGAAGGTCTGCAACACCCAAACATATGTATCTTCGGTCTCATCTGACACAACAGCACAACCGAACACAGTGGTGCAACGATGATTGTTTAGACCAACAAAAGGTATGAATGGCATTCCGTACCTATTCATCTTATACGTGCTGTCGAAGACGGTTACATCACCGAAGTCAAGGTAATCCCGACGTGACTAAGAATCACACCAGAACAAGTTCTTCAGCTTGCCTTCTGCGTCAACAGTGTGGTCAAAGAAAAAGTCTGGATCCCTTGCCTTTCTGGTCATCATGATCCCAATCGCAGTGTCCGCATCACCCTTTGCTAGCAACTTCATTTTCTCCCTATAACACATGTTATAAAGCTTCCTCCTCCCGAAACCAGCCCTTGCATATGATCCATACCTACTAACGAAGTTGTCATAAATCATATGTTTTCTGATCCCAGCACCTGCCATTGCTAAGATCTCGAGCTTCTGGTATTCCTTTATCTGATTATGAGACCGGAGATATGTAACTTCATCCGGTCTAGCAAGAATGTGACTATGATCATCGCTGAAACTGCTGACATACCAAATGGAGCGCTCTCTATCAAGCTTCACAGTTAGATGGGCCTCGCAATAACACCGACTCTCCGCTCTCAGCCTACGCTTCCTCCCTTCCATGGTACAAAACTTGTCCTGTCGTTTCCCAGCCCTCGAACAGAGAAACCTCCTCAAGCGCTTAGGTGCGTCGACACCCTTCGCGTATTTCAAGTTGTCCCTCCTAATGCTGAATCCACACTTTTTCGCATAGTCGTTATATAAATCATATGCCTCCTCTTCTGACCTGAACGTCGTGGCCATCACCATCCAATGCCTGTCCAGTGAGTCTTGCTGGTATTCATCGTACCCAATGTCAAAATTGCACTCATCACCATTGGCATCGTCATCGTTTTCGAACGGGCCACCAACGTCTCCCTGGAAAAAAATACAAACAACCTTATATGTCAGTAAGTTGTTGTATGAGGACTATCATATATATTCACTTTGCACTACTTACTTTGCTCGAGCTGTCATTATAAGATGCATCTACATCGTTTTGGTCATTGGCATCATCGGATATATTCCACTCATAGTACCCTTCCACATCCATCTGCACAAATTTTAAATATGATATGTAAGATTTGATGCGTTTGTCATGTCACTTTAAACTAACCTGCATAATTTTAAACTTACATGGCTACCGCTTTCAGCATATGAATCATCTACATCCATATCCTCATTGTCATCATCCCCACCTACCTGTGCAAAGTCAAACAAGTACATGTTAGTGCAATCGCGATTGCTTGTATTTAATATGCTTGACAACATGCAGACCACTTACATTGCCACTGTAAGACTCATCCAAACTCATATAATTTTCTCCGCCATGTTCGTCTTCATCCAATGACAATGATTCGTCCTCGCTACCGCCATCATCACCGTCATATCCGATTTCCGCCTCCATCTATACACGTTTATATATAATCAAAGATCCATTCAAACAGCACGTAACATCGTCGCAACTAAAATCCGTTTTTAAATCACTATGCCAACGGCTCGCGTACCTCGTTGCCTTCCTCGGACATGACAATAGCGTTGATATTGGCCGGTGACGAAGGCTTTAGGGCGAACAGCACGCCGAGCAGACGGCGGCGGCGGCGTCTGCCCGACCTAGGCGGTTGTCCGCGTCGACTACGCGCTGGGTGCTGCCGGCGACTTTATTTCCCCGTCGGCCAGGTACTGCCAGAGATGGCAGCGGCGGCGGCAGCGGCGGCGCGAGAGGCGGCGGCAGAGGCGAGGGGAAAATAGGGTTCGCCCGATCGGGCGTCTTTTTTTTTTCAAACGACACGGGCGCGGGCGGGCGGGCGTTTGGGCGTACACCGGGCGGGCGGGCGGGCGTACGCGACCGGCGCATACGGCGACGCGGGCGGGCGTACGGCGGGCGCGTATTATAATACGCAGTGTGAAATGACCCCCCTGCCCCTTATACGTTTTTTTTTTGTGTGTGTGTGTGTGGGGGGGGGGGGGGGGGGGGGGGTGTTGTACCGAAGCGCATGTCTCTCATCTGAAGTTTGCATAAATCCAGCATGCTACCGACGGGGTTAAGTATGCAAGTCCATGATACTGTAACTCATTTCAAAATAGAATGGCCAGGCTGAAGATTTACATAAGAAGAAGATGACAAGTCGTGTATTGAATAAAGGGATAAGTATATTTTTCGTCCTTCAACTATATGCAAAGTATAGAAATGATCCCCTAACTTCAAAACCAGCAAAACTTAGTCTCTCAACTTTTCAAACCGGACAACTTTAGTCCCCGATACCACTTTAAGTGATTTTACTGATGACGTGGCATGGTTTTGACTGATTCGGATGGTTTTGTTGATGAAGTGGAGGCTGCCGGTCATGGGACGTTGAAAACCATGTTCGCCGGCACCGGTCTTATACTACTCTTGCCGAGCTCTCTTTGAGCACGCCCAGCAGCCATGCCCGGCTGGCTGTAGCCGACGTACCACCATTACCTCCCAAGTGTACCTCCGTCCGCTCCACTGTCCGATGGTTGCTGCATCTACCGAGCTTGTGTCGTGCTGCCCGGACAACCGTCGAACGCAATATGCCTGCTGTACTGTTGCTACAGCCCCAACGTCAGTGACACGCCGCATGCGCCGCCACTGAAGCACTGCCCGTCGTATGCGTCGAAGTCGAGGTGGTGGTGGTCCATGATGCCGATGCTCTCCATCCGCGCCGGGGTGCCAAAGACGTTGACAATGGAGGCGAGCAAGCTGGCGTCGTTCACATGCAGCTGCGGGCTGCGCCCTAATCAGCTTTCGGTCATCGGCCCCGGCATGCTCGCCTTCGTCTACAGCAGTACAGCCACCCTGGCATGGCAACCAGCCGCAGGTCGTCATTGGAGACAAGATATAGATCATGTATGTGAGTTATTTGATGAAATGCATGTGTTACGGGCACATAGGATGGTAGCTACGAGACCACTACTCTCGCGGCCGAGACGCAGGCCACGACATGTGTTTTCGCAGGTAGATACACGCATGGTGTGCTGGCATTTTCGCCATGGACGAGGTCAAGGGTGACAGCCCATACGGAGTTGGCACCTTCATCGGCGCCGAAGGCACCAGGGAGCCCAGCAACGCCAATCTCACCTTGGCGGCACAGCATGAGAAGCACAACGCCGGCATCACGCGGCCATGCGCACGTTGCAGCAGACAGTGAACTGCGCGGTGCACATTGCCTAGGCTGTGCAGCTGCCGAGGCGGTGGTTGGCCTGTACTTCATCAAGGAAACCATCCAAATCAGTCAAAACCATGCCACATCATCAGTAAAACCACCCAAAGCGGTATCAGGGACTAAAGTTATCCGGTTTGAGTAGTTGAGGGACTAAGTTTTGCTGGTTTTGAAGTTGAGGGACCATTTCTATACTTTCGATATAGTTGAGGGACGAAAATATACTTATCCCTTAAATAAATTACACTGCTCCAGATGGAAGGGCATTAGAAAGAGTAAAAGAGTAGCAAAACCGAAGTAGAGAACTTCTGTAGTGTTACTTCAGCTTCCAAGTGCTGAATCTATAATAAGATCCACAATCCGCTCAGAAAAAAAATCCACAACCCCAGCAGCTGCTGCAACGAAAAAAAATTATCATCAGTATGGTGTGCATCATGTTAAGATGTGATTCTGATTTCAAAGGGATGGTGCAGTTACAATTAGCTCCTCAATTTTCTAGTATCTCATAGCCTTCAAATTCACTAACATCCATTGCTCGTACTCGTATACATATGGCAGACTTGCAAACCAGCATCTGATTAAAGCAATCGACCAACCGACAATACCCCATAATATGTTCCTCACTTTCTTAACATCATAAGAGTTAACTGAATTGTACAAAAGAGAACGGAGAGGCAAGGATTACTTACTGTCATTTTTTTTCGTACAGAACGGAGGAGGGAAAGAGACAGTGGCGGAGGTAGAGGGTGGCAGAAAAATAAAGAAAATAAATAAATGTATATGTACAGTAGCCCTGCCGGCCCACCCTGGCCCAGTGGGCTAGGTCCGCCAGCGGCACCGGATAGCGGAGATCGGCAGGAGAGCCAGAGAGCGACGAAGGCAGCGCTCTTGGCTCGAGCCCTTCCTACAGCGTAGCCAGAGAAGTTAAGGAAGAGGGAGGGAGCACTAGGTGGTGCATCGAGGATCCCTCATGGATGCCTGCTTCTGCTCGTTGGTCTCATGGAGCCGTGGACGTCGACGAAGAACATTGGAGCCGTCCCAACCTCGTCCGCCAGCTAGGTTCTTGGTGTGGCCACCCTCATGTCGTAGGGGGAGACGGCGCATGGCGAGCCAGGCCGGGGCGCGCGGACTGCCGTGGCCGGCGGAGGCCCCAGCCGTTGCGCGCGGGGTGTGGGTGGCGCACGCAGGGTCGGCCTTAGGCAGCGGCGGTGCGCCCCCGCCGTCGATGTTGTAGATCCCCGAGGAGAGGTCGATGGCGCACAGGATGCAAGGGGGCAGCGGCGTGAATATGGCCATGGCAGCGGGGCCGATTGACGCCAGCGGTGTCGGGGTTGGGCTAGAGCTGGAGGATGGCGAGGGGATCGGAGCGGCTGGAGGGGAGGAGGCGCTGGGCAGCGAGGCGGAGGCAGCTCTCCCGGTGCGCCCCATGGTATCGGCTCGGCGGAGCCGTCCCTCTGCGGCTGCGGCCCCCTGTGCTTGTGCATGGGCGAAACCGGGGCCTTCTTATATAGTGATCCGATGGACCGCTGGGGCGATGGGGCGGTGGCAGAGTGGCGAGCGGCAAGCGGCGGCCGATGGCTGGAGTCTTCGCGAGAGAAGGGGAGAAGTTGTGCCTGCCAACATCTAAATGTCCATTTTTTTAAAATGCTCAATGTCACCATGCTCTATTGGATAGTTTGTTGAGTATATTACCATTTTTTTGCGAGAAAACTTTCGATCTATTCATCTTCAATCATCGCAGTACAACGAACACCAAAAATAAAAATAAAAATACCATAGACCATCTAGCGACGACTACAAGCACTGAAGCGAGCCGAAGGCGCGCCGCCATCATCGCCCCTCCACCGCCGGAGTCGGGCACAACTTGTTGTAGTAGACAGTCGATGCCCGCGCGACGGCCCGCCGCGCCCTATCGATGTATTGCAATGAAATTTGTTGTGTGTTGATAACGGAAGTTGCAACATATTGAGTCGGTACTTCCGAGTCGCCTTTTTTATTTTGAGTCCACCATAATCTGTAGTGAAAGACGTGTATATGTGATTACATAGCTACAATAAGGTAAATAGTGTGCCAAGGTGATTGACAAACATAGGTTTATTATGTTGCGGAGTCGATGCATTTTTTTTCCAGAAACAAATACATCAACGTATAGCCAGAGCTATCTCCTCCCTTCCCAAATATATAGCGGTACTTTTCCCAGACTTGGTGAATCCAGAGCAAAACCACTCTCCAAAGTTATTTGCAGAAGTAGGACAATAGAACTTGAAGTATGACCCTGATTTGTATTTATAACCTTTGAAGATCCATATGAATTCGTCACCCCCAAAGAATGGATTTGAGTCCAGCTGTTATGGTTACCATGGATTTGATTCCAGCTAGCTTCACAATGACACATTGGCATAAACTCGCGATGTTGAAAATACTATTTTGAATCATACAGAAATTAAGTCAACAAATCTTTTCTAACCAAACATATCTTTCACAATCCATGCATGACTGAATTTTTCTTACTGTGCGTACAATTATGACGCTTTTTCAGGGCAACAATGGCTATATTACTTGTTGATACTCTAAACCTATCAAAAACTAAAGCTCATAAATTTGGTACATTTTTCTGTGAAACTAAAACAGCCGTCAAAATTCCTAGTGCAAGACACAAACCTATCCATTACTGGTCAACTCTAGTATTGTTTCATCCATCAATCCCCAATAGCGGCCATATATTTCTCCGAATTTGACCAGCAAGAAGTATTATCGAAAGGACTTGAAGAGATTTGCACTGCCAAATTTGAGAATTGGAGAGGTAATCTGCGAAAAAAACTGTACTGGGGAATGAATATCCATGGTGAACTAATACTCCTATAAGCATTTTTCAACATTTATAAATATAAATAGCAATTTGTGGAATAAACATCTGGACATATTAAAAATTATATGGACAAAAATATATCTTAATTGGCTTTATAATGGCAAGCAAACAAAAGTAGACATCACTCTCGCTCCATTTCGACGCTAGTTGATTCAGAGTTATCTCTTGCACCTGCCTGTATGACTATGTTATGTTACAGGGAGGAAAAACTGTAGAAATTTGTCAAAGAAGTTGGTGCATTCGCATATGCTGTGAAGTGGAGACTGCATGACCTGAGAATTATATGCTACTATATTCACTTCCATAAAGTTGCAACTAACTTCAAGTATGATAGCAAAGTAACAGTAGAATAGAGTGGTTACAATAGCAGACATTTGAATACCGTCAGTTGAAATATTGCCAGAACAATTGTGGCAGTACATGTTTAAAATATCTAAATGGCAACTTAGCTATTTGTAGCTAATTTGTAATAAAGGTAGTGACGTAGCATGAATGTTAAAAGGAAAATAATCAGACTATTTGGGAGAAATTAATATTGCAGTTCATGAACCTGAACATAATTCGGTAACCATATTAATTCGATATTAAAAGCAACATAGTTTTCCCGCAAAAAAAAAAGCAACATAGTTTTCCGAACTTAGACTGACTCCACATTCAGTTTTGGCTATTTTGAACTCAAAGAAAAGAACTAATTCAGGCCACATGCAGAGGAAGCACATGACCACGCCATGCATTGATCGGTCCAAACAGGAAACAACCAAAATAGACGCAATCAAATCAGATTGCAACCATGCAGCCCATGTACCGGCAGAGGGAATGTCTCAAATCCGATGTGAAATAGCTAGGTCCACCCTGGAGTGCACCCGGTCATATTCCCCACTATTTATCGTGGCAGCATACCTTTGGTCCGATTTTGGCTGTGAAAAAACTCAAAAGAAAAAGAAAAAATAATCCTAGCTAGGTTTAGAAGGATCCTAGCTAGGTTTAGTATATTTAGAATGTGTGAATGCCCCGAGGTTTTTGCAAATATCTTCAGTTTTTACAATGCGGAATAGGATATGTTTCAGACTTAGTGAGTATTGTAGACTATTCCTGTACAACATTTGCGAACAAAATGTAGTAGTTCACAAATAATGTGGTTCCAATTTTTTTAAGAAGAAGACCATATATAGTGAACAGGATCTTCATCTTACTTCTGTGGTGGTGCATCATGTAAAAGCAGTGATACTTCCTTTCTGGGTCAGATAGTTGACGAACACGTGACCTTCCCAGAAGATGTCCTTATGACATCTCCTGGAATCTTCCCATTATAGTCAAACTGAATCTCAACAAATTTGCCAAAACAACTGCAGAATCAAGAAAGGTAAGATGTAAAGCAAGTCTTATTATGAAGATAATAAACACACTGAAGTTGCGTAACTGAATTAATAGCCATACAAGAAGTAAAGGAGGATGCATCACATTTAGGTTCATTACCTCGAATTATTATTTCCAACTGTTTTTGCAATGCCGAATGCCTCAATAACAGAGCACAGAGAGTAGTCTCGCATCATCTCCAGTGAGTCGAGCTTTGTACACAAAAGAGCGGGCGACGTTGGCTCTGTTTCACGGCAGTCCGAGATTGAACGGAGGCGTGAGAGAAGGAGGAGATGGGATTGGATCTGAGGATATGTGTGGTACCCGCGCCATGGTCACCACCGGAACGGCTACCGCCAGTGCCTGAGATTAAGAGGACATCACAACATTCAGCAAACATCACAGGTGACCGTGAGTGGCACAACTCAGTTCTTGCGAGGATCGGCTCGACAAAAACTACCACACACCATCCCATGAGGCAATGAAACGGAAGAAACAATCCCGTATTTATAGACTTTCCAAACCGCGGGAAGCAGCGATCGAGCGGCACCTTGAACCATCGACAGAAGCGGCACCCAGAAACAACCGTGGAAGCGGCACGAAGCCAAACACGTGCAACGAATTGAAGGCAAATTTGGCTAACCCAATGACATGGCAGCGTTACTAACAACCAACGCATATACACATCAAAATATCTACAATCCCTTATCCACACAACCGCCTATGGGAATCAACAACTAAAAAAATCCAGAAAACGTACATCACACGCATGCATGCAAATCCCAGCCACGGCGTCCCATTCAAATGGCCAAAAAAAAAAATCAATCAAAGCAATCAGGTCACGTGGACAACAAAGCCCACCTCACGCACGCAATCACGAAGGAAAACACAGACAATCAGGTCAACGGATCAACATGGCCCATGCGCGACGGAAATAGCTAAACGCACACATGAACGCAGAAATCAGGTTGCCAAAATTTACAACGGAAAACTACAGTCACCACGAATTTGTACCCCACAGCCTCCCAAACTAATGCACGGGTCCGCAGCCGATAGGCTCCCAAGTCGCAGTCAAACAAGTGGTGAAACGTGAGCACGTAATCTTCTCCGGAAATAGTGGTTTTGGTATTTCATAAATTCGCTATTTGGACCAATAAGCACAGACAAAAATCAATTCGGAATAAGGACCTTTAAGCACAGACATAAATTATGGGTAGCAATCGCATATTTTTCAGGTACAGGATTGACCTCTACGGCCCAATATCTGCAAATACAGCTCAAACACACGAATGAGTTGATGCTGCCCCATCCCACGTTGGTGTGCCGTCTACTCTTTGGTTGGTGTCGAGCTACAGTTCCGATGCCTTGTTGCTCAGGTCGGGAAAAGGCGCGGTAGTGCAGACACTGTCGTTCGTTGCTGGGATCAACATGCTGCTGTAGTGAATTTATGGTATGACTTCTATAGCCTGTACTCATGGTCGAGAATCTGAATTTTGTGTTTAGTATGGGAAGAGCCAGCAGAACAGATGTATGCATGATTCATGTATATTGAGGACCTACCAGTTCCATTCTTTGGTGTATGTATGGTTAAATGCAGGTTTGGTATATCTTCATTCAATTTTTTTCGTGTCTCAGGCACGCATGCTATTAGTAGATTTGTAGCTTTTCCATGCTTCAACTTATAGTATATAGTGTAGATTGATGATGTCAAGTTGTACATTTATATATTTTAACTTCAATTATATAGAGGCTTCTATCTGGCACAAATGCCTAGGTGGCTGTTGTTGTCGCCTTCATGCGCGCGAGAGCTGGTTTGTCGCCGAGGTCGCCAGGCAGAAGTGTCCTTTTCTGCTTCGAGCTGCTTTGACTGGTGGCAAAATTCAGGGACAATGCTCTCACCATGGACATCACAGCCGTGGGACTCGTGGTCGCTGGCGGAAAGGTGGAGCAAGAGGTCTCTGAAGCTGCAGGAGAACGAGTCTGTAGAGATGACGTTGAATTTTATCAAGGTTGCTTCATTTTGTTTTGAACCATCCAGGAGAGACAAGGTTACTTCATTTGCAAGCTCAAAACTCTTTATGATTGCATTCTGCTTCTCTACTCAGTTCACTGAAAATATGAACCTATGCAATTGGTTGTCGGTGTTTGATCCCATTAGTAGTATGATCAATTTTGTATCGAGACATGCAGTCCACAAATCTCCACTCCCCACGATCCGACAAATGGGAGAGGGAAGCTGATGCAATGGTCACGCCGCTGTAGACAAACAGTTTAACACTGAGGTATTGTAATGTAATGAAAATAATCGTTTTTTTTCCTCTCGTGCCTTTCTATGTATGTCTGCTACGTACAGTTCATGTACTGTTCTGTCCTTGCATTGTTTTCTTCTACTATTTTTGTTGTATATTAGTACGTTCAGTTGGTGTGAAATCCCCCAATTTTTGGTTAATCTAGGCAGTAAAAATAAGTTCAGTTTGTAGACTGTACACTTGTTAAACCACTTTTAACTGAACTTGTGCAAGCATCAAATCTAGGATATTTCAAGTCTCTTCACAAAAAAATATTACTACTTACCAATAGTTTCATCTTATTGTTCTACCAACCCGAGTATGAGGTGTATTTGTGGTACTTTGAAGTCTAAAAATTGCAGTAATTGTCCTTCCTCTTTTTTTGTATTCTTTTAGCTCAAGCTTACACTTTGTGACTGGGCTCTAAATTACATTCTTTTGTTTTGCTGTTGCAACGAGAGAATAAAAATGAGATGCGCTGCCACATGGAAAACTTGGACCAATTGATAAGATACCAAATCTGGTCACTATGTAGTTGTTCTGCATCTGAAATTTCTTTATATAGTTGAGTATACTGTAGTTAATTTCACCGATATCTGTGTGTCAGTTATTTGGTTACTTGGTCTGAACCTACAGTTCAAGGTTAGTAATTATTTCGTCTGAACCTACAATTCCTTTTCATGTCTTGTTGTATAATTCTCTTGACACAAAGAGTTCCCGGAGGTTGGATGGCAATTTGAAAATTCCAGTGTCTGCTTCAAGATGTATGCATCTAATTTTGGAGTCTATTCATGTTGGTTCAGCATGTTTCCACCACACTCCATATCTCACCGAATTTAGAGCAGAGGGCCTTTTATAGTGAATACTGCATAACATAGTGTTGTTTAGTGGGATGCAATTTTTTTTGTTTCATTCATCCGCTATCCTTGTTGTTGTTTTACATAGCTTATACTCATTTGCTTTGTTTCAGGGGCAGGATATACAATATAGGAAAACTTGACTAAGCTTTTGTGAAATTTTGGTTCCATTGGGTGATTTTTATTTTCCTTTGATGGCTAAGATGCACATGTAAAATCACATAAGTTGATCCTTCCGAGTCTGGTAGATTCACTACCAATGGTCGACTTAGCACTTACCATGTGCTGCATAATTGTTTCAGATTACCATCCTTGTACATCAGCAAATCAACTACGTGCCTCTTCTGAGAAGCAAAGATGTTGATTGTCCACCTTGAAGGTTATAGTTGCTAAAGAGGCCACAGGAGATTTGTAATATTTTATCTCACAACTTTCACTTGATCAGTCTAAGAATGAAAGGAAGAATGCGTTAAATATACAAAGGTCTCCATAAGGTTTGCTTAAGACGGTAATGTCCTATCTTTAAATCCACCAAGACTGTGCTAGAAACTAATTTTATTAGACATACCTGTCATGCATGTTTAGTACCTTGGCACTTTATATAGACAAAGCTCTGTATCGAGGGATGAAGCGTTTGGGAGCCCGGATGAAGAATGCTTCCGAGGCGGAGAAATAGGAGAACTGATGAGAATGCTACCAAACCGCTCTGAATTTTTGTTTTGGCAGACGCGGACTCCTTTTTTTTTAGTCGCGGACTCCTTGTTTGATACAACTAGGTGATACCCCGCACGTTGTTGCGGGAATATTTTGCAACCTATTTCAATGTGATCCGTTGTATGAAACATGAATATTTGAAGTAATAATATAATAAGCTAAAACTAAAAATACATATAATTTATTTATTTTATTACTATATAGTTATAAATGTTTATTAAATATATATAGCATAATAGAATGAAAATTCTCGTATGTTTGCATGTTGAGATGAGTCTTTTTTCAATGCATGTCATGATGAAGTGGCATGCTTGCATGTTGAGAGACATATGATAGTGAGGGTGGGCCTTTTCTCATGCATGTTGTGTGATGATGTGACATGTTTGCATGTTGAGAGAAATAATTAGTGGGGGCTAGCTATTTAGATATAGAAGATACATTTGAAAAGCCCTTTTTGCCCGTTGTTCAAATAAGCTCTTCATTTTTGTGAGTCTGGTCAAACAATGCACTTCATCAAATAATTAAGTTATTGTCTCGGGGATATTTGGCCAAATGTTGTACTTATCATCCTAAATAATCCCTATTATATACGTATATATGTATCACATTGCCATCTTTTTTCTTTCAGGAATAGACATATAGTATTTCTCTTTTTATGTTCTTTAGTTGTTTGAATTAAAAAAGGTATAGACGAACAAAAACTATAGAAAAGAAAACAAATTAAATTGAGGTGAAATTCGAAAAATGGATTGAATTGCCAGGACGTGCGTTGCTTATACTAGTAGTACAAACAAAAAAACAGCGATCCGCTCCGAAACACGTCCCGTCTGTCCACACCAAACGCATCGTACGGTTCCACCTCACCGATCCGAGGCAACCACCCCTCAACCAATCAGCGCCCACGTCTCCCTCTGTATAAACCCAGCAGCCCCGTTCCTCCTCTCCTCTCATCTCGCTCCAAATCCCCCAACCTTCCAGCACCTGCAAATCCCCCACTCTCCCGAAGCAGCGATGGCCCCCAAGGCGGAGAAGAAGCCGGCGGCGAAGAAGCCCGCGGAGGAGGAGCCCGCGGCGGAGAAGGCCCCGGCCGGGAAGAAGCCCAAGGGCGAGAAGCGGCTGCCGGCGGGCAAGACCGCCTCCAAGGAGGCCGGCGGCGAGAAGAGGGGCCGGAAGAAGGGCAAGAAGAGCGTGGAGACCTACAAGATCTACATCTTCAAGGTGCTCAAGCAGGTGCACCCCGACATCGGCATCTCCTCCAAGGCCATGTCCATCATGAACTCCTTCATCAACGACATCTTCGAGAAGCTCGCCGGCGAGGCCGCCAAGCTCGCCCGCTACAACAAGAAGCCCACCATCACCTCCCGGGAGATCCAGACCTCCGTCCGCCTCGTCCTCCCCGGGGAGCTCGCCAAGCACGCCGTCTCCGAGGGCACCAAGGCCGTCACCAAGTTCACCTCCTCTTAGATTGCATTTGCATTGCTTGTATCTAGTAGCGACTGTAGCTGGTTCTGTTACTTTAGTGCCTGTCGACTCTGGTTGTCTGAAATTACAAGTGCTATTAGTGCTGGATGGGAAATTGATGAATGATTGCCAATGCTCTGTTGCCTCTTTGGTTGTAAGAACTGAATTTGTGCTTCTTTTGGCAAACTGATACTCCGTATTTCAAAAGTAGTGATTCATTCTTGTGATTACTATATCGGGCACACGATTGGGCTTTTTGGTAGTGTAAGTTTTTAGATTGATGATGCGCTAACAGGAAGTTACGTTTATGCATGAGGTACAGAACCGACTGTATTGTTGAACGTGTTGGGTTTAACTGAGCACCCTGAGCTTGACTCCGGTTATCTGCAAGTAGTTGTACTCCTATTGTTAGTGATTGCTTCTGTGATTTGATTTGTACTAACAGTTGCTAATCTCTGCCACGTGATTGCGCTTACGTAGCAATGTAAGTTTCCAGAATCTTGATATTCTGCATTAGGTGAGTGTTGTCCAATCGCCCGGGCTTATTTCCTGCTGTGATTATCGTTAATAAGAGCGTTCCAATGGTTTGCCTTGCCATGTATGGTTCTTGTTTTGGTAGTAGTTTGCTTTGCTTATCCAGAAGTATCAGTCAATTGGTTAGGCTGGAGCAGCTTGGTCCTGGTCCTATTGATGGTGTTACTCTGAAAATGTCAAGCGTGAGAAAATTAGACTAGCTGTCTATTTCTTGCTGGAAGGTGTTCCTTAAACAAGATGATGTGCTAGAGACATGCACATTTGGTGTATCAATGGAAGCTATGGTCTTCAGGCTGTATCTTCTTCAGATATTGCAGCAATTCAGAGATCGTTTAACTTCACAACTGGCTGGTGAGTGCTTCATTATTTCCTTTCAAGTACTTTCTTGGTTTTGGTGGTCTGATATTTATACCCGCAGGCATATGGAGGCTATCCTGAAACCATCAAGAAGAAAGCCTGGCTCCTGTTCTCTGTCGTTTGCTGAAGAACAGGCTAAGTTCATCTGTGGCAATTTAGCAAGCTCCCATAACCATTATGCAAGTTTAGGGACAGATCATCTCAATATCAAAGTACTTAATTATTTCAGAGCCCACCTTCCAAAAAGATAACCAAAAGAAAAACATGGAGCTTCTAGGTAGGCAAATCAGCAGGCAGCCACAGCATCCTGATTGTTTGGAGCAGAGCGCTCCGTCCTTGTCCGGTTGAACATGCCTTTTCTTCACCACAGGTAAATAGTTTTTCTGAAATCCCTACAGAAGTCCCTATATAATTAAATATCACTGATGTAAGTTATAACTCAGCACCTTAAACATTTAGGTTGTAAAGAGAACACACGCTGATCAAGCATAGTAGGGAAAGTACATATATATGTTTTGTTTCTACAGATTTTTACCGGTTTAAACATCCAAACAACAACTCCTCTCCTGTGGCCTTCATGTCTCCTAGCAATATTTCAATGCTAGCCAGCTTAGCTTGAGAATAAATAACTAATGGACATCAACATGAATAATCCAGTTATTTTTCCAGAGAATTCAAAACTGAGACAGTGTATCATAGAGACTATGATGCCTACTTTTCCACAAGGAACAAAAGAAAAACCCAGCACCCGTTACACCAAAGTATTACCAACATTCTAACTAATATCAGAAGATACCACTTACCAGATTGAACTATAAGTTCCGACGGTCAATGGGAGGGAATAATCTTTACAATCTTGTTCTTGGACAGTCATTGATTCCAAAATCTTATGATTGAAAATAAATTCTGGTGACAGGTTGCACCCTGATGGCTGCAATTTTTTTGAAAACAGCAACTTGGACATGTGTTCATTATCTGTCCGTATGTCTTATTTGTCCTCCTTAGTTCCCGATGCAATAAAACAAGTGTTGGATTTATGATAGCTGTGGCGATCTGAATCTGGGCACACGTGTTTTGTAACAAGCGCCGATTATTTTTGACAACTTCAGCAATTTTTATAGCTTGGCATTGTTTTGGCCAGAAACTTTCTTTCTTTTTGATAATTTGACTAATACTACCTTTTATCTTCAGTTTGGGTTGGCAGGAAAACCTGCCTCCTGTTTCCCATCGTTTACCGAAGAACAGTGGTAGCCAGTGGCGGCGCCAGCCTCAAGAATCTGTGGGGTCAATGGAATTTTTTTGATTTTTTTTCTTCATGATGAACAGTAATTCTAGGCTGTTATCCAAAAAAGCTGTGGGGTCGGCTGACCCCACAGCTTACACGTAGGTTCGCCGTTGGTGGTAGCACTGATTTCATCTGTGGGAGCACTGGTTTCATTCTTACAAACTGCTATGTATTTCTGTGCGTCGGAGATATATCTAGGCTGCGCAGGCATGGTTTTCAAGGTACATTGCTGATCTTTTATCATACCACACCTGCCATGTAATAGGATGCTAATACCCTGTATTTACATTCAGGTACTGAGTGTGTGACCATTCTCAACCAAGTGAACCAACCAGCAGTTCAGCATAGCTCGTAGAGCAGCAAACGTACTAGCAGCCCGTAGAGCAGCAAACATACTACAGTAGTACATGCCAATACTTGGATATCAAAGGTTTGCATTTCTTTTTCCATAGTTGAGACAGGCGATGTCTTTTTTCTTCATCTAGGTGGAAGGTATGATCTTCATTATATCCTTTTCGTTTTTTGTGGGGTCGATCTTCATTATATCAGAACAAGAACGTCAAGATAAGTAAATGATCTTTCCGTGTCTTACAGTTGGCATCATCAAGGAAATTAAGAGCAAGTACACAATAAAGATTTGTATTCGGATTATAGCATGCCTCCTATCGACATTTGAACGTAAGCCAACTTAGCTTGACAATGAATAACTAACCAACATCAACATGAATAATCCAATTTGTTAGTAAGAAATGCAAATTAAACGTGAGATGTACTATTAGTAACACCAGTTTTCTAACACCTTGGCATCATATCCAATGGTCGTCATACAGTCACCGAGTCTGTAAATCACTAGTTAACAGAAGTATTCGGATAGCTAGTTTTAAGATAATATAGTTATGCAACTCAACTAAAACTGTAAGAGTTAAAAAAGATTCAGCAAAAGCTAAACTAGTTTTTGAGCAGTCCAGAGCGGCTGTGGCTTTGTTCAATAAAGTTAATCATCTGCACAAAATTTTATAGTTTAACATGAAGTTTATCAGCATTGCTATCAAATACTGATGAAAAGGAGCTGAACTGTACATTAAGGAAAAATTGCATTACATACAAGGATCCTAATACCTTGTATTCACATTCATATACTGAATGCGTGACCATTCTCCAACAACCAACACCTTAACACAGCTAGAGCAGCAAAGGTACTACAGGAAGAACAATTACCACATGCCAATACTTGGCACACAGATTGAACCTGGAGACAGCAGGACATCAAATGTTTGTATTTCTTTTTCCATAGTTTTCTTCATCTAGGTGGAAGCCACGATCTTCATTATATCAGAACATGAATGTAAAATTAAGTACATGGTCTTTCCGTGTCCTACAGATGACAATACAAGATCCCCACAAACAGGAAAAGTACATCAAGGAAATTAAGAGTAAGTTTATGGCACAACAGACAATTCGAGTATATAAATCATCAGCTTCAGCTGCCGCGGCAGTGAATGCCAAAGGATTTCAGTTATACCTTGCAAATTATTTTCAGTTACTTTGTTGGATCTAAAAAAATGATATTGGTGCATTGTAGAGACTAAACAGCTAATACTAAACCAAACTGTCAAAATTCCAGAGAGGCTGTGGCATTGCCCAGTAGAGTAATCATTTGCAGAAAAAAAGGTGCAGTATGACAGAAGGTTTTTTAGCGATGCTATTGGATACTGAAAATGAATTGAACTACTCCTAGTACATTCAAAATAAAAATTTTAGCATCACATATAATGATGCTAATACCGTTGCGCCCGTAGAGAACTAGAGAACTAGACCACATGCCAATGGACTTTGTGAGGAATATCAACTGTCACTATGAACAAGGAAGATTCATAGTGACAGTCCATATCCTTCACAAAGGGTGCATTGATGACCGAAGCTTACGCGGCTATTTAAGCCGGCAGTGTCGCTCTTCGCGCGGCGAGGTGGGACTAAACCCCTAACCCTGCCGACCCAACACGGATGTTACATCCACACTAGAAATCTTAAGTACGAACAATTTATACTGAACTATGTTTGACCAAAATGATCGACTAGCATGTTGTTGAGGATTTGTCACGGTAGATGTCCGAAGACTTAGGTTCGAGGCCATCGCTAAAGAGGTGGACTCAAAGGGGTTAAACGGGACAAGGGACACGAGTTTACCCAGGTTCGGCCCCTCACCGTGGAGGTAAAAGCCTACGTCATGCTTATATTGTATTGACTGGTGTATCGATTACAAGAGGCGGCTTGCTTGCCCTAGCTCGCGATACTTGGTTTCTATCTTACTTAACTCGTCTAACACGCCGCAGGGGCTCACCTTTATATACATAGGTCGAGGCCCTGGGCTTACACGAGTCCGGGTCGGGTTATACAACGTAACCGATCCTGGTTCCAACTCCTTAGTCTTACAGAACAAGTCATCTTATGGCGGCTTACATCTTCTGGCCCATGAGTCGCCTCATGCCTCTTGGGCCTTGACCTCAGCCCATCTGGCAAGCCGCCATATGGCCTGGTCTTCATGTCTTGTCTTCCTCTTGGCCCACTTGGTAACCCGCCATGTGGCTTGGTCTCCGTCTTCTGGCCCACCTTATGGGTCTTGACTATGAACCGCCAAGCTAGTGACCGGGTCTTTAGTGAATCGCCAAGTCCTGGCCAGGTTATACTCCGGCCGGGTTATATCGCGGGGTTATATCCCTGACATTAGCCCCCAGGTTAGCTTGAATTTATTCATGCTAAGCTCGAGCCGTCTTCTCAATCGTCTTGCTTGTCAGTGTCCTTCGAAGTAAAATTCTGGGAATATAACACCCATATGCCATTGAGTCGGCCTCCAATACTCTCGGCGGGTTATCACCGCCGGGTTATAATATTTGAATCGCCGGGTCATGTAATGTTGGTGACGCCGGGTCAGATAACCAGACTCCAGCTGACTTTGATAACTCTTTTCAACTTTTTTGATATATCCATATTACCTGTAGCCCCCAAGCTCCAAGTGTATCCATGATGACTTGGCGCTTTGCAATAATATCTTTGACTGTGCAGCCCCCAAGTACCAGGTTGTCTCGCCTGCAGCAGCCTGGGACTTATAACTGTCTTATACCTTATAAAGCTTCAACTGGTGTAGCCCCCAAGAGCCGGCTCTTCAGCATGTGATGGGCCGGGTCTTCAATGAGAACCTTATAATCTGCTTGAACAGCTGAATACTGTAGCCCCCAAGTGCCGGGTCGCATGCCTGCGGCGACTTGGGACTTCAGAGAATTTGATCTGAGCGGTGTAGCCCCCAAGTGTCGGGTCAGTAATATGTACTGGGCCGGGACTTAGAAGGATCGCAGAAAACCGGCTCATCTCCTTGAGATAACAGGGTCTTGTTGACAATGTACTGACTTGAAAACCGGCTTGCATTAGCCCCCAAGTGCCGTGACGCATGCTTGCAGCGACATGGGACTTGCGTACTTGATATAAGCCGGATTTGAATAATGTAGCCCCCAAGTGCCGGGTTGTCTGCCTGCGGCGACTCGGGACTGTATAAGAGTAACATGATTCCTTGACCGGTTATGAATAATGAAATCCCTGCTCGTGGTTGCGGTGCAACCCGGCAAATATATGCTTGAGAAATCCATGAATGCTGTAGTATACTACATAGCACTGGTTGAAGAAATCCAAGAGCCGGTCGATCTAGATAACCCGGCATTATAATCAATAGGACGGCTCTTCAAGAATAGCCAGCCATGTCGGCTATTTAGTGTCTTTATTATGCTTGCAGAGGTTACGGTGTAACCCGGTATGGCGGGCGGCTTGAAAAGCACAACCCGGAGAGGTTAACTCTCACAAATTTGCTTAAAATTCAGGCTTTATCTTGTAAAGACTTAGGCATGATTGCCACTCATGTGCCGGCTCTCACATGGCACAGATTCGCCGTTTTAACCTTAACCAGCTCAGGGTCTTATTGCGAGATTAACTGTCAAGAGACAAGTTCAGGGTCTCTAAAGATTGACTGTTTAAGAGTACAACAATTTATAAAACCGACTCTTTTGACAAGTTCAGTGTCTTATAGATTGACTGTCAAAGAGAGGTAAATCATAATCCGGCTCTTGACAGTTCAGGGTCATATAGATTGACTGTTTAAGAGTACAACAATTTATAAAACCGACTCTTTTGACAAGTTCAGTGTCTTATAGATTGACTGTCAAAGAGAGGTAAATCATAATCCGGCTCTTGACAGTTCAGGGTCATATAGATTGACCGTTTAAGAGTACAACAATTTATAAGCCGGCTCTTTGACAGTTCAGGGTCATATGGATTGACTGTCAAAGAGACGTAAATCATAAGCCGACTCTTGACAGTTCAGGGTCATATAGATTGACCGTCAAGAGACGTAAATCATAAGCCGGCTCTTGACAGTTTAGGGTCATATAGATTGACCGTCAAGAGACGTAAATCATAAGCCGGCTCTTGACAGTTCAGGGTCATATAGATTGACTGTCAAAGAGAACGGCGGGTCACCTGTTGGAATGTGGCGGCAATCTCCAGGACCAGGTTTTATCTTCTTTGAAATAACGATCTTTGCCGAGTCATAACTGCACCTCGGGCATCCCCAAGCTTAGGCTTTTGCTACTCCTTATTCCTTCATCCATCGAGATCTCACCCAAAACTTGAAAACTTCAATCACACAAAACTCAACAAAACCTTCGTGAGATCCGTTAGTATAACAAAATAAATCACTACTATTAGTACTGTTGCAAACCCATTCATATTTTATTTTTGCATTATACCTACTGTACTCAAACTTCACCATGGCTTATACCCCCCGATACAATCCATAGATTCATCAAAACAAGCAAGTAGTGCATTAAAAACAGAATCTGTCAAAAACAGAATAGTCTGTAGAAATCTGAATTATGGTCATACTTATGTAACTCCAAAAATTCTGAAAAATTAGGACAACGTGGGAAATTGATATATCAATATTGTGTAAAATATTCAGAAGGTTCTGACGTTCCAGAGAAAAACCAAAATTCCAGCACTGGACGCAAAACTTTCTGTTTTCAAACAGCATCAATTATACTATCTTCCAAATCATCCCAAAGGCTTTACTTGGCACAAATACTAATTAAAAACACAAAAACACAATCATACCAGTAGCATAATTGTGTGCACACCAAAAAACAAAAAGGTAATTTTTGGGTACACCAAAAAACAGAAAACAGCAACTAGCACTGGGCACTAAGTTAATAGGTTAGTCTCCAAAAATGATATATAATTGTTGTAAATGATTATAAAACATCCAAGATTGATATTATTACAGCATGGAACAATCAAAAATTATAGATACGTTGGAGACGTATCAGTATCAAAGGGAAGGCAGTATCTGTGGACTAGACTACAGAATTGCCGGAATAGAGGGGAAAGCCTAGCCTATCAAAGACTAGCATCTTGCAGCATTAGAAGAGTGTAGATTAGTACATAAATATAGTAATAGCAACAAGTATAAGTAACCAAGCCCAGAGATCCTTCCTCGACTCCCTGCGAGAAAGCAATCCTGGAGCTAACATATTATACAACTTATGTATCCAGTTCTAGTTGTAGAAGACCGGGATACTTTTCGAGCGTCCTGTTACCGTGGACACGGCTATTTGAATAGATATACTTCCCTGCAGGGGTGCACCAACTTACCCAACACGCTCGATTAACTCTGGCTGGACACACTTGCTCGGTCCATGCCCGGTCTCGGCTGATCGACACGTTGTAGCCCTACCTAGGCTCAACAGAGAGGCCAGCACGCCAGTATACATCCTAAGCACTCAGGGGTCTTGGGCCCATCGCCCTTTGCACTCCTGCGCGTTGCGAACGCGGCCGGTGAGTAGACCTAGCCCCCTTAATACAAGCGCAGGCTTTCCCAGTCCAACCCGGCGCGCGCCGCTCAACTGCTGACATCTAGAGAGCTTCGGCTGATACATACGACGCCGAGTGCCCATACTATTCCCGCGTGGCAGTTAGTGCGAAAAGGCCAGAGGCCTACTCAGATCACATATCCTAACCCATTAGTGTGTTGGGAGCTCGCGGAAACGAGCAGCGATCCACGATCTGTGGTCCCGTCGCCTCGTCTCGTGGACTTACGGCAAGAGCTAGGAATGCCCGGCTGTGCCACGTAATTATCTCGCGGGTACCCTCATGGTCAACCCGACTCCACATCTCTCGCGGGTACCCCTCGGGGTCAACCCGTCATCCACAAGTTTCTGAATTAAAGTCAAAGTAACCGTGTGTCCAAAACATCAAGGAGGATTCCGAGGAATCACCCTCGTTGGATTCCCACTCGTTGTATCCGTCAAGGTGAACTTGGAGGAATCACCCTCGATGGGTTCACACTTGATGGGTTGTACGACAGAGGCATCATCGGAGGTGGTGAAAGAGGAATCACCCTCGGTAACCCACAACCGACTAGCCATACTACAGAGGCAACATCAAGTGAGATAAGAGGTATCACCCTCGGCACTCGATGGTAACCCTGTAGAGTTGTACAACTTAGGGGGTGTGCGGTGATGTGCTGGTCTCAGCCCATCGATCACATAGATCGGGGCACTGGTAACAAAGCGGGGCAACTAGGACAAGGATGAGGGGCCACAGATGGTTCACTAACCAACCTATACTAAGCATTTAGGATAGCAGGTAAGGTATCAATAATAGTTACAATAGCAGGCTATGCATCAGAATAGGTAATACCGGGACAACAATTGTAGCAATTCTAATGCAAGCATGAGGGAGAAAGAATAGGTGATATAGGCATGTTCAAGGGGGTTTGCTTGCCTGGAAGCCCTGTGGAGAAAGAGGGGTCATCGACGGGGTAGTCGTACTCCGGAGTTGCGTCGGTCTCGGGGTCTATCGGATAAGAAGAGGGGGAAGAAACAATAAATAAAAGCAAACAAATGCAACACAATGCATAGCATGGCAATATGCTGTGCTGGGGTGACCTAATGCAGTGCTACACGTAAGAGACGGTGCGGGAAAATATCTGGGAATATTTTCCCGGCTATTGGCATCTGTCAGACAGATGAACCGGAGGGGAAGGTTCCATGTTTTCGGTGTTGTGGGCCTGTGACAGCTATATGGAGGGCATAAGCGGATTCGTCTCGTTTTTCTGATCAACTTTCATGTAGAAAACTTTTCGATCCGAACTACGGTTTATTTTCTACGATTTTTCAAAGTTTTAAACAATTTCTAAAAATCCTGGAATTAATTTAAATTCGAAAATACAGAAAAGGGTTTTATTGCGTCAGCATTGTCGGGGGGATAACCCCCGGGTAGGCAAACGAACCCGGAGCCCCTTTTCAAAAATTAGCAGGGCAGCCCGTGCCCCACCTCGCCTGTTGGCCGTCCGGCCGGCTTCCCGATGCGAGCCGGCTAGGCCCGGCTGCCCGCTAGTCGGCCGGTGACGGTCAGCGGCCGTCCCATCGCTCCCGACGACAAGACAGCCCCCCACGACGGGAGAACATGGCTACAGTGCAATCCGTCTCGGGAAGGCGCGCCGGCAAAGCTGCCAACCTTGCTGACCGGGACGGCCGGCGTCAGCACCAGTGCGCCACTGCAGCCCCCACGACGCCATCTACTCCATGACGCTCGAGGCGACGGGCCACAGTGTCGAGCAGCCAGCGGGCCCCGCAGCCGGCGGGGCCCAGCAGCCGGCGGGCCGACAGCCGGCTCCGGACGCCGACGTCCGGGTCCCGGCGTGTGTAGTTTACCCATGTAACCCTGGGGGGTCGGGCTATAAGACCCCCCAGGAGGCCTCCTTGCAAGGGGTCAGCTCGGTTAGCGCCTTGCAGTAACACACGCACACACGCTCATAGGAGAGACTGAGGGAGAGCTAGCTCCTTCTTCCTCCTCCCCAAACAGCTCCAGGAGCACCATTGTAACCACCGTGGCCTCTGAGCCTATCAACCCATTCAGCAGAACTAGGGGTGTTACCTCCTCGGAGGGCCCTGAACCTGGGTACGCCTTGTGTTACCTGCACGCGCGTGCCAACCTCGCTTCCAGAACCCACCGACGTCCTCACGCAGCCCCCCATTTTTAGCCATCTCATGGCATCTGCCGTGATTTCACCACGACAGTTGGCGCCCACCGTGGGGCTGCTCGCGGCGTCGGCCGGAGTCAAGTTCTGGACGAGGCCCTTCACCAACTCCGGCGAGCGCATCACGCACGGCTTGGTCCGCACGCCCCGCGCGGCCGACTCGGCCGGCAGCGACGTAGCGCCAGGCGCAAACGCCGCCTGCCCCGCAGGCTGCCTCGTCGTCCCTTTCGGCGCGCTGCGCATCTTCGTCGCGCTCATTCCCGACGAGTACCCCAGCGAGGTACACAGCTTCGCCGACTCGCCCGTCCCCGTTGGCTGCGCCGTCTCCGACGACGTCGCGAACCTCTGTGCCCGTGCGGAGGTGCTGACCATCGGCGCTAGCTCCGGCTCCTCGCGCGGCAAGGAGAAGGCCGCCACGACTGCCGCTGCCGCGGCTGCGGCCCCGCCTCGCCGGGTCGACCTGCTCCGCGAGACGATCCGGAGCCTGCAAGCCCCCATCACGCCCGACGCTGACACGGCGGCAGCAGTGGCTCAGCTCAACGAAGACCAAGAGCACCTGCTGGTCGAGGCCATGACGCTCGCGGCAACGTGGCGTCAGCTGGAGTCCGCCTAGCGAGAGTATGACAGCGTCCACGGCTTCACGCCGGCCGCTGCTGAGCCCAGCCGGGTCGCGGACGTGCGAATCCGTCGAGGCGCAATCGGCCGTGCGCTAGGCGCAGGCCGGCCTATCTACGACACGCCCGTCAAGAACATGCGCGGGGCGCAGGCGGCCATGGCGGATCTCGAGTTCCTGGAGGGCGAGGAGCTGCAGCAGCAGCAGCAGCGCATCCGCGACCTCATCACCACGGCGAACGAGCATTTCAACCCGGCCCAGCCATCCGCCTCCGCTTCGGGAAACACCGCGAACCCGGAGAGGGCCCTTCGGGACACGCAACAGGCGTCTTCTCCTGCCGGCTCGACGAGTCGCGGCTCTGGCCGGCGCCGGGCAAGCCGGAGCCGGCACAACCGCGTCACGGTGGCTGGCGACGGCGTTGCCGACGAGACTGCCGGTGACGGCCTGGTTCAGCAGCCGGAACTTCCTCCCCCGCCGCCTCGATGACCCCGGCCGGCTTCCGTTGGCGCGGTGCCACGCGGCCCCGTCACGAGCCTGCTGGGCCCCCAGAAGCCCTACGACGAAGCCGACGCCCGCTACCGCATCGACCGGCTGGTGCGGTCCACGCTTCTCGAGGAGGAGAGCTCCATTGGCCCCGCGTGTTTCGGACCTCGCATCCGCGAAGAGCCCTTCCCCAAAGGGTTCACGTTGGCCCACGACACCCCCAAGTACAGCGGCATCACCAAGCTGGAAGACTGGCTAACTGACTACACCACGACCGTCGGCATCGTCGGCGGCAACCGGCGCGTGGCGGTCCGCTACGTCCCCCTCATGCTGCTCGGCTCGGCCCGGACATGGCTTAATAGCCTGAGGGCCGGCAGCGTCAACTCCTGGTTGGACTTCGAGGATGTATTCATACGCAACTTCACCAGCACTTACAAGCGACCGGGTCGGCCTCGCCAGCTCTCCATGTGCGTTCAGAGTCCGGGCGAGCCTCTCCGCGACTTCCTCACGCGGTGGACCGAGCTGCGCAACTCCTGCGAAGGGGTCCACGAAGTGCAAGCCGTCCAGTACTTCATCGATGGGCGTCGAGACGGCACCTTGCTCAAGCACCGGCTCATGTGCGATGAGCCGGACACCCTGGCGGAGCTCATGGCGGTGGCGGACAAGTACGCCACGGCCGACTCCGCGATGCGCGTAAAGATCACGGTCGACGTAGACGGCAAGCCGGTCCCGGTCCAGCCGGCCGCCCCGAAGCCGGCCGGCGAAACCAACCAGCGCCGGCAAGACAACAACAACAACAACAAGCAGAAGGCCGAGCAGCCGGCTCCTTGTTACAACAACCAGCAAGTGGCCGCCGTGGTGGAGGAGCAGCCGGCCGAGCAAGGCGGTGTCAAGCGCCAGCGCACCGGCAAGACGGCCTGGCAGCCCAAATTCTCTTTCGAGCAGATGCTGGATGCCCCTTGCAAGCACCACAGCAGCGCGAAGCCATCCACGCACACGCTCCGGAACTGCAGCGTCACACAACGCCTGATGCGTGGCGATTTCCCACCACCACCGGCCGGTCCGGACCCACAGCTCCCGCCACCTCCGGCAGCCGGCGCCCTCCCCAGCAACCACTACCCTCAGCAGGATGCGGCCTACGTGTGACACCCTGGTTTTTGGCAACTTTTTCTTTTCAAAATCTCTCTGGCTTTATTTGCAATTTGGTTGGATTTTGAACCTTTTCAGTTGACTTTGGACTTATGAATTCCTCTCAATGATCCAAAGCCCTCAGCATCTTGCCAAAATCCTGTCACACACCTTCTGGACCAATTTCCAATTCTTCATCTTTCCCAAATATTCATTTTCTTCCTTTGGGAAATTCTGTCATCACTATGGGTTACAAAGCAACCTATAGTTCTGGTGATCAGAAAAATCCCAAATTAATCCCACACCTTCTTGTCATCATCTACTCCCACAATCTCCAAAAACATTTCATGGTCCAGTACAAAATTTTGTCCAGAAAACTCCATTTGCTCTCTGGACAGTACTGGCCATTTGTGAAGCAACCCCTATTTTTCCAACTCATAAAACTCTCAAATAATTCCTTGAGATAATAGGGAACCTATCTTGCCACAATATCCAAAAATATCATCTTGTCCAGTACAAATTTTCATCAGCAATATTCTGCCAAGTTTCTGTCCAATTGGAACCTCTGTGAAGGAAGTACCAGCTAGAGGTATCCAATTGAGCTGAAATTTTTATGGCATCTTCTATCCACCAAATGTCCCTGCCACACCAAAATTCAGCTCCAGCAGATCAACCAGATGAGTGCATCAAGCTCATCTAGCTTCTGTTCCAATAACCACACTTATACATGAACTATATTCAAATCTTGATGAAATTTCCTCAAACTTGGTCAGCTTGGAGTCCTTCCAAGATAGATCACCCCAGACATCTCCATTGGCTCCATCTCCAGCTCACCTCTCCTCTAGATCCCTCTCAAGTTCTCTGTCAGAAACTGTAGCTGAAGCTACACTTCGCACCAGTCTGTATCTAGTCGAACCAGAGGCATAGAGAGGCTAAGTGGTCGAGGGAGAACATGCTAGACAAGGTGTGCCAGGCTTGCGTGTCCTCCAGACACCAATGCCCATGGTGAGCACGGCATTGGCATGCCAGAACGCGCGCTCTGCACCTCGCCTCTGTCTGGTATGGTCATTCCGGCTGTCCCGCGCTGCCATTCGGTGTCCGATGGTGCCGACATCGCCGATGCCGTCGACGTACCCCTCTCCCGAAGCCTCCCCTCGCCAGAATCTCCCTCGCCGGCCGCCACGCGCGCGGGCACTGTGGCACCCGTGTGGCCACAGTGGCTCCGCGGCGCGTCGTCTTCCTCCCGCTAGCCGCCATCGTCGCATTAAATCCACTGAGCTCTCCCGTCACTTCGCCCTACGTCGCGACGGCCAGCTCGCCGTCCTGGCGCCGGCGACGTGTCCCAAGTCCCGCGGCTTCCAGAGAGCTCGCCTCCCCCTATAAAAGGCCATGCCCCGCCCCTCCTAGCTTCTCACCCCACTCCTCCTACTCCTAATCGAGCTCCCAAGCATCGAGCCATGGCCGAGAGGACCTCTGGCCTCGCCGCTCACCGGAGATCCGCCGCCACCCGAGCTCTGCCTACTCGCCGTTCCACTCCACCCAAGCTCCACCGACTGCACCCGCGAGCTCAGCTCACTCCACTGACCACGCCTGAGCCCTTGCCCGATCGAATCTCTGCCGGAAACGCCGTCTCCGGCGACACCCGAAACCCGCCGCCGCCGGAGAGGAAGGGGACGACGCCGTCCGGCCACCTCTCGCCAAGCCACGGGTACGTGCGCGTTCGTCTCGTAGAGCTCTATCCATTCCCGTAGTCGCCGGACCTCGCCGCCGTCTGTGTCGTCGGCGAGCATCGCCGGAGCCCCGCATCTTAATGTTCCCTCTCTCCCCCGTTTAAATCTGACCGCTGGGGCCCGCTCGTCAGTGGCTTACCGAAGCGGTAAGTGTAGGCGCCCAGGCGAAATACGCCTTCGACGTGGCCCTTCGCTAGATTTTCTATTTTCTGTTAATTTCCAGATTTGACCAGTAACTTTGACCAGCCATAACTTTTAAACCATAAGTCCAAATCAATTGATTCTTTTTTGCTCTGGGTTTGTATTGAGCTCCTTTATTTTCTGGCAAAATTTGGTAATTTTCTCTTGCTCACAGAATTTCTGGTGAATAGAATAGTAATATGTGACATTTTCCTTTGCACTTTTAAAATATTTTCAGAAGGAAATTCATTTGGTTTTGAAGCCCATGAGTTTGTGGACAACCCAACAGAGCAAGGCAAGCCATGTCATCCATTGCATGAAGCATTTCAATAGTGTTGGTTATTTAATTGAATTATATGCATTATTTGAATATGTGATAATTCCTAGTAAATTATTTAAATGCCTAGCTACTGCCATGTTAAGTTATTCTTGATAAATACCCACACTTGTTAAATACTTGATAACACTAAACCTAATTGGTTGATCTAGTGTCACCTATCCGGACTCATCCGTGCAGCCACATTTGCCTTTATGGGACGGCCTTGACTTGGTCTGGCTTTGTGCTCTTTTATCGGTACCACCACTCTAGGGAGGATTATGCGTGCGTGCTGCCCTGATCAGGTAGACGACGATAATCCTGTGAGCCCAGTTGAGTTATTTTGCCGGCGTCCCCGTTTGGGACAGTTTAGTTTGGCCATGACGGTGGCAGGTGTCACGGGGTGACACAGGGGGCACCCAGGACATGACCCTGGGAGGGTATGATTGTCGGTGGTACGATAGGAGGGTCACGGGTCAGGCAGGTTTCGTTGGAGCAGCCCCGGTCCACCCGAATGGGAACAAGAGGCCAGCAGCTCCATGGTGTGGGTAAAGTGCGCAACCTCTGCAGAGTGTAAGAATCTATTCGAATAGCCGCGTCCACGGTATTGGACAGTCCGTACTAGGCCACTGTATGGTCAACCACAGTAATGATAATAATGATGGAAGAACTTGTCTTATGTTCGGAAGTGCTCAGTGGATTATGAGCATTCCGAGGGTTGTGGGACAACCCCGATGAGAGTAAGTTGGTAATAGTAAGCACCTAAGCACTTAATATGATCATTGCCATGCTATTGTTTGCTGCATTGTTTTGGTTGCCATGAGCTTGCGAGTACATTCCAAGTACTCACCTGGCGTATCATGCCAGATGCAGGAGAAGCAGAGGACGGAGGTCCCGAAGGTTCGTGCTACGCTAACTAGGCCGTGTCCATAGTAGTGTCCCTGTGGATGGAGTTTCCGCGCTATGTTCTGCTACGCCGTAGAATCACCCAGTAGTATCGAGGCCCTGCTATGTTCCATAAATAATGTAGATATTGTCATAGCACGTGCAATGCTTCTGGCCTCGCTTCCTATGTAAATTATGAGCTTGTACTCGAGATATTTCAATAAAGTTCAGTTCTGTTCTGTTCCAAGTTGTTGTGTGTTTCCAGAAGACAGGATCTCTGGGTTGGAAACACTGGTAAACCGTTCTCTGAGCCGGGGTGCCACAACGCTTGGTATCAGAGCCGTGCTGACTGTAGGACACCCTAGTTAACCCTGCGCTAGAACCGCGAGTAGTTTAGAGTCTTGGAGTGTCTTGCTTGTTGCATTTGATTGCTGCATTGCATGGCATGCATATAGTTTTTATTACGCTAACCGCTGGTTTGATGAGTGTAGATGGCACCAGTTCCGTACCACTACAACCATGAGCCGGCACCGTTCACTTTTCCAGTACTGCTTCATAGCGTCTGGCTTCGGCTGTATCCCAACGGCGAAGACCCAGTGTTCCAGGTGTTCCGAGAGAAGCTTGCTGGTTCGGTGTACGAGTATCACGCGGAGGCCTTTCTTACTACGAGTTCGGATATTGGTAGCTACTCCCGTTCTTCCAAGGGCGGAACTGCTTCTACTCCAGAGCTGGCGATCCAGTTTGCTGCGATGGAGGCTCTCACTGACTTGCGCTTCCACGAGGTCGAGATGCAGACTCATCCAGGTTTCTTTCACTACCCCACCTTGTCGCCTGCGATAGGGCGAGTCCTTTTCGCACCCGTTGATTCGGCGAGTGATCGTGCTACTGGTGTTTTATCCTGTTATCTGAACGCCAGTTATCGTATGATCACTTCTCTAGCTGAAGAGCTGACCCATGCCCGCGAGGCACTTGCAGCTGTCGCGGCAGCACAGTCTCCTCCTCCACCTCCGTTTTCACCGGTGTATACTCCACATACTCCACTCTCTGAGACTCCTTCCAGTTCGTTCGGACCGCCAGGCTTTTCGTCTGGTAGCCGACATGAGACCCCGGCAGAGTGGGCCTCACTCCTAGCCACTCCAGCTGCTCCGATGCTGCGGCGTCGTGCTTCTTCTCCTTCAGAGGGAGAACCTTCCCGTCAGCGTCGCCGTGTTACCTTTGATCCGGAGACCGAGGTTCACGTCATCAGCTCAGATTCCGAGACAGGATCAGAGGATGAGGAGTCTTCAGTTTTCCAGTGATTGTGCCACCGACGCCACTAGAGTGGAGGCTTGAGTTTCAGTGCATGCATCATAGCATCTATGCATATGTCAACTGCCGTATGAGCAGTCTAGTCATGCTAATCCCCCTACTAGCTTGTCATGTATGATGTTGGGTTGCCTTGTATAATTATGTTGTTCGCTTTTCCTCTTTTATTTGGCTTCTTTTTCTGGTGTCATACTACCCTGCTTTCCCTTATGGATGTTGCTCATCGATTCGGTATTTTGCAATGGGAACAAATTTAGGATGAAGAGGTGTAGTAATCAAGGCGGCGATGGAACTCCCGTTCGTCGATCCGCCAGACAGGCAGGATAGTCACCAGAAGATTTGCCACCACCACCACCACAGGCACCAACCACTGATCAGATTATGAGAATGTTCGAGGAGAAAAGAAATCAGGATCTTATGGAATTTCTGAAAAGCATGCAGACTATGGTGGGTCAGAATCACAACAATGGGACACACTCTAAATTGTTTGATTTTCAGCGGACCAAGCCACCCAGTTTTGGGCAAGCCGTGGATCCTATGGAAGCTGATGACTGGCTGAGGACTATGGAAAAGAAGTTGGATATAGCCCGCTGTGAGGAGTCAGACAAGGTTCCTTTTGTTACACACTACCTGGAGGGACCAGCAGCTATATGGTGGGACAATACAAAAATAATGTGGCCTCCTGGAGAAGATATTTCTTGGGAGAAGTTCAAAGAGGTATTCCGCAAGTATCATATTCCTACTAGCATAATGAAGATGAAGAAGAGGGAATTTCTTGCTCTTACTCAAGGCAACATGTCAGTGGGTGAGTATCTGAACAAGTTTAATAATGTGGCACGGTACTCTACCCATGACGTGTCCACCGAAGAAAGGAAGATTGATCGATTTCTCGGAGGACTCAATCATACCCTCTGCTGTCAGCTTTGTATGCTTGATTTCCCTGACTTCCAGACTTTGGTGAACAAGGCTTTCATAGCTGAACGAGAGCATAAGTCAGGATATAATGATCACAAGTGGAAGTTTGAACCCAAGAAGGACAACCGTGAGCAGTTTGTGCAGAAGCCACGTATCTGGCAACCAAGTCCCTCTGAATACAAGCCTGCCTGGAACAATGGTAACAACAACAATAAGCCTGTCAGCCAGGACAAGACCTTCGGCAAACAGCCAGTGCTGGAGGACTGCCGCCGCAACAACACATGCTTCACTTGTGGCCAGAGTGGGCATTACTCCAAGTAGTGCCCCGCAAGAAATGGGAAGCCACCATCCGACTTCAAGCCACAAGTCAACAGTGTTGGACGCCCCCCCCCAATACGACCGCCTATCACGGCCAAGTCCATCATATCTCCGCTGAGGAAGCCCGCGAAGCACCAGACGTCGTCCTTGGTATGTTTTCTGTTAACAACATACCTGCAATAATTCTATTTGATTCTGGGGCGTCTCATTCGTTTATTTCGCGGAGTTTTGCCACCTTGCACAAATTTTCCCCTTCTCTTTTGGACAAAATCATGGTGGTGCAATCCCCTGGCTCCATGCTCCGAACAAATGTGGTATACAAGGATCTGGAGATCTTGATACATGATGTAAAGTTTCCAGCTACTCTTGTGGCCATTGAATCCCCTGGACTGGATATAATACTGGGGATGGATTGGTTGGTACCACATCAGGTGTGTATCAACTGTGCCACCAGGATGGTGACATTGGTTAACCCGGCAGGCCAAACAGTGCAGTTCACTGCTTGCAGAATGATGTCAAAGAAAGGAATGGCATTCAAAGCCACTGCTACAGATATAAATCTGATTCCAGTAGTCAGTGAATATCCGGACGTATTTCCGGAAGAGATACCAGGAATGCCACCTGATCGGGAACTAGAATTCGCTATTGATGTTGTTCCCGGAACTGCTCCGATCTACAAGAAGTACTACCGCATGCCTTCCCCAGAGCTGGTGGAACTCAAGAAACAGTTGGATGAATTATTGCAAAAAGGGTATATTCGTCCAAGCACTTCACCATGGGGATCACCTGTGCTGTTTGTGAAAAAGAAGGATGGCAGCCTGAGAATGTGTGTGGACTACCGCCAGCTGAATGAGGTCACCATCAAGAACAAATATCCGCTCCCCCGCATTGATGATCTGTTCGACCAGTTGAACGGAGCCCGGGTATTCTCTAAGATTGACCTCCGAACGGGGTATCATCAGTTGAAAATCAGGAAAGAGGATATCCGCAAGACAGCCTTCACTACCAGATATGGTCTGTATGAATTTACAGTCATGTCATTTGGGCTGACAAATGCTCTAGCCTATTTCATGAGCATGATGAATAAGGTCTTCATGGACTTCTTGGACAAATTTGTGGTACTATTCATCGATGATATTCTCATCTACTCCAAAGATGAAGAAGAGCATACGCGACACCTCCGTGCTGTCCTGGAAAGGCTAAGGACTCATCGCTTGTACGCCAAGTTCAGTAAATGTGAATTTTGGCTAAAAGAGGTGGGCTTTCTGGGACATGTTCTGTCAGAACAAGGTGTGGCTGTCGACCCCAGCAAAGTGACTGCCGTATTGAACTGGAAGACACCAGCCACAGTAACCGAAGTCCGCAGTTTTCTGGGATTGGCAGGCTACTACCGCCGCTTCATCGAAGGCTTCTCAAAAATAGCCAAGCCATTGACAGAATTGCTGAAAAAGAACCACAAATTTTCCTGGACGGAAGAATGTGATAGCAGTTTCTTGGAATTGAAGACGAGGCTAACCACATCACCTGTCTTAGTTCTTCCAGATATCCACAAGAGCTTTGACATATACTGTGATGCTTCCAGGCGTGGAATCGGCTGCGTTCTAATGCAAGAAGGAAAGGTTGTAGCGTATGCATCCAGACAGCTACGACCTCATGAGGAGAACTACCCCACTCATGACTTGGAACTGGCAGCCGTGATTCATGCATTAAAGATTTGGAGGCATTACCTCATTGGGCAGCGATGTGAAATATACACAGACCATAAGAGTCTCAAGTATATTTTCACCCAACCTGATCTGAATCTCAGACAGAGAAGATGGCTTGAACTGGTCAAGGACTATGACATCGGAATTAATTACCATCCGGGAAAAGCCAATGTGGTTGCCGATGCCCTCAGCAGAAAACAAGGTACCCTAAATGCACTAATGAAGGGAATGCATCCGAGGCTGCAAGAAGAGTTTGCCAAGCTGAATATGGTGTTATGCGGCCCAACTAGCCCGGATACAATGGAAATTATCCCAACACTTATGGGATAAATTAAGGCAGCTCAGAAATCAGATGAAGGTATACAAGAGATCAAGGAGCGTATTCCACAAGGAAAGGCCAAGTACTTCCATCTTGATGATCAAGGTACCCTATGGTTTGAAAATCGAATATGTGTGCCTGATCAAGACAACTTGAGACAGCAAATACTTAGAGAGGCACATGAATCTGCCTACTCTATCCATCCGGGAGGAACAAAAATGTACCAGGACTTGCGAGAAACCTTTTGGTGGCCAGGAATGCGAAGGGATATTGCATACTATGTCGCCTGTTGTGACATCTGCAACAGAGTCAAGGCTGAACATTAGAAACCTGCTGGGCTACTGCAACCTTTACCAGTTCCCTAGTGGAAATGGGATGATATATGCATGGACTTTATTGTCGGACTACCCAAGTCAACAAGAGGCCATGATGCTATCTGGGTCATTGTGGATATACTCACGAAAGTGGCTCACTTCCTTCCGGTAAAGACCACTTTCACCACTTACCAGCTGGCACAACTCTACATGTCCCGGATAGTCAGCCTTCATGGAGTACCTAAGTCTATCACATCGGATAGGGGCTCCCTGTTCACTTCAGCATTCTGGCTGCGACTGCACCAAGCCCTGGGAACTGTGCTAAAGCATAGTACGGCATATCATCCACAGACAGATGGGCAGACAGAACGTGTGAATCAAATAGTGGAAGATATGCTTCGGTCCTGTGCTCTCACCCATGGACCCAAATGGGAGGATAGTCTACCCTATGCGGAATTCTCCTACAATAACAGTTATCAGTCAAGTCTCAAGATGTCACCATTTGAGGCTCTGTACGGACGGAAATGCCGCACTCCTTTAAATTGGTCTCAGACAGGAGACAGCCATATCTTTGGCACGGATCTGATGCTTGAGGCTGAGAAGCAAGTCAAGGATATTCAGGAACGTCTTCGAGCAGCCAAGTCCCGACAGAAGAGCTATTATGACCCGAAGCATCGGGAAGTAACTTTTGAGCCCGGAGAATATGCTTATCTCCGCGTCACCCCCATGAAAGGAATAAAGAGATTTCATACCCGAGGAAAGCTTGCACCGAGATATATCGGTCCCTTTCCAGTAATGGCTAGAAGAGGTAGAGTGGCGTATCAGTTAGAGTTACCACCGGAGTTATCTGACGTTCATGACGTCTTCCACATATCACAGTTGAGAAAGTGCATTGCACCCCCGATCAAACAGACAGATATGAGTGAGCTGGAATTGACTAAGGATTTGACCTACGAGGAAAGACATGTCAGAATATTGGATGAGATGGAAAGAACTACCAGGAGTAAGACAATCAGATTTTACAAGGTATTGTGGGATCATCACACTGAGAAGGAAGCTACTTGGGAAAGAGAGGATTTTCTGAGATCAGCATATCCACACTTGTTCCCTGAGCAACCGAATCTCGAGGACGAGATTCATTCTAAGGGGGGTAGGTTTGTGACACCATGGTTTTTGGCAACTTTTTCTTTTCAAAATCTCTCTGGCTTTATTTGCAATTTGGTTGGATTTTGAACCTTTTCAGTTGACTTTGGACTTATGAATTCCTCTCAATGATACAAAGCCCTCAGCATCTTGCCAAAATCCTGTCACACACCTTCTGGACCAATTTCCAATTCTTCATCTTTCCCAAATATTCATTTTCTTCCTTTGGGAAATTCTGTCATCACTATGGGTTACAAAGCAACCTATAGTTCTGGTGATCAAAAAAATCCCAAATTAATCCCACACCTTCTTGTAATCATCTACTCCCACAATCTCCAAAAACATTTCATGGTCCAGTACAAAATTTTGTCCAGAAAACTCCATTTGCTCTCTGGACAGTACTGGCCATTTGTAAAGCAACCCCTATTTTCCCAACTCAAAAAACTCTCAAATAATTCCCTGAGATAATAGAGAACCTATCTTGCCACAATATCCAAAAATATCATCTTGTCCAGTACAAATTTTCATCAGCAATATTCTGCCAAGTTTCTGTCCAATTGGAACCTCTGTGAAGGAACTACCAGCTAGAGGTATCCAATTGAGCTGAAATTTTTATGGCATCTTCTATCCACCAAATGACCCTACCACACCAAAATTCAGCTCCAGCAGATCAACCAGATGAGTGCATCAAGCTCATCTAGCTTCTGTTCCAGTAACCACACTTATACATGAACTATATTCAAATCTTGATGAAATTTCCTCAAACTTGGTCAGCTTGGAGTCCTTCCAAGATAGATCACCCCAGACATCTCCATTCGCTCCATCTCCAGCTCACCTCTCCTCTAGATCCCTCTCAAGTTCTCTGTCAGAAACTGTAGCCGAAGCTACACTTTGCACCAGTCTGTATCTAGTCGAACCAGAGGCATAGAGAGGCTAAGTGGTCGAGGGAGAACATGCTAGACAAGGTGTGCCAGGCTTGCGTGTCCTCCAAACACCAATGCCCGTGGTGAGCACGGCATTGGCATGCCAGAACACGCGCTCTGCACCTCGCCTCTGTCTGGTATGGTCATTCCGGCTGTCCTGCGCTGCCATTCGGTGTCCGGTGGTGCCGACATCGCCGATGCCGTCCACGTACCCCTCTCCCGAAGCCTCCCCTCGCCGGAATCGCCCTCGCCGGCCGCCACGCGCGCGGGCACTATGGCACCCGTGCGGCCACAGTGACTCCGCGACGCGTCGTCTTCCTCCCGCTACCCGCCATCGTCGCATTAACTCCACTGATCTCTCCCGTCACTTCGCCCTATGTCGCGATGGCCAGCTCGCTGTCTTGGCGCCGGCGACGTGTCCCAAGTCCCGCGGCTTCCAGAGAGCTCGCCTCCCCCTATAAAAGGCCATGCCCCGCCCCTCCTAGCTCCTCACCCCACTCCTCCTACTCCTAATCGGGCTCCCAAGCATTGAGCCACGGCCGAGGGCCCTCTGGCCTCGCCGCTCACCGGAGATCCGCCGCCACCCGAGCTCTGCCTCGTCGCCGTTCCACTCCACCCCAAGCTCCACCGACTACACTCGCGAGCTCAGCTCACTCCACTGACCACGCCTTAGCCCTTTCCCGATCGAATCTCCGCCGGAAACGCCGTCTCCGGTGACACCCGAAACCCGCCGCCGCCGGAGAGGAAGGGGACGACGTCGTCCGGCCATCTCTCGCCAAGCCACGGGTACGTGCGCGTTCGTCTCGTAGAGCTCTATCCATTCCCGTAGTCGCGGGACCTCGCCGCCGTCTGTGTCGCCGGCAAGCATCGCCGGAGGCCCGCATCTCTCTGTTTCCTCTCTCCCCCGTTTAAATCTGACCGCTGGGGCCCGCTCGTCAGTGGCTTACCGAAGCGGTAAGTGTAGGCGCCTAGGCGAAATACGCCTTCGACGTGGCCCTTCGCTGGATTTTCTATTTTCTGTTAATTTCCAGATTTGACCAGTAACTTTGACCAGCCATAACTATTAAACCATAAGTCCAAATCAATTGATTCTTTTTGCTCTGGGTTTGTATTGAGCTCCTTTATTTTCTGGCAAAATTTGGTAATTTTCTCTTGCTCACAGAATTTCTGGTGAACAGAACAATAATATGTGACATTTTCCTTTGCACTTTTAAAATATTTTCAGAAGGAAATTCATTTGGTTTTGAAGCCTAGGAGTTTGTGGAAAACCCAACAGAGCAAGGCAAGCCATGTCATCCATTGCATGAAGCATTTCAATAGTGTTGGTTATTTAATTGAATTATATGCATTATTTGAATATGTGATAATTCCTAGTAAATTATTTAAATGCCTAGCTACTTCCATGTTAAGTTATTCTTGATAAATACCCACACTTGTTAAATACTTGATAACACTAAACCTAATTGGTTGATCTAGTGTCACCTATCCGGACTGATCCGTGCAGTCACATTTGCCGGTATGGGACGGCCTTGACTTGGTCTGGCTTTGTGCTCTTTTATCGGTACCACCACTCTAGGGAGGATTATGCGTGCGTTCTTCCCTGATCAGGTAGACGACGATAATCCTGTGAGCCCAGTTGAGTTTTTTTGCCGGCGTCCCCGTTTGGGACAGTTTAGTTTGGCCATGACGGTGGCAGGTTTCACGGGGTGATACAGGGGCCACCCAAGACATGACCCTGGGAGGGTATGATTGTCGGTGGTACGATAGGAGGGTCACGGGTCAGGCAGGTTTCGTTGGAGCAGCCCCGGTCCACCCGAATGGGAACAAGAGGCCAGCAGCTCCTTGGTGTGGGTAAAGTGCGCAACCTCTGCAGAGTGTAAGAATCTATTCGAATAGCTGCGTCCACGGTATTGGACAGTCCGTACTAGGCCACTGTATGGTCAACCACAGTAATGATAATAATGATGGAAGAACTTGTCTTATGTTCGGAAGTGCTCAGTGGATTATGAGCATTCCGAGGGTTGTGGGACAACCCCGATGAGAGTAAGTTGGTAACATTAAGCACCTAAGCACTTAATATGATCATTGCCATGCTATTGTTTGCTGCATTGTTTTGGTTGCCATGAGCTTGCGAGTACATTCCAAGTACTCACCTGGCGTATCATGCCAGATGCAGGAGAAGCCGAGGACGGAGGTCCCGAAGGTTCGTGCTACGCTAACTAGGCCGTGTCCACAGCAGTGTCCCTGTGGATGGAGTTTCCGCGCTATGTTCCGCTACGCCGTAGAATCACCCAGTAGTATCGAGGCCCTGCTATGTTCCATAAATAATGTAGATATTGTCATAGCACGTGCAGTGCTTCTGGCCTCGCTTCCTATGTAAATTATGAGCTTGTACTCGAGATATTTCAATAAAGTTCAGTTCTGTTCTGTTCCAAGTTGTTGTGTGTTTCCAGAAGACATGATCTCTGGGTTGGAAACACTGGTAAACCGATTCTCTAAGCCGGGGTGCCACACTATGTCGCCTTCACTAGCGAGGGCGACGACAAGGACAGCAAGTGCATGTACTAGCACGAGGTGAACGCCGTCGTCCCCCCGGTCCCCCAGTACATGCACTGGTCCGACCGTCCCGTCAATTGGACCCGGGAGGACCACCCGGCCGTGATGCCCACGCCGGGTGGCTACGCGCTCGTCCTGGACCCCACCTTCGTCGCTGAGAAGCACACCTGCCACTTTTCGCGGGTGCTGATCGACGGCGGCAGCAGCATCAACATCCTCTACCGCGACACCATGGTCAAGCTCGGCATCGAGGAGGGCCAGCTGCAGCCCACCCAGACTGTGTTCCACGGCATCGTGCCGGGCGCTTCGTGCTCCCCCATCGGCCAGGTGCGGCTGGACGTGCTGTTCGGCACCAGCGCCCACTTCCGCCGCGAGCCGATCTGGTTCGAGGTGGTCAACCTCGCCAGCCCCTACCATGCGCTTTTGGGCCGGCCCGCCATGGCCAAGTTCATGGTGGTTCCCCACTACGCATACCTCAAGATGAAGCTGCCGGGTCCCAAGGGCATCATCACCATCACCGGCGACTACAAAAAGTCCCTGGAGTGCGCCAAAGCCGGCTCTAAGCTGGCCGAGTCGTTGTTCATAGCCGAAGAGAGGCGCCAGCTCGACCGTCTCGTCGCGCTGGCTGGCGAGCAGCCGGCCATGCCGGCTTAGCTCAAGCAGCCGGCCGATGAGGGGTCCTTCAAGCCGGCCAGGGGCACGAGGAAAGTTTCGCTCGACCCGGCCAAACCCAACTCCAGCGAGTACGTCGTCGTGGGTTCCGGCCTCGACAGCAAATAGGAAGGCGAGCTCGTCGACTTCCTTCGTGAGAATCGGGATATCTTCGCATGGTCCCCTAAAGACATGCCGGGTGTTTCGAGGAAGTTCGCCGAGCACAAACTCTACGTCCAGCCGGATGCCAAGCCGGTCCGGCAGCCGCTACGCCGCTTCTCTGAGGAGAAGCGAAGAACCATTGGCGAAGAGATCACCCGGCTGCTCAAAGCCGGGTTCATCATGGAAGTGTTCCACCCCGAGTGGCTGGCCAACCCGGTCCTCGTCCTGAAGAAGAACGGCACTTGGCGCATGTGGATCGACTACACCAGCCTGAACAAGGCCTGCCCCAAGGACCCATTTGCCCTACCCCGGATTGACCAAGTCATCGACTCCACAGCCGGCTGCGAGTTCCTGTCCTTCCTGGACGCTTACTCGGGCTACCACCAGATCAAGCTGGACCCAGCGGATGCCCTCAAGACATCCTTCATCACCCCCTTCGGGGCGTATTGCTACATCACCATGTCGTTCGGCTTGAAAAACGCCGGCGCCACTTTCCAGCGCTACATGCAAAAATGCCTCCTGCCTCAGATCGGCCGGAACGTGCACGTCTACGTCGACGACATCGTGGTGAAGACCAAGAAGCACCTCACCCTCCTCGAGGATCTCAGGGAGACGTTTGCCAACCTGCGCCAGTTCGAGATCAAGCTCAACCCGGAGAAATGCGTCTTCGGCGTGCCGGCTGGCTAACTCCTTGGTTTCCTCATCTCGGAACGCGGCATTGAGGTCAATCCGGAGAAGATCAAGGCAATTGACCGCATGCGCAAGCCGGCTCGGCTGCGCGATGTCTAGAAGTTCACCGGCTGCTTGGCCTCTCTCAGCCGGTTCGTCAGCCGGCTGGGGGAGAGGGCCCTGCCCCTATATCAGCTGATGAAGAAAACAACGCCGTTCGAGTGGTCCGACCAGGAGGACGAAGCTTTCCGCGACGTCAAGCGCATGCTCTCCACCACACCCGTCTTGGCCACGCCGGCTGAGAAAGAGCCGCTCCTGATGTATATCACGGCAACCACCCGCGTGGTCAGCATGGTGCTAGTGGTAGAGAGCCCCGAGGAAGGCAAGGCACAGCCGGTTCAGCGCCCTGTGTACTACCTCAGCGAGGTCCTCTCCACCTCCAAGCAAAACTACCCCCACTACCAGAAGATGTGCTACGACGTGTACTTGGCCGCCAAGAAGCTCAGGCAGTACTTCCAGGAGCACGCCATCACCGTGGTGAGCACGGCCCCCATCAGCGAGATCATGGGATGCCGGGACGCCTCTGGCCGGATCGCCAAATGGGCCATCGAGCTAGCCGGCCACACCATCCTCTACGAGCCTCGCACCGCCATCAAATCCTAGGCGTTGGCCGACTTCCTCGTCGATTGGGCGGAGACCCAGTACTTGCCACCGGCTCCCGACGCAACGCACTGGCGCATGCACTTTGACGGCTCGAAGATGGCCTCCGGCTTGGGAGCCGGCATCGTGCTCTCCTCCCCCAAAGGCGACCGGCTGCGCTATGCGCTTCAAATCCACTTCGCCGCCTCCAACAACGTCGCCGAGTATTAAGCCGTCGTCCACGGTCTTCGGCTGGCCAAAGAAATCGGCATCCGGCGTATCCTCTGCTTCGGCGACTCCGACCTGGTGGTCCAGCAAGCCTCCGGCGAGTGGGACGCCAGGGAGTCCAACATGGCCGGCTACCGCAACCTGGTCCAGCAGATGATCGGCAGCTTCGACGGCTACGAGTTCCTCCACGTCCCCCGAAACGAGAACGAGGCGGCGGATACTCTGGCCAAGCTTGGCTCCAGCTGACAGGCAATCCCAACCGGCGTCTCCCTCGAGCACCTGCGCAAGCCGTCCCTCAAGCCGTCTCCGGATTCGGAATCCATCATCGTCCCGGCCGACCCAACAGTCCTTCCCTCCGTCTCGGGGGCTGCCGGCTCCGGCTCGGGGACTGCTAGCACCACCCCGGGGGCTGCCATCCCGATCCCGGGCGACGCCGCTTCTCGCCCAGCCCCGGAGGCCGCCGGCTCTGGCTCGGGGGCTGCCGGCTCCGGCTCGCCGCCTCCCGACCCGGCCGAACCCGCGCAAGTGGCCTTCCTCACGGTGCTGGAGGCGCCGTCTTGAGCGCAACCGATCCTCGCTCTCCTGACGAACGGCGAGCTCCCGGCGGACGAGGTCGAGGCTCGGCAGGTACAGCGCCGGGCCTCCACCTACAACATCATCAACCGTGAGCTCGTCAAGCGCAGCACAACCGGCGTCTTCCAGCGATGCGTCGAGACGGCCAGGGGCCTCGAAATCTTGCTCGATATCCACCAGGGCGAGTGCGGGCACCACGCCGCCTCCCGGTCTCTGGTGGCCAAAGCATTCCGTCATGGCTTCTACTAGCCAACGGCGCTGAAGGACGCCGAGGAGCTGGTCCTTAAGTGCAAGGGCTGCCAGCACTTCAAGGCCCAGAGCCACCAGCCGGCTGCGGCGCTCCAAACCATCCCCATCGCGTGGCCCTTTGCCGTCTGGGGCCTCGACATGGTGGGACAGTTCAAAACCGCTCGGGGCGGCATGACACACCTCCTGGTGGCCGTCGACAAATTCACCAAGTGGATCGAGGCAAGGCCGATCAAGAAACTCGACGGCCCCACAGCCGTCAAGTTCATCAAAGACATTGCTATCCGCTACGGCGTCCCCAACAGCATCATCACCGACAACGACACCAACTTCGCCAAAGGCGTGCTGGCGCGCTACTGCTCTGTCTCCGGCATCCGGCTTGACGTGGCCTCTGTCGCACATCCTCAGTCCAACGGCCAGGCAGAGCGGGTAAACGGCCTCATCTTGGCCGGCATCAAACCGCGAATCGTCGAGCCGCTCGTGCGATCACCCGGCAGCCGGATCGACGAGCTGCCGGCCGTTTTATGGAGCCTCTGGACCACCCCCAACCGCTCAACCGGCTTCACCCCATTCTTCCTTGTCTACAGTACCGAGGCGATCATCCCCACGGACATCGAGTTCGACTCGCCTCGGGTCACCCTATACACGGAGGTGGAGGCCGCAGCAGCACGCGAAGACGGCGTCGACCTGCTCGAAGAGGCGCGCCAGCTGGCCCTCAGCCGGTCAGCCATTTATCAACAGAACCTATGCCACTACCACAACAAGAAGATCAAGCCCCTCGCTTTCCGCGAGGGCGACCTCGTGCTCCGGCTGATCCAGTGAACAGCCGGCCAGCACAAGCTATCCTCCCCATGGGAGGGCCCCTTCATCATCAGCAAGGCCTTGCGCAACAATGCGTACTACCTCATCGACGCGCAAAAGCGAAGCAAGCGCAAGAGAGACGCCTCCAGCGAAGAGACGGAATGCCCCTGGAACGCGGAGCTCCTCCGTCCGTTTTACAGTTGAACCATGTATGTATGTATCACTACCCCTTTTGAACTTACTGAAAGCAGCAGGTCCCCCTAGCGACACTCGGGGGCTACCATTTCACCTCTATCGAGTTCTTGCGCACTTTACCGCATTCACCTCCCTCCCGCCGGGTTGGCACGGCCGGCTCGGGGGCTCGCCGGCTAGCCCGTGCCGCGTTCTCCTCAACCCGGTTAGTAACATGCACACCGCCGAAGCCCTCTCTGCCATAAGCCACAGACCGGCTCCCGGCTGTTCAAGTCTGGCAAGAGCCAAAGGCTGCAAGCATCCTCACGCGAAAAACGGCTAAGTACGAACGACCGACTCGGCCAACCCGACTCTTCTCACTTTACTCTCCGCCGCACAGACCGGCTGCGCTATAGCCGGCTTCGCCGCCTGCAGCCAGCCGGCCCAGTGGGAGTTTTGCTTACGCTCAAATCCTAAATCCTAAGTACTAATCGCTCTCTCCCGAGTCCGGCTCCCCGTCCCAGCTACAGGCCGGCTCCCGGCTGTCCGGCTGGCGGGGAGGAGGACGAAAGGGGGAGTGAACAAGAAAATGGCTAAAGGAAAAGAACAAAGGCGAAACCGCCAAACGGCAGGCACAAGCATACAAGAGAAAACATGCATTCATATATACAGCAAGGCCCGCGGCCGCTAGTTCATTACAATTAATTCACACCCCCCAGTGGGAGGACTTGCCGACTAACAAAAGTTCCAAGTTTAGAAAGAAAAACAGGAAAAGTAAAAGCCCTAAGCTGTGGCCTCGTCAGCATCACTCGGCGCCGGGTTCCCCGTAGTGGCGGTGTCGTCCAACTCGCCGGCGTCGTCGTCCGCGTCGGCGCCCGTCTCGGCCGAGCTACCCTCCGGGTCCTCGAGCTCCAGGCCGAAGTCATCGGCGGGAAGCTCCGCGCCGTCCGGCGCCCGCTCCGGCACGAACTCCCCGTACGGGGCGAACGACGCAATGTCGCTAGCCCGCACGGCGATCGCCGTCGCCCGCTCCGCCAAGTCCGCCTCCGGCCCAGCCCTCCGGGCGCGCAGCTGGTCCAAGCGGATGGTCGGGTACCAAGACAGCACGACCCCGAGCGCCATGTCCGCGTCGGCTCGAGCCGCGGACGCCCTCCACGTGTTGAGTCGCGCCGCGCCGGCCTCCAGCCAACGCGCCAGCCGGCTCACCCTGCTCGGCGCCACCACACCCGGCCAGAGGGCGGCCGCCATCGACAAACCGACTTCGAATAGCCGGTTCATCTGACGCTCCACCGCCTCCAAGTGAGCCTTGGCGGCCACGCCGATCTCCGCCACCGACCAGGCGGCGTACTCCTCGATGGCGGCCCCGGCCGCCATCTGCTCCTGCCGGTGGGCGTTCACCACCGCCTCGGCCAACCCTTGGGTCTCGGGAAAGAACCCTGGAAGAGAAGGGGAAGAAGATTGACCAAGACGCCAGGGGGCGGAAAATGGAAAGAAACAAAAGACACAAGTAAAAAATGCTTACGCGTGAGGAGCTCGTCGATGTAGAGCCCCTCCTGCAGCGCCTCCCGCTCCCTCGCCGCCAGCGCGTTGGCACCGCGGTCGCGGTCCGCCTTGAGCTGGGCGACCTCCTCGGCGGCCTTCTTCGCCGCCTCCTCCTGCCGCGCCGCCGCTTGACGGCGCTCCTCGGCGAGCCGGTCTAGTTTGGTCTGATGGGTGGCGGCGGCCTTGTCCCTCTCCCGGACTGCTCGGGCCGCCTCCTCCCGCAGCCGGTCGCGCTCCGCGGCCGCCTGGTCACGGAGCTGGCCGGCTTCCGCCAGCCGGCGCCGGAGTCCCTCCATCTCTGCCGGGTCAACGGCGGCAGCTACGCATCCGGATCCGGATTCCGGTCAGAAACCGGACGAAAAAACAAGAAGCAAAGAAGATCCGACCCGGCTGCTGCGCAACCGGCCCGGATCTCGGGGGCTACACCCAGTGGGAGCGCTAGCGCGCCCCCACTGGAGGAGTGCAAGAAAGAAGTTCGAAAAAATACCTCTGGCCTGGCGAAGCTCCCCCTCCTTGGCCGCCAGCTGGTCCCTGGCCGCACGGTACCGGCCCAGGAGGCGGTTGTACGCCGCCACCCGCTAGTCGTAGATGGACTGCAAAGAAGAAAAAATCAGCACACGGACGCCTGAGAAGGCCCGACCCGCCTGCTGCGCAGCCGGCCCGGGCCTCGGGGGCTACACCCAGTGGGTGCGCTGACACGCCCCCACTGGAAAGCAACCAAGCCGGTCAAGAAGAGCGGAGAGTAAACGGAAAGCAAGAAAGCATGAAGGGCAGGAGAACTCACTGCGAAGGTCTGCTCCAGCGGTCGCAGCCGGCCGCTCTCCACCTGGGCGAAGCTCTGCCACTGGCTGTGGTGGTTGGCGATCTGCAGCCGCAGAGAATCCACCACCGCGTCCAGCTCGCTCCGGGGGGCGCCGCTCGTCGCCTCGCTGGAGCTCGCCGCCCAGGTCCGCTGCGGCTGAACCACTGACCCGGCGCTGGTCCTGCTGCCGGCCGGCCTCAGTTCGAGACTAAGCCCCGTGGCCCGCGGCTCCGCCGTCACCAGGGCGCGTGAGCTCCCCGGCGCTGTCTCCGTCCTTGGCGGCGGCGCTCCTCCGCCCGGCGTGGCTTCCGGCTCTGGCGGCGGCGCTCCTCCGCCCGGCGCTGCCTCCGGCTCGCGGTCCCCTCCGCCTCCGCCTCCGGTTCCGTCCGCCGGGTTGATAGTCGGCGGCACCTCCGGGTTTGCCGCCGTGTCGACCTCCGGCTCGTGATCGCCGGATTAGCCGCGACCGGCTGCTTCCTCGGCAGCCGCACGGGCATCCGCCTCCGCCCGGCGGGCCGGGTCGTGCATCGCTTTGGAGCGATGCTCCGCAACCGGCGACGGCGGCGGCGACGACGCCGTCCACTCCGGCCACGCGGCTTCCTCCGCGACCCGCCGCCATCTCGCCACGACCTCGGCCACGGCGACGCTCCACGCCTTGGCCGATGCCTCGGCCATCTCCTTCTCGGCCTCGGCCCGGGCCCTCCAGGCGTCCCGCTGTGCGTCCTCCAAGGCGGAGCCGGATTGGCGGGCTGCAAGCACCTCTTCGGTGGTCTCTGCCGCCTCGCGCTCCCCCGTGCCGCTCCGGCCCCGTCGCCGGTCGGCCTCCTCCACGGCTGCCGCTGCCGCGGCCGCCTCTGCCAGCTCGAGCGCGCTCCTGAACGGTGCGCGAGGGAAATGAAGAAGAAGGAAAGAAAAGAAAACAACAGCAACAGCGGCAAATAAGGCAATGCTCTGACTGCAAAAGGAAACTTACCCTATGACCATGGGGACCGCCCGCGTTTGGCCCGCTGGCGGCGCCATCCGGCGCGCCTTCTTGGTGGACCTCTTCAGGGCGCCCGCCTGTGCCGCGGCGGGTCACTTCGCAGCCGGCCGCGCTTCGACCGGCTGTTTCCCGTGCGGCCGGCTTGAGCCCGCCGGCTCCCCGGCCGCCTTCCTCTGCCGCCCCCTGGGGGCAGCCCCGTCGCCTGCCTCCGCGCCCTGAGGAGCTGCATCGCCCGTCCCGTCCTCGTCATCTTCGTCATCATCCGGTCACTCGCGCAAAACATCCAGGATCAGAGACTTACCGGCTTGAGCGGAGCCGCCGGCTTTCGTGTCCGCGAGGTGCTCCACGCCGCCTTCGGCTCCCGCGTTGCCGGCCTCCTCGTCCTCTGGGTCCGATTCGTCCCGGTCCGGCTGCAGAACCATGGGACTCGGGCCGTCATGTACCAGCTGGCTCGGGAAGCGCTGCAGCCGGCCCAGGGGGTCAGGGCGCATGAGAAGGGCGGACGCGGCAAAGAACAAAGACCAGACACTCACCGCTGGCGCCGGGTCACTCTGGCTGTACGGCTCCTTGCCGAACCGCCACTCCTTCACCTCGAGCCCGGCAGCGGAGACGTCGTTGATGCGCACGGCAATCTCCTCCGCCGTCAGCTCCTTCGTCGACAGCCGGCAGGGGTCGCACCGGCCGCTCATCTCGCAGATCCGGTGCGGCCGCCTCTGCAGTGGCAGCACCCGGCGACCGATGAAGGCGGCGATGAGGTCCACGGCGGTGAGCCCTTCACGGTCCGTCATCTCCTTGACCCGGCGGCAGATCCCCAAGATCTCCGCGGACGGGCTCTTCGGGTTGTGCCCCCAGTTCAGCTTCTCGGCCGGGGCACATCGACGAAGGGAGGGAGGTTGATGCGGTCGTTGGCCGGGTCAGCGTTCTTCACTTAGAAGAAGCACTTCTGCCACTTCTTGGCGGAGTCCTCTTGCGGCAGCTTCGGGAAGGGACCCGCTGTCCGGGTAACCGGCACGGCTGCCCCGCAGTCGTACATGACGCAAGCGGAGGTGCCTTGCTGCTTGAGGTAGAACATCCGGCACCATAGCTCCACGTACGGGAGGATGCCGACGTAGCCCTCGCACAACGTTGCGAAGCCGGCGAGCTGTAGAATGGCGTTCGGCCCCAGATGGTGCGGCTGGAGACCGAAGTTGTGAGGAAGCGCCAGAAGAAGACGCTCGCCGGAAGCCCGAGCCCGCGGAGGAAGTGGGTGTAGAACACCGACACTTCGCCACTCCGCGGTTCCGGCGCCATTTCCTCACCGGGCGCGCGCGCCTCCACCTCCTCCACCGGCGGCAGCCGCCGCGTGCGGCGAAGATAGTCGATGTCGTCGTCGGTGACCACCGACCCCTCCCACGAGCCCTTCGGCGGCGCCATTGGCGAAAGCGGGAGAAGCGCGGTCGAGGAAGAAAGAAAGCAGCGGCGGTGGAGCTAGGAGAGAATGGCCGCGCGAGGGTCGCAGTGCGGTGCGGTGGCGCGCCTAGCGGGCGACGGCGTACGACAGCGGTGTGCGCGAGAAGGAAGATGGGGAGGCAGAGGCGAAGCAACGGGCGGGGGCAGAGGAGCGAATGCCTCGGCCTCTCCCCCTCCCTTCCCATTTAAAGACCCCGGTCGAACGTGGGGGAGTGGGATCGTTTGCGCCCACGATCCCCACTCCCCCGCGCTACACGGGCGCGTTAAGTCACGCCTTAACTGCCCTAAAATTCCAACAGGCGCGTGCGGCCGCAGTAAATCCCGCGCGCGGGCCGAGGCCGTGGCCCAGTGGGACCCAGCCCGCCGCGACATCTCGTCACGCGCGTGGCCTGGCAGGCCTCTTCAGCCGCTGGGCTGCGCGTGGCGAGATTTCGTCTGGCGACCAACGCGCTCCCGGAAGCCGGCAAATGGTGGCCTCAAGCCGGCACTACGTCGCCACGCAACCACGCTCCTTCGGGAAGGGGATAAGCTGCAAACCTCCCCCGCTTGAAGCCGGCGTGCCTTTACAGCTTCGGGGACTACTGTCGGGGGGATGACCCCCGGGTAGGCAAACGAACCCGGAGCCCCTTTTCAAAAATTAGCAGGGCAGCCCGTGCCCCACCTCGCCTGTTGGCCATCCGGCCGGCTTCCCGACGCGAGTCGGCTAGGCCCGGCCCTTGGACGGGTCCGGCTGCCCGCTAGCCGGCCGGTGACGGTCAGCGGCCGTCCCATCGCTCCCGACGACAAGACAGCCCCCCACGACGGGAGAACATGGCTACAGTGCAATCCGTCTCGGGAAGGCGCGCCGGCAAAGCTGCCAACCCTGCTGACCGGGACGACCGGCGTCAGCACCAGTGCGCCACTGCAGCCCCCACGATGCCATCTACTCCGTGACGCTCAAAGCGACGGGCCACAGTGTCGAGCTGCCAGCGGGCCCCGCAGCCGGCTCCGGACGCCGACGTCCGGGTCCCGGCGTGTGTAGTTTACCCATGTAACCCTGGGGGGTCGGGATATAAGACTCCCAGGAGGCCTCCATGCAAGGGGTCAGCTCGGTCAGCGCCTAGCAGTAACACACACACACATGCTCATAGGAGAGACCGAGGGAGAGCTAGCTCCTTCTTCCTCCTCCCCCAAACAGCTCCAGGAGCACCATTGTAACCACTGTGGCCTCTGAGCCTATCAACCCATTCGGCAGAACTAGGGGTGTTACCTCCCCGGAGGGCCCTGAACCTGGGTACACCTTGTGTCACCCGCACGCGCGTGCCAACCTCGCTTCCAAAACCCACCGGCGTCCTCACGCAGCCCCCCATTTTTAGCCATCTCATGGCATCTGCCGTGATTTCACCACGACAAGCATGATGTAAGGGTGACGTCAGCAGTCAACACCAGCTGGTCCAGGTCAACCCTGACAGCTGGGTCCCACATGTCATACAAAGTGGGTTAAACAGAGATTAATTAAACTAATTAGAGGTTAATTAGTAGGTGGGGCCCCACTGTCAGTGCCTAATTAAGTTAACAGATTAATTTTAATTATAAAAACGTTAATTAATGGGTGGGGCCCGCCTGTCAGTGACTGGGGTTGCCCAGTCAGCACGTTGACTGGTCAACCCAGTCAACTGGGGCCCCTGGGCCCACTGGTCAGTGACTCAGGGGTGGCCCTAGGCATGCCACGTCGGCGGTGGCCGGCGACTAGTCGCCGGCGACACCAAAACACGGCGGCGTCCTCGGGACTCGCCGGAAAATGGCTACGGTGGGTCGTTCGACGCGCGCTTTGCGGCGTTTGAACGTGCGCTTCGCGCCGCGTCGATTGGTGGCGGCAGCATGGGCTGGGGTGGCCGAAGTTGGCCAGAGCGGCGACGGCAGGTGTAACACCCCAAAAATTTTAATTTGGTTTTTTTTTGCCAAAAAATTCCTTATTGGTTTTGGAGGAGGTTATCTGAATTTATCTTTTTCCAAAAAGAGTCTCCTTCTACAAACTTTTGATGACAATTCTTTTTGAGACTTTTCTCAACTTTGATTATGGTCTTGAGGGTTTTTAATCTTGTGTTATTTCAACACAAATATTCTTGGGATTTTTTTTTGCCTTTTCTTTTATTAAAAAGGGATTTATTTAATTATGGGATGTATCCTTTTCTATTCAAAAGAATTCCTATTCCACTCTCTTGCCATAACCCATATTGAAAATTTTCCTCCAAAAACTCCCCTCCCTACTTTGGATCAAGTCAAGCAACCAATTCCAGCAGGTTTCAACCTCTTTTTGATTTTTATTCTATTTAATTCTTTCTCAAATCATTTTCTGTCATTTTCCTGGACTCTTTTGATTTACAAAGGAAGTACCAGATTTATTTGAGCTTTGACCCCAAGAAAATTTCCCCAGCTTCTCTTTAGTACCCACTACCAATATCACCAAAAATCTGTTGGTCCATAGTTCAAAATTTTCAAAATCTGGTTGCTGCAAGTTTGGACCAGATTTGCAAATTTTGATGGAATTCATCTTTTCTTTCTTCCAAAAATTCTGACAAAAATCAGGGAGCCTCTAGATGCATCAAGAGACCTCCTCACCAAGTTTCAGCTCCAGAAAATTTTTCCACGTGCCAAAATCATTTCGTCGAACAGATTCAGTGCACTGTTCATTCGATTCAGAAAAGTTCAGAGGAGGCAGTGTCGCGTTCGTCAGGCGGCAGCGATGATCTCGCCAGTAGCTGCCTTGGAGCCTTCCTCCCGGTTGCTCCTTCTTATCCTGATCGGCGCATGGTTCCTTGGCCGGTTGCGGGCGTCGGTGGCGTCCCGTCGCGTCAACTCCGGCGGCTTCCGCGGCGGCAGAACCGCCCGTGGCGGCCGTCAGAAGCCAGCGTCGCAGAACGTCGTGCTTCGCACCGCCCAAACCACCAGCGGCCTACGCGTGTCCAGCTCCTCGCCAGAGAACGCTGCAGGGACGAGGCCGTGGCCTGAGAGGCGCAGAGCGCGCTCTCTGCCGCCGACGAGCCCGTACGCCCCGTTCCATCGAGGTCTCGGGTGTAAGCCAAATTGGACCTGGTTATTCCTTCGAATGGAACCAGCAGACCAATCCGATGATGCCCAGTCGCCTAATCCCTCTGTCCATCCCCTGCCTCGCCGTAATTTCTCGCCGTCGTTATCCCGTTCTCGGGCACCCTCCTCGATCCGGCTATAAATAGAGGCCCCGAGCTCTCCAATCGCTCCAGCACCTCTCCTCCACTCCTCAGAGCCTCGCCACACTCATCAGAGGGCTTCGGGAGAGCTCTCTTCCCCGACTCCGGCCGCCCCGATCCGCTTCGGGCTCCGGCTCGATTCTCTCTGGTGAGCGCGTCCCCGCCGCCCAAACCTTGCCAGTAGCCTTCTTTTCCACTGCCCGTTCTAACCCATGCATCAATTCGAGGTCAGAAGCTCTCTCCGGTGAGATCCACCACCGCCCGACGCCGTCGTCCGCCGGAGAGGAAGAGGCCGTCGCTGCGGTGCCTCCCGTCGACTCCTTCCACTTCTCCCCGACGCGGAACACCTCCCTGAGCACGCCGGTACTCCTCTCCCTCTCTGTCTCGCAGCAGTTCGTCGCCGGCGATCGCCGTAAGTTTCTGGCGCCGGCGAGCCTCTTTTGAACCTGACATGCGGGACCCCCTTGTCAGCCTCTATTGGTTATATTCGAACCGTTTTCTGAAAGCGCCTTCGGGCAAAATACGTTTTCTTCTGGAGTTGGCGTATTTCAGCCGAAGCGTTTTCTGTTTTATTCAGTTTGCCCCCTGGACAGTTTTCTGTTTATAACAGATTAGTCCCTGGTTTTAAAACCTTAATAACTTTTAAACAAAAGATGATTTTGAGTTGATTCTTTTACTGTCATCTTTATTTTTCTGTCTAGTTTTTTGTCATATTTATTTGAAAAATATTTGGAACAACTTTTTATACGCGCACGGTATTTACGTTAGTATTCGTATATGTGTATATCGTAGATACCGAAGAAGGAGACGGTGCCGTCAACTTCGCCGAGTTAGACTCCGACTACTCGGAACCAGGCAAGTATGTTTGAACCTTTGATATGACGAGTGTGTTTCATGTCTGCTTGCATGATGTTTTGCATGACATGTTTATGTAAGCATTTGGAGAATGTTACATTTCATAAATGATGGGTTGCAAGTGAGCCACAAAACTTGATGAGATATGAGACAACCTAGTCATGTTGTGGCATGATAGGTTGTACGCCGGTATTGTTGGAGCATGCCGGTATTAACAAAGAAAACTGTTTAACTCCAGTGTTGACATGGATCGAGTCTTGTCCCCGTTCACCTTCTTTTCGTGCTGCCACATGTTTTCTGTAAAGAATACGGTTTAGTAAGTTGCAAGCCTCTTTCATGTACACACCAAATAGAGGGGCCGTGATGAAGGTACCATGGCCATGGATTAAAGCCAGTCATCCGGTCAGGGGGTATGGGTGTTTCCGGTTGGACCGAGAGGGGGGCACCCCTTAGAGCGCGCGATATAAATTTGATCCCATGATATTCGAGGTAGTGGCCTCCCCGTCTTAAAGTTTTTCTTGAACGTTGCCTAGGGTGATTCCTGGCATCGGGATGTAAAACGGGTATGTACTGGTCAGATGTGTTTTCTTCTAAAATACCGTAGACGGAACTAGTCCTTTGTGACTACTGAAATCCGTTGACTGTGGGTAAAGAGTACAACCTCTGCAGAGTCAAAACTATTCGAGTAGCCGTGTCCACGGTCAAGGACGTTGGTTGACAGGTCAAGTGTCGGTCTCAGTGTCAGTCTCTGGAGAACTAATATGTTAAACAACAGAAGTAAATTTGGCTGGATGATATTCCTGTGGATGGACTAACCTGTTTATTATTGGTATATGCCGGGTATTCCTTGGGATGGTGTTACCTCCTGGATTACTCGTATTTTGAATGTTACTGATATAAGCCCTTTATGTGGCGTCGCTTCAGACGCCCGACTGTGGCACTGCTGTATTTACTTTTCAATATAAGCCCTTTATGTGATGTCGCTCAGACGTCCGACTGTGGTATGCTTGTCATTTACTTTTGATATAAGCCCTTTATGTGATGTCGCCCAGACGTCCGACTGTGGCATGCTTGTCATTTACTTTTGATATAAGCCTTACTGATATAAGCCCTTTATGTGGCGTCGCTTCAGACGTCCGACTGTGGCATGCTTGTCATTTACTTTTCAATATAAGCCCTTTATGTGATGTCGCTCAGACGTCCGACTGTGGCATGCTTGTCATTTACTTTTGATATAAGCCCTTTATGTGATGTCGCTCAGACGTCCGACTGTGGCATGCTTGTCATTTACTTTTGATATAAGCCCTTTATGTGATGTCGCTCAGACGTCCGACTGTGGCATGCTTGTCATTTACTTTTCGATATAAGCCCTTTATGTGATGTCGCTCAGACGTCCGACTGTGGCATGCTTGTCATTTAATTTTTATATAAGCCCTTTATGTGATGTCGCTCAGACGTCCGACTGTGGCATTCCTGTTATTTAAATTTTGACATAAGCCCTTTATGTGGTGTCGCTCCGACGCCCGACTGAGGCATGTCTTTTATTCCTTACCTTTCGAGGCGTCGCTTCAGACACCCGATCGGTCTTCTTCTATTTTATTGGGATTTCGGGAGGACTACCGCCCGACTTCCTTTCTTTTTCTTGCTGTGCAAATTTAAATGACTGTGTGTGTATTACTAATCCTGCGCATGTGCATCATGTTTGCATTTGTTATATCTTATGTCCAAACTGTTTGCGAGTACATTCAAAGTACTCACTGGCTTGTCCCTGGCTATTGTTTTGGCCAGATGTTCGATAGCGAGTCCGACGCCTAGAGGAGTCCCAGTCAGTCTCTTGCGATTCTGGAGTTGCCACTTGTATTATATACGCTTCCACTACCCAAAATAAATCATCAAGCCTCACCCCGACGCTTGATGAGCTGTAAGATATGAGAGTTATGTCACCCACTCCACTGTGACATACCCACCACTCTTTTTATTTTACGAGTCAGTAGTTATGCCACCACATCCATTGTGACATATCCGCCATTATGTGTAATATTGGCGTGCTTGTAATAAATTGTTGAGCAGCCTCCGCTCAACCCTGTATAATATTAAGTACTACTGGATTTCTGTATCAAGGATTTGTCTACCAGTAAGAAGGATTTTCTGTACTGGCCGGACTATTAGGGCGGTTTTTCAATAAATGTTTTGTTGGAAAACCGGCCTTGACAGCAAGCGGCGGCGCGTTCGGGCGAGCTCGGTTAGGGCGATGTGGGGCGCGGCATAGCAAACGGGCGACGGCGTTGAGCTATTACGAGCTCGCCTACGAGCTCGGGGTGCGGTGGCCATGGCGACGAGCTCATCGGCGGCGATGGGTACGGCCACGACGGGATCAGCGGTCACGGGCGCGGAAAGAAGGGGAAGAAGGAGGGGATCCGTGCGGGAGCTCACTGTGTGGCTCACGGTGGCCGTTGAGAGCTTAGGAGCTGCAGATGGTGGCGAATCGACAGTGAAGATGATGGCGGCCGAGGAGGAAGAAGATGAGGCGGGGCGGCGATGCAGTGGCTCCCGGCTCGCATTCGTGGACGGGGACGACGTTGCGGACGACGGCGAAGACGATGGGCACGGTGGCGAGGCGAGGCGAGGTCAGTGGCTGCGGTGGCGAGGCAGCGCGGCGACGGCGGCATACTGGTGAGCTCGCGCGCGGGCGAAAGAGGGCACGAGGAGAGGGGAGGAGTGGATAGGTAGGGTGACGAGGCATAGGGGGCCGTTCTTATCCCCTCCGCCGGCCTGTAGCGGCGCCGTGTCGGCCGTTCGCCGGAGCACGCACGCGCGGCCGGTGGCGTGGCGACACGCACAGGAGAGAGAGAGCGGGAGAAGGAAGAGAGAGAGGGAGGTGGGCTGGGCCGGTGCATTGTGCACTTAGGCCCAGCTCACAGTAGCTTTAGGCCTTTTTTCATTTTTCTTTTCTGTTTTCTTTTTACAGAGAGTTTTGCAAATAATTTGTGCTGCCAAATGCTTTTTGTAAAATGTGGGTATTGGCCACAAAAATACAATGCAATATTCTGCACTGCCACAAAAAGTTTGGAGGGCATTTGAATCCATTTGAATTTTTCAAAAATGGAAAGGCATTTGAAATGCTGTTTTTGCACTGTATTAATTGCCATAATCCACATTTAGCTTGATGGTGATGTTGTTTTCCTGAACAACTATTTGTTTTGGAATTTTTGCTAAATGATGAACTATTTTTCAGCAATTTTTGAGCAACTTCAAATTTCACTTTCAATTTGAATTGAATTCAGTGGTGGAATTTGAAATGAGATATTAATCCAATATGATCAAGCATTGCAAATCAAGGTGACTTAGCATAATCATTATGGATCACTGTTGCTCATTACACAGGGGTGTTACAATTCTCGTCCTCTAAAAGAAATGCTCGTCCCGAGAATTCAGGAGGTAGAAGGGAAAAGATCGGGATATTCTTCGCGAAGACGATCCTCGCGTTCCCAAGTGGCTTCATCTTCAGTATGATTTGACCACTGCACTTTAAGGAATTTGGTTGTCTTCTGACGGGTTTGACGTTCAGCTTGATCGAGAATGCGGATCGGATGCTCTTTATAAGATAGGTCATCTTGCAATTCGAGCAATTCATGATCCACTGCTCGGTGCGGATCCTTGAAGCAACGACGAAGTTGCGACACGTGGAAGACATCGTGGATGTCAGAGAATTGCGGTGGCAAATCCAATTTATATGCCACATGTCCATGTCTGGCGAGAATGCGAAAGGGACCAATGTAGCGAGGAGCTAACTTGCCCTTGATTCCAAAGCGGTGAGTGCCCTTCATAGGAGTGACACACAGATAAGCTTGCTCACCAGGTTGATAGATCGATCCCCAGTGTTTACGATCATATTTGATCTTCTGGCGAGACTGAGCCGCCTTGAGATTTTCTCTGACGATACGGACTTGCTCTTCGGCGTGTTGGATAATATCCGGACCAATGAGCGGCTGTTCCCCAGTTTCTGACCAATTCAGAGGGGTTCGACACTTACGACCATACAATACCTTAAAGGGGGCCATCTTCAAGCTGGCTTGATAGCTGTTGTTGTAAGAGAATTCAGCATACGGGAGAGATTCCTCCCACTTCTTGCCAAATGAGATGACACAAGCACGCAGCATATCTTCAAGTACTTGATTAACTCGTTCAACTTGGCCTTGGAACTGGGGGTGATAAGCAGAGCTCCAGATTATATGAGTTCCCATAGCTTCTTGGAAACTTGCCCAGAACTTTGAGGTGAAAAGGCTGCCACGGTCTGAACTGATATTCTTCGGAATACCGTGGAGTGATACAATTCTGGAGATATACAAGTCTGCTAACTGACTAGCAGTGATCGTCTCCTTGACTGGCAGAAAGTGTGCAACTTTGGAGAGTTGATCGATGATGACAAGAATAGCATCATGACCCTTTTGTCACCTGGGAAGACCAGTAATGAGATCCATTTTAACCTTATCCCATTTCCATTTAGGAATAGGTAGCGGTTGCAGAATTCCAGCAGGCTTTTGATGTTCTGCTTTAATGCGACGGCAAACGTCACATTCAGCAACATATCGAGCAATGTCCTGCTTCATTTTAGACCACCAGTACCTTTGACGGAGGTCACGATACATCTTGGTGCTACCCGGATGAATAGACAGTGGTGTATCATGTGCCTCCTTCATAACCTTGTCGGTCATAAGTTCGAACCGAGGTACTACAATGCGATCTCTGAAATACAAAGTTCCATCTTCAGCAAGCGAGAAATCTCTGGACTTTTCAAGGTCAAGATCTCTTTTCATCTGATCAACTTCAGCATCTTTTGCTTGCGCAAACTTAACAGCTTTCTCAAGATTTGGCTGTAAAACAAGGGTATTAAGAGAACCCTGTGGAACGATATGAAGGTTCAACTTGCGAAGTTCTTCATAAAGATGAGGTTGAGCTCGCTGAACCATGAGGTTGTTACAATAGGACTTGCGGCTTAAGGCATCGGTCATTACATTAGCCTTGCCAGGGGTATACGAAATACCACAGTCATAGTCTGTAATTGTTTCCAACCATCGTTGTTGGCGGAGATTGAGATCCGGCTGAGTAAACAAATACTTCAGACTCTGATGATCCGTGTATATCTCACATCGATTACCAAGGAGGTAATGTCGCCACAGTTTGAATGCATATATCACTGCAGCAAGCTCACGATCATGCACTGGGTAGTTCTCTTCGTGAGGATGCAACTGTCGCGAGGCATAAGCAATCACTCTGCGCTCCTGCATCAGGACACAGCCTAATCCTTGACGAGAGGTGTCGCAATAAATCACGAAGTCTTTGCGAGAATCCGGAGGACCAAGCACTGGTGCAGAAGTCAGCTTGTCCTTGAGAGTTTGGAAACTTTCCTGACATTTATCTGTCCACTCAAACTTAATGCCTTTGTGAAGCAGATTAGTCAGAGGCTTGGCAATCTTAGAGAAGTTCTCGACAAATCTGCGGCAATAGCTTGCGAGTCTGAGAAAACTTCTGACTTGCTTAACATTCTTCGGGGAAGTCCAGTCAAGAATAGCCTGAACTTGCTCTGGGTTGACAGCAATGCCATCCTTGGAAATCACATGACCAAGGTAGGTCACTTTGGATAACCAGAATTCACACTTGGAATACTTGGCATATAGCTGATGCTCTCGAAGCTTTTCCAGAACAAGACGAAGGTGTTCAGCATGTTCTTCCTTATTCTTGGAATATACCAGGATGTCATCCAGATAAACCATGACGAACTTGTCGAGGTAATCCATGAAGATATAATTCATCAATCGGGAGAACATTGCTGGAGCATTAGTTAAGCCGAAAGACATGACGGTGTACTCGTATGAGCCATACCGAGTAATGAAGGCGGTCTTGGGAATATCCTCTTCGCGGACTCGGATCTGGTGGTAACCCAACCTCAAGTTGAGTTTAGAGAATACTGAGGAACCAGCCAGTTGATCATACAGATCATTGATCCGAGGAAGCGGATACTTGTTCTGAATGGTTGCTTGGTTGATAGGTCGGTAATCTTGCACCAACCGGTTCGTACCATATTTCTTCTTGACAAAGAGAGAAGGTGCTCCCCAAGCAGAGGAACTTGGGCGAATGAAACCCTTGCGGAGTGATTTATCGATTTCCTCCTTAAGCTCAAGAAGTTCATGCGGCTGCATCTTGTAGGGACGCTTCGCAATAGGAGTGGTGCCTGGTTTTAAGCCGATGACAAACTCGACAACTCTAGGGGGGGGTACTCCTGGAAGTTCTTCTGGAAAGACATCTTGGAAGTCGCGAACGACTGGAACGTTTTCTATCCCCTCAAGAGGAGAAGCGTTCAACGCATTCAAGGCATAAACCCGAGCCTCGGCATTTTGAACAAGATGAACACGGTGATTTACTATCTCATCCGAGGGGTGCAGAAGTTGGACGACTTTAGTGGCACAATTGATTAAGGCGGTGTAAGCCTTCAACCAATCCATTCCCAGAATGAGGTCAACTTTGGAAGACTTCAAAATAATAGGAAATGCATGGAAATCCAACCCTTCAATTTCAATGGTAACATCGGGGCTGAACATAGAGGCTTGACATTGGCCCGCGGGAGTGTTTACCACTAACGGTTGGTGCAGTTTTTCATATTTAATGCCATGCATGAATGCAAAATCTTCTGATATGAAAGAGTGTGATGCTCCTGAATCAAATAAACAGAAGCTGATACTGAGTTAACGAGAAGAGTACCCATCACAGTCTCTGGTTGGTCTTGAGCTTCAGCCGTGTTGACATGATAAGCCTGACCACGACCATAAGAAGGCCTGGCATTGTTGTTGCGAGGCTGATTGTTGCCACGGCCAGCAGATGGAAGTACAAGCTGATTCTGATCCTGAGAGCAGTCTCTGGCATGGTGACCTGGATGACCACACTTGAAGCAGAGCCCATTATCAGGATGGGGAGCAGGAGCTTGAAGCATTGGAGCTTGAGGTCTCAGCTGACTCGGAGGTGGAGGAGGCAGATGAGGTGCAGCATACGATGGCCTTGGAGCAGGTACAGTTGGATGATACATGCTATGAGGAATCCAGATACGGTGCTTCTGGGAAGACGAGCCCGAAGATGAGCCCGCTTCATGGGTGCGCTTGAGCGCGTCCTTGTGATCCTTCAGACCAGTCTCAACCTGTATGGCCTTGTTCACCAAGGTGTCGAAGTCGGTGAAGTCTTGGACTAGGAGTGCGAGCTTGATATCAGGGTTGAGCCCTTCACGGAACTTCTCCTGTCTGCGAGCATCAGTAGCAATATCCTCTTCAGCATAGCGAGATAGTTCAAGAAACTCCCGCTGATAGACCTCCACAGTCTTGCTGCCCTGGGTAAGGTTACGGAACTCACGCTTCTTTCGGTCCATAACTCCTTGCGGAATGTAACGGTCACACAAGGCAGCTTGGAATTCCACCCAAGTGATGATGGTTCCAACAGCTAGGGTATGCCTGTGATTGTCCCACCATTGAGCTGCAGGTCCCTTCAGGAAGTAGGATGCGAAAGTGACATAGCTGGCAGGGGCCACATTGGCTGACTCCATCTCATATGTGATATCACGGAGCCAGTCATCAGCATCTAGCGGCTGAACTGAGTTGCGGAAGATGGTTGGGTTGAGGCGCACAAACTCTTGCAAAGTTATTGAGGTTGGCTGCTGGTTGGCATTTGGTCGAGGGAACTGATCCATAATCCCTTGTATGAATTGGCGGTTTAGTTCAAACCGCTGCATCATCCCAGCCATATAGTCGGGCGGTGGTGGATTGTTGGCACCACGGCCACGACCTGCGGGTCTAACCATCCTGCTAAAATCAACAGGGGGTAGTTTAGCACTGAGCATTGCAGTTGTATGGAATCATTCATGAAGTAACACGCACAACAAATGGAGTGCAATAGATACATCAACATAGTCAAACATGACATACAGATCCATACATAGATTCGGTTACTGTAGGAGATATGCCCTAGAGGCAATAATAAATGTTATTATTTATCTCCATGTTTGTAGTTAAGTTTATATTCCGTGCTATAACTGCTATGGTTCTCGAGTCTGCAATAACCACGAGGCTCGAAGGAAGACTCATATGCACGTGTGAAATAATAAACGGTAAAATGTATTCCTAGTCTGGCCTCTAAGACTAGATCAAGTGTTGCATGATGGTTCTGTTTTCCTGATCATGGGCATGTCTATGCTGGCAACTTTCAGGGCAGAATGTTAGGAGAACACTTGTGTTGAATCGACCCGAATTGGTGTTATGCTATGAGATTCATTCGTCACAAGTTAATGGTTAATAAAACAGAGAAGTTAACGTTTGCATAATTCCTTAGACCATGAGAGTATCGAGTTTCTTCATGCTTGATTCATGAACTTTGGGGTTTGTTAAACGTCATCCTTAAATGGGTGGCTATTACGGCGGCTTACGAGTTCATGGAAAAGTATGTCAAGTAACTTGATAGCTCAAGATTGGGATTTGCTCCTCCGACGATGGAGAGATATCTCTGGGCCCTCTCGGTGTTACGGTATCCATCATCGTCTGGCCAGACACATTGTGATTTGATCACGGGGATGCCGGAACACGGAAACGAGAAAAGAGAACAAAACCGGTAACGAGGTAACTGGCATTGTGGACAAGTGTTGATCCACGGGGATGCCGATGATTCTCACCTCGGGTATTTGTAACATATCGCGAAGCAACAGGAATAGCACACGTCAACTGGAGGTTCACTCGAATATTCATTCGTGTGGGTATAGGGGTCAATATGGGTGTCCACGGCTCCGATGTTGATCATTGATCGGAAAGTGTTCCGGGTCATGTCTATACTTCACCGAACCTATAGGGTCACACGCTTAAGGGTCATCTATCTGCTGAATACTAGACAGGGTGTCTGAGAGAAAATCGCCGGAAAAGTTTCGGACGCAACGGAAACGTTCCGGAGAGGACACCGGAATAGTTTCGGTAAAACTGAAAAGTTGTTTCAGGGTATTCCATTAAGTCAAATTGGTTTCGGCACATGTCTAGAAATTCTTGGAGGGTGCCAGAATCGTTCTGGAAACTTATGGGATTTTTCCGAAGGAAAAATCGGAAATGTTCTGGAGCAGCCGGAACCGCAATGGTAGCTTTTCGCTGAAGAAAAACATTGTTCCGGAATTGTTTCGGAATGCGTTCAAAATTGTTTTAGTGGGTACTGGAATTATTCTAGGCACACAGAAATAATTTGGGATTTAACGGACGCAGAAAAATGTCTTCGTGAATAGTGAAAGTGCTTTATGGATATTTTTTGGAAAGCACCTTTTGGGATATTTTCCAAATGGCTTCTAGAAGGACTTGGGAGCCAAGGATGCTCCTCATGGGGGGACCCACTAAGGGGTGGCCGGCCACATGTGGTGCTCCTACATGGAGCCCCACTTGTCCCATGGCTTCATCTTTCTGCCCTTGTGAAGGACTTCTTTCATGTGCATTTTGGGTTTTATTGTAAAACCACCCTACCCCTTGGCTTTCCTATAAATAGAGGTGGAGAGGTGCTCTCCACACTCATCCCTTGCTCTCATACACATGCCATAGACTTGTCTGGCTTCTCCCTCCCTCCCAGCGAAATAGTTTCGTAGAGCCGAAAGGCTGTCTGGGTTTCGGTGGGAACTAGTTCTGGACGGCGAAGCCCTGCCGGATAGATGACACCGTATGTGTGCAACTCTGTAGAGAGATCGTAGTTTCGGTCTTAGTTCAAGAGTGCCTCCTGAAGGGCTGTCCGAGTGACTATCCGAGTTTCGAAGGTCCTCCCGAAGGGCTGTCCGGGTGACCGTTCGAGTTTTGAAGGTCCTCCCGAAGGGCTGTCCGCGACACCGTCTGAGGGACTGTCAGACCGCCTCCCGGAGGGCTGTCCGAGGGGCAGATGTGGGAGTACATCCTCACGGTTGGGAGGTTATAAATCCTAGCTGCGGGGATCTGCATCGCCGATCGTCATCGACTCTACTTCCGCTGCGCTACGAGTCGGTAACGAAAAGATCAAACCTTGTATGCAGTCTCCATAGTGGTCCTGGGCTGGTGCGTAGGTCGGAAATTTTTTGTTTTCTGCTGTGTTCCCCTACAGTGGCATCATGAGCCGTGCTATGCGTAGATGCAGCTTGCGATCTAGAATACATAGAGATGTATGGGTGTTGCACAACATAATTTGTAGTAGATGAGTTCTACTGCTGATAATTATTTGTGCGGGTAGCAGATGAAATCTATTACCTGATGTTCTTGTTGCTTCCCTGGAATTTGCATATTTTTGATCTTGATAACAGCATGGTGGAGTTTCAAAGTTCTGGCAATCTGCGATCCTGATTGATCAACGAAGTGCTAACAGTTCTTTGAATTCCACCATAGTTAAAAAGAAAGATGAAATTTCGCAGACGAAAGGGCAATGCAGATATGATCTGCACGGGGGTCATGCGTATGACGAAGTTTAGTATGGGGCTCGAGATTTTATTATCTTGTGTTTCATACACCCCGCGATGTTAATCTAGCGACTTGAATAATCATACTTGATGATAAAACGTTGGTAGCTGCGGTTTGTTCGAAACCTTAGGAGCCACGTAAAATGAAATTTTGCATAAACCGATTAGAGGCGTCTAACTTGGTTTTACAGGATGGTTTGCATATGCATGTGATGTGGTATAGCAGTGCTCATATTAATTTGATTATGTATGAGATGACTATATGATGTAAATTAATTAACATGACCTGCGTGTCATGATTCGGCATGATGGCTGGAGCCATATGATTGTCACTTTAATGACCTGCGTGTCAACCTTTTGTATTGCACTTATTTTATTAGCTATAGAGATAGCAATATTATCTGGTGCATAGACAAGGTGGTGGCAAACTTCGCGAAGGTGAACACCGACACGAATGCCGAAGACGAAGAAATACAAGACTTCTCCGTCAGAAAGGGCTATACCATATCATGCTATTATGAATTGCCTGAGATGTTTATCCCTTATGATGCACCCTTTTTTGATTGCGCGGTAGTCGCTTTTTATTAGGGTGATCTCTCACAAAAATATCAAGTAGTTAGTGTTCTCCCAAGTGTAGCACCGTCACGGCACCTAACATCTCGGAGTGCGTCATGTCTCCATGAGTACAAACGATTAGGGAAGTGTGAGGTGGGTGAGGTCAGACCTCGCAGTGAGATCACTTGGTTGTCTTGACGTTCTGGCTTGATCGTCCTGAGCTCGGAACACGCCCATCGAAAGATGAACAAGAATCGCATAGAGATGTGATTGGCAAGTTGGCCTACCGATTAAAATTCTCGTCATCAGTGATGTCCACATCAATGGCGTTGAATTGAAATGCGGGTCTTGTATCACTCAAAATCAATTATGAGAGATATTGATTTGAGTGGGAGCGCATTGTAGAATTAACTTGCTTAATTCTTAGTGCAATTAATTATGAACTTTGTCTGAGTAAAATTTGCATAATAGTTGTAGAATAATGGCTCGCGTTTCCACCTTCCCTATTAAAATTGAATAGCTGTTTAGTATCTGGTTAAAACTTTACGGTTGGTAATGTAATGTGAGGATTGTCCTCAAAAGTGCCGAGAAGGATTTTGTCCTATCGCATGCTTTTGGTATTCTCCCGCTAATGCTATGGATAATGTGACTCTCATCCTTCGATCCAAAAGCTAAAATTCCGTTACGGTCAAGTGCAATATGTTTGCTTCCATGAGACCCGAACTTCAAAAGTTTTGGGATAGCTATGTGATATTCATGGAACTGAAAATCATTTTCAGACACAAACAAGGGCTAAAAGATATGGGATATCCAAAGCAATGTTTGTTTTGCAAACTGTTAGTAAAATTGTTTACTATGCATTTGACTAATAACAGAGGGATCCAGAATAACGCCTATCATGTGATGAAGGTGAATAAAACAACAACTTAAGAGAAAGGAAATGTCCAAAGGGTGTTAGTGTGACTTGCACGCCTAGGAAGTCCGAGGCTAACGCCACTCTTAAAATTGGCTGCTTCTTCTGAGAGTAGGAGAAATACTAAAAGTTAAACTGTTAGAAGTATAAAGGCAAAAGGAGAGAAGACTGGAATGTCCAGCTCATGTATGAATGTCATACAAGCTATTGATGTATAGAAAGGCTGGTCAAAAGAAATAGTTCTTGGGAATTGTGATTAAATTGTTAGTCACTGATTCTTGGGTATTGTGAGTTGATCACAGAGATACCCGCTCGATTGCATTCTATTGCAACTCGATGCAAGAACTACTACGGCTAAAAGACTTGCCGGAGTGAGGTTCAGATACGCGCTGGGAATATAGTAAATGTTACTATACCTTCCATCGGTGTATTACCGTCTATATTTATTTTCATAATTCATTTTAGAGTTTTACACACTCTAGCCCATTGCATAAGGTATCTTGCAAGAAGGTTGTTCATAAGAGAACTTTTGATGTTCGGTGTTATGAATAACAAAAGGGCCATACTTTCATTATGAATGAGATGTATATTATGAATATTGATAATAATACATTACCTCTGTATTTACTTTCATAAATCATTTTAGAGTTTTATACACTCTAACCCATTTGCATAAGTTTTGTTGCAAGAGTGTTGTTCGTGAAAGAACAATTGTTGTTCGGAATCATGAATAACATAAGGGCCATGGTTCCATCATGGATGGGATGTATGTTATGAATATTGATGGTAATATGATACATCCATAACACTGACGCTAAATGTCGCAAGACTAAGAGAATACCACACATGTGTGGCACTGCATTTGGTCACATTGGAGAAACCCGCATGGAGAAATTCCATAATGATGGATTTTGAAGTCGTTTGATTATGAATCATCTGACACTTGCAACTTTCCTCCGAAAAGTGAAGTGACTGAAATACCGTTCACAGGCCATAAGGAACGAGCAACGAACTTATTGGTGATCATACATTTTGATGTGTGTAGTCCAATAAATGTTATTGCTGGCAGTAGGATTTATCTATCTTCAGAAATGACTCAAGTAGATATATGGATATTTACTTGATGAGACGTAAGTCTGGATCTTTTGAAGTCATTCAAAAGGTTTTCAATATGAAGCAGAAATTATTGTAACAAGAAAATTATGTTTCTGCAATTTTATTGCGGAAAGGAATATTTGAGTTACAAGTTTAGCGAATGTCTGATGAGTTGTGAAAGGAGTTTCATAACTTACACCTCCGGAAACACCACTATGAGTGGAATGTCCGTGAAGATGTAATCAAACCATTTATGACATGGTAAGATCAAAGATGACATAAATCAATTTGCCATTATCCCTTTTAAAAGTAATGCTTTAGAGACTGCGGCTTTTACACTGAAAAGAGCACCATCGGGTCTGTTGAAATGACACCATGGTATGGTACGCCCAACCATGCTTTGTCTTTTCTTAACATTTGGAATATGGGGCTTGTGTAAAATATTTACAAACCTATTCCAAATCAGACAAGTACTACTTTGTAGGTTATCCCAAGTAATTGGGAATTCCTCCACCACTATACTGAGGCAAAAGTTTTGCCACAAAAAACTGGTATGCTTTTGAAGAAAATGGTTCTTGCAAAAAGGTGAGTGGGAGGACAGCACAATTCGACGAGATAACAGTATCTTCGTCATCAGATCAAAGGAAAGGAACCTTGGAAGTGATTCCAGAGTTTCCTACTGCGACTGATACGGAAGCCTCTACATAAGATGTATGGACTTCGGTCGAACTTGCAGCTGAACCACGTAGGCAAAACTCGTGCAAACCTCTCAGGTGCGCAAGCGAGATATTGTTGTTAGACAACAGTATACCTACGATACACAGAGAAGCGTTGATGGGCCCTGACTCCGGAATTGGCTAAATGCCAATATAATCCGAGATAGTTTCCATATAAATGATTCAAGATTATATCTTGATAAACCCTTCGGAAGACTTAGAGTCTAACGAGTACTAATGGAACTATAAACTGATGTGGATAAAATGTTTTATCCATAAAGCTCGACTTGTTGCAATAACAAATTCAAGGAGTTGACTACGATGAGATTGTCTCACCGTAGCGATGCTTAAAGTCGGATCGGGTTAAACTAGCAATTAATACATATGTCAATCTTGAGATATGATACATGGATGCCAAAAGGATTTCCATGTGATGGAAATATAACCTAGGACTTACATGTGGTACAGTCCAAGGTATTTTGTCAGCCCAGAGGATGCTAGTGAGTGTGCAAACTTCAGAGTTGCTGCAATGGACAGAAGAGAGCAAAATGGAGTTGGAATCTTCGTTTTTGATGAAATAGTCAAAAGAGTTTGTTTTCATCAATGGATAACAAAGATGCTTGTGGTTTCAAGAAAGTAAGTGGGAGCATAATAATATTTCTAAAAACTTTGTGTGCTTGACACATTGTTGATTGGAAATAATATAAATTTCTTGACACGAATTAGGACTTCATTAAAAATAGTTTTCGATGAAGTGCTTGGGCTAAATAGCCTTGACATTAGGCATATTTATCTATGAGATAGAATTGCCTAATAGGCTAAAGCCAAAAAAACATATTGACAAGATGCTAAAACAGTTTAGCATAAAAACGCCAAGGAGTGATTCTTGCCGAAGTCACATGGAAAGGGTTTTTGCAAGACTCGGTGTCCCAAAACACTGATGAGCAAAATACATGATGGAGATTCCACACACTCTTATGTTTGGATTAATCATGTATTCCACGGTATGTAAAACAACCAGATATGTCCGATACTCCCAAAGTTGTTGTGAGTATAGATACCAAAGTGATCAAAGTACTGATCATGGGACAACAGTGAAAAATGTCATTAAGTACTAAAGTAGCACTGATGACATGTTTTCTCGCAAGCAGAGATTATGAAGTGCTCGTTGTAAGTAATTACATCGATACAGTCTTCATCAATGCTCCATGCGATTTTCGATTTAAGTTAAGGGTTTTGTGTAATACACAATATGGGGGCACGGTAGTTGGAAATTGTTCCAAACAGGTTACTGTGGCGAATTCTATAACAAAGGCTAAGTATGTTGCCGCTTTCAAAGCGACATAGAAGATGTTGAATCGTACAGTTCGTTCATGAACTTAGTATGATTCCAAGATGGCTTTGGTCAATGGAACACTATTGAAGATAGTTTCTCCATAGCTCAGTCTGAGGAATCAAGGTTTGACCTGTGATTCACATATATACAAAGCCAAGTCCACACAAAATATGAATTTTGTGAAAGCGTGAAAACGCGAGGACATGCAAAGATACAGACGGAACTGAAGTTGTCAGATCCGTTGGACATCAGGCTATACCACATGCGAAGCAATTTTTACACCGGTATGCCACAGGTGTAATGTGCATTAGCATTGACTAGATTATTGACTCTAGTGCAAGTGGGAGTCTGTAGGAGATATGCCCTAGAGGCAATAATAAATGCTATTATTTATCTCCATGTTTGTAGTTAAGTTTATATTCCGTGCTATAACTGCTATGGTTCTCGAGTCTGCAATAACAACGAGGCTCGAAGGAAGACTCATATGCACGTGTGGAACAATAAACGGTAAAATGTATTCCTAGTCTGGCCTCTAAGACTAGCTCAAGTGTTGCATGATGGTTCTGTTTTCCTGTTCATGGGCATGTCTATGCCGGCAACTTTGAGGGCACAATGTTAGGAGAACACTTGTGTTGAATCGACCCGAATTGATGTTATGCTATGAGATTCATTCGTCACAAGTTAATGGTTAATAACACAGAGAAGTTAACATTTGCATAATTCCTTAGACCATGAGAGTATCGAGTTTCTTCATGCTTGATTCATGAACTTTGGGGTTTGTTAAACGTCATCCGTAAATGGGTGGCTATTACGGCGGCTTACGGGTTCATGGAAAAGTATGTCAAGTAACTTGATAGCTCAAGATTGGGATTTGCTCCTCCGACGATGGAGAGATATATCTGGGCCCTCTCGGTGTTACGGTATCCATCATCGTCTGGCCAGACACATTGTGATTTGATCACGGGGATGCTGGAACACGGAAACGAGAAAAGAGAACAAAACCGGTAACGAGGTAACTGGCATTGTGGACAAGTGTTGATCCACGGGGATGCCGATGATTCTCACCTCGGGTATTTGTAACATATCGCGAAGCAACAGGAACAGCACACGGCAACTGGAGGTTCACTCGAATATTCATTCGTGTGGGTATAGGGGTCAATATGGGTGTCCACGGCTCCGATGTTGATCATTGATCGGAAAGTGTTCCGGGTCATGTCTATACTTCACCGAACCTATAGGGTCACATGCTTAAGGGTCATCTATCTGCTGAATACTAGATAGGGAGTCTGAGAGAAAATCGCCGAAAAAGTTTCGGACGCAACGGAAACGTTCCGAAGAGGACACCGGAATAGTTTCGGTAAAACTGAAAAGTTGTTTCAGGGTATTCCATTAAGTCAAATTGGTTTCAGCACATGTCTGGAAATTCTTGGAGGGTGCCAGAATCGTTCTGGAAACTTCTGGGATTTTTCCGGAGGAAAAACCGGAAATGTTCCGGAGCAGCCGGAACCGCAATGGTAGCTTTTCGCTGAAGAAAAACATTGTTCCGGAATTGTTTCGGAATGCATTCAAAATTGTTTTAGTGGGTACTGGAATTATTCTAGGCACACAGAAATAATTTGGGATTTAACGGACGCAGAAAAATGTCTTCGTGAATAGTGAAAGTGATTTTTGGATATTTTTTGGAAAGCACCTTTTGGGATATTTTCCAAAAGACTTCTAGAAGGACTTGGGAGCCAAGGAAGCTCATCATGGGGGGACCCACTAAGGGGTGGCCGGCCACATGTGGTGCTCCTACATGGAGCCCCACTTGTCCCATGGCTTCACCTTTATGCCCTTGTGAAGGACTTCTTTCATGTGTATTTTGGGTTTTATTGTAAAACCACCCTACCCCTTGGCTTTCCGATAAATAGAGGTGGAGAGGTGCTCTCCACACTCATCCCTTGCTCTCATACACATGCCATAGACTTGTCTGGCTTCTCTCTCCCTCCCAGCGAAATAGTTTCGTAGAGCCGAAAGGCTGTCTGGGTTCCGGTGGGAACTAGTTCTGGACGGCGAAGCCCTGCCGGATGGATGACACCGTATGTGTGCAACTCTGTAGAGAGATCGTAGTTTCGGTCTTAGTTCAAGAGTGCCTCCCGAAGGGCTGTCCGAGTGACTGTCCGAGTTTCGAAGGTCCTCCCGAAGGGTTGTCCGGGTGACCGTTCGAGTTTCGAAGGTCCTCCCGAAGGGCTGTCCGCGACACCGTCCGAGGGACTGTCAGACCGCCTCCCGGAGGGCTGTCCGAGGGGCAGATGTGGGAGTACATCCTCGCGGTTGGGAGGTTGTAAATCCTAGCTGCGGGGATCTGCACCGCCGATCGTCATCGACTCTACTTCCGCTGCGCTACGAGTCGGTAACGAAAAGATCAAACCTTGTATGCAGTCTCCATAGTGGTCCTGGGCTGGTGCGTAGGTCGGAATTTTTTTGTTTTCTGCTGCGTTCCCCTACAGTTACAAGCCAGCATTACAATAACGGGAAGGAAAGCTAGACATCTAGGCGGCACGCAGGCACGCGGTGGTGGGATACAACAATGGGACATAGCGATAGCTACATCAACGTCGGAGAAAACCACTGAAGCTAGGCAGCTGCAGGTGACGGTGCAGGGTACCCTCGATATAAGGATCCTGCGCTCCGTGAACACTCAAGTGCAGAACCTGGTCCTGAACTGGAAGAAGAGGACCACGTGGAGGAGTACAACCTCCAACAGCAGGCCACACAAGACCTGGTGGCATCTCCGTCCTGCGCGGGTAAAGGATGTACTCTGGATGCATCTGTGCACTGACCGCTGGCAGCAACTGTGTCAGAGCGTCGTAAAGACGAGCACGACTGGCGTACAACTCGATAGCAAGAGCTCGGGTGTCAGTCCCATTTCTGGGATAAATCACAGAAGAGCCTCAAGTCATACCAGCCCCAAGAACAACTGGTAGACTCCCTTGATATAGATAACCAGTACAAATATAATATTACACAGGGTTGAGTCAGAGGGCTCAACAATTATTACAAGCTTGCCAATATATTACGGTGATGGAATAACACAGTGGTGTGGTGATGGTAGAACAACACTGATACAATAAAATAAAGTCAAGCGTCAGTGTGAGGCTTGGCTATTTTATTGGTGTAGCGGAAACACAGCGGATGATACATGTTGACTGACTAGGACACCTCTAAGCGTCGGGCTCGCTAGCATAATCTCCTTCCACAAGCTCGTCCTCCTCCAGGTCTGGCCAATTAAATAACCAGGGACAAGCCTGTGAGTACGTTGGAATGTACTCGCAAACATTATGAACAAAAGATATACCGAATGCATGTGCTCATGATGGATTAAAAGATATGCTCATGCTGACTGAAATTTAAAACATGGCATGATAAATATTAGCATTTGCAGAAGTATGAGTAAATAAAATATTAGTGACAAACAAAGGAAGTTAATGGAAAATCAGGCGAGACAGAACCGCCCGAGAATCCAAAAGGAAATAAATAACGTGGAGAATCGGGCGAGACAAGAGCGCCCGAGAATCCAAGAGAAATGCCAAACGGGTGTCTAAAAGAGAATCGGGTGAGACAGGACCGCCTGAGAACTCAAGCGACGCCACGAGAGGTCTTGAAAAGAAATGCCAGTCGGGTGTCCAAAAGAGAATCGGGCGAGACAGGACCGCCCGAGAACTCAAGCGACACCACGAGAGGTCTTGAAAAGAAATGCCAGTCGGGTGTCTAAAAGTGACGCCACGGTAGGTCTTGAAAAGGAATGCCAAACGGGTGTCTAAAAGAGAATCGGGCGAGAAAGAACCGCCCGAGAACTCAAGCGACGCCACGAGAGGTCTTGAAAATAAAACTGGGTGCCCGGGGTAGTCTAGCCAGCCCCTGAGACACTCAGGAAAAATAAAATAAGAGAAACGGGTTAGTCCACAATAATATGCTTAGTAACAATAATATTCACAACCATAATATTCCTGATAACAAACATATCCATGACAGCGTTAGGGATGAAATAATAATATTATGTAAAATATTTGATGCTCAAATTAATTATTTCCTCCGGAGACCGACACCGGGACCGACCCTTGACCCTTCCCAGCTAACGTCCTTGACCACGGACACGGCTATTCGAATAGGTATAACTCTGCAGAGGGTGTACTCTTTACCCACGTGTATGAGATTTCTTTAGTCAACACCGTGGCACTGACTAATTCCCACTACGGTCTTTGGGTTGAAAACACACCTGACCAGCACACACCAGATTAACTTTCCGGATACCAGGAATAACCCAAAGCACCGTTCAAGAAAAACTCTAAGTCGGGGAGACTACAATCTCAAATAGCATGGGATCACTATTCATATGCACGGATTACAAGGGGTGTCCCCCTCTCGTCCCAGCCGGATACACCCATGCCACTTGACCTGATGACGGGCATTAGTCCATGGCCGTGGAAACCCTCATCATGGCCCTCTATGTGGTGTGTACACATACAGGGGTTAGCAACTTACTAAACCATACTTCCCTCGCGGGAAGACCCGTGGCAGCACGGTGTTTAGCTAGGTGTGACGGAACAAGACTCGATCTAGGTCGACTCAGGAGGTGTTCTTATTATGACCGGTATACTCCACATATGTCACCATGACACCACCGTGTCAAAATGTGACCCGCGCCCACCGGCACGTCCAAGGCAGGAGACACGCTCCTGAATTCTCACAGCTCTCCACCATGTTAGAAAATTCATGAGCTTGAGTGGAGTGCAAGTCATATGCAAGGAAATAGTATGACCATGCATGCATGCATTATTACTTCATATGTGGTGAAACCTCAAACCGACGCAAACATGCAATGCAATTCACCATATCCTAGGTTCAAAATGCTTGCCTTGTCCAAAGTAGTCAGGAGAAGAACTCTCAAAATTCCCGGCAAAGTTCCCCTCTTCTTTTTCTGAAAAATTCAAATTCAAATTCAAATTCCAATTAATTTTTTTGGCAACAGTATCAAAACTTGTCTCAAAATATTTCTAAATAAATACAAAAAAACACTAGAGAGAAAAATAAGAATTTCAAAAAAAGAATTAACTCAATCAGAGTTGTGGTTTAAAAGTTATTAAACTTTTAAACCCAGGGGCTTTTCTGCAAAAATCCAGTCCCTGCGCGTTCAAAAAGAAAACGCTTCGGGCAGGAGTATGCTTTCCAGCGTAGAAAGCGCAAACAGAAGAATACGCTTTCGATTAAACGGGAAAAAGAATAAAACACTGACGGGTGGGCCCCACCCGTCAGGTTTAAATTCAAACTCGCTGCGCGCGCGTATACAGAGGGAAGCGGCGATCACCGGCGATGATCGGCGGAGTTTTAGGAGGCGGCATTGGTCGGAGCGTGCTCGGGGTAGATTTCCGCATCGGTGGGTAGTGGTGGTGGTCGCCGGCGATCAGCAGGACGACGGCGAGGTCGACGGCGGCGGACGGTGGTTCGGGTGTGATCGGATCTCGCCGGAGAGAGCTCGGGAGGTGGAATTGGAGCGTGGGATCGACGAGTGGGTGTGATATGAGGCTACTGGCAAGGTTTCAGCGGTGGAGGTGGAGTAACGGTGTCGAGCCGATCGAGGAATGTGGCGGTGGGTCGGTGATCGGAGACGCGGAAGAAGACCTCCCCGAGGTCGGGTGAGTGGCTTGGCGGGCAATTGGGAGGCAGTGGAGGCGGTGTGTGTAGCGAATGGAGCTCGGGGGCCCTTTTTATAGGCAACCCGAGGAGGTCCAGTGCGGGCGGATCACGTCAGAGTTACTCCGGCCGACGAGGTAGGTTATGGGCGGTGGTCAAGTTCACTGCGTGCTTAGAGAGGTCAAGGGAGCTCTCCGAAAGCTTCAGTGCGGGTGGAGGCGAGCCCTATCCGTTTCCCCGCGGATGGGCTCCCGTACGGGTGCGGCGGCGATGCTCGGCTCCGGCGACTGCCAGCGGGCCCAGGGCGGTTTGGACGGTGCGGCTGCGATGCGGAGGAGTTGCCGCGTGGAGGAGAAGTAGGTGGAGAGAGCAGCAGCAGCAGTGAAGGCGGAGGCGGCCGTGGTGATCCGCCTCGTCCGCCGTGGATGAGCACGGTGGCAGGTGCACCGGCTTGCCGCCAGCTCATCGGCGATGAGCCACTGACCAGAGGGGTCACGGCGACTCATTTAAGAGGAGAGGAAGCGTGGATGAGAAGGAGGGCGATGGAGTGGCGTGCACGGCGCCGATCTCTTCTCCTCTCTGAAAAATTCAGTTAACTGAATTCTGTCACTGATGAACAGTGTGCACTAGAGCTGTTTGATGAAATGACAGAGGGGTCTAGGCATTTTAGGAATTTTGAGGAATTTTTGTGGTGGGGTGTTGATGCATAAAAATGAGTTTGGCCAAGTTTCAGAATTTTTGGAGCTATAAAAATTGAGTTTGTATCAGAGAGTTTGTTTCTGGTCCAAATTTGCATTGAAAGGACTTTGAAATTTTTGAACTGTGGAACCCAATGTTTTTGGTGAAATGGGTTGTGGGTACTGCCTAGTTGTTGGGGTAATTTTGGTGGGAGCAGAAGTGTCATAGAAAATATGGTTCCTTTGTAAACCAAAGAAACCATGAATAAAATAAATTCCAACTTTGGAATTTAATAAATATTGTAGAAATATTAAGGTGGAAAGGAGTTGGATACTGTCCTAGAATGTGAGAATGACTTTAGGGATAATTTAGAATGACAGAATAAATTATTGGGAGAATTTAGAAGGCTTTGGAAGAATTGCAAAGGCCATTTCCATAGAGAGAATTTAGTTATTCCAAAAACTTTTCTAAATGAAAATTGTTTGTGATCATCCAAAATAATTTTCCAAATAAATAATCTTCCAAATCAGAATCATTTGAAAAAAAATTGAAACCCAAATTAAAAATTGAAATGATTTTTTTTAGAACAGAAGAAAGAGAAAAGAAAAATAGGGCCAGAATAATTCAAAGTATTTTCTTTTAATAAAAAGATTTAAAAATCCAGAGAGAAAATTTTGGGGTGTTACATCGGGCAGTGCGATCCAGAGCCTTAGTGTACTGAACCAAAACCTGCGGGTCATAGCGACGTCACACGTAAGGTGTACAGACAGCAGTGTAATATCCACTCTCATCCCCAGCGGTGGCATAAGGGATATATCTGAAAGCAGTCTCCTCCAAGCGACTGTGCTCTCCACGGAGACGGGCAATAGTAGTATAGGTAGCATCATGGACGGCCATATCAGCAGTCACTCCAACACCATGAAAGGTGTGCAACTCAGTGATGGAGTTGTTCTGCCGATCAAAGATACGAACCACAACGTGGTACTGCTCCTGGTTGAACTCGCGGTAATCCTCGTAAACAGTGTACTCGGGGTACCAGCGATATCCCAGCCTGGTCAAGAGATCGACCAGGATAGCAGGGAACCCAATCGCATCAACAGCCATGGTATGGCATACGAGCTGTCTTGCGGGACGCATCTGAAACAAAGGGGTGCAAGAGGTCAAACGACAGTGTGAGAAGCATATGATAGCATTGGAAAGAAATGTTCGCAGATAATCCAGCTCTCCGGGTGAATGTGATTATGAGAACCTAGCGTTAGAGTTAGCAAAATCTTTAACCCGAAAAGAAGAGAGATCGGAGTCCCAGAGTAAAGAAGAGGAATAAAAGATCCTAATACCACCCATTGGCGACGTGGGCCCGTAAGCCACACAGCCATGTTAGTAAAACAGTTTTGAAAGACTAGACTCAACTTCGGCCAAGGAGTTGGAAAGGGGGTTCCTACAGGCAGTCAGCTCTGATACCAACTTGTGACGCCCCCGACTCGACCGTGCGCTAATCATACACGTAAATGCACACGATCAAGCCTAAGGACTCACTTGAAGATATCACAACACAACTCTAAACACAAATAAAAGTCATACAAGCTTTATATTACAAGACAGGGCCCTCGAGGGCTCGAATACATAAGCTCGAGTCATACAAGCATCAGCGGAAGCAACAATAGTATCTGAGCACAGACACAAAGTTAAACAAGTCTGCCTTAAGAAGGCTAAGCAAAACAATGACAGTGGATCGAAAAGGCACAGGCCTCCTGCCTAGGTGCCTCCTATCTACTCCTGGTCATCGGTCTCCACATAGTAGTAAGCTCCACCTGTGTGGTAGTAGTAGTAGTCGTCAGCGGGGGCAGCAGGCTCCGAGACTCCGTCATCTGGTCGCAGCAATCGGGTATGGGGAAAAGGGAAGCAAAGCAACCATGAGTACTCATCCAAAGTACTCGCAAGAATTACATCAGAACTATTCTACTTATGCAGCGGTATCAAAGGGAAGGCTGTATCTGTGGACCAGACTACAGAATTGCCGGAATAGAGGGGAAAGCCTAGCCTATCGAAAACTAGCATCTTGCAGCATTAGAAGAGTGTAGATTAGTACATAAATATAGTAATAGCAACAAGTATAAGTAACCAAGCCCAGAGATCCTTCCTCGACTCCCTGCGAGAAAGCAATCCCGGAGGTAACATATTATACAACTTATGTATCCAGTTCTAGTTGTAGAAGATCGGGATACTTTCTGAGCATCCTGTTACCGTGGACACGGCTATTCGAATAGATATACTTCCCTGCAGGGGTGCACCAACTTACCCAACATGCTCGATTAACTCTGGCCGGACACACTTGCTCGGTCCATGCCCGACCTCGGCTGATCGACACGTCGTAGCCCTACCTAGGCTCAACAGAGAGGCCAGCACGCCGGTCTACATCCTAAGCACTCAGGGGTCTTGGGCCCATCGCCCTTTGCACTCCTGCGCGTTGCGAACGCGGCCGGTGAGCAGACCTAGCCCCCTTAATACAAGCACAGGCTTTCCCAGTCCAACCTGGCGCGCGCCGCTCAACTGCTGACATCTGGAGAGCTTCGGCTGATACATACGACGCCGAGTGCCCATACTATTCCCACGTGGTGGTTAGTGCGAAAAGGCCAGAGGCCTACTCAGATCACATATCCGAACCCATTAGTGTGTTGGGAGCTCGCGGAAACGAGCAGCGATCCACGATCTGTGGTCTCCTCGCCTCGTCTCGTGGACTTACGGCAAGGGCTAGGAATGCCCGGCCGTGCCACGTAATTATCTCGCGGGTACCCTCATGGTCAACCCAACTACACATCTCTCGCGGGTACCCCTCGGGGTCAACCCGTCATCCACAAGTTTCTGAATTAAAGTCAAAGTAACCGTGTGTCCAAAACATCAAGGAGGATTCCGAGGAATCACCCTCGTTGGATTCCCACTCGATGTATCCGTGAAGGTGAACTCAAAGGAATCACCCTCGATGGGTTCACACTTGAGGGGTTGTACGACAGAGGCATCATCGGAGGTGGTGAAAGAGGAATCACCCTCGGTAACCCACAGCCGACTAGCCATACTACAGAGGCAACATCAGGAGTGAGATAAGAGGTATCACCCTCGGCACTCGATGGTAACCCTGCAGAGTCGTACAACTTAGGGGGTGTGCGGTGATGTGCTGGTCTCAGCCCATCGATCACATAGATCGGGGCACTGGTAACAAAGCGGGGCAACTAGGACAAGGATGATGGGCCACAGATGGTTCACTCACCAACCTATACTAAGCATTTAGGATAGCAGGTAAGGTATCAATAACAGTTACAAAAGCAGGCTATGCATTAGAATAGGTAATAACGGGACAAAAAGTGTAGCAATTCTAATGCAAGCATGAGGGAGAAAGAATAGGTGATATAGGCATGTTCAAGGGGGTTTGCTTGCTTGGAAGCTCTGCGGAGAAAGAGGGGTCATCGGCAGTGTAGTCGTACTCCGGAGCTGCGTCGGTCTCGAGGTCTACCGGATAAGAAGAGGGGGAAGAAACAATAAATAAAAGCAAACAAATGCAACACAATGCTTAGCATGGCAATATGCTGTGCTGGGGTGACCTAATGCAGTGCTACACGTAAGAGACGGTGCGGGAAAATATCTGGGAATATTTTCCCGGCTATTGGCATCTGTCAGACAGATGAACCGGAGGGGAAGGTTCCATGTTTGCGGTGTTGTGGGCCTGTGACAGCTATATGGAGGGCATAAACGGATTCGTCTCGTTTTTCTGATCAACTTTCATGTAGAAAACTTTTCGATCCGAACTACGGTTTATTTTCTACGATTTTTCAAAGTTTTAAACAATTTCTAAAAATCCTGGAATTAATTTAAATTCAAAAATATAGAAAAGGGTTTTATTGCGTCAACATGATGTCAGGGTGAGGTCAGCAGTCAACACCAGCTGGTCCAGGTCAAACCTGACAGCTGGGTCCCACATGTCATACACAATGGGCTAAACAGAGATTAATTAAACTAATTAGAGGTTAATTAGTAGGTGGGGCCCCACTGTCAGTGCCTAATTAAGTTAACAGATTAATTTTAATTATAAAACATTAATTAACGGGTGGGGCCCGCCTGTCAGTGACTGGGGTTGCCCAGTCAGCACGTTGACTAGTCAACCCAGTCAACTGGGGCCCCTGGGCCCACTAGTCAGTGACCCAGGGGTGGCCCTGATACGTCTCCAATGTATCTATAATTTTTGATTGTTCCATGCTGTTATATTATCAATCTTGGATGTTTTTATATACATTTATAGCAATTATATATCATTTTTTGGGACTAACCTATTAACTTAGTGCCCAGTGCCAGTTGCTGTTTTCTGCTCTGTTTTGTTTTACAGAAAATCAATACCAAACGAAGTCCAAATACCACGAAACTTTTTGGAGATTTTTTTCTGGACAAGATAAACACTAGAAGCTTTGGGATGAGGCCAGAAGCCCCAGGGGTTGCCCACGAGGCACCAGGGCGCGCCTGGGGGGGCAGGCGCGCCCTGGTACCTTGTGGGGCCCACAGAGCTCCGTTTGACCTAATTCCACCACTATAAATTCCAGAAAAATCAGAAACCCTCAGGGGAGTCCACGAAATACTTTTTCCGCCGCCGCAAGTTTCTGTTCTCGAGAGATCCCATCTGGAGGCCTTCTCCGGTACTCCGCCGGAGGGGGAATCGATCACAGAGGGGCTCTACATCAAGCTTGCTACCCTTCCGATGATGCGTGAGTAGTTTACCATAGACCTTCGGGTCCATAGTTAGTAGCTACATGGCTTCTTCTCTCTTTTTGATCTTCGATACAATGTTCTCCTCGATGTTCTTGGAGTTCTATCCGATGTAATCACTTTTTGCGGGGTGTTTGTTGGGATCCGATGAATTGTGAGTTTATGATCAGATTATCCATGAATATTATTTGAGTCTTCTCTGATCTCTTTTATGCATGATTATTATAGCTTCGTATTTCTTCTCCGATCTATTGATTTGGTTTGGCCAACTAGATTGATTTATCTTGCCATGGGAAGAGGTGCTTTGTAATGGGTTCGATCTTGCGGTGCTCAATCCCAGTGACAGAAAGGGACTTGACACATATGTATCATTGCTATTAAGGGTAAAAAGATGGGGTTTATTCATGCGTGAGTTTATCTTGTCTACATCATGTCATCGTTCTTAAGGCGTTACACCGTTCTTTATGGACTTAATACACTAGATGCATGTTGGATAGCGGTCAATGTGTGGAGTAATAGTAGTAGATGCAGGCAGGAGTCGGTCTACTTGTCTCGGACGTGATGCCTATATACATGATCATTGCCTTGGATATCGTCATGATTATTTGCTTTTCTATCAATTGCCCAACAGTAATTTGTCTACCCACCGTATGCTATTTTCTCGAGAGAAGCCTCTAGTGAAAACTATGGCCCCCGGGTCTATCTAAATCAAATTACTAAAACCCTAAAAATGTTGCTGCACTTTTATTTTATTTATTTTATTTTGTATTTTTGTTTCAATCAATCTATCTATCACATACAATTTAATCTTTCAATTCATCGCCAAGGGATTGACAACCCCTCGTTTGCGTTGGGTGCAAGGATTTGTTGTTTGTGTGCAGGTACTGCTAACGAGGTGTTGCGTGGTTCTCCTACTGGATTGATAACCTTGGTTTCATAATTGAGGGAAATACTTACCTCTGTTGTGCTGCATCATCCTTCCTCTTCGGGGATAATACCAACGCAAGCTACAAGTAGCAGGCCCGAGGTGTGCCACGTCGGCGGTGGCCGGTGACTTGTCGCCGGCGACGCCAAAACATGACGGCGTCCTCGGGACTCGCCGGAAAACGGCTACGGTGGGCCGTTCGACGTGCGCTTTGCGGCGTTCGAACGTGCGCTTCGCGTCGCGTCGATTGGTGGCGGCAGCGCGGGCTGGGGTGGCCGGAATTGGCCGGAGCAGCGACGGCAGGCGGCGGCGCGTTCGGGCGAGCTCGGTTAGGGCGATGTGGGGCGTGGCAAAGCAAATGGGTGATACGTCTCCAACGTATCTATAATTTATGAAGTATTCATGCCATGTTTATTATAGTTTTGTATGATTTTGGTGCACTTTTATATGACTTTAATATGATTTTTATGGACTAACATATTGACCTAGTGCCCAGTGCCAGTTGCTGTTTTCTGCTTGTTTTTGGTTTTCCAGAAAATTCATATCAAATGAAGTCCAAATGCAGCGAAACTTTTTGACGATTTTTTCTGGAAGGAAATGGACCCAGGAAGCTTTGGGGAAGCAGCAGAAGAGCCACAGGGGGCCCACGAGCCACCTGGGCACGCCTGCCCCCCCAGGCGCGCCCTGGTGCCTCGTGGGCCCCCTGTGGCACCTCTTTGCTTGATTCCAGCGCTGAAAAATCATATATATTCAGAAACCCCCGAAAGTTAACCTAGATGAGTTTTTACGCCGCCGCAAGCCTCTGTACCTCCACGATCTCATCTATAGCCCTTTTCCGGCACCCTGCCGGAGGGGGGAAAGCACCACCGGAGGCCATCTTCATCATCCCGGCGGTCTCCATGACGAGGAGGGAGTAGTTCACCCTCGGGGCTGAGGGTATGTACTAGTAGCTATGTGTTTGATCTCTCTCTCTCTCGTGTTCTTGATATGGCACGATCTTGATGTATCGCGAGCTTTGTTAATATAGTTGGATCATATGGTGTTTCTTCCCTCTCTATCTTTGTTGTGATGAATCGAATCTTTTCCCTTTGAGGTTTGTTATTGTCGGATTGAATATTCAGATTTGAGAACACTTGATGTATGTCTTGCATATGAATACCCGTGGTGACAATGGGGTATTATATTGATTCACTTGATGTATGTTTTGGCACTCAACTCGCGGATTCCCGAGGTGACATTGGGGTAATCTATGCATAGGGGTTGATGCACGTTTTCATTATCTTTTTTCCGATAGAAACTTTGGGGTGCTCCTTGAAGTTCTTTGTGTGGATTGAATATTATGATTATGAAGTTGTTTGATGCATATTGTTGTGGTTTTAACACGGCAGATGCCCTTGTGAAAGGACTTAGAGATGAGGCCATCGCACAAGTGTGGAAGCTTAACGGGGTTGATCGGGAACGAGAAGACGCCGGGTTACCCAGGTTCGGCCCCTCACGGTGGAGGTAAAAGCCTACGTCCTGCTTGTGTATATTGTTGTGGTTCTCGATTACAAGGATGCGGATTCGCTAACCTAGCTCTCGAGGAGATTGCAACTTAGTCTCTTTCGCATAGGTGCTCCCCTTTATATATACAGGTGGAACCCTAGATTACATGAGAGTCCGGGTCGTTCTTTGACCCGCCTCCTACTCTTTCCTACTTGTTCTCCAAGACAGTCTTCTAGCCATCCATCTTATCTTGGCCGGCCCACTGCTTAAGCCGGCCTATCCTTGCCAGGCCTCGTTAAGCCGGCCCACACAGAGTCTTCAGCCCAGCGGTGAGTTGGCCCGCTAAGCTCGTGTTATGGCCGGGTTAACACTCAGCCGGGTCTCTGTGCTGGTAAACATCCCCAACATTAGCCCTCAGTTTGACTTGAATTTATTCACGTTAAACTCCGTCCTGAAAACACACAAACATTAGTAATACACCCTCCAAGTGCTTCCCAAGTCGGTCTTTTAAGTCGCCGTCGTGGGCCGGCTCAATTGGCCGGGTCAAATAGATTGATGAGTCACCCCTTCACGTCCAGACTTAGCACTTTCAGCCCCTTTTTCCTTATGACATCACAATCCACTTCCGCAAAATCTGGGATGACATCATATCGAATTTTTAAATGGGTATGTCTCGTCTCGTCAGGCGCGAAAATCGAGGAGCCGCAGCCGAAAATTACTGCGCCGCCTGGGGTTCCTCCCTTGCCGTTTTAACGTTTACTGTGCCTATAAAAAAGGCCAGCTCACCCCCATTTACTTTTACCCTTCTCCTTCATCTTCCTCGCATCTGCCTCTTCGCACGCTCGAAGCGCCGCCACTCCGAACTCTCCGACCACCTCGAGCACGTCCTTCTCCGCCGCCGAGTCGTCGCCGGAGCTCACCCAGAGTACTTCGGCCGCCTCCGCCACTCGCAGGTATGCCCAAATCCCTCTTTCTTCAGATCTGAACACCCCATTTCTCGATGTAGCTCGTCGGCGTTCGAACATGTTCATCAATGTTCTTCTGTCCTTTCTCATTTAGTAGATCCAAATGCATCTGAATCACTGAATAAGTATTTTTAAGCACTGCGACGATGCCATTTTTCGCATCTAAATCTTTGTATCATCTTCCACAGACCCGCATTGACCACGGGCCCTCATATCCATCCCCACCTAGGTTTTTAACTTTTCTTTTCCGTAGTATTTTAAGATTCGTAATTGCAACTGCTCCGTTAGATTCCTGTTTGTAGCTAGCTCAACACTTAGGAGAAAAACAATGCACCACTGTCTCGTCAACGCCGGCTCATTCTTATGCCGGCTTAGCATTGCTTTCGGCGGCTTGCATAAATCCGGGTCATGATTTTGACCATCTTGGTTCTTATCATTTTGCCGGGTTATACCTTCTAACAGCTTGTCCTTCCTGAGCTTAACACGCCGGCTTATTAACTTTGCAGTTGAAATCTGGAAACAACATGGCCCCCAATCCCGACAAGTCCTGCAACTGGGTTAGATCCCAGGTCTCAACTCTGATGTTGAATGAGCTCTTGAGGCAAGGCCTCTTGCCGGCTCAAACTGCTATTAGCTGGCGGGCGCCTGATGAAGAAAGCACCCCCCAACCTGAGCAAGATGAGGTGGTGGTCTTCGCAGATCATCTTCATAAGGGGTTTCGCCCGCCCGGTTCAAAATTCTTCCGTGACGTTCTTCATTTCTTCGACCTCCGACCGCAAGATCTTGGACCGAACTCAATTACCAATCTCTGCCAATTTCAAGTCTTCTGCGAAGGGTACCTCCAAACGGCGCCAACTGTCCTGCTCTTTCGCGAATTCTTTTACATCAACCATCAGACTGAGTTCACCGATGGCCCTAGTATAGAACTTGGTGGCGTCTCTATTCAAAGGCGAAGAAACTCTCCCTTTCTTGAGGCCAAACTGGCGAGTCATCCCAAGGGCTGGAACAAGACTTGGTTTTACTGCAAGAACATTGCCCCTCAAGGTGAAAATCCTCTGCCGGGTTACAGATCGGACCGGGTTAATGCCACAGTGGCCTTTCCGGGTTGGCCATCAACAGAAGAACGCAAGCAATTCGCCCCTATTTACTCCAAAATAAGGGCCTTGGTTGCTAACGGCCTTACCGGGATCGATCTGACCCGGTGCTGGATAAGCTGGCGGATCCAGCCCCTTAGCCACAGGGGCGACTTGATGTGCAATTATACTGGTGAGTCGGCTGACGTTCAACGCTTCAGCCAAGTCAATTTATCCGTGAGCGATATCAACAAGACCACCAAGAGGCTATTGGGAGAGCCTCAAGAGAAATGCAATAAAACCGGGCTAGCACCCTTCTGCTTAACCAACCTGGTGCCTTCAGTAAGTGTTTGCACCTTCTTACTCTGTTCTTAACTCGCCCTCCCCATCTCATTCTTAACTGCCAGCTTGTCACAATACAGGCGAATGGCAAATTTTGGAAGAGGAAGAAGTCCCAACAACCCGCCCTTGCTCCAGCGGAACAGCAGGATGAGCCGGTCGACACTAATAAGCCGGCTGCAGAAGACGAGGCTGAGGTAGAACTTGACTCGCTTGGCCGTCTTTTTATTCAACTTGCTGACGCTCCTACTCTTCAGGATGAAGCCGAAATTAGCCACACCAGTGAGCCGGAGGTAACCTTGATCTCTTCTGATTCTGACTCTCCAAGACCTTTGCGGAAGAAAACCCGGGCGGTGATCCGCAAGGTTCGAAGGAAACCTCGGGTTGCCGTCCGTAAGGTCCCTTTTTCCCACCAGGATGCTCATTTGGATCCCAAATTTGTTTTGAAGAAAACTCGTCGAGCGGGGACCTCCAAAAGGAAGACCCAGAGCAGTGAAGGCGAGTTAAGTGGCGGGCTTCCATACGAGCCGCCATCCCGTAAGGCGCGAGCTGAGATGCTTCTTAGTCCAACTTCCTCTTTTCCTCTAGCTGGCCATTTTAAAGAGCCCTTACATTTAAATGACTCGGCATATCAGACGTCCCACTCCTCGAGCGAGTCAAGCACGACGCAGGCGCTGGCTTTCAACATCAACCTTGGGTAAGCAAATACTGATTATCCCTTACTCGCACAACTTTTCACCTTATAACCCTTAACTGAATTAAATCTCTGCTCTTTTCAGTGCCAAGGCCATCAAGAAGAAAACAGCCGCCGGGTCATCTGACCCGGTCACTCCAACTGAGCCACGAGAAGAGGCCACCTTGGTCATCCAGGATGAGCCGGAATCCCAAAACAACCCGCCGCCCCAGGACACAACAAGCCCGGCTCGCGCCCCCTCGCCTGTTGTACAAGAACGAGAAGATCCAACCGAGGAGCAGCGCGAAGAGCCGTCCGTAACACCGGCTCAGGATGATGTGGTGGTGACCGGAGAACAGCACGCAGCTCCAGAAGCCTCTACCGCTCTGACCAAAATCCCTGCCAAGCCTGAGCCAGCCTTGAAGGACAAGGGCAAGGCGGCTCTTAACCTTCCTTCATTCGAAGACCAGGATGCCAGTACTCTGCACTAGGCTATGCTAACCCAGCTGTCTGAAAGCTGGGACACAGAGATCGCCATGATAACGTCCTTTAAGCGGAAATATGAGGTAATTTGCGCCCTTCATCTTATACCATATATATATGTAGCCCCCAAGGGCCGGGTCATTATGGAATAATGACCCGGGACTTCAAAAATGTGAACTTTGTAAGCTCAACTTCAATCGGTAACCCCAAAGGCCGGCTCGCCATTCATGATGGGCGGGTCTTCATAACTTGTAAGCCGGATAGATCAATTCATGCATTAGCCCCCAAGTGCCATGTAGAGTGCTTGCAGCTGCATGGAACTTGCCTTACTGGTTTTGAAGCTCGGAAACATGTAGCCCCCATGGGCCGGGTTGCCCTTTAGGACGGCTCGGGTCATACGTACATCTTGTATAACAATCTGTCCTGCATGAAATGCTAGAGCAAGTGGAGACCAAGTCCGCCTCCTTCCAAAAGGAAGCCAGGAAGGAGAAGAAATTGCGCAAAGAGGCTAAAACATCTGCTGCTGAGGCCAATAAATCCTTGGTCGTTGTGAGGAACACCTTGCAAGAGATGGAAGCTACCAGAGCCGCCCAAGCTGCGCGAGCGGAAGAAGCCGAAGCCAAACTTGATCCGGTCACTCAAGAGCTGGCGACTCTGAAAAGCCAAATCACCACCATGTGCTGGGCCATCTTTGGTAAGCCAAACCCCAAAAGCTCCGGCTTAAATATGCCACTAGCTCCGGCTTAAACATGCCAAACCGGCTTGACTGATGGCGAAAACTTATATTTGCAGGCCGGAAGAATCAAACTCTTGTGCAACAACCATTGGTGAAGCTGAAAGCAGTATATACCTTTGTGGAACAGCTCTATATAGGCGGCGGAAGATGCATTGTGGCCGCGAAAAACACCACCTCACCACCACAACTGATCACGGACATGTTGAAGGAGCTATCTGTCGTACCAAGGTGGTTTGAAGACTGGAAGAGGACGTGCTGCCGCTCGGGGGCCCTAACAGCACTTGCCCGAGCCAAGGCATACGTGCCAGAGCTCGACCCGGCTCAAATTGTGGGCGGCTACCCGGAGTTCAATGTAGATGACACGCCCTTCACCAAGAAGGATTTCCAACGCTGCATCAGAGAAACCCGAGTTGCAGATACCGCAATTGCAGAAGAAGCCGATCTGACCCGGTACCAGGCTCCTTACTCAAAAGTTAATGAACGAATAGAGCCGCCAAATCATGAGCCGGTGGCCTTAACCCGCACACGTAAGCCAACTTTTGCCCCTGACGTCGACCCTTCCTCTCTGATATCCGACGATGCCCTATTTGAAGCCTTGCGCACAATTCAGTGGTCGACCGGCGGCTCAAGTCAAGAGGAGGGGGATGACGACGACCGTGAAGAGCCGGCTCATGGCGCTTCCTCCGGCGCTGGTGTCAGCTCAGACCCGGCAGCATAGAGCGCCGGCTTATCCTTTGTAGGCGTGACTTGTAAAAAACCTTGCCATGGCCGCAGCTGATTGGCGGCTTGTAATAGTGTAGTATGAAACACTTGTGGTGATGCCTGTGCCATCGTGTACTGAGCTTGTTCATAGCCTGTACAAATTACTTGCATTTCTGTGAATCCTCTTGGGCATTGAGAGCCGGCTTTTGCAATAGAGTGATTCCGCTGAAATAATAACTGCATGTGATGGTGATTGAGGAAGTCATATAACGAGTAATCTTGTTACTGGTTGTAATGAATCAAAAATAACTAAATAAATGTTATGCATGGATGCATGTATGCATGCAAAGATGAGATGAATGCAACAAATAACATAATCGTAGGTCGGAATATGCTTGAAACGGCCGGCTTATAAAATGCTAGCCGGCTGCTTAAACGCACTTTGAAGCGACCAGCTTATAAATCGCAAGCCGGGATATGCTTTCATGAAGCTGGCACTTTGGCCTGCTGGTTTGTCCTTGCTCTCTGGAAGCCAGCTCTCACACAACCAATCGGACGTTTTAACTCTGACGAATTCAGGGTCATCTATGTGATTGACTCGCGAGACGTACGCCGGGTCATTTTTTAGGGAGTAGCATCTTGCTAACAGGCAGGTTTAACCAACTTTGTGGCATCTCGCCGGGTTAAAAGGGTTTTGTAAGCTAAACTCAACTGAGTTGGAAGCCCCCAAGTAACCATGATCAACAAATAAAGATCCAGCACACAAATTTTGAGGCAAAGCAACACCTTTACACAACGGTGCTGGTCGTTATTTTATTTGATCAAAGAACAGGTATATACATGATAAAAGGTATGTACAAAGATATTACCAAGTCGATGACTTAGGTGTAGTATGGCCAGAGTTGGGCAATGTTCCAGGGCCGGCTTGTTTCCTCCTCAGAGGTATGTGATTTATCTGCCTCACGTATATCAATCAGGTAATATGACCCGTTGTTGAGATTCTTGCTGATCACAAAGGGCCCTTCCCAAGGTGGTGAAAGCTTATGCATGCCTGTCTGGTCTTGTATCAGACGGAGCACTAAGTCACCTTCCTGAAAAGTGCGGCTTCGAACTCTACGGCTGTGATAGCGACGTAGGTCCTGCTGATAAATGGCTGATCTGGATGCGGCAAGGTCACGTTCTTCCTCCAGAGCGTCAAGAGCATCTTGGCAAGCCAGCTCATTATCTGATTCCACGTAAGCCGCCACTCGAGGGGAGTCATGACGAATATCGCTTGGAAGTACAGCTTCTGCACCATAGACTAGGAAAAACGGCGTATAGCCTGTTGACCTGTTGGGAGTAGTCCGTATGCTCCAAAGCACCGAAGGTAACTCTTCTTCCCAGCAACCCGGCGTGACATTGGAGTATCTAGGTGACATTAGAGTTGGTTGGTGTGTGTCATTTGGTGTTATTTTAGTACGAACTCTAGGGCTGTTTGTGACACTTATAGGAATAGCTCAATAGATCGATCGGAAAGGATAACTTTGAGGTGGTTTCATACCCTACAAACAATTTCTATCTTATGTTCTCTGCTAATAGGAACTTGGGAGTGATTCTTTATCGCACGTTGAGGGATGATTATATGATCCAATTATGTTAGCATTGTTGAGAGATTGCACTAGTGAAAGTATGAACCCTAGGCCTTGTTTTTAAGCATTGCAATACCTTTTGTGCTCACTTTTGTTACTAGTTACCTTGCTATTTTTATATTTTCAGATTACAAAAACCTATATCTATTATCCATACTACACTTGTATCACCATCTCTTCGCCGAACTAGTGCACCTATACAATTTGCCATTGTATTGGGTGTGTTGGGGACACAAGAGACTCTTTGTTATTTGGTTGCAGGGTTGTTTGAGAGATACCATCTTCATCCTACGCCTCCCACGGATTGATAAACCTTAGGTCATCCACTTGAGGGAAAATTGCTACTGTCCTACAAAACTCTGCGCTTGGAGGCCCAACACGAGTCTACAAGAATAAGTTGTGTAGTAGACATCAAGCTCTTTTCTGGCGCCGTTGCCGGGGAGGTGAGTGCTTGAAGGTATATCTTTAGATCTTGCAATTGAATCTTTTAGTTTCTTGTTTTATATCTAGTTTGGTTTATAAAATAAAACTACAAAAAAATGGAATTGAGGTTGCCTCATATTATTCGTCTTTATAATGTCTTTCTTGAAAATGATGGACCGAAAAATTGTGCTCAATTGATAGAAGAAGAATTCAATAAAATGTTTGCCATAAAATCTTTGAATGATGAGCATGATTGCAATGTTGTTAGTATGAATTCTATGAATATCCAAAATACTATAGATGATTGCACTAGTCATGACAAAAAATGTTTCTTATAAGCATGTCAATTTTTGTGGAGTGCATAAAGTTTGTGAAGACATGCCTTATCGGGATAATAGATTTTGTAAGAAGCATAAACATGATAGAACCAATTTTTTGCTCAAAGTTATAGATGAATTTGCTACGAAATTATGCTCTCTTCATCCCATTACTTGTGAACTTTGCAATAAAGTTGGTAACCTTAATTTTCAATGCATACTTTTTCATGATCGAATCATGGCTAAATATTGTAATGACTTGACCGCCCTTGAACTATATAATGAGCTTTATCTATTTTTGGGGTATGAGGAATTGTCACATAAAAATAGTTGGTTTGAAGTATTCATTCTCACGGATGACATTGAAACTAATCTAAAGGAAATCTATATGTTTTGTATGGTAAATTGCAATGAGAATGCTTATATTGCCAACTATAGAAAGATGAGAAAACCAATAGAATATAAAAGGAACACTAATGAAAGGGTAAAGATTTCAACTTTCCCTCCTATTGTCTCTCATGATGAAATAGGTGACGAGGAGGAGCTTCCTATTCAACCAATCTCATCAATAAGAAGCTCAAAAAAATTGATTAAACCCACACATGATGTGGTGAAGAAGAAGAAAAGAAGAAAGAGTAGAGGTAAAAAGGTATCCCTCCCAAATAATGTTGCTCCTATTATTGTTGTGCCTCATGAGAGTGAATCAAAAATAATTGTGGAAGATGATATAATTGATGATGATATTGCTTCTTTGTCTTATGGTACAATGTCCGAAGGAACTATTGAGGATGATTTTATTATGCCTATTACTCATTATGATGATTATGATTGGGTAAATAATGATACTTCTTATAATCTTGAAAATCTTTTTGGCACCAACTTAGAAAATTGTGATGATAATAATTGTTATACTATTGGTGCTATTCATACTATTGATGATAATAGTGATTATGCTAATGATATGCCAAGCCACAAGCTTGGGGATGATATGTTTGATGAGAATGGCATGTTTGAGAATTTATTTGCTGAAATTAATGTTTGTCCCAAGCTTGGGGGTGCTATGCTTAATGAAGATGATCTTTTTAGTCCCCCTACTTTGAATGATCAAATTTGTTATGATGATTGCATGCTTCCTATTTATGATAATTGCAATATTTATGAAAGTGGGTTTGGAAGAGTGTCAACTCTAGATAATAATTATCCCACTATTTTGGAGGGTGTTCAATCTTATTTTAATAATGATAAATGTGGATTTGGAGAGGTCATGACTTTATTTAATGTTGAATCCACTACTTTGGAAGAGGTTTCAATTAATTATGAAGAGAACAAAATTGCTACTTATGATGATTATTGTGATGATACTTATGTTATGAAAAATAGTGATGATTATTATTATAATACTTGTCATAATTATGAATACCCTTTTACTGAACATTACTCTTTTAATGTGGAAACAATTTTTAGTATTCGAGTTTCATATGATACTCCCACTCCTATGAATGAGAATAAATTTGCTTATGTGGAGAGTAACAAAATTTCTATGCTTGTAGATCATGAAAAGAATGCTTTAGGTAATAGTTATATTGTTGAATTCATTCATGATGCTACTAAAAATTATTATGAGAAAGGGAGATATGCTTATATATATTTCAACAACATCAAGTTTCCTCTCTTTATGTTGAAAGTTTTGAAGTCATGCTCGTCTTGCCTTCCTATGCTAGTTGATTCTTGCTCCCATAAATTGTTTGCTCACAAAATCCCTATGAATAGGAAGTGGGTTAGGCTTAAATGTGCTAGTCATATGCTTCATGATGCTCTCTTTGTGTTTCAATTCTTTACTTTTATGTGAGCATCATTAAAATTATCATGCCTAGCTAAAAAAGGCACTAAAGAAAAACGCTTGTTGGGAGACAATCCAATATTTATAGCTTCTGTTTTTGTGTGTCCACATGATTAAGCTACTGTAGTAATCATGTTTTATATGTTTTCTTTCAATAATGTGCCAAGTAAAGCCTTTGGGATAGTGTGGATGCTTGTTGATTTGATTCTGTGCAAAAAAAGAAACTTTTGCGTCCAGTGCTGGAATTTCTATTCTGTACTGGAGCGTGAGAAAATTCTGAATCTTTTTACAGAGAATTGGGTTACAAATTCTTTACGTTTTCCTAATTTTTCAGAAGTTTTGGAGGTACAGAAGTATGGTTTTTAAATCGCTCACTACAAGCTGGTCTGTTTTTGACAGATTCTGTTTTTGATGCATAGTTTGCTTGTTTTAGTGTTTCCATAGCTTATATTATGAGATATAAATTGTGGAAATGATAGAATACAGTAGGAATTATGTGAGAACAATTATGAATCTTGTCTTGACAGTACCTAAATGGATGATTTATTTTTATCATACTAACCTATCTCACAAGTTCCGTTAAGTTTTGTGTGATTGAAGTTTTCAAGTTTTGGGTGAGATATCGATATGAGGAGAATAAGGAGTGGAAAGAACCTAAGCTTGGGGATGCCCAAGGCACCCCAAGGTAATACTCAGGGAAGACTCAAGCGTCTAAGCTTGGGGATGCCCCGGAAGGCATCCCCTCTTTCGTCGTCACCACTATCGGTAACCTTACTCGGAGCTATATTTTTATTCGTCACATAATATGAGTTTTTCTTGGAGCGTCATTTTATTTTGTTGAGATTTGCTTGCTGTTTTCAATAATCATGTTTTGTATCTTTTAGTTCAATAAAATGCCAAGTATAGCCTTTACCATGCTCAATTTGCAAATTTATGTGTTGCTGTTTGAAAACATAAAGTTTTTTGTTATGTCCAGAATATTCCAGAATAATAAGAACATGATAAAAATCTGAAATTTTTACACAGTAAGCATGCATGAGTTCTCTGTCACGTGGTAAGTTTTCAGAATTTTTGGAGTTAGGTAAGTATGAATTCTTATTCACCCTTTACAGACTGTTCTGTTTTGGCAGATTTCGGTTATAAGTTGCATTGTTTGTGTATGTTGCTTGTTTAATGTTTCTATTTGTGGATAGGAGTATTAAATATGCAGAGACATTTAGTATGCAATGTTAAATTATAATTTTAGTGATTTTCTACAGTAGAGAATGTTAAGGTTTTGAGTTGTTTTATACTAACTTGTCTCACGAGTTCTTGTTGAGTTTTGGGTGGATGAAGTTTTTAAAGATTTAGGAGAAGCCATGATATGAGAGGAATTAAGGAGACACAAGAGCTCAAGCTTGGGGATGCCCAAGGCACCCCAAGATAATATTCCAAGAAGTCTCAAGCAACTAAGCTTGGGGATGCCCCGGTAGGCATCCCACCTTTCTTCATCAACAATTATCGGTCAGTTTTGGTTGAGCCTAAGTTTTTGCTTCTTCACATGATATGTGCTATTCTTGGAATGTCATTTTATTTTGTTTTTCTTGCTGTTTGAATAAAATAATAAGATCTGAATTTTTTAAATGAGAGAGAGAGTCCTCACGTAGCTACCTATTTGCTTAACTACTCATTTGATCTTCACTTATATCTTTTTGGAGTAGTTTGTCATTTACTCTTGTGCTTCACTTATATCCTATGAGTAAAATGTGAAAGAAATGAATATCATAAAGTTGAAATTACATGTGCTTCATATGCTTGTATCATGTCTAGTAGTAGTTTCACATTTGGGTTAGAAAGTGAAATCTATTGAATCTTGACAATCACAATATTGGTCATACAAGCAATTCAGGAATGATTAGTATAAGGAAGAGAACTTTCACATATAAATATATTGTCTTGGACATCTTTTATGATTGTGAATACCCATTAATTATTTTCAAACTTGAGCAAATTAGTTGAAGTTGGACAAGGAAGACAACGTAATGAGTTATGTTTGGGTATATTTGCATAGAAGTTATATTGTTATGGATCCTCTAACATGTGGTGCTTGCTTAGGATCTTTTGCTAGCCAAAACTTTGTACTAAGTAGAAATACTACTTGTGCATCCAAAAAACCCTTAAACCCAGTTTCTTGCCATGAGAGTCCACCATATCTACCTATGGATTGAATAAGATCCTTCAAGTAAGTTGTCATCGGTGCAAAAAAGCAATAAAAATTGCTCCTAAATATGTATGATCTTTTATTACAAGGGAAAATAAGCGTTGTACGAACTTGTGATGGTAAAGAAATAAAAGCGACGGACTGCATAATAAAGGTTGCTATCACAAGGGGCAATATAACGTGATGTTCCTTTGCATTAAGGGCTTGTTCATCCAAAAATAAAAAGCGCATGACAACCTCTGCTTCCGTCTGCGAAGGGCCTATCTTTTAATTTTCCGTATTTACTTTTCTGTATTTACCTTTATGCAAGAGTCATTAATGTTCATCCCTATTCCGCTCTAATTATTCTCTAGTTGGCAAGCATCATGTGGTGGGGAAAGATCCAGGCACATATGGCCAGTCAAATATATTTGATCATGAATTATTATTGTTGACAATTATCTCTATGATAAATAAGTTGGGAGGCGAAACACTAAGCCCCTATCTTTTTCTGTGTTCGATGGATGACATTTGTTCTAAAAATATGCTTTGAGTACTAGCAATCATAGAAGACTACATGATAATTGAGTATGTGGAGCTCTTACTTAGACTTTGTTGAAATTAAGTTGAATTGCAATTGTTTGGTGACTAAGAACATAGGTTGTTAAGTTTCAAGAGATTGCATTGTTTGAACCATAACATGTGAATTGATTGCTACTTTATCATGACGAGTTTTATGAGAAAGAGTTGCTGTTATGATGCTAGGAAAAGTGATTGCAATTATTATTGATCAAACTTATGCACTATGCTAGCATTCACACTTCATAAATTATTTTTTTATCATTTACCTACTCGAGGACATGCAGGAATTAAGCTTGGGGATGTTGATACGTCTCCAACGTATCTATAATTTATGAAGTATTCATGCCATGTTTATTATAGTTTTGTATGATTTTGGTGCACTTTTATATGACTTTTATATGATTTTTATGGACTAACATATTGACCTAGTGCCCAGTGCCAGTTGCTGTTTTCTGCTTGTTTTTGGTTTTCCAGAAAATCCATATCAAATGAAGTCCAAATGCAGCGAAACTTTTTGACGATTTTTTCTGGAAGGAAATGGACCCAGGAAGCTTCGGGGAAGCTGCAGAAGAGCCACAGGGGCCCCACGAGCCACCTGGGCAAGCCTGCCCCCCCCAGGCGCGCCCTGGTGCCTCGTGGGCCCCCTGTGGCACCTCTTTGCGTGATTCCAACGCTGAAAAATCATATATATTCAGAAACCCCCAAAAGTTAACCTAGATGACTTGTTACGCCGCCGCAAGCCTCTGTACCTCCACAATCTCATCTACAGCCCTTTTCCGGCACCCTGCCGGAGGGGGGAAAAGCACCACCGGAGGCCATCTTCTTCATCCTGGTGGTCTCCATGACGAGGAGGGAGTAGTTCACCCTTGGGGCTGAGGGTATGTACTAGTAGCTATGTGTTTGATCTCTCTCTCTCTCTCTCTCTCTCTCTCTCTCGTGTTCTTGATATGGCACGATCTTGATGTATCACGAGCTTTGTTAATATAGTTGGATCATTTGGTGTTTCTTCCCTCTCTATCTTTGTTGTGATGAATCGAATCTTTTCTCTTTGAGGTTTCATTATTGTCGGATTGAATATTCAGATTTGAGAACACTTGATGTATGTCTTGCATATGAATACCCGTGGTGACAATGGGGTATTATATTGATTCACTTGATGTATGTTTTGGCACTCAACTTGCGGATTCCCGAGGTGACATTGGGGTAATCTATGCATAGGGGTTGATGCACGTTTTCATTATCTTTTCTCCGATAGAAACTTTGGGGTGCTCCTTGAAGTTCTTTGTGTGGATTGAATATTATGATTATGAAGTTGTTTGATGCATATCGTATAATCAACTCACGGATACTTGTGGTGACATTGGAGTATCTAGGTGACATTAGAGTTGGTTGATGTGTGTCATTTGGTGTTATTTTAGTACGAACTCTAGGGCTGTTTGTGACACTTATAGGAATAGCTCAATAGATCGATCGGAAAGGATAACTTTGAGGTGGTTTCGTACCCTACAAACAATTTCTATCTTATGTTCTCCGCTAATAGGAACTTGGGAGTGATTCTTTATCGCACGTTGAGGGATGATTATATGATCCAATTATGTTAGCATTGTTGAGAGATTGCACTAGTGAAAGTATGAACCCTAGGCCTTGTTTTTAAGCATTGCAATACCTTTTGTGCTCACTTTTGTTACTAGTTACCTTGCTGTTTTTATATTTTTAGATTACAAAAACCTATATCTATTATCCATACTACACTTGTATCACCATCTCTTCGCCGAACTAGTGCACCTATACAATTTGCCATTGTATTGGGTGTGTTGGGGACACAAGAGACTCTTTGTTATTTGGTTGCAGGGTTGTTTGAGAGATACCATCTTCATCCTACGCCTCCCACGGATTGATAAACCTTAGGTCATCCACTTGAGGGAAAATTGCTACTGTCCTACAAAACTCTGCGCTTGGAGGCCCAACACGAGTCTACAAGAATAAGTTGTGTAGTAGACATCAACGGGCGACGACGTTGAGCTCCTACGAGCTCCAGGAGATCACCTACGAGCTTGGAAGTGAGCTCGGGCTGCGGTGGCCACAGCGACGAGCTCATCGGCGGCGATGGGTACGGCCACGACGGGATCAGCGGTCACGGGCGCGGAAAGAAGGGGAAGAAGGAGGGGATCCGTGCGGGAGCTCACCGTGTGGCTCACGGTGGCCGTTGAGAGCCTAGGAGATGCAGACGGCGGTGAATAGACGGAGAAGATGACGGCGGCCGAGGAGGAAGAAGACGAGGCGGAGCGGCGATGCAGTGGCTCCCGGCTCGCGTTCGTGGACGGGGATGACGTAGCGGACGACGGCGAAGACGATGGGCACGGTGGCGAGTCGAGGCGAGGTCAGTGGCCGCGGTGGCGAGGCAGCGCGGCGACGGCGGCGTACTGGTGAGCTCGCGCGCGGGCGAGAGAGGGCGCGAGGAGATGGGAGGAGTGGATAGGGAGGGTGACGAGACAGAGGGGGCCGTTCTTATCCCCTCCGCCGGCCTGTAGCGGCGCCGTGTCGGCCGTTCGCCGGAGCGCACGCGCGCTGCCGGTGGCGCGGTGACACGCACAGGAGTGAGAGTGGGAGAAGGAAGAGAGAGAGGGAGGTGGGCTGGGCCGGTGCACTTAGGCCCAGCTCACAGTAGCTCTAGGCCTTTTTCATTTTTCTTTTCTGTTTTCTTTTTACAGAGAGTTTTGCAAATAATTTAAGCTGCCAAATGCTTTTTGCAAAATGTGGGTATTGGCCACAAAAATACAATGCAATATTCTGCACTGCCACAAAAAGTTTGGAGGGCATTTGAATCCATTTGAATTTTTCAAAAATGGAAAGGCATTTGAAATGCTGTTTTTGCACTGTATTAATTGCCATAATCCACATTTAGCTTGATGGTGATATTGTTTTCCTGAACAACTATTTGTTTTGGAATTTTTGCTAAATGATTAACTATTTTTCAGCAATTTTTGAGAAACTTCAAATTTCACTTTCAATTTGAATTGAATTCAGTGGTGGAATTTGAAATGAGATATTAATCCAATATGATCAAGCATTGCAAATCAAGGTGACTTAGCATAATCATTATGAATCACTGTTGCTCATTACACAGGGGTGTTACATGCACGGTGCTTCCTCAGAGTTTTTAGTAATCTCTTTTCTTCATGCTCTAAAAGGTTAGCACTGATAATAACAGGATATATCTTCTTTTCATCAAGATAAGCATATTTAAGTGTATCAGGTAGCTTCTTTAATTCAAACACAGGATCACTCTTAGGTGGGAGAGGATCTCCCAAAGTTTCAACAGGCAAATTATGTTTAAGAATAGGTGCTTGTTTAAAGAACATCTCATCTATTTCATTTCTTTCATTCATATGCATATTATTTTCATGTTCTAGCAAATATTGTTCTAAAGGATCAGTAGGAGGCAGAACAATAGAAGCAAGACCAATAATTTCATCCTTATTAGGTAATTCTTTATCATGTGGTTGTTGCTACTTGTGAGTTGCGTTGGTAATTCCCTAAAGAGGAAGGGAGATGCAGTACAGTAGAGATAAGTATTTCCCTCAGTTAAGAACCAAGGTTATCAATCCAGTAGGAGAACCATGCAAAATTCCATTAAAGCGCACCTGCACACACAAGAGCAAACACTTGCACCCAACGCGAATAAGAGGGTTGTCAATCCTCTTAGCGGTTATTTGCAAGGATTAAATCTTAACGAGGTAAATAGATAAACTAAACTACTAATTAAAATAAAAGTAAATAAATTGCAGCAAGGTATTTTTAGGTTTTTTTATATGATAAAGATAGACCCGGGGACCATAGTTTTCACTAGAGGCTTCTCTCTTGAGCACATAAACATACGGTGGGTAAACAAATTACTGTTGGGCAATTGATAGAAAAGCAAATAATTATGACAGATTCATGGCAATGATCATGTATATAGGCATCACGTCCGAGACAAGTTGACCGACTCCTGCCTGCATCTACTACTATTACTCCACCCATCGACCGCTATCCAGCATGCATCTAGGGTATTAAGTATGAAACAGAGTAACGCCTTAAGCAAGATGACATGATGTAGAGAAGCAAATTCAAGCAATATGAATAAACCCCATCTTTTTATCCTTAATGGCAACAATACAAATACATGTCATGTCCCTTTCTGTCACTGGGATTGAGCACCGCAAGATTGAACCCATCACAAAGCACCTCTCCCATTGCAAGATAAATCAATCTAGTAGGCCAAACTAAACCGATAGATCGGAGAGAAATACAAAGCTATAACAATCATGCATAAAAGAGTTCAGAGAAGACTCAAATATTTCTCATGAATAATCTGATCATAAACTCACAATTCATCGGATCCCAACAAACACACCGCAAAAGAAGATTACATCGGATAGAACTCCAAGAACATCGAGGAGAACATTGTATTGAAGATCAAAGAGAGAGAAGAAGCCATCTAGCTACTAGCTATGGACCCGTAGGTCTGTGGTAAACTACTCACACATCATCGGAAGGGCAGCAAGGCTGATGTAGAAGCCCTCCGTGATCGATTCCCCCTCCGGAAGAGTACCGGAAAAGGCCTCCAGATGGGACCATGGAAGAACAGAGGCTTGCAGTGGCGGAAAGATTTTCTCTTCTGGCTCTCTGAGGGTTTCCCAATATTTGTTAATTTATAGAAGTGGAATTAGGTCAAAAGGAGTCACGTGGGCCCCACAAGGTACTACGGCGCACCCCCCGGGGCGCGCCCTAGTGCCTTGTGAAGCCCTTGTGGGGCTTCTGGCCTCCTCCCGAAGCTTCCCAGGTTTATTTTGTCCAGAAAAAAATCTACAAAAAGTTTCGTGGCATTTGGACTTCATTTGGTATTGTTTCTCTGAAAAGCCAAAAACAAGCAGAAAACAGCAACTGGCACTGGGCACTAAGTTAATAGGTTAGTCACAAAAAATGATATATAATTGCTTGTAAATGTATATAAAACATCCAAGATTGATACTATAACAGCATGGAACAATCAAAAATTATAGATACGTTGTAGACGTATCAAGCATCCCCAAGCTTAATTCCTGCTCTGTGACACCCCCGACTTAATCGTGCACTAATCATACACGCAATTGCACACGATCAAGCCTAAGGACTCACGGGAAGATATCACAACACAACTCTAAACACAAATAAAATAATACAAGCTTTATAATACAAGCCAGGGGCCTCGAGGGCTCGAATACATAAGCTCGAGTCATACAAGCATCAGCGGAAACAAGAGTATCTGAGTACAGACACAAAGTTAAACAAGGGTTCCTTAAGAAGGCTAGCACAAACAGCGACACTGATCGAAAAGGCGAAGGCCTCCTGCCTAGGGCCTCCAAACTACTCCTGGTCGTCGGGGATCTCCACGTCGTAGCAGGCTCCTCCGGGGATCTCCTGCTCCTAGGCTCCGTCGGCTGATTGCAGCAATCGGGTATGGGGAAAAAGAGATAGCAAAGCAACAGTGAGTACTCATCCAAAGTACTCGCAAGACTGACATCAGAACTATACTAATTATGCATCGGTATCAAAGGAATGGGGCTATATCTTTGGACTAAACTGCAGAAATGCTAGAACAGAGGGGGAAGAGGCCTAGCCTATCGAAGACTAGCATCTTGAAGCAATCTTGCAGCATCAGAAGAGAGTAGAGAACAGTATCATATGGTAGCAATTATATTTAGTAATGCCCTGAGATCCTTCCTCGACTATCCTGCGAGAAAGTGATCCCGAGAGCTGTAGTATCAGTTTATCATTGTATCAGTAACCATTTGGAGTTGTAGCAGATCAGGATACAACTCCGAGCGTCCTGTTACCATGGACACGGCTATTCGAATAGATCACTTCCCTGCAGGGGTTCACTACTGTTACCCAACACGCTCGATTAACTCTGGCCGGACACACTTTATCGGGTCATGCCCGGCCTCGGCTGATCGACACGACGTAGTCCTACCTAGGCTCAACAGAGAGATCCCCGCCGGTCTACATCCTAAGTGCTCAGGGTTCTTGGGCCCATCCCCCCTTGCACTCCGGGTCATTGCGCACATGGTTAGATCCAGGCACCACCTCTGTCATGGATGGCGCCGATCCTGCCGTGCCGCGATGCTGAACTGGACGTCTGACAAAGCTTTTGGCTGATACATACGGCGTAGAGGGCCCCATTAAACCATTATCCCACGTGGTGGTAGTGCGTATAGGCCAGTGGCCAACTCAGATCAAATACCCAAATCCGTTAGGCGTATTTAGTAACTCGCAGAGACGAACAGGGTTCCTGTCGCTCCGACTTGGTAATACACGGCTCGCGGGTGCTCTTGGAGCCGACCCGTCTTGTTTCATTATCTCGCGGGCACTCTTGGAGCCGGCCCGTCTTTATCATCGAGAGCTGTCGGGACTCAGGTCCATCTCTGACTGGATGGTACCACCAGCCCTTCAGCCCCGTAACAGTAAATGAATGTAGTAATGTAAGCATTTCCGTGATCCTCACCCAGAGTGATCACGGCCCGATAACACGCATGGCAAACGGACAAGGGTGAAGGGCCAGCTGATGAACATATCATACCTATCTAAGCATCATAGGATATCAGGTAATGTATCAACAGCAGGCTACAAAAACAGGCTATGCATCAGAATAGGAGCTATCGGAGCAACAACAGAAGCAATTCTAATGCAAGCATAAGAGAGAGAGAGAGTGGGCGATATCTGGATGTTCAAGGGGTTTTTGCTTGCCTGGAAGCTCAGCTGAAGGGGGAAGAAGGATAGTCGGTGACGTAGCAGTCCTCGGGGGGGCAACGTCGGTCTCGGGGTCTAACGGAGAGAAGAGGGGGAGGAAACAGTAAATACACGGCAAACAATATGCAATGCAAATGCATGGCATGGCAATATGTTGTGCTGGGGGTGACCTAACGCAGTGCTACGCGTGGCAGATGAAGCAAAAAAATTAACTGGAACATTTTCCCGGTTTCGGACATCTGTCAGACAAATGAACCGGAGGGGAAGGTCCCATGTTTGCAGTGCTGGAGGCATCTGACAGGTATGTGGATAGCGTATTCGGGTTCGTCTCATTTTTCTGATCAACTTTCATGTAGAAAACTTTTTCATCCGAGTTACGGTTTATTTTATATGATTTTTCAAAGTTTTAAACATTTTCTAGATTTATTTTAATTATTAAATTAGACTTATCCGAAACAATAATTGGTGACGTCAGCATGACGTCGGTGACGTCAGCAGTCAACGGTGGACTTTGACTGGTCAAACTGACCAGTGGGTCCCACTTGTCATACTCATTAGCTAATTAGTTAATTAATTAGGCTAACTAAGTAATTAGTTTAATTAATCAAAATTAATTAATTAATAATTAATTAGTTACTATTTATTTATTTATTTTAATTCTCTTTTTTTCCTTTTCTTTTTCTTTTTTTCGTTTTAACAGGTGGCTGGGCCCCACTGGACAGTGGCACAGCCGGACATGTCCACGACTGTGCCCCTCCAGGGCCGGACATGTCCGCGCGGCCACTGGGGGAAGAACTGCGCGCGCGCGCAGCAGGGAGGGCCGGCCATGGCCAGCGGCGGGCGCGGCCGGCGAGGGGAGGGGAAAGGCGGCTGGGCGCGGGCGGCGATTAACGGCGGCAGCAGCGCGGCGCGGCGAGCGCAGCAGCAGGAGCAGCGGCAGCACGGGCGGATGGCGGGGCGCGGCGCGGCGGCGCGAGCGGGAGCAGCAGCTAGCAGGGAGGGGAAGCGCAGCCGCAGCAGAGCAACGGCAGCGGTGGCCGCGCACAGAGCAGCAGCGGACACGGGCGGCTGCGGCAGCGGGCGAGGCCGGACGACGGGGGTGGCGACAGCGACCGCACGGGGGAGGAGGCAGAGGCGGACGGGGCTCACCCCCGTTGTAGATGCACGGGCGGCGAGGCGTGAGGAGGCCGGCGGGAAGGAGACGAGGAGGCGACGAGGGCGGCGCGGCGTCAGGGACGGGCGATGGCGACAGGCGGCGGCGTCGGGTGTCGGGGACGAGGGGAGGGGGCGCGAGGGAGAGTGGGGGGTTAGGGTTAGGTTTCGGGTGGGGGGAGGCCATATAGGCTAGGGGTGAGCGGGGGTGGGCCGGCCTGGTGGCCAGCTGGGCCAAGGGGCCCAGTGGGGGAAGGGGGGTCTTTTGTTTTATTTTATTTTTATCTTTTGTTTTATTTTATTTTCCAAATTCTCTTAGTTTTATAAATATATAAATAGCACCTAAATTAGTGTTACTAATTATACCACTGCCACAATAATTTTGGTATTCAAATAAAGTAGTTTGCGATTTTATAATTTGAATAGGCATTTAATTAATTGATTTAGCTGTTGTTTTAATTATTTTAGGACATTTAAATACTTTATAAAAATGTGGTTTCTCCACCATAATTATCTATGAATTATTTGTCACAATTAGAACATTTTAGTTTTGACATTTGAAAACTTGAATTGTTTGACTTTATTTTAAACTTGAATTTGAACTGGATTTGAATCAAAAATGAGATTAGCAACAGTAATAGTGGTGAAATGGCATCATTAGCAGGGGATTACTGTAGCTTAATACATGGGGATGTTACATGCTTGTCCTCGAGTAGGTAAATGATAAAAACAGAATTTTTGATGTGGAATGCTGCCTATCATATTCATCATATACTCTTTTGTTTGTAGCATGGACATTTGGACTTGAATGATTCAAAGCTATAGTCTATAGTTTGATATGAAGGCATAAATACTCAAGCATACTAACAAGCAACCATGTCTTTCAAAATATCAATGCTAAAGAAAGTTATCCCTAGCCCATTGTGCTCAATCATTGATCCATTCATGAAACACACTCAATATTAGCTACACCCAATGCACAAGTATGACAATAGTGCTCTCTAGTTGGTGCTTTGTAAGAGAAGATGGAGACTCAAAATAAAAATAAAAATTGCATAAAAGTAAATAGATAGGCCCTTCGCAGAGGGAAGCAGAGATTTGCAAATGTTCCAGAGCTCAAGGCTTAAATTAGAGAGATAAAATTATTTTGAGAGGCATGCTCTTCCTGTCAATGAAAACGACCGAGAATTCCCAATATCTTCCATGCTAGACACATTATAGGCGGTTCCCAAACAGAAAATAAAGTTTATTTCCTTTCCACGATTCTTTCACAATCCATGGCTAGCCGTATCCACGGGTGCCCTCCATACCAACACTTTCCAAGGAATTTGTTATTGTTTTTTTTGATTCATTGTGGGACTTGGCATCCCTATTACCTGCCACTCTCTCATGTAATGACAAGTGAATAAACACGCATTGTGAGAATAACACACCTAGCATGGAAAATATTGGCCACCCCCTACCGCTTCATGAGCGGTACGGGCACACAAAACGGAAAATTATTTTGAAAAATTTAGAGTTGGCACATGCAAATTTACTTGGAACGGCATTGAAATACCGCATATAGGTAGATATGGTGGACTCATTTGGCACAACTTGGGTTTAAGGAGTTGGATGCACAAGCAGTATTCCCGCTTAGTACAAATGAAGGCTAGCAAATAGATTGAGAAGCGACCAACCAAAAAGCGAAAACGGTCATAAACATGCATTGAACATAACTAACACCGAATAATGCACCATAAGTAGGATATAATTTCGTTGCATAACTATTGACTTTATGTGCATGCATAGGGAATCACCAACCTTAACACCAATATTCTTACTAAATCACAATTACTCACTAACATGACTCACATATTATCATCTCCATATCGCAAAACTATTGCAAGGAATCAAACTTATCATATCCAATGATCTTTCATGAAAGTTTTTATTATATCCCTCTTGAATATTCATCACTTTGGGACCAAATTCATATCTTGTGCAAATTACCATTACTATTATCAACTCTCAAAAAGATATAAGTGAAGCATGAGAGTGCTCATATTTCTTCAAAATTTATCAACTCTCAAAATAATATAAGTGAAGCACGAGAGTTCAAATATTTCTTCAAAATTTTAATCTTATCAACTCTCAAAATAATATAAGTGAAGCATGAGAGTTCAAATATTTCTTCAAAATTTTAATCTTATCAACTCTCAAAATAATATAAGTGAAGCATGAGAGTTCAAATATTTCTTCAAAATTTGGCCACCGCCGTGCTCAAAAAGATTTAAGTGAAGCACTAGAGCAACTGCCTAGCTCAAAAGATTTAAGTGAAGCACATAGAGTATTCTAACAAATCATGATAAATGTGTGGCTCTCTCAAATAGGTGTGTCCAGCAAAGATGATTGTGACAAACTAAAAACAATGTGTGCCATGATAGGTAGGTATGGTGGCTATTTTGAGGAAGATATAAAGAGGCTTATGTGTGATAGAGCGTATCATATCACGGGGTTTGGATGCACCGGCGAAGTTTGCACCAACTCTCGGTGTGAGAAAGGGCAATGCACGGTACCGAAGAGGCTAGCAAATTGCGGAAGGGTGAGAGTGTGTATAATCCACGGACTCACATTAGTCATAAAGAACTCACATACTTATTGCGAAAGTTTATTAGCCCTCGAAGCAAAGTACTACTATGCATGCCCCTAGAGGGATAGATTGGTAGGACAAGGTCCATCGCTCATCCCCGACCGCCACTCATAAGGTAGACAATCAACAATAAATCATGCTCCAACTTCTTAGCATAACAACAGATCATACATGCATGCTTCGGGAATCTCAAACATTAACACCAATATTCTTACTAAACCACAATCATCTACTAATACCTCCCACATATTACCATCTTAATATCGCAAAACTATTGCAAGGAATCAAACTTATCATATTCAGTGATCTACATGAAAGTTTTTATTATATCCCTCTTGAATACCTATCATATCAGGACCAAATTCATAACCCGTGCATATTACCATTGCTAATTATGAGACTCTCAAAAAGATATAAGTAAAGCATGAGAGTGCAACTATTTCTTTAAAATATAACCACCGCCGTGCTCTAAAAGATATAAGTGAAGCACTAGAGCAACTGCCTAGCTCAAAAGATATAAGTGAAGCACATAGAGTATTCTAACAAATCACGAATATTGTGTGTCCCTTTCAAAAAGGTGTGTTCAGCAGAGATGATTGTGACAAACTAAAAAGCAAACAAAAGCAAACAAACTATATCACAAGACGCTCCAAGTAAAACACATATCATGTGATGAATAAAAATATAGCTCCAAGTAAGTTACCGATAGATTGTAGACGAAAGAGGGGATGCCTTCCGGGGCATCCCCAAGCTTAGACGCTTGAGTCTTCCTTGAATATTACCTTGGGGTGCCTTAGGCATCCCCAAGCTTAGGCTCTTGCCTCTCCTTATTCCTTTATCCATCGTAGTCTCACCCAAAACTTGAAACTTCATCACACAAAACTCAACAGAAACCTCGTGAGATCCGTTAGTATAACAAATAAACTTTAAAATTTAGGTACTGTTGTAAATTGATTCATATTTAATATTGGCAAAATTCTACTGTACTCCAACTTCTCCATGACTCATACCCCCCGATACGATCCATAGATTCATCAAAATAAGCAAACTATGCAACAAAAACAGAATCTATCTAAAACAGAACAGTCTATAAAGATCTGAATTAACGTCATAGTTCTATAACCCCAAAAATTCTGAAAAATTAGGAAAAATGTGGAAAATTCATATATAAATACTGTGTAAAAAATTCAGAAGGTTCTGACACTCCAGAGAAAAAACAAAATTCCAGCACTGGATGCAAAAGTTTCTGTTTTCCAACAGCATCTATCATACTATCTTCCAAATCATCCCAAAGGCATTACTTGGCACAAACACTAATTAAAACATAAAAATACAATAATAACAAAAGCTATAATTGTGTAAACACTCAAGAACAGAAAGAAAAAGCAAAAATTTATTTTATTCATTGGGTTGCCTCCCAACAAGCGCTATTGTTTTATGCCCCTAGCTAGGCATAATGCATAGTTTCAAGTGTTGTCATCCTTCATGTTAATTCCATAGATGGCCCACATAATAGATTCATAAGATGTTTTAATTCTATTTCTAGGGAAGTGTTCCATCCCTTTCTTTAATGGAAATTAATATCTTATATTACCTTCTATCATATCAATAATAGCACCAATCGTTCGTAGAAAAGGCCTACCAAGTATTATGGGGCAAGAAGGATTGCATTCAATGTCAAGAACAATAAAGTCCATGGGCACATAAGTTATATTTGCAATAATAATAACATCATTTATTCTATCCAATGGCTTTTTAATAGTGGAATCCGCAAGATGCAAATTAAGGGAACAAGGATCCATGTCGGTGAGACCTAGCACATCACACAAAGACTTTGGTATAGTGGAAATGCTAGCATCAAGATCACAAAGAGCATTACATTCATAATCTTTAATTTTGACTTTAATAGTGGGTTCCCATTCATCTTGTAATTTTTTATGAATTGATACTTCCAACTCAAGTTTTTCTTCATGTGCTTTCATCATGGCTTCTACAATATGTTTAGTGAAAGCTTTATTTTGTTCATATGCATTTGGTGAATTAATCATGGATTGCAACAAGGAAATACACTCAATCAAAGAGCAACTATCATAATTAAAGTCCTTGTAATCCAAAGTTGTGGGTGCATTACTATTTAAAGTTTTGACCTCTCCAAACCCACTTTTTTTCATTTTTATCATTAAGATTATCACCCTCCAAGCAAGTGGGACTCCTTCTATCTAAAGTTGACTCTTCTCCAGTCCCTTTTTCATCAAGTTTTATGTTACTAAATAATGATTAAATAGGGGTGACAACAATCATTTTAATATCTTCATCATTACTATGATAGAAACCGGCTGGAATCGCTTTTTCTAGAAATTCTCGCTTAGCTCTCAACCTAGCGGTCCTTTCTTTACTTTCATTAATGGAGACATAGATAGCTTTAATAGACTCATTTATATCATGCTTCGGTGGAAAAAATTTAGTTTTGAGATTTTCCACATCATGAGCAATTCTATCCATGTTCCTAGCCAATTCATCAACTCTAGTCAATTTTTCTTCTATCATAGCATTGAAATTCTTTTGCGAACTAATAAATTCTTTAATATTACTTTCAAGATCAGAGGGCATACTATTATTATTATTATTATTATTATTATAAGAATTACCATAAGGATTGCCATAGTTATTAGAGGAATTTCCAGGAAACGGTCTAGGATTGAAATTACCCCTATAAGCATTGTTGTTGAAATTATTTCTAGAGACAAAATTCACATCCATAGCATCACTATTTTGCTCAATCAAGGTAGGCAATGGCACATCATTAGGATCAATATGAGCATTTTTACTAGCAACCAATTTCAATAGAGCATCCATCTTATCACTCAAAGTATTAATTTCTTCAACAGAATTTACCTTCTTACCAGTTGGAGTTCGTTCAGTGTGCCATTGAGAATAATTTGTCATGATATTATCAAGAAGTTTTGAAGCTTCTCCCAATGTAATTTCCATAAAAGTACCACCTGCAGTAGAGTCTAGCAAATTTGTAGAGACAAAGTTTAGTCCCGCATAAAAATTTTGTATGATCATCCATAAATTCAAGCCATGAGTTGGGCAATTTCTTATAATTAATTTCATTCTCTCCCAAGATTGTGCAACATGTTCATGCTCAAGTTGCTTAAAATTCATAATTTTATTTCTTAAAGAAATAATCTTAGCGGGAGGAAAATACTTGGTAATAAAAGCATCCTTACACTTATCCCAAGAATCAATACTATTTCTAGGCAAGGATGAAAACCAAATTTTAGCACGATCTTGAAGTGAGAACGGAAATAATTTTAATTTGACAATATCATTATCCACATCTTTCTTCTTTTGCATATCACAAAGCTCAACGAAAGTATTTAGATGGGATGTGATACGTCCAATTTGCATCATGATTTCCTACTGTTATTTATTATGTTTTTGATCATTATTTCACTTTATGGTACAATTCTTATGCCTTTTCTCTCTTAATTTGCAAGATTTACATGAAGAGGGAGAATGCCGGCAGCTGGAATTCTGGACCTGAAATAGCCATATCAGAGATACCTATTCTACAGAGCTCCAATTGACCTGAAATTTCACGGAGATTTTTTATTGAATATATAAAAAATACTGGAGAGAAGAAATACTAGAGGGGACCCACCAGCTGCCCACAAGGCAGTAGGGCGCGGCCCCCCTGGGCGCGCCCTAGTGCCTTGTGGGGCCCACAACTAGCGTCTGGCCCCCTTCCTCTGCTATATGAGGCCATTTGCCCTAGAAAAAATAGGGAGAAAGCTTTTGGGATGAAGCGCCGCACACTCGAGGCAAAACCTGGGCAGGAGCTATTTTGTTCTCTGGCGGAGCGATTCCGCCGGGGATACTTCCCTCCGGGAGGGGGAAATCGAAGCCATCGACATCACCAACGATCCTCTCATAATGGGAGGACCAATCTTCATCAACATCTTCACCAGCACCATCTCATCTCAAACCCTAGTTCATCTCTTGTATTCAATCTTTGTCTCAAAACCTCATATTGGTACCTGTGGGTTGCTAGTAGTGTTGATTACATCTTGTAGTTGATGCTAGTTGGTTTATTTGGTGGAATATTACATGTTCAGATCCTTAATGCTATATAATACCCCTCTGATCTTGAACATGAACATGATTTGTGAGTAGTTACTTTTGTTCTTGAGGACATGGGAGAAGTCTTGTCATAAGTAATCATGTGAATTTGGTATTCGTTCGATATTTTGATGATATGTATGTTGTTGCTTCCTTTAGTGGTGTCGTGTGAACGTCGACTACATGACACTTCACCATCTTTGGGCCTAAGGGGAGGCATTGTGGAGTAGTAATTAGATGATGGGTTGCTAGAGTGACAGAAGCTTAAACACTAGTTTATGCGCTATTCCGTAAGGGGCTGATTTGGATCCATACGTTTCATGCTATGGTTAGAGTTATCTTAATTCTTCTTTCGTAGTTGCGGATGCTTGCGAGAGGGGGTAATCATAAGTGGGAGGCTTGTTCAAGTAAGAATAGCACCCAAGCACCGGTCCACCCACATATCAAATTATCAAAGTAGCGAACGCGAATAAAACAAACATAATGAAAGTGACTAGATGAAATTCCCATGTGTCCTCGAGAACGCTTTCCTTATTATACGAGTTCGTTCCGGCTTGTCCTTTGCTATAAAAAGGATTGGGCCACCTTGCTGCACTTTATTATACTTGTTACTTGTTAGTTGTTACGAATTATCTTGCTATCAAAACTATATGTTACCGCTACTTTCAGTACTTGCAGAGAATACCTTGCTGAAAACCGCTTGTCATTTCCTTCTACTCCTCGTTGGGTTCGACACTCTTACTTATCGAAAGGACTACGATTGATCCCCTATACTTGTAGGTCATCAAGACTCTTTTCTAGCGCCGTTGCCGGGGAGTGAAGCGCCTTTGGTGAGTGGAATTTGGTAAGGAAACATTTATATTACGTGCTGAAATTTACTGTCACTTGTCACTATGGAAAGTAATCCTTTGAGGAGCTTGTTCGGGGTATCTTCACCTCGATCGGAAGCAATAAGAGTTGCTCCTCCACCTATTGAACCTACTAAAAATATTTATTATGAAATTCCTTCGGGTATGATAGAGAAATTGCTAGCTAATCCTTATGCAGGAGATGGAACCGTACATCCAGATATGCACTTGATCTATGTGGATAAAATTTGTGGATTGTTTAAGCTTGCAAGTTTATCCGGAGATGGAGTTAAGAAGAAAGTATTCCCTTTATCTTTGGAGGGAAAGGCATTGACATGGTATAGGCTATGTGATGATACTGATACATGGGACTGGAACCGGTTGAAGTTGGAATTCCACCAGAAATTTTATCCTATGCATTTGATTCATCGTGATCGTAATTATATATATAATTTTTGGCCTCGTGAAGGAGAAAGTATCGCTCAAGCTTGGGGGAGGCTTAAGTATATGTTGCATACATGCCCCAATCATGAGCTCTCAAGAGAAATAATCCTTCAAAACTTTCATGCTCAGCTTTCTCATAATGATCAATCCATGCTCGATACTTCTTCCGCTGGTTCCTTTATGAAGAAAACTATTGAATCCAGATGGGACCTTCTTGAAAGAATTAAACGCAATTATGAAGATTGGGAAATCGACAAAGGTAATGAGTCAGGTATAAATCTTGAGTTTGATTGTGTTAAATCTTTTATGAAAACTGATGCTTTTCGTAAGTTTAGTACTAAATATGGACTTGACTCTGAGATAGTAGCTACCTTTTTGTGAATCTTTTGCTGCTCATGTTGATCTCCCTAAGGAGAAATGGTTTAAATATCATCCACCTATTGAATTGAAAGAAGAACCTGTTAGTGAAAGCACATTTGCTCCCTTGGTGGTTTTGTTAATTTATAACAACATATATCTCATTGAACTAATGTCCATTCAAGATAAATATTTCAGGATGTTCAATGATTGGCATGGCATGGACTAGAGATGTGGACCCCTCAAAATGCTAAGGACATGGATTGGCAAAAGCTCAAGACTCTACATTTTTGGTTTAGTGATCCAAGATCACATTGAGTCCATAGGAAAGCCAATACTATTAAAAGGGGATGAGGTGTTGCTTAATGGTCTTTTTGCTCAAGTGCTTAGTGACAGTGCTCCTAAACCCTCAACCACTTTCTCCATCCAAATATGTCCAAAACCTACATTCCAACTCGGCCCCACCGAAATTTCCTATCCAGAGCCACCGAGTTCATCTAGACTTAGCCACTGCCAAAACCCTAACAAATCGGATCCACCGATATGGATCTCGGTCCCACCGAGATGGCCTTGCTAACTCTCTGTAATCGGTTGCAATTACTTCGGTCCCACCGAGTCTTGTAAATCGGTCTCACCGAGATGGCTTGCCAACTCTCTGTTGCCTTATTGCTTCACTTCGGTCCCACTGAGTTGATTCAATCGGTGCCACCGAGACGAGGTTTGCCCTAACCATTGCACATCGGTCCATCCGAGTTGTTCCAGTCGGTTCCACCAGGATTCCTAACGTTCATATCTTTTACACAGTTTGGTGCCACCGAGATTTCTGATCGGTGCCACCGAGTTGGGTCAAAAGTGTGTAACGGTTGGATTTTGTGTGGAGGCTATATATACCCCTCCACCCCTTCCTTCTAAGTAAGGAGAGCCATCAGAACGTGCCTACACTTCCACCATACATTTTCTGAGAGAGAACCACCTACTCATGTGTTGAGATCAAGACATTCCAATCCAACCATTTGAACCTTGATTTCTAGCCTTTCCCAAGTTGCTTTCCACTCAAATCCTTCTTCCACCATAGCCAAATCTATGAGGAGTTGTTTGAGTGTTGGGGAGACTATCATTTGAAGCACAAGAGCAAGGAGTTCATTAACAACACACCGTCTATTACCTTTTGGAGAGTGGTGTCTCCTAGATTGGTTAGGTGTCACTTGGGAGCCTCCGACATGATGTGGAGTTGAACCAAGGAGTTTGTAAGGGCAAGGAGATCGCCTACTTCGTGAAGATCTACCCCGAGTGAGGCTAGTCCTTCGTGGACGTAAGCCATGGTGGAATAGACAAGGTTGCTTCTTCATGGACCCTTCGTGGGTGGAGCCCTCCGTGGACTCGCGCAGCCGTTACCCTCCGTGGGTTGAAGTCTCCATCAACGTGGACGTACGATAGCACCACCTATCGGAACCACACCAAAAATCATCGTGTCTTCACTGCGTTTGAAATCTCCGATCCCTTCCTTTACTTACATGTGCAATTGTTTACTTTCCGCTGCTACACTCTTAGAATTGCATGTATAGGGTGATGCTTGACTTGTATACTTGCTAAAATCTTCCTACAACTAAAATTGGGAAAAGGTTAGGTTTTTATTTGGTCAAGTAGTCTAATCACCCCCCCTCTAGACATACTTTCGATCCTACAAGTGGTATCAGAGCTTTGGTCTCTATAAGCCTTGATTTCCATTGCTTTGGTGATCATAGCCTTGGTTTCACAACCTAGGAGAGTATCGCGTCTAGTGAGGGTAATTATCACCATAGAGGTCCATATTTTGATGGTACAAACTTTGCTAGTTGGAAACATAAGATGAAAATGCATATTCTTGGTCATAACCCCGCCGTTTGGGCTATTGATCGTGTTGGCTTGCAAGGTGAATTCTTTGAGGATGGCAAGGAACCGGATCGTGAAGCAACTCCGGAAGAATTGAAGATGTTGCAATACAATGCTCAAGCTTGTGACATTCTCTTCAACGGTTTGTGTCCCGAGGAATTCAACAAAATTAGCCGCCTCGAGAATGCAAAGAAAATTTGGGATACTTTGGTTGATATGCATGAGGGTACCGAGTTCGTCAAGGAATCTAAGTTGGATGTGATTCAAAGTCAACTTGACAAGTTCAAGATGAAGGATGGTGAAGGAGTCGCTGAAATGTACTCTAGGCTTGCTGTCATCACAAATGAGATTGCCTGCTTAGGAAGTGAAGAGATGACCGACAAATTCATCATCAAGAAGATCCTTAGAGCTTTGGATGGAAAATATGATACCGTTTGCACATTGATCCAAATGATGCCAAACTACAAAGATCTCAAGCCCACGGAAGTCATTGGAAGGATTGTTGCTCATGAAATGTCACTCAAGGATAAAGAGGAGCTACACAACAAATCAAGCGGTGCTTACAAAGCCTCAACCGATGCTCCCACAACATCAAGCGACAAGCTAGTATCCAATGAAGAGATTAGCCTAATGGTGAAAAGATTCAACAAGTTCTACAAGAACAAAGGGAAAGAAAGAAGCTCTAGCTCAAGACACTATGAGAGAAGATCATCAAGTCGTGACCGAAATTGCTACAATTGTGGAAAACCCGGACACTATTCCAATGAGTGTACGGCTCCCTACAAGAAAAGAGACGAATCACCAAGAGGAAGACATAGAAGAGATGAATCACCTCATAAGGAGAGAAGGAGTAGAGATGATCGTTATGAACGAAGACACTCTCGAAGAAGCAAGGATTCGGAAAGGAAGGACAAGTCATCAAAGAGCTACACAAGAAGAAGACATCAAGCTCGTGTTGGTGAATGGGTTTCCAGCTCCGACTCCGACAACCACTCCGAGAGAAGCTATCACTCCAACTCCGACTATAGTCAAGATGAAGGTGTTGCCGGACTTGCTCTTGTGTCATCCAACTCCTATGATCTCTTTGATTCACCAAATGAAGGAATTGGAAGATGCTTCATGGCAAAAGGCCCCAAGGTATCACACCCCGAGTATCTTGATTTCAATAGTGATGAAGATGATTTGCTTGGTGATGATGATTTACTTGTTGATAAGGCTAGTGATGTGAGCTATAATGAAAATGCTAGTAATCATGATAGTCAAGAGGAAACGAGTGACAATGCTATGAAGGAGATTGAGCGTCTAACTAAGGAACTAAATGCTCTTAAGTTAGCTCATGAAACAACTCAAGAGGATCATAGAGAACTTCTAAGAACTCATGAGAAGCTATGCTTCGAGAAGCTAAATTTAGAGCAAGAGCATGAGTTTCTTAAAGCTATCAATGATGATCTTCGAAAGAAGAGTTCTTCATATCTTGACAAACGTTTACTCTTGTCTACCTTTATGCCACAAGTTAAACCTAAGCAAACTAGTAACAAGAGTAAAAAGGGTTCTACCTCTAGTAGTAACAATAACCATGCTAAATCCAATATTGTTGCTTCTAGTAGTTCTATTGATTCCACTAATGATTCTCTTAGCTAAGTTACATTTAAGCAAGAAAACATTCTATTGAAAGGAATTATAGAAAAAGGTGTCTACAAGAGCCTTGTCGGGAGTAAGCAATTTGAGGAAATTGTACGCAAGCAAGGAGGGCACCGGAAGAACCAAGGTGTTGATTTTGAACGAAAGTTCAATGCCAATGGAGTTGAGTGGGAAGAAGATCAATACCCCAAGACGAAGTTTGTTCCTCAACAAGAGAAGTATGATCCTACTTCCTTCAAGGGAACACAAGCTCAAGAAGATCTTCCACCATAAGACCACAAGCTAAAAGGCAAGGACAAGCTTTAAGAAGAGATTGACTCATTTGAAGAAGCGCCTCAAGCCTTGGTCAAGTGGGTTCCCAAGACTTCATCAAGTTCTACTTCATAAAGTGCTACTACAACTCCAAGGATTCCCATCAAGTTGATGTGGGTCCAAAAGAAGAAGAACTAGCGAGTTTTTGAGGGTGACTCCGCCAACAAACTTCACTCATACTCATTTTGGCAAGAACTTGTGCAATCAACTTCCACATCTTGCACTAGTTCATGGAGTCACAAACCCTCTTGTTGGTAAGGCAAGGGACAAGGTATTCAATGCATTCATGGACATCATCATATGTGTATTTCACTCTATGTCTATGGATATCCTTGTATGTTCCTTGTGTGGGACTAACCCATGTAGGTATTGAAAGCACAAAACTCCAAAGGACTGCTCCCAACTCTTGATGGTCTACATCAACATTGAGCATCCACATCTTCAACATCTACATAAAGTCATCATCGACAAAACCCAAGGTTAGTTCATCCCTCTTTGGGGGGATATCACATCTAGGGGGAGCTTTGCTCTAAAAAATTGAGCTAAAGCAACTCTAATGGTGTGAACACATCAATGTTTTATGTAAAAGTGGCAACCCCACTTGTGCTTAAACGATGAGTATGACCTATGATCAAATGTTCTCATTTGACTCCTAAGTCAATATACTCATATATAGATGACCTAGTCATCGCCATTGCTTGATAGATTCTAGAATTGGATGTGCATGTTTGACACATATTTCATTTGCTATCTTATTGTGTGAGCATGTTGGTTTGCATGTTTTCTTCATTCGAGGACATCCATTTGTTGTTTTGATTGTCTTGGTTTTTTTGGCCAAGTGGATGTACAAGAATGCCTAAGAACCTTCTCTAGCTATCTATGCTTTCTTGTCTCAAATTCTATTCTTGCTACATCACAAAAATTGAACAAGTCATTTTTGGACCCTCCGGGTGAGGCGCACTCAGAGTCACCGATCTGAAAGGGCTGAACCTCCAATACCTTCTACATGATTTCGGCCGAACCAATCCACTCACACTCGGTCCAACCGAAATCATTTAGATTGATCTAGGTTTCCATCTCGGTGTCACCGAGTTGAACCATTTTGGCGCCACCGATGTGCTATACTGCTTGCAGTTACACATATCGGTACCACTGAGTTGTCCAACTCGGAGCCACCGACAGCACACAGGTATATATACTCCGCGGGCCCGAACGGTTGAAATTTCTCAAACCTCTTCGTTCCCACACCCCATTGCTGCCGTCTCCCAGGTCTCCGGATCATCGCCCTCATCTCCAGCACGCCTTCGCCGCCAGAATCCGCCGCCGTCAACGGCAATCTGCTCCGCCGTTGCCGCCGTAGAGGATCTCCACCAAGTTAGGGTGAGATTCGATCCCCTTCATGCTCAAAATTTTGATTCAATGCACGGATGGATTGCCATTATTCTTGCCACAGATTGAGACCTTCCTTTACACTGCAAATTCCTTAGATTAGATTCGAGCAAAAAATTTAGGTTTAAGTTTCCGCCGAACACATCTCGGACCGACCGATTAGAGATTTTCGGACTCACCGATTTGGCCCCAGGCCATTGCACTAGTACGTCTCGGTGTCACCGAGTTGTACGAATCGGTGAGACCGAAAGTAAAGTCTCTATGAAGCCCTAGCATCTCGGAGACACCGAACCACATCTCGGACTGACTGAAATGGAGTGTAAAGTTTCTGTTGAGTGCTTCGGTATCACCGAGATGATCAACTCGGTCCTTCCGAAATGCCTTCTATGAAAACTTGAAACTAAGATTTGAACTCATTTTTTATGAAAAACATCTGCTTTTTGTGATGACTCATCTACTCTGCCCATACCCATCTATTCACAGGGTCAGCTTTGCAAGATGTCAGATGCCAGCGATAGTCAGAATATGTCAGAGCAACACACTGATCTCAGTTCAGGCTCTAGTCCTGAGGAAAGCTTTTATGAGGGAGAGAGAATCTCTCCAGATCTTCCAAAAGCTGCAACAAGGACCAGGAAGAAGAGAACCTCAGATGATGAGGATGAGGACTTTGTTGCTAGTGAAGCAGCATCAAAGAAGAAGAGAGTTGTGCTTGCAAAAGAGTATAGCACCAAACCATCTGCTAGAACCAAAGAGAAGACAGCAGTGAAGAAAGTTACTAAGGAAACCATGACATTTACACTTGAGGAGCCAAGTGATACAGAAACAGCAGCTACAGGGAAGAAGAAGAGGGCAAGGAAAATTGTTGCTCGTGTTATGGGCAAACCCTCCATGATTGATGAGGAGGAAGAGGAGGAACCAGCAGCTAATGCACCTCCTGCAAAATCTCAGAAGTTTATGTCTGATGCTATAAGGACTGCAGCCTTCGCGGATGCACTTCTCTCAACGCCGTCTACGCACACCGGAGCTGCCAGCTAGAGATCACCTTCAGGAGCTGCCGAGGATCGTGCCTAGAGAGACGCATAGTCCTATACCTATTCGAACTTTTTGGTACTTGTTGCCAAAGGGGGAGAATTTGTATAGATCATTAGGCTTCGAGAGAGAGTGTCTTGCTTTTGCTCGTCATTTTCTTGAGTTTTTCTACTATTTGGTTTATGCTACTTCTGTTTGATGTGTGCTTGATACTATGTGCCTGTGAGATACTATGTGTATGATTGATCATACTATGCTTCATGTGATGCTTAATGCTTATCCTTATCATTATCTTTGTATGATCATTCACTTGTGTTTTTGGTGATGCGTGCCTACTATTCCATTCATATCATTTTACGTGCTCCACCAAGTTGTATGTGACATGGAAGAGAGACCCATGATCCTAATCGATTGTGCATTTGCATTCAAACGCAAAATTTTAATAATGCACAAATTTAGGGGGAGCTCTTGCTTATCACATACTTCTTAAAGCGACGATGTATTCCATTCATTTAATCATTTGTCGAAGCTTTGATCTATATGTTGTCATCAATTACCAAAAAGGGGGAGATTGAAAGCACATTTGCTCCCTTGGTGGTTTTGGTAATTTATAACAACATATATCTCATTGAACTAATGTCCATTCAAGATAAATATTTCAGGATGTTCAATGATTGGCATGGCATGGACTAGAGATATGGACCCCTCAAAATGCTAAGGACATGGATTGGCAAAAGCTCAAGACTCTACATTTTTGGTTTAGTGATCCAAGATCACATTGAGTCCATAGGAAAGCCAATACTATTAAAAGGGGATGAGGTGTTGCTTAATGGTCTTTTTGCTCAAGTGCTTAGTGACAGTGCTCCTAAACCCTCAACCACTTTCTCCATCCAAATATGTCCAAAACCTACATTCCAACTCGGCCCCACTGAAATTTCCTATCCGGAGCCACCGAGTTCATCTGGACTTAGCCACTGCCAAAACCCTAATAAAACGGATCCACCGATATGGATCTCGGTCCCACCGAGGTGACCTTGCTAACTCTCTGTAATTGTGACCAGAAACCAAGATTTGAAGGTGTGCTCACATAGATTGTTGGATGGAGATGAAATTTGGTGGAGAGTAATTATTTCACCATATAAATGATCTACCAAAATTTCAACTCATTTTGATAAGCCTAGCTAGTACTTCCTTCACAAAGCTTCTCTCTGGTCAGAAACTTTGGAAATTTGCTGAGGAAGATTTACTAGGCAAATGAATTTGAATTTTGGCATGTGGCAATAATTTGGATATGAGAGAGTGCCCAAAAATTTTGAGGACAAACAAGAAAAGATAAATGGCACTTCCTTCACAAAGTGCCCTGCTGGACAGAATAGGAAATGAATATTCCTGAAATATTTTTGAACTAGGCAAGGATGGATTTTGGCATATTGGTGGAAGATATGATCCAAAGAATTTATGAGAATTTTGTGGGAATTTTATGGAAGACAGAAATGTAGGTTGCTTCACCACCTAGGGCAAACAGGGCTATTCCTTTAATAGAAAAAGGAATATTCCCAAGAAATAAATATTGGGGTTGGGCTAAGATGGAAATGACATGGCCTTGGGATAGATTTGAGAATGACAAGCCACTAGGAAGTGGTAGGAGAGAAGATCTTCCCAGGTTTCAAGACCACATAGCCACGGAAAAAGAAATCCAAATGAAAATTCGAAGAAATCCAAAAGAAAAAGAAAGGGCCAAAAATCGGGGTGTTAGAAACCTACCCCCCTTATGATAAATCGCGTCCTTGAGATTTGGTTGCTCAGGGAACAAGTATGAATATTCTGACTTAAGGAAACCGTTTCCAACTCGGGTATCCTTTTCCTTTATAAATTGTTCCCACTGAATTGCATGTGACTGACTGCCTTGCTCTGGGGTGGTTTGCTTCACTGTATCCCACATTCTGACAGGTCTTATCTTCATGTGTTCATCCGTACTCTGACTTCAATTCTTTTATGTCTGCTGGCTTATCTGATATTATCATGGTTGGAATTTTTGATAAGTCCGGGAGTGATGTCCCCATTGACGTGACCTTCTTCTATCCAGCATTGATAGTATCCAATGGAGTTGTCATCAAATTTCCTCGGTGGACACAAAACATTTATTCCTTGTATCGGGTTACTCAAGTAGATGCATGTCCTCTGGGTTCAAAGCAATGCTGAGAATCATAATCGTTCCCTTGGCGGAATTTGACTGCTTGTAGGTAGTTCTAAATCTTGCTGACTTCTTTGTCTCAGATCCGTACCGACGATTCCGCTGTCACCTTAATATGAGGTCCTTTCAAACAGAGTAGACCCCTTGGGTGTGTGTTCATGATGATCAATACGGAATCAGACGGTCTTGGGTATCTGTACCATGTTGCCGCAATTATCATCTCTGTATTGCCGGTCTTGCTCCTTCATTATTGTCCTCTGTTTCTGAAACTGTTGTCGAAAGAACTTGGCCTTACAGGCCCTTAATCCTTTGTGTGACCGTAGGTGCTGTCAAGTGCAATATTCCAGCAGTCATACCTTATCCTTATCCTCAGACAGTGCAGCAACGTTTAACTGGCAAGTTTATCCTTTCTCGAGCTTTAACTATAGGGCAATGAACATCCGAACCTTTGCAAGAAATCGGCAAATAAATCAGTAGCCACTAGAACGGTCTTTACAACTCAGATCTAGGACATTACTGAAATAACTCAACCATGGCTCACGCCGGCTGAAAAAGCAGCTCAGAGCATGAGGCGGTGTTGATAAGAAGAATGTAGTAGTTCCCTAAGACGGCCGAAGAACAGCTCAGAGCATAGGGTCACTGCTACAAAAAGAAACTCAACAGCTGCCCGAGATGGCTGAAAAGCAGCTCAGAACACGGGCCAGTTGTTGAAAAGAGAAATATAAAGTCGGCATCCACCCTGGCCGGCCGAAAGCAGCTCAGAACACAGGCGTGGTGCCGTTACCAGGAAAAAGGTAAGCAAGGGTTCATCAGGATCATATACCAGGTTCATAGTTACTTTGATAGAGCTCACTGCAGTGGTCACATGACAGTGACAGAGGTTAATGATATCACTTTGTCGGGTGTGAGAAAGCTGGCCTTGATATCCACTGTTAGTATTGTCGTCCCATCATTGCCTTGCTTCATAGCTTGCATCACACTGAGGTGTATACCTTGCTTTCGTTTTCTTACATACAACCGGATTTGTTGGATTCTCACCGTGCTTGTATCATCATACGAGTGACTTGAATGACCTTGGCAGCATGTTCATAATATATATGAAAGCATGTGTATCTGAGCATTTGATTCCTAAGGCAGACTTGTGTCCTGACTGATTCTTGCTTCTGACAAAACTGTTGTGGATCTGATTCTTGAGAGGCACTGCCATATACTGCCAAATCACTGTGTAACTACTTGTACCAATGACGATGAATGTTTGTAGTGCCGTACTGACGAGGGCTGGATAGCTTGTGTTGGAAGCCATCAGAGAGTAGCGTGCTGAGGAAGACTGAATAGCTTATGCTCGAAGCTTTTGCCGGGATAGCGTGCTGAAGAAGACTGGGTATCGTGCTTCAGAAGCTTTTCCCCTGTTTGCTTGCTGAGGAAGATTTGGTGACTTACGCCAGAAGCTTTCTGTGGTAGCTTACCGAAGGAGACTGATTATCTTGCACTAGAAGCTATCCACATATCGTACTGAGGAAGACTGGGGAACCTTGCATCCTAAGCATCTCTGGTAGCATGCGGAGGAAGACTGGATTGCTTACTCCAGAAGCTTTTCTCTCTGATATGCGGACTGAATGCCATATATATATACACCTTTGATATCCCTTTGACCGGAAATGTACTGTTGTCTTGCACACAAATTGTCTTCCAGCTGGTTTATTACAATTGTGTTGGTTGCATACTGAGTCAGTCTTGATGCTGATAGTTATTCCAGGATATCCTTTGTATTCAAACCGAATATGCTCAATATAATGCAGTCGGCTGAGAATTCCATACTGTTAGCTGCACTTCAAAATATTTGAAATCTTTACTGATTCTTCGAGTCTGGTGTCGGTTGATGAGCAACTTTCATAAGGGGAAATAAGGTAACACCAAAGGCCCAAAGAAAGAAACAAAAGAAACGACTCAAACAAAAGCACACACAGCATTAAGATTACATACAAGCAACATCACATTTTATAGCTATTCACCTCACTATGCATGCCTACTTAAGCACACAATTCTAGAGGAAACTCCGGTACTACGATCTAACATGCTGTGGCGGTGTGCACGAGAATGGATCAGCGTGGAGAGGTTGGTGTAAACAGAGCTACACCAAGGGCTGGCTCAGCACTGGTTGCATCCGGACCGGCTTAGGGATGAGGACGGACTCGGTGATCATGTAGCAGAACACGGATGTCACGGCCACATCATCATCAAGCGTACGGAAGGGAACCGTACTCGCCCAAGGAATGGGTGATAGGGTGGGATAGCGGTAGAAAGAAGGGTCTGCTGGCATTGCCCTTTTCTGATAACAGAGACCAGTAAGGGTTGCCAAAGCGGCGGGTTGGACGGCAAGATCCAGGGTAGAAACATTTCTACCACCGAAATGATAGGTGTGGCTGGCGGAAAGATATTGGGGTGATACATGTGCATCAATCCTGCAAGTGATCGACACCACTAGGTACCTCGGCATCACTCCGCTGGGACAGAGATGACACCAAACACCAATGAGTAAGTATACAAAGCTGGAGGGTGCAGGTAGTGGATCAAAAACGATGCCACCTACACTCACAAGATCAACCGCTAGCGACAATATAATAAGTCTATATGCATGCTATGCAACAAACAAATGCAGCAACCAAATGCAGCAAGCAAGCTAGACCCTGAACTACCGGTTTCTAACGCTCGCGCTGACTAGGGCGTCCTACAGCCAGACCTGCTCTGATACCGGTTTGGGACGACGTTCCGACAAAACCAGTCTATTGCATCACACTCTCCCGGCCACTCCGACAAACTCCCCTTTGGGCTATGTCCTATGTTACCCCGATGCCAACTTGTGACATCTGCCAGCTCTGTGGCTGCCACCGTCGTGGCCAGACATAAACATCGTCCCAAACGGGGACCTCGGTACCATAAAACTCGGGTCCTCAAGACTTATGGTAGCCTACCTGATCAGGGTAGCGCGCACCCATAACCTTCCCTAGTAGGAGGTACCGGCGAGAGGCATGACAATAGACCGCATTAGGGCCTCCCCATCCAGGCAAGTATGGTTGCACTGGTGAGCTCGATTCGGTGGCACCATGACTTAGCCAACAGAGTTGTTCAAGTTCGATTAATGTCAGGTTCAACTTGAATGGTGATGAGCTGAGTCATAACAACATAATGAAATAGCAATGCACATGAGCATGATATCAGTGTAACCATGGATGGGCAACATAACTATTTAACAACATAGCATCAACAATGATAACTCATTTAGTCTACAGGATGCAGATGATCACGGCATAATGACGATCATGAATATAACAAGTATTTTCATATCAAACCCTAACTATTCATGTGAGCATCGAAAATGATTACAAGAATGAAACATGATAACATTAGCAATTGATCATTTCACTTCCTAGATGAAAATGAGCATGGCATAAGCAATGAGCATGGATTCACAGGCATATCTGAAGCATTCACAAAATAATTAAATGAGCAAACAATTATTAAATATTCAAGTGGAAACCATGGCTACTGCAATTCCATCATGCAAGTGGCTGTTGTGGCTTGCTTGGGGATGAAGGATTCACCGGGGAGAAGTGCGGAGATACTCGCGGAAAAATCGCCGGAAAAGTTTCCCTCCCGGCGGAGCTGTTTTAAGGGCAAGGGCAAAATGGTCATTTTCACAGTGTGACAACCTCATGAAAATGATACCATCGGAACGGGCTCGACGAACTGAGATCGTGGGCTTTGGAATCACCTGAATCGGAGTTACGGTTGCCGAGATACGGCCGTTCGTTCGTTAGGCAGAAATTTAAATAAAAATATTCATTTCTGCGCTTAACTGACGAAGTCCGCTATATAAGCCTTTCGGCGCTGGGCTGAAAAAGAGAAAACGCATTTTGAGAAATATGTCTTCACAGTAGTGAAAGCGTATTTTCAACAGAGGGCGCCGTAGAGTACGTTTTCAGTACCCGAAGACGGATTTTCTGAAGTACGCGTCCACTTATCCCGCGCGGGCCTGAGGCGGAGTCAACGCTAGGAGGCCGACAGGTGGGGTCGAAGGGGAGGCAGGGCCCGCCTGGCCAGCTGGGCATGGCGTCGTCTTCTTCTTCCCGTGCCCGCGCCTGGCCGGGGACAGGGCCGGCCCCGACAGCGATTACTGCCGCCGTAGACCGTCTCCGGCGATGCCCCGTCTACCGACGAGACCAGGGGAACGAGCCGCGTCGGCTGGGCTGCCACACGAACGCCGAGGAGGACAAGAGAGGGAGGGACTTCGGCCGCGGCGGACGGCGATTCCGGGCGGCGGTGGTCTTGGCACTATGGCTGCTAAGAGGAGGGGAGGGAGTAGGGGGTGGCTTACGGGTGGTGCTGGTGATCTCCGGGAGAGGCTAGGCGGAGAGAGAGGGGCCGTGGAGCTCGTATTTGAGCTGCGGCCGGCGATGGCCATGGCAGCAATGGGAGGGCAGGGGAGCTCCCAGGGCTTGGTTGGGTGGTCGAGGAGAAGCCTAGGAGAGGGGTGAGGAGGTTTGTGTGCTCGAGGGACTCCGAGGGTGGCTTATATAGCCGCGGCGAAGATGCCCCAGTCGGATGCCGCCACGGCACTCGGGGAGATGCACTGACGCGCCCGCGTATGCGTGTGCACGCGGACTGGCGCGGACGGCGACGGGAGAGGGGTAGTGGAGGTGCAGAGGAGGGCAGACGCGGGCGGCGCGGAGTCCGGTCGGCCACTCGGCCACTGTGCGCACGCGGTCGCGGCCACCGTGGCGTGAGGAGGGCGAAGGAGGAGGGGCCAGGGCTCCGAGTAGGGCAAGTGGCTGCTGCGGAGTGGCTAGACATGCTTGGACGCGCGGGAATGACAAGCAGAGGAGTGCCCGAAGCAAAACTCCACCCAGAGCGCGACAATGGCTTCCCAGCCGCGTGGTCACCGCGTGCACAGGCGCACGCGGTGCGCTCTGGCCAGTAAAACCATGTCTAGCGTGTTGTCTCTTCAACATACATCCCCACTGATGTGATGGATCGATCAAAAAGACTAGGAGTTGATGGGATGGATTAGCTAAAGTTTGTTGTATCCAACTTGGGCATGAAATGGGGATCAAATGGGATGAGCTAAGAGATAACCAGGATGTCTCAGAGGCTTAGGGTAGGAAGGACTATGATCCTGTGAAAAATGAAATGATTTGGACCAGTATTTAATATAGTTGCTTCACAATCACATATTCTGGTCCAGAAATAATATCATGAAGTAGCACTCACATGGTTGCTTGGGTTGAGCTGAAAATTTGTGGAGGATGATCATTTGGGCATATGAAGGTACCATAAAAATTTCATCCCATTTGGATAAGTATAAATGGTACTTCCTTCACAATGATCCACACTGGACAGAAACTTGGGGGAATTTTGTGGAGAAAATGGCTTGGCCAAAATAATGTGAGTTTTGGCATGCTCACATTATTTAGGGATATTTAGGTCCTGGATTAATTTTAGAATTTTTGAAGCAATATAAAATATAGTTGCTTCACAAACTGAAATTGTGACCAGAAACCAAGATTTGAAGGTGTGCTCACATAGATTGTTGGATGGAGATGAAATTTGGTGGAGAGTAATTATTTCACCATATAAATGATCTACCAAAATTTCAAATCATTTTGATAAGCCTAGCTAGTACTTCCTTCACAAAGCTTCTCTCTGGTCAGAAACTTTGGAAATTTGCTGAGGAAGATTTACTAGGCAAATGAAGTTTAATTTTGGCATGTGGCAATAATTTGGATATGAGAGAGTGCCCAAAAATTTTGAGGACAAACAAGAAAAGATAAATGGCACTTCCTTCACAAAGTGCCCTGCTGGACAGAATAGGAAATGAATATTCCTGAATTATTTTTGAACTAGGCAAGGATGGATTTTGGCATATTGGTGGAAGATATGATCCAAAGAATTTATGAGAATTTTGTGGGAATTTTATGGAAGACAGAAATGTAGGTTGCTTCACCACCTAGGGCAAACAGGGTTTTTCCTTTAATAGAAAAAGGAATATCCCCAAGAAATAAATATTGGGGTTGGGCTAAGATGGAAATGACATGGCCTTGGGATAGATTTGAGAATGACAAGCCACTATGAAGTGGCAGGAGAGAAGATCTTCCCAGGTTTCAAGACCACATAGCAACGGAAAAAGAAATCCAAATGAAAATTCGAAGAAATCCAAAAGAAAAAGAAAGGGCCAAAAATCGGGGTGTTACAGAGACACTATTTCACCGCTTGGGATTGTTAGAGATGTTGAAGTCTTGTGTGGTAAGATCAACTACCCTACTGATTTTCTTGTTCTTGGATCACCACAGGATGATTTTTGTTCCATTATATTTGGTAGACCCTTCTTGAATACGGTTAATGCTAAGATTGATTGCACTAAAGAAATTGTTAGTGTTAATTTTGGTGAGATGTCTCACGAGTTTAATTTCTCTAAGTTTCGTAGACAACCTCATGATAAGGAATTGCCTAGTAAAGATGAAATTGTTGGCCTTGCCTCTATTGATGTGCCTCCTACTGATCCGCTAGAACAATATTTTCTTGAGCATGAGAATGACATGCATATTAGTGAAAGAAATGAAATAGATGAATTATTCTTTAAACAAGAACCTATCCTTAAACATAATCTGCCTGCTGAAACATTGGGAGGTCCACCTCCACCCAAGGGTGATCCTGTGTTTGAATTGAAGCAATTACCTGATACTCTTAAATATGCTTCTCTTGATGAAAAGAAGATATATCCTGTTATTATTAGTGCTAACCTTTCAGAGCATGAAGAAAAGAGATTACTTAAAACTCTGAGGAAGCACCGTGCCGCTATTGGATATACTCTTGATGATCTTAAGGGCATTAGTCCCACTTTATGTCAGCATAAAATTCATATGGAGCCAGATGCTAAACCCGTTGTTGGTCATCAAAGAAGGCTGAATCCTAAAATGAAGGATGTGGTAAGAACAGAAATATTAAAACTTCTGGAAGCAGGTATAATTTATCCCATAGCTGATAGTAGATGGGTAAGTCCTATTCATTATGTTCCTAAAAAGGGAGGTATTACCGTTGTTCCTAATGATAAAAATGAACTCATCCCACAAAGAATTGTAAGTGGTTATAGGATGGTAATTGATTTCAGGAAATTAAATAAAGCCACTAGAAAAGATCATTACCCCTTGCCTTTTATTGATCAAATGTTAGAAAGATTGTCTAAGCATACACACTTTTGTTTCCTAGATGGTTATTCTGGTTTCTCTCAAATACCTGTATCACCTGAAGATCAAGAGAAAACCACCTTTACTTGTCCTTTTGGAACTTATGCTTATCGTCGTATGCCTTTTGGTTTATGTAATGCACCTGCTACCTTTCAAAGATGTATGACTGCTATATTCTCTGACTTTTGTGAAAAGATTGTTGAGGTTTTCATGGATGATTTCTCCGTTTACGGAACTTCTTTTGATGATTCCTTAAGCAACCTTGATCGAGTTTTGCAGAGATGTGAAGAAACTAATCTTGTCTTGAATTGGGAGAAGTGCCACTTTATGGTTAATGAAGGTATAGTCCTTGGGCATAAAATTTCTGAAAGAGGTATTGAAGTTGATAAAGCTAAGGTTGATGCTATTGAGAAAATGCCATGTTCTAAAGATATCAAAGGTATAAGAAGTTTCCTTGGTCATGCTGGTTTCTATAGAAGGTTTATAAAAGACTTCTCTAAAATTTCTAGACCTGTTACCAATCTCTTGCAAAAAGATGTTTTGTTTGTTTTTGATGATGATTGTGTATAAGCCTTTGAAATACTTAAGAAAGCCTTAATTTCTGCACCTATTGTTCAACCACCTGATTGGGACCTACCTTCTAAAATTATGTGTGATGCTAGTGATTATGTTGTTGGTGCTGTTCTAGGACAAAGAGTTGATAAGAAATTAAATGTTATCCATTATGCTAGTAAAACTCTAGACAGCGCTCAAAGAAATTATGCTACTACTGAGAAAGAATTTTTAGCAGTTGTGTTTGCATGTGATAAATTTAGATCTTATATTGTTCATTCCAAGGTTACTGTTCACACTGATCATGCTGCTATTAAATACCTTATGGAAAAGAAAGATGCTAAGCCTAGACTTATTAGATGGGTTCTTCTGCTACAAGAATTTGATTTGCATATTGTTGATAGGAAGGGAGTTGAGAATCCCATAGCAGATAATTTGTCTAGAATGGAGAATGTTCTTGATGACCCACTTCCTATCAATGATGATTTTCCTGATGAACAATTAGCTGTGATAAATGCTTGTCATAATACTCATTGGTACGCAGACTATGCTAATTACATTGTTGCTAAATAGATACCACCTAGCTTTACATATCAACAAAAGAAAAAGGTTTTGTTTGATTTAAGACATTACTTTTGGGATGACCCACATCTATATAAAGAAGGAGTAGATGGCATTATTAGATGTTGTGTACCTGAGCATGAACAGGAACAAATCCTACGTAAGTGTCACTCCGAGGCATATGGAGGACATCATGCGGGAGACCGAACTGCACACACGGTATTACAATCTGGTTTTTATTGGCCTACTCTTTTCAAGGATGCACGTAAGTTTTTCCTTTCTTGTGATGAATGTTAAAGAATTGGTAATGTTGGTAGACGTCAGGAAATGCCTATGAATTATTCACTTGTTATTGAACCATTTGATGTTTGGGGTTTTGATTATATGGGACCTTTTCCTAAATCCAATGGGTATACTCATATTTTAGTTGATGTTGACTACGTTACTAAGTGGGTAGAAGCTATTCCAACTAGTAGTGCTGATCACAACACTTCTATTAAAATGCTTAAAGAAGTCATCTTCCCGAGGTTTGGAGTCCCTAGATATTTAATGACTGATGGTGGTTCACATTTTATTCATGGTGCTTTCCGTAAGCTACTTGCTAAATATGATGTTAACCATAGAATTGCATCCCCTTACCATCCTCAGTCTAGTGGTCAAGTTGAATTAACTAATAGGGAAATAAAATTGATTTTGCAAAAGACCGTTAATAGATCCAGAAAGAATTGGTCTAAGAAACTTGATGATGCATTATGGGCTTACAGAACTGCATATAAAAATCCTATGGGTATGTCTCCGTATAAAATGGTTTATGGAAAAGCATGTCATTTACCTCTTGAATTAGAACATAAAGCTTATTGGGCAATTAAAGAACTTAATTATGATTTTAAACTTGCCGGTGAGAAGAGGTTATTTGATATTAGCTCCTTAGATGAATGGAGAACCCAAGCCTATGATAATGCTAAGTTGTTTAAAGAAAAAGTTAAAAGGTGGCATGACAAAAGAATTCAAAAATGGGAATTCAAAGTAGGTGATCATGTTCTATTATACAATTCTCGTTTGAGATTCTTTGCAGGAAAACTTCTCTCTAAATGGGAAGGACCATATATCATCGAAGAAGTTTATCGCTCCGGAGCCATCAAAATAAACAACTCCGAAGGCAATAATCCGAGAGTGGTGAATGGGCAAAGAATTAAGCACTATATTTCAGGTACTCCCCTTAACATTGAAACTAATACTATTGAAACAATTACACCAGAAGAGCACATCAAAGAGTCCTTCCGGAACACACCAGAACCCTGAAAAGGGGTAGGTATGTGATACGGTAAGTAAACCGACTCCAAAATTTTAATAAAAATTATTTCTGTCAGTTTTCGAATATTAGAAAAATTACAAAAATAAGAAACAGCCGAGGGGACCCACGTGTCGCCCACAAGGCAGTAGGGCGCCCCCCTGGGGCACGCCGTGGTGCCTTGTGGGCCCCACGTGTGCCTTCCCGACTCCGTTTTCCTCCCGTATGCTTGTTTTGCAAGATAAAAATTCTTTATATATACTCCTGTATGTTTTGACCACCGTATCGCAAGTTTTCTCCCTGTTCTTATTTCATGCTGTTTTCTGTCAGATCTCGAAGCCAGGCATCATGTCTTCCTCTTCCTCAAACAATGTGGGAGACGACGCTTGGCTGCTGCAGATGGAGCTCAGGCGGGAGGGGGGAGGAGAGGTTACCATGGAAGAAGATGATGGAGATTCACTTGAGGTCCACCCTCCGGCCTCCGAGAGGGGCACCCTTGCCGGCATCTACACAATTCCAAACCCTCATCAAGCCGTGAGAAGCACTACAAGCCATGGGAGTCCAAAGGTACAAGAAGGGCTTTCCCCTAGAAGGCCCTTACACAGGTTACATCGGAACAACTTTCATAATTTGGTTCACAATTATGGGGTTGAAAATACTCCTCGTATGCACATACCCTCCAATTGGGACATCTCTCGTCCAAGTAAAAGTGATGCAGGGAAAAATGCTTGGGGGGCAGAGAATAAGCATATTATGGCCGAAGTCCAAAAGAATACAGAGATGATACAGCATGTGCTCCGAGAAATTCAGAGCTTAAAGGAGATCCTAATTAATGTCATGAAAGACAAGCCCACCTCACCATCACCACCATCACCGAAGAAGGAGACTTGAGTACATGGGTATGGGCACTCCCCTTGGCTTGTGCCAAGCTTGGGGGAGGCACCCCGGTATCGTATCACCATCAATTTCTCATCATCATTATCTATCTTAGTTCGATCCTTAGTTATTTTGTGATTTAAAGGAATAAAGTTTTAGTATGATTTAGTTTCGAGTGCTTGCTTTGTGATCTATCTATCTATGTAATCGTGTGTGAAAGTTATATAATAAAGATTAGTTTGAGTTGAGTGTTTTGCTTTTGATGATCCAATCTTAGAAATAAATAAAGAATAAAAAGTAAGATCATATGCTAATCCCATGGGGAGTGATGACTTCACATAAAAGAAGTATAATTTATAAAACTTGTTGGAAGTTGACAAACATAGCATTGGTCATTGTTGCAATTCATGAAAAAGTAATAAAGGAAGAGAGGTCTCACATATAAATATACTATCTTGGACATCTTTTATGATTGTGAGCCCCCATCAAATATTCTATGACAATTAGTTGACGTTGGACAAGGAAGACAACGTAATGGGTTATGCTTGCTTATATTCACATACAAGTTATATTGTTTTGATCCTCTAACATGTGGTGTTTGCCCCTATCTTTTGCTAGCCAAAATTCCGCACTAAGTAGAGACACTACTTGTGCATCCAAAAACCCTTAAACCTAGTTTCATGACATGAGAGTCCACTATATCTACCTATGGATTGAATAAGATCCTTCAAGTAAGTTGTCATCGGTGCAAAAGCAATAAAAATTGCTCCTAAATATGTATGAACTTTTATTGTAAGGGAAAATAAACTTTGTACGATCTTGTGATGGTGAAGCAATAAAAGCGACAGACTGCATAATAAAGGTCGCTATCACAAGGGGCAATATAAAGTGACGTTATTTTACATTAAGAGCTTGCACATCCAAAAACAAAAGGGCATGACAACCTCTGCTTCCCTCTGCGAAGGGCCTATCTTTTACTTTATGTACTTACTTTCATGCAAGAGTCAATAGTATGCTTCTCTATTCCGTTTTTATTTTCTCTTTTGGCAAACATCATGTGGTGGGGATTGATCCATGCATATATATCCAGTTGAATGTAGGTGATCATGAGTTATTATTGTTGACATTACCCTTGAGGTAAATACGTTGGGAGGCTAAATTATAAGCCCCTATCTTTCTATGTGTCCGACTGAAACTTTTGCTCCACAAGTATGACGTGAGTATCAGCAATCATAGAAGACTAAATGATAGTTGAGTATGTGAACTTGCTAAACAAAGCTCTTACATAGATTCTTCTTGATAATATGATGAATTGCAATTGCTTCAGTGACTGAGATCATAGTTTGTTAGTTTTCAATTTGGTTTATGGTTCATACTTTAACTTGTCGATGAATTGTTACTTTTTCATGAGAAGTTCTATGATGATATATTGTTGTTACAATAAAGATCATGATGCTCCATGTCCGTATTTTATTTTTATCGACGTCTCTCTCTCTCTCTAAACATGTGGTCATGATTATCGATTTTGACTTTTCGCTTGAGGGCAAGCGAGGTCTAAGCTTGGGGGAGTTGATACGTCCAATTTGCATCATGATTTCCTACTGTTATTTATTATGTTTTTGATCATTATTTCACTTTATGATACAATTCTTATGCCTTTTCTCTCTTAATTTGCAAGATTTACATGAAGAGGGAGAATGCCGGCAGCTGGAATTCTGGACCTGAAATAGCCATATCAGACATACCTATTCTACAGAGCTCCAATTGACCTGAAATTTCATGGAGATTTTTTATTGAATATATAAAAAATACTGGAGAGAAGAAATACCAGAGGGGACCCACCAGCTGCCCACAAGGCAGTAGGGCGCGCCCCCCTGGGCGCGCCCTGGTGCCTTGTGGGGCCCACAGCTGGCGTCTGGTCCCTCCCTCTACTATATGAGGCCATTTTCCCTACAAAAAAATTGGGAGAAGGCTTTCGGGACGAAGCGCCGCCATCTCGAGGCAGAACCTGGGCAGGAGCTATTTTGCTCTCCGGCGGAGCAATTCCGCCGGGGATACTTCCCTCCGGGAGGGGGAAATCGAAGCCATCGACATCACCAATGATCCTCTCATTGTGGGAGGACCAATCTTCATCAACATCTTCACCAGCACCATCTCATCTCAAACCCTAGTTCATCTCTTATATTCAATCTTTGTCTCAAAACCTCAGATTGGTACCTGTGGGTTGCTAGTAGTGTTGATTACATCTTGTAGTTGATGCTACTTGGTTTATTTGGTGGAAGATTACATGTTCAGATCCTTAATGCTATTCAATACCCCTCTGATCTTGAACATGACCATGATTTTTGAGTAGTTACTTTTGTTCTTGAGGACATGGGAGAAGTTCTGTCGTAAATAATCATGTGAATTTGGTATTCGTTCGATATTTTGATGATATGTATGTTGTTGCTTCCTTTAGTGGTGTCGTGTGAACGTCGACTACATGACACTTCACCATCTTTGGGCCTAAGGGAAGGCATTGTGGAGTAGTAATTAGATGATGGGTTGCTAGAGTGACAGAAGCTTAAACCCTAGTTTATGCGCTATTCCGTAAGGGGCTGATTTGGATCCATACGTTTCATGCTATGGTTAGAGTTATCTTAATTCTTCTTTCGTAGTTGCGGATGCTTGCGAGAGGGGGTAAGCATAAGTGGGAGGCTTGTTCAAGTAAGAACAACACCCAAGCACCGGTCCACCCACATATCAAATTATCAAAGTAGCGAACGCGAATCAAACAAACATGATGAAAGTGACTAGATGAAATTCCCATGTGTCCTCTGATACATCTCCAACGTATCTATAATTTTTGATTGTTCCATGCTGTTATAGTATCAATCTTGGATGCTTTATATACATTTACAAGCAATTATATATCATTTTTTGGGACTAACCTATTAACTTAGTGCCCAGTGCCAGTTGCTGTTTTCTGCTTGTTTTTGGCTTTTCAGAGAAACAGTACCAAATGAAGTCCAAATGCCACGAAACTTTTTGGAGATTTTTTCTGGACAAAAGAAACCTGGGAAGCTTCGGGAGGAGGCCAGAAGCCCCACAGGGGCTTCACAAGGCACTAGGGCGTGCCCCAGGGGGGGGCCGTGGTACCTTGTGGGGCCCACGTGACTCCTTTTGACCTAATTCCACTTCTATAAATTCACAAATATTGGGAAACCCCCAGAGAGCCAGAAGAGAAAACCTTTCCGCCGCCGCAAGCCTCTGTTCTTCCACGATCCCATCTGGAGGCCTTTTCCTGTACTCTGCCGGAGGGGGAATCGATCACGGAGGGCTTCTACATCAACCTTGCTGCCCTTCCGATGATGTGTGAGTAGTTTACCACAGACCTACGGGTCCATAGCTAGTAGCTAGATGGCTTCTTCTCTCTCTTTGATCTTCAATACAATGTTCTCCTCGATGTTCTTGGAGTTCTATCCGATGTAATCTTCTTTTGCGGTGTGTTTGTTGGGATCCGATGAATTGTGAGTTTATGATCAGATTATTCATGAGAAATATTTGAGTCTTCTCTGAACTCTTTTATGCATGATTGTTATAGCTTTGTATTTCTCTCCGATCTATCGGTTTAGTTTGGCCTACTAGATTGATTTATCTTGCAATGGGAGAGGTGCTTTGTGATGGGTTCAATCTTGTGGTGCTCAATCCCAATGACAGAAAGGGACATGACACATATTTGTATTGTTGCCATTAAGGATAAAAAGATGGGGTTAATTCATATTGCTTGAATTTGCTTCTCTACATCATGTCATCTTGCTTAAGGCGTTACTTTGTTTCATACTTAATACCCTAGATGCATGCTGGATAGCGGTCGATGGGTGGAGTAATAGTAGTAGATGCAGGTAGGAGTCGGTCTACTTGTCTCGGACGTGATGCCTATATACATGATCATTGCCATGAATCCGTCATAATTATTTGCTTTTCTATCAATTGCCCAACAGTAATTTGTTTACCCACCGTATGCTTATGTGCTCAAGAGAGAAGCCTCTAGTGAAAACTATGGTCCCCGGGTCTATCTTCATCATATAAAAAACCTAAAAATACCTTGCTGCAATTTATTTACTTTTATGTTAAATAGTAGTTTAGTTTATCTATTTACCTCGATAAGATTTAATCCTTGCAAATAACCGCTAAGAGGATTGACAACCCTCTTATTTGCGTTGGGTGCAAGTGTTTGCTCTTGTGTGTGTAGGTGCGCTTTAACAAAATTTTGCTTGGTTCTCCTACTTGATTGATAACCTTGGTTCTTAACTGAGGGAAATACTTATCTATATTGTACTGCATCATCCTCTCCTCTTCGGGGAAATACCAACGCAGACTACAAGTAGCAAGAAGAATTTCTGGCGCCGTTGCCGGGGAGACATCATCAAAATTACCAAGTACCTTCGCACAAATTATCATTCACTTGCATTTACTTTATTTACCTCTTATTTGCATTTGCTTCTCGTTTTCATCTCCCCCACTTCTAATTTTTTTTATAAAAATACAAAAAATATTTTCCATTTGCCTTTTTGCTTGATTTGCTCACCTTGTCATCATGACTAGCATAACTATCCCTCCTTTGTCACCAGATTTTGAAGTGATTTACTTCAAACAGAAACAAGGAGAAAATCTTAAGGATTCTTGGTATAGGTTAATGGAATCCTACCGCATTTGCTCTATAAAAGGGGATTTAAAAATTTGGCTTTGCAATTTTTATATAGGTTTAACCATGCATCATAGACAAATTTTGGACTTTGCCGCAAAAGAGAATTTTATTGAAAGTGAGGCCAATACTGCCTATGAAATAATAGAGGGTATATTGGGGATTCCACCACCACAAAAGGGTTTTGCTTTTACTCAAGAGGGGGCTCAAATATTAGACAAATTGGGTGACATGCAGAAAAATTTGGTTGAGTTACAAAAGTCTAACGAACCTCTCAAAAATATTAGTGGAAACCTCAATCGCATGAACATTTTGATTTCTCTATGCAATAAGTGATTGGATATTCTAGACCTTAAAATTGCCTCATTTCCTGAGAATAATGGGAAGCATAAGGAGCCTCCCGGGTTTGAGAAAACTCCTATAAAGATTACTAAAACCAAGGATGACAACACTTGAAACTATGCATTATGCCTAAATAGGGGCATAAAACAATAGCGCTTGTTGGGAGGCAACCCAATGAATAAAATAAATTTTTGCTTTTACCTACTGTCTTTGAGTGTTTGCTTCTGTTATGATTGAATTTTTATGTTTTAATTAGTGTTTGTGCCAAGTAATGCCTTTGGGATGATTTGGAAGATAGTATAATTGATGTTGTTTGGAAAACAGAAAGTTTTGCGTCCAGTACTGGAATTTTAATTCTGTACTGGAACGTCAGAAAAATCTGAACTTTTTAGACAGTATTGGTATATGAATTTCCCACGTTGTCCTAATTTTTCAGAATTTTTGGAGTTACAGAAGTATGGCTTTTAAATAGATCTTTATAGACTGTTCTGTTTTAGACAGATTCTGTTTTTGTTGCATAATTTGCTTATTTTGATGAACTATGGATCGTATTGGGGGGTATGAGTCATGGAGAAGTTGGAGTACAGTAGCATTATGCCAATATTAAATATGAATCAATTTACAACAGTACCTAAAGTTTAAGATTAGTTTGTTATACTAACGGATCTCACGAAGGTTTTGTTGAGTTTTGTGTGATTGAAGTTTTCAAGTTTTGGGTGAGATCACGATAGATGAAGAAATAAGGAGTGGCAAGAGCCTAAGCTTGGGGATGCCCAAGGCACGCCAAGGTAATATTCAAGGAAGACTCAAGCGTCTAAGCTTGGGGATGCCCCGGAAGGCATCCCCTCTTTCTTCAACCAACTATCGGTAACTCACTTGGAGCTATATTTTTATTCATCACATGATATGTGTTTTACTTGGAGCGTCGTGTATTATATGAGTCTTTGCTTTGTTTGCTTTTAGTTTGTCACAATCATCTTTGCTGGACACACCTATTTGAGAGAGCCACATGTTTATCATGATTTGTTAGAATACTCTATGTGCTTCACTTAAATCTTTTGAGCTAGGCAGTTGCTCTAGTGCTTCATTTAAATCTTTTTTAGCACGACGGTGGTTATATTTTGAAGAAATATTTGAACTCTCATACTTCACTTATATTATTTTGAGAGTTGATAAGATTAAAATTTTGAAGAAATATTTGAACTCTCATGCTTCACTTATATTATTTTGAGAGTTGATAAGATTAAAATTTTGAAGAAATATTTGCACTCTCATGCTTCACTTATATCTTTTTGAGAGTTGATAATAGTAATGGTAATTTGCACAAGATATGAATTTGGTCCCGAAGTGATGAATATTCAAGAGGGATATAATAAAAACTTTCATGAAAGATCATTGGATATGATAAGTTTGATTCCTTGCAATAGTTTTGCGATATGGAGATGATAATATGTGAGTCATGTTAGTGAGTAATTGTGATTTAGTAAGAATATTGGTGTTAAGGTTTGTGATTCCCTATGCATGCACATAAAGTTAATAGTTATGCAACGAAATTATATCCTACTTATGGTGCATTATTCGGTGTTAGTTATGTTCAATGCATGTTTATGATCGTTTTCGCTTTTTGGTTGGTCGCTTCTCAATCTATTTGCTAGCCTTCATTTGTACTAAGCGGAAATACTGCTTGTGCATCCAACTCCTTAAACCCAAGTTGTGCCAAATGAGTCCACCATATCTATCTATATGCGGTATTTCCGTGCTGTTACAAGTAAATTTGCATGTGCCAACTCTAAATTTTCAAAATAATTTTCCATTTTGTGTGCCCGTACCGCTCATGAAGCGGTAGGGGGTGGCCAATATTTTCCATGCTAGGTGTGTTATTCTCACGATGAGTGTTTATTCACTTGTCATTGCACGAGAGAGTGGCAGGTAATAGGGATGCCCAGTCCCGAAATGAAAAAAAATTAATATGATGATAATAATAAATTCCTTGGAAAGTGTTGGTATGGAGGGCACCCGTGGATACGGCTAGCCATGGATTGTGAAAGAATGGTGGAAAGGAAATAAACTTTATTTTCTGTTTGGGAACCGCCTATAATGTGTCTAGCATGGAAGATATTGGAAATTCTCGGTCGTTTTCGTTGACAGGAAAAGCATGCCTCTCAAAATAATTTTATCTCTCTAATTTAAACTTTGAGCTCTGGCACCTCTGCAAATCTCTGCTTCCCTCTGCGAAGGGCCTATCTATTTACTTTTATGCAATTTTTATTTTTATTTTGAGTCTCCGTCTTCTCTTACAAAGCACCAACTAGAGAGCACTATTGTCATACTTGTGCATTGGGTGTAGCTAATATTGAGTGTGTTTCATGAATGGATCAATGATTGAGCATAATGGGCTAGGGATAACTTTCTTTAGCATTGATATTTTGAAAGACATGGTTGCTTGTTAGTATGCTTGAGTATTTATGTCTTCATGTCAAACTATAGACTATTGCTTTGAATCATTCAAGTCCAAATGTCCATGCTACAAAGAAAAAATTATATGATGAATATGATAGGCAGCATTCCACATCAAAAATTCTGTTTTTATCATTTACCTACTCGAGGACGAGCAGGAATTAAGCTTGGGGATGCTTGATACGTCTCCAACGTATCTATAATTTTTGATTGTTCCATGCTGTTATAGTATCAATCTTGGATGTTTTATATACATTTACAAGCAATTATATATCAGTTTTTGGGACTAACCTATTAACTTAGTGCCCAGTGCCAGTTGCTGTTTTCTGCTTGTTTTTGGCTTTTCAGAGAAACAGTACCAAATGAAGTACAAATGCCACGAAACTTTTTGGAGATTTTTTTCTGGACAAAAGAAACCTGGGAAGCTTCAGGAGGAGGCCAGAAGCCCCACAGGGGCTTCACAAGGCACTAGGGCACGCCCCAGGGGAGGCGCGCCGTGGTACCTTGTGGGGCCCATGTGACTCCTTTTGACCTAATTCCACTTCTATAAATTCACAAATATTGGGAAACCCCCAGAGAGCCAGAAGAGAAAACCTTTCCGCCGCCGCAAGCCTCTGTTCTTCCATGATCCCATCTGGAGGCCTTTTCCGGTACTCTGCCGGAGGGGGAATCGATCACGGAGGGCTTCTACATCAACCTTGCTGCCCTTCCGATGATGTGTGAGTAGTTTACCACAGACCTACGGGTCCATAGCTAGTAGCTAGATGGCTTCTTCTCTCTCTTTGATCTTCAATACAATGTTCTCCTCGATGTTCTTGGAGTTCTATCCGATGTAATCTTCTTTTGCGGTGTGTTTGTTGGGATCCGATGAATTGTGAGTTTATGATCAGATTATTCATGAGAAATATTTGAGTCTTCTCTGATCTCTTTTATGCATGATTGTTATAGCTTTGTATTTCTCTCCGATCTATCGGTTTAGTTTGGCCTACTAGATTGATTTATCTTGCAATGGGAGAGGTGCTTTGTGATGGGTTCAATCTTGCGGTGCTCAATCCCAGTGACAGAAAAGGACATGACATGTATTTGTATTGTTGCCATTAAGGATAAAAAGATGGGGTTTATTCATATTGCTTGAATTTGCTTCTCTACATCATGTCATCTTGCTTAAGGCGTTACTCTGTTTCATACTTAATACCCTAGATGCATGCTGGATAGCGGTCGATGGGTGGAGTAATAGTAGTAGATGCAGGCAGGAGTCGGTCTACTTGTCTCGGACGTGATGCCTATATACATGATCATTTCCATGAATCCATCATAATTATTTGCTTTTCTATCAATTGCCCAACAGTAATTTGTTTACCCACCGTATGCTTATGTGCTCAAGAGAGAAGCCTCTAGTGAAAACTATGGTCCCCGGGTCTATCTTCATCATATAAAAAACCTAAAAATACCTTGCTGAAATTTATTTACTTTTATTTTAAATAGTAGTTTAGTTTATCTATTTACCTCGATAAGATTTAATCCTTGTAAATAACCGCTAAGAGGATTGACAACCCTCTTATTTGCGTTGGGTGCAAGTGTTTGCTCTTGTGTGTGCAGGTGCGCTTGGTATTTCCCCGAAGAGGAGAGGATGATGCAGTACAGTAGAGATAAGTATTTCCCTCAGTTAAGAACCAAGGTTATCAATCCAGTAGGAGAACCAAGCAAAATTCCGTTAAGCGCACCTGCACACACAAGAGCAAACACTTGCACCCAACGCAAATAAGAGTGTTGTCAATCCTCTTAGCGGTTATTTGCAAGGATTAAATCTTATTGAGGTAAATAGATAAACTAAATTACTAATAAAAATAAAAGTAAATAAATTGCAGCAAGGTATTTTTAGGTTTTTAATATATGATAAAGTAGACCCGGGGGCCATAGTTTTCACTAGAGGCTTCTCTCTCGAACACATAGCATACGGTGGGTAGACAAATTACTGTTGGGCAATTGATAGAAAAGCAAATAATTATGACGGATTCATGGCAATGATCATGTATATAGGCATCACATCTGAGACAAGTAGACCGACTCCTGCCTGCATCTACTACTATTACTCTACCCATCGACCGCTATCCGGCATGCATCTAGGGTACTAAGTATGAAACAGAGTAACGCCTTAAGCAAGATGACATGATGTAGACAAAGTAAACTCAAGCAATATGATTAAACCCCATCTTTTTATCCTTAATGGCAACAATACAAATACGTGTCATGTCCCCTTCTGTCACTGGGATTGAGCACCGCAAGATTGAACCCATCACAAAGCACCTCTCCCATTGCAAGACAAATCAATCTAGTAGGCCAAATCACAAATCGATAGATCAGAGAGAAATACAAAGCTATAATAATCATGCATAAAAGAGTTCAGAGAAGACTCAAATATTTCTCATGAATAATCTGATCATAAACTCACAATTCATCGGATCCCAACAAACACACCGCAAAAGAAGATTACATCGGATAGAACTCCAAGAACATCGAGGAGAACATGGTATTGAAGATCAAAGAGAGAAAACAAGCCATCTAGCTACTACCTATGGACCCGTAGGTCTGTGGTAAACTACTCACACATCATTGGAAGGGCAACAAGGTTGATGAAGAAGCCCTCCGTGATCGATTCCCCCTTCGGCAGAGTACCGGAAAAGGCCTCCAGATGGGATCGCGGAAGAACAGAGGCTTGCGGCGGCGGAAAGGATTTCTCTTCTGACACACTGTTGGTTTTGGAATATTTGGGAATTTATAGCATTGGAATTAGGTCAAGTGGTGCCACGAGGGGCCCACAAGCCTGGGGGGCGTGCCCTACCCCCTGGGCGCGCCCTCCAGGCTTGCCGCCTCCTCGTGGCTCTTCTGGTCTTCTCCCGAAGCTTCCTTGGTCTCTTCTGGTCCAGAAAAAATTAATCCAAAGTTTTTTTCTTGTTTGGACACTTTTTGATAATGATTTTCTGAAAAGTCAAAAACAAGCAGAAAACAGCAACTGGCACTAGGCACTGGGTTAATAGGTTAGTCCCAAAAAATGATATATAATGGCATATAATTGCATATAAAACATCCAAGATTGATACTATAATAGCATGGAACAATCAAAAATTATAGATACGTTGGAGACGTATCACTCCCGTGTGTGCACGCAACACCTCTCCACCTCACCGCCTTTCTCTCGACTGCTCCATGCACGGATGTGATGCCCGATGCTCTCCCGGTTCCACATCCCCCATTCACTGCTTCGAAAATGTGGTTTTTGAATTTTAAAAGAGAAGGGGGCTCACTCTGAAAGATGAGCCCAATCACCCGGAGAGCTAAAAATTAAGTATAGTGGGAAAAAACATACCTCCCGGTTCGCTCTCACAACTCTGAAGGCCCTCACGCCGTGTCAATAGAAATAATGCCGCCACCAGCCCTGCACTCGCCGTCGCCTAAGGAGGCCCAAGGGCAAAGCACCGCGGCGGACCGCAGGTGGCGAGGACATTCACAACCCACGATCGCAACTCTCCCTACTCTCTCGGCTTCATTCTCTGCCTCCGACATCGAGATCCAGATCCACCCCGCCTCACTCTAGCACACCCCCACACAGCGCGTGATACGTCTCCAACGTATCTATAATTTATGAAGTATTCATGCCATGTTAGCAATAATTTTATATGGTTTTGGTGCACTTTTATATGACATTTATATGATTTTCATGGACTAACATATTAACCTAGTGCCCAGTGCCAGTTGCTGTTTTCTGCATGTTTTTTGTTTCGCAGAAATTCCAAATCAAACGAAGTCCAAACAGGATAAAATTTTACGGAGATTTTTTTTGGAATATATGTGATTTTTGGGAAAAAGAATCAACGCAAGACGGTGCCCAAGGGCTCCACAAGGCAACAGGGCGCGACCTACCCCCTGGCCGCGCCCCCTTGCCTTGTGGGCACCTTATAGGTCGGTTGGAGCCCTTCTTTCACCGCAAGAAAGATAATTTCCAGATAAAAATTCCCTCAATATTTCACCCCAATCGGAGTTACGGATCTCCGGGAATATAAGAAACGGTGAAGGGCTCCGAAAACAGCAGCGAGAAACAGAAGACAACAGAGAGATCCAATCTAGGGGAGAGCTCCCTCTCCCCCCAGAGGGCCAAGGAAGAAGAAGAAGGAGGGGCCCCCTTCCCCCTCTCCTCCAGTGGCGCTGGGACGCCGCCGTGGACATCTCCTCCATCACCATCACCATCACCATCACCACCAACTTCTCCTCTGTTCTCATGGTGATGTGTCAGTAGTTCACCCCGAGGCTGAGGGTATGTACTAGTAGCTATGTGTTTGATCTCTCTCTCTCTCTCTCTCTCTCTCTCTCTCTCGTGTTCTTGATTTGGCACGATCTTGATGTATCATGAGCTTTGTTAATATAGTTGGATCATATGGTGTTCTTCCCTCTCTATCTTGTTGTGATGAATTGAGTCTTTCCCTTTGAGGTTTCATTATTATCGGATTGAATATTGGATTTGAGATCACTTGATGTATGTCTTGCATGCGGATACCCGTGGTGACAATGGGGTATTCAATTGAGTCACTTGATGTATGTTTTGGTAATCAACTTGCGGATTCCCGTGGTGACATTGGGGTAATCTAGGCATAGGGGTTGACACACGTTTTCGTCCTACTTTCTCCAATAGAAACATTAGGGTACTCTTTGAAGTTCTTTGTGCTGGATTGAATATTATGAATCTGGAATTATTTGGTGCTATTGTAGTACGAACTCTAGGGCTGTTTGTGACACTTATAGGGATGGCTCAATAGATTGATCGGAAAGATAACTTTGAGGTTGTTCGCTACCTACAACAATTTCATCTTATGTTCTCCGCTATCGATAAGAACTTTGGAGTGATTCTTTGTCGCACGTTGGGGGATTATTATATGATTCAATTATGTTAGCACTGTTGAGAGATTGCACTAGTGAAAGTATGAACCCTAGGCCTTGTTTTCAAGCATTGCAATACCGTTTGTGCTCACTTTTGTTACTTGCTACCTTGCTATTTTTATTATTTCAGATTACAAAAACCTATATCTACTATCCATACTACACTTGTATCACCATCTCTTCGCCGAACTAGTGCACCTATACAATTTTCCATTGTATTGGGTGTGTTGGGGACACAAGAGATTTCTTGTATTTGATTGCAGGGTTGTTTGAGAGAGACTATCTTCATCCTACACCTCTCACGGATTGATAAACCTTAGGTCATCCACTTGAGGGAAATTTGTTTCTGTCCTACAAAACTCTGCGCTTGGAGGCCCAATAGAGTCTACAAGAATAAAGTTGTGTAGTAGACATCAAGCTCTTTTCTGGCGCCGTTGCCGGGGAGGTGAGTGCTTGAAGGTATATCTTTAGATCTTGCAATCGAATCTTTTAGTTTCTTGTTTTATCACTAGTTTGGTTTATTAAAGAAAACTACCCAAAAAATGGAACTGGAGTTGCATCAAGTTCTTTATCTTTATGATGTCTTTCTTGAAAATGATGGATCGGAAAATTGTGCCAAAGTGTTAGAAGAAGAATTCAATAAAATGTTTGGCATAAAATCTTTGAATGATAAGCATGATTGCGATGTTGTTAGTATGAATTCTTTGAATATCCATGATGCTAATGATATGCAAAGCCATAAGCTTGGGGATGCTATGTTTGATGAAGATGATCTTTTTAGTCCCCCTAGTTTTGATGAGCAAATTTATTATGATGATTGCATGCCTCCTATTTATGATGATTACAATGATGAAAGTCGGTTTGGAAGAGTGTCAACTTTATGTAATAATGTTCCCACTATTTTGGAGGGTATTGAATCTTATTGGAATAATGATAAAAGTGGATTTGGAGAGGTCATGACTTTATTTAGTGATGAATCCACTATTTTGGAAGAGGTTTCAATTGATTATGACAATAAAGTTGCTATCTATGATGATTATGGTGATGAAATGTATGCTATAAAGAGTAATGATAACCATGAAACTTGTCATCATGATTTTAATGTTCAATTTGATTATGCCAATCAAGCATTACATGATAGTTATTTCGTTGAGTTTGCTCCCACTATTATGAATGAGAAGAAATTTGCTTATGTGGAGAGTAATAAAAATTATATGCTTGTGGATCATGAAAAGAATAATTTATGTGAAAGTTATATTATTGAATTTGTTCATGATGCTACTAAAAATTATTATGAGAGAGGGAGATATGCTTATATATATTTCAACAACATCAAGTTTCCTCTCTTTATGTTGAAAGTTTTGAAGTCATACTTGTTTTGCCTTTCTATGCTAGTTGATTCTTGCTCCCATAAATTGTTTGCTCACAAAATCCCTATGCATAGGAAGTGTGTTAGACTTAAATGTTCTTGCCATGTGATTCATGATGCTCGCTTGCATGTTACAATTACTATTCTTATGCGAGCATCATTGAAATCATCATGCCTAACTAAAAGGCTTTAAAGAAAAGCGCTTGTTGGGAGGCAACTCAATATTTATCCCTACTGTTTTCGTGTGTTCACATGATTAAGCTACTTTAGTAATCATGTTTTATATGTTTTATTTCAAAAATGTGCCAAGTAAAGCCTTTGCGATAGTATGGATACTTGTTTATTTGGTTTTGTACAAAAATAGAAAGTTTAGCGTCCAGTGCATGATTTTATATTCTGCGCTGGAGCGTGATAAAATTATGAAATTTTTACACAGTACTTAGATACAAATTGTTTACGTTTTCCTAATTTTTCAGAATTTTTGTACTTACAGAAGTATGCTTTTTAATTCGCTCACTACATGATGTTCTGTTTTTGACAGATTCTGTTTTTATTGCATAGTTTGCTTGTTTTAGTGTTTCCATAGCTTATATTGTGTAACATAAATTGTGGGAATGATAGAGTACAGTAGGCATTATGTGAGAACAATTACGAATATTGTCTTGATAGTACCTAAGTGGATGATTTATTTTTATCATATTAACCTATCTCACAAATTCCGTTAAGTTTTGTGTGATTGATGTTTTCAAGTTTTGGGTGAGATAACGATATGAGGAGAATAAGGAGTGGCAAGAACCTAATCTTGGGGATGCCCAAGGCACCCCAAGGTAATATTCAAGGAAGACTCAAGCGTCTAAGCTTGGGGATGCCCCGGAAGGCATCCCCTCTTTCGTCTTCAACATTATCGGTAACCTCACTTGGAGCTATATTTTTATTCGTCACATAATATGAGTTTTACTTGAAGCGTCATTTTCTTTTGTTGAGATTTTCTTGCTGTTATGAATAATAATTTTTTTATCTTTTATTTCAATAAAATGCCAAGTATAGCCTTTACCATGCTCAGTTTGCAAGTTTATGTGTTGTTGTTTGAAAACAGAAAGTTTTCTGTTATGCCCAGAATATTCCTGAATAGTCAGAACATGATAAAAATCTGAAATTTTTACACAGTAAGAATACATGAGTTCTCTGTCACGTGGTAATTTTCCAGAACTTTTGGAGTTAGGGAAGTATGAATTTTTATTCCCCCTTTACAGACTGTTTTGTTTAGACAGATTTCGGTTATAGTTGCATTGTTTGCATATGTTTGCTTGTTTAAGGTTTCTATTTGTGGATAGGAGTATTAAATATGTAGAGGCATTTAGTATACAATGTTTAATTATAATTTTAGTGATTTTCTACAGTAGATAATGTTAAGGTTTTGAATTGATTTGTACTAACTTATCTCATGAGTTCTTGTTGAGTTTTGTGTGGATGAAGTTTTTACGACCCAGGAGAAGCCGTGATATGAGAGGAATTAAGGAGACACAAGAGCTCAAGCTTGGAGATGCCCAAGGCTACCCAAGTTAATATTACAATAAGTCTCAAGAATCTAAGCTTGGGGATGCCCCGGTAGGCATCCCAACATTCTTCATCATCAACTATCGGTTAGTTTTGGTTGAGCCCAAGTTTTTATTTGTTCACATGATATGTGCTATTCTTGGAGTATCACTTTTGTTTTGCTTGCTGTTTAGTAAGCTCATTAGATCTGAAAATTTTGAATAGGGGAGAGTCTTTACATAGCTACTTAATTGTTTGACTACTCATTGTTCTTCACTTATATCATTTGGAGTAGTTGTCATTTACTCTCGTTTTTCACTTATATCCTAAGAGTAAATTGTTGAATGAATTGAATATCATAGATTTGAAATTATATGTGCTTCATATGCTTGTCTCATGCCTAGTAGTAGTTTCACATTGGGTTTACAAAGTAAAATCTATTGAAGTTTGACAATCACAATATTGGTCATACAAGCAATTCATGAAAGATAGTATATGGAAGAGAAATTTCTCATACAAATATATTATCTTGGACATCTTTTATGATTGTGAATACCCATTAATTATTTTCAAACTTGATCGAATAAGTTGAAGTTGGACAAGGAAAACAACGTAATGAGTTATGTTTGGGTATATTTGCATAGAAGTTATATTGTTATGGATCCTCCAACATGTGGTGCTTGTTTATAATCTTTTGCTAGCCAAAATTTCTGTACTAAGCAGGAATACTTCTTGTGCATCCAAAATCCTTGAGCCAAGTTTCTTTCACGAGTGTCCACCATACCTACCTATATGCGGTATTACTCTGCCGCTCCAAGTAAATTTGCATGTGCCACCTCTAAAACCTTCAACTAAACATCTATTTTGTGTGCCCGTACCGCTCATGGAGCGACGGGGCGGTCAGTATCTTCCATGCTATGCGGGTTATTCTCATGATGGGTGTTTATTCACTTGTCCTTGCACGAGAGAGGCTGGTAATTGGTATGCCCAGTCCCTTAAATAAAAAGAAAAATATATATAATAAAACAAAGGCCCCCCCTGGAAAGTTGAAAGTTTGGAGGGCACCCGTGAATTCGGCTAGCCATGGCTTGTGTTTGAATGGTTGAGGGGGAGTTAAACTTTTCATTTCTGCATGGGAACCGCCAATAATGTGTTTAGCATGGAAGATATTGAAATCCTTTATCATGACGTTGACAGGAAAGGCACACCACTCAAAATGTATTCATCTCTGTTTTAAGCAATGAGCTCTGGCACCTCTACAAATCCATGCTTCCCTCTGCGAAGGGCTTATCCTTTACTTTTCTGTCAATTTTATTTTTGTTGAGTCAACTTCTCCTATTCTCTAGTTGGCAAGCATCTTGTGGTGGGGAAAGATCCAAACACATATATCCAGTCAAATATATTTGATCATGAATTATTATTGTTGACAATTATCTCTATGATAAATAAGTTGGGAGGCAAAGCATTAAGCCCCTATCTTTCTTAATGTTCGATGGATGCTATTTGTTCTAAAAATATGCTTTGAGTATTAGCAATCATAGAAGACTATATGATAATTGAGTATGTAGAGCTCTTACTTAGACTTTGTTGGAAAATAAGATGCATTGAAATTGTTTGTTGACTAAGAACATAGGTTGTTAAGTTTCAAGAGAATGCATTGTTTGGACCATAACATGTGAATTGATTGCTACTTGATCATGAGAAGTTTTATGAGATGAGCTACTGTTTATGATATATAATGATGCTCGAAAAAGTGATTAGAATTATCATTGGTCAAACTTATGCACTTTGCTGGCATTCACACTTCATAAATTATTTATTTTATCATTTACCTACTCGAGGACGAGCAGGAATTAAGCTTGGGGATGCCGATACGTCTCCAACGTATCTATAATTTATGAAGTATTCATGTCATGTTAGCAATAATTTTATATAGTTTTGGTGCACTTTTATATGACTTTTATATGATTTTCATGGACTAACATATTAACCTAGTGCCCAGTGCCAGTTGCTGTTTGTTTTTTGTTTCGCAGAAAATCCATATCAAACGAAGTCCAAACACAATAAAATTTTACGGAGATATTTTTTGGAATATATGTGATTTTTGAGAAAAAGAATCAACGCAAGACGGTGCCCGAGGGCTCCACAAGGCAACAGGGCGCGGCCTACCCCCCTGGCCGCGCCCCCTTGCCTTCTGGGCACCTCGTAGGTCGGTTGGAGCCCTTCTTTCGCCGCAAGAAAGATAATTTCCGGATAAACATTCCCTCAAAATTTCAGCCCAATCGGAGTTACGGATCTCCGGGGATATAAGAAACGGTGAAGGGCTCCGAAAACAACAGTGAGAACAGAAGACAAAAGAGAGATCCAATCTAGGGGAGAGCTCCCTCTCCCCCCGGAGGGCCAAGGAAGAAGAAGAAGGAGGGGGCCCCTTCCCCCTCTCCTCTAGTGGCGCCGGGACGCCGCCGGGGACATCTCCTCCATCACCATCACCATCACCACCAACTTCTCCTCCGTTCTCATGGTGATGTGTGAGTAGTTCACCCCGAGGCTGAGGGTATGTACTAGTAGCTATGTGTTTGATCTCTCCCTCTCGTGTTCTTGATTTGGCACGATCTTGATGTATCATGAGCTTTGTTAATATAGTTGGATCATATGGTGTTCTTCCCTCTCTATCTTGTTGTGATGAATTGAGTCTTTCCCTTTGAGGTCGTTATTATCGGATTGAATATTGGATTTGAGATCACTTGATGTATGTCTTGCATGCGGATACCCGTGGTGACAATGGGGTATTCAATTGAGTCACTTGATGTATGTTTTGGTAATCAACTTGCGGATTCCCGTGGTGACATTGGGGTAATCTAGGCATAGGGTTGATACACGTTTTCGTCCTACTTTCTCTGATAGAAACTTTAGGGGTACTCTTTGAAGTTATTTGTGCTGGATTGAATATTATGAATCTAAAATTATTTAGTGTTATGGTAGTATGAACTCTAGGGCTGTTTGTGACACTTATAGGGATGGCTCAATAGATTGATCGGAAAGATAACTTTGATGTGGTTCGCTACCTACAACAATTTCATCTTATGTTCTTCGCTATCGATAAGAACTTTGGAGTGATTCTTTGTCGCATGTTGAGGGATTGTTATATGATTCAATTATGTTAGCACTGTTGAGAGATTGCACTAGTGAAAGTATGAACCCTAGGCCTTGTTTTCAAGCATTGCAATACCGTTTGTGCTCACTTTTGTTACTTGCTACCTTGCTGTTTTTATTATTTCAGATTACAAAAACCTATATCTACTATCCATACTACACTTGTATCACCATCTCTTCACCGAACTAGTGCACCTATACAATTTACCATTGTATTGGGTGTATTGGGGGCACAAGAGATTTCTTGTATTTGATTGCAGGGTTGTTTGAGAGAGACTATCTTCATCCTACACCTCCCACGGATTGATAAACCTTAGGTCATCCACTTGACGGAAATTTGCTGCTGTCCTACAAAACTCTGCGCTTGGAGGCCCAACAGAGTCTACAAGAATAAAGTTACATAGTAGACATCAGCGCACTCCTCTTGCACGCCTTTCCATCCCCGTCCCTCCATTTGCTTCCGTGGGTACACGCATCTCCTCTCCACCTCACCGCCTTGCTCTCGATTGCTCCACGTGTGGACGTGATGCCCGGTGCTCTCCGAGTTCCACATCCCCCATTCACTACTCCGCCTCCTCGGGCGGATCTCCGGTAGCGCTACTTCTCCCTCACAACCCCCTCTTATCCCTCAGTCAAAAATTGTACCTTGATGTCTGAAAGACAAAATGGGAGGGGGTAGGTTTTTAACTTCCCCCACTTTTCAGACAAGCGTGTCCCTAAGGCATGATTCCCCCTCTCATCCCCTCCATTTCCCCCATTCATACACCGAGGCTGCCAAAACCTCTCTCCACCAACCGCGAAATCCCACCATCCTCCGTCCGCCACCCCACCGTATACAACTCACCGCCGCCCTGCTCCACCAAGCAGGAGCCGCTTCCCCGACGCCGCCGTCCACTGCAATAGATCGACATCCCTGATCCACGGTATCACATGAGGATCTACCGTCAATCTCGGCGTCCCATTTCAGCTGCCCCGTCGTCCACGTCGAAGGAGCTGCTCATACAATCGACTCGTCCACCGCACTCGATCCATTCTCTCCACACCGTCTTCAGCTGCCCCAACTGCTTCCTCGCTGCTGACAGCCACCGGAACCGCAGCACCCTCAGACTCATCGGATGAAGCTGAGGCCTACTCGGTGCCAGCGGTTGTGCTGACGCTCAAAAGTGGCACGGTCATAAAGAGTAGCTTGAATTTATATCAAGATGAAGTCAAAATTATGATTGTAAATCACCATTGGATGACCCTTTTAGAGAAGATCAAAATTCATATGAAGATGGTCCAAGACGGAGCTCTTATGCAATAATTATGACAAGTTCAAAGATGCTCATGTTGACACCAGATTAAAGAATGGCATGAAACTCAATTAAGATGGCCTCTTATGGAAAACTTTTCAACATGAAAGTTGTGCGTCTCGTCGAAACGGTTGATTTTGATATAAAAATCGTCTAAATCCGAGGTCATATGCAAAAGTTAGAGCCATCTGAGTGCGGCCCTGTCCCTCTAGGGCGGTAGTACCACTCCCATAAGCGGAAGTACCGCTAAGCGGTAGTACTGTATTTTACTACCGCGTCTACTACCGCTTATGAAAATTCTTCTGGTATCCCGAGACCCTTACTCGGTAGTAGAGCGGTACTTAGCTATGCTTAGAGCGGTACTACCGCCCAGAGCGGTACTACCATGCCCAGAGCGGTACTACCGCTTGCCGTCGCGCAGACTCGGGCAGATTTTGGAGAGTCCGAGTTTGGATAGCGTTTTTGACCCTTTGGAAGGAAATCTAGGACGTGAATTGATGTAATTTCTTGTAAGGAAAGCCTAGATGAATCATTTGCTTGTACGGGAAGTCCAACCCCCTCTTAAATAGAAGAGGTGATGGCCGATTGAACAACACACAATCGATCTATCAATACAATTTACCTTTACTTTCTGTTTTTCTACTTTTCTTCGCCGATGTTCTAGTCACCCTAGGGCTCGGTTTATCTTTGTTGCTTTGCTCGAAAAGCATCCGTCCCTCGCCACGAAAGCGCGCGGATTACCTTTGTTGCTTTGCTCGGAAAGCATCCGTTCTCCTCTTCGAAATTGAGGAACCCTCTTTGTTGCTTTGCTCGGAAAGCATCCGCCCCTCGCCGCGAAAGTGCGGGGATTGTCTTGTGTTGGCGCGGTGCAATTTTCCTCGCCAACACAAATTGGCGACTCCGCTGGGGACGAGAACGCCGAGTACTTTCGATCTACTCGGCGACAAGAAGAACAAGGACAAGGCCGAGTTACATATAACTCGGACGAAGTGGAACAAGGACATACGCACCTCGGAGCGCGTCAAGAGGCTGCAATCTACAACGGTATCATGAATCCTCAATTTTCTTACGTAGATTCAAATTACTCTTGTGTTAATGTTGCTAGATCTAGTGATACGTGTACTGTATCGGCTAACCCTAGTTCTTACTATGTGCAAAAGCCGATGCAAAATAACCTATATGCTTCAACTTATTCTAGCAACTTGCAGTGTGTAAATCCGAATTCTCATGCATTGGCAATTCCAGAAATTCACATGCCGATGAGTAACATGATGAGTTCGATCAATCAATATGAGACACCCGATCTTAGAAATTTTAATAGCATGCAATCAAGTGTTTCATCTCCATATTCATCGGCAAATAACTTGCAGTATGTGGATTCACCTTCAAACATGCCGACGGATAGAGAAATTGGACACGCTATTATTGGCTATTTGACCAATTACTCTCAACCATCATATGCTATACCTTATGCTACTAACTTTTCAACACAGTATGCAGCTAGTGATACTCATAGTTCGGCTCCACACCTTTACAATGGTTATAACCGACCAAGTGGAAATTCAGAAGGAGCTAATGTGCTTTTATCTAGTACTGCAGCCTATGGTACATCCCCTGTACAAGTGCAAAGTTTCGGCAACACGTCATTGCCGAAAGAAACAAAAAGCATTGGGGGGCATTCCTATGCAGGAGCACGTGATTGGAGGGAAGAATGTGCCACTGAGCTCAAGAAGCTTAATTTTATCTACCGAGAGCAACATAAGAAAAAATACACCGAGTTGACAATCATGAATACCGACTCCAAGAACGGAAGCAACGTTAACTCGGATGACATCAGCCCTGTCACGCTTGAAGAAGAAAACCGGCGAGAAATTAAGCGTGTGCTTGAAGAACGGAAGGCTGAGATGGTAAGATGGAAGTTGGCTGAATACCAGAAGACAAGGAACAACGCCATTAAAAAGACAACAACACCGAGCTGCTCCAACTCGGAGACAATAGCACAGAGTTGCTCCAACTCGGAGACAACAGCACTGAGTTGCTCCAACTCGGAGGCAACAGCACCGAGTTGCTCCAACTCGGAAACAACAGAGAACCGAGTTACTCCAGCTCGGAAACAAGAGCGTACTAAGTTGCTCACAATTCGGGAACAAACACACCAGTACTCGGACGACTCGTCTATTCCTTACTGCAGCAATCATGACGAGCTCTCCGAGTTAAAGAAACAAGAAAATGAAGCTCTGCGAGCCAAACAGAACAATGTTGACTCGGCTATTACCTTCGAGTTGGCTAATGAAGCCGAGTCATGCATACATACCGAATCCATTGAGCCTGCAGAGGAAGATTTCGTCAATGAGTCAGCCGTGTTTGGGTTTTCTGAATACAAGGGAGTTTTTGTGCTACCCTCTGAGTTCTGTGCTAAAGATGATGGGCATCAAAAGCAGAAAGACATGACCGAACAAGATTCAGTCAGCGATGAACATCAAGAGCTAGAAAGCGAGGCCGGACAATGTTTGGTTAACAAGGAACCTCCGAGTAATCCGGCACAACGGCTAGAAAAGGAAAATGAAGTGTTGGAGAATTATCCAGAAGAGGGGCAAAGTATTGTTCCCGTGCTAGCATCACATTCTCCCAACATCTTCAAGGAGGTATGCCTAACCAGTAGTTTACTCGCTTCTCGATCCGATCATAATTGTATTTTTGATGCATCTACTTTCATGATTTTAAGTAATATTGAAAGACCGATCAAGATGAGTAACTTGTCTGCTAGGAATAGTTTGTTCACTAATCATGCCAGTCAACATATCATACCATTCATAGAGGCTAGTAGTGAAATTATAACTCGAGACACTTATAACTCGGAGGTAAAGAACCTAGTCATTCATAGCTCGGAGATGACACACACCGAGCTACATCTAATTCGGAACAAACACCCACCGAGTTACAAGCCGAGTTATAATTTGTCTCAATCAAGGTTGTTCCCGTCATACAGGTTAAGCTTTATTTTCATATGGGCAACTTTGATTATTTCTTACTTGGCTTGCATTTGGTCTCGAATGAGACATATATGTTGTAACAGTTTTGGTTTCAGAAACATAAAGCCAAAGTTTGAATCTGTTGAGGAAACCGATGACAGCATAATTCTTTATTCAAAGTCATCGGAGAAAGAGTGTGAAACACAATGCATAGCCAAATGGGGTGATGCCAAATCTAAACCATTCATTTGCTTACTTCCAAAGCCGTTCTTACACCAAGATCGGCTAGAAAACAAAAAGTTTACCTTCAATCCAAACATGTGTGATCAGATCTTTGATTTGTTGCTGAAGAATGATTATATTAGAATTCTGGATCACCATGTCAAGCCATCAATCCAAGGGCGAGTGTATTGTAAATTGCACGAGTCATTCGAGCATACTTTTGAGGATTGCACCATGTTTCGACAGATAGCTAAATCGGCCATTAAAGGACGATTGAGACTTGTTGAAACAATAAGGGATGACCAGTCCGTTCCTATTAATCCTGATGGTAAAAGGGTATTGTATCAGTTACTGCAAGCCGATTCATTTGAAGATAAGAAGGTAAAAACTGCAAGTGATGGGATCAAGCTTTCAAGTACAGAAATTATTCATGAGCACAATGATGATATTCTTGAAGGCAAACGTTCTGTCAAGGTTACAATGAAGACGCCGAGTACTGGGGGGCAACAAGCAAATCCTAAGATCGATGCAAGGAAGACCAAAGGAGGCAAAGGATGGAATAAGCACAAGGGTAAAAAGCCGAAAGTCACTTTCGCGCAACTATTGGAAAAATATGAGAAGATAAATGAAGAGAAGAGTGCTTATCGGCCAAATAATTCAAAAGCATCAAGATCACCCCCTAGGCGCAAATCTGAAGACCGGTATTCGCAAAGTGGTAATTCCAATGCATCATATTCATATCCTTATTTTTGGCCGCCAATACCAACGTCATGGATACCTCCCTATGCTTATATGAATCCATATCCATCATGGGACGGGTGTGATACAAGGGAACATTATCCATCTCGTTTTGAATCACCTCGCCAAGATTATGCAGCTCCAAAAGGGTCTACATTTGATGAACAATTGCGTAACAGAGACCGGTTCACTCAAAAGGAATCGGCCAGGAGCTCAGGGAGGAAGAAAGAGGTGGTCAAGCAAGTCTACCAAGTGAAAAGAGATGGCCGAAAGGATGCTGTTTCAGACTCGGCTCCAAGTAATCAAAAGCCAGCCGAGAAAATGTTGGCTACAAAGGGCAAGGAAGTGAAACGAGTAACTTTCAAGGACCCAGTTGTGGAGTCAATACAAACCGAGCTGGAAGTACTCAAGGTAGGCAGAGAGTTGCCAGTGCATAAAGCAAGGTTACAGCCGGGACGCCCACTCATCTCATCACATTGGCAAGTGTGGCAGCTGAAACGGCTAAGAGCCGGTGAATTAGAGAAGAGAAACATGGCGTGGGTTCCCAAGCAAAGCTCTGCAAAGCTGACGGGGGTAAAGGAGGACGAGCAGGAAACCGAGCTCGGAACCAACCGAACTATTCGGAACCAGCTCGGAATCAGCCGAACTGTTCAGAAACAACCCGAAACCAATCGAGCTGCTCGGAAACAACTCGGAATCCATCGAGCAACTCAGAATTCACTCGGAACTGACCGAATAACTCAGAACCAACTCGGAATCCACCGAACTGTTCGGAACCAACTCGGTATGCACCAAACCACTCGGGACTCACCGGATTCAGAAGCAAGCCGTGTTGGTGAACAGGAATCGGTTCCAAAAGGAGTTGTTGCTAATGCGACACCCACCGAGTTGCACATACAAGCACGGCCGGATGTTGTATCATCGCGTAATATTCAGAAGCCTGAATCGGCCAGTATTACTCGGAAGCCTGAATCGGCTAGTGCTACTCGGAAGCCGAAATTGGCTAGTATTACTCGGAAGACTGAATCGGCTAGCACTACTCGGAAGCCTAAATCGGCTAGCACTATTCGGAAGCCTAACTCGGCTAGTACACATGATGAGTTGGCCGTAGGGAATCAAACAGAAAATGATGTGCAAGATGCTATTGTAACAAATACAACAAAAGTGAAGAAAGAAAAAGCATCTCATAAGAGATTAGGCCGAAGGTTTTCGTCCACGAAAAATAATCTTCGGTTAGCACATCGTTCATATTCTCCAACAATGCCATTGATACCTTTACCATGGAATTCATCCCCAGGTATGATTGGTTACCCTCCATGGGCTTATTTTGATCCATGGATGCAATACAATTTCTTACATCATGATAGGGTGTTACCAAATCACTACACATTTGATTAGTAATATTTTTGTTGATCATTCAAATGGCCGAAATATTTGATTTGTTATTTCATTTGTTTATTTCGGCTATACATGCTTTGGTGGATGAATTCTACATGTCACTTATTATAATGGCCGATATTTTTCTATCGTCCTAAGAATATGTCAATACATGGCCGGTGTAGTATTCTAACATCGTCCGTAGTTCGATTGGAAAGTGAGACAAGGTCTGTGCGCATGGAAATTTATATGCTTGCATGGAGTTGAGATATTATGACCGATGCCATTCAAAATATGTTGCGACCAATTCATAGCAAAATTGGTGAGTGGGCTTATGCTTTGCTTTGATATGATTTGGCCTACAAATCTTCCAAATTTATGAGAGGCCAAATCATTGTTAATTTTATTATTGAGCATCGGATTTATGACATGCATAATATTGATATTAACCTTGTCTCTCTATTACTATGGAGATTATGTTTTGATGGTTGAATTCATAACAATGGCCAAGGTGTTGGTGTTGTTTATATATCTCCTTATGGTGCTATTTTGTGATGCCTTATACCGCTTAAAATATTTATGCACAAATGATCAAAGCCGAATATGCATTGTTATTCGGATTGGAGTTTTTACTTGCTATAGGTACTATACATGTTGAGGCTTTTGGTGATTCGTTATTAGTAGTACAACAAATATCCAAAGTTTTTCAGTGTTTGGACGAATCACTTAATGTTTATCTTAATAAGTGTCTAGATATAATTTCTATTTTGGATTATTTTAACATTGCTCATATATCTAGACATGATAATTGGAGAGCAAATGAGTTGGCACAGCAAGCATCTGGCTATCATGTTGATCATGGCATGTTTTATATTTCTCAAAGGCCGATGACTAGCTTAGCCAATGAAGAGACCGAACCAGAGCTTACTGCTTCGGCCACTAACGAAAATTCTATTGCAGGTGGAAATCAAGACTGGAGGAAGCCCATTATTGATTACTTGCGTGATCCTAGTAAAAGGGTGGACAGGGCCGTTCGGCATAAGGCTTTCAAATATACGATGATAGATGATAATCTTTATCGCCGAACGGTGGATGATGTTCTTTTAAAATACTTGGATAAGGACCAAGCAAGAGTTGCTATGGGAGAGGTTCATGAAGGAATTTGTGGCACTCATCAGTCGGCCCCCAAGATGAAATGGTTGTTACGACGTGCTGGATTTTATTGGCCGACGATGATTAATGATTGCTTCAGGCAAAATCAAGGATTCAAGAAAACTCATTGTTGATTACCTGCAAGAACCTAGCAGAAGGGTGAACAATATGGTTCGGAGGATGGCTTTGAGATACATATCTATGGAACTTTATCACCAGATTGTTAATGAAATTGAGAGGGTTTCACCCAAGTTTGCATCAAAGATTCAAACAAGTAATGGCCGATATATACTTATCGCCCTAAGCACATGCAAAATGGCCGATGGAGTGTTGACATCGTTCCTAGAACCAACATGGTACAAGTTATTTTTCGGCACGCTTGCTTTGCCGAAAAACAGGGGGGCATGTGTTGACGCTCAAAAGTGGCACGGTCATAAAGAGTAGCTTGAAGTTATATCAAGATGAAGTCAAAATTATGATTGTAAATCACCATTGGATGACCCTTTTAGAGAAGATCAAAATTCATATGAAGATGGTCCAAGACGGAGCTCTTATGCAATAATTATGACAAGTTCAGAGATGCTCATGTTGACACCAGATTAAATAATGGCATGAAACTCAATTAAGATGGCCTCTTATGGAAAACGTTTCAACATGAAAGTTGTGCGTCTCGTCGAAACGGTTGATTTTGATATAAAAATCGTCTAAATCCGAGGTCATATGCAAAAGTTAGAGCCATCTGAGTGCGGCCCTGTCCCTCCAGGGCGGTAGTACCGCTCCCATAAGCGGAAGTACCGCTAAGCGGTAGTACCGTATTTTACTACCGCGTCTACTACCGCTTATGAAAATTCTTCTGGTATCCCGAGACCCTTACTCGGTAGTAGAGCGGTACTTAGCTATGCTCAGAGCGGTACTACCGCCCAGAGCGGTACTACCGTGCCCAGAGCGGTACTACCGCTTGCCGTCGCGCAGACTCGGGCAGATTTTGGAGAGTCCGGGTTTGGATAGCGTTTTTGACCCTTTGGAAGGAAATCTAGGACGTGAATTGATGTAATTTCTTGTAAGGAAAGCCTAGATGAATCCTTTGCTTGTACGGGAAGTCCAACCCCCTCTTAAATAGAAGAGGTGATGGCCGATTGAACAACACACAATCGATCTATCAATACAATTTACCTTTACTTTTTGTTTTTCTACTTTTCTTCGCCGATGTTCTAGCCACCCTAGGGCTCGGTTTATCTTTGTTGCTTTGCTCGAAAAGCATCCGTCCCTCGCCACGAAAGCGCGCGGATTACCTTTGTTGCTTTGCTCGGAAAGCATCCGTTCTCCTCTTCGAAATTGAGGAACCCTCTTTGTTACTTTGCTCGGAAAGCATCCGCCCCTCGCCGCGAAAGTGCGGGGATTGTCTTGTGTTGGCGCGGTGCGATTTTCCTCGCCAACAGGTTGTACACTCATCGTATCACTTATTATCGCATCTTCCCGTTGATCTCATAGAGTCTCACTTTATATTAGAGACAGTGCCAAAGTTAATGTTGTGCGCTTTGTCCCGCTTCAGCCTCGCTGTCGTCCACCTCACCGGAGCTGCTCCGACGACGGAAGCGTCCATCACAACAGAGCAGTTCCCTCGGCGCCGCCTCCAGATGCCTCAGATCTTCTTCCCCGCCTCAGATAGCCACCGCAACCACAACACCCTCAGCGACTAACCAGAATATGTTGAGGTCGACACGGCACCACGAAAGAGTTATCACTTTTTATTGTACATGTCCATCCCTTGCAGTTTTACTTCAGTTATAGACAGGTCTCAAGGTAAACTTTTTGTGTGGTTTGTCCCGCTTCTGCCGCTCCTCGTCCACCTCACCCGAGCTGCTCCATCGATGGAAGCGTCCACCGTGCCTGAGATGCTACATTTTGACTAAGTCAAGTGGGCTTAAGCAGGCCTTTGATTGGACTGACCTTTTTAACTAAGCGGGCCACTGTTGGGCCATGCCACGTGTCATTGTTTCATAGGCGCATATCATCCGTTGGATGTACGACACTTGTCACAAGGTAGAGCTGACGTGTGGCTCCGTTGGCAAATGAGAAGCCAACACGTAGAAAATCGTCATTGGTCGACGTTTTTAACGGGTATCGGATCCGGAACCCGCACCCGATAGCTTAACAAATGTGGATCTAGCTTTCAACAGCGTAGACCACATTATGAGAGATGTTGACCCGTTACGGTGGCTGTCACGCGTCGGTTAGCCTTGACGAAAACACTTCATGACGCGTCATTTATCACCATGGAAGTGCACACTTCCATGATGAAAGAGTGATTATTGTCATGGAAGACATCCCCGACAGCACATGTATGACTATCTTGATTCTTTCATAAAACCGTTACGGATGTACATGAGTGATAGAAAACATGACCTACTGTGACAAACGCGTATCATCACGGATGTGTCTTTTTTTTGTAGTGGATCCACTTTGATCCAAGGGCTCTAGATGAGCCAAATCCAATCCCAATACCTCCCATGGTGGCCAAGGAAGTCATGAGAACAAATGGGAACAAAATCCACAAAGAACCGCATCTAATCTGGGTGACTTCAGCCTTTTCTGGGCTTGGTACGACCGCCGGTATGTGAGCGCGGTCGTGCCGAACATCGTCTTTTGCTTTGGACTACTTTAGTAAATCGACCGGCATTTCTTTATACGAACTCAAATTTTGACATTCTTGGGCTTGTTGGATTTGTATGAACGACGCCGATGCACCTGTAGTGTTGGATATTCAACTTGAGCACTTTGAAAAAATTCATTTTGACACTCCAAAATGCATGGCTGGTACCTGAAATTATTGGTCCTAACCTTGACCTTTTTCATCGTGTTTCGTCCATGGTTTCCCCAAAACACCTATACACACAATAAACAAAGAAAACTAATAAAAAACATAAACTATGCAATGCTCACAATGAAAAGTGTATAAACCGGGAATCATGCATAATGGACATGTAATTGGCTCAGTAGGACAGATGATATACGGAGATAATATTCAACAAATGAGCTCCAAAAATGCGTACAAAATAGAGCCATCAACATGAAAATATAATAATGACTATATTATTGCCTCTAGGGCATATTTCCAACAATAATACCATCATAATATTGCAGAGGTAGTGCCTTAAAATCACACTGGAATTCATGACCATCTGCGAGCAGTCCATTTGCACCGAGGAATAACTTAGTGAAAGTAGATGTCCACCACCAGCTATACGAACCTTCTGCATCTTAGGTAGTGGCTCTTGTCCTAATAGTTGTGTTGCCAAGCGAGCACTGGCGAAGGAATGAGAACTGCCAGAGTCTATTAGGAAGGCCACTGTACGCTCAGCTATCTTACAATATAGGTGAATGGCACTAGTGGCACCATTTGTTCTTTGAGTCTCGAAACAGGCTTTTGCCTCGCTTTATATATAAAGCAACAACACCAAATTACACGGCGAAACGATACAATGTGGTGAGGTGGCCCTCTGACACAGCAGATCCCTCATAACTGGACAACATAACCGCACACGACTACGTGGCCGAACAACTAAGCACAGGACGACCAGATTACAATGCGACGACATGACCTAAGACACCTAGCCGCCACGACAACGCCCTCGGGAGGGGAACGCAGGCACCGCCGCTGCCGAGCCCAAAAGGACAAGGGTTTTCACCAGGAGACTCGCCACAGAGAGAAGAATCACAACGACGTCTCTGCTGACAAAACCATAAGGTCAATATTGTTGCCCTCAGAATCAACATTGTCAACTGAACAGAATTCAAGCATTTCTTGGACAATATGCAGCTGAACAGTAGTACCGCACTTGTGATCTTTTCCCCATCGTTCACCACAGATGAAGCAAATCCCCTTTGCTCTTGGGTAAGCCTTCAATGTTGCCAGCTTGTCACCTCCAACAGGGCTGCTCTTGAAATTGTCATTGTTCTTTGGCTATTCAGGAATTCGAGTGCTGGCTTGTTTGCTCTGACAATAAGATGAAGAAGTAGCACTGGACCGACGACTGGGCGAATAACAGTCAGCATCAAACTCCCCCATCTCCTCTTGCACAACAACAATAGAATACGCAGCATCTGAATCGGCGGGCCTTTGAACAACAACAATCATACGAACATTGTATCTTAAACCATCTACAAATCTAGTCGTATAATGAGGCATATCAGTATCAGGCTCATAGGCTGTCAACTGGTCCATAAGTTCAGAAAATGGTCCGATGTATTCTTCGACAGATCCAGTCTACTGAAGACGATACAAACAACGCGCTAAGGATTGATGTTGATTTCGCCCAAATCGATGAGGCACAGCAGGACAGAAATCCTCCCGTGATGCTCTAACGAACTTATGTTGAACAGAGGAAAGCCAGCGTGATGCTGCTCCCAAACTGCGTCGCCGCTACCTCGATCCATAGATCCGGATCAGTGTTGAACATTTCAAAAATTCGAAGTAGTCGACGCACCTAGTTTGCCACATTTTTGGGTTCTCACCATCGACCCGAGGAAAATCAACCAAAGGCGGTTTTCCATGGCCCGCCAAGGATGACGATCCACTCCTCCTCTCCCTTTGCAACATACTAGAGAATGACGAATTGGGGCGTGGTAATTCGGTGACACCTCTTGCCGGAGGAGGGATGTAGGCGCCGAGGTGCCCAATCCCGTCCCCCGTGTCACCGTGGACGAATGGTGCCCATCCGGGCCGGTCTCCACTGCTCCACATGGCATCCTGACGAGTCGATCCGCATTGCCAACGTGGGAGGCGAGACCCTTGACAGCACGAAGCTCCTGGATCTGCTTGAGGAGATCCGCTTCTGCACCGTCGGTATAGGCTTGCATGTCATTGACGATCATGCCGACCGCCTTGTCCATGACAACACCGACGGAGCGCGCCACGGCCGCATCGAGCGTGCTACCCACCGCCGCGATGATGAGCTCATTGAGCTCCTTCTGGTGGCGTTGGTGCGCCGCCTCGCTCGCCTGCTGGATCGTCTTGTAGATCACCTTGCCCTCAGGATCAGGAGTGAGCAACATGGGATTGGGGAATGAGCTATGGCGGAATTCGACTTGCTCCAGGCTATTTGTTCTGTTCCGGTTACAGGTAAGCTACAGCTACGGCCATTTGTTCTGTTCCGGTTACAGGTAAGCTACAGCTACAGAAAGAGACAAGCTAACGGCTCTCAGCTGTGTACAAATTCGCCAGGTTCTACGTTTTTTTTTTACGGGTAATTCGCCAGGTTCTACGTTACACCACGCACGGGTGTATATACCCTTCACTTGCACACCCAATCCTTGGTTGTGTAGCGTGTCGACGGCACCCGGGCCCTCCTGTCAGGCAGGGTCTTCCCTCCCGCTTCAGCAGCCTCGGCCGGTTCCTTGTCAGTGGTTGCAACTTGCAAGGTTAACAGAGGGACCGGCAGCGCCAGCAGACGGCATCAGCGGCGCGTGGCCGGCGTCCTGGCACCAGTCGCCGATCCTCGTAGAGGTCTCCATCGATCGGCTGACGCCCAAGCTGCATGTACTACATACAAAGCAAACAAAATATTTGAACTGGCAGAAGCCTTGCAAAGTAAGGAAATTGGAGAGGAACCATTGAATCATCCATGGTGGGCATCCCAATGGCCAGGTCTAGTCATACCTCAAACCCAATGACGCCATGCCTTGAACTGGATGATAAAAATAACAAGGGCAAAACATCATTGGAGATAACAGCAGTTGGCATAAGTATACAGCAACATGGAACCAATCGCGATAGTTCATCATTGCTGCAATGAAACGTATTTATGGCATGGTTTGCTGTTGCTGTTCCTAAAGGGGTCCTTTAGATTCCTTGCATATTTTTTTGCTGGGAAGGTTTGCATTGGATTGTATCCTGTCAAGAGAACACGGATCAGAATATAGTACGTCGTATGAAACCAAGTTGTTCCAAATGAACATTGCAAATGGAGGTGCAAAACCAAGTTGTTCCAAATAAACATTGTAAATAGATAGAGGTGCGACTGACCAGCGAACCGGAGAACAACAGTTGAAAGTAACATAGACCAGTTGGTGAGCTACTGAACAACAGGTGCATGCACAACTATAATTTCTTCATATCGAACTGCAGCGCGGTCACGTTTTGTTCTTCAGAAAAGGATGGTGCTCTGGTTGAGCCCTTGTGAAGCTGTGGTTTACCATTCAGCAATGCATCTATCTTTTTTGGTAGTGTAGCTGCACTGAGTTAGCATATCTATTGTTTTTTCTTGAAAAATAATGTCAGTTCGTTCACTTGGTAGACCATTAGTGGTTCAGGGGTGAAGTGTAAAATTTTGAGCACTAGCTCCTTCAGTTTTGCCCTGTACCTAAATTGAGTTACAAGGTAACAGTCACAATTTACAAGCTGTGACAGTCTGGCGCTTTATATAACTAACAGGCAGTTCAGATCAATGTTCAATCTTTTTTGACCATACAAAGCAATGAAACTTGGGATATACAAATATACAAGTACAATGTAGGATTTCCATGTTTTCAGTTACACCTACCCGGCTCCTAGATTGGAGTTGTATGATTATATCGTTATGTAGTAGCTGAAAACCACAGTATAACTAGGGCTCAAACTCAACATTATATATGTTCCAGCAATAAATGTCTATGTATTGAGCAAGAAAGAGTAACTTTTTCTCTTCAGCAACTAATTATTACGAATGAAAGCTATACATTGAGAAGGTAAGCCATACCAAGCAAAGCAGTCAATCGCCCAGGCAATGTGTTCAAATGTTGGTTCCGCTTGTTCAAACACACTTCATCCTTCGGAAACATTCTATACCTAAATTACATTACAAGGTAACAGCCACAATTTACAAGCTGTCAAAATCTGGCGGTTTATAAGCAAAAGCTGCTAATTAACAGGCTGTACTCTACTTCTACATTTCTCAGACCAATGTTCAAACTTCTTTGACTAAACAGGCAATGAAACTTGGGATAACTCATATATATACAAGCACAATGTAGGATTTCCATGTTTTCAGTTAGATTGGAGTTCTATGATTATATCATTATGTAGTCACTTCAGATCAAGGGCTGTAAAGTGCAGCTCGACAAATTAACCACAATATAACTAGGGATCAACATTATATATGTTCCAGCAATCGAGCATCCATGTATTGAGCAACAATGAGTAACTTTTTCTCTTAGCCAAGTTATTATTCGAAATGCATATTTATGTAAAGGTTAAAATGGAGAGCTTATTTTGGATCTTTCAGAAGACAACAGCAGTATGTATTTCAATACTAATAACACTTATGCAGAGTATTTGTTTGAAAGAACGTAATTGCAGTAAATGAAGGTTATTAGTTAATGCAGAACTAGTAAACATTCAGTCTGCCAACACTGGTATTAAGGCTTCATCTGCCTAAGTTTGTTATGTGTGCTCCTGCCAAAAAACGTAACTAGGTCCTCTACCAGAAGAACCCCAGGGTTACAACTATTTCCAAATCACCGACGCGTCTTTAAAAAAAAAACAGGTAAATCTTGGCATTCCCAAGTATCAATGCAACTCCTTCTGCAGACATATCTTGTCCTAAGAAGCCAACTTGCCATCATTCAGACTTCACACCTGATGAACTCAGCATTTAAATGGTTCCACAACTTTTCCAGTACCAACTCATGGTGTTTACGAAACTTTCCAGTGTTCTATACATTCTTCAGATATTACAGAATATTGCCGTAACTTACCCAGATGTATTCCTTACACTTCTTCATCAAGTTCATTTAGTATGGATAAGCACTTATTAAACCAAGGAACATGCCAGTAACTTGCACAATCCAGGCAGTTGTGAACGCAGTCTTGGGAATGTCTTTTCATCAGATCTTCAATTGGCACCACCAACTTCATAGAAAAAGACATTCGAAAACACATAATATAAATAGACCCATCCTTGAAAACTTTCAACAGCTAGAGTATCACAAGAAAAAGATAGTAACTGTGCAGCAACTTCTTGGTCAAAGGTGGAGGTTTGGCTCAGCTCAGCGAGTATCTTACCGAGCTTCCTTGGTTGTATCTTAGTGTCAACATCTCTTTCCCAGCTGCTTCTCGGCGTGATTGAAAATGTAAGGACATGTATAGTGTGTATCACTGTTTGCTTAACCGATAGCTTTTGGTGCGGCAGTCTTAACGCTTCTGGCGCTTCTGAGGGCATTTCTTGGCTTTGTGGCCTTCTTCATTGCATGTGGAGCATATAAACACTCGTGTTGGACAGCTCCTGGCCCTGTGCCCTTCCTGACCACAGCTAACACATCGAACAACCGATGTCGGCTTCATTTCTGATGATTGTTTAGCAGTACCAGGGTTCTGTTCTTCCAATACTTTGGACATGTTGGAGGGTGTAGCTATAGTGCTGCTCTCTTCTACTTCTTTTGACGCGCTGCCAGATAAAGCTCCGAACCTCTGCGGACACATACGGGCATAGTGACCTTCTTCACGGCATGTAAAGCACATCCTTTTCTTCCCTTGTGTTTTTGTTTTACATGTTTCAACCATTGGACTAGACTTGTTAGGGGGCAGTACTTTTGCTTTTGAGGGGCAACATCGATCGTACAATATCGGCTTCATTTCTGATGATTGTTTAGCAGTACGAGTATCAGGGTCCCGTTCTTCTAATTCTTTGGACAGGTTGGCGGATGTAGCTATAGTGTTGCTCTCTTCAAATTCTTCGGACAGGTCGGGTGATATTGATCTGCTGTTCTGAGGACACTGAAAAGCAAAGTGCCCTTCTTCACGACATGTAAAGCATATTCTTGTCCTTGCGTTGTATGCGCTGACTATTGGACTAGACTTGTTGGTGGTCAGTACTTTTCCTTCTGATTTTGCGGAACACTTGGCAGGTGTAGATGATGGGTTGCGTTGTTCTGATAGTGCAAGCCGCAGAGCAGCTTGGAAGTTCTCTCTCTGACCCTTAAATGCCGCAGTCAATACTGAATTCAAGGGGCACTGAGCAAGATTGTGATCCTGACATTCACAAATAAAGCATTTAACTTCGCTCAACCGGCACTCTCCGTCCTCATGATACTCGTCGCAGCTTGAGCAACCGAGACCATGTGTACTGGTACTATGGCCTATCTCTCCACAGCGGGTGCAAGCGCGATTCTCCGACTTGTTCTGCTGGCAACACCACATGCTACAGTGGCCATTTTTGCTACAGACTGTGCAAATGATTTTGTGCTCTTGATCCTTGAAACGGCAGTTACAACTGTAATGTCCTTCCTTGCCACAGACCAAACAAGTGATTACCCCGTTCTTTTTGTCCTGAAGGTACCTACTTTCTACATCTTGTTGGTATGGGCTGGACGTCAGAAAGAATCGATCTCCTGAAACATGGAAATCATTTTGCCTCCCTGGCGAGGGGGTGAGTGAACCACCATTCCATGGAGGCCTCTGTTGCGGATAGTGGCCTTGGTACCCAAAGGAATGCCATGCGATGTGCTTCGCTGTATGTTCATGTTGGTTCTTCCACTTTCTTTTTGACCCGATTTCCTGACTCTTGGCAGATGATCCATTGGTTTTCATCTGAATTAATTGTTTCTGAACAGGGGTAACAGATAAGAGGGGAAAACATGAGACAAGGAAGAAAATGTAGTTTGATGATATTCTAGACGCTGCTGTGTAGATGCAACAGAATATAGCCCATACAGCTAAAGAGCATCCGCTGATGTGCATGCAAACAAACAATGCCTCAACTATATAGTATAGGTGCAAAACAAATGCCTCAACCATATACTTGTGTTTGAGCAGAGGTGTTGATATCCTCCTACTGCCGATGCGAAAAATCTAACATGTGAAGAGAGAGACTGTAACAGCATAACTCTGTGATGTACAAAGCTCTGTCCTTTGCAAAGAAAGAAACGACAACAGGGCACTTGCTTCAGGAGCAGCCAATTTTGCTTGTTTTGTGCTGCCAGAAGCTACTAAAAAGTGACGGATGAACAAATAGGATTCAAGACCTAATCATGAGGTAGAAGAAGAGAGTTCAGTGGGACTGCTCTGGCCGGTAGGCTTGGAATTCAATCGCTGTTTCAACCTACCGCATGCACCAAATCACCTACTGCCTAATAATTAGATAAGGCGAGATAATCGATCTAAATGGAAGGGGAATGGATCAAGAAAAGACGAGGGGGGTCCACGGGGACACGGGGGCGCAAGGCCTACTACCTGAGGGCAGGGTAGCGGGTAGCGGGGAGCAGGAGAAGGGAACCCCGGCGGCGGCGACGACGGTGGTGAATTGGTGGCGGCGGGGTCAACAACCGGACTTCTCTGCTGCTTTGGTTGGGGGAATTGAAGCAAGCAAAAGCAGGCAGTGGGGAATTACCTTTTTTCGGTTCCTTCTTCTCGTCCGTTGGTTCGGCTTGGAGGCCCGGGTGAGTTGTGTAGGTCTAGGCCGAGGTAGAGAATGGGAATTTTTTTTTCGAGAAACTTTCAATCCATTCATTTTTAATCATGACAGTACAAGAACAACATAGGTAATAAAAATTACAACCATGTTCGTGGACCACCTAGCGACGACTACAAGCACTGGAGCGAGACGAAGGCGCGCCGCCGTCATCGCCCCTCCCTCATCGGAGCCAGACAAACCTTGTTGTAGTAGACAGTCGGGAAGTCGTCGTGCTAAGGCCTCATAGAACCAGCGCACCAGAGTAGCAACCATCGCCGATGAAGAAAGTCGTAGATCAGAAGAATCAAACCTGTAAACACCCAAACGAAGACGAACAAAGACCGGATCCAAACAGATCCACCGAAGACTAGCACCGACCGAATCCCGCGAGATCCGACGGAGACATACCTCCACACGCCCACCGACGATGCTAGAAGCATCATCGGGGCGGGGATAGAACGTGGGAGACATTATTCCTATTAAGGGACATCGCCGCCGCCACACAGCCCCAACTAAGACGCTGAACCTAACAAGAACGAGAACGGGGTCGCTCCCGCCGACGAGGGGCCGAGATCCTCCGCACCTCCATGGCCTAGAGGCCATCGGAGATTGGGCAGACCGGAGGCGGCGCCGACAGGAGGAGAAGAGTTTTTTCTTGTGGAGGAGGAAAGAGATGCCCCGTTAATTTCTTAGGGAATGGGAATTTAAGGGGTACGTGACATATAATCCATTGTTTGGTTGAAGGGCAAGGGAATTGAAGTGGGATAGAGAAAGGGAATTAAGGAGGTCAATTTCTACGTATCTCTTCCCAGCCTTCCCCTATTAATTCACGTGGGAAGTTATTTTCTCTTAAATTCCCTTTCCTAATTCCCACCAAATATCAAACATGGGATTAGACTAAAATTCAACTTCCCATGCCTAGTCCCCTACTAAAATCCTACATGTAAACTCCCATTCCCTTTCCTCATTCTAGCCAAACACGCGGTCTGGGTTAGAGCAGAGTGGGCAAATCCGTAAGCAAATACGTGCCTCTCGCGGAAGCAAAACCGCACCGCTCGCGGAAGAAAAAAAACGTGTTTTTTTCGTTTTCGAGAGGCACCGCTGTGCCTCTCGCGGAAGCAAAAACGTGCCTCTCGCGGACGGGGAAAAAAAGAAAACGCGTTTTTTTTTCGTTTCCAAGAGGCATGGCCGTGCCTCTCGCGGAAGCAAAAACGTGCCTCTCGTGAAAGGAAAAAAAAGAAAACGCGTTTTTTTCGTTTTCGAGAGGCACGGACGTGCCTCTCGCGGAAGCAAAAATGTATCTCTCGTGAAAGCAAAAACGTGCCTCTCACCGAAGCAAAAAGGGAAAAAGAAAACGCGTTTTTTCGCAGAAGCTAAAAAAGACCGGTGAAAAACCAAATAGCCGAAAAAACCTGAAAAAAATCGTCTAAAAAGCCGAAAACGCGTGCGAAAAAATAAAAAATAAAATCCGGAGGGAGCGACCAGAGCGCGACACATGTCGGCCACCCCAAGTGATCGTTGGGAGGCTCCCGAAGGAGTGCTCGTCAACTAGTTGCTCTCGCTTTATGTACATTTCGGCATTTCCTAAACAAACCGGCGCGCACCCCCGCAGCATCCTGGGCTCGGCCCATTTTCTCTTTCTCAACTTTAAAAAATGTTGAGGGTGGTGACATTAGAACTCGGGACCTCTCTGTTTCCTTCAAAGGGAGTAACCAACTCAGCTGGCTGAGCCGCTATGCCTACTAATACTTCTTTATTTTCTTATTCTCGGCCTCCCAGACTCTTTTTTTTTTTGGTTTTTGTTTGGCCGATTTTTCATTTGTTTTTACTCGGTTTTTTTTCTGTTTTCTGTTTCTTTATTCTTGTTACTTTTTTATTTTTTTGCAAAAATAGTGAACTTTTTCAAATTCGAAATTTTTTCAAATCGTTAACTTTTCTTAAATTTGTGAATTTTTTTTTGTAATCCGTGAATTTTTTTCATTTTCGTTAACTTTTTCTCAAAATTGATGAATTTTTTTTAAATTTTCAATTTTTTTTTATCATGTCGATGAACTTTAATTCAAATTTGTGAACTTTTTTTCAAAATATGATGAATTTTTTTAAATTCGTGAATTTTTTATTCAAAATTAATGGACTTTTTTTGAATTCTTGACTTGTTTTTCAAAATCAAAGAACTTTTTCTCAAAATCGTTGAACTTTTTAAAAAATTGATGAACTATTTTCAAATGGAAGAACTTTTATCCAAAATCAATGAACTTTTTTCAAATGGACGAACACTCTCAAACTCTTAATCTTTTTTCAGAATCATGAATCTTTTTTGGAATTTGTGAACTTTTTTTCCTAGATCCATGATTTGTTAAAGTCAATTTCCAACTGGTCAACGCTTGATGGGTCAGCAGTTGACCGGTGTGAACGAAGCGGCTGCGTATCCTAGCGAATGATTGCGTGACTGAGCGAGCGACCAGCAGCACTTTATTGCGCCGGCCCACGGCAGCGGCTGCGTGAGCGCCAGCTTCCAAAATTGGCGCCTGAAGCGCTGTATAGGCGCTCCCGTACATTTCATATGCGGCGCGTTCGGGATGGGCCGGCCCTTCTAAAGATTGTAGCGGGAGAAGTTGGTTCCGATTTTGGGAAGCTTCCCAACCTTTTTTTTTGTTTATTCCTAGACCGGTTTTCTTTGGTTTTTTTCCTTTTAGATTTTATTTTTCTTTTATTTTTACCCATATGCATGAACTTTTTTCAAATCAATAAACTCTTTTTTCAAAATCGATGAACTTTTTTTAAAATTGATGAAATATTGAGAAATTTGTGGATTTTTTTTTTCAAATTGATGCAATTTTTTTCAAAAACAAATGAACTTTTTTATTTTTTTTGTGAACTTTTTTTATAAATCGATGAACCATTTTTCAAAATCGATGAACTTTTAAATTTTTTGTGAACTTTTTTCAAAATCGATGATATTTTAAAAAAAATTCATTAACTTGTTTTGAACCCATGAATTTTTTTGAATTTGTGAATGGTTTTTAGTTCCTAATTTTTTTAAAACACGTATTTTAAAAAGTCAACTGTCAATCGGTTGATGATTGATCGGTCAACCGCGACCTGTTAACTAGGGAAAACCGGTGCTGACAGGTGTGCGTGATGGGCTGACCCACGAAGGGTGCGCGTGAGCGCCGGTTCCCCTCCCTGGCGCTTAAGGCGCCAAGGAGGAGGCCTCTTGCTTTCTGGGTGTGCTTCAGATTCGTGTGCCATGTGAAAAAAATGTGAACGAGCAAGAGAATCATCAACACCCAACACAAATTAACTATAGTAAAAAACTAATCCCTCTTAATTTGGATTAGATGGAGTACTTGTGAACTAATAAGCGTATCTATGACCACATTGGACAAATCTGACGCCTCAAATGTCCACGAATGCGTCTGGTCAATGTCCGAGCGTGGGACCTTCTATTTGCCACATTCTATGGAAAATAGAGTAGCGACGCACACAGGGGAGCACAAACTGGGCCAGAGAGCGACGGCGGTGGCGCCACGACCTAGATCCGAAAGGAGATCCGGAGCCGCCGCCTGCCTGTGCGGAGAACCATATCTTCTTCTTGTGCGGTGTGGACGGCGTAGGAGGAGAGAGCACCGAAGAGGCTGTGAGCGGGGAGGAGTGGTGCGGTGTGGTTGGGATGGCGCCAGAGCCTTGCTTAAATAGGTGCGGTCAGGCTAGCAGACAGGAAGCTAGCTTCAATGCGGCGTCGAAGTAGGCTTTTCAGTCGTCGTGTCGGCATTGAAGCGATGCTGCCCGGTCGTCTGGCCGCGTCGCTATGACTGACATAAATGTCGTGTGGAGTCATATCCGCTCTGAATGTGCGGCGACTGCTTCACGCGGAGAGGGTTCTTCAGGGTGGGAGTGGCGGCGATGACGGTCTGGATGGTCACAAAGCCCCCTTGATTTACGTCGAGTTTATGAGATTTCGGATATCCGAACATGTCCATTCGAAAACGTTGGTTCAACGTTTACGGACGATTTGAGGGTCCGCGTGCGAGATGCCCTTAGGGCATCTCCAACGGTGACTCGCAAATTTCCTCCCGCATCCGTCCGCAGACGCGGGGGGGGGGGGGGGGGGGGGGGGGCAGTCTGAGGACACGAATGTGGGAGGCCGCCATCCAACGCTGCCCGCATACAAACCGGATAAAATTCATGCAAACTCGGCCGGATTTCATACAAACCGGACGAAAACGTTTACATTTTGGACATATGTTAACTAAAAAGGTAAAACTATGTGCACGACGATCGCGTGGAGCTCCACTCCCTTGACACGGATACACTACCCTAGTCTACGGCCGGCCGCGGCAGATCCCTTTGTCTTCCCCATGTCCGGCAACCCGCTCACCAGACTACTGGGAGCCGTGGAGGTATATTCTCCCCCGTATCTTCCCTATGTCCGGCTGCGCCGCTCATCGGACTGGCAAAGAGGGTGCTTCAGCCGGAGGGGAAGGGAGGCGCCTCCGCTTCCGTGGAGCCCAGGCGGGGGTCGACGATGGTCTGCGCTGAAGAAACGGGCAAGTCACCGGCTGTGCAAGCCGGCGACGCGCTGACGGTGGCCTTCCTGGGACCCAAGCGGCGGCGGCCTCGCGTGTTCTACTTTCCCTCAATGTTGGGGCGGACGCGGACGCCACCGACTCGTCAATCTCCACGCAGCCGGCTTCTTTCTCTGCCGGCAGGGCGCGGTTACGCGCACGTTGACAGCGGATGACGCGGTCGCAGGCACGCCCCCCCCCCCCCCCCCCCAATGTATTGAGCAAGGATGAGTAACCTTTTTCTCTTCGGCAAATCGTTATTCTAAATGCATGTTATGAAATGGTTAAGTGGAGAGCTTATTGTGAATATTTGAGAAGACAACAGCAGTACGTATTTCGATACAAATAACACTTATACAGAGGATTCGTTTGAAAGAAAGTAATTGCAGTATTCTGAAGGTTATTAGGGCATGACCAATGCATAGCCCTAGGGTGATGCTCCGCAGACCATGTAGGATCGGATGTCAGAAAAAGTAGTTTTAGATGGAGCAGCGGGATCCTCTGCAGGAGGTGGGTGCTTGGGAAGAAAAAGTGTAGTCCGATGCATAAAGCTGAAAAGGTTGAAGTGAAGAGTAGGGATGCATGTGGAGTGAAAGTCTACTTTATATTCTTTGATGAGGCCCACTAGTAGTAGCTTGCATTGGAGAGAAAAAAACAATATAGATGCCTTAAACTACTTTTTTTTCACGGGACATCTGTATCCATATGCCACCATTGTACATGCCCTTAGTTACTGCAGGACCAGTAAGTATCCCGTACACTTGTTCATCAAGTACATGAAGTATGGAGAAGCATTTACTACCAAGGAATATGCCAGTAAACTTGCACAATGCAAGCGGTTGTGAATCCCATCTTGGGAATGTCTTCTCATCAGATCGTCAATTGGCACCAACATCATCTCAGAAAAAGACATTCCGAAAACACATCATATAACTTTCAACCGCTGAGTATCACAAGAAAAAGACGGTAACTGTGCAGTAACTTTTTGGTCAAGGGAGGAGGTCTGGCTCAGCTCGGTGAGTATCTTTCCCGTTGGTTGTATCTTCAGTGCCAAGATCTCTTTCCCAAGCTGCTTCTCGGCGTGATTGAAAATGTAATGACATGTATAGTCATTAGGAGTACCACTGTTTGCTTTACCGATAGCTCTTGGTAGAACAGTCTTAACGCTTCTGGTGCTTCTGAGGGCATTGATTGGCGCAGTGGCCTTCTTCCTTGCAACGGAAGCATATAACCACTCGTGTTGGTGTGTTGTCTGCTGTAACCAAAGGACTAGACTTGTGGACAGTCAATAATTGATATTTCAAGGGACACTTCTTGGCCCTGTGCCCTTCCTCACCACACCTTACACATCGGACATTCGATTTAGGCTTCATTTCTGATGATTGTTTAGCAGTACCAGTATCAGGGTCCCGTTCTTCTAATTCTTTGGACAGGTTGGCGGATGTAGCTATAGTGCTGCTCTCTTCAAATCCTATGGACAGGCCGGGGCTGTTCTGAGGACACTGAAAGGCAAAGTGACCATCTTCACGGCATGTAAAGCAAATTGGACTAGACTTGTTGGCGGTCAGTACTTTTCCTTCTGATTTTGCGGAACACTTGGCAGGTGTAGATGATGTGTTGCCTTGTTTTGATAGTGCAAGCCGCAGAGCAGCTTGGAAGTTCTCTCTCTGACCCTTAAATGCCTCGGTCAATGCTGAATTCAAGGGGCACTGAGCAAGATAATGATCCTGACATTCACGAATAAAGCACTTAACTTCGCTCAATCGGCACTCTCCATCGCCATGATACTCGTCACAGCTTGAGCAACTGAGACCATGTGTACTGGTACTATGCCCTATCTCTCCACAGCGGGTGCAAGCGCGATTCTCCGACTTGTTCTGCTGGCAACACCACATGCTACAGTGGCCATTTTTGCTACAGACTGTGCAAATGATTTTGTGCTCTTGATCCTTGAAACCGGAGTCGCAACTGTAATGTCCTTCCTTGCCACAGACCAAACAAGTGATTACCCCGTTCTTTTTGTCCTGAAGGTACCTACTTTCTACATCCTGTTGGTATGGGTTGGACGTCAGAAAGAACCGATCTCCTGAAACATGGAAATCTTTTTGCCTCCTTAGCGAGGGGGTGAGTGAACCACCATTCCGTGTAGGCCTCTGTTGCGTATGGTGGCCTTGGTACCCAGAGGAATGCCATGCGATGTGCTTCGCTGAATGTTCATGCTGGTTCTTCCACTTTCTTTTTGAGCCGATTTCCCGACTCTTGGCAGATGATCCATTGGTTTTCATCTGAATTAATTGTTTCTGAACAGGGTAACAGATAAGAGGGGAAAACATGAGACAAGGAAGAACATAGGTTGAGAAGTAGGATAAAATGATTGATATTCTAGAGGCTGCTGTATGGATGCAACAAAATATAGCCCATAGAGCTAAACAGCATCCACTGATGTGCATGCATACAAACAATGCCTCAACGATATAATATAGGTGCAAAACAATGCCTCAACCATATACTTGTGTTTGAGCAGAACTGTTGATATCCTCCTACTGCCGATGCGAAAAATCTATCATGTGAGGAGAGAGATTGTAACAGCATAACTCTGTGATGTACAAAGCTCTGTCCTTTGTAAAGAAAGAAAATACTAAACAGGGCAATTGCTTGATGCTTCAGCAGCAGCCAATTTTGCTTGTTTTGTGCATTGTGCTGCCAGAAGCTACTAAAAAGTGACGGATGAACAAATAGGATTCAAGACCTAATCATGAGGTAGAAGAAGAGGGTTCAGTGGGACTGCTCTGCTCGGTAGGCTTGGAATTCAATCGCCGTTTCAACCTACCGCATGCACCAAATCACCTCCCGAATTAGATGCAGGCGGGATAATCGATCTAAATGGAAGGGGAATGTATCAAGAAAAGACGAGGGAGATACACGAGGAGCGTGAGGCCTACCTGAGGGGATGGGAGTGGGTAGCGGGGAGCAGGAGAAGGGAGCCCCGGCGGCGGCGGCGGCGGCGACGACGACGGTGGTGAGCTGGTGGCGGCGGGGTCAACAGCCGGGCTCCTCTGCTGTTTTGGTTGGGTGTTTTTCGGGAATTGAAGCAGGCAAGCAGGCAGTGGGGTAAACAAGAAGCGGAATTACCTTTTTTCGGGTTTGTTTTTTTCGGTTCCTTCTTCTCGTCTGCAACTGCGATGCAAGAAGCGTGGGCCGTCGCGTTGGTTCGGCTTGGCGGCCCGAGTTGTGTAGGTCCAGGACGTGGCTCTTCGGCCATTTTTTTCAGGGGCCGAGGAGACTGGGCTTTAACATTGCTTCCTCAGCCTGCAACAGATTCGCGTGCCACGAGAACGAGCAATTTTGCCTAAAAAAAACGAGAATGAGCAATTGTGCATGAAATCAAAGAACGGGCTACGGCTTTTAATTCTTGTATCTTTAGACATGAATTTAGAACCTGGAATACTGAGGCTCGCAAACTAGCAAAGCATGCGTTAACACTTGGTTAGGTCACTCTAAAGATCTTTTATTCGTCCATGTAACTGTGTGATGGTCTAAGGGCATCTTCAACGCCGACCCGCAAACCTCCCGCATGCGTCCGGACCATGCTGTCCGGACGCGGAAGCCATCCAACGCGGTCCTGTATCGGTTCGCGGAGCGGTCCGGACGCTATTTCTCCCGTAAATTGAAGACAAAGTTGGGGGAGGTTTGTGAGAGTCTGGACACCAGACACGTAGCACTCCGACACCCCAGGCCCACCCAATCCCCCCTCCCAGTCCCATTTCCTTTCACTCCACCCCTTCTCCCCCTTGCTTTGCATCCGCACCCTCCACCTCCGCCGCCGTTGTTGTACGTATCCGGCCGCCACAGAGGCATTGCCGGACGTCCACAACCAGCACCGACGCGCCCGCTCGCCTCTACGACGGAGCTGCCCACCCTGGAGCCGTTTTTACCCAGGTACACTCCGCCCCCATGTCGACGTTCCCCATGGCGGACACCACGCCCGGCAGGTGTTCGGTCAAATGCCATTGAGCTTAATTTTCAAATGCTATGTCGTTTTTTAGAGTTCGAAGGATGGTGAGCTACTCGACCATGAATGATGAGTTGTTGTGCGATGCGTGGTTGGCCGTATCCGCGGATTTTGTAGGCAGGATCAAAGGCGAAAAGGCATTTGTCAGAGCTAATCAGCGTAATCTACGGCCACAATGTACAAACCTAACCCCTCAAACATCCGCGAACGCGTCTGGTCAACCTTCGAGCATGGGACCTTTTATTTGCGCATTCTATGGCAAATAGAGCAGCGACGCACACAGGGAGCCTGACTGGGTCAGAGAGCGGCGGCGGCGGCGCCACGACCTGGATCCGAAAGGAGATCCGAAGCCGCCGCTTGCCTATGCGGAGAACCATGACTTCTGCATGGTGCGGTGTGGACGGCGCCGGAGGAGAGGGGACCAAAGAGGCTGTGAGCGGGGAGGAGTGGCGCTGTCTGGTTGTTACTGCGTCGGAGCCTTTCTTAAATAGGCGCGGGCAGGCTACAGACAGGAAGCCGACTTCAATTCGGCATCGGAGTAGGCTTATCGGCCGCCGCATCGGCATTGAAGAGATGCCGCCCGGTCGTCCGGTCGCGTCGCTATGACCACCATCAATGCCGCATGGAGTGGTATCCGCTTTGAAGCGGCCTGACCGCATGACTGTGTGGCGACCGCTTCACGCGGCGAAGGTTCTTTGGATGGAGAGAGTTTTAGGCAACGGCGTAGCCAGGATTGGCCGACGCCCCGGGCCAAAAATGAAGGGCCAAATTTTTTCTCAAAAACTACCACAGTTTTAAGGCATACTAAAAGTAACGCTCATTTGCAACTGATAAGAATCTGAAGACAATATTTAATAGTGCTTCATCTGATAATGTAACACATAATAAAAGACAATATAAAGGATAAATAATACAAAAGAGGGTACCAAATCAAAGGGTTGTTTGATTTTAGCTTCCCGCGATTACATCTTCAATAGTAACAGATGATTCACCTTCAAGTATAAAATTTGGTATGCAAGTCAGCGCATAGAAAGCAAGTAAAAAAATTGCTACTGGATGCAAAATATGAAACATTACCTCTATGACGAGGTAAAATGCCTTTGCGTGTGCGATAACCCTGAAATCGCTCAATGATCTTTGACTCTTCAATACTAACAAATACATCTCGTTCAATGTAACATACCATTCTGTGATTCAACCAATCATCACCCATCCTGTTCCTCAAGTCGGTCTTGATAATGCTCATTGCTGAGAAGGCCCTTTCCACTGTTGCGGTTGCAACAGGTAAAATTAATGCTAACTCAACAAGGCGGTAAACCAACGGAAAAGTTGTGTGCATATTACTCAAAACCATCTTCATGGCAAGATGGCCAAGGTCATTACAATTCATCAAATGTGGATCAACTCTTGCTTCATGAATGAATGAGTCCAATTGATTTCTAAGGACAAAACTAACTTCATATGCAGAGAAGTCAGCAGCATAAATACTAGCAAGGTCAACAAGCTTGTCTTCATCATAATTGGCAAAAGAATTCTTCGGATCAAGACAAGCAATGCATCTTAACAATTGAGTAGATCTTTCAGTAAAGCAGTTGTTTAATTCCACAATAATTTGATCATGCACCACATTGAATATTTCATTTCTGAAATGATGGTGGTAAGTTACCAATTGGCCACCCCAAGTTCTTGAACGACCATTAGCAGTTCTTATATCTTCCATATTTGGCACTACAATATTGTATTTGAGACAGAAGTCAGTTACCTCTTGAAAGAGCTCATCCCAACCATTCTGCCTTATCTCTTGCATTTTGTCCATTGTGGTTTTAATCAATCCCACGGCACGCACAATATGTTGTTTTTTCTATTGCAAGCACTGTGATAGATCATTAGTCTTGCCCAATAATCTAATCATTAGTCTTGCCCAATAAAACTACCTTGAGTGAAGCTGCTCGCGTGTCAGGAACATGCTTGATTGCAATAAACCTCTCAATCACCTCGCCTCGGCTACTGAGATGCCTACATAAGACACAATTGCATGATTAATATATAACAACTTTGAGAAAATATATGCACAACAAGACACACATACAATACACACAAAGGCACTGACCTCAAACACATAGCCATTTGCTCCTTGATAGATGCATCTCTGGACTCATCAACAAGTAAGGAAAATTTACTATCTCCAATTTCATCAACAATGGCTTTGGTGGTCTCTTCTGCACAAGCCTTGCACAAGTCTAGTTGTATCTCAGGTGAAGTTAGCTTATGGTTCGATCCTGCATCCCCAATCAATTTTCGTGCATCTCGGTCTTTCTCTATGAGCCAGCCCAACAATTCCTTAAAGTTACCCTTATTCTTTGAGCTAGTAGACTCATCATGTCCACGAAAAGCAAGACCTTGTAGCAGCAAAAATTTGATAACACCCAATATAATCAAGAGACGAGCTTTGTATTCTTCTTCGTCCTTCTGAGTACCTCGATCAAACACATGTGGCAGATTTTGTCTCTGATTTTTGAAAGCCTCATAGTGTTGTCTAGCTTTATTATGAGCACTATCATGTTTACCAACATGTTCATCAAGAATTTTAGGTCTATCCTTCCAATTTTTAAACCCATTCTTAGTGAATGCTTGAACACCATAGTTGTCAGCTCTTGGTTGCTTAAATAGAAAGCAATAAAGGCAAAAGGCTGCATTTTTATCAACGCTATATTCCAACCAGCCACGATGATTTTTGTACCAAGAATCATGAAAGCTTCTAAACCTTTTTCCTACCCATTTCCGTTCATATTTATGATCAGTTGGTTGGCAAGGGCCCTTACTAATGTACTCCCTTCTAGCAAGATCTCTAATGTCGGGATCCAAATTCTCAATAGGTATTCTCTTACCAGGGTCTGGCTCAATATCATCGGGCTTAAGTTGAGCTGTAACATGAGGAACATCATCACTTGCTCGAGTTGAAGGGCCTGTTTCTGTTACTATGGAATCGGTGCTTTGTGGTTGAAAAAAAGATGTCATTGTCCTGGTTCTTTTGTTCATCTTGTCTTCGGTCTTCCTGTTAATTGGAACAAATATTAGGAATCAGTGCTTTCTGGTAATTTGAAGCATCAAGTTCAGAGAGCAAAAACATCTAATTAGTTCAGATACCCTGCTGCCTCCTTTCTCAAACTTAAAAGGAAATTAGGATTTGGGAGTGGCCGCACTGGGCAAAGGGGAAATACCTGGACCGCTGGCCGGCTGGCCGGACGGTGGCGGCCTGGCGGGAAGCCGGAGGCAGGGTGAGGTCGCCAGACGAGCGGTCGGTGCGGCGTCGCTGGACCTGGACGGCTGGACGAGAGGCCGGGCTAGGTCGCGGGACGAGCGGCGGGGTGCAGCCGTGCAGACGAGGTCGCCGGACGAGCAGATAGACGGGGTCGCCGCCTCGCCGGACGAGCAGATGGACGGGGTAGCTGAGCGGCGGCCGGCGGGTGGCCTTTGCTCGGCTTCTCTCCTGCTTGAACGGCGGCTGGTTTCCTGCTCGATGCGTAGGTTCCCTCTTGGTTCGATCTAGTCACGAGGGGGTCAAGTGTTGAGCTGGGCCGCGCCTACGCCCCGGGCCACTTCTGAAATTTTCTAAAATATAGGCTTAATTTTTTTCGCACGCCCCGAGCCATGGCCCTGGTAGCCTGGGGCCTAGCTACGCCTTTGATTTTAGGGACTGGTGGGAGTGGAGGCTCGACGTGTATGTGATGACGGTTCAAATGCTCGGAAAGCCTCCTTGATTTACGTCTGGTTTACAAGATTTCAGATATTCGAATACGTTAGTTCAAACGTTTACGGACGATTTAAGCGTCCGCGCGGGAGATGCCCTAAACTATGGAAAGGGTGTTTATGTGATTCTCACCCAGCGAATATGGCAATGCACGAGGTCTCTCGAAAATCCAACGGGGCGAAAAGGCATTTGTCAGAGCTGAAAAGTCCCACGTGACCGGTGCACGCTTGTGCGCCCGATTCTGAAAGTAAAGAACACGAGCGAATGACCGAAACGCCCCTCCCGTCCAACCAAAATCAGTGCAAACACCATATCAGATCCATCTGGATGACTCTGGCCGCCGTCCGCCCGTTTGAGCTTCCCCCGTCCTCCTCCTCTTTGCTCGATTCAAAAAATAGTCAAATTCTTTCCGCTTCCTCCTTCGTTCCCCGGTAAGAGTTGGAGTTCGTAGCCTGCCTGCGCTTTCATTTTGCTGGCAGACAGACAGTTAGTCCCAGCATTGGTGAGCTGGATTCTGGTGGTGTGGACCTCAAATTCCCGATCTTGAATCGCTCGCCCGCCACCACGGCTCCGGTATTCCCCCCCGACCTTGCTTGTTAGTTTTCTTCCATCTCCCCACGGCACTAGTGCGCATTGCATCTAGCTGGAGCGAATGACGAGGCTCGCGGCGGCGCTACTGTTGGCCACGGCGGCGGCCGTGCTGGTGGGGGCGGCGGAGGGGCTGGGGGTGAACTGGGGCACGCAGGCGTCGCACCCTCTGCCGCCCAAGGTGGTGGTGCAGCTGCTCAAGGACAACGGCATCAACAAGGTGAAGCTCTTCGAGACCAACTTGGACGCCATGAAGGCGCTCGCCGGCAGCGGGGTCGAGGTCATGCTCGCCATCCCCAACAACATGCTCCACCACATCGCCGGCGACTCGGGCGCCGCCAAGGACTGGGTCAAGAGCAGCGTCAAGCGCTTCGACTTCGACGGCGGCGTTGTCATCAAGTAAGCTGAGCTGAGCTCTCCCTTCCCTTTCTCTCATCCGTCGCCGTCGCCCTGCTTAATTTTCTACCTTATCTTAGTTAGTACTAGTACATATGCAAATATTCGCGGTGATATTGTCACCAACCAACCATTTGGGTGTAGCACTAGCACACCACACCACACGGAGTAGCGATAGCCAGGATACATTGCATGCTTCAGTTTCCTCTCCTTCCTGCACAAAATTGTACTTAATCCAGTGAAGATCTGCAGAGCATCAATGTGCTTATAGAATAAGGGTTGGAGGGGGACAGTGGTCAGTGGAGGCGGTTGTTGGGACGTTTGGTTGGTCATGCACTCGTGTTGTGCAAGCGAAGGGATCATATTCTTTTGGTGGGTCATCTTACATCATGGATAGTGTGGGGGTGGCTGTCAATTGTCATAGTTTGACAATTAGTTTGTTGAAACTCAATAGAGTTCTAGTATCAATTTTGTTTGACAGATTGGAACGATTTATATATGTTTCATTGACAGTGCTAGCTTTAGGACATACTGGGATGCAGGATAAATGAGCTGTGTGGGTGTTGTTTGAAAAAACAGAGAAAGAAAATTATAGGGCATTTTGGAGGCCGAGCTCCATGGAGCCCTTTATTTTGAAAAATTCAAAATTCATAAATTTTAGTTTCAAAAAATTCTGAAAAAAATACACATGTATGCAAGGATGTAAAGTGTATGTGTGAAAAATTTCAGGATGAAATACCTTGAATTGCGAGCTGCACAAAAAAAACAAAATCATGGACTTTGAAGATGAACAGTACATATGCTAGAAAGGCCCAGATTTGTCTTTTTTGTGTAGCTCACATTTTAAGGTATTTCGACCTGAAAATTTGCACACATGTACATTATGTATCTAGGTATATGTGTATTTATTTTCAGATTTTTTTGAAACTGAAAAGTTTGAATTTTGAAGTTTTCAAATAAAGGCCTCCATGGAGCTCGGTCTCCGTTTGGCATTTTCGGTCTAAGAGCAACTCTCGCCATATCGGGCCGGTGTCATAAAAGGAAATTTTGATGTTCATAATCTTTGTGTGGAGTTATGCCAGCAATTTACTGTAGCCAATAATTCAGTGTTGAGTTTTGGACAATTTCAGGCGCTTACTGCAACATGAAAGAACTGAGTTTTTCTTCACGATGCACATCCTTGTGAATGAATTGTCTTGGTGTGCTGCAATGCAGGTACGTGGCCGTGGGCAACGAGCCATTCTTGGAGGCGTACAAGGGGTCGTTCATGAAGGTCACCTTACCGGCGCTGGAGAACATCCAGAACGCGCTCAACGACGCGGGTGTCGGCGACCGGATCAAGGCGACGGTCCCTCTCAACGCCGACGTGTACAACTCCCCGGCCAGGAACCCCGTGCCGTCGGCGGGCCGCTTCCGCGCCGAAATCTCCGGCGTCATGACGGACATGGTCAAGTTCCTGGCCAAGAACAAGGCGCCCTTCACCGTAAACATCTACCCCTTCCTCAGCCTCTACCTCGACGACAACTTCCCTCTGGACTTCGCCTTCTTCGACGGCGGCGCGACGCCGGTGAACGACAACGGCGTGATGTACACCAACGTGTACGAGGCCAACTTCGACACGCTGGTGGCGGCGCTGGCGGCGGTGGGGCACGGCGACATGCCGATCATCGTGGGCGAGGTGGGCTGGCCCACGGACGGCGACAGGCACGCCAAGGCGTCCCACGCGCGGCGCTTCTACGACGGCCTGCTGAAGCGGGTGGCGGCGAACCGCGGCACGCCGGCGAGGCCGAACCGGCACATCGAGACGTACCTGTTCGGGCTGGTGGACGAGGACCGGAAGAGCGTGCAGCCGGGCAGCTTCGAGCGGCACTGGGGCATCTTCCGGTACGACGGGCAGCCCAAGTTCGGCATGGACCTCAGCGGGCAGGGCCGGAATAATGCGATGCTGGTGCCGGCCAAGGGCGTGCAGTACCTGTCCAGAACGTGGTGCGCGCTCAACCCCAAGGCCAGCAGGGACGACCTCAACAAGCTCCTTGGTGCCAAGATCGACTACGCGTGCAGCAACGCGGACTGCACGACGCTGGGGTACGGCTCGTCGTGCAACGGCATGGACGCCAAGGGCAACGCTTCCTATGCCTTCAACGCCTACTACCAGACGCAGAGCCAGAAGGACGAAGCCTGTGACTTCCAGGGCCTCGCGCTGCCCACCGAGACGAATCCCTCCACGGCGACGTGCAACTTCACCATTCAGATAGCCACCTCGGGCTCAGGGGCGGCGGCAACGCAGCTCGGCGTGGCTGCCGCCCTGCTGGTGACGTTGCTCCATCTCTCATCACTGTCGTAGTATGTAGTAGTATTTGGCATTCCGTGGTTGATTTGTTGACAATTGTCACTGTTGATCTGTTGCATTTCTTTTCCTGCTCCATCCTGGTTTACCACTCCATTGCCATGGTGTTGCCCGACTGGGCAGGCACTGACTTGGCCAAGGGAAGACAATGCCTCGTGGCTTGGAAAAAAGTCACCGTTAAGTTGTTGCACTTCTTTTTAACACATTTGGCCTCCTGTTGAACTGGATTACTGTTCGCACACGAACACATCACCGTGTACCTCCAACGCCGAGGGTGATGCACCGCAGCTCACGTCGAAGGAGACCCAGCCAGAAGCGCGGTACGCAAGCAATCCGGTGGGCACTTTTGTAGACCCGAAACCCGACATGCCCGGGAGGGACCCCGTCAGGGCGTGCGGCGGGTATGGGCTGCCCTAGGTCGACCTGATCGCCCCTAGGGCCTTGAGGTTCGCCGCCCTGCAATAAGAAGAACGAACGAAGACGGAGGAAGAAGAATAACAAGGGAGAGAGATAAAAGTAAAGCTAAAAGAGGTAGATGGATTTGTTCGATCGTGTGTTGTTCAATCGGTCGTCACCTCTCATCTATTTATGAGGCGGCTGGACTTCCCATACAAGAAAAGAACTCCAAATCACATCCAAATCTTTCCAAAATTAACCGAACTCGAATTTAAGTAAGTCTCAGACAGTAGTTCGGTTTTTGAGTCTCATAGGCCACAAACGATCTCGGATGAAGATGAGCCCAAAAGCAAATTTAACCGTTTCGACGAGGCGAACAACTTTCATGTTGAACGTTTTTTGATTCGAGGCCATCTTCAGGGCTGAATCGGTACCGCAATCATCAGATCAGTAGAGATGCACGATTTCGGTTCGGACCGGACTGTCCGCTTGACCGGACCGGACTGTCCGGTCACAACAGAAGGTTTTCGTGAACAAGACCGGACAGTCTGGCTCAATTTCCGGACAGTCCGCTCGCAACAGGAGGTTTTGGGTGTCCGGCCATCTCCATAGTTTCTGCAACATTGCATTGTTTTAGCTACAACTTTTGCATACAACCTCGGATTTAGAAGATTTTTATATCAAAATCATCTATTTCGACGAGACGAAGAACTTTCATGTTGTAACTGTTTCCATCGGAGGCCATCTTAATTATGTTTTACGTTGTGCCAAAAACTGGTGTCAACACATGCCCCCTTGTTTTTCGGCAAAACTTGTGTGCCGAAAAATAACTTGCACGGAGTTTGTTCTAAGCACGATGTCAATACTCCATCGGCCATTTTCCTTATTCTTAGGACGATAAGTATATATCATCCATCTATACTCTTAGGGCGATAATTGTGTATCGGCCATTAGCAACAAAAGTGCAGCTAATCGAACGTATGATGATGTGGTAATCCCCTTGCATGATGTAAGAAATTATATTGCATCCATGGATCGAAATAAACCCATGGAGGGTAACCAATCATACCCGAGGATGAATTCCATGGCATCGGCATCAATGGCATAGCTGAAGAATATGGATAATGTCTGGGCCGAAGATTTTGATGTGCAAACCTTCGGCTTGGTTGTTCATAGTTTTCACTTTTTTTCTTCTTCTCCTTTGTTGCACTTCTTGCAATGGAAGCTTGCATATAATTCTTATTTTGGATACTTCCTTTGGGAACCCATGCCATGTTCCTCTTTTAAAGTTCCTGTGCACTAAGGTTTTGCAATTTCTTCATTTGCCAATACGATGAGCCGAGTGGGCACCCAGGCTGTGATTTTGTTTGAAGCAATGACAATTCTTGTTTTACTTTGTGCACTTTCAACTTATTCTCTTCAGATTTGGCACTTGATTGACTTGCCTCATTGCTTTTAGTAGCCAATGTCAACACTTTAATTGGCTCTTTTTCATTTGAGATCAATTCTGAAGGGGCACTCTTACGACCATCTCTTTTGACGCGGTAGACTTGCTTGACCACCTCTTTCTTCTTTCTTGAGCCCCGGACCGATTCCTTATGATTGAAATGGTCTTTCACATGTGATTGTTCAAATATTGATGTTCTTGGAGCTGCACAATATTGGTGAGATGGTCTAAAATAAGATGGAGAATGTGTCCTTGTATCATACCTGTCCTATAATGGATATGGATCTATATGAGCATGGGGAGACATCCCCGGCATTGGCATTGGCGGCCCAAAATAAGGATATGAATATGATGCATTAAAATTTCCCCTTTGCCAATACCGGTCCTCAGATTTGCGCCTAGGTGGTGATCTTGATGCTTTTGAATTACTTGGCCGATAAGCACTCTTCTCCTCACTTATCTTCTGATATTTTTCCAATAGCTGCGTGAAAGTGACTTTCGGCTTTTTACCTTTGTGCTTACCTCGGCCTTTGCTTTCTTTGGTTGTGCTTGCATAGATCTTTGAATTTTTCTTGTTGCCCCCAATACTTGGCGTCTTCATTGCAACTTTGATGGAATTTTCACCCTCAAGAATATCTTCATTGTGTTCTTGAACAACTTCTTTACTTGAAAGCTTAATCCCATCACCTGCAGTTTTTACCTTCTCATCTTTAAATGGATCGGCTTGAAGCAGCCAATGCAAAAACCGTTTGCCATCAGGACCAATCAGAATAGACTGGTCATCCCTTGGTGTTTCAACAAATTTTAATCGTCCTTTATCAATGGCCGATTTAACTATTTGACGAAACATGTTGCAATCCTCAAAATTATGCTTGGATGAATCATGCAACTTACAATACATTCGTTCTTGGATTGATGGCTTGACATGGTGATCAGGAACTCTAATGTAATTATTTTTCAGCAACAAATCAAATATTTGATCACACATGCTTGAATTGAAGGTACACTTCTTGTTTTCTAGCCAATCTTGGTGTGAGAACGGCTTTGGAGGTAAGCAAACGAATGGTTCAGAATATCCCCATTCGGCTATGCATTGTGTTTTGCACTCTATCTCCGATGTCTTTGGATAAGATATTATATTAGCATCGGGTTTTTCAAAAGAATTTAACCTTGGCTTTAAATTTCTGAAACGAAAATAGTTAGAACCCACGTGTCTCAACTGAGACCAAGTGTAAGCCAAGTATGAAACAAGCAAAGCTGCCCACTTAGATATAAGCTTTAAGTAAAGCAACGTGGAAAGCTTTGGCTGCAACAATAAGTTACTATCGGTCTCTTCAAATGGCACAATGTGTTGACTGATATGCTTTGCAACGATTTTATTGCTAACAAATAAATTACCCTTCTTCATTGGTCTTTCAAGATTGCTTATGAGAATTTTTCTAATAGATGTATCAACAATAAAGTTGCGACCAAATCGGAAAATAGGTAAATCACTTGCTAGACATACCTCTTCAAATATGTTGGGAGAGCATGATGGTTTTGTGATATGAACAATAGCTTGCTCCACTTTTGGACAACTCTCCAACGCCTTGTCGTCTTCTTTTTCTTGAATAGATTCGGCACATGTACTATTTGATTCGGCTTTTTCAATAACCGAATTATGTTTGTTATCCGAATCATTATTCTTTCTTTCTTTGATTCGCAAGGCTGCTTGTTCTTGTCTAAACTCAGTAAACATTGCAGCTAGGCTATCTTTAAGCCTTTTCCGCCCAATTTCAACCCAGTCTTCATCGGATTGCCCCCCAATACTTTTAGACGCTTTCGGCAATGGTATGTTGCCGAAATTCTGTAATTTTGTAGGGCGAACATGATATGCCATGGTAGTAGGTGAAGGCATTTGTGCTCCTGCAGAAGTTTCACTTATTCGGCCATGACCGTGAAGGTGCGGAGCCGAATTATGGACATCAACAGTTGCATATGGTGCCAAAAAATTAGTAGCATGAGGTGTAGCATATGATGTTTGAGGGTAATTGGCCAAATAATTAGTAATAGCATGGCCAATTCCCCTATCCACCGGCATGTTTGGATTAACATACTGCAAGTTATTTGCCGATGAATAAAAAGTTGAAACACTTTGTTGCATACTATTGGAAGTTCCTACATGGAGTGTTTCAACTTGATTAACCGAACTCATCATGTTGTTCATCGGCATAATGATTTGTGGGGTTGCCGATGCATGGGAGTTGGAATACATATGTTGCATGTTGCTAAAATTATATGAGGTAGAAGCATGGAGATTTTGTTGCATCGGCACTTGCACATAATTAGATGCATGATTGATAAAGCTAGGGCTAGTCGATACATTATTCTCATTAAACGATCTAGCAACAATATATGCATTATTTTCATCTATATAAGTGAATTGGGTATTCATATTACCTTTGTAGATTGCAAACCCTAGATGACGATCTCTTCGTAGCAAGAACGGGCTGGAGACCGTTCAAAGCTTCGTCCCCAGCGGAGTCGCCAAAAAGTGTGTTTGCACACGAACACGTCACCGTGTACCTTCAACGCCGAGGGTGATGCACCGCAGCTCACGTCGAAGGAGACCCAGCCGGAAGCGCGGTACACAAGCAATCCGGCGAACACTTTTGTAGACCCGAAACCCCACACGCCCGGGAGGGACCCCGTCAGGGCGTGCGGCGGCTATGGGCAGCCCTAGGTCGACCTGATCGCCCTAGGGCCTCGAGGTTCGCCGCCCTGCAACAAGAAGAACGAACGAAGACCGAGGAAGAAGAAGAACAAGGGAGAGAGATAAAAGTAAAGGTAAAAGTGGTAGATGGATTTGTTCGATTGTGTGTTGTTCAATTGGCCATCACCTCTCATCTATTTATGAGGCGGCTGGACTTCCCGTACAAGAAAATGACTCCAAATCACGTCCAAATCTTTCCAAAATTAACCGAACTCGAATTTAAGTAAGTCTGAGACAACAGTTCGGTTTTTGAGTCTCACAGGCCACAAACAACATCGGATGAAGATGAGCCCAAAGCAAATTTAACCGTTTCGACGAGGCGAACAACTTTCATGTTGAACGTTTTTTGATTCGAGGCCATCTTCAGGGCCTAATCGCCCCCGCAATCATCAGATCAGTAGAGATGCATGATTTCGGTTCGGACCGGACTGTCCGCTTGACCGGACCGGACTGTCCGGTCACAACAGAAGGTTTTCGTGAACAGGACCGAACAGTCTGGCTCAATTTCCGGACAGTCCGGTCGCAACAGGAGGTTTTGGGTGTCCGGCCATCTCCATAGTTTCTGCAACATTGCACTGTTTTGGCTACAACTTTTGCATACAACCTCGGATTAAGACGATTTTTATATCAAAATCATCCGTTTCGACGAGACGAAGAACTTTCATGTTGTAACTGTTTCCATCGGAGGCCATCTTAATTATGTTTTCTGTTGTGCCAAAAACTGGTGTCAACAATTGCAGAAGTAACTCAATGCTTTTTTTTTTTGAAGATCAAGGTGCAGTTTTAACATTTTGAGTCTGAATCCGACCACTTAATTTTTAAAGGAAAAATATAAATTGACTGAAATAGAGAGCCAACGCATGCTTCCAAGCTCTATAGCGTGACGAGTGTCCATGCTCTGGGGAGGTTTTTTTAGCGAACAATTTGTGGCGCGTCCGATGTCACACGTGAATCTCAACGTGGTGACACGTGACAATCTCCTAGGATGCACCGTTTGCTCATTTGAGCCCACTGACGGCGACAGGCACGCCAAGGCGTCCCACGCGCAGTGCTTCTACGACGGGGTGCTGAAGCGGCTGGCGGCCAACCATGGCACGCCGGCGAGGCCGAACCGGCACATCGGGACGTAACTGTTCGGGCTCGTGTACGAGGACCGGAAGAGTGTGCAACCGGGTAGCTTCGAGCGGCACTGGGGCATCTTTCGGTATGACGGCCAGCCCAAGTTCGCCATGGATCTCAGCGGGCAGGGCCAAACACGATGCTCGTGCCGGCCAAAGGCATGTAGTACCTGTCCAGAACATGGTGCGAGCTCAACCCCAGGGCAGTAGGGATGACTTCGGCAAGCTCCTTGGTGCCAAGATGGACTATGCGTGTAGCAACGCGCATTGCACACCGCTTGGATACAGCTCGACATGCAACCACATGGACGCCAAGGGCAACGCTTCCTACGACTTCAACACCTACTACCAGACGAAGAGCCAGAAGGACAAGGCATGTGACTTCCAGGGCCTCGTGCTGCCCACCGAGACGGATCCCTCCACGGCGACGTCCAACTTCACCATCCAGATAGACACCTCGGGCTCAGGGGCGGCGCCCACGCTGCTTGGCGTGGTTGTCGCCCTACTGGTGGCGTTGCTCCACCTCTCATCATTGTCGTAGAATGTAGAAGTATTTGACATTCTCGCGGTTGATTTGTTGACAATTGCCCCTGTTTATTTGTTGCATTTCTTTTTCTGCTCCATCCTGGTTTACTGTGAGATCGAGGACATAGGTCTAGAGGGGGGGGGTGAATAGACTCCTAACCAGCCAAAGGTGCAGTTTTTAATTTCTCTTGGAACTTAGGCAGATTTTGGCACAAGTTAAGATCACTCCAATACTTTCTACACATGCATATCTAGAGATTGAGCAGCGGAAATAGTAAAGCATGCAAGAGTACGGAAAGTAAAGGGGTAGAGTATGGAAGATCAAACGCAATGAAGACACGGTGGTTTTTGGCGTGGTTCCGATAGGTGGTGCTATCGTCCGTCCACGTTGATGGAGACTTCAACCCACAAAGGGTAACGGCTGCGCGAGTCCACGGAGGGCTCCACCCACGAAGGGTCCACGAAGAAGCAACCTTGTCTATTCCACCATGGCTTACGTCCACGAAGGACTAGCCTCACTCGGGGTAGATCTTCACGAAGTAGGCGATCTCCTTGCCCTTACAAACTGCTTGGTTTAACTCCACATCAGGTTGGAGGCTCCCAAGTGACACCTAACCAATCTAGGAGACACCACTCTCCAAAAGGTAATAGATGGTGTGTTGTTGATGAACTCCTTGCTCTTGTGCTTGAAATGATAGTCTTCCCCGCACTCAAACAACTCCTCACAGATTTGGCTATGGTGGAAGAGGAATTTGAGTGGAAAGCAACTTGGGATAGGCTAGAGATCAAGTTTCAAATGGTAGGAATGGAATAGCTTGATCTCAACACATGAGTAGGTGGTTCTCTCTCTGAAAATGTATGGTGGAAGTGTAGGCACGTTCTGATGGCTCTCCTCACTGAGAAGGAGGTGGTGGAGGGGTATATATAGCCTCCACACAAAATCCAACCGTTACACACTTTTGACCCAACTCGGTGGCACCGAAACAATCATCTCGGTAGCACCGAACTGTGTAAAAGATATGAACGTTAGGAATCTCGGTGGGACCGATACGAACAACTCGGATGGACCGAAGTGCAATGGCTAGGGCAAACCTCATCTCGGTGGCACCGATTGCATCAACTCGGTAGGACCGAAGTGAAGCAATAAGGCAACAGATAGTTGGCAAGACATCTCGGTGAGACCGATTTGCAAAACCCGGTGAGACCGAAGTAAGTGCAAATGATTACAGAGAGTTGGAAAGGCCATCTCGGTGAGACCGAGATCCATTTCGGTGGATCCGATTTGTTAGGGTTTTGGCGGTGGCTAAGTCTTGGATGAACTCGGTGGGGCCGGATAGGAAATGTCGGTGGGGCCGAGTTGGAATGTAGGTTTTGGACATATTTGGGATTGAGAGAGTGGTTGAGGGTTTAGGAGTACTGTCACTAAGCACTTGAGCAAAAAGACCATTAAGCAACACCTCATCCCCTTTTAATAGTATTGGCTTTCCTATGGACTCAATGTGATCTTGGATCACTAAACCAAAAATGTAGAGTCTTGATCTTTTGCCAATCCTTGTCCTTAACATTTTGAAGGGGTTCCACGTCCTCTTGTCCATGCCACGCCATTTGTTGAACTTGTCTGAAATTCACTAGATAAAAGCATTAGTCCAACAGCATGTATGTTGGCATAAATTACCAAAACCACCAAGGGAGCAAATGTGCTTTCAATCTCCCCCTTTTTGGTAATTGATGACAACATACATCAAAGCTTCAAATACAGATATGGCAGAGTTATGTATGAAAGCTTTGAAGGAAATATGTAACATATATGAGCTCCCCTGAACTCCCCCTGAAGAGATGCATATAACATGATGATACCATATGGGAGATATACATGCTACATGTATCTTGGCTATATGCATCAGAGCAAACATATATACCATATAGGGTCCACATGTCCATGTGTGTCTCCTTACAAACATTATATACTAGCAAGAGGTCAATCATGCACATGAGTGTGATGCATATACTTACCTTGAAGTTCTTGATCAAGTACCTGAAGAAATACACTTGAGAAAACAGGGTTAGATAACACAAGATAATTTCTTCAAGAAAAGACACAAGATCAACAAGAAACCAAGATTGGGATGACATGTAGAATGGAGTATCACTAGGTGAATACTTCTTTGAAGCAGACATGTCCCCAAAAGAAATAGTTGTCTCCCCTTAAAGAACTTCCTCTCCCCCTGAATCTGGCATTGGATATTGGGAGTAGGTAGGGTGAGAAAACTAGAGCAACCAGAGAATAAACTAATCATGTTTCTCCCCACTTAGAAACATGTAACATTCTCTCCTCTTGTAAGGTGCATCTCTTTTATAGTGATAAGCTTTGATGTGTATTCCTCTCTCCCCCTTTGACATCAATTTCCAAGAAGGGACTTCAAGGTTATTGATCAAGTGGGTTTGGTCCTCGAGAAACACACTTAGCCTTTGAGTGGCTCTAGATGCAAGTAGAGGATAAGAATCATTGAGTGGAGCTGGAGCAGAAAAAATCAGGAAAAATTTGACAGAAAATTCCTCAGAGCAGCAAAATCGGTGACACCGAGTTGATATAAATCGGTGGAACCGAGGTTGATGCAATAGAATTATTTGTCAACTCAGCTCACTAGACAAAGGAAATCTCACAAGGATTTGCAAGGAATTAGCTGCGAAACTAACTAAAAGAAAAGAAACACAGAAAAGAAGCAAGGTCTCGATGAAGTTTTTTTTTTGAAAAAGAAACACTCTAGCAAGAAGAGACCAAACAGAAGAAAACACTAGAGAACTTCATCTAGATGGGTCGGCGACTAGGTCACCTATGTTAGAGTATATTGACTTAGGAGTCAAGTGAGAGCACTTGATCATAGGTCATACTCTTCGTTTAAGCTCAAAATGGGGTTGCCATTTTTTCTTTTAAGCATTTCAATGTATTCACATCTTGTTGAGTTGCTTTAGCCCATGTCTTTGAGTAAAGCTTCTCTAGGATGTGAGAACTTACATTGGGATTTTGGTGATGTCCATCATGTAGTTGAACTTGAAGTGGATGCTCATGAGTTGACGTTTGGAGCTATCCTAACATTTGTAGTTCATCTTCCTACATGGGTTAGTTTTGCAAGGAACAACATGTATATCCAATATGACAAGAATGAAGCATATCTCAAGAATTTGTCAAAGGATATGTTTAGGCTGTCTTGTTCCTTGTTCCTCCATCAATTGTTGATACTTGGGTCATATAAGATTGCTTATGATAAGAGTGTGACGCAATCTTGTGGCATGAAGCTTGTCCAAGTACATACAGAAGGTTAGATACAATACAAGGGAGCAAAATGTCCAAGATATAAGATGATCATGAAAGATATCATGGATTAGTCAAGAATGCTCATGCCCTTGTATGCATCCACGTGAACTTCTAGTTCACGTTTGAAGCATCAATGATGTTCAACTCACTTCTCAAGTGACAAAACACTTTCTCATCAAGGGGTTTGGTAAAGATGTCCGCCAATTGTTTGTCGGTGCGAACATGTTTAAGGTCAATGTCACCTTTCTCAACATGATCTCGAATAAAATGGTGACGAACCTCAATATGCTTAGTTCGAGAATGTTGCACGGGATTGTGTGCAATCTTAATAGCACTCTCATTGTCACATAGTAATGGTACATGTCTCACATGCACACCATAGTCTTTAAGGGTTTGTGTCATCCATAGTAATTGAGCACAACATGATCCCGCGGCAATGTATTCCGCTTCGGCAGTACATAGAGATACGGAATTTTGTTTCTTGGATGACCAAGACACAAGAGATCTACTAAGAAATTGACATGTACCCGAAGTGGATTTTCTGTCAACCTTGTCTCCGGCATAGTCCGAATCGGAGTAGCCAACAAGATTGAAAGAAGATCCTTTGGGATACCATATGCCAAAGTTTGGTGTATGTAACAAGTATCTCACAATTCTTTTCACCGCTTTAAGATGACACTCTTTTGGTGCCGCTTGGTATCGTGCACACATGCACACACTTAGCATAATGTCGGGACGGGAGGCACATAGATATAGCAATGAACCAATCATAGATCGATAAACCTTTTGATCAACTAGTTTGCCATCCTTGGTCAAGTCAAGATGTCCACTCGTGGGCATGGGAGTTTTCATACCTTTACTCTATTGCATGTTGAACTTATTGAATAAGTCCTTGGTATACTTTGTTTGAGAAACAAAGGTACCTTCCCTAGTTTGCTTGATTTGCAAGGCAAGAAAGAATTTGAGTTCACACATCATAGACATCTCGAATTTTTCCGACATCAACCTTCCAAACTTTTCACTAAAAGAGGGGTTAGTAGATCCAAAGATAATATCATCAACATAAATTTGGCATACAAATAATTCTCCATTAACCCTCTTAGTGAACAAAGTTGAATCAATCTTCCCAATCTCAAAACCCTTTTCAAGAAGAAACTTTGTCAAGCATTTGTACCAAGCTCTAGGGGCTTGTTTAAGACCATAAAGAGCTTTACGAAGTTTTTAGACATGATTAGGTTTCTTGGGATTTTCAAAGCCGGGAGGTTGTTTAACATACACTTCCTCCTCAATTTCACCATTTAAGAAAGCACTTTTAATATCCATTTGGTAAAGAGTGATATCATGGTGATTGGCATAAGCAAGTAAAATACGAATGGACTCAAGTCTTGCAATGGGGGCATATGTCTCACCATAGTCCATACCTTCGACTTGTGTGTACCCTTGTGCCACGAGACGAGTCTTGTTACGTACAACTTGTCCATCTTCATCTTGCTTATTCCGAAACACCCATTTGGTTCCAATGATGTTTTGCTCTTCCTTAGGCTTCTCAACCAATGTCCAAACTTGGTTCCACTCAAAGTTGTGTAGCTCTTCGTGCATTGCATTCACCCAATCGGGGTCCTTGAGAGCATCTTCTACCTTCAAGGGTTCAACACTAGAGATAAATGAGTAATGCTCACAAAAGTTAGCTAAACGAGTTTTAGAGCGAGTGATTCTCCCGGTTTGGATATCTCCAAGTATTTGTTCGACGGGATGATTCTTGTTGACTCTTGCTCTGACTCGAGATAGCTTTTGCTTGGGTTGTGGTGAGGCTTCCTCCTCATCATCATCTTCTTCTTCTTCATTGATGTTGTCGTTGTTGGCTTGTGGAGGTGGAGACGGAGGTTGAGGTGGATCATCTTGTTGCACTTCCTCATTCCCATCGTCTTGACGTGTCCCACTTGTGGATGCCTCCGTATAAACTTGTCGTTCACCTTGATGCGAAGTTGGGGCTTCCACTTGAATAGATGAGGTACTCTCCTTCACTTCCACGGGGCGAATCTTGCCAATGGGCAAGTCTTGGATTGCTTCCGATGGTTCTTTATCTCCTACATCAAGTGGCAATTGCTCGACTTGCGAGTCGTTAGTCTCATCAAACTTCACATCTACCGTCTCTTCAACTTTTCGAGTGAAGTTGTTGTAGACACGGTAAGTGTGAGAGTTCGATCCATAACCGAGTAGGAAACCTTCATGAGATTTAGTAGCAAATTTTGAACGACGATGCTTATCAAGAATGTAACATTTTGAGCCAAATACTCGAAAGTATCCAACTTGTGGTTTGTTACCGGTGAGCAATTCATATGCCGTTTTACCAAGAAGCTTGTGAAGGTAGAGTCGGTTTGTTGCATGACAAGCTGTTTCAACCGCTTCTGCCCAAAAATGTCTTGGTGTCTTGTATTCATCAAGCATCGTTCTTGCCATCTCAATAAGTGTCCGGTTCTTTCTCTCAACAACTCCATTTTGTTGAGGCGTGTACGTAGCTGAGAACTCATGTGAAATACCCTCCTCATCAAGAAAGGTGTCCACATTGGTGTTCTTGAACTCCGTTCCGTTGTCACTTCGAACCTTCTTGATCTTCACTTCAAATTTGTTTTGAGCTTTTCTTGCAAAGTTCTTGAAGATCTTTTGTACCTGCGATTTGTCATCAAGAAAGAACACCCACGTAAATCTGGAAAAATCATCAACAATGACCAAACCGAAAGAGTTACCACCAAGACTCTTATAGGAGTTGGGACCAAAAAGATCCATATGAAGCACCTCGAGTGGTCTCCTCGTGGTCATAATGTTCTTTACGAGATGGCTTCCTCCAACTTGTTTTCCTGCTTGGCAAGCACTACAAAGTCGATCTTTGTCGAATATAACATCTTTTACTCCAAGAATGTGATCTCCTTTAACAAGTTTATCAAGGTTACGCATACCAACATGTCCAAGTCTTCTATGCCATAACCAACCTTTAGAAGATTTTGCAATTAAACATGTACGAGGTTGGGCTCTCTTAGTGAAATCAACAATGTATAGATCACCTCTACGAATGCCGGTAAAGACTATATTATGATTATCTTGACGAAACACTTGGCAATCTACTTTGGTAAATAGAACATTAAAACCAAAATCGGCTAGTCTAGATACGGAAAGAAGATTGTAACCAAGAGATTCAACAAGCATAACATTTTGTATGGAGCTATCATTGGATATGGCCACCTTACCAAGGCCAAGTACCTTACCCTTGGAGTTGTCTCCAAAAGTCACATACTTGCGTGGACCATCATTTTTAGCAAGCTCACGAAACATGTCTCTATCTCCGGTCAAGTGATCGGTACAGCCGCTATCAAGAATCCACTCTTTTCCTCCGGCCATGTAATCTCGAAGATTTGCCATAAGACTGAGATTTCTCATGGTCTTCTCGAATTCAATATCAAACTCTTCATCTTCATCATAGTAGCCATGCTCAATATCCTCTTCATTATGCGTGTGATCATTACCTAGGGTAATAGATTCATTAGTTTCATGATCATGACAATGTTCAAGTTTATGGATTCTAATGGCTTCCATGATAATGTTGCTAATAGTTGTAACATCTCCTTTGGCACGCATAAGATCACGAAGCTCAAACAAGCGATCATCAAACTTAGGATTATTAGGACTCATCTTGTGTAAAGCAACAGTCTTATGAAGAATCTTATCAAGACTCTTTAAGGAGTAATCAGGATATCTCTTTTCTAAATCATGCCATAGAGTATAAGCACATGCAAAGTTTTGCATACAACGAAGCACAACCTTAGGTAATCCTCTAATGATAAGATTGATGGTTCTAAGATTACGAAGCATGTCAATTTCCTCTTCATGAGTAGGATGCAAGGGATCAATAGGGGGCACATAAGGATTATGAATATACTTGCTCAAGTTAAATTCATCAACGATATCAAGCATTTCATCCCTCCAAAAATTGTAATACTCCCCATCGAGAATAGGCACTCTACGTCTAAGACTCCCCAACGTAGACACATCCATCTCCCTCCAATGGTGATGAAACCAAAGCAATGGAGACCAAAGCTCTGATACCAATTGTGAGATCGAGGAGATAGGTCTATAGGTGGGGTGAATAGACTCCTAACCAGCCAAAGGTGCAGTTTTTAATTTCTCTTGGAACTTAGGCAGATTTTGGCACAAGTTAAGATCACTCCAATACTTTCTACACATGCATATCTAGAGATTGAGTAGCGGAAATAGTAAAGCATGCAAGAGTACGGAAAGTAAAGGGGTAGAGTATGGAAGATCAAACGCAATGAAGACACGGTGGTTTTTGGCGTGGTTCCGATAGGTGGTGCTATCGTACGTCCACGTTGATGGAGACTTCAACCCACAAAGGGTAACGACTGCGCGAGTCCACAGAGGGCTCCACCCACGAAGGGTCCACGAAGAAGCAACCTTGTCTATTCCACCATGGCTTACGTCCACGAAGGACTAGCCTCACTCGGGGCAGATCTTCACGAAGTAGGCGATCTCCTTGCCCTTACAAACTGCTTGGTTCAACTCCACATCAGGTTGGAGGCTCCCAAGTGACACCTAACCAATCTAGGAGACACCACTCTCCAAAAGGTAATAGACGGTGTGTTGTTGATGAACTCCTTGCTCTTGTGCTTCAAATGATAGTCTTCCCAGCACTCAAACAACTCCTCACAGATTTGGCTATGGTGGAAGAGGGATTTGAGTGGAAAGCAACTTGGGATAGGCTAGATATCAAGTTTCAAATGGTAGGAATGGAATAGCTTGATCTCAACACATGAGTAGGAGGTTCTCTCTCAGAAAATGTATGGTGGAAGTGTAGGCACATTCTAATGGCTCTCCTCACTGAGAAGGAGGTGGTGGAGGGGTATATATAGCCTTCACACAAAATCCAACCGTTACACACTTTTGACCCAACTCGGTGGCACCGAAACAATCATCTCGGTAGTACCGAACTGTGTAAAAGATATGAACATTAGGAATCTCGGTGGGACCGATACGAACAACTCGGATGGACCGAAGTGCAATGGCTAGGGCAAACCTCATCTCGGTGGCACCGATTGCATCAACTCTGTAGGACCGAAGTGAAGCAATAAGGCAACAGAGAGTTGGCAAGCCATCTCGGTGAGACCGTTTTGCAAAACCCGGTGAGACCGAAGTAAGTGCAAACGATTACAGAGAGTTGGCAAGGCCATCTCGGTGAGACCGAGATCCATTTCGGTGGATCCGATTTGTTAGGGTTTTGGTGGTGGCTAAGTCTTGGATGAACTCGGTGGGGCCGGATAGGAAATGTCGGTGGAGCCGAGTTGGAATGTAGGTTTTGGACATATTTGGGATTGAGAGAGTGGTTGAGGGTTTAGGAGTACTGTCACTAAGCACTTGAGCAAAAAGACCATTAAGCAACACCTCATCCCCTTTTAATAGTATTGGCTTTTCTATGGACTCAATGTGATCTTGGATCACTAAACCAAAAATGTAGAGTCTTGATCTTTTGCCAATCCTTGTCCTTAGCATTTTGAAGGGGTTCCACGTCCTCTTGTCCATGCCACGCCATTTGTTGAACTTGTCTGAAATTCACTAGATAAAAGCATTAGTCCAACAACATGTATGTTGGCATAAATTACCAAAACCACCAAGGGAGCAAATGTGCTTTCATTTACCACTCCATTGCCAAGGTGCTGCCCGATTGGTTCATCAAGGCCTTTGAGCAAAAGATATGTGGCTTCCTCTGGGCAGGCGCTGACTTGGCCAAGGGAGGACAATGCCTCGTGGCAACAAAGTCACTGTTGATTTGTTGCACTTTATTTTAACACATTAGGCCTCCTTTTGAACTGGATTACAGAAGTAACTCGATGCTTTTTTTTTAAGATCAAGGTGCAATTTTAATTTTTTGAGTCTGAATCTGACCACTGATTTTTAAAACAAAAATATAAATTGATGGGAATAGAGAGCCAACACGTGCTCCCAAGCTCTATAGCCTGACGTGTGTCCGTGCTCTGGGAAGGTTTTTTTAGGGAACAATCTGTGGTGCGTCCGATCTCGCACGTGAATCTCAACGTGATGACACGTGACAATCTCCGTGGATGCACCATTTGCTTGTTTGAGCCCACCGATGGTGACAGGCAAACCAAGGCGTCCCATGCGTAGCGCTTCTACGACGGGCTGCTGGAGCGGCTGGCGGCTAACCGTGGCACGCCGGCGAGGCCGAACTGGCACATCGAGACGTACCTATTCGGGATCGTGTACGAGGACCGGAAGAGCGTGCAGCCGGGTAGCTTCGAGTGGCACTTGGCCATCTTCGGGTATGACGGCCAGCCCAAGTTCGCCATGGATCTCAGCGGGCAGGGCCGGAACACGTTGCTCGTGCCAGCCAAGGGCGTGCAGTACCTATCCAGAACATGGTGCGAGCTCAACCCCAAGGCCAACAGGGACGACCTCGGCAAGCTCCTTGGTGCCAAGATCGACTACGCGTGCAGCAACACGGACTGCACACCACTTGGATACGGCTCGACATTCAATGACATGGACGCCAAGGGCAACATTTCCTATGCCTTCGACGCCTACTACCAGACAAAAAGCCAGAAGGACGAGGCATGTGACTTCCAGGACCTCGCGCTGCCCACCGAGGCGGATCCCTCCACGGCAACGTGCAACTTCACCATCCAGATAGACACCACAGGCTCGGGGGCGGCGCCCACACTGCTCGGCGTGGTTGCCGCCCTATTGGTGGCGTTGCTCCACCTCTCATCATTGTCGTAGTACGTAGTAGTATTTGGCATACCCGCGGTTGATTTGTTGACAATTGCCACTGTTAATTTTTTGCATTTCTTTTTCTGCTCCATCACGGTTTACCACTCCATTGCCAAGGTGCTGCCCGATTGGTTCATCAAGGCCTTCGAACAAAAGATCTGTGGCTTCCTCTGGGCAGGCGCGTACTTGGACAAGGGAGGACACTGTCTTGTGGCTTGGAACAAAGCCACTGTTGATTTTTGCACTCTTTTTTAACGCATTAGGCCTCCTTTTGAACTAGTTTAGAGAAGTAACTCGATGCTTTTCTTTGAAGATCAAGGTGTGATTTTAACATTTTGAGTCTGAATCCGACCATTGTTTTTTAAAACAAAAATGTAAATTGACCGAAATAGAGAGCCAACGCGTGCTCCCAAGCTGTATAGTGCGACGAGTGTCCGTGCTCTTGGAAGATTTTTTTAGCGAACAATCTGAGGTGCGTCCGATCTCGCATGTGAATCTCAATGTAGTGACACGTGGCAATCTCTGTGGATGTACTGTTTGCTCGTTTGAGCGCACCGGCGTCCCATGCACAACGCTTCTATGACGGGCTACTGAAGCGGCTCGCGGCCAACCATGGCACGCCGGCGAGGCCGAACCGGCACATCAAGACATACATGTTCGAGCTCGTGGACGAGGACTGGAAGAGCGTGCATCCGGTAGCTTCGAGCGGCACTGGGGCATCTTTCGGTACGACGGCCAGCCCAATTTCGCCATGGATCTCAGCGGGTAGGGCCAGAACACGATGCTCGTGCCGGCCAAGGTCATGCAGTACCTGTCCAGAAGGTGGTGCACGCTCAACCCCAAGGCCAGCAGGGACGACCTCGGCAAACTCCTTGGTGCAAGGATCGACTATGCGTGGAGCAACGCGGGCTGTACGCTGCTTCCATACGACTCGGGGTGCAACGACATGGACGCCAAGGGCAACGCTTCCTATGCCTTCAACGCCTACTACCAGGTGCAGAGGCAGAAGGACGTGGCCTGTGATTTCCAGGGCCTCACGCTGCCCACCGAGACGGGTCCCTTCACGGCCACGTGCAACTTCACCATCCAGATAGCCACCTTGGGGGCGACGCCCACGCGGCCTGGCATGGCGGTGGTGGCTACAACCCTGCTGGTGGCGTTGCTCCAGCTCTCACTGTCGTAGTACTCCCTCCGGTCCTTTTTTTACTCCGCGTATTAGATTTGTGTCAAGTCAAACATTGCAAAGTTTCACCAAATTTATATTAAAAAATATCAACATCTACAATACCAAATATATAAACTATGAAACTACATTTCATAACGAATCTAACAATATTGATTTGGCATTGTGAATGCTGATACTTTTTTCTACAAGTTTGGTCAAAGTAGAGATACTTTGACTTCGGACAAAAGTTATATGTAGACTAAAAAGGACCGGAGGGAGTACGCAGTAGTATTTGGCATTCCCGGTGTTGATTTATTCACATGATCAATTGCCGCTATTGATTTATATAATTTCTTTTTAACGCATCAGGCATGTTTTTGAACTGGATTATAGAACCTGTTTGTTTCGGGGGAGTTAGCAGTAGGGAATGGGAATTAGGGGGGTCTGGGACTTAAAGTCCCTTGTTTGACTGGAGGACAAGGGAATTAAGAGCATCTCTAGCAGATCCCGTAAAACCTCGCCGGGCTGCATTTTTCCGGCGAATTTATGGGACGGGCAGAAAAAACGGCCTGACTAGGTCCGGTAAAAATGGCATGGCCTGTAAAACATTTGCGGGAGGCCCGTAAACCGCCATCCATTCCTGTATATATGCCGGCTCCGGGTCGATTTAGGGTATCCGTCCGCCTTTTCCCCCATTGATACGTCCAATTTGCATCCTGATTTCCTACTGTTATTTATTATGTTTTTGATCATTATTTCACTTTATGGTACAATTTTTATGCCTTTTCTCTCTTAATTTGCAAGATTTACATGAAGAGGGAGAATGCCGGCAGCTGGAATTCTGGACCTGAAATAGCCACATCAGGGATACCTATTCTGCACATCTCCAAATGAGCTGAAATTTCACAGAGATTTATTTTGGAATATATAAAAAATACTGAAGAAAAGAGATATCAGAGGGGACCCACCAGCTGCCCACAAGGCAGCAGGGCGTGGCCTCCCCCCTGGGCGTGCCCTGGTGCCTTGTGGGGCCCACAGCTGGCCTCTGACCCCCTCCTTCTGCTATATGAAGCCATTTGCCCTAGAAAAAAAATAAGAGGAAGGCTTTTGGGACAAAGCGCCACCGTCTCGAGGCGGAACCTGGGCAGGAGCTATTTTGCTCTCCGGCGGAGCGATTCTGCCGGGGATACTTCCCTCCGGGAGGGGGAAATCAAAGCCATCGACATCACCAACGATCCTCTCATCGTGGGTGGACCAATCTTCATCAACATCTTCACCAGCACCATCTCATCTCAAACCCTAGTTCATCTCTTGTATTCAATCTTTGTCTCAAAACCTCAGATTGGTACCTGTGGGTTGCTAGTAGTGTTGATTACATTTTGTAGTTGATGCTAGTTGGTTTATTTGGTGGAAGATTATATGTTCAGATCCTTAATGCTATTCAATACCCCTCTGATCTTGAACATGAATATGATTTGTGAGTAGTTACTTTTGTTCTTGAGGACATGGGAGAAGTCTTGTCATAAGTAATCATGTGAATTTGATATTCGTTCGATATTTTGATGATATGTATGTTGTTGCTTCCTTTAGTGGTGTCGTGTGAACGTCGACTACATGACACTTCACCATCTTTGGGCCTATGGGAAGGCATTGTGGAGTAGTAATTATATGATGGGTTGCTAGAGTGACAGAAGCTTAAACCCTATTTTATGCGCTATTCTGTAACGGGCTGATTTGGATCCATATGTTTCATGCTATGGTTAGAGTTATCTTAATTCTTCTTTCACAGTTGCGGATGCTTGCGAGAGGGGGTAATCATAAGTGGGAGGCTTGTTCAAGTAAGAACAGCACCCAAGCACCGGTCCACCCACATATCAAATTATCAAAGTAGCGAACGCGAATCAAACAAACATGATGAATGTGACTAGATGAAATTCCCATGTGTCCTCGAGAACGCTTTGCTTATTATACGAGTTCGTTCCGGCTTGTCCTTTGCTACAAAAAGTATTGGGCCACCTTGCTGCAGTTTTGTTATCATACTAGTTGTTACAAATTATCTTGCTATCAAAACTATCTGTTACCGCTGCTTTCAGTACTTGCAGAGAATACCTTGCTGAAAACCGTTTGTCATTTCCTTCTGCTCCTCGTTGGGTTCGACACTCTTACTTATCGAAAGGACTACGATTGATCCCCTATACTTGTGGGTCATCAACTCTTTTCTGGTGCCGTTGCCGGGGAGTGAAGCGTCTTTGGTGAGTGGAGTTTGGTAAGGAAACATTTATATTACGTGCTGAAATTTATTGTCACTTGTCACTATGGAAAGTAATCCTTTGAGGGGCTTGTTCGGGGTATCTTCACCTCGACCGGAAGCAATAAGAGTTTCTCCTCAACCTACTGAACCTACTGAAAATATTTATTATGAAATTCCTTCGGGTATGATAGAGAAACTGCTAGCTAGTCCTTATGCAGGAGATGGAACGGTACATCCTGATATGCACTTGATCTATGTGGATGAAATTTGTGGATTGTTTAAGCTTGCAGGTTTATCTGGAGATGGAGTTAAGAAGAAAGTATTCCCTTTATCTTTGGAGGGAAAGGCATTGACATGGTATAGGCTATGTGATGATACTGAAACATGGGACTGGAACCGGTTGAAGCTGGAATTCCACCAGAAATTTTATCCTATGCATTTGGTTCATCGTGATCGGAATTATATATATAATTTTTGGCCTCGTGAAGGAGAAAGTATCGCTCAAGCTTGGGGGAGGCTCAAGTATATGTTGCACACATGCCCCAATCATGAGCTCTCAAGAGAAATAATTCTTCAAAACTTTTATGCTCGGCTTTCTCATAATGATCAATCCATGCTCGATACTTCTTCTGCTGGTTCCTTTATGAAGAGAACTATTGAATCCAGATGGGATCTTCTTGAAAGAATTAAACGCAATTATGAAGATTGGGAAATCGACAAAGGTAAGGAGTCAGGTATAAATCTTGAGTTTGATTGTGTTAAATCTCTTATGGAAACCGATGTTTTTCGTAAGTTTAGTACTAAATATGGACTTGACTCTGAGATAGTAGCTACCTTATGTGAATCTTTTGCTGCTCATGTTGATCTCCCTCGGGAGAAATGGTTTAAATATCATCCACCCATTGAATTAAAAGAAGAACCTGCTTGTGTTAAAGAAGAAACAATTGTTTACCATGTTGATCCAGTTGTGCCTACTGCTTACATTGAGAAACCTCCTTTCCCTGTTAGGATTAAGGAACATGCTAAAGCTTCAACTGTGGTTAATAAGAGTAATATTAGAGCACCTAGACCTTCTGAACAAATTAAAGTTGAACCTAGTGTTGCAATGGTTAAAGATCTGTTGGTTTATAATATTGATGGACACTTCATATATTTCTGTGATGAAGCAACTTGAATTGCTAAGCCAGACCCTAAAGATAAAAATAAACCTGTAGTTGACATGCCTGTTATTTCTGTTAAAATTGGAGATCATTGTTATCATGGTTTATGTGATATTGGTGCTAGTGTGAGTGCTATTCCATTTACTCTCTATCAAGAAGTCATGAATGATATTGCACCTGTTGAGATTGAAGATATTGATGTTACTATTAAGCTCGCAAATAGAGATACTATTTCACCACTTGGGATTGTTAGAGGTGTTGAAGTATTGTGTGGTAAGATCAAATACCCTACTAATTTTCTTGTTCTTGGATCACCACAAGATGATTTTTGTCCCATTATATTTGGTAGACCCTTCCTGAATACTGTTAATGCTAAGATTGATTGCACTAAAGAAATTGTTAGTGCTAATTTTGGTGAGATGTCTCATGAGTTTAATTTCTCTAAGTTTCATAGACAGCCTCATGATAAAGAATTGCCTAGTAAAGATGAAATTATTGGTCTTGCTTCTATTGCTGTGCCGCCTACTGATCCTTTGGAATAGTATTTGCTTGAGCATGAGAATGACATGCATATGAATGAAAGAAACAAAATAGATGAATTATTCTTTAAACAAGCACCTATCCTTAAACATAATTTGCCTGTTGAAACCTTGGGAGGTCCACCTCCACCCAAGGGTGATCCTGTGTTTGAATTGAAGCAATTACCTGATACTCTAAAATATGCTTATCTTGATGAAAAGAAGATATATCCTGTTATTATTAGTGCTAACCTTTTAGAGCATGAAGAAAAGAGATTACTTAAAACTCTGAAGAAGCACCGCACTACTATTGGATATACTTTCGATGATCTTAAGGGTATTAGTCCCACTTTATGTCAGCATAAAATTCACATGGAGCCAGATGCTAAACCCGTTGTTGACCATCAAAGAAGGCTGAATCCTAGAATGAAGGATGTGGTAAGAACTGAAATATTAAAGCTTCTGGAAGCAGGTATAATTTATCCCATAGCTGATAGTAGATGGGTAAGTCCTGTTCATTGTGTTCCTTAAAAAGGAGGTATCACCGTTGTTCCTAATGATAAAAATGATCTTATCCCACAAACAATTGTAACTGGTCATAGGATGGTAATCGATTTTAGGAAATTAAATAAAGCTACTAGAAAGGATCATTACCCCTTGCCTTTTATTGATCAAATGCTGGAAAGATTGTCTAAGCATACACACTTCTATTTTCTAGATGGTTATTCTGGTTTCTCTCAAATACCTGTATCACCTGAAGATCAAGAGAAAACCACCTTTACTTGTCCTTTTGGAACTTATGCTTATCGTCGTATGCCTTTTGGTTTATGTAATGCACCTGCTACCTTTCAAAGATGTATGACTGCTATATTCTCTGACTTTTGTGAAAAGATTGTTGAGGTTTTCATGGATGATTTTTCCGTTTACGGAACTTCTTTTGATGATTGCTTAAGCAACCTTGATTGAGTTTTGCAGAGATGTGAAGACACTAATCTTGTATTGAATTGGGAGAAGTGCCACTTTATGGTGAATGAAGGTATAGTCCTTGGGCATAAAATTTCTGAAAGAGGTATTGAAGTTGATCAAGCTAAAGTTGATACTATTGAGAAAATGCCATGTCCTAAAGATATCAAAGGTATAAGAAGTTTCCTTGGTCATGCTGGTTTCTATAGAAGGTTTATAAAAGACTTCTCTAAAATTTCTAGACCTCTTACCAATCTTTTGCAAAAAGATGTTCCATTTGTTTTTGATGATGATTGTGTGGAAGCCTTCGAAATACTTAAGAAAGCCTTAATTTCTGCACCTATTGTTCAACCACCTGATTGGAACTTACCCTTTGAAATTATGTGTGATGCTAGTTGATACGTCTCCGTCGTATCTACTTTTCCAAACACTTTTGCTCTTGTTTTGGCCCCTAATTTGCATAATTTGAATGAAACTAACCCGGACTGACGCTGTTTTTAGCAGAACTACCATGGTGTTGTTTTTTGTGCAGAAATAAAAGTTCTTGGAATTGGACGAAACTTTTTGGAGATTTTTTATGGAATAAATAAAAAATACTGGAACCAAGACCCACTGGAGGGGGGCCACCCAGTGCCCACAAGGCACCAGGGCGCGCCACCCCCCTGGCGCCCTGGTGGCTCATGGGGCCCACGTGGCTCTGTTGACCCTAATCTCTGGCCTATAAATTCACAATTCCAGAGAAAAAAATAAGAGAGGAAGTTTTATTGTGTTTCACGATACGGAGCCATCGCCACCTCCTGTTCTTCATCGGGAGGCCAGTTCTGGAGTCCGTTCAGGGCTCCAGAGAGGGTGATCTTCCGGCATCGTCATCATCAACCATCCTTCATCACCAATTTCATGATGCTCACCGCCGGGAGTGAGTAATTCCTTCGTAGGCTTGCTGGACGGTGATGAGTTGGATGAGATTTATCATGTAATCGAGTTAGTTTTGTTAGGGCTTGATCCATAGTATCCACTATGTTCTGAGATTGATGTTGCTATGACTTTGCTATGCTTAATGCTTGTCACTAGGGCCCGAGTGCCATGATTTCAGATCTGAACCCTTCATGTTTTCATGAATATATTTGTGTTCTTGATCCAATCTTGCAAGTTATACGCACCTGCTACGTGTTATGATCCGCATACCCCAAGGTGACAATAATTGGGATTCTTTCCGGTGATTGCCGTAGTTTGAGGAGTTCATGTATTCACTATGTGTTAATGCTTTGTTCCGGTTCTCTATTAAAAGGAGGCCTTAATATCCCTTAGTTTCCTTATGGACCCCGCTGCCACGGGAGGGTAGGACAAAAGATGTCATGCAAGTTCTTATCGCAAGCACATATGACTATATACGGAATACATGCCTACATTACATTGATGAAATGGAGCTAGTTCCATGTCGCCCTAGGTTATGACTGTTACATGATGAATGTTATCCAACAAAATCACCGATCCAATGCCTACGAGCTTTTCACATATTGTTCTTGCTAAGTTACTACTGTTGCCACAGCTGTCACAATTGCTACTACCGTTACTGTTACTGTTACTCTTATTGCTACTGCTATCAAACTATCATACTACTATGCTATTGATCACTCTGCTACAGATATTTAGTCTCCAGGTGTAGTTGAATTGACAACTCAACTGCTAATACTTGCAAATATTCTTTGGCTCCCCTTGTGTTGACTCAATAAATTTGGGTTGAATACTCTACCCTCGAAAACTGTTGCGATCCCCTATACTTGTGGGTTATCAAGACCTTTTTCTGGCGCCATTGCCGGGGAGCATAGTTATATTTGTTGAGTCACTTGGGATTTATATCTGTTGATCACTATGAAGAATCTGAAGGATGCTAAGACCAAGATCGTTCCCTCTAAGACGAGGGGAGGTAAGAAACTGCCATCTAGCTCTGCACTTGATTCACCTTCTGTTTTGAGTAAACTTGCAACACCACCACCTGCTATTAATTCTGATATGTCGCAAGTTATTGATGATACCACTGCTGCTATGAATCATACTTCTGATGATGCTAGTACTATGCTTGATAATGTTGTGAAACTTGGTGAATTTCTTGCTGAACAAATTGCTAAAGCTAAAGAAACTGAAAATGCTGAAACTCTTGAAAATTGTGATTCACCTATTATGCCTAGCTCTCCTACTAGAGTTGAAACACCTGATGAACATTGCTTTGATAGGGAGACGGCTAGAGCCATTCTTGCTTGTAATGATAGAAATGAAGTTATAAAATTGCTTGCTGAAATGAAAGAAAAATCTCTGAGGGAGAGAATGAAATATGATCCTAAGTTTGCAACCTCTCCCATATTTGTTACTGATAAGGATTATGAATTCTCTGTTGATCCTGAGTTGATTACTTTGGTAGAATCTGATCTTTTCCATGGCTATGAAACTGAAACCGTTGTGGCACATCTCTAAATTAAATGATATAGCCACCCTATTTGCTCATGAGGAAAAAATCGCTATTACTATATTCTTAAGTTGTTTCCTTTCTCATTAAAAGGTGATGCTAAGGAATGCTATAATACTCTTGCTCCTGGCTGTGTGCGTAGTCCCCAGGATATGATTTATCACTTCTCTGAAAAATATTTTCCTGCTCATAAGAAACAAGCTGCTTTACATGAAATATTTAACTTTGTGCAAATTAAAGAAGAGAATCTCCCTCAAGCTTGGGGGAGGCTTCTCCAATTACTTAATGCTTTGCCTGATCATCCTCTTAAGAAGAATGAAATACTTGATATCTTCTATAATGGACTAACCGATGCTTCTAGGGACTACCTAGATAGTTGTGCGAGTTGTGTTTTCAGGGAACGGACTATTGAACAAGCTGATAACCCACAAGTATAGGGGACCAATTGTAGCTTTTTCGATAAATAAGAGTGTCAAACCCAACGAGGAGCTAAAGGTAGAATTAATATTCTCTTCAAGTTCTATCGACCACCGATACAACTCTACGCACACTTAACGTTCGCTTTACCTAGAACAAGTATAAAACTATTTTGTAGGTGATAGGATAGGTTTGCAAGAATAAAACTAGAAGTACTTTGCGAGAATAAAACTACGAGTAATTTGCAAGATAATAAAAGTTAGTTGTTTAGTAGAAAGCTTTTGTAACACAAGAGAATGATTTGTCCATAGGCAATCGATAACTAGACCGGTAATCATTGTTGCAATTTTATATGAGGGAGAGGCATGAGCTAACATACTTTCCATACTTGGATCATATGCACTTATGATTGGAACTCTAGCAAGCATCCGTAACTACCAAAGATCATTAAGGTAAAACCCAACCATAGCATTAAGTATCAAGTCCCTTTACTCCCATACGCAACAACCCCCTTACTCGGGTGTAAGCTTCTGTCACTCTAGCCGCCCACTATAAGAGAATTATGAACGTATTGCAAACCCTACAGCGGGGATCCCTCACACTTGTGCGACACGGAGGGCACCATAGGACAACACCAAAATAAAACATACAACTCAAACCAATCACGATCATCAATCAACCCATAGGACAAAACGAATCTACTCAAACTTCATAGGATGGCCACACATCATTGGATAATAATATGTAGCATTAAGAACCATGTTTAAGTAGAGAATTACAGCGGGGAGAAGAGGTGTTACACCGCTTCATAGAGGGGGAGAGAGTTGGTGGTGACGGCGGCGAAGTTGTTGGTGTAGATCGCCGTGACGATGGTTCCCCCAGCGGCGCTCCGGCGCCACCGGAAGAGAGGGGGGGAGAGCCCCCCTCCTTCTTATTCTTCCTTGGCCTCCCCCTAGATGGAAGAAGGTTTCCCCTCTGGTCCTTGGCCTCCATGGAACCCGGAGGGGCGGGAGCCCCTCCGAGATTGGATCTCTCTCTCTGTTCTCTTCTGTTTCGCGTTCCTGTTTTCTGGCCTTTCACCGTTTCTTAAATTCCCGGAGATCCGTAACTCCGATTGCGCTGGAATTTTAACAATTTTTTTTACGGATATTAGCTTCCTTGCACCCGAAGAAGAGCCCCAACCGACTTACGGGGTGCCCACGAGGCACCACCGCATGTTTGGGGGGGGGGGGAGGCACGCCAATGTGCCTCGTGGAGGCTGTGGGCCTCCGTTTGCATTGATTCCACCTCCCAAAAATCACATATATTCCAAAATAATTCTCCGTAAAATTTTATTGCATTTGGACTTCATTTGATATGGATTTTCTGTGAAACAAAAAACAAGCAGAAAATAGGAACTGGCACTGGGCACTGGATCAATATGTTAGTCCCAAAAATTGTTGGGGAACGTCGCATGGGAAACAAAAATTTTCCTACGCACATGCAAGATCTATCCATGGTGATGAGCATCTACGAGAGGGAGAGTGAATCTACATACCCTTGTAGATCGCTAAGCGGAAGCGTTTAAGAAACGCGGTTGATGTAGTCGAACGTCTTCGCGATCCAAATCGCAAGTCGTCCCTCGATCCAAACACGATCTAGCGCCGAACGGACGGCACCTCCGCGTTCAACACACGTACGGCTTGATGACGCCTTCACCTCCTCGATCCAGCGAGCGATGGTGAAGTAGTGGATGAGTTCCGGCAGCACGACGGCGTGGTGATGGTGGTGAGGAACAATCTCTGCAGGGCTTCGCCAAGCACTACGGAGATTGTGACGGGAGGAACTAGAGGGTTAGGGTTGCCGGCACACGGCTTGGGAAATCTTGATCTGTCCCGTGTGCTAGCCCTGCCCCTCTATTTATATGTTGAGCCCTGGGGTCTAAACTTGGAGAGAAAGCCTCCACAAGGTCGGTTTTGCCCGCACAAGGTCGGTTTGGCCCGCACGGAAAGAGTCCCACTCGGATTCCAGCAGTACCGCGCACAAGCGGTAGTACCGCTCACGAGCGGTAGTACCGCTTCACACAAGCGGTAGTACCGCTTACGCGGTAGTACTGCCTTACAAGCGGTAGTACCGCTTAAGGCAGCAGCAAAACTTCCTTTTGCACTTTCCAATACCTCGTGGGCTTTACCCCTTTGGCCCATATAAAGTGTTGCTTCACCCGAACACTTCGGTAAACATCCGGAACCCCTTCCGGTGAATTCCGGAACCCTTCCGGAGATCAAAACACTATTATCACATATATCAAACTTTACCTCCGGACTCTTCCGGAGATCCTCGTTATGTCCGGGATTTTATCCAGGACTCCGAACAACCTTCGGTCACCAACACAATAACTCAACTATACTAATCGTCACCAAACGTTAAGTGTGTAGACCCTGCGGGTTCGAGAACTATGTAGACATGACCGAGACACCTCTACGGTCAATAATCAATAGCGGGACCTGGATGCCCATATTGGTTCCTACATATTCTACGAAGATCTATATCGGTCGAACCTCTATGTCAAGGATTCAGTTAATCCCGTATGCTGTTCCCTTTGTTCTTCGGTATGTTACTTGCCCGAGATTCGATCGTCGGTATCTCTATACCTAGTTCAATCTCGTTACTGGCAAGTCTCTTTACTCGTTCCGTAATACAAGATCCTGTGGCTAACTCTTTAGTCACTTTGCTTGCAAGGCTCATTGTGATGTTGTATTACCGAGTGGGCCCTGAGATACCTCTCCGTCACACGGAGTAACAAATCCCAGTCTTGATCCATGCCAACCCAACAGACACCCTCGGAGATACCTGTAGAGCATCTTTATAGTCACCCAGTTACGTTGCGACGTTTGATACACACAAGGTATTCCTCCGGTGTCAGTGAGTTGCATGATCTCATGGTCATAGGAACAGATACTTGACATGCAGAAAACAATAGCAATAAACTGACACGATCATATGCTACGTTTATAGTTTGGGTCTTGTCCATCACATCATTCTCCTAATGATGTGATCCCGTTATCAAATGACATCTCATGTTCATGGCTAGGAAACCTTCACCATCTTTTGATCAACGAGCTAGTTAACTAGAGGCTTACTAGGGACACAGTGTTGTCTATGTACCCACACATGTATTTGAGTTTCCAATCAATACAATTATAGCATGGATAATAAACGATTATTATGAACAAGGAAATATAATAATAACCAATTTATTATTGCTTCTAGGGCATATTTCCAACAAAAATAATATAAAATGTTGCCAAAAATATGTGAAAGTTGGAGAATATTGGCATGAAACAATCAAAAATTATAGATACGACGGAGACGTATCAGCATCCCCAAGCTTAATTCCTACTCGTTCTCGAGTAGGTAAATGATAAAAAAGATAATTTTTGATGTGGAATGCCACCTAGCATAATCTTGATCATGTAATCTAATCATGGCATGAATATTAAGACACGGGTGATTCAAAGCAATAGTCTATAATTTGATATAAAGACATCAATACTCAGGCATCCCAACAAACAATCATGTCTTTCAGAATAAAAATGCTAAAGAACGCTATCCCTACAAAATCATATAGCCTTGTCATGCTCCATCTTCTTAGCACAAAGTATTTATCATGTACTACCCCGGTGTCAGCCAAGCAATTGCTTCATACTTTTTAACGCGCTTCAGCTTTTTCAACCCCCACGCAATACATGAGCGCAAGCCATGGATATAGCACTATGTGTGGAATAGAATGAGGTGGTAGAGATTAATATGGAGAAGACAAAAAAGGAGGAAAGTCTCACATCGACGCGGCTAATCAACGGGCTATGGAGATGCCCATCAATTGATGTCAATGCGAGGAGTAGGGATTGCCATGCAACGGATGCACTAAGAGATGTAAGTGTATGAAAGCTCAAACTGAAAACTAAGTGGGTGTGCATCCAACTTGCTTACTCAAGACCTCGGGCAATTGAGGAAGACCATTATCGGAATATACAAGCCAAGTTCTATAATGAAAATTCCCACTAGTGTATGAAAATTCCCACTAGTGTATGAAAATTCCCACTAGTGTATGAAAATGAAAACATGGTGCTACTCTGAAGCACAAGTGTGGTAAAGGATAGTAACATTGCCCCTTATCTCTTTTTCTCTCATTTCATTTTTTTTCCTTTTTTTCTTTTTTTCTTGGGCTCTTTTTGGCCTCACTTTTTTCTTTTTCTTTTTATTTTTTAATTTTGTCCGAAGTCTCATCCCGACTTGTGGGGGAATCATAGTCTCCATCATCCTTTCCTCACTGGGACAATGCTCTAATAATGAATAATGATGATCATCACACTTCTATTTACTTACAACTCAAAAAATTACAACTCGATACTAGAACAAAGTATGACTCTATATGAATGCCTCTGGCAGTGTACCAGGATGTGCAATAATCTAGCGTAGCAAAGATATCAAAAAACGGACAAGCCATGAAAATATAATGCCAGCTATCTTACGATCATGCAAAGCAATATGACAATGAATGCTCAAGTCATGTATATGATGATGATGGAAGTTGCATGGCAATATATCTCGGAATGGCTATGGAAATGCCATAATAGGTAGGTATGGTGGCTGTTTTGAGGAAGATATAAGGAGGCTTATGTGTGATAGAGCATATCATATCATGGGGTTTGGATGCACCGACGAAGTTTGCACCGACTCTCGAGGTGAGAAAGGGCAATGTACGGTATCGAAGAGGCTAGCAAATTGCAGAAGGGTGAGAGTGCGTATAATCCATGGACTCTGTAACGCCCCTGCTCGACCGTGCACTAATCATACACGCAAATGCACACGATCGAGATCAGAGACTCACGGGAAGATATCACAACACAACTCTAAACACAAATAAAAGTCATACAAGCTTTACAATACAAACAACGACTCTGATCGAAAGAGGCAAGGCCTCCTGCCTGGGAGCCTCCGAATCTACTCTTGGTCGTCGGTCTCCACATAGTAGTAGGCTCCACCGGAAGTGTAGTAGCAGTCGTCGGCGGTAGCAGCTGACTCCTGGGATCCATCATCTGGTCGCAGCAATCGGGTATGGGGAAAAGAGTAGCAAAGCAACCGTGAGTACTCATCGAAAGTACTCGCAAGACTGACATCAGAACTATGCTAAGTATGCATCGGTATCAAATGAATGGGGCTATATCTTTGGACTAAACTGCAGAAATGCCAGAATAGAGGGGAAGGCCTAGCCTATCGAAGACTAGCATCTTCAGCGTCTTGCAGCATTAGAAGAGTGCAGATTAGCATATTATAAAGTAACAAACATGTAGAAGCAAAGCCCAGAAATCCTTCCTCGACTCCCTGCGAGAAAGCAATCCCGGAGCTTACAATTAATTAAAAGTATCCAGTTCAAGTAGTAGTAGATCGGGATACAACACTGAGCGTCCTGTTACCGTGAACACAGCTATTCGAATAGATAACTTCCCTTGAGGGGTGCACTAGTGTTACCCAACATGCTCGATTAACTCTGGCCGGACACACTTTTCTGGGTCATGCCCGGCCTCGGCTGATCAACACACCGCAGCCCTACCTAGGCTCAGCAGAGAGGTCCCCGCCGGTCTACATCCTAAGTGCGCAGGGGTCTTGGGCCATCGCCCTGTGCACTCCGGGTCGTTGCGTGCAGGGTGAAGCCAGGCACCACCCGTGTGCTGGATGGCGCCGGTCCGTCCCGGCCGCAATGCTGAACTGGACGTCTGACAGAGCTTTCGGCTGATACATACGGCGTAGAGGGCCCCATAAACCATTATCCCACGTGGTGGTAGTGTGTATAGGGCCAACGACCCACTCAGATCAAATACCCAAATTCGTTAGCGCATTATTAGGAGCTCGCGGTGACGATCAGTACTCCTGTCGTCCCGTCTCGAGGAAGTGCAACAAGGGCCAGGCCCATCCCTCTCTAGGGCGGTCTCTGCCTGCCCGGTCGCGCCTCGTAATTATCTTGCGGGTACCATCCTGGTCAACCCGACTACACGACTCTCGCGGGTACCCCTCGGGGTCGACCCGACTTTACCCGGGGACTGTAGTAAAAGTAGGGTATCCGTGTGTTCATCACATCAAAGGGGAATCCGAGGAATCACCCTCGATGGATTCCTACTTGATGTAATCCGTCAAGGAGAACCAGGAGGAATCACCCTCGGTGGTTCCCACTTGAGGGGTTGCTCGACAGAGTCATCATCGGGAAGGGGAGAGTGAGGAATCACCCTTGGCAATCATCATCGATGAGCTATACTACAGAGATATCATCGAGAGTGCGGTACGAGGTATCACCCTCGGCACTTGATAGTAGCCCTGCAGAGTCGTACAACTAAGGGGTGTGTGTGGTGCTGTGACGGTCTCTGCACATCGATCACAATGATCGAGGTACTGGTAACAAAGCGGGGCAACAGGGACAAGGATGAGGGGTCATCGATGGATCACAACCCAGCCTATACTAAGCATTTTAGGAGCACAGGTAAAGAAACAACATCAGGTTACAAAAGCAGGCTATGCATCAGAATAGGAGCAATCATTTACAGTAGCAAAATCTAATGCAAGCATGAGGGAGAAGGAATAGGCGATATAGGAATGATCAAGGGGGTTTTGCTTGCCTGGTTGCTCTGCGGCAAAGAGGGGTCGTCGGGGATGTAGTCGGTCTCCGGAGCGGCGTCGGTCTCGGGGGCTATTGGAGAGAAGAGGGGGAAGAAACAATAAATACAAGCAACAAATGCAATCACAGATGCATGGCACAGCAGCACGCTATTCGAGGCGTGCCCTAATGCAGTACTACACAAGTTAGTCGGAGCGGGAAACATCTGGAGGTGTTTTACCAGCTCCGGGCATTTATCGGACAGATGAATCGGAGGGTAAAGTTCCATGTTCACCAAGTTAGAGAGGTGTGGTAGGTATGGAAGTGGCATATTCGGATTCTTCATATTTTTCTGATCATTTTTCATATATAAATTATTTTCATCCGAGTTACGGTTTATTTTATATGATTTTTCAAAGTTTTAAACATTTTTTTGAATTATTTTAATTATTAAATTAGAATTATCCGAAACATTGTTAGGTGACATCAGCAGAACGTCATGATGACGTCGGCAGGTCTAACCTGGCTGACCAGGTCAAACCTGACCTGTGGGACCCACATGTCATAGACTGGTTAATTTAATAGAGGTTAGTTTTATCTAATTAAGTTAATTAGTTGGTGGGACCCATACGTCAGTGACAGGTTAATTAATAGATTAGTTTTAATTAATAAACAGTTAATTAAAAAGGTGGGGCTTACGTGTCATTGACAGATACTTTTAACTGAGTTTAATTAGTATAATTAGCAGGTGGGGGCCACTGTCAGTGTCACAGGCCTTTTAATTAGAATTATCCTAATTGCTACAGTAGATGGATCCCACATGTCAGTGTCATAATTTTAATCCGAGGGGTTATTTGCGGTGGGACCCGCATGTCAGCGAGTGCTTAGCACTAAAACGTGATTAGGGCTAATCTAAACGCCTGGGGCCCACTAGTTAGCGGCACAGTGGCCGTTTAAACGAGCTGCGCGCGCCGGCGCAGCTCCGGCGACCTACAGAACAGCGGCGATGCTCGGAACGGCGCTCCCGGCCACCAATTGGCCCGGGAAGAGGTGCTACGCGACGCGCGCGATGCCGCGCATCGAGCTGTGGCAGCAATGCGTGCGGGGGCTGCCGGATACGAGGGTGGCGACGACGTGCAGCGGTGACCGGAGCACGCGCTCACGAGGGACGACTACGGTGCATGGGGGCTAGAGGGGAGAGGCCAGGGGGAAGCAGGAGCTCACAGGGGAGCCGCGGGTGAGCTTGGGGAGGCCGGGGCGCGTCGGAGGCGGCGGATCGAGCGGCGGCGACCGACGGATGCAGCAGAGGGAAACGGCGCGGGCGACGGCCGTAGCGCTCCCCGTGCTCGGTGCAGTGGTGGAGGTGATGAAGAAGACGAGGGCGGACCTCCTGGACAGGTCGAGGCTGCGTGGGGAGGCCCGTGGCCGCGGCTATGGCGAACGGCGGCGTTCGGGTGTCGTGTTTCAGAGGAGAGCGACGAGGGAGGGAGGGGAAGGAGGGTTTGGCTTCGTCCAGGGGGATGCGGGAGGAGATCTTTATCCTGTCCTGACGCTCTGTAGCAGTGCGGGGGCCGAGACGGCTCGACGGCGACGGTGAACAGGCGTCGGGCGCGGTCGGCTTCGATGCTAGTAGGAGGAGGAAGACGACAGGGGGCGCTGGGCTGGGCCGGCACTGTTCCACTTGGGCCACTAGCACAGTAGTTTTTCCCCTTTTCTTTTGTTACTTTTCTGTTTTCTTTTATTTCTTCTTTGTTCTGCCTTTTCTTTCAGTACTAGTTGAATTATGTAAAATGTGTAGTTGGTCCCAATAATTAATATGTATTATCCCTCACTGCCACAAAAAGTTTGGGGGTGATTTGAATTCATTTGTATTTTTCAAAATGAAAATGGATTTAATTATGCTGTTTTGGGGACTGTTTTAATTGCTAGGGTCATTTTGGGAATTTTAATAATGTTGATTTTATTTTTATAATTGCTTTGGGAATTTTTGTAATATTATGAACATTTTTGTTTTTCTATTTTAAGAATTAATTATTTGACTTGCACTTTGACTTTTGAATTGAAGTTGAATTATTTCTTAATTGCATTTCTTAGGATATAATGATGATGACTTGGCATGACTAATTAGCATAACTACTGTTTAGTAATCTGGGGATGTCACAGACTCACATTAGTCATAAAGAACTCACATACTTATTGCAAAAGTTTATTAGCGCTCGAAGCAAAGTACTACTACGCATGCCCCTAGGGGGGAGGTTGGTAGGAGTTAAGCATCGCGCACCCCCGACCTCCACGCAAAGGAAGACAATCAATAATAAATCATGCTCCAACTTCTTAGCATAACGAGAGACTATACGTGCATGCTTCGGGAATCACAAACCTTAACACCAATATTCCTACAAAACCACAATCATTCACTAGTATCTCCCACATATTACCATCTCTATATTGCAAAACTATTGCAAGGAATCAATCATATCATATTCAGTGATCTACAAGTTTTATGTAGGATTTTATGACTAACCATATGAATGACCAATTCCTATTGACTCTCTAAATAGATATAAGTGAAACAAGAGAGTTTAATTCTTTCTACAAAAGACCATGCTCTAATAAATATAAGTGAAGCAAAAGAGCATTCTACAAATAACGGTTTTCTATATGAAGAGAAACAGACATCCAAACTTCAAATGATATAAGTGAAGCACATGAAGCATTCTATAAAGCCATACTCAAAAGATATAAGTGAAGTGCATGAAGCATTCTATAAATCAACCAAGGACTATCCCATACCAGCATGGTGCATTATTAAAAGAAAAATAAAAGGCACACGACACTCCAAGAATTTACGCATATCATGTGAACAAAACAAAAACCGAGACATACCGATAATTGTTGTATAAAGATGGGATGCCTTCCGGGGCATCCCCAAGCTTAGACGCTTGAGTCTCCTTGAATATTTACTTGGGGTGCCTTGGGAATCCCCAAGCTTGAGCTCTTGCCTCTCCTCATTCTTCTCATATCAATACCTCCTCGATCTTCGAACACTTCATCGACACAAAACTTAACAAAACCTTCGTGAGATCCGATAGTATAATAAAGCAAATCACTACTTTAAGTACTGTTGCAAACCCATTCATATTTTATTTTTGCATTATACCTACTGTATTCTAACTTCTCCATGGCTTATACCTTCCGATACAATCCATAGTTTCATCAAAACAAGCAAAACAATGCATCAAAAACAGAATCTGTCAAAAACAGAACAGTCTGTAGTAATCTGAACATTGACCATACTTTTGTAACTCCAAAAATTCTGAAAAATTAGGAAAAAATAAAAAAATGGCATAGTAGTACAGTGTAAAAATTTCAGAATTTTTTCACGTTCCAGTAAAAAATGTAAATTCACGCACTACAGCAAAAGTTTCTGTTTTTGCACCACACACACCAAACAAGCAATTTAAACATGCTAACGGTAAATCTTGGCACATTATTTTTATAATACAATGGATTTGTACAAGGGGATAATTATTTTTGTTTAAAAGTTTCTATAATTCAAGATTTGCAAAGTTTCCATGGGCATGAACAAAGTTCAAGGAGCTCCCCCACTTCAACGGTGCTCGTCTTTCTTACTTTCACTTTTCTTTTTGAAAAAGTTTTAGGTTCCCCTCTATATTTTTTTGTTTTTAAACTTTATAAAAGCACTCAACAGAAATAAAATATGAATGAGTTTGCAACAGTACTTAAAGTAGTGATTGCAATTAGGAGCAGCAAGCACATGCATATTACATTCATCAAAGTTATCATGTGTAGTAGTAAAACACAACCCATCAATATAATCCTTAATAAGAGCAAACTTCTCCTATATAGTGTAGTTTGGAGAATTCAAAAAGATAATAGGACTATCATGTGTGGGTGCAATAGCAACAATTTCATTCTTAACATAAGGAACTATAGCAAGTTCATCTCCATAAGCATAATTCATATTGGCATCATGGCCACAATCATAGCAAGCATCAATTTCATCAAAAAGGGATATTTCAAACGAATCCAAGGGATCATAGCATTCATCCTTCGGTAAGCACGAAGGGAAATTAAACAATGTATGAGATAAAGAGTTACTCTCATCAGAAGGTGGGCACGGGATCAATCCGCTCTTCCTCCTTTTGTTCTTCGCTCTCCTCGTCATCTTTTTCATTTAATGAGCTCACAGTTTCATCAATTTCTTCTTCCATAGGAGCCTGCAAAATATTAGTCTCTTCTTGGATAGCGGAGACTTTCTCAATAAACTCATTAATATCGGCATTGTATTCGTAATTCTCATAGCAATATTTAAGTATAGCAAAATTTTCAGATCTGTAGACAGCATCATCACAATCTTCATACTTTTCAAACAAAGATTCAATTTCATAAGCACCCTTAAAAGCAACAAATTCTTCTATTCGTTCCACATCATAGTAATCATATATACCATTATCATAAGAAGCCAAGGTTTCATTATCATTAAATTTACATGAAAAGGGAAGGTGCAGAGCCTTCATCCTAGAGCAACAAGTATAATCATATCTCAAGCATAAATTCCAAGCATACCATTGCAAATAATCAATTTGATCCCATAAGAGTTTCCCTTTTCGAGTCAAGCGATAATCCCTAAAGTATTCACGTTGATCCAACGTGTCTCCCATTATCAAGTTGAATGGGGTTTTCTCAGGATTATCAAAGTAGTGTTTAATATTTTTCACATAACCAGCATCGAGGGTTTTAGGAGGTTCCCCATCTCCATGAGTAGCAAGTACAACTAATTTTTTTGGTGTTTCGTGTTCCATATCCATAACTAAAGATAGAGAACAACTTAGAATAGAAAATAAAATCTACTTAGTGATAAAGCAAACAAGCACACACGAGAATATCAACCCCACGCTATTGCTCCCCGGCAACGGCGCCAGAAAAAGGTCTTGATAACCCACAAGTATAGGGGATCAATTGTAGCTTTTTCGATAAATAAGAGTGTCGAACCCAACGAGGAGCTAAAGGTAGAATTAATATCCTAGAGCAACAGGTATAATCATATTTCAATGCAACTGTTATGAAACAATTGAAACGAAATGCCTATATGATTGATCGCTTGAGTGACTTGTTATTTAGAATTGCTAATGATGTCAAAGGTGTAAGTAAACATGCATCTGTGGTTCAAACCCAATTAGAACAAGTTGCTAAATCTCAGAGTGAATTGCTTAATGAAATGAATAACAATATGAATGATCATGCTGTTAGAGTAATGACTAGAGGAGGTAGAATGACTCAGGAGCCACTTTATCCTGAGGGTCACCCTAAAAGAATTGAACAAGACTCTCAAAGAATTAATGTCGATGCGCCTAGTCCATCTAAAAAGAAAAAGAAAAAGAGAAATGATAGGACTTTGCATACTTCTAGTGAACCTGAGGTAGAAAAACCCTTAGAGGATAGTAATGATGTTTCTATTTCAGATGCTGAAACACAATCTGGTAATGAACATTCACCCGATGATAATAATAATGATGATGCTCATGTGCATACCCAACCAGATAATGATAAAGAACTTGATAATGATGTTGAAATAGAACCTGCTGTTGATCTTGATAACCCACCTTCTAAAAATAAATGTTATGATAAAAGAGACTTCGTTGCTAGAAAACATGGTAAAGAAAGAGAACCATGGGTTCAAAAACCCATGCCCTTTCCTCCTAAACCATCTAAGAAAAAGGATGAGGAAGAATTTGAAAGCTTTGCTGAAATGCTTAGGCCAATCTTTTTGCGTACGCGTTTGACTAATATTTTAAAGATGTCCCCTTATGCTAAATATATGAAAGACATTGTCACAAATAAAAGAAAGATACCTGAAGCTGAGATTTCTACCATGCTTGCAAATTATTCTTTTAAGGATGGAGTACCTAAGAAACTAGGAGATCTAGGAATACCAACTATACCATGCTCCATTAAAATAAATTATGTCAAAACTGCTTTGTCTGATTTAGGAGCCGGTGTTAGTGTTATGCCTTTCTCTTTATATAAAAGACTTGATTTGAATAAACTCACTCCCACTGAAATATCATTGCAAATGGCTGACAAATCAACTGCCATACCTATCGGTGTTTGTGAGGATGTGCCCGTTGTAGTTGCAAATGTTATTATCCTAACAGACTTTGTTATACTTGATATGCCCGAGGATCACAACATGTCGATTATCCTTGGTAGACCCTTTTTGAATACTGCAGGGGCTGTTATTGATTGCAACAAAAGCAAGGTCACTTTTCATATCAATGGTAATGAACATACGGTGCACTTTCCGAAGAAACAATTTCAAGTAAATGGTATTCGTGTTATTGGATAGACTCCGACAATTGCTATTGGAAGTTTTCAACTCCCTCTTCCTACTGTTAAAAAGAAATATGAAACTCTTATTATTGGGGAGATGCATATCCCCGTTGAGGTAACTTAGTGTTATACGAAAATTCTTCGGTTTCATGTCACTCGGAAATGGTTTGTTAATAAGACTTGATCAACCTTATTTATGGATTCTTTTTGAGAGGCATGTGGTTGATGAATTTAGTAAGCACAACCTTCTATACCCACTTTTTGTTTTCTGTTATTTTTAGTTAAATGCAATAACATGCCATGATTACCCTATTTTCTGAATTATCCGTGCAATAAAACGTGCCTAGAAATAAAAGTGCTCAGAATGCAATAAAATTTTGATATGAATTTTTATAGAATATTTAAGAATTTTTGGCACTAAAATCATACCAGGGGGGTGCCCCAGGTGCCCACGAGGCACCAGGGCGCGCCACCCCCCTGGCGCGCCCAGGTGGCTCGTGGGCCCCACAGGGACCCCCTCACTTATCCCTTCAACTCACTTTGTCTCTTAGCTCTAGCAAAAATTCCTGGTAGCTCTTTCTCTCGTGTTCTTGCTCACAAACCTAAAATTTTCGATCTCTTTGCTCAGAGCTCCGTTTCCGAAACTGTTTTGGGGGATTGCTCCTTGGTATGTGACTCCTCCATTGCTCCAATTAGTTTTTGCTTTAGTGGATTATATTTTGCATAATTAGTTACTCTTGGTGCTACTGAAAATGAGCTTGCATGTTGAATTCTTTGAGTTCCAAGTAGTTTGAATGCTTGATATAGCCTCTAGACATCCATATGAGTAGTTGCTATCAATTTTGTGAAGTTTTATTGATATCATTTTGTGACCCAAAATTTTTCAAAAACTCGTTCTTAGGAAAATGAATATCTTCCGGAGGAGTTCTTCGAAGCGGAACGCCAAGGGAGTCCTTAGGGACTCCTCGGACAATGACCTCAACATTCCGTGTAGGACGGAGGTCCGGCCGTGCGAATGGCCGCACAATGCCTTCATGGATGAAGCCGGATTCTACCAAGAGTTCGCGTAATTCGTTGCAAATGCCGGACTGACTGACTTCCTCGCAGATGAGTGTGACCAGCACCACATCCTTACAAATTCCTTTGTGCAAAACTTTCATTTTCTGAGTAGGCTCGAACCTCCTGAGGTGCGCTTTGATTTATATGCTGAACATTATTAGATACCTCTGGCTGAATTTTGTGAGATATGTTTGATTCCCTTCGATGGGGAAATTAGAGAGCCTCACCCGGAGGATTTTGAGGGCTTCCTCCACACTTTAACTGTGGGAGAGACAAGGGGCGTGTCGAAAGCCCGAGCCACTAGCTTGCAATTTCCTGCTGTTCATTACTTCGCTTTATTCTTAGGGAAATGCTTGATTGCTAGGGAGCAAGGTAGTGCGCTAGCTGCACCTAACTTTGCCATTTTACGCCGCGCACTGCATATTGACAACACTTATAACCTAGGAGCTATCATTGCACGCTGCCTGCACACTAATAGGACTAGGGGTAAGATTCATGGTGGTATTTATGCTACTCGCTTAGCGAGACATTTTAATGTTAACATATGCCCTCATGATTATTTGGTGCCCAGAGTTTACTTAGATTACCAGTCCATGAGGGACCATCACTTTCTTGATGCTCCTGAGCCTCCTCACCACATTCATTATAACTTGGTTTTTAGTGAGGATACTCATGGTATTATTTCGTTGCATGCACCTGCTTTGTTTGATTCCCATGCCAGGAACGGATATACCGTGATGTCACCGGACATCATTGCTTACCGGAATGCCTTGGCAGCTGATACGTCTCCAACGTATCTATAATTTTTGATTGTTCCATGCTGTTATATTATCAATCTTGGATGTTTTTATAAGCATTTACAACAATTATATATCATTTTTGGAGACTAACCTATTAACTTAGTTCCCAGTGCCAGTTGCTGTTTTCTGCCCTGTTTTTGTTTTACAGAAAATCAATACCAAACGAAGTCCAAATGCCACGAAACTTTTTGGAGATTTTTTTATTGTGCAATACCAACACTAGAAGCTTCGGGAGAGGACCAGACGCTAGAGGGGGTGCCCACGAGCCACCAGGGCACGCCTGGGAGGGGGCAGGCGCGCCCTGGTGCCTCATGGGCCCACCCCAGCTCCGTTTGACCTAATTCCAGCACTATAAATTCGCAAAAAATCAGAAACCCTCAGGGGAGTCCACGAAATACTTTTTCCGCTGCCGCAAGCTTCTGTTCTCGAGAGATCCCATCTGGGTCCTTCTCCTGTAATCTGCCGGAGGGGGAATCGATCACGGAGGGGCTCTACATCATCCTTGCTGCCCTTCCGATGATGCGTGAGTAGTTTAGCACAGATCTTTGGGTCCATAGTTAGTAGGTAGATGGCTTATTCTCTCTTTTTGATCTTCAATACAATGTTCTCCTCGATGTTCTTGGAGTTCTATCCGATGTAATCACTTTTTGCGGTGTGTTTGTTGGGATCCGATGAATTGTGAGTTTATGATCAGATTATCCATGAATATTATTTGAGTCTTTGCTGCACTCTTTTTATGCATGATTATTATAGCCTCGTATTTCTTCTCCGATCTATTGATTTGGTTTGGCCAACTGAGTTGATTTATCTTGCCATGGGAAGAGGTGCTTTGTAATGGGTTCGATCTTGCGGTGCTCAATCCCAGTGACAGAAAAGGACATGACACGTATGTATCGTTGCTATTAAGGGTAAAAAGATGGGGTTTATTCATACATGAGTTTATCTTGTCTACATCATGTCATCGTTCTTAAGGCGTTACTCCGTTCTTTTATGGACTTAATACACTAGATGCATGCTGGATAGCGGTCGATGTGTGGAGTAATAGTAGTAGATGCAGGCAGGAGTTGGTCTACTTGTCTCAGACATGATGCCTATATACATGATCATTGCCTTGGATATCGTCATGATTATTTGCTTTACTATCAATTGCCCAACAGTAATTTGTCTACCCACCGTATGCTATTTTCTTGAGAGAAGCCTCTAGTGAAAACTCTGGCCCCCGGGTCTACTTTATCATTTACTAAAACCCTAAAAATACTTGCTGCAATTTCATCTTATTTATTTTATTTTGTATTTTTGTTTCAATCTATCAATCTATCTCATACAATTTAATCTTGCAATTTACCGCCGAGGGATTGACAACCCCTCGTTTGCGTTGGGTGCAAGGGTTTGTTGTTTGTGTGCAGGTACTACTAACGAGGTGTTGCATGATTCTCCTACTGGTTCGATAACCTTGGTTTCATAACTGAGGGAAATACTTATCTCTACTGTGCTGCATCATCCCCTCCTCTTCGGGGAAAATACCAACGCAAGCTACAAGTAGCAGGAAGGATTTCTGGCGCCGTTGCCGGGGAGACATCATCAACATCTATCAAGTACCTTTGCATAAACTCTCATCTCCTTGCATTTACTTTATTTCCCTCTCATTTTCATCTCCCCCACTTCTAAAACATTTTTACAAAAATACAAAAATATTTTCCGTTTGTCTCTTTGCTTGCTTACTTTTATTGCCTTTATGTCGAACACACCAGAACAGAAACTAAAAGTAAAAATATAAGATACTATGGATCCATATAAAGTTTACTACTTGGATCATCTTCTATCCATTCGTGCTCATGCTGAAACCCCAACTAGTTTAGTTGAGGGAAAATCATTAGATGAGCATGCTCATTTTGTGCGTCATCGTTTGTCCCAAAAGGGGAGACTCCTATGGCATCAAATAAATAGTTTGCTATGCTATGCTTGGAATCTATGCGAAATTTATGATTTTACTTGTTGCTATAAGAACCCTAAAAAACACCTTCCCTACCTATGTGAGTTCAATGATAATAAAATATTATCTTCTTATGAAAAAGGTGTTTATAGTTACTATGATATCGAACAAATTGAAGAATTTGTTGCTTTTAAGGGTGCTTATGAAGTTGCTTCTTTGATTGAAAAGTATGATATTACTGTCTACAAATCTGAAAATTTTGCCATACTTAAGTATTGCTATGAAAAATATGCATCTAATGCCTATGTTAAAGAATTTATTGAGAGAATGTCTACTGCTTTGGAAGAGAATAATGATATGCATGAACCTATAGATAATTGTGATTCCATTGATTCGATTGAAATATCTCCTCTTGATGAATGTGATGCTTGCTATTCTTATGGCCACGATGCCAATATTAAAGATGCTTATAGAGATGAACTTGCTATAGTTCCTTATGTTAAAAATGAAATTATTGCTATAACACCCATACTTGATAGCTCCTTGAATGAAAAGCATGATTGCAATGATGTTTTTTTTGACCTGTTACTGTAGGGGAAAGCACCCCACAGCCTTACTTTTTATTCCACTCTGAACCAATATTTACAGACTAAACTACTAGAATACAAGAGGTTAGGAGAAAGACAGAAATACAAACTCACCTCAAGGAGGTAAAAAGGAAATCCACTTAAGGAGGTCATCTCTAAAACTAGCCTTAATCCTATAAGCTAGTAAAGAAATATCATGAATAAAATTCGCTCTCCATCTGTTGAAGCTTGGCCTTTCGTTTCTAAATACTCTTGCATTTCTGGTAGTCCATATATTCCAGCAAGCAGTGAATATGACCTCAGTAAAGAAAGGTTTAGCAAAGTCTCTCCTAGCAGCTGTTGCGATATCCCACATGTTGTCTCCCTGCCATGAGATTTGGAGATAATTCCAGACCCTGCAGCTGAAGTTGCAGGTGAAAAAAGGTGATCTCTATCCTCCTTAGTTCTGGTTGGGCACAACACACAAACATTGGACTCGGAGACATTCCAGTGTCGCCTTTCAAGCATGTCCTGCGTGTTAAGTCTATCCATGATCATCATCCATGCAAACACCTTGATTTTCATCGTGCAGCAGCTTCTCCAGATCCAATTTAGCAAAGGGTTGGGTACTATTGGTTGGTGGACATGCATGTAAATTTTTTTAGCAGAGTAAGCCTTACCATCCTCCTTCCAAGACCAGATATCATTTGCAATCTGATTTCTCTATAAACCCTGTAGCAGCAATTGCAATGACTGGAGTTCATCAAAAGCCCTTTGAGAGAGTGGCATATGAAACAAACTAGAAATCTCTTGGGTGTCAAAGACTTCCTTAGCTGTGATGAAAGTATCAATAGCAAAGGAGAAAAGCCTCTGGAATCTGAGAGCCAGAGGTGCATCAGAATCACCCACTTTCCATGAATCAGACCAAAAGAGAAAGGTGTCTCCCCTGTTTGGCTGAATACTAGAGACAACTCTAAATTTATCCAACAGCTTGCATATATCTCTCCACTAGAAAGAACCACAGAGAGCCGTGCCCTGAGGGACTCTCACATGGTAATAAGTGTTCCAATCAAACTGACCCAAGGAACATCTGCTTTGTTGAAGAATTTATCAGCATGCTTTAGCAAAAATGCCTCATTTTGTACAACCAAATTTAGGATACCAAGTCCTCCCTTGTTCTTGGGTCTGCACACCAAATCCCAAGTGGCTAAAGCTGGAGCATGGTCATTTCCATTCTTTCTCCAAAGACACTGCCTTTCGATTCTCAGCAATTGTTTTAAGATTCCAGGAGGAATATCAAGGCTGCATAGGAAGAAGATTGGAACAGAGGACAAAGCAGAGTTTAGGTACTGCAATCTTCCACCTTGAGCCAGGAAAGAAGAGCTGGCAGATAGCCTTCTTTCCATGTTGTCAACCAATGGCATCAAATCTACAATCCTTGGTCTGGTAGTTCCCACAGGCAGACCCAGGTATGTAAAAGGTAAGGTTCCCACCTTGCAGCCAAAAGAAGCAGCCAACCTACTAAGCTCAGCCTGATCAATATTAATTGGGAGCATAGCAGATTTATGATAATTCACATGTAAACCAGTGGACTGGGAAAACAGAAGTAACATGCTCTTCAGCTCAAGTAATTGCTTCTCATCTGCAGGCATAATAATAAGAGTGTCATCAGCATACTGAACAATTGGAAAGTCCCTATCATGACAAGGAATTGGGAGATTAATTTTGCCCTTCTGAAGCATATCATTCAGGATTGTCTGTAAGAGATCAGCAGCAATAACAAACAATAAAGGTGACATGGGGTCTCCCTGCCTAACCCCTTTCTTACATACAAATTGTTTCGCAGGCACTCCATTCAATAACACAGAAGAGGATCCAGAGGAAAGCAGTTGCTTGACCCAGAGAATCCACTTATCATTAAAGCCCTTGTGCTTTAGAATCTGGTATATAACCTCATGATCAATGGAGTCAAAAGCCTTCTCAAAATCCAACTTGAGGATAACAATGGGTCTTTTAGACTGGTGACACTGGTGCAAATACTCAAGTGTCCAACCAACACAGTCCTAGATTGTTCTAGACTTGATGAAGCCATACTGGTTCTTATGAATACACTTCATGATTTCCATCTGAAACCTGTTATCAGCCATTTTGGATATGAACTTCAGTCCCATTCCGGTGAGAGAAATGGGCCTAAAATCTCCCACCGTCTCAGGAGATCCCTTCTTAGGTACAAGGGTGATGAAGGAGGAGTTCATGTTCTCTAGCAAAGTAGTTCCAGCATGGAATTCTCTAGCCAAAGTATAAAAGTCCTCACAAATGATGTGCCAACATTTTTTGAAAAACATCCCATTGAAACCATCAGGACCAGGAGCCTTATCAATGGGCATTTTTTGAAAAACATCCCATTGCAATGATGTTACTATAAATTCTATTAGTGTCAATTGTGCTAATGATATGCAAAACCATAAGCTTGGGGATGATAATTTTGTCATGTCCACCACTTATTGCAACGATCATGAATGGGGTGATGATGCTTTTTATGATCTTGAAAATTTATTTAGGCCTCATGATGAATATGTTATTGATAATAAAATTTACAATACTATTAAAAGTGGGTTTGGAAGAGCGTCAACTTTAGGTAATAATGATCCCACTACTTCGGAGAGTGTTCAATCTTATGAATTTTCTGCTAAAAGTGGGTTTGGAGAAGTCATGACTTTAGTTGATGTTAATCCCACTATTTTGGAAGATTACATGTTTTTTATGCATGTGGATCGTAAAGAGAATATTGTTTATGATAGATATATTGTTGAATTTGATTATGATCCTACATGTAATTATTATGAGAGGGGAAAATATGGTTGTAGAAATTTTCATGTTACTAAATTACCTCTCGTTATGTTGAGATTGTCAATGTTTTATTCCTTTCCTTTGCATATGCTAGATATTTCTTGTCTTGATAATTTATTTTCCTATGAAATCCCTATGCATAGGAAGTATGTTAGACTTAAATGTGTTTTTCACATGCTACATGATGCTCTCTTTGTGTTTCAATTATTATCTTTCATGTGAGCATCATTTAAATCTCAAGCCTATCTTAATGGCTATAAAGATAGCGCTTGTTGGGAGGCAACCCAATGAATAAAATAAATTTTTACCTTTTGTTTCTGTTAGTGTGTGTTTTCAAAATTATGCTACTGTTATGATTGTGTTTTTGTGTTTTTAATTAGTGTTTGTGCCAAGTAAAACCTTTAGGATGATTTGGAAGATAGTATAATTGATGCTGTTTGAAAAACAGAAACTTTTGCATCCAGTGCAGAAATTTTGGTTCTGTACTGGAGCGTCAGAAAAATCTGAAATTTTTACACAGTATTGGTATATGAATAGCCCACGTTGTCCTTATTTTTTAGAATTTTTGGAGTTACATAAGTATGGATTTTAAATAGGTTACTACAGACTGTTCTGTTTTTGACAGATTCTGTTTTCGATGTGTTGCTTGCTTGTTTTGATGGAACTATGGATTTTATCGGGGGATATAAGCCATGGAGAAGTTAGAATACATTAGGTATAATGCAAAAATAAAATATGAATGGGTTTGCAACAGTACCTAAAGTAGTGATTTGTTTTGTTATACTAACGGATCTCACGAAGGTTTTGTTGAGTTTTGTGTGATTGAAGTTTTCAAGTTTTGGGTGAGATCTCGATGGATGAAGGAATAAGGAGTAGCAAAAGCCTAAGCTTGGGGATGCCCGAGGCACCCCAAGGTAATATTCTAGGAAGACTCAAGCATCTAAGCTTGGGGATGCCCCGGAAGGCATCCCCTCTTTCTTCTACCAACCATCGGTAATTTTACTTGGAGCTATATTTTTATTCGTCACATGATATGTGTTTTGCTTGGAGTGTCGTGTATTATATGAGTCTTTGATTTGTTTGCTTTTTAGTTTGTCACAATCATCCTTGCTGAACACACCTATTTTGAGAGAGCCACACGTTATCATGATTTGTTAGAATACTCTCTGTGCTTCACTTAAATTTTTTGAGCTAGGCAGTTGCTCTAGTGCTTCACTTAAATCTTTTTGAGCGCAGCGGTGGCTATATTTTGAAGAAATTGAACTCTCGTGATTCACTTATATTATTTTGAGAGTTGATAAAATTTTGAAGAAATAAACTCTCATGCTTCACTTATATTATTTTGAGAGTTGATAAAATTTTGAAGAAATTGCACTCTCAAGCTTCACTTAAATCTTTTTGAGAGTTGATAAAATTTTGAAGAAATATTTGCAATCTCATGCTTCACTTATATCTTTTTGAGAGTTGATGAAAGTAACGGTAATTTGCACAAGATATGAAATTGGTCCCAAAGTGATGAATATTCAAGAGGGATATAATAAAAACTTTCATATAGATCATTGGATATGATAAGTGTGATTCCTTGCAATAGTTTTGCGATATAGAGATGATGATATGCGAGTCATGTTAGTGAGTAATTGTGATTTAGTAAAAATATTCGTGTTAAGGTTTGTGATTCCCTATGCATGCACATTAAGTCAATAGTTATGCAAAGAAATTATATCCTACTTATGGTGCATTATTCGGTGTTAGTTATGTTGAATGCATGTTTATGACCGTTTTCGTTTTTTGGTTCGTTGCTTCTCAATCTTTTGCTAGCCTTCATTTGTACTAAGCGGAAATACTGCTTGTGCATCCAAAATCCTTAAACCCAAGTTGTGCCAAATGAGTCCACTATATCTACCTATATGCGGTATTTCCATGCCGTTCCAAGTAAATTTGCGTGTGCCAACTCTAATTTTCAAAATAATTTTTCCGTTTTGTGTGCCCGTACCGCTCATGAAGCGGCAGGGAGTGGCCAATATTTTCCATGCTTGGTGTGTTATTCTCACGATGAGTGTTTATTCACTTGTCATTGCACGAGAGGATGGTTGGTAATAGGGATGCCCAGTCCCACAATGAAATCAAAATTAATAACAACAAAATTCCTTGGAAAGTGATGGTATGGAGGGCACCCGTGGATACGGCTAGCCATGGATTGTGAAAGAAATGGTGGAAAGGAAATAAACTTTACTTTCTGTTTGGGAACCGCCTATGATGTGTCTAGCATGGAAGATATTGGGAATTCTCGGTCGTTTTCGTTGACAGGAAAAGCATGCCTCTCAAAATATTTTTATCTCTCTAATTTAAGCTTTGAGCTCTGGCACATTTGACAAATCTCTTCTTCCCTTTGCGAAGGGCCTATCTATTTACTTTTATGCAATTTTTATTTTTATTTGAGTCTCCATCTTCTCTTATAAAGCACCAACTAGAGAGCATTATTGTCGTACTTGTGCATTGGATGTAGCTAATATTTGAGTGTGTTTCATGAATGGATCAATGATTGAGCATAATGGGCTAGGGATAACTTTCTTTAGCGTTGATATTTTGAAAGACATGGTTGCTTGTTAGTATGCTTGAGTATCTATATTTTCATGTCAAACTATAGACTATTGCTTTGAATCATACAAGTCCAATGTCCATGCTACAAAATAAAATATTATGTGATGAATATGTTAGGCAGCATTCCACATCAAAAATTCTGTTTTTATCATTTACCTACTCGAGGACGAGCAGGAATTAAGCTTGGGGATGCTGATACGTCTCCAACGTATCTATAATTTTTGATTATTCCATCCTATTATATTATCAATCTTGGATGTTTTTATAAGCATTTACAGCAATTATATATCATTTTTGGAGACTAACCTATTAACTTAGTGCCCAGTGCCAGTTGCTGTTTTCTGCCCTGTTTTTGTTTTACAGAAAATCAATACCAAACGAAGTCCAAATGCCACGAAACTTTTTGGAGATTTTTTATTGGGCAATACCAACACTAGAAGCTTCAGGAGAGGACCAGATGCCAGAGGGGGTGGCCACGAGCCACCAGGGCGCGCCTGGGGGGGGGGCAGGCGCGCCCTGGTGCCTCGTGGGCCCACCCCAGCTCCGTTTGACCTAATTCCAGCACTATAAATTCCAAAAAAATCAGAAACCCTCAGGGGAGTCCACGAAATACTTTTTCCGCTGCCGCAAGCTTCTGTTCTCGAGAGATCCCATCTGGGGTCCCTCTCCGGTAATCTGCCGGAGGGGGAATCGATCACGGAGGGGCTCTACATCATCCTTGCTGCCCTTCCGATGATGCGTGAGTAGTTTACCACAGACCTTCGGGTCCATAGTTAGTAGCTAGATGGCTTCTTCTCTCTTTTTGATCTTCAATACAATGTTGTCCTCGATGTTCTTGGAGTTCTATCCGATGTAATCACTTTTTGCGGTGTGTTTGTCGGGATCCGATGAATTGTGAGTTTATGATCAGATTATCCATGAATATTATTTGAGTCTTCTCTGATCTCTTTTATGCATGATTATTATAGCTTCGTATTTCTTCTCCGATCTATTGATTTGGTTTGGCCAACTAGATTGATTTATCTTGCCATCGGAAGAGGTGCTTTGTAATGGGTTCGATCTTGCGGTGCTCAATCCCAGTGACAGAAAGGGACATGACACGTATATATCGTTGCTATTAAGGGTAAAAAGATGGGGTTTATTCATGCGTGAGTTTATCTTGTCTACATCATGTCATCGTTCTTAAGGCGTTACTCCGTTCTTTTATGGACTTAATACACTAGATGCATGCTGGATAGCGGTCGATGTGTGGAGTAATAGTAGTAGATGCAGGCAGGAGTCGGTCTACTTGTCTCGGAAGTGATGCCTATATACATGATCATTGCCTTGGATATCGTCATGATTATTTGCTTTTCTATCAATTGCCCAACAGTAATTTGTCTACCCACCGTATGCTATTTTCTTTAGAGAAGCCTCTAGTGAAAACTCTGGCCCCCGGGTCTACTTTATCATTTACTAAAACCCTAAAAATACTTGCTGCAATTTTATCTTATTTATTTTATTTTGTATTTTTGTTTCAATCTATCAATCTATCACATACAATTTAATCTTGCAATTTACCGCCGAGGGATTGACAACCCCTCGTTTGCGTTGGGTGCAAGGGTTTGTTGTTTGTGTGCAGGTAGTGCTAACGAGGTGTTGCGTGATTCTCCTACTGGTTCGATAACCTTGGTTTCATAACTGAGGGAAATACTTATCTCTACTGTGCTGCATCATCCCCTCCTCTTCGGGGAAAATACCAACGCAAGCTACAAGTAGCAGCAGCGGCAGAGGAGGAGGCCCAGGATTGGGACGCTTGGGTGCCGCCGCCTCAGGAGTTTCACATGGGACCAGATGGCTACTACGGATGGCCATAGACCAAGCTAGGCCAAAAGCCTAAGCTTGGGGGAGTACGTATTTCTCACCGACATTACATTCATGTCCACACATTTCATTCCAGTTGTCGATGTTCATACTTTTTCATTGTATAATCCATGTTAATTTTTATTTTCTCGCTTTCTTCTTGTGTGTTTGAAAAACTTTGAGAAAATCCAAAAATATTTCTCGTTTCTTTTTGGTTTTTCTTTCTAGCTTAATTAGTAGTAGTATTAAAAGAAAACCCAAAAAGATTTCCCGTTTCTTCTTTTGCTTGTTGGGAGTTCTCCCGTGTAAATAGTTTTCTTTTCTCGTTTTTCGTTTTTCTTCTTTATTTGTCTTCTTTAGAAAAACTAAAAACTCCAAAAATATTTCAGTGTGTTTCTTTGAAATTCTTTTCTTTTTGTTGAGTCATTGTAAGGAGAAGACCACGATGAAAATGATGAGTGGCTCTCGTATGCATTATTGTTGATCTAACAGAGAGCCCATTTTACCTTGTCTTCTCCTTTGAATAAAATGCTTGCAGATTCCAGCTTAGTTCACAGCACACTTGCACTATTTTTATTTTCATATCATTCGGTCGTGCAAGTGAATGGCAATAATGACGATGATTTGACGAAGTGACTGTGGCAAGGAAAAGCGGGTATGAACTCAACTTGTTCTTTGTTTTTGTAAAAATGTTTAACTCAGTATCCATGATTCAGCATATTATGGTTAAACATGTTTGTGATGACAATTAGAGATTATAGTTGCTCATGCCATGCTTAAGTAGCTAGGAGTGGATAATGATTTATCTTGAGTGTCAACATGCATTAAAATGTTCATGATGTAGTATGATGATATGGTATCCTCCTCTGAATGTTTCAAGTGGCTTGACTTAGCACATGTTCACGCATGTAGTTGATTCAAAACCAACATAGCCTCTACGATATTTATGTTCATGGTGCTTATATCCTACTCATGCTAGTATTCAATGTTGATTATTCATAATGCATGATTATGACCGTTTTCGCTCTCTAGCTGGTCGCTTCTCAACCCATTTGCTAGCCTTCACTTGTACTAAGCGGGAATACTGCTTGTGCATCAAAACCCTTAAACCAAAGTTATTCCAGATGAGTCCACTATATCTACCTATATGCGGTATTACTCAGTCGTTCTAAGTAAATTTGCATGTGCCACCTCTAAATATTCAAATGAACATCTGTTTTGTGTGCCCGTACCGCTCATGGAGCGACAGGGGGCGGTCAGTATCTTCCATGCTAAGCGGGTTATTCTCATGACGAGTGTTTATTCACTTGTCCTTGCACGAGAGGGGCTGGTAATCGGGATGCCCAGTCCCATTATTAAAATTGCAAAATAATAAAACAAACTCCCCCGGAAAGTTGTTGGTATGGAGGGCACCCGAGGATTCGGCTAGCCATGGCTTGTGTTTGTTGGTGGAGGGGGAGTAAACTTTACTTTACCGCTTGGGAACCGCCGCTAATGTGTTTAGCATGGAAGACATTGAAAACTCTCAGTCGTGACGTTGACAGGAAAGGCATACCTCCCAAAATTTTATTTATCTCTGATTTAAGCTTCGAGCCCTAGCACCTCTACAAATCCATTCTTCCCTCTATGAAGGGCCTATCTATTTACTTTTATGTTATTTTACTTTTATTGTTGAGACATCACCTTCTCAAATAAGCACCAGTCCTGAGAGAACTATTGTCATTCTCATGCATTGTGAATAGTTAATGTTGTGTGCATCATGACTGGATCTCTTCTACCATGAATTACAATGTTTAGTCGCTGCTTGAACTTTGGAGGTGCTCTGCATTTATGTTTTGCGGTCTCAGAAAGGGCTAGCGAGATACCATGTTGTCATATTATATCATGATTGTTTTGACAAAGTGTTGGCATTTGAGATATCTTATTATTGCTCGCTAGTTGATTATTCCATTGATATGAGTGAATATAATTTCTAAGAGTTATCATTTGCATGGTTAGTTATAATCTTTGCTGAAAACCTGGGTACTATTTAAGCATATATATAGATACAAGAACAAAAGAGTTTGTAAAAGTTTTTCTTTATCACTTTCAGTTTGTCAACTGAATTGCTTGAGGACAAGCAATGAGTTAAGCTTGGGGGAGTTGATACGTCTCCATCGTATCTACTTTTCCAAACACTTCTGCTCTTGTTTTGGCCCCTAATTTGCATGATTTGAATGAAACTAACCCGGACTGACGCTGTTTTCAGCAGAACTACCATGGTGTTGTTTTTTGTGCAGAAATAAAAGTTCTTGGAATTGGACGAAACTTATTGGAGATTTTTTATGGAATAAATAAAAAAATACCGGAACCAAGACCCACTTGAGGGGGGCCACCCAGTGCCCACGAGGCACCAGGGCACGCCACCCCCCAGGCGCGCCCTGGTGGCTCGTGGGGCCCACGTGGCTCCGCTAACCCTAATCTCTAGCCTATAAATTCACAATTCCAGAGAAAAAAATAAGAGAGGAAGTTTTATTGCGTTTCACGATACGGAGCTGCCGCCACCTCCTGTTCTTCATCGGGAGGCCAGATCTGGAGTCCGTTCAGGGCTCCGGAGAGGGGGATCTTCCGGCATCGTCATCATCAACCATCCTTCATCACCAATTTCATGATGCTCACCGCCGGCAGTGAGTAATTCCTTCATAGGCTTGCTGGATGGTGATGAGTTGGATGAGATTTATCATGTAATCGAGTTAGTTTTGTTAGGGCTTGATCCCTAGTATCCACTATGTTCTGAGATTGATGTTGCTATGACTTTGCTATGCTTAATGCTTGTCACTAGGGCCCGAGTGCCATGATTTCAGATCTGAACCCTTTATGTTTTCATGAATATATTTGTGTTCTTGATCCGATCTTGCAAGTTATACGCACCTGCTACGTGTTATGATCCGCATACCCCAAGGTGACAATAATTGGGATTCTTTTCGGTGATTGCCGTAGTTTGAGGAGTTCATGTATTCACTATGTGTTAATGCTTTGTTCCGGTTCTCTATTAAAAGGAGGCCTTAATATCCCTTAGTTTCCTTATGGACCCCGCTGCCACGGGAGGGTAGGACAAAAGATGTCATGCAAGTTCTTATCGCAAGCACGTATGACTATATACGGAATACATGCCTACATTACATTGATGAATTGGAGCTAGTTCTGTGTCTCCCTAGGTTATGACTGTTACATGATGAATGTTATCCAACAAAATCACCGATCCAATGCCTACGAGCTTTTCACATATTGTTCTTGCTAAGTTACTACTGTTGCCACTGCTGTCACAATTGCTACTACTATTGCTGCTACCGTTACTGTTACTGTTACTCTTATTGCTACTGCTATCAAACTATCATACTACTGTGCTACTGATCACTCTGATGCAGATATTTAGTCTCCAGGTGTGGTTGAATTGACAACTCAACTGCTAATACTTGCAAATATTCTTTGGCTCCCCTTGTGTCGAATCAATAAATTTGGGTTGAATACTCTACCCTCGAAAATTGTTGCGATCCCCTATACTTGTGGGTTATCACTAGTGATTATGCTGTTGGTGCTGTTCTAGGACAAAGAGTTGATAAGAAATTAAATGTTATCCATTATGCTAGTAAAACTCTAGACAGTGCTCAAAGAAATTATGCTACTACTGAGAAAGATTTTTTAGCGGTTGTGTTCGCATGTGATAAATTTAGATCTTATATTGTTGACTCCAAGGTTACTGTTCACACTGATCATGCTGCTATTAAATATCTTATGGAAAAGAAAGATGCTAAGCCTAGACTTATTAGATGGGTTCTTCTGCTACAAGAATTTGACTTGCATATTGTTGATAGAAAGGGAGCTGAAAATCCCGTAGCAGATAATTTGTCTAGAATGGAAAATGTTCTTGATGGCCCACTTCCTATTAATGATGATTTCCCTGATGAGCAATTAGCTGTGATAAATGCTTCTCGTAATACTCCTTGGTATGCAGACTATGCTAATTACATTGTTGCTAAATACATACCACCTAGCTTTACATACCAACAAAAGAAAAAGTTTTTCTTTGATTTAAGACATTACTTTTGGGATGACCCACATCTATATAAAGAGGGAGTAGATGGTATTATTAGACGTTGTGTACCTGAGCATGAACAAGAACAAATCCTACGTAAGTGTCACTCAGAGGCATATGGAGGACACCATGCGGGAGACCGAACTGCACACAAGGTATTACAATCTAGTTTTTATTGGCCTACTCTTTTCAAGGATGCACATAAGTTTGTCATTTCTTGTGATGAATGTCAAAGAATTGGTAATATTGGTAGGCGTCAGGAAATGTCTACGAATTATACACTTGTTATTGAACCATTTGATGTTTGGGTTTTTGATTATATGGGACCTTTTCCTCAATCCAATGGGTATACTCATATCTTAGTTGCTGTTGATTACGTTACTAAGTGGGTAGAAGCTATTCCAACTAGTAGTGCTGATCATAACACTTCTATCAAAATGCTTAAAGAAGTTATTTTCCCAAGATTTGGATTCCCTAGATATTTAATGAATGATGGTGGTTCACATTTTATTCATGGTGCTTTCCGTAAATTGCTTGCTAAATATGATGTTAATCATAGAATTGCATCTCCTTATCATCGTCAGTCTAGTGGGCAAGTTGAGTTAACTAATAGAGAAATAAAATTGATTTTGCAAAAGACCGTTAATAGATCCAGAAAGAATTGGTCTAAGAAACTTGATGATGCATTATGGGCATATAGAACTGCATATAAAAATCCTATGGGTATGTCTCCGTATAAAATGGTTTATGAAAAAGCATGTCACTTACCTCTTGAATTAGAACATAAAACTTATTGGGCAATTAAAGAACTTAATTACGATTTTAAACTTGCCGGTGAGAAGAGGTTATTTGATATTAGCTCTTTAGATGAATGGAGAACCCAGGCCTATGATAATGCTAAGTTATTTAAAGAAAAAGTCAAAAGATGGCATGACAAAAGAATTCAAAAATGGGAATTCAAAGTAGGTGATCATGTTTTATTATACAATTCCCGTTTAAGATTTTTTGTAGGAAAACTTCTCTCTAAATGGGAGGGGCCATATGTCATCGAAGAAGTTTATTGCTCCGGAGCCATAAAAATAAATAACTCCGAAGGCAATAATCCGAGAGTGGTGAATGGGCAAAGAATCAAGCACTATATTTCAGGTACTCCCATTAATGTTGAAACTAATATTATTGAAACAATTACACAGGAAGAACACATCAAAGAGTCCTTCCGGAGCGCTCCAGAACACTGAAAAGGGGTAGGTATGTGATACGGTAAGTAAACCGACTCCAAAAATTCCATAAAAATTATTTCTGTCAGTTTTGGAATATTAGAAAAAATACAAAAATAAGAAACAGCCGAGGTGACCCACGTGTCGCCCAGAAGGCAGCAGGGCGCGACCCCCTTGGGGCGCGCCGTGGTGCCTTGTGGGCCCCACGTGTGCCTTCCCGACTCCGTTTTCTTCCCATATGCTTGTTTTGCAAGACAAAAATTCTTTATATATACTCCCGTCTGTTTTGACCACCACATCACAAGTTTCTCCTCTGTTCTTGTTTTGGGCTATTTTTCTGATAGATCTAGGTCACCATGACGTCTCCAAGCTCGGCCAAGGACAAGTTCTATGAGAAGGTCATCAACCCATACCTACCGGAGGTGATGCAGCACCCTCAAGCCATCGAGATGCGTGAGGGGGTGCTCCACATCCGGGACATTCAAGGACCTAAGAAGACCGGGAGCGAGAAGGCCAGGCTGGAAGCGGTGGAACAGGAGATCTTCAAGTGCCAGGGCATGGTGGAGCGTAGACTTTGTGCTAACCACTCCATGATCACGGAACTCATCCGTGAGCACAAGGTGGACGGCAAGAATATTGGCGACATCATCTTCAAGCTCAACGATCGGATTGATTATCTTCAGGCCCAAATGTATGATCTACAAAACCAAAATTTTGAGTATGAGGCCAAGTTCAAAGGTATGAGTTTAGCTACAAATTTCAAGACTCCGGAAACATGTTCATCCTTTTATGATGGAGAGCCTATGCTTTGGAAGACGGAGGACAAGCCCACCACTTCATCACCACCATCATCGAAGAAGGAGACTTGAGTACACGGGTATGGGCACTCCCCTTGGCTTGTGCCAAGCTTGGGGGAGGCGCCCCGGTATCGTACCACCATCACTATTTCATCATCATTACCTATCTTAGTTCGATCCTTAGTTATTTCGTGATTTAGAGGAATAAGGTTTTAGTATGATTTAGTTTCGAGTACTTGCTTTGTGATCTATCTATCTATGTAATCACGTGTGAAAGTTATATAATAAAGAGTAGTTTGAGTTGAGTGTTTTGCTTTTGATGATCCAATCTTAGAAATAAAGAAAGAATAAAATCATATGCTAATCCCATGGGGAGTGATGACTTCACATAAAAGAAATATAATTGATAAAACTTGTTGGAAATTGACAAACATAGCATTGGTCATTGTAGCAATTCATGAAAAAGTAATAAAGGAAGAGAGGTCTCACATATAAATACACTATCTTGGACATCTTTTATGATTGTGAGCCCCCATCAAATATTCTATGACAATTAGTTGACGTTGGACAAGGAAGACAACGTAATGAGTTATGTTTGCTTATATTCACATAGAAGTTATATTGTTTTGGATCCTCTAACATGTGGTGTTTGCCCCCTATCTTTGCTAGCCAAGAATCCGCACCAAGTAGAGATACTACTTGTGCATCCAAAAACACTTAAACCCAGTTTCATGTCATGAGAGTCCACTATATCTACCTATGGATTGAATAAGATCCTTCAAGTAAGTTGTTGATACGTCCATTTTGCATCATGTTTTCCTACTGTTATTTATAGTATTTTTAATCAATATAGCACTTTGTGGAGCAATTCTAATGCCTTTTCTCTCTTAATATGCAAGATTTACATAAGGAGGGAGATTGCCGGCAGCTGGAATTCTGGACCTAAAAAAGCTATGTCAGAGATACCTATTCTGCACATCTCCAAATGAGCTGAAATTTCACGGAGATTTATTTTGGAATAAATAAAAAATACTGGAGAAAAGAAGTACCAGAGGGGGCCACCCAAGTGCCCACGAGGCACCAGGGCGCGCCACCCCCCCAGGCGCGCCCTGGTGGCTTGTGGGGCCCCTGGCCAGCCTCCGGTGCCCATCTTCTGGTATATAAGCCCATTTTCCCTAGAAAAAATAAAGAGAAGACTTTTGGGATGGTGCGCCACCGTCTCGAGGCAAAACTTGGGCAGGAGCACTTTTGCTCTCCGGCGGAGCGATTCTACCGGGGATACTTCCCTCCGGGAGAGGGAAATCGAAGCCATCGACATCACCAACGATCCTCTCATCGTGGGAGGACCAATCTTCATCAACATCTTCACTAGCACCATCTCATCTCAAACCCTAGTTCATCTCTTGTATTCAATCTTTGTCTCAAAACCTCAGATTGGTACCTGTGGGTTGCTAGTAGTGTTGATTACATCTCGTAGTTGATGCTAGTTGGTTTATTTGGTGGAAGATTATATGTTCAGATCCATTATGCTATTTAATACCCCTCTGATCTTGGACATGAATATGATGTGTGAGTAGTTACTTTTGTTCTTCAGGACATGGGAGAAGTCTTGTCATAAGTAATCATGTGAATTTGGTATTCGTTCGATATTTTGATGATATGTATGTTGTTGATTCTCTTAGTGGTGTCATGTGAACGTCGACTACATGACACTTCACCATCTTTGGGCCTAAGGGAATGCATTGTGGAGTAGTAATTAGATGATGGGTTGCTAGAGTGACAGAAGCTTAAACCCTAGTTTATGCGCTATTCTGTAAGGGGCTGATTTGGATCCATATGTTTCATGCTATGGTTAGAGTTATCTTAATTCTTCTTTCGTAGTTGCGGATGCTTGCGAGAGGGGGTAATCATAAGTGGGAGGCTTGTTCAAGTAAGAACAGCACCCAAGCACCGGTCCACCCACATATCAAATTATCAAAGTAGCGAACGCGAATCAAACAAACATGATGACTGTGACTATATGAAATTCCCATGTGTCCTCGAGAACGCTTTGCTTATTATACGAGTTCGTTCTGGCTTGTCCTTTGCTACAAAAAGTATTGGGCCACCTTGCTGCACTCTTTGTTACCGTTACTACTTGTTACTTGTTACAAATTATCTTCCAATCAAACTACTCATTACCGATAATTTCAGTGCTTGCAGAAAACATCTTGCTGAAAACCGCTTGTCATTTCCTTCTGCTCCTCGTTGGGTTCGACACTCTTACTTATCGAAAGGACTACGATTGATCCCCTATACTTGTGGGTCATCAAGACTATTTTCTGGCGCCGTTGCCGGGGAGTGAAGCACCTTTGGTGAGTGGAATTTGGTAAGGAAAAATTTATATTACGTGCTGAAATTTATTGTCACTTCTCACTATGGAAAGTAATCCTTTGAGGGGCTTGTTCGGGGTATCTTCACCTCGACTGGAAGCAATAAGAGTTGCTCCTCAACCTATTGAAGCTACTGAAAATATTTATTATGAAATTCCTTCGGGTATGATAGAGAAACTGCTAGCTAATCCTTATGCAGGAGATGGAACGGTACATCCTGATATGCACTTGATCTATGTGGATGAAATTTGTGGATTGTTTAAGCTTGCAGGTTTATCCGGAGATGGAGTTAAGGAGAAAGTATTCCCTTTATCTTTGGAGGGAAAGGCATTGACATGGTATAGGCTATATGATGATACTGAAACATGGGACTGGAACCGGTTGAAGCTGGAATTCCACCAGAAATTTTACCCTATGCATTTGGTTCATCGTGATCTGAATTATATATATAATTTTTGGCCTCGTGAAAGAGAAAGCATCGCTCAAGCTTGGGGGAGGCTTAAGTACATGATGTACACATGCCCCAATCATGAGCTCTCAAAAGAAATTATCTTACAGAATTTTTATGCTCGGCTTTCTCATGATGATCAAACCATGCTCGATTCTTCTTCGACTGGCTCCTTTATGAAGAAAACTATTGAATTCAGATGGAATCTTCTGGAAAGAATTAAACGCAACTCTGAAGATTGGGAACTCGACAAAGGTAATGAGTCATGTATAATACTTTAGTTCGATTGTGTTAAATCTTTTATGGATACCGATGCTTTTCATAAGTTTAGCACTAAATATGGTCTTGACTCTGAGATAGTATCCTCCTTTTGTGAATCATTTGCTACTCATGTTGATCTCCCTAAGGAGAAATGGTTTAAATATCATCCACCTATTTAATTGAAAGAAGAACCTGTTAGTGTTAAAGAAGAAACAATTGTTTATCATGTTGATCCAGTTGTGCCTACTGCTTATATTGAGAAACCACCTTTCCCTGCTAAGATTAACGAACATGCTAAAGCTTCAACCGTGGTCAATAAAAGAAAAATTAGAGCACCTAGACCCTCTGAACAAATTAAAGTTGAACCTAATGTTGCTATGGTTAAAGATCTCTTGGTCGATAATATAGATGGGCATGTTATTTACTTCTGTGATGAAGCTACTAGAATTGCTAAGCCTGATCCTAAAGATAAAAACAAACCTGTAGTTGGCATGCATGTTGTCTCTGTTAAAATAGGAGATCATTGTTATCATGGCTTATGTGATTTGGGTGCTAGTGTGAGTGCTATTCCGTTTACCTTATATCAAGAAATTATGAATGATATTGAACCTGTTGAGATTGAAGATATTGATGTTACTATTAAGCTCACAAATAGAGATACTATTTCACTACTTGGGATTGTTAGAGATGTGGAAGTCTTGTGTGGTAAGATCAAATACCCTACTGATTTTCTTGTTCTTGGATCACCACATGATGATTTTTGTCCCATTATATTTGCTAGACCTTTTTTGAACACTGTTAATGTTAAGATTGATTGTGCTAAAGAAACTGTCAGTGTTAACTTTGGTGATATATCTCATGAGTTTAATTTCTCCAAGTTTTGTAGACAACCTCATGATAAAGAATTGCCTAGTAAAGATGAAATCATTGGTCATGCTTCTATTTCCGTACCTCCCACTGATCCGTTAGAACAATATTTGCTAGACCATGAAAATGATATGCACATGAATGAAAGAAATGAAATAGATAAGATGTTCTTTGATGAACCACCTATCCTTAAACACAATTTACCTGTTGAAACTCTTGGAGGTCCTCCTCCACCTAAGGGTGACCCTGTATTTGAATTAAAACAATTGCCTGATACATTGAAATATGCTTATCTTGATGAAAAGAAGATATATCCTGTTATTATTAGTGCTAACCTTTCAGAGCATGAAGAAAAGAGATTACTAAAAACTCTGAGGAAGCATCGTGCTGCTATTGGATATACTCTTGATGATCTTAAGGGCATTTGTCCCACTCTATGTCAGCACAAAATTAATATGGAGCCTGATGCAAAACCAGTCGTCGACCACCAACGGCGATTAAATCCTAAGATGAAGGAGGTTGTAGGAACTGAAATATTAAAACTTCTGGAAGAAAATATAATCTATCCCATAGCTGATAGTAGATGGGTAATTCCCGTTCATTGTGTCCCTAAGAAAGAAGGCATTACTGTTGTTCCTAATGATAAAAATGAACTCATTCCACAAAGAATTGTAACTGGTTATAGGATGGTAATTGATTTTAGAAAATTAAACAAAGCAACTAGAAAAGATCATTACCCCTTGACTTTTATTGATCAAATGTTAGAAAGATTGTCCAAGCATACACACTTTTGCTTTCTTGATGGATATTCTGGTTTCTCTCAAATACCTGTATCACAAGCCGATCAAGAGAAAACCACCTTTACTTGTCCTTTTGGAACTTATGCTTATAGATGTATGCCTTTTGGTTTATGCAATGCACCTGCTACCTTTCAAAGATGTATGACTACTATATTTTTCTGACTTTTGTGAAAAGATTGTTGAGGTTTTCCTGGATGATTTTTCCGTTTACGGAACTTCTTTTGATGATTGCTTAAGCAACCTTGATCGAGTTTTGCAGAGATGTGAACAAACTAACCTTGTCTTGAATTGGGAGAAGTGCCACTTTATGGTGAATGAAGGTATTGTCTTGGGGCATAAAATTTCTGAATGAGGTATTGAAGCAGATAAGGCTAAAGTTGATGCAATTGAGAAAATGCCATGTCCTAAAGATATTAAAGGTATAAGAAGTTTTCTTGGTCATGCTGGTTTCTATAGAAGGTTTATTAAAGACTTCTCTAAAATTTCTAGGCCTCTTACTAATCTCTTGCAAAAATATGTTCCATTTGTTTTTGATGATGATTGTGTAGAAACCTTTGAAACACTTAAGAAAGCCTTAACCTCTGCACCTATTGTTCAACCACCTGATTGGAACTTACCTTTTGAAATTATGTGTGATGCTAGTGATTATGTTGTTGGTGCTGTTCTAGGACAAAGAGTTGATAAGAAATTAAATGTTATCCATTATGCTAGTAAAACTCTAGACAGTGCTCAAAGAAATTATGCAACTACTGAGAAAGAATTTCTAGCAGTTGTGTTTGCATGTGAAAAATTCAGATCATACATAATTGATTCTAAAGTAATTGTTCACACCGATCATGCTGCTATTAAATACCTTATGGAAAAGAAAGATGCTAAACCTAGACTTATTAGGTGGGTTCTATTGCTACAAGAATTCGACTTGCATATTATTGATAGGAAGGGAGCTGAGAACCCCGTAGCTGATAACTTGTCTAGGTTGGAAACTATTCTTGATGACCCACTGCCTATTGATAATAGTTTTCCCGATGAGCAATTAGCTGTCATAAATGCTTCTCGTAATACTCCTTGGTATGCAGACTATGCTAACTATATTGTTGCTAAATTTATACCACCTAGTTTCACATACCAACAAAAGAAAAAGTTCTTTGATTTAAGACATTACTTTTGGGATGACCCACATCTTTATAAAGAAGGAGTAGATGGTATTATTAGACGTTGTATACCTGAGTATGAACAGGAACAAATCCTACGGAAGTGTCATTCTGAGGCTTACGGAGGACATCATGCGGGAGACAGAACTGCACATAAGGTACTACAATCTGGTTTTTATTGGCCTACTCTTTTCAAGGATGCCCGTAAGTTTGTCTTATCTTGTGATGAATGTCAAAGAATTGGTAATATTGGTAGACGTCATGAAATGCCTATGAATTATTCACTTGCCATTGAACCATTTGATGTTTGGGGTTTTGATTATATGGGACCTTTTCCTAAATCCAATGGGTATACTCATATTTTAGTTGATGTTGATTACGTTAATAAGTGGGTAGAAGCTATTCCAACTAGTAGTGCTGATCATAACACTTCTATTAAAATGCTAAAAGAAGTTATTTTCCCGAGGTTCGGAGTCCCTAGATATTTAATGACTGATGGTGGTTCACATTTTATTCATGGTGCATTCCATAAACTGCTTGCTAAATATGATGTCAACCATAGAATTGCATCTCCCTATCATCCTCAATCTAGTGGTCAAGTTGAATTGAGCAATAGAGAAATAAAGTTAATTCTGCAAAAGACCATCAATAGATTTAGAAAGAATTGGTCTAGGAAACTTGACGATGCATTATGGGCTTATAGAACTGCTTATAAAAATCCTATGGGTATGTCTCCCTACAAAATGGTTTATGGAAAAGCATGTCATTTACCTCTTGAGTTAGAACATAAAGCATATTGGGCAATTAAAGAACTCAATTATGATTTTAAACTTGCCGGTGAAAAGAGGTTATTTGATATTAGCTCGCTAGATGAATGGAGAACCCAAGCTTATGAAAATGTCAAATTGTTTAAAGAAAAATTTAAAAGATGGCATGATAAAAGAATTCAAAAATGGGAATTCAAAGTGGGTGAGTATGTTCTATTGTACAATTCTCGTTTCAGATTTTTTGTAGGAAAACTTCTCTCTAAATGGGAAGGACCGTATATCATCGAGGAAGTTTATCGCTCTGGAGCAATTAAGATCAATAACGCCGAAGGCACTAATCCGAAGGTGGTCAATGGGCAAAGAATTAAGCATTACATCTGAGGTACACCTATTAATGTTGAAACTAACATTATTCAAACTATGACCCCGGAGGAATACATAAGAGAGACCTTCCAGAACACTCCAGAACCCTGAAAAGGAAGAGGTACGTGATACGGTAAGTAAACCGACTCCAAAAATTCCATAAAAATACTTCATGTCAGTTTTGGAATATTAGAAAAAAATACAAAAATAAGAAACAGCCAAGGGGACCCACGAGGTGCACACGAGGCACCAGGGCACGCCACCCCCCTGGCGCGCCCTGGTGGCTCATGGGCCCCTCGTGAGCCTTCCCGACTCCGTTTTCTTCTGGAATACTTGTTTTGCAAGATAAAAATTCTTTATATATACTCCCAGACGTTTTGACCACCGTATCGCAGAAAAGCCCTCTGTTCTTGTTTTGTGCTATTTTTCCGACAGATCTAGATCGCTATGGCTCCCCAAAAGCTCCGCACCAAGCACCGTATTGTGCAACCATCGCCGGGCAAACGCCCCTACTGTGAGGTTTACTATGAGTGGTCGTCAGGAGAGGAAGACAATGGCAAGGAGGACAAGGTCGAGGAAGTTGCGGGAACCCAGGCTCCAGAAGGAGGGCAAGCCATTCACATGGAGGAGACCGCAGAGAAGGGAGATATTCTTCAACCCTTTTATGATCATCTTCCCCCATCTGTAATTGAAGCCCTAAGAGTCTTTGAAATAGTTTGTGCTTGGAATACATCTCTCACTCGTGAAGTTATTTTGTTGGAAGAGCAAAACATCGCCCTTCGGAGCATCAACCGTAAATTGGAGTATCTGCTAAAGCTGAAGGACAAGCCCACCACTTCATCACCACCATCATCACCGAAGAAAGAAACTTGAGTACACAGGTATGGGCACTCCCCTTGGCTTGTGCCAAGCTTGGGGGAGGTGCCCCGGTACATATCACCATCACTTTTATTATCATTACCTACTTTTAGTTCGATCCTTAGTTATTTCATGATTTAGTTGAATAAAAGTTTAGTATGATCTATTTTTGAGTGCTAGTTTCGTGATCTATCTATCTATGTAATCGAGTTGAGAGCTATATAATAAAGAGTAGTTTGAGTTTTTGCTCCTTTACTTTTATGTTTCAATCCTAGCAATGAAAATAATGAAAAAGATCATATGCTAATCTTATGGAAAGTAATGACATTACATAAGGAAAAGTATAAGTGGTAAAATTTATTGAAAGTTAACAAACATAGCATTGGTCAATGATGCAATTCATGAAAAAAATAATAAGGGAAGAGAAGATTCACATGCAAATACACTATCTTGGACATCTTTTATGATTGTGAGCCCCCATTGAGTATTTTATGTCAAATTGTTGACATTGGACAAGGAAGACAACGTAATGAATTATGTTTGCTTATATTCACATAGAAGTTATATTGTCATAGATTCTCCAACATGTGGTGCTTGCCCAATATCTTTGCTAGCCAAAAATCCACACCAAGTAGAGATACTACTTGTGCATCCAAAAACCTTGAACCCAATTTCATGTCATGAGAGTCCACTATACCTACCTATGGATTGAATAAGATCCTTCAAGTAAGTTGTCATCGGTGCATAAAGCAATAAAAATTGCTCCTAAATATGTATAATCTTTTATTGTAAGGGAAAATAAGCTTTGTACGATCTTGTGATGGTAAAGAAATAAAAGCGACGGACTGCATAATAAAGGTTGCTATCACAAGGGGCAATATAAAGTGACGTTCCTTTGCATTAAGAGTTTGTGCATCCAAAAACAAAAAGCGCATGACAAACTCTGCTTCTCTCTACGAAGGGCCTATCTTTTACTTTTATGAATTTACTTTTTATGCAAGAGTCAATAGTGTTCTCCTCTATTCCTTTTTATTTTTCTCTTTTGCAAGCATCATGTGGTGGGGAAAGATCTAGATATATATATCCAGTTGGATATGAGTGATCATGAGTTATTATTGTTGACATTACCCTTGAGGTGAATAAGTTGGGAGGTGAAATTATAAGCCCCTATCTTTATATGTGTCTGGCTGAAACTTTTTGCTCCATATATATGTTGTGAGTGTTAGCAATCATAGAAGACTAAATGATGGTTGAGTATGTGGACTTGCTAAAAAGCTCTTACATCAGACCCTTCCTGAAAATATGATGAATTGTAATTGCATAGTTGACTGAGAACATAGTTTGTTAGTTTTCAAGAAAGTTTATGTCTTATACTTCGTTGTTGTGATGAATTGTTACTTGCTCATGAGAAGTTCTATGATGATAAATATTGCTGTTATAATAATGATCATGATGCTACTATGTCCGTATTTTGTTTTTATCGACACCTCTCTCTCTCTAAACATGTGGACATGATTATCGATATCGGCTTTCGCTTGAGGACAAGCGAAGTCTAAGCTTGGGGGAGTTGATACGTCCATTTTGCATCATATTTTCCTAATGTTATTTATAGTATTTTTTAATCAATATAGCACTTTGTGGAGCAATTCTAATGCCTTTTCTCTCTTAATATGCAAGATTTACATAAGGAGGGAGATTGCCGGCAACTGGAATTCTGGACCTGAAAAAGCTATGTCAGAGATACCTATTCTGCACATCTCCAAATGAGCTGAAATTTCACGGAGATTTATTTTGGAATAAATAAAAATACTGGAGAAAAGAAGTACCAGAGGGGGCCACCCAGGTGCCCACGAGGCACCAGGGAGCGCCACCCCCCAGGCGCGCCCTGGTGGCTTGTGGGGCCCCTGGCTAGCCTCTGGTGCCCATCTTCTGGTATATAAGCCCATTTGCCCTAGAAAAAAAATAAAGAGAAGACTTGTGGGACGGTGCGCCACCGTCTCGAGGCGGAACTTGGGCAGGAGCACTTTTGCTCTTCGGCGGAGCGATTCTTCCAGGGATACTTCCCTCCGGGAGGGGGAAATCGAAGCCATCGACATCACCAACGACCCTCTCATCGTGGGAGGACCAATCTTCATCAACAACTTCACCAGCACCATCTCATCTCAAACCGTAGTTCACCTCTTACATTCACTCTTTGTCTCAAAACCTCAGATTGGTACTTGTGGGTTGCTAGTAGTGTTGATTACATCTCGTAGTTGATGCTAGTTGGTTTATTTGGTGGAAGATTATATGTTCAGATCCATTATGCTATTTAATACCCCTCTGATCTTGGACATGAATATGATGTGTGAGTAGTTACTTTTGTTCTTCAGGACATGGGAGAAGTCTTGTCATAAGTAATCATGTGAATTTGGTATTCGTTCGATATTTTGATCATATGTATGTTGTTGATTCTCTTAGTGGTGTCATGTGAACGTTGACTACATGATACTTCACCATCTTTGGGCCTAAGGGAATGCATTGCGGAGTAGTAATTAGATGATGGGTTGCTAGAGTGACAGAAGCTTAAACCCTAGTTTATGCGCTATTCCGTAAGGGGCTGATTTGGATCCATATGTTTCATGCTATGGTTAGAGTTATCTTAATTCTTCTTTCGTAGTTGTGGATGCTTGCGAGAGGGGGTAATCATAAGTGGGAGGCTTGTTCAAGTAAGAATAGCACCCAAGCACCGGTCCACCCAAATATCAAATTACAAAGTAGCAAACGCAAATCAAACAAACATGATGAAAGTGACTAGATGAAATTCACATGTGTCCTCGAGAATGCTTTGCTTATTATATGAGTTCGTTCCAGCTTTTCCTTTGATACAAAAAGTATTGGGCCACCTTGCTGCACTCTTTTTTACCGTTACTACTTGTTACTTGTAACAAATTATCTAGCTATCAAACTACTCGTTACCGATAATTTCAGTGCTTGCAGAAAACACCTTGCTGAAAGCCGCTTGTCATTTCCTTCTGCTCCTCGTTGGGTTCGACACTCTTACTTATCAAAAGGACTACGATTGATCCCCTATACTTGTGGGTCATCAGTTGTCATCGGTGCAAAAGCAATAAAAAATGCTTCTAAATATGTATGAACTTTTATTATAAAGGAAAATAAGCTTTGTATGATCTTGTGATGGTGGAGCAATAAAAGCGACAGACTGCATAATAAAGGTCGCTATCACAAGGGGCAATAGAAAGTGACGTTCCTTTACATTAAGAGCTTGCACATCCAAAAACAAAAAGCGCATGACAATCTCTGCTTCCCTCTGCGAAGGGCCTATTTTTTACTTTATGTATTTACTTTCATGCAAGAGTCAATAGTATTCTCCTCTATTCCGTTTTTATTTCTCTTTTGGCAAACATCATGTGGTGGGGATTGATCCATGCATATATATCCAGTTGAATGTAGGTGATCATGAATTATTATTGTTGACATTACCTTTAAGGTAAATACGTTGGGAGGCAAAATTATAAGCCCCTATCTTTCTGTGTGTTCGACTGAAACTTTTGCCCCATAAGTATGACGTGAGTGTCAGCAATCATAGAAGACTAAATGATAGTTGAGTATGTGAACTTGCTAATCAAAACTCTTAGATAGACTCTTTCTGATAATATGATGAATTGCAATTGCTTCAGTGACTGAGATCATAGTTTGTTAGTCTTCAATTTGGTTTATGGTTCATACTTTAACTTGTGGATGAATTTTCACTTTTTCATGAGAAGTTTTATGATATATTGCTGTTATAATAAAGATCATGATGCTCCATGTCCGTATTTTATTTTTATCGACGTCTCACTCTCTAAACATGTGGTCATGATTATCGATTTTGACTTTTCGCTTGAGGGCAAGCGAGGTCTAAGCTTGGGGGAGTTGATACGTCCAATTTGCATCATGATTTCCAACTGTTATTTATTATGTTTTTGATCATTATTTCACTTTATGGTACAATTCTTATGCCTTTTCTCTCTTAATTTGCAAGATTTACATGAAGAGGGAGAATGCCGGTAGCTGGAATTCTGGACCTGAAATAGCCACATCAGGGATACCTATTCTGCACATCTCCAAATGAGCTAAAATTTCACGGAGATTTATTTTGAAATATATAAAAAATACTGGAAAAAAGAGATATTAGAGGGGACCCACCAGCAGCCCACAAGGCAGCAGGGCGCGGCCCCCCTGGGCGCGTCCTGGTGCCTTGTGGGGCCCATAGCTGGCCTCTGGCCCCCTCCTTCTGCTATATGAAACAATTTGTCCTAGAAAAAAATAAGAGGAAGGCTTTTGGGACGAAGCGACGCCGTCTCGAGGCGGAACCTGGGCAGGAGCTATTTTGCTCTCCGGCGGAGCGATTCTGCTGGGGATACTTCCCTCCGGGAGGGGGAAATCGAAGCCATCGACATCACCAACGATCCTCTCATCGTGGGAGGACCAATCTTCATCAACATCTTCACCAGCACCATCTCATCTCAAACCCTAGTTCATCTCTTGTATTCAATCTTTGTCTCAAAACCTCAGATTGGTACCTGTGGATTGCTAGTAGTGTTGATTACATCCTGTAGTTGATGCTAGTTGGTTTATTTGGTGGAAGATTATATGTTCAGATCCTTAATGCTATTCAATACCCCTCTGATCTTGAACATGAATATGATTTGTGAGTAGTTACTTTTGTTCTTGGGGACATGGGAGAAGTCTTGTCATAAGTAATCATGTGAATTTGGTATTCGTTCGATATTTTGATGATATGTATGTTGTTGCTTCCTTTAGTGGTGTCGTGTGAACGTCGACTACATGACACTTCACCATCTTTGGTCCTAAGGGAAGGCATTGTGGAGTAGTAATTAGATGATGGGTTGCTAGAGTGACAGAAGATTAAACCCTAGTTTATGCGCTATTCCGTAAGGGGCTGATTTGGATCCATATGTTTCATGCTATGGTTAGAGTTATCTTAATTCTTCTTTCGTAGTTACGGATGCTTGTGAGAGGGGGTAATCATAAGTGGGAGGCATGTTCAAGTAAGAATAGCACCCAAGCACCGGTCCACCCACATTTCAAATTATCAAAGTAGCGAACGCGAATCAAACAAACATGATGAAAGTGACTAGATGAAATTCCCATGTGTCCTCGAGAACGCTTTACTTATTATACGAGTTCGTTCCGGCTTGTCCTTTGCTACAAAAAGGATTGGGCCACCTTGCTGCACTTCTGTTACCGTTACTACTTGTTACTTGTTACGAATTATCTTGCTATTAAAACTATCTGTTACCGCTACTTTCAGTACTTGCAGAGAATACCTTGCTAAAAACCGCTTGTCATTTCCTTCTGCTCCTCGTTGGTTTCGACACTCTTACTTATCGAAAGGACTACAATTGATCCCTATACTTGTGGGTCATCACCCATCCTCCTTCGCCGCAATTCGTGTACTCGGGCAAGAAATCGAGCGAAATCCAGCTGCGTTTTGCGGCGCGGTTTTCCACCGAAAGCTGCCGGAGATGTTGTCGATGGGTGCCGGTCGTGGCGGCGGCTGGGGGTTCGGCGGCCGCAAGCGGCGCAACGACGACAAGGCCGGAAGCTTCTCCCTCCGCCTTCCGGTGTCGAAAAAGCTCAGGGAGCAGGCGCGCCACTGTGGCACGCGGTCCCGCAGCGCCGGAGCGCTAGCGTGGTCGAACTTCCGTCACCTTGGGCGGATCTTCGATCCGGCCATCCAGCGCCTCCGGGCGGCCGAGCGCGCCTGGTGGGAGGCGAAGGAGGCCGCCGCCGCCGGAGATGCAGCTGTGGCCGCGCACGTGCCGGCGCTCCGGGAGGAGTACCAACTCGTGCAGACCCTCTCCGGCACGCTCATTTACCACACCCTCCACGGCAATGAGCCCCCACCCCGCGAGGACGACTCCGGCGACTCCGGCGACGAGTAGATGCTAGTATGAACTATCTAGTCTAGTAGTTTCAGTTTGAATTATCTATCAAGTGGTGTGCTATGTGCGAAACTATCTATCTAGTAGTTTAATTTGCTTGTATGTGATTGACTATGCTTGCGGAATTTCGGTGAAGTCTATGACGCGAACTAGATGTTTCAAATCGAGAAGAAATCCGACGACACGTTTACGGGATCTATTATGCCGATCCGTCCGCCGTCCCGCAAATTTTGTTTACGGGATACTGTAAACGAAATTTGCAGCACGGCGGTATACCGGATCTGCTAGAGATGCTCTAAAGAGGGAAGGGGAAAGGGAGTTACGGGGTCCACTCCCCCTTATTTCTTCCCAGGAAGGGAATGGGAAGCGAGAAAAAAAAAGGCTATCGACATGTTCGTTGCTCTCGCTTCGCAAGCTACGAAAACCAGGAAAACTCGCGAAAATCTTCGCTAATGCGCGGGAAAATGCATGTAAATAAGCCCCCAGTGCGGCATCATTATTTCCCACACGAAATTACGAGCCCTGATCACCTCCAGATCTGCAGAGGCGACGGCAGGGGCGAAAAGAGCTCATGTAATCTCGTTCTTTTTTTGCTATTTGGATTTCTTGTCTAAATTTCATCCAGATCGTACCATCTAATGGGATTGGCTTACTTCTTTTGCACCCATTAACTTCAACTCATCGGATTGTGCCAAAAAAACATGATTCTTGTAGCTTTTCCCTACACATCCATTCAGATCTATTCCCTTTCTAATTTCGTTATTCTATCTGTTGATGTCCCGTTTGATTATGGCATACAGTACTCATTCTTTTACTTTAGTTTCTGCAGACCTCGAGCAAAGAACAAGCGGTATGGCTGAACGTATTCCTTTCTATCTTCAGAAATATGTTCAGATTTATCTCTCTCCCTCTCTCTTTGTCCTACTTAGCATCTGAATTTTAGATTAGAAATATACTAGAACATGGCTGTGAATAGTCAGTGGATAAAATGTAATATGAACTGATATGTTAGGCGAAATTAATACTGTTGCTAGCGGCTGGTTTGTTGTTGTGGTTGTGTACCTGACTGCTACTTCACACGTACAGAAAAAAAAAGGTTAAGCTTGTGTGACTGCTTCCATGCTTGCTGCTGCACTATGTTTGAAATCATGACAAATTCCTGCAGCCTGCACTTTGAAAGATCTGCATCTTTATTATATGCAAAACTGTTGGTAATTTGGTCTTGTGAGTACATGTGAACCGAAAAAAGTTTAATTCATATTAATGCTGCACCTTATGGTCTTGTGCATGCGTAAGCATGCATTTGATGTGATGACAAATGAATTCACATTGCAGACCTAGACACAAGGCCGGTTCAGTTTCTTACCTACTGAACAGTATCATCAACAACTCCCATTCCAAGACCCCTGAACTAAACAGAGGAAATTAACTTTCCGTCAAATTCCCACGAATAATTCCCAGCCCACACCAAACGTGGGATTGAGACTAATAGTCCACTTCCCATGACTAATCCCTCAGCCAACTCCCCCTTAATAATTCCCATTCCCTTCCCTCAAACTACCAAACATGCTGCCGATGCCTTTCTTTGAAGATCAAGGTGCGATTTAGTGCAGCGCTAGGCGCTGGCCGACCGGACGACTAGCGGTCGCCCGATGGAACTCATGGCAACCATGCGATTTCGTTGTCAACGTCTCTCCCGCTCGCGAACAAAAAGGAAAAAAAAAACCTCACATGCACAGCGCATCGACTGCCGCTCGCCCATGCCCTGCACGCACTCGCCGCCGTGTCCCCAAACGCTGTCGCTGTCGCCTCCCTGCCAGCAGATCTGGGCACCGGCGCTCCGCCGTGAGTTGACAGTGTCGTTGCAAGAGTTTGGCCGGTTCCAGGATCTGCCTGCCGTGGTTCCAGCATCTGGCAACCACATTTGCAACACCCCGCCGCGTGGTCACCACCGGCAGCTACGAGCTTCCAGCATCTGGCCGCAGTGGTTCCAGCATCTGGCTGTAGTGGTTCTAGCATCTGGCAACCGCAGTTGCAGCACCCCGCCTGCGTGGTCACTACAGGCAGCTTCTCGCTTCCAGCATCTGGTCGTCGTGGTTCCAGCATCTGCATGTCACAGTTCCAGCATCTGGCAAAACGGTTGCAGCATCCCACGTTGATGTGGTCATCGCCGACTGCTGGAACCGCGGGTCGTGCTCAACGCAGTCACCGTCGACGCAGCGCAACCCCTAGACGCTGCAGTTCGAGCACGCGACACACCCGTTGTAGCAACCCCGTCACGCCGTCGTAGCTCTCCACCGTCGAGGTCCCAGCACGTGGCCTCCCACAGTCGTCGTCGACACAACATCCCGTCGCCATCATCGGAGCACCGCAGCTCGTCGTCTCGGGGTGTGGGCATGTGCAGATTGGTCGGCCGTTCCGAAGTGTGGGTAGCGCTACCCTAGTTACTGCTTTGTTTTATGCAACTTACTCAAGAGTATAAACAAGTGCATTTTGAAATACGTTGGTGCAATGTAAATTGAGGAAATAGAGGCTGAGATTTAGTGATGAACTACACATAAATCACTAACTAGCGGGAGGAGTTGAAGCCTTTTTCCACTGGATGAAGCTTTTCCCCCCATGCCGGTGGCAGCAATCGTCGATGCCGGTTCCAGCATGTGGTGACCACGGTTCCAACATTTGTTGATGCTGGTTCCAGCATATGGGGACCACGGTCCCAACAATGCCAAATGCCGGTTCCAGCTCTTGGTGACCGCGGTCCCAGCATTTGCCAATGCCGGTTCCAGCACAAGCTGACTGCGGTTGCAACATCCATCGATGTCGGTCCAGCAGGTCACCGGTGGTCCGATAGCTGTAGCCTCAAGCTTGATTTTGCAGCTGTGGGATCTGCGACGAGCTCGAAGCAGCGGCAATGGTTCACCCTGGCAGTAAAAAAGTAGCCATGGGGATGGGATTCACTCGGGAGGAAAAAGATGCATCGGCTGGGATTTGGGAGGGGAGAGGATCCTACGGGGGGGTACAAGCACGGCCCCTAGCAAGTGGGATCTGGTCTAGCCGGTTGGCTTTCAGCGGCATGGCGTGTGCCTTGGTTGCTCGTGGAGAGAGAAAGAGCGCGGGGGGGGGGGGGGGGGGGGAAGAGCGGTTGGCGGATGGATAAGGCCGTGGATGCGTGGCTAGGAAAGAGCGTGTTGCACGTGGGTCTGGACGCGTGGACGGGCGACCTGGCGCAACAAGGATCACTCGATCAAAACGGATCGTACGCCCGCGCGCGACCGGCGGAAGACTTGGCCAGTGCACCGGGTATAAACGTTTCCCTTTCAGAAACCAAGGGAAAACAATAGATGCTGCGGAATATCCATCACAAGCCAGTGTGAGGCATCTTATCGCCAGTTACGTAAACAGCTACCTCGCGACCATAGGGAAGTACACAGTGCATTTAGGGATGGCACCCGCAGGGTTTGGGTATGGGTGGAGCCACCCCATACCCTTACCCGTCCCCTCTGAGCTTACCCATCTGTGACGCCCCTGCTCGACCGTGCACTAATCATACACGCAAATGCACACGATCGAGATCAGAGACTCACGGGAAGATATCACAACACAACTCTAAAATACAAATAAAAGTCATACAAGCATCAGCGGAAGCAACAGTGTCTGAGTACAGACACAAAGTTAAACAAGATGCCTTAAGAAGGCTAGCACAAAAGCAACAACGATCGAAAAGGCAAGGCCTCCTGCCTGGGAGCCTCCGAACTACTCCTGGTCGGCTGGCTCAATCCAGTAGTAAGTGCCGTCGGGACCCTCCTGGTAGTAAGCTCCTGCAGTGGCATCTGGCTCCTGGGCTCCATCGTCTGATATATCATCAAGTGGGTATGGGGAAAAGAATAGCAGAGCAACAGTGAGTACTCATCCAAAGTACTCGCAAGACTGACATCAGAACTATGCTAAATATGCATTGGTATCAAATGAAAAGGCTGTATCTGTGGACTATATAGCAGAAATGCCAGAATAGAGAGAAAGGCCTAGCCTATCGAAGACTAGCATCTTCAAGCAATCTTGCAGCATTAGAAGAGAGTAGATAATAGTAGCATACATGTGGATATACAACAGCAATGCCCTGAGATCCTTTCTCGACTCCCTGCGAGAAAGCGGTCCCGAGAGCATTATTAACAGTTTAATATGAATCATCATCAGTTTGTAGTTGTCATAGATCCGGATACAACTCTGAGCGTCCTGTTACCGTGGACACGGCTATTCGAATAGATAACTTCCCTGCAGGGGTGCACTACTGTTACCCAACACGCTCGATTACCTCCGGCCGGACACACTTGCTGGGTAATACCCGGCCTCGGGTGATCGACACGACGCAGTCCTACCTAGGCTCAGCAGAGAGGTCAACATGCCGGTCTAAATCCTAAGTGCGAAGGGGTCTTGGGCCTATCACCCTTTGCACTCCTGCACGTTGCGTGGCTGGACGGGGAGCAGGCGCGACGCTGAATACACCAGTGACGTAACCAGCCCAACCCCAACGATCAGCCCGCATCTCTGAGTTGTGACGTCTGAAGAGCTTTCGGCTGATACATACGACGTAGAGGGCCCCATTAAACCATTATCCCACGTGGTGGTAGTGCGTATAGGGCACGACGACCCACTCAGATCAAATACCCAGTTCTGTTAGGCGTATTTAGTAACTCGCAGAGACGATCAGACTACCTGTCGCTCCGACTTGGTAACACACGGAACACGAACAGGGTGGTCTCCGCCTGCCCTGTCGTTCCGCCACAGTATCACTCGCGGGTGCCCTCCTGGCAAGCCCGACTTCACATTTCCCTGCGGGTACCCCTCGGGGTCGACCCGCCTATAATAAAGGTCAAAGTAACAGTGTGTCCAAGTATCGAGAAGGAATCCGAGGAATCACCCTCGATGGATTCCCACTCGAGGTGTTGCATGACGGAAGCTTTATCGGAAGTGATGAAAGAGGAATCACCCTCGGTAACCCACATCCGTATAGCTATTCTACAGAGGCATTATCGAAAGTGAGATAAGAGGTATCACCCTCGGCACTCGATGCCAGCTCTGCAGAGACGAGCACCTTAGGGGGTGTGCGGTGATGTGCTGTTCTCAGCCCGTTCGATCACATCGATCGGGGCACAGATACTAAAGCGGAGCAACTACAGCAAGGGAGAGGGGCCACAGATGGTTTTCCATCCAACCTATACTAAGCAGTTTAGGATAACATGCAGGTGTCAATAATAGTTACAAGGACAGGCTATGCATCAGAATAGGATAAAGCAAAGTAGCAGCAATTTCTAATGCAAGCAGGAGGAAGAAGGAATAGGTGATATAGGCATGCGTCAAGGGGGTTTGCTTGCCTGGAAGCTCTGCTGAAAGGGGCTGGTCGTCGGGAGGCTGCTCGTCGGGGGTGTAGTCGAACTCTGCTGCGACGGCGTCGGTCTCGGCGTCTATCGGGAGAGAAGGAGGGGGGAAGAAACAATAAATTCATGGCAAAAATGCAATCACTATGCATGACATGCCTAAATGATATGCAGAGTTGTTCTACTGCCTAACTAAATGCTTTAGTTAATTTAGGAATTTATTTGGATTTATTTTATTAAGGTAGAGCACTATTCATTTATCGGATACGGGCAAAATGTCGCATGTTCGGTATGTTAGAGGGGTGTGGCAGGCGTGTGGATAGGTTATTCGGATTCTACACATTTTTCTGATCATTTTACATATATAAATTATTTTCATGTGAGTTACGGTTTAAAAGATATGATTTTTCAAAGTTTTATTAATTTTCTGGATTTTCTGAATTATTTTATTCCGAAAATTATTAAATGCTAAATGCTACGGGTATCCAGCACTGTGTACACAGGAGTGCACACAGTGGCTGACCAGTGGGCCAGGTTGACCAAGTCAACCGCCCAGTCAGTAGTGGCTGACGTGTGGGCCCGGCCTGCTGAGTCAGCAGCTGACTGGGTCAGTCTTATCTGGTTAAACAGTGGGCTGGGCCCACATGTCATACACAGTAGACTAATTAGGGTATTAAATTAATTAACCGGGTTTAATTAGGAGGTGGGGCCCTATGTCAGTGACTGTTAGGTTAATTTAATTAGCGTTTAAACTAATCCGGGGTTAATTAAGCGCTGGGCCCCACTTGTCGATCACACAGGGTCGCGGTTTAGTGGCTAAGCACGCGGCCAGGTCAGCTCGCCGGCGGCTAGTCGCCGGCGACCATATCCGCGGCGGCGCGGCTCGAGTGGCGCCGGAAAACGTGCTCCGGCCACCGTTTTGCGTGCGCGATGTGGCGTTCGAAAGCAGAGACCGAGCCGCGTCGATCTGTGACGGTCCCGCGGGCTAATTCGGCCGGAGTGAAGCGCATCGACCTCGCCGGCGGCGAGGGGTTTCGGACGAGCTCGGTTGAGTCGCCGTAGGGCACAACAAGCCTTGGGGTTGGGCTCTACGGGGTCCTAGCGACGCGTGGAGCACGGTGGTGAGCTCGGTTGAGCATGACGTCGACGAGGACGACGGCGACGAGCGATGTGGCGGAGCCAAGCTTCGGGCGGCGGCGACAGAGACGGCTACGGTGGCGGAAATGCACGGGAGAGAGAGGGGAAAGAAGCGGATGCTCACCGAGAAGGCACGCGAGGGCCCGGTGTAAGCTTAGGAGCAGCAGTTCGACGGCATTCGCCGGCGAAGCTCCGGCGACCGAAAACAAAGAGGGGCTCGATCCCGGCGATGTGGTTGCGCAGAGCTCGGTCCAGCGGTCGGAGAAGAGGCAGGCGGAGCGATTGAGCTCGGTCTCAGGCGGCGAGGACGGCGGTAGCCACGGCATTGAGCTCGGCCATGGCGACGGCGGCTCGGCTTGTCGCGGGGAGGAAGAGAGCGAGCGGGAGAGGGGGATCTGTGGGGGTTAGGGTTTCGGGGAGAGAGGGGGCGACCAGGGGAAGGCCTTAACCTCACGGGGGAGCCGGCGGATGGGCGACGCGCGGTGGCTGTCGCCGTGTCGGCGCGCGCACGCGACAGCGCGTGGAGGAGGAGGACGAGCGGCGAGGTGGGCTTGGCCGCGGACTACTGTGCACTCAAGGCCCGAAGGCACAGTTAGCCCCAACCGTTTTTCTTTTTCTATTTTCTGTTTTCAGTATTACTTTCTGTTTTGTAAAATGTGTGGCACTAAAAGGACTTTTGTAAAATGGGTGACTTGGGCCAAATATTACAGTGCAATATGCTCTAACACCAGAAATTGGTTTGGCTAAAATATAATTTCATTTGTAATTCTATTAAATAAAACGGTATTAAAATATTGTTGTGAGCTACTGTTTGAGGTTGTTAGAGTCACTTAGGCATTTTTAGTGATGTTGTTTTCCTGAACATAATTAGCCATGAATTATTTTCTATTTAATGAACATTTTAGTTTTCAATTTGAACAACTTTTATTTTTCACTTTAAATTTAACTTCAAGTTTGAATTAGGAATTTGAAATGAGATATGATCCTAATGATGATCAAGCATAGTTAATCATGATGACTTGGCATTATCAAAGGTGATTACTGTGGCATAATGATAGGGGGTGTTACAATTCTCCTCCTCTAACAAGAATTCTCGTCCCGAGAATTAAGAGGTAGAAGGGAAAGATGGAGGCAATCCGGGAAGTTCTTCTGGAAATACTCACTAGAAGTCGCGAGCGACTGGAACGTTTCAATTCCTAAAATTTTAATGCCATGCATGTATGCACAAGCTTATGATAAGAATGCATGCGATACTTCTAAATCAATTTAAAACAGGAGGTGGTGCTGAGTGAGCAAGGATAGTACCGTTCACAGTAGCAAGCTGATCTTGAGCTCTATTCAGATCAACATGGTAAGCTTGACCACGACCATAAGAAGGTCTGGCATTTCCACGGCCATTTTCACGGACAGCAGGGGGAAGTGCAAGCTGATCTTGGTTATGAGGGCATTCTCTAGAACGGTGACCTGGACGGCCACACTTGAAGCAGAGCCCATTATCGGGACGGGGAGCAGGAGCTCGAGGCATTGGAGCCTGAGGCGCAGCGGGAGGGTACATGCTGTGAGGAATCCAGTTACGGCGCTTCTGCGATGACGAACCTGAAGATGAGCCAATGTCACGATAGCGCTTCTGCGATTCCTTGTGCTTGATCTGAGCGGTCTCAACCAGAATAGCCTTGTTCACGAGAGTGGCAAAGTAGGTGAAGTCTTGAGCAGCAAGTGCAAGCTCGAGGTCTTGGTGGAGTCCACTACGAAACTTCTCCTGTCTACGAGCATCAGTTGGAATGTCTTCTTCAGCATAGCGGGACAAGTTAAGGAACTCCCGCTGATAGGCTTCGACAGTCTTGTTGCCCTGAACGAGGTTGCGGAACTCGGTCTTCTTCCGGTCTATGATTCCCCGAGGAATATAGCGAGCACGGAAGGCAGTCTGAAACTCAACCCAGGTAACGATTGTCCCAGCAGGCAGTGTACGCTTGTGAGTGGACCACCATTGAGCAGCGGGTCCTTTCAGGAAGTAGGTCGCGAAGGTGACATAGTTGTCAGGGGCGACACTAGCAGATTTCATCTCAAAAGCAATGTCGCGAAGCCAGTCATCAGCATCCAGTGGCTGTTCAGAATTGCAATAAATAGTGGGGTTGAGGCGCACAAACTCTGACAGTGTTATTGAAGCTGGGTTCTGGTTCTGATTGTTCTGATGCGGAAACTAAGCCATGATATTAGTCATGAACTGACGGTTCAGCTCGAATTGTTGCATCATAGCTGCCATATAGTCTGGTGGTGGTGGGTTTTCAAGGGCACGACCACGACCACGACCACGAGCACCTGGCCTAACCATCCTGCTAAAATTTCAACAGGGGGTAGTTTAGAAAAAGCACTTGCGAGTGTTTAAAGACAAGCTTAATGTAACACGACAATGAATAAGCAGTGCAATAGATACATAACAGTAGTCAATTAAGACATACAGATCCATACACAGAGTCGGTTACACGCGGACAGCATAATGGCGTAAAATTAAAGAAAAAGACATACTAGGCGGCGCGCAGGCACGCGGTGAGGAATGCACAACGAGGCATAGCAAAGGCTACATCAATGTCGGGGAAAACGACTGAAACGGGGTAACTGCAGGTGCGGACGATGAGTCTCCAGAGCAGTTAAGTCCCGCGCTCCGTGTGCACTTTGATGTAGAACCCGGTCTCGAACTGGAAGAAGAGGTCCACGTGCAGGTGTATGACCTCCAACAGCAGGCCAATCGATACCTGCCGGCATCTGAGTCCTGCACGGGTAAAGAATATACTCTGGATGTATCCCTGCACGAACAGCTGGTAGCAACTGCGTCATAGCATCGTAGAGGCGTGCTCGAGTGGCAAACAACTCGACTGCAAGAGCCCGGTTAGTGCGATCCAGAGCCTGAGTGCACTGAATCAACACGTGCGGGTCGTATCGACGACGCTCGTAAGGGGCACAGATAGCTGTGTAGTATCCAGTAGCATCTCCAGTAGGTGCATACGGAATGTATCGGAACTCAGAGGCATCCAAGTGACTATGCTCTCCACGGAGTCATGCGACAGCAGAATAAGCAGCATCATGGACTGCCATCTCAATCGTCACACCGATACCGTGAAAGATGTGCAACTCAGTGTCGGAGTTGTCCCGCTGATCATAGATACGAACATCAGCATGGTACTGCTCCTGGTTGAACTCGCGGTAATCCTCATAAACCATGTACTCGGGGTACCATCGGTAGCCCAGTCTGGTCAGGAGGGCGATCAGGACAGCTGGAAAACCAGGGACATCACGAGCCCAAGTGCGAAGCACAAGCTGCATCGCAGGGCGCGGCGGGAACAAACGATCCATCTGAAACAGAGGAAATTCAGGATTGTCAAATGACAATGAGAAGTATAATAACTTGGAGAGAAAGGTTAAGCAAACCAATGTAAAGGAAAATATGATTATCAGACTAATCAGATCAATGGTAAGGAACAAGCACAGATAATCCAGCTCTCCGGGTGGACGAGATTACGAGATCCTAGTGTCGGTGTTAGTAAATTCATTTAACCCGAAAGGAAGAGAGTTCAGAGTCCCAGAGTATAGAAGAGGAATAAAAGATTCTAATACCACCCAGTTGGCGACGTGGGCCCGTAAGCCACACAGCCAAGTTAGTAAAACAGTTTTCGGAAATACTAGACTCAACTGCGGCCAAGGAGTTGGAAAGGGGCTTCCTACAGGCAGTCGGCTCTGATACCAACTTGTGACGCCCCTGCTCGACCGTGCACTAATCATACACGCAAATGCACACGATCGAGATCAGAGACTCACAGGAAGATATCACAACACAACTCTAAAATACAAATAAAAGTCATACAAGCTTTTTATTACAAGCCAGGGGCCTCGAGGGCTCGAATACATAAGCTCGATGCCATACAAGCATCAGCGGAAGCAACAGTGTCTGAGTACACTGGCGGAGGCCCCCAATGGGCAAGATATGGCAGCCGCCATACCTTAATTTTGGGCAACAAATTTTTTATACTTCCTTCGTTTCTAAATATAAATCTTCGTAAAGATTTCACTATGGAGTACATACAGGTGTATATAGACATACTTTAGAGGTTAGATTTACTCATTTTGCTCCGTATTTAGTCTGTAGTGAAATCTCTAAAAAGACTTATATTTAGAAACGGAGGCAGTACATACGCATGTATCGATCTATCTGATGTCTCGTTCGAGCTCATCCAAAAAACGGTGAAAGAAAGAGGCCGCGGGCCTGATGGGCCGAGCCATCCAGCTGTTGTGCCAGGAACCGATCGAGCTCGATTCGATCGAGCGCCCACACACGACACGCGACCAACTCCACCCACACACGCACACGCGACTGAACCCTAAGCAACTAGCACAACGGCGGCGGCTGGCCAAGTCGCGAGGAACAGGCGGGCGACTGGCGACATGGTAGCCTATGAAGGCGCTAGACTGAGGGCTTAGAGCATCTACAGCCGGACCTCTTAAACCCGTCTCAAAGGGCCGAGCAGGCTGTCCGGTCACTGATCGATCACAGAAAAGTGATCCAGACGGGCGCCTCAAACGGGCCTCAAACGTCTGTGCTAACCGGTACTCCTCATATCCAGCCCAAATATGGGCCGAATATGGGGGCGCTCGGAGGCGTCCGCCACGTCGGACTGAGTCTAACGCCGGCCCACCCGCCCCCGTATATATTCCTCCCCATCAGTTCGATGGACCAAACCCTAATCACTTCACTCAACTCACCTCCACTCCCCTCTATCACCCGATCTCCCCTCCGACGATCTCCAGCCTTTTCCAACATGACGGGCAGCGGATCTGACTCTGACTAGTCCGGATCCGTCGATTGGGGTGTCATCTCATGCGGGTTGGAGAAGGCAATGACCGTCCGCATTGCACTTCGCCGCTCCTGCGCCTGGCCAACGGCAGAATCTGTCCGACGCAACTCAATAGCTTTGGACCTCCGGCGATCTCCGACAAACTTCGCCACACCTTAATTTTTTTCCGTCCTCCGCCTCTGTCTGAGTATAGACACAAAGTTAAACAAGATGCCTTAAGAAGGCTAGCACAAAAGCAACAACGACCGAAAAGGCAAGGCCTCCTGCCTGGTAGCCTCCGAACTACTCCTGGTCGGCTGGCTCAATCCAGTAGTAAGTGCCGTCGGGACCCTCCTGGTAGTAAGCTCCTGCAGTGGCATCTGGCTCCTGGGCTCCATCGTCTGATATATCATCAAGTGGGTATGGGGAAAAGAATAGCAGAGCAACCGTGAGTACTCATCCAAAGTACTCGCAAGACTGACATCAGAACTATGCTAAATATGCATTGGTATCAAATGAAAAGGCTGTATCTGTGGACTATATAGCAGAAATGCCAGAATAGAGAGAAAGGCCTAGCCTATCGAAGACTAGCATCTTCAAGCAATCTTGCAGCATCAGAAGAGAGTAGATAATAGTAGCATACATGTGGATATACAACAGCAATGCCCTGAGATCCTTTCTCGACTCCCTGCGAGAAAGCCGTCCCGAGAGCATTATTAACAGTTTAATATGAATCATCATCAGTTTGTAGTTGTCATAGATCCGGATACAACTCTGAGCGTCCTGTTACCGTGGACACGGCTATTCGAATAGATAACTTCCCAGCAGGGGTGCACTACTGTTACCCAACACGCTCGATTACCTCCGGCCGGACACACTTGCTGGGTAATACCCGGCCTCGGGTGATCGACACAACGCAGTCCTACCTAGGCTCAGCAGAGAGGTCAACACGCCGGTCTAAATCCTAAGTGCGAAGGGGTCTTGGGCCCATCACCCTTTGCACTCCTGCACGTTGCGTGGCTGGACGGGGAGCAGGCGCGACACTGAATACACCAGTGACTTAACCAGCCCAACCCCGACGATCAGCCCGCATCTCTGAGCTGTGACGTCTGAAGAGCTTTCAGCTGATACATACGACGTAGAGGGCCCCATTAAACCATTATCCCACGTGGTGGTAGTGCGTATAGGGCACGACGACCCACTCAGATCAAATACCCAGTTCCGTTAGGCGTATTTAGTAACTCGCAGAGACGATCAGACTACCTGTCGCTCCGACTTGGTAACACACGGAACACGAACAGGGTGGTCTCCGCCTGCCCTGTCGTTCCGCCACAGTATCACTCGCGGGTGCCCTCCTGGCAAGCCCGACTTCACATTTCCCTGCGGGTACCCCTCGGGGTCGACCCGCCTGTAATAAAGGTCAAAGTAACAGTGTGTCCAAGTATCGGGAAGGAATCCGAGGAATCACCCTCGATGGATTCCCGCTCGAGGTGTTGCATGACGGAAGCTTTATCGGAAGTGATGAAAGAGGAATCACCCTCGGTAACCCACATCCGTATAGCTATTCTACAGAGGCATCATCGAAAGTGAGATAAGAGGTATCACCCTCGGCACTCGATGCCAGCTCTGCAGAGACGAGCAACTTGGGGGGTGTGCGGTGATGTGCTGTTCTCAGCCCGTTCGATCACATCGATCGGGGCACAGATACTAAAGCGAAGCAACTACAGCAAGGGAGAGGGGCCACAAATGGTTTTCCATCCAACCTATACTAAGCAGTTTAGGATAACATGCAGGTATCAATAATAGTTACAAGGACAGGCTATGCATCAGAATAGGATAAAGCAAAGTAGCAGCAATTTCTAATGCAAGCAGGAGGGAGAAGGAATAGGTGATATAGGCATGCGTCAAGGGGGTTTGCTTGCCTGGAAGCTCTGCTGAAAGGGGCTGGTCATCGGGAGGCTGCTCGTCGGGGGTGTAGTCGAACTCTGCTGCGACGGCGTCGGTCTCGGCGTCTATCGGGAGAGAAGGAGGGGGAAGAAACAATAAATTCATGGCAAAAATGCAATCACTATGCATGACATGCCTAAATGATATGCAGAGGTGTTCTACTGCCTAACTAAATGCTTTAGTTAATTTAGGAATTTATTTGGATTTATTTTATTAAGGTAGAGCACTATTCATTTATCGGATACGGGCAAAATGTCGCATGTTCGGTATGTTAGAGAGGTGTGGCAGGCGTGTGGATAGGTTATTCGGATTCTACACATTTTTCTGATCATTTTACATATATAAATTATTTTCATCTGAGTTACGGTTTAAAAGATATGATTTTTCAAAGTTTTATTAATTTTCTGGATTTTCTGAATTATTTTATTCCGAAAATTATTAAATGCTAAATGCTACGGGTACCCAGCACTGTGTACACAGGAGTGCACACAGTGGCTGACCAGTGGGCCAGGTTGACCAAGTCAACCGCCCAGTCAGCAGTGGCTGACGTGTGGGCCCGGCCTGCCGAGTCAGCAGCTGACAGGGTCAGTCTTATCTGGTTAAACAGTGGGCTGGGCCCACATGTCATACACAGTAGACTAATTAGGGTATTAAATTAATTAACCGGGTTTAATTAGGAGGTGGGGCCCTATGTCAGTGACTGTTAGGTTAATTTAATTAGCGTTTAAACTAATCCGGGGTTAATTAAGCACTGGGCCCCACTTGTCGGTCACACAGGGTCACGGTTTAGTGGCTAAGCACGCGGCCAGGTCAGCTCGCCGGCGGCTAGTCGCCGGCGACCATATCCGCGGCGGCGCGGCTCGGGTGGCGCCGGAAAACGTGCTCCGGCCACCATTTTGCGTGCGCGAGGTGGCGTTCGAAAGCAGAGACCGAGCCGCGTCGATCTATGACGGTCCCGCGGGCTAATTCGGCCGGAGTGAAGCGCATCGACCTCGCCGGCGGCGAGGGGTTTCGGACGAGCTCGGTTGAGTCGCCGTAGGGCACAACAAGCCTTGGGGTTGGGCTCTACGGGGTCCTAGCGACGCGTGGAGCACGGTGGTGAGCTCGGTTGAGCATGACGTCGACGAGGACGACGGCGACGAGCGATGCGGCGGAGCCAAGCTTCGGGCGGCGGCGACAGAGACGGCTACGGTGGCGGAAATGCACGGGAGAGAGAGGGGAAAGGAGCGGATGCTCACTGAGAAGGCACACGAGGGCCCGGCGTAAGCTTAGGAGCAGCAGTTCGACGACATTCGCCGGCGAAGCTCCGGCGACCGAAAACGAAGAGGGGCTTGATCCCGGCGATGTGGTTGCGCAGAGCTCGGTCCAGCGGTCGGAGAAGAGGCAGGCGGAGCGATTGAGCTCGGTCTCAGGCGGCGAGGACGGCGGTAGCCACGGCATTGAGCTCGGCCATGGCGACGGCGGCTCGGCTTGTCGCGGGGAGGAAGAGAGCGAGCGGGAGAGGGGGATCTGTGGGGGTTAGGGTTTCGGGAAGAGAGGGGGCGACCAGGGGGAGGCCTTAACCTCACGGGGGAGCCGGCGGATGGGCGACGCGCGGCGGCTGTCGCCGTGTCGTCGCGCGCGCGCGACAGCGCGCGGGGAGGAGGACGACGAGCTGCGAGGTGGGCTAGGCCGCGGGCTACTGTGCACTCAAGGCCCGAAGGCACAGTAAGCCCCAACCGTTTTTCTTTTTCTATTTTCTGTTTTCTGTATTACTTTCTGTTTTGTAAAATGTGTGGCACTAAAAGGACTTTTGTAAAATGGGTGACTTGGGCCAAATATTACAGTGCAATATGCTCTAACACCAGAAATTGGTTTGGCTAAAATATAATTTCATTTGTAATTCTATTAAATAAAACGGTATTAAAATATTGCTGTGAGCTACTGTTTGAGGTTGTTAGAGTCACTTAGGCATTTTTAGTGATGTTGTTTTCCTGAACATAATTAGCTATGAATTATTTTCTATTTAATGAACATTTTAGTTTTCAATTTGAACAACTTTTATTTTTCACTTTAAATTTAAATTGAAGTTTGAATTAGGAATTTGAAATGATATATGATCCTAATGATGATCAAGCATAGTTAATCATGATGACTTGGCATTATCAAAGGTGATTACTGTGGCATAATGACTGGGGGTGTTACACCATCACCGTTACCCATACCCGCCAATGCGGTGCGGGCGAGCTCCGGCCCTAGCGTACCTAGCTTCGGTGGCTTTCCTCCATGACGCGGGCTTGATGGCGTCGTTGGCGCCGTGGTCTTCTCGCCAAGTCGATGTAGGTGGGACCATGTGGGCATGCAGTGGACTGCCCGGGCGTGACCGGACCCCCTCATACTGCCCTAGATTTGAGATGGGTTTGATGTACGCTGGTCAGTACGAACGTTTAGGGATAAAGTGGGATCCGGTTGGATCACTACCGGGCACCGACCGGGTGGACATTTCGAACGTCCAGGAAGAGATTAGGCGACTGATAGGCGCCGGCGCACCGGCCGAAATTTCGGCCGGTCACCGCGCAGCCGTGCGATTGGAGGCCCCTGCATCGTTGGATCTCCTCCTGCTCCTTCTTCCTCCTCTCGCAGCTCACCCAGCACCCCATCCCCCCCCCCACCCCTCCCTGCATCTCGCACCCGACGCCGCCTGCTGCTAGCCCCGCGGGCTCCTGCCCGCTCGTCGTCGCCGTCCCCGTCGTCGGCCTGCTCGCCACTCGTCGCAGAGGCCGCCGCTCGCCGCAGTCGTCGGATGGCCTTGCAGCTCGCCGTGGTCCACCTCTGGTTGCAACAGCGCCGGATGGGGTTCCAGCAGTGCTACGAGCCGCCGTCATATCGCGTCGTGCGCCCGTCGTAGCACCCCCGTGCGTCGACAAAAAGCAGCTCCTATCGTTGCCGCTCGCCATTGTCAGCTCACCGTTCTCTCCTTGAAGCTTTTTCAGAAGCGGGTTGAAGCTTTCTCGTCGTCGATTGCAGCTTTTCTCTGATTTCCGTCACCGGTCACCGCCAAAAAGAATGGTGGTAACAAATTTTGTCGCCGGTAGTAGCAAAAAATGACTGGGGTTGCAACAGAAAATGTGGTCGCCGCCGTCACATGTCCAGCATCAGCATCAATGATGTAGCAAATGTTGACGATGGTAGTAGCAAAAATTTACTACAGTTGCAGCAAAAACCGTCTCGTCGTAGAACCAACGCAGCTCGCACGCTACAGGTTGCAGCTCGCCTTGCTGCAGGTTGTAGCAAATCGCGACGATGGTTGTAGCAGTTTCAGAGGTACAGGGAGCCCTCACGGGGGGGGGGGGGGGTAGCAGCACCTGGGTGGGGAGGTTGCAGCAAATCGCGATGATGGTTGTAGCAGTTTCAGAGAGGGAGGGCCAAGCTGGAGAACGCACCTCATAGCAGCGCCTGTGGTACCCATGGAGCTGTGCTCTCGATGGGGAAGAAAAAGATGGAAGAACGAGTGGAGGAGAGAGCTGCATAGGAAAGATAAGAGAAAAAATTCATCGTATAGTGTGTGGGCCAGAAAAACGTACGACTGCGCGGTCTCCCTGGTCGTTCGACCCAGTTGGATCGCGCAGCCCGCGCACGACCGGCGGAAGACTCGGCCGGTGCGCCGGGTGTAAACGTTTCCCAAGAGATTAGGGGTCGGCTGTAGATGTTCTAAATGGTTGCGAGGGAGACAGAGGGAGATGTGAGCGGCAGGGTCGTGGTCGGACGAGACGAGGTAGCGTTCCGCGTGGTTTCTCCGATAGAAGAGGTTCAGCCATGTTTACAAGCTACTCCCTCCGTCCTTGAAAGAGTGTACTTCCAACGTTGTTGGAAAGTCAAACTTTTTTATGTTTGACCGTATTTATACAATAATACACCAACATTTATGCCATAGAATTAGTAGCATTAGATTCGTGATAAAATATATTTTCATCATATACCTATTTGGTTTCACAAACATTGATATATTTTTGCACAAACTCGGTCAAACTTTGAGATAGTTTGACCCTCCAACAAAGTTGGAAGTACACTCTTTGAAGGACGGAGGGAGTACAGTAATAGAGAAGGGTGTTATTGTAAATAACCCATTTCCCCGTCGTCCAAACCCTCGTCCTGAACCTTCCCCAATCTGGCCGCCGCCGCCGCGCCACAGTTCCCCCTCGGAGGCAACATCACCTCTCCCATCGCCGCCGGCCTTAATTGAAAGTTCCAACCCGTCTCGGCCCCCGCTCCCCGTCCTCATCCCAACCCCCACAATGGCAGCATCGAAGGGTTCAATAGCGATGATGCCGTCGAGGTGTACAGCGGAGATGCAGACAGCGCGGGCCACGGTCGCGTTCGAGATCGCCGGCTACAGCCTTCTCAAGGGCATCGGTAGAGGCAAATTCCTCCGTTCTCCGGCATTCTCCGTCGGCGGCTACGAATGGTGCGTCTGCTACTGCCCCGACGGAACCCAACGCGATGACAGCAAAGGTTACACCTCTGTCTTCCTCGAGCTCTTGACCAAGAACGCCGATGTGATGGTGCTGTACAACGTGATGCTTGTGGAGCCGGCTAGGGGGCGGTCGGTTATGGTATACTCCTGCAAAGAGCCAGTAGTGTTCGACCGTAAAAGGACATCTCGGGGCATACCAAATTTCATGAAGACCACTGCTGAAGTAGAGTCGGTGTATCTACGGAACTATTGTCTCGTGATAGAGTGCGACATCATTGTTATGAAGGATGCACTGGAGGTCAAGGTGCCGCCCTCCAACCTTTCCGATAATCTAGCAACATTGCTAGAGGGGAAGAAAGGAGCAGACGTGACTTTCAAGGTTCAAGGGGAGGTTTTTTTTGCTCATAAGATTTTGCTTGCGATGCGGTCGGCTGTCTTCGACGCAAAGTTCTACGGGCCTATGGGGGACAAAGAGGCACATGACATATCTATTGACGACATGCAGCCTGCTGTTTTCAAGGCATTTCTTCACTTCATCTACACGGATTCAATGCCTTCCATGAATGATCTTGATGATGATGACAAAAGAGAAATGGTTAAGCACTTACTCGTGGCTGCAGATAAATATGGGATGGAAAGGATGAAGATGATATGTGAAGGCATGTTATGCAAGAGTCTTGATTCTGAGACTGTGGCGACCATATTAGCTCTGGCTGACCAGCATCATTGCAGCAACCTCAAAGATGCTTGCATTGAATTTATGCTCTCTTCAAATAGAATGGATGATGTGATCGCAAGCCAAGGGTATCTACACCTCAAAAGATCTTCTCCTGATGTCATTGTAGATGTGTTTGAGAGAGCGGCTAAGTCCCGCAAAATTTAGTACGTCAACCTGTTACGAGCCACTGCATACCCTTCAGTTCTGATATATCTTTGGAGGCGAAGGCTTATGTTGAGAAAGCAATTAATCCTTGCTAAATTTATGATTCTCATCCTGTGTTAGCTTCTATCTAGTTACTTTTGATACGTAGCGATCTTAGATGAGGTTGCCATGTCTTTAAGTTTCCAGAGATCTTTTGGAGGAAGCAGTTGGTCCTATAAAATGTAAGTCTCCATTGTATTGGTTGCCCCGTCTAATACAAGTATATATGAATCTATGGTAGCTCACTAGTTGCCTTTGTTATCTGCTTACTTCATTGTTTCGCTTATGTGAAGAATGATAAATCTTTGAGTTCCTGGCTCTCACTTTTGAGATAATCTGTTTCACATATATGAAAAACTTGCTAAATTCTAATTAGAGACGGTTACAAATGCTTCCTGGACATGGTTGGCTGACCCAACAAAGATGGAATTAACAATCAGATTCAGGGTCCACTTTGAAAGACACTGCACATGAAATCTGTACGGGTAAATTCTATGCAATTGTTTCATGTTCATGAATTTTGATCATATAGGGTATTATGGGAAGAAAATGTTGTGGAACCTTTTTCGAATTGAAAATGTTGAACGAATCAGACTGAAAACAGCAACATGGATTTTGTACATGCACACACGGCTACATGAGCTATCTTGTTGTCATGGTGTTGTTCGAAATTTGTGTGACATTATTTGTGCAGCTGGCACCGTGTTCACATTATGTCGAATCAAATATTTGAGAGAGCAGTTAACTCACGCAAAAAATTAGCACGCCAATCTGGTATGAGGTACTTACTGCTTATCCTTCAGTTCTGATAGATCTTTGGAGGCGAATGCCTTATGTTGGGTTGGAGAATGCAATTATGTCTCGCAATTTTTTTTGTAATTATGCATTGCAAAATCTGATGCAGCGATACTGTTTTCATTGAAATGAAACCTTGATGTTTTTATGTTATCCATGCAGTAATTGTTTGATTTGTTCAGTTCAGTAAAGCTCTCTGGATTATGAAGGTGTATACTAGTTTCCCTCGTATCGCCACTTCATTTTTCTGTATTGTTCGGTTCAACATAGGTGCCTCTTAAGGTTTTCGTGGTCACGAGATACTTGTGCATATCCAGCTAAAATCATCATTGACCAACTCTACAGTTTGTTTCTCTGGATTGATTGCAAAGGTGTCACTCAATTTTCTCTCTCGATTGATTCCTTTTGCACATTGGAAGTTTCTTGGTTGAAAGTTCAATATGATTGTAGTGCTGGCTAGGAGGTTATCTGGATCTATCACCAGTATAGCTGTGTGTTCTAGTAAGATATAGAGATTGTTTGCTTTGTAGGGTTGAAATGAAAAAACAAGAGGAATTTTTCCTGCGGTTGGCTTTGCATACGATTTCAGAGGAAATTTCCATACTTTTGTTTCCGTGACAACTATACCATGCGCCTGATATGTTTTAGGAAATTTCCTGTGTTTTTTCTTGTGCTGCAACAAAGCACCTTGTATTACAGATTCATTCATGTGTTTTTAAACCCTGTAAAATTCAGTATGGCGTGACATCCGGATCCTATTTTTTGTCGGAGTTCTGAATTTTTAGTATTATTATGCAATCCAAAAGAGGCCTTTAACGAGGAGTGATTAGGTTGCCTCTGTCCAAACTCCATTTTCTACCAGTGCTACCCAAACTGAGTTAGTATGCAGTCTGGTTCGAAGTTCAATAAGATTATAGTGCTGCCTAGAAGGCCATCGGGATTTATCAGCGGCACAACTGTGTGCTACTCTTTAACGGGAATGATTATTTTGACCTCACTAACTAGAGGGAGGAGTTCTCTATCCCTCCAGACTCAGGTTCTTCTCCTTGAGACCTTGAGTCTTCTGCAATCTTTGGCTTCTTGCGTTCCAGTTCACCTTCAGTAGGAGCACGTGCTCGTTTCTTTTCATCACCTAAGAGCTGAATAGACAGAAATAATGTACAGATTAGAAGCATGTATCAGTCCAAGACTGAAGAGCCAAATTCTGCCAACACAAAATTAGATAATTTGATATATATGGATCGAACGAAGTTTGTTAGCACCTTCCCTACCTTTTCATCCGCCTCGTCCTCGCCCTCGCCTTCACTCTCATACACGACCTCGCGGAATATGTGATCATGAGCACGTTTGAAAGCATCCATCTCCTGAATATATGTTTGGGAGAGGATTAATTGAGGTTTACAGATCCAGCACGCAAGGGATAAAGAATTAAAGCGATCTTGAGTCAAAAGGGAGACCGAAAAACTAGACGAGAGAAGGGATTGAGCGCACCTCGCGTAAGCGGTCTCGCTTTTGCTCCAACGTCTTACCATCAGAGCTGTTGAAGATATCTTGGGCCTTCCCCTCAAAAAAAAAAAAGAAGATATCTTGGGCCTTGTTCATGTCGAAGTGTCGGAACAGGTAGATCAGGCGAGGAGGGAGAGGCGGCAACGGTGCATGGGGTACACGAAAGAGACAAGGGCTGCCTTCGCCGCCGGGTTGTCTGCCAGCCATGTTTGCCAGAGGGGGACGGCGGCGGCGTGGCTAGGGTTTTGACTTGGGAATGGTTCCTTTATTCCGGGAGCGGAGACGTACATACGTACATATTCGGGATTTAGTCACTAGGAACAAATAACCATGCAGATAGAATGGCCTTCCCTCAAAAAAAAAAAAAAACTATGCAGAGAGAAATTTTAGCTTCCCAAATATTGTTAGTCCATTTTTCAACATCCAATGTTTTTTAAACATACGATCTTTATTCAATCGAGATAGCAGATACATCATAGTATCTTTTTTTTTGAACATCAGTACAGACACAAGCGCTCATATATACGCGCATACACTCACCCCTATGAACACACACACGCACTCCCTACCCCTATGAGCACCTCTGAGAGACTGAGATGAGTCGTCATATCATCTTGAGATTTTACGAAGTCACTATAGGCGTCTCGTAGTCGACGGAAACGTCTCCTCCCACTGAACGCGTATCGCCGAAAATCCTGAAATAAATCCAGGATAAATGCGAGCACCAGGACTTGAACCCTGATGGGCTGGGGATACCACTGTCCACCTAACCATCCAACCACAGGTTGGTTCGCATACATCATAGTATCTAGTATGTATTGTTTCATAGTGCAACTTCAGATCTCCAACTGATTAGATAGTATTTTGTGACTAAGAGTGAAACTAATAAAATGTTACACGGTATATGCAGTACGAATTAAATATATATTCTACAATAATGATACGAGACTAGAGCAAAAGTTTCTATGTCTTAGGAATTTTTGATAAATAGAAAAAGGAAAAAAATGCTATCCAATAATAAGGCATGCCTATTTTGTATGGAGTCATCTCGTGAATATTTGGTATCCAAAGCAAAATAAACAAGTAGTCGCTATAATTGAAATAGCATGCATAGTCAAAATTAACTGTTCGTGCATGAATGGATGGTTTGGATTAAACATTTCTCTTGCATCCTAGAAGGTAAGAGGATAATCTTAAAAGAGCTCATATCGAAAATCTACCGCAGTGGTTACTCAACACATGATTTTCTACATACATGTGATGGTAGCATGCACAGATGGTAACGTGTGCTGCTAACTCTAGTGGTAGATCTATCGGCAACGTGGCCATGCTTATCGCTGCCATGTGTCACGTCACATAGCTCAGGCGTTACTAGTTGATAGATGATGACAACATTGCTTCACTTTCGGGACCCCCTTTATATCTATCTCGCGCAGGCACAATACAGCACAAGCACACTAGTCCCCTTTCCCTTGTTCCTTGCTCCCACACCATCTATCTCTTCCGCTCTCATCCCTCATAAGGTCTGTGACCAAGATCTCATGGCCGCCAGCGCCGGCCGCATGCCCACGAACCAACCTGCTGATAACCAGCCTTCGCTACCACCAGCAATCTCGCTACCATGCTCCACGCACCACCCTAGCCGTGGACTCAGCTCCGAGGAGGAGAACCTTGCTTTTTCTCTGATGATGCTGGCCAACGGCATCCGTGATGAGCATCCCCTCGACCATGATACAACGCGACCACCGCCGCCGCCTTTGCCACCACACGTGGTAGATATTCCAGTGGGCGTAGCCCACGATTTAGCCCAGGGTGCACCGGCGGCTGAGGTGACCAGCCAAACATCGGCTTCGGTGGTCATGGTGGCTCCAAGGCAAGGTCTCACACAAGCGCCACCGCCGTCGTCGGTAGTCGCTGCCGGGCCAAATCTGGTGCTAGAGCAGGTGGTCCCGCTGAGCCAAGCGCCACACCCGGTGATTGTGACTCAACCAGCCCCTGCTCTGGCATTGGCATCCACCCAAGCACAACACGTTGTCGCGACGAACAAAGTGCCATTCAGCAAGCCCAACAAAGCGTCCACACAACCAATCAAGCCCTGCAAATCGCTCAAGACTGTGGCCACGACGGTGGAGAACCAAGTGCTGCAGCAGGAGAGCCAACAACTATTACACGAGTGTCCAGTGTGTCTCAAGAGGTTCAACAAGTCTCGGGGCCTTAATGTCCACATGAAAATCCATCCAGATGGGAGATTGCACCCGTGTGTGTGGTGCATGAGCACTTTCCCCAACTCCTCTGCGCTTCGCTCACACGTCAGGCGCAGCAATACCTGCGGCGGAAACAAGCCGAGAAAGCTTGGACCCATGGCCGCGGCGGCGATCGCATGGCACACCATCGACCTGAACATGCCGGAGATTTAATTAGGCCGGCAATGGAGAAGGAGGAGGAGGACACCAACAAAGAACATGCGGTTGGTGTGTTAATGCGACAGCAGATGTCAGTTTCTAGACCTCATATCAGAGTCCAGCAGTTTCAAGTTGATGAGCAGCTGTAGCTTTTAATTTTGGTGGCTAGCTTGATAAGCTTTTAAATTTATTTGACCATGCTTGTTAATTAGTTCAGCATCGTTCGATCTTTATCTCGTTTATGTCCTTCTCGTCTTGGATATGTAGTGGCCTTTACATGCTTGAATAAACTTTATTTTGCTTTTACTAATTCGTAGTCGCCTAATAAAGTGATCCTTACTCTCCATAAGAGGTTGTATATTAGTTAGTATAAATTTGGTCTATTCAAATTTCACGGTTTTAGTCTACGTACGCTAGATCTAGTTTCAGATGTAGTTTGCTTGATTTGGAAGTGAGATGAGATGATAATGGTTGGAGGCGGATCCAAAAACATTGGAAAACGGCTGAGATATAAAAAATATTGTAGACAAGTTATGAATAGATACCATCAGAAGAGACCAACATGGATGTCGAGCGTGTCACACATGTAGGGCTGGGGAGGGGGGAGCAAGTCCAATAACCCCTCTAAATCTTTATATGCTATTAACGGAGAGATGACATTTGAAAAGAATATGAGCGGCCTTTTCCGACTCTTTCCTACATAGCTAACAAATGAAGCAATTAGGCCATCCCTTCTCTGTAGCCTATCAGCAGTCCAGGCTCTATTCTGAAACATGAGTCATGCGAAAAATTTGCACTTGGGATGCACTCAATTGCTCTAAATCACCAGCCTCATATATAACCGTGGAGATGATCCCCTCAAGCTAGGCATGGTAGGTCGAGGACCATGACGAGGAGTAGTGGCCATTCAATGAGCTCCATGTGGTGTCGCCGGCCATTGCATCGTTGAACTACACTATCTGAAGAATCATCCAAAAGGAAAAGAACCGCTGCAGCTGGATCATGGTGATTTCCCTAGTGGTTATGTTGCTTATCCAAGAGTTGCCCTAGAGGACCTTTGTGACATTTCTGTTCATTGGTTTGTAGATTGAATGGCCGGAGTGACCTGCTATGGTACTTGCATTAGTTTTTTTTTTTTTTTTTTGGCGAGAACAGTGGCATTAGTTTATGTGTATAGTAATAGTAGTAGGAGCTCTTCTAACATGGCCCCTATTACCACTCAGGACGTAAGAGTTCATACTTAATCTTTGTCGTTGATTACAGTGATTAGTGGGTACAAGTCATCAGCACATGTAAATTAATCAACCTCAGCCGGTCACATTTCCTAGTTGCTCAAAACACAAACAAGGAAAGAAACTGAAAAAAAATCATCTTTGAATCATGCTCTCCCCTAGTTCCCTCATCAAACTAATCTCCCCCTCCCAAAAAGTCCTTTCACAAATCACCAGTACATTGGAATCTCTATCTCCAGATCTTAGGCTCCCGCCTCAAACTTTTTTGGCTTTGCAAGCGATGAGAAATTCAAATAAAAGAGATGGATGGGCGACATCTAGGTGTTTTCCAGGATTTTCTTTGCCTTGCAACAAATGGGACGAGGTATGCTAATTTCTATGACAACATATGTACTTGGTTTCATGAAGTTCGTCATTGTACCCCTTTTTTTTTGGGACTGGCTATACGCAAGTCGCCTAAATTTTTTATTTTAGGTAAGTCAATTTTCTGGGTCATTGGATTAAGATCCGACAACCGTCCTTCCTTCTTCCTTCAACTTTTTCTCCTACAACCATTCCTCCTTCCACAAAATCGACTTACCCAAATTGCAAATTCAGTCATTACATATTTGCTAATTAACGTTATTGAACCATCAAATGTTATGATGTATTAAGGAAATATTGTGACACCATATAATAAGATTGACATGAGAAAAAAAGAAGAATGAATTTATTCTTTCCATAAGATATTATGGTTGTAAAAAAACACAAACATTGAGGAACTTTCTGGCAAAAAAAAGAGGGGAATATACAGTTTAATTTTACTTGAAGATTCTCCATATGGCAGAAATATACAGTATTATATTTTATACTATCAATTCATTGTTTCCAATTTATAGTGTTTTCTTTTATCTAACACTTACCAAATATAAAACCCTACTCAAGAGGTTTTTTTAACACTATTCGAGAGGGTTGGGTGACCTAAGGTAATAGGTCACCACGTTCAGTCTAGACCCTCGGATCATAATGGAGGGTCCACAATAGTTTTTTTTTTTTTTTTTTGCAGGTATAAGGTCCGCAATAGTTGGGATCATCTTAAAATTTCTTTAGTAGTAAGTAAAATTGATTGTTGAATTTTGGCTATCTTTAAAGATACTAAGATCCCTAGAAAGAAAGCTCTTTGGTGCATCATGGGTGGATTGAATGAGTGGGTCCTGGTTGTAAGACGGTCTTTGTTGTTTCACCTGCTTGAACCTAGATATTGGGTGTGCATGGTTGGCATCTGCTTGACATCCTCTTCCTTACTGGTTTGGAGACATAGTCGACGGACATTGCTTGGTAGGGACCTAGGCTGCTGACAATCCAATGTTGTCAGGAAGTTATCCTCGTTTGACAAGAAAGTGATAAGGTCAGGCACCATATCATGTACACGACATGATCTCGCCTTAGCAATATTTATACCCATTGGTTGGACCAAGCTTTTGTTAATGAGCTCATCAATGTAGTCCTCTCATACTTTATACAAGTTCTTTCCATGCTCTTCATGAACAAATCCTTCAACCATCATTTCCATATGAGTTCTTTGGTTTCAATATTACAATCCTCTGGATACAAACTTAGATACAATAAACGGGTCTTAAGGTTTGTAGGTAGGTCATAGTAACTTACATATTGTATCCTTTTCTTGTTCTCCAGGTCAGGATTATTTTCTAGCCCTGAACCCATAGATCGGTACACCTTCGACCAGTATGTACAGGTATTTTCATGTTCCTTTTTACTAGCTAACATACTAGCCAGTGTAATGATAGCTAATGGTACTCCGCCACATTTGCGTAAAATGTATACACTTACTTCACTCAACTGAATAGGAGGTCGCATGTCCCCACTCCCTAGTTCCAAATATTCTTTGGTAGAATAACTTTCTTGAATCACTAATTGAAAGAGGTTTAAGCTGATAAACATCACCAATTTCTTTGGCAACGTCCAGAATGCAAGTTGTTGCAGTTACTCTACTACCACATTAATTCATTCTCAATCAGAGCACATCTAATATTTGTCCACACAGATTTATCCCATATGTCATTAATAAGAATGAAGTACCTATGAGGGAATACCAAAAGGCCATATATTATTAAAGATATTGCATGTGATTTGAGAACTCTTTAGCTACCTAAATCAAACAGTACAATGAATAATCAGGCCACTGAGAATGGTTGCAACATCTCGTAAATAACCTAACCATAAAATGTGGGGAATAAACATGGTTCCTAAATAACTTTTTTGAAAATCAAATACATAGCAGGTGGAAAGTAGTTTAGAATATAATCCTGGACTGAATGACCAGCCTCAGTAGTTATGTTCACCTCTTGAAAGCGAACAATTTGGACAATCTGTTTGTTTCGGTCAGAGCCCCGTAACTTGCCCTAGTAGTGTTTCACCACATCAAATGGTTGAGATAATTTGTGAACTTAATTTAAAAATAGACAAGAGGCCGGGGAGCCATCGCGCTCTAGGACGGCCGGATGCCACCTCATGACTCGCTCGGTCAACTTAGTATTGATATTCAATTGCCTGTTGTGGATGTTCCTGGAGGTATAGGGGAGGTGCTGCTGGATTTATACTAAAGTTGCATTGGAGTTGTGTGCTTGTGGTGTCAATAAATCCGTAGTATTAAGAGTGAATATTACAGTGGCACTACCATTATTCAACCTACATCTACTTTTACCACTGAAAAAAATAGCGCGCTATAGCGTGTAGAGAATTGTCTCGCTAAATAAATCAATGTACAATGCCTCGCTAATAGCGTATTTTCAGGGCCGGCGCTATTTTTTGTAGCGCGCTATTTTTTTCCTTGATTTTTACAGAGAGAAGCCTCCAAGTGCAAAGTATTTTCCGGAAGATAGTAATACTAGGGCAAATAAAGATAGAAAAATATAAGCGAGTACATGATATATTGCAGTAAATTATTAATTTTACTTCAAAATTATAGCATTACAAAATTTAGCTTAGAAACCAGATAGTTTTGAATACAAAATTAGGATGTTTGACTTCAAATTTATTGGCCCTGTTCTTTCTAGAACAATAAAGAACCAGATAGACTCTGCTTTACATGATCTATTTGTACTTGTTAGATATTACTTCCGTCCTAAATTACTTGTCTTAGATTTGTCTAGATACGGATGTCCGTATCTAGAAAATTTAAGACAAGTGATTCGGGACGGAGGGAGTATATTCTAGGTAATCTGATAACAAAATCTTGCTTCTGGACAGAGGTATTCGCTCAACACTCTCATCAAAACCAGATAATAGGATAAACATATTAGTACATATTAAGCACAAATAGAAGATCAAACTGCAGAAAATATTGGCCTGCATATTAAGCACAAACGAACTAAAAAGGCTCCATCCTAAATAGAAGATCAAATTGGCAGGGCCATGAGCGTGCATACCTCTTGTTTCGAAGGAAATCTCTTATCTCACTCATGAGTTGTACTTCGCTCCACACTGCCTCATCCTTGATGTTCTTGTACCTGTCCTTGTCAAACTGAAAGAGCAAACTCTTGAAAACCTTCTCCATATTAGGATTAAGAGATACAGAAACAAAAGCCCCACAATCGGATTCCACTCGAAGCTTCTCATACACTACATTAGCAAGACTAGTCTTCCCTAAGCCCCCAAAGCCAACAATAGAAATCATCTTCAGTTGTTTCTTGGACATCTCATCTCTCTCCATCAGCATTCTGACGACGGAAAGGGTCTTCTCATCGGTGCCAATAAGTGCTGTCGCCTTCTTGAACAAGGCTAACTGACGAAGACTATCAGTTCTTGTGCCAGTGGGCTTGCGCACAAGGCTGTCAACCTTGTACCTATCACGCCTCTTGCTGACCTCCATGATGCGGCTCTTGATATCTTTGATACCGATGCCAATCTTGTGTCGGATCTTGCCCTTTGTCAGCATGTCGATGCTTTTGTGGATGAAACCCATGAAGCTGTGCAGCTTCTTTTGCTGCCGACACTCAAGGCGCGTCAGGGATTTGTCGATGCTGTCTTCGATCTCATAGGACAGGTCCCTGACATCCCTAGCCCAGAGCTTGACCTGGATGTCAGGTGGCTGATCCAGTGGTGCCTCCGAAACCTTGATGAGGGCAGCTTCCATGCTCTCTAACTCCGCTTTGAGGAACTTGATCTCACCCCTGCTGTTCTTCTGCAGCTTATACTCCTCCTTGAGCAGGTTGCCAAGCATGGGCAGGAGGGTGCTCATCGCCCCGGTCACAAGCTCCATCCTCGCTAGCTTGCTAGATCGAACTCTCTGGTCTGTTGGTTGCTAATTAACTGGGTGTAGTGTTTGCAGGTGCATGAGCCTGGTCCATCATTTTTATAGACTGTAAGTACCACTTACTCTTAAGCAGAACGCTTAGTTTAGGACTCAAATGAGAATCGTTGTATGTACCTACTACAATAATAAACTAGAGAAATAATGGCACTCAAGGACATGTCGACATCCATAGGCACATGGCTAAGCCTCGATTAGCGCAGTGCTTATATTACTATATGTAACATATATAGGAGCAGGTATAGAATCTGATCGTGCTCATGAACATGAAGGGAATGGGAAAGATATTAGCATCATCCAATGATAGAAGATCGAAAACACTAGAGAGGGAAATATTACTTCAGTGCAACATCTGCTCTTATAGACCAGCTAGATCTTACATCACACATGATTCACTGACCAGTCTGGTGCAGATCTATGGTGACTAACTTTTTTGAAGTACAGAGACAACAACAACATTTATTTTGGAATAACAGGATATATATATCTGAAATATATGTCTGGGCGGAAAATAAATTAGTTGGCAGTATCAGAGAGCAAAGCTCAGATGAGAGCCTCAGACTCGAGAGCAATGAAGAAAGCTTTTCAGAAGGGATCAGCCTGAGGATAGGATTTCCCAAGGCATGGCGAGCACTACTGACATCATATCTGAATGTTTTTTTGACGCGTATCAACATCATGCATGACATTTCATCGAATATCTCAAGTGCAAAGGCCAAAACAGACAATCGCCTGGACTGCAAGGCAGTGAAGGAAGGTCATGGTCGAAGTTGTAGTACGGTACTTACCTGATTTGCATGTTGAAGAGGAGGGATAGGTCCGCCAGTTCGCAGGAGGTTGGTGGTCTGGTAGGGGGCGGAGGGGCTGCCACCACCAATGTCGCCGAAGACTGCGGCGGCTGGAGGGTGAGCACGGCAGCCGCGCCGGTCAGTTTGTTCATCCACCGTTGCCGACGGTCCGACATTATTTTCCCCCTCTTGAGTTGCTGAGCCCAAAGCTCAGTGAATACGGTCCTTTCTCAAGAAAAGAAGGTACTAAACAAACCAAGACCATGCAAGCTTAGAAGAAAGGGAGGACACCCTGCTGGAATTAGAAACAGCAGAACGCTCTTTGCTGCACCATATGGTCCTGCATAGCTTCCAGGTTTCAACGATGACAAGAGATTGTTATGAATTGGCATCTCCAACTTGCATAGATGAACTCCTTGAATTTGATTTTAATTGTATCATGGATCAATAAAGCTCTCTCATATTAGCTACCAAAATTGAAGATCAGCCTGCTCCGAACAAAATGATGGTTAACAAGAATTCCTAGTATTTGCATCTACGGTACGGATGACAGCATGTAGCTCACGTCGTAGCCATATTCAGACTGTAGGAAGCAGCCAAAGTTTCAGCCACTCAGACTACACACTGGTTCAAATAAACCTGTGATGATCTTCCATGCTAGGCGATCCTCTCTGGACGCCCTGCTTCTCACAATCAAGGATGACGTGTAGGCTTGAGCTTGGCTGGTGCCAAGAGCTTGATGCCGCGAGAGTAGTTCTTGTCTTTGTTCATGCCCTGGCCTTGCTTTTCTGGCTAGCTTTCTAACATTGCCCCTTCTATTAATCTTAGGAGCAGCTCACCTGGTGATTCCTCAAAAAAAACATCTTCGCAAAGTTCGTTGCATTCTCTTAGCATCTTATCCCAGGGTTGACACTGAGATCTTCAGAATTCTTCAGGCAGGATACACCTCACAAGCGGTCTGATGTTTTTTCCCTTTTCCATCACAGAAACCAGCTGCAGCACCAGACTCGGGACAACACACACCCAGTCTTCAATCTGCTCCACCTGCCGCCCCAACCGGGCTGCCCACCGATTCCTCCTAGCCTGCTTGCGTTCCACCTTGTGGCTCAGGGTAGATCGCCTCTTTGTCAGACTAATCTTCGCCTGCGCCTTTATTTGGTCAACCTGCAGCTGACATGAACTTCGCAGAATTACATTCAGCAGCGCAGGTAAGAGTTTTCTGCCATATTAAGGGAAATGTCTTTGCACCATGAACATATAATATTAAAATGCAATTTTTCAAAGAAGAGATATACAGAAAAAAGAGCAAGAAGAGTATGTTCAAAAAAATAACAAAAGAAAATTATTTCATGCCTTGATGCAAGTTGACACTTATTTGACACTGTCCATGCCACCGGTCGTGCTTTGAACTCCTCTTTTGGGCTTCGTCTTCACTGGCATTGGTGCTCTTCCCCGGTGAGGCATGGCCGAGATCATCCTTGCTGGAGGATTCAATATTCATCTGGACCAACTGCAGTCCGAGTGCGTCAATCTCCCGGCGGGTGCTGATCTGCAGCTCAGGCGAGACCAGCACTGAGCAGACTAGGTTGAGGGACGGTGTGGCAGCACTGACAAGGTGCTGCTCCTCAACTGCTTCAGGCTGGCGATTTATCCCCGTAGCGAAGTCCCTCGTCGACACCAAAAACTTTGATTGTGTAGCTCATATTTCAAGTAGTTCACATGGGTATGAAATTCAGTTATTATCCAGTATCCAAAACTTTGATTGTGCTGCTACCAGCAGGATCAACAAATGTCTCAGTAGGCACATGTGTAAACTTTGGGGACCTACTATTGCTCATACTGTTGTACGCTATGAGTATTAAGAACTCAAGAAACATACACTTGTCCTCCAATATCAGCAATGCTATCCTGGGGGTCATCCTCCATTTCCTTGGAAGCCCAGTCAAGTATATTCATTGTAGCGTCATCAAAAGCAACAGAATATTCTCTGAGCTTCTCAGCCCACACAAAGGACCTGCCTTCCAAGACCTTTCTTACAGAAATGAGAAAAGAAAACATTAAATGTGATGGTGTTGGGTTGAAAAGCCATCTTAATCAGTTTGCCAGTGAGAATCATAGCTCGATCAAGGACATCACTGCAAATGCCATCCATCAGTGTGTTGTATGTAACTGAATTAGGCGTGCAACCAACAGCAACAAGTTCATCCAGCACTCTTGCTGCTCGATTCATCAAATGATGGTTGCAGAGGCTATGAATCCCAATATTATATGTGAAAATATCTGGATCACAGCCATCTGCAAGCATCTTGTTCATGAAAATCATAGCACCGTTCATCCTGGGCCCGGCAATTAATATGCATTAACAATTGTATTGTACGTCACTACATCAGGAGTTAAGTCACTAATACGCATGTCCAAGAAACAGTTATTCACCATATCCAACCTTTCTTCTCTGCAAAAAACCATCAATCAGAATATTGCTTCTGAAAACATCAGGAACAAGACCACTCTGCCTCATCTTCTGCTCTAGTTTCAGTGCTTCAGCTACATGGCCGACCCTACAAAACGCAGATATGAGAGAGTGGTAAGTAATATTGTTCGGAACAAGACCTCTTCTTGTCATCTCCACTCATACTCGATAAGCCTCGTTTACATGATCTAATCTGCAAAGGCCACTGATGTATGCAGAGAAAGCAATAAAATCAGGCTGCAAACCAACTCTCACCATACCATCCCAGCATTTCAAGGCACCTTTTACATTACCAGACCCGAAGCATGAATCCATCTAAACGGTAAATAAGGTATCAACAGAATATCCCCTACTCATCATATGTTCTACCAACAGTTGTGCATCATCTAGTCCTCCTTGATTGCACAGACCCAGTATCAAGTAATTGAAAGTGGATGATAAGGGTGCAAGACCTATCTCTTTCATATAAGTCTATATAACTCGAGAGCTTCTTCTTCAAATCTCTCCTTGCTATATGCAGCAATCAAAGCATTAAATCCCGCAACACTCACTGGAACACCCTGCTCAATTGCACTACCCACAAGCTGCCGGGCATAATCCAATCGTCCATCCCAACAAAGCCTACAGATCACCATATCTATACTGTCTGCTGATATCTGTGAACCAGACATTTCATACAGCTCCTGCCGCTCATGTGCTAAGTGCACAGCCTTTCTAAACTTGTATGCTCCAGCAGAAAGAATGTTGAAAGTGCAGCAATCTGGCAACAATCCCCTCGCCTTCATCTCTCTGCAGGTGGCATCAGCCTCATCCATCCGTCCAGCCTTTGCATACCCAGCGACTAAAACAATGAAAGTGATCGTATTTGCTTCGATCCCCACCGTCACCATCTCATCGATCGGCCTCCTTGCCTCCACCATATTCCCATCACGGCATCATACATTCAACAAAATGTTATACGTCACAACAGTAGGCTCGCACCCTGGCTTGTGCATTTTGTCAAACACCTGGAAAGCATCCCCTGCCCACCAAACACGCAGTGAGCCTTAGATCAGGATGTCATAGCTGCACGCATCAGGGATAACATGGAACCTCCATATGACACCGAGCAATCCCGCAGCTGCTGAGAAGAGCACCTGTGTCATAACCGTAGGATCATGGCGTTGAAGATTGCGAGGCTCGACCATGGCCCCATCGCGGTCATTTCCACGAACACCTTCCACGCAGCCTGGACGTTACCCTCGCAGAACAGCAGGCGCAGCAGCGTCGCGAGCGGGCAGAGGCTAGGCGTTTTCCCGCCACTGCGGACGCGCGCGAGAACGACGAGTGCCTCAGACGGCATGCCGGCAGCGTGGAAGGCGCCGGGGTGGTTTCGCCGCCGCGGCGAGGTGGCGCATCAGGCGTCGGCAGGGAACGAGAGTGGGAGAGGGAAACACTGAGGTATACTGGTTGACTGATGCCAACTCACTCAACCATCGGATTCAAGACGGAGCGACCAGATCGAATCGAGTGGTCGGGCTTATCGCTTATGCATTCTACACGCAAGCCAAAGATTAGTCCCGTCGTAGGATTTGACCTGCCAATTTGCCTAGTTGACTAGTTCTATATCTATATCATCGGCCATGATTCACGGTCGAGGTTAATTTGCTAAGCATGTTAGGCCGAATCATCATGATTCTAGCATGCCAAAGTGCAGGTTATAGGCGTTAACAACTTTTTAAGGGTCATTGAGCTCCTTTGATTAGTCCCAGCTGGTAGGCATATGGCGTAGTAATAATGTTTTAGCTTACATGTCTGCTTTCCTTAATTACTCCAAGGCTACTGAAGTTTTTGAATTTTCCACTCTTTTTTAAACCGATAGCACCCCCGAACTTAACATCGATTGATGCACGCAACCTTCTATTATTGTATAGTTATTAAGAATCTAATATCACCAAAAGGTGTGCAAGTTGCAAGAAAATGGCCATAACCAAGCTGAAACAACCAAAAGGAAGAACATGATTACGTCAAGGTGAACTGATTTAGAATTCAGACCTAGTTCAGAATACGGAAACTTCGCAATAATTTGGAAACGGTTAAGTTACCGTGAGACATCCGGGGAACTGGGGAAGATCTTAAGTTCCAAAATAGGCCTTAAGTCCAGATAATCTGGTGTGGTTCTTGGGGGTTTTGCCTTGGTGGTTTTTGAACTTTATGTATCTTTCCCAGTTTAGAGTCCCAGACCAAGATGACTTGTGGCAAAACAGCAAGCAAGCAAGCCAGATTCCATCATGTGTGCAAGTCAAAGATTTTGTCCAATTTGTAGGGTTTGACCTGTCAATTTGCCTACTTCTATGTCAGCTAGCATGATTCATGGAGGAGGTTAATTTTGTAAGTATTGTAGACCAAATCATCATGATTCTGGCATGCCAAGGGCAAGCTATTAGGGGCCATTTAGCACCCTATGTCCCATAATCCCTATGCCTGTGGTGGTAATAATACCGTTGGACTCCTGCTTACTACTCCCTCCATTGCACAATGTAGTGCGCCCGCGCTTCCCGAGATCTAAGTTTGACCATAAATTTAAGCAACGAGACCGACTGTGGCGGGAACAAAAATTATACCACTGAATTCGTAAATACGAATTCAGTGGTATAATTTTTGTTCCCGCCACAGTCGGTCTCGTTGCTTAAATTTATGGTCAAATTTAGATCTCGGGAAACGCGGGCGCACTACATTGTGGAATGAAGGGAGTAGCTTATATGCCTATTCATCACTACCATATCAAAATACAAATTCATCAGTATCATTTGTTCAGGACTACCTTTCTTTTGACAATAACTAAAATACGTCTCTATACTGTAGTGAGCATCTCGTGGTTTCGCTTGTAATTTCTGAACTTCAGTCCGACCTCGTTCGAAACACTAAAATTTCACAAAAAATTTGAAAACTTTAAGTTGCCGCCGGAAATCTCAGAAACTCACAAGTTTCAGATGTCTTAAATAACGAGGTGCAAGCTACAGTAATTTTTATTTTCATTTTGGGTTATCATAAGCTTAATTAGACAGCTAATTCAGTCCCACACCAAATGGCTTATGGAAAAGGAGCAAGCAAAAACAACTGAAAACAAGGAGCGGGGAAAACTAGATTCCTCCTGGGACCGACCAATTAATATATTTACTTTTTCCTTGATTATAAAATAAAATATCATGTTTTCCCAGTCCTACTATGTTAACAAATGAGATGTTTTCAAGTTGTCAGTACGTCAGTCAAGGTTTAGGACGGAACCCTCTCACAAAGAAAAAAGATTCAGAACGGGGCACGGCCCAGCTAGGCGCACACTTTTTTCCGAAACGGAGCCCAGCTATACTATACACTTCGGTGTCAAAACTGAAAGAGCGAGGCGACTGTCATTCGTCCATGTGTGGTTCATTCGTGCATTTACTCCCGTATCGGAAAGCCGAACACAAACTCTGACACTATCTCCATAGTGCATAGTATCATAGACTAGTACCATAGGTGGTCTTATTTATTGCCATGCAGACACATAGTAAGATAGAATTTATTATGATACGGTATCATAATATGATACTCAACTCTCTCTTTCTTCATTTAATTCTACATCTCATCAAAATTGTCTAGTTGGCATGCATGATACAAGCTATGATACTCCCATTACGACCAGCCTTAGCAAATGAATGATTGTTAATCAACATCCAAGTACGAGGCTAATCATCAGCAACACGGTCATCAAGATCAGATGGAGCGCATGGACAAATGCGCTTGGCAATACAACATTTTTTAGTTATTCATTAACCTTTTTATTACTTTCTTCATCATTGAGCAAATCAGAAACTGCTGAAAGCGTCGGGGATGATGATCCCTTTTATGTTTTTCTGTTTTTTAGATGAATTTTGTTTCTGGTGAAGTCATGTACTGCATCATTTCAGGTTTACGTGACCCACACATATTTGTAGTCCAGTTTTGATCCCCCCAAAAAACTGAGTTGTATGCTAACAAAAATACATCATCGGTCTGCATTCAAAAGAGTATTCAATAGTATACTCCCTCTGTACTGGTGTATAAGTCACATTACGAAAACCAAATAATCCCAAAACCATTAGGCGCGGTGCATTAACTACGCACCTCGTTCCTTGTTTTTTGCCATGAAAAAAAAAATCAGCCAATAGGAGACAAGGGCGTGTATGCATTCAATGACTTGAAACTACTTAGCACAACATGCAATGGTCAATTTTCTGCATGTAATGGTATTAATTAGCAAATAAACATCAAATTCTCTCGTTTTTCCCTCACCTTGGTCACGGTGCACAACCTAAGATGACTAATACATCGGTACGGAGGGAGTACTATTTTATGGTGTATAATTTTGTAGGTCTAATTGATGATCAAAGTAAATCTCAAAATGCGTGTGGGTCTTAGGATGGAAAATAATTAGGTGCTGCAATTCCAGTGGTGTTTTTTTTTTGAGCTGCAATTCCAATGTTGTTGACAGTTTGAGACGCCGTCTTGTGATCTAATTCAGCCCTTGTTAATAGAAAACATGAGCTATGTTTTCTTGACGTCTTAAATCGATTTTTGAGTGCTCGGGGTCTTTTTCCACCGATAATGCTTCTTGGGATGAGGATTTGTGGCACGCGGGTCTCGCGGCACCGAGTCTCTCGCACGTGCTTTTATTTTTGGTTTTTAATTTTCAAACTTTTATATCTTTTGAACGCAAAGTCCAAATTAAGTTTTGTTTTCATATTCGTGTTTCTCGTGACGAGGGCTTTCAAATAAGATCCATTTTAAATATGTTTTGATGAATTTTGTAAATAAATATTAAGCTTTAACTCTTAAAACTTAGTACGAGCGACCGATAAAAATACGATTTTTGTGCCTACAACCGACAAAAAAATGTCTATTTTTTTATGTATGAGACTTGGTAAGAGTGAATTTTAACATGGTCCCTCTTACCTCCTCTTTTTACATGTGCGATAAGAAGGTAGAATTAATCAGACCACTAATTAATAAGATCAACGGCTTAGATCTATTATATACTCCTACCTCTCATGTGAAAAGAAGAGGTAAAAGGGACCATGTTAAAACTGCTCTCTTTTTTCAGTTTTAGTGGAACGGTCAGAGCATCCTTCAAATTGTCTTCTACCTCTAGCGCACGGTCTACCCCTCCCCCAATCCAATCATCTCATTTCTCTCCTCCGGTTATCGCTGAACCTCGCTGGCAACGTCGTGGCAGGCTGTGGCATCCCCGTCTTCAGCTTGGCTCCGTCGAATTCGACAGGGGTAAGTACAAAAAGACCCTCACCCGGACCTGCCAAGTTTTGGACTCGCCTCTGCCTCGACAACACAGCCAGCAGCATCATCGCCGGCTCTGGCTCGGCCTTGCCGGTGTGCCTTTACCTCGCTGCAGCTCACTGTGGCACCCCCGTCTCGCCCCAGGCACCGCCTTCTCTCCCATCCAAAATCTCGCACAAATAATATTTTCATGGATTTTTCAGCTATAGTAATCTGGAAAGAAATTGGTTTAGAATTCAGGAGTTTCAAAATACAAAAATTTCTCAAGAATTTAGAAACAGCTAAGTTGTTGTGAGAAATCCTTACTAGAAAACCAATTAAGCCACAACCAAAGATGACTAATGGCTAATAGGCGTGTCTCCTCTAAGCCACACCCAAGGATTCCACAATGAACTGGTCACTGTTTTTCTCTTGGTGGCATGTCGTGCCTTAATTTCATTGTGAGCTTTGCACTAAGAAAAAGAATCAGTATTGTGAAATCTCAGTCGAGAGTGGATTGCGTAGTCGTTTAATCTTCGTGCAGAGATTTGTGCTAGACGGAGCACTGTCCAACAGCTCTTGCAACAGGTCGTCCCATCGCTCACTGCGTCCGTCATCACCGGTTGTTGTATGTCGTCTCACCGGTCATAGCGTCCGCCCTCGTCGCTCGCAGCACGTCGTCCCATTGTCATTGCCGCTTGCAGCATGTAATCTCACCGGTTGCAACATCTGCCATCGTTTCTTACATCATGTCTAATAGTATCTGCCATTGCCGTCTGCAACATGTCTTCCCACTGATCGCAACGGCCAACCATGCCGCTCATAGCACCACAACTACGTTGACATCACTCAAGTGAGACTTTGTTAAGTCTTTGTACACTGAGTTCTATATAGACCCAAAAGAATACACCCTAGATGAACAGAACGCAACGCGGACCCTATGGTTCGAGGCGATGATTCAAAGTTGTTATCAGACAGCTGGGATATGTTTCACTGGTTTTACCATCACCCTCTAGTTGGGAATTTCAGATGAAATTGAGCAACTGTGAGTAAGCTGACCTCGGCGTGTCTCCTCTTGGCTTCAGAAGAAATAAAATTCGAGGGTTGGTCTTGGATTCAAATTTGGATTTCTCGCCTATCTGTTGCCCGCTACAAATCCCTCATATCATTTTTTTTATCATGTTAGAGAAAGCAGGAATTGGATAAGTGCTATATTTTTCTCTTTTACCTTTTGTTCTTTTTTTAATTTAATAAAATATACTACGGTTTCGGAGTCAAAAAAAAAGTTCATCATGTACGAGGCAACGATTTTGTCGACCTTGTAGGATTTGACGTGCACTTCTGCTTCGGTACAACCCCCTAAACACATCAATGGTGGAGATCTCTCCATACCCTTTCATAATAAAGGATAGGATAGTCTTTTTTTTAAAATACGTCGCCCGCTTTCTTTAAATCTAAAAATAAAGACCTGTCACGTTTTCAAAAAAGGTCGTGCACGTACCAGGTATCGAACCGGTACCTCCCGCGTGTTTGAACGAGTTGGTTACCACTAGAACAAGCCAGTTTTGCTGAAGCATACGGAACCCGGTTACTTATAAACTATTATGATTGTACTTTGGCAAATCAAACAGACAATGTACGACCGGGCCGGACCCTGTAGCGAACCGACCAAGGGGCTATTCTAGCTAATGCATTTTTTCAATTTTTGAAATGTTTGCTGAAAACACGAACATTTTTAAAAATAAGAAATGACTTTTATAATTTGAACTTGTTTTGGAAACGCGAACAATTTTTCAAATATGCGAACCTTTTTATGAAATACCAGAAAGTGTTATTGTTTACAAATTTTGAGAATGTTTTGGAATTTCATAAAATGTTCCTGTTTTTGAATTTTCGTTCACAAATTTAAGAAACTTTTGTGTTTCAAAAAAATGGTCAATTTTAAAAAACGTACGCGGTTTGCAATTTTTTGTTCAAAGTTTTTATCAATTGTGGGGAATTTGTTTGATAATTTTCAAAAAGTGTTCAAGTTTGTAAAATTTTCAAACGCAATTAAAAGTTTGAAAATTATTGACAAATTTCAAGAAATGGTTAGGACATAAGAAAATGTTCATGTTGACTGATAATGACGGAAATTGCAAATAACATAAGCAGTCAAATTAGAAAAAACTACATGCTCACTGATGCATCTGTCTGACATAGTCTAGCACACTCCTCTCAACTGGTGTTTTTATTGGACCGAGTGGCAGGCTCGGTTAGCTATCACAAATTCTAATATTGAACTGGTGTTTTTTGGAATATGGATAAATGACTTCAACTTCTTGTAACAGACTGGCACAGACATATGAGGCATTCATGCCAGGTTTCAACGACTTCCGACACCGTTTACATGTTGCGACAAGTCTGGTCATTTATTAGCCCTTATTCATCGAGAAAACTCCAGAAAATTCAAAACTTGTCAAAAATCCCAAAAACTTGCATGATGCCTTGATTTGATCATAGAAGCTGATGGAAATATTTTGGGGCCATTTGAAGATGTCGAAAAACAACGAGCTTTCAAATAGACCCGTCTGGCTACCGAACACCTTCCGTGGAAAAATGATCTATTTTTGGACATCCTTGAAATGACTATAACTTTTTTAATAAAGTGGGCATGCCCATGAAAGGCCTCCATGTCTGATTTGGACGACTTTCGGCATTGTATGTAAGTTGCGACACATCAGGTCATTTATCGGCCTTTTTTAACCGAGAAAACACCAGAAAATGCAAAACTTGTCGAACACCCAAAAAACTTGGCCATATAAGGCTATGAAAAAATTGGGGTCATTTGATGGATGTTGAGAAACAACATGCTCTCAGACAGAGCCTTCTGGCAATACCCGAATACCCCCCTTCAACATAATCTATTTTTGTACATCCTTGAAATGACCCTAACTTTTGTCACCAGGTGGGCATGCCCATGGTAGGCATCCATGTTAGGTTTGAACGATTTTCGACACCGTATGCAAGTTGCGACACGTCCCGCTATTTATCGGCCTTTTCTGACCGAGAAAACTCCAGAAAACACAAGTCGAAAACCAAAACAACTTCTCAGGGTGCCTTAAATTGGTCAGACAAGGCCATGTAAAAAATTGGGGCCATTTCAAGGATGTCGAAAAACAACGTGCTCTCATACAAACCCTTCTGACCTACCCGAACACCCTCCGTTGAACATGGTGTTTTTGTGGACATCCTTGAAATTACCCAACTTCTGCCGCCTGGTGGACATGCCCCTGGTAGGCATCCATGCCCGGTTTGAATGACTTCTGACCCGTATGCAAGTTGTGACACGTCCGAACATTTATCGGCTTTTATGACCGAGATAACTCCAGAAAATACAAAACTTGTTGAAAACTCAAGCAACTTGTCATGGTGCCTTGAATTGGTTATACAAGGCCATGGGAAAAAAATTGGGGGCATGGATGCCTACCATGGGCATGCCCATCTGCTGGCAAAAGTTAGGGTCATTTTAAGAATTTCCAAAAAAAACACCATGTTCAACGTAAGGTGTCCGGGTAGACATCCCTGGTAGCCATCCATGCCAGATATGAAGGAAAAAGTATTTAAAATCAAAATTTAAGTAGGCACTTTAAACTGCTATTTTAAGGTTTTAACATAACTAATAAATACAAATGGGTACAATTCAAAAGAAGTACATGCTTAAAAAAAGAATTTAATAAATATTTGAAGAAAAAAGAATTTAAAATCATAGTTTGAAACAATCACTTAAAACTATTATTTTGGTAATCCAAACAATATTTTTCACATTTTTGAACAGGTTTCAAAAATAATAAGAAAGTTCAAAACGAGAAAATGAATTAATGAAAAAGAGAAGAAAATCGTAAAAATCGAAAAGGAAAAAATGCTTAGGCCTTGCCCAACTAAGCGACTGGCATCGCTCTCGTCGGGCGCCTATTGATATTTGTTCGGAATTTAAAAAATGTTCCCGTTTTCAAAAAAAAATTGTTCACAAATTAAAAAAAAATGTTTGGGCAAATCAAGAACACTTTTTTGTTGTCAAAAATATTTGCGTTTTGACATTCTGAACATTTTTTCGAAATTCCCTTACAACTTTCGAAAATGTGAATATTTTTAATTTATGATTTTTTTTTGAAATAACAAACATTTTTTCAAATTTTGAACAAAATTTTGACAACGTGACCATTTTAAAAAAATAAACTTGAAAAAGAAATAAGAAACGTAACAGGAAACACGAGAAAAAATGAAATAAAAAAGAAAAAGATCGGTTCGCAAAGTGTTCGTAAAATGTCTTTATATTCCCAGCCTGTTTGTTACTTAAGCTGTCAGGCTTCACATTGTTCACTAAAGGGAGGTAGTCGCTGTGGCTATGAACGCATGCCATTTTCTAAGCTGTCGTGTGTTCGATTCCCTACCAGGGCGATGCTTTTTTCTCAATTTTTCAATCGTGTGCCAATGCAAATGGGCCGGCCCAAGTGAGCTGCCCTAGCGTATACGTTACGTACAAAAATGGATACGAGTTGTGAAATGTCTATATTGCCCTTTATACGTTTTGTGAGGGGAATTTGCCTACTTCTATGTCAGCTAGCATGATTCGTGGACGAGGTTAATTTACTTCTATGTCAGCTAGCATGATTCATGGAGGAGGTTAATTTTAAGCAATATAGACCAAATCATCATGGTTGGCGTGCCAACGGGCAAGCCATTTAGCACCCTATGTCCCAGACTCCCTGTGCGGCTGTGTTGTGCCAGTGCCTGTGATGGTATTAGTACTGTTGGACTCCTGCTTAGCTTAAATGTCTGTTTATTGCTACTCCCTCAGGAATATCATTTGTTAACTACAGTACTATTTTTGTTGACAGTAACTACAGCATCACTTGGTCTTCCCTTGTAAGAGCAACTCTAGCAGAATTGCCATATGTGCGGTCGCCATACTGGGATGTGAAACGCGCTTCATATAGATATAGATATGAAGGTCACAGCTGCTGTGCGCAAACATAGAGTCGCTATATCCGGCTTCCATATCTTTTCTAATGACTAAAAAAAATACACACACACTCAATTTGAGTGATTAAAACATTAATTTAAGATAACATTGCATTACAAAGTGGTTACATAGGGGTAGAGAATGTCATTCTAATGACTTTTTACGTCTTGGGAGAAGCCCTAGCTGCTCCTCACCACGACAACGGTGAATGCAGTGCACGGGGTGCTTGCATCCAAAATGTGGTAGTCGGCGGGAAACGGGACATTTATGGGCGTGGGCAGTTGGTACGCAGACGGCCGCCATTAATTGGCCTGCTTCCCGATGCAACGACGTCTTTTGCCGTCTGAGCCATCGACTGGGTTAGGAAATGGGTCGCACGAGAGGATGAGGAGGGAGTTGAAACTTCCCTCCCGTCCAGGCGATTGGCTAATGGCGCTCCATATCGAGGCCCCCAACCTCCAAATATAGTCTCGCGGGTCATATAGTGTGCTCCATAAATTATGGCGACCGAGATGGTGACTCTGCTAGAGTGGCATTTTTAATCAAAATCATCACATTAACGGTTGTTATGCCGGTCGGGTCGATATGGCGACTCTACTAGAGATGCTCTAATATGTTAGCTTTTCGACAAAGGGTGGATTTTATCTGCTTAAATGGAGCATCAAGAGGATAGAAACACAATGAGCGCACACCTGTCCTCTGTATAGTTAGGATGCACACATCCAAGACCACAACGCACACAAACACGCCGACAACTAGCAAAGTCATATAGGACCAAAGTTATGCGTAGGCGAGAAAAAAAAGTCTAATATGTTAACTACCCTTGGACCTTGTTCGAAACACTAAAATTGCAAACAAAAAAAAATGAAAATATTAAGTTGCAGCATGAAATTTTGTAAACTCCCGAGCTCGAGATGTCTTAATCTAAATAATGTGATGGCGGGGTTCTTGGAGGTTTATCTTTGTGTCAGCTAAACTTGTTTTCCATTTTGGGCTATCATAATCTTAATTACACAGCTAATTTCCCGTACCAAAATGGCTTATGGCAAAGCAGCAGCCAGCAAGCAAAGCCAGGCTCATCCTGGAACTGGACAATCTCTACTCCTAATGGAGGAGTTGGTAGGATGATATCCCGGTTTATTTTCGTCCGGTTTATTTTCGTCTGGTTTATTTTCGTCGAATTGCGTTAATTTTTTCTTCTTCTCACTTAAAACCGAATCGCGTCCGATCCTCCTTCCATTTATTCGTGTTTGCTTTGGCAGGTGTCGATTCAATTCAATCATGTAAATATTTGGTAATTAAGAATTCAGAAATAATACCATATACATGAGATCACCTTCCAAACAGATCTCTACTGAGTTGATGAATACCGGTCATCCAATTCACCTACGATGGTACGTCGTGGCCTCACCGCACAATCACCTCCCTCTCCGATTTATTTCTCCCACCGATCCCCTTCCATACTTAGCTCCTTCGATCCCGCACTAGGAAAAAAACACAACCGTCGAACCCACGCCCTCACGTGATCACGTATCACAATCCCCTCCCTGGCTCTTCACCCCAAAAAAATGGGTTGCCCCTGATGTGGGCTCCTCCTACGCCGCCGCCACAGACGCCCTACCGGGCGCACCCTCACCAGTCACCAATCTCCCTTGCATCGCCGCCCCTGTGATCTCTACCAGTGGCACGACGGCCGCGGCCTTCCCACGCGCTGCTGCCTCCCCTCCAGATCTTCACCGTTAACCCCCTCTGCATCGATCAAGGTCGGGGCGTGTCGCTATCCTTCAAGCATGGAGGGAGGATGTGTGAGGGGAAGGGTCGGCAAGGAAGAGGAGCCCAGTGGCTGGCCATGTCTACCAGCCAGTCTTGGGATGGGCGATCGGGATGGGATGAAAAGGAGGAAGAGGAGACCCATGGTGGCGCAGATTTCTAACGTCTCAGACAATTGTCCTCCCCCGACGTCCTCTCCCAATCCCGAATCCACTACCTTCTCAAGCTACGTTAGCCCGCAGCAGCAAGGTGAGCATCTGACTATTTATTTTAGTGGTGTCTCTCCACAAATTTTGCACATCTATTTGGTTGACACTGGTGTTCATTCAGTAGAAACTGCAGCAGTAGTTTTCGCTTGTGTATGTCGCTAGATACTTGTGATGTCGCCAACATGTTGTTCCCCATCGTGCTTGACGCGGACAAGGATGGTAGTGATTCGAAATAGAGGTTCTCATAATTGGAGGCAATTTAATCATATATGATGATTAGCCTAATGTGCTGCTATAACATTTATTTATTTTTGACCCGGGAGCAATCAGCAAACTCTGACCTCTTTGTAATGTTTGATTACCATTTATGTAGGGCTTTGTACCGCAGGACAACATATTCACTATCAATTTATGGTCTATTTCCAATATAAGCTGTATGTCCATGCTATACACTCGCTACAGAAAGTGAGTGTGAGTGGTAATATCACTCTATCGTGGTAGACTGGAAATTAAAGATTGTAACATGATAGCATCTGGATAAATGTTAATGAAAATTGTAGCAAAATAAAAAGGTGAAGTCTACTGCTTGGAATAAGCTGTCATTTGTCTTCCTTCTACTGTTTCCACTATATGTTATTTTGATTGTTTTTTCCCTCTATACTTCAAAAAAATTATACCATGGTTAGTTGCCTTTAGTTAGTTTATTGCATTTGATACTTCCATCAGTTCATTGCCTTTAATTAGTTCTACAACAAGCTTGAATCAATTGTTCATCCCTAGTTCATTGCCTTTAATTAGTTCTACAACAAGCTTGAATCAATTGTTCATCCCTACATCAACGAATAGGTATGGAGTTGCTTATTGTTACTTCAAAACAGCAAGACTGCGTGATGATTCCTACATAGTGATTGACATCTCTATTTTCTTTAAGAAGTGCCATGTACATTTATTCTCTGGAACTGGAGGTAATTTCATTGTACCGGCTTGTCAATATACAGTGGTTTTTATAATGATCACAAGCTATTTATGCCTCTTTTATACTGAGATCGCTAGAAGTGGCAGGGGTTGAAGAAGGTCAAGTACAAGATGAACATTAATAGGAAGATTTACAACCCAATGTTGAAGTATGTAACCCATTTTGTTTGCATGTAGCTACAATCCAAAAGGAAGAAATGCAGAAGAATTTGTTCAGGTTCAGGCTTCGGACATGTGTGGTTGAGGAGAGAGCAACATCCAGCCACTGCAAACTTGACATATGTGCAAAGGTAAAAAAATTACCCTTTTCTTGGTGCTTGTAATTTTTGATGTCTTATGGTTAGGATAATAAGTCTGCACTTTGTGATGGTTTTGTTTTTCCCAAAAGAACTGATGTCATGATACATTATAGTTACAATTTGTCAGATGATAGTTAGTTCGTTAACTCTGATTAGAGCTTGCTTTATGCCCATGTATAGAAGAAAAATATTTTTGGGAGTGTACTATGACATTTCTGTGCCATGGCACATTTGATTTCAATTTTTTTGGAGTAGACAGATGTATATATCATGATTTAAAATTTTCCTAAGCATGTCATGGCAATTACATTTATGTTGGATCATTCTGAATTTTACTAACCTCATTGGTAATGCATCTTTGCATGATCATAATTGTGATTTGATATTCTCATCCACGATGAATGGGTGCCCTCGCAACAAATATAGTTGCACCTCAATGGAACAACTTGATGTTAATCTGAAGTACCAATTAGGCATATTGGTTCTTCTTTACGCGTGGGCGATCTAGATCATCTTCTTTTGTGAAGCTCGGGAGGATGCAACCAGATAGACTATCTTGAATTGTTTTCATTATATCTAATAATTCTGATGCGCCCACATTAAAAGTACGTTTAGCAATTTGAGGGGACGGGCGAAAACTCTCTGGCATGAACAAGCGGATGATTGGTTCGTTCTGCAACTACGAAATCACACCCTCAATTTGAAGGAACAAGTGTGAAGACGTGAGATATATTTACAAACATGAAATCTGTTCACATATTATGGAGCTCGATCCAAAGGGAAGACGGGATTTATAGGAACCATTTATAGTGAGGATTTGATTAAAACATAAGATGAAAACATGAGATGGATTTTCATGGGACACCAGGTTTACTTGTGAGGAGGTGAGAAAAGGACAGAGGTAGAAATACCTTGAGATGATCATGACTGTAAGATTGATGATTGCAACCCTTCGTGTGAATTATCATGTGCATGCATGACAACCCTTTATTTGTGCAAAAACTATCCTTGATTCTAGCCCTTGTTCATTAGATTTGGTCAAACCGCGGGTTTATTGATATTCGATTAATTAGAGGTTTCTATTTTGTCATGAAATTTTCCCTGAAATTTTGCTATCCCGCTGGTCCTTACTAAATTCGTATATACTGTATTGATATATGTAGAAATTTGGATATCCTCTCCTGTTCTTGGTTTGAATGTATGTGAATCGCATGCCATTTTATTGATAAATATTGTTAAAATTTGTTTAATTCATAATTGCTCCTTAATTGTTGTTGTCCAGCTGGTTGAGAATTTGATATTGTCCATATTCTTGCTTGGAAGAGTTGTGCTCCAAGAATGTAGTTCAGAGAGAGCTTACCACTAGCATTACCTTAAAAAGATCTAGCTTACAGGTTGCATTCTCACTGATAGGCATTTCATAGCCATAGAATCATTGGAATTATTATGCTCATTACTCCAAGTTGTGTTCCTAGGTAATGCACCGCAATTTTAATAAGGCGTAATAGATTGGAGTGCTATCACTAGTAGAAAACGGGGCATTGGTTTTTTCCAGATCAGAGCAACAGTCCCGGTCTACTTACGAACCGGGACTAATGCATGCATCAGTCCCAGTTCGAGCGGCCAGGACGCCGGCCGGGCCTCGGCAGGCACCAGTCCCGGTTCGGCTGGGACCTTTAGTCCCGGTTCCAGCCACCAACCGGGACTAAAGGGCCTCGCTCCTGGCGCAACCCCTTTAGTCCCGGTTGGTGTCTGGAACCGGGACTAAAGGTCAGTCTTCAGTCCCGGTTCTAGACACCAACCGAGACTAAAAAGATGCCTATATATATATGCTTGCCCCTGCGCGCTCACTCCTTTGTTTTTTGGCCGGCCGGCGTGTGGGAGGTGTGTGCTACTCTGTTCTCACCTCCTATGCACATGAGGTGTTTGATGAAATGCCCGAGCCAACACTTAAGCTTTCTCCTCTCTAAGTTCGACCTCCAAGCTACATTTTCCCTCCGATTTGTCTAGGTTTGGCGGTGCACCAACTATCCAAGTGTTCTAAAAGGTTAGCAACTTCATCCTTTCATCTCTCACTGCTAGTTTAGCTCATTTCAAATGCTCTAGAAGTAGAGTAGTTTGTGGGTTTTAGTGGAGGTGTGTATGTGGGAGTTCTTTTGATTTAGATGCACAATTTGAGCTCAAATTAACTTCTTAGTGTTTGCACATGTGTAGGGTGCCGTCCCGTCCCCATCCCCGTCCTCACCGCCGTCGATCGCCCGCGCCGATCTCGTCGCCGGCACCACCGTGGTGAGCCTCTTGTTCTTATCTTCTTTTTAAAAGGAAAAAAATTCTTACTTGTATGATTTAGATAGCTATTTGTATAATTTTCTTACTTGTATTATTGTTTGTTATTATGTAGTGCCATGGTTTTGGTATCTGCCCCCGTCGGCTCTCGTCCGGTCTATGATTCGGATGTGGTATATTATGTTTTATAACTATTTGTTTCATTTAGTGTTTATGACAATTATGCCGACCAACGTGACATAGATGTTTTTATCTAGGAGGTATGTGAACCGGAAATTCCAACCGACCCTCTTGTCGAGAGGTTAAATTTAGTTGAAAAAGAAAACAATTATTTAAAAGAAAAATTGAAAAGAATTGAAGAAGAGAAGATGAAATTGGAGTTGCATGTTGCTGATGTCGTCGATCTACACAAGATCCAAATGGATGCAATGCGCTTGAAGATTAGAAAGATTAGAAAATATGCCATTGATAATGAGGCTTGGTATCATTATGCAGTTGGATCAATTGTTACCTTAGTTGCGATTTTGATCGCATTTGTTGTTGCATTTAAATGTTTTACATAGTTGTATGTTAGTTTCAATGTATGTTTTAATTAGATGCTCTAGAGAGCTGTATGTTGTTCTATGAGAATTATGTATGAACTTTATGTATTTATTTTTTCAGTAATAACATTTGATCACTACTGTACTTTGGTTTTAATGTGATGATGAACTTGTATTAATTTGGTCATTTCTCTATTCATGATGTTCTGTAATGGTTTTTGATACACTTAATTATATAATGCACGCAGATGAACCGGCAATGGATGTACGGTGACCGACGCACATCCGAGTACATTACGGGCCTGCATAATTTTCTCGAAGTGGCTAAGGCAAACAAGCAGAATGGTTTTATGTATTGTCCATGTACTGTATGTGGGAATACGAAGGATTACTCTTCCTCGAAAACCCTTCACTTCCACCTGCTTGAGAAGGGTTTCATGCCACACTATAATGTTTGGACCAAGCACGGAGAAAGAGGGGTTATGCTGGAAGACAACGAAGAAGAAGAGGATGATGACAACTATCCTATGTTCCCTGAATACGGTGATACTGCAACGGGGGAAGCTGAAGATCAAGAGGCACCAGATGTGCCCGATGATGATCTTCGCCGGGTCATTGTTGATGCACAGAGAGGATGCGAAAGTGAAAGGGAGAAGTTGAAGTTCGATCGCATGTTAGAGGATCACAAAAAAGGGTTGTACCCAAATTGCGAAGATGGCAACACAAAGCTCGGTACCGCACTGGAATTGCTGCAATGGAAGGCAGAGAATGGTGTATCTGACAAGGGATTTGGGAAGCTACTGAAAATAGTGAAGAAGAAGCTTCCAAAGGATAACGAATTGCCTGACAGTACGTACGAAGCAAAGAAGGTTCTCTGCTCTCTAGGATTAGAGGTGCAGAAGATACATGCATGCCCTAATGACTGCATCCTCTACCGCGGTGAGGAGTACGAGAATTTGAATGCATGCCCGGTATGCGGTGCATTGCGGTATAAGATCAGACGAGATGACCCTGGTGATGTTGAGGGCGAGCACCCCAGGAAGAGGGTTCTTGCCAAGGTGATGTGGTATGCTCCTATAATACCACGGTTGAAACGTCTGTTCAGAAACAAAGAGCATGCCAAGTTGTTGCGATGGCACAAAGAAGACCGTAAGAAAGACGGGAAGTTGAGAGTACCCGCTGATGGGTCGCAGTGGAGAAAAATCGAGAGAAAGTGGTCGGACTTTGCAGGTGACGCATGGAACTTATGGTTTGGTTTAAGTGCAGATGGCCTTAATCCTTTTGGGGAGCAGAGCAGCAATCATAGCACCTGGCCCGTGACTCTATGTATCTATAACTTTCCTCCTTGGTTGTGCATGAAGCGGAAGTTCATTATGATGCCAGTGCTCATCCAAGGCCCTAAGCAACCCAGCAACGACATTGATGTGTACCTAAGGCCATTAGTTGAAGAACTTTTACAGCTGTGGGACATAAAAGGTGTACGTGTGTGGGATGAGCACAAACAGCAGGAATTTGACCTACGAGCGTTGCTGTTTGTAACCATCAATGATTGGCCTGCTCTTAGTAACCTTTCAGGACAGACAAACAAGGGATACAACGCATGCACGCACTGTTTAAATGAGACTGAAAGTATATATTTGGACAAATGCAAGAAGAATGTATACCTGGGACATCGTCGATTTCTTCCGACCAAGCATGCCTTAAGAAAGAAAGGCAAGCATTTCAAAGGTGAGGCAGATCACCGGAAGAAGCCTGTCCTCCGTACTGGTGATGATATACTTGATATGGTCAAGGATTTACAAGTAATCTTTGGAAAGAGTCCTGGCGGACAATCTGTTCCGAATGACGCTGACGGACATGCAACCATGTGCAAGAAGAAATCTATATTTTGGGACCTACCCTATTGGAAAGACCTAGAGGTCCGCTCTGCAATCGACGTGATGCACGTGACGAAGAATCTTTGCGTGAACCTGCTAGGCTTCTTGGGCGTGTATGGGAAGACAAAAGATACACCGGAGGCATGGGAGGACCAGCAACGTATGAACGAAAAAGACGGCATGCATCCAAAGCAGTATCAAGGTCCTGCCAGCTACGCTCTTACCAAAGCAGAGAAGGAAATCTTTTTTGAATGCCTGCTCAGTATCAAGGTCCCGTCTGGCTTCTCGTCGAATATAAAGGGAATAATAAATATGGCAGAGAAAAAATTCCAGAAGCTAAAGTCTCATGACTGCCACGTGATTATGACGCAACTGCTTCCGGTTGCATTAAGGGGGCTTCTACCAGAAAATGTTTGATTAGCCATTGTGAAGCTATGTGCATTCCTCAATGCAATTTCTCAGAAGGTAATCGATCCAGAAATCCTACCAAGGTTACAGAATGATTTGGTCCAATGTCTTGTCAGTTTCGAGTTGGTGTTCCCACCATCCTTCTTCAATATTATGACGCACGTCCTAGTTCACCTAGTCGACGAGATTGCAATTCTGGGTCCTGTATTTCTACACAATATGTTCCCCTTTGAGAGGTTCATGGGAGTCTTAAATAAATATGTTCGTAACCGTGCTAGGCCAGAAGGAAGCATCTCCACGGGCCATCAAACAGAGGAGGTCATTGAGTTTTTTGTTGACTTTATTCCTGACCTTAAGCCGATTGGTGTTCCTGAATCGCGGCATGAGGGGAGACTGGGTGGAAAAGGCACGCTAGGACCGAACTCAATAATATGTAGGGACGTGCATTCTTGGGCGCAAGCACACTACACAGTTCTACAGAATTCTACCTTGGTGGCCCCGTATATCAATGAACACAAGAATATTCTACGCTCCAAACAACCGGAGCAGTCTGACGACTGGATTACACGTGAACACATAGGGACTTTCGGCGGTTGGTTGCAAACACATCTCATGAGTAACACCACTGTTGGAGATGAGCTGTACTTGTTGGCCAGGACACCATCTTTGACTGTATTGACTTTCCAAGGGTACGAGATAAATGGGAATACATTTTACACGACCGCCCAAGATAAAAAGAGCACCAACCAAAACTGTGGTGTCTGCTTTGATGCAGCAAACACCAATAGGGCAAAGGACACATATTATGGTTACATAGAGGACATATGGGAACTTGACTATGGACGTGATTTTAAGGTCCCTTTGTTTCGGTGCAAATGGGTCAATCTGTCAGGAGGCGGGGTACAGGTAGACCCGCAGTACGGAATGACAACAGTGGATCTCAACAATCTTGGGTACACAAACGAACCATTCGTCCTAGCCAATGATGTGGCGCAGGTTTTCTATGTGAAGGACATGTCTACCAAACCGAGAAAAAGAAAAGATAAGGAAGCGAATACATCATACGATGAGCCAAAGCGCCACATAGTTCTTTCAGGGAAAAGAAACATCGTGGGAGTGGAGGACAAGACAGACATGTCAGAAGATTATGAAAAGTTTCATGAAATTTCTCCCTTCAGAGTGAAGACTGACTCAAGCATCCTGTTAAATGATGAAGATTATCCATGGTTATGGCGCAATAAGCAAGGGACACACGCGAAGAAATAGTTTTATACCCGAAGATCCCACTCTGGTATGTGACTGGCTTCACCGCCATCACTTTCTCTCTAGTGTGAGTTTCCGGACTTATAGCTGGAAAGTGCCACTTCGGTCAAACCGGAGGGAATCTTTGTAAGAGCTAGCTAGGGCATTTTGGCATTTGAAACATGATTTTATAATAATTATTTATTAAGTTATGAAATTTCAATTATTCATATCCTTTTAGTATTTTAATTATACACAGGAGTTAATCAATGCAATTATGTCCAAACAAAATATGAATGTCTTCTGAGCACCGGTTGGTTGCTCAATATTTTCAAAAACATATTGACAAACCACCACCTGATAATATTCTTCAATAGCAAAAAGAATCAACTAAAAAGCTTTTATAAAACTATAGTTATGATCAAAATAATATTAACTTCAAATTATATAAAAATGAGGTACATATGCAAAAAATTAAAATTGCCATAACATAAAAAATAACATAAAAAATAAAAAGACATAACATGTGTCATATATTTTATAGTGGTTATGAAAGAATATTAAAATTGACATAACATATGCAAAAAATAACATAAAAAATAAAAAAACATAACATATGCAAAAAATTAAAATTGCCATAACATAAAAAATAAAAAGACATAACATGTGCCATATATTTTTTAGTGGTTATGAAAGAATATTAAAATTGACATAACATATGCAAAAAATAACATAAAAAATAAAAAAAAATATAACATATGCAAAAAATTAAAATTGCCATAACATAGAAAATAAAAAGACATAACATGTGCCATATATTTTATAGTGGTTATGAAAGAATATTAAAATTGACATAACATATGCAAAAAATAACATAAAAAATAAAAAAAACATAACATATGCAAAAAAAAAAAAATTGCCATAACATAAAAAATAAAAAGACATAACATGTGCCATATATTTTATAGTGGTTATGAAAGAATATTAAAATTGACATAACATATGCAAAAAATAACATAAAAAATAAAAAAACATAACATATGCAAAAAATAACATAAAAAATAAAAAAATACCCGCCTACTAGCAGGCACCACGGCCTGCATACGACTAGAAACCCAACTATATATGGGCCAGGATGCAGGCCCGTGGGGCTAGTAGGCCCAACAGGGTAGAGGTTAGGCAATTAACTGCCTGCTTTAGAGAGGAGCTTGGGAGAGACATCGCAGCCGCGTATATAAACCGGTACGATCTCCTCTCGCTTGGCGAGGTGGGACTAAACTTTCACCACCCCACGGCTGTGCCACCCTTTAGTCCCGGTTGGTGGCTCCAACCGGGACTAAAGGCCCCCCTTTAGTCCCGGTCCGAGCCACCAACCGGGACTAAAGGTGAATTTCACCAGCCCAAAGGGCGCGAAACCCAACCCTTTAGTCCCGGTTGGTGGTTCGGACCGGGACTAAAGGGGGGCCTTTAGTCCCGGTTGGAGCCACCAACCGGGACTAAAGGGTTGGGTATATAAGCAGCACTTCAAATTTTTTCTCCCATTCTCTCCCCCGACGCCGAACCACAGCACGACGCCGCCAGGCTGCTGCGCCAGAGATCACCGTCGCCTCCGAGCCGTCCCCCCCCTCGCCGACGCCCTCGCCGCGCCCTAAACGTCGCCGTCGCCGTCGCTGAGCCCTGTCCCGGCCGCCGTCGCCGAGCCCTGCCCCGGCGCCTCCTCGTTGTGAGCGCCGCCCCGATTCCCTCCTCCTCCTCCTATTCCCCCCCCCCCCCCCCGCGCTGCTGGCCGACCCCGACGCCGCCCACGCACGGCACCGTCTCCCTCTCTCTCTGAATCTTCTGCATTTCTGAATTTTTCGACAGGGTGAACAGTGTGCACACCACATGTATAATGAAATGCCAGAGGGTCCTAGGGATTTTAGGAATTCTTGGGAATTTTTGTGGTGAGGTGTTGAAGCATATAAGAGGGTCTGGCAAAGTTTCAGAATTTTTGGAGCAATAAAAAATAGGTTTTGGTCATGGAGTTTGAATCTGGACCAAATTTGAACTGGATGGAATTTGAAAATTTTGAACTGTGGAACTCAAAGTTTTTGGTGAAATGGGTTGTGGGTACTGCCTAGTTGCTAGGATAATTTTTGTGGGTGCAGAAGAATTATAGAAAATATGGTTTCTTTGTAAATCAAAGAAACTAGGATAAATATAAATTCCAACTTAGTTTCTAAAATAGTTTCTAAAATAGATTCATTAGCTTTTTTTTTCAATTTGAGATGTTGTTAAATAGCTATGTGAGATGTGCTCCAAAATTGAGATATGATGAGTGGTTACTAAAACAAATTGAAGAACAAAATGTTTGCATTAGAGTTCATTTTGTCTTTTTTGTATGTTTTAATGCAAGCATCTTTTGGGCAATCTTTGAACATGAAGTAGGAGCATTTTGATGTCATATTGCTCGTAGAATTTAGTTCATGCCATGTTAGGACCTGTAGTGAGTGCTACAAGCTTGTAAACTTGCTATCTATTCATTTCTGCCATGCCATGCAAATATCACTAAGTCTGAAAATCTGTTAATACTTGTCAACTTGTCATGATGATTGCCATTGATCTAGGGGTCATTTGAATTAGTTCAGTAAGCATGTTTTGCCATGTGTTACATGTACATTCATGTCATGCCATTTGTTGCCATGTAGAAATTCTGTAGCATGTTCAAATCTTGCTTTCAAATTGGTATCTAGCTATAATGGACAGATTTGCATTACATATTGCTTTGATCACCATTTGAGTTCCGTGAATCCGTTTGCCATGATCTTTATAGGTCCATTTCAACTAAAATCTTCCATTCTATCCAGTGGCATACTTGGGTTTGCCTTTTTTCACTTGGTGGAATTACAGGTTGTGGTGTTGCATCTCCGTGGAGTTGGTCCCCGATCGTCCCTCCGCTGTTCGACAAAAGGTATCCATTTGTCGTATGTTGAGTTTTGTTCATAGGATGATGGTTGGTTCATTTGTTGAGTTAATTGTGTATTCAACTTGTGTATAAATCTTGTATTCATCTTGTATTCATCTTGTGTATAAATCTTGTACAAATATCGTCGTAACTTCGACATGAGAAGGGGGGGTCGTTAGAACATAACCCCGATAACTTTGATTTTGAGCCATATGAAAACCTGATTTGCACGTCGGACAGGCATGAGAGAGGCGGTCCGCAAAGTATTCTCTCCCGAAAGATAGGATGACTCATCAGATATGATTCTAGATAATGTCCAATGCCTCATATCGCGAACATAGTTATATTGGATAATTGATCTTCATATAAATGAAGCATAAAAGTTTAGCAATCACTTACAAATTTTCATGTTGTTCATTGACTTCGACATGAGGGGGGGGGGGTCGTGTTAAAACATAACCCCGACAATTTCGGTATAACTTCGACACGAGGGGGGAGGGGGTCGTTAAAACATAACCCCGATAATTCACTAATCCATTGCTCATATGCATATGATTCCTTGTTGTGATTAGGTCTATGTTTGCCACTAATCCATCTCTCATGGTTGTATATTGCCATGTAGTAATATTTGCAGAAACTATGGAACACGACAGAGACTTAGAAAAAGAAGAGATGTTGGGGGATATAATCCGCGACGGAGGTGATGATAGCCCCTCACAGTTTCTCAACAACTCCGATGTTGAGGGAAGAGAAGATGACGGCTCCGCCGGTGTTGGAGCCTTAACTATTGCAAAGTCCGGCGAGGTATATATATTAATTAAGCCTCTGCTGACTAGATGCATTAATTTTTTTGTATGTACATATATTAACACTTCTTTCTTCTTTTAGCCCTCCGGATCGAGCCAAACTTCTATAAGGAGACGAGGCCCGAAGAAAAGGTTGGGCAAGAATGAAAGGTTCACGATCGAACAAGTCGATCCAGATGGCAAACCGACTGTTCCCAAGCGGACCCAAGACCGATTTATACATCAGTGCGGAGTTGTTGTTAGGGACAGCGTCCCGATCAGCATCCAAGAATGGAATAAGAAGAAGGACGATGGAGTTTCTTATGTCGACGATAGATGCAAAGATCAGCTTTGTAACTCGCTCATGATAAATATCAACCTACCGCCAGAGGAGGATCCAAATAACCCAGTTATACAGTGAAAAGTCAAAAAATGGGCTCTTAAGAAGATGGCAGAACAATTCAAGAACTGGAAGAAAAGATTGAACGAACAGTTTGTCGAGAAAGACGAGACTCCAGAATTCACCGGTCAATATGCGAAGATAAAAGATCACTGGCCCGCATTTGTGGCGTACAAGAAATCGGAGAAAGCTAAGAACAGGTCACAGACAAATAAGCTAAATGCTGCAAAGAAGCAGTATCACCATGTTATGGGGTCAGGTGGCTACAAGGTTGCCCGGCCTACGTGGGACAAAGCTGAGAACGACCTGCTTGCTAAAGGGATCCAACCAGCGACATCGAACTGGCCCGAACGGGCAAGGACTTGGTTCTTCGGGCATGGGGGAACTTTGGACCCAGAAACAGGGAAGTGTGTTTACACGAAAGAACAACTTGAAACACCCGTCACAAAGATTCAGGAAGCAATCAAGGACGTGCAGGAAGGGAGGTTCCATCCCGTCAGAGAGAAGGACGTGCTGTCACGCGCCCTCGGGAATCCTGAACACCCTGGACGAACACGAGGCACTGGTTATAGAAGCACTGGTTATAGAAGCCGAGGGAGAAAGAAGAAAGAGGAAGCAGACCGGATGCAGAATGTAGAACAAAGATTAGCGTTGCAGGAGAAGAAACTAGAGGCACTTACCACTCAGCGAGCTACCGACCCACCATCTCAGCAGCACGAAGAACCTTCATTCGATACTGCCCACGAAGCTACCCCACCATCTCAGCAGAAAAGCAGTGTGGCTTCCATGGAGCTCATTCGGCCTGATATCACGGCTCCTCACTACCCCGTGGATTATATCACGGAGAGGGAACATTGTGAGCTAATGGCGAAATGCATCAACCTAACCTTGAAGGTGGCGGTCGGCTATGTCTTACCTCCTAGACCTGATGGAACTTTCCATTGCAATCCGATTCCAGATGGCTTTGCTATTGTCGGGGTTGATGAAGTTACCAAGGGATTCGAGGGGCTAGAGCTTGAGTACCCTACAGGTGAAGGGGAGACTCATCTGGTAGATGCCGTAAGGACTACCATTCTATGGAGAAAGGAAAACATCGTGCTTCCACAATGGACGCCGCGTCAGCAGACTCAGCCAGAGGAGGCCCCTCAGCAGACTCCTCACAGGCCAGCTCTATCTCCGCTGCCTCAGTCGTCTTCGCCGCGCCAGCACACTCCGCCGCCTCAGCTGTCTCCGCCGCGTCAGCGGACTCCGCCGGAGGAGGCCCCTCAACAGAATCCTCCGCCGCCTCAGCTGTCTCCGCCGCCTCAGCGGACTCTGCCTCCTCCTCCGCGTCAGCTGACTCCGCCTCCTCCGCCGCCTCAGCAACGGCAGAAGAGACCCGCCGCTGCTCCGGCGGCTAGCAGTACAAGAACGAAGAAATCCAGAGCAGGTCCAAGCGTCAAGAAGGCTCCTCCCAAGTTACCATACGACATGACTGACGAGGAAATCAACAAGATCGTGGCTGCCGATGTGAAACGCCAGCTTGCACCGAAACGTCTAGATCCAAAGGAGAAAATAGATTCGGTAAAAGCAAAGCGCTGTCTGGATGCCCTTCAGCGACCACCATCTCCTCCACTGCCCTCACACTATGACCGCTGTATTGTAAAGACATTTAATGAAGCAAAAAGGTCGGGAAGTACTAGCAGTGCTGCAAGAAGTGGGAAAATAATTCCCCAGCTCGGCGAACAGGAAAAACAATCATGCCCCCCGCTCTAGGTGTTTCCCGATATCGCTAATCATCCGGGGGTAGCGGCCGCTCATCCTGGTTACACTCTTCGTGATTACTTAGGCGATGAGGTACAGTTCGAAATGGCTGAGGTGGCCTTTAGATACGAGCATGGGAAGCCTCTCGTCATACCTGAGCAGCTCCCAAAACTATCAACGATGATGCGAAGATTGCATGACTGGTACTTGAAAGCCTGCAAGGAAGGGACCGACAGTATCTTAGTGGGAATTAAAGATGAGCACTACTTCAATGGAGTCGGGGCGTTGTACATTGAATTTGAAGAATTCTTTCAGTTATACAATCAAGACTCCCTCGACAAAACTATCGTCAATTGCTATTGTCTGTAAGTATTTTTTCTGTAATTAAGTCTCTAGCTCAGCTCGTTCATTGCATGTATAATTATCCTCACACTATATTATGCAGATTGAAGATCCTCGAATGCAGAGGAAAAATCTATGACATTGGGTTCATTACCCCAAATACTGTAAATGAATATACGGTACAAAAAAACCCCGATGAGACAGAGCAAAACTTGCTAAAGGCGTTACTTGGACAACAAAACAAAAGGGAAATACTATTTCCTTACAACTTCAAGTGAGTGTTACTGTCTTGTACAAATTCTGTTTCGCTTACTCGAGGTTAAGTGTAATTGATGAGTTATGCGTGCGCAGGTTCCACTATATTCTGCTAGCCATTCAGCTTGACGCGGGAGTAGTAAATGTCTTGGACTCGAGACGTAAAGACCCTAAGGAGTGGGCGGACCTGAGTCAAATGCTCCAAAAGTAAGTTCAATCATTATCGCACCATATCGGCAACTTTCGTTCATTTCATGATATCAAGTAATCATTTTCTTTGCCGGGCAGGGTTTGGAAAAAGTTCACCAAACAGGTTAGGGGTGAATGGAAAAAGGAGCTGCGATTTTCACACCCCAAAGTAAGTACTACTAGCTAGTTCCGCGCATCTCTCATTGATTCTAGTTTCAATCCCATTATCATGCTTGATTATCATTTTGATTGAACTCTATTCTCGTAAAGTTCTTGTGGCAGGAACCCGAGAATAATTTATGTGGATACTACGTTTGCGAGTACATTCGCCACGAGATCTCTGAGCGGGGCAGATCTGAAGAACAATTTGAAGTACGTAAACAATATTCACATTTTTATTTTATTACCATCAATTGTGTTGAGTTTCATTCATATATATATATATATATTGACCCCCTTCTTTAAATTAGATCTTGTGGAAGCGGGACGAACTCCTGCCAACTGATCGCATACGAGCAATTCAAGAGGATTTGGCGGAATTCTTTGTTGAGCATGTCATACCTACAGACGGAGAATGCCATCGGGATTTGAAATGTGATATTGGTAATTAGATATTAGTGATCGTAAGAGATGTTATATTGTATATATGCATGAACGTGTACTATATGTAGTAGCGTCGAATAGATATACGAAAACTTGTTGTTCGACCAAGCACGGAGAAAGAGAGGTCACTTCTCTCTATATATTGATCATGACGATGTTGTGTAATGGTTCCTTCATTGCTATATATATGTAGTAGCTAGCGTCGAGTTGAATGAAAAGCATAAAATAAAAATGAAAACCCTAAATGTAAAGGAATTGAATGGTAAACAAAAAAAAAGGGGAAACACAATATGAAACCCCTAAACCCTCCAAAACCCCTAAACCCCTCCTTTAAAAAAAACAAAAAACCCAGCACCTGGCGGTTGCTGACGCGTGGCTGCCTTCTAGTCCCGGTTGTTGTTACCAACCGGGACTAGAGGTCCTCCTGCCTGGGCGCCCACAGCGGCCACGTGGAGCTCCTTTAGTCCCAGTTCGTAATCCAACCGGGACTAAAAGTGGGGGCCTTTAGTCCCGATTGTTTTGTCCCGGTTGCAGAACCGGGACTAAAGGCCCTCTGGAACCGGGACTGATGCCCTGTTTTCTACTAGTGTATGGGTCTTTTTTTCTATCTGTTACTCATAATAGACTTTTTAGATTTGCATCTGTATTCATGACATGTGGTAATCTCCTCTCAGTAGGTATAAATAATACATGCAATGGGCAAGGAAAATAACATATAAGTGGTGAACAACTCCTATAGGTATTATTTTTGTCTACGGGTTTAGGCAAAGAAAAACAAGGTTGATGATGATTATACTAAGAGGGATAATGGGCAACTAAAGGGAGAGTATGACACCTCTAATAGACACATATTATTTGTTTCAGGTAGAGTGAATGTCGGTTGTTTTACAACAGATGGGATGTTCTTCATTGTCATCTTCTATGCTATTGGTGGTACGTGTTCCATTTGTTGTTTGGCCATGTTTGCATCACAACAATGCCATACTTATCCATGCGTTGTGGGCTTGAGCGCCCCATGGTGTTGGTGGCATTCCAGGAGGAGCCTAGCAGGCCAGGGTGGAAGAAGAGTTCCCTGGTATGAGCTGCAAACAAGATACGTTTTCATACAAGGATAATTGAGGTGAGTGTGATTGGACATATTAACTTAACTTGGCTATTATTTGGTACTGGTCAAGAAGGTCGTTGATCTTCTTAGCTGACAATACCAATTAGATTGATTGGCCATATTAACACAACTAGGTTTGGTCTGTAATTAAATGCCTAAGATCTTGTAATTCTGAATCAAATAGTTTGATTACACAATCAGTTCACATTATTTAGCATATTGTTTAGCATTTTAGAGTTCCATCCTTTTCAGTAATGAAATAATGATGGATTCGTATTATTATTTTTAGAAAACGCAAAGAGATTTTTGCGTTTCTTTGTATTGAAAATATAGAATTTACGTTACAGTCCTCCTAGGAGGCATACTGTTCATATTAGTCGATCCGTAAGTGTATCATATTAGTACAGTACAACCTCATGCGTATTTTGGCAACAATCACATCCTTTGGTTGCAGACTATTATTCTTTTTTGTTTTTCTATAAAGATGTAGATTCACCCACAACTCTAGATCAAAGGTATAACTATCACCTTTACTTTTTGTTATCATTTCATCACTCGACCTTTTATGCTCCATCTATGGAAACTTGTTTTCCCTAAATTGGTTTAAGAAATATCGCGCTCTATTCAATGGTGTGATGAGTGATGACTGCCTTCGTGAAAAATGGTGTATGAATATTTTCTTGAACTGGCATGCAAATAAACGAGTTACTGATGCTTCTTTGACCATCATACAAATAAATGGTAACAGATACCGTGGTTAGTGTACCCATGCTAAAAAGGGATTTTTGTTTTTATTTTTAATCTTGGTTGCATTTATGTAGCATCTGGGTGGGGGCAGAGGAGCGCAGTGGCATCTGGGTCGTTGCCAGGGAAAAGGTATAGGTCGTGGCATGACTGCCCGTCGCTGCTTCTTGCGTGCGCGTTCTCGTCCCTACACCCCCACCTCCAACTTGATCTACGGTTGCCGCGACACCACAGATGACCAAGTCTGGAGCACGCGCCTGCCAGCCTCTGTAAATGGCCAACAGAGGGCTGACGGTGGGGCTGACGCATGATGATGCATGTGAACACTTGCATTCATCCATCCATCTTGTGCCTTAACTAACATGAACAAATAGCCAACTAATTCCTGTTAATATGCAAATTCTATGGTGCAGCCTTATGGACGAAGTAAGAAAGCTAGGATTTGGTGGTAGAAGTCATTCGAGCGTGGACAAATTAATACCAAAATTTACCATGTTCTTTCTATATGTGTGTACAATATTCTCTTTGAGGATCGAGTAGGCGGAGCACAGGAGGATGTGTTATTCCAAATTCCCACTAAATTGCATAGTTAATGATTCAAATCTTAGCATCTCATAATGGATGTCCAATTACTTTTCAACTAATTTTATTTGTATATGGTGATCTGTTGCAATGTACAAATCATTTTTCATATATGAAAACCTCTTCGTAATGTTCTGGAGCAGCACACAAATGTTTTCAGTAATAATAACACCAGTGAGTTTTTTTGTGACATAACACCAATGAGTTAATATGTTACTGAAACTGTTGGTACTTCATCTGGTTTTGTGGACGCTTAGTCTTGCTCGAAAAAATACCAGTACACACATCAATTTTTTTCTAAATGTTCTGGACGTGGCAAAGCTTATCCTAGAGATAGACTCAAAAACAGTGGTGGCTAAAGTAAGAAGCTCATAAATTGATAGATCAATCTGTGGCCTTATTGTTGAGGAGGTAAAGGAGTGCATGCGGTGAAGGGAGGAGTTCAGGGTGGCCTGGGTGAGACGCTCGGCTAATGGAGCTACTCATTGGCTATCGAAGGAGGCTTGTGTGAATAAGTTATGTAAAACTTGGGTCAGGTACCTGTTGGATTATGTTCATAATGTAACATTATTGTGTTTGATAGTATGATATGTGTTAGCTGATTGTCAAAAACAAGATATGTGTTAGCTGATTGTAAAAAAAAAGATGTGTGTCAGCTGAGACGGGATTGTTCTCAGTTATTTTAGCTTCGTGAGAAGCATCTTAATTTTTTTTCAAAAGCCCGTGGCAACGCACGGGCATTCTACTAGTTGATATAGTATTTTCCTTTCTTGATGAACCCTGTTTCTACAGGTACTACACGAAGTAAAAAATAACAGAGATGATTCCAAGTGCTCCAGACATTAAGATGCTACTTTGTCAAGTAATTCTCCAGACATTAACAAGTAATTCTCTACTTAGTCAAGGACCGGCTTGCACCTTGTTAATATGCATTCAAAAATAGTATGATATTTTTGACTTAATTAGTGTGACGTTTCTTGTAGGCGGAAATTCTCCCACGGTTGTTTGGAATTGGAAAGGGTCAACTTACCTTAACGATAAGGTATCATAACTATTCCACTGGGCAAGAATATGGAAGGGTATATGGGTGGGGGCAGAGGAGCGCAGTGGCATCTGGGCCGTTGCCAGGGAAAAGGTATAGGTCATGGCACGACTGCCCGTCACTGCTGCTTGCGTGCGCGTTCTCGTCCCTACACCCCCACCTCCAACTTGATCTTCGGTTGCCGCGACACCGCATATGACCAAGTCTGGAGCACGCGCCTGCCAGCCTCTATAAATGGCCAACAGAGGGCTGACGGTGGGGCTGACGCATGACGATGCATGTGAACACTTGCATCCATCCATCCATCTTGTGCCTTAACTAACATGAACAAATAGCCAACTAATTCCTGTTAATACGAAAAATTCTACGATGCAGCCTTATGGACGAAGCAAGAAAGTGTGGCACCCGGCTCAGAGAGACCGGAACACCCCATATTCCAGCCCAGAGATCAAGTCTTCTGGAATACGACACTTCTTGGCATAGAACAAATCAGCGCTTTATTACGAATATAACGGGTACAAGGGTTCTGAAGGCACGACGGTTACAGGGGCACGGCGAACAGTTCGCCTGCTCAGATAGCTCTATGCTAGCAGTGGAACATCTCATAGCGGAATAAACTCTAGCGGCGGAACAGCGATAACGGTGGTGAACTCCACTCCGCAGGGACTCTGGCTAGTACGCATCCTAGAGCGCAACCTAGGGATCCTCAACAAACAAGCAATCACAGCATCACCTGCAATCTGGCATGACACGCCAGGTGAGTACTTTGAATGTACTCGCAAGCTCACAGCAACCAAAGCAATCAAGACAAACAACAGCATGGCATTTACAGGTTAATCATCAAAGATGAACACGATACTACTAGAACAACATGAGCATGGGAACAACATGAGCATGGCAACAACATGAGCATGGCATGTACATATAATTCATGATATGAACACGATGGTACTAGCACTAGCATACAAGGGGGTCGACATTTAAGGTCTCGTGGACCAACTTACTCTGCTCGGAGGTTATCTCGTAACCACCATATGTATCAATCTTTCTTACCGTCGTGATCATCACACGATCACCTCATGATCAACCATCATCAAGAATTCCTTCGTGATCATCTCGTTACCACATAAAGATCAACCAACTTCTTTTCTCATCGAACCAGGGTTGTTATTATTCAAATTATTATTTCTGTTGACCCATAGTGTGACCTACTACGAACTGTGTCCATGACCGAGGATGCGGCTATCGATAGATTATACACTCTGCAGAGGTTAGTACAATGTACCCACACCACGGAACTCATGGCCTCGTACTCCCATTCCGGTGGACCAACGACATTCCGACAAAACCAGTCTATTGCATGACACTCTCCCGGCCACTCCGACAAACTCCCCTTTGGGCTATGTCCTGGGTGACCCCGGTGTCAACATGTGACACCCGCCACCTCTGTGGCTGCCACCGTCGTGGCCAAACAAAAACATCGTCCCAAACGGGGACCTCGGTACCATCAAAACTCGGGTCCTCAAGGCTATGGTAGCCTACCTGATCAGGGTAGCGCGCACCCATAACCTTCCCTCGTAGGAGGCACCGGCGAGAGGCATGACAATAGACCGCATTAGGGCCTCCCCATCCAGGCAAGTGTGGTTGCACTGGTGAGCTCGATTCGGTGGCACCATGACTCAGCCAACAGATGTGTTCAAGTTCGATTAATGTCAGGTTGAACTAGAATGGTGATGAGCTGAGTCACAATAATATAGCATGATGAAATAACAATGCAGATAAGCATGATATCAATGCAACCGTGGATGGGCAACAGCATCAACAATGATAAACCATTTAGTCTACGAGATGCAAATGAGCATGGCATAAAGATGATCACGAATATCACAAGTAAGTTCATAACCAACCGATAACTACTCATATGAGCATATTATTATCAATAGCATCGGGAATGATTACAAGAATAAAACATGAGAATAATATCATTAACAATTAATCATGTCACTCACTAGATGAACATGGCATAAGCATAGACATGGATTCACAAGCATATTCGAAGCATTCACAAAATAATTAAATGAGCAAACAAATATTAAATATTCAAGTGGAAAACCATGGATAATGCAATTCCATCATGCAAGTGGCTGTTGTGGCTTGCCTGGGGATGGAGGAACCATCGGGGAGAAGTGTGATGAACTCACGGAAAGAATCGCCGGAAAAGTTTCCCTCTCGGCGGAACTGTTTTAAGGGCAAGGGCAAAATGGTTATTTCCACAGTGTTACAACATAGTGAAAATGATACCATCGGAACGGGCTCGACGAACTAAGATCGTGGGCTTTGGAACTACCTGATTCGGAGTTACGGTTGCCGAGATACGGACGTTTGTTCGTTAGTCCGAAAACAAACAGAAAAGTGTCCGTTTCTGCCCTAAACTGACAAACGCCCGCAACTTAAGGGTTTCGGCTGGCGGCTGAAAAAAAACAGAAAGCGTACTTCTGTAAATACGTTTTCCAACAGAGAAAACATAATCTAGCCTGAAGTAGAAGCAGAATACGCTTTTGGTTTGGGAAAACCTATTAGAGGGAAAAGGCGCCTCCACTTACTCTACCCAGGCCCGGGCCGTGAGCCGCTTACAGGTGGGCCCCGCGGGTCTTCTCTCTCTTACACCTGGGTCCCGCCCGCTCCTTCTCTCTCCTCGTCAGCTCTCCTTCAACCTCCCGCGTATTCGCTCCTGGCCGAGGCAGAGGCCGGCCCCGACGGCGACTGCCGGCGCTACAGGCCGTCTCCGGCGGCGCCCGACCTACCAAAATGCTCAGGGCGATGCGGCGCATCCATTCATGGAGAAGACTGAGCTCAGGGAGGGCGGGACCTCGTGCTCCCTCAGCAATGGTGGACGGCGGCGTCGGGCACCAGAGAGCTCGCGGCCACGGGCTACGGGAAGAGGGGCTAGGGATCGGGGAAGCTTTGGGAAGGCTAGGGAGAGCTAGTGGAGGGTGGTGAGGCGGTGGATGAGCTCGGGAGGCCTCGGGGTAGCTTAAATAGGCGAGGGAGGGGAGGCATGGGCTGGTTGCCACCGCGGCCAGAAGAGCTCGCCCCGGCGAGGCGACGAGCACAAACGGCGGCCACAGTGGCTTTGGACGGCAGATGGAGAAGAGGCTGACGAGCGGGCCAGATGCCCGGGGAGGCAGGAGGAGCAGGGCACGCGCGGCCAGTGCTGTCGGCGACGAACGGCCACTGTTCCCGCGTGCGCCCGCAGTTTGGCTCGGTCCGGCGAGCTCTTAGTGGGGGAGGGCGAACCAGAGAGGCGAGGGCGAGCTAGGGAAGGACTGCGGCAAGGCGAGGTGTCGCGAGGACGGCGTTTGGGCGGCGGCAGGAGGGTCCCGAAGCTTAGAGCACGCTTTCGACTGCAGAGCACGCGCTCTGGGCCTGGTCACCACATGCAAAGGCAAGAGGAGAGCTCAAGGGTCTAGCTAATGGTGGCTAGCACGTTGTCCTTCCTGGATGGGCCCTACTAGAAGCGATAGCTCGACTAAAGGCACTGTGGATTGATGGGAATGATCAGGGAAAGATTGCTGTATCCAACTTAGGCATGAAATAGAGATCAAATGGGAGGGGATAAGAACTAACCAGGATGTCAGAGAGGCTTAGGGTTGGAAGGACTATAATCCTGTGAATTTTGAGGTCATTTGGGCAAGGTTTGAGTGCAGTTGCTTTACAACCACCAAATCTGGTCCAGAAGCTAGTTCATGAAGTAACATTCACATAGTTTCTTGGATTGAGCTGAAAATTTTTGGAGTGTAGTAACTAGGGCCTATGAAGGTACCATAAAAATTTCATCCCATTTGGATAAATATAAATGGTACTTCCTTCACAATGCTTCATTCTGACCAGAAACTTGGGGGAATTTTGTGGAGAAAATGGCTTGGCAAAATAATGTGAGTTTTTGCATGCTCACATTATTTAGGGATGTTTAGGTCTTGGATTAATTTCATAATTTTTGAAGCAACATAAAATATAGTTGCTTCACAAACTGAAGTTGTGACCAGAAACCAAGATTTGAAGGTGTGCTCACATATTTTGTTGGATGGAGATGAAATTTTGTGGAGAGTCATGATTTGATCATATGGATGATCTACCTAAATTTCAACTCATTTGGATAAGCGTAGCTAGTACTTCCTTCACAAAGCTTCTCTCTGGACAGAAACTTTGGAAATTTGCTGAGGAAGATTTACTAGGCAAATGAAGTTGAATTTTGGCATGTGGAAATTATTTGGATATGAGAGAGTGACCAAAAATATTTAGGGCAATCAAGAAAATATAAATAGCACTTCCTTCACAAAGTACCATTCTGGACAGAATGGAAAATGAATATTCCTGAATTATTTTTGAACTAGGCAAGGATGGATTTTGACATATTGGTGTAATATATGATCCAAAGAATTTATGAGAATTTTGTGGGAATTTTTGGAATGACAAAAATGTAGGTTGCTTCACAACCTAGGGCAAACAGGATTATTCCTTTAATAGAAAAGGAATATTCCCAAGAAATAAATACTGGGGTTGGGCTAAGATAGAAATGACATGACCTTGGGATAGATTTGAGAATGACAAGCCACTAGGAAGTGGCAGGAGAGAAGATCTTCCCAGGTTTCAAGACCACATAGCCACGGAAAAAGAAATTCCAAATAAGAATTCGAAGAAATCCAAAAGAAAAAGAAAGGGCCAAAAATCGGGGTGTTACAAACCTACCCCCCTTACGATAAATCTCGTCCTCGAGATTTGGTTGCTCAGGGATCAAGCATGAATATTCGGACTTAAGGAAACCGTTTCCAACTCGGGTATCCTTTTCCTTTATAAATTGTTCCCACTGAATTGCATCTGACGGACTGCCTTGCTGTGGGGTGGTTTGCTTTACTATATCCCATATTCTGACAGGTCTTCCTTCATAGATTCATTGTTACTTTGACTTTAATTCTTTTATGTCTGCTGGCTTGTCTGATATTATCATGACTGGGATTTCCATAAGTCCGGGAGTGACTTCCATTCGACGTGACATTCTTCGATCCAGCACCGATAGTAGTCAATGGAGTTGTGTACAAATTTTCTTGGTGGGCATGAAACCTTTAATCATTGCCTCGGGTTACTTGAGTAGGTGCATATCCTCCGGGTCCAAAACAATACTGAGAATCATAACCGTTCTCTTGGCGGAATCTGACTGCTCGCAGGGATTTCTGAATCATCTTGGCTGACTTCTTTGTCTCAGATCTGTACCGACGATTCAGCTGTCACCTTGATATGAGGTCCTTACAAACAGAGTAGACCCCTTGGGTGTGTGTTCATGGTGATCAATACGGAATCAGACTGTCTTTGGGTATCAGTACCATATTGTTCATGCAACAATTATCACACCTGTATTGCTGGTCTTGCTCCTTTATTATTGTTCTCTCTTTCTGAATCTTTTACCGAAAGAGCATGGCCATATATATCCTTAATTCTTCGTGTGACCATAGGTGCTGTCAGGTGCAATATTCCGGCAAGCATACCTTATCCTTATCCTCATGCAGTGCAGCAACGTTTAACTGGCAAGTGTATCATCTCTCAAGCTTTAACTGTAGGGCAATGATCATCCGAACCTTCGCAAGGAATCGACAAATAAGTCAGTAGCCACCAGAACGGTCTTTACAACTCAGATCTGGGACATTACTGAAATAACTCAACCATGACTCAAGACGGCTGAAAAGTAGCTCAGAGCATGTGACAGTGTTGGTAAGAAGAATGTAACAGTTCCCTAAGACGGCCGAAGAACAGCTCAGGGCAGAGGGTCGCTGCTACAAAAAGAAACTCAACAGCTGCCCGAGACGGCCGAAAAGCAGCTCAGAACACAGGCGTGGTGCCGTTACCAGGAAAAGGTAAGCAAGGGTTCATCATGATCATATACCAGGTCCACGGTTACTTGTCTAGGGCTCACTGTTTTGGTCAATCACACATGACAGTGACAAAGGTTAATGATATCCCTTTGTCGGTTGAGAGGAAGCTGGCCTTGATATCCACTATCAAGATTGTTGTCCCAACATTGTCTTGCTTCATAGCTTGTTAGACATTGCATCACACTGAGGTGTATACTGGCTTTCTTCCTCTTCATGTGGTTGTTGGATTCTCACCGTGCTTGCATCATCGTACGAGTGACTTGCATGACCTTGGCTGCATGCTCACAATATATACGGAAGTATGTGTGGCTGAACATTTGAATCCCGAAGCAGACTTGTGTCCTGACTAGCTCGGATTTCTGACCAAACTGCTGCGGATCTGATTCTTGAGATGCACTGCCAACTCACTGTGTAATTACTTTTACCAATGACGATGACTGTTTGTAGTGCCGTACTGACGAAGACTGGATAGCTTGTGTTGGAAGTTATCGAGAGTAGCGTGCTGAGGAAGACTGAATAGCTTATGCTCGAAGCTTTTGCCGGGATAGCTTGTTGAAGAAGATTGGGTATTGTACTTCAGAAGCTTTTCCTCTGGTTGCTTACTGAGGAAGATTCGGTGCCTTATGCTGGAAGCTTCTCTGCGGTGGCGTACTGAAGAAGACTGGGTATCTTACACTGTAAGCTATCCACATTTCGGACCGAGGAAGATTGAGGAGCCTTGTATCATAAGCTTCTCTGGTAGCGTGCGGAGGAAGACTGGATTTTCTTACACCAGAAGCTTCTCACTATAGTGTGCGGACTGAATGCCATGTATATATCCTTGATATTCCTTTGACTGGAAATGTACTGTTGTCTTGCACACAAATTGTCTTCCAGCTGGTGTAATCATTACTGCTATGAAGGTTGCTCTACTGATGTAAATCTTGATGTTGATAGTCAATCCAGAATATCATTTGTATTCAAACCAGATATTCTCCATATAATGCAGTCGGCTGAGAATTCCATAATGTTTAGCTGAGCTTCCATTTTTTTTTAAATCCTCACTGATCCTTCGAGTCCATTGTCGGTTGATGAGCAACTTTCATAAGGGGAAATAAGGTAACACCGAAGGCCAAAAGAAAGAAACAAAAGAAACGACTAAATAAAAGCACACAAAGCATTAAGATTACATACAAGCAACATCACAATTTACAGCTATTCACCTCACTATGCATGCCTACTTAGGCACACAATTCTTGAGGAAACTCCGGTACTACGATCTAATATGCTGTGGCGGTGTGCACGAAAGTGAATTCACGTGTGGAATGGTTGGTGTAAACAGAGCTACACCAAGCGCTGGCTCGGCACCGGTTGCATCTGGACAGCTTAGCAGTGAGGACGGACTCGGTGATAATGTAGCGAGACACGGATGTCACGACCACATCATCGTCAAGCGTATGGACGGGAACCGTACTCGTCTATAGAATGGGTGATAGGATAGGATAGCGGTGGAAAGCAGGGTCTACTGGCATTGCCCTTTTCTGGTAACAGAGACCAGTAAGGGTTGCCAAAACGGCGGGTTGAATGGCAAGATCCAGGGTAGAAACATGTCTACCATCGAAACAACAGGTGTGGCTGGAGAAAATATTGGTGCGATACCTGTGCATCAATCCTGCAAGAGATCGACATCACAAGGTACCTCGGCATCACTCCGCAGGGACAGAGCTGACACCTAACACCAAAGAGCAAGAATGCAAAATAGGAGGGTGCAGGTAGTGGATCGAAACCGATGCCACCTACACTCACAAGATCAACCGTTAGTGACAATATAATAAGTCTACATGCATGCTATGCAGCAAACAAATGCAACAACCAAATGCGACAAGCAAGCTAGACTCTGAACTACCGGTTTCTAACGCTCGCGCTGACTAGGGCGTCCTACAGCCAAACCTGGCTCTGATACCAATCCTTGTGGCACCCCGGCTCAGAGAGACCGGAACACCCTATATTCCACCCCAGAGATCAAGTCTTCTGGAATACGGCACTGCTTGGCATAGAACAAATCAGCGCTTTATTACGAATATAACGGGTACAAGGGTTCTGAAGGCACGATGGTTACAGGGGCACGGCGAACAATTCGCCTGCTCAGATAGCTCTATGCTAGCAGCGGAACATCTCATAGCGGAATAAACTCTAGCGGCGGAACAGCGACAACGGTGGTGAAATCCACTCCGCAGGGACTCTGGCTGGGACGCATCCTAGAGTGCAACCTCGGGATCCTCGACAAACAAGCAATCACAGCATCACCTGCAATCTGGCATGACACGCCAGGTGAGTACTTTGAATCTACTCGTAAGCTCACAGCAACCAAAGCAATCAAGACAAACAACAACATGGCATTTACAGGTTAATCATCAAAGATGAACACGATACTACTAGAACAACATGAGCATGGCAACAACATGAGCATGGCATGTACATATAATTCATGATATGAACAGGATGATACTAGCACTAGCATACAAGGGGGTCGACATTTAAGGTCTCGTGGACCAACTTACTCTGCTCGGAGGTTATCTCGTAACCACCATATGTATCAATCTTTCTTACCGTCGTGATCATCACACGATCACCTCATGATCAACCATCATCAAGAATGCCTTCGTGATCATCTTGTGACCACATAAAGATCAACCAACTTCTTTTCTCATCGAACCAGGGTTGTTATTATTCAGATTATTATTTCTGTTGACCCATAGTGTGACCTACTACGAACTGCGTCCATGACCGAGGACGCGACTATCGATAGATTATACACTCTGCAGAGGTTAGTACACTGTACCCACACCACGGAACTCATGGCCTCGTGCACCCATTCGGGTGGACCAATGACATTCCGACAAAACCAGTCTATTGCTTGACACTCTCCCGGCCACTCCGACAAACTCCCCTTTGGGCTATGTCCTGGGTGACCCCGGTGTCAAAATGTGACACCCGCCACCTCTGTGGCTGCCACCGTCGTGGCCAAACAAAAACATCGTCCCAAACGGGGACCTCGGTACCATCAAAACTCAGGTCCTCAAGGCTATGGTAGCCTACCTGATCAGGGTAGCGCGCACCCATAACCTTCCCTCGTAGGAGGCACCGGCGAGAGGCATGACAATAGACCGCATTAGGGCCTCCCCATCCAGGCAAGTGTGGTTGCACTGGTGAGCTCGATTCGGTGGCACCATGACTCAGCCAACAGATGTGTTCAAGTTCGATTAATGTCAGGTTCAACTTGAATGGTGACGAGCTGAGTCACAATAATATAGCATGATGAAATAACAATGTAGATGAGCATGATATCAATGCAACCATGGATGGGCAACAACATCAACAATGATAAACCATTTAGTCTACGAGATGCAAATGAGCATGGCATAAAGATGATCACGAATATCACAAGTAAGTTCATAACCAATCGATAATTACTCATATGAGCATATTATTATCAATAGCATCGGGAATGATTACAAGAATAAAACATGAGAATAATATCATTAACAATTAATCATGTCACTCACTAGATGAACATGGCATAAGCATAGACATGGATTCACAAGCATATTCGAAGCATTCACAAAATAATTAAATGAGCAAACAAATATTAAATATTCAAGTGGAAAACCATGGCTACTGCAATGCCATCATGCAAGTGGCTGTTGTGGCTTGCCTGGGGATGGAGGAACCATCGGGGAGAAGTGTGATGAACTCACGGAAAGAATCACCGGAAAAGTTTTCCTCTCGGCGGAACTGTTTTAAGGGCAAGAGCAAAATGGTCATTTTCACAGTGTTACAACATAGTGAAAATGATACCATCGGAACGGGCTCGACGAACTGAGATCGTGGGCTTTGGAATTACCTGATTCGGAGTTACGGTTGCCGAGATACGGACGTTTGTTCGTTAGTCAGAAAACAAACAGAAAAGTGTCTGTTTCTGCCCTAAACTGACAAACGCCCGCAACTTAAGGGTTTCGGCCGGCGGCTGAAAAAAAACAGAAAGCTTACTTCTGTAAATACGTTTTCCAACAGAGAAAACGTAATCTAGCCTGAAGTAGAAGCAGAATACGCTTTTGGTTTGGGAAAACGTATTAGAGGGAAAAGGCGCCTCCACTTACTCTACGCGGGCCCGGGCCGTGAGCCGCTTACAGGTGTGCCCCGCGGGTCTTCTCTCTCTTACACCTGGGTCCCGCTCGCTCCTTCTCTCTCCTCGTCAGCTCTCCTTCAACGTCCCGCGTATTCGCTCCTGGCCGAGGCAGAGGCCGGCCCCGACGGCGACTGCCGGCGCTACAGGCCGTCTCGGGCGGCGCCCGACCTACCAAAATGCTCAGGGCGATGCGGCGCATCCATTCACGGAGAAGACGGAGCTCGGGGAGGGTGGGAGCTCGTGCTCCCTCAGCAATGGCGGACTGCGGCGTCGGGCACCAGAGAGCTCGCGGCCACGGGCTACGGGAAGAGGGGCTAGGGATCGGGGGAGCTTTGGGGAGGCTAGGGAGAGCTAGTGGAGGGTGGTGAGGTGGTGGATGAGCTCGGGAGGCCTCGGGGTAGCTTAAATAGGCGAGGGAGGGGAGGCACGGGCTGGTTGCCGACGTGGCCAGAAGAGCTCGCCCCGGCGAGGCGACGAGCACAAACGGCGGCCACAGTGGCTTTGGACGGCAGATGGAGAAGAGGCTGACGAGCGGGCCAGACTCTCGGGGAGGCAGGAGGAGCAGGGCACGCGCGGCCAGTGCTGTCGGCGACGAACGGCCACTGTTCCTACGTGCGCCCGCGGTTTGGCTCGGTCCGGAGAGCTCTTAGTGGGGGAGGGTGAACCAGAGAGGCGAGGGCGAGCTGGGGAAGGACTGCGGCAAGGCGAGGTGTCGCGAGGACGGTGTTTGGGCGGCGGCAGGAGGGTCCCGAAGCTCAGAGCACGCTTTCGGCTGCAGAGCACGCACTCTGGGCCTGGTCACCAAATGCAAAGGCAAGAGGAGAGCTCAAGGGTCTAGCGAATGGTGTCTAGCACGTTGTCCTTCCTGGATGGGCCCTACTAGAAGCGATATCTCGACTAAAGGCACTGTGGATTGATGGGAATGATCAGGGAAAGATTGTTGTATCCAACTTAGGCATGAAATAGATATCAAATGGAAGGGGATAAGAATTAACCAGGATGTCACAGAGGCTTAGGGTTGGAAGGACTATGATCCTGTGAATTTTGAGGTCATTTGGGCAAGGTTTGAGTGCAGTTGCTTTACAACCACCAAATCTGGTCCAGAAGCTAGTTCATAAAGTAGCACTCACATGGTTGATTTGATTGAGCTGAAAATTTGTGGAGTGTGGTAATTAGGGCCTATGAAGGTACCATAAAAATTTCATCCCATTTGGATAAATATAAATGGTACTTCCTTCACAATGCTTCATTCTGACCAGAAACTTGGGGGAATTTTGTGGAGAAAATAGCTTGGTAAAATAATGTGATTTTTTGCATGCTCACATTATTTAGGGATATTTATGTCCTGGATTAATTTCATAATTTTTGAAGCAATATAAAATATAGTTGCTTCACAAACTGAAGTTGTGACCAGAAACCAAGATTTGAAGGTGTGCTCACATAGTTTGTTGGATGGAGATGAAATTTGGTGGAGAGTCATGATTTGATCATATGGATGATCTACCAAAATTTAAACTCATTTGGATAAGCCTAGCTAGTACTTCCTTCACAAAGCTTCTCTCTGGACAGAAACTTTGGAAATTTGCTGAGGAAGATTTACTAGGCAAATGAAGTTGAATTTTGGCATGTGGAAATTATTTGGATATGAGAGAGTGCCCAAAATTTTTTAGGGCAATCAAGAAAATATAAATAGCACTTCCTTCACAAAGTACCATTCTGGACAGAATGGAAAATGAATATTCCTGAATTATTTTTTAACTAGGCAAGGATGGATTTTGACATATTGGTGGAATATATGATCCAAAGAATTTATGAGAATTTTGTGAGAATTTTTGGAATGACAGAAATGTAGGTTGCTCCACAACCTAGGGCAAACAGGATTATTCCTTTAATAGAAAAGGAATATTCCAAAGAAATAAATATTGGGGTTGGGCTAAGATGGAAATGACATGACCTTGGGATAGATTTGAGAATGACAAGCCACTAGGAAGTGGCAGGAGAGAAGATCTTCCCAGGTTTCAAGACCACATAGCCACGGAAAAAGAAATTCCAAATAAGAATTCGAAGAAATCCAAAGGAAAAAGAAAGGGCCAAAAATCGGGGTGTTACAGAAAGCTAGGATTTGGTGGTAGAAGTCATTCGAGCGTGAACAAATTAATACCAAAATTTACCATGTTCTTTCTATATGTGTGTACAATATTCTCTTTGAGGATCGAGTAGGCGGAGCACAGGAGGATGTGTTATTCCAAATTCCCACTAAATTGCATAGTTAATGATTCAAATCTTAGCATCTCATAATGGATGTCCAATTACTTTTCAACTAATATTATTTGTATATGGTGATCTGTTGCAATGTACAAATCATTTTTCATATATGAAAACCTCTTCGTAATGTTTTGGAGCAGCACACAAATATTTTCGGGAATAATAACACCAGTGAGTTTTTTTTGTGACATAACACCAGTGAGTTAATATGTTACTGAAACTGTTGGTACCTCATCTGGTTTTGTGGACGCTTAGTCTTGCTCGGAAAAATACCAGTACACACATCAAATTTTTTCTAAATGTTCTGGACGTGGCAAAGCTTATCCTAGAGATAGACTCAAAAACAGTGGTGGCTAAAGTAAGAAGCTCATAAATTGATAGATCAATCTGTGGCCTTATTGTTGAGGAGGTAAAGGAGTGCATGCGGTGAAGGGAGGAGTTCAGGGTGGCCTGGGTGAGACACTCGGCTAATGGAGCTACTCATTGGCTATCGAAGGAAGCTTGTGTGAATAAGTTATGTAAAACTTGGGTCGGGTAGCCGTTGGATTATGTTCGTAATGTAACATTATTGTGTTTGATAGTATGATATGTGTTAGCTGATTGTCAATAACAAGATGTGTGTTAGCTGATTGTAAAAAAAAAAAATGTGTGTCAACTGAGACGGGATTGTTCTCAGTTATTTTAGCTTCGTGAGTAGCATCTTATTTTTTTTTCAAAAGACCGTGGCAACGCACGGGCATTCTACTAGTTGATATAGTATTTTCCTTTCTTGATGAACCCTGTTTCTACAAGTACTACACGAAGTAAAAAATAACAGAGATGATTCCAAGTGCTCCAGACATTAGTCAGTAGGCCCACAGCTCCACCCGTTCAAGCGATTCGGAGACGGGGCACGGCCCAGTAGCTAGCTATGCACTTTGTCGAAACGGAGCCCAGCACGGCGTCAAAACTGAAAGTGGAAGGCGACTGTGTCGTGCATTCGCGGTCCATTCTGTTTATTTAGTCCCGTACCGGAGAGCCGAAGAGGCGATCTCCTCCTCAAATATGCTCCGAGGACAGGAATGGCGTGCCAAATGGAGGCACACCCCGAGCACGAGGAGACTCGTGTGCTGGTGGTCCCGTGCACGGTACGTGCACTTAGCGAACCAAAACATGTTGAATTTGCAATGATACCAATATGGGCCACCAACCAGCTAGAGCGCATGACATATGCGCTTGGCAATCCAATTTTTTTTATTTTTTTCACATTTTTTGTTCGTGATGTTACTGATCCTTTGTGTATGGTGAAGATCCCTGCTGCCTCCTTATGATCAAAAGAAAAAAAAATCCCTGCTGCCTCATTCCGGGTTTACGAGGCCCACAAATAAATTTCTCTAACTTTGGCAATTGATTCGACCAATAAGTTATGAATCGTATCTCTTCTAAAAAAAAGTATGTCACTGGATTGTGTCACAGAAGTTTTCAATAGTATACTTTTTTTGTGGTACATAATTTTTTTACGAGATATGGTGCACAATTTTTATTGGTCTAATTTATGATCAAAGTAAATCTAAAAAATGATTGCTGACCTTACAATGGGGGAAACAATTAGGTGCTGCAATTATAGTGGTGTTTACAGTGCACACGTGATCTTTTACACCGGTAATGCTTATTGTGGGCATTAAGACTTGACACCTAGTAGATCCGATCCTTATCACGCTAGCTCGATAATGGACGAAGAGGTTCATCACAATTCTGATGTTTTTTTTTTTTTTTGCGGAAAAAATCTGATGAAAATTCAAGGGTTCAAATAATGTGCACCCTTCTTTTTTTCCCTAATGAAAAAGCCGCAATCCACGCCCAAATCATCGATTGATTTATTGATGGACCAAATCCAAAACAGTCACATAACTAAAACAAATTAATCAATCTAGTGGCTACAGGTTTGTAAATTTTCAACTGTAGTAACTAGGTGATTTTCCCGCACGCTAGCACGAAAATTCAAGATTAATTTAAGATGAATCATATACGAAGGAAATGACCTGAATCAAAATCTAATTTTGGAAAATAGAAATGTTGTGTACTTACATTGTGTGCAAGCAAAGAGTATGCATGTACGTTGGGCCATAGCAGTTGCCACAATTAAATTGGGGCCTGCATGGGCTAAAAATAGTGTCAGTGGATGTTGATGTGGCACCTTTGGTGAGATAGGAGGCTACATGTTGAGAGAATTAAATATAATTGGCGATCAACTATTTAGAGATATATAATTTGAAAGGGGAACAACAGGTCAGTTACGACAGCCCTTCATTGGTAACTCGAAGCGAACAGGTAACGGGTCTCCCTGTCTCCCATCAGTGACGCCCCCGATCTGCCTCGTCTTCTGTTGCCTCAGGGCCCTGGAGGCATGATGGATCCTGGCCCTTGTTGGCGGGAGGGCTTTTTTTTTTTTTTTTGGTTAGAGTTTGTGTCCTACTCAGGAAGGCGAGGAGGCGGCGGCTCCCTGAAGATGAAATAAGGTCCCCCCCCCCCCCCCCCCCCCGCCTAGCCCCCATCCCGACAGTGCATCTAGGGTCGTTGGAGGGCGTGTGGAGGTGTGTCTCAGGTGAATCTCACGGGATTCGGTCGGCGTTGGTCTTCAGTGGATCCGCTTGGATCTGATCTTCGTTCGTCTACGCTCGTGTGTACAAAAATTGGATCCTTCCAATCTACACTTCTCTTCATCGGCGACGGTTGCTGTTCTAGTGCGCTGGTCCTGTGGGGTTTTAGCACGACGACTTCTCGTCTGTCAACTACAACAAGGTTTGCCAAGCTCGGGTGAGCGAGGTGCGATGACCGCACTGCGTCAGTCATCGTTAGGTGGTCTACGGACTTAGACGTAATTTGTATTACTTCTGGTGTTCTTCATACTACCATAACAATTGATGAATAGATTGGAAGTTTTCCCACAAAAATATTTAAAAGTGTTAAGTTGTCGTGAGAAATCAGAGGGATGGTCTTCAGTTCCAAAAGAGGTCTCAAGTCCAAATATTCTGGTCGGTTTCTTCAAGGTTTTGCCTCTGAAATTTTTATATTTTCCAAATTTAGACTTGTCATAAGCCCTAGAAAGCTTGTTAATCCCCAGTAGCCCAGACCAAGATGACTTATGGTAAAACAGCAAGCAAGCCAGATTCCATCCTAAGGTTAGATTCATCGTGTGCAATTCAAAGATCTTGTCCTATTTGTAGGGTTTGACCTCTAAATTTGTCTAACTCCATGTCAGCTAGCATGATTCAAGGAGGTGGTAAATTTTAAAGTATGTTAGACCAAATCATGGTTCCATGCATGTCCCTATTAGCCAGCACCAGGCATGTGGTGGTACTAATGCTGTTGGACTCCTGCTTAGGATGCCTATGAATGATAATTTGTTAACTACTACTCAGACTTTGTTCGGAACACCGAAGGCTCCTTTGATTCAAAGTACTTCCATAGATTTTTTGGAGAATTTGAATCCCTAAGAATGAAAAACTTAAGGAAAATTCCTAAGAATTGTTTTGCACACTATTTTGGAAGAAAGTTTCCATCCACTGAAAGCTCTTTGCTCAATTTCTTTGTTTCTCATGTGGTACCAAACACTGTTTTGTCTAAAATTCCTATGGTTTCTAATTCTACAGGATTCAAAAGGACATGTCATTTCAATCATGTATTTTTCCTATTCCTACATTTTGAGAATCCTACGATTCAAGGAGGCCCTGATTTTTTTCACAAGAAATTTAGAAACGGCCAGAAATGTGGAAAAATTCACAAGTTCGAGAAGATGTCTGAATATTGTGGTGGGTTCTTGAAGGTTTTTTTTTCTTTCATTTTGAGCTATAATGCGCTAATTTAGTCCGAGACCAAAAATGGTTTACGGCAAAGCAGCAAGCAAGCCAGATTCCATCCTGGAGCTGACCAATTAATATATATTTTTCCTAGATAAAATGCCATATTTTTCCTTTTTCTACAATTACTACTAGGTTGAAAAAAAGAAGATGATTTCAAGTTCTCAGTACATTAGTCAGCAGGCCATTAGCATTAGCTCATGTTATCAATGGCAACATGCTACTGTAGCTCAATTCACAGCCATTCAGGGCCCGTTCGGAACGAAGGTACAGAAAACATAGGAATACGTACAAGTAGAGGAATATGAAAGGAAGACAGCTGCAAAACTTTGGATCAAGAAACCTAAGGAAAGTCGCATGAAGAGGTGTTCGGTTGGATGTAGGAAACCACAGCAAGACTATTGAGTACAACCGCTGCTAGAATATTTTATCTGAATTTTTTATGAAGCTGCACATGATTATTCTGATCTTTCACCTCACGTACCCCCACTGAATAGATTTGTTTATTCGGTCTACGCACGGCAGCAATTGTGCTCCTCGGGCGTCCGCCCAAAAAATGAACTCCGGGTGAATGTTTGCAATCCTGCGGAATCGGTGCGCTGATGGAAGTTTTCCGGTGGAATACTGTTCATATTTCCTACGTTCCGAACGCCTGCAATGGAAAGTTTCCCATAGGAATAGCATTCCTACAAAATTCCCGTAGAATTCCCGTGAAGCAACAGCTACAGCACATTGATTCAAATAATTTCATGTACATCTTGTCCCAGAGGCTTGCACTGAGACCTTCAGGCTTCTTCAGTCAGGTTGCATTTCAGAGGCAATCTGAATTTTGTTTGGTTTTCAACACAGGAACCAGCTGCAGCACCGGAACCGGGACGGCACGCGGCCGGTCTTCCGGATGCGCTCCACCTGCCTCCCCAGGCGGACTGCCCGCCGGTTCCGCCTTGCCTCGACCCTGGCCTGCTTCCCCTCCACCTTGTGGCTCAATGTGGACAGCCTCTTGGTCAGGCTGTTTTTCGCCCGCGCCTTCATTTGATCGGCCTGCACCTGAAATGAATTTTGCACAATTAAATTCTGTAAACAGATAGTACATTATATGATGAACAATGCACACAGCGATGCCGATCAGGAGTTGTTAGCATCAAGCTGGGATTTTCTTCACAGTTTTGTCTGGACAATGCAGCAAGTTCAGGAATTCAGATGGAAGCTGACCTCTGCATGCCTCATCTTGGCTTCGAATTTGGATTTCTGGCAGTTTTCCCATTCCTGAATCTTCACCTCCTTCCTCTGATATCTGAGCCATCATAACCAAAACATCATAAGATTCAGAAGAAAATGGTGTTTTTGAATGAAACAATCAGGCACAAGAATCAGGATTAAAATGTGGAGATTTGTTCATGCCTTGATGCAAGTTTGCACTTCTTGGACTCTGCCCATGCCGCAGCTCGAGCTTCGAACTCCTCCTTCTTGGCTTCGTCTTCTTCGCTGGCGCTCTTCTCCGGCGAGGTGTGGATGCGATCCTCCTTGCTAGCCCACGACGCGATGCTCATCTTGCCCAGCTGCAGCCCAAGCGCGGCGATCTCGCGGCGCGTCCTGATCTGCAGCTCCCTCTCCGACGCGGAAGGCGAGGCCGGCACCGAGCACAGCGGGCTGAGGGACGGCGTGGCGGCGCCGGCCGGAGTGCCGCTCCTCGACTGCTCCTGGCTGGCGATCGGGGTCATCTCCGTGCCGACGTCCCTCATCGACACCGACGACGGCTGCGCCGCCGCCGCCGCCGCCGGAGTGCCCACCTGGGTGCGGAGCTTCGTGTCGCGACGTTGCTTGCTCGCCGGCCCGGTCACCGACGACAGCGACGACGACGGAGAAGGCGATCGCGGCAGCTCGGTTAGCGCGCTGCCGCCGCTCGCCTTCTTCGCGTCCGACAACGGCGGCGCAGACTCCGGCACGACGCGCACGCAGCCGCCGCCGACGCCGTTGTGGCCGTGCACGGAGGCGGCCTTCTTAGAGAAGATGGGGTTGGAGTGCACGACGTGCCTCCCGGCGATCCACTTCTCCGCGTCGTTCCACTTGGACGGCACCTGCCTGAAGAAGGGCCCGAGCCCGGCCACCGCCGCCCTCTCCTCCATGTGGAACTCGAAGCTGCCGCCATTGCCGGAGTGAGCAGCAGACCTGCCGTGGCTCCCGCTGGAGCGCGACCGGAAAGAAGAATCCGACCGGTCCTTGGGATACTCCGACGAGCCTTCGTCGAGCTCCTGGGGCAGGAGGCTGTTCTTGGGGTGGTCGTCGGCGTCGAGCCTGGACGGCGACTTGCTGGCCGCCTCGTCCTTGTTGGCGCCTCCGTGGGGATGGGATCCCATCCCCAGCAGCTTCATCCTGAGCTTGGTCGGAGACATGACCCCCATCTGCATCCGAATCACACACACACACACACACACACACACACACACAAAATCAAAATCAGGGGCGCTAACACGTTATAATCAGGAAGAGATTGAAAGCAGAAGTAAACGTGCTAGTATTAATTTCAGTAAAACTGATATGAATGTGTGGAAATTTGTGGTGATGGATTGGCTGCAGAAATCTGTGCCTTGATTTCCTCCGCAGAGGAGGGAGGGGTTGACTGCTCCGCTGCTCCCAGTGAAGCTGCCATTGGAGGGCGATGGTGTGAGCAGAGCAGAGTGAACGTCTTCCCAGCAGCTCCAAACCTCACTGAGCTCACTGTGGAGAATGAACCGAGCCCCCACTCTGTCTGAGTCTGAGCATGGAGCAGCAAAGTATGGCCATACAGGGAAAGGGAAAGAAAGGTGACCCTATAGCATAGTGCCTGCCTTGTTTACCCATGGGACAACAAATCCAATCCAAAGCCCATAAATGGGCAATGTACTACAGGGCTCAATGTTGGAAAGAGCTTTGACCCACACAGTGAGATCAAGCTCAAAAAAAAAAAAACTCATGAACAGAGATAATACGGAGACCCCCCAAAAGACCCTCTGATAGAAAAATGATGTAGTATCTTTTCTGTGGATGAAAATCCAAATGCTGCTAGCACAACATGCATGAGAGATGACTTGGACAACGCCATGGATGAACACAGATACACCGAGTAAAGAAATTACTACTACCTGAACTTTGTGTATCCTCTCATACTCCATGGTGATGCTGATGCTGGTGATGGTGCTGCAAGTGGAGGAAAGGGTTGGTTTGTTAATTCTGTGGGGTGGGAGAAGCGGGCGGGGCAGAGCAGGTAGGTGTTGGTTGTTGAAGCAGCAAGCGGGCTGTGCCGAGGCCGAGCGAGCTTTATATAAACGGAGGGATGCCGGAGGAGGGAGGAAGGCACGTGGCGCTTGGCGACGAGGAGGAGGGAGGCGGGGAGCGCGTGCCGCTGGGCCGTGCGATCGACACGTCGCCGGATCGGACGGACGCTGTCGGGACAAGGGCGCGTGGGGGCAAGCAGTGCACGCTGAACCGAGCTCCAGCTCGTAGACCTTTTTTTTTAGGTAAGCAGCTCGTAGACTTGCACGAACGAACGTATACCACGCGCGTGCCGTCGCTCCTTTCTACACGCGCCGGATCTTTCCAGCCTTTTGTATTTTTTTTTAACACAGTACAGACACAAGCACTCGTATAAACGCGCACACACTCACTTCTATGAGCACCTCCTTTTGTATTTTGCGTTTCTTTTTCCCTCGCCCTGGATTGGGCTCCTCCTCCTTCGTCCTTCTTCCAGCACGAAACAGCAGCATGGCCTGAATTCTGCGGCAGCCTGTCATCGGTCGCTACGTGCGCACGGGCAATCTCGGTACGTACGTGACGGGTCGCAGCATTTCCGGCTCGAACGTCGTGTCCGGCCGCGCCCAGCAGCTAGTAGGAGCAGCAGCATAGATTTTCTGATTCAAGTTTGAAATCCATCGATTCTCAGGAAATATACCGATTAATAAGAACTCTTCTTTTATTCGCGGGAGAGGGAAAAAAACACATGAATAGAAAACACAAGGAATGCGGTGGCATGTCCGCTCAAATCCTAGAGGGTGTGTTCGATTGAACCATGGAAAAACAAAAAATTATTTGCATGAGATTGAAAGTTTCCTTTGAAATGCAATGCAATAATATTTTTAGGAAAAGTAATCCTATAAATTTCAATCGTATGGATTAAACAATCAACTCAACACAGAAAAAAAATACCCAATGCTTCCAATCCTCCGTTGTAAATCTTTTAAATCAAAGGGGCCCTTATAGCAACTCTAGCTGAGTGGCCATAGCTCCATATGGATTTGAAGGCTGCTGAGGCTTTCATAAGTTTTCTTACATGTAGGACGCACCTGTCATTGGGTCATAGATTCTTTCTCAAAAATTAAAAATTCAGAAGAACACATTCACCACATTCAGTACAATATATTTCATTCATATAAAAGGGGGCGAAAAATTAGTAGCACTATGCCTTACATTTTCATATAACAACTAATAAACTAGTTAAACCATGCTAAATAATTAATTAGCTAGCTCCCATATGCCACAACCACGGCCATCGCCACCTCCACGGCCACAACAACCGCCACCACCACGGTCAACATAGACCGAGCCAAGGCGGGCCTCCATATGGCCGAAAAATGTGCCTCGGCCGTCGAGTCCTAGCCCGACCATTCCTCAATGGCGTCGACCCAGGCCGGCCATCCATCGATATTGGTGGCAGGGCAGGCGCGGGATCTCAAATTCGCCGCTCCCTTTCCGCCTCCTTCTGCCGCCACGCCTCTTTGGCCACCTCATAGTTGGTCCAATCTTTGACAAGGGGATCCAGCTGCTCATCCTTCACCTCATCCCCAAAATTGAAGACAAGGCGGAGCTCCTGCGGGTGCACCATTGACGAGAAAGTGGGTGTTGGATTGGAGGCAATCGAGATGAGAATGAGAGGCGTCAGAGAGAGGATTAAAACGATAGAGCGAAGGGCGCCGGCTTTTTATAGGCCGCCACACGCGCCATTAAGGAGACAGTTGGGGAGACGGAAGGCGGCTACCGACGGGCGGTCAAAAGGTGCGTCTCCCGGTGAGAATCGTTTGTGGCGGCCTGTTCACACCCCTCCCGGCTGCTCACATGGCTCCTGCCGACTTACTCACACGCAAGCCAGGAGATGATGTCGCGTGGCGGGCCCATCCGACGAGCTGCCATGGGAAGCCGATGGAGCGAGGTCGGTGCCTGTTGCCGGTGGTGAGTGGGAGGTTTTCTGTTTCAAATCTCGCGCAAAACGCGAGGACGAAGAAGTTGGAACTTTCCCCTCGCGCCGACAGATGGGTTTGGAGCGAGCTCTATAGTGGACCGCCGCAACCTCCAAATATGGAGGCTGCAAGCTCATTTTAGAGCAAGCTTCATAAATTATGGCTTCAAGCTCATTTTTTAGTGAGCTTCATAAATTATGACAATCTGGAGGCAAATGACAACTCTGCTAGAGTGTCATTTTGGCAAAAAAAAAGAGGCCATATTGACAAATTATTATGACAATCGGGGTGATATGGCGACTCTGCTAGAGTTGCTCTTAGTTTTCATCAATGATACTTATCTTTTATCACCATCTGAATTGGCGCTGTGAGAATCGTTGACTAATTTACACATTCACATTGATATTTACATATTGAAAAATCCCTTTATTTGTTAAATTGAGAAATATATTATAGTACAAATTATCTATTGAAGTTTTATTTTCCAAGACGGTGCAAATGTAGAAAATGGCATTGGCTTGCAACTGGATGACACAAAAGCATTTCCTAAGTTGTTGTATCTTCAGAGGTATTTGGCTAGCTGAAATCCTTGACTTGGAGTCTCAAGGAGCTGATATTTAAACATCATTTCGAATTTTCTAAGAGACATGGGAATTATTTGAAATAATTGAATTGTTTTGTATGTTTGTACTAATATCCCCTCTAGTCTACTGCAGGCCCACCCTATTCATCACCAGACCCCATGCACACCCCGAAAGATAAAGCCACAAAGAAAAGCGAGGGAGAGAAGACTCCAAAGCCCAAAACCCCACACAAAGCCTGCTTTGTTAGGGCCTGTTTGGTTCACTGGCTATCCTTAGTGGGATAGGGATAGCCAGATTTTGTAGGGATACCACTCGTTTGGTTAGATGGCGAAGATGGCTGGGGATAGCCAGATGCCTTAGAATATTCCACTCAAAACTGGTTGATGGGAGCCGTGAGATTTTGGCGGATGGTGGCAACCACCCTCGCGCGCTGTCTCCCGTGCCCACGAAACGTTATCTTTTCCTTCTCTGACCCCTCGAACGACAGCCCCTCGCAGACATGGCAGCGAGGCAGCTACGAATTGGATCTCGCCGTGCTGCTTCGCATGAGTGGTGATGGCCGCCGGCCAAATCTCCTCCGCGGCGTGTCGCTGGTCCCTCCTTGTGTTGACATCCCATCCAGTCCTCAAGGTGCCGCCGTCATCGGTTGCATAATCTGGAGATTGTTGTTTCAGTGTACTAGATCTTCATGTGTTCATGTGTTGGATCTTCAGGCTACAAGCAACTGTCGGGCAAAGCAAATGTTGTGTGTGTACTTTGACATGGCTTGGTGTATAAAAGGATGCATCCGTCTTTCTTCAGCAAATATGTGCATACATGCGTGTCATAATTGATGCACGCTTGTGTATATAGCTTACTATCTTTACACATATACATAGTCGCCTAATTTATATACGGTAATATTGTTTGACATCCCATCTGTAAATGAAGATACTTTTTTCTGGGAATACGAGAATTAATTAATTTAGAGAAACAATAATTTTGTATGCAAAAAAGTAATCTTCACCGTCTCATAGAAAAAGGCTTGTAAAGTAAAAAAATAAAGTCATCTCAAGAACCATCTAGTTATCCATAAAACCAAACAAAAAAACATGGCTATCCCTCTACCTCTCGTCCTTACCAAACAAGCAAAATGGGTTATCCCCAACCACGTGGTTAGGGCTATCCCTAGCCAATCCCTCGCTACCCTCAAACCAAACGCCACCTTAACTGATTTGCTCCTCCTAAGAGGACACAAACCACTGGTTAGCCTCACCTTTTCCTCTTGGGTTTAGCAAAGCCATCAGCTCATGTCCTCCCACACACACAACATTATCAGTTTCCCTATGAAAAACACAACATTAGTCTCTGTCCATCAAACCCATTTCTGTTACTAACCAAACCTTTTTTTAATATATTAATATATGGTGACACACTCCTGTGGTATCTTGTCCTGTTCCTTCTAGTTAGCCTCACCCATGTAGTGTAGTTTATTTAGCCCTTACAGTTGTTAATATCTGTTGGGCTTTTTTAGGTCACATTGCCCAATGCTTGATGTCACCATCCTGCAAATATTCATGTGAATTGGAGTGCTTGTCCCAAGGATGATAAGTTTCAACAGTAGGTGCCATGGGAAATTCCAATCTGTCTCCTGGCATGGAGTTTGGCGCCAAACCTGCTTAGTTCAAATTGAAGGACATCTTAGTACACCACAGCAAGTGCTAGCGCTGCTAGTCAACATAATGCTTCTTCTTCTGCCATGGCACCATGGCACCATGGAGGGATAGTAAATCATTTAGAGCCTGGGATGCTATTCTTTTAAGAATGCTAATCATTCCAAAGTGTCCATGCCCTAAATACGTTAGGTGTGCCCTTTTATGCCAACATTTGAATGGCAGCAGAGGTGATCATGACTTTTGGGGCGTAGTTTTGTACAGTATCAGCAGACGAATGGCCTGTGGCATACCAGTCACCACTGGCTTTGGCTTGCTTGCAATCCAAGGGAAAGAGATCTGCAAAAGGTGTACGTCTTCATTTGTAGTAGTACGTACGTACATGTTGGAAACCCCACTCAATCTAGCTAGCTATAGTAGCCAGCAGTCTTTGCTTGCTTGCTTGCAGCAGGTGAAGTCTCTCGTCTCCTCCTCATGCTGTACTGTGTGGCATGCGGCAGTTATGGTGATGTGTGAGGTACAGGCCAGCAGCAGCAGTTCTTGAGAGTTTTGTGAGGTACAAGTCACCGGATCAGATGACCAAACAGTTATTTATTCAGAGTTTGAATGGATTCCTCATCACACTTTTTTTCTTTCTCTGCATTGTTGCAAACAGTTCTCACTTTCTTGCAGTACCTCCTGAATGGTATAGGTAAAGAATTAAAGGGAAAAGGTGTGTGCAGTACGTGTGCAGCTGCACGCGCCGCTTGGAAATGTTTTTTTTTTAGATTTAATATTTGTACTGATTCAGAGTGAGTGATGATTCAGATAGATATATGCATGGAACGGGGAAATTGCACAAACCACCTACTTTTGGTGCTAGTGTTGCACAAAACGCCTAATTTACAGGTTTGTTGCATAAAACACCATACATTGGAGTAATTCGTTGCAGCTAGGTCTAATGCACTAGTTGGGTGTGTTGACCAATTTGTAAGTGCACCCATGGCAAAAAAAACCGGCCACATCAGCAGCCAACTAGAACTGTCAATATCTCACAATCGTTTGCTCCCATTGAGCTGACTTTTCCCAGAATATTAGTGAGTACATATATGATTTATTGAATTTTTTGCATTTTTTTCAAAATGTTGAATTTTGAAAAGAAAATTGAACAAGCCAACTAACATTGCAAATATCTCACAAACTGTTGGTCCAAACTAGCTGTGTTTTTTCCATAATAGTATTAGATACATGTGTAATTTACTGAAATTGTTTTGCATTTTCTTTGAAAATTTTGAAAAAACATCTAGGTAGTACCACACCACAAACTTTCATGTGAAAAAACATAAGATTGCTATACAAATATAAAAAAATTCATAAATAGGGGAGCGGCGTTTTGGCTCTCGGTTGCATCTGCACGTGCGGGTGAACAGTAAAAAGAAATCAAAAAATTCTGAATTTTATTGTGATGCAAGATGTTCGTATGCGTGAAGTCCGTGCCAAATTTCGTGGAGTTTTGACATTTCATTAGCTCTCAGGAAAAAAGATAATTTTCAGGCTTGTGAGATACATTTGAAAACATCACTGCTCGGGGCTCATTTTGTCTTTTCTGCCACGAGCTCCACATATATCATTTAGCCATGAAATTTTGCACGCACCTGGCGCACTCAAGCATTTTGCATACGTTAAAATTCAGATATTTTTTTGAAATTTTTGCTATTTGTTTTGATTTTACTGTTCACCAGATGCAGATAAGCTCATGCACCGAATTGAATATCCGCATAAATAGCCACAACATTCTAAAAAAAAATTAGTAGCACCAAAACATACCAGCGTATGGACCGGGGTTTTCACCCCACTTCTTCAACCGTTTTTTTTTACTTCGTTTGTTCTTTGCTCGGTCTATCTACTGGCTTATGTGGCGTGGTTTTTTTGCCACCGGTGCACTTACAAACTGGACCCACTTGTCAGGAATCGTGTCAACACATCCAAATGGCAGATTAGACCTAGTTGCAACGAATTACCTCAATATATGGTGTTTTGTGCAACAAACTGTAAAGTAGGTGGTCTGTGCAAAACTAGCACCAAAAGTCGGTGGTTTGTGCAATTTCCTCTGCACGGAACTGACAGCAGCATATGTAGATGAGGAGGCATAGGATCAGTCCAATCAGATCAGAGAAGAAGAAAAAAATCTCTTTCTTTCTTTTGTGAAACCCAAAGGAGATACCTGACAGGGAGAAAGACATGGGTGCACTCACGGGCCAGGATGTGCATACAGCATCTTCATCAGGATGTGTGAAGACTCTCTGGTCTTTCAGCCCCTTTGATGTTTGACATGATGACATGAGTAATCTACATTTGCTGTTCTCTCTGTCTCTCCCTCTCTCTGCTTCACAAAACCTGTGCTAAAACCAAGACTCCTCCAAGAGAGGTAGATAGAGAGAGCGAGAGAAACCTCCATGAAATCCAAAAGGAAAAACTTTCTCTGCATTGAGATTTTGTAAGCATGCAGTGCACACATGCATGCACAAGCAGAGAAGGCAATTCTTCCAGGGGGCAGACCAGGCATGGGCATGGCTACAGTGCATGTAGCATGTCAATACAAGACGCCATGGAGGTGACCTGTCTTAGGTTTCCATAGGTTAGGTCACAGGTTGTGTGTGCTCGCCACTGTTGGCTACAACGGCTACTATGCTAGTAGTAGGTTGCCGCAGTGGCACATCTCCTCCTGCCTGGCTTTGGTCTGGGAGGATCTTGACCGCCATGGATTGAGTAAGTGGAGCACTGGGCTGGACCGTCAGAGATATATTTGGTATGTAGAGATTGTCCGGGATTAGATAGGAATTGTTTTCATGTTATCTCTAGGAGGCGTCTTGTCCTCCAAGTCTTGTACTCAATATATACTCGCCCTCGGGGCTCAATAATACATCCATCGCATTACGCCAATCATCCTTCTCTATTCCTTCTAACATGGTATCAGCCTAACCGATCCAACCCTAGCCGCCGCCCGCCGCTTCCGCCCCGCGCGCTACCCCCGGGGCGGTCGGCCTCCATGACCGCCACCGGGGGCCGCGCCGCCCATACCTAGGGTTCGTCCGTAGGTCGTGTTGACCGGCTGCCCTAGAGAGTCTTTTTCCCGGGCCCTTGCTCCGGGTTTTTCTCTCTCGCCGTTCGTCTTGATCGGCATTTTCTTTTTGGTTTTCCGATCTAAGATCGGTTTGCGTCGCCCGCCGCCGCCGTCGACCCGCGCCTCTACTCCGACACCGGCGCGACCACCCGGCCTCTTGTCCAACTGGGCGGCCTCGCGCGACGCGGCGGCCTGTCACGGCCACCATCCGCGCATATGCCCGCCCGTCGCTCTGCGCCGGGCGTCACCGCCCTGTTCCCGAGTTCAGCGCGCCCCTCCACCGATCGAGCAACGGGCTGCCGCTGCGTCGCCCCGTCGGGCCGCAGCGCCGCCGCCCCGTGGTTCTCCCCGTCGGGCCGTAGCGCCGCGGCACGTGGTCCCCGCCGCCGCCCTGAGGCCGTCCCCGTGGTTGCACCATCCCGCGCGCTGCCGCTGCGTCGCCCCTTCGGGCCGTAGTGCCGCGGCCCGCGGTCAACCGCCGCCCCGAGGCCGTCCGCTCCAGGCCGTCCCCAAGGCTGCACCGACCCTCGCGCTGCCGCTGCGTCGCCCCGTCGGGCCGTAGCGAGCGTGGCACGCGGTCCCTGCAACCGTCCTGAGGTCTTCCCCGCCGTCGCCCCGACCCGCGCGTTGCCACTGCGTCGCCCCTTCGGGCCGTAGCGTCGCGGCGCGCAGTCCACTCTGCCGTCCCCGCGCGTCGACTTCCACGTGATATGCGCCGCGTCGCCTCCCTTGGCGCGGGAACGTCATCGTCCGCGCCGGTCTTCGTCACGCTGTCGGGTTCTTTCTCGCCTACTTCGAGCACCGCCGTCGTGCTGCTTCCCTAGCCGCCGCCGCCGCCTCCTCAGGCCACCGCCGCCGCCGCACTTCTTCCGCGGCTCCACGGCGACTGTCTCGACACCGGCCACCCCGACTCGACATCGACCACGGCGTCCCTCGCACGGCTACCTCGACCACGGCTACACCACCCTACGCTCTCAGCTACATCGACATCGGCACAAAGGGCTATCACCTCGCTTGAGCAACTCGACGGTTTCCTCTACAGTCCACGCGTCCGCGACGCGACACCGTCCACGACGCTCCCACTGCGACTGCGGGGGGATGTCAGCCCGTCGGCTGCTATTCTCTCCAGTCTGACCGTCCGCGACGCTCCTATTGTTCGCAACGCTACCGCTACGACTGAGGGGGGATGTTAGAGATATATTTGGTATGTAGAGATTGTCCGGGATTAGATAGGAATTGTTTCCATCTTATCTCTAGGAGGTGTCTTGTCCTTCAAGTCTTGTACTCAATATATACTCGCCCTCGGGGCTCAATAATACATCCATCGCATTACGCCAATCATCCTTCTCTATCCCTTCTAACATGGACCAACAGCAGCTCAAGTTTATCTTGACTGCATTTGAACTGGGTCAGGCTGTTCAAAGATAGGCCACTCAGATGCTGATGCAACCATCATCATTACCACCATCATTGCCATGGAGTTTGTTCCAATTTTGCTGTGGTCATTATGGCAGGCAACAGACAACAGGCACTCTCTTCACAGCAATCAGCTCTGTTTCTGCTTCTTCTCCCTCTGTCTCTGTAGACTGCAGCTTTGACCCTCTATGTGGACTGGGCCCTCTGTGCGCGTGCTGTACTGGGCAATAGGCTAAGCAAATGGAGGACCAAGCCCAAGGCCCAGCCCACCTAGTACACCGAAGCAACCTTGTGATGCCTTGATGGCATAGCTTAGCTAATCCTCTATAACACTAAGCTCCCTAGTTTTAAAGAGCCCACATTGAATTGAGGTCTCCAATTAGAATTTGATCACCCGATTTTGCCCGGGTCAACAATTTCTCAAAGCTCTCCTATTCAATTCTTTTATACTATACACTATGCTTCCTAATTTTTAAGGTCTCGCAATTAATTGAGGTATTCAATTTAGAATTGGGTTATCTGATTTTGACCGGGTCAACAATTTCTCAAGCCCTCCAATTCAATTCTTTTAATTCACTATGTTTCCTAATTTTGAAGCTCTTTCATTGAATTGAGGTATTCAATTTTGGATTTGGTTTACGATTTTAACCGGGCCAATGATTTTTTTCAAATCAATCAGCAGTAACCGGCCTATAAAAACATATCAATCCCGCGCACCCTCCCATCACCTAGAAAAAAGAAGCGCCACCATGTGATATTGTAGCACTAATATAGTATATGCAACCACCAACACAGAAATTTCCCCACATAAATCCTCTATAACACTAAGCTCCCTAGTTTTAAAGAGCCCACATTGAATTGAGGTCTCCAATTAGAATTGGGTCACCCGATTTTGACTGGGTCAACAATTTCTCAAAGCTCTCCTATTCAATTCTTTTATACTATACACTATGCTTCCTAATTTTTAAGGTCTCGCAATTAATTGAGATATTTAATTTAGAATCGGGTCATCTGATTTTGACCGGGTCAACAATTTCTCAAGCCCTCCAATTCAATTCTTTTAATTCACTATGTTTCCTAATTTTGAAGCTCTTTCATTGAATTAACGTATTCAATTTTGGATTTGGTTTACGATTTTGACCGGGCCAATGATTTTTTTTAAATCAATCAGCAGCAACCGGCCTATAAAAACATATCAATCCCACGCACCCTCCCACCACCTAGAAAAAAGAAGCGCCACCATGTGATATTGTAGCACTAATATAGTATATGCAACCACCAACACAGAAATTTCCCCACATAAATCATCTATAACATTAAGCTCCCTAGTTTTAAAGAGCCCACATTGAATTGATGTCTCCAATTAGAATTGGGTCACCCGATTTTGACCGGGTCAACAATTTCTCAAAGCTCTCCTATTCAATTCTTTTATCCTCTATAACACTAAGCTCCCTAGTTTTAAAGGGTCCACATTTAATCGAGGTCTCCAATTAGAATTGGGTCACCCTACTATATACTATGCTTCCTAATTTTTAAGGCCTCACAATTAATCGCGGTATTAAATTTAGAATTGAGTCAACCGATTTTGACCGGGTCAAGACTTTCTCAAGCTCTCCCATTCAATTCTTTTAATTCACTATGTTCCTTAATTTTGAAGCTCTTTCATTGAATTGAGGTATTCGATTTTGGATTTGGTTTACGATTTTGTCCAGGCCAATGATTTTTCAAATCAATCAGCAGCAACTGGCCTATAAAACATATCAATCCCGTGCACCCTCCCACCACCTGGAAAAAAGAAGTGCCACCATGTGATATTGATATTGTAGCATCAATATAGTAGTACATGCGACAACCGACACAGAAATTTCCCCGTAAATATAGGTTGGTTAGCGGATAACACAAAATCAGACCACGAAAGGCCCACCAAATAACCGCATTATAAATAAAAGTAAAACACGCTCTATCATCTCCTCCACCCGCCAAACTAAATATTTCATCAGTTTCAAAATATAATGGGTATTAGTTTTTGTAGAAAGTCAATTTCTTCGGCTTTGACCAAGTTAAAAAAAAATCGACATCCACAATATTAAACAAAAAAAGTATGGAAATTAATTTCATGATGAATTAGGAAAATACCGATTTGATATTATCGATTTTGATATATTTCTCTACAAATTTGATCAAACTTAAAAGGTTTGAGTTTTAATAAAAGTAATACATCTTACATTTTGAAACAGAGTGATTATTTTTTGAAGAAACCCAACAACACCAACGGCGCAGCAAAGCGCGCCCAACCCTTCTAGTACTATACACTATGCTTCCTAATTTTTAAGGTCTCGCAATTAATTGAGGTATTCAATTTAGAATTGGGTCATTTGATTTTGACCGGGTCAACAATTTCTCAAGCTCTCCAATTCAATTCTTTTAATTCACTATGTTTCCTAATTTTGAAGCTCTTTCATTGAATTGAGGTATTCAATCAGTAGCAACCGGCCTATAAAAACATATCAATCCCGCGCACCCTCCCACCACCTAAAAAAAATAAGCGCCACCATGTGAAATTGTAGCACTAATATAGTATATGTAACCACCAACACAGAAATTTCCCCACATAAATATAGGTTGGTTAGAGGATAACACAGAATCACACCACGAAAGGCCCACCAAATCAACGCATTATAAATAAAAATAAAACACACTCTATCATCTCCCCCACCCGCCAAACTAAATATTCTATCAGTTTCAAACTATAAGGGGTATTAGTTTTTAGAGAGTCAAATTTCTTTTAACTTTGACCAAGTTGAGAGCAAAAATATCGACATCCACAATATTAAACAAAAAAAGTATAGAAATTTATTATGATTTTGATATATTTCTCTAAAAATTTGATCAAACTTAAAAGATTTGACTTTTCAAAAAAGTAATACACTTTATATTTTGAAACATGGTGATTTTTTTTAAGAAACCCAACAACACCAACGGCGCAGCAAAGCGCGCCCAACCCTTCTAGTATACATGATGTCTGCTGTTTATCAAAAAAAAAAACATGATGTCTGCTAAAAAAAGGCTAATACTGTAATATACATGATGTTGTTCTAAAAAAAAGCTAATACATGATGCTCCATAATATCCTTAAGTAACCATCCTGAAAAAAATCCTGCTTTTGCCTTTCAAATTATATAAAAAATATAATGTATTCTTTTTGAAAATTAATAACCTCACTTCAAACAGATAGCGTCACATTTTCTGTGATATAAAAGAGTAGTAGTCTGTACTAACAGTAAATCAGGGACAGAGAGCTTTGCATTTTCTTCAAGTAGTAGAAAGGGTGCAGTCAGTACTAAGGGTTAATCGGGGAGATGTGTAGCCCAGTTGTGCCACAAATAAAGTGCTACTCCCTCCCTTCATTTTTATAAGATGCTTTATACGTTGATGCTTACTAATTTTTCGTGTTCTCCAAATATACCCCCGGTGTCGGTCGCTCTGTGTCATTCCCCCTCCCACCCCCTCGCTCGCCTCCGACCTGTGGTGAGCGAGTGGCGATGGCATCGTCAGAGGCCAACAGGGTGCGGCTGCGCGTGACGAACGTGAGGCAGGCAGGGGAGTGGATAGGGACAAGCCGGACTCGAAGAGGGACGTGGTCATGGATCCTGGCACACCGGAGTCGCCGCCGAGCGGGAGGGGGAGGGGTGGCGGTACTGGGAGCGGGAGGAGAGCGGCAACCCCGTCGCGGCCGCCCGGGCACCGACGCTCCGGATCTGAGCCACTGATATTCTCACAGCGGGAGCGGCAACTCCGGGGGAGGTGGTGGAGGAGGCAACGGGAGAATGGCAAGCGGATGCGCTCCCCACTGGCAACATCTAGGCAAGGAAGAAGCGCATGCGGGCAATCACGATCATGATTCAAAATTCAAACTGACCAGGGTAGAAATGTCTTTTCACAGTGTTTTGGGCGCTCGGAAATATAAAAGTGAACGGAGGGAGCACTATGCGGTAATGTTTCATTTCGCATTAGCATAGCCAAAATGGCAAATCCAACTGATCACGCCTGACCTAGTTGCTCATGCAGCTAATACATGATGCTCAATTATATCCTCTTGTAATTCTTTTAAAGAAAATCCTCTTGTAAGCAAAAAAAAAAAGTATACCCTCTTGTTAGATTGAACAATTATATCCTGTATTCCTGTCAAAATATAAAATAAAAATATAATATATTTTCGTTCAAAAAAAACAACCGCAGTTCAATAGAAAAAACAGCCTCAGTTGAAAGTTGGAACAGTCTGATGTAAAAGAGTGCAGCAAACCAGGGACTGGCAGGTGCAGCTAGAAGCTCGGCAGCAAGTAAAACGATACTGTGTAGTAATATTTCATTTCCCATTGGCATAGCCAAAATGGTACGTCTCACTGAGTCCATTACAAAATTCTGATGACTTAACAGACCATGCAGCATAACAAAAAGGGCAGGATACAACAATTCAATGTTTTTGCTTCTTCGCTGCAAAGCAAGCATGCCTTCACTTCTTCCTTTCAGCAAGACTGACCGAGTAACAAGGGTAAGAATGGGAAATGTCGCACGACTTGCACAAATGATGCGATTACTCATCGTCTGAATTGTTAAACTTAATCGAGTGGGTTTGTAGATCAATGAACCCACCCTTGTAGGTTCCGCGCTTCTTCTTGGTCTTCTCGTGCCTAAAATCCCTGCAAAAAAATTTGAACACCAATCATGAAACCATGTTCAGCAGTACGGAATTCAGCAAAATACAAAGAAAACAAGAGCAAGTCTTCAACCTTCCTCTAACTTGTCCAAGAATCTCTTGTGCCTTTGCACCGTACCCAGAGTCGGCACCACCCTGTGAGAAGATAAGTACAGATCAACCAAGCAAGTTAGCATCAATGAGAAATGCTTGAATTGCTATGAGCTTATGATCAATAAACGTCAGAGAGATATCTTCCAACAGTAAGTACCTTAGCCCAATACGAATTATCTTGTAGTCTTTCATCAGCAAATTTAATACCTTCAGCCTTCACCCGTTGGAATGCACTTTTAGGCTGCAGTGAATGAACAAGACATGGATAATCAAGATCTTGCCAATTCTCAGAATGTTTATGCAAGCTTTATCTTCACAACATCAAGTAAAAGATAATTATCAATACTCAGAGGTCAGCATATCCTAAAAGCCCTAGAAAATTATCATACTAAGTACCACTGGTCAGTGGTCACATCAGCCTCTTGGGTAGTGAACTTTTACTCAACAACAATAATAATAATAACAGGAACAACAACAACAACAAGTACTTTCGGTATTAGCAATATATTACAAATAATAACACAAATACGTACAGATTTAGCATGATAATATTAATAGATACAATTAACTACATAATATATAAGAAGACTAAATAAGGCTTCATGTAACAGAATGTAAGAAGCTACCAGAAAAATATGGTTTGAGACTTTCAACTGTCAGGGTGATTAACTGTAACATGACCAACAAGCAATACCCGAAGAAATTGGAGAGATATTAAACATCATACGCAGTTGGAGAGGCAGCAAACATCATACCTCAGAAAGTTTCTGTCGTTTATTCGGTTTCGATGTGGTGCTGGGATCCTTCACATCATCTTCGGTGGAAGTGATATCTTCTTTGGCAGGGGGTTTGCTTCCTTCAACTTCTTCTAGTTTCCTCTTCTTGCTAACAACTGCATCATCAGCTGCAGCCTTTCCATCCTCTCCTTTCTCAACGTCCATCGCAGTCTTGTTTTCATCATCTGGTTTGGGAGCTGAATCTTTCCCTGCAACTTGTTTATCTTCTACCAGACCATTTTCTTCAGAACCTGACTTCTTTTTCTTCTTTTTACTTTTCTTCTCATTGACATCTTTCCCTTCTCCAACAGCATCACTATTTTCACTGGCACCATTAGATTTCAACTCTACCTCAGTAGGTGCAGTTCCTGCATCAACTTTATCTGAGGTCTCTGAAGTTGATTTACTCTTCTTCTTTTTCTTCCCCTTATCCAGAGGAGCTCCCTCACCCAAGACATTCTTGTTAGCCTCATCACTCTGACTCTTAGGTTCATCCTCTCCAGATTTCTTGTCATCAACCTTGAGTTTCCCCGCCGCCTCAAACTTGGCTTTTACTGCTAATTCCACCTTTTCCAGCCTAGCTTCAACATCCTCATCATTTTCCTGTTTCTTGCTTTTCTTTTTCTCGCCATCAGTCTTCTGATCATCAATCTTCACTATTGCATTTGCCTCGCCATCATCCCCCGCTGATGAGCTATCCTTCTTCTTCTTCCGTTTCTTTTCTTTGGTCTCATCATCCGCCTTCTCGCTGGGCTTTTCAGGGGCAGAGGGCTCACTTGCCTTACTCTCAGACTCATGAGCTTCTGCAACACCTTTCTTGTTCTTCTTTTTCTTGCCCGCGCCTTTCTCCTCCGTTACGGCAACATCTATTTTCTCTGCATCAACAAATTCAGGTGAGCACCGAACAAAAAAGGGAGTACATGGTCTACACCAAATTAGCACAACTCATAACGAACAAAGATGCTGCTACCTTGCTCATTGCTCGCGGTAATGTCAGCTCCTGGAACAGAAGTGCTGCACACAACAACCAAAACTGCATTAAGAATCAGCAATTCCAGTTTCCAGGGGAGCACGGCTCGCCAAAAGAAGCAAATTAACAACAATCAAGACTCTCTCGTGACAGAGGTACCTTGATTCCAACAACTTGGAGACCGCGTCCTCCAGGTTCACCGGCGACGACCTCCAAGCATCTCCCTGGAAGCAGCCAATTCACAGCTTCCCGACGTAATAATCGTCCACCGAAATGACAATACACGCGTATGCGTATGGGAGAGAGAGAGAGGTGGTGTGGCGTACCTCGAGGTTAGCCTCGGACTGGAGGGCGGCGAGCGTGCGGGGGAGGCCGCTGGACTCGAGGAAGGAGGCGACGGCGGCCAGGACCCGCGCGTCGGGGGCGGGGGAGGCCTTGGCGGCGGCCCCCTTGCTCTTGCTCTTCTTCTCCTTCTTGGCCTCCTCCTTGGCCATGGCGGCGGCGGCGGGGGTGGAGGGTAGGGAGGCGAGTGTGACTTGGCGCGGGACGAAGAGCATCAAAGAGGGGGAAGGCTAGGGTTTGGTGGTCGGGGTTTATACACGGAGTTCGGACTTGGGTTGGACTTGGGTTTGGGTGCGGTGTGTGGGGATGGCATGTGGGACCGCTGCTTTGGTGGGCCTGGGTGACCAATGGGTGACCAATGGGAGTGATTTCTTTCCTTTTGTTTGTCCGCACGGAGAATGAATTCAAATTTGGAAGAGCTTTCTTTTTACCCTCTTATCTGGCGACTGTTCGCTGGGAGGGGGTGGCATGTTGTGAACGTTTTGATGGCATTTTTAGTTGGTCGGGGAGAGTCTAGAAAATGCCATGTTCTTATGAAGAAACTGACACCCCCGATACAACTAAAACTGCCATGAAAAACATTCAAAATGCCATGCTCTCCCAGCAAACGGTCGGCAATTAACTTTTCCCTTTTTTTACATGCGGAAGAGCTTTCTTAGAAACATCGAGTACGGTATAGATCCACCTCTCCATCTTCCGAAACTAAACCCCGTCGTCCTAGGCCCATGTACCTATTCGTCATTGCTTTACCCGGGATAGAACCCTAGTCACCAGAGTGGGTGTTTGGAGGCAGTCCAGAGACGTCTCTTTTGTCTAGGATAAGTTGTCTTGACAAGGATGGTGGTAGCGTTCTCACGTTGAAATTGGTCCACAGTTATATTGACATAGTGTGTGAGAGGGGGTTATGCCCGCCTCATCGGATCGAGAGGATTGTTTAGGAGTCGGTGGCCGTACAATGCTTCGCCCCCGTAGGAGCGGCAGCGGTCCTTCAAGTAAGCTCGAGAGGGGCAAATATGGTGTCTACATGTGTGTGGCAGGAAGATCTGGGTGTCTTTCTTGGCAATAACCGAAAGTGGCCTTGGATCTAGGATAGAACTCCATGGAGCATGCCTCCCATCGTGTTCTTTCAACTATGGTTTCGATGCCATCATCAAAGACACGTCGTTAATACAGCTCAAGCCAATGTGCGATGGTATTTTTGTAGTTCTTAGGAATATGGTTGTCTATGTTATTGACCTCGAGTGGCTAAACCGGCAGGGGAGCATGACAACATGCAATGCTTTTTGCAACCACAAATGCACCATTGACCTTTATGAGTTGTTTGGTGGGTGAGGCAAAAAAGTGATTCATGAGCATAAGTTTCCTGTCTTCATCTGGGTTCATCACCAAGTTCCTATCAGAGTTAGACATGATTCCTATGACGAAGAATGGTAAAGAGACTTTGAGACCGAGACAAATACGACATCAATGTTGGCGCCCTTCTAGTCTAGAAATGACATGGTTGGGACAAATAGAGAGTGCGGGGCTATGTGAAGCGATGTAGATGGCAAGTTCTTAGGGGCATTTAATGTTTTGGTTTGGGGCATTACAAGTTCGTTAGTGCTCGAGGCTTCAACTCATAGTGAAGGACTAGCCCTGGCGGGGAATCTAGATATTTAGAGGGTGTAGGCGGTGTCCAATTGCCAACAGGTGATCAAAGCAATTTCCAAACTAAATCTAGGGCGTATAGTGTTTTAACCAATGCGATGATATGAGAGAACTCTTGTTTCAGAGGTGTAATTCAGTCATGAACATAGTGATTTGTTTTTCAACTGGTGAAGTTCATACTAGTGAAAGGACATCTTAACTCCTAAGCGGTTTTTGGTGATAATGCCAAGTTATTAGGGGGCTAATGGTTATATTGAGTATATGAATAGATTTAGCCCCATTGAGGTGAAACAAAGGTGCTTGGAGAACCCCCCCCCCCTACGCGAAAGGATAAAGTAGAAGATGTATATTCTTTTTCGAGCTTCATTTCATATCTTTTATTTCAGTCAAATTGGGAAACCACATTATTAAGAGAGGTCACACAAGGTATGAGTAGGATACATGATCAAAATACATCATAACAACAACCCATATACTCGAGCCAATGCCAAAAAGGGTTCACAAAAGAGTATGTTTTTTAAGGGCACAAGAATGTGCTTGTTAGTCTTGTTGTTAGCTCGGAACATCCATACTTGATCCGGACTTCGGCAGAAACTAATCTTGACCACCTCCAAGCTTCCATTCCCCCCCTCCCTAGCCAACCAAATTCACATTTCTTAAGAGCAAAATAAAGAGGAGAGCTAGATTCGTGTTTCCACCAAACCAATCTTGAATCCCCTAAGTTCTTTGTGTGAATTTTTACCCTTGGGTTCACGGGAAACCTATGTGGATTGGAGTCACACAAGAGCTTCCATATTTTGGACTATGCTCCAGGGCTTGTTTGTGAGTGCATTAGATGGCTAAGGCACTTGGAGACCTAGGCGAGACATTCACAGTCATGAGGGCATTCGTTGGCCTTCACCTCTCCAACGGAGATTAGCACCCCCACACATCTCCGTCTTCAACACTTGTGGTTTATCTATCTCTGTAAGGTTTACTATATGTAGCTGACCTTGTGTAGTTTGCTTGTGCATAATGGCACATCATATAGGTTGCTCACCCTCTTTTTTTAGGCTAACTGGCAGGTGTTCTGCCTTTTCATTAAGATTAGGAGTGGAACAAGGTGTTACAAGAGGAGCAGGGGTAGGATAGAAGAGGATCCAGTAGCCTTAGGCTCTGGCTATACATCCACAATGTCTACGTTTCCTGACTATGGGGAAACAACAGGGAGATGTCATCGTACGTCAGGCGAGAGACAGAGGCGGTCGTGCTAGATGTCTGCCGAAAAATTCTTCTGTTGCGTTCGTTCCAAACATGCCATGCATGGTAGGCGGCGGCTGCAACAGCATGCTTGCTCATGGAAGAGAAGTGTAGCCACCAATCTTCAATTGCCTGGAAGGGAGGCATCGGTTGGAGTTGCAGCGCTGGGGTTGCTCACCATCTTTTGTATTGAACTTACTATTTAGCAATGCCTCTAAAATGAACTAGAAAAGTAAAATTTGGTAGTAGCCTATTCGTCTCCATCTAGTTGACATCTTTGATCCTTCACTTAGCTAAGGTTGCGTCCTCATTGCAAGTATGTAGACATGTGTGGTTTCATGATCCATTGGACATTATTGGTATACCCTTGATTATTGAGCAATAAAATTACTCGTTAATCCAAAAAAGCTACACGATGCACCTCTAATCATGCAGTTAATCCTGAAGACTTTCTTTAAGAGATTTCACATGAACATCTCTTTTCTACAAAAGAGGGGATATTTTAACCTTCAATAGAGAATAACACTCTAGATCAAGGTGGCTTGTCAGACATAGGTGAAGGAGCACTATGCGCCTCTCTCCCATCAGGGTGAACTCTGATGTGAGGGGAGAACCATTGTGTACCGGGTTCTCACCACTCGGAACGTCGTGCATGGTACGATAAACCCCATGGGGAGGAGGAGAATGACACTACCCGAGGTTCCCACGGATCAGATATGCGCCTCTGTTGAAGGCAAGAAATGTTGCACTTGCTCCGAAGGATGGAGGTGGGCGATGTAGTGAAGGAGTCTCTCGCGCCATTGTCGTCGCGGCGAACCCAAAGCTAGCGATCAATAGGAGAATGCAGCCGAACTCCATATGCCCCATATTGTGGGATATATGCATGCATATAGGGGCTGTTTGGTTGCCACCCTAAGCTGCATGCCTGAGAAATTGTGGCACCTGAAGGTAGCCTGAAAACTAAATGATTTTAGCCTAGCTAGCCGGAGTGGTATCCTGTTTGGTTCGTGCCATGAGCTTGCCGGAGTGGTATAGTACAGTTAGTGCATAAAATACTCCACACCCATTCGATCCATGTCAAAGAAATACTATTTTAATGTCAGGCATTGGTGTAGGCACACTCAGGCGTAAGAAAGAGGAGGCCTGACACAGGCTAACCACGCCGCCGGTGGCCAGCTCCGGCTAATCACTTCGTCCACGTTTTCAGGTCAGGTTACAACATGATGGCTCAGGACACCAACCAAACAGGGTTCAGGCAGGTCTCAGGAAAGCTACAGGTCAGGCAAATTTACGTCAGGGCAACAACCAAACAGCCCCATATTGTTTGTGACCTTGCTCCATGGGGCGTGGAATATATATAGGATGATCAACGGCGTGGCGCCCCGTGTAAAATTATGTGTACCATATACTGGGATATTTTAGTGATATACGATTATGTTGGTGTATCAATTGTTTAATTGCATAATGATACATGGTGTCAATATCAAATCATCGACAATTAATCTTGGTTTTCTCTATCACGCGAATAAAAATTGATGTATGTAACCGTTTCCTGCATACACCGTGAGTCACCATAGGCGCCAACACATAGTTGAAGATTAAGTTTCAGCTACCCAAAATTAAATAGATTTCTTACTAGGCCACTATGGTCATGAACTCATGATATCATACATTCATACATGAGTGGTTTCATCAACTGACTCATGTGCATGATGGCATCACAATTGAATCTCTCATCACTCGCCAGATCCACATCATCAAAACAAATCATGGAAATTAAAACAGACAAGATCAAGAACTGTAACAGCCCGGAACCGACGCTCCAGAAGATTCCCCTTTTATTCCATTGTCGTCGTGTGATTCTTGTGTTTGTCGCATTCATCATCGCATCATTTGCATCATCCGCATTGCATCGGCACTTCGTTGTCATCGTTTTCAAAACTTGCATTCGTTTCTAGTTGTCGGTTCTCCCCGTGGAGCGTTTCGAGACCAACCACACACGCACGTGCCCGCGGCATCGAAAAAAAATGTTGTTTTAAAAGTGCGTGAAAAATATTCTCGGATTGGGTCGAGACTTGGCGTGTGGTCTTGTTATATTATAGGTAGACCGCCTGCCAAATTTCGTCGCGTTCCGAGTTCGTTTGATACCCGAACGGTCGGCCGTAGCGGCACCGTCATCGGTTTATTTCGGACATTTTCGGTTTTCTAAAACTCGATGCCGGGCCACCATTCTCCCTCTCATCTCAGCCCAACACCACCCTACACAGCCCATCTAAACCCACCTAGTGCCTAGCCATCGCCGGAGCCGTCCGATTTCGATCGAAGGGTCGAAAATCGGACAAAAACCCCCTCTAACCTACCCTCCCTTGCTATTTAAAGCAACCCTACCCTGCCTAATTGGGCAAACCCAGCCTCCCCTCGAAATCCGCGCCGCCGCCAGCCTCCCCAACCCGCAGCCGCCAGCTCCACCCCTCCAGCCGCCACCGCAGTCTGCTCCCCCCCACCTACTGGACATGTCCGCGGCCAACCCGGACATGTCCGGGCGACCGCAGCCTCCCGCTCCCCCGAGCCCGAGCTTCCCCGAGCTCCCATGGCCGCCTCGACCAAGCCGCCGGAGCGCCCCGCCTCACCTCGCCGCCGCCCGCCGTGGCCGCTGCAGCCTGGCCCCGCCGCCGCGCCCCTCCGACGACCCCGCCGCCGGCCGGTTTGCCTCGCCTCGCCACAGGTCGAGCCGTGCCCGCCTCTGCCCGCAGCTCCGCCCCCTCCATGGACGCCGCATCGGAGCTCGCCCAGCCGCACCTTTGCCCGGATCCGACGCCGGTCGGCCGGATCTGCACGCCGCCGCCTGGATCTGGCCTTCCACGTCGCCTCCGGCCGCCCGTCGTCGCCAGGTCTCGCCGCCTCCCTGCTTCGGCCTCGACTCAGGAGGACGAGCGCCTCGCCCGTTGACCCGCTCGCCGCTCCAGCGCCCTCGCATGGGCCAGCCGAAGCCGGCCCAGTCAGCCTCAGCCAGGCCACCGCATGGGCTAAGCCCACTATGGTGAGCGCGCCCCACCGCTATTCTTCGCCCTGGGCGACTCGTTGTTATTCTGCGCGCATCTGTTTTGCAGAAAAACCATTAAATTGCAATGCTAATAAATAAATAACCGTGCACCGGATCGAAATGTTTTATATATGTAAAATGCTTAGAAAAATGCATAGATTGTGAATATGTCGTTTTCATCCATGTTTAAAATGCCTAAGCTCGCTGTTGGCATCATTTGCATAATTGCCATCATTTTTGCATTGCCATATTTATTTATCCATGCATTGAAATTAATCCAACAATATATTAAAAATGTTCATATTATCGGCATCGCATTTTCATACATGACAAATGGTTCATTGTAATATTTGCATTTAACTTGCATTTATAATTGCTAAAAGGGGATTAGGCCATAAACTTGCATAATTAATTGTGACATATTTCCCTACATGAACCTATGCATATTATATGTGTTTTCGGGGTAGGAAAATCCATAGAAATTAACTGTGCATTTAGTTTTGTCATTGGAGGAAGTGTGAGTGCATGTCATTTTTGCCATGATGCCCTTTTGTCTATTTCGTGTGATTTAATCCATGCATGATATGAAATAATTTTGAACATGAGATATGCCCTTGAACATGTGTGCTAGGCCCTGGTATTTTTGGTTGTCATAGAAATGCATGTTTAGGTGTTGTTTTCTTGTTGCCAACATGCTATAAAAATCTGATGTTTTGAGGGTCCAAAATATTTCTAAGTCTGGAAATCTGTTATTTTGTTGCTGTGTTGCGATGTGATTTGCTAGTGTTCTAGGAGTCTTTTGGTGATGCCACCAAGGAGTCTTTTGTTAAGCATGTTATGCTCTTTCATGTTGTGCCATTAGTTTGCATAAATAGGTTTTGCATCATAATTATTTCTGTTGCTCAATATGTCAATCTGTTAAAACTGCTGCACATGCCCACTCTAATTTTTACTAAGTCTGAGAATCTGTTTTCTTCAATATGCCATGTTGTGTTGATGGTTGCCATGAATCTGAGCATAATTTGATGTTGCCCTAATGTAATGATTTGTAGTGCATCATGTCTACTACCATGCTGTTAATTTTCATGCCATTATATACCCTGTAGCATATAGTTTTACTGCTGTCAATATGCCTCCATGAAAATCTGCCATGCTAAAAACTGTTATTTTCACTAAGTCCTAATCTGCCATATTTTGTTGCCATGTTGTGAGCTTCGTACCATGTGATCCATGACTCTTTTGAGTATGATATGTGAAGTTGGAATGAAGTGTATGTTGTATGCTACTGCCCCATGCTTAGTTTGTGCATTTTAGAATCTTGTGGCTTGTTGTTTTCATGTGTGCAAAACGCTATGTTGCTGTTTTGGACAGATTTAATTAAAATCTTGCGTTGGTTGTTGTGGTTGAACCGTAGCTCCGTTTTGCACATGTTGCATATGAAACTTGCTTAGAATTTCATGTAGTTTCATAATATCTTGCTGCATCTATGATTTAACATGTTTGTGGTGGGTGTTTGCATGCATTTTGCATTCATGTCACGTGCATCTTGTGAATGTCATATCTTTTAAACCGTAGCTCCGTTTGAAACGTTCTATATATGTAAATCGACTAGAATGATGAGTAGAATCTCATGGTGCACTTTATTTCCCTGTTTAATAAATATAAAACATGATTAGTTCAGATCTGGACCAATTTCGAAATTAACATATGGGGTCGTTTCAGAAATGCTATATGTTGTTTCCGGCCTCATTTAAACTTGCCTTTATGTGTAGTTTACTTATGCTTCACCTCTTGCCATGTTTAACAATATTTAATATTGTCGTGTACCTAAACGAGAGTGAACGAAATATTCAAATGTGGAGTTTCGTCAATATGCAACTCGTTGCATATTGAGCTTCACTTAATGTGTAGTATTTGATTGTTGTGGTTGCCATGCCTTGCATATTTAAACCGGACATGCATCATATTTGTTGCGCATCATGTCATGCATTTGTTGTGATGTTCTCGTGTGTTGATTGTTGTTTCCGATTGCTTCTTCTCGATAGAGTTCCGAAACCGCTTCGGAGTGTGAGGATTCGTTCGTCTACGTTGGCTCGTCTTCTTCATGGATTCGTTCTTCTTCCAAGCGGGATCTCAGGCAAGATGATCATTTCCCTGGATACCATTACTATCATTGCCATGCTAGATGTCTCGTTTCTATCGTTGTCTCGCTACCTACCACTTGTATGTTAAGCCTCCTAAATTGTCATGAAAAGCCTCTAACCCCTCCACGTCCCAGCAAAACATTGTTTGGCTATGTTACCGCTTGCTCAGCCCTTCTTATAGCGTTGCTAGTTGCAGGTGCAAGCTGTTTCCATGTGCTAACATGGATGTTTTTGTTATATCACAATATTATTGCTATTTAATTTAATGCACATATATACTTGGTAAAGGGTGGAAGGCTTGGCCTTTTGCTCGGTGTTTTGTTCCACTCTTGCCGCCCTAGTTACTTGTGTACCGGTGTTATGTTCCATAAATGAGCGCTCCTTACATGCGCGGGGTTGTTATGGGGACCCCCTTGATTTTCGTTTTAGGATAAAACTTGTCTGGCAAGGCCCAACATTGGTACTACATTTGCCTAATAACTAATAAACCTGCATAGGGAGTAATTACCCCGAGGATCTTTAATCAACAACCCGGGCCAGTGCTCCTCATGAGTGTTGGTCCAAACTAGAGTCGTGTGCGGGGCCAACCCGGGGCAACTCGGGTGATGTCTATCAGGCCACTGTACGCTGCGCTCATCTGGTCGTGTCCTGAGAACGAGATACGCGGCTCCTATCGGGTTGTGTCGACACGCCGGGCGGTCTTGCTGGACTTGTTTTACCTTTCTCGAACGTCTTGTGCGAGGAATTCCGAAAATACTTCGGGCTATCTCGAGGTTGCGGTTTTCCAGTGGAATTGCCTAGGAAGATCACGAGGTTCGTGGTCGAGGTTATTCTCGTTGCGTGTGGTTAATTTGTGATGGATGAGTTGGAGCACCCCTGCAGGGTTAAATCTTTCGGAAAGCCGTGCCCGCGGTTATGTGGCAAACTTGGAAACTTTGTTTAACACCCGGTCATAGCAAACTTGAAGTAAACTCAAATAAAATACACCAACCGTGTGCGTAACCGTGACTGTCTCTTCTCGTGAATTTCTGATCCGGGAGAGAACACGGTGGGGTTATGTTTAACGTAAGTAGGTGTTCAGGATCTTTTAGAGATCATAACTAGTTTACGTCCGTTTATTCGACAATCATCCCCCTTTATTCTTGTACTCGTAAGTTAGCCACCCAAATAAATGCTTAGTCGCTTGCTGCAGCCTCACCACTTAACCTTACCTCACCCATTAAGCTTTAATAGTCTTGATACCCTTGGAAATGAGATTGCTGAGTCCCCGTGGCTCACAGATTACTACAACAACAGTTGCAGGTACAGGTAATGCGATGATATGACGTGAGCGCGATGCTTTGTTTGATTTGGAGTTCTTCTTCTTCTTCTTCTTCATCGATCTAGGATGGGTTCCAGGCGGCAGCCTGGGATAGCAAGGATGGATGTCATTTTATCGTTTGTTTTCGTCCGTAGTCGGACCCTGCTCTTCTGTATGATGTTTGTATTTGTTGCTGTATTGATGTGATGTTGATGTAGCTTGTGGCGAGTGTAAGCCAATTCCATATACTCACCTCTTCTGTACATGTACTTGTAATGATATCCATTCTTGCAACACGACGAGATGCGCTTCTATCCCTGTCGAGGCCCTCGTGCCAAAATAAGGATAGGATCGCATCTTGGGCGTGACAAGAACGCATTTCGATCACACGACACATGTGTATATGATGTAACCAGCAGAGAATCCCATCGTAATTTGCCGTGGTCTGCCCCATAGGGCTTTGCTTGTATATATATGCAGACGATACTTCATCATCAAAGTTACAATTGATCGCAAGATTATGCCAAATCAATCACAACAAGATCAGTTAGACTTAACTACCCTGATTCGGTCAGATTACAAAGGTTGAGATTGGAGCGTAATCGTGTCAACATCAACCTGGTGAGAGGCTTGGTGAATGCAGCTACGACTTGATCCACCGAAGAGACAAATCACACTTCTAGAGCTCACATGGCCACCTTCTCTCCCACAAAGTGAAAGTCAACCTCAATTTGTTTTGTGCAGGCACGAACACAGGGTTGACAGTGAGGCATGTAGCACTGAGGTTGCCACACCACAAAACACTGAAACAAACATTTTACCAGTGCCATGTACTCTGCGTCCGTAGATGAACGTGGTATTGTCCACTACTTGTGTGCACTCCATGAGAAACCGCAACAAAGCTGCCATTTGACCTCCTATCATCAACATAGCCTACCCAATCCGCATCCAGAAATACACTCAGCAAGGTTGACGACGAGCACCGGACGGTTAGCCTCGCAGACACAGCCCCCTTCACAAAACAAACAATTCTCTTCACAGCCTCCCAATGAACATCAGTGAGGCGAGACAAACACTGACGCATCAAGATTATAGTTTCCTAAAAGCAGTCAATATATACAAGAGTTACAATTCATAGATATCCGCATAATGCAACAGGTTCTACAGTACAAAATGGGAAGCTTAATAGCTTTTTTCATACTGTCTGGCTCACTTGAGGAGCTTATCAAAATTGGTAACAAGTAAAAGAAGTTTCTAGCGGTTGACTACGATTTTTGTTCATGGAGTATTGACTAGTGTTTAGCAGAGATCAGATATACAGTAAATAACATACTGCAACATGCATTTCCCTCATCAAATATTTCTTCATTATGGAAGATAGAAGTTTACAGATTTCCATCCTACAAAACTGGTCGGTAGAGATTATGCTAAAATAGATGACAATGGTGTCATCCGAGATGGTCACTACATATTCTTTCATCAGATTGTAAGAAAATATAGCACATACCAACATAAACCATACAACTCATAAAGCTTCAAGTGATCCAATCTAGCAAAAGTAATGGACACATATCATGGCTTCTGACTGAAGATATGAAGAGGAAGGGCATTTCGACATTACTACAAATAGTTTTGATCATTACAGAAAGCATGTAAATGCCCATCTACTACAAATACAATATATAAGGTGGGCAAAAACATTGCACAATTTCTTTTGTTAGCAAGGTTTGAATCAGAAAGTGGAATTTTTTTCAAAACTATGATGATTTTTATAGCAAATTCGGAAAATATACGACCGAATTCAAAAAAACCAAAACTATGACCCCGTCGGCCAGTTATTGGCCGAAGAGGCCCTTTTCGGCCAACCATTGGCCGAAGACCTCTCTTTGGTCTCCCATTGGCCGAAGACACGCAGAACGGGGCGGAAGATGCGCTGTCGGTTTGCTGGCGACCGAAGTGGGGCCTGTCGGCCAACCGCTGGCCGAAAAGGCTCTTCGGCCACCCACCGACCGAAGAGGTGCGGATAAGGACGCCGACGGCTTTCTTCTTCCTCTGGCTGGCTCCTTCTTGCTCTCTCTCTCTCGTAGCTCTCTGTTCTCGCCACCCCGCGCCGATCTCTTCCCTTGTCCACCCGTTTTCGTATCCAACCCACAGAAACAATAGATCGTAGCATTCCCCGCCTGCCTACGGTATTTTTTTTTGCTATGGAGTAGTTTTCTGTGCGTGAGGAGGAGGCATGGTGGGGTGGATGAGGTGTGGCTGGGGAGGAGGTGGTGGGGTGGAGGAGGTGCGGAGGCAGTGGTGGTGAGGAGGAGGTGCGGAGGCAGTGGTGGTGAGGAGGTGGTGAGGAGGAGTTGCGGTGGTGTTGTCCGGTGGTGCAAGTAGTCCGCGAGGTGGCCGGTGTCGCTGAGTTGAAGAGAGGAGGAAGAAGAAGGGGACACACGCGTCGAAGGTATAACAATGTCGTCATATTTTTTCTCTAAGTTGTACAGCTTAGTTAGTGCAGATAAGTCATTTTGCGTACTTGAAGTGTTAATTTGTCTGTGGTGTCATTTTAGCGGTTAGTTAGTGTAGCGGGTAATAATTTTGTTCGTTGTGATTAATGAGAAGATGAAAATGTCTGACAGGTGAAAATGTTCGAATCAGTAAATTTGACTGTTTACTATGGCCCTGGTAATGTTCGATACAATGAGTTGGGGGTTGATCTTAGCGAGTATAAAAATTGCGTCATGACACTTCCAGACCCGGACAGACTGGACATTAGACAGTTGAAGTACTGGTTGACTACTAGTTTTGGGCTGGATCCTGAAGTATGTTCTGTCAGTATTCATGCAGTGTGGACCAAATCCTGTAAAAATGTCAAGTGGGAGTTGATGCCGATAGATAGGAGCCAGCATTGGTTGACGTTGTTAAGTCGTTGCCGAGACCGAAGAATCCACCCATATGCCCTAGTGCAACCTGTGGCGAGGGAGGAGAATACCGTACAACTCCACGTGGGGTATGAACCCGGCCAGGGCAGTGAAGTGGCTAACGAGATTTGTTTATCCGGGTCACAGCCACGGAATGTGGATGGTAGCCAACCTGAGAAAGAGTCAGACTACGTGCCACACAATGTGTGTGGTCATGATACTGGGCAGAGTAGTCAGTCGATAATATTGGCGGAGGATCTGGATTCTGATGGAGATGAGGAAGAGGAGGAAATGCTGAGGGTGATGGAGGAAGAGGACGAGGATGGATTGGCGGAGGATCTGGATTCTGAAAATTCCGAGGATGAAGTGGAGGTACCGATTCCTTCTGCATGGGATCAGGACATATCCACCGGTCTTACGGTCAACGATGGGCATGAGGTTCCATGGCAGTATAACCTGAACCAAGTCCAGATAGGGGCTATGTTTGATACAAAGAAAAAAATTGAAGTATGCGGTGATCAAGTGGGCTATGTCTACGCAGAGGGTTTTCCGGACACATATTTCAAGTCCAACAAACTATACCATGAAATGTGTTGAAACAGGTTGTCCTGGGAAGGTGCACGGGCATGTCCCGAAGTATAACATCCACTGGGTTGTGACCGATGTCGTCCCACATAATTGTGTGAGAAAAAACCTTTTGGTGAATCATCCAAACCTGACTTCAACTCTCATTGCGCAACTCATGTATACTGAGATAGTGCAGAAGAAAGATATGGAAGCAAAACACATCCAGACAGCAGTGAAGGTCAGATGGAATTATGACATTCCTTATGGGAAGGCTTGGAGGGCTAAGCAGAAGGCTATGGAGGAAAGGTTTGGGACGTTCATCGACTCATATGATAATGTTGTCCGCCTCCTTGCCATACTGAAGAAGAGGAATCCCGGCACTTATGTTAACATACAACACTCTGTGCAGCGTTCAGAACCACGCCACTCTGTGCAGCGTTCAGAGCCACGCCACTCCGTGCAGCGTTCAGAGCCACGCCACTCCGTGCAGCGTTCAGAGCCACCTCCTTCACAACCAGGGAGCTCGTCCTGGCAGCAGCCACCTCCTTCACAACCAGGGAGCTCGTCCTGGCATCAGACACCTCCTTCACAACCAGGGAGCTCGTCCTGGCATCAGACACCTCCTTCACAACTAGGGAGCTCGTACTGGCATCATCAAATGGAACTAGGTAATACTACTTTGTACATTCTTTTAAACATTATAGTTTCGCTCATCAATTTCACATGTTTTACTATACTGCAGGCGGCAACCAGTCGCAACAGTTCATGCATTCAGTGCAGTCACCGATACTTAGTGGTGCTGGATGTGGATTAGAGGGCTACGGCGATGATGATGACGAAGCTGCAAACACTTATGACTTCTCTCAGACAGTGTTACACACTCCACCACCACCACCGACGCAGGAGACACAGACCGTGTCAGACGATGTTATCTACAGTCGTGGACACCGTGAGGCTCGCCCACCGCATCAACGCTTCTCGCCTCCCGGTCCTCGCCCGAGGAAGACCCAGATTCGTCGTCGTCCCCAGCAGTGATATGGTTATCTATGTATTACTCATTATCTATGTTACTTTCAGACTATCCTCATGTGTGAGTCATTATCTATGTATGAGACATGCTTCATGTATGTGTTACTATCGCACTTGCTTCTATCTAATCAGGAGACATATATCTACCTATGTATGCGAGAGACATATTACTATTAATTCGCATTGTTATTCCAGTTACATTTCCAAAGAGACTGCAACAGATAATTAAGATACAAGTACATCTGAATTAAATGGTACGGCTGAACTTAAAAAATACAGCTTACAAACTACATGAAGGCATCATCGTCATCCTCCGTCGATGCAGCACTCTTGCCCTTCGACGATGCGGTACTCTTGCCCTTCGACGATGCGGTACTCTTGCCCTTGGTGCTCGGCATGAAAAGATCATCTTCGTCCTCGCTGTCTTGGGTCCATAAATAAGTATGTTCTGCTGCAGCCTTTAGGAATGCTTCACCCTTATGTTGTTGCTTCTTCCACCTTCCATGCAACCTGAGAAGTTCTTTTCGTATCTCCTCAAAGGTCCTTGCAGGCCACCCGGACGTACTTAATGCGTGAGCCAACTCATTCAGTAAGGTGTCACTACTGAGGAGTTCGTCCCATGGAACTATCCTATTGTCTATCTCGAAATTGGCGGCTAACCTCAGAAGACATTTCGACATACTAGGGTGAAAACTACGATCGAAAGGATAACCGGACATCTTGACGAGACTACACTGGCCTGCTTACCCTCCTTAGTGTGGAGGGGGTTTTATAGGTTGAGAAGAGAAGATGGCGGGAGAGAATGGCGGGAGAGAAGGGCGGGAAAGAAAATGGCGGGAGAGAATGGCCGGAGAAAATGGCGGGAGAGAATGGCGGGAGAGAAGGGCGGGAAAGAAAATGGCGAGAGAAAATGGCGGGAGAGAATGGCCGGAGAAAATGGCGGGAGAGAATGGCGAGAGAGAAGGGCGGGAAAGAAAATGGTGGGAGAAAATGGCGGGAGAGAATGGCCGGAGAAAATGGCGGGAGAGAATGGCGGGAGAAAATGGCGGGGAGAATGGCGGGACAAAATGGAGGCAAATAACGGCGGGATAGAATGGCCGGAGAAAATATGGAGGGAAAAAGGTTGCGGGAAAGTATATATTTTTAATATATATGACGGGAATGGCTGTACAGGATTTATAAGTCACTTTTAACTATAAAAAAACTCTTCGGCCAATGGTTAACCGAAGATAGTATCTTTGGTCTTACATTCACGTGAAGATGAAACTCTTCGGCCACTGCCTGGCCGAAGAGCACTCTTCGGCCAACTATTAACCGAAGATACTATCTTCGGCCTGCCTCTGCCTGTCTTCGGCCAATGGGAAACCAAAGAGAGGTCTTCGGCCAATGGTTGGCTGAAAAGGGCCTCTTTGGCCAATAACTGGCCGACGGGGTCATAGTTTTGATTTTTTTTCAATTAGGTCGTATATTTTCCGAATTTGCTATAAAAATGTCATAGTTTTGAAAAAAAATCCAGAAAGTGTGCATCCGTGCATATTTTCCAAGTAAAATAAGAGTGTTAGAAGTCTCCATGCAAGGAATCGTTGCTCATTTACTCCGAAATTTCAAATGGCACATTATAAAGGTCACAGAGCAAACATATACACACACACACCGATGTATATCCTTCGTGCATGTTGCCGAATTGCACCCATGACCATGGCATCTTCGGCACCAATTCTTTCCTGGGTTTTTCTTCTTTGCCACCTCTGTACCGTCCTTCGGGTTCATATACGGAGTTCACAGCTACCTCATTTGGATTGTAAGATTGACCTCTCATCATTTTATATTTATATAAAAATGTTTCATGACTACTCTAGTCAAACTTGCGTACATGTCCTACCTACTGGCCAGCCTCCCCTCTCTTTGCAATTGCGCTGCAAACCAAATAATTCAATCGGTCAAGTTTGGATTTGTTATGACTTCTTAGAATGAACACCATTTTAGCATCACACAAACCTCCTTGTTCTTGTGCTCTTCAGAATCTTCAATGCCGTTCCTCTCTTTTAGAAGAGGATTCCTTGGCCGGACAGGGGGACTGGTTGTGGTCTGCACAATGTAATGCTACAACCAGCCATGGTTCATGAGAATCATTGTCAATACCCTGCAAGTCTACGTGGACTGTCTAATTCGTCGCTAGCATGGTACTCCCTTTGTAAACTAATATAAGACCTTTTAGATCACTAAGTACTAATTACAAAATGAGCAACTATATCTAGAATTTACCTCAAGCTGGCATACAAGGTCTTGGGAGGAGCAGTTATTGCCACCATTGGTGTATTTACATCCCCGTAACGGATACTGTAACAAACTTAAGAAGAATATACTAGGTTCTAGAATTCATATGCGGATATACCTCTGCTAGCGAATCAAATTTAATTACCATTGTATTTACAAGTATTAGCCACTGAATACCCAAAGTTTCTCATCGACTGAAAGACAAAATGCCAAGGGTCTGGGCAGGGCAACTAGCTAGCGGGAGAAGAGACGAATCCTCGAGTTAGTAGATACAGAGAGAAGCTTGACCAACAATGGCGCCGCTCGCTACTCACCCAATAATCTGACAAGCCTTCTACACCGGCTGCAAAAGTCCGAAGGAATTGGGAACAAATCGTCATCAGATACTGCTCCCTCCCAGCTTCTGTGGGGTGCGCAACCTGAATCAATGTTGAACAGGATGGGGGGATATCTGGGCCATACCTGAGGAAGAAATTGCAAGACGGTGGTGGAGTCGAAACCCACATCACACGATTCGTGGGAGGGGGCTGAGTTGATGTACTGTGAAAAAGGTGCCAGCTGCAGAAATAATGTCACATGAATAATGTGGACAAGATAGCTCATGTAGCGTGTGTTCATGTACAAAATCCGTGTTGCTGTCTCAATCTGAATCACCCAGTATTTTCGATTAAATCAGGATTCAATCAACATTTCTCTTCCCATAATACCCTCTATGATCAAAATTCATGAACAGGAAACTATTGCATATAAGAATTTGAACTGTACAGAATTCATGTACAGTATCTTTCATATCAGTCAACCATGCAAGAAACCATTTGTAACTGTCTCTAATTAAAATCTAGCATTTAGCATTCAAATATAAGTTTTTCATACAGGTAAAACTAATCATCTCAAAAGTGATAGTTAAAAACAAGTTTCGTCATTCTTCACATAAGCCAGACATTAAAGTAAGCAGATAAAAAAGGCAACTCATGAGTTACCATAGATTCATCGTTTATTCCATCTTTGTTGGGGACATACATTTTATAAAGCCAACTGCTTTCCTCCAAAGATCACTGGAAACTTAAAGTGATGGCTGTTGGATATTATGATCTTAAAGACTAAACTGTAGCCATTATGTTTTAATGATAAAGATAAAGCTTAAGTGCAAAATATCTGATGTGCTACAGTGACAAACAGTAGGGCGGTGCTACAGTGCCCACCTACTCTGATGAGCTGCCCCTGATCAGGGGCAGCTCATCAGCCAACTCATGGTGTGGGCCCCCCTGGTGCACAGTGCTATTCATAAAGATAAAGAAGAGAGTAGAGCAGCTGCGGCAGTGAGTTCTGGTGGCTGCTGCTCTAAGCTTATTCCTCTCTCTCTCTCTCTCTCTCTCTCATAAAACCACTAAAGGAAAGGGCTACTGATCAAGCCCAGTACTGGAGCACTGGGAAGGACCTCTCACAGCCATCAGATTGAGTTCTTGGTGGTGTTGAGCTAAGAAAGGAGATGGCAGGACCTGCAGATCAAGGTATGCTTATCTCCTAATCAAGGTTGTGGTTCAAACTTGTGCTAACAAGATCCTGGAGTATTCAACAATGGCACCAGAGCATGTAGCATCAAGTTTGAGCCCTATCTAGCTCAAGTTTTATGTATGATTTGTTCAAATCATGTTTGATCTGTTTGATCAAATTGATGTTTTAAAGGGCTCTTACTAATTATGTTTGAATTCAAGCTGTTTCTTATGTTTTATCATAGCTTGAATTCATTTGAGCCCTATAAAGATCAAGATCGGACTTGACCTGTTATGTATTAAGTTAAGAATCAAGCTGTACTTCCTATCTTGGCTTGATCAAATTCATTTAGCCCTATAATGGTTAAATTTCTAGCCCTAACAGATCAATTAATGGTCTAGGGTTCCAACTTCTTATGTTAACTAAAGGGGGCTGATGCATCTTATGCAAATCCCCAATTCTGGAAACCCTAGTATTAAAATTCCCCTCTGTTTTATGGCTTGTGGTTTCGATTCATGTTTGAAATCAAAGGGAAATAGACTGTTTATGCATGTGCACTTATGATTTCCTCCTTAACCGAAACCCTAATTAAAGTAAATTCATGATTCTTTGATGTTATTAATGTAGTGGTCTCGGTTAAGTACAATTAAGATGAGGATGATGTGATTTGAGGCAAATCCTAACGAAACCCCCAAATCGCAGAAACCCTAAGTTATGAAATTTTCTAAAATTAACGGAACCCTAATCCTAATGATGTGAATTAAAGGGCAGAAGGGTTTTACCTAAAGGGCTGGGGTGCGTCGCCGTCGTGCGCCGTCGCCGTGGCCACCTTCTTATGTTGACAGACGCGTTTGGGCTCGCGCCCGAACGGTCTGGCTCCTTGCTGCACCAGCCGGTGGCCGTCGCTCCCTCGCGCGTTTGTCACCATTGGAGGTCATCACCGCGCTGGATGTGACGTAGCACGCCATCGCCGCGGCGGGGACGCTTGCTCATGCGCGGCTGCTTCGCTGAAGTGTACCAGCAAGCACCACTCGACGGAGCTGCGCGCAGGCCAAAGCCGCACGCAACCCCGGCGAGAGGAGCTTACTGCTGCTGCCGTCTTCCTCCGTAGCGGCTGGTCTCACCGCCGCTCGTCGCTCTCCTCTCTCGCTCGCGCGGGTGGAAAGGAGAAGGGGATCGAGGAGGAGGGCGGATGGGATTAGGGTTTGGGGGAGCTGCGGGCTGCGGTTGTTTAGCTCGCAAAGGCCGGCTGGTCTGGCTGGGCTGGCAGGCCATTGTGGCCTAGGCCAGCCTGGGGCCAGAGGATCGAGGGGGAGCTGGCTGGCGTTTTCTGGCCAGCCCAGCAGCAACTTATTGGCCCAAGAAAAAAAAACACCTTATGATTTTGGGCAAATTTCTGTTAAGGGCAGAAATAATTTTAGGAAAAATGCAACGTATTTTTCCTAATATTGACTGAATTCTATGCAATAAAGTGAATATTTTTGGGCTAAATCTGATGCATAAATTATAATGTTTATTTTAGCAATTTATTTATTTGAATATTTTAATTCCCATATTATTTTATGCCATGCTAGAATTACTTATGCTGCAAATTAATTATGTTTAGTTATTTTCCATTATGGCTTTTTATTTTGATGATGAAAATTATTATGGTCATTATGGAATAATGTTTCCGTTGCGAAATAAAGATTAATGGATCCTCAAATAAAGTGTGGTTTTGTGCTTTGTCATTCTGACCAAAGTTGTTTGACAGGCATTTAAACCGCAAATTTTTGCTATGATCAAAATAGAGACAGTCATGGTATTATATTATCTTTAATGTTTTCTAAAGCAATTATGTTATGATTAATTATTTCAAGGCATTTTATTATGTCTTAAAGAATAATGATATTTTATCTAAGTTCATAATGTACTTCTCTAATCAGTTTCTTATTAGAGAGATTTAAGTTTTAATTTTAATATGGCCTCGATTAAATAGTATTTTTGAGCAATCAAATTAAGTTGGGGCTTTTGTACTCTTTATGAGCAATTATGTCAATTATGGTTATGGCCCTAAAATAACTAAAGGTTGTTGCTCAAGATATATAATGTGTTCTTTTGAATGAGGCCTTTTATGTTAATGATGTTCCCCACAATTTAATTAATGGTTGTTTTATCTTAAGTAATTAAGTGGCCTTTGATTTGAGCTATAATTATGTTTTGGGCATAAGGAAAACCTAATGTTGACTTTTCATGGTTATATTCAAACTAAACCATGTATTGTCATAACCAATTGCCCACTAAAGAAGTATTTTGTCCTTGAGCCATGCATATTTGATGACGCTATTTTATTAAATGTCTCTGACTAATGAAATGTGGTCTGTATTTACCATTCTGGCCAAAGCTGATTGGTGGGTACATGACTGCAGAATTTTATTTTTCTTGTCCACTTCTGACCAACGTTGATGTGGACTAGTTCAATAAAAGAAAGAATAAAGAGACATAATTTCAATTAAGTGTGGTTAGTATTTGTCATCCTGGCCAAAGCTGGTTGATGAATATCTGACTACAAATTTTTACTGTTCCTGCTCACTTCTGGCCAAAGCTGATGTGAGTTGGATCAGTAAAAGAAGTTTGAATAATAAGAGGCAATAAAGTGTGACTGGTATTTATTATTCTGGCAAAAGCTGATTAATAAATACTTGATCACAAATTTTTGGTGTTCTAGTACACTTCTGGCCAAAGCTGATGTGGATTAGACCAACAAAATTAAGTTTATGATCTGGGAAAGAATACTAATGCATAAGGCTTTCGGACGATTTGTAACAGGCCACAAATATTAAAGAACTTTTTGGAATTGAATAAAGGATCTAAACCAATTAATTGATTATTAAGTTGCTGTAAACTTATGCTTACAATTAACTTGTATGCTTCCGCAATTAAGTGCCTCTGATTAATGATGTGATTCATGGCTATATATACATATAAATTCATTAAGTTTTAGTTATAGCCATAAATCATCTGATTAATTCCCAGATCAATTAATTCTTGAAGCTATAAGCTTCTGTGATCATTATCATGATCATTAAGTTGTCTCCAATTAAGGTGGAAAGGAAAATTTTGATTGGAGACTTAATTTTATTTTGGGATGAGTTGTGGCACGTGAATTCATTCTGACCAAAGTTGATTGGATACATGTGCCATTCCCTAAAGATTAATGTTTACATGAGAAATTATGTTTTGCGTGATCACTGTAAAAGTTTGTGATCATACACTTTTATTATCCCTATTGCTAATGTTTTCAATTCAGTCATAAGTTCTTTGGCTGATTTAATGTTTTTCATGAGTAATGATTTAAGTTTACGAATATATCATTGTTTCATGAGGTCATGCATAATGAAAATTTAATGAGCTCCCATTAAAAAAGTTTTTTTAATCACTGAAGTATTGATAAGAATCCAATGGAGTCTTGTTTATTAATATCAGTTGGGAGCAGAACCCAGTAAAGATCTAGGGGTGTATGCCAGTAAGGATCTGGGGGGGGGGGGGGTAATTCCCTAGTTCAGTCATAATAAAGTTATTTCTGGCATTAATGATGTAGCTTGAAAAGCTACTTAAAATCTTATGAGATCATATTGATCATAAAATACTCAAGATTTAAGGCTTGAGTCATGATAAATTTACGGAGCCTTTGAGTTCACTTTATTATGTTATTCACAATAAAGTCTATAAAGTGGACTGGAATTAAGGTAAAAAAGAATTTGTATCCATAAGAAAATTGGATACTATAAGTATGATATTATTATGGCCTCATGGACCAGAATGTTTTGAGGTGAAGTTTTAAAGTTGGAATGGAGGTTAATGTTAAGGCTATTGGAAGTTTTCCATTAGCACTGTATAAAGTTCTTCATCTTCCATTCCTATAGTGTGATTCATGTTGTTGATTTTACCGACTTCTCCTCTAAAAGTGGAATATTCATTATGGAAGTTCATCGAAATGTTGAGCAATAACTCCGTCCACATTTCGAGGGGGAGCAACTGAACTTCCGAGGTATGTTGGTACGTTTAAATTTGTTTAAATTTAAATTCTACTTCTTACTTTCTGTTTTTTAAAGTAATGCTAAGAATTATGGAATTATGGCTAAGAATTTTGAATGAAAGTTGAGTTTTGTTAAGTACCACTTTTATTCAAATTTCTTAAGTTTCCATCTCTTAGGGGTATTGTTATTATTATTACCTCAGTGCATAATGATTATGGTTATTAGGAACAATTAAATTGTTCTCTTAATGTTAATGACATATGATTAGCCATTATGTTCCCACTGATGTTTATGCCATATCAAGTAAAAATAATAATAAAAAAATTACATAAGTTTATCTCCTAAGTGAGATAAAAGATTTAATTATGCTCCCCATAATGATCCTCCTAAAGAACCAAAGGAGGATAATGAAAATTATGATACTCTGAAACAGAGTATGATGTTGAAAAAAAAACTAAAGGGAGAGCAGTCAAATTATAAGGACTTAATGACAATTAAGAGCTCCACTGTTGACATTATTAAAGGAGCTATTCCTAACTCCCAGATCGCCAAGGTAATCCCTGACAAAAGTTCCTATTAAAGTTTAAGCAACACGTCTTGCTAAAGACTTGTTGAAAGAAATTTAATGCAAAATGGGAGTTTGAGGAAATAAATTATGAAAAGGTGACATATGGTCACCAAACTTAAGATTTTAGAGATGGAAATTTCATAAAGTTTTTCCTTTTGTATAATGAGGAATTAATTATGATGACTAGTAATGCAAAGCTCAACAAGAAATAAGTTTAGTGAGGAATTTATGATTGGTCAACATTATGTTGACAATAAGTAATAGGGATATTGCATAAGACCTGAGGTTTTTTTTTTCCTCGAGGTATTAAATTAATCTTAGGGATGTTCCTCATGTTTTAAAGATTCACTAAGATTCGTCCATAAAGGGGAGTATTAAGTTCATTCTAAAGGTTTATGTTTACTCCCTCAAGGGCAATAAGTTTTTTCTTATGTTGTCACTAATGCCTAAGTTATTATGTGCCCTTAATTTTTGATACTGGGATAACTGGCAGACATAAATCCAAGATTGGACCCCTGGAAAATTATTAAGAAGAGTTATGCCTTATTGGCATAAGCGCTAAAGTAATCATGTGTGTGATATATCACACTAAGGGATTGCATGCTCACACTTAAAATATAACGGTGACCACCAAGTTGTGGACCGCTAAGGTATTTGGCAAGGTGTGAATTTACGAAAGTTTTATCCACAAAAGGTTTCACCCTTGCGGGGGAGCCATATTGTGGAATGGCTCTACCCAATTTTCTTAAGGCATCGTTAAAAGATGCAAACTAATAAAGTTGTGGCATGTTTTTTTTATCCCCAAGCCTTTAAGATATGGATTCATGTCCCTGATCCATATAAATTTAAGAATAAGGAGTTTCCTTAAAGAAATTTATCCCGGAATTCATTATGTAAGAGTGCAGATTATTTGAGTAACATGTCAAAAGGTACCTGTCAGACCTGTGACATTGTGAAAGATTAATTCCAGAATCAAACATGTACAAGGTCTTGATGAATTAAGTTTCATGGCTCAACAAATAAGTATTAAACCTAAGGCATAAGTGTTGAGCATTACTTAAGTTTAATGTTTTGATGTTCAGTTCATAAGTGTAATGCTAAGATATTAAAGTTAAGCATCATATTTAAAGAAGCTTGCCTTTTAATGTTGCCGGCATAAAGATTAAATGGCAGCCTATTATTAAGGGACAATTATGATTCTGGAAACAAAGCATATTTCTCTTTTTTTCAAAAGCGCGCGCATAAGGATATGCATAAGGATATATGAAGAGAAACTGCACTCTTGGGACCATTGCAACACCATCTCCCCAAAAGGCTCATTTTGAGATCGAATGGGAACCATAGTCAGCAGTACTTAATTGACTATTGCAATCTATTGTCTTGGTGTATCATTTTATCAAGAAATGAGTCTGTAATGTCTGTAATGTTTACGTAAGGAATTATGTGAATAAAGTTAATGAATTATGTGAGTAAAGTTCATGGAGCTCCTAAGTTAAAGAAGTTCCATTTCGAGATGAGGTGGTATATTGTAGTAATTGGATTCTGTGGTACTAATTGGCCGTTGCAATCCTTTTATCTCGTATGCCATTTTCATCAAGAAGTGGGCTTATAAGTTTAGCCTTATGATCAAGGGGGAGAATGTTGGATATTATGATCTTAAAGACTAAACTGTAGCCATTATGTTTTAATGATAAAGATAAAGCTTAAGTGCAGAATATCTGATGTGCTACAGTGACAAACAGTAGGGCGGTGCTACAGTGCCCACCTACTCTGATGAGCTGCCCTGATCAGGGGCAGCTCATCAGCCAACTCATGGTGTGGCCCCCCCTGGTGCACAGTGCTATTCATAAAGATAAAGAAGAGAGTAGAGCAGCTACGGCAGTGAGTTCTGGTGGCTGCTGCTCTAAGCTTATTCTTCTCTCTCTCTCTCTCTCTCTCATAAAACCACTAAAGGAAAGGGCTACTAATCAAGCCCAATACTGGAGCACTGGGAAGGACCTCTCACAGCCATCAGATTGAGTTCTTGGTGGTGTTGAGCTAAGAAAGGAGATGGCAGGACCTGCAAATCAAGGTATGCTTATCTCCTAATCAAGGTTGTGGCTCAAACTTGTGCTAACAAGATCCTGGAGTATTCAACAATGGCAACCTCATCTCATGCGGCTATGTAAAAAGTAACTAGATAGAAGCTAACCCAGGACCCGCATGCTAAATTTAGCAAGACTGTATTGCTTTCTCCAACCCAACATAACTCATTTACCTCCAAAGATCTATCAGAACTGAAGGATAAGCAGTAGCTCATACCAGGTTGTTGTACTAAATTTTGCGGGACTTAGTTGCCCTCTCCAACACATCTACAATGATATCAGGCGAAGATCTTTTGAGTTGTACATACCCTTGACTTGCGATCACATCATTCATTCTATTCGAAGAGAGCATAAATTCAACGCGAGCATCTTTGAGGTTGCTGCAATTATGCTGGTCAGCTAGAGCTAATATGGTCGCCACGGTCTCAACATCAAGACTCTGGCATAGCATGCGTTCACATATCATCTTCATCCTTCCCATTGCATACTTATCTACAGCCACGAGTAAGTGTTTAACCATTTCTCTTTTGTCATCCTCCTCAAGATCGTCCATGGAAGGCATTGAATCCGTGTAGATGAAGTGAAGAAATGCCTTGAAAACAGCAGGCCGCATGTCGTCAATAGTTATGTCATGAGACCCTTTGACCCCCATCGGTCCGTAGAACTCTGCGTTGAAGACTGCCGATCGCATCGCAAGCAAAATCTTATGAGCAGAAAAAACTTCCCCTTGAACCTTGAAAGTCACGTCTGCTCCTATCTTCCCCTCTAGCAAGGTTGCAAGATTATCCGAAAGGTCAGAGGGCGGCACATGGATCTCAAGTGTTTCCTTGATAACACTGACTTCGCACTCGATCACGAGACAATCGTTACGCAGGTACACCGACTCCACTTCAGCGGTTGTCTTCATGAAGTTTGGTATGGCCCAAGACATTTTATGGTCGAACACTCATGGAGTTTTGCCGGAAAATATCGCAATTGACCGCCCACTAACCGGCTCCACAAGCATCAACTTGTATAGCACCTTCACCTTGGCGTTCTTGCTCAAGAGCCTGAGGAAGACGGAGATGTGACCTTCGCTATCCTCGTGTTCGCAACCGTCGGGGTAGTAGTGGAGGCACCACTTGTAGCCACCGATGGAGAATGCCGGAGAACGGAGGTATTTTCCTCTACCGAGGCCCTTGTGCAGGCTGTAGCCGGTGATCTCGAACGCGACCGTGGCCCACGCCGTCTCTGCTGTGGACCTCGACGGCACCCTCGCTATTGAACTCTCTGATGCTGCCATTGTGGGGGTTGGGAGGAGGACGGGGTTGGGGCGGGATTGGAACTCTCGATCAAGGTCGGCGGTGGGAAGGTGGCGTTGCCTCCGAGGGGGGACTGCGAAGCGGCGGCGCAACCGTGGTCAGATTGGGGAGACAAGGTTCAAGACGAGGGTTGGACGAGGGGAAATGTCTTTTTTTGTCAGGGAGAGGGGAAAATGGGTTACTTGTGCAGGTTGAGACGTTGAGTGACTTTGGATTATGTACTCAAATTTGTGTCAATTAGTAAAAATAGACAAAAATGGACTAAACTGCATCATGACTAAGCTAAACAGGTTTCTTTGGGTAAAATAAAGAACTTTTTTTAAGAAAAACTGGCACAATTTATTGCATATATTAGATCAGTTTTGCTAAATCACATCTAGATGAGATTTGATTATTTAAATCTAAGTTCATCATGCATCACAGGATTAATCGCTTCAAGATTCATGACAACTTTTGTCTTGTGCTCGGTAGTGTTTCTGTCTGGTGGGACCGTTTTGTTTATTGTCCCCCTAATGGGTTGGGTTTTGCATTTGTGTTCCTCTAGCACGGATTTTTATATGGGCCACGTGCATTATTTCCATATGTCGTTTGTGGGCTATGTTATTATTCTTGTGTAATATAGTCGGTTTTTCTTAACACTGTACGACGTAGATGTCCATATACTCACATACACTCACCCCCTATGAGCGCGCACACTCGTACCCTACCCTTATAAGCACCTCTGAGGTACTGGGCGGCATAATATCTTGAGATTAACGACGTCACCACAAGCGTCTTTGTAGTCGACGGGAACATCTCTTCTCACTGAATGAACATGGCCGGAAAGTGTAAAATAAATCCAGGGAAATGTGATCGTCGTCAAGGACTTGAACCCTGATGGACTGGTTCCACAACAAGAAACCTAACCATGTTAGATATTTGCAAAAGATCCCTTGTCCCCCTGCCTGGAGCGCAGTAGTCCTGATAGGGTGTCACGCGTAGCGAGAAGACTAGATGAGAGTGCACACGAAACGGTTACCTAGGTTCATGTCCTCACAGTGAAGGTAGTACTCCCTCCGTTTCTTTTTACTTCGCATATAAGATTTGTCTTAAGTCAAACTTCATAAAGTTTGACCAAATTTATATACAAAATTATCAACATCTACAATACTAGAGATATACAACATGAAAGTTAATTCAATAATGCATCTAATGATATCAATTTTATATTGTGATTGTTGATATTTTTTCCTACAATCTCAGTCAAACTTTACTACGTTTGACTTAAGACAAATCTTATATGCGAACTAAAAAGAAAAGGAGTACCCTACTCCTACTAGATTTATTAATGGCATACATGATGGGGTCACCAACCACCGGTAGGGACAAGGACCTGACATTTAGGGCCCACCTAAGGCCCACACTATTATTCAGAGACCCCTGGGTCACAAGTGCAACCGGATGCACACTACAAAGGATTCACTCAGACCGGATGCACGGACATCACTCGGATGGACGTCTACTCCCCAGTCGGCCAGACAAGATCACTCGGACACAGGAGACGCACGGACGGCGTGGAGCTGCAACGGTCGAGTAGTCTTCAATTAGACTTTAAGCATAGTTATGGCTACCGTTACCAGTAACTGCCATAGTCATGGCTGTGTTAAACGCCATTAACCGATGTACTTATTGTCATTAATGCCCGACGACGTGGTGGCTGAGAGGCTGCGGCGCACTCCTATATAAGCCGCCCTCTCCCTCCGTTGCAAGGGTTAAGCACTCATTGTAATCAGATACCCCCAGAGAAAACAAGCCTCAGGGCACGAGACATAGGGCTTTTACCTCCTCCGAGAGGGGCCTGAACTCGCTAAATCCGAGTGTTACACCTGCGCTGTAGCTAGGCTCTGCTCCCCATTCGTACCCCCAGTACTTACTGTCAGACTAGTAACCACGACAGTTGGCGCCCACCGTGGGGCTGAGCGTCTAGCGACTTAAGCAGTTCAGGTGAAATTCCATCATCACCATGTTAGTCGGCGGCGAGATCTGTTTCGGAGCTCTTAGCTTCATCGCCGATGACTCAGCGTGGCTCCCGGAGGCCCCACTGGACGTGGAGTCGTTGCCCATCCGTGGCGCGGTGCACTTCCGCGCATCTTCATTCGGAGTTCTCCTTCGACAGCCATCGGTTCCGTACCGAGTGGCTTCCGTCCTTCCCGCTGGATGTCGTCGCAAGCGTTCCGGACGCTCGAGGCTCCAACGCTGGATCAAACACGCGTAGGCCATCCAGGCCGCAGCAGAGCATGTGGTGGCTCTTGACCCTGACGAGCCCGCCCTATACCTCTTCGCAGAGCTCCACGAGGACTCTGTGAGCGAGTCCGAGTGCGAAAGCGTAGAGTCCACCGCTAAGGTTCTCATGACCGGCACAGAGCCGCGTGGCCCTCCGGGTTATTCTGGTACCCGTGACGGGCACGTGGGCACTTCACGCGGGAACAACAACGACGGTCATGGGAGCGACCGGTTGCCTCACCACGATCCTTATGTCCCGCAGGCTCTCACTCTGGAGCAGAGTGACGACCTCCGACGAATAAACGAACAAGCTCTGCACACTCTCGTCACCGGGACGACTCCTGAGGCCCTGGCCATGGAGTCGGCGCATTTGGCCACTCTGGCCGAACGAGACCGCCTAGAGCGGCTGCAGAGGGAGTTGGATGACCGCACTCGCCAAGAACCCAATTCTAGTCGGCACAAGCACCGGCTGTTCCCGAGTGATCAACCTCGGAAGTATCAAGTGCTGAACACTCCCCTGCAGAACCTGGCGGCGGCTACAAGGATCGCTGATTCCATTTAGCCCTCCAATTCCGCAGCCGGGGAAGGGATCCGACAGATCCAAGCGCTCCTGAAGACGGCCCTGTCACAGAATGCGACAGTGTCGCAGTACCGCGACCGCATCCACAGCGCATCAGTGCATGCCGAGACTGTCCAGTCGGCTCATAGCCCGCTGGGTTCAGGAAGACACCGAGCGTCGCCTTCTTCCAGAGATCATCACGGGGAGCGGAGACACGACCGAGTCATTTCGCCCCGGCGATACGATGATTATGATCGGACCCGAATGCCACCTCCGCGGGATGTCCCATACAGGCGCTAGCCCTATGGTGACAGGCGTTCTCTCGGGAATGATCGCAGGCCGAGTCCCTCATACCGTTCGGGTAACCTCCGGGACCCCCAGTTCAATGCGAGATCTGTCCTCGCTCAGAACTTGGTTGATAGAGGACGTGCCCTGAGGGAAGGCCTTGACGCTGATATTCCGAGTGGTTCCGCACCCTCCGGACCCGAGTGTTTCAGTCGTTACATTCGAGCAGCAGATATCTCGCACAACTTCAGGTTGGCGGCCGGCATCAGCAAGTTCACTGGCGAGTCGAAGCCAGAGATTTGGTTGGAGGACTACCGAGTGGCCGTTCAGATCGGCGGTGGCAATGACTGTGTGGCTATGAAGCATTTGCCATTGATGCTTGAGGGGTCGACCAGAGTGTGGCTCAACCAGTTGGCACCCGGCAGCATATACTGTTGGGATGATCTAGCCCGAGTCTTCATCAAAACTTTCGAGGGCACATACAAGCACCCGGGTGGATTGTCAGAACTACAACATTGCGTTCAGAAGCAGAATGAAACTCTCCGAGAGTACATCCAGTGAAGGACCACCCTTCATAACGCGGTGGAAAACGTCTCTGAACACCAGGCGATCTGCGCCTTCAAGGCTGGCATCAGATACCGTGAGTTGGCCCTGAAGTTCGGCCGCACTGAGATCTCTACTCTCTGTCGAGCGATGGAAATAGCCAACCGGTACACCAACGGCGAAGAGGAAGACCGACTGAGGAGCGGCAAGGGCCGCGCAGGAGATGCAAATCAGTCGGACAACAACAAGAACAAGAAGCAGAAGCGCAAAGCCGAAGCAGCCAACAATGCGGAGGCTGCAGCTCTAGCCGGCCAAAGCAAAGGCAAAGGCCCGCCGAAACAGAAGAAGGAGTGGGCCGGCAAAAATGAAAGCCGCCCCAAAAAATGACATCCTTGATCAGCCCTGCCAGATTCACACAAAGAAAGATGAAGAAGGCAACTTGATCCTGCCGAAGCATACCACTCGGGAATGCCGGCTACTCAAGCAAGAGATGCGTCAAGACCCCTCCGAGGGGAAGGATGAGGACGAGGACGACGATGGGGATAAAGGCACCTCTGGGTACCCTCATGTCGAGAAGGTTCTCATGATTTTTGCTGACGTTGAAAGCAAGAGTCGCCTCAAGGTGATTAACCAAGAGGTCAACATGGCAGTTCCGGCTGTCACCAAGCTCCTAGACTGGGCCCAGACCCCTGTCACCTTCGATCAGTGGGATCACCCAGCTCACATACCGACCCCCAAGCGGCAAGCGCTGGTGGTCGATCCTGCTGTTGGAGGAGTCCGACTGCGTAAAGTCCTCATGGACGGTGGCAGCGGGCTCAACATCATTTACGCCGTTACTCTGGAGGCGATGGGCATTCCGATGTCCCGACTGAGTAAGAGCAATATGCAGTTCCACGGGGTCATCCCTGGGAAAAAAGCAAAGTCACTCGGGCAAATTGCCCTCGACATCGTATTCAGCGGAGAAAAGAACCTCAGAAAAGAGAGGTTAACCTTTGAGGTGGTGGACTTCAAGAGTGCTTATCACGCCATCCTGGGTAGGCCCGCCTACGCGTGATTCATGGCCAGACCATGTTACGTGTATCTCAAGCTTAAGATGCCAGGCCCAAAGGGCGTGATCACCATCATAGGGAATCGGAAGATAGCTGAAGAGTGCTTGCAGAAAGGCTCTCAGATTGCTGACGAGCAGATGGCGTTGGCGGAGTTAGACGAGTACAAGAAGACGGTTGATTCGAGTGACCTGCTCAAGAGCAAGAAACCGACTGTGGAATCCGCTTTCCAGTCGGCTGGCGACTCGAAGCAGGTTCACATTCACCCGGAGGACCCGAACGCTGCCCCGACCAACATATCAACGATGCTCGACAGCAAATAGGAAAGCGAGCTCATCCAGTTCCTCCGTGAGAACTGGGACATCTTCACATGGAAACCCTCCGACATGCCGGGTGTTCCCAGGGGACTGGCTGAGCATTGTCTCAGAGTTGACCCGAAAGCGAAGCCTGTCAAAGAGCATCTCCTACGCTCCACTACGGAGAAACGCAAGGCAATTGGCGAGGAGATCGTGCGGCTCTTGGCCGCCAAGTTCATCCGTGAAATATACCACTCTGAGTCGCTCGCCAACGCCGTGTTAGTCCCCAAGAAAGATAAATCTCTCCGAATGTGTATTGACTTCAAACACATCAATCGGGCTTGCCCGAAGGACCACTTCCCTCTCCCCCGCATAGATCAGATTGTAGACTCTACTGCGGGGTGCGAGCGCCTATCGTTTCTGGATGCATAGTCCGGGTACCACCAAATCCGAATGTATGGTCTGGACGAAATAAAGACTGCATTCATCACCCCATTCGGGTGTTTTTGTTACACCACAATGCCATTCGGATTGAAAAATGCTGGCGCAACTTTCATGCACATGATCCAGAAATGTTTGCAGAAGCAGATCAGTCGGAATGTGGAGGCTTATATGGACAGCATCGTGGTCAAGTCAAGGAAGAGTTTCGACCTCCTGACTGACCTCGCCGAAACCTTCGCACGCTTACGCCAGTACGGCATCAAACTCAATCCGGTCAAATGTACTTTTGGAGTGCCTGCAGGCAAGTTACTCGGTTTCCTTGTTTCCGAACGAGGGATCGATGCTAACCCTGAGAAGATACGCACCATAATCCGAATGAAGCAACCGCAATGTCTGCATGATGTTCAAAAACTCACGGGTTGTCTGGCAGCCCTGAGCAAATTCATTTCACGACTCGGTGAGAAGGCCCTGCCGCTCTACCGACTCATGAAGAAATCAGAGAAGTTCGAGTGGACGACAGAAGCGCAGGCCACGTTCCAAGAACTCAAAGCCCTGCTTTCCAGCCAGCCGGTGCTTGCTGCTCCGGGCAGCCAAGAGCCCTTGCTCTTGTACATCGCGGCCACAGGCCAAGTTGTTAGCACTGTACTCACCGTGGAGCGCGAGGAGCAAGGCAAAACCTACAAGGTCTAGAGGCCAGTTTACTACATCTCTGAAGTTCTGACCCCTTCCAAGCAAAGATATCCACACTACCAGAAGCTGGTGTACGGGATTTACCTGACTGCGAAGAAGGTGGCTCATTACTTTCAAGAGCACTCGTTCACGGTGATAAGCGATGCCCCCCCTGTCGGAGATCCTGAACAACAAAGACGCCACGAGCCGAGTAGCCAAGTGGGCCATCGAACTCCTCCCTTTGGACATCAAGTTTGAAGCTAAGAAAGTTATCAAGTCGCAAGCTCTGGTAGACTTCCTAGCCGAGTGGATTGAACAGGAACAGCCAGCCCCGAGTGTCCCCGAACACTGGACTATGTTCTTCGATGGTTCCAAGATGTTGAATGGCTCGGGGGCTGGTGTCGTCCTAGTGTCCCCCAAAGGCGACAGGCTCAGCTATGTTCTTCAGATCCACTTTGACTCCTCGAACAATGAGGCAGAGTATGAAGCCCTCTTGCACGGGTTGCGTATGGTGATCTCCCTGGGAATCTGCCGACTGATGGTCTACGGCGACTCGGACCTAGTGGTGAACCAGGTGATGAAGGAGCGGGATATCCAGAGCCCAGCTATGACAGTCTACTGCAATGCCGTCCGAAAGCTGGAAAAGAACTTTGAAGGATTAGAGCTCCACCACATCCCGCGAATTAAAAACCAGGCGGCTGATGACTTAGCCAAGATTGGCTCCACTCGGAAAGCAGTCCCGAAGAATGTGTTCCTAGAGCACTTGCACTCGCCCACAATCAAGGAAGACCCTTTTGTGGAGGAGCCCCCGCAACAAGTCGGACCGTCGAATCCAACCGAAGTCAACATTCCAGCGGTGTTGGATCTGGTTCAAGAGGTGCTCGTCATCACTCTCGAGTGGACCGAGCCGTACCTTGCATATCTGCTCAGGCAGGAGCTCCCAAAAGATGAAGAAGAGGCCCGTCAGATCGTCCGCCGGTCAAAAGCCTTTACCGTCATGGGAGATCAACTTCACAAGAAGAGCGCCACTGGCGTCACTCAGCGTTGCATCACACCGGAGGAAGGGCAACAGATCCTGTAGGAGATTCATTCGGGAACTTGTGGTCACCATGCTTCGTCCCGGACCTTGGTCACCAAAGCCTTTCGGGTAGGTTTTTATTGGCCCAGAGCCAACGAAGTCGCTTGTGATATCGTTGACCACTGCGTTGGGTGTCAGTTTTATGCGAATCAGTCGCACAAGCCAGCGTCCGCGCTGAAGACAATCCCACTCGCGTGGCCGTTCGCAGTCTGGGGACTCGACATGGTCGGCCCGCTCCGGACCGGGGCCAGCGGGTTCACACATCTGTTGGTCGCAGTAGATAAGTTCACCAAGTGGATCGAAGCGAAGCCCATAAAGAAGTTAGACTCCTCGACTGCGATCAAGTTCACCAAGGAAATAGTCTTCCGGTTTGGAGTCCCTCACAGCATCATCACGGATAATGGGTCGAACTTCGACTCAGACGAATTCCGCGAATTCTATTATTCCCAGGGCACTCGGGTCGATTACGCCTCCGTGGCTCACTCGCAGTCGAATGGACAAGCAGAGCGGGCGAATGCACTGATACTCCAGGGGCTCAAGCCTCGTCTCATGCATGACCTGAATCATGCGGCAGGAGCCTGGGTCACCGAGCTGCCATCGGTCCTCTTGGGCTTGCGGACGACCCCAAACCGTTCCACGAAGCGGACTCCATTCTTCTTGGTGTACGGCTCGGAGGCCGTTCTTCCGAGTGATCTGCTCCACAACTCCCCCCGAGTGGATCTTTACTCGGAGGCGTTGGCAGAGGAAGCGTGTCAAGATGGCCTCGACCTGTTGGAGGAAGAGCGCGAGTTGGCTCTTGTCAGGACGACTGCATATCAGCAAGACCTGCGCCGCTACCACGATAGACACGTCAGGACCCTAGCTTAGTCATTTCTTGTCATTGCATAATCATCCATGCATCATGTTAAATTCAAAGAAATTTGAATTGAGGAAAATTTCCAAAGCCTTAGAAATATTTTAAAAATGATCAACATTAAAATCTTTTCGAATGAGCCCAAGAAAATGTTCCTGTTAATCTCTGAAAATATTGGCAAGAGGTAAAATTCAAACCAATATTTTTGGAATTTCAGAAATGACTATTTTGGGACTTTGAATTAAATCAATAATTATTTGAACTGGATTTATATCTACTATGTATAAAATATAAATCCAATAATCCTGAAAACCTGTGAGTGGCTTTGAATATATTGTATCAAGCCACATAAATCTTTTCAGAAGCTAATAAAATGATTTGATATTTAAATCAAATCAAAACAAACTTCAGAAAATAGAAAACAGAAAACAAAATAGAAAAAGACAGGAGAGAGAGAATTACCAGCCGGCCCAGCACTGTGCGGCCCATTTGGCCACAGTGCCAGTCGTCCTCCTCCTCTCGCCAGAAGGACGCCGAGCGCGTGCTCGCCGCGCGCACACACGGGCCCATGCCACCTCTTGCCTCCCTGGAGACGCCACGCACCCCCTGGACGTCCTCTCACTCTCTCCCGTGCCTATCCCCTCCTCTGTCGATCTCTCTCTCCCGAAGGCGAACGCCATCGTCGCCACCTTCGCCATTCACCGTGGCAACCAGCTCCCCCTCGCTTCCCCGACATGTCCCTGAGCTCCGCCATCTTCCCCGAGCCGTTCGACGCCGGGCGCACCGCAGCGCCGCCATCTTCATCGTCTTCAACCCGCGGCCGCCGAGATCGCCATCGCCGCACCGACGCCGTCCGACCTTCCCCGAGCTCGCTAAGACCACCGCTCGAACCACCGTGAGCTCCTGCCTCGGATCCCCCTCTCCTTTGCCTCATTGGACGCCGTAGCCATCGTCTCGCCCGCGACCGAACGTGCCACCGCCGAGCTTGTCGCCGGCGTAGCTCCGGTGATCAACGGCTCCCGTGTGCGTGTCCGTTGAGTTCGTAAGCTCGCGTAGATGCTTTAGGTGCCACGCACGCGTCGCCACGGCCACCGTAGCCCCGTTCCCGTGCACACCCGAGCTCCGGCCGCTGCCACGAGCTCGACTCCGGCGAGCTCACCGCACCCAAGCTCCTCCCACCTGCACCGTTCGACGCAGACGAGACTCCTCGTTCCGTAGATGGCCTCGGCCGTCAATTTGGTCGCCGGAGGGCGAAACCCGAGCATCGTCGCCATCTCTGGACGTCACCGACGACTAGCCGCGAGTCAACTCCGGCGAGTTGACTTCGGTTGACTGGGATTTGACTCCCCTCCAAGTCAATGACATGTGGGGCCAGTGCCCTAACTAAATTAGGATTAGGATTAAATTAGTGTTAATTAACTCTGTTAATTAGATGTGAGACTGACATGCGGGACCCACACGTCAGGTTTGACCTGGCACGGTCAGTTGACTTGCTGATGTCACAGTGATGCAATGCTGATGCAGTAAATCATTTTCTGGATTTAGATTAATTTAAAATAACCAGGAAATTCCAGAAAATGTTATAAACTTCAGAAAATCATAGAAAATCAACCGTAACTCCAAATGAAATAATTTATATATGAAAAATTATCAGAAAAATCCACAGAATCTGTTTATGCCATTTTCATGCATGTTTGAACAAGTTAAACTCACTGAATAGGACAAATGATGATTTGGGCAATTTATGAAATAACATTTGGAGTTGGAATTTGATCTTGTTTGAATTCCACTTCAATTAAAATGACCTACTGTTGCATTAGGTAAATTCAGAACCTTAACATGACATGTCATTCATGTGAATGTGCATCGCATTGATTGTGCTCCTTCTTTGCTAGTCGGTGTTGTTCCTTCTCGGTAACCGACGTTGTGATCGTTGACACTGATGAAGAGCAGTGCTATCTTCAGAAGTGCCAGGCAAGCATACCCCCATCGAGCATTCCGATACAATACCACTCTCTCGCTCTTGCTCTCTTTTATTGCATTAGGACAACAATGATTCAACTGTTACATGTGGCGGTAGTTGAACCCATTCCTCTGCATGACCTGTCTTTGCCACAGTAAATAGTAAAACCCACTAGCATGAGTAGGAGTTGTTTGAGCCATTATGTGCCTACTCGTTCATGCTTGCTTGTCCTGCCTGCTATGCTTAGAGTTGTGCCAGGTCTGATTCATCTGGGATGGATTGGAATGGTGGTGAACATGTCCTACTGTGTGAGAGCTAAGTGTGTGAACACGATTTGGTAAAGGTAGCGATGAGAGGCCATGTAGGAGTACATGGTGGGTTGTCTCATTGGGACCGTCCTCAGGAACAGAGTTCTGTGTTTGTGATCCAAGACAGTTACTACCACACATTGGGCTCCGGGCGCTCCAAGCTCTCTCGACTTATTAATCGCCTTGATCTCTGTCCAGGAGTCGCAACTAGTTTCTGGTGTTTGTAGGATATGTGTTGGTGGCCGCACGTAGCGCTGACCCTAGGGGTGGGCTATGTTGCGGTAGAGACACCGAGGCACGGTGTACCAAGTGACACCCGAACGGTGCTCTTGGGAACCCTGCACTCATCGTTTGGGGCCGTACTGGAAACTTCGGCTGGACTTCCTTGCGGAGTGGACTCAAATAGGCGATAAACCTGGACTAGAGTCTTGTGTGGTTAGTCAGGTTATGGCCGACACCCTCGCCAGGCTTCCGCTTGAAGGTTGCCGAGATACATGATGTGTACATGGTGGTAAGTGGTGAGAGCGTGTGTGAAGAAGTACACCCCTGCAGGGTAATGATCTATTCGAATAGCCGCATCCGCGGATATGGACTACTTGGAAGCTTATATTGTTCATAGACAAGTTCAAATGGATACCCTAAAATGCGCAAGATAAGCGTGAGTGCTATGGATGGCCTTCTCGTAGGGAGACGGGAGCGGATCCATAGTGGTGTATTGTTATGGTGAATATGTGGACTCATGTGCGCTTTCTCACCTCAAGGAAAATACTGGTAGTCGTAGTACAGGATAGCCACTGAGTCAAAGCTGGCTTGCTGCAGTTAAACTTCACAACCCCATTGTTGATACTGATTCATATGTAGATAGTTCTGATGTAAGTCTTGCTGAGTACCATTGTACTCACGGTTGCTTATCTATGTTTTTCCAGAGGAGATGTTAGTCTCACTAGTGCTTTCAACGACAAGTTCGATGTTGACCGATTAGCTTGGGAATCCCAGACAGAGGTCTAGTCCCTATGGAGGGTCTTGTAGATAGTCAGGCTTTCTAGCCTTCTTTCTTTTTAGCTGTCTGTACTCAGACAGGTTATGCTTCCGCTTGTTGCTTGTATGACTTGAATGTTGGGTCATGAGACCCATGGTTGTAATATCATGCTATGTATGGCTCCTTGGAGCCTCTTAAAGAAATACTTGAGTCGTAGAGTTATGTTGTGATGCCATGTTGTATCTACACATATCGAGCATATTATGTGTATGTATTGAAATGCTTTGGTATGTGTGGGATACGACACCTAGTTGTTTATTCTTGATAGCCTTCGTTATGGGGAAATGCCTCCTAGTGCTTCCATCCGGAACACTTGGATTGACTGGCATGTGTCCTTCTTTGCTCCTGTGTCTGTCCCAGCGGGGAAATGTCACGCGGTGTTTTACTGGAGTCCTTGTAGCTTGCTACGACTCGGTTACACTCGCTGCTGACCGACACGTGCATTGCTGGGTCATGTATGCCTGTCCCTGTAAGTTTGTGCCACCTTGGTTTACGACTAGTCATGTCGGCCCGGGTTCTCTGTCACATGGATGCTAGCAACACAATCATATACGTGAGCCAAAAGGCGCAAACGGTCCTGACCCAGGTAAAGGCGGCAGCCGTGGGTTACCGTGCGTGAGGCCGCAAAGGGACATGATGTGTTACATGCTAGACCGGTGTGACATAGGATCGGGGTCCTGACAACATTGGTATCAGAGCCTGACTGCTTGTAGGATTACCAAGCCAAACTGGTCGAAGTCGAGTCTAGAAATGCTTTAGTTATATAAGGGAATTGATTGTGGAAGGGAACGTAAGGCTCTTTTTACTCCTTATCCTTGTGTCATTCTGATTCTGAGTTGCCCTCTTTTTTCTACGGGGATTAAGAACCAGGCTTCTCATCTATCTATTAGGATGACGAGTTACTATGCTGCAGACTCATAGGAAAGGTGTTGTCCTCTCGGATCGATGTTTCCATAAGAATTCAGTTGTTGTGTGATACGTCTCCATCGTATCTACTTTTCCAAGCACTTTTGCTCTTGTTTTGGCACCTAATTTGCATGATTTGAATGGAACTAACCCGGATTGACGCTGTTTTCAGCAGAACTACCATGGTGTTGTTTTTTGTGCAGAAATAAAAGTTCTTGGAATTGGATAAAACTTTTTGGAGATTTTTTATGGAATAAATAAAAAATACTGGAACCAAGACCCACTGGAGGGGGGCCACCCAGTGCCCACGAGGCACCAGGGCGCGCCACCCCCCAGGCGAGCCCTGGTGGCTCGTGGGGCACACGTGGCTCTGCTGACCCTAATCTCTGGCCTATAAATTCCCAATTTTAGAGAAAAAAATAAGAGAGGAAGTTTTATTGCGTTTCATGATACGGAGCCGCCGCCACCTCCTGTTCTTCATCGGGAGGCCAGATCTGGAGTCCGTTTGGGGCTCCGGAGAGGGGGATCTTCCGGCATCGTCATTATCAACCATCCTTCATCACCAATTTCATGATGCTCACCACTGGGGGTGAGTAATTCCTTCGTATGCTTGCTAGACGGTGATGAGTTGGATGAGATTTAACATGTAATTGAGTTAGTTTTGTTAGGGCTTGATCCCTAGTATCCACTATGTTCTGAGATTGATGTTGCTATGACTTTGCTATGCTTAATGCTTGTCACTAGGGCCCGAGTGCCATGATTTCAGATCTGAACCCTTTATGTTTTCATGAATATATTTGTGTTCTTGATCCGATCTTGCAAGTTATACGCACCTGCTATGTGTTATGATCCGCATACCCCAAGGTGACAATAATTGGGATTCTTTTCGGTGATTGCCGTAGTTTGAGGAGTTCATGTATTCACTATGTGTTAATGCTTTGTTCCGGTTCTCTATTAAAAGGATGCCTTAATATCCCTTAGTTTCCTTATGGACCCCGCTGCCACGGGAGGGTAGGACAAAAGATGTCATGCAAGTTCTTATCGCAAGCACGTATGACTATATACGGAATACATGCCTACATTACATTGATGAATTGGAGCTAGTTCTGTGTCGCCCTAGGTTATGACTGTTACATGATGAATGTTATCCAACATAGTCACCGATCCAATGCCTACGAGTTTTTCACATATTGTGCTTTGCTAAGTTACTACTGTTGCTACTGCTGTCACAATTGCTACAAAACTACTGCTGCTACCGTTACTGCTACTGTTACTATTATTGCTGATGCTATCAAACTATCATACTACTGTGCTACTGATCACTCAGCTGCAGATATTTAGTCTCCAGGTGTGGTTGAATTGACAACTCAACTGCTAATACTTACAAATATTCTTTGGCTCCCCTTGTGTCGAATCAATAAATTTGGGTTGAATACTCTACCCTCGAAAATTGTGTCGAGCCCCTATACTTGTGGGTTATCAAGACCTTTTTCTGGCGCCGTTGCCGGGGAGCATAGTTTTATTTGCTGAGTCACTTGGGATTTATATCTGTTGATCACTATGAAGAATCTGAAAGACGCTAAGACCAAGATCGTTCCCTCTAAGACGAGGGGAGGTAAGGAACTGCCATCTAGCTCTGCACTTGATTCACCTTCTGTTTTGAGTAAGCTTGCAACACCACCACATGCTATTAATTCTGATATGTTGCAAGTTATTGATGATACCACTTCTGCTATGAATGATACTCATGATGATGCTAGTACTAGGCTTGATAATGCTGTGCCACTTGGTGAATTTCTTGTTGAAAAACTTGCTAAAGCTAAAGAAATTGAAAATGTTGAAACTCTTGAGAATTATGATTCACCTATTATGCCTAGCTCTCCTACTAGAGTTGAAACACCTGATGAACATTGCTTTGATAGGGAGACGGCTAGAACCATTCTTGCTTGTAATGATAGACATGAAGTTATAAAACTGCTTGCTGAAATGAAAGAAAATCTATGAGGAAGAGAATGAAATATGATTCTAAGTTTGTCACCTCTCCCATATTTGTTACTGATAAGGATTATGAATTCTCTGTCGATCCTGAGTTAATTACTTTGGTTAAATTTGATCCTTTTCATGGTTATGAAACTGAAACAGTTGTGGAACATCTTACTAAATTAAATGATATAGCCACCCTATTTGCTCATGAGAAAAAAATTCTCTATTACTATATTCTTAAGTTGTTTCCTTTCTCATTAAAGGGTGATGCTAAAGAATGGTATAATACTCTTGCTCCTGGTTGTGTGTGTAGTCCCCAGGATATGATTTATTACTTCTTCGAAAAATATTTTCCTGCTCATAAGAAACAAGCTGCTTTACAGGAAATATTTAACTTTGTGCAAATTGAAGAAGAGAATCTCCCTCAAGCTTGGGGGAGGCTTGTCCAATTACTTAATGCTTTGCCTGATCATCCTCTTAAGAAAAATGAAATACTTGATATATTCTATAATGGACTAACCGATGCTTCTAGGGACTACCTAGATAGTTGTGCGAGTTGTGTTTTCAGGGAACGGACTATTGAACAAGTTGAGGAATTATTGAATAATATATTGAATAATGATAATGATTCGACACTTCCTGAACCGCCGCCCAAACCCACTCCGAAGAAGAGGGGTATTTTATATCTCAGTCCTAAAGATATGCAAGAAGCAAAGAAATGTATGAAGGAAAAAGGTATTAAAGCTGAAGATGTTAAGAATCTACCACCTATTGAAGAAATACATGGTCTTGATTGACTTGTTATTTAGAATTGCTAATGATGTTAAATCTGTGAGTAAACATGCATCTATGGTTCAAACTCAATTAGAACAAGTTGCTAAATCTCAAAGTGAATTGCTCAATGAAATGAATAACAATATGAATGATCATGCTGTTAGAGTAATGACTAGAGGAGGTAGAATGACTCAGGAGCGACTTTATCCCGAAGGTCACCCAAAAAGAATTGAACAAGACTCTTAAAGAATTAATGTTGATGCACCTAGTCCATCTAAAAAGAAAAAGAAAAAGAAAAATGATAGGACTTTGCATACTTCTAGTGAGCCCGAGGTAGAAAAACCCTTGGAGGATAGTAATGATGTTTCTATTTTTGATGCTGAAACACAATCTGGTAATGAACAACCACCCGATGATAATAATAATGATGATGCTCATGTGGATACCCAACCAGATAATGATAAAGAACCGGATAATGATGTTGAAATAGAACCTGCTATTGATCTTGATAACCCACCTTCTAAAAATAAACGTTATGATAAAAGAGACTTCGTTGCTAGAAAACATGGTAAAGAAAGAGAACCATGGGTTCAAAAACCCATGCCCTTTCCTCCTAAACCATCTAAGAAAAAGGATGAGGAAGAATTTGAGCGCTTTGCTGAAATGCTTAGGCCAGTCTTTTTGCGCACTCGTTTAACTGATATTTTAAAGATGGCCCCTTATGCTAAATATATGAAAGACATTGTCACAAATAAAAGAAAGATACCTGAAGCTGAAATTTGCACCATGCTTGCAAATTATTCTTTTAAGGATGGAGTACCTAAGAAACTAGGAGATCCAGGAATATCAACTATACCATGCTCCATTAAAAGAAATTATGTCAAAACTGCCTTGTGTGATTTAGAAGCCGGTGTTAGTGTTATGCCTTTCTCTTTATATAAAAGACTTGATTTGAATAAACTCACTCCCACTGAAATATCATTACAAATGGCTGACAAATCAACTGCCATACCTATCGGTGTTTGTGAGGATGTGCTCGTTGTAGTTGCAAATATTATTATTCTAACAGACTTTGTTATACTTGATATGCCCGAGGATGACAACATGTCGATTATCCTTGGTAGACCATTTTTGAATACTGCAGGGGCTGTTAGTGATTGCAACAAAAGCAAGGTCACTTTTCATATCAATGGTAATGAACATACGGTGCACTTTCCGAAGAAACAATTTCAAGTGAACGGTATTCGTGTTATTGGAAAGACTCCGACAATTACTATTGGAAGTTTTCAACTCCCTCTTCCTACTGTTAAAAGCAAATATGAAACTCTTATTATCGGGGAGATGCATATCCCCGTTGAGGTAACCTAGTGTTTTACGAAGATTCTTCGGTTTCATGTTACTCGAAAATGGTTTGTTAATAAGACTTGATCAACCTTATTAATGGATTCTTTTTGAGGGGCATGTGGTCGATGAATTTTGTAAGCACAACCTTCTGTACCCACTTTTTATTTTCTGTTATTTTTAGTTAAATAAAATAAAATGCCATGATTATCCTGTTTCCTGATTTATCCGTTCAATAAAAAATGGCCCAGAAATAAAAGTGCTCAGAATGCAATAAAATTTTGATATGAATTTTTATATAATATTTAAGAATTTTTGGCACTGGAATCATACCAGGGGGGGTTCCCCAGGTGTCCATGAGGCACCAGGGCGCGCCACCCCCCCGGCGCGCCCAGGTGGCTCATGGGCCCCACAGGGACCCCCTCACTTATCCCTTCAGCCCACTTCGTCTCTTACCTCTAGAAAAAATTCCTGGTAGCTCTCTCTCTCGTGTTCTTGCTCACAAACCTGAAATTTTTGATCTCTTTGCTCGGAGCTCCGTTTCCGAAACTGTTTTGGGAGATTGCTCCTTGGTATGTGACTCCTCCATTGCTCCAATTAGCTTTTGCTCTAGTGGATTATATTTTGCATAACTAGCTGCTCTTGGTGCTACTGAAAATGAGCTTGCATGTTGAATTCTTTGAGTTCCAAGTAGTTTGAATGCTTGATATAGCCTCTAGACATCCATATGAGTAGTTGCTATCAATCTTGTGAAGTTTTATTGATATCATTTTGTGGCCCAAATTTTTTCAGAAAATTGTTCTTAGGAAAATTAATATCTTCCGGAGGAGTTCTTCGAAGCGAAACGCCAAGGGAGTCCTTGGGGACTCCTCGGACAGCGACCTCAACATCACGCGTTGGACGGAGGTCCGGCCATGCGAATGGCCGCACAATGCCTTCATGAATGAAGCCGGATTCTACCAAGAGTTCGCGCAATTCGTTGCAAATGCTGGACTGACTGACTTCCTCGCAGATGAGTGTGACCAGCACCACATCCTTACAAATTCCTTTATGCAAAAATTTCATTTTCTGAGTAGGCTCGAACCCCCTAAGGTGCGCTTTGATTTATATGCTGAACATTATCAGATACCACTAGCTGAATTTTGTGAGATATGTTTGATTCCCTTTGATGGGGAAATCAGAGAGCCTCGACTGGAGGAGTTTGAGGGTTTCCTCCACACTTTAACTGTGGGAGAGGAAAGGGGTGTGTCGAAAGCCCGAGCCAGTAGCTTGCAATTTCCCTCTGTTCACTACTTTGCTTTATTCATAGGGAAATGCTGGACTGCTAGGGAGCAGGGTAGTGCGCTATGTGCACCTGACTTTGCCATTTTACGCCGCACATTGCATAATGATAACACTTATAACCTGGGAGCCATCATTGCACGCCGCTTGCACACTAATAGGACTAGGAAAAAAAATTCATGGTGGTATTTATGCTACTCGCTTAGCGAGACGTTTTAATGTTAACATACGCCCTCATGATTACTTGTTGCCCAGAGTTTACTTAGATCACCAGTCCATGAGGGACCACCACTTTCTTGATGCTCCTGAACCTCCTCACCACATTCGTTATAACTTGGTTTTTAGTGAGGATACTCATGATATTATTCCGTTGCCTGCACCTGCTTTGTTTGATTCTCATGCCAGGAACGAATATACTGTTATGCCACCGGACATAGTTGCTTACCGGAACGCACTGGCAGCGGCAGAGGAGGAGGCCCAGGATTGGGACGCTTGGGTGCCGCCTCCTCAGGAGTTTCATATGGGACCGGATGGCTGCTACGAATGGCCGTAGACCAAGCTAGGCAAAAGCCTAAGCTTGGGGAGTACGTATCTCTCACCGACATTACATTCATGCTCACACATTTCATTCCAGTTGTCGGTGTTCATACTTTTTCATTGTATAATCCATGCTAGTTTTATTTTCTCGCTTTCTTATAGTGTGTTCGAAAAACTTGAGAAAATCCAAAAACATTTCTCGCTTTTTTTCGGTTTTTCTTTCTAGTTTAATTAGTTGTAGTTTCGTAGTAGTAAAAGAAAACCCAAAAAGATTTCCTGTTTCTTCTTTTACTTGTTGGGAGCTTTCCTGTGTAAATACTTTTTCTCATTTTTCATTTTCTTCTTTATTCGTTTTCTTTAGAAAAACTAAAAACTCCAAAAAATATTTCAGTGTGTTTCTCTGAAATTCTTTTCTTTTGTTGAGTCATTGTAAGGAGAAGACCACGATGAAAACGTTGAGTGGCTCTCATATGCATTGTTGTTAATCTAACAAAGAGCCCATTTTACCTTGTCTTCTCCTTTGAATAAAATGCTTGCAGATCCCTGCTTAGTCCACGGAACACTTGCACTATTTTTATTTTCATATCATTCGGTCATGCAAGTGAAAGGCAATAATGACGATGATTTGATGAAGTGACTGTGGCAAGGAAAAGCGGGTATGAACTCAACTTGTTCTTTGTTTTTGTAAATATGTTTAACTCAGTATCCATGATTCAGCATGTTATGATTAAACATGTTTATGATGACAATTAGAGATTATAGTTGCTCATGCCATGCTTAAGTAGCTAGGAGTGGATAATGATTTATCTTGAGTGTCAACATGCATTAAAATGATTGTGATGTAGTATGATGATATGGTATCCTCCTCTGAATGTTTCAAGTGGCTTGACTTGGCACATGTTCATGCATGTAGTTGATTCAAAACCAACATAGCCTTCACGATATTTATGTTCATGGTGCTTATATCCTACTCATGCTAGTATTCAATGTTGATTATTCATAATGCATGATTATGACCGTTTTCGCTCTCTAGCTGGTCGCTTCTCAACCTATTTGCTAGCTTTCGCCTGTACTAAGCGGGAATGCTGCTTGTGCATCAAAACCTTTAAACCAAAGTTATTCCAGATGAGTCCACTATATCTACCTATATGCGGTATTACTCTGCCGTTCTAAGTAAATTTGCATGTGCCACCTCTAAATATTCAAATGAACATCTGTTTTGTGTACCCGTACCGCCCATGGAGCGACAGGGGGCGGTCATGATCTTCCAAGCTAAGCGGGTTATTCTCATGATGAGTGTTTATCCACTTGTCCTTGCACGAGAGGGGCTGGTAATCGGGATGCCCAGTCCCATAATTAAAATTGCAAAATAATAAAACAAACTCCCCCAGAAAGTTGTTGGTATGGAGGGCACCCGAGGATTCGGCTAGCCATGTCTTGTGTTTGTTGGTGGAGGGGGAGTAAACTTTACTTTAACGCTTGGGAACCGCCGCTAATGTGTTTAGCATGGAAGATATTGAAAACTCTCAGTCGTGACGTTGACAGGAAAGGCATACCTCCCAAAATTTTATTTATCTCTGATTTAAGCTTTGAGCTCTGGCACCTCTGCAAATCCATGCTTCCCTCTGCGAAGGGCCTATCTATTTACTTTTATGTTATTTTAATTTTATTGTTGAGTCATCATCTTCTCAAATAAGCACCAGTCCTGAGAGCACTATTGTCATTCTCATGCATTGTGAATAGTTAATGTTGTGTGCATCATGACTGGATCTCTTCTACCATGAATTACAATGTTTAGTCGCTGCTTGAAGTTTGGAGGTGCTCTGCATTTATGTTTTGCGGTCTCAGAAAGGGCTAGCGAGATACCATGTTGTCATATTATATCATGATCATTTTGACAAAGTGTTGGCATTTGAGATGTCTTATTATTGCTCGCTAGTTGATTATGCCATTGATATGAGTGAATATAATTTCTAAGAGTTATCATTTGCATGGTTAGTTATAATCTTTGCTGAAAACATGGGTACTATTTAAGCATATATATAGATACAAGAACAAAAGAGTTTGAAAAAGTTTTTCTTTATCACTTTCAGTTTGTCAACTGAATTGCTTGAGGACAAGCAATGAGTTAAGCTTGGGGGAGTTGATACGTCTCCATTGTATCTACTTTTCCAAACACTTTTGCTCTTGTTTTGGCCCCTAATTTGCATGATTTGAATGGAACTAACCCGGACTGACGTTGTTTTCAGTAGAACTACCATGGTGTTGTTTTTTGTGCAGAAATAAAAGTTCTTGGAATTGGATGAAACTTTTTGGAGATTTTTTATGGAATAAATAAAAAATACTGGAACCAAGACCCACTGGAGGGGGGCCACCCAGTGCCCACGAGGCACCAGGGCGCGCCACCCCCCCAGGCGCGCCCTGGTGGCTCATGGGGCCCACGTGGCTCCGCTGACCCTAATCTCTGGCCTATAAATTCACAATTCCAGATAAAAAAATAAGAGAGGAAGTTTTATTGCGTTTCACGATACAGAGCTGCCGCCACCTCCTGTTCTTCATCGGGAGGCCAGATCTGGAGTCCGTTTGGGGCTCCGGAGAGGGGGATCTTTCGGCATCGTCATCATCAACCATCCTTCATCACCAATTTCGTGATGCTCACCACCGGGAGTGAGTAATTCCTTCGTAGGCTTGCTGGACGGTGATGAGTTGGATGAGATTTATCATGTAATCGAGTTAGTTTTGTTAGGGCTTGATCCCTAGTATCCACTATGTTCTGAGATTGATGTTGCTATGACTTTGCTATGCTTAATGCTTGTCACTAGGGCCCGAGTGCCATGATTTCAGATCTGAACCCTTCATGTTTTCATGAATATATTTGTGTTCTTGATCCGATCTTGCAAGTTATACGCACCTGCTATGTGTTATGATCCGTATACCCCAAGGTGACAATAATTGGGATTCTTTCCGGTGATTGCTGTAGTTTGAGGAGTTCATGTATTCACTATGTGTTAATGCTTTGTTCCGGTTCTCTATTAAAAGGAGGCCTTAATATCCCTTAGTTTCCTTATGGACCCCGCTGCCATGGGAGGGTAGGACAAAAGATGTCATGCAAGTTCTTATCGCAAGAACGTATGACTATATACGGAATACATGCCTACATTACATTGATGAATTGGAGCTAGTTCTGTGTCGCCCTAGGTTATGACTGTTACATGATGAATGTTATCCAACATAGTCACCGATCCAATGCCTACGAGTTTTTCACATATTGTTCTTTGCTAAGTTACTACTGTTGCTACTGCTATCAGAATTGCTACAAAACTACTGCTGCTACCGTTACTGCTACTGTTACTATTATTGCTGCTGCTATCAAACTATCATACTACTGTGCTACTGATCACTGAGCTGCAGATATTTAGTCTCCAGGTGTGGTTGAATTGACAACTCAACTGCTAATACTTGCAAATATTCTTTGGCTCCCCTTGTGTCGAATCAATAAATTTGGGTTGAATACTCTACCCTCGAAAACTGTTGCGATCCCCTATACTTGTGGGTTATCATTGTGTAGTCAGTTGTCTTGCAGGTTGTCTCATTTTTCATGCCCGTACAGCCGTTATGCTGTCCGAGTTTTCCCAGGTTTCTAAATAATCTGATGCATTTACAACCTCTTTTCTCCTCGTTCCCGATGTCTTTTGCGCCAGACTAACCACACTAACGTTGTGTTGAGGTATTCCATTACCTTGACATAATTGTTGAAGTTTTCAGAAAACTAGGATATCTCAGAGAACCACCCAGAGGTTCAGCCTTTGTGTTGTATCCCCAGTGTGATAATTTTGGCCATCAATTTCAAAAGCATCTGGTGATGTTATTTAGTTAGTAGGTATTCTATTTCTGGGTTCTTGGACCCAAGATTTGATCTGCTTACACCTGTTGATAGTGTTTGCTCGTTCCTTAGGATATTAGTAACCTTTGTGATAGTCTTCGAGGTCTGTGGTATTTCATTCTTCCAATACCATGAACCAGCCATGGCAGATGTTCTCCTTGAACGAAAAGATCACAATGAGAGTGCTTCTGATGAGTTCTCCATTCCATAATTGTGACCTTGCCAATCCTACTTTTCAGCATGGGTTATCCGGAAAAAATATGTTGAGTCTTGTTCGACATGCTAATCTATGCATCCACAACTCAGAGAAATCATATGTTCCTTTTGAGTTGTCCCTCTTCAGCCGTATTCCGACCATTGTCTATCAATTGATAGTCAGGAGTAATTGTGCATTCATGTTCATCGATGCCTATTATTTCTGTGGTCCATCAAGTCATTATATTTCGGAATGACTAGGGGAAACAAACTCCAGCACCTCATCTATTTCTTGGATTGGGTCAAAGCAATTGTATTCCGCAGATCAAGAGGACAATCTAGCTTCAAATATGTTCTACCTTGGAGTGTTACCATCTTTATGTCAAGAATGTCATGGGAATCGCACATCATCTTGTGGATTCTTGATTCAGTGATACTTCTCGCCATCATTTATTTCTCGATCCCCGTATTGTGTAACCGGAATACCGACAAGTGAACCATGATGTGTGACTTCAATACTCCTAGCAACCCCGTTGCTTGGTAGCTAATGGACAATAATTTCATTCTTAGTGTGATGGTTATTGAATCACCATGCTACGAGTGATCGTGCTACCTAGTCTATTTTTCCTGGTGCACTCTTCGATCGATGAGTTAGGATTGTGTTAATCCCTTGCTCTCTTGGTCGTTTTGTCTTGCCCTGAAAAGCAAGAATGTTCTCGAGCCTAGTAACATATCGGTGGTTCATGATTTTTTGAATATTTTCTTGGAAGTGTCGCCAGGTTGTCCCCTGATCGTTATGTTGAGTTTGTGATCAAGTTGGTTTTCTTCTAAACCACCCCTTCTCCAAGAATCTGTGTTGGATACCCCTGAACTAGTTGGATAAGTTAAACAAAAACTTGGAGAGTTGGAAGATAAAAGCTTTATCTGACTTAGTTCATTTCGAAGGGATATCTCTTGTGAGCGTGTTGAAGAAAGATGATATCTTCATCGATTGATCTCTGTGATCAATTGCTGGATCTATTATCTTACCCAAGCTTTGATTTGAGTATGGGCTATCGTCAAATCAAAATCAGAACCAACGATTTTTGTAATGTTGTCTTACTCGTGGTTGTTCCTCGAGTATCCACCATTATATTCTTTTGGGTCTGACCAATGCTATCACCGTGTTCACTTAATTGCGGAATTCCATCTATATGGAAACCTAGATGAATTGTTGTTGAGCCCATCGGCAACATTTTTATCTTCTCCATGATTCATGTTGAACATTAAACTAGTGTTGGAAACTTGTGTAAGCATTTTCTTTGTGCCCCGTTCATGAAGAATATGCTTGGATGAGAGAAGTGACTTCCTCTAATTCACGTGCATTCGATGCAAGTTGCCGCCTTGAATTCGAGAAAGCTTGTTTGGTTTCCCCTGGAATCATCCCAATTCAGTCATGCATGTGCGAAGTATTCTATGGTCTGATAGACTGATCATCTCCACTCCATATGTATTTCCTAGCACACCAAGCCACTGATTAACTTGTTCAAGGAGAAGGAGTTCTTTCTTAAGAGCTAACCCGGGCTTATACGAGGACTTCGTTATCCTTGATGATGGTTCCCAACCAGAACCCGGTAGTGTTTTGTTGTAAGACCTCTACGTGATCACGTTTGTCTGGGACAGTGTGTTCACATGTGTCTCGCATCCAGCTCATGTCTGGGAGCTTGCTTCCGTAGTTCATTTCTTGAGAATCTTGCAACGTCATCTCGTCGATTTGTGTTGCAAACTTTCTTTTCAGACATGCTGAGTCTAAAGCATCTTGTCACCGACCAGGTCTGAATCTCAGGCAGATATGATGGTTGGAACATTTCCCAAGAATTATAATATTGGTCTCTCTCTAACCCGGTGGTGTGATGTTGTGGCTAACACACCTAGCCGGAAGACCTATTATTATATTATCTTGTACCAGTAACATTAGCCACTTCCCCATGAGGATTTCGTATGACTTATTCCAGAAGTTATTCCTTATGGATTCTTTGTGTTCCCGAAGTCTGACCTTTACTTGATGTTCTAGATACCAAACAGTTCCTATACTTGGGTTACGCTAGTACATCAAGGAGAACGTTAGAAGCGGAGTGCTAAATGTCTCTCGGTCGATCATCCAGATTTTGATTCCTTGGCCCAGTCAAGGTGAAATCTGAGAAAGTGTTGTCTTCCTTTGCATCTGCATCCTCCATCACTATTCATCATGGTAGTATGAAGTGTTGCCAAGTTCTTCACATAGATGTTGGTTAAACCCTGATGAATATGGATATGATCAAGTTCTTGAGAGCACGCTCAGACACTGGGTTATATCCTCAGTATCAATTGGAATGTGCCTTTCGATTGCCGAGTTGTCTTATAACTTTAGTTTCCTTTCCAAACTGAGTATGCCATTTCTTAGAACTCTTTCAAACGATCGTTTGTGAATTGCCTTGGGCTGGTATAGAGAGTTTCAATGATCTCAGTATCAAAAGTAATTCTTTTTGCCACTTAAGGAAATAATTCTACGAGTCGCCTCCCCTAAGGTGTCACGTTCTAGTATTAAGGGCAACTAACTCCTCGCTACTTTGAAACCATGCTCCATCTTACCTAAGCATGGAATTCTTGCCTACCAAATTGAACCTTCGTCATCTGTTCTTTACATCACCCTGATGTTGTTTTGTGTCCCAGCTCAAGAGATGTTTCTACGTCTCATTCCATGAGTTGATCGTGAGTTGCTCGATTTTCGAGAAGATCGATTCCGTAGGGTTTCTTTCGTCATCGTGTCGGGTGAAGTTCTTGAAGGCAAAGACGTCAAGATCAAAACAATGCAACAGATCAACATCCTCGGGAATTGCAACCTGGATCATGAAGACTGTGTCAGTTCCGTGTCCCCTTCCTCTTACCCTACGCTTGAATCTCGGGACGAGATTCTTGTTTAGTGGGGGTGAGCTATCACAGCCCTAGCTTAGTCATTGCTTGTCATTGCATAATCATCCATGCATCATGTTAAATTCAAAGAAATTTGAATTGAGGAAAATTTCCAAAGCCTCAGAAATATTTTAAAAATGATCAACATTAAAATCTTTTCGAATGAGCCCAAGAAAATGTTCCTGTTAATCTCTGAAAATATTGGCAAGAGGTAAAATTCAAACCAATTTTTTTGGAATTTCAGAAATGATTATTTTGGGACTTTGAATTAAATCAATAATTATTTGAACTGGATTTATATCTACTATATATAAAATATAAATCCAATAATCCTGAAAACCTGTGAGTGCCTTTGAATATATTGTATCAAGCCACATAAATCTTTTCAGAAGCTAATAAAATGATTTGTTATTTAAATCAAATCAAAACAAACTTCAGAAAATAGAAAATAGAAAACAAAATAGAAAAAGACAGGAGAGAGAGAGTTACGAGCCGGCCCAGCACTGCGCGGCCCATCTGGCCACAGTGCCAGTCGTCCTCCTCCTCTCGCCAGAAGGACGCCGAGCGCGTGCTCGCCGCGTGCACACACGCGCCCATGCCACCTCCTGCCTCCCTGCTTGCTCCCCGGCTCCCTGGAGACGCCAGGCAGCCCCTGGACGTCCTCTCACTATCTCCTGTGCCTATCCCCTCACTGTCGATCTCTCTCTCCCGAAGCCGAACGTCATCGCCGCCACCGTCGCCGTTCATCGTGGCAACCGACTCCCCCTCGCTTCCCCCGAGCTCCGCCATCATCCCCTACACCGTCTTTCCTGAGCCGTTCGACGCCGAGCGCGTGCTCGCCGCGCGCACACACGCGCCCATGCCACCTCCTGCCTCCCTGGTTGCTCCCCGGCTCCCTGGAGACGCCACGCACCCCTAGATGTCCTCTCACTCTCTCCCGTGCCAATCCCCTCCTCTGTCGATCTCTCTCTCCCGAAGCCGAACGCCATCGTCGCCACCGTCACCGTTCACCGTGGCAACCAGCTCCCCCTCGCTTCCCAGACATGTCCCCGAGCTCCGCCATCGTCCCCTACACCGTCTTCCCGAGCCGTTCGACGCCGGCCGCACCGCAGCGCCGCCATCTTCATCGTCTTCAACCTGCGGCCGTCGAGATCGCCATCGCCGCACGGACGCCGTCCGACCTTCCCCGAGCTCGCTAAGACCACCGCTCGAACCACCGTGAGCTCCTGCCTCGGATCCCCCTCTCCTTTGCCTCGTTGCACGCCGTAGCCGTTGTCTCGCCCGTGACCAAACGCACCCCCGCCGAGCTCGTCGCCGGCGTAGCTCCGGTGATCAACAGCTCCCGTGCGCATGTTCGTTGAGTTCGTAAGCTCGCGTAGATGCTTTAGGTGCCGCGCACGCGTCGCCACGGCCACCGTAGCCCCATTCCCGTGCACACCCGAGCTCTGGCCGCCGCCACGAGCTCGACTCTGGCGAGCTCACCGCACCCCAGCTCCTCCCACCTGCACCGTTCGACGCGGACGAGACTCCTCGTTCCGTAGATGGCCTCGGCAGTCAATTTGGTCGCCGGAGGGCGAAACCCGAGCATTGCCGCCGTCTCTGGACGTCGCCGGTGACTAGCCGCGAGTCAACTCCGACGAGTTGACTCCGGTTGACCAGGATTTGACTCCCCTCTGAGTCAATGACATGTGGGCCCAGTGCCGTAACTAAATTAGGATTAGGATTAAATTAGTGTTAATTAACTCTGTTAATTAGATGTGAGACGGACATGCGGGACCCACACGTCAGGTTTGACCTGGCACGGTCAGTTGACCTACTGATGTCACAGTGACGCAATGCTGATGCAGTAAATCATTTTCTGGATTTAGATTAATTTAAAATAACCAGGAAATTCCAAAAAATGTTATAAACTTCAGAAAATCATAGAAAATCAACCATAACTCCAAATGAAATAATTTATATATGAAAAATTATCAGAAAAATCCACAGAATCTGTTTATGCCACTTTCATGCATGTTTGAACAAGTTAACTTCACTGAATAGGACAAATGATGATTTGGGCAATTTATGAAATAACATTTGGAGTTGGAATTTGATCTTGTTTGAATTCCACTTCAATTAAAATGACCTACTATTGCATTAGGTAAATTCAGCACCTTAACATGACATGTCATTCATGTGAATGTGCATCGCATTGATTGTGCTCCTTCTTTGCTAGTCGGTGTTGTTCCTTCTCGGTAACCGACATTGTGATCGTTGACACTGATGAAGAGCAGTGCTATCTTCAGAAGTGCCAGGCAAGCATACCCCCATCGAGCATTCCGATACAATACCACTCTCTCGCTCTTGCTCTCTTTTATTGCATTAGGACAACAATGATTCAACTGTTACATGTTGCGGTAGTTGAACCCATTCCTCTGCATGACCTGTCTTTGCCACAGTAAATAGTAAAACCCACTAGCATGAGTAGGAGTTGTTTGAGCCATGATGTGCCTACTCGTTCATGCTTGCTTGTCCTGCCTGCTATGCTTAGAGTTGTGTCAGGTCTGATGCATCTGGGATGGATTGGAATGGTGGTGAACATGTCCTACTGTGTGAGAGCTAAGTGTGTGAACACGATTTGGTAAAGGTAGCGATGAGAGGCCATGTAAGAGTACATGGTGGGTTGTCTCATTGGGACCGTCCTCAGGAACTGAGTTCTGTGTTTGTGATCCAAGATAGTTACTACCACACATTGGGCTCTGGGCGCTCCAAGCTCTCTCGACTTATTAATCGCCTTGATCTCTGTCCAGGAGTCACAACTAGTTTCTGGTGTTTGTAGGATATGTGTTGGTGGCCGTGCGTAGCGCTGACCCTAGGGGTGGGCTATGTTGCAGTAGAGACACCGAGGCACGGTGTACCAAGTGACACCCGAACGGTGCTCTTGGGAACCCTGCACTCATCGTTTGGGGCCGTACTGGAAACTTCGGCCGGACTTCCTTGCAGAGTGGACTCAAATAGGTGATAAACCTGGACTAGAGTCTTGTGTGGTTAGTCAGGTCGTGGCCGACACCCTCGCCAGGCTTCCGCTTGAAGGTTGCCGAGATACATGATGTGTACATGGTGGTAAGTGGTGAGAGCGTGTGTGAAGAAGTACACCCCTGCAGGGTAATGATCTATTCGAATAGCCGCGTCCGCGGATATGGACTACTTGGAAGCTTACATTTTTCATAGACAAGTTGAAATGGATACCCTAAAATGCGCAAGATAAGCGTGAGTGCTATGGATGGCCTTCTCGTAGGGAGACGGGAGCAGATCCATAGTGGTGTATTGTTATGGTGAATATGTGGACTCGTGTGCGCTTTCTCACCTCAAGGAAAATACTGGTAGTCGTAGTACATGATAGCCACTGAGTCAAAGCTGGCTTGCTGCAGTTAAACTCCACAACCCCATTGTTGATACTGATGCATATGTAGATAGTTCTGATGTAAGTCTTGCTGAGTACCTTTGTACTCATGGTTGCTTATCTATGTTTTTGCAGAGGAGATATTAGTCTCACTAGTGCTTTCAACGACAAGTTCGATGTTGACCGATTAGCTTGGGAATCCCAGACAGAGGTTTGGTCCCTATGGAGGGTCTTGTAGATAGTCAGGCTTTCTAGCCTTCTTTCTTTTTAGCTGTCTGTACTCAGACATGTTATGCTTCCGCTTGTTGCTTGTATGACTTGAATGTTGGGTCATGAGACCCATGGTTGTAATATCATGCTATGTATGGCTCCTTGGAGCCTCTTAAAGAAATACTTGAGTTGTAGAGTTATGTTGTGATGCCATGTTGTATCTACACATATCGAGCATATTGTGTGTATGTATTGAAATGCTTTGGTATGTGTGGGATCCGACACCTAGTTGTTTATTCTTGGTAGCCTTCCTTATGGGGAAATGCCTCCTAGTGCTTCCATCTGGAACACATGGATTGACTGGCATGTGTCCTTCTTTGCTCCTGTGTCTGTCCCTACGGGGAAATGTCACGCGGTGTTTTACTGGAGTCCTTGTAGCTTGCTACGACTCGGTTACACTCGCTGCTGACCGACACGTGCATTGCTGGGTCATGTATGCCTGTCCCTGTAAGTTTGTGCCACCTTGGTTTACGGCTAGTCATGCCGGCCCAGGTTCTCTGTCACATGGATGCTAGCGACACAATCATATACGTGAGCCAAAATGCGCAAACGGTCCCAGCCCAGGTAAAGGCGGCAGCCGTGGGTTACCGTGCGTGAGGCCGCAAAGGGATATGATGTGTTAGATGCTAGACTGGTGTGACATAGGATCGGGGTCCTGACAACGCGCTTTCCAGGAAGGCAACCTGGTCCTCCGACTGGACCAGCAGAAGCCTCACAAGCTGGTACCGCCGTGGCAAGGACCCTTCGAGATATCAAAAGTGCTGAATAATGGAGCCTACCAGCTCTACAACTTCACCAAGAGTGAGGAAGAGCCCCGAGCTTGGAACGCAAATCTGCTCCGCAGATTCTTTACTTAGAATAAATTTCTCCCCATTGTTATAATGTTCCAAATGAAATTAGATGAATAAAAGTCTTACTTTTCCTGTATTTCGTCTAATTTGGACCAACACCATGTTTTCACTCCGGTGACTAACAACATTCGGAATCTAACAACACGCCCCCAGTGGGTGCACGGGCTTAGCCGCGAACCAGATTTCGCCTAAGTTAAAAACTATCCGAGTGCGGACACGCTCCACACTCGGGGACTTAGCCGCGAACCAGATTTTGCCTAAGTTAAAAACTATCTGAGTACGGACACGCTCCACACTCGGGGACTTAGCTGCGAACCAGCCTTCGCCTAAGTTAAAAACTATCCGAGTGCGGACACGCTCCACACTCGGGGACTTAGCTGCGAACCAGCCTTCACCTAAGTTAAAAACTATCTGAGTGCGGACACGCTCCACACTCGAGGGCTTTGCGGCGAACCAGCCTTCGCCTAAGTTATAAACTATCCGAGTGCGGACATGCTCCACACTCGGGGTCTTAGCCGCGAACCAGATTTTGCCTAAGTTAAAAACTATCTGAGTGCAGACACGCTCCACACTCGGGGGCTTAGCTGCGAACCAGCCTTTGCCTAAGTTAAAAACTATCCGAGTGCGGACACGCTCCACACTCGGGGGCTTAGCTGCGAACCAGCCTTCGCCTAAGTTAAAAACTATCCAAGTGCGAACACGCTCCACACTCGGGGGCTTAGCTGTGAACCAGCCTTCGCCTAAGTTAAAAACTATCCGAGTGCGAACACGCTCCACACTCGGGGGCTTAGCTGCGAACCAATTTTCGCCTAAGTTAGAAACTATCCGAGTGTGGACACGCTCCACACCCGGGGGCTTATCTGCGAACCAACCTTCGCCTAAGTTAAAAAACCATCCGAGTGCAGACATGTTCCACACTCGGGGGCTTAGCTGCGAACCAGCTTTCGCCTAAGTTAAAAAAAATATTAACATTGGCAAATGGTATAAGCATTCAAGCATTCGAGTAAAGTCCGATCCGTTCGAGTTTCTCCTAGCAAAAAGCGAAGTACGCGAGCCCAAGGCTCGTTAAAGTTTCTCGGTTACAGCAACCACTCGGCATTCCGAGGCAAATCAGGACTCAAATGTTTTTTACTCCGCTGCAGGAGGATTGGCCGGCTCAACGAAGGTGTCCAGGTCGATGCCGTCTGCAATCTGGGTCGCGGCCTCAATGAACGTCTCCATGAAGTCCTCAAACTTGAGCTTCTTCTTGTGGGCGACCTTCAGCGACTTCAGCTTCTCCTCGTCCACAACTTTGCAGTGAACGCGGACGAGTGCGAGAGCCACGTCAGCCCCGCAGCGAGCTACAGACTTCTTCCAGGCTTGCACATGGCTTGGGATATCCTTCAGCCGAGTCATCATGGACTCCACGTCATTCTGAAGCTCTTCGCCGGGGAGTAGTTCTTGATCGATCTTAGACAGGGCCGACCTCAGTTGGATAATGTACCCCACGACGCTTTCGAGGCGCTCCTCCAGACGGAGAATGGCCATGGCGGCACTGTCCTTGAGGATCTATCTGGAAGGGTCTAGGTCCTTCTCCACTCGATCCGTGTCTAGCTCAAAGTTATAACAGAATTCTATCAAAGGAAAATGGCTTGAGTCAGGAAAAGTGGAAGACTCTAGAGCAAACGGATGAAACCCACTCGGCAGCGCGGCTTACCTTCAAGTTTTTTGCCCATGTCTTCACCAAACTCTTGGATGTATTGCTCCAGCTCGCCCTTCTTCTCAAGGAGCTTAGTGATCTGGTTGTTCAACTTCTTCTTCTCCTCTTTGAAGATGTTTGCCTGGGTGCTGTGCTTCACCTCCCACTCGGCGTTGGACTTCTTAAGCTCAGAAACTTCATTCTTGGCTGTCTCGGTGGCGGCCTTCAGGGTCTCGATCTCCTTCTCAAGCTTGCCGACCGAAGCCAGCTTCTCTTCGGCAGCCTTGGTCTTGCTCCTGGCCTCCTTCTGCGCCAGCACCAGCTCCTTGTCCTTGTCCTCCAAGGCCTGCTTCATGGTGTCTAAAGAAATATAAGTCCTCAGCCTCATTACAAGTTGAGCATTCTCACCACGGACATCTGAAGAAGCAATTGACTCGGATCAAAAGAAAAACACGATTCGGTTAATGGTCAAACAACGGGGCTTACCTCCAAGAGCGTTCTTCTCCTTCTCAAGGCAATTGCTCCTGTGCTTTTCCGCATCCAAGTCCACTCTGAGCTGCACCACCTCCTTCTCCAAGTCGGCGTAGCGGGTTCCCAGCTCGCAGGCCCTTTGTCACAAAACAAAGAAGTTGTCAGTCGGATGAAGGAACAAGCTTGACCAGTATCAGACCCTGAAGTACCCTCTTACAACCGAGTCAGCAATGAAGAAGATCGAAGACAACAACACACTGGTCTTCATCATCGACCTCAAGGCAGACAAGCTCGATCAGCTCGAAGCTTACTAGTTTGTCAAGCTTCCCACTTGGCCCGCCGAGTGAGGAAGGACACTCCGAGTGTCATACAAAAAAACTCTAAGACTGTCGCCGACTGCTCCCAGTCGGCGGTAGCTTCGGGGACTACACCCAGTGGGTGCACTCAGCGTGCCCCCACTGGAAAGTGACTTGTGTTGAGCTAAAAAAAGCTTATGTGCGGGTTCTGTAAGACTCCCACCGATTGCCCGCAATCGATAGCAGTCTCGGGGACTACACCCAGTGGGTGCACTCAGCATGCCCCCACCGGAGAAAACACACTCGGTTAAGACCCCGGTTGACCCGAGTGGAAATTTCGACAGTTGACAGTACAGAGTTCTAAGACTCCGGCCGACTGTTTCCAGTCAACGGGAGCCTCGGGGACTACACCCAGTGGGTGCACTCAGCGTACCCCCACTGGAGAAAGACGAACACCCAGTGGGTGTGCCCCGCGCAAACCCACTGACAGAAGTTCAGTTTCAAATTCAAAACAAACACTTCGAAGAAACACTTACAATGGTACTTACACGGACGTTGGTCCTCAGAGCCTCGCTGGCGTCGTACGCTTCCCTCAGCCGACTGTTCATCACCTCCACCTGGATCAAGGCTTCCTTACTCGCTCCCACCTGGTCCTCGGGGACCCTGTGCAAGGCGAAAGCAGTGGCAGGAGCCGAGTGGGGCATGGGTGTGGGCTCAGGGGGCGGCGCAGTGAGCACCAACGAAGAGCTGGCCTGCGCCGGAGGACTTGGACAGACGGGCTTCTTGGCAGCCTTAGCAGGAGAAACCCGGGTCTTCTGGCCGAGCGAAGCTTCCCGCATCACGATGTCCGCTCGAGTCGGCGCCCCCTTGTTGGCCTCCGGGTGCAGCAAGTTGGCTTGGTCATCTTCGTCCAGATGGATGACCTCAGTCGGGGCTGCGCGAACATTTGGGGGATAACGTCAGGTCGCAAACCACTCGGACAAGATCCAAAACAGACATCAGTCGGCGAGATCATACCTTTGGAAGTAGCAGCGTCGGCAGCATCACACTCCGCCCGGCCTCCCTTAGGAGCATTTGGATCCAATGAAGTGGTCGACGTCTCATTACTGCGAAGCAGAAGATCACTCGGCACGTCAGACAAATGAAAGTCACATGGAATGGAGGTTGGCTCTCGGATACTCACGTCGAAGCCAATGGCACCGTCACCTTGATCCTTGGCACCGCCGCCTTACGTGGCTTGCTGGAGATCTGCTTCTGCTGCTTGAGCTGTTTCTCCACCGAGTCGACGGCTTCCGCCCGCAGGCACTTCGCTCCGCGCGAAGAAGCCGAAGCAGTCGGCCTCGGATCACTCGGCACTCTGGCACCCCTCGCCCTGGCGCTCGGGTTGTTCTTTTCCTTGGTGCGGCGTTCTCGAGGAATGACTTCGGACGGAAAAGACTCCGCCTCCTCGCCCTCCTCAGTGTCACTCTTGTCTTCATCACTTTCCTCTTCCTCCTCCTCCTCGCTTCCCCCTTCTTCCTCATCACTATAGTCCGAGTGCTGATGCTCCGTGTCACTCGTCACATCTGCCGGTGATCGGTTGACTGACGGAATGTTGGAGATCATCTGCGGGAAGCTCTGAAAGGGAGGAAAACATAAAGTCAAGATCCAGAAACACAAGGAAGGGCTGGTCCACAATCCGACTGACCCAAAACGTTCTTACCTCAACCGGCTGGATGTTCTTCTCATACGGAGGCACCCTCCTGGCGCCGCGCGGATTGTCCCGAGCCGAAGTGATGGCCTTGATCTTGCTGGCCAGGGCGTCGTCGGTCAGCTCCTCCGGGCGCACTCGGGTGTCATCACCCAGACCTTCATACATCCACATGGGATGTGCCCTGGCCTGCAGCGGCTGGATCCTCCGAATCAAGAAGGTTTCCAGCAGGTCCATCCCATTGACCCCAGCGTTCACGGCTCCGACCATGGCGACGGTCAAGATCCCGACATCCACCTTCTCTTCTTTACTCACCTCCAAAGATGGAGGCGCGGCGACTCTCGCCCCCGAGTATGGAGGAAGGCCAATCGAAGATCCCTCACTCGGCACGTCCTTGCAGTAGAACCAGCTGTCCTGCCAGCCCTTCACCGAGTCGGGAAAACTCATCTTCGGAAAGGCGCTCCGCCCCCGCACTTGTATCCCTAGACCTCCACAGAGCTAGGTCACATGAGTCTTTTCCCCACTTGGCGAGTCCTTCTTCACGGTCATCGAGCGACACGTGAAGATATGCTTAAACAGGCCCCAATGTGGGTGGCAACCAATGAAATTCTAACAAAGGGAAACGAAAGTTGACAGATACACAATTGCATTGGGAGGAAGATGATGGAGCTGCGCGCCGAAGAAATCCAAGAAAGCTCGAAAGAAAGGGTGCGGAGGCATAGAGAAACCTCTCTCGATGTGGGTGACCAGCAGCACGCGCTCGTCACCCTACGGCGCTGGCTCGACCTCGTCCGCGTCCGGCCACCTCCACCCGTCCACCGGGATGAGGCCCTCTTCGGCGAGCTCCTCCAGCCGCTTCGCCGTAATGCGCGAGGGGAGCCATTCCCCCGCGATGCGGCTCGCCGGCGCTCCCGAACTCGCTGGCGCCGCCTTCCCCGCCTTCTTCACCCTCTCCAGCTTAGTGGTGGAATCCTTCCCCATGGCTTCGAGTGCTCCGGCGTAGTGTGGAGAAGAACGTGGGGGCGGATGGCAGGGTGGGGGAAAAGGGGATCTGGAATTAACCCCGCGCGGTGAAACTACCTTTTATACTGTGAGCAGAATCACTCACCGGCCCTTAGCCGTCGGATCCTAGATAAACGGCTCTGGTAGCAATCTTGCGCACAGGAAAGGCAGGACACGTGGCGAATTTCCGGGCGAAAATCGAGGCGTCACACCCCACTTTCCCCACTAGCCGCAGTGCAACCGCCTTCACGTTCGCGCGCGCATCATTTCGAATCCCGGGATTTTCGCGGTGAATCCGCCTGACAGATTGCGTCCGTCCCGTCTTTCCGAAAGCGCCTATTGGCCCGACCGACCGCCTTCCACAGGCCACCGTGCACTCGGACACATTAAACACCCGACTGGAATCACCTCCAGGATTGCGAAAGGACGAGCTCGACGCCCCTCCGCGGGTTGACTTGGCCCTTTCACTAGGCTCCAAGGCGAGTGTCTCGTAAATTTGGACTCAGAGCTGACCTGCGCTGGCGTTCCTCCGGGATATGGAGTGGCATTTCTCTGGAGATTCAGTCCACGCGCCGGCGTCGTCACTCGAGTTTCATGGCATGCCTCCACTCGGTGTCTCTCACTCCTGAGAGACACGTGGATGCCACCAAGTTTTGCCTAGCAATCGGCACCATCTGATCATTCGGAAGTTCTCTAGTCCAGAATCCGTTGGGGCTTCTCCTAAGGATAACCACGGGATGAGCGGAGGTCGAGCGCCTCCGAAGCACTCGGACCCCTCCGAAAGCTCAACCCATTTGTCCTGATTAATCCTCAACTGATTCGGGGGCTAATGATGGGGTCACCTACCACCGGTAGGGACAAGGACCTGACATCTAGGGCCCACCTAAGGCCCACACTATTATTCAGAGACCCCTGGGTCACAAGTGCAACCGGATTCACACTACAAAGGATTCACTCAGACCGGATGCACTGACATCACTCGGACGGACGTCTACTCCCAAGTCGGCTAGACAAGATCACTCAGACATAGGAGACGCACGGACGGCGTGGAGCTGCAACGGTCGAGTAGTCTTCAATTGGACTTTAAGCATAGTTATGGCTACCTTTACTAGTAACTGCCATAGTCATGGCTGTGTTAAACAGTGTTAAACGCCATTAACCGCTGTACTTATTGTCATTAATGCCCGACGACGTGGCGGCTGAGAGGCTGCGGCACACTCCTATATAAGCCGCCCTCTCCCTCCGTTGCAAGGGTTAAGCATTCATTGTAATCAGATACCCCCAGAGAAAACAAGCCTCATGGCACGAGACGTAGGGCTTTTACCTCCTCCGAGAGGGGCCTGAACTCGCTAAATCCGAGTGTTATACCTGCACTGTAGCTAGGCTCTGCTCCCCATTCATACCCCCCGTACTTACTGTCAGACTAGTAACCACGACAGTACATGCCTCGTGTGAGTAGCTTTGGTGTACAATGATGAGATCGTGTGGATCACGTAGGTGTATCAAAGACTAGGACATATGATATGCCTATCGATTAACCCTAGGTCGTGCTCATACATGATACATGGCGTGGTGCCTAGGGTTTACAGGAGTCAGGTCAGTTACGGTCGACCCGGGAATCCTCCCATGTCTGGGGGGTCTTCTATTTGCGCCAAGTTTCTATTGCCTTCTTGAGTAGGCCTACAAGCCGGGTGGCAGGCACGGGTCACATTGTGGCCTGATGGGCCTATGTCCGATCCTATGGTCTACCCCCGGGAGAGTATCTAGTGCTATGGGAGCATCTAAGGTTAGGTGCTCCAGGAGCTCCTCAGCCGTTGGATCTGAGATCCGAAGGCCACAGTGAGAGCTCGCGCATATTTGCATAAAAACCCCTAGGAGTCAAGTTATTACGTCTAGGTCGAGGGCATCCTTAGATGACCATTGGATCTCAAATCAATGGCTGGGGAGTTCTTGGAGCACCTAACCTTAGGTGCTACGGGAGCATCTGAAACTTTCCCGTGTACCCCCCGGTACATGGAACCGTCAACTACTGCGTCTCAAGCCAATGGGAGATGATATTTTTCTAGTTCTTAGGAAGATGGGCGTCTATGTTGTTGATCTCTAGCAGCTAAACTGTCGATGGCGATGCATGAAAACGTGCAACTATCTTTGCAGGCACAAAGGCACCATTGAACTTTATGAGTTGTTTGGTGGGCAAGGCAAAAAATGATTCATGAGCATGAGTTTCAAAGTCCCATGTCCGTTGGGTTTATCATTAAGTTCCTATCGGAGTTAGACATAATTCATGTGACAAAGAACCCTACAGAGACTTCGAGACCGAGACAAATACGACATCAATGTTGGCTCCCTCCTAGTTTAGGAATGATAAGGTCGGGACAAATTAGAGTTGTGGGGGCTATGTGTCACGATGAGGGCAAGATATTAGGGGCATTTTACGTTTTTTGTCTGGGCATTACTGATACATTAGTACTCGAGGTTGTAGCTCACAGTGAAGGAGTAGCCATGTCGGTGTATCGAGATATCTAGAGGGTGCAGGTGGTGTCCAATTGCCAAGAGGTGATCAAATCAATTTCCAAACCAAATCTAGGGTGTATAGTGTTTTAACCAAGGAGATATAATGAGAGAACTCTTGTTTCAGAGGTGTAATTCAGCCATGAAGAGAGTGGTTTTGTTTCAACCAATGAAGTTCAAACTAATGAAAGGACATATTAACCCCTAAGTGGGTTTTGGTGATAATGACAAGCGATTAAGGGGCTAATGGTTATCTTGAGTATATGAACATATTTATCCACATTGAGCTGAAGCAAATGTTCTTGGCGACCCCCCATACATGAAAGGATAAAAGAGATGGTGTGTATTCTTTTTCGTGCTTCATTTCATATCTTTATTCAGTAAAATTGGAAAACCACACTATTACAAGGGGGCATACAAGGTATGAGTAGGATACATGATCAAAATACATCCTAACAATAACCCATATACTCGAGCGAATGCCAATTTTTTTGTTAATCTTGTTTTCGGCCCGAAACCTCCATACCTGATCAGTACTTTCTCTAGACTCAACAGAAACCTTCTATCAAGCCCAGGGTAATTCCGTATGAAACCCGACGCCTTTGTACCCCTGAACCCCTAGACTCTCCGGGCATTCCAAGTTTCGCATAAGCTGTGTGTAATGGGGCAGACTTGGTTGGGGCATATAAATACCCTTCTTCCTCAAAGAGTGGGCCTTGGCCAGATCCAAAGCTCCACCATTGTTGACCACCTCCAAGCTTCCACCCACAATCTCTAAGCAACCAAATTCTCAGTTCTTGGGAGGAAAAGAAAGAGGAGAGCTAGATTCGTGTTTCCATCAAACCAATCTTAAATGCCCCAAGTTCTTTGTTTGATATTTTACTCTTGGGTTAATAGGAAACCTACCCAGGTTGGAGTCACACGGGGGCGTCCAAGTTGTGGATTTATGCTCCAGGCTTATTTGTGAGTGCATTAGTTGGCTGAGGCACCTGAAGACCTAGGTGAGACATTTTCTTGGCCTTCACCTCTCCAACGAAGATTAGTAACCCCACACCCTACATCTTCTTGTCCAACACTTGTGGTTTATCTATCTGTATAAGGTTTACTATCTATAGCTTACCTCGTGCACTTTGCTTGTGTGTAAGGACACATCATATAGGTTGATCACCCTAGCTCTTCCATAGAGAACTTACTATTCAACATTGTCTCTAACAACTAAGAAAAATAAAATTTGCTAGTTGCATATTCACCTCCATATAGTCGACATCTTTGATCCTTTAGTTAGCGAAGTTTGCGGCCTCATTATAAGTATGTAGACATGTGTGGTTTCATGATCCACTAGATATTAGCTCACTCACATGCATGCTAGCATCACAACTGAATCTGTCATCAGTCGCCAGATCCACATCATCAAAACAAATCATGGGAATTAAAACATACAAGATCGAGAACACATTTCCATCACATGACACATGTATATGTGAAGTAACCAGTAGAGAATCCCGTTGTACTTTGCCGTGGTCTGCCCCGTAGGGCTTGCAGAGGATACTTCATCGTCAAGGTTACAACTGATTACAAGATTATACCGAATCAATCACAACATGATCAGTTAGACTTAACTACCCTGATTCGGTCAGACTACAAAAGTTGAGATTGGAGCATAATCGTGTCAACATCAACTTGGTGAGAGGCTTGGTGAATGCAGCTACGACTTAATCAGCCCAAGAGACAAATCACACTTCTAGAGCTCACATAGCCACCTTCTCTCCCACAAAGTGAAAGTCAACCTCAATTTGTTCTGTGCAGGCACAAACACAGGGTTGACAGTGAGGCATGTAGTGCTGAGATTGTCACGCCACAAAACAGCCACGTGGGTTTCAGAAAACTCGTGGTTTCTTAGCGTGACTGCAAACCAGATTGCCTCAGATGTGCAATTTGCTAGTGCCTTATACTTTGCCTCCGTAGATCAACGTGACATTGTCCGTTCCTTTTTCTTTCTCTCGAATACACACGAATATGCGTATCATATATTATAAAAGAAAAGGGGAAGATTCCCTCCACGCCACAATGTTAGATTACATGATCTAGTCCACCCGTGCCCTGTGCCCACCTCACATTTTTGTATCGGACTACTCATTCGAAGTCCACCTAGATAGTACTGCAGAAAAACTGTCTTGCTCCCCTCTTAGGAGTCCTGCTTGCCTCCAAACTCTACCTTCACTCTCGATCCGTTGGAGAACCTGCTTCTGAGACGGCGTCGCTCTGTCAAGCACAATGGCATTTCGGTGTTTCTACAACTCCCACAGACCCAAGAGGCAGATGGCACGAGTCGTTTGCTCTCCTTGTTGCTCCTGCCTATTGCACCAAGCTCCCAGCGTTTCATCCACAGCAGGTGCTCTCTCCGGCTTGCCGGTCGCAAGGCAGACCTGATTCCAGACTTCTCTCCCGCAAAGACGCAGTTCACCAGAATGTGGTTTATGGTCTCGTCATGTTGATAGTAGAATGGGCATACAACCTGATGCGGGAGGCCTCGCCTAGCCAATCAGTCGGACGTCAACACCGATTCTTTAGTGCCAACCAAGCAAAGAAGCGGCATTGGAGTGGCGCTCTGGACTTCGACGTGAAGGCGGCCGTGGGTGAGACCTCAAAGCCCGCAAACTTGGCCGCGTACGCGGACCTCGCCAAGAATGTACCATCCGTCTCCCAGGACCAGGTGATCGAGTTCCGTGTACCTGCGTCCAGATGCACAGCAGTTACGCGAGGCCAAAGATCCAGGAACTGGTTCATTGTCCGCTGCTTGTGTGCATTCCATGAGATAAGATTTGGTCCACAAAACCGAAATGAAGTCGCCATTTGACCTCCTATCATCAATGCAGTCTGCCCAATCCGCATCCATAAATACACCCAGCTGGGCAGGCACATTTCCCTTCACAAACCAAAGAATTCTCTTCACAGCCTCCCAATGAACATGACGAAACCGCACCAACATCCTACAACATCAAGTTCAAGGTTCAAAAGAAGAAGTGCAGTACATAACATAAATAGTCTTGCTGGGGGCACAGCATAACAAACCCCTGCATCGCATAACCAACTAGCTAATCAGGCTCCGGCGGTGGCGGTGGAGTCGGTGGAGCAATGGATCCGGCGGTGGAATGAAGGCCCGCGATGATCACGTCGATGTTGTCTCGATCGCGCCGCTTGCTAAGCGGCCTCCAGAGCTGTAAGAAGCCACACATTTTGTATATCGCATCAGTCGCACGAAGTGGAATCACATGCTCAATCACAAGCTTATTGCGAACATTCCATAAGGTCCACGCTAGGGTGCCCATCGCAACCCAAAGGGATGGGCGAGCCACGCATGGGAAGCTAAGAATCTCCCGAAACATGTCCGGGAGATTGTTGTGACACCAGGTTCCACCCACCACGTCCCGGAAGCAACTCTAGAGAAAGATCGCTGCCGGGCACAAGAAAAAAATGTGGTTGGGGTCCTTTGGTATACCGCATAAAGGGCAGAGCCCATCACTCGGGCCATTGCGCTTAAGCACCTCCGTACCCGAAGGTAGGCGGCCGCGAACCCACTGCCATAAGAAGATGCGAATCTTCAATGGCAGTTTAATCTCCCACAGGAGGTTCAATTCCTCTGGACCCGGCGTGGTCAGTATCGCTTGGTAAAGGGACTTCGTCGAAAACAGTCCGCTTGGCTCGAGATGCCAAGAGATGGTATCTTGTGCAAGTGAGGGGGAGTGCAAGGCGATGCACTGCAGCAACTCCTCCCATTGATCCCGTTCAAAGGGTACCCAAGTCCGCCAAGGCTGCACCGACCGTGAGCTTTGGTCGAGTGCAAATACTAAAGAGCTGGTAAAACCGCTCGGCAAAAGGCCTGGAACCGGACCATCGGTCCAGCCAGAACAGCGTGTTGGTGCCCGACCCAACACTAATCGAGGATCCTATCCGTAGCACCGGCATCAGTGGGGCGAGACAAATACTGACATATCAAGATTATAATTTCGTAATAGCAGCCAATGCAAGAGTTACAATTCATACATATCTTCATAATGCAACAGATTCTACAGTACATGCTGCGAAACTTAACAACCTGTCTGGTACACTTGAGGAGCTTACAAAATTGGCAGTAAGCGAAAGAAGTTTCTAGCTGTCGAATGATTTTTGCTCATGGAGTATTCACCAGTGTTTAGCAGAGATCAGATATTCAGTGCATTTTATAGTAAATTAGATACTGCAACATGCATTTCCCTCATCAAACAGTTCTTCACTAAGCAGGACAGAGGTTTCCAGATTTTCATCCTACAGAAGTGGTCTGTTAGAGATTATGCTGAAATAGATGACATTGTTGCCATCCGAGATGGCGCCACATATCACTTCATCAGATACAAGAGAATATAGCACATTACCAATCTAATCAGACAACTCATAGAGCTTTAAGTATCCAATCTAGCAAAAGTAATGGACGAATATCATGACTTCTGACTGAAGACACAAAAAGGAAGCACATTTTGACAGCCATATAAATGGTTTTCATCATTACAAAAGGCATTTAAATGCCTATCACTGTACAATATAGAATATGGGAAAAACATTTCTCAGTTTCTTTTGCTAGCAGAGTTTGAATCAGAAACTGTGCGTCCGTGCATATTTTAGAAGTAAAATGAGAGTGTTAGAAGTCTTCATGCAAGTAATTGCTTCTCATTTACTCAGGAACTTCGAATGGCACATTAGAAAGGTCACAGAGAGAAAACATAAAAACACACTGATGTATATCCTTCGTGCATGTCTCCAAATTGCACCCATGACCATGGCATCTTCGGAGCCGGTTATTTCCTGGGCTTTTCTTCTTTGCCACCTGTGTACCATCCTTCGAGTTCATATACGAAGTTCGCAACTACCGCCTTAGGATTGTAAGATTGCTCATCATCTCATATTTGGAAAGGTTTCATGACTGCTCTAGTCAATCTTGCGTACATGTCTATCTACTGGCCAGCCTCCCCTCATATTTGCAATTGCGCCGCAAACCAAATAATTGGAAGGGTCATCTTTGGGCTTTGATCACCGAGGAATAGAGACTTTACAAATAAAAGTAGATGATTGGGATTCCATTGCTGTCATTTTATATGTATATGATTACAGTATTTACGCTCCCAATGTGCTTATGATGTAGCACCCGGTGGATCTTTAGCTAGCGTGTATCATCTTACGGGAATACAGTATGGTATAGATAACACATAAGAAGTCCATATTTGCAATTGCGCCACAAACCAAATAATTGAAAAGGTCAAGTGCGGATTTGATATGACTTGTTAGAAGGAACACAATTTCAGCATCACACATACTTGCTTGTTCTCGTGCTCCTCAGAATCTTCAAAGTCATTCCTGTCTTTCAGAAGCTTGTTGTGTGAATTCTATGGTCACACAGGGGGGTTTGTGGTCTGCATGATGCAATGGTACAAACCAGCCATGGTCGTCAGAAGGGTGCAATTGAATGATTGCTTTACTGCCACACCGCGCTGAGTCATTCTGGCATCTCTTTTCAATACCCTCAAGTCAATGTCAACTGTCTATGTCTATAATTCTCGCTCCATGGTACGACTAATTATAAATGAGCAGCTATGTCCAGAATTTACCTGGCATACGAGGTCCTGGGAGCAGCAGTTATTGTCACCGTTGGTGTTACTACATCCATAATGGATACCATAACTAACCTCAGAAGAATACAGATTCTGGAATTCATATGACTCTGCTAAAGAATTGAATTCAGTACCAACTGTATTTATCAGATGTTTAATAGCCACTGAACATAAGAAGTTTTTCAGCGACTGAAAGACAAAATACGAAGGAATAAGGATAGACATGGTCTGGACAGGGCAGATAACTTAACACCCCCCCCCCCCCCCCCCCCCACCACTGAAACTATTAAGAATCCAGGATCACTACAGTATAATCTATCCTAGCAGATTATGTAGCTGGAAGCTAATCTGAATACAGAATCAGTACCTTCTCTTGTACCCTGACGGTTCATTGCCGCAACTAGTTTTTTTGTACGAAATCCGTGTTGCTGTTCCAATGTATTCACTCAAATATTTTCAATTCAAAAAAAAGATTCACTAACATTTATCATCCCATAATACCCTCCATCATCAAAGTTCATTAACTAGAAACAATTGCATATAAGAATATACCTGTACAATGCCTTTCAAAGTGAACGTAAATCTGATTGTTCATTCTATCTTTGTATGGTCGGCCAACCATGTCAAGGAACCATTTGTAACTGTCTTAATTAACATTTGGCAGTTAAATGTAAGTTTTCATATAGGTAAAACAGATTATCTAAAAAATGAGAGCTAAAAACTCGAAGTTTTATCATTCTCCACACAAGGCAGAAATTAAAGTAATAAGCAGATAACAAAGGCAACTAGTGAGCTACCATAGATTCATAAATATATATACTTATATCAGACGGGCCAACCAATACATTGGAGACGCACATTTTACAAAACCAACTCGCTTCCTCCAAAAGATGTCTGAAACTGAAAGACATGGCACCTCTTCTCAGGTGGCTATGTATCAAAAGGTACCTAGATGGAAGCTAACCCAGGATGAACATGTTAAATTTAACCCAGAACTGAAGGATTAGCAGTAGCTCATGCCATGTTGGCGCACTAAATCTTGCGGGACTTAGCTGCTCTCTCCAACACATCCACGATGACATCAGGAGAAGATCTTTTGAGGTGTAGATAACCTTGGCTTGAGATCACATCTTTCATTCTATTTGAAGAGAGCATAAATTCAATGCAAGCATCTTTGAGGTTGCTGCAATGATACTGGTCAGCCAGAGCTAATATGGTCGCCACCGTCTCAACATCAAGACTCTTGCATAGCATGCCTTCACATATCATCTTCATCCTTCCCATTGCATACTTATCTGCAGCCACCAGTAAGTGTTCAACCATTTCTCTTTTGTCATCATCCTCGAGATCGTCCATGGAAGGCATTGAATCCGTGTAGATGAAGTGAAGAAATGACTTGAAAACAGCAGGCTGCATGTCATCAATAGTTATGTCATGTGCCCCCTTGTCCCCCATCGGCCCACAGAACTCCGCGTTGAAGACCGCCGATCGCATTGCAAGCAAAATCTTATGAGCGGAAAAAACCTCCCCTTGAACCTTGAAAGTCACGTCTGCTCCTATCTTCCCCTCTAGCAAGGTTGCAAGATTATACGAAAGGTCAGAGGGCGGCACATGGATCTCGAGTTTTTCCTTGATAACACTGAGTTCACACTCGATCACGAGACAATCATTCTGCAGGTACACCGACTCTACTTCAGCGGTCGTCTTCATGAACTTTGGTACGGCCCAAGACATTTTATGGTCGAACGCTTTGGGCGTTTTGCAGGAGTTCACCACGATCGAGCGCCCACTAACCGGCTCCACAAGCATCAACTTGTGGAGCACCCTCACCTTGGCGTTCTTGGTCAAGAGCCTGAGGAGGACAGAGACGTGACCTGTGCTATTCTCTTCTTGGTATCCGTCGGGGTAGTAGTAGATGCACCACTCGTAGCCGCCGATGGAGAATGCCGGACAACGGAGCCATTTGCCTATACCGAGGCCCTTGTGCAGGCTGTAGCCGGCGATCTTGAACGCGACCGTGGCCCCCGCCGTCTCTGCTGTGCACCTCGACGGCACCTTCTCTACTGAACTCCTTGGAACTCTCGATTAAGGCCGGTGGCGATGGGAGAGGTGGTGTTGCCTCCGAGGGGGTGCTGCGGAGCGGCGTCGCGACGGAACACAGGCGCGGCGGCGGCCAGATTTGGGGGACAAGGTTCAAGACGAGGGTTTGGACGAGGGGGAAATAGGATCACTACGAAATGTCCAGCTTGTCAAGGTTCGGAGAGTGTGAAGCACATGTTATTTCAATGTGGCAAAGCAAAGCAAGTTTGGAAGAGGCTGGGACTAGAGACGGTTATTGATCAAGGATGCATGGTTGATCGGGCTGGAGAAGCAGTACTCGAATACCTTCTATCACTCCCTGCAAATGAGGCTGCGGTTTTAGGCCATGGGAATGGTGTTGTGATCATAGCTATTACATGTTGGTATCTGTGGTGGGAGAGGAGAAAATTGGTCCACGGAGAAACAGTACAACAGCCGACACAAATCGTCTTATCAATTCTTGCTCTTGCTGAAAATTTTACTGCTGCTGCAGCTAGTTCGGCTAAAGTGAAAACGAATCCATGGTCCAGACCACCTTCAGGATATATTAAACTCAATGTAGATGCTTCGTATGATGCTGATTTGCTCCAGGGAACAGTAGGAGCCATCATACGCGATAGTTCTGGGAAATTTCTGGCAGCAAGCAATAACAGAGCTGGTGATTGCATGGATGTTTTCATGGCAGAAGCGCTAGCTCTTCGATTTGGGCTGAACTTGGCAAGCTCTATCGGATGCACAAGATTGATCGTCAATTCTGATAGCATGGATGTAATAACATCAATGCAGGATGGTGGTATTACTTCAGGTTCGTCTGCTACTATTTTGGACGACTGTTTTCATATGGCGAGGGATTTTACTCATGTTCGGTTTGAACATTGCCACAGAGAAGCAAACTCTGTTGCAGATGAACTAGCTAGGCTTTGTAAATTCTCTCCTCCCAACTCCTGGTTTGATGAGGCTCCTAATGCCATCATGCCCCTTCTTGTAAACGATGATGTGCTGATCACGAACTAATAAAGGGGTGATGATATGTTCAAAAAAAAAAAAAACACCCCTCTGTTTCAGGGCCTCTTTGATTCGCAGGATTTTAAAAATGTGAGAATAGGAAAACTGTGAGAATAGAATGACATTGTTATCTTTTTTTTTGAACACATTACAAACGCAAGCGCTTGTATATACATGCATACACTCACCCATATGAATGCACACATGCACACCCTACCCCTATGAGCACCTCGGAGAGACTGAGCCGGCATATCGTCTTGAGATTTTACGAAGTCACCGTAGGCATACTACTTGATTATAAGGATGTTTGATTGTGCATAAGAAAAACCTAGAATTCTTCGAAGAGATTGGAGCAGATGAAAAAAATCCTGTAAAATCTAGTGCAAATAAATCATAAGAAAAAATGTTTATACTTCGCAATCCTACGATCAAACAACCCACACAGAAAAAAATTGTAAGGATTAGAATCCTCTAAATTCCCTTGAAAATTCAGCTTGTAGACATGGTTACATCAAATTTTTTTGAAAGATCCAGCTTGGCTGGCGTTCATTTCATTAGAGAGAGAGAGCGGAAAACAAGTGTTGATCAAGTGATCGGTGGTGCGGGAAGAAAAAATAGGAGTACAAAACCAGCCTAGAGTTTCCTATGCTGGCTCCGGCATAAACAGCAAGTGATTACTCAAGGCACATCCCCAAAGGGGTGCTCGATGCAGGCTGCTCCTGCAATCCTCCACTGCTCCATGTCCCGGCGACAGGCGTCGGTGATGCTTCTGGCGCATGGCAATTTCCTCCTGAAGGTGCACGCGTTGCGCTCGAGCCAAATGTGCCAAGCAACGAGCGCAAGCATCGATTTGGTTCCCTTCCTGGTGCTTGGGGTGGCCGCGTTGATGATCATCTGAGTGCGCTCGGCTGTCGTAGTTCCTGTGCACCAAACCGCATGTGCCAGGGAGTGGCAGCCGCGCCATGTTGCCGCGCTGTTCCATGCCTGGATGGCGATCTGGCACTCCCAGAAGAGGTGAGCAGAGGACTCCAGGTTCCGAAGACAAAGCTGACAGAAATAGGAGTTCTCCCAACCACGCCTCTGCAGCCGGTCGTTGCACCACAGCCGGTCGAGGTGGAGCAGCCAGAGGAACATCTTTAGCTTGCCGGGCGCCCAGATCCTCCAGATGGTGGTGGAGAAGCTAGTCGCCGGTCTGGTCGCGAACTGTACGGCGTAGGCAGACCGTGCAGAGTACTACCCAGAGCTGCAAGCAGTCCAACGAATCATGTCGTCTCGCCCTTCCTCAAGGATGATGCCCGTGCTCCGGATCTCCCTTGCCAGCTGGAGCACGCTGTGCATGATGCTGCCGTAGTCACCATGACGAAGATCAAGGATCCAGCGACCCTCATGCAGCGCATCACGGACTGATCTATTCTTTCTGATAGAGTGGGCGAAGACCGTGGGGTAAGCCAGGCGCAACTGCCTGCCGCCCAGCCACGTGCTCGTCCAAAAGGAGGCCGTTGCACCGTCGCCGATGGTGATTGCCGTGAAGGCAGCGAAAAGGGTCTGGTCGGCCGCATTGCAGGGCGTGCCCGTACCAACCCACGGCCGGTCAGGATGCGTCCAGGAGAACCATAGCCAGCGCAGCCGAAGGGCGCAAGCGAACTTGGCCAGGTCGTGGACGCCGAGGCCACCGCAGAGCTCCGGCGCAGTGACCGCCTTCCATGCCACCTTGCATTTTCCTCCTGTCACCTCTTCGTCATGCGCCCAGAGAAAGTGCCGTCTGGCCTTGTCGACTTCTTTGAAAAACTTCTTTGGCACCCTAAGAACCGTGAACGCGAATGTTGGCATGGCGGAGAGGACGCAGCGAACCAAGACCCTGCGACCGGCGATGTGCATCAATCTCCCTTTCCAACCAGCCAGGCGCGCACGGATCCTATCTAGGATGAACTGGAGATGAACTAATCTAACCCTGCCGGTGGTGACGGGGAGACCTAGATATGTGATTGGCAGTGACGCCACCACCCCTCCATAGTTGTGCAGGACCGCGGTGAGGTCGATGTCGCCGCAGCAGATCGGAACCACCGAGGATTTAGCAAGGTTGACACGCAGGCCCGTGGCTTCGCCGAAGTGGTGGAGTATGTCAAGGAGCGTGTCGATCTCCGGCCTTGCGGGGTGGTTACATCATTTATCATGTGAAGGATGAACTGAGCCTCTTCTATCAAACCATTACAAAACGATATCCTAGCATCTAGCAAGCGCATGCTACCGAATTTGCCTCCCCATCTTAAATCTTCAATATCATAATACTCAACGAAGGTATGAGGAAACTCGTAACCTACTTGACGACGCTCGTAAAAAAGCGTATAGTCATTCATGCCGACTGAGGGTGTCCTGGACTAGGGGGAACTCGGGCTGCCGGCCTATCTCTCGTAGGCCAGGCTGGTGGGCCGCTCTCTACTCGTCGATGGAAGGCCGGATTGTGGGCGACTCCGTGTATCAGAAGGAAACCTCCGAAGACTTGGCATCTCCTCCAAGGAATAATTGGCATGGCTGGCATGTTTATCCCCTAATGGTAACCGACTATATATAACCCTAGGAGCCCCTGGTGTCTATATAAACCAGATGGTTTAGTCCATAGAGGATGATCATATCCATTGCCTAGGGTTTAGCCCATCCGATCTCGAGGTAGATCAACTATGTAACCTTCATACAAACACATCAATACAATCTAGCAGGACGTAGCGTATTACCCCTATCCGAGATCTGCCGGTTTTGGTACCGACACCGACCGACAATCTTCATGGTTTAAATGACCTCTAGATTATTCAACTTGATTACTCATATGTTGCATCCGGGCGACTGCGCCGTAGACATGCGAAAAAAGTGTAGTCGGTGCTTCGGTAGTTGAGGGCGTCCGTGCACCGGTCAATCTTCCAGTTCCTCGAATCGACGAACTCGTCGTTCGTGTCTCTCAACACCGCGACCGCTGCACCTTACGAGAGGTCTTGATCCAAAGCCGCATAAACACTTTAGTTTCACATAACCATTTGAGAGTCTGGTCCACCATCTTCTCTTCATGGTCGCCTCTCGGGAAGAAGTGGCCCTGTAAATTTGTCATCAGTACACAAATGGACAGGGCTATTAGATGTGCATTTTGAGTCTTCTCATTATGAATCAAGTTGCGCCTCATCCACCATAGGTACCAAGCCATAGCCGTCATCTTGTGGTAGTTCTGGCCGGGGATGGAAGCCTCGCTTTTCGGGAGTGAGAACAAGTGGAAGTGGCTTTGTATTATGTACTCAAATTTGTCAAATTATTTCAAGTGGACTAACTACTTCATGATTAAACCAAACGAGTTTTTTGTAAACCAAACATGTTTAACCCTTTAGGGCCTCTTTGGTTCAAAAGAAATCTGAAGGAAAAAACGTAGGAATAGCAAATTTTCCTATGGTACTACTATATATATTTTTTTTTGCGAAAACTATGGTACTACTATTCAATCATTTGGTTCAAAGAAATGAGTCAAAGGGAAAATGGAGTAATTTTTCCTTTGATCACAATTTCAAAGGAAAAATGCAGGAATTCTAACATCCATTTGGACCTCCTTTTCAAATTCTTAAGCACGAAGAACGATACTAAGATCCTTAGTGGCATAATAACACTATAACTATACATTTTGGTGCGGTTTGACTTTAATTTGACCATGTTTATCATGATTTAAATCCCCGTGAACCAAACACCCAAGTTGACAGAACTTCTATGTTTGCCACTCAGTATTGTGCATGCATTGCTATCTCATTCCTGTTTTTTCTTCTATTCTTGTGCTTTTATAATCCTACATGAACTAAATGAGCCTTCAATTGCAAAAAAAAAGAGAGACTGGTTTATACCCCTAATACACAATTATTTCATCTACTAATCAATATTACTAGCTTCCCTGCACATGACTTAGTCGGTTTTGGTTTTCTGAATGTCCTAATAGTCTATTTGCATGCGGATAATATGCCATGATGCCATTTCAGAAAAAATATATGCCATGACTCAATTCTTTCATGTAAACCAACTAAGATGTCTGTATTCCAATCGATGCATGCATATGAACTACTCCCTCCGTCCCATAATATAAGACGTTTTTTGACACTAAGATCATCACATCCGGATGTCATGCCATACTGAGTTTTAGAGAATTTAGAGACACATGAATGGATCTGTAATAAAAGCTGTTTTGTTGCAGCACAAGAAAAAATACGGGGTTTTCCTATAAGATTAGGTGCATGGTGGTATAGTTGTCACAGAAACAAAGGTATGGAAATTTCCTTTGAAATCACATGCAAATTCAACCGTAGGAAAAATCCCAATATTTCCAATCCTACAAAGCAACAATCTCTATGTCTTACTCGAACACACAGTTATACCATAATAGATCCGGATAACCTCCTAGCCAGCATTGCAATCATATTGAACTTTGAACCAAGAAACTCCCGATATGTAAAAGGAAATAATCGAGACAGAAGATTGTGTGACACCTTTGCAATCAATCCAGGGAAACAAACTGTAGAACTGGATATGCAGAAGTATCTGGTGGCCGCAAAAAACTTATGTTGAACCGAACAATTCCGAAAAATGAATTGGCGATAAGAGGGAAACTAGTATATCCCTTCATAATCCAGAGAGCTTTACTGAACTGAACAAACCAAGCTATTACTGCATGGATAACACATAACATAAAAAACATTAAGGGTTTCATTTCAAAGAAAACAGTATCACTGCATCAGATTTTGCAATGCAAATTGCATAGAAGAAACTGGCACAAAAAGATAAAGAGAGCAACCACGTTTGGGACTGAATATTCCTAGAAAAATGGCCAAGCAGTTTTTTTTTTTTTTTTTTTTTTTTTTTTTTTGCGTAGAAACGATGGATACAAAACGAAATTATGTACGAACTAACCGAAATCACCCATATGAAGCTATCACAAACACATTACTTCACTTCTTTTCTCGTTAGCTGCTAGATTATGTCGGCGGAGCGAGTTCCACCAGCCGGTGTCATCATTGCCTTGCCAGGGCAACTCCAGCTTCGGGCGGTAGGGTGAAATACCCTCGGGGATTCAATCACCCCAGGAGTAGGGTGGTACCCACTCCCTCACCCATTCCCTGTAGGGATTAAACCTCCAGATTCCTCTCAATCCCTCTCTCAGTTTTTGTACGGTTAACCCCTCCCTCAATTATGTACAGATACAAGTACATAGGCTGAAGTAGTGCCTATTTCTTACAGGATTGTGCTTGTGTACCTAACATACACAGAGGCTTCCTGAACATATGCTTGTACAATAGAAGTACTACTAACTGAAAATTAAATCTACAGTTGCCTGCTCCTGATCTCAAAGTAGTTTGGTTCAGGACTTCAACTTCATGTTCTAACTGAAATGTTCTGAATCAAAGACAAACTGCTGTGCAACCAAGGTTCATGTCAAGAAACCATTTGTAAATGTCTCTAATTAAAATCTAATAGCTGGCATTCAATATGTAAGTTTTTCATATAGGTACAACAGATTATCTCAAAAGTGATAGCCAAGAACTCAAAGTTTTATCATTCTTCACATAAGCCAGATAAGTGAGCAGATAACAAAGGCAACTAGTGAGCTACCGTAGATTCATATATACATTTTATAGAACCAACTGCTTCCTCCAAAAGATCCCTGGAAACTTAGAGACATGGCAACCTCATCTAAGGTCACTAAGTATCAAAAGTAACTAGATAGAAGCTAACCCAGGATGGGCACTACAAATTTAGCAAGACTTAGTTGCCTTCTCCAACCCAACATAAGGCATTCGCCTCCAAAGATCAATCGGAACGGAAGGATAAGCAGTAGCGCATACCAGGTTGGCGTACTAAATTTTGCGGGACTTAGCTGCTCTCTCCAACACATCCACAATGATATCAGGCGAAGATCTTTTGAGTTGTACATACCCTTGGCTTGCGATCACATCTTTCATTCTATTCGAAGAGAGCATAAATTCAATGCAAGCATCTTTGAGATTTCTGCAATTATGCTGGTCAGCTAGGGCTAGTAGGGTCGCCACATTCTCAACATCAAGACTCTTGCATAGCATGCCTTCACATATCATCTTCATCCTTTCCAAGGCATACTTATCTGCAGCCACAAGTAAGTGCTTAACCATTTCTCTTTTGTCATCATCCTCGAGATCGTCCATGGAAAGCATTGAATCCGTGTAGATGAAGTGAAGAAATGACTTGAAAACAGCAGGCTGCATGTCATCAATAGTTATGTCCTGTGCCCTTTTGTCCCCCATCGGCCCGTAGAACTCCGCGTCGAAGACTGCTGATTGCATCGCAAGCAAAACCTTATGAGCAGAAAAAACCTCCCCTTGCACCTTGAAAGTCACGTCTGCTCCTTTCTTCCCCTCTAGTAATTTTGCAAGATTATCCAAAAGGTGGGACGGCGGAACATGGACCTCGAGTGTTTCCTTGATAACACTGACTTCACACTCGATCACGAGACAATCGTTTCGCAGGTACAACGACTCTACTTCAGTGGTGGTCTTCATGAACTTTGTTACGCCCCAAGATGTGCTTTTAGGGTCGAACACTAGTGGCTCTTTGAAGGAGCACACCACAATCGACTTCCCCTCAACCGACTCCACAAGCATAAAGTTGAAAATGGCCCTCACCTCGGCGTTCTTGGTCAAGAGCTCGAGGAAGAGGGAGACGTAACCTTCGACTGCCTCGCTTTGGTTTCCGTCGGGGTAGTAGCGAACGCACCATTCGTAGCCGCCGACGGAGAATGCTGGAGAACGGAGGAATTTGCCTCTACCGATGCCCTTGAGAAGGCTGTAACCGGCGATCTCGAACGCGACCGTGGCCCGCGCCGTCTCTGCTGTGCACCTCGCCGGCAGCCTCGCTATTGAACTCTGCGAAGCTTCCATTGTGGGATTGGGGGGGGGTGTTGCGCCGGGTTGGAACTCTGGATTAAGGCCGGCGGCGCGGGGAGAGGTGGTGTTGCCTCCGAGGGGAGACTGGGGAGCGGCGGCGCGACGGAAGAAAGTGAGCGCCGAGATCGGGGAAGGTTCGAGACGAGGGTTTGGACAAAGGATCGAGATCCTCGCCTCTAAGGTAGCTCGGGCTACTGCAGAGCGACGTGATGTGCGTATCTCCCCGTTCGTAAGCCATCCGACGGCGGAAGCATCCACTGGCAACGAGAACCAGCGACGCCTCGGCCCATAAGCAGCCCACAATCACCACAGAAAAGAAAGAAAAAAAGAGCTCTCTCCTCGTTCCCCTGGAATTCCGCTTCTATCGCCGTCGCCGAACGAGCTCACGGAGCGGCCTCGCCGTCGCCAATAGCTCGCCAAAGGAGCGGTCGGCGCAGAGCCCACGTCGACCACCTGCACACCAACTCCATGGTGGTGACCGGCTGCGCCACGCCGTCGTTGTCGCGCCGCTGCAGGCCGATTAGCTGATAACTGAATTTAGTTTTCAGACTTGATAACTGAATTAGCCCATGTCGCTGTAGCATTCCGCTTGCTACTTGTACATTTTCAGACATGATAACTGAATTTAGTTTGGCAAAAGAGATTTAAGTATTTCCACTTGCTACTTGTACATCTTCAGACATGATAACTGAATTTAGTTTGGCAAAATATTCCATATGCTTGATTGAGTACTATTGCTAAATGAGTGTTCTAGTAAGCTACTTGTGCAACACTCAAGTGCAGAATTGAACAGAGCTGAATGGAATTCGCAAACTTCTGAACTAAACTGGATGCTAAATGTTGCCCAGAACTGAAACTTTACTGAAGTGAATGCAATTGTTGCCCAGAACTGAACCTAAACATAACTGAATGGCAACTAGTGCCAATAATTGAACTGAACTGGTGCACAAGTTAGAGTACATGATTGCCCAAAGAGAGTAGTATTTCACCAGAAACCATTGATAATAATGTCATCTGTGATTGGTCCCTGTTAATTAAATAAATAAAGAAAATTATTTTAAAAATTATGATGTCTACAATTGTAAATTAACTATATGAGCAAGATAACCGTCAATAGTTGAGTGAAGCTAAGATTGCCGTTGTGATCTTCAGATTTCTTCCCTTCACCACTACAAACACTATCATTCGCAACTTGTACTTGTGCTTGTGCACAACCATTGCATGCATCTTCTCCAACCTCTTGTGTCCTGTAATGAAAGAAAATAGGAGGAATCTTGGAATTAATGGACATAATGATAGCATCAAAAACAGAATTGTTAATTAGCAACATACCTCTTCCCCAAACTTTTTGTTTGCTCTTTCTCCTAGCCTTGTGCTTCCTATCGAGCCAAGTTCTTTTTCTTTTTGAACTTTTTGTTTGGACCTCTTTTTTCTTTAGGCGTGCATTAGTCAACAATTCACTTGGTGGGCTAGCATTTGTCGGAATTATGCATGGATTCACAGTGCTTGTACATGCATTGATTTTTTTTCTTTGATTTGCTTACCAAGGATGTCTAATGTGTTGTCTACTAATATGATGCATTCTGGAAAGTTGGCTGCTCGATGTGCCATATTTTGAAATTTGAGGGACACATATCTGTAGCTAAGCATGGCATCCATATTTGGATTCCGGATTATATTTCTTCTCCCTCGTTGTCTTTTATGGTCCCACTCCTTGCTTCTTGTGTCCATCGCTTTAACACGTAGTGTGGAGGTAGAGACTTGATATTCATCAAATCAATAACTTTAAGAACATGACCACACAATATCCCAATTCTATCAAATTGTCGGCAGCTGCACACAACTGTTTTCTTCAAAGAATCACCGATAACTTTATACTCCTCCTTAAAGGTAAAATCTCCTACTAGATATCCATTACAACCATCCAATGCCTTGGTGCAAGCTGCCAAGGATCTTTCATATTCACCTTGAAAAGCTTCAAATATACTAGGTGTATACAGCTTGCTAGCCTACAGCAACATAGGTGGTCTCCTCATACATATTTTAGGCAATCTTTTCCTTGAATCAAATTCCGAATTCAGCTCATTGTTCCTTTTTCCCTGCACCACCCTTTCAAAATGCGTAAAGAACCGATGATATAAAAACCAGATTTGAAATGGACTTTCAAGTCATTGTTCACGCTCTCACTCAACTGTGTACTTCTCATTTCTAATGTGAAGACATTCTTCATATAACACCCGGCCCATTTTTCTTTAAACTTATATATACTATCCAGCCAAGTTTGCTTGCTCATCTTTTTCCTCAATATGTCAATTTTTTGCTCAAACTCTGCTATGTCTTCATACTCAAACATGCACGCATTAAAATCTGCTAGAGTACTTGTTTCTTCGTTCTCCTCTTCATTCTTCTCTTTTTTCTTCTCAACTTTCTTCTCTTCATTCTTCTCCTCATGCAGATGTTTGACAACATTCTGCATAATGTGAAAGGTGCATAATCCATGCCATGTTTCCGCAAACACTTCTCCAACTGCATTTGTTCTCCTTGTTTGTTCCAAAAGTGGTGTCAAAACTAACAACATCACCGAAATATGCATAGTCCATGATCATTTTAGTATCAGCCCAGAATATGTTTGCTATCCATTCTCACAATCCATTTGCAATGCATATTGGAATGATGGGTTTTCAGCAATTTTGTCTTGAAAATACTTAAGGATGCTACATGCTTGGCCGTATGCCATCTCTCATTGGCGCTTGGTTTGCAGATAGTTCTTGTGATCACGAAGGGTGTAGCTAAGATTGAGTGGTCCGCCGGCTTGGCGGCTAGCCAGCTCATGTGCAGCTTTTGGCCCAATCCCCGCATCGTCTGCCGTTTCAATTTCAAAAGCTTGTAACTGTGAAATTTTCCTTTGTGACACCATTAAGTGCAAGGTTTCTGTAGGTATAGTGTATGATTGTGTTCCAAAACCAGCTCGGACACTTTCAGAATTTCCTTCTTTCTGTCCATCTTAAGATTCATGTAGACTTGACAATCGGTTCTAGTTTCAGCTCGAGGGCACTTTGTTAAATGATCCCTTTTGTCTTCCATTCGATGACCCTCATTTGCACAAACAAATCGGCATGACGTAACCTTGCCATCGGCGGACCTTTTGTTCGTATACCTTTTTCAGACCTCAAAGCCCTTTTGACCACCATATAGCTAAGCCAAAATGCCCAAGCTTCATCTGAATTTTGAAATTCCATGCCAGCATGAGGTACCAAACCGGACAATATACCTCTGCAATGGAAAAATTGTGAGACCTCATGAAAATAAGCAAGAGGTAGGAATACTTGGGACAGCTAAATCCATCTAGTGTACATCATGAAATTACACAGTGGTGCTATACTACTTACGTATTGGAAACATAGTACGATGTGTTAGCCTGTTTTGTATTAGCCTCTTCTTCCATCTCAATAGACAAAATACAACCGGCTGCTTCTTCCTTCTACAAAGGGGAAAGTTTGATCAAGTTGAAAGCAGTCTTATGATCAAAATTCTATCAGTTCTGGTGAGCAGGCCCGGCCCTGGGCATGTGCAGCCTGTGCGGCCGCACTGGGCCCCAAAGTCCAGGGGCCCCGGGCCACATACATGCAACGTATACGTGCTAATAGAAAACGGGCAGCCTGGGTTCAAAGAATAAAAAGGCAGCCTGCAGCTAGCAATGCTCACGGCTACAGTCCAGCAGTATCCAACATTTTTTTAAGCCAAAAACAAAACAAAGCAGTGAGGCCACGGAGAGGAATAGAAAACAAGGGCACAAGGCAACCAGGGCCCCTAATTACACCATGAGAGCATGACCAAAGAGACATGCGCATTGACTCGATGATCTTTAATCTCATGTCTTCTCTCTTTACAGAATCAGCCAATGTGTAACAAGAAGTGTTCAAATTTATTAGAAACATATATTATTTTCACACATCTCAATTGCTTATTAGACTTTATAAACTAATGACTATAACTCTAGATCTAGCTTGAAGAAACTTTTCCAAACTAAAATTATTAAAAATATATACTTGAATTTAGCAACATCACAATGAAAGGTCAAATGACTAATTTGTTTTGCAGACAATATAAGATGGTTCTGCATTGGGATGCAAGCTTCACTTCAAGTGTTTTATGTTAGTGGACATCATAGTAATCTACGATTTATGCTTTCTGATATGTTTCTAAAAGTTTAGAAAGAACTACATTTGTGATGTGCTGGGTATTGATTTTTAGTTGACATGGAAGAGAATTGCTTTTAGTAATTGTGTTTGCGTATAAGAGGCCCATCTCTGCTATCTTGCACTTGGGCCCCTGCGACGTCAGGACCAGGCCTGCTGGTGAGCTATTCATGGTAAGATGGCATGAGAAAGGGACACTTCATACTTAATTACACACCAGATTTAAAAGGAGAGCAGGTCGTCCTCAGTCCGCTGCTTCTTCAATGAATAAAGGGGAGAGGATGATCAAGTTGAAAGCAATCTGATGTAACTAATTCCGTCAATTCCAATGACCAGGAGAGAGAAAGTTTTTGGCAAAAAATTCTGCCGTAACGGATGATGTAAAAGTAAAACTGGTGTCTTAAACGAATATACTTCATAACATATTCCGAAATTATTTTCCCCACTAATAACGGATAATATGCTATGAGTCGGTTTATACAAACAGACTAGGGTGTGTGGAATTCAATTGGCGTAGGAAGCGACTTAGACCATCACAATACACATTTGTTTTATACGAAGCCATACAAAAGACAAAGAGTTAGGTCATCGGTTTGGAAAATTATCGAAATACTTCGGTTTCTATGTGGTTGTTGTGCGGTTCACGACTAAAAATGACCCAAAATGCAACAAGAGATCATGTGATAAGTGTTGGAGAATGGACATTAGTGAGTTGTCTGCATACAGTAAAGGCAAAAATATGCATACAAATAAATAACAAACACAACATGTAAACTGTCACAAAAATGAAGTGGCAATATGAGGTAATCAATATACCCCTTCATAATCCAGAGAGCTTTACTGAACTGCACAAACCAAACTTTTACCGCATGGATCACATAAAAACAATGAAGAGTTTCGTTTCAAAGAAAACAGTATCACTCCATCAGATTTTGAAAATGAGAATTTCAAAGAAGAAACAGGCCAAAAAAGATATAGAGATCAATCACATTTGGGACAGAATATTCCTAGAAAAATGGTCAAGCAGTGGGCTTTTTTGGGAATAGAAATGACAGATACAAAATGAAACTGTGTACAAACTAACTGAAATCACCCATATGAAGCTATCACGGACACATTACCTGACTTCCTTTCTCATTGGCTGCTAGATTCTGTCAGCAGAGCGAGATCCACAAGCGGTGCCATAACCACCTTGCCAGGGAAACTCCAGCTTCGGGCGGCGCAGGAGCGGAGCTAAACAGAGGGACGCACCGAGCACAAATCCACATTAGGCTTTGTTCAGTTGGTGGGGCTCTAATACCCTCGGGGATTTCAATCCACCCAGCAGTAGGGTGATCCCCACTCCCTCACCCATTCTCTGTAGGGACTAAACCTCCAGATTCCTTTCAATCCCTCTCTCAGTTTTTGTACGGTTAACCCCTCCCTCAATTATGTACAAATACAAGTACAAAGGCTTAAGTAGTTGCCTATTTCTTACAGGATTGCGCTTGTGTAGCTAACATACACAGAGGCTTCACTGAACATATGCTTGTACAATAGAAGTACTACTAACTGAAAATTAAATCTACAAAATTGCCTGCTCCTGATCTCAAAGTAGTTTGGTTCAAGACTTCAACTTCATTTTCTAACTGAAATTTTCCGAATCAAAGACAAACTGCTGTGCAACCAAGGTTCATGTCAAGAAACCATTTGTAAATGTCTCTAACTGGAAATCTAACAGCTGGCATTCAAAATGTAAGTTTTTCATATAGGTAAAACAGATTATCTCAAAAGTGATAGCCAAGAACTCGAAGTATTATCATTCTTCACATAAGCCAGATATTAAAGTGAGCAAATAACAAAGGCAACTAGTGAGCTACCGTAGATTCATATATTCTTATATCAGACAAGGCAACCAATACACTGTAGACATACATTTTGTAGAACCAACTGCTTAATCCAAAAGATCTCTGGAAATTTAAAGACATGGCAACCTCATCTAAGGTCACTATGTATCAAACTAACTAGATAGAAGCTAACCCAGGATGGGCACTACAAATTTAGCAAGACTTACTAGTTGCCTTCTCTAACCCAACATAAGGCATTCGCCTCCAAAGATCAATCGGAACGGAAGGATAAGCAGTAGCTCATACCAGGTTGGCGTACTAAATTTTGCGGGACTTAGCTGCTCTCTCCAACACATCCACAATGATATCAGGCGAAGATCTTTTGAGTTGTACATACCCTTGGCTTGCGATCACATCACTCATTCTATTCGAAGAGAGCATAAATTCAATGCAAAAATCTTTGAGATTGCTGCAATTGTGCTGGTCAGCTAGAGCTAAAAGGGTCGCCACAGTCTCAACATCAAGACTCTTGCATAGCATGCCTTCACATATCCTCTTCATTCTTTCCATCGCATACTTGTCTGCAGCCACGAGTAAGTGCTTAACCATCTCTCTTTTGTCATCATCCTCAAGACCGTCCATGGGAGGCATTGAATCCGTGTATATGAAGTGAAGAAATGCCTTGAAAACAGCAGGCTGCATGTCATCAATGGTTATGTCCTGCGCTGGTTTGTCCCCCATAGGCCCGTAGAACTCCGCATCGAAGACCGCCGACCGCATCGCAAGCAAATTTTTATGAGCCCGAAAAACCTCCCCTTGAACCTTGAAAGTCACGTCCGCTCCTTTCTTCCCCTCTAGCAATGTTGCAAGATTATCCGAAAGGTCAGAGGGCGGCACATGGATCTCGAGCGTTTCCTTGATAACACTGATTTCGCACTCGATCATAAGACAATCGTTCCGCAGGTACACCGACTCTACTTCAGCGGTTGTCTTCATGAACTTCCGTATGCCCCAAGTTGACATTTTAGGGTCGAACACTCGTGGTTCTTTCAAGTAGTGCACCACAATCGACTGCTCTTTAACCGGATCCACAAGCATAAAGTTGAAGATCGCCCTCACCTCGGCGTTCTTGGTCAAGAGCTCGAGGAAGACAGAGACGTGAGTCACGTGACCTTCGCTCTTCTCGGCGTCGGAGTAGTAGCGGATGCACCATTCGTAACCTCCGACGGAGAATGCCGGGGAACGGAGGTAGTTGCCTCTAGCGAGGCCCTTGTGCAGACTGTAGCCAGCGATCTCGAACGCGACCGTGGCCCGCGCCGTCTCTTCTGTGCATCTCGACGGCACCCTCACTATTGAACTCTCCGATACTGCCATAGTGGGAGTTGGGAGGAGGACGGGCGTCCGGCGGCGATGGGAGAGGTGGTCTTGCCTCGGCGACGGGAGTGGGGGCGGCGCGGCGGCGGCCAGATTGGGGGGACAATGTTCAAGATTGGACCCGGGGGTGGGGGTTGGTTATTCACGCAGATTTTTTTTTTCATTTTAGTAACACGAGAAGGACCCAGAATATGCCAGTATATTTGGTTCGGGTTAATTAGGATTTTGGTTTTGGTTCGGGTTCCATTTTCTGTCTATTTGGTCTTTGGGTTTGGGTTCGGTTTTCGCTCTTCAAAACCCGAATTACCCATACTAACCGATATTGAAAAAACCCACGTTGTTGTTACACGGTCGTGTTACCATACTTTTTTTTTGGAAAACATTATGGCAGTACAATGAACATCAGAAATAATAAAAATTACATCCAGATTCATAGACCACCTAGCGACGACTACAAGCACTGAACCTAGCCGAAGGCGCGCCGCCGTCAATAGCCCCTCAGCAAAACTTGTTGTAGTAGACAGTTAAGAAGTCGTCGTGCTAAGACTCCATAGGACCAGCGCACCAGAATAGCAACCGTCGTCGATGAAGAATAGCGTAGATCGGAAGGATCCAACCTGAAGACACACGAACGTAGACGAACGATGAACAGATCCGAGCAAATCCATCAAAGGCAGGTCCGCCGGAGACACACCTCCAAACGCCCACCGACGATGCTAGATGCAGCACCGAAACGGGGGCTAGGCGGGGAGAACCTTATTCCATCTTCAAAGAGCCGTCATCATCTCGTCTTCCTGAGCAGGACACAAACCCTAACAAAACTCGAAAACACATCTAAAAACGGAGCCCTCCCACCGGCAAGGGCCGGAATCCATCGCGCTCCTATGGCCCTAAGGCCACCGGAGACGAGACGGACAGGCGGCGATGCTGGAGGGAGGCAGAGGAACCCTAATTTTTTAGGGGAGGCGGCGGCTGCGTGTGAAAGCGCAGCTTTACTCCCAGAGGGGGGGTGAATGGGAGATTTTTAGAAATTCGTCAAACTCCGAAGATTTTGACGAAAATCAAAGTGACGAAATAGAAATAGAGGCGAAACTAGATCGACACAGATACAAGTAGCATGCATATGAAATACATACAAGTGAAGAACATGTGATCATACAGGCAGACATGCATGAGGAAGATGAACTGAAGAAATGAAAAACAACATGATGAAAATCTTCAATTCAAATTCTTCAGAAAAGTAAAGCACAAGTTCTTCAGCAGCAGAATTGCGTAAAGGTAAAGGGGTGAGAAATTTGAAACCAGTTAGGCTCGATGAAGACACAACGATTTGGTAGACCAGTTCCAGTTGCTGTATCAACTGTACGTCTGGTTGAGGCGGCTGAGTCTTACCTAGGAGGACACTTAGTCCTCACCGTATTCCTCTTGAGCTAAGGTCACTTAGACCTCGCCCAATCACTCATGGTAAGTCTTCAAGGTAGACTTCCAAAACCTTCACAGACTTGTTCACCGGCACGCCACAATTACTCTTGGGTGCTCAGAACATGACGCCTAACCGTCTGGAAGAATGACAGTCTTCAAAGGTAACAAGCGTCGGATCACACAGATCAACTTCTTCAGTGATGCTTAATCACTTTGGCTCTGATTGGGTTTTTCCTCACTTGGGTTCTCACAAAGTCGTCAGAGGAAGGGTTGCTCTCAAATGACAAGTGTCAATCTCTCTCTAGAGCAGCCAACCAACTAGTGGTTATGGGAGGCGGCTATTTATAGCCAGGGGCAACCCGACATGAAATGTCATTAATGCCCTTCTCAGACATGACCGTTGTCAGGATAAGAATCCACTCGACAGCTGGCACGCGGCACAGCAACGGTCGGAAAATTGAACTCCCAATTTCGTCGAGGCACTCGATTTCCTCACGATAGGCAGATCGTACTGGTGAAATCCTAACTCCTCAGCCTGACCTAATTCGTCAACGACTAGATGAACTGCGTCACTGTCGCTAGCAAATTCGTTAGCTGTTCCGGAGGTTTCCAATTGCTTCACTCGAAGCGGCTGTAGTATGTATAGGTTTGAGCATCGCTTTGAAGTATGATAAATGTTTCACCTAGTCCCCCTTTAACAGTACGTTTTTTCCTATGACTCAAATAAGAAGAAAATGAAACTAAGAAAACAAAGTCTTCAAGCTTCAAAGTCTTCACATCAATTTCTTCAAAGTACCGCACCAATTCTTCACTTGAAGAAATACATTTTTAGGGGTCGACTTCCATGGGTTAAACCAAGTCTTCAGGGACTATTTCACCTGTGTATACTCACAAACACATTAGTCCCTTAATCGATTTGTCTTCAATACTCCAAAACCACTAAGGGGGCACTTGATGCACTTACAATCTCCCCCTTTTTGGTGATTGATGACAAATCAGTTAAGTTTTCAACGGGAGTAAAATAATAGAAGTGTAAGTACAGAATGTGAAGACATTGGTTACATGATATATACAGAGGAACTCCCCCTAAAGATGTGCATATGAAGAATTTTCTTTTGATTGCAAATGCACATGGCAGGTTGAAATTGTGGAGATCTCCCCCTATATCTTGGAATCCAATCATGCATGATCATAAGATATTTAAGAATTTAAATGCATGATGAAAATTTGGTGTGATTGCAACTTGGCAAAAAGAACAGCCCAATATAACACATATCGTGTGATGAATAAAAATATAGCTCCAAGTGACTTATCGATAGATTGTAGACGAAAGAGGGGATGCCATCCGGGGCATCCCCAAGGTTAGACGCTTGAGTCTTCCTTGAATATTACATTGGGGTGCCTTGTGCATCCCCAAGCTTAGGCTCTTGCCGCTCCTTATTCCTTTATCCATCGTAGTCTCACCCAAAACTTGAAAAGTTCAGCACACAAAACTCAATAGAAACCTCATGAGATCCGTTAGTATAACAAATAAATCTTAAACTTTAGGTACTGTTGTAAATTGATTCACATTTAATATTGGCATAATGCTACTGTACTCCAACTTCTCAATGACTCATAACCCCCGATACAATCCATAGATTCATCAAAATAATCAAACTATGCAACAAAAACAGAATCTGTCTAAAACAGAGTAGTCTGTAAAGATCTGAATTAACGTCATACTTATGTAACTCCAAAAATTCTGAAAAATTAGGACAACGTGGGAAATTCACATATCAATATTGAGTAGAAAATTCAGAAGGTTCTGACACTCCAGCGAAAAATCAAAATTCCAGCACTGGACGCAAAAGTTTCTGTTTTCAAACAGCATCAATTGTACTATCATCCAAATCATCCCAAAGGAATTACTTGGCACAAACACTAATTAAAGGATAAAAACACAATCATAACAGAGGCTATAATTGTGTAAACACACAAGAACAGAAGGTAAAACTAAAAATTTATTTTATTCATTGGGTTGCCTCCCAACAAGCGATGTTTTATGCCCCTAGCTAGGCATAATGCATAGTTTCAAGTGTTGTCATCCTTCAAGTTGATTCCATAGATGGCCCTCATAATAGATTCATAAGGTTCCTTAATTCTATTTCTAGGGAAGTGTTTCATCCCTTTTTTAATGGAAATTGAAATATTATATTACCTTCTTTCATATCAATAATAGCACCTATTGTTCATAGGAAAGGCCTACCAAGTATTATAGGGCAAGAAGGATTGCATTCAATATCAAGAACAATAATTTCTATTTGCAAGAATAAGCACATCATTTATTCTACCCAATGGCTTTTTAATAGTGGAATCCGCAAGATGCAAATTAAGGGAACAAGGATCCATATCGGTGAGACCTAGCACATCACACAAAGATTTTGGTATAGTGGAAACACTAGCACCAAGATCACAAAGAGCATTACATTCATAATCTTTAATTTTAACTTTAATAGTAGGTTCCCATTCATCTTGTAATTTTTCTAGGAATTGAAACTTCCAACTCAAGTTTTTCTTCATGCGCTTTCATCAGGGCTTCTACAATATGTTTAGTGAAAGCTTTATTTTGTTCATATGCATTTGGTGAATTAATCATGGATTGCAACAAGGAAATATACTCAATTAAAGAACAACTATCATAATTAAAGTCCTTGTAATCCAAAGTAGTGGGTGCATTACTAATTAAAGTTTTGACCTCTCCAAACCCACTTTTTCATTTTTATCCTTAAGATTATCACCCTCCAAGCAATTGGGACTCCTTCTATCTAAAGTTGACTCTTCTTCAGTCCCTTTTTCATTAAGTTTTATATTACTAAATAATGATTCAATAGGAGTGACACCAATCATTTTAATATCTTCATCATTACTACGATAGAAACCGGGTGGAATAGCTTTTTCTAGAAATTCTCGCTTAGCTCTCAACCTAGCAGTCCTTTATTTACTTTCATTAATGGAGACATAGATAGCTTTAATAGACTCATTTATATCATGCTTGGGTGAGAAAATTTTAATTTTGAGATTTTCCACATCATGAGCAATTCTATCCATGTTCCTAGCCAATTCATCAACTCTATTCAATTTTTCTTCTATCATAACATTGAAATTCTTTTGCAAATTAATAAATTCTTTAATATTACTTTCAAGATCAGATGGTATCCTATTATTATTATTATTATATGGATTTCCATAGGAATTACCATAATTATTAGAGGAATTTCCAGAAAACGGTCTAGGAAAAATTACCCCTATAAGCATTGTTGTTGAAATTATTTCTAGAGACAAAATTCACATCAATAGCATCATTATTTTGCTCAATCAAGGTAGACAATGGCACATCATTAGGATCAATAGGAGCATCCATCTTATCACTCAAAGTATTAATTTCTTCAACAGAATTTACCTTCTTACCAGTTGGAGTTTGTTCAGTGTGCCATTGAGAATAATTTGTCATAATATTGTCAAGAAGTTTTGTAGCTTCTCCCAATGTAATTTCCATAAAAGTACCACCTGTGGCAGAGTCTACCAAATTTCTAGAAACAAAGTTTAGTCCCGCATAAAAAATTTGTATGATCTTCCATAAATTTAAGCCATGTGTTGGGAAATTTCTTATTATTAATTTCATTATCTCCCAAGATTGTGCAACATGTTCATGCTTAATTTACTTAAAATTCATAATTTCATTTCTTAAAGAAATAATCTTAGCGGGAGGAAAATACTTGGTAATAAAAGCATCCTTACACTTATCCCAAGAATCAATACTATTTCTAGGCAAGGATGAAAACCAAGTTTTAGCGCGATCTCGTAGTGAGAACGGAAATGATTTTAATTTGACAATATCATTATCCACATCTTTTTTCTTTTGCATATCACAAAGCTCAACGAAAGTATTTAGATGGGATGCAGCATCTTCATTAGGACTACCAGAAAATTGTTCTTTCATAACAAGATTAAGCAAAACAGCATTAATGTCACACGACTCCGCACTAGTGGCGGGAGGAGCAATAGGAGTACTAATAAAATATTATTATTAGTATTAGAAAAGTCACACAATTTTGTATTTTCTTGAGACATCACGACAGAGCAAGCAAACTAGCAAACAAGCAAAGAAAAATATTTTAATGTTTTTGTAAAAAAAAATAGAAGTGGGGGAGATGAAAACGAGAGGCAAATGCAAATAAAAAGGCAAATAAAATAAATGCAAGTGGATGATAGTTTGTGCGAAGGTACTTGGTAATTTTGATGATGTCTCCCCGGCAACGGTGCCAGAAATTCTTCCTGCTACTTGTAGACTGCGTTGGTATTTCCCCGAAGAGGAGAGGATGATGCAGTATAGTAGAGATAAGTATTTCCCTCAGTTAAGAACCAAGGTTATCAATCCAGTAGGAGAACCAAGTAAAATCCCGTTAAGCGCACCTGCACACACAAAAGCAAACACTTGCACCCAACACAAATAAGAGGGTTGTCAATCCTCTTAGCGGTTATTTGCAAGGATTAATTCTGATAGTGGTAGATAGATAAACTATAATACTAAATAAAATAAAAGTAAATAAATTGCAGCAAGGTACTTTTGATTTTAATATATGATAAAAGTAGAACCGGGGGCCATAGTTTTCACTAGAGGCTTCTCTCTCGAACACATAGCATACGGTGGGTAAACAAATTACTGTTGGGAAATTGATAGAAAAGCAAATAATTATGACGGATTCATGGCAATGATCATGTATATAGGCATCACGTCCGAGACAAGTAGACCGACTCCTGCCTGCATCTACTACTATTACTCCACCCATCGACCGCTATCCAGCATGCATCTAGGGTATTAAGTATGAAACAGAGTAACGCCTTAAGCAAGATGACATGATGTAGACAAAGTAAACTCAAGGAATATGATTAAACCACATCTTTTTATCCTTAATGGCAACAATACAAATACGTGTCATGTCCCTTTGTCACTGGGATTGAGCACCGCAAGATTGAACCCATCACAAAGCACCTCTCCCATTGCAAGATAAACCAATCTAGTTGGACAAACCAAATCGATAGATCGGAGAGAAATACAAAGCTATAATAATCATGCATAAAAGAGTTCAGAGAAGACTCAAATATTTCTCATGAATAATCTGATCATAAACTCACAATTCATCGGATCCCAACAAACACTCCGCAAAAGAAGAGTACATCGATAGAACTCCAAGAACATCGAGGAGAATATGGTATTGAAGATCAAAGAGATAGAAGAAGACATCTAGATACTAGCTATGAACCCATAGGTCTGTGGTAAACTACTCACACATCATCGGAAGGGCAGCAAGGTTGATGTAGAATCCCTCCGTGATCGATTCCCCTCCGGCAGAGTACCGGAAAAGGCCTCTAGATGGGATCGCGGAAGAACAGAGGCTTGCGGTGGCGTAAAGGTTATTCGGGGTGGTTCTCTATTGGTTTCCCAATATTTGAGAATTTATAGAAGTGGAATTAGGTCAAATGGAGCCACGAGGGCCCCACTAGGCATCAAGGCGCCCCCCTGGGATCGCGCCCTGTTGCCTTGTGGAGGCTTCGTGAACCTTCTGGCCTCCTCTCCAAGTATCCAGGGTCTCTTTTGTCCAGAAAAAAATCTCCAAAAAGTTTCGCGGCATTTGGACTTCGTTTGGTACTGATTTCCTGAAAAACCAAAAACAAGCAGAAAACAGCAACTGGCACCGGGCAATAGGTTAATAGGTTAGTCCCAAAAAATGATATATAATTGCATATAAAAGCATCCAAGATTGATACTATAATAGCATGGAACAATCAAAAATTATAGATACGTTGGAGACGTATCACACACCATAGGAAACCAGCTGTAATTCTTCTAAGTTCCGTGTCGGGGGAGCTGATGAAATTGGGATAGCATCAATTGGCTCAGTTGAAGACATTGGAGCCTGATATGTCTCCAACGTATCTATAATTTATGAAGTATTCATGCCATGTTTATTATAGTTTTGTATGATTTTGGTGCACTTTTATATGGCTTTTATATGATTTTTATGGACTAACATATTGACCTAGTGCCCAGTGCCAGTTGCTGTTTTCTGCTTGTTTTTGGTTTTCCAGAAAATCCATATCAAACGAAGTCCAAATGCAGCGAAACTTTTTGAGATTTTTTTCTGGAAGGAAATAGACCCAGGAAGCTTCGGAGGAGCAGCAGAAGAGCCAAAGGGGCCCCACGAGCCACCTGGGCGCGCCTGCCCCCCCCAGGCGCGCCCTGGTGCCTCGTGGGCCCCGTGTGGCACCTCTTTGCATGATTCCAACGCTGAAAAATCATATATATTCAGAAACCCCCGAAAGTTAACCTAGATGAGTTTTTACGCCGCCGCAAGCCTCTGTTCCGAAGCGATCTCATCTGGAGCTCCGTTCCGGCACCCTGCCGGAGGGGGGAATCATCCCCAGAGGCCATCTTCATCATCCCGGCGGTCTCCATGACGAGGAGGGAGTAGTTCACCCTCGGGGCTGAGGGTATGTACTAGTAGCTATGTGTTTGATCTCTCTCTCTCTCGTGTTCTTGATTTGGCACGATCTTGATGTACCGCGAGCTTTGTTAATATAGTTGGATCATATGGTGTTTCTCCCTCTCTATCTTGTTGCGATGAATTGAGTTTTTACCTTTGAGGTTTCACTATTATTGGATTGAATACTTTTATGGATTTGAGAACACTTGATGTATGTCTTGCATATGAATACCCATGGTGACAATGGGGTATTATATTGATTCACTTGATGTATGTTTTGGCACTCAACTCGCGGATTCCCGAGGTGACATTGGGGTAATCTATGCATAGGGGTTGATGCACGTTTTCGTCCTACTTTCTCCGGTAGAAATCTTGGGGCACTCTTTGAAGTTCTTTGTGTGGATTGAATATTATGAATCTGAAGTTGTTTGATGCATATCGAATAATCAACTCACGGATACTTGTGGTGATATTGGAGTATCTAGGTGACATTAGAGTTGGTTGATGCGTGTCATATGGTGTTATTTTAGTACGAACTCTAGGGTTGTTTCTGACACTTATAGGAATAGCTCAATAGATTGATCGGAAAGAATAACTTTGAGGTGGTTTCGTACCCTACAACAATTTCTATCTTATGTTCTCCATGAATAGGAACTTTGGAGTGATTCTTTGTCGCACGTTGAGGGACTGTTATATGATCCAATTATATTAGCATTGTTGAGAGATTGCACTAGCGAAAGTATGAACCCTAGGCCTTGTTTTCAAGCATTGCAATACCGTTTGTGCTTACTTTTGTTACTTGCTACCTTGCTGTTTTTATATTTTCAGATTACAAAAACCTATATCTACTATCCATACTACACTTGTATCACCATCTCTTCGCCGAACTAGTGCACCTATATAATTTACCATTGTATTGGGTGTGTTGGGGACACAAGAGATTTCTTGTATTTGATTGCAGGGTTGTTTGAGAGAGACCATCTTCATCCTACGCCTCCCATGGATTGATAAACCTTAGGTCATCCACTTGAGGGAAAATTGTCGCTGTCCTACAAAACTCTGCGCTTGGAGGCCCAACACGAGTCTACAGGAATAAAGTTGCGTAATAGACATCAAGCTCTTTTCTGGCGCCGTTGCCGGGGAGGTGAGTGCTTGAAGGTATATCTTTAGATCTTGCAATCGAATCTTTTAGTTTCTTGTTTTATCACTAGTTTGGTTTATAAAAGAAAACTACAAAAAAATATGGAATTGAGGTTGCCTCATATTATTCATTTTTATAATGTCTTTCTTGAAAATGATGGAGCGGAAAATTGTGCTCAATTGATAGAAGAAGAATTCAATAAAATGTTTGGCATAAAATCTTTGAATGATGAGCATGATTGCAATGTTGTTAGTATGAATTCTATGAGTATCCATGATGCTAATGATATGCAAAGCCACAAGCTTGGGGATGCTATGTTTGATGAAGATGATATTTTTAGTCCCCCAAGTTTTGATGAGAAAATTTATTATGATGATTGCATGCCTCCTATCTATGATGATTATTGTGATGACATGTATGCTATAACGAATAATGATAAATATGAAACTTGTCATTATGATTTTAATTTTCAATTGGATTATGCCAATCAAGTATCTCATGATAGTTATTTTGTTGAGTTTGCTCCCACTATTATGAATGAGAAGAAAATTGCTTATATGGAGAGTAGTAAAATTTCTATGCTTGTGGATCATGAAAAGAATGCTTTATGTGATAGCTATATTGTTGAATTCATTCATGATGCTACTGAAAATTATTATGAGAGAGGATCATATGCTTGTAGGTGTTGCAATAATATCAAGTTCCCTCTCCATGTGTTGAAAGTTTTGAAGTTATGCTTGTTTTGCCTTCCTATGCTAGTTGATTCTTGCTCCCATAAACTATTTGCTCACAAAATCCCTATGCATAGGAAGTTGGTTAGGCTTAAATGTGCTAGTCATATGCTTCATGATGCTCTCTTTGTGTTTCAATTCCTTACTTTTATGTGAGCATCATTGAAATCATCATGCCTAGCTAAAAGGCATTAAAGAAAAGCGTTTGTTGGGAGAAAACCCAATATTTATACCTACTGTTTTTGTGTGTTCACATGATTAAGATACTATAGTAATCATGTTTTATATGTTTTCTTTCAATAATGTGCCAAGTAAAGCCTGTGGGATAGTGTGGATACTTGTTGATTTGATTCTGTGCAGAAACAGAAACTTCTACGTCCAGTGCTGGAATTTCTATTCCGTACTGGAGCGTGAGAAAATTCTGAAATTTTTACACAGTATTGGGATACAAATTGTTTACGTTTTCCTAATTTTTAAGAATTTTTGGAGGTACAGAAGTATGGTTTTTAAATCGCTCACTACATGCTGTTCTGTTTTTGACAGATTCTGTTTTCGATGCATAATTTGCTTGTTTTAGTGTTTCCATAGCTTATATTGAGCAATATAAATTGTGGAAATGATAGTCAAGTAGGAATTATGTGAGAACAATTATGAATCTTGTATTGATAGTACCTAAGTGGATGATTTATTTTTATCATACTAAGCTATCTCACAAGTTCCGTTAAGTTTTGTGTGATTGAAGTTTTCAAGTTTTGGGTGAGATATCGATATGAGGAGAATAAGGAGCGGCAAGACCCTAAGATTGGGGATGCCCAAGGCATCCCAAGGTAATATTCAAGGAAGACTCAAGCGTCTAAGCTTGGGGATGCCCCGGAAGGCATCCCCTCTTTCGTCTTCAACATTATCGGTAACCTTACTTGGAGCTATATTCTTATTCGTCACATGATATGTGTTTTGCTTGGAGCATCATTTTCTTCTGTTGATATTTGCTTTGTGTTATCAATAATCATGTTTTGTATCTTTTAGTTTAATAAAATGCCAATTATAGCCTTTACCATGCTCAGTTTGCAAGTTTATGTGTTGCTGTTTGAAAACAGAAAGTTTTCTGTTATGTTCAGAATATTCCTGAATAGTGAGAACACGATAAAAATCTGAAATTTTTACACAGTAATCATGCATGAGTCGTCTGTCACGTGGTAATTTTTCAGAATTTTTGGAGTTAGGGAATTATGAATTCTTATTCACCCTTTACGGACTGTCCTGTTTTGGCAGATTGCTGTTATAGTTGCATTGTTTGCATATGTTTGCTTGTTTAATGTTTCTATTTGAGGATAGGAGTATTAAATATGAAGAGGCATTTAGTATGCAATGTTTAATTATAATTTTAGTGATTTTCTACAGTAGAGAATGTTAAGGTTTTGAGTTGATTTATACTAACTTATCTCACGAGTTCTTGTTGAGTTTTGTGTGGATGAAGTTTTTAAGATTTAGGAGAAGCCACGATATAAGAGGAATTAAGGAGACACGAGATCTCAAGCTTGGGGATGCCCAAGGCATCTCAAGTTATTATTCCAAGAAGTCTCAAGCATCTAAGCTTGGGGATGCCCCGGTAGGCATCCCACCTTTCTTCTTCAACAACTATCGGTCAGTTTTGGTTGAGCCTAAGTTTTTGCTTCTTCACATGATATGTGCTATCCTTGGAATGTCATTATATTTTGTTTTCTTTGCTGTTTGAATAAAATACTTAAGATCTGAATTTTTTTAATGAGAGAGAGTCCTCACATAGCTACCTATTTACTTAACTACTCATTCGGTCTTCACTTATATCCTTTTGGAGTAGTTTGTCATTTACTCTTGTTCTCCACTCATATCCTATGAGTAAATTGTTGAAATGAATTGAATATCATAAAGTTGAAATTTATATGCTTCATATGCTTGTCCCATGGGGAGTAGTGACTTCACATACAAGAAGTATAAGTGGTAAAATTTATTGAAAGTTAACAAACATAGCATTGGTCACTTGAACAATTCATGAAAGAATTTTGAAGGAAGAGAAATTTCACATATAAATATACTATCTTGGACATCTTCTATGATTGTGAGCCCCCATTAATTATTTTCAAGCTTGATCATGTAGTTGACGTTGGACAAGGAAGACAACATAATGAGTTATGTTTGTTTATATTCACATAGAAGTTATATTGTCATGGATCCTCTAACATGTGGTGCTTGCTTAGGATCTTTTGCTAGCCAAAAATTCGTACTAAGTAGAAATACTACTTGTGCACCCAAAAACCCTTAAACCCAGTTTCTTGCCATGAGTGTGCACCATATCTACCTATGGATTGAATAAGATCCTTTAAGTAAGTTGTCATCGGTGCAAAAAGCAATAAAAATTGCTCCTAAAATATGTATGATCTTTTATTGCAAGGGAAAATAAGCGTTGTACGAACTAGTGATGGTAAAGAAATAAAAGCGACAGACTGCATAATAAAGGTTGCTATCACAAGGGGCAATATAACGTGACGTTCCTTTGCATTAAGGGCTTGTGCATCCAACAACAAAAAGCGCATGACAACCTCTGCTTCCCTCTGCGAAGGGCCTATCTTTTAATTTTCTTTATTTACTTTTTTGTATTTAATTTTATGCAAGAGTCATTAATGTTCATCCCTATTCCGCTCTATTTATTCTTTAGTTGGCAAGCATTATGTGGTAGGGAAAGATCCAGGCACATATATCCAGTTGAATATAGGTGATCATGAGTTATTATTGTTGACATTATCCCTGAGATAAATAAGTTGGGAGGCGAAACATTAAGCCCCTATCTTCCTATGTGTTTGATTGAAACGGTTTGTTCTAAAAATGTGCTTTGAGTGTCAGCAATCATGGAAGACTAAAAGATGGTTGAGTATGTAGAATTTGCTAGATCAAAGCTCTTACATAGACCCTTCCTAAAAATAAGATGAATTGCAATTGTTTGATGACTGAGAACATAGTTTGTTAGTTTTCAAGAAATTTTATGGCCTATAATTTAAACATGTGAATAGCTTGCCACTTGATCATGAGAAATTTTATGAGATGAGCTACTGATTATGATATATATTGATGCTAGAAAAAGTGATTGAAATTATCATTGATCAAACTTATGCACTATGCTAGCATTCACACTTCATAAATTATTTATTTTATCATTTACCTACTCGAGGACGAGCAGGAATTAAGCTTGGGGATGCTGATACTTCTCCAACGTATCTATAATTTATGAAGTATTCATGCCATGTTTATTATAGTTTTGTATGATTTTGGTGCACTTTTATATGGCTTTTATATGATTTTTATGGACTAACATATTGACCTAGTGCCCAGTGCCAGTTGCTGTTTTCTGCTTGTTTTTGGTTTTCCAGAAAATCCATATCAAACAAAGTCCAAATGCAGCGAAACTTTTTGACGATTTTTTCTGGAAGGAAACAGACCCAGGAAGCTTCGGAGGAGCAGCAGAAGAGCCACAGGGGGCCCACAAGCCACCTGGGTGCGCCTGCCCCCCCCCCCCAGGCGCGCCTGATGACCCACAAGTATAGGGGATCAATCGTAGTCCTTTCGATAAGTAAGAGTGTCGAACCCAACGAGGAGCAGAATGAAATGACAAGCGGTTTTCAGCAAGGTGTTTTCTGCAAGCACTGAAATTATCGGTAATGAGTAGTTTGATAGCAAGATAATTTGTAACAAGTGACAAGTAGCAATAGTAACAAAGAGTGCAGCAAGGTGGCCCAATCCTTTTGTAGCAAAGGACAAGCCAGAACGATCTCTTATAGTAAGCAAAGCGTTCTCGAGGACACATGGGAATTTCATCTAGTCACTTTCATCATGTTGGTTTGATTCGCGTTCGCTACTTTGATAATTTGATATGTGGGTGGACCGGTGCTTGGGTGCTGTTCTTACTTGAACAAGCCTCCCACTTATGATTACCCCCTCTCACAAGCATCCACAACTACGAAAGAAGAATTAAGATAACTCTAACCATAGCATTAAACATATGGATCCAAATCAGCCCCTTACGGAATAGCGCATAAACTAGGGTTTAAACTTCTGTCACTCTAGCAACCCATCATCTAATTACTACTCCACAATGCATTCCCTTAGGCCCAAAGATGGTGAAGTGTCATGTAGTCAACGTTCACACGACACCACTAAGAGAATCAACAACATACATATCATCAAAATATCAAACGAATACCAAATTCACATGATTACTTATGACAAGAATTCTCCCATGTCCTCAAGAACAAAAGTAACTACTCACAAATCATAATCATGTCCAAGATCAGAGGGGTATTGAATAGCATATAAGATCTGAACATATAATCTTCCACAAAATAAACCAACTAGCATCAACTACAAGATGTAATCAACACTACTAGCAACCCACAGGTACCAATCTGAGGTTTTGAGACAAAGATTGAATACAAGAGATGAACTAGGGTTTGAGATGAGATGGTGCTGGTGAAGATGTTGATGAAGATTGGTCCTCCCATGATGAGAGGATCGTTGGTGATGTCGATGGCGATGATTTCCCCCTCCCGGAGGGAAGTATCCCCGGCAGAATCTCTTCGCCGGAGAGCAAAAGTGCTCCTGCCCAAGTTTCGCCTCGAGACAGCGGCTCACCGTCCCGAAAGTCTTCTCTATATTATTTCTAGGGCAAATGGACTTATATACCAGAAAATGGGGGCCAGAGGCTGGCCAGGGGCTCCACGAGCCACCAGGGCACGCCTGGGGGGGGGGGGGGGGGGTTGGCGCGCCCTGGTGCCTCGTGGGCTCCTGGGTGGCCCCCTCTGGTATTTCTTTCTTCTAGTATTTTTTATTTATTCCAAAATAAATCTCCGTGAAATTTCAGCTCATTTGGAGATGTGCAGAATAGGTATCTCTGACATAGCTTTTTCAGGTCCAGAATTCCAGCTGCCGGCAATCTCCCTCCTTGTGTAAATCTTGCATATTAAGAGAGAAAAGGCATTAGAATTGCTCCACAAAGTGTTATATTGATTAAAAACACTATAAATAACAGTAGCAAAACATGATGCAAAACGGACGTATCAGCGCCCTGGTGCCTCGTGGGCCCCCTGTGGCACCTCTTTGCGTGATTCCAACACTAAAAAATCATATATATTCAGAAACCCTCGAAAGTTAATCTAGATGAGTTTTTACGCCGCCGCAAGCCTCTGTTCCAAAGCGATCTCTTCTGGAGCTCCGTTCCGGCACCCCGCCGGAGGGGGGAATCATCACTGGAGGCCATCTTCATCATCCTGGCGGTCTCCATGACGAGGAGGGAGTAGTTCACCCTCGGGGCTGAGGGTATGTACTAGTAGCTATGTGTTTGATCTCTCTCTCTCTGTCTCGTGTTCTTGATTTGGAACGATCTTGATGTACCGCGAGCTTTGTTAATATAGTTGGATCATATGGTGTTTCTCCCTCTCTATCTTGTTGTGATGAATTGAGTTTTTACCTTTGAGGTTTCACTATTATCGGATTGAATACTTTTATGGATTTGAGAACACTTGATGTATGTCTTGTATATGAATACCCGTGGTGACAATGGGGTATTATATTGATTCACTTGATGTATGTTTTGGCACTCAACTCGCGGATACCCGAGGTGACATTGGGGTAATCTATGCATAGGGGTTGATGCACATTTTCGTCCTACTTTCTCCGGTAGAAATCTCGGGGCACTCTTTGAAGTTCTTTGTGTGGATTGAATATTATGAATCTGAAGTTGTTTGATGCATATCGAATAATCAACTCACGAATACTTATGGTGACATTGGAGTATCTAGGTGACATTAGAGTTGGTTGATGCGTGTCATATGGTGTTATTTTAGTACGAACTCTAGGGATGTTTGTGACACTTATATGAATAGCTCAATAGATTGATCGGAAAGAATAACTTTGAGGTGGTTTCGTACCCTACAACAATTTCTATCTTATGTTCTCCGCGAATAGGAACTTTGGAGTGATTCTTTGTCGCACGTTGAGGGACTGTTATATGATCCAATTATATTAGCATTGTTGAGAGATTGCACTAGCGAAAGTATGAACCCTAGGCCTTGTTTTCAATCATTGCAATACCGTTTGTGCTCACTTTTGTTACTTGCTACCTTGCTGTTTTTATATTTTCAGATTAGAAAAACCTATATCTACTATCCATACTACACTTGTATCACCATCTCTTCGCCGAGCTAGTGCACCTATACAATTTACCATTGTATTGGGTGTGTTGGGGACACAAGAGATTTCTTGTATTTGATTGCAGGGTTGTTTGAGAGAGACCATCTTCATCCTACGCCTCCCACGGATTGATAAACCTTAGGTCATCCACTTGAGGGAAAATTGCTGATGTCCTTCAAAACTCTGCGCTTGGAGGCCCAACATGAGTCTACAAGAATAAAGTTGCGTAGTAGACATCAGAGCCATCTTCAACTTCTTCACAGTCTCTGTGGTAGGGGGTGCTGATGCTTTTCTCTTCTCAGCAGCCTTTGTTTTCTTCACTTCTGATGCAGAAGGAAGTGTGATAAGCTTCAAAGATGAAGACAGTTCTGGCGCTGCTGCTGAGGAACTTGGTGGAGCAATTTCTTCAGGCGCGACTGATGCAGTCGTCCCGGCAGTTTCTTCAGACGCAACTTCTTCAGTTGCCCTGGCTTGGTCGGAGGAGATGAAGGCACAGTCTCACTGGCCTGAGGGGCTTGAGGTGGAGTTGTGGAACTTGATGGAGGCGCTTGACCATACTTGGCGGCCTCTCTTTTGTTATGGTCATCAACCACTTGCTTGGTTGCTTTGATGAATCGGTCACGCACACCACAACAGTGGTTGGCTTGCCGTTCATATTCATCAGACAACCTTTGGATCTCAGATTGAAGTGCAACTAGCTGCTGAGGAGATATGGTTAGCATGTTTTTCTTCAGCTCCTTCTCCTTCTGAAGCTTTTGCTTCCTCACTAGTTTAGCCTGCCCAATTTTGTGCTTCTCTGACAGAATAAATGCAGACAGAACATGACTAGGACCAGGTGGCAAATCGAGGTCGTCAAGGGGTGTGTCAGGTATCTTGCACCAGATCTCAATAAAGTCCAAAATCTTCTTGGGATCAAGAAGATGTGGAATGGTGGTGTTCTTGGCGTGAGCAGCTTCTTCCATTCTCCTCTGAACATACTCAGGTAGCTCATCTTCATCAGCCATGTCATTCTCATCAGCCTGAGGCAATACAGCCTTGCTTCTGGGGCTGGGTCTTGATCCACGGCCTGTAGTGGCCTTCTTCTTCAGCATGGGCGTGTTTGAAGAGATACGCCCATATGCTGAGGCACTTGATGCAGCAATTGTGGCTGTTTGAAAGCCTTCAGTGCGCTGGCAAGAAGCGAGCACAACAGGTGTTGAAGCTTTTGCTGCAGCCATAGAAGAACTTGTGGCTGGCGGAGGCACTGACGAGCTTGGAGCAGAAGGTGTCTTTGGTGCTGAAGCCTTTGATGATGATGGCTTTGGATCTGAGGGCTTTGCATAAGATTTTGGCCGTGAGGGCACATCAGTTGAAGGTTTCGGCTTTTGAGTCGGCTTTTTCTTCATGGCTTTCTTGGGCGCACTGCCACTTGAGCCTGCACCACCATCAGCTGATGCCTTTGATGCCCTATTGAATTCTTCAACGGCCTTTTGAGCTTGTTTCTGCAATTTTGCTTGATGCTTGGCCCATTCTTTGGGGAACTCTTCACCCCTTCTGATGCTTGTGGGGTCAGCAGTTTGACCAGGAGCCAACTGTGGTCTTTTGCAAGGAGGTTTAACAGCAAAATCCTTCATGTACTTGGGAGTGACTTAATTGTAACTCCTCCACTCATAGGTCCAATACCTCTTGATCTTTTGCATGCGTGTCTTGCGCTGCTTGTCAGTTTCTTTCCCATGAATCTTTTCATCAGGAGTACAGTACTCTGCATATAATTCATCAGGGATCTTGAATGCAGTGTGTTCTTCTTTTCTCTTGCCTCCCTTCTGAGGCCTTTTGTCATATGCCATTTTCTTCAACTGAGGGATTTGAACTTCTGTAGTCTCTGAAGAGTGAAGAAGTTTGAAGATTTTCCTCAAGCAACGCTGCAAATGAATTAAGTTGATGAGAACCTAGAGATTCGTCGGTAGACATGAGTACCTGTGAACAGAGTATAGTTGCGAGGAAGAGTCACATGCGTTCTCAGAAATTTTCAAAAACAAATCCAGTTGAGGAAATTGACCCTTATCGTCTTGAAGAAATTCACTAAGTGTTCTTGACTTAGGTTCCAGAGTTGTACAGATTGTGAAATTTGCACAATTGAGGAATCTAATTGTTAAGCATGACTTAGAAGAAATAACCAAGACTAGCCAGAAGGAAGTGCTGAAGAATTGGAAAGAAGTGGTAAAAACAGCACTTGAAGAATTTTGGGTAGTAAAAAGATCAAACTTGGGCAGTAAAAATAAATTTTAATTACCCCAAGGATGAGCTCGATGAACTGGACGACGAGTTGATGGAAGTCGTCAGCTCATATCTTTCGTGCCCTAACTTGGTGACGAAAGACAGCTACGGCGGCGGCGGAGGTGAAGAAATCCGCGGCCGGCGCGAGTACGATGATGAAGAAGTTGAGGCAGTGAAGCTCTTCCCCTCCAGCGACGATGATGAAGAAGTTGAGGCAGTGAAGCTCTTCCCCTCCGGCGGCGCTAGGGTTTGGGAGTGAGAACGACAGAGGCGCGAGGAGTGAAGTGAGATAAGGTTGACGGGGTCAAGCCTTTATATAGGCACGGTAAAAACCGGGCGGTCCAAAAATTTTGGACGGATAAGTGATACGTCTCCAACGTATCGATAATTTTTGATTGTTCCATGCTATTATAGTATCAATCTTGGATGTTTTTATATGCAATTTTATATCATTTTTTGGGACAAACCTATTAACCTAATGCCCAGTGCCAGTTGCTGTTTTCTGCTTGTTTTTGGTTTTTCAGGAAATCAGTACCAAACGAAGTCCAAATGCCATTAAACTTTTTGGAGATTTTTTTGGACAAAAGAGACCTTGGAAGCTTCGGGAGGAGGCCAGAAGCCTCACTAAGGCTTCACAAGGCAACAGGGCACGACCCAGGGGGGCGCCGTGTTGCCTTGTGGGGCCCTCATGGCTTCGTTTGACCTAATTCCACTTCTATAAATTCTCAAATATTGGGAAACCAACGGAGAGCCACCCCGAATAACTTTTGCGCCGCCGCAAGCCTCTATTCTTCCGCGATCCCATCTGGAGGCCTTTTCTGGTACTCTGCCGGAGGGGGAACCGATCATGGAGGGCTTCTACATCAACCTTGCTGCCCTTTTGATGATGTGTGAGTAGTTTACCACAGACCTACGGGTCCTTAGCTAGTAGCTAGATGGCTTCTTCTCTCTCTTTGATCTTCAATACCATGTTCTCCTCGATGTTCTTGGAGTTCTATCCGATGTAATCTTCTTTTGCGGTGTGTTTGTTGGGATCCGATGAATTGTGAGTTTATGATCAGATTATTCATGAGAAATATTTGAGTCTTCTCTGAACTCTTTTATGCATGATTATTATAGCTTTGTATTTCTCTCTGATCTATCGATTTGGTTTGGCCTACTAGATTGATTTATCTTGCAATGGGAGAGGTGCTTTGTGATGGGTTCAATCTTGCGGTGCTCAATCCCAATGACAGAAAGGGACATGACATGTATTTGTATTGTTGCCATTAAGGATAAAAAGATGGGGTTTAATCATATTTCTTGAGTTTACTTTGTCTACATCATGTCATCTTGCTTAAGGCGTTACTCTGTTTCATACTTAATACCCTAGATGCATGCTGGATAGCGATCGATGGGTGGAGTAATAGTAGTAGATGGAGGCAGGAGTCGGTCTACTTGTCTCGGACGTGATGCCTATATACATGATCATTGCCATGAATCCTTCATAATTATTTGCTTTTCTATCAATTACCCAACAGTAATTTGTTTACCCACCGTATGCTGTGCGTTCGAGAGAGAAGCCTCTAGTGAAAACTATGGCCCCCGGGTCTACTTTATCATATATAAAAAACCTAAAAATACCTTGCTGCAATTTATTTACTTTTATTTTATTTAGTATTTTAGTTTATCTATCTACCACTATCAGAATTAATCCTTGCAAATAACCGCTAAGAGGATTGACAAACCTCTTATTTGCGTTGGGTGCAAGTGTTCGCTTTTGTGTGTGCAGGTGCGCTTAACGGAATTTTGCGTGGTTCTCCTACTGGATTGATAACCTTGGTTCTTAAATGAGGGAAATACTTAATTATCTCTACTATACTGCACCATCCTCTCCTCTTCGGGGAAATACCAACGCAGTCTACAAGTAGCAGGAAGAATTTCTGGCGCCGTTGCCGGGGAGACTGATACATCTCCAACGTATCTATAATTTTTGATTGTTCCAAGCTATTATAGTATCAATCTTGGATGTTTTATATACATTTACAAGCAATTATATATCATTTTTTGGGACTAACCTATTAACTTAGTGCCCAGTGCCAGTTGCTATTTTTTTGCGTGTTTTTGGTTTTCCAGAATATCAGTACCAAACGAAGACCAAATGCCACGAAACTTTTTGGAGATTTTTTTCTGTAGATAAGAGACACTAGAAGCTTCGGGAGAGGGCCAGAAGACAGAGGAGGTGGCCACGAGCCACCAGGGCGCGCCCCAGGGGGGTGGCGCGCCCTGGTGCCTCATGGGCCCACCTCTGCTCTGTTTGACCTAATTCTACCTCTATAAATTCTCTAAAATTGGGAAACCAACAGAGGAGTCCATGAAATACTTTTTTCACCGCCGCAAGTTCCTGTTCTCGAGAGATCCCATCTGGAGGCCTTTTCCGGCACTCTGCCGGAGGGGGAATCGATCACGGAGGGGCTCTACATCATCCTTGCTGCCCTTCCGATGATGCGTGAGTAGTTTACCACAGACCTTCGGGTCCATAGTTAGTAGCTAGATGGCTTCTTCTCTCTTTTTGATCTTCAATACAATGTTCTCCTCGATGTCCTTGGAGTTCTTTCCGATGTAATCACTTTTTGCGGTGTGTTTGTTGGGATCCGATGAATTGTGAGTTTATGATCAGATTATCCATGAATATTATTTGAGTTTTCTCTGAACTCTTTTATGCATGATTATTATAGCTTCGTATTTCTCTCCGATCTATTGATTTGGTTTGGCCAACTAGATTGATTTATCTTGCAATGGGAGAGGTGCTTTGTAATGGGTTCGATCTTGCGGTGCTCAATCCCAGTGACAGAAAGGGACATGACACGTATGTATCGTTGCTATTAAGGGTAAAAAGATGGGGTTTATTCATGCATGAGTTTACTTTGTCTACATCATGTCATCTTGCTTAAGGCGTTACTCCGTTCTTTATGGACTTAATACACTAGATGCATGCTGGATAGCGGTCGATGTGTGGAGTAATAGTAGTAGATGCAGAATCGTTTCGGTCTACTTGTCTCGGACGTGATGCCTATATACATGATCATTGCCTTGGATATCGTTATAATTATTTTCTTTTCTATCAATTGCCCAACAGTAATTTGTTCACCCACCATATGCTATTTTCAAGAGAGAAGCCTCTAGTGAAAACTATGGCCCCGGGTCTACCTTAATCATATATTGAAAATCCTAAAAATAGCTTGCTGCAATTTTACTTTATTTATTTTATTTTGTATTTTTGTTTGATCTATCTATCTATCACCATACAATTTAATCTTGCAATTAACCGCCAAGGGATTGACAACCCCTTGTTCGCGTTGGGTGCAAGGATTTGTTGTTTTGTGTGCAGGTACTGCTAACGAGTTGTTGCGTGATTCTCCTACTGGATTGATAACCTTGGTTTCATAACTAAGGGAAATACTTATCTCTACTGTACTGCATCATCCCCTCCTCTTCGGGGAAATCCCAACGTAGCTCACAAGTAGCAGGAAGAATTTCTGGCGCCGTTGCCAGGGAGACATCATCAACACCTACCAAGTACCTTCGCACAAATTATCATTCACTTGCATTTACTTTATTTACCTTTTATTTGCATTTGCCTCTCGTTTTCATCTCCCCCACTTCTATTTTTTTTAACAAAAACACAAAAATATTTTATTTGCTTGCTTGCTTTTATTGCCATGACAACACTCAAGAACAGAAAGTGAAAGCAAAAATTTAAGATCACTATGGATCCTCATCCACTTGCTAATCTTTTCAAAAGATCCAATTATAATGAACCAGTTGCTAGTGAGTTGAGTGCACTTGATTATCTCTATGAAGTTTTGCTTGAAAATCATGAATTTGAAAAGTGTGATAAAGTGTTAAAAGAAGAAATTTATAAAGTGATTCATGATAGCTCCTTGATTGAAAAACATGATTGCAATGATATTGTTATAAATTCTATTAATGTCAATTGTGTTAATAATATGCAAAACTACAAGCTTGGGGATGACGATTTTGTCTTGTCCACTACTTATTGCAATGATCATGATTGGGGTGATAATGCTTCTTATGATCTTGAAATTTTATTTAAGCCTCATGATGAATATGTCATTGATAATAATGTTTGCAATAATATTGAAAGTGGGTGTGGAAGAGTGTTAACTTTAGGTAAAAAGAATCCCACCATTTTGGAAGAATATAAAACTTTTATGCATGTGGATCATGAAGAGAATATTTTATGTGATAGCTATATTGTTGAGTTTGATTATGATCCTACATGTAATTATTATGAGAGAGGAAAATATGGTTATATAAATCTTCATGTTACTAAATTACCTCTCTTTGTGCTAAATTTATTAATGCTCCATTCTACCTATTTGCATATGCTAGATATTGCTTGTCTTGATAATTTGTTTTCTTATAAAATGCCTATGCATAGGAAGTATGTTAGAATTAAATGTGTTTTTCACATGCTACATGATGCTCTCTTTGTGTTTCAATTATTATCTTTCATGAGAGCATCATTGAAATTTCAAGCCTATCTTAATGGCTATAAAGAAAGAGCTTGTTGGGAGACAACCCAATAAACTTTTTATTTCTGTTCTTGTGTGTTTACACAATTATGCTACTGTTATGATTGTGTTTTTATGTTTTAATTAGTGTTTGTGCCAAGTAATGCCTTTGGGATGATTTGGAAGATAGTATAATTGATGCTGTTTGGAAAACAGAAAGTTTTGCGTCCAGTGCTGGAATTTTAATTCTGTACTGGAGCTTTAGAAAAACCTGAAATTTTTACAAAGTATTGGTATATGAATTCCCCACGTTTTCCTAATTTTTCAGAATTTTTGAAGTTACATAAGTATAGCTTTTAAATAGATCTTTACAGACTGTTCTGTTTTAGACAGATTCTGTTTTTGTTGCATAGTTTGCTTATTTTGATGAATCTATGGATCGTATCGGGGGGTATGAGTCATATATAAGTTGGAGTACAGTAGCATTATGCCAATATTAAATATGAATCAATTTACTACAGTACTTAGAGTTAAGGATTTATTTGTTATACTAACGGATCTCACGAAGGTTTTGTTGAGTTTTGTGTGATTGAAGTTTTCAAGTTTTGGGTGAGATCACGATAGATGAAGGAATAAGGAGTGGCAAGAGCCTAAGCTTGGGGATGCCCAAGGCACCCCAAGGTAATATTCAAGGAAGACTCAAGCGTCTAAGCTTGGGGATGCCCTGGAAGGCATCCCCTCTTTCTTCTACCAACTATCGGTAATTTTACTTGGAGCTATATTTTTATTCATCACATGATATGTGTTTTACTTGGAGCGTCGTGCATTATATGAGTCTTTGCTTTGTTTGCTTTTTAGTTTGTCACAATCATCTTTTCTGGACACACCCATTTGAGAGAGCCACACGTTTATCATGATTTGTTAGAATACTCTATGTGCTTCACTTAAATCTTTTCAGCTAGGTAGTTGCTCTAGTGCTTCACTTAAATCTTTTTGAGCACGGCGGTGGCTATATTTTGAAGAAATATTTGAACTCTCATGCTTCACTTATATTATTTTGATAGTTGATAAGATTAAAATTTGGAAGAAATATTTGCACTCTCATGCTTCACTTATATCTTTTTGAGAGTTGATAATAGAAATGGTAATTTGTACAAGATATAAATTTGGTCCCAAAGTGATGAATATTCAAGGGGGATATCATAAACACTTTCATGAAAGATCATTGGATATGATAAGTCTGATTCCTTGCAATAGTTTTGCGATATGAAGATGATAATATGTGAGTCATGTTAGTGAGTAATTGTGATTTAGTAGGAATATTGGTGTTAAGGTTTGTGATTCCCTATGCATGCACATAAAGTCAATAGTTATGCAACAAAATTATATCCTACTTATGGTGCATTATTCGGTGTTAGTTATGTTCAATGCATGTTCATGACCGTTTTCGCTTTTTGGTTGGTTGCTTCTCAATCTATTTGCTAGCCTTCATTTGTACTAAGCGGGAATACTGCTTGTGCATCCAACTCCTTAAACCCAAGTTGTGCCAAATGAGTCCACCATATCTACCTATATGCGGTATTTCCATGCCGTTCCAAGTAAATTTTCATGTGCCAACTCTAATTTTTCAAAATAATTTTCCATTTTGCGTGCCCGTACCGCTCATGAAGCGGCAGGGGGTAGCCAATATTTTCCATGCTAGGTGTGTTATTCTCACGATGAGTGTTTATTCACTTGTCATTGCACGAGAGAGTGGCAAGTAATAGGGATGCCCAGTCTCGAAATGAATTTTTTTTAATATGATGATAATAATAAATTCCTTGGAAAGTGTTGGTATGGAGGGCAACCGTGGATACAGCTAGCCATGGATTGTGAAATAATGGTGGAAAGGAAATAAACTTTATTTTCTGTTTGGGAACTGCCTATAATGTGTCTAGCATGGAAGATATTGAGAATTCTCGGTCGCTTTCGTTGACAGGAAAAGCATGCCTCTCAAAATAATTTTATCTCTCTAATTTAAGCTTTGAGCTCTGGCACATCCGCAAATCTCTGCTTCCCTCTGCGAAGGGCCTATCTATTTACTTTTATGCAATTTTTATTTTTTATTTTGAGTCTCCATCTTCTCTTACAAAGCACCAACTAGAGAGCACTATTGTCATACTTGTGCATTGTGTGTAGCTAATATTGAGTGTGTTTCATGAATGGATCAATGATTGAGCATAATGGGCTAGGGATAACTTTCTTTAGCGTTGATATTTTGAAAGACATGGTTGCTTGTTAGTATGCTTGAGTATTTATGTCTTCATGTCAAACTATAGACTATTGCTTTGAATCATTCAAGTCCAAATGTCCATGCTACAAAGAAAAGAATATATGATGAATATGATAGGTAGCATTCCACATCAAAAATTCTGTTTTTATCATTTACCTACTCGAGGATGAGCAGGAATTAAGCTTGGGGATGCTTGATACGTCTCCAACGTATCTATAATTTTTTATTGTTCCATGCTATTATAGTATCAATCTTGGATGTTTTATATAAATTTACAAGCAATTATATATCATTTTTGGGACTAACCTATTAAATTAGTGCCCAGTGGAAGTTGCTGTTTTTTTTGCCTGTTTTTGGTTTTCCAGAATATCAGTACCAAACGAAGTCCAAATGCCACGAAACGTTTTGGAGATTTTTTTCTAGACATAAGAGACACTGGAAGCTTTGAGAGAGGGCCAGAAGACAGAGGAGGTGGCCACGAGCCACCAGGGCGCGCCCTGGTGCCTCGTGGGCCCACCTCTGCTCCGTTTGACCTAATTCCACCTCTATAAATTCTCGAAAACCGGGAAACCAATAGAGGAGTCCACGAAATACTTTTTCCGCCGCCGCAAGTTCCTGTTCTCGAGAGATCCCATCTGGAGGCCTTTTCCGGCACTCTGCCGGAGGGGGAATCGATTACGGACGGGTTCTACATCATCCTTGTTGCCCTTCCGATGATACGTGGGTAGTTTACCACAGACCTTCGGGTCCATAGTTAGTAGCTAGATGGCTTCTTTTCTCTTTTTGATCTTCAATACAATGTTCTCCTCGATGTTCTTGGAGTTCTATCCGATGTAATCACCTTTTGCGGTGTGTGTTGCGATCCGATGAATTGTGAGTTTATGATCAGATTATCCATGAATATTATTTGAGTTTTCTCTGAACTCTTTTATGCATGATTATTATAGCTTCGTATTTCTCTTCGATCTATTGATTTGGTTTGGCCAACTAGATTGATTTATCTTGCAATGGGAGAGGTGCTTTGTAATGGGTTCGATCTTGCGGTGCTCAATCCCAGTGACAGAAAGGGACATGACACGTATGTATCGTTGCTATTAAGGGTAAAAAAGATGGGGTTTATTCATGTGTGAGTTTACTTTGTCTACATCATGTCATCTTGCTTAAGGCGTTACTGTGACACCCTGGTTTTCGCTCCTTGTTTTTTTTTTCCTTTGCGGGATTTGACTCCCGTCTTTTTTTCGATGTTATCGGGTTTTCTCTTGCCTTTGGGTATATGAAGATGGTCATTTAGCCTTGCCTCTCCTATCTGACCAGAGATTCTCTCCAGTCCAATCTTGCCACCCAAGATATTTTCTCAAGACTTTGCCACTGAAACCCTACTCTGCGATCTACCGGGAGGGAAACCCTAATTCCTTCCGTTACAAAGGAACCCCAATTTCCTTTGATCTTTTGCCTCCCAATTTTCTCCCAGTGATCATCCTATCTTTTTAAACCCTGGATATGCAAAAATATTGCCAAGTCATTTGCAATATTTTTCATTTAAAATTAATTCATTTTTCTGCCAGTTAAAGGAATTAAATCCAGGAAAATATATATCCATCTCCAAAGTTCATGAAAACTTGTGGAGATATTCTTTGTGATCATATTGAGCTCCCATAAAAATATTGGCAATAATTAAATAAGGGAAATTGCCTTTTCCTATTTAAAGCCAATATTGCACTTTGGGCACTTTCCAAAGGAACTACCATTTTGGTAGCCAGGAAAAATCCCAAATAATTTGTGGAGCTTCTCCTATCCATATCTTCACCATTTCCATCAAGATCCCATGTTCCACAGATCAAACTTTGAGAGCATCATCCAATTCTTGTTTCTGGATTTATTTTGAGGCTGTGAAGCAACTATATTTTATATTGCTTCAAAAATTCTCAAATTAATCCAGGACCTCACATTCCCTAAATGATGTGACCATGCAAAAATTCACATCATTTTACCTAGCCATTTTCTCCCAAAAATTCCATCAAGCTTCTGTCCAGATTCGAACTCTGTGAAGGAAGTACCACTTTGGCATATCCAAATGAGCTGAAATTTTTCCAGTACCTTCATATCTCCAAATCATCACCCTACACCAAAATTCAGTTCATTTAATCAAGCCAGATGAGTGCACCTTCAAAGTCAAGTTTCTGGACCAGAATTTGCATTGCAAAGGAAGTATATGCAAAACTTGTCCAAATGACTTGAAATTTTGCCAGCATCTAGTCCTTGCTACCACATTTCACTGTGACCCCTTTTCCAGCTCATTGGCATCTCTATCTGACCACAACTTCCTCCCCAAGTTTCTGTCCAGAAACTTTTCCGGATCCTCTCGACCCACCTAGACCTTTCCTGGCTTCTCCAATGATCCATTTTATCTATTTGAGCAGTGAGGGAGCTGTTTGACAAGGTTGGACAGGCAGGAGAGTGCCAGAGCTTGTAGTGCACGTGGTGACCGCGTGGACAGCAGGCAGAAACGGTGCTCTACGGCACTGTTCTCGTCGTGCAGCTCACTCCGGCCAGCCCCGGCGTGTCCCGGCGTGTCTAGTGGGTTCGCGACGTCCACGTGCCCCTCTCCAGCCCCTTCCCCTCTCCGATTTCTTTCTCCTCACGCCACGGCGATCTCCGCCAAGTTTCTGTCCGCCCCGTGATCCGCCGTCGTCTTCCTCCCTGCTGTCCTCTTCTTCCCTGAGCCGTCCCCTCCCGCTGCCCCTCGTCAGGTCGGCCGCTCCCCGACACTGGGAACCAGCCAGCCACGTCTCCCCCGAGCTCCAGTGTGGCGATAAGCTCGCCACGGCGGCTGTCCTCGTCTGCAAGCCACGGCTGGCTATAAATAGCCCATCTCCGCGCCCTCCCCGAGCACCACACCACCCCAGCCGCCTTCCCTCTCCTCCCCTAGCTCCGCCCAAGCTCTAAGCCGAGCTCGGGATGCTCTCTGGCTCCTCCTATGGCCGGAGCTCCGCCCGCAGCCGCCGCTCAAATTCGAGCCCTCCGAACCCTCCCCGCTCCAGCTCGCCTCCTCACCCGACCACCACCACCATCCGTAGTACCTCCCCGCTTCCATTCTGCCTCGGGGAAAGCTAGATCCTCCATCCCAAGCTCACCTCTGCCGCCATCTGCCATCGCCGCCTCCTGCTTGCCACAGGCCGTCCCCGCCTCTGCCTCGACCTTTCACGGGCGCGGGACGATGCCTAGAGTCCATCCCCACCGCCGGCCGAGCCCGTCGCGCCATGCAGCGCCGGGAATCGCCGGTCAACGGCGCCTCTGTTCCCCTGCGGGTTCACGCGCGATGTAGGATACGACCCTGCGGGCGGGCCCCAGTCGCCAGTGGCTCAGCCTCCCTCCGTTTTTTTTAAAACGGGGCAGGAGCGCGGGTGGGCCGGCCCAACAACGGCAGCGGCAGCACGGCTCAGCTGGCGCTCTGGCTGCGGCCACTTTCGGCCCAGCACGGCCCAGCGGCACAGTCCCCTTTACTCTTTTTCGCTGGAATTCTGTGAAGGACCCAGAAGTAAATATTCTATTTACAGAAAGGTCCCTGGCAGAAGAAATGCAATACCTTTTCCTCTATAGCTCCGATTCAGGTGAATCCAAAGCCCACCTTCATATTTTTCCGAGCCCTTTCCGATGACATCACTTCCACCATGTTTGCACTTTCTGAAAATGCCCATTTTGCCCCTGCCCTCTATTTAGGCCCTCCGAGAGGGAATCTTTTCCGGCGAATTCTTCCGTGAGGTGATCGCACTTCTCCCGGAGTATTCCTTCACCCCCAGGCAAGCCGACCATCTGATATATGCCCTAAAGCATTGCTCTGTGTTATTCTTGCATGTTTAATTAATGTTTATGCCTGTGTTAGAATTAATTAAACTCCTGCTCATTTGAATTTGCTATTTACATTACATGCCAATGCTCATTATATTATCGCACTAGTGACTCGTAGATGACAATGTGGAGATAGGTTGTTATGTTGATATACTAGTGTACACCTCGGATTATCATTATTGTTGCTATGATAAAGAATCTGATATAATTACAACAATCTCCTCCGTCGGCTGGATCGAGTCATAGTGTCACCTATCCGGACTTATTCGTGCAGCCACATTTGCCGGTATGGGACGGCCTTGACTTGGTCTAACCTCGTGCTCTTTTGTCGGTACCACCAAATTAGGGAGGGTTATGCGTGCGTGCTGCCCTGATCAGGTAGACGACGATAATCCTGTGAGCCCAGTTGTTTGGTTGCGCGCAGTCCCCGTTTGGGACAGTTTAGTTTGGCCACGACGGTGGCAGGTGTCACGGGGTGACACAGGGGCCACCCAGGACATGACCCTGGGAGGGTATGATTGTCGGTGGTACGATGGAAGAGTCACGGGTTAGGCAGGTTTCGTTGGAGCAGCACTGGTCCACCCGAATGGGAACATGTACTAAAGTACGAGGCCAGGCGCTCCATGGTGTGGGTAAAGTGCGCAACCTCTGCAGAGTGTAAATCTATTCGAATAGCTGCGTCCTCGGTCATGGATAGTTCGTGTAGGCCCCTATTTGGTCTGTGTCGAGTCTGGAGGAACAAACTATATAATGTTAATGCTAAGACTGAACCAGAGAATGGTAAGGTTTGTCAAACTTGCAGTACAGATGCATGGACATCAGATGATGTCAGAGGTATGATTGCTAGCCATGCGATGGCTATGAGATGAGCGGTTGGATGACCGCAGAGTTTGGATCAGACTTGAATCATGAGAATACTCGGAGTATGAATTATTTACTTGATATGCTTTACCTTACTGCATTTACTCCAATAGTTATTATGATAGATAATCCTGCTATGACATAATGATTAATGCTGCTAGATGTTTAATCTTGTCAGATAATCCTGTCACAACATGATAGTTAATACTGTTAAGATAACAAATGCATGCTTGAATGCCATGGATTGCATTGCTTGGTGTATATGTTGGTTTGGTTTGCTTGCGAGTACATTCAAAAGTACTCAGCGGCCTTCAATGTGGCCAGGTTCACCTAAGGATACGACGTTCGCTAGCGAGGAGCCGGAGTGTTCGCGGGCTAGAAGAGTAACCCAGTCAGATCCCTGTGGATTGGAGCTGCACCAGGACCATGCTGCCTTAGATAGAGCTTTCCGCTGCCATCACCCTTGTAATATCCCATGTAAGACCTATATATTCCATTAATAGAAATGTCTGTGTTCCTGATACTTGTTGTAAAAGCGCATGCCAGAGAGATCTCCTGGGCTGGTATGTGCGGTGACCGTCTGACTACAGTGGTATTTAGGCGGGGCGCCATAGTTACTCCATTCTTTATGGACTTAATACACTAGATGCATGCTGGATAGCGGTCGATGTGTGGAGTAATAGTAGTAGATGCAGAATCGTTTCGGTCTACTTGTCTCGGACGTGATGCCTATATACATGATCATTGCCTTGGATATCGTTATAATTATTTGCTTTTCTATCAATTGCCCAACAGTAATTTGTTCACCCACCGTATGCTATTTTCAAGAGAGAAGCCTCTAGTGAAAACTATGGCCCCCGGGCCTACCTTAATCATATAATTAAAATCCTAAAAATACCTGCTACTTGTAGCTTGCGTTGGTATTATCCCCGAAGAGGAAGGGATGATGCAGCACAACAGAGGTAAGTATTTCCCTCAGTTATGAAACCAAGGTTATCAATCCAGTAGGAGAACCACGCAACACCTCGTTAGCAGTACCTGCACTCAAACAACAAATCCTTGCACCCAACGCAAACGAGGGGTTGTCAATCCCTCGGCGGTTAATTGCAAGATTAAATTGTATGTGATAGATAGATAGATAGATTGAAACAAAAATACAAAATAAAATAAATAAAAGAAAAGTGCAGCAATATTTTTAGGGTTTTAGTAATATGATTTAGATAGACGCGAGGGCCATAGTTTTCACTAGAGGCTTCTCTCGAGAAAATAGCATACGGTGGGTAGACAAATTACTGTTGGGCAATTGATAGAAAAGCAAATAATCATGACGATATCCAAGGCAATGATCATGTATATAGGCATCACGTCCGAGACAAGTAGACCGACTCCTGCCTGCATTTACTACTATTACTCCACACATCGACCGCTATCCAGCATGCATCTAGTGTATTAAGTCCATAAAGAACGGAGTAACGCCTTAAGAACGATGACATGATGTAGACAAGATAAACTCACACATGAATAAACCCCATCTTTTTACCCTTAATAGCAACGATACATACGTGTCATGTCCCTTTCTGTCACTGGGATTGAACACCGCAAGATCGAACCCATTACAAAGCATCTCTTCCCATGGCAAGATAAATCAATATAGTTGGCCAAACCAAATCAATAGATCGGAGAAGAAATACGAAGCTATAATAATCATGCATAAAAGAGATCAGAGAAGACTCAAATATATTCATGGATAATCTGATCATAAACTCACAATTCATCGGATCCCAACAAACACACCGCAAAAAGTGATTACATCGGATAGAACTCCAAGAACATCGAGGAGAACATTGTATTGAAGATCAAAAAGAGAGAAGAAGCCATCTAGATACTAACTATGGACCCGAAGGTCTGTGGTAAACTACTCACGCATCATCGGAAGGGCAGCAAGGTTGATGTAGAGCCCCTCCATGATCGATTCCCCCTCCGGCGGAGTACCGGAGAAGGCCTCCAGATGGGATCTCTCGAGAACAGAAACTTGCGGCGGCGGAAAAAGTATTTCGTGGACTCCCTTGAGGGTTTCTGATTTCTTTTGGGAATTTATAGTGGAGGAATTAGGTCAAACGGAGCTCTGTGGACCCCACGAGGTACCAGGGCGCGCCTGCCCCCCCCAGGCGCGCCCTGGTGCCTCGTGGGCACGCCCTGGGGCTTCTGGCCTCCTCCTGAAGCTTCTATTGTTTATCTTGTCCAGAAAAAAATCTCCAAAAAGTTTCGTGGCATTTGGACTTCGTTTGGTATTGATTTTCTGTAAAACAAAAACAGGGCAGAAAACAGCAACTGGCACTGGGCACTAAGTTAATAGGTTAGTCTCCAAAAATGATATATAATTCCTGTAAATGTATATAAAAACATCCAAGATTGATAATATAACAACATGGAACAATAAAAAATTATAGATACGTTGGAGACGTATCAGCATCCCCAAGCTTAATTCTGCTCGTCCTCGAGTAGGTAAATAATAAAAACAAAATTTTTGATGTGGAATGTTGCCTATCATATTCATCACATATTCTTTTCTTTTCTAGCATGGACATTGGACTTGAATGATTCAAAGCAATAGTCTATAGTTTGACATGAAGATATAAATACTCAAGCATGCTAACAAGCAACCATGTCTTTCAAAATATCAACGCCAAAGAAAGTTATCCCTAGCCCATTATGCTCAATCATTGATCCATTCATGAAACACACTCAAATATTAGCTACATCCAATGCACAAGTATGACAATATTTCTCTCTAGTTGGTGCTTTTGTAAGAGAAGATGGAGACTCAAGTAAAAGTAAAAATTGCATAAAAGTAAATAGATAGGCCCTTCGTAGAGGGAAGCAGAGATTTGTCAAATGTGTCAGAGCTCAAATCTGAAATTAAAGAGATAAAAGTATTTTGAGAGGCATGCTTTTCCTGTCAACGAAAAAGATCGAGAATTCCCATTATTTTCCATGCTAGACACATCATAGGCGGTTCCCAAACAGAAAGTAAAGTTCATTTCCTTTCCACCATTTCTTTCACAATCCATGGCTAGCCGTATCCACGGGTGCCCTCCAAACCAACACTTTCCAAGGAATTTTGTTGTTATTAATTTTTGATTCATTGTGGAACTGGGCATCCCTATTACCAACCAGTCTCTCGTGCAATGACAAGTGAATAAACACTCATCGTGAGAATAACACACCTAGCATGGAAAATAATAGCCACCCCCTGCCGCTTCATGAGCGGTACGGGCACACAAAACGGAAATATTATTTTGAAAATTAGAGTTGGCACACACAAATTTACTTGGAACGGCATTGAAATACCGCATATAGGTAGATATAGTGGACTCATTTGGCATAACTTGGGTTTAAGGATTTTGGATGCACAAGCAGTATTTCCGCTTAGTACAAATGAAGGCTAGCAAATAGATTGAGAAGCAACCATCCAAAAAACGAAAATGGTCATAAACATGCATTGAACATAACTAACACCGAATAATGCACCATAAGTAGGATATAATTTCGTTGCATAACTATTGACTTGATGTGCATGCATAGGGAATCACAAACCTTAACACTAATATTTTTACTAAATCACAATTACTCACTAACATGACTCACATATTATCATTTCCATATCGCAAAACTATTGCAAGGAATCACACTTATCATATCCAATGATCTATATGAAAGTTTTTATTATATCCCTCTTGAATATTCATCACTTTGGGACCAAATTCATATCTTGTGCAAATTACCATTACTATTGTCAACTCTCAAAAAGATTTAAGAGAAGCATGAGAGTGCAAATATTTCTTCAAAATTTTAATCTTATCAATTCTCAAAATAATATAAGTGAAGCATGAGAATTCATTTCTTCAAAATTTTAATCAACTCTCAAAATAATATAAGTGAAGCATGAGAATTTATTTCTTCAAAATATAGCCACCACCGTGCTCAAAAAGATTTAAGTGAAGCACTAGAGCAACTGCCTAGTTCAAAAAATTTAAGTGAAGCACATAGAGTATTCTAACAAATGATGATAAACATGTGGCTCTCTCAAGATAGGTGTGTTCAGCAAGGATGATTGTGACAAACTAAAAAGCAAACGAAGCAAAGACTCATATAATACAAGACGCTCCAAGCAAAACACATATCATGTGACGAATAAAAATATAGCTCCAAGTAAAATTACTGATGGTTGGTAGAAGAAAGAGGGGATGCCTTCCGGGGCATCCCCAAGCTTAGACGCTTGAGTCGTCCTTGAATATTAGCTTGGGGTGCCTCGGGCATCCCCAAGCTTAGGCTCTTACTACTCCTTATTCCTTCATCCATCGTGATCTCACCCAAAACTTGAAAACTTCAATCACACAAAACTCAACAAAACCTTCGTGAGATCCGTTAGTATAACAAAACAAATCACTACTTTAAGTACTGTTGCAAACCCATTCATATTTTATTTTTGCATTAAACCTACTATACTGTAACTTCACCATGGCTTATACCCCCCCCCCCCCCCGATACAATCCATAGATTCATCAAAACAAGCAAGTAGTGCATCAAAAACAGAATCTGTCAAAAACAGAACAGTCTGTAGAAATCTATTTAAAAGACATACTTCTGTAACTCCAAAAATTCTGCAAAATTAGGACAACGTTGGAAATTCATATACCAATACTTTGTAAAAATTTCAGATTTTTCTGACTCTCCAGTACAGAAACAAAATTCGGGCACTGGACACAAAACTTTCTGTTTTCCAAACAGCATCAATTATACTATCTTCCAAATCATCCTAAAGGCTTTAATTGGCACAAACACTAATTAAAAACACAAAAACAAAATCATACCAGTAGCATAATTGTGAAAACACACAATAACAGAAAAAATTTATTTTATTCATTGGGTTGCCTCCCAACAAGCGCTATTGTTTTATGCTCCTAGCTAGGCATAATGCATAATTTCAAGTATTGTCATCTTTGGTTTCCAACTCCTCAATCACACATCCATTTTTTCTAATATATTTAACATAGGTGTTTCTCACCATCACACTTCTAGGCACAAAATCAAGAATTTTACTCTTGTGAATAGGTTCCTTAATTATACGAATGAAATCGGGGTGCATGCTAATCATTTTAAGATCCTCATTTCCCTTACTAGAAGTAGAACCATTGGTTTTAGGGACATACATAAACTTGCAATTCTTGCTGGGAGTATTTTTTTCAATGGTTTTAGCGGAAGAAAAAGCGGAACCTAATTTATTAATAATTTCCTCCAACTTATCGATCCTAGTGGGACTTTGTTCCACCCTTTCATTAATTGTTGGTTCTTTCTCTTTTAGCATCTTAAGAGTAATCCCTACTTTTGATCCAAATTGAGTAAGATGGTAATGAATCTTTTTATCTAAATTTTCAATATGCTCAATGGTAGGCATTTTATTTTCAATAGCATCTAACCTTTGCATAACATGTTCCAAGGTCAAAGTTGTTTCATTAATAGTAATAGGTGGTGATCCCACTAAATTTCCCATAGCATTAAAAGCATCCGTAGAGGGACACATCAAGAAATTCCCTCCAGTAATAGTATCAAGCACAAATCGATACCAAGTAGTAATGCCCACATAAAAATTGCGAAGAAGGATGGTGGAGGATTGCTTACGAGTTGATCTATTATGAGCATCACAAATCCTATACCAAGCATCTTTTAAATTCTCTCCTCCCCTTTGTTTAAAATTAAGTACTTCATTTTCAGGGGTAATAGTAACGAGCGAAGAACTAGCCATAATGGTAAATCAAGCAAGCAAACAAGCAAACAAGAAAAAGGCAAACGGAAAATATTTTTGTATTTTTGTAAAAAAGTTTTAGAAGTGGGGGAGATGAAAACAAGAGGCAAATAAAGTAAATGCAAGGAGATGAGAGTTTATGCAAAGGTACTTGATAGATGTTGATGATGTCTCCCCGGCAACGGTAGCGGAAATTCTTCCTGCTACTTGTAGCTTGCGTTGGTATTATCCCCGAAGAGGAAGGGATGATGCAGCACAGCAGAGGTAAGTATTTCCCTCAGTTATGAAACCAAGGTTATCAATCCAGTAGGAGAACCATGCAACACCTCGTTAGCAGTACCTACACACAAACAACAAATCCTTGCACCCAACGCAAACGAGGGGTTGTCAATCCCTCGGCGGTTAATTGCAAGATTAAATTGTATGTGATAGATAGATAGATTGAAACAAAAATACAAAATAAAATACATAAAAGAAAAGTGCAGCAATATTTTTAGGGTTTTAGTAATATGATTTAGATAGACCCGGGGGCCATAGTTTTCACTAGAGGCTTCTCTCGAGAAAATAGCATACGTGTCAGGGCCGGATTTCCGGGACACAAATATCCCAGAAATTAACCCCTCGTGTCACCACCAGCCCCAGGTTTACTGTTACTGGTGGACACGTCCTTGTTACAGATTACCAAGCAATTACAAGAATAGAATACAAGACCATAAAGGTCTAATGATACAACAAAGGATTTCGGGTGACGGAAGCGACTCGTGGTTCTCCAATGCCGATGGGTCTCCATTCCCAGAGGAACAGCTGACCCGGATAATTCCTATCTCGTGTGGCTGCTATCCTAGGCTCCGCATGGACGTCGTTGTAGTGCTCCGCGTTGAAATCCTGACCTGGCCAATTAAATAGCCAGGGACAAGCCAGTGAGTACGTTGGAATGTACTCGCAAACATAATGAACAAAAGATATACTGAATGCATATGATCATGATGGGTTAAATTATATGCATATGCTCAACAAAATTAAAGCATGGCATGATAAATATTAATATGGTGCGGAAGAATAAATATAAAATTTTAGTGACAAACAAGGAAAGTTAATGGAAAATCGGGCGAGACAGGACCGCCCGAGAATCCAAAAGAAAATATAAAAGTGGAGAATCGGGCGAGACAGGACCGCCCGAGAATCCAAAAGAAATGCCAAACGGGTGTCTAAAAGCGACGCCTCGAGAGGTCTTGAAAAGAAATGCCAAACGGGTGTCTAAAAGCGACGCCTCGAGAGGTCTTGAAAAGAAATGCCAAACGGGTGTCTTAAAGCGACGCCTCGAGAGGTCTTGAAAAGAAATGAGTATCTCAGGTAGTCTAGTCATCCCAAGAGATACTCGGAAAAGAAAATAAAACTGAGTGCCCGGGTAGTCTAGCCAGCCCAAGTGACACTCAGAAAAGAAAATAAAACTGAGTGCCCGGGTAGTCTAGCCAGCCCATGAGACACTCAGAAAAGAAAATAAATGAGTGTCCCGGGTAGTCTAGCCAGCCCATGAGACACTCAGAAAAGAAAATAAAATGACAGGGTTAGTACATAATAATATGCATGTCAACAATAATATTCATGATATCACAGTATTCATGGTGGCATCAGCAGTAACAATAATTATCCTGCAAAATAAAACATGTTTAATTATTTCCTCCAAAGACCGTGACGCTGACTAATTCCGTGACGCTCTTTACCCATAAGTAAAGGATTTCTTTAGCCAACACCGTGACGCTGACTAATTCCCATTATGGTCTTTGGGTTGAAAACACACCTGACCAGCACACACCAGTTCAACTTTCCGAATGCCAGGAATCACCCAAAGCATCATTCAAGAAAAACTCTAAGTCGGGGAGACCATCGTCTCGACTAGCATGGGATCACTATTCATACGCGCGGATTACAAGGGGTGCCCCTCTCTCGGCCCAGCCGGATACACCCATGCCCCTTGACCCGATGACTGGCATTATAACCGGTACCTGGAAACCTTCATCACGGCCTCTGTGTACGGTGTGTGTAGGGAAAGGGGTTAACATCTTACTGAACCGTACCCTACCTGCGGTAGGGACAAGTGGTAGCACGGAACAAGTATGGGGGTTACCGGAACAAGACTCGATCTATGGTCGACTCAGGAGGTTTAAGTTTTCGTGCAGTGGTTAACACAAGATAATTCCTTGGTAGTACCCAACAGGGTCACCATCTGGTATGTCCCAACATACCCTCACTGATCATTCTCGTCAGAACGAGATTTCAGTCTGACGGTCACTTTTCTCGTGACTGATTCTTTCCTGCAGATTAGTCCGGACCAACATAAGTATATGTGACATGTGAAAACAACCATCCTCACTCATACTTCATGTTTAAATGAGGATAAAATATTATCAAGGGATCATGCATGCATAACTAGCAATATGCAAATTTATTTGAATTCAACATATTCATGATCCAATTATTCTTGCAACAAACAACTATGCATTCACCGTATCAAGTGTTCAAGATGCTTGCCTTGAGCATGCAGAAGTGTTGGGTGCACTTCAAAACTTTGAAAATTTTATCTTCCCTCCATTTCCTATTTTCAAAAATATTGCAATTACCACATAAAGCAAAAACAGTGCTAAAAAGTTGTTTGGAAAATTTTGAAATAAATACTAAAATAAACTAGAGGAAAAATGAGGAATTCCAGAAGAAGAATCAAATTATTTGGAGTCAAGATGATTTCCCTAGGGAATTTCTAAGCTGAAATAATTAAAGAAATGGACTATTTAAAAGATCCAGTAGAGACAAAGCTTAGTAAAAATGTTCACGCTAGCTGGATTAATAGAGCATGATTTTAGGAGTATTTAGAAATTAGAATCATTAGATTTGGTTTTGAAACGACTGCTGGGGAATTATTTGAAAACTACTGGAAAAGAAAAAGAGGGAAAAGTATTATCCTGATGGGCTGCGCCCTGGGCGTAGTTTAGCCGCCTGGTGCTACTGGGCCGGGCCTAGCCGCTCCGGCCGCGCAGGAGGGCTGCGACGTCGAAGGCGTATTTGGGGAATACGCTTTCCCTTGAACGAAGACGGCTTTAGGGAAACCCGCTTCCACTTAAGACAACCCGACGCGGTCCAGCCACTGACGAGTGGGGCCCCTCGGTCAGGTTTGACCTTGGTCAAACCAGTCTTCTCCCTCCTTTGACTGAGCGGAGGCGAGGCTTCCGTCGACCCTCGCCGGCGATTGGAGGCACGACTCAGGGAGAGGAGCACACGGCCGTGCTCAGGAGCTCCTGGCGATCCCGTGGAGGTAGGACTTGGTCATCAGAGAGCCCGGGAGCTCCGGTGGTTGCGATCCCGGCGGACGGCGGCTACGGCATGAGAGGGGTCTCCATCTACGGTGGCTCCCGAGACAAATTGGGAGGGGGAGTGGACTCATGGGGTCGAGGGAAGGCTGCTGGAGAGGGAAACAGAGGGAAGGAGGCTCTGGTGGCGTGGGATTTGGCCGGGGCTTGGCCACGGCAATGGCGGCTGGAGATGAAGGGGATGAGCACCACAGCTCGAGCTACTCTGGTCGGGGGCTACTGAGGGGTTGAGGCGGAGTTGGGTGAGCTTAGGTGAGCTCGGGAGTGGTTTATATAGGTAGGGTAAGGCGGTTCCGTGGCTTCCCGAAGAAGTCACGATGGCGTAGCCATTGATGGCAGTAGGAGGAGGCCGTTGAGGCTGGTGGTGGTCGGTGAGGTCGGTGGAGGGTGGGTGAGCTTTGGATGAGCTTGGCCGTTAGCCATTAAGCGAGGGGAGGCCCAGGCAGAGACGTGGCGAGGTGGGACTCGTCGGGTGGCGATTTCTGATGGCGGTGGTCGGCGGTGGCCGGCGCCAGCGGCCACGCGAGGGTGTCGGCCGGCATTGGGAAGGATCAGATGATCCAGAGGTGGACTAGGGCGAGTAGGAGGGGCAGCAGCGGAGCGGCAGTAGCTCAATGCCAGCGGTGTAAAACGCGCGCTCCGGTCACGCTCTGGACATGCACGACACGTGCTCGATGAATTGCTAGAGGTAGCTACAGTGATCCAATCAAGCTAATTTTTGGCAGGTGGATGCTCCTGGAGATTCCAGAGTTGATGGACATGATGGTTTGGCCATATGATCAAGTGTGCAATGCAAGTTTAAAACTTAGCCAAATTCTGCCATGCACAGCACCTAATTGACAGAATGCTAGGGCTATTTAGGAGATTTTGTTGGCTGTAAAAATTGCCAAGATGGTGTCTCCTTAGATGATAAGGATGGTGGTGGGGTTAGTTTGACAAAAAGAAAAACTTGCAAGTGCAAGTTTTACCAGAATTTAGTTCTGGATAGAAACTTGGAGGATTTATTTGGTGGACCTAAATGATACAATTGGAGCTGGTATTCTGGACTTAAGGGTTTGGATGGAAGGACTTTAAGTGGGAAAAAATTTAGAATTGTTTGAGCAACAGAAAATTGGGTTGTAGTTAAAACTCAAGAATGTAATAGAATTGAAAAGAGGATGTTTCACTCAAACTTTTCAAAAGACCAAGTTGTGTTTTTGCATAAAAGTGATCTGTAGGCATCACATGAACCCTCATAATTTTTGTGGAATTTTTAAAGAATTATTTAAAATAGTGGCAGTGCAACAGAAGCATTTCAAAAAATTGAAATTGCCATTAAAGGAATTGTTTTGGGGCAAATTTTATTATGAAAATATTTCCTACTGTTATTAAAATATAAATGAAATGGTTTAAGAAAACTTCCAAAGCCCATAATATTTTACAAAAATTTCTATATGGAGGGAAAAAGAGCAGAAAATATTCTAAAAATAAGAAAAGACCTAGTATAATTCAAAAAAATTTATTTCTGGCCAAATTTAACATAATAAAAATGTGGTTAAATTTTTGGGGTGTTACAATACGGTGGGTAGACAAATTACTGTTGGGAAATTGATAGAAAAGAAAATAATCATGACGATATCCAAGGCAATGATCATGTATATAGGCATCACGTCCGAGACAAGTAGACCGACTCCTGCCTGCATCTACTACTATTACGCCACACATCGACCGCTATCCGGCATGCATCTAGTGTATTAAGTCCATAAAGAACGGAGTAACGCCTTAAGAATGATGACATGCTGTAGACAAGATAAACTCACGCATGAATAAACCCCATCTTTTTACCCTTAATAGCAACGATACATACGTGTCATGTCCCTTTCTGTCACTGGGATTGAACACCGCAAGATCGAACCCATTACAAAGCACCTCTTCCCATGGCAAGATAAATCAATCTAGTTGGCCAAACCAAATCAATAGATCAGAGAAGAAATATGAAGCTATAATAATCATGCATAAAAGAGATCAGAGAAGACTCAAATATATTCATGGATAATCTGATCATAAACTCACAATTCATCGGATCCCAACAAACACACCGCAAAAAGTGATTACATCGGATAGAACTCAAAAGAACATCGAGGAGAACATTGTATTGAAGATCAAAAAGAGAGAAGAAGCCATCTAGCTACTAACTATGGACCCGAAGGTCTGTGGTAAACTACTCACGCATCATCAGAAGGGCAGCAAGGTTGATGTAGAGCCCCTCCGTGATCGATTCCCCCTTCGACGGAGTACCGGAGAAGGCCTCCAGATGGGATCTCTCGAGAACAGAAACTTGCGGCGGCGGAAAAAGTATTTTGTGGACTCCCTTGAGGGTTTCTGATTTTTTGGGAATTTATAGTGGAGGAATTAGGTCAAACGGAGCTCTGTGGGCCCCACGAGGTACCAGGGCGCGCCTGCCCCCCTAGGCGCGCCCTGGTGCCTCGTGGGCACGCCCTGGGGCTTCTGGCCTCCTCCCAAAGCTTCTAGTGTTTATCTTGTCCAGAAAAAAATCTCCAGAAAGTTTCGTGGCATTTGGACTTCGTTTCGTATTGATTTTCTATAAAACAAAAACAGGGCAAAAAACAGCAACTGGCACTGGGCACTAAGTTAATAGGTTAGTCTCCAAAAATGATATATAATTGCTGTAAATGTATATAAAAAGATCCAAGATTGATAATATAACAGCATGGAACAATCAAAAATTATAGATACGTTGGAGATGTATCAATATCTTGTTGCAATTTTACTTTATTTATTTTATTTTGTATTTTCGTTTGCTCTATCTATCTATCTCCATACAATTTAATCTTGCAATTAACTACCAAGGGATTGACAACCCCTTGTTCGCGTTGGGTGCAAGGATTTGTTGTTTTGTGTGCAGGGACTGCTAACGAGTTGTTGCGTGATTCTCCTACTGGATTGATAATCTTGGTTTCATAACTGAGGGAAATACTTATCTCTACTGTACTGCATCATCCCCTCCTCTTCGGGGAAATCCCAACGCAGCTCACAAGTAGCAGAGACATCATCAAAATTACCAAGTACCTTTGCACAAACTATCATCCACTTGCATTTACTTTATTTGCCTTTTTATTTGCATTTGCCTCTTGTTTTCATCTCCCCCACTTCTATTTTTTTTTACAAAAACACAAAAATATTTTTATTTGCTTGTTTGTTTGCTTGCTTGCCTTTATTGCCTTCATGTCAAACACACAAGAACAGAAAGTAAAACAAAAATTTAAGACACTATGGATCACCTTAAAGTTTTCTACTTGGATCATCTTCGATCCATTTGTGCTCGTGCTGAAACCTCAACTAGTTTAGTTGAGGGAAAAGTTGAGGGAAAATCATTAGATGAGCATGCTCATTTTGCGCGTCACCGTTTCTATAAAAAAGGGAGACTCTTATGGAATCAAATAAATTGTTTGCTATGTTATGCTTGGAATCTATGTGGAATTTATGATTTTACTTGTTGCTCTAAGAACCCTAAAAACACCTTCCCTACCTATGTGATTTTAATGATAATGAAATCTTATCTTCTTATGCCAAGGGTGTTTATAGTTACTTTGATATCGAACAAATTGAAGAATTTGTTGCTTTTAAGGGTGCTTATGAAGTTGCTTCTTTGATTGAAAAGTATGACGCTGCTCTCTACAAATATGAAAATTTTGACATACTTAAATATTGCTATGAAAACTATGCTCCTAATGCCTATGTTAATGAATTTATTGAGAGAATGTCTGCTACTTTGGAAGAAAATAATGATATGCATGAATCCATAGATAATTATGATTCCGTTGATTCGATTGAAATATCCCCTCTTGATGAATGTGATGCTTGCTATTCTTATGACCATGATGCCAATATTAATGATGCTTATAGAGATGAACTTGGTATAGTTCCTTATGTTAAAAATGAAATTATTGCTATAGCACCCATACTTGATAGCTCCTTGAATGAAAAGCATGATTGCAATGATGTTATTATAAATTCTATTAATGTCAATTGTGCTAATTATATGCAAAGCTACAAGCTTTGGGATGAAAATTTTGTTATGTCCACTACTTATTGCAATGATCATGATTGGGGTGATAATGCTTCTTATGATCTTGAAAATTTATTGAAGCCTCATGATGAATATGCTATTGTAATAATGTTTGCAATAGTATCGAAAGTGGGTTTGGGAGAGTGTCAACTTTAGGTAAAAAGAATCCCACATATTTGGAGAGTGTTCAATCTTATGATTTTTTGATGAAAGTGGGTTTGGAGAGGTCATGACTTTAGTTGATGATAATCCCACTATTTTGGAAGAGTGTCAACTTTGCATGCATGTGGATCGTGAAGAGAATATTTTATATGATAGCTATATTGTTGAATTTGATTATGATCCTACATGTAATTATTATGAGAGATGAAAATATGGTTGTAGAAATTTTCATGTTACTCAATTACCTCTCTTGAAGTTCAAATTGTTAATGCTTCGTTCTTCTTCCTTGCATATGCTAGATACTTCTTGTCTTGATAATTTGTTTTCCTATAAAATGCCTATGCATAGGAAGTATGTTAGACCTAAATGTGTTCGTCACATGTTTTATGATGCTCTCTTTGTGTTTCAACTCTTATCTTTTATTGGAGCATCATTAATATTTCAAGCCCATCTTAATGGCTATAAAGAAAGAGCTTGGTGGGAGACAACCCAATACTTGCTGTTATTGTGTGTTTACAAAATTATAGCCTCTGTTATGATTGTGTTTTTATCTTTTAATTAGTGTTTGTGCTGCCTTTGGGATGATGTTAATGATAGTATAATTGATGCTGTTTGGAAAACAGAAAGTTTTGTGTCCAGTGCTGGAATTTTAATTCTGTTATGGAGAATCAGAAAAATCTCAAATTTTTACACAGTATTGTTATATGAATTGTTTACGTTGTCCTAATTTTTCAGAATATTTGGAGTTACATAAGTATGGATTTTAAATAGATCTTTACAGACTGTTCTGTTTTAGACAGATTCTGTTTTTGTTGCATAGTTTGCTTATTTTGATGAATCTATGGATCGTATCGGGGGGTATGAGTCATGGAGAAGTTGGAGTACAGTAGCATTATGCAAATATTAAATATGAATCAATTTACAACAGTACCTAAAGTTTAAGATTAGTTTGTTATACTAACGGATCTCACGAGGTTTCTGTTGAGTTTTGTGTGTTGAAGTTTTCAAGTTTTGGGTGAGACTACGATGGATAAAGGAATAAGGAGCGACAAGAGCCTAAGCTTGGGGATGCCCAAGGCACCCCAAGGTAATATTCAAGGAATACTAAAGCATCTAAGCTTGGGGATGCCCCGGAAGGCATCCCCTCTTTCGTCTACAATCTATCGGTAACTCACTTGGAGCTATATTTTTATTCACCATATGATATGTGTTTTACTTGGAGCGTCTTGTGATATAGTTTGTTTGCTTTTGTTTGCTTTTTAGGTTGTCACAATCATATTTGCTGAACACACGTTTTTGAGAGGGACACACATTATTCGTCATTTGTTAGAATACTCTATGTGCTTCACTTATATCTTTTGAGCTAGGCAATTGCTCTAGTGCTTCACTTATATCTTTTAGAGCACGGTGGTGGTTATATTTTAAAGAAATAGTTGCACTCTTATGATTCACTTATATCTTTTTGAGAGTCTAATGAATAGCAATGGTAATATGAACGGGTTATGAATTTGGTCCTAATATGATAGGTATTCAAGAGGGATATAATAAAAACTTTCATGTAGATCACTGAATATGATAAGTTTGATTCCTTGCAATAGTTTTGCGATATTAAGATGGTAATATGTGGGAGGTGCTAGTTGATAATTATGGTTTAGTAAGAATATTGGTGTTAAGGTTTGTGATTCCCGAAGCATGCACGTATGATTTGTTGTTATGCTAAGAAGTTGGAGCATGATCTATTCTTGATTGTCTACCTTATGAGTGGCGGTCGGGGACGAGCGATGGACTTGTCCTACCAATCTATCCCCCTTGGGGCATGCGTAGTAGTACTTTGCTTCGAGGGCTAATAAACTTTCTCAATAAGTATGTGAGTTCTTTATGACTAATGTGAGTCCATGGATTATACGCACTCTCACCTTTCCGCAATTTGCTAGCCTCTTCGGTACCGTGCATTGCCCTTTCTCACATCGAGAGTTGGTGCAAACTTCACCGGTGCATCCAAATCCCGTGATATGATACGCTCTATCACACATAAGCCTCCTTATATCTTCCTCAAAACAGCCACCATACCTACCTATCATGGCATTTCCATATCCATTCCGAGATATATTGCCATGCAACTTCCACCGTTCCATTTTTTATGACACACATCATCATTGTCATATTGCTTTGCATGATCATATAGCTGACATAGTATTTGTGGCTCAGCCACCGTTCATCATTTTTTTATACATGTTACGCTAGTATCATTGCACATCCTGGTACACTGCCAGAGGCATTCATATAGAGTCATATTTTGTTCTAGTATCGAGTTGTAAGTAAATAAAAGTGTAATGATCATCATTATTAGAGCATTGTCCCAATGAGGAAAGAATGGTGGAGACTAATGAGTCCTTGAAAAAGTGGGGATGAGGTCCATGAGACCGTTCTTAAAAAAAGAGGCCAAAAAGAGCCCACGAGAAAAAAATGAGAGAAAAAGAGAGAAGGGGCAATGTTTATACTATCCTTTTTCCACACTTGTGCTTCAGAGTAGCACCATATTCTTCATATAGAGAGTCTCCTATTTTCACTTTCATATACTAGTGGAAAATTTTCATTATAGAACGTGGCTTGTATATTCCGATGATGGGCTTCCTCAAATGCCCGAGGTCTTCATGAGCAAGCATGTTGGATGCACACCCACTTAGTTTTTCATTGTTGAGCTTTCATACACTTATAGCTCTTAGTGCATCCGTTGCATGGCAATCCCTACTCCTCGCATTGACATCCATTGATGGGCATCTCCATAGCTCGTTGATTAGCCTCGTTGATGTGAGACTATATTCTTATTTTTGACTTCCCCTTATTGATCTCTACCACCATACTCTATTCCACCCATAGTGCTATATCCATGGCTTGCACTCATGTATTGCGTGGGGGTTGAAAAAGCTGAAGCGCGTTAAAAAGTATGAACCAATTGCTCGGCTTGTCATCGGGGTAGTGCATGATAAATATTTTCTGTTAAGAAGATGGAGCATGACCGGATTATATGATTTTGTAGGGATAACGTTCTTTAGCATTTTTATTTTGAAAGACATGATTGTTTATTAGTATGCCTGAGTATTGATATCTTTATGTCAAACTATAGACTATTGCCTTGAATCATTCGGATCTTATTATTCATACCGTAAGAGAAAGATTACATGATGAAACATGTTAGGTAGCATTCCACATCAAAAATTCTGCTTTTATCATTTACCTACTCGAGGACGAGCAGGAATTAAGCTTGGGGATGCTTGATACGTCTCCAATGTATCTATAATTTTTGATTGTTCCATGCTATTATAGTATCAATCTTGGATGTTTTTATATGCAATTATATATATCATTTTTTGGGACTAACATATTAACCTAGTGCCCAGTGTCAGTTGCTGTTTTCTGCTTGTTTTTGGTTTTTCAGGAAATCAGTACCAAACGAAGTCCAAATGCCACGAAACTTTTTGGAGATTTTTTCTGGACAAAAGAAACCTTGGAAGCTCCGGGAGGAGGCCAGAAGCCGCACGAAGGCTTCACAAGGCAACAGGGCGTGATCCTGGGGGGGGGGGGCGCCGTGTTGCCTTGTGGGGCCCTCGTGGATCCGTTTGACCTAATTCCACTTCTCTAAATTCTCAAATATTGGGAAACCAACAGAGAGCCACCCCGAATAACTTTTACACCGCCGCAAGCCTCTGTTCTTCCGCGATCCCATCTAGAGGTCTTTTTTGGTACTCTGCCGGAGGGGGAATCGATCACGGAGGGCTTCTACATCAACCTTGCTGCCCTTCTGATGATGTCTGAGTAGTTTACCACAGACCTACAGGTCCATAGTTAGTAGCTAGATGGCTTCTTCTCTCTCTTTGATCTTCAATACCATGTTCTCCTCGATGTTCTTGGAGTTCTATCCGATGTAATCTTCTTTTGCAGTGTGTTTGTTGGGATCCGATGAATTGTGAGTTTATGATTAGATTATTCATGAGAAATATTTGAGTCTTCTCTGAACTCTTTTATGCATGATTATTATAGCTTTGTATTTCTCTCCGATCTATCGATTTGGTTTGGCCTACTAGATTGATTTATCTTGCAATGGGAGAGGTGCTTTGTGATGGGTTCAATCTTGCGGTGCCCAATCCCAATGACAGAAAGGGACATGACACGTATTTGTATTGTTGCCATTAAGGATAAAAAGATGGGGTTTAATCATATTGCTTGAGTTTACTTTGTCTACATCATGTCATCTTGCTTAAGGCGTTACTCTGTTTCATACTTAATACCCTAGATGCATGCTGGATAGCGGTCGATGGGTGGAGTAATAGTAGTAGATGCAGGCAGGAGTCGGTCTACTTGTCTCGGACGTGATGCCTATATACATGATCATTGCCATGAATCTGTCATAATTATTTGCTTTTCTATCAATTGCCCAACAGTAATTTGTTTACCTACCGTATGCTATGCGTTCAAGAGAGAAGCCTCTAATGAAAACTATGGCCCTCGGGTCTACTTTATCATATATAAAAACCTAAAAATACCTTGCTGCAATTTATTTACTTTTATTTTATTTAGTATTTTAGTTTATCTATCTACCACTATCAGAATTAATCCTTGCAAATAACCGCTAAGAGGATTGACAACCCTCTTATTTGCGTTGGGTGCAAGTGTTTGCTTTTGTGTGTGCAGGTGCGCTTAACGGAATTTTGCTTGGTTCTCCTACTGGATTGATAACCTTGGTTCTTAACTGAGGGAAATACTTAATTATCTCTACTATACTGCATCATCCTCTCCTCTTCGGGGAAATACCAACGCAGTCTACAAGTAGCAATAAGCCCCTGGCGATTCACATCTCTATGACACGCGTCACCCATGCATTTTGAGTGCGCTTATCCACGCGTCGGAGGCACGGGATTAAGTTACTGTGGCAACCGCCAAAAATTTGAATAGAAAATTTCAAAATGTGTTCGCAATTTCTTTAGCTGACAAGGACACAGTGAAGACTTTGAACGTTGTCAATTAGAACGCATATGAAGAGATTGTGAACAGAGTGGTTTGAGTTTAGCATAGAAGGGAGCGGGTCCAATCACATTCACATAGACGAAAAAAATCAACTTGATGAATTAGCAATATGTGAATGCTATTGAGGACATGAAATACTCAGATATATATATATATATATATATATATATATATATATATATATATATATATATATATATATATAGGAAGAATTAGCTCAAGCAATGAAGAACAACCTCAAATGACGAATTTGAAAAAGTTTGACGAAATAGCAAATGACGAAAAATTCAAATTTAAGAACGTCACGAAGAGGGTGGTGGCGTAACCCACCGTATAAGAATTTTGATGATTTCAGACACCGCGTACAATTGTCGTAGGGTTCTGAGAATCAAATTCTTCATTAATTTCTTCACACTTAGAGGGTTAGTCTTCATTGATTGAAGAAAAACGTTACTTCGTGTGTTGCGCATCAAAGTCATCAAGAATGCATAAGCGTTAGGATGTGTGTCCTTTTCAAAGGACATTCAAAGATTCTAGGATGTTTAGCTCACACCGCAACATGCAAAACCTTCTCTCATCCAAGGGCTTAGTGAAGATATCTGCAAGCTGGTCTTCAGTCTTCACGTGGTTGATGACGATGTCTCCCTTCAGCACATGATCACGAAGAAAATGGTGACGAATCTGAATGTGCTTCGTCCTAGAGTGTTGCACAGGGTTGTGGGTGATCTTGATGGCACTCTCATTGTCACAGTAGAGTGGCACTTTCTTCATCTTGATGCCATAGTCCTTGAGGGTTTGCTTCATCCATAGTAGCTGTGAGCAACAGGCGCCAGCGGCAATGTACTCAGCCTTGGCTGTGGAAAGTGAGATGTTGTTCTGCTTCTTCGAGGACCAACAGACAAGATATCGTCCGAGGAAATGACATGTGCCTGATGTTAACTTGCGATCCACACGATCTCCAGCATAATCAGAATTAGAAAATCCAGCAAGATCAAGTGATGAGCCCTTGGGATACCATAATCCAAGCGTTGGTGTGTGAGCTAAATATCGAAGAATTCGTTTCACAGCCTGATGGTGTGATTCCTTCGGTGACACTTGAAAGCGGGCACACATGGAAATGCTAAGCATAATATCTGGTCTAGATGCACATAGGTAAAGCAGCGAACCAATGATGGAGTGATATACCTTCTGATCGAAATCTTTACCATTTTCGTCAGTGCAGAGTTGACCATTCGTTGGCATTGGTATCTTGAGGCCTTTGTAGTCTTGCATGCCAAATTTCTTCAGGCAATCCTTGAGGTATTTCTCCTGAGAAATGAAGATGCCATTGGGTTGTTGACGAATTTGAAGTCCGAGGAAGAATTTCAACTCCCCCATCATAGACATCTGATATTCTTCACGCATCATATATGCAAATTCGTCACTGTATTTCTTGTTAGTGCAACCAAAGATAATATCATCAACATATATTAGGCATATGAACAGTTCACCATCATAAGATTTAGTGAAAAGAGTAGGGTCAAGTGAACCGGGTTTGAAACCCTTTTTCTTCAGGAACTCCTTCAGTGTATCATACCAAGCCCTCGGGGCTTGGTGCAACAAATTCTTCCTGAGCGGTACTGATCTGTTGAGTGAGGAGTGAATCATTTTCTTTTTGAAGATCATCATGAGATGCTCTCAGCTTCTCGAGATCTTGCTTCCTTTGAAGAAATTCATAGGACAACTTCTCATGTTCGGCTGAGAGGGACACATGACGACTCTCAAGTTTGTCATACTTTGACTGAAGACGTTTGATTTCGTCAGTCAAGGTCTGTGAGCGTTCCATTTCATCATTCAACAGATCATCGTTTTTGTCTAACAAGTTTTGAATTCTTTCCATGGCATTTTGTTGCCGAGTGGCAATGTTAGCAAGCTTGGAATAGCTGGGGGTCATGTTTTCATCAGATTCACCTTCACTAGAGGAAGATAAAGGTCTTTGTAGTACCTTGGTGCCTCTTGCCATGAGGCAGATGGCTGACGAAGTTGAGGCAGGATCTAGATCCCGAGATTTGAGGGAATTCCTGAATTCCACAAGCCAGGGATCGTCATGTCTATACACCCCTTCATAGACGTCAAAGATCCTGTCCCAGATGAGCTTCGCATTGCCCAGATGATAGAAGCAAGTGAACTCATCTTTGGTCAGACGAGAACAGATGAAGTATTTGGCCCGAGCATCGAGCTGAGTGTGCTTGCGAATGTCATCAGCATTCACCATCTTGCAGAGGTCGGTTAGTCCCAGTTCAGTGACCATCCATAGCTCACTGTCCATAGCCAAGAGACGCTTTCGCATCATGACCTTCCAGTATGGGTAGTTCGTGCCATCGAAGATAGGGCACGCAGCAGATACCTTGATCATACCTGTGGTCGACATAGCTAAAACTTCAGGTGGTTAAACCAAAATCACACAGAACAAGGGAGTACCTTGCTCTGATACCAATTGAAAGCACATGTTTACTCCCAGAGGGGGGTGAATGGGAGATTTTTAGAAATTCATCAAACTCCGAAGATTTTGACGAAAATCAGAGTGACGAAATAGAAACAGAGGTGAAACTAGATCGACACAGATACAAGTAGCATGCATATGAAATACATACAAGTGAAGAACATGTGATCATAGAGGCAGACATGCATGAGGAAGATGAACTGAAGAAATGAAAAACAACATGATGAAAGTCTTCAGTTCAAATTCTTCAGAAAAGTAAAGCACAAGTTCTTCAACAGCGGAATTGCGTAAAGGTAAAGGGGTGAGGAATTTGAAACTAGTTAGGCTCGGTGAAGACACAACGATTTGGTAGACCAGTTCCAGTTGCTGTATCAACTGTATGTCTGGTTGACGCGTGTGGCACCCCGGCTCAGAGGACCGGTTTACCCAGTGTTTCCAACCCAGGGATCACGTCTTCTGGAAACACACAACAACTTGGAACAGAACAGAACTGAACTTTATTAATATATATCACGAGTACAAGCTCATAATTTACATCGATAGCGAGGCCAGAAGCACAACACATAATATGACAATATCTACATTATTTATGAAACATAGCAGGGCCTCGATACTACTGGGTAGAACTACGGCGTAGCGGAACATAGCGCGGAAAACTCCATCCATAGGGACACTGCTGTGGACACGGCCTAGTTAGTGTAGCACGAACCTTCGGGACCTCCGTCCTCGGCTTCTCTTGCATCTGGCATGATACGCCAGGTGAGTACTTGGAATGTACTCGCAAGCTCATGGCAACCAAAACAATGCAGCAAACAATAGCATGGCAAAGATCATATTAAGTGCTTAAGTGCTCACTGTTACCATCTTACTCTCGTCCGGGTTGTCCCACAACCCTCGGAACGCTCATAATCCATTGAGCACTTCCGAACATAAGACAAGTTCTTCCATCATTATTATCATTGTTACGGTTGACCTTTCAGTGGCCTAGTACGGACTGTCCAATACCGTGGACGCGGCTATTCGAATAGATTCATACACTCTGCAGAGGTTGCGCACTTTACCCACACTATGGAGCTCCTGGCCTCGTGCTCCCATTCGGGTGGACCCGTGCTACTCCAACGAAACCTGCCTGACCCATGACCCCTCTATCGTACCACCGACAATCATACCCTCCCAGGGTCATGTCCTGGGTGGCCCCTGTGTCACCCCGTGACATCTGCCACCGTCATGGCCACTAACTATCCTAAACGGGGACGCCGGCAAAATAACTCAACTGGGCCCACAGGATTATCGTCGTCTACCTGATCAGGGCAGCACGCACGCATAACCCTCCCTAGTGTGGTGGTACCGATAAAAGAGCACAAAGCCAGACCAAGTCAAGGCCGTCCCATACCGGCAAATGTGGCTGCACGGATAGGTCTGGATAGGTGACACTAGATCAACCAATTAGGTTTAGTGTTGACAAGAATTTATCGTGCATGGATTTTAATTGAAAATAATTTAACATGGCAGTAGCTATGCATCCAATTAATTTACTATGAATTATCACATATTAAAATAATGCATATAATTCAATTAAATAACCAACACTATTGAAATGCTTCATGCAATGGATGACATGGCTTGCCTTGCTCTGTTGGGTTGTCCACAAACTCATGGGCTTCAAATCCAAAAGAATCTCCTTCTGAAAATATTTTAAAAGTGCAAAGCAAAATGTCACATAATACTGTTCTATGCACCAGAAATTCTGTGAGCATGGGAAAAATACCAAATTTTTCCAGAAAATAGAGGAGATCAAGACAAACCCAAAGCAAAAAAGAATCAATTAATTTGGACTTATGGATAAAAAGTTATGGACGGTCAAAGTTTCTGGTCAAATCTGGATTAAAATCAGAAAATAGAAAATCCAGCAGAGGGCCACGTCGAAGACGTACTTTGCCAGGGTGCCTCCACTTACCGCTTCGGCGTGCCACTGACGAGCGGGCCCCGCTGTCAGATTTAAAAGGGGGAGGAGGGAAACAGAGAACGGCGGGGCTCCGGCGACGGCGATACAGTCGGCGGGGCTCCGGCACCGGCGATACAGACGACGGGGCTCCGGCTCCGGTGATGGCGATACTGACGGCGGGGCTCCGGCGCCGGCGATACAGACGACGGCGAGGTCCGGCGCTACAGGGATGGAACGAGCACTCCGAGACAAACACGCACGTATCAGTAGCTTCGCGGGAGATGGCCGGACGACGTCAGCACCTTCCTCTCCGGCGGCGGCGGCGCTCGGGTGTCGTCGGAGACGGCGATTCCGGCGAAGATTTGATCGAGCAAGAGGTCGGGCGTGGTCAGGAGAGTGAGGTGAGCTCGCGGGTGCAGTTGGTTGAGGCTGGGATGAAGCGAATCGGCGAGGGGTTTGAGCTCGGGTGGCGGCGGTTCTCCGGCGAGATGCGAGGCCAGAGGGCCTCTCGGCTGTGGCTCGTTGCTCGGAGGGCCGATTGGGAGGTGGAGGAGTGGGGTGAGGAGCTCGGGAGGCTGGCCGTGGCCTTTTATAGGCGAGGGGCGAAGTCTCTGGAGCGGGCGGAGCTCGAGCCACGTCGCCGGCGCCAGGACGCCGCGCTGGCTGGCTCGACGCGGGCGACGGGATAGGAGAGGGCAGGGGAGTTAAGACGGACAGTGGTGGCTAGTGGAGGAAGAAGATGAGCGGCAGAGCCACTGTGGCCGCACGGGCGCCACAGTGCCCGTGTGCGTGGCGGCCGGTGAGAGATTCTCCGGCGAGGGGAAGGATCTAGGGCGGCCAGGTGGACGGAGAGGAGCTAGTCGGCGCACGGGCACAAGGTACGGTGACTCGGGGCAGCCGGATGCGACTCAACAGACACGGGCGCGGTGTAGAGCGCGTGTTTGACATGCCAGTGCCATGCTCACCACGGGCATTGGCACTTGGAGGACACGCAAGCCTGGCGCACCTTGTCTAGCATGTTCTCCTTTGATCACTTAGCCTCTCCGTGCCTCTGGTTCGTCTAGATGCACTCTGGTTCGAAGTGTAGCTTCGGCTACAGTTTCTGACAGAAAACTTGAGAGGGATCTAGAGAAGAGGTGAGCTGGAGATGGAGCCAGAGGAGATGTTTGGGATGATCTATCTTGGAAGTACTCCAAGCTGGTCAAGTTTGAGAGAATTTCATCAAAGTTTGAATAGGGTTCATGTACAACTGCTGTTACTGGAACAGAAACAAGATGAGCTTGTAGTACTCATCTGGTTGATCTGCTGGAGCTGAGATTTGGTGTAGGAGGGTTATTTGGTGGATAGATGCTGTCATAAAAATTTCAGCTCAATTGGATACCTCTAGATGGTACTTCCTTCACAAAGGTTCCATTTGAGCAGAAACTTGTCAGAATATTGCTGATGAAAATTTGTACTGGACAAGATGATATTTTTGGATATTCTGGCAAGAGAGGTTCCCTACTATCTCAGGGAATTATTTGAGAGTTTTCTGAGTTGGGAAAATATGAGTTGCTTCACAAATGGCCAGTACTGTCCAGAAGACAAATGGAGTTTTCTGGACTAAATTTTGTACTGGACCATGAAATGTTTTTGAAGATTGTGGGAGTAGATGATGACAAGAAGGTGTGGTATTAATTTGGAATTTTTCTGATCATCAGAACTATAGGTTGCTTTGTAACCCATAGGGATGACAAATTTTCCCAAAGGAAGGAAATGAATATTTGAGAAAGATTGAGAATTGGAATTTGATCCAGAAGGTGGGTGACAAGATTTTGGCAAGATGATGAGGGCTTTGGATTATTGAGAGAAATTCATAAGTCCAAAGTCAACTGAAAAGGTTCAAAAACCATCCAAATTTGCAAACAAAGCCAGAAAGAAAAAGTTGCCAAAAACCAGGGTGTCACAACGCGGTTGAGTCTTATCTCGGAGGACACTTAGTCCTCACCGTATTCCTCTTGAGCTAAGGTCACTTAGACCACGCCCAATCACTTGTGGTAAGTCTTCAAGGTAGACTTCCAAAACCTTCACAGACTTGTTCACCGGCACACCATAATTAATCTTGGGTGCTCAGAACATGACGCCTAACTGTCTGGAAGAATGACAGTCTTCAAAGGTAACAAGCGTCGGATCACACAGATCAACTTCTTCAGTGATGCTCAATCACTTTGGCTCTGGTTGGGTTTTTCCTCACTTGGGTTCTCACAAAGTCGTCAAAGAAAGGGTTGCTCTCAAATGACAAGTGTCAATCTCCCTCTAGAGCAGCCAACCAACTAGTGGTTGTGGGGGGCGGCTATTTACAGCCAGGGGGCAACCTGACCTGAAATGTCATTAATGCCCTTCTCAGACAAGACCATTGTCAGGATAAGAATCCACTCGACAGCTGGCACGCAGCACAACAATGGTCGGAAAATTGAACTCTGAATTTCGTCGGCGCACTCGATTTCCTCATGATAGGCAGATCGCACTGGCGAAATCCTAACTCCTCAGCCTGACCTAATTCGTCAACGACTAGATGAACTGCGTCACTGTCACTAGCAAATTTGTCAGTTGTTCCGAAGGTTTCCAATTGCTTCACTCGAAGCGGCTGTAGTATGTATAGGTTTGAGCATCGCTTTGAAGTATGACAAATGTTTCACCTAGACCCCCTTTAACAGTACGGTTTTTTCTATGACTCAAATAAGAAGAAAATGAAACTAAGAAAACAAAGTCTTCAAGCTTCAAAGTCTTCACATCAATTTCTTCAAAGGACCGCACCAATTCTTCACTTGAAGAAATACATTTTTAGGGGTCGACTTCTGTGGGTTAAACCAAGTCTTCAGGGACTATTTCACCTGTGTATACTCACAAACACATTAGTCCCTTAACCGATTTCTCTTCAATACTCCAAAACCACTATAAGGGGGCACTTGATGCACTTACAACGTGAGGCCCGCTATTTTTGCATAGACGTTGTGCGTGTCTGTGTTACCCATACTAACCAAATTACTCATACTAACCTGAATTACACTATTTGAATATGCAAAGATGTTGTGTGCTCTGAATATTTTTGTTTTTTTGGGTGCCCAAATTACCCGAACCGAATTTTTGGGGTAACTTGGATTCGGTTATTTTTTTGGCAGGAAAAAATCCGGCTCCCATTTTTTTAGTACCCATATTACCCCGAACTAACTAGCCAAGAAAACCAAGATAACCGAATGCCTAGGGTGACCATCTTCCACTTAACTGACCAGTCTTCAGCCAAAGACCACCTAGTGACGACTACAAGCACTGAAGCGAGCCGAAGGCGCGCCAGCGTCATCGCCCCTCCCTCACCGGAGCCGGGCAAAATTTGTTGTAGTAGACAGTCAGGAAGTCATCGTGCTAAGGCCTCATAGGACCAGCGCACCAGAATAGCAACTGCCACCAATGAAGAGTAGCGTAGATCGGAAGGATCCAATCTGAAGACACACAAACATAGACGAACGATGAACAGATCCGATCAAATCCATCAAAGGCAGATCCGCCGAAGACACACCTCCACACGCCAACCGACGGTGCTAGATGCACCACCGGAACGGGGCTAGGCGGGGAGAACCTTATTCCATCTTCAGGGAGCCGTCGCTGTCTCGCCTTCCTGAGCAGGACATGTTTAGTAGCACAGTAGTATGATAGTTTTGATAGCAGTGATAACAGTAGCAATAGTAACAGAGACAGTAACAGAAGCAGTTTTGTAGTGATTGTAATAGCAGCGGCAATGAAAGTAACTTAGCAAAGCTCAATATGCAAAAATGGTAGGCATTGGATCGGTGATGGATAATTATGTTGGATGACATTCATCATGTAACAGTCACAACCTAGGGCGATACACAATAGCTCCAATTCATCAATGTAATGTAGGCATGTATTCCGTATATAGTCATACGTGCTTATAGTAAGAACTTGCATGACATCTTTTGTCCTACCCTCCCGTGGCAGCGGGGTCCATAAGGAAATCTAAGGGATATTAAGGCCTCCTTTTAATAGAGAACCGGAACAAAGCATTAAATCATAGTGAATACATGAACTCCTCAAACTACGGTAATCACCGGAAAGAATCCCAATTATTGTCACCTTGGGGTATGCGGATCATGACACGTAATAGGTGCATATAACTTGCAAGATAGGATCAAGAACTCAAATATATTCATGAAAACATAGAGGTTTAGATCTGAAATCATGGCACTTGGGCCCTAGTGACAAGCATTAAGCACAGCAAAGTCATAGCAACATCAATCTCAGAACATAGTGGATACTAGGGATCAAAGCCCTAACAAATTGACTCGATTACATGATAAATCTCATCCAACCCATCACCGTCCAGCAAGACTATGAAGAAATTACTCACACACGGTGGTGAGCATCATGAAATTGGTGATGGAGGATGGTTGATGATGACGACGGTGTCGAATCCCCCTCTCCGGAGCCCCGAACGGACTCCAGATCAGCCCTCCCGATGAAGAACAGGAGGTGGCGGCGGCTCCGTATCGTAAAACGCGATGATTCTTTCTCTCTGATTTTTTTTCCTCCATGAATAGGTACTTATAGCACTGGAGGTAGGGCAAACGGAGTTGGCAGGGGGCCACAAGCCTGCCAGGCGCGCACTGGGGGGTGGCCGTGCCCCCCAGGCTTGTGGCGCCTGGTGGGCCCCCCTCTGGTGGATCTTTTCTCCAGTATTTTTTATATATTCTGAAATAATTCTTCGTAAATTTTTAGGTCCATCCGAGAACTTTTATTTCTACACAAAAACAACACCATGGCAATTCAGCTAAAAACAGCGTCAGTCCGGGTTAGTTCCATTCAAATCATGCAAATTAGAGTCCAAAACCAGAGCAAAAGTGATTGGAAAAGTAGATAGTTTGGGACGTATCAACTCCCCCAAGCTGAACTCATTGCTTGTTCTCAAGCAATTCAGTTGACACACTAAAAGTGACAAAGAAAAACTTTTACAAACTCTTTTGTTCTTGTTGTCTATATATATACTTAACTAGCATCAAAGTTTTCAGCAAAGATTATGAACTAACCATATGAATGATAACACTTAGGTCTCACATTTACTCATATCAATAACATAAGCGAGCAATAATAAGATATCTCGGATGCCAACACTTTGTCAAAACAATCATGATATAATATGAAAACATGGTATCTCGCTAGCCCTTTCTGAGACCGCAAAACATAAATGCAGAGCACCTCTGAGATTCAAGCAACGACTAAAAATTGTAATTCAGGGTAGAGGATATCCAGTCATGGTCACACCCAACATTAACTATACTCAATGCATAAAAATGACAATAGTGCTCTCCAACTGGTGCTTAAATGAGAGGGTGTTGACTCAACAATAAAAGTAAAATAACATAAAAGTAAATGGATAGGCCTTTCGCAGAGGGAAGCATGGATTTGCAGCGGTGCCAGAGCTCGAAGCTTAAATCAGAGATGAAAATAATTTTGGGAGGTATGCTTTTCCTGTCAACGTCACGACCGAGAGTTTTCAATATATTCCATGCTAAACACATTATAGGCGGTTCCCAAGCGGAAAGGTAAAGTTTACTCCCCCTCCACCATACCAACACAAGCCATGGCTAGCCGAATTCATGGGTGCCCTCCATACCAACAACTTTCTGGGGGAGTTTGTTCGCATTATATAATTTCAATTTGAGCATAGGACTGGGCATCCTGATTACCAGCCTCTCTCGTGCAATGACAAGTGAATAAAACTCATCTGAGAATAACCCGCTTAGCATGGAAGATACTGACCGCCCCCTGTCGCTCCATGAGTGGTACGGGCACACAAAACAGATGTTCGTTTGAATGTTTAGAGGTGGCACATGCAAATTTACTTGGAACGGTAGAGTAATACCGCATATAGGTAGATATAGTGGACTCATCTGGAACAATTTTGGTTTAAGGATTTGGATGCACAAGCAGTATTCCCGCTTAGTACAGGCAAAGGCTAGCAAATAGATTGAGAAGCGACCAACTAGAGAGCGAAAATGGCCAGAGACATGCATTGCGAATAATTAACATTGAACACGAGCATGAGTAGGATATCAACACCCTGAACATAAATATCATGGAGGCTATGTTGGTTTTGATTCAACTACATGTATGAACATGTGCCTAGTCAAGCCACTCGAATTACTCAGATGAGGATACCATGCTAACATACTACATCACAACCATTTTAATGCATGTTGACACTCAAGATAAATCAGTATCCACTCCTAGCTATTTAAGCATGGCATGAGCAACTATAATCTCTAATTGTCATCACAAACATTGTTACTCATAATAATGTTGAATCATGAATACTGAGCTAAACATATTTACAAAGACAACAACAAGAAGAGTTCATACCAGCTTTTCTTCACCGCAATCACTTCATCAAATATCGTCATTATTGCCTTTCACTTGCACGACCGAATGATATGAAAATAATAATAATGGTCGAGGGTGCCGTGGACTAAGTTGGAATCTGCAAACATTCATTCAAAGGAGAAGACAAAGTAATAGTGGCTCGTTGTTTGATCACAATAAAGCATATGAGAGCCACTCAACATTTTCATCGTGGTCTTCTCCTCGCGATGACTCAACGAAAAGAAAAGAAATTCAGAGAAACACACTGAAATATTTTTGGAGTTTTTGGTTTTTCTGAAGGAAGCAAATTAACGAAGGAAAACGAAAAATGAGAAAAATAATTTACACGGGAAAGCTCCCAACAAGTAAAAGAAGAAACGAGAAATCTTTTTGGGTTTTCTTTTACTTCTATGAATTAACTAAACAGGAAAGAAACTTCAACTAATTTTTTTTGGGTTTTAGAAAGTTTTTCAAACACACAAGAAGAAAGTGAAAATGAAACTACATGAATATACAATTAAAAAGGATGAACACTGCCACTTGTGAGCTGCATTGGGATTTCCCCGAAGAGGAGGGGATGATGCAGTACAGTAGAGATAAGTATGTCCCTTAGTTATGAAACCAAGGTTATCAATCCAGTAGGAGAATCACGCAACAACTCGTTAGCAGTACCTGCACACAAAACAACAAATCCTCACACCCAACGCGAACAAGGGGTTGTCAATCCCTTGGCGGTTAATTGCAAGATTAAATTGTATGGTGATAGATAGATAGATAGATCGAACAAAAATACAAAATAAAATAAATAAAGTAAAATTGTAGCAAGGTATTTTTAGGATTTTCAATATATGATAAATGTAGACCCCGGGGCCATAGTTTTCAGTAGAGGCTTCTCTCTTGAAAATAGCATACGGTGGGTGAACAAATTACTGTTGGGCAATTGATAGAAAAGCAAATAATCATGACGATATGCAAGGCAATGATCATGTATATAGGCATCACGTCCAAGATAAGTAGACCGAAACGATTCTGCATCTACTACTATTACTCCACACATCAACCGCTATCCAGCATGCATCTAGAGTATTAAGTTCATATAGAACGGAGTAACGCCTTAAGCAAGATGACATGATGTAGACAAAGTAAACTCACGCATGAATAAACCCCATCTTTTTACCCTTAATAGCAACGATACATACGTGTCATGTCCCTTTCTGTCACTGGGATTGAGCACCATAAGATCGAACCCATTACAAAGCACCTCTCTCATTACAAAATAAATCAATCTAGTTGGCCAAACCAAATCGATAGATCGGAGAGAAATACGAAGCTATAACAATCATGCATAAAAGAGTTCAGAGAAAACTCAAATAATATTCATGGATAATCTGATCATAAACTCACAATTCATCGGATCCCAACAAACACACCGTAAAAAGTGATTACATCGGATAGAACTCCAAGAACATCGAGGAGAACATTGTATTGAAGATCAAAAAGAGAGAAGAAGCCATCTAGCTACTAACTATGGACCCGAAGGTCTGTGGTAAACTACTCACGCATCATCGAAAGGGCAGCAAGGTTGATGTAGAGCCCCTCCGTGATCGAATCCCCCTCCAGCAGAGTGCCGGAAAAGGCCTCCAGATGGGATCTCTCGAGAACAGGAACTTGCGGCGGCGGAAAAAGTATTTCGTGGACTCCTCTGTTGGTTTCCCTATTTTAGAGAATTTATAGAGGTGGAAGTCAAATGGAGCAGAGGTGGACCCACGAGGCACCAGGGCGCGCCCTGGTGGCTCGTGGCCACCTCCTCTGTCTTCTGTCCCTCTCCCGAAGCTTCTAGTGTCTCTCATGTCGAGAAAAAAATCTCCAAAAAGTTTCGTGGCATTTGGATTTCGTTTGGTACTGATATTCTAAAAAACCAAAAACAGGCAAAAAAACAGCAACTGGCACTGGGCACTAAGTTAATAGGTTAGTCCCAAAAAATGATATATAATTGCTTGTAAATGTATTAAAACATCCAAGATTGATACTATAATAGCATGGAACAATCAAAAATTATAGATACGTTGGAGACGTATCAAGCATCCCCAAGCTTAATTCCTGCTCGTCCTCGAGTAGGTAAATGATAAAAACAGAATTTTTGATGTGGAATGGTACCTATCATATTCATCATATATTATTTTCTTTGTAGCATGGTCATTTGGACTTGAATGATTCAAAGCAATAGTCTATAGTTTGACATGAAGACATAAATACTCAAGCATACTAACAAGCAACCTTGTCTTTCAAAATATCAACGCTAAAGAAAGTTATCCCTAGCCCATTATGCTCAATCATTGAATCATTCATGAAACACACTCAATATTAGCTACACACAATGCACAAGTATGACAATAGTGCTCTCTAGTTGGTGCTTTGTAAGAGAAGATGGAGACTGTAACATCCCCATGTGTTAAGCACAGTGATCATGTGTTAATCATGCCAAGTCATCATTAATTACAATGCTTGATTACATTAGAATCCTATCTCATTTCAAATTCCAATTCAAATTCAAATTCAAATTCAAAGAGAATTTAAAAGTTGTTCAAATCCAGCAACTAAATAGTTCATAATATTGCAAATATTCCCAAGGCAATTATAAAAATAAAATCAACATTAATTGAATTACCTAGATAACTCTAACATCATGAAACAGTACCAAAACAGCAATTTAAATTGCCAATTCATTTAATAAAAATTCAAATGAAATCTTTTTCTCTCCAAACCTTTTTCTGGCAGAGATAAATATTCCCTAGTGTTTATTGAGCCAAGTTACATATTTTACCAAAGTCAAATTGTGGCTAAACATTTTGCAAAACAGTAGAGAAATAAAGAAACAGAAAAATAAAAAGAAAAGAGCAGAGACTTACTGTGCTGGTGGGCTGTGAGTGCACAATGCACAGCCCAGCCCACCAGGAGGTCGTCTCCCTCCTCCCGCCTCCGTGTCAGCGCACGCGCGCACCCGAGCCGGCGATGGCCAGCTGTTGGCCATCCCCCGACGCTGATGCCGCCGTGGGATGGATAAGAGCATCTCCCGCGACCCCTGGGAGAAACCCTAGCCCACTTTCCCCTCTCCCTCTCGCTCGCCCGTCTTGTCTCTCTCCCGCCCGAGAGCTTCCTCCGCCGTCCCTGTCGATCCCGCGCTCTCCGTCGTCCCCGCGCAGCGTCGACATGTCGTAGAGCATCGCCGTCGTCCGCTACGCCGCCTGCACCAAGCCATTGGAGACTGGAGCCGCTGCCTCAAGCCCTACGACCTCGTCTTCAACCTTCGGATCGCCGGCATTCGTCGATGAATCCGACCGCCTCGTGCCTCCCCGAGCCCACTTGAGCACATTTGCAGGTCCCGGTGAGGAGCCCCTCCTTTCCCCTCGCTCAGCGCTGCCTTTAGACGCCCGTAGCCGCTGCTGCCATCGCCGCCCGCACCCAGCTCCGCCGCGTAGCTCACCGTCGACGCTGTAGCCGTTGTCGTGCTCGCCCGAGCACATGAATGTGCTCAGGCCGCCTCGCTGCGTCCGCCCGTGCCGCTAGAACTCCTCCTCATGCCCCGTAACGTCGATCCCGACCACGCCCGAACTCCGGCGCCGCCGCGGTCGACGCCGCCGTCGACTTCGGCCGTTTTAGCCCACGCTAGTACCGTAGATCGTCGCGGATCGTTGTTCACGTTCGAACGCGACCAACCGCCGTCGATTTGGTCGCCGGACGGTGAAACCCGAGCCCCTCCAGTGCGCGCCGCCGAGGATTTGGTCGCCGGCGAAGTTCTGGCGATGACTCCAACGTGGCGCCGACATGGCTGCCACCTGGCTGCCCCGTGCCACTGACGAGTGGGCCCGGTTGACCCAGTTGACCGGGTCAACTGCTGACTGGGCCCGCACAGTCACTCACATGCGGGCCCCGTGCTATTTAAATGATTTTCTAAATAATAAAAATGCTAATTATTCGATTAATTAAATCTATTAGCTAATCAGTCACTGTCAGATATGTCCCACTAGTTAATTAGGATTAGTTAGTTAAATTAATCTCTGTTAGTTTAATCAGTCACTGACCAGTCTGACCCACCGGTCAGGTTTGACCCTGGTCAGCCGGATTTAACCGCTGACATCACACTGACGTCATGCTGACATCACAAAACACTGTTTCAGATAATTCTAATTTAATAATTAAAATAATTCCAGAAATTCAATAAAACTTTGAAAAATCATATAAAATAAACTATAACTCGGATGAAAATAATTTATATATGAAAAATGATCAGAAAAATATGACGAATCCGAATATCATACCCACATACCTGCCACACCCCTCTAACATGATGAACATGGAACTTTCCCCTCCGATTCATCTGTTCGATAAATGCCCGGAGCTGGTAAAACACCTCCAGATGTTTCCTGCTCCGACTAACTTGCGTAGTACTGCATTAGGGTGCCCCTCGATTAACGTGCTACCATGCCATGCATCTGTGTTGCATTTGTCTGCTTTTATTTATTGTTTCTTCCCCCTCTTCTCTCTGGTAGACCCCGAGACTGACGCTGCTGCCGAGTACGACTACGCCCCTGAAGACCAGCCCCTTTCAGCAAAGCTTCCAAGCAAGCAAAACCCCCTTGATCATTCCAATATCGCCTATTCCTTCCCCCTCATGCTTGCATTAGATTTTGCTACTGTAATTGCTTGCTCCTATCCTGATGCATAGCCTGTTTTTGTAACCTGCTGTTGCTACTTTACCTGTCATCCAAAACTGCTTAGAATAGGTTGGTTAGTGATCCATCAGTGACCCCTTCCCCTTGTCCCTGTTGCCCCGCTTTGTTACCGGAGCCTCGATCTATGTGATCGATGTGCCGAGACCGACACAACACCGCACCCCCCCTTAGTTGTACGGCTCTGCAGGGCTACTATCGAGTGTCGGGGGTGATACCTCGTACTGCACCCCTGATGATATCCCTGTAGTATAGCACATCGATGGTGATTGCAGAGGGTGATTCCTCGCTCTCCCCTTCCCGATGATGACTCTGTCGTACAACCCCTCAAGTGGGGACCATCGAGGGTAATTCCTCCTGGTTCCCCTTAACGAATTACATCGAGTAGGAATCCATCGAGGGTGATTCCTCGAATTTCACCCTTGATGTCATGGCCACACGGTTACCTTGGTTTTTACCTCTGTCCCTTGTTAAAGTCGGGTCGACCCCGAGGGGTACCCGCGAGTGGTGTGAAGTCGGGTTGACCCAAAGGTACCCGCGAGCTAATTACGAGGCGCGGCCTGGCAGGCAGAGACCGCCCTAGAGAGGGATGGGCCTGGCCCTTGTTGCACTTCCTCGAGACGGGGCGACAGGAGTACTTATCGTCACCGCGAGCTCCTAATAATTCACTAACGGATTTGGGTATTTGATCTGAGTTGGCCACTGGCCTGTACGCACTACCACCACGTGGGATAATGGTTTAATGGGGCCCTCGGTGCCGTATGTATCAGCCGAAAGCTCTGTCAGATGTCCAGTTCAGCATTGTGGGCCTGTCGGGCCAGTGCCATCCAGGATGAGGTGGTGCTCGTCCCGGCTCGTCGCATAACTACCCGGAGTGCAAAGGGCGATGGGCCCAAGACCCCTGAGCGCTTAGGATGTAGACCGGCGGGGACCTCTCTGTTGAGCCTAGGTAGGACTATGTCGTGTCGATCAGCCGAGGTCGGGCATGACCGAGGAAAGTGTGTCCGGCCAGATTTAATCGAGCATGTTGGGTAACAGTAGTGCACCCCTGCAGGGAAGTTATCTATTCGAATAGCCGTGTCCACGGTAACAGGACGCTCAGTGTTGTATCCCGATCTACTACAACTTGAACTGGATACATGTTAAATAATATGTAAGCTCCGGGATTGCTTTCTCGCAGGGAGTCGAGGAAGGATCTCTGGGCTTTGCTTCTACATGCTTGTTACTTTATTATATGCTAATCTGCACTCTTCTAATGCTGCAAGATGCTGAAGATGCTAGTCTTCGATAGGCTAGGCTCCTCCCCCCCTATTCTGGCATTTCCACAGTAAAGTCCAAAGATATAGCCCCATTCCTTTGGTACCGATGCATACTTAGTATAGTTCTGATATCAGTCTTGCGAGTACTTTGGATGAGTACTCACGGTTGCTTTGCTACTTCTTTTTTTCCCATACCCGATTGCTGCGACCAGATGACGGAGCCCCGGAGCCAGCTGCTCCCGCCGACGACTGCTACTACACTTCCGGTGGAGGCTACTACTACGTGGAGACCGACGACCAGGAGTAGTTCGGAGGCTCCCAGGCAGGAGGCCTTGCCTCTTTCGATCAGAGCCGTTGTTTGTTTTCGCCTTCTTAAGGCACCCTTGTTTAACTTTGTGTCTGTACTCAGATACTGTTGTTGCTTCCGCTGACTCTTGTGTAACTCGAGCTTATGTATTCGAGCCCTCGAGGCCCCTGGCTTGTAATATAAAGCTTGTATTATTTTATTTTGTGTCTAGAGTTGTGTTGTGATATCTTCCCGTGAGTCCCTGGGCTTGATCGTGTGCATTTGCGTGTATGGTCAGTGCACGGTCGGGCCGGGGGCGTCACAGAGACTCAAAATAAAAATAAAAATTGCATAAAAGTAAATAGATAGGCCCTTCGCAGAGGGAAGCAGAGATTTGCAAAGGTGCCAGAGCTCAAGGCTTAAATTAGAGAGATCAAATTATTTTGAGAGGCATGCTTTTCCTGTCAACGAAAACGACCGAGAATTCCCAATATCTTCCATGCTAGACACATTATAGGCGGTTCCCAAACAGAAAATAAAGTTTATTTCCTTTCCACCATTCTTTCACAATCCATGGCTAGCCGTATCCACGGGTGCCCTCCATACCAACACTTTCCAAGGAATTTATTATTATCATCATATTAATTTTTTTCATTTCGGGACTGGGCATCCCTATTACCTGCCACTCTCTCATGCAATGACAAGTGAATAAACACTCATTGCCGCTTCATGAGCGGAACGGGCACACAAAATGGAAAATTATTTTGAAAATTTAGAGTTGGCACATGCAAATTTACTTGGAACGGCATGGAAATACCGCATATAGGTAGGTATGGTGGACTCATTAGCACAACTTGGGTTTAAGGAGTTGGATACACAAGCAGTATTCCCGCTTAGTACAAATGAAGGCTAGCAAATAGATTGAGAAGCGACCAACCAAAAAGCGAAAACGGTCATAAACATGCATTGAACATAACTAACACCGAATAATGCACCATAAGTAGGATATAATTTCGTTGCATAACTATTGACTTTATGTGCATGCATAGGGAATCACAAACCTTAACACAAATATTTTAACTAAATCATAATTACTCACTAACATGACTCACATATTATCATCTCCATATCGCAAAACTATTCCAAGGAATCAAACTTATCATATCCAATGATCTTACATGAAAGTTTTTATTATATCCCTCTTGAATATTCATCACTTTGGGACCAAATTCATATCTTGTGCAAATTACCATTACTATTATCAACTCTCAAAAAGATATAAGTGAAGCATGAGAGTGCAAATATTTTTTCAAAATTTTAATCTTATCAACTCTCAAAATAATATAAGTGAAGCATGATAATTCAAATATTTCTTCAAAATATAGCCACCGCCGTGCTCAAAAAGATTTAAGTGAAGTACTAGAGCAACGGCCTAGCTCAAAAGATTTAAGTGAAGCACATAGAGTATTCTAATAAATCATGATAAACGTGTGGCTCTCTCAAATAGGTGTGTCCAGCAAAGATGATTGTGACAAACTAAAAAGCAAACAAAGCAAAGACTCATATTATACACGATGCTCCAAGCAAAACTCATATCATGTGATGACTAAAAATATAGCTCCAAGTAAAATTACCGATAGTTGGTAGAAGAAAGAGGGGATGCCTTCCGGGGCATCCCCAAGCTTAGACGCTTGAGTCTTCCTTGAATATTACCTTGAGGTGACTTGGGCATCCCCAAGCTTAGGCTCTTGCCACTCCTTATTCCTTCATCTATCGTGATCTCACCCAAAACTTGAAAACTTCAATCACACAAAACTCAACAAAACCTTCGTGAGATCCGTTAGTATAACAAATGAATCTTTAACTTTAAGTACTGTAGTAAATTGATTCATATTTAATATTGGCATAATGCTACTGTACTCCAACTTCTCCATGACTCATACCCCCCGATACGATCCATAGATTCATCAAAATAAGCAAACTATGCAACAAAAACAGAATCTGTCTAAAACAGAACAGTCTGTAAAGATCTATTTAAAATCTATACTTTTGTAACTCCAAAAATTCTGAAAAATTAGGACAACATGGGCAATTCATATAACAATACTTTGTAAAAATTTCAGATTTTTCTGACGCTCCAGTACAGAATTAAATTCCAGCACTGGACGCAAAACTTTCTGTTTTCCAAACAGCATCAATTATACTATCTTCCAAATCATCCCAAAGGCATTACTTGGCACAAACACTAATTAAAACATAAAAACACAATTATAACAGTAGCATAATTGTGTAAACACACAAGAACAGAAATAAAAAGTTTATTGGGTTGTCTCCCAACAAGCTCTTTCTTTATAGCCATTAAGATAGGCTTGAGATTTCAATGATGCTCACATAAAAAATAAGAATTGAAACACAAAGAGAGCATCATGTAGCATGTGAAAAACACATTTAAGTCTAACATACTTCCTATGCATAGGCATTTTATAAGAAAACAAATTATCAAGACAAGCAATATCTAGCATATGCAAATAGGAAGAATGGAGCATCAATAATTTTAGCACATAGAGAGGTAATTTAGTGACATGAAAGTTTCTACAACCACATTTTCCTCTCTCATAATAATTACATGTAGGATCATAGTCAAATTCAACAGTATAGCTATCATATAAAATATTCTCTTCATCATCCACATGCATAAATTTTTTATAATCTTCCAAGATAGTGGGATTAACATCAACTAAAGTCATGACCTCTCCAAACCCACTTTTATCAAAAAATTCATAAGATTGAACACTCTCCAAATATGTGGGATTATTTTTACCTAAAGTTGACGCTCTTCCAAACCCACTTTTAATAGTATTGCAAATTTTATTATCAATAACATATTCATCATGAGGCTTAAATAAAATTTCAAGATCATAAGAAGCATTATCACCCCAATCATGATCATTGCAATAAGTAGTGGACATAACAAAATTATCATCCCCAAGCTTATAGTTTTGCATATTATTAGCATAATTGACATTAATTGAATTTATAATAACATCATTGCAATCATGCTTTTCATTCAAGGAGCTATCAAGTATGGGTGCTATAGCAATAATTTCATTTTTAACATAAGGAACTATAGCAAATTCCTCTCTATAAGCATCATTAATATTGGCATCATGGCCATAAGAATAGCAAGCATCACATTCATCAACATGGGATATTTTAATCGAATCAACAGAATCATCATTATCTATGGATTCATGCATATCATTATTTTCTTCCAAAGTAGCAGACATTCTCTCAATAAATTCATTAACATAGGCATTAGGAGCATAGTTTTCATAACAGTATTTAAGTATGTCAAAATTTTCAGATTTGTAGAGAGTAATATCATACTTTTCAATCAAAGAAGCAACTTCATAAGCACCCTTAAAAGCAACAAATTCTTCAATTTGTTCGATATCGTAGTAAATATAAACACCCTTGGCATAAGAAGATAAGATTTCATTATCATTAAACTCACATAGGTAGGGAAGGTGTTTTTTAGGGTTCTCAGAGCAACAAGTAAAATCATAAATTTCACATTGATTCCAGGCATAACATAGCAAAAAATTTATTTGACGCCATAAGAGTCTTCCTTTTTCAGACAAACGGTGACGCACAAAATGAGCATGCTCATCTAGTGATTTTCCCTCAACTAAACTAGTTGGGGTTTCAGCACAAGCACAAATGGATCGAAGATGATCCAAGTAGAAAACTTTAAGTGGATCCATAGTATCTTAAATTTTTGTTTTATTTTCTGTTCTTGTGTGTTTGACATGAAGGTAATAAAAGCAAGCAAACAAGCTAATAAAAATATTTTTGTGTTTTTGTAAAAAAAAATAGAAGTGGGGGAGATGAAAATGAGAGGCAAAGGCAAATAAAATAAATGCAAGGAGATGAAAGTTTATGCGTAGGTAATTGATAGATGTTGATGATGTCTCCCCGGCAACGGCGCCAGAAATTCTTCCTGCTACTTGTGAGCTGCGTTGGGATTTCCCCGAAGAGGAGGGGATGATGCAGTACAGTAGAGATAAGTATTTCCCTCAGTTATGAAACCAAGGTTATCAATCCAGTAGGAGAATCACGCAACAACTCGTTAGCAGTACCTGCACACAAAACAACAAATCCTCGCACCCAACGCGAACAAGGGGTTGTCAATCCCTTGGCGGTTAATTGGAAGATTAAATTGTATGGTGATAGATAGATAGATCGAACAAAAATACAAAATGAAATAAATAAAGTAAAATTGCAGCAAGGTATTTTTAGGATTTTCATTATATGATAAAGGTAGACCCGGGGGCCATAGTTTTCACTAGAGGCTTCTCTTTTGAAAATAGCATACGGTGGGTGAACAAATTACTGTTGGGCAATTGATAGAAAATCAAATAATCATGACGATATCCAAGGCAATGATCATGTATATAGGCATCACGTCCGAGACAAGTAGACCGAAACGATTCTGCATCTACTACTATTACTCCACACATCGACCGCTATCCATCATGCATCTAGAGTATTAAGTTCATAAAGAACGGAGTAACGCCTTAAGCAAGATGACATGATATAGAGAAAGTAAACTCACGCATGAATAAACCCCATCTTTTTACCCTTAATAGCAACGATACATACGTGGTATGTCCCTTTCTGTCACTGGGATTGAGCACCGCAAGATCGAACCCATTACAAAGCACCTCTCCCATTGCAAGATAAATCAATCTAGTTGGCCAAACCAAATCAATAGATCGGAGAGAAATACGAAGCTATAACAATCATGCATAAAAGAGTTTAGAGAAAACTCAAATAACATTCATGGATAATCTGATCAGAAACTCACAATTCATCGGATCCCAACAAACACACCGCAAAAAGTGATTACATCGGATAGAACTCCAAGAACATCGAGGAGAACATTGTATTGAAGATCAAAAAGAGAGAAGAAGCCATCTAGCTACTAACTATGGACCTGAAGGTCTGTGGTAAACTACTCACGCATCATCGAAAGGGCGGCAAGGATGATGTAGAACCCCTCTGTGATCGAATCCCCCTCTGGCAGAGTGCCGAAAAAGGCCTCCAGATGGGATCTCTCGAGAACAGGAACTTGCGGCGGCGGAAAAAGTATTTCGTGGACTCCTCTGTTGGTTTCCCGATTTTAGAGAATTTATAGAGGTGGAATTAGGTCAAACGGAGCAGAGATGGGCCCACGAGGCACCAGGGCGCGCCCTGGTGCCTCGTGGCCACCTCCTCTATCTTCTGGCCCTCTCCCAAAGCTGCTAGTGTCTCTTATGTCCAGAAAAAAATCTCCAAAAAGTTTCGTGGCATTTGGACTTCGTTTGGTACTGATATTCTGAAAAACCAAAAACAGGCAAAAAACAGCAACTGGCACTGGGCACTAAGTTAATAGGTTAGTCCCAAAAAATGATATATAATTGCTTGTAAATGTATATAAAACATCCAAGATTGATACTATAATAGCATGGAACAATAAAAAATTGTAGATACGTTGGAGACGTATCAAACACCGACAACTGGAATGAATGTGTGAGACATGAATGTAATGTCGGTGAGAAATACTTACTACCCCAAGCTTAGGTTTTTGGCCTAAGTTGGTCTACGGCCATGGGTCGAAATCAGTGCCTCCCGGATAGTACCGAGGCTGCTGAGGGTCCCACTGGTAAACGGCCTCCTGAGGCTCCGACTGATAGATGGGTTCCTGGTACGGTGCTGGCTCTGGTGCTTGGGGCTGGTCCATGCCCCAATAAGCATAAATGTCCTCAGGCATGATGATGTATCTGCCCCTGTGAATATCAAACAAAGTAGGCGCAGGCAAAGTAATAATCTCACGAGTACCTTGACTGAATACCAAGTTATATCTAAAGCGAACGTCTCCAGAATTAATAAAGTTGTGTCCAACCATACTATCGTAATCAAGATGCATAGTGGGTAAAATCCTCTCTTCCCTCTCGTCGTGCCTAATGGGGATTTCAAAATGTTTAGCGAGACGGGAAGCATAAATACCACCATAGATAGCGCCCTTCGAATGGTTGGTGTGCAACCGTCGGGCGACCATAGCACCCAAACTGAATGTCCTATCAGCGTAAAGAGCATGGCGCAAAATAGTAAGGTCAGGTGAGCTGAGCGTTCCGCTCTCCCACCGACCAGTCAAACACCTCCCAGCAAATAGTGAGTAATAGCGCAAAACAGGGAAATGTAAACTAGCAACCCTAGCCTCAGAAACTACCCTCGACTACCCCACGGTAACCTCAGAGATGAACTCCGAGACATCCCTGGGGTGTGGCTCTACCAGGCTGCCCTCATTAGGAAGTTTGCATACCTCGCAAAAATCCTCAAGTGTCACCTCTTTGGGAATATCATATAAGTTAAATGACACTGTGGGTATATCTCTCCTAGCATGAAAATGAAAGCTTTGCACGAAAGTATTAGTGAGGAGAAGATACTGGTCACACTTATCTTCGAGGAACGGGATAATGTCGGCATTGTTCGCCAAATAATAGAAATCATCAAAAATTCCCGCATCCCTCAAGAACATGTTGCATGGCCATTCGCACGGCCGCACCTCGGCCGCACGAGGAAGATGATACTTGGGCTTAGGAGCCTCCTTGGGGTTCCTGCTCGAAGAACCCCCTCAACCTCCACTTGAGCATTTTCTTTTTCTGATTTTTTTTTGAAATTTTTAGTGACTCAAAATAAAAGTGAACGAAACTCAACAAAATTGATAGCAACTACTCCCACAAGTATCTAGAGGCTATATCATGCATCAAAACTACTTTGGACCATACAAATTCAACATGCAAGCTCATAAACATGGTCACCACAGCAACAAAAATTTGCAAAGTATAAAGCACTAGAATAAAAACTAATTGGAGCATGGGAGGAGTCACATACCGAGGAGTAATTCCTCAAAACAGTTTTGGAAACGGAGTTCCGAGCAAGGAGATCAAAAATCACATCAATATGAGCAAGAACACGGGCTTGGGAGCAAGTTTGATTTTTTTCTAGGCGCGCCCAGGGGGGTGGCCGCGCCCTGTGAGCTTGTGGCTCATAGGTGCACCCCCCCTGGGGTGTGTTTAGTGCCAAAACTTCTTAAATATTCTGGAAAAAATCATACTAAATTTTCACGGCATTCTGAGAACTTTTATTTTTGGGCCATTTTTTATTGCACGGATAATTCAGAAAACAGGATAATCATGGCATTTTATTTTATTCAACTACAAATAACAGAGAGCAAAAAAGGTGGGTATAGAAAGTTGTGCTTACTAAATTCATCGACCACATGCTCCTCAAAAAGAATCCATTAATAAGGTTGATCAAGTCTTATTAACAAACTGTTTCTGAATGGCATGAAACCGAAGAATCTTCGTATAACACTAAGTTACCTCAATGGGGATATGCATCTTCCCAAAAATAAGAATCTCATATTTCTTTTCGACAGTAGGAAGAGGAAATTGAAATCCCCCAATAGTGATTGTCGAAACTTTTTTAATAGAATGGATACCATTCACCGAACTTTGTTTCTTCGGAAAATAAACCGTATGATCATTACCATTGACATGAAAAGTAACCTTGCTTTTATTGCAATCAATAACAGCCCCTACAGTATTCAAAAAGGGTCTTCCAAGGATAATCGACATGTTGTCGTCCTCGGGCATATCAAGTATAACAAAATCTGTCAAGATAGTAACATTTGCAACTACAACGGGAACATCCTCGCAAATCCCAATAGGTATAGCAGTGGATATATCAGCCATTTGCAAAGATATTTCAGTAGGTGTAAGCTTATTCAAATCAAGTCTTCTATATAAAGAGAAAGGCATAACACTAACACCGGCTCCCAGATCACATAAAGCAGTTTTGACATAACTTCTTTTAATGGAGCATGGTATAGTAGGTATTCCTGTATCTCCTAACTTTTTGGGTACTCCACCCTTAAAAGAATAATTTGCAAGCATGGTGGAAATTTCAGCTTCTGGTATTTTTCTTTTATTAGTGACAATATCTTTCATGTATTTAGCATAGGGAGACATTTTCAACATATCAATCAAGCGAGTGCGCAAAAAGACAGGTCTAAGCATTTCAATGAAGCGCTCAAAGTCTTCCTCATCCTTATTTTTAGATGGTTTAGTGGGAAAAGGCATAGGTTTTTGAACCCATGGTTCTCTCTCCTTTCCATGTTTTCTAGCAACAAAGTCTCTTTTATCATATCTTTTATTCTTAGGAGGTGGGTTATCAAGATCAACAGCAGGTTCTATTTCTACATCATTATCTGGTTGAGCATCAACATGAACATCATCATTATCATTATCACTAGGTGTACGTTCATTACCAGATTGTGTTTCAGCATCAGAAATAGAAACATCATTTTGGTTCTCAGGAGGTTTTTCTATCTCAGGTTCACTAGCAGCATGCAAAGTCCTATCATTTTTCTTTTTATTTTTACTCTTAGATGAACTAGGCACATCAATATTATTTCTTTGAGAATCTTGCTCAATTCTTTTAGGATGTCCTTCAGGATATAGAGGATCCCGAGTCATTCTACCTCCTCTAATAACAACTCTAACATCATGATCATTCATTTTATTATTCATCTCATCAAGCAAATCATTTTGTGACTCGGCAATTTGTTCTAACTGAGTCTGAACCATAGAAGCATGTTTACTCAAGCATTTAACATCATTAGCAGTTCTAAACATCAAATCACTCAAGCGTCCAATCATGATGGCATTTCGTTTTAGTTGATTGTTAACATACATATTAAAGTGTTAATGTTTAATGATGTAATTATCAAATTCATACAAGCATTGACTAGCAGATTTATTATACGGAATATCACCTTCATCAAATCTAGTGAGAGAATTTACCTCCACTACCTATGTCGGGATGTCGAGCCCATGTATTTCTTCAATAGGTGGTAAATTCTTAACATCTTCAGCTTTAATACCTTTTTCCTTCATAGATTTCTTAGCTTCTTGCATATCTTCTGGACTGAGGAATATAATACCTCTTTTCTTCGGGGTTGGCTTAGGTGGTGGTTCAAGAAGTGTCCAATCATCGGCATTTCTCAATATATTATTCAATAGTATTTCAGCCTGTCCAACAGTTCGTTCCCTGAAAACACAACCAGCACAATTATAAAAGATATCAAGTATTTCATTCTTCTTAAGAGGATGATCAGGCAAAGCATTAAGTAATTGGAGAAGCCTCCCCCAAGCTTGAGGGAGATTCTCTTCTTTAATTTGCACAAAGTTAAATATTTCCTGTAGGGCAGCTTGTTTCTTATGAGCATGAAAATATTTCTCAGAGAAGTAATAAATCATATCCTGGGGACTACGCATACATCCAGGAGCAAGAGTATTAAACCATTTCTTAGCATCACCCTTTAATGAGAAAGGAAACAACTTAAGAATATAGTAGTAACGAATTTTTTCCTCATGAGAAAATAGGGTGGCAATATCATTCAACTTAGTCAGGTGTGTCACAACAGTTTCAATTTCATAACCATGAAAAGGATCAGATTCAACCAAAGTAATTAACTCAGGATCGACAGAGAATTCATAATCCTTATCGGTAATAAATATGGGAGAGGTAGTAAACTTAGGATCATATTTCATTCTCTCCCTCATAGATTTTTCTTTCAATTCAGCAAGCAATTTTCTAACTTCATTTCTATCATTACAAGCAAGAATTGCCCTAGCTGTCTCCCTATCAAAAACATAACCATCAGATGTCTCAGGAATTTCAACTCTAGTAGGAGAGCTAGGCGTAATAGGTGAATCATAATTTTCAAGGGCTTCATCATTTTTAGTTTCTTTAGCTTTAGCAATTTGTTCATCAAGAAATTCACCAAGTGGCATAGTATTATCAAGCATAGTACTAGCATCATCAATAGTTTCATTCATAGCAGAAGTAGTATCATCAATAACTTGCGACATATCAGAATGAATAGCAGGTGGTGGTGTCGCAAGCCTACTCAAAACAGAAGGTGAATCAAGTGCAGAGTGTGATGGCAGTTCCTTACCTCCTCTAGTCATAGAGGGGACAATCTTAGTCTTAGTATCTTTCAGATTCTTCACAGTGATCAATAGATATAAATCCCAAGTGACTCAACAGATAGAGCTATGCTCCCTGGCAACGGCACCTGAAAAGGGTCTTGATAACCCACAAGTATAGGGGATCACAACATATTTCGCGGGTAGTATTTCACCCAGATTTATTGATTCGACACAAGGGGAGCCAAAGAATATTTGCGAGTATTAGAAGTTGAGTTGTCAATTCAACCACACCTGGGAACTAAATATCTGCAGCAAAGTGTTTAGTAGGACGGTAGTATGATAGTTTTGATAGCAGTGATAACAGTAGCAATAGTAACAGAGACAGTAACAGAAGCAGTTTTGTAGTGATTGTAACAGCAGCAGCAACGAAAGTAACTTAGCAAAGATCAATATGCGAAAAGCATAGGCATTGGATCAGTGATGGATAATTATGTTGGATGGCATTCATCATGTAACAGTCACAACCTAGGGCGATACACAATATCTCCAATTCATCAATGTAATGTAGGCATGTATTCCGTATATAGTCATACGTGCTTATAGTAAGAACTTGCATGACATCTTTTGTCCTACCCTCCCGTGGCAGCGGGGTCCATAAGGAAATCTAAGGGATATTAAGGCCTCCTTTTAATAGAGAACCGGAACAAAGCATTAACACATAGTGAATACATGAACTCCTCAAACTACGGTAATCACCGGAAAGAATACCAATTATTGTCACCTTGGGGTATGCGGATCATGACACGTAATAGGTGCATATAACTTGCAAGATAGGATCAAGAACTCAAATATATTCATGAAAACATAGAGGTTCAGATATGAAATCATGGCATTCGGGCCCTAGTGACAAGCATTAAGCACATCAAAGTCATAGCAACATCAATCTCAGAACATAGTAGATACTAGGGATCAAAGCCCTAACAAATTGACTCGATTACATGATAAATCTCATCCAACCCATCATCGTCCAGCAAGCCTACGAAGAAATTACTCACACACGGTGGTGAGCATCATGAAATTGGTGATGGAGGATGGTTGATGATGACGATGGCGTCGAATCCCCCTCTCCGGAGCCCCGAACGGACTCCAGATCAGCCCTCCCGATGAAGAACAGGAGGTGGCGGCGGCTCCGTATCGTAAAACGTGATGATTCTTTCTCTCTGATTTTTTATCCACGAATAGGTACTTATAGCACTGGAGGTAGGGAAAACGGAGTTGGCAGGGGGCCACAAGCCTACCAGCCGCGCCCTGGGGGGGTGGCCGCGCGCCCAGGCTTGTGGCGCCTGGTGGGCCCCCCTCTGGTGGATCTTTTCGCCAGTATTTTTTATATATTCTGAAATAATTATTCGTAAATTTTCAGGTCCATCCGAGAACTTTTATTTCTGCACAAAAACAACACCATGGCAATTCTGCTGAAAACAGCGTCAGTCCGGGTTAGTTCCATTCAAATCATGCAAATTAGAGTGCAAAACCAGAGCAAACGTGTTTGGAAAAGTAGATACGTTTGGGACGTATCAGGACACAAACCCTAACAAAACTCGAAAACACATCTAAAAACGAAGCCCTCCCACCGACAAGGGCCGGGATCCACGGGCCCCCATGGCCCTAGGGCCACTGGAGACGAGGCGGACCGGCGACGGCGTCGGCGGGAGGCGAAGGAACCCGAATTTTTCAGGGGAGGCGGCGACTGCGTGAGGCCCGCTGTTTTTAAGTAGACGTGTGCGTGTCGTGTTACCCATACTAACCAAATTACTCATACTAACCTGAATTACCCTATTTGATTATGAAAAGATGTTGTGTGCTCTGAATATTTTGTTTTTTTTTGTGCCCAAATTACCCGAACCGAATTTTGGGGGTAACTTGGATTCGGTTATTTTTTTTGGCAGGAAAAAATTTGGCTCCCATTTTTTTAGTACCCGTATTACCCCGAACTAACTGGCCAAGAAAACAGAGATAACCGCATGCCTGCGGTGACCATCTTCCACTTAACTGACCAGTCTTCAGCCAAAGACCACCTAGCGACGACTACAAGCACTGAAGCGAGCCGAAGGCGCGCCGCCATCATCTCCCCTCCCTCACCGGAGCCGGGCAAAACTTGTTGTAGTAGATAGTCGGAAAGTCGTCATGCTAAGGCCTCATAAGACCAGCGCACCAGAACAACAACTGCCGCCGATGAAGAGTAGCGTAGATTGGAAGGATCCAGCCTGAAGACACACAAACGTAGACGAACGATGATGACCGCTTGGCGGCGCTCATTGAGGAGAACCCGCAGCTGATCCTAATAAAGTATTTCGAGGATTTGGCCAAGAAGAATCCGTTAACTAAGGAGAGCAAGGCCCCACCACGTCATGAGAGTGACGACCCGGTGCCATTGAGTCCACCGACCATCATTCCCGATGACGCTTGATCCTCCACCGTGGGGATGCCCCCACGTGCTCTGACTCCACGATCACTGGTTTCACCGACTACACCTCGGAGTAGTCCACCTAGATACTTTGACGTTGATTTAATGATGTAGTTATGTAGCTGCTGATGTGGACTTGGATTGCCACTTGCAATGCTTTTGGGTATATGAGTGATGAATGCTTACATGGATTATGTATGATGTGTTATTTTAACCTTGCATTCTTCCTCTGCCTCTTTTTCTCTTTGTTTGTAGATGAAGTGGTATGCGGTGTATAGAGGTAGGTGTCCAGGAGTCTACGATTCATGGTCCGCATGCAATGAACAAGTGCTTCATTACCCAGGCAGCTCCCACAACTCGTTCAATAGTAGAGAGAAGGCAGAGAATCATTACAATCAGTATGTGCTTGACCAGAAGAGAAACACTGAATTAGGCAATGGTGCAAGCCAAAAACGGTTTATCGGGTTGAGTGAATTGAAGAACCTGATAATTCTCTTTCAGTTTGTCCTAATTGTGGTGTTGCTTTTATCATGTGGTCGCATGTAGACATGCATTGACTACTTTGTTGTTTAGTAAGTAGGCACTTGTGCTAAAGAACTACTTTGTGACTTCAAATGAAGCTTTTGTTGAACTATTTATATAATGCCTATGTGTTTGTTGTTAAGCTTGGGTGGACCATATATAAGCCCTTTCTGAGTTTGTTGTTAACAATGTGACTTCATATGAAACTTGTGTATTGTATATCTGTTTTTGCTGCAGGATCGATGAAAAAGAGGCAGAAACAATACTGGTAATTAATCTTTACCGAGAGCAGCAGTCGGAAGACCTCCCTTTCCCGAGAGCGACCCTCGAAAAGTGGCATGCGCTATCAGTTTGGTTGTGACTTTGCCGAGAGCGACACTCGGTAAATGAGAGTTGCTGGAACTGGTCTGTTTCAGTTAAACCGAGTGAGACACTCGGCAAAGTGTACCACTTTGTACCACTTTGCCCGGCAAAGTGTACCACTTTGCCGAGTGTTATTGCTCTCGGCAAAGACCTGACGGAACCAGCGGCCGTGAAGTCACTTTATTTTGTCGAGACGCACTGTTTGGCTCTCGGCAAACTGTTTGCCGAGTACCCGACGGATGGTTCTCGACAAAGTTTTGTTTGCTTTGTCTGCCTGAGAGGTGTACGCTGGGTGGTCTTTGCCGAGAACAATTCTCGGCAAAGGCTTTGCTGAGTATTTTAGGCCCTTTGCCGAGTGTTCCTGGCACTCGGCGTAGGGTCTAATTCCAGTAGTGCACTGATAGATCCCAATAGCCTCCTAGCCAGCACTATAATCTTATTGAACTTTGAGCCAAACTGCATAGAGTTTGGGCAGCGCTGGTAGAAAAAAGAGTTTGGACAGAGGCAAAATAATTGTCCCCCGTTAAAGGGCTCTTTGGTTCTCTTATTAATCCTAAAAATTCATAACTATGAAAAATATAATATCCGGAAGTCATGTCATACTGAATTTAAGAGAATTCAGAAACACATGAATGAATCTGTAATACAAGGTGTTTTGTTGCAGTACAAGAAAAACACAAGATTTTCCTAAAGGCTTAGGTGCATGGTATAGTTGTCACAGAAACAAAGGTATGGAAATTTCCTCTGAAATCGCATGCAAAGTCAACCACAGGGAAAAATCCGATATTTTCCAATCCTACAAAGCAAACAATTTCTAGATCTTACTAGAACACAAAGTTATACCACCCGGATAACCTCCTAGCCAGCACTACAATCATATTGAACTTTGAACCAAGAAACTTCCAATGTGTAAAAGGGAACAAATCGACAGAGAAAATTGAGTGACACCTTTGGAATCAATCCAGAGAAACAAACTGTAGAGTTCATCACTGATGATTTTAGTTGGATATGCAGAAGTATCTGGTGGCCACCAAAACCTAAAGAGGCAGCCATGTTGAACCGAACAATTTAGAAAAATTAAGTGGCGATACGACGGACACAAGTATACCCCTTCATAATCCAGAGAGCTTTACTGAACTGAACAGACCAAACTAGTACTGCATGGATAACTTGAAAACATGAAGGGTTTCATTTCAAAGAAAATAGTATCACTGCATCAGACTTTACAATGCAAATTGCATAGAAGAAATGGGCACAAAAAGATACAGAGATCATCCACATTTGGGACTGAATATTCCTAGAAACATGTCCAAGCAGTGGGCTTTTTTGGGAATAGAAACGACAGATACAAAAAGAAACTGTGTACAAACTAACCGAAATCACTCATATGATGCTATCGCAAACACATTACCTCACTTCCTTTCTTGTTAGCTGCTAGATTATGTCGGCAGAGCGAAATCCACGAGCTGGCGCCACCATCGCCTTGCCAGGGCAACTCCAGCTTCAGGAGGCGCAGGAGCAGAGCTGAACAGCGAGGGGCGTACGCGCACCGCGTATGGATCCACGCTAGGCTTTCTTCGGTTGGTTGGGCTCTAATACCCAGCAGTAGGGTGATACCCACTCCCTCACCCATTCCCCTGCAGGAATTAAATCTCTAGATTCCTCTCAATCCCTCTCTCAGAATTTGTACGGTTAACCCCTCCCTCAGTTATGTACAAATACAAGTACAGAGGCTTGAGTAGTTGCCTATTTCTTACAGGATTATGCTTATGTAGCTAACATACACAGAGGCTTTACTGAACATATGCAAGTATAATAGAAGTACTACCAACTGAAAATTAAATCTACAATTTCCTGCTCTCTGATCTCAAAGTAGTTTGTTTCAGTTCATTGTCTAACTCATTTTCTGAATCAAAAACAAACTGCTGTGCTACCAATGTTCATGCCAAGAAATCATTTGTAAATGTCTCTGATTCAAATCTAGTTGGCATTCAAAATGTAAGTTTTTCATACAAGTAAAACAGATTATCTCAAGAATGATATCCAAGAACTAAGTTTTATCATTCTTCACATAAGCCAGAAATTAAATTAAGCAGATAAAAAAGGCAAGTAGCATAAATTTTATGGTACCATAGATTCATATATACTTATATTAGACAGGCCAGTCAATTCATCGGAGACATACATTTTATAGTACCAACTCACTTCCTCCAAAAGATCTCTGGAAACTGAAAGACATGGCAACCTCATCTCAGGCGTGCTAAATTTAGCAAGACTTAATTGCCTTCTCCAACCCAACATAAGCATCCACCTCCAAAGATCTACCGGGACTGAAGGATAAGCAGCAACTTATACCAGGTAGGCGTACTAAATTTTGCAGGACCTAGCTGCTCTCTCAAATACATCTACAATGACATCAGGAGAATATCTTTTGAGGTGTACATACCCTTGGCTTGCCATCACATCATTCATTCTATTCGAAGAGAGCATAAATTCGATGCAAGCATCTTTGAGGTTGCTGCAATGATGCTGGTCAGCTAGAGCTAATATGGCAGCCACAGTCTCAACATCAAGACTCTTGCATAGCATGCCTTCACATATCCTCTTCATCTTTTCCATCCCATACTTATCTGCAGCCACGAGTAAGTGCTTAACCATTTCTATTTTGTCATCATCCTCAAGATCTCTCATGGAAGGCATTGAATCTGTGTAGATGAAGTGAAGAAATGCCCTGAAAACAGCAGGCTGCATGTCATCAATTGTTATGTCAAGGCTGCTTGGTTTGCTGCCAAAATTTGGCTTGCCAATAGGTAAGCAAACCAAAATTTTGTCTAGCAATTGGTTGGCACCTAGCCAACCTCTTAAAACTAGCAAAATTTTGGCAAGTTTTAGAGCTGTCACTTGTTGGAAATGCCAAATGTTGGCTTGCCAATTTTTGTCTGCCAGCCAAGCATGCCCGTTCTGCGCCCCCTTGTTCCCCAGCAGCCCATAGAACTCTGCTTCGAAGACCGGCGATCGCATCGCAAGCAAAATCTTATGAGCAGAAAATACCTCCCCTTGAACCTTAAATGTCACGTCCGCTCCTTTCTTCCCCTCTAGCAATGTTGCAAGATTATCCGAAAGGTCAGAGGGCGGCACATGGACGTCAAATGTTTCCTTGATAACAGTGACCTCGCACTCGATCACGAGACAATCGTTCCACAGGTTCGCCGACTCTACTTCAGCAGTGGTCTTCATGAACCTCCGCAAGCCCCGGGATGGCCTTTCGCGGTCGAACACTTTTGGCACTTCGGAGGAGAGCACCACAGTCGAATGCCCCTTAACCGGCTCCACAAGCATCAAGTTGTAGATCGCCCTCACCTCGGCGTTCTTGGTCAAGAGCTTGAGGAAAACAGAGACGTAACCTTCGCTCGCCTCGTCTGGGCTTCCGTCGGGGTAGTAGCGGATGCACCATTCGTAGCCGCCGACGGAGAATGCCGGAGAACGGAGGTATTTGCCTCTACCGAGGCCCTTGTGCAGGCTGTAGCCAGCGATCTTGAACGCAACCGTGGCCCGCGCCGTCTGCTGTGCACCTCGCCGGCACCCTCGCTATTGAACTCTGCGAAGCTTCCATTGTGGGAGATCGGGGGAGGGGGGGATGGGGCGGGTCGGAACTTTCGATCAAGGCCGGCGGCGGTGGAAGAGGTGGCGTTGCCTCCGAGGCCGCCGGCGGTGGAAGAAGGTGCGAGACGAGGGTTTGGGCAAAGGGGAAAGTTTTGTGCTGAGGTGAGAAATTGAGATGTAGTACGCTTCTACTACTACCAGTACTTCTCAAGTTCAGGTAAAAAAAAAAATTCTCAAGAAGTTCTCATCTTTTTCTCCTTTTCCTGCATTCCAAACGGCTGCAAAAGTTTTACTGTTTGGTTTCCAACCCTCTATTATTTTTCCTTTTCCTTTTTCAAAGAAATACTCCCTCCGTCCCAAAATAAGAGGGAGTACAAAAGTAAACAGTGTGTTGTTAGTATTTAGTTTTGCGAAGTGTTGTTGACAAGACTTAATCAACTCGAGTTTCTCCTGCTTCAAAGGCCAAGATAATATAATAAAACTGTCCAACCCTAACAAGACCATACTTACAAAATACTCCCTCCATTTCTAGGTATATGACGTTTTGGTAGTTCGATTTAAACTACCAAAACATCATATATTTAGGAACAGAGAGAGTAGAAAATAACACACTGGTTATTGGGTATATCAATGATGTCTTCCTTCTGCACTCGGCGCATGAGAAAAGCTCGATGCCACCTTTGGATCTCCGAAACACCCTCGAATCCAAGGTAACATTCTTGGTGCAACAGCCGAGAAGTCACTGGTCAAAGCTAGAAGTCGGCGACAACGAACTAAAGATCAGATCGTCGCCCCGAAGAAGAAAGCATTGAGGAGGGCTGGCCAATCACCCCTGATATTTTCAGACAAAGATGAGGAGGCCTAACCTCACTAGCTTCCCGACGAAGCCAAAGTTGATTATGCTTCGTCGAACGGAGAAGCCAGATGACCAAAACACGAATACTCACCGTCCACTTCGATGAACGATGTCGTCGAAGACCACCTAAACGAAACAGACAAAAGCAGGGCCCTGTTCTGGCCCTGACCAAAGCTCCACATGTTCTCCATCGACGCTAATCAGCATCGCCGAAAAGTAGATGGGATGGGAGAACTTATTCCACGTTGCTGATAACGCCATCACCTCTGCACCGCCAGCCAGACACTAGACTAAACCCTAGCCAATGCTAGGATGGCTCAAACTCCAAGACCAATCATACTGGGGTTTCCTCCACCTCACCAGTGCACCAAGGCACTCGGAAGCGAGAATAACCAATGGCGGTGGTGGTTGCATATATATGTGTGTATGTGTGTGTGTGTGCCCGTCAGTTGCGATTTTTATAGAAAACCCCCTGTTGTTTTCCGAAATCAACTCGCGACCCTACTTTGAGTGAGAAAAAATGGTTATATTTTTTGCAGAAAACTCCCTGATCTTTTGGTTAATCAACCCGCGATCATGTTTAAAGTGAGCCCAGAAAACGTTTTGCTTTTTGCAGAAACCCCCCTGATATTTTAGTTAATCAAACCATGGGCCTATTTTAAGTGAGTTCAAATGATGTAAAAAATATCCATATATTTTAAGTCCTAACTCCAATTTTGACATTTTATATTTAAAAATTGAATAGAAAAACATACAAAATCCGAATATTATGTTGTTTTACCTGTTAAACATTTTTAAAATGCTATCTAGTGTGCAACCTTAATCAATAGCGCACGATTCGTCTTTCTTTCGTACCGGTGTAGATCCAGATTGGAAATCAACACCTCAGTAAAATCAGTTTGAAGACGAAAGAAACCATCTATAACCATTTATTTTAGGATTTCCAGTGATACGCGTTCAGTGGGAGGAGACGTTCCCGTCGACCACGAGGTGCCTGTGGTGACTTCGTCAATCTCAAGATGATATGCTGGCTAAGTCTCTCGAATGTGCTCGTAGAGGTAGGGTGTGCGTGTGTGTGTTCATAGGGGTGAGTGTATGCGAGCGCCCGCGTCTGTACTGTGTTCTAAAACAAAGAACCGCAAAATATCACCTCAATCAGTCAAAGTGCTTTTCTAAAAGGAAGATGTATTCAGGACAACTTCTTATACGTGCAAAACATCATTGAGAGCATGCACCGTGATAAAAAGCAAGTCATCTTTCCGAAGCTTGATATTGCCAAAGTTTTTGATTCTCTCAACTGGGATTACCTATTGGATGTTCTCAAGCATATGGGTTTAGTCAGCGTTTCCGAGACCTAATTGGCCTTGCCCTTAGAGCATCTACAGCTAGGCGCCTCAAACCCGTCTCATACGCCTGGGCGGGCCGCCCGGTCACTGACCGGTCATGATTTTTTGACCCAGCCGGGCGTCTCAAACGGGCCTCAAACGCCCGGACTGACCGGCACCCCCCATATCCAGCCCAAATATGGGGCGGATATGGGGCGCCCGGGCGCGCCCAGGCACGCCCGTCACGTCGGACTGACGGCGGGGTCCCACGCGGAAACGCCCGGAAACCCGGCGGTCCGAAGCTCGTTTCCTCCGTGGGACCGGTGGCGCCGTGTGGCGCCGCTCCGGCGGGCCGCGTAGTACCTAGCCCGGCTATTTAAGTCGACCGGCGGCACCAAAACCCTACCATCCACATTTTCCTCCGCCTGTCCGCTGCCGCCGCCACTTTCCACTCCACCCGTCCGCCTAGTAGCCATGCCCCCACGCCGCCGGGTGAGGAGCGAGCCATTTCTGATGCCGGAGCGCTGGCTTGAGCTCCTTGAGCAGATCTGTGGCACCCCGGCTCAGAGGAACCGGTACACCCCGTATTCCAGCCCAGAGATCAAGTCTTCTGGAATACGGCACTGCTTGGCATAGAACAGAACAACTCTTTATTACAAATAATACAGGTACAAGGGTTTGAGTATTACAAAGGTTACAGGGGCACGGCGACACTACGCCTGCTAAGATAGCTCTATGCTACCAGCGGAATAAATCGTAGCGACGGAAAAACTTCTAGCAGCGGAACAGGGACGACGGTGATGGACTCCACTCCGCAGGGACTCGGGCTGGGACGCATACTAGCTCGCAAACTCGAGATCCTTGACAAGCAATCAATCACGGCATCACCTGCAATCTGGCATGACACCCCAGGTGAGTACTTTGAATGTACTCGCAAGCTCACAACAACCAAAGCAATCAAGACAAACAACAGCATGGCATTTACAGGTTAATTATCAATGATGATCATGATATTACTAGAACAATCACAAGAATGAGCATGGCATGTACATGTTACTCATGATATGAACATGATGATACTAGCACTGGCATGAGAGGGGGGTCGATGTTTAAGGTCCCTTGGACCAACTTACTCTTTTCGGAGGTTATCTCGTAACCACCATATGTGTCAAGCTTACCGTCATGAGCATCACACAATCACCTCAGGATCAACCAAGATCGGTATCAACAATACCATCGTGATCATCACATGACCACAAGGAGCTTGATTTTTACCTGTGATCATCGCATGACCACATAAGGATCAACCAACTTCTTTCCTCATGGAACCGGGGTTGTTTATTATTCAGGTTAATATTACTGTTGACCCATAGTGTGACCTACTACGAACTGTGTCCATGATCGAGGACGCGGCTATCGATAGATTATACACTTTGCAGAGGTTAGTACACTGTACCCACACCACGGAACTCATGACCTCGTGCTCCCATTCGGGTGGACCAACGACATTCTGACAAAACCAATCTATTGCATGACACTCTCCCGGCCACTCCGACAAACTCCCCTTTGGGCTATGTCATGGGTGGCCCCGATGCCAACTCTGTGGACATACCATCGTGGCAAAACAAAACAAACGGTCCCAAACGGGGACAATGGATCCATAAAACTTGGGCACACAAGGCTTATGACCGCCTACCTGATCAGGGTAGCGCGCGCACATAACCTTCCCCAGTTGGAGGCACCGGCGAGAGGAATGACAACAGACCGAATTAGGGCCTCTCCATCCAGGCAAGTGTGGCTGCACTGGTGAGCTCGATTCGGTGGCACCATGACTCAGCAAACAGATTTGTTCAAGTTCGATTAATGTCAGGTTTAACTTGAATGGTGATGAGCTGAGTCATAATAAAATAACATAATGAAATAGCAATGCATATGAGCATGATATCAGTGTAACCATGGATGGGTAACATAACCATTTAACAGCATAACATCAACAATGATAAATCATTTAGTCTACGGGATGCAAATGAGCATGGCATAACGATGATAATGAATACCATAAGTATTGGCATAACAAACCATAACTATTCATATGAGCATATCATGATCACTAGCATATGAACTGAATACAAGAATGAAACATGAGGATAATACTACTAGCAAGTAAATATCTGGATGCACATGAACATGGCATAGGGATGAGCATGAATCCACAAGCATATACATAGCATTTATAAAATAATTACATGAGCAAATAATTAATCGAATACTCAAGTGGGAACCATAGCTATTGCAATGCCATCATGCAAGTGGCTGTCATGGCTTGCCTGGGATTGATGGAGTCACCAGGAAGAAGTGCGAGAAGCTCGTGGAAAATTTTGCCGGAAAAGTTTCTCTCTCGGCGGAGCTGATAAAAGGGCAAGGGCAAAATGGTCATTTTCAGAATGTTACAACATGGTGAAAATGATACCATCGGAACGGGCTCGACGAATAGAGAACGTGGGCTTTGGAATCACCTGATTCAGAGTTACGGTTGAAGAATTACGGCCGTTCGTTCGTTAGGCAGAAAAACAAATAAAACCTGTCCATTTCTGCTCTTAACTGACGAACGCCCGCAACTTAAGGGTTTCGGCGGCTGGGCTGAAAACAGAAAGCGCCTTCCTGGAAATATGCTTTCGAGAAGGGAAAACATATTTTGGTTCGAAGAAGCGGTAGAGTACGCTTTCGTCAAGCGAAGGCGTATTTTCAGAAAACCGTCTTCACTTATCCACGTCAGCGGGCGCCTCTTGCGGCTGACGAGTGGGATCGCGGGGAGGTGGGGCCCGCCGGTTGGGTCGTCTTCTTCCTCCCATCGTTTGCTCGCGGGACAGAGGAGGGCGGCGCGCGCCGGCGCTTGTCCCGGCGGCTCGGGCCAACTCAGGCAATGCCCCGGTCACCGGAGTGACCAGCGAGGGGAGGCGCACCCGCCTGGACGCCTCACGCACGCCGGCGAGCTCTGGAACGAGCAGAGCCCCGGCCGCGGCGGAAGGTGGCTACGGTCATCACCGAGGGGCTCGGCCTGGGGCACGGGAGGAAGGAGGGGTTGTGGGAGAGCTTCATGGTGGTCGTGGAGGCCTCTGGTGGTGGCTAGAGGGAGAGGGAGGGGCGTCATTGCTCGAATTTGAGCGGCGGCCGACGGCGAGGCTTCGGCCAAAGAGAGGGAATGGGTGCTCCTCGAGCTCGATTGAGAGGTTGGGGAGGATGCTAGGAGGGAGAGGAGGCTGCTGGTGAGCTCGGGAGGCTCGGGGGAGGGCTATAAATAGCCGAACGGTGATGCCGTGGCCGGAAACCGCCGCGGACGCGCAGTCGATGCTCTAGCGCGGCCGCGTACACGTGGGCTTGCGAGGAGGGATTGATGGTGACGAGTGAGAGCTAGTGGGGGCGCATACGCGGGATGGGAGAAGTCCGGTCGGCCACCAAGGGCACTGTGCGCGCGTGTGCGGCGAGGGCTCAGGATGCCGTGGCGCGAGGAGGGAGAACGAGAAGGGGAAGCGGGGTCCAGAGGGTGCGCGTGGATGGAGGAGAGGCTGGGCAACACTGTGGACATGCCGCGGTGGCGTGAGCTCGAGGTTTGGGCGGCGGCCGAGGACCCCAAAGTCCAGAGCACGCGTTCTGCATACAGTGCACGCGCTCTACGCGTGGTCACCGCATGAACAGGCGCACGCGGTGCGCTTTGACCTAGAACAAGATGTCTACCGCGTGGACCCTACTTGATGGAGGACCACTATGGGCTTGGTTCGATTAAAGTGACTTTGTGCTGATGGGTAGCATCAACTGTAGCTTCTGGCAGCAAGGTGTTTGCAATGAACTAGGGAAGGCAAACTTGGGGATAGATGCTGAGCTTTGGCTGGGGTTGGTCACTCACTAAGGTAATAACTGTGGCAAAGTTTCAGCTCAATTGGAGGGGTGTAGCTAGCACTTGCTTTGCAAAATGCCAATCTGGCCAAAAAATGGAAATGGAAGCTACACTCACATGGAGTGTTGAATTGAGCTAAAATTTGGTAGAGAGTGATCATGTGGATATAGGAAGGCACTGTAAAAATTTCATACCATTTGGATAAATAAAACTGGTACTTCCTTCACAATGCTTCCCACTGGACAGAAACTTGGGGGAATTATTGAGAAATATTGGATAGATAAAATGATCCCGAATTTGGCGGAGGGAAGTTATATAGGTAGGAGAATGTCCTGGTAAAATTTCAGTATTTATGAAGCCATATAAAATATAGTTGCTTCACAAACTAAAATTATGACCAGAAACAAAGATTGGATGGTGTGCTCACCATGACCATGGAATCTTGAATATTTTTACATATCCAAGGTCCATATGAGTCAAATGAATTTTGAGAATTTTGTGGGAATTTTAGGAAAGACAAAAATATAGGTTGCATCACAACCTAGAGCAAACAGGGTTATTCCTTTAATAGAAAAAGGAATATTCCCAAGGAATAAAGATTAGAGGTGGGCTAAGATGGAAATGACGTGGTCTTGTGATGGATTTGAGAATGACAAGCCACTTGGGAGAGGAAGAAGAGATGGTCTTCCCAGGTTCCAAGACCACAGAGCCACAGAAAAGAAATTCCAAATAAAATTTCAAAGAAATCCAAAAGAAAAAGAAAGGGCCAAAAATCGGGGTGTCACAAACCTACCCCCCTTACAAAAATCTCATCCTCGAGATTTGGTTGCTCAGGGAACAAGTATGAATATTCTGACTTAAGGAAACCGTTTCCAACTCGGGTATACTTTTCATTTATATGATGTTCCCACTGAATTTCATCTGACCAGACTGCCTCGCTCTGGGGTGGTTTGCTTCACCGTACGCAATATTCTGACAGGTCTTCCCTCATATGTTCAACCTTATGCTGACTCCAATTTCTTTCATGACTTTTTCATGGCTGCTGACTTAGCTGATATATTATCCTGACTGGAATATGTCATCTTTCCATAAGTCCGGAAGTGATTTCCAATTGACGTGACATTCTTCTATCCAACACCGATAGTATTTATTGGAGTGATGAACAAATTCCCTCGGTGGACATGAAACATTTAATCATTGCATCAGGTTACTAGATGCATGTCCTCCGGGTTCAAAACCATACTAGGAATCATAACCCTTGTCTTGGCGGAATCTGACTACTTGTAGGGAGTTCTGAATTGTCTTGGCAGGCTCCACTGTCTCGAGTATCAACTCCATACCAAAGATTTGACTATCGCCTGTCGTGACCAGTATAAAGGAGTAATAACTTATAGCAATGGCATCCATAGACTTGGCTATCGGTGTTTCTGGTGGAAGAATCTTGTTCATGGCAGGCTATCATTTCACCGGATACCATATGTGAGAGCACCACAATTCGAGACTGTTGTTCTGCATTTCGATTGCTCATTTTGTCGGTAAATCCATATGTGGGTAGTAGGCCATGCGATGATTTAACACGGTTGCTGGAGTCAAACTGCTGAGCTGGCCTTGATAACCACTGTCAAGATTGTTGTCCCAATGTTGTCTTACTTCATAGTTTGTCATTCCTTGCATCACACTAAGGTGTATAACTGGCTTTCTTCCTCTTACATAACTCATGTGGTTGTCGAATTCTCACCGTGCTTGCATCATCGTACGAGTGACTTGCATTACCTAGGCAGCATGCTCACAATATATATGGAAGCATGTGTACCTGAGCATTTGATTCCCGAGGCAGACACTTGGGTCCTGACTAGCTCGTGCTTCCGACCCAACTGTTGCGGACCTGATTCTTGAGATGCACTGCCATATACTACCAACTCACTTGGTAACATCTTGTACCAATGCCGATGACTGTTTGTGGTGTCGTACTGACGAAGACTGGATAGCTTGTGTTAGAAGCTATCTGAGAGTATCGTGCCGAGGAAGGCTGAATAGCTTATGCTCAAAGCTTTTGCCGGGATAGCTTGCAGAAAAAGACTGGGTACCGTGCTTCAGAAGCTTTTCCCTTGGTTGTTTACTGAGGAAGATTTGGTGACTTCTGCCAGAAGCTTTCTGTGGTGGCTTACCGAAGAAGACTGAGGATCTTATACTGGAAGTCATCCACATGTCATACTGGGGAAGATTGAGGAGCCTTACATTATACGCTTCTCTGGTAGCGTGCGGAGGAAGACTGGATTGCTTACTTCAGAAGCTTCTCACTATAGTGCACAGACTGAATGCCATATATATATATATACCTTTGATATTCCTGCTGTTGGTTACTTGTATGAAAATAGTTGTCCGATTATACTTTTTGCTGAGACTGGATCCATAGCATATTCTGGTTTCCTTCCGGGTATAACATGCTTCAAATTTTTACTCCAGACCGAACCAACCTTGTATATTAGCCATACCTTTAACTGCAAGTGTATTGTTGGTCTTGCACACAACTGGTCTTCCTACTGGTTTAATCATTACGACTATTAAGATTGCATCACTAATGTAAACTTGATGCTGGTAATCAATCCAGAATATCATTTGTATTCCAACCAGATATTCCCAATATAATGCAGTCGACTGAGAATTCCATAATGTTTAGATGAGCTTCCAAATAATTGAACTCCTCACTGATTCTTCGAGTCTGGTGGCGGTTCGATGAGCAACTTTTATAAGGGGAAATAAGGTAACACCGATGGCCCAAAGAAAGAAACAAAAGAAACGACTCAAACAAAAGCACACAAGGCATCAAGGTTACATACAAGCAACATCACATTGTACTGCTATCCACCACAATATGCATGCCTACTTAAGCACACAAATCTCGCAAGAACTCCGGTAGTACGGTCTAACATGCTGTGGCGGTGTGCATGAAGGTCAATCAACGTGTGGAGAGGTTGGTGTAAACAGAGCTACACCAAGCGCTGGCTCAGCATCGGTTGCATCTGGACGGGCTTAGGGATGAGGACGCACTCGGTGATCATGTAGCGGAACATGGATGTCATGACCACATCATCATCAAGCGGACTGAAGGGAACCGTACTCGTCCAGGGAATGGGTGATAGGGTAGGATAGCGGTGGAAAGAAAGGTCTGATGACATTGCCCTTTTCTGATAACAAAGATCAGTAAGGGTTGCCAAAGCGGTGAGTTGGATGGCAAGATCCGGGATAGAAACATGTCTATCACCGAAACAATAGGTGTGGCGGAAGAAAATATATAGGCGCGATACCTGAGCACTAATCCTGCAAATGGTGTCTGGAACACAAGGTACCATGGCATCACTCTGCTGGGACAGAGCTGACACCAAACACCGAAAAGCAGGTATGCAAAGCGGGAGGGTGCAGGTAGTGGATTGAAACCGATGCCATCTACACTCACAAGATCAACCGTTAGTGACAAGATGATAAGTCTATATGCATGCTATGCAGCAAACAAATGCAACAACCAACTGCAGCAAACCGACTAGACTCTACACTACCGGTTTCTAATGCTCGCGCTAACTAGGGCGTCCTACAGCCAGACCTGCTCTGATACCAAGTGTTGTGGCACCCAGGCTCAGAGGAACCGGAACACCCGTATTCCAGCCCAGAGATCAAGTCTTCTAAAATATGGCACTGCTTGGCATAGAACAGAACAACTCTTTATTACAAATAATACGGGTACAAGGGTTCGGGTATTACAAAGATTACAGGGGCACGACGACACTACGCCTTCTAAGATAGCTCTATGCTAGCAGCGGAATAACTCGTAGCGACGGAAAAACTTCTAGCAGCGGAACAGGGATGACGGTGATGGACTCCACCCCGCAGGGACTCTGGCCGGGACGTATCCTGGCTCGCAAACTCGAGATCCTTGACAAGCAATCAATCACGGCATCACCTGCAATTTGGCATGACATGCCAGGTGAGTACTTTGAATGTACTCGCAAGCTCACAGCAACCAAAGCAATCAAGACAAACAACAACATGGCATTTACAGGTTAATTATCAATGATGATCATGATATTACTAGAACAATCACGAGAATGAGCATGGCATGTACATGTTACTCATGATATGAACATGATGATACTAGCACTGGCATGAGGGGGGGGGTCGATGTTTAAGGTCCCTTGGACCAACTTACTCTTCTCGGAGGTTATCTCGTAACCACCATTTGTGTCAAGCTTACCGTTGTGAGCATCACACGATCACCTCAGGATCAACCAAGCTCGGTATCAACAATACCATCGTGATCATCACATGACCACAAGGAGCTTGATTTTTACCTGTGATCATCGCATGACCACATAAGGATCAACCAACTTCTTTCCTCATGGAACCGGGGTTGTTTATTATTCAGGTTAATATTACTGTTGACCCATAGTGTGACCTACTACGAACTGTGTCCATGACCGAGGACGCGGCTATCGATAGATTATACACTCTACAGAGGTTAGTACACTGTACCCACACCACGGAACTCATGGCCTCGTGCTCCCATTCGGGTGGACCAACGATATTCCGACAAAACCAATCTATTGCATGACACTCTCCCGGCCACTCCGACAAACTCCCCATTGGGCTATGTCATGGGTGGCCCCGATGCCAACTCTTGACATCATGCCACCTTTGTGGCCGGCCACCGTCGTGGCAAACAAAACAAATGGTACCAAATGGGGACAATGGATCCATACAACTTGGGCACACAAGGCTTATGGCCGCCTACCTGATCAGGGTAGCACGCGCACATAACCTTCCCTAGTTGGAGGCACCAGCGAGAGGCATGACAATAGACCGAATTAGGGCCTCCCCATCCAGGCAACTGTGGCTGCACTGGTGAGCTCGATTCGGTGGCACCATGACTCAGCAAACAGATTTGTTCAAGTTTGATTAATGTCAGGTTTAACTTGAATGGTGATGAGCTGAGTCATAATAAAATAACATAATGAAATAGCAATGCATATGAGCATGATATCAGTGTAACCATGGATGGGTAACATAACCATTTAACATCATAACATCAACAATGATAAATCATTTAGTCTACGGGATGCAAATGAGCATGGCATAACGATGATCATGAATACCATAAGTATTTGCATAACAAACCATAACTATTCATATGAGCATATCATGATCACTAGCATATGAACTTAATACAAGAATGAAACATGAGGATAATACTACTAGCAAGTAAATATCTGGATACACATGAATATGGCATAGGGATGAGCATGAATCCACAAGCATATACATAGCATTTATAAAATAATTACATGAGCAAATAATTAATTGAATACTCAAGTGGGAACCATAGCTATTGCAATGCCATCATGCAAGTGGTTGTTGTGGCTTGCCTGGGATTGATGGAGTCACCAGGAAGAAGTGTGAGAAGCTCGCGAAATTTTTTGCCGGAAAAGTTTCTCTTTCGGCGGAGCTGATAAAAGGGCAAGGGCAAAATGGTCATTTTCAGAATGTTACAACATGGTGAAAATGATACCATCGGAACGGGCTCGACGAATAGAGAACAAGGGCTTTGGAATCACCTGATTCGGAGTTACGGTTGAAGAATTACGGCTATTCGTTCGTTAGGCAGAAAAACAAATAAAACCTGTCCATTTCTGCTCTTAACTGACGAACGCTCGCAACTTAAGGGTTTAGGTGGCTGGGCTGAAAACAGAAAGCGCCTTCCTAGAAATACGCTTTCGAGAAGGGAAAACATATTTTGGTCCGAAGAAGCGGTAGAGTACGCTTTCGTCAAGCGAAGGCGTATTTTTGGAAAACCGTCTTCACTTATCCACGTCAGCGGGTGTGGCACCCTAGCTCAGAGTGATCGGAACACCCCGTATTCTAGCCCAGAGATCAAGTCTTCTGGAATACGGCACTGCTTAGCATAGAACAAATCAGCTCTTTATTACAAATAACACGGGTACAAGGTTTCTGAAGGCACGAAGGTTACAGGGGCACGGCGACACTTCGCCTGCTCAGATAGCTCTAGGCTAGCAGCGAGACAACTCGTAGCAGAATAACTCCTAGCAGTGGAACAACGACGATGGTGATGAACTCCACTCTGCAGGGACTCTGGCTGGGACGCATCCTAGAGCGCAACCTCGGGATCCTCGACAAACAATCAATCACGGCATCACCAGCAATCTGGCATGACACGCCAGGTGAGTACTTTGAATGTACTCGCAAGCTCACAGCAACCAAAGCAATCAAGACAAACAACAGCATGGCATTTACAGATTAATCATCAATGATGAACACGATGCTACTAGAACAACATGAGCATGGCATGTACATATAGTTCATGATATGAACATGATGATACTAGCACTAGCATGCAAGGGGGTCAACGTTTAAGGTCTCATGGACCAACTTACTCTGCTCGGAGGGTATCTCGTAACCACCATAGGTATCCATCTTTCTTACCGTCGTGATCATCACACGATCACCCCATCATCAAGAATACCATCGTGATCATCTCGTGACCACATAAAGATCAACCAACTTCTTTCCTCATCGAACCAGGATTGTTATTATTCAGATTATTATTACTGTTGACCCATAGTGTGACCTACTACGAACTGTGTCCATATCCGAGGACGCGGCTATCGATAGATTATACACTCTGCAGAGGTTAGTACACTGTACCCACACCACGGAACTCATGGCCTCGTGCTCCCATTCGGGTGGACCAACGATATTCTGACAAAACCAATCTATTGCATGACACTCTCCCGGCCACTCCGACAAACCCCCCTTTGGGCTATGTCATGGGTTGCCCCGATGTCAACTCGTGACATCCGCCACCTTTGTGGCTGCCACCATCGTGGCCAAAACAAAACATCGTCCCAAATGGGGACCTGAGCTCAATACCAACCCGGGCACACAAGGCTTATGGCCGCCTACCTGATTAGGGTAGCGCGCGCACATAACCTTCCCTAGTTGGGGCACCGGCGAGAGGCATGACAATAGACTGAATTAGGGCCTCCCCATCCAGGCAAGTGTGGCTGCACTGGTGAGCTCGATTCGGTGGCACCATGACTCAGCCAACAGATTTGTTAAAGTTCGATTAATGTCAGGTTCAACTTGAATGGTGATGAGCTGAGTCATAATAACATAATGAAATAACAATGCATATGAGTATGATATCAGTGTAACCATGGATGGGCAACATAACCATTTAACAACATAGCATCAACAACGATAAATCATTTATTCTACGGGATGCAAATGAGCATGGCATAATGACGATCATGAATATAACAAGTATTTTCATAACAAACCCTAACTATTCAAATGAGCATATCATTATCACTAGCATCGGAAATGATTACAAGAATGAAACATGATAATAATAACATTAGCAATGAATTATTCCACTTACTAGATGAAAATGAACATGGCATAAGAATAGACATGGATTCACAAGCATATTCGAAGCATTAAAATCATTAAATGAGCAAACAATTATTTCAATATTCAAGTGGAAACCATGGCTACTGCAATGCCATCATGCAAGTGGCTGTTGTGGCTTGCCTGGGGATGAAGGAATCATCGGGGAGAGGTGCGATGAACTTGCGGAAAGAATCGCCAGAAAAGTTTCCCTCTCGAAGGGGGCTGTCTAAGGGCAAGGGTAAAATGGTCATTTTCAGAATGTTACAACATGGTGAAAATGATACCATCGGAACGGGCTCGACGAACTGAGAACGTGGGCATTGGAATCACCTGAACCGGAGTCACGATTGCGGAGATACGGCCGTTCATTCGTTATGCAGAAATCAAATAAAAACTTATTCATTTCTGCGCTTAATGAGTGAACATCCGCAATATAAGAGTTTCAGCCGGTGGGTTTAAACAGAAAGCGCACTTCAGAAAAATACGCTTTCTATATACTAAAAACTCATTTCCGGCTGAAGCAGTAGCGAAATACGCTTTCCCAAAAGGGAAAACACATTTTAGAAAGTGCGCTTCCACTTAAACTGTTGGGCCCAACCGGTGTGTCACTGACGCGTGGGGTCGAGGGGAGGTGGGGCCCGCCTGGCCCGGCCTTCGTCTTCAACCTCTCGCGCCCGTGCTCGGCCGAGGGACAGGGGAGCTCGTCCGGCGATAGCCGACGACTCTGGCCATCTCTCACGATGCTCCGCCCACGGATGAGCTCGCCAAGGAGAGCCGCATCCAGCGGGGTAGGTCACGGCCGTCGGGAAGGGCTGAGGCGATGGCGGCTTGGGCGTCCGAGGCGGAGGCCGTCGGCCGTCTATGGAAGTCGCGCCCATGGGCACTCCAAGGAGCAGGCGAGAGTAGGGGAGGGCTCGCCGTGTCTTGGTGGAGCTACTGGTGGGGAAAGGAGGGAGAAACCGGCTCGGCATTGCTCCAATGTAGGAGAGGACCGCGGCGGCAATGGCGGCCTTGGGAGGGGCAGGGGAGCTCCTTGCGCTCGGTTGAGTGGCTGGGTGGGGTCTTAGGAGAGCGGAGAGGAGGTGGGTGAGCTCAAAGGGTCTCGGGGAGGGCTTATATGGCCGTGGCAGTGATTCCCTCTCCGGATGCCGACAGGAGCGTGGAGTTGATGCCCTGGCGCGACCGCGTGCGCGTGCGCACACGCGGAGGGGGAGAGAGGCCAGGGGGGTTCACGCGGTGCGGAGATGCCACGGGGGGGGGAAGAGGACAGGGGCAAGGCGATGATGGCCACGGGCACGCGGTGCGGCGTGGCTCGCCGGAGAGGAAAGAGGAGGGGGAGAGGGGTCCAGAGGGGACGCGTGGACGCAGGAGAGGGAGGGCTACGTGGTGGACATGGTGCGGTGGCGAGGCCACGGCGTTTGGGCGGTGGCAGAGGGGCCCCGGCATCCAGAGCGCGCTTTTGGCATGCCAGGCCGTGTGGTCATCGTGTGCATTGGAGCACGCGGGACTTTAGGGCCGCCCAAACTTTGTCTAGAGAGTAGTCCTTCCAAAGTGGGACCTCCCTGAGGTGATGGATCGAAGAAAACAACTGTGTTCTGATGGGAGTGATCAACCACAGTTTGCTGTTGCAAACTGGAGCAGGAAGTAGTGTTCACATGGGAGGAGATAAGAGCTAACCAGGATGTCCCAGAGGTTTAGGGTAGGACGGACTATGATCCTGTGGAATATTAAATGATTTGGACCAAAATTTGTCATAGTTGCTTCACAACTACATAATCTGGTCCAGAAAGTAGATCATGAAGTAGCACTCACATGGTTGCTTGGGTTGAACTAAAATTTGGTGGAGTATGATCATTTGGGCATATGAAGGCACTGCAAAAATTTCATACCATTTGGATACACCAAAATGGTACTTGCTTCACAATGCTTTCTACTGGACAGAAACTTGGGGGAATTTTGTGGAGCAAATGGCTTGGAAAAATGATGTGAATTTTGGCATGCTAAAATGATATAGGTATATTTAGGTCCTGGATTAATTTCAGATTTTATGAAGCAATATAAAATGTAGTTGCTTAACAAACTGAAATTGTGACCAGAAACCAAGATTTGAAGGTGTGCTCACATAGTTAGTTGGATGGAGATGAAATTTGGTGGAGAGTAATTATTTGATCATATGGATGATCTACCAAAATTTCAACTCATTTGGATAAGCCTAGCTAGTACTTCCTTCACAAAGCTTCTCTCTGGTCAGAAACTTTGGAAATTTGCTGAGGAAGATTTACTAGGCAATGGAGTTCAATTTTGGCATGTGGCAATTATTTGGGTAAGAGAGAGTGCCCAAAAATTTTGAGGGCAATCAAGAAAAGATAAATAGCACTTCCTTCACAAAGTGCCACACTGGACAGAATAGGAAATGAATATTCCTGAATTATTTTTGAACTAGGCAAGGATGGGTTTTGACATATTTGTGGAAGATATGATTGAAAGAATTTATGAGAATTTTGTGGGACTTTTGGGAATGGCAGAAATATAGGTTGCTTCACAACCTAGTGCAAACAGGGTTATTCCTTTAATAGAAAAAGGAATATTCCCAATAAATAAAAATTGGGGTTGGGATAAGATGGAAATGACATGGTCTTGGGATGGAGTAGAGAGTGACAAGCCACTTGGGAGTGGCAGGAGAAAATATCTTCCCAGGTTTCAAGACCACAGAGCCATGGAAAAAGAACTCCAGATAAAAATTCGAAGAAATCCAAAAGAAAAAGAAAGGGCTAAAATCGGGGTGTTACAAACCTACCCCCCTTACGATAAATGTCGGGGGGATGACCCCCGGGTAGGAAAGCGAACCCCGAGCCCCTTTTCAAAAAACATCAGGGCGACCCGAGCCCCTTCCCGCCGGCTGGCCAACCGGCCGGTTTCCCCGTCCTAGCCGGCCGGATCCGTCCCCGAGCCGGGTCTGGCTGTCCGCTAGCCGGCTGGCGGTGGGTCGGCGGCCGTCCCGTCGTGTCTGACGACAAGACAGCCCCCCACGAGGGGAGAACATGGCTATAGTGCAATCCATCTCGGGAGGGCGCGCTGGCAAAGCTGCCAACCCTGTTGACCGTGACGGCGGGCGTCAGTACCAGCGCGCCAGTGCAGCCCCCCGCGACGCCGTCCACTCCGGCACGCCTCTGCAGAGTGCGCACGCGCCATCTAATCCTGCACGCCTATGCAGAGCGCGCACGCGCCGTCCACTCCATGACGCTCGAGGTGATGGGCCACAGTGCCAAGCCGCCGGCGGGTCCCGCAGGCGGCGGGGCCCAGTAGCCGGTGGGCCCGCAGCCAGCTCCAGTCGCCGACGTCCGGGTCCTGGTGAAGTGATTTTACCCATTGTAACCCTGGGAGGTTGAGCTATAAAACCTCCCAGGAGGCCTCCATGCAGGGGGTCGGCACCCCGTAGCAACACACACACACCCACACACAGGAGAGGCCGAATGGAGAACTAGCTCCTTCTTCCTCCTCCATTCAAACAGCTCCAGGAGCAACTCTGTAACCTTTGTGCATATCAGCTCATACGGCAGGACTAGGGGTGTTACCTCCCCGGAGGGCCCTGAACCTGGGTACGCCTTGTGTCTCCCGCACGCGCGTGCCAACCTCGCTTTTGGAACCCACCGGCGTCCTCACGCAGCCCCCCACTTTTAGCCATCTCATGGCATCTGCCGCGATTTCACCACGACAATAAATCTCGTCCTCTAGATTTGATTGCTCAGGGAACAAGTATGAATATTCTGACTTAAGGAAACCGTTTCCAACTCGGGTATCCTTTTTCCTTCATGTTCCCTCTGAATTTCATATGACTGACTGCCTTGCTCTGGGGTGGTTTGCTTCACTGTATCCCACATTCTGATAGGCCTTCCTTCATATGTTCATCCTTGCTCTGACTTCAATTCTTTTATGTCTGCTGGCTTGTCGGATATTATCATGACTGGAATCTCCATAAGTCTGGCAGTGATTTCCAATTGACGTGACATTCTTCGATCCAGCACCGATAGTATTCAGTTGAGTTATGAACAAATTCCCTTGGTGGACACGAAACCTTTAATCCTTGCATCAGATTATTCAAGTAGATGCATGTCTTTCGGGTTCAAAACAATGCTGAGGATCATAACCGTTCTCTTGGCGGAATCTGACTGCTTGTAGGTAGTTCTAAATCTTGCTGACTTCTTTGTCTCAGATCCGTATCGACGATTCAACTGCCACCTTGATATGAGGTTCTTACAAATATAGTAGACCCCTTGGGTGTGTGTTCATGATGATCAATACGGAATCAGACTGTCTTGGATATCCGTACCATGTTGTTCAGGCAACGATTATCACAACTGTATTGCCGGCCTTGCTCCTTCATTATTGTTTTCTTTTTCTGAATCTTTTGCCGAGAGAACTTGGCCTTATATATCCTTGATTCCTCGTGTGACCATAGGGGTTGTCAGGAGCAATATTCCGGCAAACATACCTTATCCTTATCACCTGATCATGCAACAACGTTTACATGGCAAGTCTATCATCTCTCGAGCTTTAACTGTAGGGCAATGATCATCCGAACCTTTGCATGAAATCGGCAAATAAATCAGTAGCCACCAGAACGCTCTTTACAACTCAGATCTGGGACATTACTGAAATAACTCGACCATGGCTCACAACGGATGAAAAGCAGCTCAGAGCAGGAGGCAGTGTTGATAAGGAGAATGTAGCAGTTCCCTAAGATGGCCAAAGAACAGCTCAGAGCATAGGGTCATGGCTACAAAAAGAAACTCAACAGCTGCCCGAGACGGCCGAAAAGCAGCTCAGAACATGGGCCAGTTGTTGAAAAGAGTCGGCAACCACCCTGGATGGCCGAAAGCAGCTCAGAACACAGGCGTGGTGCCGTTACCAGAAAAAGGTAAGCAAGGGTTCATCAGGATCATATACCAGGTTCACAGTTACTTGTATAGAGCTCACTGTTGTGGTTAATCATACATGGCAGTGACAATGGTTAACGATATCACTTTGTCGGGTGTGAGGAAGCTGGCCTTGATATCCACTGTCAAGATTATTGTCCCACATTGTCTTGCTTCATAGCTTGTCAGTCATTGCAATACACTGAGGTATATACTGGCTTTCTTCCTCTTGCATCACTCATGGAGTTGTCGGATTCTCACTATGCTGGCATCATCGTACGAGTGACTTGCATGACCTTGGTAGCATGCTCACAATAAATATGAGAGTCTGTGTAGCTGAACATTTGATTCCCGGGGCAGACACTTGGGTCCTGAGTAGCTCGTGTTTCTGACCAACCTGTTGCGGATCTAATTCTTGAGGTGCACTGCCATATACTATCAATTCACTGGGTAACATCTTGTATCAATGTCGATGGCGGTTTGTAGTGCCGTACTGACGAGGACTGGATAGCTTGTGTTGGAAGCCATCGAGAGTACGTGCTGAGGAAGACTGGATATCTTACACTCAAAGCTTTTGCAGGGATAGCGTGCTGAAGAAGACTGGGTACCGTACCTCAGAAGCTTCTCCTCCTGGTTGCTTGCCGAGGAAGATTCGGTGCCTTATGCCTGAAGCTTTCTGCGGTAGCTTACCGAAGAAGACTGAGTATCTTACACTGGAAGTTATCCACATATCGTACTGAGGAAGACTGCGGAACCTTGCGTCGTAAGCTTCCCTGGTAGCGTGCGGAGGAAGACTGGGTTGTTTACTCCAGAAGCTTCTCACTACGGTGTGTGGACTGAATGCCATATATACATATGCCCTTGATATTCCTCTGACTGGAAATGTATTATTGTCTTGCACACAAATTGTCTTCCAGCTGGTTCATTACGATTGTGATGGTTGCACACTGATGTAAACTTGATGCTGATAGTCATTCCAGAATATCATTTGTATTCAAACCAGATATTCTCAATATAATACAGTCCACTGATAATTCCATACTATTTAGCTGCGCTTCAAAATATTTGAAATCCTCACTGATTCTTCGAGTCTGGTGTCGGTTGATGAGCAACTTTCATAAGGGAAAATATGGTAACACCGAAGGCCCAAAGAAGGAAGCAAAAGAAACGACTCAAACAAAAGCACACAGAGCATCAAGATTGCATACAAGCAACATCACATTTCACAGCTATTCACCTCACTATGCATGCCTACTTAAGCACACAATTCTCGAGGAAACTCCGGTACTACGATCTAACATGCTGTGGCGGTGTGCATGATAGTGGATCAGTGTGTGTGTGGGGGGGGGGGTTGGTGTAAACGAAGCTACACCAAACGCTGGCTCAGCACCGGTTGCATCTGGACCGACTTAGAGATGAGGACGGACTCGGTGATCATGTAGCGAGACACGGATGTCACGGCCACATCATCATCAAGCGGACGGAAGGGAACCATACTCGTTCAGGAAAAGGGGTGACAGAGTAGGATAGCGGTGGAAAGCAGGATCTTGCTGACATTGCCCTTTTCTGGTAACAAAGACCAGTAAGGGTTGCCAAAGCGGCGGGTTGGATGGCAAGATCCGGGGTAGAAACATGTCTACCACCGAAATGATAGGTGTGGCTGTAGCCGACGCTCAGAGGGCGCCAAATGCATGCCAGCCCGCATGCATTGGCGAGAGGAGGGCACGTATGCCTGGAAAAAGGTGTCTAGCGTGTAGTCCATCCCAGATGGGACCCCTCTGAAGTGATGGTTCGAAGAAAGCAACTGTGTGCTGATGGGTGGGATCATCTAAAGTTTGCTGTAGCAAACTTGGGCATGAAGCTGTGGTCAAATGACTTGACCAATGGGCCAAGAAAGATGTCACAGGGGTTTAGGGTAGGAAGGACTATGATCTGGTGTAATTTGAGATGATTTGGACAAAGATTTATCATAGTTGCTTCACAATTGACAATCTGGTCCAGTACCTAGATCTTGAAGCTGCACTCACATCGATGATTGGATTGAGCTGAAATTTTGTGGAGGATGATGATTTGGGCATAGGAAGGCACTGTAAAAATTTCATACTATTTGGATAAATAAAATAGTACTTCCTTCACAATGCTTTCCTCTAGACAGAAACTTGGGAGAATTATATAGAGAAATTGGATGAATGAAATGAGCCCAAATTTGGTGGAGGGGGGTTATATAGGTAGGAGAATGTCCTGGTAAAATTTCAGAATTTATGAAGCCATATAAAATATAGTTGCTTCACAAACTGAAATTATGACTAGAAACAAAGATTGGATGGTGTGCTCACCATGGGCATGAAATCTTGAATATTTTTACATATCCAAGGTCCATATGGTCCAAAGGAATTTTGAGAATTTTGTGGGAATTTTAGGGAAGGCAGAAATGTAGGTTGCTTCACAACCTAGGGAAAACAGGGTTATTCCTTCAATAGAAAAGGGAATATTCCCAAGGAATAAAAATTAGCGGTGGGCTAAGATGGAAATGACATGGTCTTGTGATGGATTTGAGAATGACAAGCCACTTGGGAGAGGAAAAAGAGATAATCTTCCCAGGTTTCAAGACCACAGGGCCACAGAAAAGGAATTCCAAATAAAATTCCAAAGAAATCAAAAAGAAAAAGAAAGGGCCAAAAAAATCGGGGTGTCACTGAGATGATACTATCAGCCATTCTCAACACAATTAATATTAATGAGTGGGTATTATTAATAATTTGAGATATGAGAATTGGTTGGCGGAACCATCTCATTAACAACCAACTTTTGTAGTAATATTTCTTTCCACTCCTTTGTTGTAGGGAAAAACTAGCTTTTATGCAAAAACTCAGACTCAGTGCCACCACAACCATATTTCATATAGAGATAGAGTTATTCTCCTTTGCATTCATATGTGATCTTGCCGGTACATTCAATGTACTGACCTACACGGCTGCAACGTATCATGTTGCAGGATTTCTACGACGAGTAAGAGTTACGATATAGGGTTACGGTCTACACTCAACTTGCCGATGGCGTTGATGGGACTCCACACCCCTATTGCTATGTTTCCGCTGTGACATATATAAGGTATACTCTGGATCTACAGTATTTATTTACATGTGATGTTATGGTATTTCATCGAAGTACTGTGTGTGCCAGCATACTGATCCAGGGATGGCACAGAAAGCACAAAGACTTGACCGTATTGGGTCGGGTCACTACACAATGTCAGTAGTTCTTCTACCAGTAGGTCAAAGTAAATGTCGATGTCATTTCTAGGTTGTTTCGTGCCTTGGATAATCATTGACATCATGATGTATTTTTTCTTCATACACAACCAAGGAGCAAGGTTATATATGCACAGAAGCACCGGCCATGTGCAGTGTTTGGTGCTCATATCGCCAAATGGATTCATCCCGTCAGTACACTCCCCGAGCCATATACTTCTAGGATCCATGGAAAAGTCTTTATGCTTTTCCTCGATTGACTCCCACTGAGCCCATCTTTCGGGTGCCTCAAATATTCATCCGCAATTCGCTCATCATGATGCCACCGTAACCTCTTTGCCTCTCTAGGGTTTGCAAACAATGCTTCAACCTTGGAATTAAAGGCAAGTACCAAACAACCTTGAACAGGATTCCTGTCTTGATCTCATCATCCAATTTATCCTTGTCCTTTGCTTTCCCGCGCTTGTATCGTGGATGCTTGCATATGCGACATGCACGCAAATCTTTGTACTCACCGCGGTACAACATACAATCATGCACACAAGCGTGTATCTTCTAGACTTCAAGTTCCAATGGGCAAACAACTTTCTTCGCTTCATTGGTGCTTTTGGGGAGCACATTATCTTCTGGAAAAATGTCTTTGAAAAGACCTAACAACTTTGTGAAGCCCATGTTTGATAGACCATTTTCTGCTTTAAATCTAAGAAGCGCCAGTGTGGAACTCAACTTGGAATATTTCTTTTTGCAACCTGGATACAAATCTTTCTTTGAGTCCACATCAATGGTTGGCAGATCCTTGTACCCAACCATTTCTTTATCTGGGCCCTAGAAATCTGCAATCATAGCAGCAAAATCTGGCATACCATCAAGGTCATCGTCTTCATCGCCGTGTTGGTTTTCCAGTGGGGTTTTTCGATTGTCTCTGTTCCGTTGGTAGCTTGACGTCTGAGCCCCAAGGTTAGATTCAACATCCATGCTCTGATCGGGGTTTGGCATCTCGCCGCCCTGGTTACCTTCATCCATGACCGGCTCTTCACCGTGTCTAGTCCAATGTGTATATACATTCATGAATCCCCGCTTGAATAAGTGGTACTCGACGTCTGTAACTTTATGTGACTCTGTATTGCCACAATCCTTGCATGGACACATGATGTAATCGTTGTTACAGACTCTCTTCTTTGTCCTTTCAGCCAAAGTGATGAACTTCGTCACGCCACTCGCAAACTTTGAGCTTCTCCGATCCTTCATCCATTCAGATCGTTCCATCTGCACTACACGAGGGGTAATTCAAAAAAGCATTAATAAATGGATTAACTGATGCCCAAAGATGCGTGCATAAATCACAAGATTTTATTTTCATAATTTATGGAGGGCGCTCCATATTGTTTTATCCAGCCGTGCGATGACACAAATTAATGACCAGTCAATTTACATGCAGAGTATAGTATACTACCCTTATGAATTGAATACCTTAATTAAGCCACTCAACAAAAAGAATACCTTAATTAATTAGCCGCGCGGCGACCTCCACCCAGCGGATAGAGAAGCGCGATGCCGCGGCACACCGAGACAGCAAGGTCGACGAGCAAAGCTTAGTGGGGCATCCGCCTGAAGTTCGAGCTCCACTATCCCGCCTTCGACCGCGAGGGATGTGCTCCAATCACGTCGCCGCCAACCTCGAGGATTGAGATTTCTCCTATCTCCCGCCGTCGACCGAGAATTGACCTCCTATCAGGCCGCCACCATCGACCGGCCAAGGATTGACCTCCTATCTGGTAGCCGCTGCCTCGGCTGCCGCCCCCATCTCTATGCAGGGCGGCTGTTTTTATTTTTTGGCGGGTATCCGCAGAGCGGCTGTTTATAGTATTAACTCCATTATTGCATCCCCATATGTACCGGGAAGTACATCACGTACGGTTATGTCACGGGAACCGTGTGTCACGCACGTTGTCTTCTCACACAGTTTCGTGTGGAAATCGTGTGTGAAGTTGTAATATCGAACACAAACGATATGTACAAATCGTGTGCCGTATACAACAGAGTGCGATAAGTAGTTCCCGACCGTTATCAGATCCCCACAGTTTCCCCATTTCCCCCAAATCCCTAGATAGCCCCCAAATTCCCTCACGTGGCGCTGACATTGGGGGAATGCGGACGAGTGGTGCTGATGGTTTCGGTGCGGCTGCTCCGGCTCGTATCGTCGCTCTCGACAGCGCGATGGGCGGCACCGCCACGACGGCGGTCACCACCGAGCGCTTGCCTAAGGTCATCAGAAGGCCGGTGTACTACGGATCCGAATCGTCTTGTCAAGTTCCAATCAATCCCGATCTTTTTTAGCATGTCCAAATTAAAGTAGCTCCCTGCTCAATCCGTCCTGAATGACCCCCACTCCCCCACATAGGAAAGCGATCAACCGCTGGATCCGAAGTATGACTCCAGACTCCCGCAACATGAGTTCGACTCCGAGTTTTGCGCCACCGAGAAGTACCAAAAGCTGAGTTGTGCGCACGGACACACTCCCGCTCGACGTGTATGCACGGAGGGATTTGACATTGGCAGACGGTTTCTCAGTTGCCCCTTAGAGGTTAGTGCTAAGTTCAACATTTAAGTTGAGTTAATGCCCCCGCCCATCCTGAATATTTAACATTGGCAGGGATATGAGGCTTGTGCCTTTGTTAACTGGTTGGATGATGAATGGCATGGCAGGGCTCGGAGTGTTATCACCAAGCTCGTAGAAGATAACATAAAGCTGAAGAAGAAACTGACTGATCTGGAGTGTACAATCACTACGATGAAGCAAGAAAGACTCAATCACAGGCAACAGATGAAAGCAAGAGACAAGAAGGAACTTGCATGTGTAGTTGTAGTTGTCACATTAGCCATCTTCTATGCACTGTTTGTAATGATGATTAGGGATTTTGTTTGACTATTACTGGCTACATCAATAAGCAGAGCTCATCTATTGCTTGACAACTGTCCTATGAAAACTGCTTGTTTCACATTTGGACGCTCCAACCTGTGTGTGTAATTATCACATTGAGAACTGCGCAACCGCGGGAATTTGGAGCGACTGGGTACTAATAATTATGGTTGATTATATCAGGATTCTAACCGCCTGCCAAGGCGCCAATAAAAACCGTCAATCCCCCGCTTCAATTGCCATTCCTCTTTTCTGCATACCCCGCTTCAGTCTCCACTGTGTTCATCACCCCGACCGGCCGCGCTACACACTTACACACACTCTGCAATCTCGCTTTGTGTACGTACCGCAGCCATGTCGAGCGACAGCGAGGACGACAGTTCCGCCAGCAGTCTTCCGCCCGATGATAGGTCAACCTCGGAATCATCCCGCTCGTCTTCCATGAGTCCGGCGTCAAGCCCTGACCTCGATTTTATCCGGATCATGGAAGGGCCGCCGCCGCCCGAGTCGTCAGACAACGACCAGACAGACGAGGACCCGTCGGAGGACGATGAAGATGACAACGATGATGATGATGAGGAGGAATGTTTGAGCGAGGAGGATGACGATGAGGACATCAACGACGATGATGACAGCGGTGGCGATGAGAACCCAACGGTCAGCGGCAAGAAGCATCCTCGCCAAGACGATGTCGCGGAGCCATCCAACAACAACAAGAAGAAGAAGGACTAAATTAAGCAGACTGTATATCTCTGTTGCCGTTTGCTCATATTAATCTATGTCCCCTGTCAATCTCATCGCAGACGGTTAGCAATACGTATTCGACAGAGATCTTTTACATTATCGCCCACAGTTGGTTTCTTGAATTGTGTGCCCTGTCGAGCACACAATTCACAACAAACAATCGTATGCGCTGTCTATAATTATCACACACAATTATGATTACCGACCTGTTTGCCAGATATCACACACATCTTGTTACGCCGAATCATTTCTGTTCTTTTGGATCATCACAAACAGTTCATCCGAGTGAACCGCATGCCGTGTATCGCACACACCTTGAACTGGCTGCCCATTTCTGTTGTGTTGGGTAATCACAAATAGTTCATCCAAGTGAACTGTATGGCGTGTATCCCACACACCTCGAACTGGCTGCCCGTTTCTGTTGTTCTGGCTCATCGCAAATAGTTCGTATGGAATAACTGTATGCCACATATCGCACACGCGTCTCTAATATAAATCGTTTTTGATGTCTCCTACATCACAAATAGTTCATCTTATTGGGGACGGTTTTTTTACGACACCGTTTGCGATTCATGCATCGCACACAGTTTGGTCGCGGGGTCTCTGATTCATGTGTCGCGTTAGCGGTCGCCTGCAGTAGTGAGAAAAGCAAATAATTATGACGGATTCATGGCAATGATCATGCATATAGGCATCACGTCCAAGACAAGTAGACCGACTCCTGCCTACATCTACTACTATTACTCCACCCATCGACCGCTATCCAGCATGCATCTAGGGTATTAAGTATGAAACAGAGTAACGCCTTAAGCAAGATGACATGATGTAGACAAAGTAAACTCAAGCAATATGATTAAACCCCATCTTTTTATCCTTAATGTCAACAATACAAATACATGTCATGTCCCTTTCTATCACTGGGATTGAGCACCGCAAGATTGAACCCATCACAAAGCACCTCTCCCATTGCAAGATAAACCAATCTAGTTGGCCAAACCAAATCGATAGATCGGAGAGAAATACAAAGCTATAATAATCATGCATAAAAGTGTTCAGAGAAGACTCAAATATTTCTCATGAATAATTGATACGTCCCAAACGTATCTACTTTTCCAAACACTTTTGCTCTGGTTTTGGACTCTAATTTGCATGATTTGAATGGAACTAACCCGGACTGACATTGTTTTCAGTAGAATTGCCATGGTGTTATTTTTGTGCAGAAATAAAAGTTCTCGGATGGACTTGAAAATTTACGGAGAATTATTTCAGAATATATAAAAAACACTGGCGCAAAGATCTACCAGAGGGGGGGGGCCACCATGCGCCACAAGCCTGGGGGGCGCGCCCACCCCCCAGGGCGTGCCTGGTAGGCTTGTGGGCCCCTGGCAGCTCCGTTTGCCCTAACTCCAACGCTATAAGTACCTATTGGTGGAGAAAAAATGAGAAAGAAAGAATCATTGCGTTTTACGATACGGAGCCGCCGCCACCTCCTGTTCTTCATCGGGAGGGTTGATCTGGAGTTCGTTCGGGGCTCCGGAGAGGGGGATTCGACGCCATCGTCATCATCAACCATCCTCCATCACCAATTTCATGATGCTCACCGCCGTGTGTGAGTAATTTCTTCGTAGGCTTGCTGGATGGTGATGGGTTGGATGAGATTTATCATGTAATCGAGTCAATTTGTTAGGGCCTTGATCCCTAGTATCCACTATGTTCTGAGATTGATATTGCTATGACTTTGCTATGCTTAATGCTTGTCACTAGGGCCCGAGTGCCATGATTTCAGATCTGAACCCTCTATGTTTTCATGAATATATTTGAGTTCTTGATCCTATCTTGCAAGTTATATGCACCTATTGCATGTCATGATCCGCATACCCCAAGGTGACAATAATTGGGATTCTTTCCGGTTATTGCCGTAGTTTGAGGAGTTCATGTATTCACTATGTGCTAATGCTTTGTTCCGGTTCTCTATTAAAAGGAGGCCTTAATGTCCCTTAGTTTCCTTAAGGACCCCGCTGCCATGGGAGGGTAGGACAAAAGATGTCATGCAAGTTCTTACTATAAGCACGTATGACTATATACGGAATACATACCTACATTACATTGATGAATTGGAGCTATTGTGTATCGCCCTAGGTTGTGACTGTTACATGATGAATGTCATTCAACATAATTATCCATCACCAATCCAATGCCTACGCTTTTCGCATATTGATCTTTGCTAAGTTACTTTCGTTGCTGCTGCTGTTACAAGTACTACAAAACTGCTTCTGTTACTGTTACTACTGTTACTACTGCTCTCAAAACTATCATACTACTGTGCTACTAAACACTTTGCTGCAGATATTTAGTTCTCCAGGTGTGGTTGAATTGACAACTCAACTGCTAATTGATGTCTACTACACAACTTATTCTTGTAGACTCGTGTTGGGCCTCCAAGCGCAGAGTTTTGTAGGACAGTAGCAATTTTCCCTCAAGTGGATGACCTAAGGTTTATCAATCCGTGGGAGGCATAGGATGAAGATGGTCTCTCTCAAACAACCCTGCAACCAAATAAAAAAGAGTCTCTTGTGTCCCCAACACACCCAATACAATGGTAAATTGTATAGGTGCACTAGTTCGGCGAAGAGATGGTGATACAAGTGTAGTATGGATAGTAGATATAGGTTTTTGTAGTGCGAACAATAAAAAACAGCAAGGTAGCAAGTAACAAAAGTGAGCATAAACGGTATTGCAATGCTTAGAAACAAGGCATAGGGTTCATACTTTCGCTAGTGCAATCTCTCAACAATACTAATATAATTGGATCATATAATCATCCCGCAACGTGCGATAAAGAATCACTCCCAAATTCCTATTAGCGAAGAACATAAGATAGAAATTGTTTGTAGGGTACGAAACCACCTCAAAGTTATCCTTTTCGATCAATCTATTGAGCTATTCCTATAAGTTTCACAAATAGCCTTAGAGTTCGTACTAAAATAACACCATATGATACACATCAACCAACTCTAATGTCACCTAGATACTCCAATGTCACCACAAGTATCCGTGAGTTGATTATACGATATGCATCAAACAACTTCACAATCATAATATTCAATCCACACAAAGAACTCCAAGGAGCACCCCAAAGTTTCTAGCGGAGAAAAGCTAATGAAAACGTGCATCAGCCCCTATGCATAGATTACCCCAATGTCACCTCGGGAATCCGCGAGTTGAGTGCCAAAACATACATCAAGTGAATCAATATAATACCCCATTGTCACCATGGGTATTCATATGCAAGACATACATCAAGTGTTCTCAAATCTGAATATTCAATCCGACAATAACGAAACCTCAAAGGGAAAAGATTCGATTCATCACAACAAAGATAGAGAGGGAAGAAACACCATATGATCCAACTATATTAACAAAGCTCGCGATACGTCAAGATTGTGCCATATCAAGAACATGGGAGAGAGATCAAACACATAGTTACTAGTACATAGCCTCAGCCTCGAGGGTGAACTACTCCCTCCTCGTCATGGAGACCGCCGGGATGATGAAGATGGCCTCCGGTGATGATTCCCCCCCTCCGGCAGGGTGGCGGAAAAGGGCTGTAGATGAGATCGTGGAGGTACAGAGGCTTGCGGCGGCGTAAAAACTCATCTAGGTTAATTTTCGGGGGTTTCTGAATATATATGATTTTTTGGCATTGGAATCATGCGAAGAAGGGCCACAGGGGGCCCACGAGGCACCAGGGCGCGCCTGGGGGGTGGCGCGCCCTGGTGGCTCGTGGGGCCCCTGTGGGTCTTCTGGCCACCTCCCGAAGCTTCTAGTGTCTCTTATATTCCAGAAAAAATCGTCAAAAAGTTTCGCTGCATTTGGACTTCATTTGATATAGATTTTCTGGAAAACCAAAAACAAGTAGAAAACAGCAACTGGCATTGGGCACTAGGTCAATATGTTAGTCCATGAAAATCATATAAAAGTCATATGAAAGTGCACCAAAATCATACAAAACTATAATAAACATGGCATGAATACTACATAAATTATATATACGTTGGAGACGTATCAGCATCCCCAAGATTAATTCCTGCTCGTCCTCGAGTAGGTAAATGATAAAAGAAATAATTTATGAAGTGTGAATGCTAGCATAGTGCATAAGTTTGATCAATGATAATTTCAATCACTTTTTCTAGCATCAATATATATCATAATCACTGTTCCAAAAATCTTCCGATTCAGCGATTAATCTTCCGATTTATCGCTACTCGGAGGGTGACCGATAAGATAATGCCTTATCTTCACCGTTTATCTTTTGGGCCGATTTATCGCTCTGACAAGCGATTTATCGGAAATCTACCGATAAATCGGACCTATTCATAGCACTATGTTTGCAAAAACTATGCTTATTTGTGTTTTGTGGAAATTGTTACGCAATATGTATTGTTGTCCTATTTTGTTTGTCGTTATACGAGGATTCAAAGGCTAGGAATCAAGGTAACACATCTGTCCAATATAGTTTTGGTGTTGAATATAGCATATTTTAGTGTTGGGAACCTGGGATTTGCAAAAATTATCCGATTAATAGTCGACCGATAAAATCGATTAATCGACCGATTTCCGATTAATCTCTAATCCCCAGCTGACCGAGACGATAACGATAAGCGATATCCTCAACAGTGATCATAATCAGTAGCTCATCTCATAAAACTTCTCATGATCAAGTAGCAAGCTATTCACATGTTTAAAGTATAGGCCATAAACTTTCTTGAAACCTAACAAACTATGTTCTCAGTCATCAAACAATTGCAATTCATCTTATTTCCAGGAAGGGTCTATGTAAGAGCTTTGATCTAGCAAATTCTACATACTCAACCATCATTTAGTCTTCCATGATTGCTGACACTCAAAGCATATTTTTAGAACAAACCGTTTCAGTCAAACACATAGGAAGATAGGGGCTTAATGTTTTGCCTCCCAACTTATTTATCTCAGGGATAATGTCAACAATAATAACTCATGATCACCTATATTCAACTGGATATATGTGCCTGGATCTTTTCCTACCACATAATGCTTGCCAACTAAAGAATAAATAGAGCGGAATAGGGATGAACATTAATGACTCTTGCATAAAAGTAAATACAGAAAAGTAAATGCATAAAAGTAAAAGATAGGCCCTTCGCAGAGGGAAGCAGAGGTTGTCATGCGCTTTTTGTTGTTTGATACACAAGCCCTTAATGCAAAGGAACGTCACGATATATTGCCCCTTGTGATAGCAACCTTTATTATGCAGTCCATCACTTTTATTTCTTTACCATCACAAGTTCGTACAACGCTTATTTTCCCTTGCAATAAAAGATCATATATATTTTAGGAGCAATTTTTATTGCTTTTTACACCAATGACAACTTGCTTGAAGGATCTTATTCAATCCATAGGTAGATATGGTGGACACTCATGGCAAGAAACTGGGTTTAAGGGTTTTTGGATGCACAAGTAGTATCTCTACTTAGTATGAATTTTTGGCTAGCAAAAGATCCTAGGCAAGCACCACATGTTAGAGGATCCATGACAATATAACTTCTATGTGAATATAAACAAATATAACTCATTACGTTGCCTTCCTTGTCCAACGTCAACTACTTGATCAAGCTTGAAAATAATTAATGGGGGCTCACAATCATAGAAGATGTCCAAGATAGTATATTTATATCTGAAATTTCTCTTCCTTCAAAATTATTTCATGAATTGTTCAAGTGACCAATGCTATGTTTGTTAACTTTCAATAAATTTTACCACTTATACTTCTTGTATGAGAAGTCACTACTCCCCATGGGACAAGCATATGAAGCATATAAATTTCAACTTTATGATATTCAATTCATTCAACAATTTACTCTTAGGATATAAGTGAAGCACGAGAGTAAACGAGAAACTACTCCAAAAGGTATAAGTGAAAGTCAATGAGTAGGCAAAAAATTAAGTAGCTATGTGAGGACTCTCTCTCATTTAAAAATTTCAGATATTAAGTATTTTATTCAAACAGCAAGAAAAACAAAATAAAATGACATTCCAAAAATAGCACATATCATGTGAAGAAGGAAAAACTTAGGGTCAACCAAAACTGACCGATAATTGTTGATGAAGAAAGGTGGAATGCCTACCGGGGCATCCCCAAGCTTAGATGCTTGAGACTTCTTGAAATATTAATTTTGGATGCCTTGGGCATCCCCAAGCTTGAGCCTTTGTGTCTCCTTAATTCCTCTCATATCACGGTTTCCCTAAATCTTAAAAATTTCATCCACACAAAACTCAACAAGAACTCGTGAGATAAGTTAGTATAAATCAACTCAAAACCTTAACATTCTCTACTGTAGAAAATCAATAAAATTATAATTAAACATTGCATACTAATTGCCTCTGCATATTTAATACTCCTATCCACAAATATAAACATTAAACACGCAAACATATGCAAACAATGCAACTATAATAGCAATCTGTCAAAACAGAACAGTCTGTAAAGGGTGAATAAGAATCCATACTTCCCTAACTCCAAAAATTCTGAAAAATTACCACGTGACAGAGAACTTATGCATTCTTACTGTGTAAAAATTTCAGATTTTTATCATGTTCTGACTATTCAGGAATATTCTGGACATAACTGAAAACTTTCTGTTTTCAAACAGCAACACATGAACTTCCAAACTGAGCATGGTAAAGGCTATAATTGGCATTTTATTGAACTAAAAGATACAAAACATGATTATTTATAACAGCAAGCAAATCTCAACAAAATAAAATGACGCTCCAGGCAAAACTCATATTATGTGACGAATAAAAATATAGCTCCGAGTGAGGTTACCGATAGTGTTGAAGACAAAGGAGGGGATGCCTTCCGGGGCATCCCCAAGCTTGGACGCTTGAGTCTTACTTGAATATTAACTTGGGGTGCCTTGGGCATCCCCAGGCTTAGGGTCTTGCCACTCCTTATTCTTCTCATATCGATATCTCAACCAAAACTTGAAAACTTCAATCACACAAAACTTAACGGAACTTCGTGAGATAGGTTAGTATGATAAAAATAAATCAACAACTTAGGTACTGTCAAGAAAAGATTCATAATTGTTCTCACATAATGCCTACTGTATTCTATCATTTCCACAATTTATATTACTCAATATAAGCTATGGAAACACTAAAACAAGCAAACTATGAATCGAAAACAGAATCTGTCAAAAACAGAACAGCGTGTAGTAAGCGATTTAAAAACCATACTTATGTACCTCCAAAACTTCTGAAACATTAGGACAACGTAAACAATTTCTAACCCAATACTGTGTAAAAATTTCAGAATTTTTTCGTGCTCCAGTACAGAATAGAAATTCCAGCACTGGACGCAAAAGTTTCTGTTTTTGCACAGAATCAAATCAACAAGCATCCACACTATCCCAAAGGCTTTACTTGGCACATTATTGAAAGAAAACATATAAAACATGATCACTACATTAGATTAATCATGTGAACACACAAAAACAGAAGGGGTAAATGTTGGGTTGTCCCTCAACAAGCGCTTTTCTTTAGTGCCTTTTTAGCTAGGCATGATGATTTTAATGATGCTCACATAAAAGTAAAGAATTGAAACACAAAGAGAGCATCATGAAGCATATGACTAGCACATTTAAGCCTAACCCACTTCCTATGCATAGGGATTTTGTGAGCAAACAATCTATGGGAGCAAGAATCAACTAGCATAGGAAGGCAAAACAAGTATAACCTCAAAACTTTCAGCACATAGAGAGGAAACTTGATATTATTGCAACACCTACAAGCATATGATCCTCTCTCATAATAATTTTCAGTAGCATCATGAAGAAATTCAACAATATATCCATCACATAAAGCATTATTTTCATGATCCACAGGCATAGAAATTTTACTACTCTCCACATAAGCAATTTTCTTCTCATTCATAATAGTGGGAGCAAACTCAACAAAATAACTATCATGAGATACTTGATTGGCATAATCCAATTGAAAATTAAAATCATGATGACAAGTTTCATATTTATTATTATTCGTTATAGCATACATGTCATCACAATAATCATCATAGATAGGAGGCATGCAATCATCATAATAAATTTGCTCATCAAAACTTGGGGGGCTAAAAATATCATCTTCATCAAACATAGCATCCCCAAGCTTGTAGCTTTGCATATCATTAGCATCATGGGTATTCCATTTTTTTTGTAGTTTTCTTTTACAAACCAAACTAGTGATAAAACAAGAAACTAAAAGATTCGATTGCAAGACCTAAAGATATACCTTCAAGCACTCACCTCCCCGGCAACGACGCCAGAAAAGAGCTTGATGTCTACTACACAACTTATTCTTGTAGACTCGTGTTGGGCCTCCAAGCGCAGAGTTTTGTAGGACGGTAGCAATTTTCCCTCAAGTGGATGACCTAAGGTTTATCAATCCGTGGGAGGCGTAGGATGAAGATGGTCTCTCTCAAACAACCCTGCAACCAAATAACAAAGAGTCTCTTGTGTCCCCAACACACCCAATACAATGGTAAATTGTATAGGTGCACTAGTTCGGCGAAGAGATGGTGATACAAGTGTAGTATGGATAGTAGATATAGGTTTTTGTAGTGCGAACAATAAAAAACAGCAAGGTAGCAAGTAACAAAAGTGAGCATAAACGGTATTGCAATGCTTAGAAACAAGGCCTAGGGTTCATACTTTCGCTAGTGCAATCTCTCAACAATGCCAATATAATTGGATCATATAATCATCCCTCAACGTGCGATAAAGAATCACTCCCAAATTCCTATTAGCGGAGAACATAAGATAGAAATTGTTTGTAGGGTACGAAACCACCTCAAAGTTATCCTTTCTGATCAATCTATTGAGCTATTCCTATAAGTGTCACAAATAGCCTTAGAGTTCGTACTAAAATAACACCATATGATACATATCAACCAACTCTAATGTCACCTAGATATTCCAATGTCACCACAAGTATCCATGAGTTGATTATACGATATGCATCAAACAACTTCATAATCATAATATTCAATCCACACAAAGAACTCCAAGGAGCACCCCCAAAGTTTCTATCGGAGAAAAGATAATGAAAACGCGCATCAGCTCCTATGCATAGATTGCCCCAATGTCACCTCGAGAATCCGCGAGTTGAGTGCCAAAACATACATCAAGTGAATCAATATAATACCCTATTATCACCACGGGTATTCATATGCAAGACATACATCAAGTGTTCTCAAATCTGAATATTCAATCCGACAATAACGAAACCTCAAAGGGAAAAGATTCGATTCATCACAACAAAGATAGAGAGGGAAGAAACACCATATGATCCAACTATATTAACAAAGCTCGCGATACATCAAGATCATGCCATATCAAGAACACGAGAGAGAGAGGGATCAAACACATAGCTACTAGTACATACCCTCAGCCCCGAGGGTGAACTACTCCCTCCTCGTCATGGAGACCGCCAGGATGATGAAGATGGCCTCCGGTGATGATTCCCCCCTCCGACAGGGTGCCGAAAAAGGGCTGTAGATGATATCGTGGAGGTACAGAGGCTTGCGGCGGCGTAAAAACTCATCTAGGTTAACTTTCGGGGGTTTCTGAATATATATGAGTTTTTGGCGTTGGAATCACGCGAAGAAGGCCCACAGGGGGCCCACGAGGCACCAGGGTGCGCCTGGGGCGGTGGCGCGCCCTGGTGGCTCGTGGGGCCCCTGTGGGTCTTCTGGCCACCTCCCGAAGCTTCTAGTGTCTCTTATGTTCCAGAAAAAATCGTCAAAAAGTTTCGCTGCATTTGGACTTCATTTGATATAGATTTTCTGGAAAACCAAAAACAAGCAGAAAACAGCAACTGGCACTGGGCGCTAGGTCAATATGTTAGTCCATGAAAATCATATAAAAGTCATATAAAAGTGCACCAAAATCATACAAAACTATAATAAACATGGCATGAATACTTCATAAATTATAGATACGTTGGAGACGTATCACTAATACTCAGAAATATTCTTTGGCTCCCCTTGTGTTGAATCAATAAATCTGGGTGAAATACTACCCGCGAAAACTGTTGCGAACCCCTATACTTGTGGGTTATCAAGACCTTTTTCTGGCGCCGTTGCTGGGTAGCATAGCTCTATCTATTGAGTCACTTGGGATTTATATCTGTTGATCACTATGAAGAATCTGAAAGATGCTAAAACCAAGATCGTTCCCTCTAAGACGAGGGGACGTAAGGAACTGTCATCTAGCACCGCACTTGATTCACCTTCGATTTTGAGTAAGCTTGTGACACCGCCACCTATTATTCATTCTGATATGTTGCAAGTTATTGATGATACTACTTTTGCTATGAATGATACTTATGATGATGCTAATACTATGCTTGATAATACTGTGCCACTTGGTGAATTTCTTGATGAACAAATTGCTAAAGCTAAAGAAACTGAAAATGTTGAAACTCTTGAAAATTATGATTCACCTATTATGCCTAGCTCTCCTACTAGAGTTGAAATGCCTGAAATATCTGAGGGTTATGTTTTTGATAGGGAGACAGCTAGGGCAATTCTTGCTTGTAATGATAGAGATGAGGTTAGAAAATTGCTTGCTGAGTTGAAAGAAAAATCTATGAGGAAGAGAATGAAATATGATCCTAAGTTTGCTACCTCTTGCATATTTGTTACCGATAAGGATTATGAATTCTCTGTCGATCCTGAGTTAATTACTTTGGTTGAATCTGATCATTTTCATGGTTATGAAACTGAAATTGTTGTGTCACACCTTACTAAGTTGAATGATATTGCCACCCTATTTGCTCATGAGGAAAAAATTCGTTATTACTATATTCTTAAGTTGTTTCCTTTCTCATTAAAGGGTGATGCTAAGAAATGGTTTAATACTCTTGCTCCTGGTTGTGTGCATAGTCCCCAGGATATGATATATTACTTCTCTGAAAAATATTTTTCTGCTCTTAAGAAACAAGCTGCCTTATAGGAAATATTCAACTTTGTGCAAATTGAAGAAGAGAATCTCCCTCAAGCTTGGGGGAGGCTTCTCCAACTACTTAATGCCTTGCCTGATCATCCTCTTAAGAAAAATGAAATACTTGATATCTTTTATAATGGACTAACAGATGCTTCTAGGGACTACCTAGATAGTTGTGCTGGTTGTGTTTTCAGGGAACAAATTGTTGGACAGGCTGAGGTACTATTGAATAATATATTGAGAAATGCCGATGATTGGAAACTTCCTGAACCAGCCCCTAAGCCAACTCCGAAGAAGAGAGGTATCCTATTCCTCAGTCCATAAGATATGCAAGAAGCTAAGAAATCTATGAAGGAAAAAGGTATTAAAGCTGAAGATGTTAAGAATTTACCACCTATTGAAGAAATACATGGGCTCGACATCTCGACACAGGTAGTGGAGGTAAATTCTCTCACTAGATTCGATGAAGGTGATATTTCGTATAATAAATCTGCTAGCCAATGCTTGTATGAATTTGACAATTACATCATTAAACAGGAACACTTTAATATGTATGTTAGCAATCAACTAAAACGGAATGCCATCATGATTGAACGCTTGAGTGATTTGATGTTTAGAACTGCTAATGATGTTAAATGCTTGAGTAAACATGCTTCTATGGTCCAGACTCAGTTAGAACAAATTGCTAAGTCACAAAATGATTTTCTTGATGAGATGAATAATAAAAAGAATGACCATGCTGTTAGAGTTGTTACTAGAGGAGGTAGCATGACCCAGGATCCTCTATATCCTGAAGGGCATCCTAAAAGAATTGAACAAGATTCTCAAAGAAATACTATTGATGCACCTAGTCCATCTAAGAAGAAAAAGAAAAATGATAAAACTTTGCCTGCTTCTAGTGAACCTGAGATAGAAAAACCTCCTGAGAATCATAATGATGCTTCTATTTCCGATGCTGAGACACAATCTGGTAATGAACATACACCTAGCGATAACGATAATGATAATGATGATGTTCATGTTGATGCTCAACCAGATAATGATGTAGAAATAGAACGTGCTGTTGATCTTGATAACCCACATCCTAAGAACAAAAGATATGATAAAAGAGACTTTGTTGCTAGAAAACATGGAAAGGAGAGAGAACCATGGTTTCAAAAACCTATGCCTTTCCCTACTAAACCATCTAAAAATAAGGATGGTGAAGACTTTGAGCGCTTTGTTGAAATGCTTAGACCTGTCTTTTTGCGCACTTGCTTGATTGATATGTTGAAAATGTCTCCCTATGCTAAATACATGAAAGATATTGTCACAAATAAAAGAAAGATACCTGAAGCTAAAATTTCCACCATGCTTGCAAATTATTCTTTTAAGGGTGGAATACCTAAGAAGTTAGGAGATCTAGGAATACTGTGACGCCCCCGACTTAATCGTGCGCTAATCATACACGCAAATGCTCACGATCAAGCCTAGGGACTCACTTGAAGATATCACAACACAACTGTACACAAATAAAATAATTCAAGCTTTATATTACAAGCCAGGGGCCTCGAGGGCTCGAATACATAAGCTCGATGTCATACAAGCATCAGCAAAAGCATCAGATATCTGAGTACAGATATAAAGTTAAACAGATAAGCCTTTACAAGGCAGGGCAAAATAAAAACATTGATCGAAAAGGCGCAAGCCTCCTGCCTGGGAGCCTCCTATCTACTCCTGGTCGTCGGTGGACTCCACGTAGTAGTACGCTCCTCCGGAAGGGTAATAGTAGTAGTCGTTGACTGGGGCGGCTGACTCCGGGGCTCCGTCATCTGGTCGCAGCAATTGGGCATGGGGAAAAAGGAAGCAAAGCAACCGTGAGTACTCATCCAAAGTACTCAGCAAGACTTTCAACAGAACTAGTCTAGTTATGCAACATTATCAAATGAAGGCTGTATATGTGGACTTGACTGCAGAAATGCCAGAATAGGGATAAAAGGGCCTAGCCTATCGAAGACTAGCATCTTCAGGGTCTTGCAGCATTAGAAGAGTGCAGATTAGTAACATAATTAAAGTACCTAGCATGTTGTAACAAAGCCTAGAGATCCTTTCTCGACTCCCTGCGAGAAAGCAATCCCGAAGCTTCCAATTAATTATCATGTAACCAGTTCAAGTAGTAGATCGGGATACTTTACTGAGCGTCCTGTTACCGTGGACACGGCTATTCGAATAGATATATCTTCCCTGCAGGGGTGCACTACTGTTACCCAACACGCTCGATTAACTCCGGCCGGACACACTTTCCTGGGTCATGCCCGGCCTCGGCTGATCGACACACCGCAGCCCTACTTAGAGCTCAGCAGAGAGGTCCCCGCCGGTCTACATCCTAAGTGCTCAGGGGTCTTGGGCCATCGCCCTGTGCACTCCGGGTCGTTGTGCGCAAGGTGGATCCTGGCACCACCTCTGGGGCGCCGATCCGACCAGGCCACAATGCTGAACTGGACGTCTGACAGAGCTTTTGGCTGATACTTACGGCGTAGAGGGCCCCATTAAACCATTATCCCGCGTGGTGGTAGTGCGTATAGGCCAGTGGCCAACTCAGACCAAATACCCAAATCTGTTAAGTGTATTGGGAGCTCGCGGAAACGATCAGAGATCCACGAAACATGTGGCCCCGTCGCCCCGTCTCGTGGACTTACGGCAAGGGCCCAGAATGCCCGACCGTGCCACGTAATTATCTCGCGGGTACCCTCATGGTCAACCCGTCTGCACATCTCTCGTGGGTACCCCTCGGGGTCGACCCGACTTTATCAAGTATCTGTAATGAAACCCAGGTAACCGTGTGTCCATAGCATCAAGATGGGATCCGAGGAATCACCCTCGTTGGATTCCCACTCGAGGTATCCGTCAAGTTGAACCCAGAGGAATCACCCTCGTTGGCATTCACACTTGCGGGGTCGCACGACAGAAGCTTCATCGGGGGTGGTGAAAGAGGAATCACCCTCGTTACCCACGACCGACTAGCTATACTACAGAGGCAGCATCGGGGGTGATATAAGAGGTATCACCCTCGGCACTCGTTGGTAACTCTGTAGAGTCGTACTATGTAAGGGGTGTGCGGTGATGTGCTGGTCTCAGCCCGTCGATCACATAGATCGGGGCAACTATAGCTAAGAGGGGCAACTAGAGCAAGGGAGATGGCCACAGATGGATTTCCATCCAACCTATACTAAGCATTTTGGATATCAGGCATAGTATCAACAGAAGTTACAAGAAACAGGCTATGCATCAGAATAGGATAAATCAATAGCAGTAGCAAATTCTAATGCAAGCAGGAGGGAGAAAGAATAGGTGATATTGGCATGCGTCAAGGGGGTTGCTTGCCTGGTTGCTCTGCGGCAAAAGAGGGGTCGTCAACGGGGTAGCCGGTCTCCGGAGCTGCGTCGGTCTCAGAGGCTATCGGAAAGAAGAGGGGTAAGAAACAATAAATAAAGGAAAACAATGCAACACAGATGCATGGCATAACGATATGCAGTGCTGGTGGTGACCTATTGCATTGCTACATGTCGCAGACGAAACAGGAAAATTTCTGGGATATTTTCCCGGCGTTTAGGCTGATTTCGGAATACTGAACCGGAGGGGAAGGTTCCATGTTCAGGTAGATAGGAGTGATGGTCAATCATTTTGACCACATATTCGGATTCGTCTCGTTTTTCTGATCAACTTTCATGTAGAAAGTTTTTCGATCCGAGCTACGGTTTATTTTCTATGAATTTTCAAAGATTTACACAATTTTCTGAAATTTCTAGAATTATTTTAATTAATAAATTCCGAATTATCCGAAACAGTGTCTGATGACGTAAGCATGACGTCAGGATGACGTCATCCAGTCAACTGAGCTGGCCCGGGTCAAACCTGACCAGTGGGTCCCACTGGTCAGTGACTCAGGGCTGATTTGAGGTTAATTAAAATTAAACTGAGTTAATTATGGAGTGGACCCCACATGTCAGTGCCTGTTTAATTATTAGAATTATTTTAAAAACCTATTTAACTAATTAACCGCAGAGGGCCCACTGGTCAGCGACTGCAACTGCCACGTCAACAGCGTTGACCGTGGTCAACGAAGTCAATGAAGGCCAGGGGCCCACTGGCAGTGACTCTGGGCGGGCCCCACACCTTGCCACGTCGGACGCTGGTGCCGGAATCGCTCTAGTGAGCCCATGCACGGCGGCCGAACGCCGGCGAGGCTCGGAATTTGGCTACGGTGGGTCTTTCGCGACGCGGTTTGCACCTACGGCTTCGTGAGGCTAGCGCGCATCCAGTGGTGGAGGTGGCTGCCCGTGGAACGGCCAGAATCGTCGCCGGCGACGAGTGGTGGTGGCAGTGGCGTTCGGGTGTTGGCGGATTCGTGGCTTCGGGCCATTTCTGAGCGAGCCACGCGGCTAGGCGGACTACTGCGGGCGCCAGGAGCACGACGGGCAATGTGGAAGGGCTCGGGCGGCTCTGCACGGGGCAGTTCGCCGGCGTTGGCGGCAACCGGAGCATCGAAGCCGTGGTGGCTCCGTTCGGGCTCGGAGATGAGCGAATGAAGGAGGGAGGAGGAGTGTAGCTCACCATGTGGATGCACGGTGGTCCGGTGGGGGGTTTAGTAGCCGCAGTGTAGTGGATCGGCGGCGGTGGACGGCGGCGCCCGACGGGTAGGAGGAGCTCGATGCGGTCGGTGCGGGGACGCCCAGCTCGAATGGCTGGTTGGGAAGGGAGTAGCGGTCGCCGGCGTCCCCTCCAGACACGGCCTCGGCGCTCGGGGGCAGCTGCGGCCACGGATACGGGCGGCGAACGGCGACGACCGCGTCGGTGAGGGAGGAGAGGAAGGGGAAAAGCAGTGGAGAGCGAGGGAGGAATGGATGGAGGAGTCCAGGGGACCGAGAGGGCTTCGCCCTTATCCCCTCGCCCACCTGCCTCATCCGCATGGCAGCCCGCGGCCGGAGGAGGCGCGCGCATCCACGGCGCAGGCGACACGGCGGCGGGAGCAGGTAGAAGACACTGCTCCCGCGGGGTGGGCCGGTCTGGGCCGCGACAGGTAAGTGGTTTGCCCACTTTTATTTTCTGTCTTTTCCAATATTTCAAAAACAGAGACAAGAAAAGAAATATTTGGGGCACCAAATAGCTTAGGAAAAATATGGGAATTGACCCATTAAATCCAACACATTTTTAGGCAATGCCACAATTATTTTGGGAGGCAGATAATTTCATTTGCATTTTTCATAAATGAATTTGCAATTTTAAATTGCTGGAATAGCACTATTTTAAATGCTAATGCTCATTTTAGCAACATGGTGATGTTGTTTTTCTTAACATTAAAATGTTTTGGAATATTTGCTAAATGATGAACATTTTTCCACCAACTTTTATGTAACTTCAAATTTCAATTGCAATTGAATTTGTATTCAGTGGCAGAATTTGAAATGAGATATTTATCCAACATGATTATCATTGCAAATCTCAGATGACTTGGCATTAATATGGTGGGTCACTATAGCTTAATATTCAGGGGTGTTACAAATACCTACTATACCATACTCCATTAAAAGAAGTTATGCAAAACTGCTTTATGTGATTTGGGAGCCGGTGTTAGTGTTATGCCTTTCTCTTTATATAGAAGACTTGATTTGAATAAGCTCACACCTATTGAAATATCTTTGCAAATGGCTGATAAATCAACTGCTATACCTATTGGAATTTGTGAGGACGGTCCCGTTGTAGTTGCAAACGTTACTCTTAACAGACTTTGTTATTCTTGATATGGGCGAGGACGACAAGATGTCGATTATCCTTGGTAGACCCTTTTTGAATACTGCAGGGGCTGTTATTGATTGCAACAAAAGCAAGGTTACTTTTCATGTCAATGGTAATGAGCATACGGATTATTTTCCGAAGAAACAAAGTTCGGTGAATTGTATCAAGTGTATTGAAAAAGTTTCGACAATCACTATTGGAGGTTTCAAATTTCCTCTTCCTACTGTCAAAAAGAAATGTGAAATTCTTATTGTTGAGGAGATGCATATCCTCATTGATGACCCACAAGTATAGGGGATCAATCATAGTCCTTTCGATAAGTAAGAGTGTCGAACCCAACGAGGAGCAGAAGGAAATGACAAGCGGTTTTCAGCAAGGAATTCTCTCCAAGTACTGAAAGTAGTGGTAACAGATAGTTTCGGTAGCAAGATAATTCGTAACAGGTAACAAGTATAATAAAGTGCAGCAAGGTGGCCCAATCCTTTTCGTAGCAAAGGACAAGCCGGAACGAACTCGTATAATAAGCAAAGCGTTCTCAAGGACACATGGGAATTTCATCTAGTCACTTTCATCATGTTTGTTTGATTCGCATTCGCTACTTTGATAATTTGATATGTGGGTGGACCGGTGCTTGGGTGCTGTTCTTACTTGAACAAGCCTCCCACTTATGATTACCCCCTCTCGCAAGCATCCGCAACTATGAAAGAAGAATTAAGATAACTCTAACCATAGCATGAAACATATGGATCCAAATCAGCCCCTTACGGAATAGCGCATAAACTACGGTTTAAACTTCTGTCACTCTAGCAACCCATCATCTAATTACTACTCCACAATGCCTTCCCTTAGGCCCAAAGATGGTGAAGTGTCATGTAGTCAACGTTCACACGACACCACTAAAGGAAGCAACAACATACATATCATCAAAATATCGAACGAATACCAAATTCACATGATTACATATGACAAGACTTCTCCCAGGTCCTCAAGAACAAAAGTAACTACTCACAAATCATATTCATGTTCAAGATCAGAGGGGTATTGAATAGCATTAAGGATCTGAACATATAATCTTCCACCAAATAAACCAACTAGCATCAACTACAAGATGTAATCAGCACTACTAGCAACCCACAGGTACCAATCTGAGGTTTTGAGACAAAGATTGAATACAAGAGATGAACTAGGGTTTGAGATGAGATGGTGCTGGTGAAGATGTTGATGAAGATTGGTCCTCCCACGATGAGAGGATCATTGGTGATATCGATGGCTTCGATTTCCCCCTCCCGGAGGGAAGTATCCCCGGCGGAATCGCTCCGCCGGAGAGCAAAATACCTCCTGTCCAGGTTCCGCCTCGAGACGGCGGCACTTCGTCCCGAAAGTCTTCTTCTAATTTTTTCAAGGAAAAATGGCTTCATATAGCAGAAGGAGGGATCCAGAGGCCTGCCAGGGGCCCCACAAGCCAGGGGGCGCGCCCATGGGGTAGGGTGCGCCCCACAGGCTTGTGGCTTCCTGGTGGGCCCCTTCTGTTGATTGTTTCGCCAGTATTTTTTATATATTCCAAAATAATTCTCCGTAAATTTTCAGGTCATTTGGAGCAGTGCAGAATAGCTGTCTCTGTTTCACCCCTTGCAGGTCCAGAATTCCAGCTGCCGGCATTCTTCCTCTTCATGTGAATCTTGCAAAATAAGAGAGAAAAGGCATAAGAGTTGTACCATAAAGTGAAATAATGATCAAAAACATAATAATTATTTGTAGGAAATCATGATGCAAATTGGACGTATAAACTCCCCCAAGCTTAGACCTCGCTTGTCCTCAAGCTAAAGCCAAAATCGATAATCATGACCACATGTTTAGAGAGAGAGGCGTCAATAAAAATAAAATATCATCATAATCATGATCTTTATTATAACAGCAATATATCATCATAAAAACTTCTCATGAAAAAGTGACAATTCATCCATAAGTTAAAGTATGAACCATAAACCAAATTGAAAACCAACAAACTATGATCTCAGTCACTGAAGCAATTGCAATTCATCATATTATTAGAAAGAGTCTATGTAAGAGCTTTGTTTAGCAAGTTCACATACTCAACTATCATTTAGTCTTCTATGATTGCTGACACTCATGACATACTTAAGGAGCAAAAGTTTGAGTCGAACACACAGAAAGATAGGGGCTTATAATTTCGCCTCCCAACGTATTTACCTCAAGGGTAATGTCAACAATAATAACTCATGATCACCTACATCCAACTGGATATATATATATGCATGGATCAATCCCCACCACATGATGCTTGCCAAGAGAGAAAATAAAAACGGAGTAGAGAAGAATACTATTGACTCTTGCATGAAAGTAAATACATAAAGTAAAAGATAGGCCCTTCGCAGAGGGAAGCAGAGGTTGTCACGCGCTTTTTGTTTTTGAATGTGCAAGCTCTTAATGTAAAGGAACGTCACTTTATATTGCCCCTTGTGATAGCAACCTTTATTATGCAGTCTATCGCTTTTATTCTTCACCATCACAAGATCATACAAAGCTTATTTTCCCTTACAATAAAAGTTCATACATGTTTAGGAGCAATTTTTATTGCTTTGCACCGATGAAAACTTACTTGAAGGATCTTATTCAATCCATAGGTAGATATGGTGGACTCTCATGGCATGAAACTGGGTTTAAGGGTTTTGGGATGCACAGGTAGTATCTCTACTTAGTACAGAATTTTGGCTAGCAAAAGATAGGGGGCAAGCATCACATGTTAGAGGATCCAAAACAATATAACTTCTATGTGAATATAAGCAAACATAACCCATTACGTTGTCTTCCTAGTCCAACGTCGACAAATTGACATAGAATATTTGATGGGGGCTCACAATCATAAAATATGTCCAAGATAGTGCATTTATATGTGAGACCTCTCTTCCTTTATTACTTTTTCATGAATTGCAACAATGACCAATGCTATGTTTGTCAACTTCCAACAAGTTTTATCAATTATACTTCTTTTATGTGAAGTCATCACTCCCCATGGGATTAGCATATGATCTTACTTTTTATTCTTTATTTATTTCTAAGATTGGATCATCAAAAGCAAAACACTCAACTCAAACTACTCTTTATTATATAACTTTCACACACGATTACATAGATAGATAGATCACAAAGCAAGCACTCGAAACTAAATCATACTAAAACTTTATTCTTCTAAATCATGAAATAACTAAGGATCGAACTAAGATAGATAATGATGATAAAAAGTGATGGTGATACGATACCGGGGCACCTTGATACGTCTCCAACGTATCTATAATTTATGAAGTATTCATGCCATGTTTATAACAATTCTATATGGTTTTGGTATGATTTGATTAGAACTAACCCGGACTGATGCTGTTTTCAGCAGAATTGCCATGGTGTTGTTTTTTGTGCATAAATAAAAGTTCTTGGAATTGGTTGAAACTTTTTGGAGATTTTTTATGGAATAAATAAATAAAAAATACTGGAACCAAGACCCACTGGAGGGGGGCCACCCAGTGCCCACGAGGCACCAGGGCGCGCCACCGCCCCCCAGGCATGCCCTGGTACCTCGTGGGTCAGGGTGTGCAAAACCGAACCGGAAACTGAAAACCGAACCGAAAAAAATAAACCAAACCGAAATTTTGGTTTTTTCAGATTATGGTTTCAGTTTCAGTTCCCAGATCTGGAAACCGTTGAACATTCGGTTTTTTCGGTTATAAACCGAAAACTGTTCGGTTGAACCGAAATAACCGAATTGACTTTGCTGTGCAAAGATACGAGTTGAACCACCATCGACCCCTCCCTTTTATAGCCCTCTGCGCACCACGCTGCTGCTCGGTTAGCGATGTGGTACTAAACTGCATTGCTCCTGGGCACCTGGCGCTGGTGGCTGCCGCATGCGGTGCTTGTTTGTTTGGGCCTCAAATTGTTCAGCCCAGCCACAAGTCTACTTGGGCCTCAAATTTGTTGGCCCAGACGGTGCTGAATGATGGAATTTAGTACTGTTGTACATATATATATGACACGTGATTTGCTACATCCTTGTCTCTAACAAAATGATGCTCGCGCCAGCCACCAGCGCTCATCCTTGTCTCAAATAAAAAATGGGAGTTGTTTGTTTGGGATGTGATGACTCATCCTAAATCTCCACATGACACGAGAGCTCATCCTTCTCTCTCTAAAAAAAAGAGCTCATCTGGGATTTGCTACTGTCGTACTTGGATTTGCATGTCTCTGGCATAGCACTATGATGCTCGCGCGCGTCTACTCTCAAAAGAAAACAGATCAATCGATCCTCGACAGGAACAACAAAGCAACAAGCTCCTTGCTTTTTATTCCTTCATACATCAACACTTGACCAGGGGCAAATCAATTGTTTTAGAGTTTTGTAAGTGGACAAGCATAAGTCGTACGTATATATAACTAGGACCAGATCATGTCTGCCATCTAATGATCTAATCTTCGTACGCAGTTCTCGCAAGAACAATCTAACCTACATACACGGACTGAATCATGTGACCAAAAAATTATTTGTTGTTCAAAAATTCGCGTCAACTTTGGTTATTTTGGTTATTACCGAAACCAAACCGAAATTAAATGGTTATTACCGAAACCGAACCGTATCTATGTATAAAACCGTATAAACCGAACTATAAAAACCGTATAAACCAAAAACCGTATAAACCGAACCGAATCAAACCGAAAAAACCGAATGCACACCCTGACTCATGGGGCCCACATGGCTCCATCTGACCTGATTCCAACGCTGAAAAATCCTATAAATAGAGAAACCCCCAGAAATAACCCTAGAACTTGGACTCTACCGCCGCAAGCCTCTATACCTCCACGATCTCATCTACAACCCTTTTCCAACACCCTGTGGGAGGGGGGAATCATCACCGGAGGCCATCTTCATCATCCCGGCGGCCTCCATGACGAGGAGGGAGTAGTTCACCCTCGGGGCTGAGGGTATGTACTAGTAGCTATGTGTTTGATCTCACTCTCTCTCTCTCTCTCTCATGTTCTTGATTTGGCACGATATTGATGTATCGCGAGCTTTGTTAATATAGTTGGATCATATGGTATTTCTTCCCTCTCTACCTCCTTGTGATGAATTGAATCTTTCCCATTGAGGTTTCGTTATTATCGGATTGAATATTTCAGATTTGAGAACACTTGATGTATGTCTTGCATGTGGATACCCGTGGTGACAATGGGGTATTCTATTGGTTTACTTGATGTATGTTTTGGTGATCAACTCACGGATTCCCGTGACCTTGGGGTGATCTAGGCATCGGGGTTGGTTGCACGTTTTCATTATCTTTTCTCCGATAAGAAACTTTTGGGTTCTCTTTGAAGTTTTTTGTGTGGATTGAATATTATGATTATGAAGTTGTTTGATGCATATTGAATAATCAACTCACAGATACTTGTGGTGACATTGGAGTATCTAGGTGACATTAGAGTTGGTTGATGCGTATCATATGGTGTTATTTTAGTACGAACTCTAGAGCTATTTGTGACACTTATAGGAATGGCTCAATAGATTGATCGGAAAGGATAACTTTGAGGTGGTTTCGTACCCTACAACAATTTCTATCTTATGTTCTCCGCTAATAGGAACTTTGGAGTGATTCTTTATCGCACGTTGAGGGATTGTTATATGATCCAATTATGTTAGCACTGTTGAGAGATTGCACTAGTGAAAGTATGAACCCTAGGCCTTGTTTTTAAGCATTGCAATACCGTTTGTGCTCACTTTTGTTACTTGCTACCTTGCTGTTTTTATATTTTCAGATTACAAAAACCTATATCTACTATCCATACTACACTTTTATCACCATCTCTTCACCGAACTAGTGCATCTATACAATTTACCATTGTATTGGGTGTGTTGGGGACACAAGAGATTTGTTGTATTTGGTTGCAGGGTTGTTTGAGAGATACCATCTTCAACCTACGCCTCCCACGGATTGATAAACCTTAGGTCATCCACTTGAGGGAAAATTGCTACTGTCCTACAAAACTCTGCGCTTGGAGGCCCAACACGAGTCTACAAGAATAAGTTGTGTAGTAGACATCAAGCTCTTTTCTGGCGCCGTTGTCGGGGAGGTGAGTCGTTGAAGGTATATCTTTAGATCTTGCAATTGAATCTTTTAGTTTCTTGTTTATCACTAGTTTGGTTTTATAAAAAGAAAACTACAAAAAATGGAATTGAGGTTGCCTCATATTACTCGTCTTTATAATGTCTTTCTTGAAAATGATGGATCGGAAAATTGTGCTCAATTGATAGAAGAAGAATTCAATAAAATGTTTGGCATAAAATCCATGAATGATGAGCATGATTTCAATGTTGCTAGAATGAATTCTTTGAATATCCATGATGCTAGTGATATGCAAAGCCACAAGCTTGGGGATGCTATGTTTGATGAAGATGATATTTTAAGTCCCCCAAGTTTTGATGAGAAAAATTATTATGATGAAAGAATGCCTCCTATTTATGATGATTATATTGATGAAAGTGGATTTATAGAGGTCATGACTTTATTTAATGATGATTCCACTATTGTGGAAGAGGTTTCAATTGATTATGACAACAAAGTTGCTATCTATGATGATTATGGTGATGACATGTATGCTATAAAAAGTAATGATAACCATGAAACTTGTCATCATGATTTTAATTTTCAATTGAATTATGCCAATCAAGTATCATATGATAGTTATTTCGTTGAATTTGCCCCCACGACTATTCATGAGAAGAAAATTGCTTGTGTGGAGAGTAATAAAAATTCTATGCATGTGGATCATGAAAAGAATACTTTATGTGATAGCTATAATGATGAATCCATCCATGATGCTACTGAAAATTATTATGAGAGAGGAACATATGATTCATGACGCTCCCGTTATGTTTCAATTCTTTACTTTTATGCGAGTATCATTGAAATTATCATGCCTAGCTAAAAGGCATTAAAGAAAAGCGCTTGTTGGGAGACAACCCAATAATTATCTTTAATGTTTTTGTGTGTCCACATGATTAATCTACTGTAGTAATCATGTTTTATATGTTTTCTTTCAATAATGTGCCAAGTAAAGCCTTTGGGATAGTGTGGATGCTTGTTGATTTGATTCTGTGCAAAAACAGAAACTTTTGCGTCCAGTGCTGGAATTTATATTCTGTACTGGAGTGTGAAAAAATTCTGAAATTTTTACAAAGTATTGGTTTACAAATTTCTTACGTTTTCCTAATTGTTCAGAATTTTTGGAGGTACAGAAGTATGGTTTTTAAATCGCTTACTACATGTTGTTCTGTTTTTGACAGATTCTATTTTCGATTCATAGTTTGCTTGTTTTAGTGTTTCCATAGCTTATATTGAGTAATATAAATTGTGGAAATGATAGAATACAGTAGGAATTATGTTAGAACAATTATGAATCTTGTCTTGACAGCACCTAAGTGGATGATTTATTTTTATCATACTAACCTAACTCACGAAGTTCCGTTAAGTTTTGTGTGATTGAAGTTTTCAAGTTTTGGGTGAGATATCGATATGAGGAGAATAAGGAGTGGAAAGACCCTAAGCTTGGGGATGCCAAAGGCACCCCAAGGTAATATTCAAGGAAGACTCAAGCGTCTAAGCTTGGGGATGCCCTGGAAGGCATCCCCTCTTTCGTCTTCAACATTATCGGTAACCTTACTTGGGGCTACATTTTTATTCGTCACATAATATGAGTTTTGCTTGGAGCGTCATTTTCTTCTGTTGATATTTGCTTGGTGTTATCAATAATCATGTTTTTTATCTTTTAGTTCAATAAAATGCCAATTATAGCCTTTACCATGCTCAGTTTGCAAGTTCATGTGTTGCTGTTTGAAAATAGAAAGTTTTCTGTTATGTCCAGAATATTCCTGAATAGTAAGAACATGATAAAAATCTGAAATTTTTACACAGTAATCATGCATGAGTTCTCTGTCACTTGGTAATTTTTCAGAATTTTTGGAGTTAGGGAAGTATGGATTCTTATTCCCCTTTTACAGACTATTCTGTTTTGGCAGATTGCTGTTATAGTTGCATTGTTTGCATATGTTTGCATGTTTAATGTTTCTATTTGTGGATAGGAGTATTAAATATGCAGAGGCATTTAGTATGCAATGTTAAATTATAATTTTAGTGATTTGCTACAGTAGAGAATGTTAAGGTTTTGAGTTGATTTATACTAACTATTCTCACGAGTTCTTGTTGAGTTTTGTGTGGATGAAGTTTTTAAGATTTAGGGGAAACCGTGATATGAGAGGAATTAAGGAGACACAAGAGCTCAAGATTGGGGATGCCCGGCATCCCAAGTATTTATTCTAAGAAGTCTCAAGCAACTAAGCTTGGGGATGCCCCGGTTGGCATCCCACCTTTCTTCATCAACACCTATCGGTTAGCCTAAGTTTTTGCTTCTTCACATGAGATGTGCTATTCTTGGAATGTCATTTTATTTTGTTTTCTTTGCTGTTAGAATAAAATTATCAAGATCTGAAATTTTAAATGAGAGAGAGAGAGTCCTCACATAGCTACCTATTTACTTAACTACTCATTTGGTCTTCACTTATATCTTTTTGGAGTAGTTTGTCATTTACTCTTGTTCTTCACTTATATCCTATGAGTAAATTGTTGAAACGAATTGAATATCATAAATTTGAGATTTATATGCTTCATATGCTTGTCCCATGGGGAGTAGTGACTTCACATACAAGAAGTATAAGTGGTAACATTTATTGAAAGTTAACAAACATAGCATTGGTCACTTGAACAATTCATGAAAGAATTTTGAAGGAAGAGAAATTACACATATAAATATACTATCTTGGACATCTTCTATGATTGTGAGCCCCTGTTAATTATTTTCAAGCTTGATCAAGTAGTTGACATTGGACAAGGAAGACAACGTAATGAGTTATGTTTGTTTATATTCACATAGAAGTTATATTGTCATGGATCCTCTAACATGTGGTGCTTGCTTAGGATCTTTTGCTAGCCAAAAAATTCGCACTAAGTAGAGATACTACTTGTGCATCCAAAAACCATTAAACCCAGTTTCTTGCCATGAGTGTCCACCATATCTACCTAAGGATTGAATAAGATCCTTCAAGTAAGTTGTCATCGGTGCAAAAAGCAATAAAAATTGCTCCTAAAATATGTATGATCTTTTATTGCAAGGGAAAATAAGCGTTGTACGAACTTGTTATGGAATAAATAAAAAATACTGGAACCAAGACCCACTGGAGGGGGGCCACCCAATGCCCACGAGGCACCTGGGCGCGCCACTGCCCCCCGGGCGCGCCCTGGTACCTCGTGGGGCCCATGTGGCTCCGTCTGACCTGATTCCAACGCTGAAAAATTCCATAAATAGAGAAACCCCCAGAAATAACTCTAGAACTTGGACTCCGCTGCCGCAAGCCTCTGTACCTCCACGATCTCATCTACAGCCCTTTTCCGGCACCCTGCCGGAGGGGGGAATCATCACCGGAGGCCATCTTCATCATCTCGGCGGCCTCCATGAGGAGGAGGGAGTAGTTCACCCTCGGGGCTGAGGGTATGTACTAGTAGCTATGTGTTTGATCTCTCTCTCTCTCGTGTTCTTGATTTGGCACGATCTTGATGTATCGCGAGCTTTGTTAATATAGTTGGATCATATGGTGTTTCTTCGCTCTCTACCTCCTTGTGATGAATTGAATCTTTCCCTTTGAGGTTTCGTTATTGTCGGATTGAATATTTCAGATTTGAGAACACTTGATGTATGTCTTGCATGTGCATACCCGTGGTGACAATGGGGTATTCTATTGGTTTACTTGATTCATGTTTTGGTGATCAACTCACGGATTCCCGTGACCTTGGGGTGATCTAGGCATAGGGGTTGGTTGCACGTTTTCATTATCTTTTCTCCGATAAGAAACTTTGGGGTACTCTTTGAAGTTCTTTGTGTGGATTGGCTATTATGATTATGAAGTTGTTTGATGCATTTCGAATAATCAACTCACGGATACTTGTGGTGACATTGGAGTATCTAGGTGACATTAGAGTTGGTTGATGCATATCATATGGTGTTATTTTAGTACGAAGTCTAGAGCTATTTGTGACACTTACAGGAATGGCTCAATAGATCGATCGGAAAGGATAACTTTGAGGTGGTTTCGTACCCTACAACAATTTCTATCTTATGTTCTCTGCTAATAGGAACTTTGGAGTGATTCTTTATCGCACGTTGAGGGATTGTTATATGATCCAATTATGTTAGCACTGTTGAGAGATTGCACTAGTGAAAGTATGAACCCTAGGCCTTGTTTTTAAGCATTGCAATACCGTTTGTGCTCACTTTTGTTACTTGCTACCTTGCTGTTTTTATATTTTCAGATTACAAAAACCTATATCTACTATCCATACTACACTTTTATCACCATCTCTTCGCCGAACTAGTGCACCTATACAATTTACCATTGTATTGGGTGTGTTGGGGACACAAGAGATTTCTTGTATTTGGTTGCAGGGTTGTTTGAGAGATACCATCTTCAACCTGCGCCTCCCACGGATTGATAAACCTTAGGTCATCCACTTGAGGGAAAATTGCTACTGTCCTACAAAACTCTGCGCTTGGAGGCCCAACACGAGTCTACAACAATAAGTTGCGTAGTAGACATCACACCTCCCCCAAGCTTGGCACAAGCCAAGGGTGGTGCCCATACCCATGTACTCAATTCTCCTTCTTGGGTGATGGTGGTGATGGTGAGGTAGGCTTGTCCTTCCACTTGAGGGTGCGAATCTCTTCTTTTAACTTGTCATTCTCTCTTTCGAGATCCCAAATTTTGCGACGTAGTTTATCTGAATCTTCCTGCACATGACAAAAAGGAGTAAATTGAACCTTAGGAACCTTCGTCGTGTCAAGTAGGCTAGACCTCTTGAATTCAATGTGCATATCTCCTGGTTGAGGCAGTGGGGGATCCTCGTCCTCCTCGCTGGAATGTCCTTGCTTCTCCCTCAATTCAGCACCTTCCTCTTCATCGGTTGTCCAACCGTAGGGGTCATTGTCCCCATAGACTCTAGGGTTTGCAACAAGATGAGAAACATAGCTTTCCCTGTCCGAATCCTAAGATGACATGGTGCTTGACCTCGAGAATCTGACAGAAAACAACACGAAACAAGAACAAAGGAGAAACTTGCGATACGTTGTTCAAAACACCCGTGAGTATATATAATGAATTTTTCCAGTGGAAAACAAGTAATATGGAAGAAAAACGGAGTCGGGAAAGTCCACGAGGGAGCCACAAGCCTGGTAGGCCCGCCCTGGGGGGTAGGGCGCCCCCCAGGCTTGTCGCCTCCTCGTGCACCTTTCGGACTGTTTATTATTTTCCTAATTTTTTATATATTCCAAAACGGATAGAAAATACTTTTATGGAAGTTTTGGAGTCGGTTTACTTACCGTACCAAATACCTACTCCTTTTCAGGATTCTGGAGCGTTCCGGAAGGTTTCCTCTATGTGCTCTTCCGGTGTAATTGTTTGAATAATATTAGTTTCAACATTAATGGGTGTACCTGAGATATAATGTTTAATTCTTTGCCCATTAACCACTCTCGGATTATTGCCTTCGGAGTTGTTTATTTTGATGGCTCCGGAGCGATAAACTTCCTCGATGATATATGGTCCTTCCCATTTAGAGAGAAGTTTTCCTGCAAAAAATCTTAAACGAGAATTGTATAATAGAACATGGTCTCCTACATTAAATTCCCATTTCTGAATTCTCTTATCATGCCATCTTTTAACTTTTTCTTTAAACAACTTGGCATTTTCATAAGCTTGGGTTATCCATTCATCTAGAGAGCTAATATCAAATAACCTCGTTTCACCGGCAAGTCTAAAATCATAGTTAAATTATTTAATTGCCCAATATGCTTTATGTTCTAACTCAAGAGGTAAATGACATGCTTTTCCATAAACCATTTTATATGGAGACATACCCATAGGATTTTTATAAGCAGTTCTGTAAGCCCATAATGCATCATCAAGTTTCTTAGATGAATTCTTTCTGGATCTATTAACGGTCTTTTGCAAAATCAATTTTATTTCTCTATTAGTTAATTCAACTTGACCACTAGACTAAGGATGATAAGGAGATGCAATTCTATGATTAACATCGTATTTAGCAAGCAATTTACGGAAAGCACCGTGAATAAAATGTGAACCACCATCAGTCATTAAATATCTAGGGACTCCAAACCTCAGAAATATAACTTCTTTAAGCATTTTAATGGAAGTGTTATGATCAACACTACTAGTTGGAATAGCTTCTACCCACTTAGTAACATAATCAACATCAACCAAAATATGAGTATGCCCATTGGATTTAGGAAAAGGTCCCATATAATCAAAACCCCAAACATCAAATGGTTCAATAACAAGTGAATAATTCATAGGCATTTCCTGACGTCTACCAACATTACCAATTCTTTGACATTCATCACAAGATAAGACAAACTTACGTGCATCTTTGAAAAGAGTAGGCCAATAAAAACCAAATTATAATACCTTGTGTGCAGTTCTGTCTCCCGCATGGTGTCCTCCATATGACTCGGAGTGACACTTATGTAGGATTTGTTCCTGTTCATGCTCAGGTATACAATGTCTAATAATACCATCTACTCCTTCTTTATATAAGTGTGGTTCATCCCAAAAGTAATGTCTTAAATCAAAGAAAAACTTTTTCTTTTGTTGGTATGTGAAACTAGGTGGTATATATTTAGCAACAATGTAATTAGCATAGTCTGCATACCAAGGAGTATTATGAGAAGCATTTATCACAGCTAACTGTTCATCAGGAAAATCATCATTAATAGGAAGTGGGTCATCAAGAACATTTTCCATTCTAGACAAATTATCAGCAACGGGATTCTCCTCCCTTTCTATCAACAATATGCAAATCAAATTCTTGTAGCAAAAGAACCCACCTAATAAGTCTAGGTTTAGCATCTTTCTTTTCCATAAGATACTTAATAGCAGCATGATCGGTATGAATAGTAACTTTGGAATCAACAATGTAAGATCTGAATTTATCACATGCAAACACAACTGCTAAAAATTCTTTCTCAGTAGTAGCATAATTTCTTTGAGCACTGTCTAGAGTTTTACTAGCATAATGGATGTCGTGGGTACGACCATCTATGGGGCCATCCAGCCCCTTTGTGGTTCGGCAGGGGAGATCGACGTGCACAAAGAGCAGAATCAGTGGAAGGCGCAAGGGATTTACCCAGGTTCGGGCCGCTGAGAAGCGTAAAACCCTACTCCTGCTTTTGGTGTATTGGTTGTATGTGAGCACAAGTACAAGGAGCGCTTCTCCCGGCAAGGTGTGGAGAGAGCTGCTACGCGAGACGTGCTGGTGTTTAAAAAAGGGTCTGAATCCCTCTAACTATTGCCTTGGCCCTCCTTTTATAGCTCAAAGGGGTTACCACAGTGGCAAAACAGTAATTACATAGCGATTAGATAGCAAACCGTGCTATCATACCTAACTCTGCCAGTTTGGGACAAAGGCATTAAATGCACCGTTACGTGTCATGTGGAGAGGCAGCCCCGGCAAGGTTCCTGCACCGCTCGCCCAGCTACCTCGTATTATTCTGACACGCCTCCTGGACCGGTGTCATTAAAGGTAAATCTTCTCCCTGCGTGCCGACACGTGCCCGACAAACCTCACCAACCAAACTGCACGGTCGACACCTCATTGATCAGTGACCAGCTGCCCGGTGAGGTGGAGCGCTGGCGTGCTGGCTGAAGCTTGACGGGTCTTCACCTTGCCGGTTTAATCTTGCCGGCAAGAAATGTCTTCATCTTCGTTACTAGTTGAGTGTTTGTTAACACTTTGTCTTGAGCTTCTCCCCAGTAGCTTCTGTAACTGGGTCTTGAATCTTGGTCATGGCGGTTCCCGGCAAACCTTGGCCGGCAAGGAGGCTTCTACCGTCTGTGCATAAGTCAGGGTATAAAATACCCATGTTTTATACACCGACAGGAGCCCCCGGGCCTGGGCCATACGCACGTCCGAAGTGTCGTTGGGCTAGGCCCAAACAATGCACAGACACGCGGCGGGAAAACTGCCGCTGTAATTTTTCGGTCATCACCTCTTCTGAGATCTTCTTTGCTTCTTCATTAACCTGGCCTTGACCATGTTCTTGGTCATTCTCCGGTAATCCTTGCCATTAAATGGACTTGGATAGGTGCATGGCAATACGTGGCAAGGAATAACTGCCATTCATGCCATGATTCCTCCTTCTTCTGCGCCCCCTCCCCACCATCACGCGCGTTTGCATGCATGCAAGGCAGCGGATTGGTGGAGAAGGGCGGCCGTTGGAGTGATGCGCCGGGCCGGGGACGCAGGGCGCGGGATTGACGAACATGGGCGGCCGCCCGAAGACAGTGAAGGGCCATCTCCCCGCACCCCCCCCTATAAAGAGGGGGGCTGTGGGGTGCGATGCTCATCCACCTCCTTCTGCCTTGACCTTCAACAACCATCGCCTCTTTCTCTTGTCTTCTTCCTCCACATCTGACGACGGCATGGCGAGGGGAAGAGGATGTGGCCGTGCTTCTGCCGCCGCGGCAAGAGCTTCTCCTCGGCTCCATGCCCACGCCTCGGCCGCGGCCGCTGGCTCCAGTGCTCAAGGGAGGGTCGCGGCCCGTGGTCGTGGAAGACTCGGTGCTCGTGGTAGAGGCGGACATGGTGGAGCACTTGCCACTTCGACTTCGGCTCTTCCTCCCTCGGCAGAGGGCCATACGGAGGACACGGCGCAGGAATTCGTCGTGGAGCTGCGCGAGCGGCCACGGAGCTGGCTGCGGCTTCCCCGTCCTTTTGCCAGGGAGATGGAGGGCCGCTACCTGCGTGGCTTGTGGTTGCGCGTGGATGGTTGCTGCAACGGCCCGGTCTGGGTGACCGTTGAGACCTCCAACAACGGCCTCATGTATCTCACGCGCGGGTGGAAAGCCTTCATTCGTGCCCATTGCCTAAGGCAAGGGCACCTTCTTCTCTTCAGGTTGGACGGGCCAGATACGCTTGTCGTGAAGTTCTTCGGGGCTTCGGTCGCTCGTCTGGAGTGCTGCGCGAAAAGCTCGAGCGACAGCGACACCGCTTCCTCCAGCGATGCTGAGGATGACGATGATGACGGCGATGACGATGGCGTTCCCGGTGCGAAGATTGAGGACGACGATGAAGAGTCTGGCTAATCGCCGGTAGCACCATCATCTGGCCTTCCGGGAACAAGTTGGGCTTCGCCTAGGCGCCCCTTTTGCCCTCCTTGCACTCGATGTAAACCCTGGGGAAGGGCCAACAAAATGTAATCGAGTACCTATTTAATGAATATCTAGTGTTTGCCGGGCTGAAGTGAATGCGTGCTGTTTCCCTTCGTTTTATTTTGTTTTTGTATGATCGTGCTCCCTACGCCGTCGGAAAACTTGCCGGTGCGCACACTTGCCGCGAGCGCTCTGAGGAACAGGTCCTTAGCAGCCGGCTGGAAGTACCGCTGCCGGCAAGGTAACTTACCGGGCCAGAACGCAGCTGCTGAGCTTGCCGAGTAGAGTCGAGGCAAACTAGAGCGCGGACTGGCCATGACAATATTCCCCTGCATGCAGGTTTCTCATACAAATGCAAAATCGTTCAAGGGAAATCGCAAATGTAACAAGGAAAAAAAATTAAAGTTTTTTTTTTCAACTTAGCTTTTCCTCGCACTGTTTTCCTCGTTGTATGGAATGATCACTTGAACGTCGTTAGAATGGTACCAGTACCCCATCATCACTCCCCCAGGGAAACTTGCACACGAGGGATTCTTTTGTCCTTTTAAGAAAAAGAAAGAAGAGAAAAGAGTGGTTTGGGAACCTTGACGGTTCGTCAGCCATTCCATACAAACTAAAGTGTAAATCACAGCATCACATGTATCCATATAAAAATGAATATGCATGAAGAGTTGCGAAACACTTAGCTTTATTATGCACAGGATCTGCGCCTGGCTTTGTACAAAGGGTTACAAGTCTCGCCGACAAGGCTTGTACAAAAGGGGTTGCCGGGAGGCCCGGCAACCGCGCCTCATGGGTAGAACTTGTGAAGATGCTCAATATTCCATGAGTTTTGCACTGGGTGCCATCTTCGGTCTCCAGACGGACTGCACCAGGTCTGGTGACTCGTACTACCCGATAAGGGCCTTCCCACTTCGGCGTCAACTTGTTTGATTTCTTGGCGGACTGAACACGCCGAAGAACAAGGTCGCCTTCCTCAAGGCTTCGGGCGTGCATTTTGCGGCTATGATAGCGGCGCAAGGATTGCTGGTAGCGTGCCGCTCGCACAGCCGCACGAAGACGATCTTCCTCAAGGAGCGTTGCGTCGTCTTGCCGCAGTTGCTCTTGCTCTGCTTCGTCGCAAGCGAGCACTCGAGGTGACCCGTATATGAGTTCCGTGGGGAGCACCGCTTCTGTAGCATAGATTAGGGAGAAGGGTGTTTGGCCGGTAGCTCAATTCGGTGTCGTTCTGAGTGACCAAAGAACCGCCGGCAACTCATCAATCCAGCGCCTTCCACACTTGCGCAGCCTGTCAAAGGTTCTTGTCTTGAGGCCACGCAGCACTTCAGCATTCATCCTTTCCGCTTGGCCGTTGCTTCTTGGGTGAGCAACAGATGCAAAACAGATTTTGCTGCCAAGGTCTTGGATATACTGCATGAAGGTGCGGCTCGTGAATTGTGTGCCATTGTCGGTGATGATTCTATTAGGAACCCCGAAACGGCAAACTAATCCTTTGAAGAACTTGATGGCCGATTGCGCTGTCACCTTCCTCACCGGCTCCACTTCAGGCCACTTTGTGAACTTGTCGATGGCGACGTACAAGAACTCAAAGCCCCCGGCAGCACGGGGGAAGGGGCCCAAGATATCGAGCCCCCAGACCGAAAAAGGCCAAGAGAGAGGGATTGTTTGGAGAGCTTGAGCTGGCTGATGTATGTTCTTTGAATGGAACTGGCATGCTTCACATTTGGTTACTAGCTCAGTTGCATCCTGGAGGGTAGTGGGCCAATAGAAACCTTGCCAGAAAACTTTGCCGGCAAGAGCCCTTGATCCTATGTGAGAGCCACATATGCCTCCGTGTATCTCCGCCAATAGCTTCAGTCCGTCTTCCCGGCAAATACACTTCAATTTCACACCATTCGGCCGCTTTCTGTATAGAATGCTATCCACAAACTGATACATGCTTGACTGACGGGCTACTTTCTCAGCTTCTTCTTGCTCACCGAGAAGTTCTCCTGTTTGAAGGAAACAAACTATCTGTTGTGCCCATGTCGGAGCCTGCGGCTCGATGACAAGGACTAAAGGCACTTCTTCGGCTGCGGGAGCGCTTGCTTCTGTGGCAAGAACCCGAGGTTCTGCGTAAAGCTGCTACTCCCTGGCAACCGCGTCGTTGTTTCCGGCAACCTTTTCGCCGGCGGCTCCTGGGAGTTCTGCCGGAAAATACTTGCCAGTGTTCAAATTCCTTCTCTTACCGGCCTGTGTTGATGGAGTGACTGTTGGTTGATTCAAATGGAGCACAAAAGTTCCTGGTTCCACAGGTAGCTTTTGGGCGGCACACTTTGACAGGTGATCAGCAATGCTGTTTTCCGCACGAGGGATATGCTCCGTTTGCAATCCGTCAAAGTGTTCTTCCAATTTCCTCACTTCTTCCACGTATGCTTCCATCAACGGGCTCTGGTAATCTTTATTTACTTGCTTCACAACAAGCTGTGAGTCGCCGCGGACAATCAATTTTTTGATTCCAAGGTCTACTGCGATCCTAAGACCGGCAAGGAGTCCTTCGTACTCGGCAATGTTGTTTGTAGCTTGCTCCCTGGGAAAGTGCATTTGGACCACATACTTGAGGTGCTCTTCGGTGGGTGCAACAAGCAGCACTCCGGCACCGGCGCCTTGCAGCGAGAAGGCACCATCAAAGTACATGATCCATTCTTTGGCTGTCTCTTTGCCGGGGAGAGCTATTTCTTGAACTTCTTCATCTTGCGTTGGCGTCCATTCTGCAATGAACTCCGCCAAGGCTCTGCTCTGGATGGTGGAAGTGCTTTCAAACTTAAGTGCAAAGCTTGACAATTCCAACGCCCACTCTACTATCCTGCCAGTTGCTTCCGGATTTCTCAGGATGCGTTGCAACGGAAAGCGAGTGACGACGGTGATCTCGTGTGCTTGGAAGTAGTGACGCAGCTTCCTCGAGGCCATAAGAAGGCCGAAAAGCAATTTCTGCACCCCCGAGTATCTTGACCTAGCCCCCTGCAGAAGGGAACTGATGAAATACACGGGTCGCTGCACCACCTTCTTCTTTGGCACTGTTTGTTGATTATCTTCATTTGCTTGCGCTGTTTCTGGCTTGTCAGCACCAGGCTTTCCCAGAGAAGATTCCGGTTTGTCGCTAGATGGGCTTGCCAGGGATGTTTCCTCGTCATCGACTTCCCTCTGCACCACTAATGCAGCACTAGCCACTTGATTTGGTGCCACTACGTATAGCAGCAACGGCTCTTGCGGTCTAGGCGCAACTAGCGTCGGCGCAGAGGAGAGGTATCTTTTGAAGTCCTGCAGCGCGGCCTCCGCTTCCGGAGTCCATTTCATCGGACCTGCCTTTTTCAAAATCTTGAAAAACGGCAGGGCGCGCTCGGCGGATCTTGAAATGAACCTACTCAAGGCAGCAACACAACCGGCAAGACGCCGCACATCTTTGACACTTTTTGGTGCTTGAATCTGCTCAATCGCTTTTATCTTGTCGGGGTTTGCTTCAATTCCTCGTTGAGATACAAAGAATCTGAGAAGCTTGCCGGATGGAACGCCAAACACACACTTCTCGGGATTGAGATTCAGATTGATTTTGCGCAAGTTTGCAAATGTCTCTTCCAAATCTTGAACGAGGGTAGATCTGTCCTTGGTCTTGACCACTATATCATCCATGTATGCTTCCATATTCCTGTGCAGCTAGGGCTCAAAACCAATCTGGACTGCCCTCGCAAATGTTGAACCAGCACTCTTTAATCCAAAAAGGCATATGCATGAAGCAGTATGTGCCACATGGAGTAATGAATGCGGTTTTCTCCTCGTCCTCCTTGGCCATGAATATCTGATGGTACCCGGAATATGCATCAAGGAAGGAGAGTAAATCACAGTCAGAAGTGGAGTCCACAATTTGATCGATGCGCGGCAAGGGAAAAGGATCCTTTGGACAAGCTTTGTTAATATCAGTGTAGTCAATACAAAGTCTCCACTTTCCATTTGCTTTGCGCACCACCACTGGATTTGCCAACCAAGTGGGATGTAGTACACCTCTAACCAAGCCTGCTGCTTCAAGTTTCTTGATTTCTTCGGCAATGAATTGTTGCCGCTCCAAAGCTTGCTTCCGGACTTTTTGCTTGATGGGCCGAGCATGGGGACAAACGGCAAGGTGGTGCTCAATTACCTCCCTGGGAACACTGAGGATGTCAGATGGTCGCCATGCGAACACATCGACATTCGCCCGCAGGAAGGCAACGAGTGCGCTTTCCTATTTGCTGTCAAGGGTGGCACTGATGGTGAAGGTACCGTCAGCACCATCCTCCCTCGCAGGCACCTTCTTGGTTGCCTGTGCAGTGGCTCTGGGCTTCTTACCGGCAGAGTGTTGGAAATATGCCCTAGAGGCAATAATAATTTAGTTATTATCATATTTCCTTGTTCATGATAATCGTTTATTATCCATGCTATAATTGTATTGATTGGAAACTCAAATACATGTGTGGGTACATAGACAACACTGTGTCCCTAGTATGCCTCTAGTTAACTAGCTCGTTGATCAAAAGATGGTGAAGGTTTCCTAGCCATGGACATGAGATGTCATTTGATAACGGGATCACATCATTAGGAGAATGATGTGATGGACAAGACCCAAACTATAAACGTAGCATATGATCGTGTCAGTTTATTGCTATTGTTTTCTGCATGTCAAGTATCTGTTCCTTTGACCATGAGATCATGCAACTCACTGACACCGGAGGAATACCTTGTGTGTATCAAACGTCGCAATGTAACTGGGTGACTATAAAGGTGCTCTACAGGTATCTCCGAGGGTGTCTGTTGGGTTGGCATGGATCAAGACTGGGATTTGTTACTCCGTGTGACGGAGAGGTATCTCAGGGCCCACTCGGTAATACAACATCACAATGAGCCTTGCAAGCAATGTGACTAAAGCGTTAGCCACGAGATCTTGTATTACGGAACGAGTAAAGAGACTTGCCGGTAACGAGATTGAACTAGGTATAGAGATACCGACGATCGAATCTCGGGCAAGTAACATACCGAAGAACAAAGGGAACAACATACGGGATTAACTGAATCCTTGACATAGAGGTTCAACCGATAAAGATCTTCGTAGAATATGTAGGAGCCAATATGGGCATCCAGGTCCCGCTATTGGTTATTGACCGTAGAGGTGTCTCGGTCATGTCTACATAGTTCTCGAACCCGCAGGGTCTACACACTTAACGTTTGGTGACGATATAAGTATAGTTGAGTTGTTATGTTGGTGACCGAAAGTTGTTCGGAGTCCCGGATGAGATCACGGACATGACGAGGAGTCTCGGAATGTCCGAGAGGTAAAGATTGATATATTGGACGATATGTTTGGGCCAAGAGGTGAGACCCACGGGGCGTTAGCAAAAGGCAGTTTTGCAGAGGGCAGGGTCCAGACGCCAGGAACCCTGGCGTCTGGCCCTGGGCCAGACGCCGAGGCCCATGGCGTCTGGGCCAGACGCCGGGAACCGTGGCGTTTGGTACTGGAATCCGAGAAGGACTCTTCCTTTTGTTCCAAACCGACTTTGAGGAGGCTCTTTCTCCAAGTTTCGACCCCAGGGCTCAACATATAAATAGAGGGGCAGGGCTAGCACCCGGAACACATCTAGATTTCCCCAAGCCGTGTGTGGCAGCCCTAACCCTCTAGTTCCTACGTCATAATCTCCGTAGCGCTTGGCGAAGCCCTGCAGAGATTGTTCCTCACCATCATCACCACGCCGTCGTGCTGCCGGAACTCATCTACTACTTCACCATCGCTCGCTGGATCGAGGAGGTGAAGGCGTCATCAAGCTGTACGTGTGTTGAACGCGGAGGTGCCGTCCGTTCGGCACTAGTTCGTGATCGGTTCGAGGGATGACTTGCGATTTGGATCGCGGAGACGTTCGACTACATCAACCGCGTTTCTTAACGCTTCCGCTTAGCGATCTACAAGGGTATGTAGATTCACTCTCCCTCTCGTAGATGCTCATCACCATGGATAGATCTTGTGTGTGCGTAGGAAAATTTTGTTTCCCATGCAACGTTCACCAACAGTGGCATCCGAGCTAGGTCTATGCGTAGATGAGATCTTGAGTAGAACACAAACGAGTTGTGGGCGTGGGTGTATACATATTGCTTGCCGTTACTAGTTGATACTTGATTCGGCGGTATTGTGAGATGAAGCGGCCCGGACCGACATTACGCGTACGCTTACGCGAGACAGGTTCCTTCAACTGACATGTAACTTCGTTGCATAAAGATGGCTAGCGGGTGTCTATCTCTCTCACTTTAGTTGAATCAATTTCAATGAAGAGGGTTCTTTTAGAAGATCAAAAAGCAATCACTACACCACGTTGTGGTTTTGCGTAGGTAAGAACGTTTCTTGCAAACCCGTAGCAGCCACGTAAAATTTGCAACAACAATTAGAGGACGTCTAACTTGTTTTTGCAGGGTATGTTGTGATGTGATATGGCCAATTACATGATGAGATATATGTGATGTATGAGATGATCATGTGTTGTATAGAATATCACGACTTGCATGTCGATGAGTACGGCAACTGGCAGGAGCCATAGAGTTGTCTTTAATTATTGTATGACCTGCGTGTCAATCATTAAGCGCTATGTAATGCTTTACTTTATCGCTAAACGTTAGCAATAGTCGTGGAAGCAACAGTCGGCGCGACAACCTCATGGCGACACGTTGATGGAGATCAAGATGATGGAGATCATGGTGTCATGCCGGTGACGATGGAGATCATGCCGGTGCTTTGGAGATGGAGATCAAAAGCACGAGTTCATGGCCATATCATGTCACTTATGATTTGCATGTGATGTTAATCCTTTTATGCATCTTATTTTGCTTAGGACGATGGTAGCATTATAAGGTGATCCCTCACTTAAATTTCAATATAAATTGTGTTCTCCCCAAGTGTGCACCGTTGCGAAAGTTCGTCGTTTCGAGACACGCCGTGATGATCGGGTGTGATAGACTCTACGTTCACATACAACAGGTGTAAGCCATGTTGCACGTGCGGAACACTCGGGTTAAACTTGACGAGCCTAGCATGTACAGACATGGCCTCGGAACACAAGAGACCGAAAGGTCGAACATGAGTCATATAGTAGATATGATCAACATGAAGATGTTCACCATTGAAACCACCTCAACTCACGTGATGATCGGACTTGAGTTGGTGGATTTGGATCATGTTACGCTCGAATGACCGGAGGGATGTCAATTTGAGTGGGAGTTTTAAGTAATATGATTAACTAAACTCATTATCATGAACATAGTCAAAATGTCTTTGCAAATTATGTTGTAGATTACTAGCTCGCGCTGTAGCTCCCCTGAATTTTTATATGTTCCTAGAGAAATAGATTTGAAGGATGATGGTAGCAACAATGCGGACTGGGTCCGTGATCTGAGGATTGTCCTCATTGCTGCACAGAAGGCTTATGTCCTTGATGCACCGCTCGGTGCACCACCCCCTCTAGCGTCGTCTGTAGATGTTGTGAACATCTGACAGGCACGTTCCGATGACTACTTAATAGTTCAGTGCGTCATGCATTACGGCCTAGAATTGAGGCTCCAAAACGTTTTGAACGTCACGGAACATATGAGATGTTCTAAGAGCTGAAATTGGGATCTCAGACTCGTGCCCATGTTGAGAGGTATGAGACCTCCAACAAGATTCTTTGCCTGCAAGATGATGGAGAATAGCTCAATCGTTGAGCATGTGCTCAGATTGTCTGGGTGCTACAATCGCTTGAATCGAGTGGGAGTTGATCTTCCAGATAAGATAGTGATTGATATAGTTCTCCAAGTCACTGTCACTAAGCTGCTAGAGCTTCGTGATGAACTATAAAAGGCCAGAGATGGAAATAATGATCCCTGAGCTGTTCGCAATGTTTGACACCGCGAAGGTAGAAATCAAGAAGGAGCATCAAGTGTTGATGGTTAGTGAAACCACTAGTTTCGAGAAGGGCAAGGGCAAGGAGGGAAACTTCATGGATGGCAAGTCAGTTGCTGCTCCAGTAAAGAAACCCAAGGTTGAACCCAAACCCGAGACTGAGTGCTTCTATTATGAGGAGAAAGGTTGCTGAAGTGGAACAACCCTAGATGCTTGGTAGATAAGAAGGTTGGCAACGTCGACAGAAGTATATTTGATATACGTGTTATTGATGTGTACCTTACTAGTACTCCTAGTAGCACCTGGGTATTAGATACCGGTTCGGTTGCTAAGTGTTGGTAACTCGAAATAAATGCTACGGAATAAACGGAGGCTAAGGGTGAGGTGACGATGAGTGTTGGAAGTGTTTCCAAGGTTGATGTGATCACCATCGCGCGCTCTCTCTACCTTTGGGATTAGTGATGAACCTAAATAAATGTTATTTGGTGTTTGCGTTAAGCATGAACGTGATTAGATCAAGTTTATTGCAATACGGTTATTCATTGCAGTTAGAGAATAATGGTTATTCTGTTTACATGAATAATACCTTCAATGGTCATGCACCCAATAAGAGTGGTTTATTGAATCTTGATCGTAGTGATACACATGTTCATAATATTGATGCCAAAAGATACAAAGTTAATAATGATAGTACCACATACTTGTGGCACTGCCGCTAAATGTCATATTGGTATAAAACGCATGAAGAAACTCCATGCTGATGGATCTTTGGACTCATTCGATTTCAAATCGGTTGAGAAATGCGGACCATGCCTCATGGGCAAGATGACTAAAACCCCGTTTTCCGGTATGATGGAACGGGCAATCGACTTATTGGAAATGATACATGTTGATGTGTTCGGTCCAATGAGTGTTGTAGCGGGCGGTGGATATCGTTATTTTCTTACCTTCACTGATGATTTGAGTAGATATAGGGTATATTTACTTAATGAAACACAAGTCTGAATCGTTTGAAAAGTTCAAGCAAATTCAGAGTGAAGTTTGAGATCATCGTGACAAGAAGATAAAATGTCTACGATATGATCGTGGAGGTAAATATCTGAGTTACGAGTTTGGTATACAACTTAAGACAATGTGGAAGTTGTTTCACAAGTAAACGCCACCTGGAACACCATAGTGTGATGGTGTGTCCGAACGTCGTAGTCGTGCTCTATTGGATATGGTGCGAACTATGATGTCTCTTATCGATTTACCACTATCGTTTTAGGGTTATGCATTAGAGACAACCACATTCACTTTAAAAGGGGCACCATAAGTCCGTTGAGATGACACCGTATGAATTTTGGTTTGGCGGAAACCTAAGCTGTCATTTTTTAATGTTTGGGGCTGCAACGCTTATGTGAAAAAGGGTTTTCACCTAATGAGCTCGAACCCAAAGCGGACAAATGCATCTTCATAGAATACCCTAACGTAACAGTTGGGTGAACCTTCTATCTCAGATCCAAGCACAAAGTGTTTGTTGCTAAAACGGATCCTTTCTCAAGAAATAGTTTCTTTCGAAAGATTGAGTGGGAGGAAGATAGAACTTGATGAGGTTGTTGAACCTTTGTTTCAACCAGAGAGTAGCGCAGCGCAGAAAGTTGTTTCTGTGGAGCCTATGATTAGTTGAAGAGGAAGTTAATGATGATGATCATGAAGCTTCGGATCAAGTTACTATCGAACCTCGTAAGTCGACAAGGACGCGTACTGCTCCTGAGTGGTACGGCAACCCTATCTTAGAGGTCATGTTGTTGAACAACGATGAACCTACGAGCTATGGAGAAGCGATGATGGGCCCGGATTCCGAGAAATGGTTAGAGGCCATGAAATCCGAGATGGGATCCATGTAAGAAAACAAAGTATGGGCTTTGGAAGTATTACCTGAAGGGCGTAAGGCCATTCAGAACAAATGGATTTTTTAAGAGGAAGACGGACGTGGACGGTAATGTCACCGTCTAAAAAGCTCGACTTGTGGCAAAGGGTTTATCACAAGTTCAAGGAGTTGACTACGATGAGACTTTCTCACCCGTAGCGATGCTAAAGTCTGTTGGAATTATGTTAGTAGTTGCTGCATTTTTCGATTTTGAAATCTGGCAGATGGATGTCAAAACATCGTTTCCTTAACGGTATCCGTGAGGAAAGGTTGTATGTGATACAGCTGGAAGGTTTTGTCAGTCCTAAGGATGCTAAAATGTATGCAAAACTCCAGCGATCCTTCTATGGACTGGAGCAAGCATCTCGGAGTTGGAATATACACTTTGATGAGGTGATCAAAGTTTTTGTGTCTATACAAAGTTTATGAGAAACTTGTATTTACAATAAAGTGAGTGGGAGCACTATAGATTTTCTGATAAGTATATGTGGTTGACATATTGTTCATCGGAAATGATGTAGAATTTCTGGAAAGCATAAAGGGTCATTTGAAAGGAGTTTTTCAAGGAAGACCTGGAATAAAGCTACTTAAATATTGGGCATCAAGATCTATAGAGATAGATCAAAGACGTCTGATAAGACTTTCAATGAGTACATACCTTGACAAGATTTTGAAAGAGTTCAAAATGGATCAGTCAAAGAAAGAATTCTTACCTGATTTGTAAGGTGTGGAGTTGAGTGAGACTCAAAGCTCGACCACGGAAGAAGAAAGAGAAAGGACGAAGGTCATCCCCTACGCCTTATTCATAGGCTCTATATAGTATGCCATGCTGTGTACCGCACCTGATGTGTGCCTTGCCATGATTCTGTCAAGGGGTACAAGAGTGATCCAGGAGTGGATCACTGGACAACGGTCAAGATTATCCTTAGTAACTAGAGGACTAAGGAAATATTTCTCAATTATGGAGGTGATGAAGAGTTTGTCGTAAAGGGTTACGTCGATGCAAGCTTTGACACCTATCCGGACGACTCTGAGTAGCAGTCAGGATACATATAGTGGAGCAGCCATTTGGAATAGCTCCAAGTGGAGTGTGGTAGCAGTGTCTACAGTATGACATAGAGATTTGCAAAGTACACACGGATCTGAATGTCGCAGACCCGTTGACTAAAGACCTCTCTCACATGCAAAGCATGATCGAACCCCAGAACTCATTGGGTGTTAGAACAATGTAAATCACATGGTGATGTGAACTAGATTATTGACTCTAGTGCAAGTGGGAGACTGTTGGAAATATGCCCTAGAGGCAATAATAATTTAGTTATTATCATATTTCCTTGTTCATGATAATCGTTTATTATCCATGCTATAATTGTATTGATTGGAAACTCAAATACATGTGTGGGTACATAGACAACACTGTGTCCCTAGTATGCCTCTAGTTAACTAGCTCGTTGATCAAAAGATGGTGAAGGTTTCCTAGCCATGGACATGAGATGTCATTTGATAACGGGATCACATCATTAGGAGAATGATGTGATGGACAAGACCCAAACTGTAAACGTAGCATATGATCGTGTCAGTTTATTGCTATTGTTTTCTGCATGTCAAGTATCTGTTCCTTTGACCATGAGATCATGCAACTCACTGACACCGGAGGAATACCTTGTGTGTATCAAACGTCGCAACGTAACTGGGTGACTATAAAGGTGCTCTACAGGTATCTCCGAGGGTGTCTGTTGGGTTGGCATGGATCAAGACTGGGATTTGTTACTCCGTGTGACGGAGAGGTATCTCAGGGCCCACTCGGTAATACAACATCACAATGAGCCTTGCAAGCAATGTGACTAAAGCGTTAGCCACGAGATCTTGTATTACGGAACGAGTAAAGAGACTTGCCGGTAACGAGATTGAACTAGGTATAGAGATACCGACGATCGAATCTCGGGCAAGTAACATACCGAAGAACAAAGGGAACAGCATACGGGATTAACTGAATCCTTGACATAGAGGTTCAACCGATAAAGATCTTCGTAGAATATGTAGGAGCCAATATGGGCATCCAGGTCCCGCTATTGGTTATTGACCGTAGAGGTGTCTCGGTCATGTCTACATAGTTCTCGAACCCGCAGGGTCTACACACTTAACGTTTGGTGACGATATAAGTATAGTTGAGTTGTTATGTTGGTGACCGAAAGTTGTTCGGAGTCCCGGATGAGATCACGGACATGACGAGGAGTCTCGGAATGTACGAGAGGTAAAGATCGATATATTGGACGATATGTTTGGGCCAAGAGGTGAGACCCACGGGGCGTTAGCAAAAGGCAGTTTTGCAGAGGGCAGGGTCCAGACGCCAGGAACCTTGGCGTCTGGCCCTGGGCCAGACGCCGAGGCCCATGGCGTCTGGGCCAGACGCCGGGAACCGTGGCGTTTGGTACTGGAATCCGAGAAGGACTCTTCCTTTTGTTCCAAACCGACTTTGAGGAGGCTCTTTCTCCAAGTTTCGACCCCAGGGCTCAACATATAAATAGAGGGGCAGGGCTAGCACCCGGAACACATCAAGATTTCCCCAAGCCGTGTGCGGCAGCCCTAACTCTCTAGTTCCTACGTCATAATCTCCGTAGCGCTTGGCAAAGCCCTGCAGAGATTGTTCCTCACCATCATCACCACGTCGTCGTGCTGCCGGAACTCATCTACTACTTCACCATCGCTCGCTGGATCGAGGAGGTGAAGGCGTCATCAAGCTGTACGTGTGTTGAACGCGGAGGTGCCGTCCGTTCGGCACTAGTTCGTGATCGGTTCGAGGGACGACTTGCGATTTGGATCGCGGAGACGTTCGACTACATCAACCGCGTTTCTTAACGCTTCCGCTTAGCGATCTACAAGGGTATGTAGATTCACTCTCCCTCTCGTAGATGCTCATCACCATGGATAGATTTTGTGTGTGCGTAGGAAAATTTTGTTTCCCATGCAACGTTCCCCAACACAGAGCACTCCGGCAAGTCTTCGACAGGTGCGCAGCACTCTGAAGAGGTGCGCTTCCCGGAATCCTTGCTAGAGGTTTTGCCGGACTTCTTGTTTTCTTTCTTCTTGGCGGGAGTGGGTTCCTTGGCGGCCTCCACTGCAACCGCGTCTCTGTACATCTTATCGACGCAAATGACTGCATCTTTCTTGTCGGAGTTGATGGAAATGACACCCATCGGCCCTGGCATCTTCAATGTGTTGTAGGCATAGTGAGATGCTGCCATGAATTTTGCCAAGGCTGGGCGGCCAAGAATTCCATTATACGGCAGGGGGATCTTGACAACGTCAAACACAATCTTCTCAGTCCTGTAGTTTAATTCCCCGCCAAACGTTACCGGCAATGTGATCTTTCCCTTGGGCTAGCTTCTTCCCGGGTTTACTCCTTGAAACGTGCCTGTCTTTTCAAGTTCTTCGTCGGGAATCTGCAGCCTCTTGATTACTTCTAGAGAAATCAAGTTTAGGCTGGCCCCACCGTCAACTAACATTTTCGTGACCTGGAGGTTGCGAATAGTTGGCGAGACCAACAACGACAAACACCCGACCGCGGTTGTGCGATCAGGGTGATCCTCGGCATCGAAAATGATAGGCGTGTGTGACCATTTGAGTGGTTTTTGAGTGCCCATTGCCGGTTCTGCCGCATTGACTTCACGTGGCCACTGTTTAAGTTGGCGGTGAGAGGAGTGCAAAGATGCTCCTCCGTCAACGCACATGGCTTCGGTTGCCTTCTGGAATTCTTGTTCACTGGACTCTCCGTTGTCCTCTTCCTCTTCACTTCCATCATCTCCTTCTTTCTTTTCGCGGCCTCTAGCAGGTTTCTCTTTCTGCTGTTTGGCCTTGCCACGACGGCCTCCTCGACCGCCACGGCCCTTTTTGCTGGATCCACCGGCACCACCTTGACCCTTCTCTTTGTCACGTTTTTTGTATTCAGCCTTTTGTTTCTCAAAAAGGTGCTCGACTTGTCGGCACTCTTGGAGATCATCACCCTTGGTGCGGTGAATCTTGCAGTATTGCCCATCAGACTTGCCGGCCTTCTCATTTGCCACCGCCTCCTGGCAAGCGGCGCATAAAGCTGCCTCCTTGCCGGAGTTTTCGGTCTTGGATTTCTTGGCGGACTCAGAGTTGCCGGAGCCCTCGACAGCCATAACAGTTTTGCCTTTGCGCTTTCTATTGCGCTTTCGGCCCTTCTTCCTCGGGGTGGCAGCATCGTCGTCCTCGGAATCCACCTCGGCACCAGCGTCTTCCCCGGGAAGCCTTCTCCCTTCCTCAGCGTGTGCGCACTTATCCGCCAACGTATAGAGCTCGTTGACGGTTTTGGGTAGCTTGACGTTCATCTTTTCCCGCATCCTCCGATTGCGCACATTCGTGTGAAAGGCGGCAATGACGGCTGCGGGGTGCACATCTGAAATGTTGCGGTGCACACGGCTGAACCTCTGGATGTACTTGCGCAAAGTTTCTCCATCTCTTTGCGGAATCACTTGTAGGTCGCTGGGCTGTCCAGGGGCCTTGTGGCCTCCGGTAAAGGCTCCAACAAACTCATTACAGAGATCTGCCCACGAAGAAATGGAGTTCTCCGGCAAGTTCATCAGCCAAGACCTCACGTTGGGCTTCAGCACCAACGGAAAGTAGTTGGCGAGGATTTTCTCATCTCTTCTTCCGGCAGCTTGCACGGCAATCGTATAGATGCCCAGAAATTCTGCCGGGTTCAGCTTGCCGTCGTACTTTTCTGGTACTTCTGGCTTGAAGGCCCGGACAGACGGCCATCGGACTTGCCGTAGATCACGGGTGAAGGCAGGACACCCAACCTCATAAGGTAGATATCCGCCAACCCCTGGCGCAGGCTCATCAACGATGGGCCGTTGCGCGCGTCGGATCCGCCAACATATACTTAAGCGATACTTTCTCCTTCACGAGGCCAAAAATTATATATATAATTCCGATCACGATGAACCAAATGCATAGGATAAAATTTCTGGTGAAATTCCAACTTCAACCGGTTCCAATCCCATGTTTCAGTATCATCACATAGCCTATACCATGTCAATGCCTTTCCCTCCAAAGATAAATGGAATACTTTCTTCTTAACTCCATCTCCGGATAGACCTGCAAGCTTAAACAATCCACAAATTTCATCCACATAGATTAAGTGCATATCAGGATGTACCGTTCAATCTCCTGCATAAGGATTAGCTAGCAGTTTCTCTACCATACCCGAAGGAATTTCATAATAAATATTTTTAGTAGGTTCAATAGGTTGAGGAGCAACTCTCAATGCTTCCGGTCGAGGTGAACATACCCCAAACAAGCCCCTCAAAGGATTACTTTCCATAGTGACAAGTGACAGTAAATTTCAGCATGTAATATAAATGTTTCCTTACAAAATTCCACTCACCAAAGGCGCTTCACTCCCCGGCAACGGCGCCAGAAAAGAGTCTTGATGACCCACAAGTATAGGGGACCAATCGTAGTCCTTTCGATAAGTAAGAGTGTCGAACCCAATGAGGAGCAGAAGGAAATGACAAGCGGTTTTCAGCAAGGTATTCTCTGCAAGTACTGAAAGTAGCAGTAATAGATAGTTTTGGTAGCAAGATAATTCATAACAAGTAACAAGTATAATAAAGTGCAGCAAGGTGGCCCAATCCTTTTTGTAGCAAAGGACAAGCTGGAACGAACTCGTATAATAAGCAAAGTGTTCTCGAGGACACATGGGAATTTCATCTAGTCACTTTCATCATGTTTGTTTGATTCGCGTTCTCTACTTTGATAATTTGATATGTGGGTCGACCGGTGCTTGGGTGTTGTTCTTACTTGAACAAGCCTCCCACTTATGATTACCCCCTCTCGCAAGCATCCGCAACTATGAAAGAAGAATTAAGATAACTCTAACCATAGCATGAAACATATGGATCCAAATCAGCCCCTTACGGAATAGCGCATAAACTACGGTTTAAGCTTCTGTCACTCTAGCAACCCATCATCTAATTACTACTCCACAATGCCTTCCCTTAGGCCCAAATATGGTGAAGTGTCATGTAGTCGACATTCACACGACACCACTAAAGGAAGCAACAACATACATATCATCAAAATATCGAACGAATACCAAATTCACATGATTACTTATGACAAGACTTCTCCCATGTCCTCAAGAACAAAAGTAACTACTCACAAATCATATTCATGTTCAAGATCAGAGGGGTATTGAATAACATTACGGATCTAAACATATAATCTTCCACCAAATAAACCAACTAGCATCAACAACAAGATGTAATCAACACTAAACAACCCACAGGTACCAATCTGAGGTTTTGAGACAAAGATTGAATACAAGAGAAGAACTAGGGTTTGAGATGAGATGGTGCTGGTGAAGATGTTGATGAAGATTGGTCCTCCCATAATGAGAGGATCGTTGGTGATGTCGATAGCTTCGATTTCCCCCTCCCGAAGGGAAGTATCCCCGGCGGAATCGCTCCGCCGGAGAGCAAAATACCTCCTGCCCAGGTTCCGCCTCGAGACGGCGGCACTTCATCCCGAAAGTCTTCTTCTGATTTTTTCTAGGGCAAATGGCTTCATATAGCAGAAGGAGGGGGCCAGAGGCCTGCCAGGGGCCCTACAAGCCAGGGAGGCGCGCCTAGGGGGTAGGGCGCGCCCCCCAGGCTTGTGGCTTCCTGGTGGGCCCCCTTCTGTTGATTCTTTCGCCAGTATTTTTTATATATTCCAAAATAATTCTCCATAAATTTTTAGGTCATTTGGAGCAGTGCAGAATAGCTGTCTCTGTTTCACCCCTTTCATGTCCAGAATTCCAGCTACCGGCATTCTCCCTCTTCGTGTGAATCTTGCAAAATAAGAGAGAAAAGGCATAAGAGTTGTACCATAAAGTGAAATAATGATCAAAAACATAATAATTATTAGTTGGAAATCATGATGCAAATTGGATGTATCACCCGTTGAGGTAACTTAGTGTTATACGAAGATTCTTCAGTTCCATGCCATTCGAAAACAGTTTGTTAATAAGACTTGATCAACCTTATTAATGAATTCTTTTTGAGGGGCATGTGGTCGATGAATTTAGTAAGCACAACTTTTTGTACCCACCTTTTGCTCTCTTTTATTTTTAGTAGAATAAAATAAAATGCCATGATTATCCTGTTTTCTGAATTATCCATGCAATAAAAAATGGCCCAAAAATAAAAGTTCTCAGAATGCCATGAAAATTCAGTATGATTTTTTCCAGAATATTTAAGAATTTTTGGCACTAAACACACCCCAGGGGGGTGCACCTGTGAGCCACAAGCCCACAGGGCGTGCCCACCCCCCCGGGCGCGCCCAACAGGCTTGTGGGTCCCATAGGGACCCACTCACTTATGCCAGCCACCCATCTCCTTCTTCTTCCTCCAAAAAAAATCAAACTTGCTTCCAAGCCCGTGTTATAGCTCATTTTGCTATGATTTTAGATCTCCTTGCTCGGAACTCCGTTTCCAAAACTATTTTGAGGAATTACTCCTTGGTATGTGACTCCTCCAATGTTCCAATTAGTTTTTGCTCTAGTGCTTTATACTTTGCAAAAAAATTCTGTTGTGGTGACCATGTTTATGAGCTTGCAAGTTGAATTTGTATGGTCCAAAGTAGTTTTGATGCATGATATAGCCTCTAGATACTTGTAGGAGTAGTTGCTATCAATTTTGTTAAGTTTCGTTCACTTTTATTTTGAATCACTAAAAATTTCAGAAATTTTCAGAAAAAGGAAATGCTCAAGTGGAGGTTGAGAGGTTCTTCGAGCCGGAACCCTAAGGAGGCTCCTAAGCCCAAGTATCATCTTCCTTGTGCGGCCGAGGTGCAGCCGTGCGAATGGCCATGCAACACGTTCTTGAGGGATGCTGGGATTTACGACGATTTCTATCATTTGGCGAACAATGCCGGCATTATCCCGTTCCTCGAAGATAAGTGTGACCAGTATCTTCTCCTCACTAATACTTTCATGCAAAGCTTTCATTTTCATGCTAGGAGAGATACACCCACAATGTCATTTAATTTATATGATGTTCCCCAAGAGATGACACTCGAAGATTTTTGCGAGGTATGTAAACTTCCCAATGAGGGCAGCCCACTAGAGCCACATCCTAGGGATGTCTCGGAGTTCATCCCTGAGGTTACCATGGGAGAGTCGAGGGGAGTTTCTGAGGCTAGGGTTGCTAGTTTACATTTCCCTGTTCTGCGCTATTATTCATTATTTGCTGGGAGGTGTTTGACTGGTCGATGGGAGAGTGGCACGCTCAGCTCACCTGACCTTGCTATTTTGCATCATGCTCTTTACGCTGATAGGACTTTCAGTTTGGGTGCTACGGTTGCCCGGCGGTTGCACACCAACCGTTCGAGGGGCGCTATTTATGGTGGTATTTATGCTTCCCATCTCGCTAAGCATTTCGAGATTCCCATTAGGCACGATGAGAGGGAAGAGAGGCTTTTACCCGTTATGCATCTTGATTATGACAGTATGGTTGGGCATGACTTTATTAACAGGGGCCGTAAACGATTTCAGTATAACTTGGTATTTAGTCAGGGTACATGTGAGATTATTACTTTGCCTGGGCCTACCTTGTTTGATATTAACAGGGGCAGATACATCATCATGCCTGAGGACATTTATGCTTATTGGGGCTTGGACCAGCCCCAAGCACCTGAGCCAGCACCTGAGCCAGAGCCGTACCAGGAGCCCATCTATCAGTGGGAGCCTCAGGAGGCCATTTACCAGTGGGATCCTCAGTAGCCTCAACACTATCCAGGAGGTGCTGATTTCGACCCATGGCCATAGACCAACTTAGGCCAAAAGCTTAAGCTTGGGGGAGTACGTATTTCTCACCGACATTACATTCATGTTCACACACTCATTCCAGTTGTCGGTGTTCATCCTTTTTCATTGTATATACATGCCAATTTTATTTTCGCTTTCTTCTTGTGTGTTTGAAAAACTTTCGAAAATCCATAAAAATTAGTTGTAGTTTCTTTCCTGTTTAGTTAATTCGTAGAAGTAAAAGAAAACCCAAAAAGATTTCTCGTTTCATCTTTTGCTTGTTGGGAGCTTTCCCGTGTAAATAGTTTTTCTTGTTTTTCGTTTTTCCTTCGTTAATTTGCTTTCTTTAGAAAAACTAAAAACTCCAAAAATATTTCAGTGTGTTTCTCTGAATTTCTTTTCTTTTTGTTAAGTCGTCGTAAGGAGAAAGACCACGATGAAAATGTTGAGTGGCTCTCATATGCTTGATTGTTGATCTAACAATGAGCCACTATTACTTTGTCTTCTCCTTTGAATTAATGTTTGCAGATTCCAGCTTAGTCCACGGCACACTTGCACCATTCTTATTATTATCACATCATTCGGTCGTGCAAGTGAAAGGCAATAATGACGATATTTGATGAAGTGATTGCGGTGAAGAAAAGCTGGTATGAACTCTTCTTGTTTTTGTCTTTGTAAATATGTTTAGCTCAGTATTCATGATTCGGCATTATTATGAGTAAACATATATGTGATGACAGTTAGAGATTATAGTTGCTCATGCCATGCTTAAATAGCTAGGAGTGGATAATGATTTATCTTGAGTGTCAACATGCATTAAAATGGTTGTGATGTAGTATGTTAGCATGGTATCCTCCTCTGAGTAATTCGAGTGGCTTGACTTGGCACATGTTCACACATGTAGTTGAATCAAAACCAACATAGCCTCCATGATATTTATGTTCAGGGTGTTGATATCCTACTCATGCTCGTGTTCAATGTTAATTATTCGCAATGCATGCCTATGACCGTTTTCGCTCTCTAGCTGGTAGCTTCTCAATCTATTTGCTAGCCTTCGCCTGTACTAAGCGGGAATACTGCTTGTGCATCCAAATCCTTAAACCAAAGTTATTCCAGATGAGTCCACTATATCTACCTATATGCGGTATTACTCTGCCATTCCAAGTAAATTTGCAAGTGCCGCCTCTAAATATTCAAACGAACATCTGTTTTGTGTGCCCGTACCGCTCATGGAGTGACAGGGGCAGTCAGTATCTTCCATGCTAAGCGGGTTACTCTCAGATGAGTGTTTATTCACTTGTCATTGCACGAGAGAGGATGGTAATCGGGATGCCTAGTCCTATGCTCAAAATCGAATTATATAATGCAAATAAACTCCCCCGAAAAGTTGTTGGTATGGAGGGCACCCGTGAATTCGGCTAGCCATGGCTTGTGTTAGTACGGCGGAGGGGGAGTAAACTTTACCTTTCCGCTTGGGAACCGCCTATAATGCGTTTAGCATGGAAGATATTGAAAACCCTCGGTCGTGACGTTGACATGAAAAGCATACCTCCCAAAATTATTTTCATCTCTAATTTAAGCTTCGAGCTCTGGCACCACAGCAAATCCATGCTTCCCTCTGCGAAGGGCCTATCCATTTACTTTTATGTTATTTTATTTTTATTGTTGAGTCATGATACGTCTCCAACGTATCTATAATTTATGAAGTATTCATGCCATGTTTCTTATAGTTTTGTATGATTTTGGTGCACTTTTATATGGATTTTATATGATTTTTATGGACTAACATATTGACCTAGTGCCCAGTGCCAGTTGCTGTTTTCTGCTTGTTTTTGGTTTTCCAGAAAATCCATATCAAACGAACTCCAAATGCAGCGAAACTTTTTGACGATTTTTTTTGGACAAAAAGAGACCCCCGAAGCTTCATGGAAGGACCAGAAGCCTTACGAGGTGCACACAAGCCACCACCGCGCGCATGGGGGGGGGGCAAGACCACTGTGGTACCTCATGGGCCCATCTTAGCCCATCTTCGCGTGATTCCAACGCCAAAAATTCTTATAAATACCAAAAAATCCAGAAATAACCCTAGAACTTTGACTACGCCGCTGCAAGCCTCTGTACCCAAGAGATCCCATCTGGAGCTCCGTTCCGGCACCCTGCCGGAGGGGGGGATCATCACCGGAGCCCATCTTCATCATCCCGGCAGTCTCCATGACGAGGAGGGAGTAGTTCACCCTCGGGGCTGAGGGTATGTACTAGTAACTATGCGTTTAATCTCTCTCTCTCTCTCATGTTCTTGATTTGGCACGATCTTGATGTACCGCGAGCTTTGTTAATATAGTTGGATCATATGGTGTTTCTTCCTCTCTATCTTGTTGTGATGAATTGAGTTTTTACCTTTGAGGTTTCACTATTATCGGACTGAATACTTTGTTGGATTTGAGAACACTTGATGTATGTCTTGCATATGAATACCCATGGTGACAATGGGGTATTATATTGATTCACTTTATATATGTTTTGGCACTCAACTCGCGGATTCCCGAGGTGACATTGGGGTAATCTATGCATAGGGGTTGATGCACGTTTTCGTCCTACTTTCTCCGGTAGAAATCTTGGGGCACTCTTTGAAGTTCTTTGTGTTGGATTGAATATTATGAATCTGAAGTTGTTTGATGCATATCGTATAATCAACTCATGGATACTTGTGGTGACATTGGAGTATCTAGGTGACATTAGAGTTGGTTGATGTGTATCATATGGTGTTATTTTAGTAAGAACTCTAGGGCTGTTTGTGACACTTATAGGGATGGCTCAATAGATTGATCGGAAAGGATAACTTTGAGGTTTTCGTACCCTACAACAATTTATATCTTATGTTCTTCGCTAATAGGAACTTTGGAGTGATTCTTTGTCGCAGGTTGAGGGATTGTTATATGATCCAATTATGTTAGCATTGTTGAGAGATTGCACTAGTGAAAGTATGAACCCTAGGCCTTGTTTCTAAGCATTGCAATACCGTTTGTGCTCCATTTTATCACTTTCTACCTTGTTGTTTTTATATTTTCAGATTACAAAAACATATATCTACTATCCATACTACACTTGTATCACCATCTCTTCGCCGAACTAGTGCACCTATACAATTTACCATTGTATTGGGTGTGTTGGGGACACAAGAGATTTCTTGTTTTTGATTGCAGGGTTGTTTGATAGAGACCATCTTCATCCTACGCCTCCCACAGATTGATAAACCTTAGGTCATCCACCTGAGGGAAAATTGCTACTGTCCTACAAAACTCTGCGCTTGGAGGCCCAACATGAGTCTACAAGAATAAGTTGTGTACTAGACATCAAGCTCTTTTCTGGCGCCGTTGCCGGGGAGGTGAGTGCTTGAAGGTATATCTTTAGATCTTGCAATTGAATCTTTTAGTTTCTTGTTTATCACTCGTTTGGCTTACAAAATAAAAATAAAAAATGGAATTGAGGTTGCCTCATATTATTCATCTTTATAATGTCTTTCTTGAAAATGATGGAGCGGAAAATTGTGCTCAATTGATAGAAGAAGAATTCAATAAAATGTTTGGCATAAAATCTTTGAATGATGAGCATGATTGCAATGTTGCTAGTATGAATTCCTTGAATATCCATGATGCTAATGATGTGCAAAGCCATAAGCTTGGGGATGCTATATTTGATGAATATGATATTTTTAGTCCCCCAAGTTTTGATGAGGAAATTTATTATGATGATGACATGCCTTCTATCTATGATGATTATTGTGATGACATGTATGCTATAAAGAATAATGATAACTATAAAACTTGTCATCATGATTTTAATTTTCAATTGGATTATGCTAATCAAGTATCTCATGATAGTTACTTTGTTGAGTTTGCTCCCACTACTATTGTTGAGAATAAATTTGCTTATGTGGAGAGTAATAAAATTTCTATGCTTGTAGATCATGAAAAGATTGATTTATGTGATAGTTATATTGTTGAATTCATTCATGAGGCTATTTAAAATTATTATGAGAGAGGAACATTTGCTTTTACATATCTCAATAATATCAAGTTTCCTCTCTATGTGTTGAAAGTTTTGAAGTCATGCTTGTTTTGCCTTCCTATGCTAGTTGATTCTTGCTCCCATAAATTGTTTGCTCACAAAATCCCTATGCATAGGAAGTGGGTTAGGCTTAAATGTGCTTGTCATATGTTTCATGATGCTCCCGTTATGTTTCAATTCTTTACTTGTATGTGAGCATCATTGAAATCATCATGCCTAGCTAAAAGGCATTAAAGAAAAGCGCTTGTTGGGAGACAACCCAATACTTATACCTTCTGTTTTTGTGTGTTCACATGATTATGCTACTGTGGTAATCATGTTTTATATGTTTTCTTTCAATAATGTGCCAAGTAAAGCCTTTGGGATAGTGTGGATACTTGTTGATTTGATTATGTGCAAAAACAGAAATTTTTGCGTCCAGTGCTGGAATTTCTATTCTGTATTGGAGCATGAGAAAATTCTGAAATTTTTACACAGTATTGGGATACAAATTTTTTACGTTTTCCTATTTTTTCAAAAAAATTGGAGGTACAGAATTATGGTTTTTAAATCGCTCACTACATGCTGTTCTGTTTTTGACAGATTCTGTTTTCGATGCATAGTTTGCTTGTTTTAGTGTTTCCATAGCTTATATTGAGTAATATAAATTGTGTAAATGATAGAATACAGTAGGAATTATGTGAGAACAATTATTAATCTTGTCTTGACAGTACCTAAGTGGATGATTTATTTTTATCATACTAACCTATCTCACAAGTTCCGTTAAGTTTTGTGTGATTGAAGTTTTCAAGTTTTGGGTGAGATATCGATATGAGGAGAATAAGGAGTGGCAAGACCCTAAGATTGGGGATGCCCAAGGCACCCCAAGGTAATATTCAAGGAAGACTCAAGCGTCTAAGCCCGGGGATGCCCCGGAAGGCATCCCCTCTTTCGTCTTCAACATTATCGGTAACCTTACTTGGAGCTATATTTTTATTCGTCACATAATATGAGTTTTACTTGGAGCACCATTTTATTTTGTTGAGATTTTCTTGCTGTTATAAATAATCATGTTTTGAGTCTTTTAGTTCAATAAAATGCCAATTATAGCCTTCACCATGCTCAGTTTGCAAGTTTATGTGTTACTGTTTGAAAACAGAAAGTTTTCTGTTATGTCCAGAATATTCCTGAATAGTCAGAACATGATAAAAATCTGAAATTTTTACACAGTAAGCATGCATGAGTTCTCTATCACGTGGTAATTTTTCAGAATTTTTGGAGTTAGGGAAGTATGAATTTTTATTCACCCTTTACAGACTATTCTGTTTTGGCAGATTTCGGTTATAGTTGCATTGTTTGCATATGTTGCTTGTTTAATGTTTCTATTTGTGGATATGAGTATTAAATATGCAGAGGCATTTAGTATGCAATGTTTAATTATAATTTTAGTGATTTTCTACAGTAGAGAATGTTAAGGTTTTGAGTTGATTTATACTAACTTATCTCACGAGTTGTTGTTGAGTTTTGTGTGGATGAAGTTTTTAAAGATATAGGAGAAGCCATGATATGAGACGAATTAAGGAGACACAAGAGCTCAAGCTTGGGGATGCCCAAGGCACCCCAAGTTAACATTCCAAGAAGTCTCAAGCAACTAAGCTTGGGGATGCCCCGTTAGGCATCCCACCTTTCTTCATCAACACCTATCGGTTAGCCTAAGTTTTTACTTGTTCACATGATGTGTGCTATTCTTGGGGTGTCCTTTTATTTTCGTTTTGTTTGTTGTTTGAATAAAATTATCAAGATCTGAAATCTTAAATGAGAGAGAGTCCTCACATAGCTACCTATTTACTTAACTACTCATTTGATCTTCACTTATATCTTTTTGGAGTAGTTTGTCATTTACTCTTGTGCTTCACTTATATCTTCTGAGCTAGGCAGTTGCTCTAGTACTTCACTTATATCTTTTTGAGCACGGTGGTGATTATATTTTGAAGAAATACACACACTCTCATGCTTCACTTATATTATTTTTAGAGTTGACAATAGTAATGGTAATTTGCACAAGATATGAATTTGGTCCCAAAGTGATGAATATTCAAGAGGGATATAATAAAAACTTTCATATAGATCATTGGGTATGATAAGTTTGTTTCCTTGCAATAGTTTTGCGATATGGAGATGATAATATGTGAGTCATGTTAGTGAGTAATTATGGTTTAGTAAGAATATTGGTGATAAGGTTTGTGATTCCCTATGCATGCACATAAAGTCAATAGTTATGCAACGAAATTATATCCTACTTATGGTGCATTATTCTGTGTTAGTTATGTTCAATGCATGTTTATGACCATTTTCGCCTTTTCGTTGGTTGCTTCTCAATCTATTTGCTAGCCTTCATTTGTACTAAGCGGGAATACTGCTTGTGCATCCAGTTCCTTAAACCCAAAGTTATGCCAAATGAGTCCACCATACCTACCTATATGCGGTATTTCCATGCCGTTCCAAGTAAATTTGCATGTGCCAAATCTATTTTTTCAAAATAATTTTTCCGTTTTGTGTGCCCGTACCGCTCATGAGGCGGCAGGGGGTGGCCAATATTTTCCATGCTAGGTGTGTTATTCTCACGATGAGTGTTTATTCACGTGTCATTGTACGAGAGAGTGGCAGGTATTAGGGATGCCCAGTCCCAAAATGCAAAGAAAAGTTTAATATGATGATAATAATAAATTTCTTGGAAAGTGTTGGTATGGAGGGCACCCGTGGATACGGCTAGCCATAGATTGTGAAAGAATGGTGGAAAGGAAATAAACTTTATTTTCTGTTTGGGAACCACCTATAATGTGTCTAGCATGGAAGATATTGGGAATTCTCGGTCGTTTTCGTTGACAGGAAAAGCATGCCTCTCAAAATAATTTTATCTCTATATTTTAAACCTTGAGCTCTGGCACATCTGCAAATCTCTGCTTCCCTCTGCGAAGGGCCTATCTACTTTACTTTTATGCAATTTTTATTTTTATTTTGAGTCTCCATCTTCTCTTATAAAGCACCAATTGGAGAGCACTATTGTCATACTTGTGCATTGGATGTAGCTAATATTGAGTGTGTTTCATGAACGGATCAATGATTGAGCATAATGGGCTAGGGATAACTTTCTTTAGCGTTGATATTTTAAAAGACATGGTTGCTTGTTAGTTGACTTGAGTATTTATGTCTTCATGTCTAATTATAGACTATTGCTTTGAATCATTCAAGTCCAAATGTCCATGCAATAAAATAAAAGATTATATGATGATTATGATAGGTAGCATTCCACATCAAAATTTCTGTTTTTAATTGCTACTTTATCATGATGAGTTTTATGAGAAAAAATTGTTGTTATGATGCTAGAAAAAGTGATTGGAATTATCATTGATCAAACTTATGCACTATGCTAGCATTCACACTTCATAAATTATTTCTTTTATCATTTACCTACTCGAGGACGAGCGGGAATTAAGCTTGGGGATGCTGATACGTCTCCAACGTATCTATAATTTATGAAGTATTCATGCCATGTATATTATAGTTTTGTATGATTTTGGTGCACTTTTATATGGATTTTATATGATTTTTATGGACTAACATATTGACCTAGTGCCCAGTGCCAGTTGTTGTTTTCTGCTTGTTTTTGGTTTTCCAGAAAATCCATATCAAACGAAGTCCAAATGCAGTGAAACTTTTTGACGATTTTTTTTGGACCAAAAGAGACCCCCCAAGCTTCGTGGAAGGACTAGAAGCCTTACGAGGTGCACACAAGCCACCACTGCGTGCTTGGGGGGGGTGGGGTAAGAGCGCCGTGGTACCTCGTGGGCCCATCTTAGCCCATCTTCGCGTGATTCCAACGCCAAAAATTCTTATAAATACCAAAACCCCCAGAAATAACCCTAGAACTTTGACTACGCCACCGCCAGCCTCTTTACCCAAGAGATCCCATCTGGAGCTCTGTTCCGGCACCCTACCGGAGGGGGGGATCATCACCGGTGGCCATCTTCATCATCCCGGTGGTCTCCATGACGAGGAGGGAGTAGTTCACCCTCGAGGCTGAGGGTATGTACTAGTAGCTATGTGTTTAATCTATCTCTCTCTCTCTCTCTCGTGTTCTTGATTTGGCACGATCTTGATGTACCGCGAGCTTTGTTAATATAGTTGGATCATATGGTGTTTCTCCCTCTCTATCTTGTTGTGATGAATTGAGTTTTTACCTTTGAGGTTTCACTATTATCGGATTGAATACTTTGTTGGATTTGCGAACACTTGATGTATGTCTTGCAAATGAATACCCGTGGTGACAATGGGGTATTATATTGATTCACTTGATATATGTTTTGGCACTCAACTCGCGGATTCCCGAGGTGACATTGGGGTAATCTATGCATAGGGGTTGATGCATGTTTTCGTCCTACTTTCTCAGGTAGAAATCTTGGGGCACTCTTTGAAGTTCTTTGTGTTGGATTGAATATTATGAATCTGAAGTTGTTTGATGCATATCGTATAATCAACTCACGGATACTTGTGGTGACATTGGAGTATCTAGGTGACATTAGAGTTGGTTGATGTGTATCATATGGTGTTATTTTAGTACGAACTCTAGGGCTGTTTGTGACACTTATAGGGATGGCTCGATAGATTGATCGGAAAAGATAACTTTGAGGTGGTTTCGTACCCTACAACAATTTCTATCTTATGTTCTCCGCTAATAGGAACTTTGGAGTGATTCTTTGTCTCACGTTGAGGGATTGTTATATGATCCAATTATGTTAGCATTGTTAAGAGATTGCACTAGTGAAAGTATGAACCCTAGGCCTTGTTTCTAAGCATTGCAATACCATTTGTGCTCCATTTTATCACTTGCTACCTTGCTGTTTTTATATTTTCAGATTACAAAAACCTATATCTACTATCCATACTACACTTGTATCACCATCTCTTCGCCGAACTAGTGCACCTATACAATTTACCATTGTATTGGGTGTGTTGGGGACACAAGAGATTTCTTGTATTTGATTGCAGGGTTGTTTGAGAGATACCATCTTCATCCTACGACTCCCACGGATTGATAAACCTTAGGTCATCCACTTGAGGGAAAATTGCTACTGTCCTACAAAACTCTGCGCTTGGAGGCCCAACATGAGTCTACAAGAATAAGTTGTGTAGTAGACATCAAGTCATCACCCTCTCATTTAAGCACCAGTTGGAGAGCACTATTGTCATTTTTATGCATTGAGTATAGTTAATGTTGGGTGTGACCATGACTGGATATCCTCTACCCTGAATTACAATGTTTAGTTGTTGCTTGAATCTCAGAGGTGCTCTGCATTTATGTTTTGCGGTCTCAGAAAGGGCTAGCGAGATACCATGTTATCATATTATATCATGATTGTTTTGACAAAGTGTTGGCATCCGAGATATCTTATTATTACTAGCTAGTTGGTTATGTTATTGCCATAAGTAAATGTGAGACCTAAGTGTTATCATCAATATGGTTAGTTCATAATCTTTGCTGAAAACTTGGATGCTAGTTAAGTATATATACAGACAACGAGAACAAAAGAGTTTGTAAAAGTATTTCTTTATCACTTTCAGTTTGTCAACTAAATTGCTTGAGGACAAGCAATGAGTTAAGCTTGGGGGAGTTGATACGTCCCAAACGTATCTACTTTTCCAAACACTTTTGCTCTGGTTTTGGACTCTAATTTGCATGATTTGAATGGAACTAACCCGGACTGACGTTGTTTTCAACAGAATTGCCATGGTGTTATTTTTGTGCAGAAATAAAAGTTCTCGGATGGACTGGAAAATTTACGGAGAATTATTTCAGAATATATAAAAAATACTAGCGCAAAGATCTACCAGAGGGGGGCCCACCAGGCACCACAAGCCTGGGGGCGCGCCCACCCCCCCCCCCCCAAGGCGCGCCTAGCAGGCTTGTGGGCCCCTGGCAGCTCCGTTTGCCCTAACTCCAACGCTATAAGTACCTATTCATGGAGAAAAAATGAGAAAGAAAGAATCATCATGTTTTACGATACGGAGTCGCCGCCACCTCATGTTCTTCATCGGGAGGGCTGATCTGGAGTCCGTTCGGGGCTCGGAGAGGGGGATTCGACGCTGTCGTCATCATCAACCATCCTCCATCACCAATTTCATGATGCTCACCGCCGTGTGTGAATAATTTCTTCGTAGGCTTGCTGGACGGAGATGGGTTGGATGAGATTTATCATGTAATCGAGTCAATTTGATAGGGCCTTGATCCCTAGTATCTGATACGTCTCCGTCATTTCTACTTTTCCAAACACTTTTGCTCCGTTGTATCTGATACTAGGGCTTTGATCCCTAGTATCCACTATGTTCTGAGATTGATGTTGCTATGACTTTGCTATGCTTAATGCTTGTCACTAGGGCCCAAGTGCCATGATTTCAGATCTGAACCCTTCATGTTTTCATGAATATATTTGTGTTCTTGATCCTATCTTGCAAGTTATATGCACCTATTACGTGTCATGATCCGCATACCCCAAGGTGACAATAATTGGGATTCTTTCTGGTGATTGCCGTAGTTTGAGGAGTTCATGTATTCACTAAGTGCTAATGCTTTGTTCCAGTTCTCTATTAAAAGGAGGCATTAATATCCCTTAGTTTCCTTAAGGACCCCGCTGCCACGGGAGGGTAGGACAAAAGATGTCATGCAAGTTCTTATTATAAGCACGTATGACTATATATGGAATACATGCCTACATTACATTGATGAATTGGAGCTATTGTGTATCGCCCTAGGTTGTGACTGTTATATGATGAATATCATCCAACATAATTATCATCACCCATCCAATGCCTACGACTTTCTCATATTGGTTTCTGCTAAGTTACTTTGTTGCTACTGCTTTACACTTGCTACAAAACTGCTACTGTTATTGTTACCGTTAGTAGTGTTACTGTTGCTACTACTATCAAAACTATCATATTACTGTGCTACTAAATACTTTGATGCAGATATTTTATCTCCAGGTGTGGTTGAATTGACAACTCAACTGCTAATACTTGCAAATATTCTTTGGCTCCCCTTGTGTCGAATCAATAAATCTGGATGAAATACTACCCGCGAAAACTGTTGCGATCCCCTGTACTTGTGGGTTATCAAGACCTTTTTCTGGCGCCATTGCTGGGGAGCATAGCTCTATTTATTGAGTCACTTGGGATTTATATCTATTGATCACTATGAAGAATATGAAAGACGCTAAGACCAAGATCGTTCCCTCTAAGACGAGGGGAGGTAAGGAACTGCCATCTAGCTCCGCACTTGATTCACCTTCTGTTTTGAGTAGACTTGCGACACCACCACCAGTTATGCATTCTGATATGTCGCAAGTTATTGATGATACTACTTCTGCTATAAATGATACTTATGATGATGCTAGTACTATGCTTGATAATACTGTGCCACTTGGTGAATTTCTTGATGAACAACTTGCTAAAGCTAAAGAAATTGAGAATGCTAAAAATGTTGAAACTCTTGAAAACTATGATTCACCTATTATGCCTAGCTCTCCTACTAGAGTTGAATCGCCTGATGAACATATATTTGATAGGGAGACGGCTAGAGCCATTCTTGCTTGTAATGATAGAGATGAGGTTATAAAATTGCTTGCTGAAATGAAAGAAAATTCTATGAGGGAGAGAATGAAATATGATCCTAAGTTTGCCACCTCTCCCATATTCGTTACTGATAAGGATTATGAATTCTCTGTAGATCCTGAGTTAATTACTTTGGTTGAATCTGATCCTTTTCATGGTTATGAAACTGAAACTATTGTGGCACACCTTACTAAGTTGAATGATATTGCCACCCTATTTGCTCATGAGGAAAAAATTCGCTATTACTATATTCTTAAGTTGTTTCCTTTCTCATTAAAGGGTGATGCTAAGAAATGGTTTAATACCCTTGCTCCTGGTTGTGTGCGTAGTCCCCATGATATGATATATAACTTCTCTAAAAAATATTTTCCTGCTCATAAGAAACAAGCTGGTTTACAGGAAATATTTAACTTTGTGCAAATTGAAGAAGAGAATCTCCCTCAAGCTTGGGGCAGGCTTCTCCAATTACTTGATGCTTTGCCTGATCATCCTCTTAAGAAGAATGAAATACTTGATATCTTTTATAATGGACTAACCGATGCTTCTAGGGACTACCTAGATAGTTGTGCTGGTTGTGTTTTTAGGGAACAAACTGTTGGGCGGGCTGAAGAACTATTGAATAATATATTGAAGAATGATAATGAGTGGAAACTTCCTGAACCACCACCTAAGACAACTCCGAAGAAGAGAGGTATCCTATTCCTCAGTCCAGAAGATATGCAAGAAGCTAAGAAATCTATGAAGGAAAAAGGTATTAAAGCTGAAGATGTTAAGAATTTACCACCTATTAAAGAAATACATGGGCTCGACATCCCGACACAGGTAGTGGAGGTAAATTATCTCACTAGATTTGATGAAGGTGATATTCTGTATAATAAATTAGCTAGTCAATGCCTGTATGAATTTGATAATTACATCATTAAACAGGAACACTTGAATATGTATGTTAGCAATCAACTAAAATGGAATGCCATCATGATTGAAAGCTTGAGTGATTTGATGTTTAGAACTGCTAATGATGTTAAATGCTTGAGTAAACATGCTTCTATGGTTCAGACTCAGCTAGAACAAATTGCTAAGTCACAAAATGATTTGCTTGACGAGATGAATAATAAAAAGAATGATCATGCTGTTAGAGTTGTTACTAGAGGAGGTAGAATGACTCAGGAACCCTTGTATCCTGAAGGTCATCCTAAAAGAATTGAACAAGATTCTCAAAGAAATAATACTGATGTACCTAGTCCATCTAAGAAAAAAAAGAAAAAGAAAAATGATAGGACTTTGCATGCTTCTAGTGAACCTGAGGGGGAAAAGCCTCCGGAGAATCATAATGATGTTTCTATTTCTGACACAATCTGGTAATGAACATGCACCTAATGATAATGATAATGATAATGAAAATGATGCTGTTCATGTTGATGCTCAACCAGATAATGATGTAGGAGTAGAACCTGCTGTTGATCTTGATAACCCACCTCCTAAGAATAAAAGATATGATAAAAGAGACTTTGTTGCTAGAAAACATGGAAAGGAAAGAGAACCATGGGTTCAAAAACCTATGCCTTTTCCTACTAAACCATCTAAAAATAAGGATGATGAAAACTTTGAGCGCTTTGTTGAAATGCTTAGACCTGTCTTTTTGCGCACTCGCTTGGTTGATATGTTGAAAATGTCTCCTTATGCTAAATACATGAAAGATATTGTCACTAATAAAAGAAAGATACCTGAAGCTAAAATTTCCACCATGCTTGCAAATTATTCTTTTAAGGGTGGAGTACCTAAAAAGTTAGGATATCCGGGAATACCTACTATACCATGCTCCATTAAAAGAAGTTATGTTAAAACTGCCTTATGTGATTTGGGAGCCGGTGTTAGTGTCATGCCTTTCTCTTTATATAGGAGACTTGATTTGAATAAACTCACACCTACTAAAATATCTTTTCAAATGGCTGATAAATCTACTGCTATACCTATTGGAATTTGCGAGGATGTGCCTGTTGTTATTGCAAATGTTACTTTTTTAACGGACTTTGTTATACTTGATATGCCCGAGGACGACCATATGTCAATTATCCTTGGAAGACCCTTTTTGAATACTGCAGGGGTTGTTATTGACTACAACAAAAGCAAGGTCACTTTTCATGTCAATGGTAATGAGCATTCAGTTTATTTCCCGAAGAAACAAACTTCAGGGAATGGTATCAACTGTATTGAAAAGGTTTCGACAATCACTATCGGGGATTTCAAATTTCCTCTTCCTACTGTCAAAAAGAAATATGAATTTATTATTGTTGGGGAGATGCATATCCCCGTTGAGGTAACTTAGTGTTATACGAAAATTCTTCGGTTTCATGTCACTCGAAAATAGTTTGTTAATATGACTTGATCAACCTTATTAATGGATTCTTTCTGAAGGGCATGTGGTTGATGAATTTAGTAAGCACAACTTTCTGTACCTACCTTTTTCTCTCTGTTAATTATAGTTTAATAAAATAAAATGCCATGATTATCCTGTTTTCTGAATTATCCGTGCAATAAAAAATGGCCCAAAAATAAAAGTGCTCAGAATGCAATACAATTTTGACATGATTTTTTCTGGAATATATAAGAATTTTTGGTACTGAGAACAACCCAGGGGGGTGCACCTGTTGCCCACAAGGCAGCAGGGCGTGGCCACCCCCCCAGGGCGTGCCAAGGTGCCTTGTGGGTCCCATAGGGACCCACTCACTTATCCATTCAGCCCACTTCATCTCCTACCTCCAGAAAAAAAATCTTTGTAGCTCTCACTCTCGTGTTCTTGCTCCCAAACTTCAGATTTTCGATCTCTTTGCTCGGAGCTCCGTTTCCGAAACTGTTTTGAGGGATTGCTCCTTGGTATGTGACTCTCCCATTGCTCCAATTAGTTTTTGCTTTAGTGGATTATATTTTGCGTAAATTGCTGCTATTGGTGCTACTAAAAATGAGCTTGCATGTTAAATTCCGAGAGTTCTAAGTAGTTTAAATGCTTGATATAGCCTCTAGGCACTTGTACGAGTAGTTGCTATCAATCTTCTGAAGTTTTGTTGACATATTTTTGTGGTCCAAAAATTTTCAGAAATTTGTTCGTAAGAACATGAACATATTCAGAAGGAGTTCCTCAAGGAGGAGGTCCGCCGAGGCATCATCGAGTGAAAGCCCAGCACGCCAATCATATGTTGAACCAAGGGCAAGTTCGGTGCGAGGTGCTGAAGCAAAATCGTGTCGATGGCCGTGCACTGAGTTCATGCTAGGTGTGGGCATTAAGGAAGAATTTGACCAGTACATTCACAACACCGAGCTCTCTTCCTTCATCACAGATAAGCCACCGTAGCACTACAACCTCACTCATTCATTCACCCAAAACTTTGAATATCATCCGCCCACTTCTAGAGTTTTATTTCATCTCTATGATAGATCTTATGCTATGTCTCTAGAAGAGTTTTGTGATGCATGCAAAATTCCATTTTGGGGTTCACTTAGCGAACCGCGACAATCTGATTATGAACTATTTCTCAATAGTCTTTGCAATGGTGAGAATAGGGGAGTTACGCAGGCTAGGATAAAGAGCATTCACTTTCCCGCTATTCGTTACTTTGCACTCTTTAATGGTAAATGCATTGTTGGTAAACAAGACTGTAGTGCACTTTGTGCCCCTGACCTGAGCCTTATTCACGCTGCTTTAACGGGTAGCAGACATTATAATCTTGGGGCCATTGTTGCACGCAGGTTACACCGCAACTCGGGTAATGGTGATTTATATGGAGGAATTTATGCCTCACGGGTAGCTGCAAGGCTAGGGGTCTCGCCCAGGCCTAATGATCCTCTTTTACCTAATAAATATTTGAATTTTGAGGCAATGCAGAACCATGAGTTCATTAAGCGCAACACTCGCAGTTATGATTATAACTTGATATTCGATAAATATCGTTCTGTGTTTGTCGTTTTGCCTGCTCCTGTCCTCTTTGATTTTCAGAACAAACAGAGATACTTTCTTCATGAGAGCGAGGTGCACGAGTACAATGCGGTAGTTGAGTCTGCCCGTCTGGCTGAGGAGGCGGCTCAGAATGCCTCAATCAGCTACCACTTCGATTATTATCTGGGACAGCCATGACAGTAGACCAAGCTAGGCCAAAAGCTTAAGCTTGGGGGAGTACGTATCTCTCACCGACATTACATTCATGTTCACACATTCATTTCAGTTGTCGGTGTTCATACTTTTTCATTGTATATCCATGTTAATTTTATTCTCGCTTTCTTATTGTGTGTTTGAAAAACTTCAAAAACCCAAAAATATTTCTTGCCTCTTTTCAGTTTTTCTTTCTTGTTTGTTAGTTCGTAGTATTAAAAAGAAAACCCAAAAAGATTTCTCGTTTTTTCTTTTGCTTGTTGGGAGTTCTCCCGTGTAAATAGTTTTCTTGCTTTTTGTTTTTCTTCCTTAATTTGCTTTCTTTAGAAAAACTAAAAACTCAAAAAATATTTCAGTGTGTTTCTCTAAATTCCTTTTCTTTTCGTTGAGTTGTCATAGGGAGAAGACCACGATGAAAATGATGAGTGGTTCTCATATGCTTTATTGTTGATCTAACAAAGAGCCAGTATTACCTTGTCTTCTCCCTTGAATAAAATGTTTGCAGATCCCAGCTTAGTCCACGGCGCTCTTGCACTATTTTACTTTCTCATCATTCGGTCGTGCAAGTGAAAGGCAATAATGACGATGATTTGATGAAGTGACTGTGGCAAGGAAAAGTTGGTATGAACTCTTCTTGTTTTTTTTTGTAAATATGTTTAACTCAGCATCCATGATTCAACATATTATGAGTAAACATGCTTGTGATGACAATTAGAGATTATAGTTGCTCATGCCATGCTTAAGTAACTAGGAGTGGATAATGATTTATCTTGGATGTCAACATGCATTAAAATGGTTATGATGTAGTATGTTAATATGGTATCCTCCTCTGAATGTTTCAAGTGGCTTGACTTGGCACATGTTCATGCATGTAGTTGATTCAAAACCAACATAGCCTCCACGATATTTATGTTCAGGGTGTCTATATCCTAGTCATGCTAGTATTCAATGTTAATTATTCTCAATGCATGATCATGGCCGTTTTCGCTCTCTAGTTGGTCGCTTCTTAACCTATTTGCTAGCCTTCACTTTGTACTAAGCGGGAATTCTGCTTGTGCATCCACAATCCTTAAACCAAAGTTGCTCCAGATGAGTCCACCATATCTACCTACATGCGGTATTACTCTGCTGCTCCAAGTAAATTTGCATGTGCCACCTCTAATCATTCAAATAAACATCCGTTTTGTCTACCCGTACCGCTCATGGAGCGACAGGGGGCGGTCAGTATCTTCCATGCTAAGCGGATTACTCCCGAGATGAGTGTTTATTCACTTGTCATTGCACGAGAGAGGCTGGTATTTGGGATGCCCAGTCCTATGCTCAAAATTGAAAATACATAATGCAAACAAACTCCCCCGGAAAGTTGTTGGTATGGAGGGCACCCGAGGATTCGGCTAGCCATGGCTTGTGTTGGTATGGTGGAGGGGGGGGGGGTAAACTTTACCTTTCCGCTTGGGAACCGCCTATAATGTGTTTAGCATGGAAGATATTGAAAACTCTCGATCGTGACATTGACAGGAAAAGTACACCTCCCAAAATTATTTTTCATCTCTGATTTAAGCTTCGAGCTCTGGCACCGCTGCAAATCCCTGCTTCCCTCTGCGAAGGGCCTGTCTATTTACTTCTATGTTATTTACTTTATGTTATTTTACTTTTATTGATGAGTCTCACCTTCTTGCACTAAGCGCCAATCCTGAGAGCACTATTGTCATCCTTATGCATTGAGTATAGTTAATGTTGTGTGCATCATGACTGGATCTCTTCTACCCTGAATTACAATGTTTAGTCGTTGCTTGAACTTTCGAGGTGCTCTGCATTTATGTTTTGCGATCTCAGAAAGGGCTAGCGAGATACCATGTTATCATATTATATCATGATTGTTTTGACAAATTGTTGGCATTTGAGATATGTTATTATTGCTCTCTAGTTGATTATGCCATTGATATGAGTAAATGTAGTTTTTAAGTGTTATTATGAGCATGGTTAGTTCATGATCTTTGCTGAAAACCTGGGTACTATTTAAGATTATATACGGATACAAGAACAAAAGAGTTCGTAAAAGTTTTTCTTTATCACTTTCAATTTGTCAACTGAATTGCTTGAGGACAAGCAATGAGTTAAGCTTGGGGAGTTGATACATCTCCGTCGTATCTACTTTTCCAAACACTTTTGCTCTTGTTTTGGACTCTAATTTGCATGATTTGAATGAAACTAACCCGGACTGACGCTGTTTTCAGCAGAATTGCCATGGTGTTGTTTTTGTGCAGAAATCAAAGTTCTCGGATTTGGACGAAACTTTTTGGAGAATTTTTATGGAATATATATAAATTATTGGCACAAGAATCAACAGAAGGGGGGCCACCTGCTGCTCACAAGGCAGCACGGCGCGACCCCCCCTAGGGCGCGCCGTGGTGCCTTGTGAGGCCCACAGGCGGCTGTCTGACCTAATTCCAACGCTATAAATTCTCTCTCCCCGAGAAAAAAATTAGAGAAGAAGTTTCATCGCATTTTCCGATACGGAGCCGCCGCCACCTCCTGTTCTTCATCGGGGGGGCTGATCTGGAGTTCGTTCGGGGCTCCAGAGAGGGGGATTCGACGCCGTCGTCATCATCAACCATCCTCCATCACCAATTTCATGATGCTCACCACCGGGCGTGAGTAATTCCTTCGTAGGCTTGCTGGACGGTGATGGGTTGGAAGAGATTTATCATGTAATCGAGTCAATTTGTTAGGGCTTTGATCCCTAGTATCCACTATGTTCTGCGATTGATGTTGCTATGAATTTGCTATGCTTAATGCTTGTCACTAGGGCCCGAGTGCCATGATTTCAGATCTGAACCCTTCATGTTTTCATGAATATATTTGTGTTCTTGATCCTATCTTGCAAGTTATATGCACCTATTACGTGTCATGATCCGCATACCCCAAGGTGACAATAATTGGGATTCTTTCCGGTGATTGCCGTACTTTGAGGAGTTCATGTATTCACTAAGTGCTAATGCTTTGTTCCAGTTCTCTATTAAAAGGAGGCCTTAATATCCCTTAGTTTCCTTAAGGACCCCGCTGCCGCGGAAAGGTAGGACAAAAGATGTCATGCAAGTTCTTATTATAAGCACGTATGACTATATACAAAATACATGCCTACATTACATTGATGAATTGGAGCTATTGTGTATCGCCCTAGGTTGTGACTGTTATATGATGAATATCATCCAACATAATTATCATCACCGATCCAATGCCTACAACTTTCTCATATTGGTTTCTGCTAAGTTACTTTGTTGCTACTGCTTTACACTTGCTACAAAACTGCTGTTGTTACTGTTACCGTTACTAGTGTTACTGTTGCTACTACTATCAAAACTATCATATTACTGTGCTACTAAATACTTTGCTACAGATATTTTATCTCCAGGTGTGGTTGAATTGACAACTCAACTACTAATACTTGCAAATATTCTTTGGCTCCCCTTGTGTCGAATCAATAAATCTGGGTGAAATACTACCCACGAAAATTGTTGTGATCCCCTATACTTGTGGGTTATCAGTATCCACTATGTTCTGAGATTGATGTTGCTATGACTTTGCTATGCTTAATGCTTGTCACTAGGGCCCGAGTGCCATGATTTCAGATCTGAACCCTCTATGTTTTCATGAATATATTTGAGTTCTTGATCCTATCTTGCAAGTTATATGCACCTATTACGTGTCATGATCCGCATGCCCCAAGGTGACAATAATTGGGATTCTTTCCGGTGATTGCCGTAGTTTGAGGAGTTCATGTATTCACTATGTGCTAATGCTTTGTTTCGGTTCTCTATTAAAAGGAAGCCTTAATATCCCTTAGTTTCCTTAAGGACCCCGCTGCCACGGGAGGGTAGGACAAAAGATGTCATGCAAGTTCTTACAATAAGCACGTATGACTATATACGGAATACATGCCTACATTACATTGATGAATTGGAGCTATTGTGTATCGCCCTAGGTTGTGACTGTTACATGATGAATGTCATCCGACATAATTATCCATCACCGATCCAATGCCTACGCTTTTCGCATATTGATCTTTGCTAAGTTACTTTCGTTTCTGCTGCTGTTACAAGTGCTACAAAACTGCTTCTGTTACTGTTACTGCTGCTCTTGAAACTATCATACTACTGTGCTACTAAACACTTTGCTGCAGATATTTAGTTCTCCAGGTGTGGTTGAATTGACAACTCATCTATTAATACTCGCAAATATTCTTTGGCTCCCCTTGTGTCGAGTCAATAAATCTGGGTGAAATACTACCCGCGAAAACTGTTGTGATCCCCTATACTTGTGGGCTATCAATAATCTAATCATAAACTCACAATTCATCAGATCCCAACAAACACACCGCAAAAGAAATTACATCGGATATAACTCCAAGAACATCGAGGAGAACATGGTATTGAAGATCAAAGAGAGATAAGAAGCCATCTAGCTACTAGCTATGGACCCGTAGGTCTGTGGTAAATGATACGTCTCCAACGTATCTATAATTTTTGATTGTTCCATGCTATTATATTATCAATCTTGGATGTTTTATATGCAATTATATGCCATTATATATCATTTTTTGGAACTAACCTATTAACCCAGTGCCCAGTGCCAGTTGTTGTTTTCTGCTTGTTTTTGCCTTTTCAGAAAATCATTATCAAAAAGTGTCCAAACAAGAAAAAAACTTTGGATTAATTTTTTCAGGACCAGAAGAGACCCAGGAAGCTTTAGGAGAAGACCAGAAGAGCCACGAGGAGGCAGCAAGCCTGGAGGGCGCGCCCCCCCAGGCTTGTGGGCCCCTCGTGGCACCTCTTGACCTAATTCCAACGCTATAAATTCACAAATATTCCAAAACCAACAGAGAGCTAGAAGAAAAAACCTTTGCGCCGCCGCACGCCTCTGTTCTTTCACGATGCCATCTGGAGGCCTTTTCCGGTACTCTGCCGGAAGGGGAATCAATCACGGAGGGCTTGTTCATCAACCTTGCTGCCCTTCCGATGATGTGTGAGTAGTTTACCACGGACCTACGAGTCCATAGTGCTACTTGTAGTCTGCGTTGGTATTTCCCCGAAGAGGAGAGGATGATGAAGTACAGTAGAGATAAGTATTTCCCTCAGTTAAGAACCAAGATTATCAATCCAGTAGGAGAACCAAGCAAAATTCCATTAAGCGCACTTGCACACACAAGAGCAAACACTTGCACCCAACGCAAATAAGAGGGTTGTCAATCCTCTTAGCGGTTATTTGCAAGGATTAAATCTTATAGAGATAAATAGATAAACTAAATTACTAATAAAAATAAAAATAAATAAATTGCAGCACGGTATTTTTAGGTTTTTAATATATGATGAAGTAGACCGGGGGCCATAGTTTTCACTAGAGGCTTCTCTCTCGAACACATAGCATACGGTGGGTAAACAAATTACTGTTGGGCAATTGATAGGAAAGCAAATAATTATGACGGATTCATGGCAATGATCATGTATATAGGCATCACGTCCGAGAAAAGTAGACCGACTCCTGCCTACATCTACTACTATTACTCCACCCATCGACCGCTATTCAGCATGCATCTAGGGTGTTAAGTATGAAACAGAGTAACGCCTTAAGCAAGATGACATGATGTAGACAAAGTAAACTCAAGCAATATGATTAAATCCCATCTTTTTATCCTTAATGGTAACTATACAAATACGTGTCATGTCCGCTTCTGTCAATGGGATTGAGCACCACAAGATTGAACCCATCACAAAGCACCTCTCCCATTGCAAGATAAATCAATCTAGTAGGCCAAACCAAATCGATAGATCGGAGAGAAATACAAAGCTATAAAAATCATGCATAAAAGAGTTCAGAGAAGACTCAAATATTTCTCATGAATAATCTGATCATAAACTCACAATTCATCGGATCCCAACAAACACACCGCAAAAGAAGATTACATCGGATAGAACCCCAAGAACATCGAGAAGAACATGGTATTGAAGATCAAAGAGAGAGAAGAAGCCATCTACCTACTAACTATGGACCCGTAGGTCTGTGGTAAACTACTCACACATCATCGGAAGGGCAGCAAGGTTGATGAAGAAGCCCCTCCGTGATCGATTCCCCCTCCGACAGAGTACCGGAAAAGGCCTACAGATGGGATCATGGAAGAACAGAGGCTTGCGGCGGCGGAAAGGTTTTCTCTTCTGTTTCTCTGTTGGTTTGGGAATATTTGTGCATTTATAGTGAAGGAATTAGGTCAAGAGGTGCAACGAGGAGCCCACAAGCCCGGGGGCGCGCCTACCCCCCTGGCGCGCCCTCCAGGCTTGTTGCCTCCTCGTGACTCTTCTGGTCTTCTCACGAAGATTCCTGGGTCTCTTCTGGCCCAGAAAAAAATAATCCAAACTTTTTTTCTCGTTTGGACATTTCTTGATAATTGCTACTTGTAGCTTGCGTTGGTATTATCCCCGAAGAGGAAGGGATGATGCAGCACAGTAGAGATAAGTATTTCCCTCAGTTATGAAACCAAGGTTATCGAACCAGTAGGAGAATCACGCAACACCTCGTTAGCAGCACCTGCACACAAACAACAAATCCTTGCACCCAACGCAAACGAGGGGTTGTCAATCCCTCGGCGGTAAATTGCAATATTTAATTGTATGTGATAGATAGATAGATTGAAACAAAAATACAAAATAAAATAAATAAAAGAAAAGTGCAGCAATATTTTTAGGGTTTTAGTAATTTGATTTAGATAGACCCGGGGGCCATAGTTTTCACTAGAGGCTTCTCTCGAGAAAATAACATACGGTGGGTAGCCAAATTACTGTTGGGCAATTGATAGAAAAGCAAATAATCATGAGGATATCCAAGGCAATGATCATGTATATAGGCATCACGTCCAATACAAGTAGACCGACTCCTGCCTGCATCTACTACTATTACTCCACACATCGACCGCTATCCAGCATGCATCTAGTGTATTAAGTCCATAAAGAACGGAGTAACGCCTTAAGAACGATGACATGATGTAGACAAGATAAACTAACGCATGAATAAACCCCATCTTTTTACCCTTAATAGCAACGATACATACGTGTCATGTCCCTTTCTGTCACTGGGATTGAGCACCGCAAGATCGAACCCATTACAAAGCACCTCTTCCCATGGCAAGATAAATCAATCTAGTTGGCCAAACCAAATCAATAGATCGGAGAAGAAATACGAAGCTATAATAATCATGCATAAAAGAGATCAGAGAAGATTCAAATAACATTCATGGATAATCTGATCATAAACTCACAATTCATCGGATCCCAACAAACACACCGCAAAAAGTGATTACATCGGATAGAACTCCAAGAACATCGAGGAGAACATTGTATTGAAAATCAAAAAGAGAGAAGAAGCCATCTAGCTACTAACTATGGATCCGAAGGTCTGTGGTAAACTACTCACGCATCATCGGAAGGGCAGCAAGGTTGATGTAGAGCCCCTCCGTGATCGATTTCCCCTCCGGCGGAGTACCGGAGAAGGCCTCCAGATGGGATCTCTCGAGAACAGAAACTTGTGGTGGCGGAAAAAGTATTTCGTGGACTCTCCTGAGGGTTTTTGATTTTTCTGGAATTTATAGTGGTGGAATTAGGTCAAACAGAGCTCTGTGGGCCCCACGAGGTACCAGGGCATGCCTACCCCCCAGGCGCGCCCTGGTGCCTCGTGGGCACCCCCTGGGGCTTCTAGCCTCCTCTCGAAGCTTCTAGTGTTTATCTTGTCTAGAAAAAAATCTCCAAAAAGTTTCGTGGCATTTGGACTTCGTTTGGTATTGATTTTCTGTAAAACAAAAACAGGGCAGAAAACAGCAACTGGCACTGGGCACTAAGTTAATAGGTTAGTCCCAAAAAATGATATATAATTGTTGTAAATGTATATAAAAACATCCAAAATTGATAATATAACAGCATGGAACAATCAAAAATTATAGATATGTTGGAGACGTATCAGCATCCCCAAGCTTAATTCCTGCTCGTCCTCGAGTAGGTAAATGATAAAAACAGAATTTTTGATGTGGAATGCTGCCTATCATATTCATCATATATTCTTTTCTTTTATAGCATGGACATTGGACTTGAATGATTCAAAGCAATAGTCTATAATTTGACATGAAGATATAAATACTCAAGCATGCTAACAAGCAACCATGTCTTGCAAAATATCAACGCTAAAGAAAGTTATCCCTAGCCCATTATGCTCAATCATTGATCCATTCATGAAACACGCTCAAATATTAGCTACACACAATGCACAAGTATGACAATAGTGCTCTCTAGTTGGTGCTTTATAAGAGAAGATGGAGACTCAAAGTAAAAATAAAAATTGCATAAAAGTAAATAGATAGGCCCTTCGCAGAGGGAAGCAGAGATTTGTCAAATGTGCCGGAGCTCAAGGCTGAAATTAAAGAGATAAAATATTTTGAGAGGCATGCTTTTCCTGTCAACGAAAACGACCGAGAATTCCCATTATTTTCCATGCTAGACACATCATAGGCGGTTCCCAAACAGAAAGTAAAGTTTATTTCCTTTCCACCATTCTTTCACAATCCATGGCTAGCCATATCCACGGGTGCCCTCCAAACCAACACATTCCAAGGAATTTTGTTGTTATTATTTTTGATTTCATTGTGGGACTGGGCAAGCTCCAGCCACTCTCTCGTGCAATGACAAGTGAATAAACACTCATCATGAGAATAACACACCTAGCATGGAAAATAATGGCCACCCCCTGCCACTTCATGAGCGGTACGGGCACACAAAATGGAAAAATTATTTTGAAAATTAGAGTTGGCACACGCAAATTTACTTGGAACGGCATTGAAATACCGCATATAGGTAGATATAGTGGACTCATTTGGAACAACTTGAGTTTAAGGATTTTGGATGCACAAGCAGTATTTCCGCTTAGTACAAATGAAGGCTAGCAAATAGATTGAGAAGCAACCAACCAAAAAATGAAAACGGTCATAAACATGCATTGAACATAACTAACACCGAATAATGCACCATAAGTAGGATATAATTTCTTTGCATAACTATTGACTTGATGTGCATGCATAGGGAATCACAAACCTTAACACTAATATTCTTACTAAATCACAATTACTCACTAACATGACTCACATATTATCATTTCCATATCGCAAAACTATTGCAAGGAATCACACTTATCATATCCAATGATCTATATGAAAGTTTTTATTATATCCCTCTTGAATATTCATCACTTTGGGACCAAATTCATATCTTGTGCAAATTGCCGTTACTATTGTCAACTCTCAAAAAGATTTAAGTGAAGCATGAGAGTGCAAATATTTCTTCAAAATTTCAATCTTATCAATTCTCAAAATAATATAAGTGAAGCATGAGAATTCATTTCTTCAAAATTTTAATCTTTCAACTCTCAAAATAATATAAGTGAAGCATGAGAGTTCATTTCTTCAAAATTTTAATCAACTCTCAAAATAATATAAGTGAAGCATGAGAGTTTATTTCTTCAAAATATAGCCACCACCGTGCTCAAAAAGATTTAAGTGAAGCACTAGAGCAACTGCCTAGCTCAAAAAATTTAAGTGAAGCACATAGAGTATTCCAACAAATGATGATAAACGTGTGGCTCTCTCAAGATGGGTGTGTTCATCAAAGATGATTGTGACAAACTAAAAAGCAAACAAAGCAAAGACTCATATAATACAAGACGCTCCAAGCAAAACACATATCATGTGAAGAATAAAAATATAGCTCCAAGTAAAATTACCGATGGTTGGTAGAAGAAAGAGGGGATGACTTCCGGGGCATCCCCAAGCTTAGACGCTTGAGTCTTCCTTGAATATTACCTTGGGGTACCTCGGGCATCCCCAAGCTTAGGCTCTTACTACTCCTTATTCCTTCATCCATCGTGATCTCACCCAAAACTTGAAAACTTCAATCACACAAAACTCAACAAAACCTTCGTGAGATCCGTTAGCATAACAAAATAAATCACTACTTTAAGTACTGTTGCAAACCCATTCATATTTTATTTTTGCATTATACCTACTGTACTCTAACTTCACCATGGCTTATACCCCCCGATACAATCCATAGATTCATCAAAACAAGCAAGTAGTGCATCAAAAACAGAATCTGTCAAAAACAGAACAGTCTGTAGCAATCTATTTAAAAGCCATACTTCTGTAACTCCAAAAATTCTGAAAAATTAGGACAATGTGGGAAATTTATATACCAATACTGTGTAAAAATTTCAGATTTTTCTGACGCACCAGTATAGAAAAAATTCCGGCACTGGACGCAAAACTTTCTGTTTTCCAAACATCATCAATTATACTATCTTCCAAATCATCCCAAAGGTTTTACTTGGCACAAACACTAATTAAAAACATAAAAACACAATCATAACAGTAGCATGAAAGTGAAAACACACAATAACAGAAACAAATAATAAAAAATTATTTTATTCATTGGGTTGCCTCCCAAGAAGCTCTTTCTTTATAGCCAATAAGATAGGCTTGAGATTTCAATGATGCTCATACGAAAGATAATAATTGAAACACAAGGAGGGCATCATGAAGCATATGGAAAACAAATTTAATTCTAACATACTTCCTATGCATAGGCATTTTATAGAATAACAAATTATCAAGACAAGCAATATCTAGCATATGCAAATAGGAAGAATGAAGCATTAATAATTTCAACATATCGAGAGGCAATTTAGTAACATGAAAGTTTCTACAATCATATTTTCCTCTCTCATAATAATTACATGTAGGATCATAATCGAATTCAACAAAATAGCTATCATATTAAATTTTCTCTTCACGATCCATATGGATGCAAAGTTGACACTCTTCCAAAATAGTGGGATTATCATCAAATAAGGTCATGACCTCTCCAAACCCACTTTTATCAAAAATTTCATAAGATTGAACACTCTCCAAATGTGTGGGATTATTTTTACCTAAAGTTGACACTCTTACAAACCCACTTTCAATATTATTGCAAACATTATTATCAATAACATATTCATCATGAGGATTAAATAAATTTTCAAGATCATAAGAAGCATTATCACCCCAATCATGATCATTACAATAAGTAGTGGATATAACAAAATTATCATCCCCAAGCTCATAGTTTTGCATATTATTAGCACAATTGACATTAATAGAATTTATAATAACATTATTGCAATCATGCTTTTCATTGAAGGAGCTATCGTGAATCACTTTATAAATTTCTTCTTTCAACACTTCATCACAATTTTCCGGTTCATGATTTTCAAGCAAAACTTCATAGAGATAATCAATTGCACTCAACTCACTAGCAATTGGTTCATCATAATTGGATCTTTTGAAAAGATTAGCAAGTGGATGAGGATCCGTATCAATAGATTTCTAGCAAGCGAAGATGCAAGCAAATAGAAGGCACATGGCACACAAGCAAAGATAGCAAACGAGTAAAAAAAAGGCAAACGGAAAATATTTTTGTATTTTTGTAAAAACTTTTTAGAAGTGGTAGAGATGAAAACGAGAGGCAAATGGCAAATAAAATAAATGCAAGGAGATGAGAGTTTATGCAAAGGTACTTGATAGATGTTGATGATGTCTCCCCGGCAACGACGCCAGAAATTCTTCCTGCTACTTGTAGCTTGCGTTGGTATTATCCCCGAAGAGGAAGGGATGATGCAGCACAGTAGAGATAAGTATTTCCCTCAGTTATGAAACCAAGGTTATCGAACCAGTAGGAGAATCACACAACACCTCGTTAGCAGCACCTGCACACAAACAATAAATCCTTGCACCCAACGCAAACGAGGGGTTGTCAATCCCTCGGCGGTAAATTGCAAGATTAAATTGTAAGTGATAGATAGATAGATTGAAACAAAAATACAAAATAAAATAAATAAAAGAAAAGTGCAGCAATATTTTTAGGGTTTTAGTAATTTGATTTAGATAGACCCGGGGGCCATAGTTTTCACTAGAGGCTTCTCTCGAGAAAATAACATACGGTGGGTAGACAAATTACTGTTGGGCAATTGATAGAAAATCAAATAATCATGAGGATATCCAAGGCAATGATCATGTATATAAGCATCACGTACAATACAAGTAGACCGACTCCTGCCTGCATCTACTACTATTACTCCACACATCGACCGCTATCCAGCATGCATATAGTGTATTAAGTCCATAAAGAACGGAGTAACGCCTTAAGAACGATGACATGATGTAGACAAGATAAACTGACGCATGAATAAACCCCATATTTTTACCCTTAATAGCAACGATACATACGTGTCATGTCCCTTTCTGTCACTGGGATTGAGCACCGCAAGATCGAACCCATTACAAAGCACCTCTTCCCATGGCAAGATAAATCAATCTAGTTGGACAAACCAAATCAATAGATCGGAGAAGAAATACGAAGCTATAATAATCATGCATAAAAGAGATCAGAGAAGACTCAAATAACATTCATGGATAATCTGATCATAAACTCACAATTCATCAGATCCCAACAAACACACCGCAAAAAGTGATTACATCGGATAGAACTCCAAGAACATCGAGGAGAACATTGTATTGAAGATCAAAAAGAGAGAAGAAGTCATCTAGCTACTAACTATGGACCCAAAGGTCTATGGTAAACTACTCACGCATCATCGAAAGGGCAGCAAGGTTGATGTAGAGCCCCTCCGTGATCGATTCCCCCTCCGGCGGAGTACCGGAGAAGGCCTCCAGATGGGATCTCTCGAGAACAGGAACTTGCGGCGGTGGAAAAAGTATTTTGTGGACTCCCCTGAGGGTTTCTGATTTTTTTGGAATTTATAGTTGTGGAATTAGGTCAAACGGAGCTCTGTGGGCCCCACGAGGTACCAGGGCGCGTCTGGGGGGCAGGCGCGCCCTGGTGCCTCGTGGGCACCCCCTGGGGCTTCTGGCCTCCTCCCGAAGCTCCTAGTGTTTATCTTGTCCAGAAAAAAATCTCCAAAAAGTTTTGTGGCATTTGGACTTCGTTTAGTATTGATTTTCTGTAAAAGAAAAACAGGGCAGAAAACAGCAACTGGCACTAGGCACTAAGTTAATAGGTTAGTCCCAAAAAATGATATATAATTGTTGTAAATGTATGTAAAAACATCCAAGATTGATAATATAACAGCATGGAACAATCAAAAATTATAGATACGTTGGAGACGTATCAATAATGATTTTCTGAAAAGGCAAAAACAAGCAGAAAACAACAACTGGCACTGGGCACTGGGTTAATAGGTTAGTCCCAAAAAATTATATATAATGGTATATAATTGCATATAAAACATCCAAGATTGATAATATAACAGCATGGAACAATCAAAAATTATAGATACGTTGGAGACGTATCAAAATCTATAGTACCGGAAAAGGCCTCCAGATGGGATCTCTCGAGAACAGAAGCTTGCGGAGGCGGAAAAACTATTTCGTGGACTCCCCTGTTGGTTTCCCGATTTTTGGAAATTTATAGTGGTGGAATTAGGTCAAAATAGTCAGAGGTGGGCCCACAAGGCACTAGGGCGCGCCTGCCCCCCCAGGCACGCCTGCACCCGCCCAGGCGTGCCCTGGTGGCTCGTGGCCACCTCCAGGGTCTTCTGGCCTCCTCCCGAAGCTTCTAGTGTTTATCTTGTCCAGAAAAAAATCTACAAAAAGTTTCGTTGCATTTGGACTTCGTTTGGTATTGATATTCTGTAAAACCAAAAACAGGCAAAAAACTGCAACTGGCACTGGCACTAAGTTAATAGGTTAGTCCCAAAAAATGATATATAATGGCATAAAATTGCATCGTATCTATAATGCCATTATATATCATTTTTTGGGACTAACCTATTAACCCAGTGCCCAGTGCCAGTTGCTGTTTTCTGCTTGTTTTTGCCTTTTCAGAAAATCATTATCAAAAAGTGTCCAAACGAGAAAAAAACTTTGGATTAATTTTTTCTAGACCAGAAGAGACCCAGGAAGCTTCGGGAGAAGACCAGAAGAGTCACGAGGAGGCAACAAGCCTGGAGGGCGCGCCTGGGGGGTAGGCACGCCCCCAGGCTTGTGGGCCCCTCGTGGCACCTCTTGACCTAATTCCTTCACTATAAATTCACAAATATTCCCAAACCAACAGAGAAACAGAAGAGAAAACCTTTCCGCCACCGCAAGCCTCTGTTCTTCCATGATCCCATCTGGAGGCCTTTTCCGGTACTCCGCCGGAGGGGGAATCGATCACGGAGGGGCTCTACATCAACCTTGCCGCCCTTTCGATGATGCATGAGTAGTTTACCACAGACCTTTGGGTCCATAGTTAGTAGCTAGATGGCTTCTTCTCTCTTTTTGATCTTCAATACCATGTTCTCCTCGATGTTCTTGGGGTTCTATCCGATGTAATCACTTTTTGCGGTGTGTTTGTTGGGATCCGATGAATTGTGAGTTTATGATCAGATTATCCATGAATATTATTTGAGTTTTATCTGAACTCTTTTATGCATGATTATTATAGCTTCGTTTTTCTTCTCCGATCTATTGATTTGGTTTGGCCAACTAGATTGATTTATCTTGCCATGGGAAGAGGTGCTTTGTAATGGGTTCGATCTTGCGGTGCTCAATTCCAGTGACAGAAAGGGACATGACACGTATGTATCATTGCAATTAAGGGTAAAAAGATGGGGTTTATTCATGCGTGAGTTTACTTTGTCTACATCATGTCATCTTGCTTAAGGCGTTAGTCCGTTCTTTATGGACTTAATACACTAGATGCATGCTGGATAGCGGTTGATGTGTGGAGTAATAGTAGTAGATGCAGGCAGGAGTCGGTCTACTTGTCTCGGACGTGATGCCTATTTACAAGATCATTGCCTTGGATATCGTCATGATTATTTGCTTTTCTATCAATTGCCCAACAGTAATTTGTTCACCCACCGTATGCTATTTTTATGAGAGAAGCCTCTAGTGAAAACTATGACCCCCGGGTCTACCTCTATCATTTACTAAAACCCTAAAAATACTTGCTACAATTTTATTTTATATTTTTGTTCAATCTATTTATCTATCACCATACAATTTAATCTTGCAATTAACCGCCGAGGGATTGACAACCCCTTGTTTGCGTTGGGTGCAAGGATTTGTTGTTTTGTGTGCAGGTGCTACTAACGAGGTGTTGCATGATTCTCCTACTGGATTGATAAACTTGGTTTCATAACTGAGGGAAATACTTATCTCTACAGTACTGCATCAAGTATTTCCCTCAGTTAAGAACCAAGATTATCAATCCAGTAGGAGAACCAAGCAAAATTTCGTTAAGCGCACCTGCACACACAAGAGCAAACACTTGCACCCAACGCAAATAAGAGGGTTGTCAATCCTCTTAGCGGTTATTTGCAATGATTAAATCTTATAGAGATAAATAGATAAACTAAATTACTAATAAAAATAAAAGTAAATAAATTGCAGCAAGGTATTTTTAGGTTTTTAATATATGATAAAGTAGACCTGGGGCCATAGTTTTCACTAGAGGCTTCTCTCTCGAACACATAGCATACAGTGGGTAAACAAATTACTGTTGGGCAATTGATAGAAAAGCAAATAATTATGACGGATTCGTGGCAATGATCATGTATATATGCATCACGTCCGAGACAAGTAGACCGACTCCTACCTGCATCTACTACTATTACTCCACCCATCGATCGCTATCCAGCATGCATCTAGGGTATTAAGTATGAAACAGAGTAACACCTTAAGCAAGATGACATGATGTAGACAAAGTAAACTCAAGCAATATGATTAAACCCCATCTTTTTATCCTTGATGGCAACAATACAAATACGTGTCATGTCCCCTTCTGTCACTAGGATTGAGCACCACAAGATTGAACCCATCACAAAGCACCTCTCCCATTGCAAGATAAATCAATCTAGTAGGCCAAACCAAATCGATAGATCGGAGAGAAATACAAAGCTATAACAATCATGCAAAAAAGAGTTCAGAGAAGACTCAAATATTTCTCATGAATAATCTGATCATAAACTCACAATTCATCGGATCCCAACAAACACACCGCAAAAGAAGATTACATCGGATAGAACCCCAAGAACATCGAGGAGAAAATGGTATTGAAGATCAAAGAGAGAGAAGACGCCATCTAGCTACTAGCTATGGACCCATAGGTCCGTGCTAAACTACTCACACATCATCGGAAGGGCGGCAAGGTTGATGAATAAGCCCTCCGTGAGCGATTCCCCCTCCGGCAGAGTAACGGAAAAGGCCTCTAGATGGGATCGCGGAAGAACAGAGGCTTGCGGCGGCGGAAAGGTTTTCTCTTCTATCTCTCTGTTGGTTTGGGAATATTTTTGAATTTATAGCGAAGGAATTAGGTCAAGAGGTGCTACGAGGGGCCCACAAGCCTGGGGGGCGCGCCTACCCCCCTGGGCGCGCCCTCCAGGCTTGTCGCCTCCTCGTGACTCTTCTGGTCTTCTCCCGAAGCTTTCTGGGTCTCTTCTGGTCCAGAAAAAATTAATCTAAAGTTTTTCTCTCTCGTTTGGACACTTTTTGATAATGATTTTCTGAAAAGGCAAAAAACAAGCAGAAAACAGCAACTGGCACTAGGCACTAGGTTAATAGGTTAGTCCCAAAAAATGATATATAATGGCATATAAAATATCGAAGATTGATACTATAATAGCATGGAACAATCAAAAATTATAGATACGTTGGAGACGTATCACATAGCTAGTAGCTAGATGGCTTCTTCTCTCTCTTTGATCTTCAATACCATGTTCTTCTCGATGTTCTTGGAGTTCTATCCGATGTAATCTTCTTTTGCGGTGTGTTTGTTGGGATCCGATGAATTGTGAATTCAGAAATATTTGAGTCTACTCTGAACTCTTTTATGCATGATTATTATAGCTTTGTATTTCTCTCCGATCAATCGATTTGGTTTGGCCTACTAGATTGATTTATTTTGTAATGGGAGAGGTGCTTTGTGATGGGTTCAATCTTGCGGTGCTCAATCCCAGTGACAGAAGGGGACATGACACGTATTTGTATTGTTGCCATTAAGGATAAAAAGATGGGGTTTAATCATATTGCTTGAGTTTACTTTGTCTACGTCATGTCATCTTGCTTAAGGCGTTACTCTGTTTCGTACTTAATACCCTAGATGCATGCTGTATAGCGATCGATGGGTGGAGTAATAGTAGTAGATGCAGGCAGGAGTCGGTCTACTTGTCTCGGACGTGATGCCTATATACATGATCATTGCCATGAATCCGTCATAATTATTTGCTTTTCTATTAATTGCCCAACAGTAATTTGTTTACCCACCGTATGCTATGTGTTCGAGAGAGAAGCCTCTAGTGAAAACTATGGCCCCCGGTCTACTTTATCATATATTAAAAACCTAAAAATACCTTGCTGCAATTTATTTACTTTTACTTTAATTAGTATTTTAGTTTATCTATTTATCCCTATAAGATTTAATCCTTGCAAATATCCGCTAAGAGGATTGACAACCCTCTTATTTGCGTTGGGTGCAAGTGTTTGCTCTTTTGTGTGCAGGTGCGCTTAACGGAATTTTGCTTGGTTCTCCTACTGGATTGATAACCTTGGTTCTTAACTGAGGTAAAATACTTATCTCTACTGTACTGCATCATCCTCTCCTCTTCGGGGAAATACCAACGCAGACTACAAGTAGCAGTAAACTACTCACACATCATCGAAAGGGCAGCAAGGTTGCTGAAGAAGCCCTCCGTGATCAATTCCCCCTCCGGCAGAGTATCGAAAAAGGCCTCCAGATGGGATCGCGGAAGAACAGAGGCTGGCGGCGGCGGAATGGTTTTCTCTTCTGTCTCTTTGGTATATTGGGAATATTTGGAAATTTATAGCGCTGGAATTAGGTCAGGAGGGGGCTACGAGGGGCCCACAAGCCTAGGGGGCACGCCCTCCAGGCTTGTCGCCTCCTCGTGGCTCTTCTGGTCTTCTCCCGAAGCTTCGTGGGTCTCTTCTGGTCCAGAAAAAATTAATCCAAAGTTTTTTTCTCGTTTGGACTCTTTTTGATAATAATTTTCTGAAAAGGCAAAAACAAGCAAAAAAAAACAGCAACTGGCACTGGGCACTGAGTTAATAGGTTAATCCCCAAAAATGTTATATAATGACATATAATTGCATATAAAACATCCAAGATTGATACTATAATAGCATGGAACAATCAAAAATTATAAATACGTTGGAGACGTATCAGCGCGCCCTCCAGGCTTGTCGCCTCCTCGTGGCTCTTCTGGTCTGCTCCCGAAGATTCGTGGGTCTCTCTGGTCCAGAGAAAAATAATCCAAAGTTTTTTTCTTGTTTGGACTGTTTTTGATAATGATTTTCTGAAAAGGCAAAAAACAGCAACTGGCACTGGGCACTAGGTTAATAGGTTAGTCTCAAAAAATAATATTTAATGGCATATAATTGCATATAAAACATCCAAGATTGATAATATAATAGCATGGAACAATCAAAAATTATAGATACGTTGGAGACGTATCAAGATGCTCGCCTACATGGATGAGGTCGAGCAGGAGGAGGATGAGCCGGAGCCCTCCAACCCACCCGTTCAGCCGGCGCCCGGCACCATCGTCGTGGACATCTCCGACGACAAAGAGTAGCTAGGGTAGTACGTAGTATGTAGTACGTAGGATTTTTTTGCATGCTTTGTATGGATCTAGGGGTTGAAATATGAGAGAGTCGGATGCAGAGTGACTAATTTGAGGCGTGACCGGTCAGTGTCTGCGGACGTGCCCGGTCGCGTCCGCGGGCGTTTGAGGGGCCGAATTTGCAAAATCCGGCTGTAGATGCTCTTACGACTACTTCCTCCAGAATCATGCTCAATGGCTCTCCGGGAAAAGCCTTTCAATCACCATCACGGCCGGTGACCCCCCTGTCCCTGTTCCTGTTTACGGTAATATTTTGGCAGATAACACTGATAGATGGATTAGACTTGTTTGAGCGTGTTTATGACAGGTGGGTCTCGCCCGTCAGGAGCTGATTTGGCAAAAAAAAAATGCCACATAGACGTGTTGACTATTTCTACTTTCTTCCCCTCTCTCGTGCACTACGTCGAACACATTGTGTGCGCTGGTAGCGACAGTTGGGGACGACGACGTCGGCCTACAGGTGTCCTTGCAAGTAGCTGGTTGTAGCAGGCTTGATGAGGCCGGCCGAACGTGCGACTATAGGGCCGGTGAAGGCTGTTGATCATGGCGCTCGGGCAAGGAAGGTGCCGGTGTCGGGGTTGGCTGCAGGTGATGGAGGAAAGGCGCGGCAGCAGTCCAAGGAGGAGCAGGGAAGCACGGAAGGTCGCGGAAGAGAGGCCCAGCAACGAGGGATCATGGACGGCCAGGCCGAGTGGCGTCATGGCCTTGCGCGTGCGAGTGCAAGGAGGAGGCTGTGCGAGGAAGAGAAAAAAAGGGAGGGTCAGGAACGAGGGAGCAGAGCTGGCCACGCTGCCCACCGACGACCATCTTAGATCTCGGTGGCGCCCCTCTCGCAGGCGACGAGACCTATGGCGAGATGCAAGCAGCCACCTCGAGCCCATCGGCCGCAAGTCTCGCTCCCACGCAGTGGTACTACTCCCTCCTTGTGCTCTCTTGCGACCTCCTCTGGCACGACGACGCCTGCGCGCTACATTGGGCTCTTCGGGGGCCCGGCCAGCAGCCGCCCCAAGCCTTTTGTTTTCTAGGAAGAGAGAGGTGAGAATGAGAGATAGGAGAAGAAAAAGTAGACCGGTCAAACACATCCATGTGGCATTTTATTTGCCAAATCAACTCCCGACGGGGGGACCCACCCGCCATAAACGTGCTCAAATGAGTCTAATCCGTCATGCGGTGCTATCTACCAAAAGATTACTGTAGAAAAGGTGTTATCACCAGTCAAAAATTTGTAGTAGATCCTTTCTCAAAAATAATTAAAATTGTAGATCCGTGTTTTCAGATAACCTAGCTTTTAGTGTGGTTGGTTGTTGCACTTAACTCACTCTGGTTGGACGAGCGAAACGCAAGGCAACGGAAGAGCAAACCTCAGCATTGAGACCAAACCTGCGGCTCGGAAAGCCCCCTTAGACCGATCTTTCTTCCGCCGCATAGGCACGCGCGCGGAGTTGTCGTTCCTTCTTCCTGAAGGACTCGAGGCGTTCGAGATCCATCACATCACGCTTGTCTCTTGTCTCTTGCCCGCCCACCTCTCAATCGGGACGGAGCAAGATCGACGCCGCGCGCCATGGATGTGGAGTACGACGTGATCGTGCTGGGGACGGGGCTCAAGGAGTGCATCCTCAGCGGCCTCCTCTCCGTCGACCGCCTCAAGGTGAGGCAGGATCCTCTTTTCCCCTGATCTCTTCTCATCTCTGTCGTTGATTGGGGATCTCGCGTCTAGATTCTCAGTTCTTGCATGCATGACGTTTGGATCCAACTTCGTTTATCTGAACTGGATCCACCCATGCCGCCGATCCGAGAATGGCGGCCGCCGTGACCTCACAGTAGACATGCGGCGGCACCCCCTCGAGCCATGGGGTTCGCGGTGCCATGAAACAATTGGGCAGCGCGGTGCCTTGGGTTCTTGCCCATTTTCTCTCTGTGGGAATTGGTAATCGTATAGCGATCCGATAGAATGATCATGTAGCTGTAGTAGCAGGCACAACTGTATCAGAAAAGGGTTTTACATTTGCTGAGATAGATCTCGAATTCGAGATAATTTTAGCGAATAATAGAGGGTTTTCTGGAAAATGCTAAAAAATGCCTTAATTTTGTGTGTCATCAGGTGCTTCACATGGACAGGAATGACTATTATGGTGGAGACTCCACATCGCTCAATCTCAACCAGGTGACAGGTCTTCACTCTCTTTGTTCAATATAAATTTGACACACTTTTTGACCACAGAAATTTTGTTAGAGTTGGCGGTATATTTTAACAAAGAGACGGTAAACCAGGAATTACGTACCTGTGTCTTGTGTTGTGATCCAATGGGATTCTCTGAAACAATTTTCCAAATTATGCTCTCATTCACAGCTGTGGAAAAGGTTCAAAGGCGACGAGACACCCCCTGCACATATAGGAGCCAGCAGAGACTACAATGTAGACATGGTTCCAAAGGTCTGTTCCTATTCCACTCTACTTAGCTCCTTTTGGAAACTCCAGGAACAGTAGGGATGCAACGCGACATCCCGCAAAGATGATAAGTCAATACTACCTCTGTAAACTAATATAAGACGTTTTAGATCACTACTTTATTAATTTACAGAGGGAGTACAAATTAACGAACAATGTGTTTCAGCATGTCAGTTAGAGATATCCAGTATGTACTGGACATCATTTGGCTGGGCATTGCTTGTTGAAACGAAAGATAATAATACAGTACAGTTCATTTATATCTGTGTAACGGTAGATAACCTCAATAATATATTACTATTGCTCTTTTGAACCAATAAGCGATGACCGTGACCTCACCTCCTTACTAACATAACAGTGTCATTTTGGCTAGTTTATGATGGCAAATGGTGCTTTGGTCCGTGTACTCATTCATACTGGTGTTACCAAGTATTTATCCTTTAAAGCTGTGGATGGAAGCTACGTTTTCAACAAGGGAAAGGTCAGTGCTCTTTCTTATGCACGCACACTCCATCATATAATCAAGTCATGCCATCTAAAACATTTCTATATATCTTGTTCCCAGATCCACAAAGTTCCCTCTACTGATATGGAAGCTCTCAAGTCTCCATTGATGGGATTGTTTGAGAAGCGAAGAGCAGGGAAATTCTTCCTTTATGTTCAAGATTACAAGGAAAATGACCCAAGTACTCACAAGGGGCTGGACCTTACAAAGATGACCAGTAAACAACTTATCTCGTGTGTACCCATCTTTACTGCTGCCATTTATATTTTCTTTTTAATTGAAGAAAAGTATAGCAGATGATATGACCCGATTGTTGCCTCGGTTATCAATGCCATAGGAAAAAACATCCCTGAAAACATCATGTTTAGAAAATAAATTCTGTTTGAAGTTCTGATATCTTCTATATTTTATTATTAGGTCATTGTTTTTTCTGCAGATCTCTATGTAGAGAGGGATAAAATTAGGACAACTTTGTTTAGAACTTATAGACTGACACATTATTGTTCGCATATCATAATCTAATTTCCATTGCCCATGTTTAAAGGTACTGTTCTGATCTTCTATTCAGAACCATTTTATATGTTTTTGGAATCTCAAGTGCTAGCCATTGATTATGATTCAATTTAACGTGATTCATCTGTTGCAATTTCGTGTTTCAGAAAATACGGTTTGGATGATAATACAATAGACTTCATTGGTCACGCGGTCGCTCTTCATAAGGACGATAGTTATCTTTCAGAACCTGCAATTGACATTGTGAAGCGGATGAAGGCGAGTTTTTCTGACAGCAAAAGCATTCATTGATATCTTAGATACCTTCTAAAAATAATATCAATATCAGATACAAAACTCATAATTTTCGTGTATTTTAACTGCTGATGAGAACTTTTAAACCAGCTTAGCTGGAAATTGGTCCTGACAGTATAATGAGCTTCCAAATTCCTGCCCAGATAAGATAACACTTTAGTGTGTACTCCCTCCGCTCCATAATTCTTGTCGTGGTTTTAGTTGAACTAAAACCACAACAAGAATTATGGGACATAGGGAGTACAAACTTGAAAGAACGCCAAACTGGGATGCCCACATGCAAGGAATCACCATGCTAGTCACATAAGCAGTCGTAGGGAATCACCACTATGGAACATATGTCAGTCACGTCTAGCCTAAAAATAATTTTGAGAACTCTAGATTTGATGTTAGTACAATATACTCCATGTTAATGTTTCATTGTATATATTAGTTTATGGTGTTAGGTCATCTCTTTGTTTCTCACAGAATATTGATTGTTACCTAAACTTACTTTATCTTTGCAGCTTTATGCAGAATCAGTGGCTCGTTTTCAAGGAGGCTCGCCATATATTTATCCTCTTTATGGTTTAGGGGAGCTGCCACAGGTCAATGCTTTTATTTACTCTCTTTTCTTGTCTGATTCCAGCAATTATATATGTCCGAAGTATTTGATTTTGTAATTTCTTTTGTTTGGTACAGGGTTTCGCACGGCTTAGTGCTGTATATGGCGGGACGTACATGTTGAATAAGCCAGAGTGCAAGGTACAATAATGTGTTGCAAAAAGTAGCATTTCACATATTATTTCTCTGGTGATTTGGTCATGGTGATGGTTACACCAAATGTTGCATGAATATGGTACAACATAAAACTAAATTTTAGGGTTTTAAGGTGCACAGCACAGAATAATGATGTTTATAGCTTCAGAACGGAAATGTTGTAACCGACCAGATGGCACTGTCAAGGGTGTAAGATAACATCTTGTTGGCAGAACCAAACAAAGTTCTAGTCCGTTCAAGCACTTGTACAGTACTCCCTCTGCCTCAAATTAATTGAAGTTCTAGCTTTGTCCTAAGTCAAACCTATGTATCTTTGACCAAGTGTATATAAAAATATACTAACATCTGGAACACCAAATTAGTTTCATTAGAATCTTTATAAAATATGTTTCCGTACTCTATATATTTGATGTTGTAGATCTCAACACTTTTATCTATAGACTTGGTCAAACTTAAACAAGAGGGAGTAAATCTAGAACTTAAATTAAATTAGAACGGTGGGAGTAAATGGTAGTAGTTTATTCAAGAGTGTGGCGGAATTGTGTAGTAACGCCCCCCCCCCCCCCCCCCCCCCCCCCCGCGGTTATATACCTTGTCCACCCACTAGAGAGAATGGGCCACATGGCCCAGGAGATGTAGGAAGGCTGAAGCCCAGTTATTGTCCAACACCCCCCCTCAAGATGGATGATAGATATCTATCTATCATTCCCATGGATGATAGATATCTATCTATCATTCCCATCTTGACACAAGCTCGATTACAATCCTTAGGTAGCCAAACCCTTTGCCAGACAATCAGGAACCTGCTGCCCTGTACTCACATCGTCGATCTTGATGATTTCAGCATCCAGGTCGAGGGAGATCTGCCTCCCCGCAGTGCCAAAGTGGAACGTACAGAACGAGGCCGTCTAGCTTGGAGGCGTCCGGGCATAGCACCCGAATACGCACCGGACCCTCCCTCGGCATAGACCACTCGCTGATAGCCACCATCTTACCCACTGATTCCGAGATTGCCAGCCAGCAAGGTGTCCTGCCTACACCCCTGCCATCGGTGAGCTCCCTTGTAGCGGGTGGCACTGAGCAGGCAGCTCCGCCCGCCCCTCTTGGACGGGGGGAAGATTGTAATATACACCTCGATGAGGGCAGAATTTTGAACTTGGGGAGAGGGTGATGTGGAGGTGATAGGGGCTCCGGCTCCATGGCCACTTCAGGCGTCACCTCGATAGTCGGGTGATGTGGAGGCGATAGGGGCTCCGGCTCCATGGCCACTTCAGGCGTCACCTCGATAGTCGGGCTATTTTCCCCGTCCGCCCTTGCATCCGAGCCGCCGTCCTTGACACCCAGGCCGCACCCCTTTTGGGTGGGCGGACATTGCTAAGGACGAGGACACGGCTGGGTCGGACATGCAGGTCCCTGCGCCCCTGACTCCGACGACGCTCGACGACTTCCTTGCAGTGGTCAAGAAGGTTCCTAGGCACAAGTCGTCGCCGGCACTCCGGCCAATCGCCGCGCCCCGGTCCTTACCTCGAGTCGTCATGCTTGGGATCCTCTCTAGCCAAACTATCACATCTCCACTTCCACCCCTCCTGTGGGGTGCGAGAGGGTCGCCGACGTCTGCGGTGGTGCCGACGAGCCCTGTCTACTTGTGTTGCTTGGGGCTCCTCTGCCCGCCGGACAGTGCGCGCCCCGCCAGGCTGGTACGCTCGTGTGTGGTGCCGCCGCCGCCATTGCAGAGGTCTTTGAGGGATGCGCGGCACATCGGGGCTACCCTGCGCCATCGTGGGCCAACCGTGGAATGTGTAGCAGGTCGGCCCATATCGGACTAGCTCTGCCAGGATGTTTCCTCCTTCCGGCTGTCGGCGCGTGTAGTTCGTCGATCCAGCCCTCCCCAGGCCCTTCTCCGTTCGTACGCCGCCGCCATGATGGTTCGGGAGGCCGACGTCGCGGGATTCCGGCCAAAGCGCTCGCTCGACGGCGCAGACCCTTCTCGCTCGCCCGCCCCTTCGAGTGGACCTCCCCCTGGCTTGGAGGGTGGCTGTAGGGGTGAAGATGACAGGCGCCTTGCCCCGCTGGGTGGAGACGACCGCTGGCCGCCCTACCGCCAGCCATTGCGCCATGCTCCGTCGACCTCGCTCCTCCCCGTCCTACGTATAACCAGCCTGCGTGGCCGGATCTTGCCCTCCCTCTCCCCGGATCCCCATGTGTGCTTCATTGGGAAGCCGAGCTTCGTAAGGAGCTCACCCAACGTGAGGGTGTGTCTTTGGTCAGGAGCCAGGGCTCCCTTGCTCGGGAGGGAAGCAACATCGAGCGCTCGGATAAGGTGGTGACTCCCTGTGACTGGCGCCATGAGGCCCCTTTTGGTCCTGAAGACTGGACCGGCCGGGATGAGTTCCACTAGGGCCGTGTGGCGCGTTGCCTCGGGAGCTTCGTGGGGGTTCCATTGATCAACATGCTTCCTGTAGCGATGCCCTTGACTAGCAACTGGGGTAACCCACGGTCTCACGGTACTCTCCGCCGCATGCCGGCCCGTCTGCGCCATCCAAGAAGAAGAAGTCGGGCGGTGGTTTGGGGGGCAGCCCACAAGTCGTCCTGCCTACACCCCCGCCATCGGTGAGCTCCCTTGCGGCAGGTGGCTCCGTCCGCCCCTCTTGCTTGGGCGGCACCCCATGGGAAGTCGCGTAAGGCGCAGTTGTGCTTCAACCGCGGCATTGCGGGCCACTTCTGTTGTGAGTGCACGGCGCTCCTGCGGTGCCCCGCGGTCCAGGAGTTTTTGGGCCATGGGGTGGATGGCGGGTTTTATTACATCGACATGGTGTCGGAGGTGATACCCCCCGTCTGCACCTGGCTGCTATCTCGGTGGTGCCAGACTAGGACCCACCCCTGTCGGTGGAGGTCACTGCCGACGTCATTAGGGCCGAGCTCTGCGACTACATTACAAACACCTTTGCAAGGAAGGTTTTCAAGACCTCCCCGTCGGTGTTCACGGTGGCCTTCCCCTCAACAAAATCAAGGTCACTGTTAGCTCCTCCACTGTTGATCCCAAGGCGACCTCCTCCCTCTTCCAAGTGTGGATCTGTGTTCAGTAGAGCGGTACTTTTCTTCTCTGCTTCTTGCTGCAATCACATGTTGTGTTTCTTTCCTGGACACCTTTCCTCTGCTTCCATGCACAACAAGCAGCAAGCACCTTTTTTCTTCTAGTATACAGCAAGCAGCTCCACACCTATCCACCCAAACAGGCAGCACATCAACTTCAGTGCTGCCCACAACACTTGCGGCTCCTAGACTCCTCCCATTCGAGCAAAATGACGTCCTCCCCTGCTACTTTTCTTCTGCAAGTCACGAGCTTACCTAGCTCTCTTACCACCACGGCCAAGCGCCACACACATGCAGGTCGTCCAGATCTCTCACGCTGCCGGCCACCGCGTGGCACCTATTTCAAGCAGCCGGACATCCTCCTTCTATTGCTGCCACTAGCACCATTGGTGGAGGCAGAAATTTTGATTTGGGTGTACATTGTTTAAAGCTTAGTGTTTTAACTAATTAAGTATAGGATTAATTTAGTTATGAGCTCTTCTTCACCAAATAATGGGTGTACATCTGTACACCCATGTCCTTAGCCCGCTCCGCGCATGACTAGGGCACTCACAGCTCGCAGCACCTGCCTGAGCTTCCGTTCCTTTGCTACAGCAGCGGCCAACTTCTCTGCTGTCGTCGCCTCCGGGCGTCAGCTCTACACCACCACCAGCTAGGGTCCGCCCATCATTATTACCAGTGCTCTGGTACCACGAAGAGCGTATGGAATTCTCTTGATTCTATTCTCTTCAATTGCTAGTTACAGATATGAATACATATGTACACTAGAATGGGCTTTTGGGCCACACACTCATACAGCCCAACACCGATTAAGATGAATTTGTGTAACAATCAACCATTACATGGAAAAGTAGATTTTTTTCTACTTGAATTTGTGTAAACTTCAAGCAAAGCATCGAAGCACCACAATGAATGTTTATGTCGTATGTTCACTTATGTCATTTCAATCGTAAATATGTAACTGGTCAAACAATATGTATTTTCAGGTCGAATTTGATGATGAAGGGAAAGTTCGTGGAGTTACATCTGAAGGGGAGACAGCAAAATGCAAGAAAGTTGTTTGTGATCCGTCGTACGTACCTGAGAAGGTAAAAGCCACTCATCTTCATTATTTGAACAAACAGATATGGAGTATTGTCCCGAAGATAATCTCCCATGTCACTAACATTATGCTATACTTTCCATCATACTGTTTCAACAACGGTACAAATTATTTATGACAGAAATTTTATACCAATCAAAGTCACTGTGCATAAACATCTTACAGTAAAGTTAAACAAAGGAAACATGGGGAGTATGAAGAAATTTTGCAACTGATGAGAATTATCTGCTCTAATAACAGGTTAAAAAGGTTGGAAAGGTTTTTCGTGCAATTGCTATCATGAGCCATCCGATCCCAAATACTGCTGAATCTCACTCAGTACAGATCATAATACCACAAAAGCAACTTGGCCGCAGATCAGACATGCAAGTATTCCATGCATTATTGCCCTTTTTATGTATTATTACTTCGTCATGTCACCTAACTTTTATTTTTTGAATCATCACCAGGTATGTTTTCTGCTGTTCCTACTCTCACAATGTTGCGTCAAAGGGAAAATTCATTGCGTTTGTGTCGGCACAAGCAGAGAGTGACAAGCCAGAGGCAGAACTGAAGCCAGGAATCGATCTTCTTGGGCCAGTTGACGAGTTATTTTTCGACACATACGACAGATATGAACCTGCTAATGACCCATCTTCGGACAATTGTTTTATATCAACGGTAAGTTATGAATGAAGTAACAATGTTCTGGTTTTCAATATTTAGCAAACGAAAAAGCATCTTCAAGAATATTTCAATCTATCTCAATTTAATTTTGTTCAGAGTTATGATGCCACAACACACTTTGAGTCTACCGTGATGGATGTTCTTTCGCTGTATACAAAGATCACCGGAAAGGTACATTTTTAAATGGAAACCTTCATGCAATTTCTGCATTAGAGCAGCATACAAAATTGTATTACTCCCTCCTATCCAAATTAATTGACGCACACTTAGTGCAACTTTAGTACAAAGTTGTACTAAGTGTGCATCAATTAATTTGGATCGAAGGGAGTATTAAAAAATGTTTTTATCGCATTACATAAAAATGGTATCACTGTATTATATTAAAAAAATGTGTTTTGTCTAAACTTCTATCACGATTGCTTGCGGTGCTATACAAATCTAAGGTTTCTTTTGCACTACATTTCATAGGAGCTAGTTCTTTTTTTTTTTTTTGAGCGGTCATAGGAACTAGTTTTTTTTAGGGCAGGTCATAGGAACTACTCCCTCCGTTTCTAAATACAAGTCTTTTTAGAGATTCCACTACGGACTACATACGGAGCAAAATGAGTGAATCTATACTCTAAAATATGTCTATATACATCCGTATGTAGTCCATATTGAAATCTCTAAAAAGACTTATATTTAGAAACAGAGGGAGTAGTAATTATTACTTCTGGGGAGAGGGCTCAAGTAGGCCTAAACGGCCCTAAATGATTTCCACTACTGAGGGCTCATTTGATTTGGAAGACCCAATCCGCAACATTTGGTCCAATTGGAGGCGGACTAGATGGGGTTTTGATTGGCCCAATCCGCATCATTTACTGGGGAAGATTTTCATGTGTCAGTAACTCGGCTGAAAATTCCTCATCTTTGGCTCTCGAGCTGCGACCCATCAATGTTCCATTCCAGTCGAGTCTTCTTCGCCTCCCTCTTTTTCGCTGGCATCGTTGCTGTCTACACGTGCAATGTCTTTCCCGGAGCAGATTATCCGTTGGCAGGTACCAGCGGCATCAGCCTACGTTCCAGGGGAGGGTTCCTCCTCTGGTGTCTTCCTCGGCTGTTTTTCCGTGACGTATGTCCAGATCGGGCAATGAGTCGGATTCCGGAGGATGTGAGGGAAGTTTCATTGGAGCAGCTCTGGTGTAGTAGACTACGGCGAGCTTGGTCATGGCAACGGTGAGCTGCGCCATCAGGTTCGAGATGCCGAAGCAGGCTCCCTGCACGCCACGCTTCGCCAATTGTTGAGGACGAGCTGTCCCAACTCGTGGCCGTCTTCTCTCTTTTCTATTCATTTTTATGTACCAGCCACGGGGCCAATTGTTGAGGAACTTCACTTTGTGCGAAGTGATGACAGGGAATGGGTCTTCGACGTGGTTTTCCCCCCCTAGCTAGGTTCTTGAATGACCATCCAAAAAAAAGAAAAAATGATTCTTGAATGACCAAAAAAGATCTCACCCTTGGTTGGTTTGTCCTGTGTACAACCAAATGAGGCTAAGGGGTGCAAAAACCAGACATATCCGAATCACAACAATGAGGAAGGGGGGACTTTTGAAATGGTATTACTAGTTTCTAAGAGGGACAAAATTTAGGCAACAACCATTTTTTAGGGAATTTTATATCTACCTAAGTAGTTGATCCACACCACTATTTATCTCCACATGCACACATGTGACCTCACCAAACATGCCACATAATCAAAGGCCCACCTCAACATGCATGAGATTTTTTTCATTATTAGTTTATCTAGACTACTTATATTTATCTCAACATGCAAGCATCCCACATCACCGCACATGCTACATCATCACTGGGCCACCATAACATCGATAGAAACAAGTTTTCCATTATATTATGCTTCTTAATTATGTTTAATAAGCATTTTTCAATTATACAATAATCAAATACAATTAGTTCATATGTTATCAATCCAAATAAATATATTTAATACAAGCAAATCTCATCGAAAATATTGCAACCGATTCTCATAGCAATGCACGGGTATAATCTGGTTTAGGAAACAATCTAGTGCTAGGGATAACGTTACATTTGTTTAGCTCACTCTTGTCTTATATCCATAGCTGCTTATTCTAATTAATATGCCACTTTTATCAGACGGTCGACCTCAGTGTGGATCTAAGCGCTGCAAGTGCCGCTGACGATGATTGACAATTCTAGGGCAGCTATATCTTGGATTTTGGAAACGATTTATGCTTTGTTTTGCAGTTCATCATAGGTTCATCTTTGCCCTCGTTATTTTGAAATGTGATAGCTGGGCTATAGTCGATAAAGTTGTATGATGTATATTCTAAGTTCCTAAATTTTCTATTGGGAGGTCGATAGCATGTTTAGCCTTTGAAGACAATGTCGTTTCGGCCGCTATCTTTACTTTAAATGTTGATAAGGCGCAACAAAACAATAGATGTTGTTTTTTGGTTCGTTGATTTCAATTTGTCGCCTCCTTTGTTACTTTTTTTTAGGAAGCGCAAAGCTCGCGCCTTGCTGCATCGCTAGAAATAAAGATTTACCTGTACAAGCCTAAGAAACAATCAAGCACTCAACACAAGACGACTACAAACATCCTCTAGATAAACGTTATAATTGGTGTCACTGAAAAACTCTAAACTACTTATATGCAATCCACACAAACACACATTATGCAACCCCCGCCAGGAGAGAAACACTTCGTGATGAGCTCATGTCCAGGTCAGTGTTGACCACGTCCGCCCAAGCGCAGCCACTGACATGGGGCCCGAGAAGAGAACACACAAGCCGTCAGGCTTGTCATAGTGGGAGTAACTTAACTAGTAACATAACACATCTCAAGACAAATATGCTTATGTGACAAGTAGTTATTGAGGGAGATGCTTGTGGTAACATAATATGTTGCCATAACATAACGCACCTTGAGGGAAAATGAGTCTATATTTAAATAACTGAAGGTTTGCATGATACCACACACTACTACCCATTATGAAGGTAGTAACATAGCCTAATAACATATGCATGTTATGATCTAAGTTACTTCCCACTATGACCAGCCTCAAGCTCCTATGCGTCGGAAGAGTGTATCACCGGCTCCGTTAAATAGGGAAGGATGTCGTCATTTGTTATTTGGCTAGTTGGACACCGGTGAGGCCGTTTGCTTGTAACAGTAACTGTGACACGCTATCATTTCTTTCTAATTCGAATTCAAACAGTAATTCAAAACAAAAAAACAGTAATTATGACATGCTATCATTCCTCCATAGTTCCAAATAATATTGTTCAAATTGAGCGATTTCCCTTTTTTGATCTAGATCCACTAGCCCAACACTAACAATTGGTACTCAGAGCCACAAATTTCCACATGCTTTAGGCTGGATTTCAATCATTCCTACGACATTCAATTCGTGATGGCGGCGGCGTGCCACCGGCCGAAGGGCAAGGTGATCTACAAGACTCTCGCCTCGGCGGTAGACAAGGTGCACGAAAAGCACAAGAAGGAGCTCGACTAGCTCATCATCTCATATGTCAGTTGTCGATACGACGGTCTTGTGCTCGGTGTCAGCCGCGGTGGACAAGGTGCTCAGTCTTTTGGTCGACATAACTTGAGTTTTTCCACATGAAATATGAGCGGTGGTAGAGCACCCTGGAGTGTAGGTAACACGATCCTCTGGCTTCGGTTTGCGCCCCTTCTTGGGCGGCACATAGGGAGCAGGAGCAGGAGGTGTCTAGTTAAGATTGCGCTTAGGAACATAGGTGGGATACTGAGCAATATACCTCGTAGGACAGATAGCCTCAATCAAAGCCTGAATTACTGGAGCATAAATGAGCGACTTCTGCTCACTAACACATTGCCTCAGCTCATGGAACATGAAATCCAACAAATCAACCTTATTCCTCTATTTGGCAACAACAAACACATCAAGCATAGTACTCTTCAAATTTTATGAGTCACCAGCCTTAGGATGCAGAGTATACCTAAGAATGTGACGCATAGTGTCAATGTATCATAGGCAGGCAACAAATGCTTGATGGATCCAGGAGTAAATGAGTTCTCAGGCATGTATGCAAAGGCAATCTCATCCTTACTCCTCCCAGTATCTTTGACATGGCCAAACTCATCATTCTCCTCAAGGTAGAACTGATAGGGAGGAATGATCTCAGAGAACTTAGCCATAGGGGCATGCACTCACGTGAACCAGACATCCATCGCAAAGTTCTTTCATCATATTCTCAAAGTACAGTGTGGCATAGAACTTCATCACAAGATCTTCATAGAACGGGTGGCTGAAGGAGACAAAGGGAATGAGTCCCAACCTGCCAAGAGCGTCATAGACTCCGGTATAAATATGGGAATTATCCCAAAGATTCTCCACGTTAACTTGCTTATGTTGAGCAAACTTCTTTGTCTTGGTCAATAATAGCTCATAGTATACCCTCTGCTTCAAGTTGCTCTTGAAACCCGGGTCAACACCACGGTCACTATCATGGATGTAAGGATCTTCCTTATGAAATGTCCAATACTCTGGCTTACCCCACTGATGTCAGCATAGAATAGAAAGAGGAAAGTGCAAGTGTTCAAGATGATGGAGTGGAGTAGTTCTACAAATAATAGGGCACAAACTCTATGTATACCCCGTGGGCACGAGGACCAGACACCGTGCGCACGGGGGTCCCGTGGGCACGGTACAAGGCCCGTGCGCACGAGGGTCCCGTGGGCACACTACAAAAAAAACACTTCCGTGATGATACGTCTTTGTCACAGTAGGTCACATTTTCTGTCATACATGTACATCCGTGACGATTTTATGACAGAATCAAGATAGTCATACCTGTGCTGTCGTAGAAGTGTTCCATGACAATACTGAAATTATCATCACGGAAGTGTCCACTTCCATGACGATAAATGTCCGGTTTGGATCCGATAACCCGTTAACAGCCCTGACCAATGGGGATTTTCCACGTGTAAAATTCTGATTGGCCAATGGATCCATGTGTCAAGTCAGCGTTGCGACAGATGTCGTCCATTCATTGCTCGAGATGCGCCTATGGAACAGTGACACGTGGCATGGCCCAATAGTGGCCCATTTAGGTTATAAAGGCCGGCCCGTTTGACTTGGTCAAAAGTGAACGGGCCGACCCATGGAAAGCCTGTTACAGGCCTATTCGAATACATCCCATTTACGGCCCGGGTACTCACGGCCCGTTATGGCCTTTAAAAATTCGGCCCAGTAGCGTCATGTCGGCCGTCCCATATGATTCCAGCCCGTTGTCACTTTCGGCCCATCTATGGCCCGTGAAGTCTTTCGGCCCATATGAGGCCTTTTGAATCTCTGGGCCCATTGACGGCCGTGGTGAATCAGGCCCACCATGAACAGTAAACAGCTTTGAGCTCATTAACGGCCCATGATTCAGTTGGGCCGTTTCCAGCCCGTGTTTTCTTTCGGCCTTCTAAGGGCCCATATATTTTTGGGCTCATTTCCGTCCCTCGATTACTTACGGTCCGTTACTGGCCTGTTATGCTAATGGGCCAAATTCATCCCGAGGTAACAATTGGTCCGTTTGTGGCCCGTTAACACGTTGGGCTATTTTCATCCTGTCCTGTAAACCAGCCCATTAACGACCCGTCATGCCTGTTGATTGAATTAAGCCTGTGCTGCCTTCCGGCCTGTTAAAGGCCCGTTATGGTATGGGCCCCAAAACGGACGGCTCCGATTTAGGCCCTTTTACGATCCATATTGCGGTCCGGTTTTGGCCCACGAACAGTAAGCCCATGGATCCTACGGCGCGTATGAGGCCCATGGATCATACGGCCCGTAGGAGGACCATGGATCCTACGGCCCGTAGGAGGGCCATCGTTACCACGGCCCGTAGGAGGCCCAACGTTACCACGGCCCATATGTGGCCCATGGTTATTGCGGCCACTAGCAAGCCGAGGAAAAAGAACTGCAGTGACTACAAGGAAACAAATAAACAAGACTATATAAGTAAATAAATAAGCAAGCAACTAACGCTAGGCTATTACGGCGATTACAGACATTACATCCACTGGGCATCAAAGTTCGCCACCAGTGCAAATAAAGGGAACAACAAAGCAGCATATTACATACACTGGGCGTCTAAATTGGCCACCAGTGCAAATAAACGCGGCAGCAAAACAAGTCCAGAACTGAAACAGCTTCAGAAGAGCTCAAGAAACGTTATCCTGGGTATCCACCATGCTGGCAATAAGCTTAGCAAGCTTATTAGCTTTCTCTTGTTTGGCGCTAAAATCCTCCAACGCTTGCTGTTGCACCAGAAAGTATGCATCTAAATTCTCCAGGGACTTCCTCAGTCCTTCGGCTTCTTGTCGTAGCACAGCTGATCGATGTCTTTCAGCTTGTAGTTGACACTCAAGAAACCGAACTGATTCAGACAGCGAGTTTGAAGAGCTTGTGCAAGCGGTAGTGGCCAGTAACTCGAACACTACATCAAGACAGGACTTTGGGGTTGTCTCACTGTCTTCAAGATAGTTTTCCTTATCTGTTTTATCAGCTTTGTTGGAGACCAGCAAGGTTGTCTCACTATCTTCAACCTTATCTGCATTACTTCCTTTACCATTGCTTAATGTGGTACTTTTCTCCAATATTCTGTTAGCATTCTAAAAGAAGAAACAAGCAGACACACAACAGGTTTAGCATGTAGTATATGAAACTCATTTTGGTGAACCAGTTCAGTAGTAAGGTGTACAAGATTAAACTATCAACTCTTCTATTGCAAAGTAGTACAGTATAAAAGCATCAAACAAACATATATCTATGTGCTACTGTCACTGCATTGTCCTGCCAAATCAAAATAGAGACACAGTTCAAATCATATCAGTTCAAGACAAAATAGCATTGAAATAATATAAGTGTGGGAAACTACACGACAACACAAGATTTCAGATGGGTACCACAGGTATATATGTACAACTAACAACACTATTGGCTCTGTTTTGATGCTAGTAATGTGCATGATATGAGAAGACAACTGTCTACACAATTAAAATTGAAATCAACATAGAGCAATTTAGAAGAGCAAACTAGTTAAAGAAACATGTTTAAACATACCTGTTGTGCCATTGGAGTTTCGATTGGATCCTTCTATTTAAAAATTAGTTGGTATGAGTAAATACAGTGATACAAGAGCAAAGCAGTATGCACCATAGCTACAGAATCTTACCTGAGAACAGTTGTGCTTCAGGTTTAAGCACTTGTTCTACAAGAAGAGAGTACAGTAAGACGCAACCCTATAGTACTTCAAAATGAAATATGATCTCATAGACCCTACCAGATTCATAGGTTTAGACCAATACAGAACAAGGCGTTCCCAGTCATCGTCCCGTAAATGTGTCTCCGAAGAAAGCAAGGGAATTTGATGTGTTTCCTTGCCAGTGAAATATGTTTTCTTCAGGTAACTCCGATATTGCCGCAAAGCATTATTGAAGATAGCAGAGGTATTAGCACAGGTTACCTCATCCTGAGTTTCCAAATCGGTCTTTCTCTACACAGAAAAATGAGAACATTTGCTGTGTTATAACCAGCAGGGAGGTAGAAAGTATGGGACAAAGCAAAGTAATTGCCATGAATACTTACACTTAACTCCTGGAGGAACACCTGCAACTGGCTTTTTCCTTCATCTTCAGTATAATATTTCCATGATGGGAAGATACGCACATAGGATTTAACAACATCAAATGCGATAGATGCTAAACTACGGATGACTGGTTCTGCTTCGCCCACAGGAATAGGTGTACTAACTGGTAGAGTTGGGGTTCGCCGTGGTAGTCCTGGCGCTTTGGGCACTGGAGCTGCCTTACTAGCTGCTCTTGTTTGGGAGCTCTGTGGTGGAGATGGTGCTGTGTCAACTGGAACTGGGTTACTATCTGCTGGGGTTGGGGTTAGATTGGGTGAAGCTGGTTCTCTGTCCATCGGAGTAGGGGTACAATCTGTGATAGTCCGGGTTATATGTGGTAGGGCTGGTTCTTGTGCAAGTACAACCGGGGTGCTATCTCCATCGACAGGTAGCACTGTTTTATTTGAAGACCGTGTTTTTACTCCGCTAGATACTGCCATCACCCCCTCCAATTCAAATGGCTGATAAACAAGAAAAGTAGTTGAATGTACAGACCTTGTATGAGACAGATGCAATAGATAGTGAGGAAAAAAGAGGGCATGAAATAGTTCACATATATGTTGTTTAACTAAACATGATAGCATGACATAATTTCACATATATGATGTCTATCTAAACAGTATAGCATGACATAATTCAAAGATATGATGACTAACTAAAACGGATGGCATGAGATAATTATATGACGTCTTTAGTAAACAGGTTCGCATGACATAATTCACATACATGTTATCTAAGTAAACAGGATGGCATGATATAATTCACATGTGTGATTTATATACTAAGCAGATGGCATTCACATATATGATGTCTAAACTAAGCAGATGGTGTTGAATATTGTGTATATGATGTCTAAACTATGCAATGCAAGACACCATATGCATGATACGAGCAGTATAACCGTGCCAGGTTAGAGCATAAACCTCGGGAGGGGAATAGGACCGGTCATCTGTCTCTGAATCCTCCTTCGAGGAGCTATCTGGACCCATCAAGAGATCTGCTTCGACAGGTAGCACTGTCTGCTCTGAAGAACTTGTTTTCACTCCAGATTTTTTTCATCACCCACCCAAATGGTTGATTCACAGGAAGAGTAGTTGTATGTACAAACATTGTCGATAAATGGAAATGTAATGAAAAAAGGAATGGCAAGATATTATAATTCAAATATGTGATGCCTGGCTAAACAGGATGGCATTGCATATTTCACATATACTATGGCTGGCTAAAAAAGATGGTATTGCATAATTCACATATATGATATAGAAACTAAACAGGTGGCATTATAGAACATGTCTAAACTAAGCAGATGACATATATGATGTCGAAAGTAAGCAAAGCAAGGCACCATATGCATGATATGACCAACATCATCATGCCAAGTTAGAGCAAACACCTCGGGGGGTAAATAGGAGTGGTCAGCTCCCTCTGACTCCACCTCTGAACAGCTATCTTCCTCTGGATTACAATCTGGAGGAGGGAGGGGGGTGGGGTTGCCATTGCACCCACCATGGAGCGATGTCTGCATGACATTGTATTGCCGCGCAAGACTCTTCTCTTTTTCTCTACATGTTCAGCATGACTGTGTACAATAACTGACATGCATACAAAAAAAATATAGTGAGATTAAGTAAGGAGAGCATGCAGAAATCTAGAGTGATGGTAACAACCAGTGGATAGATCCAAAAATAATGATAGCAGGCAAATGATAGCTGAATTTAATAAAAAGACAGATGATGGTTGCTTTACTGTTTGTTTCGCACCCAAGATGAACGACATAGTAGATACCCTAGATGAAACAGATAGTAGATCAATATACTATTCATTGCTGCCTCAATATGTGCCCCCACAAGCATTTTAAAACTCAAGTTTGAACATTAATTTGGACCTGACTTGGAGTCTAAGAGATGAACAGGATGCTAAACTAGTAGGTAATATTAAGCAATGCATAAAGTAAGCAGAAACAAAAGAGTGCGACCTCTCTTGCGGACCCGTGTACTCCTCAGGTTCGTCTGCTGAGTCGATGATGGTGATGCAGTTGCGGTGGTTGCCGGTGGCGGGGAAGGAGATCTGAGGCGGCGAAAGACGATAAGGAGTCGTGATGTCTGGTATGGTGGACGCTTTTGTCGATGGAGTAGCTCAGGTGAGGTGGAAGACGGCCCGGCAGGAGCAGGACAAACCACAAAAAGTTTTCTTCGACACCTATCTGTAAATGAAGTAATTCTGTAAGGGATCCTTTGGCTTGCGGGAAGAGCACAGGAATGCAAAGAAACATGGCCAAATTAAAGTCAAACCACGTGCAAATGTGTACGGTCAGAATGTTATTATGCCACTAATGCACTTAGTCTTCTTTTCATGCATAGGATTTTGATAAGTAGGTCCAGGTGGATGTTAAAATATATGTGTTTTTCCTTTGAAACAGACACGAAAGGAAAAAATCCTTCAGTTTTGTTTGGCTCCATTCCTTTCAACCAAATGCATGAATAATTGAATAGTAGAGTACCATAGGGATCGACATGAATGTAGAGTAAAAAGTGATGCGACAAATGTACAACCTCTTTGGCGTAGCCGTGCCGACCTCAACATCATTGGGTCGGTCGCTGAAGATGTTGCGGCGGAGGTGGCTTTCAGAGCTGGGGAAGAAGATCTGAGGCGTCTGTAGACGACGTCGAGGGTACTGCTCTGTTGTGATGGATGGTTACTTCGTTGGAGCAGCTCCGGCGAGCTATACGACATCGAGGCTGAAGCAGTACAAGACGGACATCGTTAATCTGAAGTGGGATTCTAATACCATCTCCAATAGATGATGTAAAATACATCACCAAAAAGTGCTAGCTGTAAAATTTACATCACCAAAAGACAACCAACTCCAACAGATGATGTAAAAACTGTTGACTCTGAACTTAACTGTCGAAACTGAATTTTACTGCCGAAACTGACTGTTATTGTCGAAACTGAACGCACCAGTAGCAGACAAGAACTTCGTTGGTAGTTTAGGCCGCTCGAGCACTGGTAGCAGAGAAGCAGTGATCTAAATAAGCAGCCGCTCAACAGGGAACGCACTAGCAGATAGCAGCCGGAGCAGCAGCACGAACAAGAGCCAGAGCAGCAACTCGTGTAGCTGCAGCAGCCCGTGTACCAGCATCAGCAGCGCGAGCGAGAGCAAGAGCAGAGCAGCAGCATGAGCAAGAGCAAGAGCGGAGCAGTAGCGCGAGCGAGAGCCGGAGCAGCAGCAGCAGCTCCGGCTGGTATGGCCGCTGCCGCCGAGGGAGCCTTGCAATGGGGGAGATCCGCCGTGGAGGATGTCGCCGGCGGAGCCGGCGTCGAGGGAGCCGCGCCATGGCGGAGCAGGATCGAGCACCGGCGGCGCTGTGAGGTCGAGTGAAGGAGAAGATGCGATGAGTGTACAACCTCTTTGGTGGCGCCGAGTAGGCCTCGGCTGTGGTTCCGGTGGGGCAGGTTAAGGCGGCGCTGTGGGAATAGAGCAGCCGCGATAGACGAGGCGATCGTCGGAGCAGCTCCTTGGAGGTGGAGGACGGGGCGGTTGAACCGGCGGGACGATGAGATCGACGACGGATCCTCATCCGGTGCGGTGGATGAGGGACATCGAGCTGTTGCGGTGGACGACGTCGTCGGGGCAGAGGCTCCGGCTGGGCGACGGTGGGGGGCGGACGGAGGAGGGTGGGGTTTCGCGGCTGGTGGAGAGAGGTTTTGGCGGCCTCGGTTTTTGAATGGGGAAAAACAAGGGGATGTGAGGGGGAAACCATGACTTAGGGACGCGCTTGTCTGAAATGTAGGGTAAGTTACAAAAGTACCCCCACCAATTTGAACTAGCGGCTCTTTCCGCATAGGGGTAGAACGGGGATTTCATGTGTCGGGATTTCGCAGAAGGAGGGAGTTTTCACGCGCGTTGTAATTTTGGGATAGCGAGGCGCGGGTTGAGAAGGAGGGAGTTTTCGGAGCACAAACAGACAAAGAGATATCTTGAAATTTTGGCATAATAAGGCGCGGGTTGAAATTTCGGGAGAAGGCTAACGTGTACGGTACCATATCAATTCGCACTTTCCTCAACCCAAAAAAAAAATCAATTCACACCACACAAGAGAGGGTCTTGTCCCGTTTTACTGTATGAGTTACTACAAATGTCATTCAAAACTTTGAATCCATGATATGTTCAATTAAAATATCTCGCTAGGTGCATAATGCATGTAACCTACTCAAATGAACATTTTAGTGCATTCCAAATGTATATACTACCGCTGCAATATGAACTAAATTGGTTTTTGTTTCACTATTTGAATAAGAATCTACAATCATGATTGTTGTCAAGTTAAACCAACATCTGTATATTATCTTCACAACACACCACATGATTACTGTCAAGTTAGATATGAACTATGTGTACTATAAGAACTCGAATTCAAAAAATTTAATCCACTTTATGCTGATTTCAAATAATAGTACATTTCAAGCTCTAACTAGATCTTCATAATCTAAACCATGTTTCATATGTATAATGTGTTTATCACACAATGTATGGTGCCCCGCCCCCTACGCCTACAAGAACTTAGCCGTGAGCTGCAAAAGCCACACATTATCACAAATTCAAATAAATGTGAGATTGTTCGATATATATAGTATATATATATATTATATTATATATATATATATATATATATATATATATATATATATATATATATATATATATATATATATATATAGTATAACATGTTCATAACCACACCATGTGTATCACCATTATAATGTGAGATTGACGCGCGGCCGGTGGACTGTAGCCGACAAACCTTCCGGCGTAAGCCATACATGAGGGAGTCCCAAGATATTTTATACTACATCGCACATGACTCTTACTAATAAACTGGTTGTGGTGTACTTGATTTTTTCATTTTGATTTGAAAGACAAAATGGGGTTACGGCAGGAAAGGTCGGTGTTTGAATTGCTAGAACATTTATCTGCAGTGAACATGCAACTATAGGAGTGTCGTGCTAAAATTTGGAATTATTCCGGGTTCATTTGGCCTTTTTTATACATTAATTGAGTTTTCTAGGCATTTCATGTGCATAATACAAATTTGAACTACAGACACATGCTCCAGTGCACCAAAATGGGGTGATAATCGTATACGTGTCCTTGGGTGAATGTTTAGGTCGCATACAAGAAATGAGAATGAATTTCAAACATCTTGGCATCGTGGCTTGGCCAAAAACATTTAGAAATTTGGTTTTTAATTTCCTGCAAATCCAAAAATTGCCTAAAAATCACGGAACTTGGGATGGTGTCTTGACATGGCACCAACATGCCTTGGTAAATTTTTTGTTCGTTTTGGGACAAGTTTTGGTATAAGCTTCTTACAAACCGGAGCTTCTCTCAAGAAGGCTCATATGGTTCCGATACGGAAATGTGTCACCTTGGTGGGCGAAACGACATACGCTGCCTCTTCCTGCCTTGATTTTTTTACAGAGGCAACAAAGACCAATAGGAGTGTCGCGCTATAATTTGGAATTATTCTGGGTTCGTTTGGCCTTTTTATACATTTATTGAGTTCTCTAGGCATTTAATGTGCATAATTTAAATTTGAACTACATGCACATGCTCCAGTGTACCAAAATGGATTGAAAATCGTATAGGTGTCCTTGGGTGAATGTTTAGGTCCCATGCAAGAAATGGGAATGAATTTCAAACATCCGGGTGTCGTGGCTCGGCCAAAAACATTGACAAACTTGGTTTTTAAATTCCTGTAAATCCAAAACTTGCCTGAAAATCATGAAACTTGGCATGTTGCCTTGACATGGCACCAACATGCTGTGGTAAATTTTTTGTCCGATTTTTTGAAGGCGCACACATTAACAACCAACAAAGTCATTGTGGAACAAAGAGCTGCCACGTTACAATCGGAAACACAAGTGTTATTCAAACCATGGGCGTTGTACTAACCATTTACGTGCCGCCACGTGTCCCCATTTTTATTGGCTAGGAGGCGCCGTGCGGGGTAGCTATTTGAGTAGACGAGAGGCGTGGAGCAGACCGCTGCGCAGGCTCACCGGGAGGCGAGCCCTTTGGCCTCCATCCGCCGCCTACCTCGCTCCCAACTTCTCCATTAACGGTGCCCGAGCCCCTATTTTAATGGCGTGGCTAGGTCCCAGTCGACTAAGATTTAAGAGAGAGAAAAGAAAGTATGAAAAGAAAATTTTGCACGGATCTTGATGTAAGATCTCACGGACATAGCATCGACTGAGACTTAGCAAGACTGATATATATGACGACGATGGAAATGGATAATAATAATTGTCTTACATATTCAGGAAGATAATTAAAGATGCCACATGCGGCAACGCCTGAAAGACACAAGGGCAAAAGAAGAAGGAAGACGCAGACAACGATGTGGGTCGCTGCTCTCTACTTCACCTCGATCTACTCCGCCATCTTCGTCATTTCGTCCATATGTCGCAGGAGTTCTCGCGGCGAGCGGCGTTGATCTCTTTCACGTCCTCAATATGTTGCTTGAGAGCATCCACGGATTCCTCCACGAGCCTTTCACGCTCGATGCGGAGCTTAGCATTCTCGTCCATAAGTTTCCTGACCATGACGACCGTCTTCTTCAACACAACAGTTGTCTCCTCGTGCTGCTTCGCCCTGCCGGCGATCCTCGCCCTCAGTAGGTCGCGCTCGGTGCGGAGCCTCACCTTCTCACCCCTTAGTCCCCGGATGATGCCTGTCGCCTTATTCAACGAGGCACGGCTCTCCTCCTGTAGCTTCGCCCAGCGGGAGATGTCATTGTTGGAAATATGCCCTAGAGGCAATAATAAATTGGTTATTATTATATTTCCTTGTTCATGATAATCGTTTATTATCCATGCTATAATTGTATTGATTGGAAACTCAAATACATGTGTGGGTACATAGACAACACTGTGTCCCTAGTAAGCCTCTAGTTGACTAGCTCGTTGATCAAAGATGGTTAAGGTTTCCTAGCCATTGACATGAGATGTCATTTGATAACGGGATCACATCATTAGGAGAATGATGTGATGGACAAGACCCAAACTAAGAACGTAGCATTTGATCGGGTCAGTTTATTGCTATTGTTTTCTGCATGTCAAGTATCTGTTCCTATGACCATGAGATCATGCAACTCCCTGACATCGGAGGAGTACCTTGTGTGTATCAAACGTCGCAACGTAACTGGGTGACTATAAAGGTGCTCTACAGGTATCTCCGAGGGTGTCTGTTGGGTTGGCATGGATCAAGACTGGGATTTGTTACTCTATGTGACGGAGAGGTATCTCAGGGCCCACTCGGTAATACAACATCACAATGAGCCTTGCAAGCAATGTGACTAAAGTGTTAGCCACGAGATCTTGTATTACGGAACGAGTAAAGAGACTTGCCGGTAACGAGATTGAACTAGGTATAGAGATACCGACGATCGAATCTCGGGCAAGTAACATACCGAAGAACAAAGGGAATAGCATACGGGATTAACTAAATCCTTGACATAGAGGTTCGACCGATAAAAGATCTTCGTAGAATATGTAGGAGCCAATATGGGCATCCAGGTCCCGCTATTGGTTATTGGCCGTAGAGGTGTCTCGGTCATGTCTACATAGTTCTCGAACCCGCAGGGTCTACACACTTAAACGTTTGGTGACGATTAGTATAGTTGAGTTATTTTGTTGGTGACCGAAAGTTGTTCGGAGTCCCGGATAAGATCCCGGACATGACGAGGATCTCCGGAATAGTCCGGAGGTAAAGATTGATATATGTGATAATAGTGTTTTGATCTCCGGAAGAGTTCCGGAGTTCACCGGAATGGGTTCCGGATGTTTACCGAAGTGTTCGGGTGCAGCAACACTTTATATGGGCCAAAGGGATAAAGCCCACGAGGTATTGGAAAGTGCAAAAAGTAGTTTTGCTGCCGCGTAAGCGGTACTACCGTTGTGTGAAGCGGTACTACTGCCCAAGCGGTACTACCGCTTGTGTGAAGCGGTACTACCGCCCAAGCGGTACTACCGCTTGTGTGAAGCGGTACTACCGCCCAAGCGGTACTACCGCTTGTGTTAAACGGTACTACCGCTTGTGCGCGGTACTGCAGGGATCCGAGTTGGACTCTTTCCCTGCGGGCCAAACCGACCTTGTGCGGGCAAAACCGACCTGGAGGAGGCTTTTACTCCAAGTTTAGACCCCAAGGCTCAACATATAAATAGAGGGGCAGGGCTAGCACACGGGACACATCAAGATTTCCCCAAGCCGTGTGCGGCAACCCTAACCCTCTAGTTCCTCCGTCATAATCTCCGTAGCGCTTGGCGAAGCCCTGCAGAGATTGTTCCTCACCACCATCACCACGCCGTCGTGCTGCTGGAACTCAACCACTACTTCACCATCGCTCGCTGGATCGAGGAGGTGAAGGCGTCATCAAGCCGTACGTGTGTTGAACGCGGAGGTGCCGTCCGTTCGGCGCTAGTTCGTGATCGGATCGAGGGACGACTTGCGATTTGGATCGCGGAGACGTTCGACTACATCAACCGCGTTTCTTAAACGCTTCCGCTTAGCGATCTACAAGGGTATGTAGATTTACTCTCCCTCTCGTAGATGCTCATCACCATGGGTAGATCTTGTGTGTGCGTAGGAAAATTTTTGTTTCACATGCAACGTTCCCCAACAGTGGCATCATGAGCCAGGTCTATGCGTAGATGAGATCTCGAGTAGAACACAAACGAGTTGTGGGCGTGGGTGTATACATATTGCTTGCCGTTACTAGTTGATATTTGATTCGGCGGTACTGTGAGATGAAGCGGCCCGGACCGACATTATGCGTACACTTACGCGAGACAGGTTCCTTCAACTGACATGTAACTTCGTTGCATAAAGATGGCTAGCGGGTGTCTGTCTCTCTCACTTTAGTTGAATCGATTTCAATGAAGAGGGTTCTTTTAGAAGATCAAAAAGCAATCACTACACCACGTTGTGGTTTTGCGTAGGTAAGAACGGTTCTTGCAAACCCGTAGCAGCCACGTAAAATTTGCAACAACAATTAGAGGACGTCTAACTTGTTTTTGCAGGGTATGATGTGATATGATATGGCCAATTACATGATGAGATATATGTGATGTATGAGATGATCATGTGTTGTATAGAATATCACGACTTGCATGTCGATGAGTACGGCAACTGGCAGGAGCCATAGAGTTGTCTTTAATTATTGTATGACCTGCGTGTCAATCATTAAGCGCTATGTAATGCTTTACTTTATCGCTAAACGTTAGCAATAGTCGTGGAAGCAACAGTCGGCGCGACAACCTTATGGCGACACGTTGATGGAGATCAAGATGATGGAGATCATGGTGTCATGCCGGTGACGATGGAGATCATGCCGGTGCTTTGGAGATGGAGATCAAAAGCACAAGTTCATGGCCATATCATGTCACTTATGATTTGCATGTGATGTTAATCCTTTTATGCATCTTATTTTGCTTAGGACGACGGTATCATTATAAGGTGATCCCTCACTTAAATTTCAAGATAAATTGTGTTCTCCCCGAGTGTGCACCGTTGCGAAAGTTCGTCGTTTCGAGACACGCCGTGATGATCGGGTGTGATAGACTCCACGTTCACATACAACGGGTGCAAGCCATGTTGCACACGCGGAACACTCGGGTTAAACTTGACGAGCCTAGCATGTACAGACATGGCCTCAGAACACAAGAGACCGAAAGGTCGAACATGAGTCATATAGTAGATATGATCAACATGAAGATGTTCACCATTGAAACCACCTCGACTCACGTGAAGATCGGACTTGAGTTGGTGGATTTGGATCATGTTACACTCGAATGACCGGAGGGATGTCAATTTGAGTGGGAGTTTTTAAGTAATATGATTAATTAAACTCATTATCTTGAACAATAGTCTAAGTTGTCTTTGCTATATTTATGTTGTAGATCATGGCTCGCGCAGTAGCACCCCTGAATTTTAATGCGTTCCTAGAGAAAGCTAAGTTGAAAGATGATGGAAGTAACTTTGTGGACTGGGCCCGTAATCTAAGGATTATCCTTACGGCTTCCCAGAAGACTTATGTCCTTGATGCACCGCTTGGTGATCCACCCGCTCCAGTTGAGTCTCTAGACGTTGTGAACGCCTGGCAGGCTCGTTCTGATGATTACTCAATAGTTCAATGTGCAATGTTGTATGGCTTAGAACCGGGACTTCAAAGACGTTTTGAACGTCATGGAGCATATGAGATGTTCCAGGAGTTGAAGTTTATCTTTCAGAAGAATGCCCGGATCGAGAGATATGAGATCTCCGATAAGTTCTATACTTGCAAGATGGAGGAGAACGGGTCTATCAGTGATCACGTGCTCAGAATGTCTGGGTACTCCACCCGTCTGGCTGAATTAGGGATGCCCCTTCCGCCAGAGGCTATCACTGACAGAGTTCTTCAATCATTGCCACCTAGCTACAAGAGCTTCGTGTTGAACTATAACATGCACGGGATGAACAAGTCAGTCGCCGAGCTGTTTGCGATGCTGAAAGCCGCTGAGTCTGAAATTCAGAAGGAGCATCAAGTGTTGATGGTCAATAAAACCACTAGTTTCAAGAAAAATGGCAAGGGTAAGAAGGGTAAATCTAAGAAGGGTGGCAAAGCAGTTGCTGCTCCTGTGAAGAAACCCAAGGCTGGACCCAAACCAGAAACTGAGTGCTTTCATTGCAAGGGAACTGGACACTGGAAGCGGAACTGCCCCAAGTATTTGGCTGACAAGAAGGCGGCCAACAACAAACAAGGTATATATGATATACATGTTATTGATATGTTCCTTACCAACCCTCGTTGTAGTGCCTGGGTATTTGATACCGGTGCGGTTGCTCATATTTGCAACTCTAAACAGGAACTGCGGAATAGACGGAGGCTGGCGAAGGACGAAGTGACGATGCGCGTGGGAAATGGTTCCAAGGTTGATGTGATCGCCGTCGGCACGCTCGCTCTTCGATTACCGTCGGGATTAGTGATGAACCTAAATAAGTGTTATTTGGTGCCTGCGTTAAGCATGAACATTATATCTGGATTCTTGTTTATTGCAAGACGGTTACTCATTTAAATCAGAGAATAATGGTTGTTCTATTTATATGGGTAATATCTTTTATGGTCATGCACCCAATGTAAGCGGTTTATTCTTATTGAATCTCGATAGTAATGATACACATGTTCATAACATTGATGCCAAAAGATGTAGGATTGATAATGATAATAATACTTTCTTGTGGCACTGCCGTTTAGGTCATATTGGCATAAAACGCATGAGGAAGCTCCATGCTGATGGACTTTTGGAGTCACTTGATTTTGAATCACTTGACACATGTGAGCCATGCCTCTTGGGCAAGATGACTAAAACGCCGTTCTCTGGAACAATGGAACGGGCAAGTGACTTATTGGAAATCATACATACTGATGTGTGCGGTCCGATGAGTATTGAAGCGCGCGGTGGTTATCGTTACTTTCTCACCTTCACTGATGACTTAAGTAGATATGGGTATATTTACTTAATGAAACACAAGTCTGAAACATTTGAAAAGTTCAAACAATTTCAGAGTGAAGTTGAGAATCATCGTAACAAGAAGATTAAATTCCTACGATCTGATCGAGGAGGAGAATATCTGAGTTATGAGTTTGGCAGTCACTTAAGACAATGTGGAATTGTTTCACAACTGACACCGCCTGGAACACCACAGCGTAATGGTGTGTCCGAACGTCGTAATCGAACTTTATTGGATATGGTGCGATCTATGATGTCTCTTGCCGATTTGCCACTATCGTTTTTGGGGTTATGCATTAGAGACAGCTGCATTCACTTTAAATAGGGCACCATCGAAATCCGTTGAGACAACGCCATATGAACTTTGGTTTGGCAAGAAGCCAAAGCTGTCGTTTCTTAAAATTTGGGGATGTGATGCTTATGTCAAAAAGCTTCAGCCTGAAAAGCTGGAACCCAAAGCGGAGAAATGCGTCTTCATAGGATACCCAAAAGAGACAGTTGGGTATACCTTCTATCTCAGATCCGAAGGCAAAGTGTTTGTCGCTAAAAACGGAACATTTCTTGAGAAAGAGTTTCTCTCGAAAGAATTGAGTGGGAGGAAGATAGAACTTGATGAGGTTGTTGAACCTTTACTTCAACCTGAGAGTAGCGCAGTGCAGAAAGTTGTTTCTGTGGAGCCTACATTAGCTGAAGAGGAAGTTAATGATGATGATCATGAAGCTTTGGATCAAGTTGCTATCGAACCTCGTAGGTCGACAAGGACGCGTACTGCTCCTGAGTGGTACGGCAACCCTGTCTTAGAGGTCATGTTGTTAGACAACGATGAACCTACGAGCTATGGAGAAGCGATGATGGGCCCGGATTCCGAGAAGTGGTTAGAGGCCATGAAATCCGAGATGGGATCCATGTATGAAAACAAAGTATGGACTTTGGAAGTATTACCTGAAGGGCGTAAGGCCATTCAGAACAAATGGATCTTTAAGAGGAAGACGGACGCGGATGGTAATGTCACCGTCTGTAAAGCTCGACTTGTGGCAAAGGGTTTTTCACAAGTTCAAGGAGTTGACTACGATGAGACCTTCTCACCCGTAGCGATGCTTAAGTCCGTCAGAATCATGTTAGCAATAGCTGCCTTTTTCGATTATGAAATTTGGCAGATGGATGTCAAAACAGCGTTCCTTAACGGTTACCTTAAGGAAGAGTTGTATATGATGCAACCAGAAGGTTTTGTCGATCCAGAGAATGCTGACAAAGTTTGCAAACTCCAGCGATCCATTTATGGACTGGTGCAAGCATCTCGGAGTTGGATTCTTCGTTTTGATGAGGTGATCAAAGCGTTCGAGTTTATACAAGTTTACGGAGAAGCTTGTATTTACAAGAAAGTGAGTGGGAGCTCTATAGCGTTTCTAATATTATATGTGGATGACATATTGCTGATTGGAAACAATATAGAAATGCTGGAAAGCATAAAGGAATATTTGAACAAGAGTTTTTCAATGAAGGACCTAGGAGAAGCTGCTTTCATATTAGGCATCAAGATCTATAGAGATAGATCGAGACGTTTGATAGGACTTTCACAAAGCACATACCTTGACAAAGTTTTGAAGAAGTTCAAAATGGATCAGTCCAAGAAGGGGTGCTTGCCTGTTTTGCAAGGTGTAAAGTTGAGTAAGACTCAATGCCCAGTGACTGCAGAAGATAGAGAAAAGATGAGTGTCATCCCCTATGCTTCGGCCATAGGCTCTATCATGTATGCAATGCTGTGCACAAGACCCGATGTCAGCCTTGCCATAAGTATGGTCGGAAGGTTTCAAAGTGATCCAGGAATGGAACACTAGACGGCGGTCAAGAATATCCTGAAGTACCTGAAAAGGACTAAGGACATGTTTCTCGTTTATGGAGGTGATCAAGAGCTCGTCGTAAAGGGTTACGTCGATGCAAGCTTTGACACTGATCCGGATGACTCTAAGTCGCAAACTGGATACGTATTTATTCTTAATGGGGGTGCGGTTAGCTGGTGCAGTTCCAAGCAAAGCGTGGTAGCAGATTCTACATGCGAAGCAGAGTACATCGCTGCCTCGGAGGCGGCGAAGGAAGGTGTCTGGATGAAGGAGTTCATAACAGATCTTGGAGTAGTGCCTAGTGCGCTTAACCCAATGACTCTGTTTTGTGATAATACTGGTGCCATTGCTCTAGCCAAGGAACCAAGATTTCACAAGAGGACCAGACACATAAAGCGACGTTTCAATTCCATCCGCGATTACATCAAGTAGGACGACATAAATATTTGCAAAGTACACACGGATCTAAATGTTGCAGATCCGATGACTAAACCTCTTCCAAGGGCTAAACATGAACAACACCAGAACTGCATGGGTGTTCGATTCATTACAATGTAAATCACATAGTGATGTGAACTAGATTATTGACTCTAGTGCAAGTGGGAGACTGTTGGAAATATGCCCTAGAGGCAATAATAAATTGGTTATTATTATATTTCCTTGTTCATGATAATCGTTTATTATCCATGCTATAATTGTATTGATTGGAAACTCAAATACATGTGTGGGTACATAGACAACACTGTGTCCCTAGTAAGCCTCTAGTTGACTAGCTCGTTGATCAAAGATGGTTAAGGTTTCCTAGCCATTGACATGAGATGTCATTTGATAACGGGATCACATCATTAGGAGAATGATGTGATGGACAAGACCCAAACTAAGAACGTAGCATTTGATCGTGTCAGTTTATTGCTATTGTTTTCTGCATGTCAAGTATCTGTTCCTATGACCATGAGATCATGCAACTCCCTGACATCGGAGGAGTACCTTGTGTGTATCAAACGTCGCAACGTAACTGGGTGACTATAAAGGTGCTCTACAGGTATCTCCGAGGGTGTCTGTTGGGTTGGCATGGATCAAGACTGGGATTTGTTACTCTATGTGACGGAGAGGTATCTCAGGGCCCACTCGGTAATACAACATCACAATGAGCCTTGCAAGCAATGTGACTAAAGTGTTAGCCACGAGATCTTGTATTACGGAACGAGTAAAGAGACTTGCCGGTAACGAGATTGAACTAGGTATAGAGATACCGACGATCGAATCTCGGGCAAGTAACATACCGAAGAACAAAGGGAATAGCATACGGGATTAACTAAATCCTTGACATAGAGGTTCGACCGATAAAAGATCTTCGTAGAATATGTAGGAGCCAATATGGGCATCCAGGTCCCGCTATTGGTTATTGGCCGTAGAGGTGTCTCGGTCATGTCTACATAGTTCTCGAACCCGCAGGGTCTACACACTTAAACGTTTGGTGACGATTAGTATAGTTGAGTTATTTTGTTGGTGACCGAAAGTTGTTCGGAGTCCCGGATAAGATCCCGGACATGACGAGGATCTCCGGAATAGTCCGGAGGTAAAGATTGATATATGTGATAATAGTGTTTTGATCTCCGGAAGAGTTCCGGAGTTCACCGGAATGGGTTCCGGATGTTTACCGAAGTGTTCGGGTGCAGCAACACTTTATATGGGCCAAAGGGATAAAGCCCACGAGGTATTGGAAAGTGCAAAAAGTAGTTTTGCTGCCGCGTAAGCGGTACTACCGTTGTGTGAAGCGGTACTACCGCCCAAGCGGTACTACCTCTTGTGTGAAGCGGTACTACCGCCCAAGCGGTACTACCGCCCAAGCGGTACTACCGCTTGTGTGAAGCGGTACTACCGCTTGTGCGCGGTACTGCAGGGATCCGAGTTGGACTCTTTCCCTGCGGGCCAAACCGACCTTGTGCGGGCAAAACCGACCTGGAGGAGGCTTTTACTCCAAGTTTAGACCCCAAGGCTCAACATATAAATAGAGGGGCAGGGCTAGCACACGGGACACATCAAGATTTCCCCAAGCCGTGTGCGGCAACCCTAACCCTCTAGTTCCTCAGTCATAATCTCCGTAGCGCTTGGCGAAGCCCTGCAGAGATTGTTCCTCACCACCATCACCACGCCGTCGTGCTGCTGGAACTCAACCACTACTTCACCATCGCTCGCTGGATCGAGGAGGTGAAGGCGTCATCAAGCCGTACGTGTGTTGAACGCGGAGGTGCCGTCCGTTCGGCGCTAGTTCGTGATCGGATCGAGGGACGACTTGCGATTTGGATCGCGGAGACGTTCGACTACATCAACCGCGTTTCTTAAACGCTTCCGCTTAGCGATCTACAAGGGTATGTAGATTTACTCTCCCTCTCGTAGATGCTCATCACCATGGGTAGATCTTGTGTGTGCGTAGGAAATTTTTTGTTTCCCATGCAACGTTCCCCAACAGTCATCCATCAGCTTATTGAGCATAGCGCGCATGCGCCTGTGAGAGCCGTCGACTGCCCGCAAGAAATCCATCCAGGCCGCCGCGGCGTGGTAGGACCTCTCTGCTGCCTCCGCGGTGCGGCGGGACATCTGTGCCGCTTCCGCGGCACGGCCGGACCACTCTGCTGCTTCGGCAGCGTGGCGGGACCTCAGTGCTACTTCGGCGGCGCGGCGGGACCTCTGTGCTGCTTCGGCGGCGCAGCGGGACCTCTCGGCTGCTGTCGCGGCGAGACGGGACATCTCTGCTGCTTCGCTCGCCGCTCCGTGGTCATTTGTCGACCAAGAACTCCTCCCACGGGCCATTGCAGACGCAAGGACGATGAAGACTTGCTTGTTTGTTGATGAGGAATTGAGGAGTAATGTGCAGTCATTTTCGAGTAGGTAGTATTTATAACCTAGTAATAAGCTACTAAGTGGGAAGACGTTTAGGTTTTGATCGGTGTGAACAGGTTTGCAATTAAATATAGCGTGGTAATTTGGAATGTGATGGAAACAAGCTCAAAATTTATTGACGGTTCCGGTTTCGATGTGCGGCACGATTCCCGGATGGTGTAACGTGGGCAAGCGTTCTCAGATGCTTATGTGGCGTGTGCACCGCAATCGGCGATGTCAGCACACGACTTGTTCCATCGCGCACAATTCTTTTAATTAGACTGTGTGCCCGTATATCGCAGACTCCTTGATCTGACTGAGAGCATCTCCAATAGCATTTCTATATTTGCACTCACTTACTCCCTCCATTTTTATTTAGTCCGCATATTAGCTTTGGTCAAAGTCAAGCTTTGTAAACTTTTACAAGGTTTATAAACAAAAAATATTAACATATATAATAACAAATCGACACTGTTAGATTTATTATTGAATGTACTTTCACATCATATAGATTTTTTATGGTAAATATTTATATTGTTTTCTTAAACTTGGTCAAACTTTACGAAGTTTGACTTCAGTCAACTCTAATATGGAGAGTAAATAAAAACGGAGGGAGTACTATTTTAGCAACCTTGGGCAAACAACCTCCTCCAACAGCCTTTGTATAAGTGGTCCCCCACCTAATTTTTTTACAAAGCTTGCTAAATCTACCATTCCCCTTTGTATATTTGCAAACCCAAAGGGCACTTGCTAAATTTTGGCAAGGCTTTGTAAAAGTGGTCCCCTTCATATTTTTGTCTCAATGACTAGTGGGCCTATGTCTGTGTCTGATGTGCACGTGTATGTGTGAGCTGCGTATGTGCGTCGTGTGTGCGTGTATGTGTGTGATGCGTGCGTGTGTACGTGTACATGCGTGTGTACGTATACGCGTGTGTGTACATGTACGCGTGTGTGCTGCGTCTGTGTACGTGTGTTTTCCGTCTATCGCACCCACCTTGATCTGGTTGATGTTTCTGTTGTGTTGGGTAATCGCAAACAGTTCATCCGAGTGAACTGTATGTCGTATATCGCACACACCTCGAACTGGCTGACCGTTTCTGTTGTTCTGGCTTACGCAAACGGTTCGTATGCATCAACTGTATGCGACGTATCGCACACACAACTCTAATCTGAATCGTGCTTGATGTCTCCGCCATCGTACACAGTCGTCTTATTGGTGACGGTTTTAATACTACACCGTTTGCGATTAATGCATCGCACACAGTTTGCTCGAGGGGTCTCTAGTGCATGTGTCGCGTTATGACCATCCTACAGTAGTGTCTCACACGCAGGTGCACACACAGACACATGCCCCCTCTCTTATTGATATTGCAGTCGTACCCTCCGTTTGTCTAGCAAGCCTCTCCCACCATCTCCGAGAAGCAACTCCACCACCACCCCTCCGGCACTCTAGCTCTGTCTCTCTCCCAACCTTATTCCTCTCCTACACATATGTATGGATGCCGATCGATCTCCCTCGATACATAGCTAGGTCTCTCCTCCTCCACACATATACTAGTCGATCTACCCCTCTAGTTAGGTCTCTGCCCCCCCCCCCCCCCCCCCCGCACACACACCGATAGTCGAACGCTCTAGTTAGGTCTCCCTGCAACACAAACTGCACATGTCCCCTCTCACATTCCAGTAGGCCAGTCACCCTATATCTTTGACGTGTGCACACACAATTTCGCTGGCTCTTTTTACCGATCTCGCACCCATACACTTTCATCCCTCTCTTCGATTCTATCGATATATATCTCACGCCGATGAACCCTCCCCTCTCTTCTCGTGGATCGGCCCCTCTATATATGATATATCTAGGCCTCCATTTCACACACATTGCATATGTTACAGTTTTTTTGAGATATCATTGACTCATATTCCCTGTCTATCTCTCACGCACACAAGTACACTTACGAAATCCCCCCCCCCAAAACACTCACGAACGCACTCACCATCTCTCTCTAGGTTTGTATCTCTCTCACACACACCCACGTAGATGGGGTACATGCATGAAGAGAAGAGGTGCACGCACGACGCACGTACTCACGTCTCGTTCCCAACCACATCTGCGCGGGTACACGGTGGAGCTCATTTTTGTACGAAAAGGCAGCCGACGTGATAATTTGACGCGTGTAGCGGTTGTTCACTTGATGGAGGGTCATGTACCACCGTTATCGAGAGAAAAAAGAACACCACTCTACTATACTATAAAATATAGGAAGGAGCCTCAATGCTTGCTTGCTGGGGTTCGTCTCTTCACACTTTCTCACACAAGACATCGGTGGCCAATCTCTCTCTCTCTCACCGCTGGTCACTGATCCGGCTGGATCCCGTCCGCCGGCGGAAAGGGAGGATGTGCAGTGTTGCCCCGGTCGCCGGTGTCGAGGCAGGAAACTCACTGCCGGTGTGTCCCAATCTGCAGTACCCGCCGTTCTCTCCGACCAAGCTCCGGCGCGGTAGGGCCTTCGCCCCTTGCTCGCTGCCGCAGCAGATCCCGGCCGCCGCTGCCCTCCTAGTTACATCCCGACGACCCTCAGGTACAGCTTCCTCTGGAACCGGCCTTGCTCCACTGCCCAACTTCCCAGGTCGCTACATGTGGAAAATCCTGCATGTGGATCTTCTCTAGTTCTTTGCCTAAAACGTAGCTCTGCCGGCGTACTTCCCATTTTGCAATCTCGGCCTCACACCGTTTGAGAGAAACCACTATGCTGCTATCTCCCCCTGAAGACAATGAATATGCTTCTTTTTGTCAGCGTATGTCATCAACTGTTATTGACCAGTAATTGTTTCCTTTCTACCTCTTTTTGCAAACAGGGATATCCATTTCACCTCATTGCTATTGCGACCTTTTGGTGAACTGCACAAATCACTTTTTTCTTAAGAGTGTTTTGTGCAGTTCCACTAAAATGTCACACGGGCAACGTTTCTACATTTCAGTGGGACTGCACAAAGGGAGATTGGTTGTGCTATCCTCCTCATCCAACTCTGAGCGTAATATTCTCCAACAAGTAGTTAGTTTTACGAGAGATTGCAAAGGTGATCGGCTTCTATTTGTGCATGTATGTTTCATCACCTAGTGTCACTATTGTTGTAAAAACACTTATTCATATCTTTGCAAACATGGATGCTCAGCTCGATTTTAGTGGAACTGCACAAAATGATCGGATGGTCCATGTCCTCCATAGACTTCTTTCTTGGCTAACATGTCTTGTTCAGTTCGACAGAGCTGCGTGAAACTAGCTGCCGACCAATGAACACCGTGGCCAGGAAATGGAACCATGCCTACGGATAGCATCGATCAAATTTTTATTTTTCTTTATTTGTGGACCTTCTCACAACTTTGTCTTCAGTTGTGATGTAAATATTGGGGCTGATCTGCGAATCATTGTGATGCATTAGCATCCATGTTAGTTTTTTTTGTATTTGATGGAATGTTGTAACGAGACAACCGTGTATTTGATGGAATGTTGTAACGAGACAACCTTGGAGGCAAGAGGACACAAGAAACCAAAGTTGAAAGCTTCATGGCATTACAGTATAATTTATTATGCTGGAAAATTATGTGACATATAAATAAATCCTGAAAGCTTGATTGCAATGCTAGAAACCATTGAAATTCCTTTCGCCGACATGTGGGACATCCAGCATCCTGGTCCACGTGCCATGCACTAATATTGAGTGCACAACCGCAGGGGGGTACACACCGGTCATTGCGCCGCAGTAATAATGACTATTGAGCAGTCAAATCACAGTGCCCCACCTTTGCCATAGTAAGTTGCTCGGACAAAGCAACCATCATTTCACTATTTGTTGAATCCACTCGTACTCCAATATTCCCACAGTAAGTTGCTCAGACGAAGCAACCATCATTTCACCTTTCCCACAGCAAGTAGTACCTCCTTTTTACTATTCTAGAAACCACCACACGCGAATATTGGACGGTAGCAGCACAACATCAAGTACACTCTTTCAAGGACGGAGGGAGTATGGGTTTATGGGGCTCAATTCAAAAATTGAAACCAACCAATGAACTACTAGATGGTGAGCGTTTGCAGTAGTACTGTACGTATCAACGCATGCATGCATGACGAGTACAATGACCAATAATATTAACATGCATTGGTTAGTTTTCTATTAATCCTTGCACGCAACAATTTAATGCGCTTTGAAATCTTAAACATGTGAATGTGACCAGTAAAATTTAGACTGACAAAATGGTATAGTAATACAAAAATTTGGAGATTAAGCTCTATAAACCATATGTGAGTGATGTACTGTAGCAGGACGGTTGACGGGATTAGTAGAAAGCGAAGCCCCTTTTTAGCGGGGTTTGCATCAATATATGAAGGTGCAAAACCTTGTGTTACTACTACACCAAACAAGTTCAAAACGAGAAACTGGACTCACTCACGGCACGCCTGTCGCGTTTGGTCCGTCGATCAAAGCGGTTCCTCTTGGCATATCATTTTTTTAGAATGCTCTTGGCATATCACTAACATGTGGGAGGGAGTGGGAGCAAACCGACCTCAATTGACGACAAAATCGTCAACCCGCCGTACTTTGAGAGAGAGGAGGAGCTAGAAGCGATACGGGCTGGTGGAGCTAGGTGTCACACGGAGGCCGGGAATATGGTGATAGCGTGAGGTGGGCCATGTATGATGTAACTACACTTTTTTTTTACAATTTGTATGATGTAACTACACTGGGCTGCCTTGTTTCGGACTCCTCCGGTCTAGTACTCCACCGCGCGGTTCCTGGCTCCTTCTCGATCATCGGCAATCGTTCTTCTTCCTTTTGCCGACACGTGGGACATCCAGCATCCAGGTCCACGTGTCATGCAAGAATATGGAGATAAGTAGTGTAAGTGAGACTCACCAACGTAGGTGGGGTACGTGCATGAATCACCCGGAAAAAAAGGAGTACGTGCACGAAGAGAAGAGGTGCACGCACCGACGCACGTATTATTTGCCTCTTTCCCTAACACACGCGCGCGGGTACACGGTGGAGCTCATTTCTGTACGAAGAGGCAGTTCACGTGATAATTTGACGCGTGTACTAGTTGTTCACTTAAGTGGAGGGTCGGGAATCATGCGTGAACGAATCAAAGTTCGACCATGACGCGGTGGCGCGTTATTTATAAATATTTTTTTTCTTCAATGGCACGTACGCAATTTTTTTTCTTCAATGGCACGTTAATCGTGCACGTACAATGACGGAGCACGGGATGGTAGCCATGGAGATGGTCGGCCCTTTTTGGAGACTACTAGTACTAGTACTACTTTGATGTGTCCCGTCAACACGCAGAACGAGAAGCTTGCTTACTACGCCCTCTCCCTCGCCCACGCGCGCTCGGTGGCTCGCAGGACGAGGAGAGAAGCTTTTGCTTACTACGTGGTGGACGTGCAGCAGTTCATTCAGTGTTAATGCATGTCACAAAAAATAATATCATTGAAAACTATGTTCAAATTCTAATCCAACGAAATAATTTTTGGTGACATTCACTAACATTTTGTTAATTAAATCGATAGCGGCGGGCAACGGGAACCATGGTCGCAGCTTTCTAGTGTGGTTCCACACGATGGAGATTCATCCTAGCTGAAGCAGCATAAATCAAGAGTCCAGACCGATCCCAAGCCCGCTTCTGAGGTTCTGACCGCCCTGGCCCACCAAAAACCCCTCCCCCTCCCGCGCGCGCTTCCCGCCTGGCGCCAGCTGCCTGCATTTACAGCCCATTCCTCTTCTCTCTCCTCCACATCATCACAAATCTGAGCTGGCAACTCTTGTAGCCTGCTTATGTCACCCTATTATACTTGCGAGGTTGCGTCCGCCATTGAAGAGGCACGCCGGCCGAGGGCGCCGCCCGTTGCACGCCTGCCCGAATGCGCCTCCTCGCCGCATTCAAACGCCTCCATTAAACCCGCATGGAAGCCGAGAAACCTACTACATCCACACGTCCATTCAGGAGTGGGGTAAACGCAATGCCGGCCAACCTCCTCCTTCCACCATTTTCTCCACTCTTTCGATGGCATCCGACGAGCAGGAAGAGCAGTTCTCCAACATAAAAGACGGTTGGGTGGCCCGCCTAGCCCGGCGGTTATGAGCGAGGCAGCTCGCTGCTCCACCTCCCTCGCCTAGCCCGACGGAGCCAGTTGCCACCCCCAGCCAGCGCGTGGTTCAGCAACTCGACGCTCCAGGCCAGCTCGAGGAGGACTGGCGAGTTGCTCCACGCCCGCACGGTGCCTCCAGTGCCTGCGACCGCGCCATCCGCCGTAGACGCGCGCGTAGCAGCGCCATGCAGGTGGAGAAAGAAGTCGGCTGCGCGGATGTCGATGAGGTGGCGGCCAGCACGTCCGCGGCCGCCACCATCATCGAGGAGAAGTAGAACACGGGAGGCCGCCGCCGCCTGTATCCCATGAAGGCCACCGCTGAGGCGACGCCGGCGTACACAGCCATTGTCTTGCATGGTTCTTCTTCAGCGCAGACCATCGTCGACCCCGCATGGGCTCCACGGAAGCGGAGGCGCCCCCTTCCCCTCCGTCAGAAGCATTAGCCGGGGGTTCCACTCCGATGAGCGGTGGGGAAGCGAGCCGCCCTTTGCGCTGAAGCGTATACCTCCGGGACTCCCGGCAGTCCGGTGATCGGGCTGCCGAACATGAGGAAGACAAAAGGAGCCGCCAGCGACCATTTAGATTAGGTATTAATTAGTATACCTCTAGAGCCAGACTAGCACCGCTTAGTTGATGTAAATGTAATGAAATCCGTCATGTTTATATGAAAATCCGGCCGTGTTTGCATGAATTTCGTCTTGTTGGTTCGAACTGTTGTCAAAATGTATGCGGCTACGGTTGGATGGCGTCCTCCCGCATCCGTGTCCGCTCTCACGCACATGCGCGCGCACACACACACACGCTCGTGACTTTTTGTACGTACACACCTTCTCTGTCTAGGTCAGTGTCTCGTTGTCTCAGAGAGAGAAAAGAGACACACACACGCACACACACACGAAGAGAAGAGGCGCACGCATGCACTCATTCCCTCATGCACACGCTCGGGTACACGGTGGAGCGCATTTGCACACGAAGAGACAGCTATGATAATTTGACCCATCTAGTTGTCCACTTAATGTAGGGTCTGGGACCACATGTGAGCCATACAAAGTGCGACCTGAAAGGGGTGGAGCGGCTATTGATCGAGTTTTTTTACAGGTACGTTAAATGAAAAGATGGCTCCGCGCGTATTCAATTTAAAACGATTGCTACGGAGAGGAAAAAAATTACTCCACTATATATGTAGGCTGGAGCTTCGGGACTTGCTTTGCTAGGGTTGCTCTCTTCTTCTCACTCTCTCACCCTCTCCAGATCTAAACAAGACGGTGGTGTCCACTCTCTCTTCTCTCTCTCTCTCTCTCTCTCTTCTCACCGGTGGTCACAGATCCGGCCAGATCCCTTCCGCTGGGTAGGGTACGAGGTGCAACGTTGACGCGGTCGCTGTTGGCGAGGGAGGAAGCCGACGCGCACCGTCTTCTCTGACCTGGCGCCGGCGTGGGTGGTCCCCCGCACCCTTGCTCGCTGCCGTTGTGTTGGCAGATCCCGCCGCCTGCCTCGCCACATCCCTCCGACCGCAGGTATAACTTCTTTTAGAACTGGCCTTCTTCTAATGGGCCAGCTCCCCACGTCGCTGCATCTTTTTTTCCCACCATTCTTCATTCCAAAGCTCCCCATGTATCTAGATAGCCCCGTCGGCTTGTTGAACACTCGAACACCACCTAAATTTTTACTATTAGAGGAAAAAAGGTAATGCATGAAGATAAATAGATGGCCTGGTTGAATGTGGAATTTTTTTTTGCGGTGGGCGGGGTAGCAAAGACTGGTTAACAAACCGATCTCTTTGTTGAAAATGCAATATAGTGGTGTGGGGGCGAAGGGTGGGGGGAAGTATGTAGTAAGATTCTGGCCTGACCGGTCTCTTGGTCGAAAAAGGAAAGAAAGTGAGGAGGTGTTGGGTGGACAACGCAATTGAGACTGAGCACAGCTAGATTTCCTGTGGTCACGCAGCAAAAGGTCGCTGACGAGATCATGAGAACAAAAATGGCACAAATCCAGACATTCTGTTTGCATGTTTGCCGCTCTCGGCAACCACCTCTGCCTCACCACTTTATGCCTCGGTGGAGGTAAAACATGCTTGTGCCTCACCTGCCCTATGCCCTTACTGCAGCTATTAATCTAATATCTAGTAAAATGAAACAATGCCACAGTTAATGTGATGTCACTCTTAAGTAATGCTGCTGTCAATCTATTGCTATTGATAAACCGCAAAAATTTAATTGCACATTTGGTTGACACGACGATGTATTTCTCCTTTCCGTATCAGCCTTTGTTAGAACGATCGTTCCTATTAACCATGCACATAGCTACTGATCATGTGCTACTGTCATCATAGACTTATAATGCAATTGGTGTGCATGTTAATCTAAGCCCCCGTTAATCTAGTGCCCGTCTTGATCTGATGTGATGGCACTTCTTAGTTAATGGCACTTTTTCATACTGTCAATGTAATGCCATTGATAACATATGAGATGCTGCTATTAATCATATGCCATAGCAAAAAATGACACTGCTTAAATAACCCTATCACACATTTCTGCAAACAGGGTTGTCTATCTCCATGTGGTTTCTATTTGTGCAAACAGAAGCACAAACCACAATTTTAGTAGAACCGCACAAAATTAGATGGCTGCATCTACCTGCTGTCAGCTAACCTCATGGTGCTCGAGGTATTCCTACATTCGTAACTAGGTAGAATGACCAACGTAAGATGAAATAAGCTTATTCGTACATTGACTTGTTGATCGCAGTGTAGAACGAGCCTGTCATGTGTGGAGGAGCGAACAGGCACTGTAGCCGCCCCGTCAATGCAAGATAAAAGACACCGAGTCATAGATGGCCTAGCCGGTGAGTAGGGGTCGTGCAAACAGCGGTGCATAATTTTAGTGGAACTGCACAAAAAAGATATTAGGGTGAGTTGGACAAATTTTCTACAGCCAGACGGAAGGAATTGCACTGGTCGATTGGATCGAATTTCCTCCATGGCATGAGATGAGACCCCAAGGTGGAAATCAACTAACCACTTATAAAATTATGGATAATCTTCCTCACGCAGGTCAGTACCCCTTCGTCCAGATGATCGTGTTTTGTCATACCGAGCTATTGATATGTGCTATTGTTTTGCAACACCGTTTAAGTACAGCTATTGTTTTCTTATCTTTTCACATTCAGGACAATGAAGATGATTTCAGTGGATCTACACAAATTGGTCTGATGTTGAGTGATCTCTATTGCCTCCTCTGTTTGCTGCAATGTGTCAGCATCAATTGCAAGATGGGCCAGCGTGCTAACTGTGGAGTTGCCAACATGCTCAAAGTGCACTCAACATTGAGAAGAAAGAAGCATGCCCAGGAAATTAATGCGTAGGGAGGCCCTTTGCTCAGAGAAGCATCGATCGTTTTTTCTTGATTTCTACACCTTCTCACAGCTTTCTCTTGGTTATAGTCTGGTGAATCATTGAGATGCATAAACATGCTAAACTTATATATGTGCTTGTGAATGTTAGCTAGTATGCATAATGTATCTTGTGAAGCTTAGTTTAATGTGAATGTTGACTAGCGTGTTAACATTTAGAATCTATATTGTGGGCCTGTTATTTGACGCCTCATTTGTGCCGCGCTTCGACCAGTGTGAGTGTCTGCATGCATTAGAGCAAGTACAATAGTGGGCTATAAGCCTGCTTACATGGCACTTTTGCCTATGTGGAGGAGAGAGACAAGGAAAAAGTGAAGGAGTGGGCTCTCATGCAAGAGCCAGTCTCTACGCGTGCTCCTAGGTATAAACATTAAATGAGAGGAAAGAGATAGAGAGGAAGTGAAAAAAAGTTGTGAACTTATAGCCAACCTTATAGCCAGCTCTATTGTATGAGTAATTAATAATGCCAACTCTTGATGACATGGCATGTCCATATAGCCAGCAGCGGGCTATACTACTAACCATGCTCTTATCGCACCCTCTAATTTGGTGGATGCCAAGCGGGCCCGAGGAGGAGCCATAAGTTTTTTTCAAGTTGAAAAAGGTTACCTAGCAGGAGCCATAAGCTGGAGTGCATCTTTTTTTTTTTGCGAATGGGCCATAAGCTGGAGAGCTGGAGAGCATCTCTAATGGGCTGTCTCTAGTGTTAATACCGACCAGTACAAGAGCCGATCCATCTTAAAGCCCATATTTTTGTAGGAAAAGCCCATATTACTTGAAGAGAGGCGCTCCCAAAAAACCCCTTCTTCCTCCTCGCTCCCACTTCACTGTTCACTGCAGCTCGCTCCTACAGAAAACGCCCACTCCCCTTCTTCCTCACCTCACTCCTACAGAAAACCCCCGCTCCCCTTCTTCATCACTCCTACAGAAAACCCCTGCTCGCCTTCTTCCTCACTCCTACAGAAAACCACAGCCCTCCTTAACTAGGCTCGTCTTTCGCTACTCTGCTCAAATTCGTGAGCTCGACGCAGCGCCAGCAAGGAAAATGGAGTCGGCTGGCCCCATCATCGTTAAGAAGATGAGGCTCCCGCCAGCGGCGACACCGGTTGTAGTTCCCGCACCCGGCAGCATGGGGAGAAGCAGCGAGCCTCCCCCTGGATCTGAGGAACCCGAAGAATCTTAGGTGGACCGCATCTGCGATCTCCCGGACGCCATCCTTGTGGAGATCATCTTGCTTCTCCCCACCAAGGACTGCTGCCGCACCCAAGTCCTCGCATCTCGGTGGCGCCCTCTATGGCGCGCCGCGCCTCTTAATCTCGACTGTCGTGGCCTATCTCTGTTCAATGATTTTGAACTCCCCGAAGCCATCATCTCCTCCCACCAGGGCTCCGTTCAACGCCTCTGCATCCCGGCATGCTACCTGTGCATTCCCTGCACGGTGGACGCCTGACTGAAATCCCCTGAATTCGAAAAACTCCAGGTGCTTGAGTTGTACTATTCCCACATAAATCACATACCACATTCCAAATGCCATGTACTTGTGCCCTCAGCACCGATGTCCATCTCTCGGTTTTCCTCCTCTCTCCACACCGCCACCTTCGCCCTGTGCAAACTACCAGACAATCTGCTACAAAAGCTTCGACTCCCACTTCTCAAGAAACTTTCACTTGTGGAGGTTCGTATATCGGAGGCCTCACTGCACAGCATCATCCAATCCGGTTGCCCTGCCCTGGAGTGCTTAATGCTTCTTTTGACAGTTAAAATCGGTTGTCTCCGAATAAAGTTGCCTAACCTTGTAAGAATTGGGATTTCTTTTGACATAGGGGAGCTCATCATCGAAGATGCCCCTTCACTTCAAAGGTTGATCCTTGATTCTTGATATTCACCTTCGCAAATAACTGTCGTCTCTGCGCCTAAACTGGAGACCTTGGGTGTAATTCATGATCTTTGTGATCATTTCAAGATGGTGTTTGGCTCCACAGTTATCCAGGTACTGTATATTATCATCTACACTTTTGTAATCATAAGCTGCATTTTTCATTTGTGCGTATAAGTTTATATCATCTTGGAGTACACTTTTTGTACTAATATTATGTTCTATGCTCAATGAAGAGTTTGTCCATGGATAGCCTATCAGTGGTGCTAGATTCTGTCAAGATCTTATATATCAGTATGAATACTTTTGATCTGAACAAGATTATTGGCTTTTTGCGATGCTTTCCATGTCTGGAGAAGTTGTATATAAAGGTGATGATTTCACGCACATTGGAAGCCTATATATATATAGTGTGCAAGAATTAACCGTTCAGTTGTTGCTCTTTCGACATACTCTTTTTTAAACCTTAACTGTTTTCAATCTTCATGTCTATTTAGGCAGCAGGACATGGTACAAAAGTTATAACCAATCGGTGGCATCGTAAGCACCGGGATTTTCTCAGTTCTCATGACATTCGTTTGAAGACAATAACACTGGAAGGATATGTAGCCACCCATGCAAACACTAGATTTGTCACATTCTTCCTGCTGAATGTGAGGGCACTATTGTCCATTAGGCTTAAATTTATTAACAACGAAGTTTTGACGGATGGATATGTCGAAGAGCAAAAAAAGAAGTTTCAGGTGGACAAACGGGCTTCTGAACGTGCCAGTCTTCTTTTTTCATCATCTTGTGGTCATATTACATTAAATTTTAAGACCCGAGATGTTCATTTTATGGATCGGACCGATCCATTTGAACGTGACTGCGAAAAACACTGCAGCATTGCCTAGGTTGGATGATGGTGGCGCTGGAGGACTTCAACCTGCTGTTGTGTAGCGGGCGCTGCTGTTTTTGATTTAGCTGGTTCCTGTGCTGGTCTGTCGTGTGTTTTGCTGCACTTATGTCCTGTAATATAACTGATATTTGGCGTTTAAGCAGGGATGGAGGCAGACAGGCTGTGCCTAGAGCTGCTCCTTCTCTGCTTTCCCTATTACTCCTAGTAGTAGTAGTAGTTTAGGGTGTTCGTTTGGTGTTTTTGCTGGAACTGGACCCTGTAGCTCGATGCTGGTTTCCCTTAATGGAAATCGGATGGGGGAAGCCCTTCTTTGTTTCAAAAAAAAATACTGCCGTAGTTAGATGTTGTTGCCCTTTTCAATCTGGGTTTTGTCTAAACCTGATGAACAAGTAACCCTCGTGCTTTTGTACAGTCTGTAAGCTGGAGTTAGATGTTGTTGCCCTTTCAACTCCGCTGTGTTCGCACACGAACACGTCGCCGTGTACCCTCGACGCCGGGGTGATGCACCGCAGCTCACGTTGAAGGAGACCCGGCCGGAAGCGCGGTACGCAAGCAATCCGGCGGCCGCTTTTGTAGACTCGAAACCCCACACGCCCGGGAGGGACCCCGTCAGGGCGCGCGGCGGCTATGGGCTGCCCTAGGTCGGCCTAACCGCCCCTAGGACCTCGTGGATTCGCTGCCTCCAATCTTGAAGAACGACGAAGAACGAGAAGAAGATACAAGGGAGAGGGATAAAAAGTAGATGAACACGAAAAAGTAGTAGATTGATTTGTTCGATTGTGTGTTGTTCAATCGGCCGTCACCTCTCATGTATATAAGAGGCGGCTGGACTTCCCGTGCAAGCAAAGGTTTGGATTCACATCCAAAACCCTAATTTGGGTCCAACTCGGAGTCCAAACTTTCCAAAACTGTTCGGTTTAAAAGCTGGCTGCACCTTGCGGGTCACTTTTGAGGCAGTAAATGATCTCGGATGGAAATGTGCCCAAAAGCAATTTTAACCGTTTCGACGAGACGAACAACTTTCATGTTGAACATTTTTCGATTTGAGGCCATCTTGAGTGGTTTTTCGGCCGTTTTCTGAAGTCTGCAGCAGAGAAATCCGAAACCCGGATGGTTGCCCCCGGAGTGTCCGGTCTGCAGCAGAGAAATCTGAAACCCGGAGGGTCCGGCCATCTACTGTAGCAGCATCTTGTAGCGGCTGTAACTTTTGCATACGATCTTGGATTGAGACAATTTTTATATCCGAATCGACCGATTTGACGAGACGAAGACAATCCGTGTAGATCATTTTCTCATAGGAAGCCGTCTTGGAGGCGTAATCGGCCGAATAGTACTCTGAATATAAAATCTTAGTACTTTGAGCACAACTTCGGCCCTCGAGATGAGATTGGATGGCGATGACCCAAACTTCAAAGATATTCATGTTAATAATACGAAACTTCTTCATGTAGATCACTTCTTCATTTTAGGCCATCTTAATAATGTCTTTGGCCATGCCAAAATCTGGTGTCAACACATGCCCCCCTGTTTTTCGGCAAAGCTTGCATGCTGAAAAATAATTTGCACGGAGCTTGTTCTAAGGACGATGTCAACACTCCATCGGCCATTTGCATGTGCTTAGGACGATAAGTATATATCGGCCATTGCTTACTTGAACTTTTGATGCAAACTTGGGTGAAACCTTCCGGGCTTCATTAATTCGACGATAAACTTCCATAGATATGCATGTCAAAGCCATCCTCCAAACTATATTTTCCACCCTTCTTCTAGGATCTTGCAGATAATCAACAATGAACTTTCTCCGATCCTTGCTTTCGCCCGCATAAAAATTTCATTAGTGGTCGAAGCGGTGGGCTTCAGTTCGGCCTTACCTATTTCGACGAGACTAAGCATCGGCTATTGATAAATATGAAATACACTATGATCAACATGGTAGCCAGATGCTTGTTGTGCCAATTCTCTCCAATTGTCATGTCTAGATATATAAACAATTTGAAAGCCACCCAAGGAGAATATTACATCTAAACATGCCTTAAGATAAATTATAAGCGATTCGTCAATATATTGATAACTTTTGATATTTGTTGCACTACGAATAACGAATCACCGAAAGTCTCAATATGTATAGCACCTATAGCAAGTAAAAGCTCCAATCCGAATAACAATGCATATTCGGCTTTGATCATTTGTGCATAAATATTTTAAGCGGCATGAGGCATCACAAAATAGCACCATAAGGAGATATATAAACAACACCAACACCTTGGCCATTGTTATGAATTCAACAATCAAAACATAATCTCCGTAGTACTAGAGAGACAAGCCTAATATCTATATTATGCATGTCATAAATCCGATGCTCAATAATAAAACCAACAATGATTTGGCCTCTCGTAAATTTGGAAGATTTGTAGGCCAAATCATATTAAGACAAAGCATAAGCCCACTCACCAATTTTGCTATGAATTGGTCGCAACATATTTTGAATGGCATCGGTCATAATGTCTCAACTCCATGCAAACATAATATAAGCATACATATAAATTTCCATGCGCACGGACCTTGTCTCGCTATCCAATCGAACTAAGGACGGTGTTAGAATACTACACCGGCCATGCATTGACATACTCTTAGGACGATAGATAAATATCGGCCATTACCATAAGGTCCATGTAAACTTCATCCACCAAAGCACGTATAGCCGAAATAAACAAATGAAATAACAAATCAAATATTTCGGCTTTTTTGGATTAGCAACAAATATGTAACTAACCAAATGTATAGTGATTTGGTAATACCCTCTTGTGATGTAGGAAATTATGTTGCATCCATGGATCGAAATAAATCCATGGAGGATAATTGATTATACCTGGGGATGAATTCCATGGCAAAGGCATCAATGGCATGTTTGATGAATATGGATGATGTGCTAACCGAAGATTTTGATGGGGTGATGGAAACCTTCGGCTGAATTGTTTACTGCTTTCATTCTTCTCCTTCTTCACTTGTATTGTACTTGTTGCAATAGAATCTTGCACATGATTTTTGTTTTGACTGCCCCCCTTGGGAATCCATGCCATGTTCTTCTTTCTCAGCTCTTGTGCACTTAGCTTTTGTAATTCCTTCTTCTGCCAATACGATAAGCCGAGTGGGCACCTCGGCTGTGATTTTGTTTTGACCAATGGCAATTCTTTTTTGGCCTTGCGCACTCTCAAGTTCTTTTCTTCAGATTTGGCACTTTGATTTTTAACAATTGATTGCTTCACTTCTTTGCCTTTTGTAGCCAATGTTAACCTTTTAATTGGCTCTTTATCTTTTAAGATCAAATCTGAATTGACACTCTTGCGACCATCTTTTTTAACTCGATATACTTGCTGGACCACCTCTACCTTCTTTCTTGAGCTCCGGACCGATTCTTTTTTATTGAAACGATCTTGAACATATGACTGCTCACTGAACATTGGTCTTCTTGGAGCTGCATAATATTGGTAAGATGTTTTATAATAAGATGGAGAATGTGCCCATGTATCATACCTGTCCCATGATGGATATGGATCTACATGAGCATAGGAAGGCATCCACGACATTGGCATTGGCGGCCCAAAATAAGGATATGAATATGTTGCGTTGAAATTCTCACTTTACCAATACCGACCCTCGGATTTGCGCCTAGGGGGTGACCTTGATGCTTTTGCATTATTTGGCCGATAAGAACTTTTCTCTTCACTCTTCTTTTGATATTTATCTAATAATTGTGCAAAAGTGACTTTGGATTTCTTGCACTTGTGCTTATTGCGGCCTTTATCTCCTTTGGCTTGACTTGCATCGATCTTTGGATTTTCTTGTTGCCCCCCAGTACTTGGCGTCTTCATTCCAACTTTGATGAAATTTTTGCCCTCAAGAAAATTATCATTGCGCTCTTGAACAACTTCCTTACTTGAAAGCTTGATCCCATTATCCGCAATTTTTACCTTCTCATGCTTAAATGGATCGGCTTGAAGCAGCCGATTCAAAAACCGTTTGCCATCAGGACCAATCGGAATAGACTGGTCATCTCTTGGTGTTTCAACAAATCTCAATCGTCCTTTATCAATGGCCGATTTGACTATTTGACGAAACATATTGCAATCCTCAAAATTATGTTTGAACGAATGATGCAACCTACAATACATTCGTCCTTGGATAGATGGCCTTACATGGTGATCAAGAATTCTAATATAATCATTTCTCAGCAACAAATCAAATATTTGATCGCACATGTTTGAATTGAAGGTATACTTCTTGTTTTCTAGCCGATCTTGGTGTGAGAACGGCTTTGGAAGTAAGCAAATGAATGGTTCAGAGTCGAAATTCCCCCATTCGGCTATGCATTGTGTTTTGCACTCTATCTCCGATGTCTTTGGATAAGAAATTATATTAGCATCGGCTTTCTCAACAGAATTTAACCTTGGCTTTAAATTTCTAAAACGAAAATAGTTAGAACATGCATGTCTCAATTGAGACCAAGTGTAAGCCAAGTAAGAAATAAGCAAAGCTACCCAATTAGATATGAACTTTAGATAAAGCAATGGGGAAAGCCTTGGCTGTAATAATAAGTCACTATCGGTCTCTTTGAATGGTACAATGTGTTGACCGATATGCTTTGTAACAATTTTTGTGCTAACAAGTAAATTACCCTTCTTCATTGGTCTTTCAAAATTACTTGTGAGAATTTTTGTAATAGATGCATCAATAATAAAGTTGTGACCAAATCTGAAAATAGGTAAATTACTTACTAGACATACCTCTTCAAATATGTTGGGAAAGCATGATGGTGGTGTATGACTTGAACAATATCGTGCTTCGCTTCTGGATGGCTTCCAAACACCTCGTCGCCCTCTTTTTCTTCATTCAGTGCATCATTACATTGAAGATCTTTGTCAACCGAACTTTGTTCGGCTATATGCTCTTGCCCTTGAGGCTTGTCAATTTCTGTGGCACGAAACTCATAGGGCAGGAAGTAGGTTCCATTAACTTCAGAAAAATCAAGCATGGTTGTTTTGCTATGCTTGCCATGCCCTTTATCAATAATGCTTGCCTCTTTGGATTTGATGGACTCGGAATATATACTACTTGATCCAACTTTTTTAACCGAAGCACTTTCATGTTCCGAATCATCCTTCTTTTCATTGATTCTACCAATTGGCAAGGCTTGTTTTCTTTGAGCCAATTCTCTATTAATTCTCTCCTGGCGAAGTACTTGCACCCTATCGCGCAAAGCTTTAACTCCCCTCTCAATTTCAGCCCGCTCTAGATTAGTTTGCCTCCCAATGCTTTTAGGATCTTTCGGCAATGAATTGTTAGTGTTGCCAAAATTTTGCAATTGTGTAGGGGGTGTATAATATGTTGCGGTACTAGGTGGAGGCGTATGCACTGCTGTATAACCATATGTTCTCTCGCCAATTCTATCGATTGATGAAGTTTCATCTTCTTGCAAAACTCTAGCCTTTATTGCAGCATAATCAGGAAACAACCCCTTTTCATATTGTTCAAGGCAAAGAGCACTAATCCTCTTGCTTTGTGCCAAGCTCTTTTTTAACGCAGCCACAACCGCTTCTGGAAGGGATTGCTCCACAATACTTTTAGATTCTTTTGGCAACGATTTGTGAGTGTTGCTAAAATTCTCAAATTGCGTAGAGCATGCATTATATGCTACAGTATTAGATGACGGCACGTGTGTTCCTGCAAATTTTTCACTTATTCGGCTATGACCATGAAGGTGCGGGGCCGAATTATGAACATCTACAGTTGCGTACGGTGCTGAAACATTACTAACATGAGGTGTAGCATATGATGGTTGAGAGTAACTGGCCGAATAGCTAGTAGTAGCATGGCCAATTCTCCCATCCATTGGCAAGGTTGGATTCATGTATTGCAAATTAGTTGCCGGTGAATAAAAGGGTGAAACACTTTCTTGTATGCTATTGGAAATTTTAACCTGAGGTGTTTCAAATTGATTAACCAAACCCATCATGTTGTTCATCAGCATATGGGTTTGTGGGGTTGCCAATGCATGATAGTTAGGATACATATGTTGTACGTTGCTAAAATCATAATAATTTGAAGCATGAAGATTATTTTGCATCGGCCCTTGCGCATAATTAGGTGCATGATTGATAAAACTAGGGCTAGCCGATACATTATGCTCATTAGGCGATCTAGCAACAACATATGGATTATTTGCATCTACAAAGGGGAATTGGGTATTCATATTACCTTTGTAGATTGCAGCAACTTGATGACGATCTCTTCGTAGCAAGAACAGGCTGGAGACCGTTCAAAGCTTCGTCCCCAGCGGAGTCACCAAAAAGTGTGTTCGCACACGAACACATTGTCGTGTACCCTCGACGCCGGGGGTGATGCACCGCAGCTCACGTCGAAGGAGACCCGGCCGGAAGCGCGGTACGCAAGCAATCCGGCGGGCGCTTTTGTAGACCCGAAACCCGACACGCCCGGGAGGGACCCCGTCAGGGCGCGCGGCGGCTATGGGCTGCCCTAGGTCGGCCTAACCGCCCCTAGGACCCCGTGGATTCACAGCCTCCAATCTTGAAGAACGACGAAGAACGAGAAGAAGATACAAGGGAGAGGGATAAAAAGTAGATGAACACGAAAAAGTAGTAGATTGATTTGTTCGATTGTGTGTTGTTCAATCGGCCGTCACCTCTCATGTATATAAGAGGCGGCTGGACTTCCCGTGCAAGCAAAGGTTTGGATTCACGTCCAATACCCTAATTTGGGTCCAACTCGGAGTCCAAACTTTCCAAAACTGTTCGGTTTAAAAGCTGGCTGCACCTTGCGGGTCACTTTTGAGGCAGTAAATGATCTCGGATGGAAATGTGCCCAAAAGCAATTTTAACCGTTTCGACGAGACGAACAACTTTCATGTTGAACATTTTTCGATTTGAGGCCATCTTGAGTGGTTTTTCGGCCGTTTTCTGAAGTCTGCAGCAGAGAAATCCGAAACCCGGATGGTTGCCCCCGGAGTGTCCGGTCTGCAGCAGAGAAATCTGAAACCCGGAGGGTCCGGCCATCTACTGTAGCAGCATCTTGTAGCGGCTGTAACTTTTGCATACGATCTTGGATTGAGACAATTTTTATATCCGAATCGACCGATTTGACGAGACGAAGACAATCCGTGTAGATCATTTTCTCATAGGAAGCCGTCTTGGAGGCGTAATCGGCCGAATAGTACTCTGAATATAAAATCTTAGTACTTTGAGCACAACTTCGGCCCTCGAGATGAGATTGGATGGCGATGACCCAAACTTCAAAGATATTCATGTTAATAATACGAAACTTCTTCATGTAGATCACTTCTTCATTTTAGGCCATCTTAATAATGTCTTTGGCCATGCCAAAATCTGGTGTCAACACATGCCCCCCTGTTTTTCGGCAAAGCTTGCATGCTGAAAAATAATTTGCACGGAGCTTGTTCTAAGGACGATGTCAACACTCCATCGGCCATTTGCATGTGCTTAGGACGATAAGTATATATCGGCCATTGCTTACTTGAACTTTTGATGCAAACTTGGGTGAAACCTTCCGGGCTTCATTAATTCGACGATAAACTTCCATAGATATGCATGTCAAAGCCATCCTCCAAACTATATTTTCCACCCTTCTTCTAGGATCTTGCAGATAATCAACAATGAACTTTCTCCGATCCTTGCTTTCGCCCGCATAAAAATTTCATTAGTGGTCGAAGCGGTGGGCTTCAGTTCGGCCTTACCTATTTCGACGAGACTAAGCATCGGCTATTGATAAATATGAAATACACTATGATCAACATGGTAGCCAGATGCTTGTTGTGCCAATTCTCTCCAATTGTCATGTCTAGATATATAAACAATTTGAAAGCCACCCAAGGAGAATATTACATCTAAACATGCCTTAAGATAAATTATAAGCGATTCGTCAATATATTGATAACTTTTGATATTTGTTGCACTACGAATAACGAATCACCGAAAGTCTCAATATGTATAGCACCTATAGCAAGTAAAAGCTCCAATCCGAATAACAATGCATATTCGGCTTTGATCATTTGTGCATAAATATTTTAAGCGGCATGAGGCATCACAAAATAGCACCATAAGGAGATATATAAACAACACCAACACCTTGGCCATTGTTATGAATTCAACAATCAAAACATAATCTCCGTAGTACTAGAGAGACAAGCCTAATATCTATATTATGCATGTCATAAATCCGATGCTCAATAATAAAACCAACAATGATTTGGCCTCTCGTAAATTTGGAAGATTTGTAGGCCAAATCATATTAAGACAAAGCATAAGCCCACTCACCAATTTTGCTATGAATTGGTCGCAACATATTTTGAATGGCATCGGTCATAATGTCTCAACTCCATGCAAACATAATATAAGCATACATATAAATTTCCATGCGCACGGACCTTGTCTCGCTATCCAATCGAACTAAGGACGGTGTTAGAATACTACACCGGCCATGCATTGACATACTCTTAGGACGATAGATAAATATCGGCCATTACCATAAGGTCCATGTAAACTTCATCCACCAAAGCACGTATAGCCGAAATAAACAAATGAAATAACAAATCAAATATTTCGGCTTTTTTGGATTAGCAACAAATATGTAACTAACCAAATGTATAGTGATTTGGTAATACCCTCTTGTGATGTAGGAAATTATGTTGCATCCATGGATCGAAATAAATCCATGGAGGATAATTGATTATACCTGGGGATGAATTCCATGGCAAAGGCATCAATGGCATGTTTGATGAATATGGATGATGTGCTAACCGAAGATTTTGATGGGGTGATGGAAACCTTCGGCTGAATTGTTTACTGCTTTCATTCTTCTCCTTCTTCACTTGTATTGTACTTGTTGCAATAGAATCTTGCACATGATTTTTGTTTTGACTGCCCCCCTTGGGAATCCATGCCATGTTCTTCTTTCTCAGCTCTTGTGCACTTAGCTTTTGTAATTCCTTCTTCTGCCAATACGATAAGCCGAGTGGGCACCTCGGCTGTGATTTTGTTTTGACCAATGGCAATTCTTTTTTGGCCTTGCGCACTCTCAAGTTCTTTTCTTCAGATTTGGCACTTTGATTTTTAACAATTGATTGCTTCACTTCTTTGCCTTTTGTAGCCAATGTTAACCTTTTAATTGGCTCTTTATCTTTTAAGATCAAATCTGAATTGACACTCTTGCGACCATCTTTTTTAACTCGATATACTTGCTGGACCACCTCTACCTTCTTTCTTGAGCTCCGGACCGATTCTTTTTTATTGAAACGGTCTTGAACATATGACTGCTCACTGAACATTGGTCTTCTTGGAGCTGCATAATATTGGTAAGATGTTTTATAATAAGATGGAGAATGTGCCCATGTATCATACCTGTCCCATGATGGATATGGATCTACATGAGCATAGGAAGGCATCCACGACATTGGCATTGGCGGCCCAAAATAAGGATATGAATATGTTGCGTTGAAATTCTCACTTTACCAATACCGACCCTCGGATTTGCGCCTAGGGGGTGACCTTGATGCTTTTGCATTATTTGGCCGATAAGAACTTTTCTCTTCACTCTTCTTTTGATATTTATCTAATAATTGTGCAAAAGTGACTTTGGATTTCTTGCACTTGTGCTTATTGCGGCCTTTATCTCCTTTGGCTTGACTTGCATCGATCTTTGGATTTTCTTGTTGCCCCCCAGTACTTGGCGTCTTCATTGCAACTTTGATGAAATTTTTGCCCTCAAGAAAATTATCATTGCACTCTTGAACAACTTCCTTACTTGAAAGCTTGATCCCATTATCCGCAGTTTTTACCTTCTCATGCTTAAATGGATCGGCTTGAAGCAGCCGATTCAAAAACCGTTTGCCATCAGGACCAATCGGAATAGACTGGTCATCTCTTGGTGTTTCAACAAATCTCAATCGTCCTTTATCAATGGCCGATTTGACTATTTGACGAAACATATTGCAATCCTCAAAATTATGTTTGAACGAATGATGCAACCTACAATACATTCGTCCTTGGATAGATGGCCTTACATGGTGATCAAGAATTCTAATATAATCATTTCTCAGCAACAAATCAAATATTTGATCGCACATGTTTGAATTGAAGGTATACTTCTTGTTTTCTAGCCGATCTTGGTGTGAGAACGGCTTTGGAAGTAAGCAAATGAATGGTTCAGAGTCGAAATTCCCCCATTCGGCTATGCATTGTGTTTTGCACTCTATCTCCGATGTCTTTGGATAAGAAATTATATTAGCATCGGCTTTCTCAACAGAATTTAACCTTGGCTTTAAATTTCTAAAACGAAAATAGTTAGAACATGCATGTCTCAATTGAGACCAAGTGTAAGCCAAGTAAGAAATAAGCAAAGCTACCCAATTAGATATGAACTTTAGATAAAGCAATGGGGAAAGCCTTGGCTGTAATAATAAGTCACTATCGGTCTCTTTGAATGGTACAATGTGTTGACCGATATGCTTTGTAACAATTTTTGTGCTAACAAGTAAATTACCCTTCTTCATTGGTCTTTCAAAATTACTTGTGAGAATTTTTGTAATAGATGCATCAATAATAAAGTTGTGACCAAATCTGAAAATAGGTAAATTACTTACTAGACATACCTCTTCAAATATGTTGGGAAAGCATGATGGTGGTGTATGACTTGAACAATATCGTGCTTCGCTTCTGGATGGCTTCCAAACACCTCGTCGCCCTCTTTTTCTTCATTCAGTGCATCATTACATTGAAGATCTTTGTCAACCGAACTTTGTTCGGCTATATGCTCTTTCCCTTGAGGCTTGTCAATTTCTGTGGCACGAAACTCATAGGGCAGGAAGTAGGTTCCATTAACTTCAGAAAAATCAAGCATGGTTGTTTTGCTATGCTTGCCATGCCCTTTATCAATAATGCTTGCCTCTTTGGATTTGATGGACTCGGAATATATACTACTTGATCCAACTTTTTTAACCGAAGCACTTTCATGTTCCGAATCATCCTTCTTTTCATTGATTCTACCAATTGGCAAGGCTTGTTTTCTTTGAGCCAATTCTCTATTAATTCTCTCCTGGCGAAGTACTTGCACCCTATCGCGCAAAGCTTTAACTTCCCTCTCAATTTCAGCCCGCTCTAGATCAGTTTGCCTCCCAATGCTTTTAGGATCTTTCGGCAATGAATTGTTAGTGTTGCCAAAATTTTGCAATTGTGTAGGGGGTGTATAATATGTTGCGGTACTAGGTGGAGGCGTATGCACTGCTGTATAACCATATGTTCTCTCGCCAATTCTATCGATTGATGAAGTTTCATCTTCTTGCAAAACTCTAGCCTTTATTGCAGCATAATCAGGAAACAACCCCTTTTCATATTGTTCAAGGCAAAGAGCACTAATCCTCTTGCTTTGTGCCAAGATCTTTTTTAACGCAGCCACAACCGCTTCTGGAAGGGATTGCTCCACAATACTTTTAGATTCTTTTGGCAACGATTCGTGAGTGTTGCTAAAATTCTCGAATTGCGTAGAGCATGCATTATATGCTACAGTATTAGATGACGGCACGTGTGTTCCTGCAAATTTTTCACTTATTCGGCTATGACCATGAAGGTGCGGGGCCGAATTATGAACATCTACAGTTGCGTACGGTGCTGAAACATTACTAACATGAGGTGTAGCATATGATGGTTGAGAGTAACTGGCCGAATAGCTAGTAGTAGCATGGCCAATTCTCCCATCCATTGGCAAGGTTGGATTCATATATTGCAAATTAGTTGCCGGTGAATAAAAGGGTGAAACACTTTCTTGTATGCTATTGGAAATTTTAACCTGAGGTGTTTCAAATTGATTAACCAAACCCATCATGTTGTTCATCAGCATATGGGTTTGTGGGGTTGCCAATGCATGATAGTTAGGATACATATGTTGTACGTTGCTAAAATCATAATAATTTGAAGCATGAAGATTATTTTGCATCGGCCCTTGCGCATAATTAGGTGCATGATTGATAAAACTAGGGCTAGCCGATACATTATGCTCATTAGGCGATCTAGCAACAACATATGGATTATTTGCATCTACAAAGGGGAATTGGGTATTCATATTACCTTTGTAGATTGCAGCAACTTGATGACGATCTCTTCGTAGCAAGAACAGGCTGGAGACCGTTCAAAGCTTCGTCCCCAGCGGAGTCACCAAAAAGTGTGTTCGCACACGAACACATTGTCGTGTACCCTCGACGCCGGGGGTGATGCACCGCAGCTCACGTCGAAGGAGACCCGGCCGGAAGCGCGGTACGCAAGCAATCCGGCGGGCGCTTTTGTAGACCCGAAACCCGACACGCCCGGGAGGGACCCCGTCAGGGCGCGCGGCGGCTATGGGCTGCCCTAGGTCGGCCTAACCGCCCCTAGGACCCCGTGGATTCACAGCCTCCAATCTTGAAGAACGACGAAGAACGAGAAGAAGATACAAGGGAGAGGGATAAAAAGTAGATGAACACGAAAAAGTAGTAGATTGATTTGTTCGATTGTGTGTTGTTCAATCGGCCGTCACCTCTCATGTATATAAGAGGCGGCTGGACTTCCCGTGCAAGGAAAGGTTTGGATTCACGTCCAATACCCTAATTTGGGTCCAACTCGGAGTCCAAACTTTCCAAAACTGTTCGGTTTAAAAGCTCGCTGCACCTTGCGGGTCACTTTTGAGGCAGTAAATGATCTCGGATGGAAATGTGCCCAAAAGCAATTTTAATCGTTTCGACGAGACGAACAACTTTCATGTTGAACGTTTTTCGATTTGAGGCCATCTTGAGTGGTTTTTCGGCCATTTTCTGAAGTCTGCAGCAGAGAAATCCGAAACCCGGATGGTTGCCCCCGGAGTGTCTGGTCTGCAGCAGAGAAATCTGAAACCCGGAGGGTTGCCCCCGGAGGGTCCAGCCATCTACTGTAGCAGCATCTTGTAGCGGCTGTAACTTTTGCATACGATCTCGGATTGAGACGATTTTTATATCAAAATCGACCGATTCGACGAGACGAAGACAATCTGTGTAGATCATTTTCTCATAGGAAGCAGTCTTGGAGGCGTAATCGGCTGAATAGTACTCTGAATATAAAATCTTAGTACTTTGAACACAACTTCGGCCCTCGAGATGAGATTGGATGGCGATGACCCAAACTTCAAAGATATTCATGTTAATAATACGAAACTTCTTCATGTAGATCACTTCTTCATTTTAGGCCATCTTAATAATGTCTTTGGCCATGCCAAAATCTGGTGTCAACACATGCCCCCCTGTTTTTCGGCAAAGCTTGCATGCCGAAAAATAATTTGCACGGAGCTTGTTCTAAGGACGATGTCAACACTCCATCGGCCATTTGCATGTGCTTAGGACGATAAGTATATATCGGCCATTGCTTACTTGAACTTTTGATGCAAACTTGGGTGAAACCTTCCGGGCTTCATTAATTCGACGATAAACTTCCATAGATATGCATGTCAAAGCCATCCTCCAAACTATATTTTCCACCCTTCTTCTAGGATCTTGCAGATAATCAACAATGAACTTTCTCCGATCCTTGCTTTCGCCCGCATAAAAATTTCATTAGTGGCCGAAGCGGTGGGCTTCAGTTCGGCCTTACCTATTTCGACGAGACTAAGCATCGGCTATTGATAAATATGCAATACACTATGATCAACATGGTAGCCAGATGCTTGTTGTGCCAATTCTCTCCAATTGTCATGTCTAGATATATAAACAATTTGAAAGCCACCCAAGGAGAATATTACATCTAAACATGCCTTAAGATAAATTATAAGCGATTCGTCAAGATATTGATAACTTTTGATATTTGTTGCACTACTAATAACGAATCACCGAAAGTCTCAATATGTATAGCACCTATAGCAAGTAAAAGCTCCAATCCGAATAACAATGCATATTCGGCTTTGATCATTTGTGCATAAATATTTTAAGCGGCATGAGGCATCACAAAATAGCACCATAAGGAGATATATAAACAACACCAACACCTTGGCCATTGTTATGAATTCAACAATCAAAACATAATCTCCGTAGTACTAGAGAGACAAGCCTAATATCTATATTATGCATGTCATAAATCCGATGCTCAATAATAAAACCAACAATGATTTGGCCTCTCGTAAATTTGGAAGATTTGTAGGCCAAATCATATTAAGACAAAGCATAAGCCCACTCACCAATTTTGCTATGAATTGGTCGCAACATATTTTGAATGGCATCGGTCATAATGTCTCAACTCCATGCAAACATAATATAAGCATACATATAAATTTCCATGCGCACGGACCTTGTCTCGCTATCCAATCGAACTAAGGACGGTGTTAGAATACTACACCGGCCATGCATTGACATACTCTTAGGACGATAGATAAATATCGGCCATTACCATAAGGTCCATGTAAACTTCATCCACCAAAGCACGTATAGCCGAAATAAACAAATGAAATAACAAATCAAATATTTCGGCTTTTTTGGATTAGCAACAAATATGTAACTAACCAAATGTATAGTGATTTGGTAATACCCTCTTGTGATGTAGGAAATTATGTTGCATCCATGGATCGAAATAAATCCATGGAGGATAATTGATTATACCTGGGGATGAATTCCATGGCAAAGGCATCAATGGCATGTTTGATGAATATGGATGATGTGCTAACCGAAGATTTTGATGGGGTGATGGAAACCTTCGGCTGAATTGTTTACTGCTTTCATTCTTCTCCTTCTTCACTTGTATTGTACTTGTTGCAATAGAATCTTGCACATGATTTTTGTTTTGACTGCCCCCCTTGGGAATCCATGCCATGTTCTTCTTTCTCAGCTCTTGTGCACTTAGCTTTTGTAATTCCTTCTTCTGCCAATACGATAAGCCGAGTGGGCACCTCGGCTGTGATTTTGTTTTGACCAATGGCAATTCTTTTTTGGCCTTGCGCACTCTCAAGTTCTTTTCTTCAGATTTGGCACTTTGATTTTTAACAATTGATTGCTTCACTTCTTTGCCTTTTGTAGCCAATGTTAACCTTTTAATTGGCTCTTTATCTTTTAAGATCAAATCTGAATTGACACTCTTGCGACCATCTTTTTTAACTCGATATACTTGCTGGACCACCTCTACCTTCTTTCTTGAGCTCCGGACCGATTCTTTTTTATTGAAACGGTCTTGAACATATGACTGCTCACTGAACATTGGTCTTCTTGGAGCTGCATAATATTGGTAAGATGTTTTATAATAAGATGGAGAATGTGCCCATGTATCATACCTGTCCCATGATGGATATGGATCTACATGAGCATAGGAAGGCATCCACGACATTGGCATTGGCGGCCCAAAATAAGGATATGAATATGTTGCGTTGAAATTCTCACTTTACCAATACCGACCCTCGGATTTGCGCCTAGGGGGTGACCTTGATGCTTTTGCATTATTTGGCCGATAAGAACTTTTCTCTTCACTCTTCTTTTGATATTTATCTAATAATTGTGCAAAAGTGACTTTGGATTTCTTGCACTTGTGCTTATTGCGGCCTTTATCTCCTTTGGCTTGACTTGCATCGATCTTTGGATTTTCTTGTTGCCCCCCAGTACTTGGCGTCTTCATTGCAACTTTGATGAAATTTTTGCCCTCAAGAAAATTATCATTGCACTCTTGAACAACTTCCTTACTTGAAAGCTTGATCCCATTATCCGCAGTTTTTACCTTCTCATGCTTAAATGGATCGGCTTGAAGCAGCCGATTCAAAAACCGTTTGCCATCAGGACCAATCGGAATAGACTGGTCATCTCTTGGTGTTTCAACAAATCTCAATCGTCCTTTATCAATGGCCGATTTGACTATTTGACGAAACATATTGCAATCCTCAAAATTATGTTTGAACGAATGATGCAACCTACAATACATTCGTCCTTGGATAGATGGCCTTACATGGTGATCAAGAATTCTAATATAATCATTTCTCAGCAACAAATCAAATATTTGATCGCACATGTTTGAATTGAAGGTATACTTCTTGTTTTCTAGCCGATCTTGGTGTGAGAACGGCTTTGGAAGTAAGCAAATGAATGGTTCAGAGTCGAAATTCCCCCATTCGGCTATGCATTGTGTTTTGCACTCTATCTCCGATGTCTTTGGATAAGAAATTATATTAGCATCGGCTTTCTCAACAGAATTTAACCTTGGCTTTAAATTTCTAAAACGAAAATAGTTAGAACATGCATGTCTCAATTGAGACCAAGTGTAAGCCAAGTAAGAAATAAGCAAAGCTACCCAATTAGATATGAACTTTAGATAAAGCAATGGGGAAAGCCTTGGCTGTAATAATAAGTCACTATCGGTCTCTTTGAATGGTACAATGTGTTGACCGATATGCTTTGTAACAATTTTTGTGCTAACAAGTAAATTACCCTTCTTCATTGGTCTTTCAAAATTACTTGTGAGAATTTTTGTAATAGATGCATCAATAATAAAGTTGTGACCAAATCTGAAAATAGGTAAATTACTTACTAGACATACCTCTTCAAATATGTTGGGAAAGCATGATGGTGGTGTATGACTTGAACAATATCGTGCTTCGCTTCTGGATGGCTTCCAAACACCTCGTCGCCCTCTTTTTCTTCATTCAGTGCATCATTACATTGAAGATCTTTGTCAACCGAACTTTGTTCGGCTATATGCTCTTTCCCTTGAGGCTTGTCAATTTCTGTGGCACGAAACTCATAGGGCAGGAAGTAGGTTCCATTAACTTCAGAAAAATCAAGCATGGTTGTTTTGCTATGCTTGCCATGCCCTTTATCAATAATGCTTGCCTCTTTGGATTTGATGGACTCGGAATATATACTACTTGATCCAACTTTTTTAACCGAAGCACTTTCATGTTCCGAATCATCCTTCTTTTCATTGATTCTACCAATTGGCAAGGCTTGTTTTCTTTGAGCCAATTCTCTATTAATTCTCTCCTGGCGAAGTACTTGCACCCTATCGCGCAAAGCTTTAACTTCCCTCTCAATTTCAGCCCGCTCTAGATCAGTTTGCCTCCCAATGCTTTTAGGATCTTTCGGCAATGAATTGTTAGTGTTGCCAAAATTTTGCAATTGTGTAGGGGGTGTATAATATGTTGCGGTACTAGGTGGAGGCGTATGCACTGCTGTATAACCATATGTTCTCTCGCCAATTCTATCGATTGATGAAGTTTCATCTTCTTGCAAAACTCTAGCCTTTATTGCAGCATAATCAGGAAACAACCCCTTTTCATATTGTTCAAGGCAAAGAGCACTAATCCTCTTGCTTTGTGCCAAGCTCTTTTTTAACGCAGCCACAACCGCTTCTGGAAGGGATTGCTCCACAATACTTTTAGATTCTTTTGGCAACGATTCGTGAGTGTTGCTGAAATTCTCGAATTGCGTAGAGCATGCATTATATGCTACAGTATTAGATGACGGCACGTGTGTTCCTGCAAATTTTTCACTTATTGGGCTATGACCATGAAGGTGCGGGGCCGAATTATGAACATCTACAGTTGCGTACGGTGCTGAAACATTACTAACATGAGGTGTAGCATATGATGGTTGAGAGTAATTGGCCGAATAGCTAGTAGTAGCATGGCCAATTCTCCCATCCATTGGCAAGGTTGGATTCATATATTGCAAATTAGTTGCTGGTGAATAAAAGGGTGAAACACTTTCTTGTATGCTATTGGAAATTTTAACCTGAGGTGTTTCAAATTGATTAACCAAACCCATCATGTTGTTCATCAGCATATGGTTTGTGGGGTTGCCAATGCATGAGAGTTAGGATACATATGTTGTACGTTGCTAAAATCATAATAATTTGAAGCATGAAGATTATTTTGCATCGGCCCTTGCGCATAATTAGGTGCATGATTGATAAAACTAGGGCTAGCCGATACATTATGCTCATTAGGCGATCTAGCAACAACATATGAATTATTTGCATCTACAAAGGGAAATTGGGTATTCATATTACCTTTGTAGATTGCAGCAACTTGATGACGATCTCTTCGTAGCAAGAACAGGCTGGAGACCATTCAAAGCTTCATCCCCAGCGGAGTCGCCAAAAAGTGTGTTCGCACACGAACACGTCGCCGTGTACCCTCGACGCCGGGGGTGATGCACCTCAGCTCACGTCGAAGGAGACCCGGCCGGAAGCGCGGTACGCAAGCAATCCGGCGGGCGCTTTTGTAGACCCGAAACCCCACACGCCCGGGAGGGACCCCGTCAGGGCGCGCGGCGGCTATGGGCTGCCCTAGGTCGGCCTAACCGCCCCTAGGACCTCGTGGATTCACTGCCTCCAATCTTGAAGAACGACGAAGAACGAGAAGAAGATACAAGGGAGAGGGATAAAAAGTAGATGAACACGAAAAAGTAGTAGATTGATTTGTTCGATTGTGTGTTGTTCAATCGGCTGTCACCTCTCATGTATATAAGAGGCAGCTGGACTTCCCGTGCAAGGAAAGGTTTGGATTCACGTCCAAAACCCTAATTTGGGTCCAACTCGGAGTCCAAACTTTCCAAAACTGTTTGGTTTAAAAGCTGGCTGCACCTTGCGGGTCACTTTTGAGGCAGTAAATGATCTCGGATGGAAATGTGCCCAAAAGCCATTTTAACCGTTTCGACGAGACGAACAACTTTCATGTTGAACGTTTTTCGATTTGAGGCCATCTTGAGTGTTTTTTAGGCCGTTTTCTGAAGTCTGCAGCAGAGAAATCCAAAACCCGGATGGTTGCCCCCGGAGTGTCCGGCCTGCAGCAGAGAAATCTGAAACCCGGAGGGTCCGGCCATCTATTGTAGCAGCATCTTGTAGCGGCTGTAACTTTTGCATACGATCTCGGATACTTTGAGCACAACTTCGGCCCTCGAGATGAGATCGGATGGCGATGACCCAAACTTCAAAGATATTCATGATAATAATACGAAACTTCTTCATGTAGATCACTTCTTCATTTTAGGCCATCTTAATAATGTCTTTGGCCATGCCAAAATCTGGTGTCAACACATGCCCCCCTGTTTTTCGGCAAAGCTTGCATGCCAAAAAATAATTTGCACGGAGCTTGTTCTAAGGACGATGTCAACACTCCATCGGCCATTTGCATGTGCTTAGGACGATAAGTATATATCGGCCATTGCTTACTTGAACTGTTGATGCAAACTTGGGTGAAACCTTCCGGGCTTCATTAATTCGACGATAAACTTCCATAGATATGCATGTCAAAGCCATCCTGCAAACTATATTTTCCACCCTTCTTCTAGGATCTTGCAGATAATCAACAATGAACTTTCTCCGATCCTTGCTTTCGCCTGCATAAAATTTTTATTAGTGGCCGAAGCGTTGGGCTTCAGTTCGGCCTTACCTATTTCGACGAGACTAAGCATCGTCTATTGATTAATATGCAATACACTATGATCAACATGGTAGCCAGATGCTTGTTGTGCCAATTCTCTCCAATTGTCATGTCTAGATATATAAACAATTTGAAAGCCACCCAAGGAGAATATTACATCTAAACATGCCTTAAGATAAATTATAAGCGATTCGTCAAGATATTGATAACTTTTGATATTTGTTGCACTACTAATAACGAATCACCGAAAGTCTCAATATGTATAGCACCTATAGCAAGTAAAAGCTCCAATCCGAATAACAATGCATATTCGGCTTTGATCATTTGTGCATAAATATTTTAAGCGGCATGAGGCATCAAAAAATAACACCATAAGGAGATATATAAACAACACCAACACCTTGGCCATTGTTATGAATTCAACAATCAAAACATAATCTCCGTAGTACTAGAGAGACAAGCCTAATATCTATATTATGCATGTCATAAATCCGATGCTCAATAATAAAACCAACAATGATTTGGCCTCTCGTAAATTTGGAAGATTTGTAGGCCAAATCATATTAAGACAAAGCATAAGCCCACTCACCAATTTTGCTATGAATTGGTCGCAACATATTTTGAATGGCATCGGTCATAATGTCTCAACTCCATGCAAACATAATATAAGCATACATATAAATTTCCATGCGCACGGACCTTGTCTCGCTCTCCAATCGAACTAAGGACGATGTTAGAATACTACACCGGCCATGCATTGACATACTCTTAGGACGATAGATAAATATCGGCCATTACCATAAGGTCCACGTAAACTTCATCCACGAAAGCACGTATAGCCGAAATAAACAAATGAAATAACAACAACAAACAACAAACAACAAACAAAGCCTTTAGTCCCAAAGAAGTTGGGGTAGGCTAGAGTTGAAACCCATAAGATCTCGCGACCAACTCATGGTTCTGGCACATGGATAGCAAGCTTCCACGCACCCCTGTCCATGGCTAGTTCTTTGGTGATGCTCCAATCCTTCAGGTCTCTCTTTACGGACTCTTCCCATGTCAAGTTCGGTCTACCCCGGCCTCTTTTGACAATATCAGCACGCTTTAGCCGTCCGCTATGTACTGGGGCTTCTGGAGGCCTGCGTTGAATATGTCCAAACCATCTCAGACGATGTTGGACAAGCTTCTCTTCAATTGGCGCTACCCCAACTCTATCTCGTATATCATCATTCCGGATTCGGTCCTTCCTTGTGTGGCCACACATCCATCTCAACATGCGCATCTCCGCCACACCTAACTGTTGCACATGTCGCCTTTTAGTCGGCCAACACTCAGCGCCATACAACATTGCGGGTCGAACCGCCGTCCTATAGAACTTGCCTTTTAGCTTTTGTGGCACCCTCTTGTCACAGAGAATGCTAGAAGCTTGGCGCCACTTTATCCATCCGGCTTTAATTCGATGGTTCACATCTTCATCGATATCCCCATCCTTCTGCAACATTGACCCCAAATATCGAAAGGTGTCCTTCTGCGGCACCACCTGCCCATCAAGGCTAACATCCTCCTCCTCCTCGTGCCTAGTAGTACCAAAAGCGCACCTCATGTACTCGGTTTTAGTCCTACTAAGTCTAAAACCTTTCGATTCCAAAGTTGGCCTCCATAACTCCAACTTCCTGTTGACCCCCGTCCGACTCTCATCGACTAGCACCACATCGTCTGCAAAGAGCATACACCATGGGATATCTCCTTGTATATCCCTTGTGACCTCATCCATCACCAAGGCAAAAAGATAAGGGCTCAAAGCTGACCCTTGATGCAGTCCTATCTTAATCGGGAAGTCATCAGTGTCGCCATCACTTGTTCGAACACTTGTCACAACATTATCGTACATGTCCTTGATGAGGGTAATGTACTTTGCTGGGACTTTGTGTTTCTCCAAGGCCCACCACATAACATTCCGCGGTATCTTATCATAGGCCTTCTCCAAGTCAATGAACACCATATGCAGGTCCTTCTTTTGCTCCCTATATCTCTCCATAAGTTGTCGTACCAAGAAAATGGCTTCCATGGTCGACCTCCCAGGCATGAAACCAAACTGATTTTTGGTCACGCTTGTCATTCTTCTTAAGTGGTGCTCAATGACTCTCTCCCATAGCTTCATTGTATGGCTCATCAGTTTAATTCCACGGTAATTAGTACAACTCTGAACACCCCCCTTGTTCTTGAAGATTGGTACTAATATACTCCGTCTCCATTCTTCTGGCATCTTGTTTGCCCGAAAAATGAGGTTGAAAAGTTTGGTTAGCCATACTATCGCTATGTCCCCGAGGCCTCTCCACACCTCAATGGGGATACAATCAGGGCCCATCGCCTTGCCTCCTTTCATCCTCTTCAAAGCCTCCTTGACCTCCGACTCCTGGATTCGCCGCACAAAAAGCCTGCTAGTATCAGCAAAGGAGTCGTCCAGATCAATGGTAGAGCTCTCACTCTCCCCATTGAACAGCTTGTCAAAGTACTCCCGCCATCTATGCTTAATCTCCTCGTTCTTCACCAGGAGTTGATCTGCTCCGTCCTTGATGCACTTGATTTGGTCAACATCCCTCGTCTTCCTCTCTCGGATCTTGGCCATCTTATAGATGTCCCTTTCGCCTTCCTTCGTGTCTAACCGTTGGTAGAGGTCCTCATACGCCCGGCCCCTTGCTTCACTCACAGCTCGCTTTGCGGCCTTCTTTGCCATCTTGTACTTCTCTATGTTGTCTGCACTCCTATCCAGATATAGGCATCTGAAACACTCTTTCTTCTCCTTAATTGCCTTCTGGACATCATCGTTCAACCACCAGGTATCTTTAGCTTCTCTTCTACTTCCCCTGGACACTCCAAACTCCTCTGAGGCCACCTTACGAATGCAAGTCGCCATCTTCATCCACATGTTGTCTACATCACCTCCTTCCTCCCAAGGGCCCTCCTTAATGACCCTCTCCTTGAACGCCTGAGCTACCTCCCCCTTGAGCTTCCACCACTTCGTTCTAGCGACTTTGGCACGCTTGTCCCGCTGGACACGAATCCGAAAGCGGAGGTCAGCAACCACAAGCTTATGCTGAGGGACAACACTCTCTCCAGGTATCACCTTACAGTCTAGGTATGCACGCCAGTCTTCTCTTCTCGAGAGGATGAAATCAATCTGGCTAGAGTGTTGCCCACTACTGTAAGTCACTAGATGTGATTCTCTCTTCTTAAAGAGGGTGTTAGCTATGATCATGTTGTAGGCTAGCGCAAAGCTTAAGACATCTTCTCCTTCTTGGTTCCTGATGGCATAGCCAAAACCCCCATGCACCCCTTCAAAACCTGTGTTAGATGTGCCCACGTGGCCATTGAGGTCTCCTCCTATGAAGAGCCTCTCGCCAATCGGTACACTCCTAACCATGTCCTCTAGGCCTTCCCAGAACTCCCTCTTGGTGTTCTCATTGTGGCCTACTTGCGGGGCATACGCGCTGATAACGTTGAGAACTAAGTCCCCAACTACCAGCTTGACCAGGATAATCCGGTCCCCACGTCTCTTGACGTCTACCACTCCATCCTTGAGGCTCTTGCTGATCAAGATGCCTACTCCATTTCTGTTTGCAACCGTCCCCGTGTACCACAGCTTGAAGCCGGTACCCTCCACCTCCTTCGCCTTTTGTCCCCTCCATTTGGTCTCTTGGACGCAAAGGATATCAACGCCTCTCCTCACCGCGGTATCAACTACCTCCCGAAGCTTACCTGTCAGAGACCCTACGTTCCAGCTACCTAAGCGAATCCTCCTAGGCTCGGCTAGCTTCCTTACCCTTCGCACTCGTCGAGTCAAATGCGAAGACCCTTGCTCAATTTCCACTACACCCGGGCGCCGATGTAGCGCGCCACTAAGGATGCGACGACCCGATCCTCGCTCACTTGCCACCGTATCCAGATCAAGATACGGCGCGCTACCTGGGGGGTGACGGCCCGGCCCTTGCCCATTTTCCACCACACCCGGGTTCCGATGTGGCGCGTCGCTGAGAGGGTTACGCCCCAACGAAAATCTTTTGGGTTTCATCTCCATAAGAGTGGCTGAGTTTTTACGTTGGCTCGCCAAGCCTATCACAACCCTCCTCCTTTATCCGGGCTTGGGACCGGCTATGTTGAGACAACATAGGCGGAGTTAAAACAAATGAAATAACAAATCAAATATTTCGGCTTTTTTGGATTAGCAACAAATATGCAACTAACCAAATGTATAGTGATTTGGTAATACCCTCTTGTGATGTAGGAAATTATGTTGCATCCATGGATCGAAATAAATCCATGGAGGATAATTGATTATACCTAGGGATGAATTCCATGGCAAAGGCATCAATGGCATGTTTGATGAATATGGATGATGTGCTCCCGCCTCCCACGGCTGGGTGCGCCTCCGCCCACGCATTGCCGCCCCACCGTACCCTCAAACGTTGGCCAATCCATCCCTCCACTCCCCCACACGTCCTGTTATTCTCCGGCGACATCAGCCCCAACCCGCACCCACACCCGAATCAATCAACCCTCGTACTCCCCTCTGCCTGCGAGTTTGCGACTACACTGCCGCATCTTCCAACGCTCCTGTTCATTCCCGTCCGAGGCCTCGCCGTCGTCCTCCGCCTTGGTTCGCCCGCTGCGGCACCGCCGTCTGGCGTTGTCAACATGGTCAACAACCGAAAGTAATCAGGAGATTACTGTACGTGCAGAGTATGACAGTAGGGACCCACGAGGGTCATTGCACTATGCAAGCAAGTGCCTCCTTATTACAAGCCAAAAAAATAGTTCCTCCAAATGGTTTGACATCTGGGTCCCACGACATTGTCAACGTAGTCCATAAGCAAGAGAATTGCCCAACGAGCGGCTGACACCAGGGACCTAGCAGCTCGTCCAGTTGTTATTTTGTTTTTGAGACGGAGCAGGGTATCAACTGGGCTGTTGATGACCCACAAGTATAGGGGATCAATCGTAGTCCTTCCGATAAGTAAGAGTGTCGAACCCAACGAGGAGCAGAAGGAAATGACAAGCGGTTTTCAGCAAGGTATTCTCTGCAAGTACTGAAAGTAGCGGTAACAGATAGTTTTGATAATAAGATAATTCGTAACAAGTATAATAAATTGCAGCAAGGTGGCCCAATCCTTTTTGTAGCAAAGTACAAGCCGGAACGAACTCGTATAATAAGCAAAGCGTTCTTGAGGACACATGGGAATTTCATCTAGTCACTTTCATCATGTTTGTTTGATTCGCGTTCGCTACTTTGATAATTTGATATGTGGGTGGACCGGTGCTTGGGTGCTGTTCTTACTTGAACAAGCCTCCCACTTATGATTACCCCCTCTCGCAAGCATCCACAACTACGAAAGAAGAATTAAGATAACTCTAACCATAGCATGAAACGTATGGATCCAAATCAGCCCCATACGGAATAGCGCATAAACTAGGGTTTAAGCTTCTGTCACTCTAGCAACCCATCATCTAATTACTACTCCACAATGCCTTCCCTTAGGCCCAAAGATGGTGAAGTGTCACGTAGTCGACGTTCACATGACACCACTAAAGGAAGCAACAACATACATATCATCAAAACATCGAACGAATACCAAATTCACATGATTACTTATGACAGGACTTCTCCCATGTCCTCAAGAACAAAAGTAACTACTCACAAATCATGTTCATGTTCAAGATCAGAGGGGTATTGAATAGCATTAAGGATTTGCACATATAATCTTCCACCAAATAAACCAACTAGCATCAACTACAAGATGTCATCAACACTACTAGCAACCCACAGGTACCAATCTGAGGTTTTGAGACAAAGATTGAATACAAGAGATGAACTAGGGTTTGAGATGAGATGGTGCTGGTGAAGATGTTGATGAAGATTGGTCCTCCCACGATGAGGATCGTTGGTGATGTCGATGGCTTCGATTTCCCCCTCCCGGAGGGAAGTATCCCCGGCGGAATCGCTCCGCCGAAGAGCAAAATAGCTCCTGCCCAGGTTCCCCCTCGAGACGGCGGCGCTTCGTCCCGAAAGCCTTCTCCTTTATTTTTTATAGGGTAAATGGCTTCATATAGCAGAGGGAGGGGGCCAGAGCCCACTGCGGGCCCCACAAGGCACTAGGGCACGCCCAGGGGGGCCACGCCCTGCTGCCTTGTGGGCAGCTGGTGAGTCCCCTCTGGTATTTCTTCTCTCCAGTATTTTTTATATATTCAATAAAAAATCTACGTGAAATTTTAGGTCAATTGGAGCCCTGTAGATTAGGTATCTCTGACGTGGCTATTTCAGGTCCAGAATTCCAGCTGCCGGCATTCTCCCTCTTCATGTAAATCTTGCAAATTAAGAGCGTAAAGGCATAAGAAGTGTATCATAAGGTGAAATAATGATCAAAACATAATAAATAACAGTAGGAAATCATGATGCAAATTGGACGTATCAACTCCCCCAAGCTTAGACCTCGCTTGCGCTCAAGCGAAAAGTCGAAATCGATAATCATGACCACATGTTTAGAGAGAGAGACGTCGATAAAAATAAAATACGGACATGGAGCATCATGATCTTTATTGTAATAGCAATATATCATCATAGAACTTCTCATGAAAAAGTAACGATTCATCCACAAGTTAAAGTATGAACCATAAACCAAATTGAAAACTAACAAACTATGATCTCAGTCACTGAAGCAATTGCAATTTATCATATTATCAGGAAGAGTCTATGTAAGAGCTTTGTTTAGCAAGTTCACATACTCAACTATCATTTAGTCTTCCATGATTGCTGACACTCACGTCATACTTATGGAGCAAAAGTTTCAGTCGAACACATAGAAAGATAGGGGCTTATAATTTCACCTCCCAACGTATTTACCTCAAGGGTAATGTCAACAATAGTAACTCATGATCACCTACATTCAACTAGATATATATGCATGGATCAATCCCCACCACATGATGTTTGCCAAAAGAGAAAATAAAAACGGAATAGAGAAGAATACTATTGACTCTTGCATGAAAGTAAATACATAAAGTAAAAGATAGGCCCTTCGCAGAGGGAAGCAGAGGTTGTCATGCGCTTTTGTTTTTGGATGTGCAAGCTCTTAATGTAAAGGAACGTCACTTTATATTGCCCCTGTGATAGCGGCCTTTATTATGCAGTCTGTCGCTTTTATTGCTCCACCATCACAAGATCGTACAAAGCTTATTTTCCCTTACAATAAAAGTTCATACATATTTAGGAGCAATTTTTATTGCTTTTGCACCGATGACAACTTACTTGAAGGATCTTATTCAATCCATAGGTAGATATGATGGACTCTCATGGCATGAAACTAGGTTTAAGGTTTTGGATGCACAAGTAGTATCTCTACTTGGTGCGGATTTTTGGCTAGCAAAGATAGGGGCAAACACCACATGTTAGAGGATCCAAAACAATATAACTTCTATGTGAATATAAGCAAACATAACCCATTACGTTGTCTTCCTTGTCCAACGTTAACTAATTGACATAGAATATTTGATGGGGGCTCACAATCATAAAAGATGTCCAAGATAGTATATTTATATGTGAGACCTCTCTTCCTTTATTTCTTTTTCATGAATTGCTACAATGACCAATGCTATGTTTGTCAACTTTCAACAAGTTTTATAAATTATACTTCTTTTATGTGAAGTCATCACTCCCCATGGGATTAGCATATGATTTTATTCTTTCTTTATTTCTAAGATTGGATCATCAAAAGCAAAACACTCAACTCAAACTACTCTTTATTATATAATTTTCACACACGATTACATAGATAGATAGATCACAAGGCAAGCACTCGAAACTAAATCATACTAAAACTTTATTCCTCTAAATAATGAAATAACTAAGGATCGAACTAAGATAGGTAATGATAAGAAAGTGATGGTGATACGATACCGGGGCGCCTCCCCCAAGCTTGGCACAAGCCAAGGGGAGTGCCCATACCCATGTACTCAAGTCTCCTTCTTCGGTGATGGTGGTGATGGTGAGGTGGGCTTGTCCTTCAGCTTCAGTAAGTACTCCAGATTACGATTGATCCTTCGAAGGGCATGATTCTGCTCTTCTAACACAATAACTTCATGAGTAAGCGAAGTATTTTGGGCACAAATTGCTTCAACAACCTTTAATGCATTAGTTTCAGACAAAGAGAGGTTGTGATGAAGAGTTTGTAATATGTCTCCCTTTTCTGTAGGATCCTTCTTGTGCATGGTTTGGTCTTCTTCTCCTTAAATCCGGTCCTCCACGACCTTTCCGGGTTCCTCCTCCATAGCTGTGTCCTCCTCTCCGGACGACCATTCATAATATACTTCACTGAAAGGACGTTTGCTGGGTGAAGGTTGAACAATCCGGTGTTTGGTGCGGAGTCTTCGGGGAGCCATGGCGACCTAGATCTGTCAGAAAAATAGCCCGAAACAAGAACAGAGGAGAAACTCGCAATGCGGTGGTCAAAACATACAGGAGTATATATAAAGAATTATTATCTTGCAAAACAAGCATACGGGAAGAAAACAGAGTCGGGAAGGCACACATGGGGCCCACAAGGCACCACGGCGCGCCCCAGGGGGGGTTGCGCCCTTCTGCCTTGTGGGCGACACGTGGGTCCCCTCGGCTGTTTCTTATTTTTGTAATTTTTTAATATTCCAAAACTGACAGAAATAATTTTTATGGAATTTTTGGAGTCGGTTTACTTACCGTATCACATACCTACCGCTTTTCAGGGTTCTGGAGCGTTCCGGAAGGACTCTTTGATGTGCTCTTCTAGTGTAACTGTTTCAATAATATTATTTTCGACATTAATGGGAGTACCTAAAATATAGTGCTAAATTCTTTGCCCATTCACCACTCTCAGATTATTGCCTTCGGAGTTGTTTATTTTGATGGCTCCGAAGTGATAAACTTCTTTGATGATATACGGTCCTTCCCATTTAGAGAGAAGTTTTCCTGCAAAGAATCTCAAACGAGAATTGTATAATAGAACATGATCACCTACTTTGAATTCCTGTTTTTGAATTCTTCTGTCATGCCACCTTTTAACCTTTTCTTTAAACAACTTAGCATTATCATAGGCTTGGGTTCTCCATTCATCTAAGGAGCTAATATCAAATAACCTCTTCTCACCGGCAAGTTTAAAATCATAATTAAGTTCTTTAATTGCCCAATAAGCTTTATGTTCTAATTCAAGAGGTAAATGACATGCTTTTCCATAAACCATTTTATACAGAGACATACCCATAGGATTTTTATATGCAGTTCTGTAAGCCCATAATGCATCATCGAGTTTCTTAGACCAATTCTTTCTGGATCTATTAACGGTCTTTTGCAAAATCAATTTTATTTCCCTATTAGTTAATTCAACTTGACCACTAGACTGAGGATGATAAGGGGATGCAATTCTATGGTTAACATCATATTTAGAAGCAACTTATGGAAAGCACCATGAATAAAATGTGAACCACCATCGGTCATTAAATATATAGGGACTCCAAACCTCGGGAAGATGTCTTCTTTAAGAATTTTAATAGAAGTGTTGTGATCAGCACTACTAGTTGGAATAGCTTCTACCCACTTAGTAACGTAGTCAACAACAACTAAAATATGAGTATACCCATTGGATTTAGGAAAAGGTCCCATATAATCAAAACCCCAAACATCAAATGGTTCAATAACAAGTGAATAATTCATAGGCATTTCCTGACGTCTACCAACATTACCAATTCTTTGACATTCATCACAAGAAAGGACAAACTTACATGCATCCTTGAAAAGAGTAGGCCAATAAAACCAGATTGTAATACCTTGTGTGTAGTTCGGTCTCCCGCATGATGTCCTCCATATGCCTCAGAGTGACACTTACGTAGGATTTGTTCCTGTTCATGCTCAGGTACACAATGTCTAATAATACCATCTACTCCTTCTTTATATAGATGTGGGTCATCCCAAAATTAATGTCTTAAATCAAAGAAAAACTTTTTCTTTTGTTGGTATGTAAAGCTAGGTGGTATATATTTAGCAACAATGTAATTAGCATAGTCTGCATACCACGAAGTATTACGAGAAGCATTTATCACAGCTAATTGTTCATAGGAAAATCATCATTAATAGGAAGTGGGTCATCAAGAACATTTTCCATTCTAGACAGATTATCTGCTACGGGATTCTCAACTCCCTTTCTATCAACAATATGCAAATCAAATTCTTGTAGCAGAAGAACCCATCTAATAAGTCTAGGCTTAGCATCTTTCTTTTCCATAAGGTATTTAATAGCAGCATGATCAGTGTAAATAGTAACCTTGGAATCAACAATGTAAGATCTAAATTTATCACATGCAAACACAACTGCTAAAAATTCTTTCTCAGTAGTAGCATAATTTCTTTGAGCGTTGTCTAGAGTTTTACTAGAAAAATGGATAACATTTAATTTCTTGTCAACTCTTTGTCCTAGAACAGCACCAACGGCATAATCACTAGCATCACACATAATTTCAAAGGGTAGGTTCCAATCAGGTGGTTGAACAATAGGTGCAGAAATTAAGGCTTTCTTAAGTATTTCAAAGGCTTCTACACAATCATCATCAAAAACAAATGGAACATCTTTTTGCAAGAGATTGGTAAGAGGTCTAGAAATTTTAGAGAAGTCTTTTATGAACCATCTATAGAAACCAGCATGACCAAGGAAACTTCTTATACCTTTGATATCTTTAGGACATGGCATTTTCTCAATAGCATCAACCTTAGCTTTATCAACTTCAATAACTCTTTCAGAAATTTTATGCCCAAGGACTATACCTTCATTCACCATAAAGTGGCACTTCTCCCAATTCAAGACAAGATTAGTTTCTTCACATCTCTGCAAAACTCAATCAAGGTTGCATAAGCAATCATCAAAGGAAGTTCCGTAAACGGAGAAATCATCCATGAAAACCTCAACAATCTTTTCACAAAAGTCAGAGAATATAGCAGTCATACATCTTTGAAAGGTAGCAGGTGCATTACATAATCCAAAAGGCATACGACGATAAGCATAAGTTCCAAAAGGACAAGTAAAGGTGGTTTTCTCTTGATCTTCAGGTGATACATGTATTTGAGAGAAACCAGAATAACCATCTAGGAAACAAAAGTGTGTATGCTTAGACAATCTTTCTAACATTTGATCAATAAAAGGCAAGGGGTAATGATCTTTTCTAGTAGCTTTATTTAATTTCCTGAAATCAATTACCATCCTATAACCAGTTACAATTCTTTGTGGGATAAGTTCATTTTTATCATTAGGAACAACGGTAATACCTCCCTTCTAAGGAACACGGTGAACAGGACTTACCCATCTACTATCAGCTATGGGATAAATTATACCTGCTTCCAGAAGCTTTAATATTTCAGTTCTTACCACATCCTTCATTCTAGGATTCAGCCTTCTTTGATGATCGACAACGGGTTTAGCATCTGGCTCCATATGAATTTTATGCTGACATAAAGTGGGACTAATGCCCTTAAGATCATCAAGAGTATATCTAATAGCAGCATGGTGCTTCCTCAGAGTTTTAAGTAATCTCTTTTCTTCATGCTCTGAAAGGTTAGCACTAATAATAACAGGATATATCTTCTTTTTATCAAGATAAGAATATTTAAGAGTATCAGGTAATTGCTTCAATTCAAACACAGGATCACCCTTAGGTGGAGGTGGATCTCCCAAGGTTTCAACAGGCAGATTATGTTTAAGGATAGGTGCTTGTTTAAAGAATAATTCATCTATTTCATTTCTTTCATTCATATGCATGTCATTCTCATGCTCAAGCAAATATTGTTCTAGCGGATCAGTAGGAGGCACAGCAATAGAGGCAAGACACATAATTTCATCTTTACAAGGCAATTCTTTATCATGAGGTTGTCTACGAAACTTAGAGAAATTAAACTCATGAGACATCTCACCAAAATTAACACTAACAATTTCTTTAGTGCAATCAATCTTAGCATTAACCGTATTCAAGAAGGGTCTGCCAAATATAATGGGACAAAAATCATCTTGTGGTGATCCAAGAACGAGAAAATCAGTAGGGTATTTGATCTTACCACACAAGACTTCAACATCTCTAACAATCCCAAGCGGTGAAATAGTGTCTCTATTTGCAAGCTTAATAGTAACATCAATATCTTCTATCTCAACGGGTGCAATATCATTCATGACTTCTTGATAGAGAGTAAACGGAATAGCACTCACACTAGCACCAATATCACATAAACCATGATAGCAATGATCTCCAATTTTAACAGAAATAACAGGCATGCCAACTACAGGTTTATTTTTATCTTTAGGGTCTGGCTTAGCAATTCTGGTTGCTTCATCACAGAAATATATGACATGTCCGTCAATGTTATCAACCAAAAGATCTTTAACCATTGCAACACTAGGTTCAACTTTAATTTGTTCAGAAGGTCTAGGTGCTCTAATATTACTCTTATTAACCACAGTTGAAGCTTTAGCATGTTCCTTAATCCTAACAGGGAAAGGAGGTTTCTCAATGTAAGCAGTAGGCACAACTGGATCAACATGGTAAACAATTGTTTCTTCTTTAACACAAGCAGGTTCTTCTTTTAATTCAATGGGTGGATGATATTTAAACCATTTCTCCTTAGGGAGATCAACATGAGCAGCAAAAGATTCACAAAAGGTAGCTACTATCTCAGAGTCAAGTCCATATTTAGTACTAAACTTATGAAAAGCATCAGTTTCCATAAAAGATTTAACACAATCAAACTCAGGATTTATACCTGACTCATTACCTTTGTCGATTTCCCAATCTTCATAATTGCGTTTAATTCTTTCAAGGAGATCCCATATGGATTCAATAGTTCTCTTCATAAAGGAACCAGCAGAAGAAGTATCGAGCATGGATTGATCATTATAAGAAAGCCGAGCATAAAAGTTTTGAAGGATTATTTCTCTTGAGAGCTCATGATTGGGGCATGTGTGCAACATATACTTAAGCCTCCCCCAAGCTTGAGCAATACTTTCTCCTTCACGAGGCCAAAAATTATATATATAATTCCGATCATGATGAACCAAATGCATAGGATAAAATTTCTGGTGGAATTCCAGCTTCAACCAGTTCCAGTACCATGTGTCAGTATCATCACATAGCCTATACCATGTCAATGCCTTTCCCTCCAAAGATAAAGGGGATGCTTTCTTCTTAACTCCATCTCCGGATAAACCTGCAAGCTTAAACATTCCACAAATTTCATCCACATAGGTCAAGTGCATATCAAGATGTACCGTTCCATCTCCTGCATAAGGATTAGCTAGCAATTTCTCTATAATACCCGAAGGAATTTCATAATAAATATTTTCAGTAGGTTCAATAGGTGGAGGAGCAACTCTTATTGCTTCTGGTCGAGATGAAGATACCCCGAACAAGCCCCTCAAAGGATTACTTTCCACAGTGACAATACCCATAAATTTCAGCACGTAATATAAATGTTTCCTTACCAAATTCCACTCACCAAAGGCGCTTCACTCCCCGGCAATGGCGCCAGAAAAGAGTCTTGATGACCCACAAGTATAGGGGATCAATCGTAGTCCTTTCGATAAGTAAGAGTGTCGAACCCAACGAGGAGCAGAAGGAAATGACAAGCGGTTTTCAGCAAGGTATTCTCTGCAAGTACTGAAAGTAGCGGTAACAGATAGTTTTGATAGCAAGATAATTCGTAACAAGTATAATAAAGTGCAGCAAGGTGGCCCAATCCTTTTTGTAGCAAAGGACAAGCTGGAACGAACTCATATAATAAGCAAAGCGTTCTCGAGGACACATGGGAATTTCATCTAGTCACTTTCATCATGTTTGTTTGATTCACGTTCGCTACTTTGATAATTTGATATGTGGTTGGACCGGTGCTTGGGTGCTGTTCTTACTTGAACAAGCCTCCCACTTATGATTACCCCCTCTCGCAAGCATCCGCAACTATGAAAGAAGAATTATGATAACTCTAACCATAGCATGAAACGTATGGATCCAAATCAGCCCCTTACGGAATAGCGCATAAACTAGGGTTTAAGCTTCTGTCACTCTAGCAACCCATCATATAATTACTACTCCACAATGCCTTCCCTTAGGCCCAAAGATGGTGAAGTGTCATGTAGTCGACGTTCACATGACACCACTAAAGGAAGCAACAACATACATATCATCAAAATATCGAACGAATACCAAATTCACATGATTACTTATGACAAGACTTCTCCCATGTCCTCAAGAACAAAAGTTACTACTCACAAATCATGTTCATGTTCAAGATCAGAGGGGTATTGAATAGCATTAAGGATCTGAACATATAATCTTCCACCAAATAAACCAACTAGCATCAACTACAAGATGTAATCAACACTACTAGCAACCCACAGGTACCAATCAGAGGTTTTGAGACAAAGATTGAATACAAGAGATGAACTAGGGTTTGAGATGAGATGGTGCTAGTGAAGATGTTGATGAAGATTGGTCCTCCCATGATGAGAGGATCGTTGGTGATATCGATGGCTTCGATTTCCCCTCCCGGAGGGAAGTATCCCCGGCGGAATCGCTCCGCCGGAGAGCAAAATAGCTCATGCCCAGGTTCCGCCTCGAGACGGCGGCGCTTCATCCCGAAAGCCTTCTCCTTTATTTTTTCTAGGGTAAATGGCTTCATATAGCAGAGGGAGGGGGCCAGACGCCAGCTGTGGGCCCCACAAGGCACTAGGGCGCGCCCAGGGGGACCGCGCCCTGCTGCCTTGTGGGCAGCTGGTGGGTCCCCTCTGGTATTTCTTCTCTCCAGTATTTTTTATATATTCAATAAAAAATCTCCGTGAAATTTGAGGTCAGTTGGAGCCCTGTAGATTAGGTATCTCTGACGTGGCTATTTCAGGTCCAGAATTCCAGCTGCCGGCATTCTCCCTCTTCATGTAAATCTTGCAAATTAAGAGAGAAAAGGCATAAGAATTGTATCATAAGGTGAAATAATGATCAAAAACATAATAAATAACAGTAGGAAATCATGATGCAAATTGGACGTATCAGCTGTGCGTGGGCTGTAGCCCGTCTAGCCCAGGCTTTTATTTTCTGTTTACCACATGACCAACCCAGTTGTTGTTTTTGTCTTTCTGAAAATGGCTAGCCCAGTTCTTTTTTTTTAAGAACACCCAACCGGGGCTTACTTGCTTTTCTCAGACCTGCTGGGCTGCAATTCTTTCAAGAAGAGGAGGGATGTATTCGGGGCTTGCCCAGAAAATGGACTATAAGTAGTAAGAAATGGGCTGTAAATTTTAAAAACAACACAGCAAACCGGCAATTAGTTTCAAAATATGTTTTTTTAGGATTTCGATATTTTAAATTTCATTGATTTTTTTGTGTGAAAATTTCGTAGGATTTTAAATTAATATAATTTTATTTTTCAAATTAGTTTGAATCTGACTCAAAATTTCGGGATTAAAAACAGTTTGGACCCCACCGAAATATGCAAAAATTCGTTGAATTTTTTAACCGTGGCCAGAATATGAGCTGTAATGCTAACAAAAAGAACATGGGCTTCAAAAAAATCCTTAAGAATTAGCAAATGGGTTGTAAATTATTAATAAAAATGGCAAATGGGCTGTATGTTGTTTGCCACAGATTTGGAGGCTGACTTGTGGGCCTACTATGTTGACGCGTACGCAGGGCTTTGTGAACTTAGTCAACAAACGATTCTAGCGGCAGTGACCGTTGGATAACATCCATCGGTCATGCTGCTTCTTCAATCTCTAATCTTCTTGCTCCAGCCGCCCAAACCAACGCCGACGGGACCGTCTGCTCCCGCCTCCCATGGCCGGCTGTGCTGCCATGCAGGCCTCACCGCCCCCTCCTACTCCCACCGCTGGCCAGGCCATCCCTCTACTCACCCACACCTCTTGTTATTCTCCGGCGACACAGGCCTCACACCGCAGCCGAACCAGTCAACCCTCGTACTCCCCTCAGCGTGGGCATCCACTGTTGTGGCTTCGCCGTCTCCGGGTCGTTCCCTTCCTGGGCCTCGCCGTCGTCCACCGCGTTGGTGCTCTCGGCGTGGCGTGGTCAATGTGGTTAACAAACGACAGCCATCGGAAGAGGGATGTACGTGGAGAGGCTGACAGTAGGGACCCACATGGCCCATGGCCGCATGCAAGCAAGTGCCTCCTTATTACGCGAAAAAAATGATTCCTCCCCTTGACAGCTGGGACCCACCAGCTATAGCTTCGCACGGAAGGAAGTGCCTCATTATTACGCAGAAAAATACGTTTCTCCCCATGACAATTGGGACCCATCGGATTTGTCGGTTGACTTGTGGGCCTACTAAGTTGACGCGTACGCAGTACTTTGTCAACTTAGTCAACAAACGATTCTAGCAGCAGTGACCGTTGGATGTTAATCTAACGGCCGTACTGCTTCTTCAATCTCTGATCTTCTTGCTCCAGCCACCCAAACCAGCGCCGGCGGGACCACCTGCTCCTGCCTCCCATGGCCGGCTGTGCTTCCGCGCAGGCCTCACCGCCCCACCCTACTCCCACTGCTGGCCAGGCCTTCCCTCTACTAACCCACATCCTCTGTTATTCTCCGGCGACGGCAGCCTCACACCGCAGCCGAACCAGTCAACCACCCGCGTGGGCATCCACTGCCGCGTCTTCCCCGGCTCCGCGTCATTCCCTTCCTAGGCCTCGCCGTCGTCCACCGCTTTGGTGCTCTCGGCGCGGCATAGTCAACGTGGTCAATGAACGACATCCATCGGAAGAGAACTGTGCGCGGTGAGGCTGACAGCTGGACCCACCAGCTACATCTTCGCACGCAAGGAAGTGCCTCCTTATTAGGCAAGAAAAAATTATACATCCCCCTGACAGCTGGGACCCACCTGCTATATCTTCGCAAGCAAGGAAGTGCCTCCGCATCCTACCTGACAGCTGGGACCCACCGGGTCGAAGCGTACGTAGCGTTGTCTGTCTGGCCGCGAACGTGTACGTACATATTGGTCGATCGGTCTCATGAACCGTGGCCGTGTAAGGAGCGGCACGTGTCGTAGTAGAGCCCCATACGTAGCAGTTCAGGCAGTCCCGTCTAAATCAAGTACACGTACGTACAGCCACGCTGCAAAAAATATGGCCACGTACGTACATACCCTAGCGAGAGTCAACGCGTACTCACGCATACGTACGGCCAGGGCTCGTGAACATGGAGAGTCAACGTATGGCAGCAACGGCCTCCTGTTCATCGGTAGCCAACCGGCTGGGTCAGAACGGAGAAACAACGTCGTGTTCATCGGGAGGCCACCGACTGGGTCGGAATGCGTCCTGTTCATCAGGAGCCAACCTGCTTGGACGAAACAGCCGAAACGGGGTACTATTCATCGACTCGGGGTCTGGCATACCGCAAAACGGAGGAAACAGCCTTCTGTTCGACCGTGTATGGTCGAAATGGGGTCCTGTTCATCGGCTGGAGGTTTGGCGTACCACAAAATGGAGGAAACGGACTTCTACGCAACCGCCTACGGTCGAAACGAGGTCTTGTTCATTGGGAGGGGTCGGGCGTACCGCAAAACGGAGGAAACGGACTTCTCCCCAACTGCCTACGGTCAAAACGGGGGTCCTGTTCACCGGGAGGGGTGTGGCGTACCGCAAAACGGGACTCCACTAGCTACTGTTCATCCACGATCGACCTCCTCCAAGCCTCCATGAGCTACTGTTCATCCACCGTCGACTTCCTCCAGCCTCCATCGGCTACTGTTCATCCAGCCTCCACGGGGTCCTGTTCATCGACCCCAACCGGCTGGCCTCCTCGGGGTCCTGTTCATCCAGCGCCAACCGGCTACACGGCTGGGGTCCTGTTCATCCAACCCCCACCGGCTGGGGTGCGGCGTACGAGCGGGCGGCAGCAACGGGAACTGTTCATCCACAGCCAACCAACCGGCTAGGTCAACTCACCACGTCTCGCGCAAGGGGCTCGATCGATGCGTCTCGACTTGTTATACGTATCACGTGCGTGGCAGCAATGGGAACTATTCATCGAGAGGCAACCGAACACCGGCAACATCTCGCACGTACGGGGGCTCGACAGGCTTCAGTTAGCAGTGAAGGAATCGCTCGGGTTCAGTTAGCAGTGAAGGAATCGCTCGGGTTCAGTTACAGTGAAGGGATCGATCGGCTTCAGTACGTAGCTAGTGCGATCGCTCGGGTTCAGTAAGCGAACGCCTCTCTCGGGTTCAGTTAGCTAGCGAACGCCTCGCACACATGCGCGCGTACGAGAGAAACGCGCAAACCACACTGCATCGCTCGGCCCCGACCACCCACCGTAACCGGGAACTCCCTGAAAATTTCCTCGCCCTCACTTCTACCATGATTTTTTACGTCATGGACGGCCCAAAGAATGTCATGCGGGTACGTCTCCGGCCCGCCCAGGATGAAAAGCCCATTTTCTGTCATTTTTTTGTCATAGAAGTAGGAGCCCACCACATCTATGACGATACATGTTTTTGTCACAATTATTGTCATAGAAGTGTCACAACCATGACAGAAAAAGTTTTCATTCGGGCCGTAATGTCACGGATGTGTCTTTTTTTTGTAGTGGCACGGTACAAGGCCCGTGCGCACGATGGTCCCGTGGTCATGTTACAGAGCCCGTGCGCATAGGGAAGCCTAGCGTGGATCTCTTCCAGGATGGTTCCAAGGGAGAGAGCAAGCGTGGCTTACACATGTGAGGTTCTACGCGATTATAAGCAGTTCTACCGAAGGAAAATACATCTACAACCGACAAGATGCCATATTAGAGTTTTCGAGAATAAAAATGAGGGATTCTAATGGGAGGAACGGACGAGATTGATCATATACCGGAGGAGGAACCCATCCTCGCGCAAAGGAACGGGGGGGGGGGGGGTCCTAGGGCACGGGATCAACTAAGATGGAGGCAGAGGTGACGACAGTGACGTTCTGAGGTCACCAAGGGTGTGGGGGGTGAACAGGTACAGTGGGAACTCTAACCTCCATGCGCCCCTTCTCATCTGATGCCTAGAACCACTACCCCATGCGCACGGTACAAGCCCGTGCGAGCAAGGTATCCACTTTTGAAAATCAAAGCATGCAATGGCACATGGATGGCCTGAACCAGCTATCTTTTCCAAGTATCATGCTGCAAGGCCCTCTCACTTCTAAATATCATCGCGAATAGAAGTCCAAAACTACTTGAAAGGTGTATATGGAACACTTGCATAGATTGAAAAGCATGTCTTTAGATGAGAAATATTAGGGTAGATCCACACTAGGGGTTGTATATAGATCATAGACACTCAATTTTGCAAGAACGAATAGAAAAGCCAAAAGTTGACCGCATGATCCTGTTTGGCATATAGTGACACAAAGGTCTAAAATAACCAAATAAATTCCAAATGAAGATCCAAACTATAAAGGAGGCGGTGTCGTAGCCACCATGTTTGAGTTTATTTGGTTTGGAACCGCAAAGATATGAACCTTGCACTGGTGCAGAGACGTCCTATACAAATGGTTTTTACCCCCTTTCCGCCATAGAGTTTTAAACTGTCGCCTTGCCTGCGTGTGCGATAGGGGGGGTCCTTCCCACACGACCCAGAAACCGTCGGTGATAGGTCCTCCAGTCACACAGGCGGGGCAAAAAGAGCTCATGTGCGATCGGGCGAGCCATCGCAGACAATTATACAGGCCCAATCATTTCCGTTCGTATGTTCATCCCACACAGTGAATCCCAGACAAATGTTTCCGTTCGTATGTACATCCCACACAGTGAATCCCAGACAAACGTCTCCGTTCGTATGTACATCACACACAATTTTTATGTGGAAACATTTGTGCAAGGTGGCCTAACGCAAACATTTGTCGGGCGGAAGTCATGTGTGATTGTTCATTGATCCAACATGCCTACTTTCTAGAAACCGTGTGAGTTGTTTGAGTTCATCGTCCACGGTGTTGTCTGAGAAACCGTATGCAATTGAAAAACCCAATAAGCAGGCTAATTGGTCAATTATTGATAATCCATTTAGTAATCAAATCGACATTTCATATCAAACACACCATATATTTCATATCCATATTACGGCAACCAGGATTTCATAATTGAATTACATCAGAGTACAACATCAGATAGCTTCAGCACTCAGTTACACCATATAGGCATATATAGCTACCTACGGCATTACACAACAGCACCAAGTTTCACATGCAACATCTAAAACCTTTCAAAAGTAGCATCATACATGGTAAATAGACAGATGAATCTCATCTGGAAAACTGCTGAAGCGGAAGGCGAATATTGAGCCTTCAGTGATGTTGAATGTCCTTGCAACTTTAGGCCAGTGGCTGTGGATAATTGCCCGCCCAACCTTCGTCCTCTTGAGCAAGACTTCAATATTGTACCGTGGGTGTTGAATGAATACCTTCCTCGCCTCTTGACCATGCAGGTGGTCTGAGAGGTAATCATCGGTGAACTGCTTTGTAAAGGACTGAAAACAAAGATATGCATAAATATTTGTTCTAAATTTTGAAATGGCGCAAAGGAAAAAAACAAGGTAAAATAGTTAGTACCATCCTATAGTTGACTGATGTCTTCTTCATTGTGCAAACAATGAGCTTGCTATTATTCGTCGCTAGTTTCTTTATCCTAACAATCTTTCTGATTTCCTTGACTTGACTGATATTCATGGACATCTCATATCCACATATGCAAAATGGGTCGAACAGTGGGTCTAAACCTCTGACAGCAGGACCTACATGTGCAAGACCAAATTGTTAAAAACGAAAATGTTAGAATGGTTCCTGCAATTGCACAATAATGTGTTGTTAGACAAAGGACCATGCATGTGCGAACCTCGATGGTAAACCTCAGTGCCTCCCATTGTTTCCCTGCAACAGATAGAAGGCAGTTATTGATCAGGTTAACTGAGAGTTGGCATACTATCAGTAGAATATGTTAATGAAAAATAAACAAGTTGCAGATCCAGCAGATTAATTCGAGCTGCATGGAAAAGCTAGTTAACCAAACCAAGCATGCTTAAGAACTGGGAAATATAGCAATTATATATGTTTCTCATGTACTACATATTTTGTATAGCCAAATTCGATTTATTTCTCACATGCATAACAATACAAAATTGTACCCACAACAAATGAACATCACATTGCAGAATTGAACCAAACAGTTAACTGGACAGCACAACTAATGAACCAAACAATTAACTGAGCACCGTATTGCAGAACATAACGTATACTAGAAGATCAGACAGTTAACTAAACCAAGCATGCTTAAGAACTACTAGGAAATATAGCAATTGTTGAACCAAACTGTTAACTGAACATCACATTTTAGAAGATCAGATTGCATATTAACATTATAGAGGACAATTCACTAGACGGCACCGGCGGTGGCCTCGAGAAAACACCAAGAACTGTCGTTTAAAGCAGCCAACCGTGCGGCGGCGGCCGCGCGTGAGGCATCGACGGTGGCCTCGACAGCGAGGTTCTCCTCCAAGATCTAGCGGTCCGGGGCATGTGGGATGAAGAAGGAGGAGGAGGATGGGGGTGGGGTGTGGATTACCTGACTATATCGACGAGGCTGGGCAGCAGGAAGGAGCGTCGCCGGCGAGCAGGCGGCGCTGCAAGCAAGCAGTGAAGGTTTGAACTTGTAAAGGAAGGACGAAACAGTGGAAATGTGGCATTTGGTCGGGGGGGAGCTAGATATTTCCGCGGTTGCCAAATATTTGCTAGGTGCTGCGAAAAACTAGCGCGCAAGTATGGTTGACGCGCTGGCGGTGGACTGTAGGTGACGACACTTTCGGCGTAAGCCATACATGAGGGTGACCCAAGATATTTTATACTCCATCGCACACGATTCTTGCTAATAAACTATTTGTCGTATACTTGATTTTTTTCATTCTGATTTGAAAAACAAAATGGGGTTACGGCGGGAAATGATGGTGTTTGAATTGATAGAACATTTATCTACAGTGAACATGCAACTATAGGAGTGTCGTGTTACAATTTGGAATTATTCAGGGTTCGTTTGGCCTTTTTTTATACATTAATTGAGTTTCTAGGCATTTAATGTGCATAATTCAAATTTGAGCTATAGGCACATGCTCCAGTGCACCAAGATGGGTTGAAAAATCATATGTGTCCTTGGGTGAATGTTTAGGTCCCATGCAAGAAATGGGAATGAATTTCAAACATCTGGGCATTGTGGCTCGGCTGTAAACATTGAGAAACTTGGTTTTAAAATTCCTGCAAATCCAAAACTCGCGTGAAAATCATGAAACTTGGCATGGTGTTATGACATGACACCAACATGTTGTGGTAAAAAAATTGGCCAATTTGGGACAAGTTTTGGTATAAACTTCTCACAAACCGGAGCTTCTCTTAAGAAGCGTCATGGTTCCGAGAGGGAACGTGTCACCTCTGTGTGCGAAACGACATTCGCTGACTCTTCCCGCCTTGATTTATTTTACAGAGGCAACATGCAACTATAGGAGTGTCGTGTTACAATTTGGAATTATTCAGGGTTCGTTTGGCCTTTTTTATACATTAATTGAGTTTCTAGGCATTTACTATGCATAATTCAAATTTGAACTACAGGCACATGCTCCAGTGCACCAAGATGGGTTGAAAAATCATATATGTGTCCTTGGGTGAATGTTTATGTCCCATGCAAGAAAATGGGAATGAATTTCAAACATCTGGGCATCGTGGCTCGGCCGTAAACATTGAGAAACTTGGTTTTAAAATTCCTGTAAATCCAAAACTCGCCTGAAAATCATGAAACTTGACATGGTGTTATGACATGGCACCAACATGCTGTGGTAAAAAAATTGGCCGATTTGGGACAAAAACTTCTCACAAACCGGAGCTTCTCTCAAGAAGCATCATGGTTCTGAGAAGGAACGTGTCACCTCTGTGTGCGAAACGACATACGCTGGCTCTTCCCTCCTTGATTTATTTTACAGAGGCAACATGCAGCTATAGGAGTGTCGTGTTACAATTTGGAATTATTCAGGGTTCGTTTGGCATTTTTTATACATTAATTGAGTTTCTAGGCATTCAATGTGCATAATTCAAATTTGAACTACAGGTACATGCTCCAGTGCACCAAGATGGGTTGAAAAATCATATATGTGTCCTTGGGTGAATGTTTAGGTTCCATGCAACAAATGGGAATGAATTTCAACATCTGGGCGTCGTGGCTCGACTGTAAACATTGAGAAACTTGGTTTTAAAATTCCTGTAAATCCAAAACTCGCCTGAAAATCATGAAACTTGGCATGGTGTTATGACATGGAGCCAACATGCTGTGGTAAAAAAAATTGGCCAATTTGGGACAAGTTTTGGTATAAACTTCTCACAAACCGGAGCTTCTCTCAAGAAGCATTATGATTCCGAGAGGGAACGTGTCACCTCTGTGTGCGAAACGACATACGCTGCCTCTTCTTGGCTTGATTTATTTTACAGAGGCAACATGCAACGATAGGAGTGTCGTGTTACAATTTGGAATTATTCAGGGTTTGTTTGGCCTTTTTTATACATTAATTGAGTTTCTAGGCATTTAAGGTGCATAATTCAAATTTGAACTACAGACACATGCTCCAGTGCACCAAAACGGGTTGGAAAATCATATATGTGTCCTTGGGTGAATGTTTAGCTCCCATGCAAGAAATGGGAATGAATTTCAAATATCTGGGCATCGTGGCTCGACCGTAAACATTGAGAAACTTGGTTTTCAAATTCCTGTAAATCCAAAACTCTTCCCACCTTGATTTATGTTATAGAGGCAACATGCAACTATAGGAGTGTCATGCTAAAATATGAAATTATTCAGCATTTGTTTTGCCTTCCTTATACATTATTTGAGTTCTCTAGGCATTTTGGAACATATAGATGCCACGTTATTATCGCAAACGTTTGTATTATTCCAACTGTGGGCGTTCCACTAACCATTTGATTAGACGGGACGTGTGCGAGCAGTTCGCCGCGCAGGCTCTCTAGGAAGTGAGCCCTTTGACTTGCCAGTGAGCGGTGCCAAAAATTTATTGATGGTTTTTGTTTCAGCCGCCTCGGGAATGTACATAGAACAGTTTCCAGTGCTCCTCCTACTCCTCCGTTCTTATCTATAAGTGCCACCGCCGAGGATCGACACCTGCTGCGATGGAGGACGAGCCGGCCAACAAGCGGGGGCGGGTCGAGCCAGAACCACAAGAGCCTCTGGCGAGCATGGACTTCATCAGCAACCTCTCCGACGAGATGTTGGTAACCATCATATCCCTCCTCCCCATCAAATCTGGCGTGCGGACCACTGTCCTCTCCTGGTGGTGGCGCCCCCTCTGGATCTCCGCCCCCTGGGCCTCATCGAGGACGACGAGCTCTGCAGAGGGGATCACAAACACTTGGTCGCATTGTCCCACATCCTCGCCACGCACCCTGGGTCGGTCAGTCGCCTTGTCATCGGCAAGTTACGTTCCAACTGCAAGGCCGAACTCAAGTTTCACGAGTGGTTTCTATCCCCCGCCCTAGATCGGCTCGAGGAGCTCAGCTTTCATGCTGGACATCCGCGCTCGCTGCCATCGTCCGCTCTCCACCTCGTGCCCATGCTGCATTGCGCTACGTTCAGGTAGTGCTTTTTCCCCCAGATTGATGCCGCGCCCGCTCTTCAAATCCCTAACACTAGTGCAGAAAAGCCTAGCTATGGCGTGCCAAAAACAGCCTTGCTAGTGTGGACACACGACGCCATCAATATGGCACCATTGTTAAGAAATAGTGCCAGCGTTGGCAACCACGTCAGCAGTATTTTAGATACCTATGGCGTTGGGCAAACTCGCACGACGGCAGTGTCATATGTAGCTATGTCGTGCGATATTTTCTGGCGCCAGTAATAATTTAAATCTTCACTGACGTTGCGCATTGTTTGAACGCCATTACTATTGTTTTCAGAAGCAGAAAAAAACACTGCCACGACAGCTGCAAATCGCTGCCATGGCAGCATAATTTATTATCAATATACATATAAACAGGTTTTTGTCCCACATTGATTTCGATAAGATATTTGCATAATACACATCATTTCTTCACATGCATACATTAATTAACCACACACTAGCTTGCTTCTTTCTTATCGATCATGACCAATTAAACATCCAGTAAACTAAACCATGCATACATATATTACATGTTCATTAGTTATCCTAGCTAGCTAGATAGTAGTACATATATACACTATCAACCATCGTAACTACTAGCACGGTACTCCTCTCCTTTAGGAACAATTTTGAAGAATAGGAAAACCCCTGCATCTCCATGGTGTAGCACAGAGATCCACCGATCTCCAATCTTCAACTCGCACTCACTTAGAAGTTGGTTCCATTCATTAATTTTGAGCCATCCTTCTCGTCGTGGTGCAATCAAGTATGTACCTCTGAAATAGGTATTGTCGTCGGAAATAATGGTCATCTCACCAGCCTGGTGGTCATCCATCACGTGAGGCACAACACATCTAGGGAGCTTCTGTTCTTGAACATAATAGTAACATAGTAAGCAATAGTAACACATACTATGAGTAGAAAGAATAATGTATATGAAAAAGACATACTAGTCTCGATCAAAATCTAACCATGCATTTTTTAGAAATGTTGTTCTTGTCCAAGGTGTGCACTAGTGGCAGGTATGGTGCATCATCTGGACCAGCTCCGTAAGTGCTCTTAAGCGACTCAATATCAGCAACAAAGGACACGAGATACCTCTTTTCCTGCCAAGTAAGCATACTGCGAGCAGTGTAATAGGTATCGTCTACTAAGTTCCATATGTTTCTTCGAGATAGAAAATAAGCAGTCAAATTTATATGAACAAGATAAGTTATGGGTGAACTGGAATCTAAAGGTTACTTAACAAGTTTGTTCACGAAACTTACACGGAGGAAGAACTGGAATCACGTCTAAAGAGACCCATATGTCCTCATCATTTTGAGAATAGGTGCAGATATCAAATGTTATTATCATACCAGGATCAAATCCGTAAGCTTGGGCCAATCCTCTCCAATTAGCACAACCAAAATATGTGTGATCTACCTCATTATAGATCATAGATTTGAAATTGAAAGCATCTTTTGTCTTGAGGTAAGTAGTCATCTCAGTCACCTCTTACATGTCGCGGACAAAAAACTTGTCTAGGACAAAAGGTCTTGCATAGCAAGGGATACACTAGTCGAAATATAAAAAGACAGAAATTACACTTTCAAGCAAAAACCTTATATATAGTACATGCCTAAGAAGGAAATATGTGCCAACAAATATTAAAACTGATTACCGTATAATATTTGTAGTCACTTTGAAGCGTGAGGGATAAGCATTTATTGTTGTCAAGATGAGGATCGTCGCACATACCCCCAGTGTCGAAACAGTAGGGGCACTCTTCCATTTTGTGTTGCGTTCATATAATTAAAATCAGCAGAAAAATTCAGCATGACCTTTGCTAAAAAAAAGGACATATTGAGTGCCAGAAATTTGACGAAACGGAAAGAATCAACGTTTAGCCGAAACATTGGCAACTCACTAGACATTCCCTGCAAGAAGAAACATAGCGCGAGACAATTCGCGAGCAACACACAATGCAATGTTACATTGACTAAATTAAAACAAGCACGCACCAAAAAAGTCGATATCAATTCACAATAAACAAATTTGTACACATGTAATGCATTTCATCAAATAATTCACAGGCACACATAATGTGTGCATTTCATCACAATAATATCCACACTAGAACAAATCTACATGAAAATAAATTGGTAGAGGGAGGTCTTATACCGTCCGGATCGAGAGGGATGACGACGTCGGAGGGAGAGAGCGGCCGGACACGATGAGCTAGGTCACCGGGCGGGGGGTTGTGGGGGCAGAACGGCGGTGGCAGGGGGTGGGGAACGTCGGTGGCAAGGCGGGGCGTGGGGAATGGCGGTGGCAAGGGGGGCGTGGGGAACGGCGGTGGCGGGGGGCCACGGCTGAGCGACGGTGGAGCGAAGGCGGGGCCACAGCGTGGCGAGCGGTGGGGGCAGGGCGGGGGCGAGAGGGCGGTGACGAAGTGTCCGTCGGCGCCGCGAGATGGGGAAAGATGCTGAAAATGATTTCTACTTTCCCCAATCACGCTAAGTGCTGGTTGGTTGTTAGTGCTGGCGCCGATGACGTGGCCAACGCCAGCAGTAGTTTTTTTAATTCGAATCGACAACATATTTGTAGATGACATTTTGAGCGACAACATGCATATACAGATATTTATAACGATACAAATTCTTCTCGTGGTTCAGAGTACATAAATATGGTACGGTTAATTAATACGACTCGATCGAAAGTAGACATTTTTAGGGGTACACATGCATAAATGAAGTACACAAATTAATCAAGTAGTACGACGTCGTTTGACAATCCTCTCAATGACGGTTTGGGTCTTCTTAATCTTGCTTGAATACTTCCGGACCGCGCTATGACTCTTTCTCAAGAAGGGACGTCCTGTCGCAGGCAACGTAGTTCTGCTCCTTCTGGTGGTGTACTCTGTGTGTTCAAAAATCTCCTCTTCTGTTGGGTCCACGCCAAATTGATCATAGTCATCCTCGTTCGCGACTCCGTCCATCCCGACGATGCTCCTTTTGCCTCTCCGAACGACAACACGACTCGGCTTTGTAGGGTCAGTTAAGTAGAAGCATCGTGACACGTCCTTAGCGAAAACCCAAGGTTCATATTTGGCGGTGATTCCTTTCACCCCCTTTGGACCAGCAGGTTGTGCTTTAGGCAGAGACATGGTAATGAAACCATGTTCTTCAGTCTCGACGTTCTTCACCCATCTGACCCGGAACAGTGGCACCGTGTAATCTTCGCTGTACTCAAGTTCCCATATCTCTTTGATCCTTCCGTAGTATCTATTATTTTCATTTTCGGTCAACTGCATCATCATCACACCTGAGTTCTGGTAATCACAGTTTTTGTCCTTTGCCTCAGTATAGAATGTGTATCCATTTATATCATATGATTGGTAAGTGGCGACAGTGCATGCGGGGCCTACTGCTAATGCATAGATGAGACTTGCATTGGCCACACCGGTTGGCAGTGGTTTGTCTCGAATTCGCTCTTTGAACCAAGTCCCAAATTTGGAGTTGTGCTCTCTAATGATCTGGGCCTCGGTCCTCTGCCTCCCTGCCATTTCGTGCTTTCTCCTTAAGGTGTCCTTGTGAGTCTGCTGCCAAGGACTGATTATATCTGCGTGTTGTAACACTACTGTGTGTGCTCTGTCGAAGTCATCTCGGCCGTTTTGTATATCCACATTTAAATCACGCTTCAACTGTGAGTGACCTACTCCTTCAAGCCTATCAGCATGCTTCTTCAAGGGAAAACCAAGAGATTGATTATCATCTATAACATTCTTGCAGAATGATATACACTCCTCGATTAGATAGGCCTGGACGATGCTTCCATCCGGACGGGCTTTGTTATGAACGTATCCCTTCACAGTTCCATTCATCCGTTCAAATGGGAACATGGTATGCAAGAATGTCGGTCCAAGGTCTATAACCTCCGAAACAATATGAACTAGCAGAAGGACCATGACATCAAAGAATGACGGTGGGAAATATATCTCAAGCTCACATAGTATTGAGATGATCTCCTCTTGTAGTCGTGTTAGATGCCGCACACTGATCGACTTTCGAGACATAACATCAAAAAAGTTGCACAAGTCAATAAGTGTGTTGCGGACGTGATCGTCCATTATCCCTCTGAGAGCTACCGGAAGTAATTGTGTCATCATCACATGACAGTCATGGGACTTCATGTTGCTAAACCTTTGCTTTTTCGAGTCAAGATACCTACGTATGAGCCCCGAGTAACCGGAAGGAACTTTCATGCCGTCAAGGCAGTTGAAAACTTGAGAAAGCTCATCCTTTTCAAGAGTGAAGCAAGCTGGGGGGCAATAATCATCTTTGGTGGACACAGTTTTGCCCTTGTCTGAGTTGGCTATGACTTTTTTTTTGCCCTTGACCGTCTCCTTGGTTTTAACGGATGAGGGTTGAAGCTCTTCCCTAATACCGATATCTTTCAAGTCTTGTCTGGCCCTCGGACCATCTTTACACTTTCCTGGCATGTCAAACAGTGTGCCAAGCAAACTCTCGCACACATTTTTTGTGATATGCATCATATCAAGAGAATGAGGCGTACTGAGTAATTCCCAATACTTCAAGCCCCAGAAAACAGACTTCCTTTTCCATACTTTTAGCAGCATTTTCTCATAGGACTTCTTTATTTTCTTTCCTGGCTTAGGGCAATTTTTCCAATTCGTTAACATTTCTAGGATTTCTGCTCCAGACCTCTTACGTGGTGGCCCTCGGGTCTCATCCGTGTTGTCGAACAGATCTCCATGAGTTCTCCACTCGTCCTCTTTGTCAAGCCACCTTCTATGGCCCATGAACACTGTTTTCCTACTGCCCTTTTTTGATAGCTGCCGAAAAGATGTGTCATCCATACAGTTAACACATCCGCAATGTTCATGGCATGCCTGTCTGGAGATATATCCGTAACCCAGATAGTCATGAACAGTCATGAGCAATGCTGCTCTCATGTGAAAATAATTTCCCGTGCTAGCGTCCCAGGTTTTGACCCCTTCAGGCTTCCATAATATTTCTAACTCCTCCTTCAACAGCTCAAGATATGTGTTGATATCATTGCCAGGTTGGACTGGCCCTTGAATAAGCATAACCATGTGTATGTACTTCTGTTTCATGCAGAGCCAGGGCGGGAGGTTGTACATCCATACAAACACGGGCCATGTACTATGTGTGCTACTCTGGTTGCCAAATGGATTAAGTCCATCACTACTGACACCCAACATGGGGTTTCTGGGTTCTGCTGCGAATTCTGGTTCTAAACTGTCGAGTGCTTTCCACTGACAACCATCTGCAATATGTCTTAGAATGGCATCATTTTTAGACGTTCTAGTCTTGTGCCAAGTCATGTTCTTTGCTTCCTTCGGGTCAGCGAAATAATGCTGCAAGCGAGGAATCAGCGGAAGGTACCATACAACCTTTCGAGGCTCCTTCTTTCTAGGCTTGTATCGGGGTTCCTTGCAAGTTGGACACTCTGTTTTGTTCTCGTCCTCATTGCGATATAAGATGCAATCATTTATGCATGCGTGATATCTTACATGCGGCAAATCAAGTGGGCACACGATCTTCTTCGCCTCATCGACACTACGAGGTAACAAATTCCCCTTGGGCAAAACTTTGTGTAAATATTTCAATGTAGCATCCAGACTTGCATCGTGTACTCGGGATAGCAACCTTCATACAGTGGAGTTTTCGCGTCTAATTCCAATTGCGCCAACTTTAGAGCCTTGATACGTCTCCAATGTATATATAATTTTTGATTGTTCCATGCTGTTATATTATCAATCTTGGATGTTTTTATAAGCATTTACAGCAATTATATATCATTTTGGGAGACTAACCTATTAACTTAGTGCCCAGTGCCAGTTGTTGTTTTCTGCCCTGTTTTTGTTTTACAGAAAATCAATACCAAACGAAGTCCAAATGCCACGAAACTTTTTGGAGATTTTTTATTGGCCAAGATAAACACTAGAAGCTTCGGGAGGAGGCCAAAATCCCCAGGGGGTGCCCACGAGGCACCAGGGCGCGCCTGGGGGGCAGGCGCGCCCTGGTACCTCGTGGGGCCCACAGAGCTCCGTTTGACCTAATTCCTCCACTATAAATTCAAAAAAAATCAGAAAGCCTTAGGGGAGTCCACGAAATACTTTTTCCGCCTTTGCAAGTTTCTGTTCTCGAGTGATCCCATCTGGAGGCCTTCTCCGGTACTCCGCCGGAGGGGGAATCGATCACGGAGGGGCTCTACATCAACCTTGCCGCCCTTCCGATGATGCGTGAGTAGTTTACCACAGACCTTTGGGTCCATAGTTAGTAGCTAGATGGCTTCTTCTCTCTTTTTGATCTTCAATACACTGTTCTCCTCGATGTTCTTGGAGTTCTATCCAATGTAATCACTTTTTGCGGTGTGTTTGTTGGGATCCGATGAATTGTGAGTTTATGATCAGATTATCCATGAATATATTTGAGTCTTTGCTGCACTCTTTTATGCATGATTATTATAGCCTCGTATTTCTTCTCCGATCTATTGATTTTGTGTAGCACCCCATGTATTAAGCTACAGTGATCACCCTTTTGATAATGCCAAGTCACCATGATTAACAATGCTTAATCATCATTTGGATCGTATCACATTTCAAATTCCAATTCAAATTGAAATTCAAATATAAAGTGAAAATAAAAGTTGTTCAAATTTGAAAACTAAAATGTTCATTAAATAGGAAATAATCCATAACTAATTGTGTTAAGAAAAACAACATCACTAAAAATCACTAAATGACTCTACCATCCAAAAACAGTACCAAACAGCATTATTTAATCCCATTTCATTTTATTAAAATTCAAATGAAATCAAATGGACTCCAAACCTTTTTATAACAGTGCTAAATATTTCACTGTATTTATTTGGGCAGGATTCATATTTTACAAAATTGAATTAGTGCTAAAAGAAAATACAAAACAGAAACCAAAAACAGAAAACAGAAAAAGAAAGAAAGAAAATAGAAAACGACCCACTGTACTGGGCTCTAGTCTACAGCGCGGCCCAGCCTGACTAGGCCTTCCCCTACCTCCCGCACTGCTCACGCGCGCGCGCTGTCGCCTCTGCCGCGCTCGCCGCACTGGCCCCCCTCGCTCCCTAGTCGACAGCGGCCACCCGCAGCGCCTCTGGAGAGGATAAGAACCCCTCCTCGACCCCGAGGACGAACCCTAGCTGCCTCTTTCTCCCTCTACATCGCTCTCCTCCCACACCCGAACGGCGCCATGGCAGCACCTCCGTAGAACACGCGGCCACCATGCCCCGATCGCCGCTCCGCCGTGTCCAGCGTCACCGCCGTCCCCGACTACGCTGCCTACACCTCGCTGTTGGAGCTCGGAGCCGCCACCGCGACGTCCACGAGCTCGTCTTCAAGCTTCGGACGCCGGTCATCACCGCCCCGATTCGTCGCCGTCACGCCACCCCGAGCCCACTATTGCACCTCTGCAGGACCACTGTGAGCTGCCGCACCGGATCCCCTCCTCCCTTCCCTTCCGTTCGCGCCGTAACCGCCGTGTTGAGCTTGGCCATACCCGCCACCGCGGAGCTCGTCGCCGGCGAGTCTCCGATGACCATTTTGTCGCGCGCTGCTGCCCATCGTGCTCGCCGCGCCGCGTAGGCCTCCCCTAGCCTCTTCATTTGCTCGCGCGCACACCGTAGCAACCAAACCGAGCACCGCCCAAAACCGCCGCCGCCCGCCGTCGTCGCACTGCCCTGTTCCGGCCATCCCAGCCGCCGTGACCCCCACCATCGGACGCGGCATGAACTGCTCGTTCCAGAGAGCCAAACCGCGCCCGATTTGATGCACCACAGAGGAAATCCGGGCTCGCCGGTGTTAATCACCGCGCTCGGGCTCGCCGGCGCACTCCGGTGGCCGGTATTGACTCGGCGCCGACGTGGCAGCCGCGGGCCCCACCGCTGAGCCGCTGCCACTGGGCCCCGCTGACCCGTTGACCCGGTCCACCTGCTGACTAGACCGGCTACGGTCACTGACAGGCGGGCCCCACACAATTTAAATGTTTTTAAAAATAAATAAAATGTTAACAAAACGGTTAATTAAATTAACTAACTAATTAGTCACTAACTACTGGGCCCCACTCCCTAATTTAATCTGTAATTAGTTTAATTAATCCTAATTAGCCACTGTCTCACTGACCAGTGGGACCCACTGGTCAGGTTTGACCTGGCCCAGCCGGAGTTGACCTGCTGATGTCACTGTGATGTCATGCTGACGTCACAGCTACTGTTTCGGATAATTCAATTTAAATTAAATCCAGAAAATCCAGAAATTCAGTAAAACTTTGAAAAATCATATAAAATAAACCGTAACTCGGATGAAAATAATTTATATATGAAAAACGATCAGAAAAATATGAAGAATCCGAATATCCTATCCACATGCCTGCCACCCGCCTCTAACATACTGAACATGGAACTTTTTGCCTATTTTCGATAAATGATTAGTGCATGGCCTTAATAAAATAATTCTAGATAAATTACTAAATCATCTAAAATAAATAGAGATGCATTATATCACCCCCCAGCATAGCATGTCGACATGTCATGCCTCCCTGTTGCATTGTTGTCGTGTATTTATTGTTTCTACCCCCTCTCTCTCTCTCGATAGACCCCGAGACTACCGACGACACCGCTGTGTACGACTACGACGTCGACGACCAGACCCCTTCAGCTGAGATTCCAGACAAGCAAAACCCCCTTGATCATCCAGATATCGCCCACTCCTTCTCCCTTATGCTTGCATTAGAATTGCTTCTGTTGTTGCTCCGATAACTCCTATTCTGATGCATAGCATGTTTTGTCGCCTGTTGCTGATACATTACCTGCTATCCTATGATGCTTAGTTAGGTATGCTGTTGTTCCATGTGTGGCCCTTCACCCTTGTCCATATGCCATGCTTGTTATCGGGCCATGATCACTCTGGGTGATGATCACGGATAAATTTACCTTAATGCAATCCTTTCGGGCGGGCTCCAAGAGTGCCTGCGAGCAAATAATATTAAAGACGGGTCGGCTCCAAGAGCACCCGCGAGTGATATTATGGAAGAACGACAGGGCAGGCGGAGACCTGGTCGCTGGTCGTTGGACCGCGTGTTACCAAGTCAGAGCGACAGGAATCCTGTTCATCTCTGCGAGTTACTAAATACGCCTAACGGATTTGGGTATTTGATCTGAGTTGGCTACGTGCATATACGCACTACCACCACGTGGGATAATGGTTTAATGGGGTCCTCTACGTCGTAGTATCAGCCGAAAGCTCTTCAGACATCACAGCTCAGAGATGCGGGCTGAATGCTGGGGTGGGCTGGTTACGTCACTGGTGTATACAGTGTCACGCATGGGCCCCGGCCAGTCTCGCAACGTGCAGGAGCGCGAAGGGCGATGGCCCAGGACCCCTTCGTGCTAAGGATTTAGACCGGCATGTTGACCTCTCTGCTGAACCTAGGTAGGACTGCGTCGTGTTGATCACCCGAGGCCAGGCATTACCCAGCAAGTGTGTCCGGCCAGATGTGATCGAGCGTGTTGGGTAACAATAGTGCACCCCTACAGGGAAGTGATCTATTCGAATAGCCGTGTCCACGGTAACAGGACGCTCAGAGTTGTATCCTAATCTACTACAACTACAAATGGATACCAAGTGTTTACTAAACTGTTACTACTGCTCTCGGGATCACTTTCTCGCTGGGTAGTCGAGGAAGGATCCCAGGGCATTACTAAAATATGATTGATTATATGTTATCTTGTTCTACTCTCTTTTGATGCTGCAAGAAATGCTTCAAGATGCTAGTCTTCGTTAGGCTAGGCCTCTCCCCCTCTGTTCCGACATTTCTGCAGTTTAGTCCAAAGATATAGCCCCATTCCGTTGATACTAATGCATACTTAGTATAGTTCTGATGTCAGTCTTGCGAGTACTTTGGATGAGTACTCACGGTTGCTTTGCTATCTCTTTCCCCATATCCGCTTGATGCAATCAGTCGATGGAGTCCCGGAGCCAGACGCCACCGCAGGAGACTACTACCAGGAGAGCCCCGGAGGCACGTACTACTAGGTTGAGCCAGCCGACCAGGAGTAGTTCGGAGGCCCTAGGCAGGAGGCCTTCGCCTTTTCGATTAGTGTCGATGTTTGTGCTAGCCTTCTTAAGGCAAACTTGGCTCACTATGTCTGTACCTAGATATTATTTGTGTGTATGACTTATGTATTCGGGTCCTAGTGACCCCCTGGCTTGTAATATGAAGATTTATGTTTAAATTTGAGTTTAGAGTTGTGTTGTGATATCTTCCCGTGAGTCTCTGGTCTCGAGCGTGCACGTTTGCGTGTATGATTAGTGCACGGTCGAGCAGGGGCGTCACAAGGTGGTATCAGAGCCGACTGCCTGTAGGAAGCCCCCTTCCGTTTCCTTGGTCGAAGTTGAGTCTAGTCGTTGAAAAACTATTTTACTAACAGTGTTGTGTGGCTTACGGGCCCACGTTGCACATGGATGGGATTAGGATCTTTTATTCCTCATCCTTACTCTGGGACTCTGATCTCTCTTCTATTCGGGTTAAAATTTTACTAACTCTGACTTTAGGTTCTCGTGATCACATCCACCCGGAGCTTTGGTTATCTGCAAATTACTTCTTTGAATGCACGATGCAAGAATTCACTCACTGTCATTTGACAATCTTGAATTTCCTCTGTTTCAGATGGATCGCTTGTTTCGGCCGCACCTTGCAACGCAGCTTGTGCTTCGTACTTGGGCCCGTGATGCCCCTGGTTTTCCAGCTGTCCTGATCGCCCTTCTGACCAGACTGGGCTACCACTTGTACCCCGAGTACATGGTTTACGAGGATTACCGCGAGTTCAACCAGGAGCAGTACCATGCCGATCTTCGTATCTTCGATTAGCAGAACGACTCTGTCACAGAGCTGCACACTTTTCACGGTATCGGCGTGACGATTGATATGGCAGTCCATGATGCTGCCCATTCTGCTGTCGCACGTCTTCGTGGTGAGCATAGTCACTTGGATACCTCTGAGTTCCGATACATCCCGTATGCACCTGCTGGAGATGCTACCGGATACTACATAGCTATCTGTGCCCCTTACGAGCGACGTCGATACGACCAGCAGGTTTTGATTTAGTGCACTCAGGCTCTGGATCGCACTGCCCGGGCTCTCGCCGTCGAGTTGTTTGCCACGCGAGCATGTCTCTACGATGCTATGACATAGTTACTGTCAGCTGTTCGTGCAGGGATACATCCAGAGTACATCCTTTACCCGCGCAGGACTCAGATGCCTTCAGGTATCGATTGGCCTGCTGTTGGAGGTCACACACCTGCACGTGGACCTCTTCTCCCAGTTTGAGACCGGGTTCTGCATCAGAGTGCACACGGAGAGCAGGACTTTTCTGCCTTGGACACTCATCGTCCGCACTTGCAGTTACAGCATTTCAGTGGTTTTCCCCGACGTTGATGTAGCCTTTGCTATGTCTCGTTGTGTATTCCTCACCGCGTGCCTGCGCGCGGCCTAGTATTTCTAGCTATTTAATTTTGCGAACTTATGATGTCCGCGTGTAACCGACTCTGTGTATGGATCTGTATGTCTTAATTGACTACTATTATGTATCTATTGCACTACTTATTCATTGTCGAGTTACATCATGTTTGTCTCTAAAACACTTGCAGTTGCTTTTACTAAACTACCCCCTGTTAAATCTTTAGCAGGATGGTTAGACCAGGTGGTCGTGGTCGTGGCCGTGCTCCCGAAGGGCCACCACCGCCAGACTATATGGCAGCTATGATGCAGCAATTTGAGTTGAACCGCCAGTTCATGGTTGGGATCATGGCTCAGTTCCCACACCAGAATAAGAATGCTCAGGATCAGCCACCTGCCCCAATAACTCTGCAGGAGTTTGTGCATCTCAACCCTACTATTTTTTGCAACTCTGAACAGCCACTGGATGCTGATGACTGGCTTCGCGACATCGCCTTCGAGATGGAATCTGCCATTGTCGCCCCTGAAAACCTTGTCACCTTCGCGTCCTACTTCTTGAAGGGCCCCGCTGCTCAATGGTGGTCTACCCACAGGCGTTCACTACCTGAGGGGACAGTTGTTACCTGGATCGAGTTCCAGACTGCTTTCCGTGCTCGTTACATTCCTCAGGGAATCATGGACCGGAAGAGAACCGAGTTTCGCAACCTCACTCAGGGCAATAGGACCGTCGAAGCTTATCAGCGTGAATTCCTTAACCTGTCTCGCTATGCTGAAGAAGACATAGCCACTGATGCTCGTAGACAGGAGAAGTTCCGTAATGGACTCCACCCAGACCTCAAGCTTGCACTTGCTGCTCAAGACTTCACCGACTTTGCCACCCTCGTGAACAAGGCTATCCTGGTTGAGACTGCTCAGATGGAGCACAAGGAGTCACAGAAACGCTATCGTGACGTTGGCTCATCTTCGAGCTCAGCGCAGAAGCGTCGGATCTGGATTCCCAACAACGTGTATCGTCCAGCTGCCCCTGCGCTAAGGCCTTCCTATGTTGCACCCCGTCTGCCTCCTCCACCACTGAGGCAGCCGAGAGCTCAAGCTGCTCCACCACGTGCTGCTCCTCTTCGTCCTGAAGATGGTCTGTGTTTCAAGTGTCGCCGCCCAGGTCACCTTGCCAAGGACTGCCGCCAGAATCCGAATCAGTTGGCACTTCCTCATGCTGGCCGTGGCAATGGTCATGGCAACAATCAGACCCGCAACTATAATACCGGGCCTTCTGCTTATGGTCGTGGACAGGCTTACAACATTGACATTGAAGAAGTTCAGGATCAACCTGCTACGGTGATGGGTACCCTTCTCGTTAACTCAGTACCTGCTTCTGTTTTATTTGATTCAGGAGCATCACATTCATTCGTCTCTGGAGCATTTGCATTCATGCATGGCATACAATATGAAAAGATGCATACTCCGTTAGTCGTTAAAACTCCCGGGGGCCATTGTCATGCTGACATGATCGCACCTGACATCACCGTCAAAATTGAAGGATTAGAATTCCTTGCCTCCCCCATCGTTCTGAAATCTTCCACCATAGACCTCATTCTGGGAATGGATTGGTTGAAAGCTCACATTGCTTCGATCAATTGTGCCACCAAAGTCGTACAACTTCTTCACCCCTCCGACGAGATGGTGAACTACACCGCCCGAATTACCCGGAATGCCGAAGCTCAGATATATGCTCTGAATGCCTTGAACGCTTCACCTCTTGAGGGAATTGAGAACGTTCCAGTCGTTCGCGATTTTCCGGACGTCTTTCCAGAAGAACTTCCAGGAATACCCCTTGTTAGAGCCGTTGAATTTGTCATCGACTTGAAACCAGGCACTACCCCTATTGCTAAACGCCCATACAAGATGCCGCCACATGAACTCCTTGAACTTAAGGAGGAAATCGACAAGTCACTTAAAAAGGGTTTCATCCGCCCCAGTTCTTCTGCTTGGGGAGCACCTTCTCTCTTTGTTAAGAAGAAGGATGGAACAAACCGATTGGTCCAGGACTATCGGCCCATTAACCAAGCAACAATCCAGAACAAATATCCACTTCCCCGGATCAACGATCTCTATGATCAACTTGTTGGATCCTCTATGTTCTCTAAACTCGACTTAAGGTTGGGTTACCATCAAATCCGAGTTCGTAAAGAGGATATTCCGAAGACCGCTTTCGTTACTCGTTATGGATCATACGAGTACACCGTCATGTCCTTCGGCTTAACCAATGCCCCAGCAACCTTCTCTCGATTGATGAACTATATCTTCATGGACTACCTCGACAAGTTCGTCGTGGTTTATTTGGATGATATCCTTATATTTTCCAAGAATGAAGAAGAACACGCCGAACATCTTCGGCTTGTATTGGAGAAACTTCGAGAACATCAGCTATATGCCAAATTCTCCAAGTGTGAATTCTGGTTATCTGAGGTGACCTATCTTGGTCATGTGATTTCCAAAGATGGCATCGCTGTTAACCCAGAACGAGTTCAGGCTATTCTTGACTGGACTCCCCCGAAGAATGTCAAGCAAGTCAGGAGCTTTCTCGGTCTTGCTAGCTATTGCCACCGTTTCGTCGAGAACTTTTCCAAGATTGCTAAGCCACTGACTGATTTGCTTCACAAAGGCAAGAAGTTTGAGTGGACAGAAAAGTGCCAAGAAAGTTTTCAGACACTTAAAGATAAGTTGACATCTGCCCCAGTGCTAGCACCCCCAAATACCCGCAAGGACTTTGTCATATATTGCGACGCATCCCGTTAAGGATTAGGCTGTGTCCTAATGCAAGAGCGCAAGGTAATTGCTTATGGCTCTCGTCAGTTGCGTCCTCACGAAGATAAGTATCCAACTCATGATCTCGAGTTAGCAGCAGTTATTTATGCCTTGAAGCTGTGGCGACATTACCTTCTCGTTAATCGTTGCAAGATATACACGGACCACCAAAGTCTGAAGTATCTGTATACTCAACCAGATTTGAACCTCCGTCAGCAAAGATGGCTCGAGACAATAGCTGATTATGACATGGTTATCTCTTATACCCCTGGCAAGGCTAATGTGATGGCCGATGCCTTGAGTCGCAAATCTTATTGCAACAACCTCATGGTTCAGGAAGCACAACCCCTTCTCTATGAAGAAATTCGCAAGTTGAACCTTCACATTGTGCCTCAGGGTTATCTCAATACCCTGGTTGTTGAACCGGACCTCGAGCGCAACATCAAGACAAGGCAGATATATGACTCTGAAGTCGAGAAGATTAAGAAGTTCCTCTCCAAGGGAAATTCTTCATTCTACCATGTTGATGATGATGGTGCCTTGTTCTTCAAAGGCCGCCTAGTGGTCCCCAGAAAGCACAATCTGGACTCTCGTTCGGATGTCATGAAAGAAGCTCATGATACACCTCTCTCGATTCACCCTGGTAGTACTAAGATGTACCAAGACATTCGTCAACGGTACAGGTGGCCTGATATGAAGCGAGACATTGCTCGCTATGTTGCCGAGTGTGACGTTTGCCGTCGCATCAAAGCAGAACATCAAAGACCTGCTGGAACTCTGCAACCACTTGCTATTCCTGAATGGAAATGGGACAAAGTTGAAATGGATTTTATTACTGGTTTTCCCAGATCGCAGAAGGGTCATGATGCTATTTTTGTCATCATAGACCGATTCTCAAAGGTTGCTCACTTTCTGCCAGTCAAGGAGACAATCACTGCTAGCCAGTTAGCAGACTTATATGTTTCCAGAATCATGTCACTTCACGGTATTCCGCTGGAGATCAGCTCAGACCATGGCAGCCTCTTTACCTCAAGGTTTTGGAACAACTTCCAGGAAGCTATGGGAACTCATCTGTCCTTCAGCACCGCCTTTCACCCCCAGTCCCAGGGACAAGTTGAACGAGTCAATCAAGTGCTTGAAGATATGCTTCGAGCTCGTGTCATCTCATTCAGTAAGAAATGGGAGGAATCTCTCCCCTATGCTGAATTCTCATACAACAATAGCTATCAGGCTAGTTTGAAGATGGCACCCTTTGAAGTTCTATATGGACGTAAGTGCTGAACCCCTCTGAATTGGTCAGAAACTGGGGAACGGTCACTCGTTGGTCTGGATATTATCCAACAGGCTGAAGAACAACTCAGCATTGTCCGTGGACATTTGAAAGCTGCTCAGTCTCGTCAGAAGAGCAATTATGACCGCAAACATCAGGTAATGGTCTATCAACCTGGCGAGCAAGCTTACCTTCGCGTCACTCCGAAGAAGGGCACTCATCGATTTGGGATCAAGTGCAAGTTAGCTCCTCGCTACATTGGCCCCTTTCGCATTCTCGCAAGACGAGGAGAAGTGGCATACCAATTGGAATTGCCGTCGAACCTTTCTCAAGTTCATGATGTCTTCCACGTGTCGCAACTCCGTCGCTGCTTCAAGGATCCTATCCGAGCAGTGGATCATGAAATGCTTGAGCTACAAGAGGATCTTTCTTATCAAGAGTATCCGATCCGTATTCTTGATCAAGCTGAACGACGAACCCGTCAAAAGTCAATCAAGTTCCATAAAGTTCAGTGGTCGAATCATTCTGAAGATGAAGCCACTTGGGAACGCGAAGATCGTCTTCGTGAAGAATACCCCGCTCTCTTTCAGCCTACCTCTTAATTCTCGGGACGAGAATTTCTTATAGAGGAGGAGGATTGTAACACCCCATGTATTAAGCTACAGTGATCACCCTTTTGATAATGCCAAGTCACCATGATTAACAGTGCTTAATCATCATTTGGATCATATCTCATTTCAAATTCCAATTCAAATTGAAATTCAAATATAAATTGAAAATAAAAGTTGTTCAAATTTGAAAACTAAAATGTTCATTAAATAGGAAATAATCCATAACTAATTGTGTTAAGAAAAACAACATCACTAAAAATCACTAAATGACTCTACCATCCAAAAACAGTACCAAACAGCATTATTTAATCCCATTTCATTTTATTAAAATTCAAATGAAATCATATGGACTCCAAACCTTTTTATAACAGTGCTAAATATTTCACTATATTTATTTGGGCAGGATTCATATTTTACAAAATTGAATTAGAGCTAAAAGAAAATACAAAACAGAAACCAAAAACAGAAAACAGAAAAAGAAAGAAAGAAAATAGAAAACGGCCCATTGTATTGGGCTCTAGTCTACAGTGCGGCCCAGCCCGACTAGGCCTTCCCCTACCTTCCGCACTGCTCACGCGCGCGCGATGTCGCCTCTGTCGCGCTCGCCGCATTGGCCCCCCTCGCTCCCTAGTCGACAGCGGCCACCCGCAGCGCCTCTAGAGAGGATAAGAACCCCTCCTCGAGCCCGAGGACGAACCCTAGCTGCCTCTCTCTCCCTCTACATCACTCTCCTCCCACACCCGAACGGCGCCATGGCGGCGCCTCCGTAGAACACGCGGCCACCGTGCCCCGATCGCCGCTCCGCCGTGTCCAGCGTCACCGCCGTCCTCGACTACGCCGCCTACACCTCGCCGTTGGAGCTCAGAGCCGCCACCGCGACGCCCACGAGCTCGTCTTCAAGCTTCGGACGCCGGTGATCGCCGCCCCGATTCGTCGCCGTCACGCCACCCCGAGCCCACTATTGCACCTCTGCAGGACCACTGTGAGCTACCGTACTGTATCCCCTCCTCCCTTCCCTTCCGTTCGCGCCGTAACCGCCGTGTTTAGCTTGGCCGTACCCGCCGCCACGGAGCTCGTCGCTGGCGAGTCTCCGATGACCATTTGGTTGCGCGCTACTGCCCATCGTGCTCGCCGCGCCGCGTAGGCCTCCCCTAGCCTCTTCATTTGCTCGCGCGCGCACCGTAGCAACCAAACCGAGCACCGCCCGAAACCGCCGCCGCCCGTCATTGTCGCACTGCCCTGTTCCGGCCATCCCAGTCAACGTGACCCCCACCATTGGATGTGGCGTGAACTGCTCGTTCCAGAGAGCCAAACCGCGCCCGATTTGATGCACCACAGAGGAAATCCGGGCTCGCCGGAGTTAATCGCCGCGCTCGGGCTCGCCGGCGCACTCCGGTGGCCGGTGCTGACTCGGCGCCGATGTGGCCGCCGCGGGGCCCACCGTTGTGCCGCTGCCATTGGGCCCTGTTGACCCGGTCCACCTGCTGACTGGACCGGCTACGGTCACTGACAGGCGGGCCCCGCACAATTTAAACATTTTTAAAAATAAATAAAATGATAACAAAATGGTTAATTAAATTAACTAACTAATTAGTCACTGACTACTGGGCCCCACCCCCTAATTTAATCTGTAATTAGTTTAATTAATCCTAATTAGTCACTGTCTCACTGACCAGTGGGACCCACTGGTCAGGTTTGACCTGGCCCAGCCGGAGTTGACCTGCTGACGTCACTGTGATGTCATGCTGACGTCACAGCTACTGTTTCGGATAATTAAATTTAAATTAAATCCAGAAATTCCAGAAATTCAGTAAAACTTTGAAAAATCATATAAAATAAACCGTAACTCGGATGAAAATAATTTATATATGAAAAACGATCAGAAAAATATGAAGAATCCGAATATCATATCCACATGCCTGCCACCCCCCTCTAACATACTGAATATGGAACTTTTTGCCTGTTTCCGATAAATGATTAGTGCATAGCCTTAATAAAATTCCAGATAAATTCCTAAAGCATCTAAAATAAATAGAGATGCATTATATCACCCCCAGCATAGCATGTAGACATGTCATGCATCCCTGTTGCATTGTTGCCGTGTATTTATTGTTTCTTCCCCCTCTTTCTATCTCTCGATAGACCCCGAGACTGTCGACGACACCGCTGTGTACGACTACGACGTCGACGACCAGACCCCTTCAGCTGAGCTTCCTGGCAAGCAAAACCCCCTTGATCATCCAGATATTGCCCACTCCTTCTCCCTTATGCTTGCATTAGAATTGCTTCTGTTGTTGCTCCGATAGCTCCTATTCTGATGCATAGCCTGTTTTGTCGCCTGTTGCTGATACATTACCTGCTATCCTATGATGCTTACTTAGGTATGTTGTTGTTCCATCTGTGGCCCTTCACCCTTGTCTGTATGCCATGCTTGTTATCGGGCCGTGATCACTCTAGGTGATGATCACGGATAAATTTACCTTAATGCAATGCTTTAAACTGTTAAAGTCGGGCCGGCTCCAAGAGTGCCCGCGAGCAAATAATATTAAAGATGGGTCGGCTCCAAGAGCACCCACGAGTGATATTATGGCGGAACGACAGGGCAGGCGGAGACCTGTTCCCTGGTCGTTGGACCGCGTGTTACCAAGTCAGAGCGACAGGAATCCTGTTCGTCTCTGCGAGTTACTAAATACGCCTAACGGATTTGGGTATTTGATCTGAGTTGGCTACGTGCCTATACGCACTACCACCACGTGGGATAATGGTTTAATGGGGCCCTCTACGTCGTAGTATCAGCCGAGAGCTCTTCAGACGTCACAGCTCAGAGATGCGGGCTGAATGCTGGGGTGGGCTGGTAACGTCACTGGTGTATACTGTGTCACGCCTGGGCCCCGGCCAGTCTCGCAATGTGCAGGAGCGCGAAGGGCGATGTCCCAGGACCCCTTCGTGCTTAGGATTTAGACCAGCATGTTGACCTCTCTGCTGAGCCTAGGTAGGACTGCGTCGTGTTGATCACCCGAGGCCGGGCATTACCCAGCAAGTGTGTCCGGCCAGATGTGATCGAGCATGTTGGGTAACAGTAGTGCACCCCTGCAGGGAAGTGATCTATTCGAATAGCCGTGTCCACGGTAACAGGACGCTCGGAGTTGTATCCTAATCTACTACAACTACAAATGGATATCAAGTTTTTACTAAACTGTTACTACTGCTCTCGGGATCACTTTCTCGCTGGGTAGTCGACGAAGGATCCCAGGGCATTACTAAAATATGATAGATTATATGTTATCTTGTTCTACTCTCTTCTGATGCTGCAAGAAATGCTTCAAGATGCTAGTCTTCGTTAGGCTAGGCCCCTCCCCCTCTGTTCCGGCATTTCTGCAATTTAGTCCAAAGATATAGCCCCATTCCTTTGATACTAATGCATACTTAGTATAGTTCTGATGTCAGTCTTGCGAGTACTTTGGATGAGTACTCATGGTTGCTTTGCTATCTCTTTCCCCATACCCGCTTGATGCAATCAGTCGATGGAGTCCCGGAGCCAGACGCCACCGCAGGAGACTACTACTAGGAGAGCCCCGGAGGCACGTACTACTGGGTTGAGCTAGCCGACCAGGAGTAGTTCGGAGGCCCTAGGCAGGAGGCCTCGCCTTTTCGATTAGTGTCACTGTTTGTGCTAGCCTTCTTAAGGAAAACTTGGCTAACTATGTCTGTACCCAGATATTATTTGTGTGTATGACTTATGTATTCGGGTCCTAGTGACCCCCTGACTTGTAATATGAAGAATTATGTTTAAATTTGAGTTTAGAGTTGTGTTGTGATATCTTCCCGTGAGTCTCTGGTCTCGAGCATGCACGTTTGCGTGAATGATTAGTGCACGGTCGAGCAGGGGCGTCACATTTGGTTTGGCCAACTGAGTTGATTTATCTTGCCATGGGAAGAGGTGCTTTGTAATGGGTTCGATCTTGCGGTGCTCAATCCCAGTGACAGAAAGGGACATGACATGTATGTATCATTGCTATTAAGGGTAAAAAGATGGGGTTTATTCATACGTGAGTTTATCTTGTCTACATCATGTCATCGTTCTTAAGGCGTTACTCCGTTCTTTTATGGACTTAATACACTAGATGCATGCTGGATAGCGGTCAATGTGTGGAGTAATATTAGTAGATGCAGGCAGGAGTCGGTCTACTTGTATTGGACGTGATGCCTATATACATGATCATTGCCTTGGATATCGTCATGATTATTTGCTTTTCTATCAATTGCCCAACAGTAATTTGTCTACCCACCGTATGCTATTTTCTTGAGAGAAGCCTCTAGTGAAAACTATGGCCCCCGGGTCTATCTAAATCATATTACTAAAACCCTAAAAATATTGCTGCCATTTTCTTTTATTTATTTTACTTTGTATTTTTGTTTCAATCTATCATTCTATCACATAGAATTTAATCTTGCAATTTACCGCCGAGGGATTGACAACCCCTCGTTTGCGTTGGGTGCAAGGGTTTGTTGTTTGTGTGCAGGTACTGCTAACGAGGTGTTGTGTGATTCTCCTACTGGTTTGATAACCTTGGTTTCATAACTGAGGGAAATACTTATCTCTACTGTGCTGCATCATCCCTTCCTCTTCAGGGAGAATACCAACGCAAGCTACAAGTAGCAAGCCTCTTTAATAGCAGCTCTCTCGGTTGTCGTCTTCTTCCAAAGCAGATCTTTCACATGAGGATCTTGCAGCATTGTAGCCAACGACATATCCTGCGTGACAGTCTCATGATCATCTTCATGTTCCAGTGGCATTTCATCATTTTCTCCCCCATGCGCATGTTCATTGTTTCCTACTTCTAGCTGCTCTACTCATGGTTGACAAATTATGAATTTTAAGCAACTTGATCATGAACATGTTGCCCAATCTTGGGAAAGGATGAAATTAATGATAAGAAATTTCCCTACTCATGGTTTAAATTTGTGGATGATCATACAAAAATTTTATGCGGGATTGAATTTTGTTTCTAGAAATCTTTTAGATTCCGCCGCGGTGGTACGTTTATGGAAATTACTTTGGGAGAAGCTACTAAATTGCTTGATAATATTATGGCGAATTATTCACAATGGCATACTAAAAGAGTTCCTACAAGTAAAAAAGAGAATTCTGTTGAAGAAATTAATACTTTGAATGATAAACTTGATGCGCTTATAAAATTGGTTGCTAGCAAAAATGCTCCTATTGATCCTAATGATGTGCCTTTATCAACTTTGATTGAGCAAAATAATGATCCCGTAGATGTGAATTTTGTCTCGCGAAACAATTTTAATAATAATGCTTATAGAGGTAATTTCAACGCTAGACCGTTTCCTGGAAATTCCTCTAATAATTATGGCAATCCTTATGGTAATTCTTATAATAATAATAGGATGCCCTCTGATCTTGAAAGTAATATTAAAGAATTTATTAATGCTCAAAAAGTTTTCAACACTACGATAGAAGAAAAATTGAGTAAACTTGATGACATGTCTAGGAGCATTGATAGAATTATTCATGATGTGGAAAATCTTAAGACTAAAATTTTGCCACCTAAAATTGATATTAATGAATCAATTAAAGCTTTATATGTCTCCATGGATGAGAATAAGAAAAGAACCGCCATGCTAAAAGCTAAACGAGAATTTTTAGAAAAAGCGATTCCTCCTGATTTTTATCTTAGTAATGATGAGGATATTAAAATGATTGGTGTTTCATCTATTGATTCTTTGTTTAGCAATATAAAACTTTATGAAAAGGGGACTAAAGAAGAGTCAACTTTAGCTAGTAGGCGTTTCCATAATTCGGAGGGTGAAAATCTTGATAAGAAAATTGATAAAAGTGGGTTCGGAGAGGTAAAAACTTTAAATAGCGATGTGCCCACTCTTTTGGATTACAAATATTTTAATTATGACAATTGTTCTTTGATTGAGTGCATTTCTTTGTTATAATCCATGCTAAATTCACCCAACGCTTATGAGCAAAACAAGGCTTTTACTAAACATATAGTAGAAGCAATGATGAAAGCGTTAGAAGAAAAGCTTGAACTAGAAATTTCAATTCCTAGAAAATTATATAATGAATGGGAACCCACCATTAAATTTAAAATTAAAAGTTATGAGTGCAATGCTTTATGTGATGTGCTAGGTTTTACCAATATAGATGAGTGCTCTCTTAATTTACATCTTGCGGATTCCACTATTAAAAAGCCTTTGGGTAAGATTAATGATGTTCTTATTCTTGCAAATAGGAACTAGGTGCCCGTTGATTTTATCGTACTTGATATTGAATGCAATTCTTCTTGCCCAATAATACTTGGTAGACCGTTCTTACGAACCATAGGTGCCGTTATTGACATGAAAGAAGGGAATATAAAATTTCAATTTCCATTAAAAAGGGTATGGAACATTTCCCTAGGAAGAAAATTAAAGCACCATATGAATCCATTATGAGGGCCACTTATGGAATCAACTTGAAAGATGACAATACTTGAAACTATGCATTATGCCTAGCTAGGGGCATAAAACAATAGCGCTTGTTGGGAGGCAACCCAAGGAATAAAATAATTTTTTTATGTTATTGTGTGTTTTCACAATTATGCTACTGGTATGATTGTGTTTTTTTGTTTTTAATTAGTGTTTGTGCCAAGTAGAACCTTTGGGATGATTTGGAAGATAGTATAATTGATGCTGTTTGGAAAACAGAAAGTTTTGTGTCCAGTGCCCGAATTTTGTTTCTGTATTAGAGCGTCAAAAAAATCTCAAATTTTTACACAGTATTGGTATATGAATTTCCCACGTTGTCCTAATTTTTCAGAATTTTTGGAGTTACAGAAGTATGGCTTTTAAATAGGTTGCTACAGACTGTTCTGTTTTTGATGTGTTGCTTGCTTGTTTTGATGGAACGATGGATTGTATCGGGGGGTATAAGCCATGGAGAAGTTAGAATACGGTAGGTATAATGCAAAAATAAAATATGAATGGGTTTGCAACAGTACCTAAAGTAGTGATTTATTTTGTTATACTAACGGATCTCACGAAGGTTTTGTTGAGTTTTGTGTGATTGAAGTTTTCAAGTTTTGGGTGAGATCACGATGGATGAAGGAATAAGGAGTAGCAAAAGCCTAAGCTTGGGGATGCCCGAGGCACCCCAAGGTAATATTCAAGGAAGACTCAAGCGTCTAAGCTTGGGGATGCCCCGGAAGGCATCCCCTCTTTCTTCTACCAACCATCGGTAATTTTACTTGGAGTTATATTTTTATTCGTCACATGATATGTGTTTTGCTTGGAGTGTCTTGTATTATATGAGTCTTTGCTTTGTTTGCTTTTTAGTTTGTCACAATCATCTTTGTTGAACACACCTATCTTGAGGGAGCCACACGTTTATCATCATAATTTGTTAGAATACTCTATGTGCTTGACTTAAAATTTTTGAGCTAGGAAGTTGCTCTAGTGCTTCACTTAAATCTTTTTGAGCACGGTGGTGGCTAAATTTTGAAGAAATGAACTCTTGTGCTTCACTTATATTATTTTGAGAGTTGATTGAAATTTTGAAGAAATGAACTCTCATGCTTCACTTATATTATTTTGAGAGTTGATTGAAATTTTGAAGAAATAAACTCTCATGCTTCACTTATATTATTTTGAGAGTTGATTGAAATTTTGAACAAATGAATTCTCATGCTTCACTTATATTATTTTGAGAGTTGATTGAAATTTTGAAGAAATGAATTCTCATGCTTCACTTATATTATTTTGAGAGTTGATTGAAATTTTGAAGAAATGAATTCTCATGCTTCGCTTATATTATTTTGAGAATTGACAAGATTAAAAATTTGAAGAAATATTTGCACTCTAATGCTTCACTTAAATCTTTTTGAGAGTTGACAATAGTAACGGTAATTTGCAGAAGATATGAATTCGGTCCCAAAGTGATGAATATTCAAGGGGGATATAGTAAAAACTTTCATATAGATCATTGGATATGATAAGTGTGATTCCTTGCAATAGTCTTGCGATATGGAGATGATGATATGTGAGTCATGTTAGTGAGTAATTGTGATTAAGTAAGAATATTCGTGTTAAGGTTTGTGATTCCCTATGCATGCACGTTAAGTCAATAGTTATGCAACGAAATTATATCCTACTTATGGTGCACTATTCGGTGTTAGTTATGTCCAATGCATGTTTATGACCGTTTTCGCTTTTTGGTTGGTTGCTTCTCAATCTTTTGCTAGCCTTCATTTGTACTAAGCAGAAATACTGCTTGTGCATCCAAAATCCTTAAACCCAAGTTGTGCCAAATGAGTTCACTATATCTACCTATATGCGGTATTTCAATGCCATTCCAAGTAAATTTGCGTGTGCCAACTCTAATTTTCAAAATAATTTTTCTGTTTTGTGTCCCCGTACCGCTCATGAAGCGGCAGGGGGTGGCCAATATTTTCCATGCTAGGTGTGTTATTCTCACGATGAGTGTTTATTCACTTGTCATTGCACGAGAGTATGGCTGGTAATAGGGATGCCCAGTCCCACAATGAAATCAAAATTAATAACAACAAAATTCCTTGGAAAGTGATGGTATGGAGGGCACCCATGGATACGGCTAGCCATGGATTGTGAAAGAATGGTGGAAAGGAAATAAACTTGACTTTCTGTTTGGAAACCGCCTATGATGTGTCTAGCATGGAAGATAATGGGATTTCTCGGTCGTTTTTGTTGACAGGAAAAGCATGCCTCTCAAAATATTTTTATCTCTCTAATCTAATCTTTGAGCTATGGCACATTTCACAAATCTCTGCTTCCCTCTGTGAAGGGCCTATCTATTTACTTTTATGCAATTTTTATTTTTATTTGAGTCTCCATCTTCTCTTATAAAGCACCAACTAGAGAGCACTATTGTCATACTTGTGCATTGGATGTAGCTAATATTCGAGTGTGTTTCATGAATGGATCAATGATTGAGCATAATGGGCTAGGGATAACTTTCTTTAGCGTTGATATTTTGAAAGACATGGTTGCTTGTTAGTATCCTTGAGTATCTATGTTTCATGTCAAACTATAGACTATTGCTTTGAATCATTCAAGTCCAAATGTCCATGCTATAAAAGAAAATAATATGTGATGAATATGTTAGGCAGGATTCCACATCAAAAATTCTATTTTTATCATTTACCTACTCGAGGACGAGCAGGAATTAAGCTTGGGGATGCTGATACGTCACCAACGTATCTATAATTTTTTATTGTTCCATGTTGTTATATTATCAATCTTGGATGTTTTTATAAGCACTTACAGCAATTATATATCATTTTTGGAGACTAACCTATTAACTTAGTGCCCAGTGCCAGTTGCTGTTTTCTGCCCTGTTTTTGTTTTACAGAAAATCAATACCAAACGAAGTCCAAATGCCACGAAACTTTTTGGAGATTTTTTATTGGCCAATATAAACACTAGAAGCTTTGGGAGGAGGCCAAAAGCCCCAAGGGGTGCCCACGAGGCACCAGGGCGCACCTGGGGGGCAGGCGCGCCCTGGTACCTCGTGGGGCCCATAGAGCTCCGTTTGACCTAATTCCTCCACTATAAATTCAGAAAAAATCAGAAACCCTCAGGGTAGTCAATGAAATACTTTTTCCGCCGCCGCAAGTTTCTGTTCTCGAGAGAACCCATCTGGAGGCCTTCTCCGGTACTCCGTCGGAGGGGGAATCGATCACGGAGGGGCTCTACATCAACCTTGCTGCCCTTCCGATGATGCGTGAGTAGTTTACCACAGACCTTTGGGTCCATAATTAGTAGCTAGATGGCTTCTTCTCTCTTTTTGATCTTCAATACAATGTTCTCCTCGATGTTCTTGGAGTTCTATCCGATGTAATCACTTTTTGCGGTGTGTTTGTTGGGATCCGATGAATTATGAGTTTATGATCAGATTATCCATGAATATATTTGAGTCTTTGCTACACTCTTTTATGCATGATTATTATAGCCTTGTATTTCTTCTCTGATCTATTGATTGGTTTGGCCAACTGAGTTGATTTATATTGCCATGGGAAGAGGTGCTTTGTAATGGGTTCGATCTTGCGGTGCTCAATCCCAGTGACAGAAAGGGACATGACATGTATGTATCATTGCTATTAAGGGTAAAAAGATGGGGTTTATTCATACGTGAGTTTATCTTATCTACATCATGTCATCGTTCTTAAGGCGTTACTCCGTTCTTTTATGGACTTAATACACTAGATGCATGCTGGATAGCGGTCGATGTGTGGAGTAATAGTAGTAGATGCAGGCAGGAGTCGGTCTACTTGTATTGGACATGATGCCTATATACATGATCATTGCCTTGGATATCGTCATGATTATTTGCTTTTCTATCAATTGCCCAACAGTAATTTGTCTACCCACCGTATGCTATTTTCTTGAGAGAAGCCTCTAGTGAAAACTATGGCCCCCGGGTCTATCTAAATCATATTACTAAAACCCTAAAAATATTGCTGCCATTTTCTTTTATTTATTTTATTTTGTATTTTTGTTTCAATCTATTAATCTATCACATAGAATTTAATCTTGCAATTTACCGCCGAGGGATTGACAACCCCTCGTTTGCGTTGGGTGCAAGGGTTTGTTGTTTGTGTGCAGGTATTGCTAACGAGGTGTTGTGTGATTCTCCTACTGGTTCGATAACCTTGGTTTCATAACTGAGGGAAATACTTATCTCTACTATGCTGCATCATCCCTTCCTCTTCAGGGATAATACCAACGCAAGCTACAAGTAGCAAGCCTCTTTAATAGCAGCTCTCTCGGTTGTCGTCTTCTTCCAAAGCAGATCTTTCACATGAGGATCTTGCAGCATTGTAGCCAACGACATATCTTGCGTGACAGTCTCATGATCATCTTCATGTTCCGGTGGCATTTCATCATTTTCTACCCCATGCGCATGTTCATTGTTTGCTCCTTCTGGCTGCTCTGCTTCATCGAAAGAGTTTTCCGCTTCATTGTTTCCTCCTTCATCATCGCTAACATCCTCATCACCAAGCTTTGTCCACCATGTATAACCTGTAACGAAACCGCGACGGAGCAAGTGCGCCAGCATGTTGCCTTCGAATGGGTTGTGCAAAACTCCATTTTCGCATGTCAGACATGGACATAATATCTGCACTTCACCCTTTTGTATCATACTTGCCACCGCGAAATTGAGAAAGCCCTTCACACTTCGATCCATATTGAATCTTTCTATAGATCAAGCAGCGCTGCAAAGGGTATAAGTACAAAAATAATTACATATATTACCAATGACGGCATAAAAAAATTCGGCATGACCTTTGCTAAAAAAGGGACATATTGAGTGCCAGAAATTTGACGAAACGGAAATGAATCAACGTTTCGCCAAAACATTGGCAACTCTCTAGACATTGCGTGCAAATGAAACATAGCATGAGACAATTCGCGAGCAATGACATTTATATAGCTAGCAATTAATCACACACATATCCATCCATATGCGCATCCATCACGGGATCAGAATAATATTCTGATAACTACCCAACCCGTCGTAGTAGTAGTAGTTGAAATTCACCCAAGGAGAGGTTGAACTTCCGCGAACATTGTCCAAATGGGTCTTGCGATATACCGTTGGAAAGCTATCGACACATGGATCACAACCTAAGTTAAATTTTTGTCAAAATCTACACGGACTAAGAGCAGTTTTACAAACCATTTTTCTTCATACAAAAAAACGTGAATCGTATTTTCGAGCTCATTTCTAAACTATTTATCGGAATGAGGCAAATAATATGGCATTGAAAAGCTGCTGCAAATCCGCTCATCCCACATATATAAAGTTTTCCCGAATTCCATACAGTTAAAGAGCAATTTGAAAAATGGCGGAATTTCTCTAACCGAACAGTCGAGCTCCTTTTTTTGGCGTAATTTGAAAACGGCAAGTCGGATTGATGCAAATGATATGGCGTTGGAAATCTTATGAAAATGCGCTTCTTTTTCATATAGAAAGCTTTTTCTAATTTTGAATGGTTTAAAAGTAATTAAGAAAACAGTCGAAGTTCCTCCGAGTTTGTATTTTCGGGTTTTCTTCTAAATGGTTTGTCGGAGTGCAGCAAATGATATGACGTTGGAAAGCCTGAACAAATGCGAAACTTTTTTGTATATAATGTTTCTCCCAATTCATTATGGTTTAAGTCAATTTTGAAAATGGCTAAAAACGTTTTTTGGCCGTAATTTTCGCAAACTTTGTCGGAATGGGGCAAATAATATACCCCTGGATAGCTATGAAAAATGCGAAACTTTTTCATATAGAAAGTTTTCTCTGATTCTTAGCTGTTTTTAAGTAATTTTGAAAACGGCGAGATCATGCATTCTGCCTTCATCGCGAAAACAGAGTCTCCGAAAATGCGCTGCGTGAAGAGGTTGAACTTTTGGGGCAGTTCTGTTTGAACTTCACTCTGTTTTTCACGTGCTATTTTTTGCCCGTAACTCCCCAACCACTTACCGGAATTGAGCAAATGATATACCGATGGAAAGCTGTTGAAAACACGCAACTTTCCCGTATTGATCATTTTTTCATACTCGCATCAGTTTGAAAGTTTTTTTTGAATATGTAAAAACGTGTTTTTAACGGTATACATGAAACTTTTAAACCGTTTATCAGAATGTAGCATATAATATACCGTTGGAAAGCTTATGAATAGGAGCAACTTTTTCTTGTAAACAGTTGTTACAAATTCTTTGCCGTTTGCGAGCAGTTTTAAAAATAGCGAAAACAACGATGTTTTTGCCTTTTTTTGAACACGCAAATGAACGACGGATGTCTCGCCCTAGAAATTTTGAACCGTGCAGGGACAAGAACGTGAACTTCCTGCAACAAACCTTTTAGGCTTTTACTTTTTTATTCTTGTATTCTCTTCCGAAATGCATTCCGTGTAGTAGTTGAACTACTCGTTGTTTTCACTTTGAACTTCTGTCATGTTTTTTTTGCTCGTGATTCCTCACCCGTTCGTATTGGTAAAATCCTAGATTTTTTAATAAACATCGAACCACTTCGTTATTTTAGTTTGAACTTCTAGTTTTCTAAAAAATTGGAAAATTCCTTTTAAACTTTTTTAGTTGTTCCTTTTATTTTAATTTGAACTTTTTCATTTTATTCTTTAGTAACGAGAAAAAATCCGAGGTGTTTATGAACTTCGAACTTCTCTGTTATTCTAATTTGAACTTCACATTTTTATTTCGAATAAAGAGTTGTTTTTTATTTTAATAAACTTCGAACTTCTCTGTTATTTTAATTTGAACTTCTTAGTTTTATTCCTAAAATAATATGGTTTTTTAAATAAGCATCAAACATTTTTAAAAATTGAACTTCATACTTTTATTTTTCATTGGAACGGAAAGAATTTGAGTTTCCCGTATACATCAAACTACTCCTTTTTTTTAATTTGAACTTCTTGATTTTATTTCTTTAGTAACAAAAAAAATCTGAGTTTTTTATAAATATTGAACTGCACTATTTTTTTAATTTGGACTTCTTGGTTTATTTCTTAGTAAAGAAAAACATGATTTTTAAGTAAACATCCAACAACTTTAAAAAAATAGAACTTCATATTTGTATTTTGCCTAGAAATAGGGGGAATTTGAGTTTTGTTATGCATCAAACTTCTCTGCTATTTTAATTTGAACTTCTTGCTTGTATTCTTTGAACTTCATATATTTATTTTGCCTAGAACCAAAAACATTTTGAGTTTTTTGTATTCATCGAACTACTCCATTTTTGTAATTTGAACTTCTTGATTTTTTTTATAAAAATCAAACCGCTCCATTTTTTAAATTTGAACTTCTTGTTTTTTCTAAGAAAATTGATAAATCCAATTTTTTGTTCTAATGTTCGAACTGCTCTCGTTTAAAAAATTGAACTTCTTGGCTTTTACTCTTTAGGCGTGGGATAAATCTGTTTTTATATAAACTACGAATTTCTCGGCTATTTTAATTTGAACTGCTGAGGTTTTGAAATTTGAACTTCTTGGTTTTATTCTTTAGTAATAGGGAAATCCTTTTTTAGAAAATTTTGAACTCCTCTGCTATTTGAATTTGACCTTCTTAATTTGACCTCGACATTTTTTTATTTTTTATAGACATCGAGCTTCACCATTTTTTTTAATTTGAACTTCTTATTTTTATTTGTTATTAACGGTAAAATCATTTTTTATAAACATTGAACCACACCGTTATTTTAATTTGAACTTCTACTTTTTTTAGAACATGGAAAATATTTTTTTATAAATTATTTTAGAATGTTCCACTTTTTAATTTGAACTTCTCTAATTTTTTGTACAAAGGGGAAAATCTCTTTTTATAGAGATTTTTGAAGTACTTTTTTTATTTGAACTTCTTGCTTAATTTTTTTTCAACTTCCAGGTTTTTTAAAATATCAACATCCTCGTAAGTTTTTGGAAACCTCTATTTTTTAAATGCAATGTAATATCGCACTTTTCATGTTCCATTTAAATTTTTTAGTTGTTTCTTTATTTAAATTTGAACCTGTTCATTTTTATTCTTTTAGCAACGAGAAAAAATCTGAGTATTTTATTCACACCGAACTTCACCATTTTTAAAATTTGGACTTCTTGTTTTTTTTAGTAATGGGAAGAAACCTAGTTCTTAGTAAACATCGAACCGCTCCATTATTTTTATTTGAACTTCGGGAGTTTTTTTATTTAGAAACGGTGAAAATCATTTATACTTTACTTTTTCAAATTGAACTTCATACTTTACCATTTTGAGAAATGAGAAGAATCTAATTTTTTTTGTATACATCGGACCCTCCATTTTTTTAAAGTGAAATTCTTGGCTTTATTATTTGGTAACAAGGAAATTCTTTTTTTTGTAAATAAACATTGAACCACTTCATTTTATAAATTTGAACTTCTAGGTTTTTCCTAGAAACGGAGAAAATCCGTTTTTTATAAACTATTTTTGAACTGCTCTGTTATTTTAATTTGACCTTCTCAGGGTTATTTTAAACCCTGAAAAAAATGTTTTCTATTACAAATATTGAATGGCTTTGTTATTTTAATTTGAACTTTTTGGTTATCCTTTTTCAATAATGGGAAAATCCATGGGAATTTTTTTAGTACAACGATAACATTTTCTTCGAACTCTCTATTTTATGAAATTTGAACTTCTCAAGTTAACACTTTTATATTTGAAGCTTTGTTTTTCTTCATGGTATATAACCATCGAACTTCTGTGGTATGTTAATTTGAACTTCTTGGTTTTTATTCTTTAGGAACTGAATAAATCCAAGTTTTCTTATTTCTTTGGGAACAATTTTTGTATCCGACCTGTCTGGAGAGATAAATTACGACATAACCATGAACTGAACTTTTTGTACTTCCCATACCTCTACATGTAACATGTGTACCTTTCAGTTTTTTCCGCAAACCTATCCAGTTATATATGGAGCAAGGGCTAGCACACGGACATGCTATGAACAGATTGCTTCACAAGGAACCATAAGTATGGTCAAAGAACCTCATAGACTACAAGAAAAAGAAATCTAAACAGTGATCTATTCCATCTTCATATATCCAAAACAGAAGAATTTTCACTAATAGAACAGGGTAGCCGTTTAGGTGTAAGAAAACCATGACGGGCCACAACTTTTCTCATTATATCGTCTCTGAACTTCCAGACTGTTGCTTCACGAAATTTCCCTGGCCGCATTACTTGCCTCGTCAACCCTCGCGAAATTTCTCTGAACTTCCAGACTAGTAAAGCGTACAGCAAAAACTCTAGTCTCTCTCACGATTGACATAAACGACAGCAACCACAAGCAGAAAGAGCGCCGGACTCTGGGAGGGTTGACGAGCAACGGGATGGCACCTCCTGACCTCGGCATGGACACCACGGCAGCCTAAGGGCAACGCCGACTTCGTTTTCGCGTAGCTCCATGGTGTTGCTCATCTTTTTTTTCTAGATTTTGGTGAAGTTTGATTTGGCCTGCAAATTTTGTAGTAGCATAGGAAGGCAAGCATCAACAACCATCTTTGCTGAAATAAAATGGGTGAAAATGACAAAAAGTACAAAATAAAATGTACGAGGCCAGATCCTTCCTAGTTGGAGCATGGGAGCAGTAGGATTCGGGGCGCGCTGCGACTGCGAACCTCCAGTGGCCGCGTACTTGAACGGCCGGAGGTGCCAGGTGCACTGGAGGGGGCTGGCCCAGGCCGAGCGTCTCCATCGCGCCGGTGAAGTCTCCATGGAGTAGCCCTGTAGTGGTGTGTCATTCGGAGGGGGCCGCCGCGACTGGGGAAGAAGCCGGCCATGGGAGCCACAGCCCGTGGAACTCCACCGAGGCATGGCGGTGAGCTTTCCCGGGAGATGGCGAGGCTGTGAGGCGGGGGGCTGCGGCTGCCGTCGGTGGACTTGCCCACGCGCTCGAGTTGAACTGACGTGCAACGCAGAGGCCAGCGGCAGCCAGGCCCCTCTGACGCTGCTCCGGCATGAAGGAGCACAGGGAGAGGAACTCGGACGAACACCGGTGGGGAACTTGGACTGCTGAAGCCGAAGACGGATGCCGGAGGAGCTGTGAGGGCCGCTGACGCCGGCGGAAGGATGGGTATGGCGGCGCGTGACACGATCTGGCGGGGGAGCTGGCCGCCGCATGGTGGCGGCGGATACAGGGGATGCGCCGGTGGTTGGGGGCGGGGCGAGGGCGGCGGCGCCAGTTGTGGGCGCAGCGGCGGTGGTGGTGCCGGCGGGGCCGAGCGGCCGGCGGCGGGAGGCGCGTTGGGGTCGGGGGCGGCGACGGGGCCGAGCGGCCGGCGGGGGGAGGCGCGTCGGGGTCGGGGGGCGGCGACGGGGCCGGGCTGGCCGGCGGCGGGAGGTGCGCCGACACCAGGGGGCCGGCGGCGGTTGTGGAGGGGGGCGGGGAAGGTGGGGATGGGGATCGTAGGGGGAGTGGTCAGGGGGTTGGTGGAGATCGTATTTTTTTTTCTTTTTTCGTCCACTGTACCGGTTCGGGAGTTCGGGAGGATCATGTCGGCGCCTATATCCTACTACCGGGTGTAGTTACACCCATATCTCATATACTACCATGTGGTAGTATATATACTACTTTATCATTTTTAGTGTGTTCATATACTCTATCTAAAATACTCCAAAGCGAGTTATGTGAAAAAATTGCATGTGAGACCATGTTTTTATCATATTTGTGAAATACGTACATATTTGTACGTACAAAATAGTATGCTCAAAATATAATACATACTACCTAAAAAATAGTATATATACTATCTAAACATTCTTACATACTACACATACATATACTCCGGGATGATAGATAGTACCTAAAACGTACAAAACAAAAGTGGGAGTAACTACACCCGGTAGTAGGAAACATTTAACGAGAAGTTTGGTCTATTTACCTCATCAAAGGGGCGGGGAGAGGGGGCCGGCTGACCGTACATAGGTTGGAGGCGCCATTAATGGAGTGTGGTGGAAAATTTAATACAAGTGTGTGTTTGAGTGGGTGGAGGAGAGAGCTAGCTTAAGGAGTGTGAGTGTGTGGAGGCTAGCAAGCTTAGTTAATTAATCCATCACCTAGCTAGATCTAATTATAAGAATCATGAGAAAGAATTTGGGATTTTTCTCAAGAAGAAGAGAAGAGAGAGAAGTAAGAGGAAGAGCTAGGGAGGAAGAAGAAGAAGGAAAATATCTAAATGGATGGACAAGGGCACATGTGAATAGTGCTGCGACGTAATTACCGGCGTTCCCTAATCACGAAACGCCATTACAACTGTGTATATCCCTGGCGCGCGGCTATTACTAACACCGGTGTTATACTTGCCCAAAAGTGGACCCAGTAAGGTGGACCCGCAAAATATACTGCTGGCGTGTCATAAAGTGCCACGCCATTGCTATGAGGATTAGTGCTGGCGTAGGACACTTTTGCTACGTCAACACTAAGTTAGGCCAGGGCAGAACGTTGGGACCCACTTACAGGTGGCGTTTCTTAAAATTCCTACGCCGGCACTAAGCTCATATCTATGACGTGTGAATTTAGCCTACGCCAGTGCTATTTGAAAAAAATAGTGCTGGCGTTGATGGGAAATGGCGCACCACCAACGAAAGTTGTGGCTAGCACTTTTTCCACTAGTGTAAACTGAAGCACCTTGAGCTCATGGGCGTCTGCATCTCGAAGGAGGATTTGGAGCGCCTACTTGGTGGCTGTACAGCGCTCGAGTACCTTCATCTTCAAGTGATGGATGGGTTCAGTAGCCTCCGCATCGCCTCGGCGAATGTCCGTACGATTTATGTGCATTGTTGGTGCCGCAACAAGCTGTCATTTGAGGTGTTTCACGAAATGGTCATTGAGAATGCGCCTTTCCTTGAGAGATTGATTGTACTTGATAAAGAAGCTCCAACAAGAATCGGGGTCATTGACGCACCGAAATTGACAGTGTTGGGCTATTCATGTGCTGAATTCTCCGGACTTGTTACTGGATCATTAACCGCTCAGGTACAACAGTCTTCTTCTTCTCCTTCTTCTAATTGGATATCACATTTTATCTAATTTTTGTTGATCTATGTTCGGCTGTCATCCAGAAAATGATTCCCACAAGCTTGACCCCGTCTCCGCGCACAGTGAAGATCATGGCACTACAATCTGCGGCCCCGATCTGGATGAAGTTATTAGATTCCTTAGATGCTTTCCGTGCACGGAGAAGCTATACATCGAGGTGATGCTCCTTTCCTATTAATTGTTAACCACAACGGAGTTCAATTTGTTGTTATTTTTACCCATGATTACAATGACAAATGTAGTATGATTTCGAAAGGAAATTTGGAGGATTTCAATACATATATTTCTTGAGATGTTAATCATGAACGATTGAAGATGTCATGTCACTCTATTCATGTATTTTAGAAATCCTGCAAATCAAAGAGGCCCGAAGTGTTCAAAACTACAGCTAGGCACTAATATGTTGTCTTCGTTTGCAGATAGAAGCAGGCCCGAAAGTGGAAAATGTGGCGCAATATAACAATCCCATTGAATGTCTTGATCTTCATCTCACAGAGATTACTTTGAACCAGTACCGAGGCACCACACCAGAGATTAAATTTTTCAGGTTCTTTGTTCAGAGAGCAAGTGTGCTCAAGGTAATGAGGTTTGCCCTATATTTAGTGCGCAGAAGTGAATGGTTTCCTGATCAGCGCAGGCGTCTACAACTGAATGGAAAAGGCTCTGCAGAAGCTGAATTTCAGTTTGGAACTACAAATGACAGATTATTGGGAAGTCACACTATCAAACCGATATATGACTTCTCGGTGACTGATCCATTCGCAGAAATAGTGCATGGCTCAGATTCTGAAGAATATCAATTTGATTTGTAAGAACAGTTTGAACCTTGTAATCTTTGAATTTGGGCCTTGTAATGCTGGAATTTGAACCTTGCAATTTTTCTGGTATTTGTGATATAACGTAATTGGATGTTTAATTTGGTTATGCAATCATGTCCTTATAAGTATATATGTTGTTGTTCTATAGCATAGATGTTGTGCAGACTGAGCAAATCACATCGCATACGGATTAAACTACGGAACCCATCGGTGATTATTTCATCAATCGCTGACAATTGTTTACCACCAACCATTTTCCCATAACACACACAGCTTATTTGGAGCAATCGTCTGTGTTATTATCGGTCTTCCCACACATTTCTGATTACTGACCTGTTTGCCGCGTATCACACACATTTTGTTAAGTTGAACCGTTTCTGTTGTTTTGGCTCATCACAAACAGTTCATCCGAGTGAACTGTATGCCATCTATCGCACACACCTTGATCTGGCTGACCGTTTCTGTTGTGCTGGGTTATCGCAAACAGTTCATCCGAGTCAACTGTATGCCGTATATCACACACACCTCTATCTGGCTAACCGTTTTTGTTGTTCTGGATCATCGCAAACAGTTCATATGGATCAACTGTATGTCACGTATCGCACGCAGCTCTAATCTGAATCGTGCTTGATGTCTCCGCCATCGCACACAATTCGTCTATTTGGTGACGGTTTTATTACGATACCGTTTGTGATTCATGCATCGCACACAGTTTTGTCAAAGGGTCTTTGATTGATGTGTCGCGTTAGCAGCATCCTGCAGTAGTATTTTTCCCAAGATCGATACTCATCTTTGAAGCACAAGTGCCATCTTAAAATGGCAAACGTGAAAGGTTTTGTCCAGTTTATGCACCAATAGGGACATGATAGATAATGAGTTGAACTAGACCCCCTACCTATGTGCCTACATCTAAACTAGATACTAGTTGAGCTTGTGTGTGTTTGCAAGACCGTTGATAACATTACTACAGGCGTGAACAACACTGACCCCTCATGACTGACTGGCTAGCTTGGGACGGTCACAAGTGAGGGTCATCACTAACCGGCCATGAAATGCACGCCAGTGATGATAATAATCATTGACCAGCCAACTTTGGGGGGTGTCATCACTAACCCCCAAGTGTTATGGACTGGTCACTGATGACTGAGAGTCATCACTCACATGCCAGTAGCATTGTTTGAGTGTGACACCCCAGTAAGGAAGAGGAATAAAAGATCCTAATACCACCCATTGGCGTCGTGGGCCCGTAAGCCACACAGCCATGTTACTAAAATCGTTTTGCAAAGACTAAACTCAACTTCGGCCAAGGAGTAGGAAAGGGGGGTTCCTACAGGCAGTCGGCTCTGATACCAACTTGTGACGCCCCCGACTTAATCGTGCACTAATCATACATGCAAATGCACACGATCAAGCCTAAGGACTCACTTGAAGACATCACAACACAACTCTAAACACAAATAAAAGTCATACAAGCTTTATATTACAAGCCAGGGGCCTCGAGGGCTCGAATACATAAGCTTGAGTCATACAAGCATCAGCGGAAGCATCAGATATCTGAGTACAGACATAAAAGTTAACCAGATATGCCTTAAGAAGGCGGGGCAAAACAACGACAAAGATCGAAAGGCGCAGGCCTCCTGCCTGGGTGCCTCCTATCTACTCCTGGTCGTCGGCGGTCTCCACGTAGTAATACTCTCCATCGGAGGGGTAGTAGTAGTCATTAGCAGTGGCAGCTGGCTCCGGGGCTCCGTCATCTGGTCGCAGCAATCGGGTATAGGGGAAAAGAGGTAGCAAAGCAACTGTGAGTACTCATCCAAAGTACTCGCAGGACTTACATCAGATCTATTCTACTTATGCATTGGTTTCAAAGAAGGCTGCAATAGTGGACTGGACTGCAGAAATGCCAGAATAGAGGGAAAGACCTAGCCTAACGAAGACTAGCATCTTCAGCGTATTGCAGCATTAGAAGAGTGCAGATTAGAACATAAATATAGTAGTAGCAACAAGTACAAGTAGCCATGCCCAGAGATCCTTCCTCGACTCCCTACGAGAAAGCAATCCCGGAGCTATCATATTCAAACCATTTCTAGTTGAAGAAGATCGGGATATTTTCCGAGCGTCCTATTACCGTGGACACGGCTATTCGAATAGATATACTTCCCTGCAGGGGTGCACCAACTTACCCAAAACGCTCGATTAACTCTGGCCGGACACACTTGCTCGGGTCATGCCCGGCCTCGGTCTATCGACACGTCGTAGCCCTACCTAGGCTCAACAGAGAGGCCAGCACGCCGGTCTACATCCTAAGCACTTAGGGGTCTTGGGCCCATCGCCCTTTGCACTCCTGCACGTTGTGAGGACGGCCGGGACCAGACCTAGCCCCTATATACACACGCAGGCTTTCACGGTCCACCCGGGCTCGTGCCGCTCAACTACTGATGTCTGAAGAACTTCGGCTGATACATACGACGCCGAGTGCCCATACTTATTCCCGCGTGGTGGTTAGTGCGAAAAGGCCAGAGGCCTACTCAGATTACATATCCTAACCCATTAGTGTGTTGGGAGCTCGCGGAAACGAGGAGAGACTCACGATCATGTGACCCCGTCGCCCCGTCTTGTGGACCTACGGCAAGGGCTAGGAATGCCCGGCCGTGCCACGTAATCATCTCGCGGGTACCCTCATGGTCAACCCGACTCCACATCACTCGCGGGTATCCCTCGGGGTCGACCCGACTTTAATCAGTAACGGTAGTAAAGTCATAGTACCCGTGAGTCCATAACATCAAGAAGGAATCCGAGGAATCACCCTCGTTGGATTCCCACTAGATGTATCCGTTAAGGTGAATCCGGAGGAATCACCCTCGTTGGCATTCACACTTACGGGGTTGCACGACAGAAGCTTCAACGGAGGTGGTGAAAGAGGAATCACCCTCGTTAACCCACAACCGGTTAGCTATACTACAGAGGTCACATCAGGAGTGAGATAAGAGGTATCACCCTCGGCACTCGATGATAACTCTGTAGAGTCGAGCAACTTAGGGGGTGTGCGGTGATGTGATGGTCTCAACCCGTCGATCACATCGATCGGGGCACTAGTAACTAAGCGGGGAAACTAAGACAAGGAAGAGGGGCCACAGATGGTTTACCAACAACCTACACTAATCATTTAGGATTGCGGGTAAGGTATCAATAACAGTTTGCAAAAATAGGCTATGCATCAGAATAGGATAAAACAAAGCAGTAGCAAATACTAATGCAAGCAGGAGGGAGAAAGAATAGGTGATATAGGCATGCTCAAGAGTGGTTGCTTACCTGGAAGCTCTGCGGCAAAGGAGGGGTCGTCGACGGTGTGGTCGTACTCCGGAGCTGCGTCGGTCTCGGGGTCTACCGTATAAGAAGAGGGGGAGGAAACAATAAATAAAAACAAACAGATGCAACACAATGCATGACATGGCGATATGCAGTGTTAGAGGTGACCTAATTGAGTGCTACACGTTGGAGACGAAGCGGGAAAATATCTGGGGTATTTTCCCGGCATTTAGGCAGATATCGGTATACTGAACCGGAGGGGAAGGTTCCATGTTCGAATAGCTAGGAGTGATGGTCAAGCATTTTGACCACATATTCGGATTCGTCCCATTTTTCTGATCAACTTTCATGTTGAAAACTTTTCGATCCGAGCTACGGTTCAATTTCTATGAATTTTCAAAGATTTAAACCTTTTCTGAAATTCTTGAATTTAAAACTAATTCGAAAATAACAGAAAAGGAATTACTATGTCAGCATGACATGAGCATGATGTCAGTGGTCAACCCCAGCTGTTGCAGGTCAAACCTGATAGCTGGGTCCCACTAGTCAGTGTCACAGTACTAAACAGAGACTAAATAAACTAATTAGGGGTTAATTAGCACGTAGGCCCCACATGTCAGTGTCAAACTAATTAAAAGATTAATTAAATTATCTAATTAACTAATTAAGCGAGTGGGGCCCGCCTGTCAGTGGCACTGTGTGCCCAGTCAGCACGTTGACCAGGGTCAACGTGGTCAACTGGGGCCAGGGGGCCCACTGGCAGTGACCCAGGGGGTGGCCCCGGGTGTGCCAGCTCAGCGGCGGCTGGCGGCTCGTTGGCGATGACGAAAAACGCGGCGGCGCGTCTCGGACCTCGAAGGAAAATGGTTACGCGCGGCCATTTCGCGCGTGCGAGGGCGCGTTCGAACGAGCGCTCGAAGGCGCGTCGATCTGCGGCGGTGGCTCGGCCGGAGATGGCCTAAATCGACGATGGCGAGCGGCGGAGGCGGCAGCGCTCTCGGGTGCTTCTCGGAGACGGCGATACAGCGCGCACGCGAGCAGTTTAACTGGCCAGGCCGCACCTCTGGGGTGCCCCGAGCACAACGGCGTGCTCGGACGGCCATGGCAACGACAGGAGCGACGGCGGCGAGCAGCACGGCGGAGCTGAGCTCGGCCATGGCGGGTGCGGTGGTTACGGTCGCGTCGGAGGGCAGGGGAGCGAGAGGAGAGGAGGAGTAGCTCACCGAGAGGCTCACGGTGGCCGTTGGGGGGCTTAGTAGCAGCAGTAGTCGCCGGAATCGGCGGAGCAAGCCGGCGACCGAAACGAGGAAGACGGCGGCGATCTCGCGTTGCAGGGGCTCCGAGCTCGAGGCAGTGGTCGTGGGCGACGTAGTCGAGCACGGCGAGGACGATGGACACGGTGGCGCGGCTCGGGGACGACGGTGGCCGCGGGATCTCGGTGGCGCGGCGACGGACGCGTACGGGTGAGGGAGAGAGAGCTCGGGCGAGCAAGGAAGAGAGGGGGAAAGTGGCGGGGGGCGTCCAGGGGACAGGAATGGCCTCGGCCTTATCCTCTCCCGAGCCCTGCGGCGGCAGGTGTCGACGAGCGGCCGGAGCGGCGAGCCGCGGCCATGGCGCGAGCGACACGGCGACGGGAGGTGAGAGAAAGGAGAGATGGGCTGGGCCGAGTGCACTGTGCACTTAGGCCCAGCCGGTTAGGCCTTTTATTTTCTTTTTCTGTTTTTCTTTTACAGAAAGTTTTGAAAAAGAAAATGAGCTGCCAAAATGCATTTTGTAAAATGTGAAATTGGTCCACAAAATTACATTGCATTATTCTGCTCTGCCACAAAAAGTTTGGGCAATTTTTGAATCCATTTGAATTTTTTGTAATTGAAATGGCTTTTAAATTGCTGTTTTAGCACTGTTTATTTGCCCTAGTCCACATTTAGCATTGATGGTGATGTTGTTTTCCTGAACATCATTTATTTTTGAATATTTGCTAAATGATGAACTTTTTCTCAGGAGTTTTTGAACAACTTCAAATTTCACTTTGAATTTGAATTGAATTCAGTGGTGGAATTTGAAATGAGATATTAATCCACATTGATTAAACATTGCAAATCATAGTAGCTTAGCATAATCATGATGGATCACTGTTGCTCATTACAGAGGGGTGTTACAATTCTCCTCCTCTAAAAGAAATTCTCGTCCTGAGAATTCAGGAGGTAGAAGGGAAAAGGTCGGGGTATTCCTCCCGAAGACGATCCTCGCGTTCCCAAGTGACTTCATCTTCAGTATGATTCGACCACTGCACTTTAAGGAACTTGGTTGTCTTCTGGCGGGTCCGACGTTTAGCTTGATCGAGAATGCGGATCGGGTGCTCTTTATAAGATAGATCTTCTTGCAAGTCGAGCAATTCATGATCCACTGCTCGGTGCAGAGATTCCTTGAAGCAACGGCGAAGTTGCGACACATGGAAAACGTCGTGGATGTGAGATAATTGCGGCGGCAACTCCAATTTATATGCCACATGTCCATGTCTGGCGAGAATGCGGAAGGGACCAATATAGCGAGGAGCTAACTTGCCCTTGATTCCAAAGCGGTGAGTGCCCTTCATAGGAGTGACACGCAGACAAGCTTGCTCACCAGGTTGATAGATCGATCCCCAGTGTTTATGATCATAATTGCTCTTCTGGCGAGACTAAGCAGCTTTGAGATTTTCCCGCACAATACGGACTTGCACTTCAGCGTGTTGGATAATATCCGGACCAATGAGCGGCCGTTCCCCAGTTTCTGACCAATTCAGAGGGGTTTGACACTTATGTCCATAAAGTACCTCGAAGGGTGCCATTTTCAAGCTGGCTTGATAGCTGTTGTTGTACGAGAATTCGACATACGGAAGAGATTCTTCCCACTTCTTGCCAAATGAGATGACACAAGCACGCAGCATATCTTCAAGCACTTGATTCACTCGCTCGACTTGGCCTTGTGACTGGGGGTGATAAGCTGAACTCCAGGTTATATGAGTTCCCATAGCTTCTTGGAAACTTGCCCAGAACTTAGAGGTGAAAAGGCAGCCGCGGTCTGAACTAATCTCCTTCGGAATACCATGGAGTGATACAATTCTGGAGATATACAGATCTGCTAACTGACTAGCAGTGATCGTCTCCTTGACTGGCAGAAAGTGTGTGACTTTGGAGAGTTGATCGATGACGACAAGAATAGCATCATGACCCTTTTGTGATCTGGGAAGGCCAGTGATAAGATCCATTTGAACCTTATCCCATTTCCACTCAGGGATAGGGAGCGGTTGCAGAATTCCAGCAGGCTTCTGATGTTCTGCCTTAACGCGACGGCAAACGTCACATTCAGCAACATATCGAGCAATGTCCTGCTTCATTTTAGACCACCAGTACCTTTGTCAGAGGTCACGATACATTTTGGTGCTACCTGGATGAATAGACAGTGGTGTATCATGGGCCTCCTTCATGACTTTGTCGGTCATAAGCTCGAATCGAGGTACCACAATGCGATCTCTGAAATATAAGGTTCCATCTTCAGCAAGCGAGAAATCTCTGTACTTTTCAAGGTGAAGATCTCTTTTCATCTGATCAACTTCAGCATCTTTTGCTTGCGCACGCTTAACAGCCTTCTCAAGATCTGGCTGTATAACAAGGGTATTAAGAGAACCCTGTGGAACGATGTTGAGGTTCAACTTGCACAGTTCTTCATACAGATGGGGTTGAGCTCGCTGAACCATGAGGTTGTTACAATAGGACTTGCAGCTCAAGGCATCAGCCATCACATTAGCCTTGCCAGGGGTATATGAAATACCGCAGTCATAGTCCGTAATCGTTTCCAACCATCGTTGTTGGCGGAGATTGAGATCCGGCTGAGTAAACAAATACTTCAGACTTTGGTGATCAGTGTATATCTCACATCGATTACCAAGGAGATAATGGCGCCACAGCTTCAATGCATATATTACTGCAGCAAGTTCAAGATCATGCACTGGATAATTCTCTTCGTGAGGACGCAACTGTCGCGAGGCATAAGCAATTACTCTGCGTTCTTACATCAGGACACAGCCTAATCCTTGACGAGAGGCGTCGCAATAAATCATGAAATCTTTGCGAGAATCCGGAGGAGCAAGCACTGGAGCAGAGGTCAGCTTGTCCTTGAGGGTCTGGAAACTCTCCTGGCATTTATCTATCCACTCAAACTTAACGCCTTTGTGAAGTAGATTAGTCAGAGGCTTGGCAATCTTTGAGAAGTTCTCGACAAATCGACGGCAATAGCTTGCGAGTCCGAGAAAACTCCTCACTTGCTTGACATTCTTCGGGGGAGTCCAGTCAAGAATAGCCTGAACTCGTTCTGGATTGACAGCAATGCCATCCTTGGAAATGACATGTCCAAGGTAGGTCACTTCGGATAACCAGAATTCACACTTGGAATACTTGGCATATAGTTGGTGCTCTCGAAGCTTTTCCAGAACCAGACGAAGATGTTCAGCATGTTCTTCCTTATTCTTGGAATATACCAGAATATCATCCAGATAAACCACAACGAATTTCTCGAGGTAATCCATGAAGATATAATTCATTAGGCGGGAAAACGTTGCTGGAGCATTAGTTAAGCCGAATGACATGACAGTGTACTCATATGAGCCATGGCGAGTAACAAAAGCAGTCTTGGGGATATCCTCTTCGTGGACGCGGATCTGATGATAACCCAACCTCAAGTCGAGTTTAGAGAACACTGATGATCCAGCAAGTTGATCATACAGGTCATTGATCCGAGGAAGCGGATACTTGTTCTGAATGGTTGCCTGGTTGATAGGTCGATGACAAACTTGACAGCTCTAATAGGGGGTACTCCTGGAAGTTCTTCCGGGAATACATCTTGGAAGTCGCGAACGACTGGAACATTTTCTATCCCCTCAAGAGGAGAAGCGTTCAATGCATTCAGGGCATAGATCTGAGCCTCGGCATTATGAACGAGATGAGCATGGTAGCTTACTAGCTCATCCGATGGGTGCAGAAGGTGTACGACTTTGGTGGCACAATTGATTAAGGCGGTGTGAGCCTTCAACCAATCCATTCCCAGAATGAGGTCAACTTTGGAAGACTTCAAAATAATAGGAAATGCATGGAAGTCCATCCCTTCAATTTCAATGATAACATCGGGGCTGAACATAGAGGCTTGACATTGGCCTGCGGGAGTGTTTACCACTAACGGATGGTGCAATTTTTCTTGTTTAATGCCATGCATGAATGCAAACTCTTCTGATATAAAAGAATGTGATGCTCCTGAATCAAATAAAACAGAAGCTGGTACTGAATTAACAGGAAGTGTACCCATCACAGTAGCTGGTTGGTCTGGATCTTCATTCATGTTAACATGATAAGCCTGACCACGACCATAAGTAGGCCTGGCATTGTTGTAGCGGGGCTGGTTGTTGCCACGGCCATTACCACAGCCAGCAGATGGAAGTGCCAACTGATTCTGGTTCTCACGGCAGTCTTTGGCACGGTGACCTGGACGTCCACAAGTGAAACACAGTCCATCCTCAGGACGAGGAGCAGGAGCTCGGAACGGTGCAGCTTGAGGTCTTGGCTGCCTCAGAGGTGGAGGAGGCATACGAGGTGCAGCATAGGATGGCCTTGGAACAGGTACATTCGGACGGTACATGCTGTGAGGGATCCAAATGCGGCGCTTCTGGGAAGATGAGCCCGCTTCACGGGTGCGCTTAAGAGCATCCTTGTGATCCTTCAGACCTGTCTCAACCTGAATGGCCTTGTTCACCAAGGTGGCAAAGTCGGCAAAGTCCTGGACTAGCAGTGCAAGCTTGATGTCTGGGTTGAGCCCTTCACGGAACTTCTCATGTCTGCGTGCATCAGTAGCAATGTCCTCTTCAGCGTAGCGAGATAGTTCCAGAAATTCCCGTTGATAAGCTTCCACAGACTTGCTGCCCTGAGTAAGGTTGCGGAACTCACGCTTCTTCCGGTCCATGACTCCTTGCGGAATGTAACGGGCACGGAAAGCAGCTTGGAAATCCACCCAAGTGATAATTGTTCCAGCAGCTAAGGTTTGCCTGTGACTGTCCCACCATTGAGCTGCGGGTCCCTTGAGGAAGTAGGATGCGAATGTGACATAGTTGGCAGCGGCCACATTAGCTGACTCCATCTCAAATGTGATATCACGGAGCCAGTCATCAGCATCTAGCGGCTGCACTGAGTTGCGAAAGATGGTTGGGTTCAGACGCACAAACTCTTGCAAAGTGATTGAGGCTGGCTGCTGGTTGGCATTGGGGCGGGGAAACTGATCCATAAGCCCTTGCATAAACTGGCGGTGCATTTCGAATTGTTGCATCATAGCAGCCATATAGTCAGGCGGTGGTGGATTGTTGGCACCACGGCCACGACCTCGACCTGCTGGTCTAACCATCCTGCTAAAATCAACAGGGGTAGTTTAGCAACGAGTATGGCAATTGTATGGAATCATTCATGAAGTAATCACGCACAACAAAAGGAAGTGCAATAGATACAACATCATAGTCAACATGACATATAGATCCATACATAGGTTTGGTTACAAGCCAGCGTTACAACAGCGGAAAGGAAAGCTAGACAACTAGGCGGCACGCAGGCACGCGGTGGAGGGATACAACAACGGGACATAGCGATATGCTACATCAACGTCGGAGAAAACCACTGAAGCTAGGCAGCTACAGGTGACGATGCAGGGTACCCTCGATGTAAGGATCCTGCGCTCCGTGAACACTCTGGTGCAGAACCTGGTCCCGAACTGGAGGAAGAGGACCACGTGGAGGAGTACAACCTCCAACAGCAGGCCACTCAAGACCTGGTGGCATCTCCGTCCAGCGCGGGTAAAGGATATACTCTGGATGCATCCTCGCACTGACTGCTGGTAGCAACTGTGTCAGAGCATCATAAAGACGAGCACGAGTGGCGTACAACTCGACAGCAAGAGCTCGAGCAGTGCGGTCCAGAGCCTGAGTGTACTATACCAAAATCTGCGGGTCATATCGACGCAGCACGTAAGGAGTACAGACAGCAGTGTAATATCCACTCTCATCCCTAGCGGGGGCATATGGGATATATCTAAAAATAGTCTCCTCCAAGAGACTGGTGTGCTCTCCACAGAGACGGGCAATAGCAGTATAGGCAGCATCATGGACGGCCATGTCAACAGTCACTCCAACACCATGGAAGGTGTGCAACTCAGTGATGGAGATGTCCTGCCGATCAAAGATGCGAATCACAGCGTGGTACTGCTCCTGGTTGAACTCGCGGTAGTCCTCGTAAACAGTGTACTCGGGGTACCAGCGATATCCCAGCCTGGTCAAGAGATCGACCAAAATGGCCGGAAACCCAGTAGCATCAACAGCCATAGTCTGGCGCACAAGCTGTCTTGCGGGACGCATCTGAAACAAGGAGTGCAAGAAGTCAAAAGACAGTGTGAGAAGCATAAGATAGCATTGGAAAGAAATGCTGCAGATAATCCAGCTCTCCGGGTGAATGTGAACACGAGAACCTAGCGTCAGAGTTAGCAAAATCTTTAACCCGAAAGGAAGAGAGACAAGAGTCCCAGAGTAAGGAAGAGGAATAAAAGATCCTAATACCACCCATTGGCGTCGTGGGCCCGTAAGCCACACAGCCATGTTACTAAAATTGTTTTGCAAATACTAAACTCAACTTCGGCCAAGGAGTAGGAAAGGGGGGTTCCTACAGGCAGTCGGCTCTGATACCAACTTGTGACGCCCCCGACTTAATCGTGCACTAATCATACATGCAAATGCACACGATCAAGCCTAAGGACTCACTTGAAGATATCACAACACAACTCTAAACACAAATAAAAGTCATACAAGCTTTATATTACAAGCCAGGGGCCTCGAGGGCAAAACAACAACAAAGATCGAAAGGCGCAGGCCTCCTGCCTGGGTGCCTCCTATCTACTCCTGGTCGTCGGCGGTCTCCACGTAGTAATACTCTCCACCGGAGGGGTAGTAGTAGTCATCAGCAGTGGCAGCTGGCTCCGGGGCTCCGTCGTCTGGTCGCAGCAATCGGGTATAGGGGAAAAGAGGTAGCAAAGAAACCGTGAGTACTCATCCAAAGTACTCGCAAGACTTACATCGGATCTATTCTACTTATGCATTGGTTTCAAAGAAGGCTGCAATAGTGGAATGACTGCAGAAATGCCAGACTAGAGGGAAAGACCTAGCCTAACGAAGACTAGCATCTTCAGCGTCTTGCAACATTAGAAGAGTGCAGATTAGAACATAAATATAGTAGTAGCAACAAGTACAAGTAGCCATGCCCAGAGATCCTTCCTCGACTCCCTGCGAGAAAGCAATCCCGGAGCTATCATATTCAAACCATTTCTAGTTGAAGAAGATCGGGATATTTTCCGAGCGTCCTATTACCGTGGACACGGCTATTCGAATAGATATACTTCCCTGCAGGGGTGCACCAACTTACCCAAAACGCTCGATTAACTCTGGCCGGACACACTTGCTCGGGTCATGCCCGGCCTCGGTCTATCGACACGTCGTAGCCCTACCTAGGCTCAATAGAGAGGCCAGCACGCCGGTCTACATCCTAAGCACTCAGGGGTCTTGGGCCCATCGCCCTTTGCACTCCTGCACGTTGCGAGGACGGCCGGGACCAGACCTAGCCCCTATATACACACGCAGGCTTTCACGGTCCACCCGGGCGCATGCCGCTCAACTGCTGACGGCTGAAGAACTTCGGCTGATACATACGACACCAAGTGCCCATACTTATTCCCGCGTGGTGGTTAGTGCGAAAAGGCCAGAGGCCTACTCAGATTACATATCCTAACCCATTAGTGTGTTGGGAGCTCGCGGAAACGAGCAGAGACTCACGATCATGTGACCCCATCGCCCCGTCTCGTGGACCTACGGCAAGGGCTAGGAATGCCCGGCCGTGCCACGTAATCATCTCGTGGGTACCCTCATGGTCAACCCGACTCCACATCACTCGCGGGTACCCCTCGGGGTCGACCTGACTTTAATCAGTAACGGTAGTAAAGTCATAGTACCCATGTGTCCATAACATCAAGAAGGAATCCGAGGAGTCACCCTCCTTGGATTCCCACTAGATGTATCCGTCAAGGTGAATCCGGAGGAATCACCATCGTTGGCATTCACACTTACGGGGTTGCATGACAGAAGCTTCATCGGAGGTGGTGAAAGAGGAGTCACCCTCGTTAACCCACAACTAGTTAGCTATACTACAGAGGTCACATCAAGAGTGAGATAAGAGGTATCACCCTCGACACTCGATGATAACTCTGTAGAGTCGAGCAACTTAGGGGGTGTGCGGTGATGTGATGGTCTCAGCCCGTCGATCACATCGATCGGGGCACTAGTAACTAAGCGGGGCAACTAGGACAAGGAAGAGGGGCCACAGATGGTTTACCAACAACCTACACTAAGCATTTAGGATTGCAGGTAAGCTATCAATAACAGTTTACAAAAACAGGCTATGCATCAGAATAGGATAAAACAAAGCAGTAGCAAATACTAATGCAAGCAGGAGGGAGAAATAATAGGTGATATAGGCATGCTCAAGGGGGGTTGCTTGCCTGGAAGCTCTACGGCAAAGGAGGGGACGTCGACGGTGTGGTCGTACTCCGGAGCTGCGTCGGTCTCGGGGTCTACCGGATAAGAAGAGGGGGAAGAAACAATAAATAAAAACAAACAGATGCAACACAATGCATGACATGGCGATATGCAGTGTTAGAGGTGACCTAATGCAATGCTATACGTTGCAGACGAAGCGGGAAAATATCTGAGATATTTTCCTGGCGTTTAGGCAGATATCGGTATACTGAACCGGAGGGGAAGGTTCCATGTTTGGATAGTTAGGAGTGATGGTCAAGCATTTTGACCACATATTCGGCTTCGTCTCGTTTTTCTGATCAACTTTCATGTTGAAAACTTTTCGATCCGAGCTACGGTTGAATTTCTATGAATTTTCAAAGATTTAAACCTTTTCTGAAATTCTGGAATTTAAATCTAATTCGAAAATAACAGAAAATGAATTACTACATCAGCATGACGTCAGCATGATGTCAGTGGTCAACCACTGCTGTTTCAGGTCAAACCTGACAGTTGGGTCCCACTAGTCAGTGTCACAGTACTAAACAGAGACTAAATAAACTAATTAGGGGTTAATTAGCACGTAGGCCCCACATGTCAGTGTCTAACTAATTAACAGATTAATTAAATTATCTAGTTAACTAATTAAGCGAGTGGGTCCCGCCTGTCTGTGGCACTGTGTGCCCAGTCAGCACGTTGACCACGGTCAACGTGGTCAACTGGGGCCAGGGGGCCCACTGGCAGTGACCCAAGGGGTGGCCCCAGGTGTGCCAGCTCAGCGGCGGCCGGCGGCTCATCGGCGGTGACGAAAAACGCGGCGGCGCGTCTCGGACCTCGCCGGAAAATGGTTACGCGCGCGCGAGGGCGCGTTCGAACGAGCGCTCGAAGGCGCGTCGATCTGCGGCGGTGGCTCGGCCGGAGACGGCCTAAATCGACGACGGCGAGCGGTGGAGGCGGCGGCGCTCTCGGGTGCTTCTCAGAGATGGCGATACAGCGCGTGCGAGCAGTTTAACGGGCCAGGCCGCGCCTCTAGGGTGCCCCGAGCACAACGGCGTGCTCGGACGGCCATGGCAACGACAGGAGCGACGGCGGCGAGCAGCACGGCGGAGCTGAGCTCGGCCATGGCGAGTGCGGTGGTTACGGTCACGTAGGAGGGCAGGGGAGCGAGGGGAGAGGAGGAGTAGCTCACCGAGAGGCTCACGGTGGCCATTGGGGGGCTTAGTAGCAGCAGTAGTCACTGGAATCGGTGGAGCACGCCGGCGATCGAAACGAGGAAGACGGCGGCGATCTCGCGTTGCAGGGGCTCTGAGCTCGAGGCAGTGGTCGTGGGCGACGTAGTCGAGCACGGCGAGGACGATGGACACGGTGGCGCGGCTCGGGGACGACGGTGGCCGCGGGATCTCGGCGGCGCGGCGACGGACGCGTACGGGTGAGGGAGAGAGAGCTCGGGCGAGCGAGGAAGAGAGGGGGAAAGTGGCGGAGGGTATCCAGGCGGGAGGAATGGCCTCGGCCTTATCCTCTCCCGAGCCCTGCGGCGGCAGGTGTCGACGAGCGGCCGGAGCGACGAGCCGCGGCCATGGCGCGAGCGACACGGCGACGGGAGGTGCGAGAAAGGAGAGATGGGCTGGGCCGAGTGCACTGTGCACTTAGGCCCAGCCGGTTAGGCCTTTTATTTTCTTTTTCTGTTTTTCTTTTACAGAAAGTTTTGAAAAAGAAAATGAGCTGCCAAAATGCATTTTGTAAAATGTGAAATTGATCCACAAAATTATATTGCATTATTCTGCTCTGCCACAAAAAGTTTGGGCAATTTTTGAATCCATTTGAATTTTTCGTAATTGAAATGACTTTTAAATTGCTGTTTTAGCACTGTTTATTTGCCCTAGTCCACATTTGCATTGATGGTGATGTTGTTTTCCTAAACATCATTTATTTTTGAATATTTTCTAAATGATGAACTTTTTCTCGGGAGTTTTTGAACAACTTCAAATTTCACTTTGAATTTGAATTGAATTCAGTGGTGGAATTTGAAATGAGATATTAATCCACATTGATTAAACATTGCATAATCATGATGGATCACTGTTGCTCATTACAGAGGGGTGTTACATTGAGTCACTGATGACTAGTCACCAAACCATGATCTTCCTTGGAGATGGTCGGTTTCTAAGCGGTGTATGTCACAACTTTTGTGAAAGCTTCTCAGATTTCTACCACAACCTCTATGGATCATATGATGACACAATGATAGGTTTCATGTTTTTCAGACTTCGTTTGCTTTTTCATGGCGTCCCGGGTATGCTACTCGCAACCCGAGCCGGCTCGCATGAACGATGTTGCGCCTGTGCGCACCCCGGTCGCGCGAACAAAGCAACCTGGCATGGTTCCGAACGACCATGCGCCCATGCCAGGCAAACGAAATGGTCTGGCACCGCCGCGTAGCCAGCCATTGGGCGAAACCTGACAGCCAAACCTCGCGCGTGAGACGGTGCGACGGGCGCAATGCAAGCCCCGCCTAGCGCGACCAGACCAGGCCGATGGAACCAGCCAGACACGGGGGGAGTGGTCTGTTGGGGAACGTTGCATGGAAAACAAAAAAAATTCTATGCACACGCAAGATCTATCCATGGAGATGCATAGCTACGAGAGGGGGAGTGTGTCTACGTACCCTCGTAGACCGTAAGCGGAAGCGTTAGAACAACGCGGTTGATGTCGTCGAACAACTTCACGATCCAACCGACCGAGCACCGAACGTATGGCACCTCCGCGTTCAGCACACGTTCAGCTCGGTGACGTCCTCGACTTCTTGATCCAGCAAGACGGCGAGGTAGTGGATGAGTTCCGGCAGCACGACGGCGTGGTGACGGTGATGGTGATGCTATCTCCGCAGGGCTTCGCCCAAGCACTGCGAAAATATGACCGAGGGACGGAACTGTGGAGGGGGCGCCGCACACGGCTAAGACAATGTTATGTCCTTTAGGACGTGGTGGACCCACTTGTGGACTTCCGGACCCCTCCGGAATCCTCCGGAACCTTCTGGAAGCTTCCCGGTACAATACCGAAAAAACTACACCTTTTTCCGAAACCCAAAATATGACTTCCCATATATAAATCTTTACCTCTCGACCATTCCGAGACTCCTCGTGACGTCCGGGATCTCATCCGGGACTCCGAACAATATTCGGTTACCAATTCACATAACTCATATAACACTATATCATCAACGAACGTTAAGCGTGCGGACCCTACGGGTTCGGAAATGATGTAGACATGACTGAGACGCCTCTCCGGTCAATAACCAATAGCGGAACCTGGATGCTCATATTGGTTCCTACATATTCCACGAAGATCTTATCGGTCAAACCGCAATGACAACATACGTAATTCCCTTTGTCCGTCGGTTTGTTACTTGCCCGAGATTCGATCGTCGGTATCTCCATACCTAGTTGAATATCGTTACCGGCAAGTCTCTTTACTCGTTCCGTAATACATCATCCCGTAACTAACTCCTTAGTCACTTTGCTTGCAAGCTTCTTATGACGTGCATTACCGAGAGGGCCCAGAGATACCTCTCCGAAACACGGAGTGACAAATCCCAGTCTCGATCCATGCCAACTCAATGGACACCTTCGGAGATACTTGTAGAGCATCTTTATGATCACCCAGTTACGTTGTGACGTTTGATAGCACACAAGGTATTCCTCCGATATCCGGGAGTTGCATGATCTCATGGTCTGAGGAACATGTATTTGACATTCAAGAAAGCAGTAGCAATAAACAGAACGATCATATGCTAAGCTAACGGATGGGTCTTGTCCATCACATCATTCTCCTAATGATGTGATCCCGTTATCAAATGACAACTCATGTCTATGGTTAGGAAACTTTAACCATCTTTGATCAACGAGCTAGTCTAGTAGAGGCTCACTAGGGACACGGTATTTGTTTATGTATTCACACATGTATTTAAGTTTCCGGTCAATACAATTCTAGCATGAATAATAAACCTTTATCATGAACAAGGAAATATAAAATAATAACAACTTTATTATTGCCTCTAGGGCATATTTCCATCAGTCTCCCACTTGCACTAGAGTCAATAATCTAGATTACATAGTAATGAATCTAACACCCATGGAGTCTTGGTGCTGATCATGTTTTGCTCGTGGAAGAGGCTTAGTCAACGGGTCTACCACATTCAGATCCGTGTGTACTTTGCAAATTTCTATGTCTCCATCCTTGACATATTCACAAATGGAGTTGAAGCGTCTCTTGATGTGTTTGGTCTTCTTGTGAAACCTGGGCTCCTTGTCTATGGCAATTGCTCCAGTGTTGTCACAAAAGATTGTCATTGGACCCGATGCACTAGGTATTACACCTAGATCGGATATGAACTCCTTCATCCAGACTCCTTCATGTGATGCTTCCGAAGCAGCTATGTATTCCGCTTCACACGTAGATCCCGCCACGACGCTCTGCTTGGAACTGCACCAACTGACAGCTCCACCATTTAATATAAATACGTATCCGGTTTGTGACTTAGAGTCATCCGGATCAGTGTCGAAGCTTGCATCGACGTAACCCTTTACGACGAGCTCTTCGTCACCTCCATAAACGAGAAACATGTCCTTGGTCCTTTTCAGGTACTTTAGGATATTCTTGACCGCTGTCCAGTGATCCACTCCTAGATTACTCTGGTACCTCCCTGCCAAACTTATGGCAAGGCACACATCAGGTCTGGTACACAGCATGGCGTACATAATAGAACCTATGGCTGAGGCATAGGGAATGACTTTCATTTTCTCTATATCTTCTGCCGTGGTCGGGCATTGAGTCTGACTCAACTTCACACCTTGCAAGACAGGCAAGAACCCTTTCTTTGACTGATCCATTTTGAACTTCTTCAAAACTTTGTCAAGGTATGTGCTTTGTGAAAGTCCTATCAAGCGTCTTGATCTATCCCTATAGATCTTGATGCCCAATATATAAGCAGCTTCACCGAGGTCTTTCATTGAAAAATTCTTATTCAAGTATCCCTTTATGCCATCCAGAAATTCTATATCATTTCCAATCAACAATATGTCATCCACATATAATATTAGAAATGCTACAGAGCTCCCACTCACTTTCTTGTAAATACAGGCTTCACCGTAAGTCTGTACAAAACCATATGCTTTGATCACCTCATCAAAGCGTATATTCCAACTCCGAGATGCTTGCACCAGTCCATAGATGGATCGTTGGAGCTTGCACACTTTGTTAGCACCCTTAGGATCGACAAAACCTTCTGGTTGCATCATATACAACTCTTCTTTGAGAAAACCATTAAGGAATGCAGTTTTGACATCCATTTGCCAGATTTCATAATCATAAAATGCGGCAATTGCTAACATAATTTGGACAGACTTAAGCATCGCTACGGGTGAGAAAGTCTCATCGTAGTCAACCCCTTGAACTTGTCGAAAACCTTTCGCGACAAGTCGAGCTTTGTAGACAGTGATATTACCATCAGCATCTGTCTTCCTCTTAAAAATCCATTTATTCTCAATGGCTTGCCGATCATCGGGCAAGTCCACCAAAGTCCACACTTTGTTCTCATACATGGATCCTATCTCAGATTTCATGGCCTCAAGCCATTTGTCGGAATCCGGGCTTATCATAGCTTCTTCATAGTTCGTAGGTTCGCTGTTGTCTAACAACATAACTTCCAGAACAGGATTACCGTACCACTCTGGTGCGGAACGTACTCTGATCGACCTACGAAGTTCAGTAGTAACTTGATCTGAAGTTTCATGATCTTTATCATTATCTTCCTCTCTTATTGGTGTAGGCATCACGGGAACGGTTTTCTCTGATGAGCTACTTTCCAATTCGAGAGAAGGTACAATTACCTCATCAAGTTCTACTTTCCTCCCACTTACTTCTTTCGAGAGAAACTCCTTCTCTAGAAAGGACCCATTCTTGGCAACAAAGACCTTGCCTTCGGATCTGTGGTAGAAGGTGTACCCAATTGTTTCTTTAGGGTATCCTATGAAGACGCACTTCTCCGCTTTGCGTTTGAGCTTATCAGGTTGAAGCTTTTTCACATAAGCATCGCATCCCCAAACTTTAAGAAACGACAGCTTAGGTTTCTTGCCAAACCATAGTTCATATGGTGTCGTCTCAACGGATTTAGACGGTGCCCTATTTAACGTGAATGCAGCTGTCTCTAATGCATAACCCCAAAACGATAGTGGCAAATCGGTAAGAGACATCATAGAACGCACCATATCCAATAAAGTACGGTTACGACGTTCGGACACACCATTGCGCTGTGGTGTTCCAGGTGGCGTGAGTTGTGAAACAATTCCACATTTTCTTAAATGAAGGCCAAACTCGTAACTCAAATATTCGCCTCCGCGATCAGATCGTAGAAACTTTATTTTCTTGTTACGATGATTCTCTACTTCACTCAGAAATTCTTTGAACTTTTCAAATGTTTCGGACTTGTGTTTCATCAAGTAGATATACCCATATCTACTCAAATCATCTGTGAAGGTTAGAAAATAACGATACCCGCCGCGTGCTTCAACATTCATCGGACCGCATACATCGGTATGTATTATGTCCAACAAATCAGTAGCTCGCTCCATTGTTCCGAAGAACGGAGTTTTAGTCATCTTGCCCATGAGGCATGGTTCGCAAGTATCAAATGATTCATAATCAAGAGATTCCAAAAGCCCATCCGCATGGAGTTTCTTCATGCGCTTTACACCAATATGACCTAAACGGCAGTGCCACAAGTATGTTGCACTATCATTATCAACTTTGCATGTTTTGGCATCAATATTATGAATATGTGTATCACTACGATCGAGATTCAACAAGAATAGACCATTCACAAAAGGTGCGTGACCATAAAAGATGTTACTCATATAAATAGAACAACCATTATTCTCCGACTTAAATGAATAACCGTCTCGCAATAAACAAGATCCAGATATAATGTTCATGGTCAACACTGGCACCAAATAACAATTATTGAGGTCTAAAACTAATCCCGAAGGTAGATGTAGAGGTAGCGTGCCGACGGCGATCACATCAACCTTGGAACCATTCCCGACGCGCATCGTCACCTCGTCCTTAGCGAATCTTCACTTATTCCGTAGCTCCTGTTTCGAGTTACAAATATGAGCAACCGAACCAGTATCAAATACCCAGGCGCTACTGCGAGCATTAGTGAGGAACACATCAATAACATGTATATCAAATATACCTTTGCTCACTTTGCCATCCTTCTTATCCACCAAATACTTGGGGCAGTTCTGCTTCCAGTGACCAGTCCCTTTGCAGTAGAAGCACTCTGTTTCAGGCCTGGGTCCAGCTTTGGGTTTCTTCGTGGGAGCGGCAACTTGCTTGCCGTTCTTCTTGAAGTTCTCCTTCTTTCCCTTGCCCTTTTTCTTGAAACTAGTGGTTTTGTTAACCATCAACACTTGATGCTCCTTCTTGATTTCTACCTCCTCTGATTTCAGCATCGCGAAGAGCTCAGGAATTGTCTTCTCCATCCCTTGCATATTATAGTTCATCGCGAAGCCTTTATAGCTTGGTGGCAGTGACTGAAGAACTCTGTCAATAACACTCTTAACCGGAAGATCAATTCCCAGCTGAGTCAAGTGGTTGTGGTACCCAGACATTCTGAGTATGTGTTCACTGACAGAACTGTTCTCCTCCATCTTACAGCTAAAGAACTTGTTGGAGACTTCATATCTCTCAACCCGGGCATTAGCTTGAAATATCAATTTCAGCTCTTGGAACATCTCATATGCTCCGTCGCGTTCAAAACGCTTTTGCAGTCCCGGTTCTAAGCCGTAGAGCATGGCACACTGAACTATCGAGTAGTCATCAGATCGAGCCTGCCAGGCGTTCACAACGTCTGCAGCAGGTCCATCACCTAGCGGTGCATCAAGGACATAATTCTTCTGTGCAGCAATGAGGATAATCCTCAAGTTACGGACCCAGTCCGTGTTGTTGCTACCATCATCTTTCAACTTAGCTTTCTCTAGGAACGCATTAAAATTCAACGGAACAGTAGCACGGGCCATTTATCTACAACATAGATATGCAAAGAAACTATCAAGACTAAGTTCATGATAAATTAAGTTCAATTAATCAAATTACTAATGAACTCCCACTTAAATTAACATCCCTCAAGTTAACTAAGTGTTACATGATCCAAATCAACTAGCCCATGTCCGATCATCACGTGAGATGGGATAGTCATCAATGGTGAACATCTCCATGTTGATCATATCTACTATATGACTCATGTTCGACCTTTCGGTCTCCAGTGTTCCGAGACCATGTCTGTACATGCTAGGCTCGTCAAGTTTAACCCAAGTATTCTGCTTGTGTAAAACTGGCTTACACCCGTTGTATGTGAACGTAGAATCTATCACACCCGATCATCACGAGGTGCTTTGAAACGACGAACTTTAGCAACGGTGCATACTCGGGGAGAACACTTTTATCTTGAAATTTAGTGAAGGGATCATCTTATAATGCTACCGTCGTTCTAAGCAAAATAAGATGCATAAAGGATAAACATCACATGCAATCAAAATATGTGACATGATATGGCCATCATCTTGTGCTTTTGATCTCCATCTCCAAAGCATCGTCATGATCTCCATCGTCACCGGCTCGACACCTTGATCTCCATCGTTGTGTCGTGGTCGTCTCGCCAACTATTGCTTCTACAACTATTGCTAACGCATAGCGATAAAGTAAAGCAATTACATGGCGCTTGCATTTCATACAATAAAGAGACAACCATAAGGCTCCTGCCGGTTGCCGATAAATTACAAAACATGATCATCTCATACAATAACGTATATCACATCATGTCTTGACCATATCACATCACAGCATACCCTGCAAAAACAAGTTAGACGTCCTCTACTTTGTTGTTGCAAGTTTTACGTGGCTGCTATGGGCTTCTAGCAAGAACCGTTCTTACCTACGGCACAAAACCACAACGGTGATTTATCAAGTTTGTTGTTTTAACCTTCAACAAGGACCGGCCGCAGTCAAATTTGATTCAACTAAAGTAGGAGAAACAGACACCCGCCAGCCACCTTTATGCAAAACAAGTTGCATGTCTGTCGGTGGAACCGGTCTCATGTACGTGGACATGTAAGGTTGGTCCGGGCCGCTTCATCTTACAATACCGCCGAATCAAAATAAGACGTTGGTGGTAAGCATTATGACGATCACCGCCCACAACTCTTTGTGTTCTACTCGTGCATATCATCTACGCATAGACCTGGCTCATGATGCCACTGTTGGGGAACGTTGCATGGAAAACAAAAAAATTCTACGCACACGCAAGATCTATCCATGGAGATGCATAGCTATGAGAGGGGGAGTATGTCTACGTACCCTCGTAGACCGTAAGCGGAAGCGTTAGAACAACGCGGTTGATGTCGTCGAACAACTTCACGATCCAACCGACCGAGCACCGAACGTACGGCACCTCCGCGTTCCGCACACGTTCAGCTCGGTGACGTCCTCGACTTCTTGATCCAGCAATACGGCGAGGTAGTGGATGAGTTTCGGCAGCACGACGGCGTGGTGACGGTGATGGTGATGCTATCTCCGCAGGGCTTCACCCAAGCACTGCGAAAATATGACCGAGGGACAGAACTGTGGAGGGGGGCGCCGCACACGGCTAAGACAATGTTATGTCCTTTGGGACGTGGTGGACCCACTTGTGGACTTCCGGACCCCTCTGGAATCCTCCGGAACCTTCTGGAAGCTTCCCGATACAATACCGAAAAAACTGCACCTTTTTCCGAAACCCAAAATATGACTTCCCATATATAAATCTTTACCTCTCGACCATTCCGAGACTCCTCGTGACGTCCGGGATCTCATCCGGGACTCCGAACAATATTCAGTTACCAATTCACATAACTCATATAACACTATATCGTCAACGAACGTTAAGCGTGCGGACCCTACGGGTTCGGGAATGATGTAGACATGACTGAGACGCCTCTCCGGTCAATAACCAATAGGGGAACCTGGATGCTCATATTGGTTCCTACATATTCCACGAAGATCTTATCGGTCGAACCGCAATGACAACATACGTAATTCCCTTTGTCCGTCGGTATGTTACTTGCCCGAGATTCGATCGTCGGTATCTCCATACCTAGTTCAATCTCATTACCGGCAAGTCTCTTTACTCGTTCCGTAATACATTATCCCGTAACTAACTCCTTAGTCACTTTGCTTGCAAGCTTCTTATGATGTGCATTACCGAGAGGGCCCAGAGATACCTCTCCGAAACATGGAGTGACAAATCCCAGTCTCGATCCATGCCAACTCAACGGACACCTTCGGAGATACCTGTAGAGCATCTTTATGATCACCCAGTTACATTGTGATGTTTGATAGCACACAAGGTATTCCTTCGATATCCGGGAGTTGCATGATCTCATGGTCTGAGGAACATGTATTTGACATTCAAGAAAGCAGTAGCAATAAACAGAACGATCATATGCTAAGCTAACGGATGGGTCTTGTCCATCACATCATTCTCCTAATGATGTGATCCCGTTATCAAATGACAACTCATGTCTATGGTTAGGAAACCTTAACCATCTTTGATCAACGAGCTAGTCTAGTAGAGGCTCACTAGGGACACGGTATTTGTTTATGTATTCACACATGTATTTAAGTTTCCGGTCAATACAATTCTAGCATGAATAATAAACCTTTATCATGAACAAGGAAATATAAAATAATAACAACTTTATTATTGCCTCTAGGGCATATTTCCATCATGGTCATGACATGCCGACCCCACACATGAGTGAGGTGGGCCACGCCTCACCTGTCGTGTTCGAACCAGTCACACGGGTGCCGAAGGCCGTCGACAGGCAGGTCCAGTCTCCCCATCGCGCGGGGGACGCCGCAGCTGAAACTCATCACATGACGGTGGCCCCTGGCAATCCCACGATCCACCCGTCATGGACCCCCGAGGCGAGTCGCTCGGGCGCGCGCTGTCCGGGCAGATCGGATGGTGCGAAAAGCCCCTGAGAGGCCCCCACGGCATGCCACCTGGGAACCGACGACGCGGGGCACTCTCGCCCGCAAAGCCCTAGGAGGCGGGTACTCTAGCATCCTTTATAGGAGTAATGTTCAATTAAAGTTATTATCCATGTCTTCTGTGATTTGATTATTCACTATATATATAAGTGAATATGTAATCACAAATTTGTAAGATAACCGTGATGAGCTTTTAGCTCATGATTAATAATGTTTTTGTTTTGTCCATGTGTGCCTTATCAGGTGCATAGCGGTGATGGTGGCTGCTAGCCGTGCACCCGGGTGGAGGTGGAAGTGGGGCGGCGGGTACAGAGCACTGATGGGTGGCACTCGCTGACCTAGGGGGCGAGCAAGCTCCTCCTTTTGTTGCTGGTCTGCTGTTAGCATCATCGAGCTCCTCTAGTCGTCGCTAGTATACCACTAGTAAGCTCCTCCTCCTATAGTCGTCGTCGGTATACCACTAGTAAGACTTTGTCCAAGTTTGTAGTGTCATGTGTTATACTCATCAAGTACAACTTAAAGGGAGGTCCTAAATTGAAGATGTGATTTTTACTCACATGGCAAATGTACATGAAACAAAGTATACAACCATGACAATTTTACCTTCACGTTTGACATGGAACATGGCTAATTTTTCTTACTCACATTGCAAATTTATTTTCTACAAACTATGATAATTTTATTTAAATAACATGGCAAATTTAATATGCATTTGCCATGGCAATTTTTGCAATCGGCACCACTAGTGGAACATTTAATTTTTCCATTTTGAGATGAATAAAATTATTTTACATACATAGCAAATTTCTTATACATAACATGACAATTTTTAATAAAAATCCCATGGATAATTTTAATTTGCATCTGCCATGGCAATTTTGGTCATTTTTTGTGTTATTTCACATTCATGGCAAATTTCTTACATAAAAGATGCCAATTCAAATTAAAATACCATGGCAGATTTTAATATGCATCTGCATGCCGTGGTAACTTTTTTCATAATTTGTGTCATTTTAGATAGATGGCGAATTTCTTATACACAACATGGCAATCTTAATTAAAATCCCATGGCAAATTTAATATGCATATGTCATGGCAATTTTGTTCATAATTTTGTGTTACTGTTCATTTTCTTTTTTTTCCACGGAAATTTCCGAACATAAATTTTTGTCAAGGAAATTATGGAAAATTGCCATGTGAGCATTATCAGAAATGTTGTTCGAATATTTTTTGACATGCTTTTTTTAGAAATAAAAATGACAAAAATCTGAAAAATTCCATCAGTTAGATAAACAAAAATTCTAAATTTGCCATGACATATATTTTTCTACATTTGCCTTGAATTAGAGATTGTTTTTAGTTTCATATACCATGCCAATTTCGCATTGCTAGAGCATGGCAATTTTACTTTTAAATACATGGCAAATTTATTTTCATAGCCATGGCATCTTAGTTTCTTACTGGACCATGTTAAATTTATTTCCTAGACCATGGCAATTTTATTTTTCAAAGACATGGCAACTTTATTTTCGTAGCATGGCATATTTATTTCCTGTTGCTAATATGATTTTTGCAACAACAACAACAACAGAAAAAGCCTGCTACGTGTGTGCTCCAATCTGGGCTTTTTTTGCCCAACAGAAAATCGTTCCATCGTCCCCACGGCCACCTTTCGTCTGATCCCGGGTCTCCACAGGGCGAAGGTCGGCGCGATATCTGCGTCGGAGATAGATAAAGAGATCGACGGGGAAAAAGAAGAATAATAAGAGGGAAAACAACAGAGCTCGACTCCTTTTCGTGCCCTTGATTGCTCATATCAGTCGTGCCATGGCCATGGGGCAGCTGGATCTCATGCAGCGGGAACGCCAAATCCAGATCCGTGGTAAACTGACTCTTCTTATCCTATAGTTTAGTTGTGCCCTTTAGATCGATGTATGTATGTATGTATAAGCCGGAATAAAAGGCTCACCTTTTAAAGGGGTTTCCCGCAAAAAAAAAAAGGGGGGGGGGGGGGGGGGGGGGGGGGGGGGTTGGTTTAAGGGGGACCGTACTTCCAGAGGTACATCATGGTTTGCATTTGGATAATAGACATATGCTGCACAAATTGGGTTACTACAACATATTGGTAGCTAACTGAAATTAAACTTCTTTTTCTGCTGCAATCTCCTGCAGACTAAATCTGTCTGTCACTAGTCTACCCCTTGTTATTCTATCTTGTTACCTTACCAGCAGTCAAAAGTCGCATCTGTATTTTCTTAAGGTTCTTCCTCGATACTTTTCAAAACAACAAGCATTCCAATTATTAAAATATCTCCATAGGAAGAAGGGGATGTTTTTCTACCTATGCATAATTCCTATATATGTTTTGATTTTCTTTGTTACATTGACGCATGATAGCATGCTTTTCTGCAATAAAATAATCTTCCCTGCATCTTGATTTACACAAATGCATTCTGTTCTGCGTTTCTTTGTTACATTGACTTATAACACTCCTTGGCGATGATGAAGGTAAACATTTGATTTTATTACAATTCTAATGTGTTAACTCTTCTCCTATTCTTGTGCGTGCAGGACATTTGGTGTCATATACATTCACTAATGATGCCGCGAGATGCTGCCCGTGCTGCCTGTGTGTCTCGTGCCTTTCGACGTCCGTGGAGATGCTACTATCCCAACCTCATATTTAATAGTCAAACAATAGGCCTATCACGGGATGACAAGTATTTCACCCGCAAAGTTGATCAGATTTTGGAAAAACACTCAGGCATTCGCGTGAAGACATTCAAGATTGATTACTCCTGTTGCGACAAGCTCAAGGGCTATGAATATCTCCATAGGTGGCTTCAGAAAGTGGTTACACCGGGCATTGAAAAACTCACCCTTGTGATGCCTGAGGAGGCAGTCAACTTCCCATGCCCAGTTCTATCCAATGGGAATGGAAACTCGATCTGGTATCTTCACCTTGTTAACTGTGTCTTCCATCCTACAGTTATCCTTGGTTGCTTGGGAAACCTGACAGTGTTGCATCTTGAGTGTGTGCGAATTACGGGGCGCGAGTTATGGTGCCTTCTTCCCAGCTGTGTTGCTTTGGAGCAGTTGAAACTCAGGAGATGCTACCAGATAACTTACCTAAAGATACCTTCCCGGCTGCAGCGACTCAGCTACCTGCAGGTGTTAGAATGCCACAGACTGCAGACGATAGAGAACAAAGCTCCAAATATTAATAGTTTTCACTTTATAGGTGACCGAGTTGAGTTCTTACTTGGGGAGTCATTGTGATTGAAGAACGTAGACGTGCTATGTTACCTCTTCCTCAGATATGCACTTGATGAGCTTTCGTCCATTGCGCCGAATCTTGAAACTCTTAGCATATATTCATGGTGTGAGGTATATTCCAAAACCTTTTGTGATTATTATGCATAGAGCAGTAGTGATACTTTGGAATGTTATTAACATGTGGTATCTTTATGCAGGTGGTCAATACAACACTGACGCTCTCGCCTTGCAAGTTCCTCTATCTGAAATACTTGAGCATTTATATTAATGGGTCTTGCGATTGTTTATCTCTGGTTTATTTTCTTGGTGCTGCTCCGTCCTCGGAGACATTCAAAGTGCGCGTAAGTCACTGTTCACCATGCAAATACATTTTTGGATGCACTCATTCTACAAATATAACAAGTTTCTGTGGCCAAATCATTAATTCAAGTATTTAAACCATTGTTTTTATCTCCAGGTACCGATACAGCTACAACAATCCATAAATGAATTGCTTTCTGATGACCCCTCGCATCTAAGGCAGATTCCAGGATACCGCCATGACAAGCTCCGGAGAGTGAACATCTGTAGGTTCCCCTGTTCAAAGAGCGTGGTTGAGTTGACGACTGACGTCCCATATTCTGGAAAATTCAGCATCACTCGAGTGCCTTACATTGAGCACCACCAATGATAGTTTCAGGTGTTCTGACGATCGATCTGCTAAATGCTCCTGCTCGATCAGACCCATGGAAGCCCATAAAGCAGCCTTTTTAATCGAAAGATACATCAGGGGGAAAGTTCCCTCTACAGTTCAGCTAGATGTGGTGGAGCCTTGCATGCAGCCTTCGCCATGATGTTCAACTCTGCAATGTTTATCATTGATTTATCATGTGTTTGAACGGTCTAAGTTCTGTAATCTGTATATACTGGGATGCGCGTTGTTTCTTGACATACCATTATGTGCAGTGTTTAGCTCTGCAATACTACTTCGATGCAATCGCTTAAAGTTTGATGACCTCTCATATAAATCTAGACATCTTCATAATTGTTTGCTTGGTCCAAGGTGTCTGAATTGAACTGGTTCAGCTAGCGACCGCAGGTTGGCAGCCGCCACGTCCATTTTCACCTGACCGTCCAAGTTGTTCAGGTCGATGAGCTCCCAGAGCGTCCGAGCGGACTCAGCGGAGGACCAGCGAGCGCAGCACGTTGACGGGAACGCGGCATCACGCTGCGGTGGCAGCACAGACGAGAGGGTCAGCTCCGTCAGCCTGGCGAACGCCACAGGATTATCGGCCGGGAGCTCCTTTTTCTAAGGACCTCGTTGTTCCTTTGCTTGTTAAGTTTGGAAAAGTGATCTCTGACTGAAATCTTTGAGTGCTCCGTGTCCATGGACCGTGGGTGAGTGAAACTAATTAAATTAATTGCTTTAGCTGTCTTATTTAGGTCATCTTTGAGTGCTCCGTGTCCATGGACTGTGGCTAAGTGAATTTCCTTGATTCTATAATAAATGTACTGTTAGATTGAAATGCTGTTCATGTCTTATTTTTGTTTTTATGCTCTGGGGTTTCTAGATGGAATGGAAGAATGTGCCTGGTTTTGTTGATTAATGATGCTTAGTTTTGGGACGGTTTTGTAGAGAGATTCAGTGCTGGTGAAACTCGAGTTATACGTTGCGTATGCAATTACAGACATTTTCCGTTGCTTCACGGCGGACTAAGATGATTAGTTTGCCAATTTCTTCGATATATTAGGATGATATTGATCCTGTTGTTTAGGCATCATGCTTTTGGAAAAGGTTGCATCATGCTTGCTGCTGCCTTTTGTTAGCCCCATGGTTATCGATCTGTTTGTTAGTATTTTGTACCAAGTGGATATATATCGTTTGACTGCATCAATTTTTCATTTGGACAAGCATCGTGTACATTTATATGGTTAAATGAATCTTTAGTTTATCAACAAGTGTTACTGAATCCATACTTGTACCTGTTTTTTCTCTTCATGGAGCACTGTTGCGGGTTTTTTGAGCACTTTGAAGCTCTTGTCAAAAACGTGGAAATGAATCGGCCGTGCACTATTTTCTTCAGCAGAAGAAAATAAATAAATGCAAATGTCCTTTTGGGTTCAATCAAACTTTGTACTACCGATAACATCTTTGAAAAGCATTGCAGCCATATATTCCTATCAGAAAGTAATCGCCCCCTTCTTCTCCTTCAAATTTTCGAGGAGTAAGGAGCAACTTTCATAATTTTGTGCATGGTATTTCAAGAAATGAGAAGAGGCTTTCACAATCTTAAGGTTTTCTGAAATATGCCATCAGCTTTCAGAAGTCTTTCATCAATTTAAAACCCACTTTTAGAAACTAAGAAGAGGATTTTCAGAAAGAAAAAATATACTATGACTTTGCACTGGTTGATATACAACCTTTTTACCAACATAGGTACCTAGTACTATTCGCTCATATGGTACAAAACTTCAATGTTTCTTAACAAAAAACAAAGGGAAACTGGGATCTACTACCTCCATTCCTAATTATAAGACGTTGGGACAGTTTAAATTAAACTGCCCCAACGCCTTATTTTTAGGAATGGAGGTAGTAGATGTAGCCTGTCAGCCCCAGCATTTTCAACTTTCCAAAACTTGAATCGCAACTTTCAACAACAACAAAAACTAAAAATCCGAGATAGAGTAGATCTTGGGCCCGACAGACTGCATTGCATTGGCTCTCCCTGGTTGCAGCACTCACGAAGGAAATATACTTAAAAAAACAAGCATTGTTCAAAACTATACTATAATCAGGTCCAAAAATTTCCATGTTCATTACTAAGGAAAGAATTAAATGTCTACATAGGGGAGCTAGATGATTCGCTTATCTGTAGGATGCAGAAAGTGACAGGTATATTTCTCAAGAGGCACAGTAAGAACAAGTTCCTCTACGTGGTCACAGTCAACAAATGAAACCACTACCAAAATGTAAGCAAACGGCAGTAAAGAGCTGTCTGGAACACATACACGAACAACTATACAGAAAGACGGTGTAAGACTTGTCTATTCATGTGGCTGGAGATGGCTTCCACTGGATTACTACTGGTTCTGTAACTGCGTCGTAGGAGCTGGAAACATCTCTGACAGAGTCTTGATTATTTCTTCCACATGAAACATCGTCTGCATCGGTATTCTCTTCGACGAAAGCTCCCACAGCCGCTCCTTGAAATCCTCCACGTTCTTCACCTTCGGCTTACACACATCCCTCTCAGTAATGATGAAGATCAAGGAGATGGCAGAGTGGACGCCCTGAGAGGTCACCATTCCACCCTCATCTTCCTCCATGACGATATTAACCAATTCCACAGCCTTGTCACAGATCATGTCCAGCGCCTCTGGAGAATTCAGCAGACGGTCGAGCAGGAGCAGGAACTCATCAGTGGCCATGAAGCATTCCAGCAGCTTATCAGGCACGTCATTAACAGAGGCTGATAACTTGGCTTCCTCATCAGCATAGAGTGCAAGGATTGACCAGTAACAGGGCAGGTATTTTTCTGTGCAGCGGACCACTGTTGGCATGATTGGTCAACAGTCTGCAATCAAGCAAAGCAAAACGTGGTTACTCGGTCAATATAAACCACGGGGCAGTTCCAGAAGATAATCACCAAAGCGAAAAACACTTTGAATAACAGTTCAATCAGTTCTTTCAAGCAAACCGTCTTGGATGTGTATAGAAATGAGCTGAGACTACGGAGTAGAAAGGTCCTAGCGTAGAACCGGCTGAGATATTGCTTATGCCAGGTAGGCTAGGTCTGCAATCTCCATAGAACATCCTCAATTCCTCATTATATTTATCTGTATGTATCACGATCATCACATTTTACACATACATGAGCAAAGTATTCACACTCACAATTAGGTATAGACACAGTCAAAATCATCTACAAGTTAAAATGTTTGAAACGAGAATCTACAATGAGCTAAGCAAAGAGAGAACACCCTTCTCACTTGCTTGATTACGTCATTAGCTTCTCGGGTCTCTTTTATAGACCACCGATCAGCGCCCATCCACCTCCTAATCCTGCATCGTCGCTCACCGCACGCCTTGTCGTCGCAGCCCTCTCCTCTGTATATTCCTCTTCCTGTCGCCGTGATATAGGAAAGGCGACGATTAGGAATGGGAGGAGCTGCTCTGTTTGGAAAAATAAGTTTGGACAAAGGCAAAATAATCGTTCCTCGTCGAAGGGCTCTTTGGTTTGCACAATCCTAAAAACCTCAGAAATAATGAGAATATAGTGCCATACTGAATTTTAGGGAATTTAAAACCATATTAATGAATTTTCCTATAATACTAGGTGTATGGCATAGTTGTCACAGAAACAGAGGTATGGAACTTTCCTCTGAAACTGTGCATGCAAATTCAACCATAGGAAAAATTCCTATATTTTCATCCTAAAATTCAAACAATCTCTACATCTTACTAGAACACACAGTTGTGCCACAGATAGATCCCGATAACCTCCTAGCCAGCACTACAAGCATATTGAATTCTGGACCAAGAAACTTGCAATATGTAAAAGGAAACAATCGAGAGAGAAAATTGAGTGACACCTTTGCAGTCAATCCAGAGAAACAAACTGTAGAGTTTGTAAAAACATGAAGGGTTTCAACCACGTGGCAGGCGCGGTGAGCAATCTTTAAATCATTCAAAAAAACATGAAGGGTTTCATTTCAAGGAAAATAGTGTCACTGCATCAGATTTTGCTATGCAAATTGCATAGAAGATATGAAAAAGGCAAATAGTGGGCCCATAGATTCATATATACATATACTTACATCAGACAAGCCAACAATACGATGGAGGCATACATTTTATAGAACCAACTCGTTTCCTCCTAAAGTTCTCTGAATAATTTTAGCGCATGCGGAGAAACTGTGTCAACAGCAAAACTTTCCCAATTTGCATCAAATCACCGAAATGTAATGGCACACATGGTTACCTTATAATAGTATTCCTCTGTAAACTAATATAAGACGTTTGCATCTCCTACACTTTTAGGCCAACATCCTACCCCAGAAAAACAACTGAGACATGCAACCGTGATTTACCCCAGAAGGTTGCATCACTGACATTAGCATCTTGCACTGCCAGTTTCAAGGGAATGAACGTTGCTGCTTCGATCTGATTCACAGTATGTATTCAATTCAGGAAAAGATTCACTCAATATATTAAATTCAGAAAAAGATTCACTCAACATTTCTCTTCGCATAATACCCTCTATGATCAAAATTTATGAACAGGAAGCAATTGCATATAAGAATTTACCTGTACAGATTTCACATACAGTGCCGTTCAGAGTGGAACAGAAATTTGCTGTTAATTCCATCTTTGTTCGGTCAGCCAACCATGTCAAGAAACCATTTGTAATTGTCTCTAATTAAAATATAGCAGCTAGTGTTCACATATAAGTATTTCATACAGGTAAAACAGATTATCTCAAAAGTGACAGCCAAGAAAGGTTTTATCATTCTTCACATAAGCCAGATTGTAACAAAAGTGATAGCCAAGAACTCAAAGTTTTATCATTCTTCACATCAGCCAGATTATTTCAAAAGTGATAGCCAATAACTTAAAAGTTATATCATTATTCACATAAGCCAGCAATTAAAGTAATAACATAAAAAGGTAACTAGTGAGTTACCACAGATTCATACATACTTATCAGACGGGATAACCAATACATTGGAGACATACATTTTATTGAACCAACTGCTTCCTCCAAACGATCTCTGAAAACTGAAAGACATAGCAACCTCAGCTCAGGTCGCTATGTGTCAAAAGTAACTAGAACTAGATAGAAGCTAACCCAGGTTGGGCATGCTAAATTTAGCAAGACTGGATTGCCTTCTCCGACCCACCATAAGGTATTCGCCTACAAAGATCTATCAGAACTGAAGGATAAGCAGTAGCTCATGCGAGGTTGGCGTACTAAATTTTGCGGGACTTAACTGTTCTTTCAAACACATCTACAATGAGAACAGGACAAGATCTTTTGAGGTGAGCATACCCTTGGCTTGCGATCACATCGTCCATTCTATTCGAAGAGAGCATAAATTCAATGCAAGCATCTTTGAGGTTGCTGCAATGGTACTGGTCAGCTAGAGCTAACATGGTTGCCACAGTCTCAACATCAAGACTCTTGCATAGCATCCCTTCACATATCCTCTTCATCCTTTCCATCGCATACTTATCTGCAGCCACGAGTAAGTGCTTAACCATTTCTCTTTTGTCATCATCCTCAAGATCGTCCATGGAAGGCATCGAATCCGTGTAGATGAAGTGAAGAAATGCCTTGAAAACAGTAGGCTGCATGTCGTCAATAATTATGTCCTGTACACCTTTGTCCCCCATCAGACCATAGAACTTCGCGTTGAAGACTGCCGATCGCATCGCAAGCAAATTTTTATGAGCTAGGAAAACCTCCCCTTGAACCTTGAAAGTCACGTCTGCTCCTATTTTCCCCTCTAGCAAGGTTGCAAGATTATCCGAAAGGTCAGAGGGCGGCACATGAATATTGAGTGTTTCCTTGATAACACTGACTTCGCACTCGATCAAGAGACAATCGTTTCGCAGGTACACCGACTCTACTTCAGCGGTCGTCCTCATGAACTTTGGTACGCCCCATGCTGGCATTTTACGGTCGAACACTCGTGGCGCTTTGCCGGAGGGCACCACAATCGACTGCCCACTAACCCGATTCACAAGCATCAAGGTGTAGACCGCCCTCACCTGGGCGTTCTTGGTCAAGAGGATGAGGAAGACAGAGACGTAACCTTCGCCCGCCTCGCCTTGGCATCCGTCGGGGTAGTAGCGGATGCACCACTCGTAGCCGCCGATGAAGAATGACAAAGAATGGAGACATTTGCCTCTACCTAGGCCCTTGAGACGGCTATAGCCAGCGATCTCGAACGCAACCTTGGCCCGCGCCGTCTGTGTCTCTGCTGTGCACCTCGACGGCACCATCGCTATTGAACTCTGCGATGCTGCCATTGTGGGGGTTGGGAGGAGGGCGGGGCTCGGCGCGGGTTGGAACTCTCGATTAAGGCCGGCGGCGATGGGAGAGGTGGTTTTGCCTCCGGCTCCGAGGGTGAGGTGGGGAGCAGCGGCGCGACGGAACACGGGCCGACAGGCGCGGCGGCGGCCAGATTGGGGAACGAGGGTTTGGAGGAGGGGGGAAATTTGGTTATTTGACGCAGGTTGAGTGACTTTTGGTTTTTTTGTGTGTGTGACTTTGGATTATGTACTCCAATCTGTGTCAATCAACCCAAACTGTCTTCTGTAAAATAAACACATTTTATTTGCTTGAGAAGATTTTTTTAGGAGTAAGCTAAGCTTTATTGATGATAGTCCACATGCTTGAGAAGATGGTTTAGAGCATCTCTAGCAGATCCCGCAAAAGGCCGGCGAACTGCGTTTTTCCGGCCGGTTTACGGGACGGCCCGAGCAGATCCGCCAAAAAGGGCCCGGCCCGTAAAAACTTTACGGGAGGCCCGTAAACCACCCTCCAATCCGGTATATATGCCGGCGCCGGGGCGATTTAGGGTATCCGTTCGCCTTTTCCCCATCCCTCTCCGTTGTGATTCTTTCACTCCGGCGAGAAATCAAGTGAGCTCCGGCAGCGTTTTGCGGCGTGGTTTTCGATCAGATCTTGGAGGCGATGGCGTCCGCGGGTGTAGGGCGTCGCGGCGGCGGGGGGTTCGATGGCCGCGGTGGGTTCGGGTGCTGCGGGGGGTTCGGCGGCCGCAGTGGGTTCGCCGGCCGCAAGCGGCGCAACGACGACGAGGCCGGCAGCTCCTCCCTCCGCCCTCCCGTGTCGGATAGGCAAAGGGAGGTGGCGCGCACCCGCGGCGCAAAGTCCCGCAGCTCGGGCTCGTGGGCGTGGGCGAGCTTTTGGCGCCTCGGCCGCCTCTTTGATTCGTCCCTCCAGCGGCTCCGGGCGGCCGAGACCGCGTGGTGGCAGGCGAGGGAGGCCGCCGCCGCCGGAGATGCAGCTGCGGCCGCGCAGTTGCCCGCGCTCCGGGAGGAGTATCAGCTCCAACAAACCCTCTCTAGCACGCTGATCTACCACACCCTCCACGGCAACGAGCCCCCGCCACGCGAGGATGGCTCCGGCGACGAGGGCGACTCCGGCTCCGGCACCGACGCGTAGAACTCCGGTGATGTTATGGCATAGTATGAACTAGTTTAATTTTTCGTTTGAACTATGTATAATTAAGCTTGTATGAACTATGTTTATGTGGAACTCCGGTGATGCTATGGCGCGAACTACTAGTTTTAAAATCGAGTTGAATTCCGGTGATGTATGCGGGATCTATTCTGTCTCTGCTTCTGTCGTCCCATAAATTTCGTTTACGGGAGCTCGTAAGCGAATTTTGCGGGTCGGTCAGTTACGGGATCTGCTAGAGATGCTCTTACCACTAGTACCCAAGTATTGCATTTGGTAATCAATATTATTGGTTTCCCTACAAATAACTCGGTTGGTATTGGTTTTTCCAAGTTTATGGAAGGGAACAAAATAGTGCAGTGTTATACGTATGCTATGAATTGTTTGGTACAAATGTGCTAATAGTTTTTTTATACAAATGGGCTAAGATGTGTTACCAATTGACACATGCGTAGAAACCGACTCAGAAAATCTAGCCAACCTAGCAAGCTCATGAGCAACTTTATTTGCTTCTCCTTTACAATGTTCGAACCTTGAAAAAAGAAAATGACAAGCAAAATGAAAAGAATCGTCAAAAACTGGCGCCGCAGCACCCGTCGATCGTCCTCCATCCTTCATGGTATCAATCACCTCCAGATTGTCAGAGTTAATAAGAAGACAATTGCATTCCACCCTTTGCGTAGGGGATAGACCAAATCTAAGAGCCAAAGCTACAGCCGTCAGGACACTCGCATATCAGTCTATCTTCTCATTCCCCCCAACAATGAATTGCCTTTATCATCCCTCAGGACCGCCCCAACCATGCGCCTAAGCAGGTCTTGATCAAAAGAAGCATCAACATTAGTTTGACAAAACTCACGGGTGGGAAAATCCAACCCCCTCTTTTTATGGTAACCTTTGGAGAGGGAGCAATAACAAATTTAGCCATAAGAGCACGAATCCCAATAGAAATCCGATGAGCACTCTGAATTGTCTCCTTATGACCCAGTTTACGCCTTTCCCACAACAAATACCAGACAAAAATAGCAATCATTTCTCGGACATTTTGAAGACTCATAATAGACAAATCCTGATCTGACAAAAGAAGTATTTCAGAATCACCTCACCAACACCATCAACTTCACAAGCTTTATTAATAATATTGTTCATCCCCAGTCTTCTACAAACCTCCCTTACTATATTGCATAGGAATAACAAGTGATTTGTATATTCTAGGCTAGAGGAATAAGGACATTGAGGCGAGGCTTTCATATGTCTATTGGTAAGCATGACACGACACGGGAGGTGCCATGGAGTGTACACCAAATTAAAAAATTACCTTCACCAGACACGATAGATACCAAATCTTACACCAAATAGGATTAACTATGGTTTGTCCCATCCCGTTGGTACGTTGTAGTTTCCTTCCATATTGATGACTCCATTCCACGAAATAGGCAGACCAAACCGAAAACATTCCACTTTTTGTATAACTCCAAGTGACAAAATCTGGCATATCATGTTGAGGGAGAGGGATTGCAAGGACCCGTTGTGCATCGATATGCCACAAAGTTTGTGTAACCAGATCTTCATCCCAATTGTTAGAAACTGGATCAATAAAATCCACCATCTAGATAACAGCAGACCCCCATTAGGAGTTATAATTTTTCTATTAGCACAATTTAAAATCCAAGCGTCGTCCCAAATATTAATATTCTGACCATTCCCAACTCGTCGTATATAACCATGTTTCATAAAATTCACGTCCGTCATAATAATTTGCCAAGTAAAGGAGAATTTCTTTTTAACTTTGTGTTCATTAAATCACCATCATGATAGTACTTAACTCTCAAAACAGTAGCACATAAACAGTCAGGGTTCTTGAGAAGACGCCAGGCCTATTTTGCCAGCATTGCCAGATTGAAATAATGAATATCATGAAAATTCATCCCTCCTTGATTCTTTGAGACACACATTTTTCACCAAGTCATCCAATGCATCCTCCTCTGGTTATCCTCGTCTCCCCACCAGAAATGCGACATCACATCAATAATTCCTTTGCAAAAAATAGGAATTTCAAAGATCGACATTGCATAGGTGGGAATAGCTTGAACAACAGACTCGAGGAGAATTTTCTTTCCTCCAACGGATAATAATTTTTCATTCCAACCACTGATTTTCATGATAAATACGATCAATCAGATACTGAAAACAATCAGTTTTATCTAACCCCACATTGGTTGGCAAACCTAAATATCTGTCATTGAGGGACTCTGTCATGATATTTAGAGTGACACAGATTTGTTCTCTAGTATCCACACCCATATTAGGCCTAAAAAAGGGATGATGGATTTATCAACACTCACCATCTTCCCGGAAGCTGCACAATACGAATCTAGAACTGACTTCAAAGCCACAACACTATGCATATTAGCTTTCATGAGGATCAATGAGTCATCAGCAAAGAGAAGATTGGTGATAGGGGCATCTCTGCAAACCTTCACTCCCGAAACTTTTCCATTTTCCTCCACACACGTCAGACCCTCAGTACATAACAAAAATTGATAAGGAGATAAAGGATCTCCCTTCCTTAACCCTCTCGTAGGCTTGAAGGTCTCACTTTCCTCCGCATTAAACTGAACCCGGTATTCAACAGTGGATACATATTGCATAATAAAATTTACCCAATTCTCTCTGAAGCCTAGTTTCAGCATAATCTCCTTCAACAAGGGTCACTCAACCCGGTCATAAGCTTGATGCATATCATGTTTGATAGCGCACCAACCCTCTTCGGCTTCTCTCTTGTTCTTTATTGTATGGAAACACTCGTGAGCTGCCAAAACATTGTCTGTAATCATTCTTCCGGGCACAAAGGCACACTGAGTTGGACTAACAATATATGGTAGAAAAACCTTCAAACGAGATGCCATAATTTTTGCAATTATCTTATACACCACATTACGCAAACTGATCGTCCTAAATTGAGTTACTTTTTCCGAAGAAATAACCTTTGGGATCATCACAAATTCACAATAGTTGTGTCATTCCATCCAGATGGGATAGTACATGTATTAACCGCTTGAGGTACCTCCTTGATCAGATCATCCCCTAACATGGGCCAAACTCTTTTATAAAAAATAGCATGAAGTCCATCTAGTCCTGGGGCTTTTAAAACACAAATAGCAAACAAAGTCTTACGAACATCTTCAACAGTATACGACATTATTCATCTCAGTCAACACTCTTCTATGAACAAGGGATAAAACCTGTCCTGGTTAGGTTCCAAACTATGAGGTGAAAATATTAGAAAAATATTCCGTTATATGATCCTTCAGTTTCATACCTTGCCGCCAAACCCTCGAATCATCGAGAAGGTTCTTAATATTATTCCTATTTTTCCTCGTCATGGCCGCATTATGAAAAAAAGGTGTATTAAAATCCACATGCATCAACCAATTTGCTCGACCTCTTTGTAATCAGAAATTTCTTCTTGATTCAAAAGATTCTCAGTGGAACTAGAATTTCCGTTTGCCAAGAGCAGGACTCAGCATTCAAAGGGCCACGCCGCAACTTCTTTAATTCTTTTTTAAATTTGTTGATTCTACATTTCGGTCACTTCAGAATTTCGCTATCCCAACAATGCAAATCAACATGCACTGCCAGTGTACGCTCCATGAGAGGCAGACCAACACCTGCCATCTTGGCCTTTTCCCAAGCCGACTTGACAATATCCTCAACGGTCTCTTCTTTGAGTCATCTGGCTTCAAATTGTTTTACATGGTCCTTCAGACGACTAAACATATTGCCATCAAAATAATCCATATCCAGAACCAACGAACGATGGTCAGAATGTATGTGTTCCTCATTAATAACCGCAGACCGAGGAAATCTATATGCCCACTCCACATTGCAAACAGCCGGTCAATTTTTCCCTGATTTCACTTCTTCTTCAAGTAAAAGGATCACCAATGAAACCCGAATCGTCCAAACCACACTCTATGAGACAGTCACGAAAGTCTTTCATCATTGCCTTAGGTCTTGCATTACCGCCCTCTTTTTTCCAAAGAGTATAAAATTTCATTAAAATCTTCTGAAACCATGCAAGGATGAGCGTCCTTATTATGCAAATTACAAATATCACCCCAAGACAAATGGAGTTCACTACAAGCAGGATGGCCATAAATATCCGTGAAGCGCCATTGTACAACATCCTCATTCATAAACAAAATATCAATAAAATTAGCCGATTAGTTCAGCTCAACTCAACTTTATTCACTTTATGATAAAATAAAATGAGGCCATCGGCCCGACCATCACTCTCCACTACAAACATCGAATCAAAATCTAAAATACGACGAAGCTCATTGGATTTACAATTATTTAAATGAGACTCAGAAAGAAAAATCAAATCCGCACCAATTCGCCCTTGGAGATCCAAGAGCTCACGAACTGCCATGGTAGAAAGCATACCACGACAGTTCCAACCTAAGATTTTCATTTGGCGCAATGGCCGAGAAGTCGCCAGTCGGAGACAGAGACAACGAACTGAGGATCAAATCGTCGTCCCAGAGATGAAAGTGCTGAGGAGGGTTGGCCAACCATCCCTGATCTTTCCAGTTGGAGCAGGGGAGGCCTAACCTCACTAGCTTCCTGACGAAGCCAAAGTTGGTTATACTTCGCCGAACGGAGAAGAAGCCAGGCAACCAAAATACGAATCGTCGACGTCCACTCCACTGAAGGATATCGTTGAAGACCACCTAGATGAAAGGTGGACAAAAATGAGGATCATGTTCTGGCCCTCTTCAAAGCTCCACACGTCCTTCGCTGACGCAAATTAGCATCGCCAGAAAGTAGGTGGGATGGGAAGAACCTATCCCACGCTGTTGATGACTCCCGCGCCTCTCCAAGGCCAAACAGACATCTAGAATGAACACTAGCTAGGGTTTGGATGGCTTCAAGACCAATCAAACTGAGATTCCCCACCTCGCCAGCGCCAGAAGGCGCCCAAAAGCGAGGGAAACCGGCGAAGGAGGAGGAGGTTGTGCACGGGAAACCCTAACCCTATTTTTAAGAGAGAGAGAGAGAGGGGGGGGAGGAGGGAGAGGGAGGGGGAGGGAAAGAGAGAGGGAGGAGGGAGAGAGAGAGAGCAAACACGTTAATGAGTTGCGGCAACAGTCTAGCAGTTAGCGCGTCTCCAAGGGAGACCTGTAAAACTCCGGTATATGTCCGAACGGACACTTTTGTTCACTTTTGCAATCCAACACGGTCCTGCATCGGTCCGCGAAGTGGTCCGGACGTCCGTTTTCTGGCAAAGTGGAGACAAACATGGGGGAGATATACCGGAGTCCGGACATCCACTTGACCAACCAAAAGCCTCCGCGTGGTCCTCCTCTCTTCTCTTACTCCGCACATGCATGGTCCCCCTCTCCTCTCTCTCCTCCCAACCGGACACCACACCACAATATCCCACCACATGCATGGTCTCCACCTACCTTTTCTCCTCCCAGGCGGATACTTTGTAATTAGCGTTGGATGGCTCCCTCCCGTATCATGTCCGTGGACCACGTCCGGACACAAAAACGGACATATACCAGAGGAATTTGCGGGTCAGCGTTGTAGTGGTCGCCATGGTCAGTGGGCTGGACTTGCACAGCTTTAGCACATGGACGCATCAATCTGATCCCGACCCTCTATTTTCACTCGAAATCTTATCATATATTTGCAAAAAAAAATCTTATACATGTGTTTTCCTTTTCTTTTTTGAGGGGAATGTGTTTTCCTATCATGTGTTCCAAAGGGGCCCCTAAGCAGTTTGAGTGAATTCTGATTATGCACTCAAATTTGGTTTGGATTAGTAAAATATTCAATAATGGACTAAACTACATCATTATTAACCCATACCCAAACGTATTTTCTGTGGAATAAATACAAATTAAATTTAGTTGCTCAAGAAAAGAAGTGGTTTGCACCTAGTGCATAATTATTTCACTCACTAATAACCTATTGATTTCCCTACACATGGCTCAGTTGGATTTAGCTCCAGATGTATACAAGGGGAGTTAATACGTAGTGAATTGTTACGTGGATAATATGCTATGAGTTGGTACATATTACCTCCGTCTCAAAATTCTTGTCTTAGATTTGTCTAGATACGGATGTATCTAAACGTGACTAGATACATCCGTATCTAGACAAATCTAAAACAAGAATTTTGGGATGGAGGGAGTACAAACTAGTTAGGATATGTGAAATTCCAATTGGTATATGAACCGACTCATACTAGCACAATGCACATGTGTTTCTACAAACACATGAAAAAGACAGAGTTAGGCAGGCGGTTTAGAAAATTGTCGAGAGACATCGGTATCCTGCAGCTGTTGCGTGTTTCGATATTAAAAACAGACCAGAAACACAACAATAAATCATGTGGACATGTGGTAGGCGTTGGAGAATGTTAAGCGACCGTAGTAGGTACTCCGAAAGATTTAACGTCAGAAAGCATCATGAATTTTGGAACATATGAGAATGAATATTAGTGAGTTGAGAACATAGTCATGGATTGGAAAGGAGGACAAGGTCTATTGCCGTGTTGTAAATACAATTTGTTCACTCACTTATGCTATAACATAGAACTATATATGCTATAACATAGAATTAGAATTGGTTGGGAACCGAAACTAAATCCAAAAGCATGGTTTTTAGTTGAAACGTATTTGTGCTTTTTACAGGAGTGTTTATTTATTTGTTTTACAAGAGTGTTGGTCTCACATTAAAGTTGTATTATATATTTGGCCTATGTGACTGGCATCAAACAAAATTGGATTTGGGATGTTGCTGACACCAGGGACAGAGACTGTAATTTTTTTTTCCGTCTAAAACAGAGACAGTACATGAACAAGGAAAGGGTCTAGTTCAGTACAAAACAAAGGGATAGGCCTCAGATCAGATTCAAGATAAAAAAATAAAATAAAATAAATTCACTGCAGATGGATGATGATTCAGATAGATAACTTTCATTGCAGTGGATGATGGTTCAGTTCAATACGAAACACCGGCTAGTTGGATAACAGTGTCGATGGGTGTTCCTTTTGTCCCAATATCTCAGAAAGCTGTCAAGATTTTACCTTCTAAGGAAGGAACCAAGGTTCCAAATAGCAGGGGTTATATAACAGGGAAGTCTAGCGTATCCAGTAAGCCAGCAATGGGAAGACAGAAAACTATTCTTGCATTTGCAACTACCATGCAATGCGGCAGTAAGTAAACAATAATGAACTTTCTGCAGAGCCATGGAGGATTGGTCTTTTTTACCTCAAACCTTGTGCCTTCGGTGGGATGCATCTAGCATTTCTTGGTTAGCACCAGTGTTAATCAACTGAAAAATATAGCATTTCGTATGCAAGCTTTCACACACATCAGGAAGATGGTTGACAGAAGGCATAAATGGTGCTGCAGATAAGAAGTTCCACACACATAAGGCCGTGGGATTTGACAAATACATACCTTGGGTAATTGTTCCATGAACTAAAATGTCAGGAAGCAACACAAATCATGAACAATGCAACAACAGTACTGCAGAATAAGCAACAAAAGAAGTCAAAACTTGACAATCTTAAATGAATACGTTCACTTATATAACTATCATTGTGCGAGGATAGAAAACAATTGTGTGTAAATACATGTGAGGATAACATGAGAGATATACGAGAACATAAACACAAAAGCACAAATGCATGATTCTGACCTTAAAAGAAGCAAAGCATCGGAGCAAATTTCCACCATACTATCTCTCTTTCCCGCTCTAGTCTTATTTCGAAGTTGAGTTACATATTCCAGATCTCTTGTGTGCTCATTTGCATTCTGGAGAACTCAGGAATGTAAAAGAAATGGTGCTGCATGATCCTGCAACTCTACATCCGTCAATGTTAGAGCTCTTTGCAATTTTTTGTGGGTGAAAACTTGAACATCCATCATTGTAGAGTGCGGTAAAGATTAAACTCTGTACCCTTCATGTACGAAAGCATTCGATGACACCTACAAGTATGCCAAAGTTATCATCAGTTCTGATGTGCAGACATGAACCACAATAATCTTATGTGAATAACTATGCAAAATGAAATATCAAATAAAATTAGTCCATTTATTCCCTCTTTGAAGGAGCTCCATCCTTCATGTAAGAAAACAAACCAAATAAAAAGCCATTTTAGCTGGCCTAAAACAATGTAAGCATTTTAAGAGCGTTATTTATGAAAAGGTTAGCTACTCGTTGGACCTTGGGGAATTTCTGGAGCAGGGACACCTCTCCTTGAGAAGCAGGACGCCAGAGAGCTCCTCGCCCTGGGAAGCAGGATGTACGGTAGAGGCAAAGCAAGTTGATGGACCGTTAGATCGTGTGGTTTGATGGCTGTGAAGGTTTGCATCTGCCTCACTTGTGCTTTTATAGTAGTAGATAGTAGACTAGCACATGAGTTTTCTTGTAGCTTGATGGCTGAGATCGAAGGACGAGCAAGGGTCAGTATAGAAAAGAAAGTATTTTCTTGTAGTTTATCAACACGTCACCATGAGTTTTGACGAATGGTCATTTCGCTTTGAATCTAGGAAAAAAAAATTCCTTCTTTTAAGAAAGGGATCTTGAACAAAACTACTTTATAAAAAAACGAATACAATTATTTCACCTAGTAATGAACACTGCTGGTTTCGTTACACATTATGGCTCAGCCGGTTTTGGTTTTCGGTTGTATAGAAAGGGAAACAAATACCAGTGCTCTCAGCACAAAAAAAACTAATACTAGTGCAATCAGTTTTTTTGTACAAACCTGTTAGTATGTGGAATCTAATTGTTACGTGCATAGAAACGAAACCGACTGAGATAATACATAGGTCAAATCCGGTTTCTATTCCGAGGGCTGTCGACATCAATATATTTATCTCAGTCAGTCAGTAGCGTAGAACCGTCCGAGATATTTGTTTATGAAAATAATTGTTCCCCGTTGAAGGGCTCTTTGGTTCGTATAAAGCCTAAAAACTCAGAAATATGAAAATATGTATCAGGATGTAATGTTATAGTGAATTTTAGAGGATATAAAAACACATGAGTGAATCTGTAATAGAAGGTGTTTTGTTGCAGCACAAGAAAACACACAATCATATTTCCTCTGAAATTTCCTATTAGATTAGGTGCGTGGCATAGTTGTCACAGAAACAAAGGTATGGAAATTTCCTCTGAAATTCATGCAAAGTCAACCATAGGAAAAATTCCTGTATGTCCCAATCCTACAAAACAAACAATCTTTATATCTTACTAGAACACATAGTTATACCACTGATAGATTCAGATAACCTCCTAGCCAGCACTACAATCTTAATGAACTTTGAGCCAGGGAACTTCCAACATGTACAAGAAAACAAACCGAGAGAAACAAACTGTAGAGTTGGTCAATGATGATTTTAGTTGGATATGCAGAAGTATCCGGTGGCTACGAAACAATTGAGAGGACCTACGTAGAACCAAACAATTCAGAAAAATGAAGTGGCGATATGAGGGAAACGAGTATACCCCTTTCATAATCCAGAGAGCTTTACTGAGCTGAACAAACCAAACTATTACTGCATGGATCACATAAAAACCTGAAGGGCTTTGTTTCAAAACAGTATTACTGCATCACATTTTGCAAAGCGAATTGCATAGAAGAAACGGGCACAAAAAGATACAGAGATCAACCACATTTGGGACTAAAGTTCCTAGAAAAATGGTCAAGCAGTGGGCATTTTTTGGCATAGAAACGAGGAATATACAAAACAAAATTGTTTAAAAACTAACCGATATCACTCATTGAAGATATCGCGGACACATTGCCTTACTTCCTTTCTCGTTAGCTGCTATGTTCACGCCGGTGCCGTCACCGCCTTGCCAGGGCAACTCCAGCTTCGGGCGGCATGGGAGCCAAGCTAAACGGCGAGGGGCGCACCATGCACAGACCCACGTTAGTGATTGTTCAATCCACCCAGTGGTTGGGTGATCCCCACTTCCTCCGCCATTCGATTAAACCTCTTGATTCCTCTCAGTCCCTCACTCGGTTTTTGTTCAGTTAACCCCTTCCTCAATTCTGTACAAATACAAGTACAGTGGCTTAAGTGGTTGCTTATGTCTTACATGAATGAGCTTATGTAGCTAACATGCACAGAGGCTTCACTGAACATATGCTAGTACAACAGAAGTACTACTAACTAAAAATTAAATCCACAATTGACTGCACTCTAACATCAAAGTAGTTTGAGTCAGTTCATTTTCTAACTTAAATTTTCTGAATCAAAAAACTGCTACCAAGGTTCACGTCAAGAAACCATTTGTAACTGTTCTCTAATTAAAATATGGCAGTTGACATTCAAATGTATCTCAAAAGTGATAGCCAAGAACTCAAAGTTTTATCATTCTTCACATAAACCAAAAAATTAAAGTAAGCATATAAAAAAAGGAAACTAGTGAGCCCATAGATTCATATATAGATATAGTTATATCGGACTAGCGAACAATACAATGGGGACATGCATTTTATAGAACCAACTCGTTTCCTCCAAAAGTTCTCCGAATAATTTTAGCGCACGCAGAGAAACTGTGTCAACGGCAAAAATTTCCCAATTTTTTGCATCAAATTACCGAAATGTAATGGCACACAAGGTTACCTTAGAACAGTATACGTTTAGGCCAACATTTCCTACCTCAGAAAAACAACTGAGACATGCAACCGTGATTTGCCCCAGAAGGCTTCAGCACTGACAATTAGCATCTTGCACTGCCAGTTTCTGAGTTTCAAGGGAAATGCAAGTTGCTGTTTCGATCTGATTCACTCAATATATTAAATTCATGAAAAGATTCACTCAACATTTTTCTTCGCATAAAACCCTCTATGATCAAAATTTATGAACAGGAAGCAATTGCATATAAGAATTTACCTGTACAGATTTCACGTACAGTGCCTTTCAGAGTGGAACAGAAATTTGATGTTAATTCCATCTTTGTTGGGTCAGCCAACCATGTCAAGAAACCATTTGTAACTTTCTCTAATTAAAATATAGCAGCTGGCGTTCAAATATAAGTATTTCATACAGGTAAAGCAGATTGTCTCAAAAGTGATAGCCAAGAACTCAAAGTTTTAGCATTCTTCACATAAGCCAGATTATCTCAAAAGTGATAGCCAAGAATTTAAAGTTTTATCATTCTTCACATAAGCCAGCAATTAAAGTAAGAACATAAAAAGGTAACTACTGAGTTACCATAGATTCATATACACTTATATCAGACGGGACAACCAATACATTGGAGACATACATTTTATAGAACCAACTGCTTCCTCCAAAAGATCTCTGAAAACTGAAAGACATAGCACCCTCATCTCAGGTCACTATGTGTCAAAAGTAACTAGATAGAAGCTAACCCAGGCTGGGCATGCTAAATTTAGCAAGACCTAATTCCTTCTCTGACCAAACATAAGGCATTCGCCTCCAAAGATCTTTCAGAACTGAAGGATAAGCAGTATCTCAGACCAGGTTGGCGTACTAAATTTTGCGGGACTTAACTGTTCTCTCAAACATCTCTACAAAGAGACCAGGAAAAGATCTTTTGAGGTGTCCATAACCTTGGCTTGAGATCACGTCATCCATTCTATTCGAAGAGAGCATATATTCCATACAAGCATCTTTGAAGTTGCTGCAATTATGCTGGTCAGCTAAAGCTAATATGGTCGCCACGGTCTCAACATCAAGACACTTGCAAAGCATCCCTTCTAATATCCTCTTCATCCTTTCCATTGCATACTTATCTGCAGCCACGAGTAAGTGCTTAACCATTTCTCTTTTGTCATCATCATCAAGATCATCCATGGAAGGCAATGAATCAGTGTAGATGAAGTGAAGAAATGCCTTGAAAACAGCAGGCTGCATGTCGTCAATAGTTATGTCCTGTGCACCTTTGTCCCCCATAGGCCCATAGAACTCTGCGTCGAAGACCGCCGACCGCATCGCAAGCAAACTCTTATGAGCTGGAAAAACCTCCCCTTGAACCTTGAAAGTCACGTCTGCTCCTTTCTTCCTCTGTAGCAATGTTGCAAGATTATCCAAAAGGTCAGAGGGCGGCACATAGATATTGAGTGTTTCCTTGATAACACTGACTTCGCACTCGATCAAGAGAATCATTCCGCACGTACACCGACTCTACTTCAGCGGTCGTCTTCATGAACTTCCATACGCCCTTTGCTCGCATTTTGCAGTCGAACAGTCGTGGCGTTTTGCTGGAGAGCACCACAATCGACCGGCCCCTAACCGGATCCACAAGCATCAAGTTGTAGATCGCCGTCACCTCGGCGTTCTTGGTTAAGAGCTTGAGGAAGACAGAGACGTAACCTTCGCTCGCCTCGTTTTGGTTTCCGTCGGGGTAGTAGCGGATGCACCATTCGTAGCCGCCGATGAAGAATGCCGGAGATTGGAGATATTTGCCTCTACCAAGGCCCTTGAGACGACTGTAGCCAGCGATCAGGGGGGGTGGAACTCTCGATTAAGGCCGGCGGCGATGGGGGGTGGAACTCTCGATTAAGGCCAGCGCCAGCGCCAGCGGCGGGGGGGGAGGTGGTGTTGCCTCCGAGAGAAGTTTCAGGACGACGGTTTGGACGAGGGGACGCAGATTGAGTGACTTTGGTTGGTTGTAGGCAGCCACAGTACTGTAGGCCCGTGAGAGAAAAGAAAAAAAATCCTCGTCCCCGTCCCCCGCGTCCCTCTCTGAGGCGACTCGGGGGAAACCTAGCTTCCCCGCCGCCGGCCCCTCTCCACCCTCCCTCCCCCGTCGCCGCCGCCGAGGGACACTGCCGGGCAAAGCCCGGGCAGTGCGGGCGGCGGCGGGGCCTCTCCCTGGCGCGTCCCTCTCTCTCCCCTGGCGGCGGCGCGAGTTTTCTCGGCGGCGGCTTGGCGGCGTGGTGCGGCGGAGCTACGGCGCTGGCTCGGTCCTCTGGCGGGGGTGGAGGGCAGGGAGCCGTCCAGTGGTGCTGCCTCCGCGGCGGCTGCGGCCTAGGGCCATGGACCCCGATCTGGATCTGGATCTGGTGGTGCTCGGGTCTGGGCCATGGCGGCTGGTGAGGCGTGGTGTTCGTCGGGGCTTGACGGCCTCCGGGCACCGTGGGGGGTGCCGGCGGTGGCGCCTGCCCGGCGTGGTGTTGCTGATGGAGGTGGTGCAAGGCAGAGAGCATGGGGGAGAGGCGGTGCGCGGTCGCGAGGTGGAGCGGGGCGGTGGTCTTCTTCGAGCACTAAGGTGAGAGCAGGAGGTCGCGGCGCGGGGCCTTGGCAGATGCGGATCTCGACCAGGTGTGGTGGTGCCGGGAGCGGCAGCCGGGATTCGCTGCGGTGGCCTGGGCGCGCGGTGTGGTTCTTGTTGTAGCCAGCGTGGCTTGAGGAAGGCAGCCCCTTTGCGGTGTTGGGGGCGATGCTGCCAGGATCGGTGTTGGTTCCATGCCGGAGGTCGGAGCAGGGGCTTGCGCAGGGAAGCACCATGGTGGGCGTGCGCGGTCGTGTGGGCGACTCGGCTGCTGCAGTGTGGTGGAGGCGATGAGGATGGATGGGTGTTGGCGAGGTGTATTCGCGACCGTGCAGGTGCTGGTTGGTGGTCGGGCTGCTCTCGGCCGTGCGTGGTCGATGTACCGCGGTGATCTGGACATGATGGCGAGGTGTTGCGACAGCGGCGGTGTGACTCCGACAGTTTGGCCTAATCCGTTGAAGGGGGTGGGCGATGTGCGACGGTTCGGATGAAAATCCTGCTCGTCTTCTCGGAGCTGGCGGCGACGGCGCCCGTGGGTGTCGCTTTCCTCCTTCGAGGCGTCGCCGAGGTGTGTCGGCATCTCCCCTCCTTGATCGGATTGTGGTCTCCGGGCGAAAGCCTTGTCCGTTGCAGGACCGGCGATGACGGCGGTGTGGCGTCGTTACTCTATTGAGAGCATCGCAGGTGGAGACATGGCCTGGGTTTCTGTCGGCAGTTCTCCGGTGCTTGTCGCTGCCCGAGTTGATCTTCGTGGGCGCTATGTATGCAGTTGCCGGTGATTCCAAGACGATGGCTTTCTCGGAACTGATCGAGTCCCGCTATCCACTCGCCGTCTCCTCTTAGGCATTCAAGGGTGGTAGTGCGTTGGCAAGGGAATTCCGGGTGGAGTTGTTCTTCGAGGCGACCGGCTTTTGTTGTGACGCGGCTAGATGATTGGCTTAAGGCAAGCCCTTTTCCGTTGTGTTTGTATTGTCGCGGTGGAGTGTGGAGTTTCAACTACACTTGTTGTTTGCAGCAAGTCGTAGTCTCTTGTAATTGATTTCTGCCTTCTATAAAAATATGGTACGCCTTGGTGTACTCTCGAAAAAAAGAAGTGACTTTGGTTGTGTGTGTGGTGGGGTGGTGTGGGGGGAGTGGACAAAACTAAATTACTTTATGATTAGCCCATAAGCACATTTTAACATTTTTTCTTGGTAGACACATTTGAACAAAATTATTTCGTTTTTTTTAAATGACCCAAATTTTTTAAAATTTTGTTCAAATTACCCAAGCAGTGACTCTTTGATTTATCTTTTCTTTTTGCAAAAATGGCCCAAATGTATTATAAAAGTTCACCATAGGTTCAAAGCACTGTACCGCACACATAATACAACTTACATTGAGGTCTCTGGACCATCGAATGACCACTACCGCCGTCAGAACGAGTTGTTGTCATCGCTCCCCAATGGAACCGACCTCATCTCATCGATGATAGTCGGGAAGTCTTCGTGCATGTGCCTCTAAGGACCAACGTCTGGAGCCTTAGTCATCGCCGTTGAACTCTTGAATCGATCTAAAGTGCCTAACACCAGATCTCACCATATTGCACCCACGAGCAGAAAACTTAACCACGTCGCCCCAAGGAGAAGACAAAAATCTACGCCATAGCTCCATCAATTCCGTTCAGATGAACGAACTCAAGGAGGATCAAAGGCCGAGAGATCAACTCAAAGAAGAAGCGCGATCTGTCCGAGCTCCACCTCCCTGCGAATACTAAAAAACGCTAACCTAAATTACTAGACGGAGTCGAGACACCGGATTTCTCTCCTCGACACCCCGCTAGAGCAGCAGACAAAGGGGATGTGAATCCACGGGCTGACCATCGAAGACTCGAAAGGAAGAATTTTCCCTAGCCGCAACTTACAAGAGGGAAGGGAAAGAAACTGTACAACTTTTCCTCTGAAGTTGCACGGACAGTCAATCATAGGAAAAAAAATCCTATATTTTCCAGTCCTACAAACCAAACAGTCTTATAGCTCGTGTAAGAACCTTTCCGTAAAAGTGGTTCTATGGGAAGTCAGTGTAACTTAGGAGAAGTTGTCTGATGAGGTCATTTCTCAGTTCTCGTAAGCATCTTCCCCTTACTTTTTTTCTTCTATTTTCCATTAAACAAGCCTAGGGCCCACAAGTCAGTGCCACGGGCGACGTTGTACGTCACCATTGTCACGTGAGCTAGGTGACCGACGTGGGGCTCCTAGCGGCTGCGACGCGTGACGGTGTGACGACGAGTGGCGACGGCAAGGTGCGGCGCGACGGTGTGGCCGTGGGGGAGGCGGGGTGATGCGGGTCTGAGTTGGCACTGTCAGGCGGAGCAGGAGGCGGGGCGACGCGGGCCTGCAGGGGTTGCACGAGGGTTCCTCCTGTAGGAGTGGATTAACAAGCTGCTTGGCAAGTCATGCTCGGTTCCGTTCATTAAAAACTCGTTAAGCTCGTGAGCACTCGCAAGGGTTCGTTAACAGACTACGATGTGTTATGGCCTATGGCACGAGAGATGTGAGGTGTAATTTTTACGAAGGAATTTGATGGCTATAAGAGGAGGTGTAGTTTGTTGCCTGCTATGGATTGAATTGGGTTGATTAGATTGAATAGATGGGTTGGCGCGCCACAAAAATGTTGTTACGTAATAAAAATATGTGTTGTGTTGTACTAACGAGCTTAACGAGCTACTCGTGAAACTCGTTAGCTCCTTAAGTTCAACGAGCTAAAACCAATGATTGAATCTGTTCGTTAAGAACCAATGATACGAGCTTTTGGTCCAACCCAACTCCCGTGAACTTTTACGCGGTTTTCTGTCTGCCAAATTATACGGGAAGGGCTATGCTCCCGTAAATGTGAGGGGAGTTGGAGAAATTTTATGGAATTCTGAAAAAAAAGGTTTACATGAGCTATTGAAGGGTTGTTTTTATTTTAACTTTTCGTGGAGGGTAGTTTTTTTTCTACGGATACGGGAGCTATTGGAGTTGCCCTTATAGAAATATTCTAAATGCCCATGAATTCCCTTGAACCATTTTCGCAAAAAAAAATTGAACCAAAAGGCCAAAATTCTAGTCCTTTTTTTTTGAATGAAAGGGGTTTCCCCCCGCCCCATTTTATAGAATGAAGCAGAAAATTCTAGTCCTTACGAATTTTCTAATAATACAAAATGATATTTCGTCAAAAAATAAATACACAAAGTGTGCAATTTAGCAAAATCAAACTAATTATACTACGGCCTAATCAAAGTCGGAAGGAAATCACGACAAATTATGTCGAATTTCGCGAGAGCCAAAACAAATCAAATCTCCTCTGCTCTCGGTGTGTCGACAGGGTAAAAAAAAATAAAATCCATCGCCCCCGCGGCGACTTTTCCTCTCCACCGTATCCTCCTTCTCCCCTCTGCTGCCCCGCCCTATCTCAAGCTCCAATCCACCGTGCCCTAGAGCTGCCGCCGAACGTGCCCTAGCCACCGCCGGCGCCTTGCCCCGCGCGTGGCCGCCGTCTCCGCCCCACATCGCCGCGCCTCCGCCCTGCCCCGCCCCGCCCCGTCCCGTCCGCAGCCTTCGTTTCCGAGGTATGTACGTGTACGAGCTTTGTAGGCTTTGATCCGGTGGTTGATTAGTCGATCCCGAACTGACCTCGAGGGATTCCCGGTCTAGATCCGCCTCCGATTTGTTTGGTAACAGGCGCTGTTGCTGTCGTTGTTGGAGAAGGAGCCCTCGCCTTCTAGGGCAAGGCCGAAGCAGATGGGGGCACCGAAGCAGAAGTGGACGGCGGAGGAGGAGGCGGCGCTCAAGGCCGGGATAGGCAAGCACGGGGCCGGGAAATGGCGCACCATACTCAAGGACCCCGAGTTCAGCAACATCCTGCGCTACCGCTCCAACGTTGACCTCAAGGTTCGTTCGTGCGATTAGTTTCGTCAGCTGTCAGACCCTGCCTGCTTTAGCCGCTGTAGGTAGGGAATTCTGATGACTGTTGCCTGTGCGGATGCGTGTTTACCCACTGCGATTGCAGGACAAGTGGCGAAACATGAACGTCACGGTGAACGCGTCGGGCTCTCGCGACAAAGTGAGGACGACGACGACGACGCCCACGGCTAAGAAGCCGAGGTCTGCTCCGAAGCAGGAAAGCCACTCGACGGCGATCACCACCATCACCTCTGATGGCGATGATGATGTCGTCGACGTGAAGCCTATCATAAAGCCTATCGTAACGTTTACTACAGGGAATAAATCGCTGTCCAGGTAGGTGCCCTGTTCGATATACTGGTTTGGAATGCTTGTTTTATGTCCTTTGTTCTACCAGAAACTTGCAAGGTTTTGACTGCTTTAATGTACCTCTATGATGCCGTTCCTGCAGGCTAGAAAATATCATACTGGAGGCCGTGAAGACCTTGAATGAGCCTACAGGGTCATACAAAACAGCCGTTGCTAATTACATAGAGGTTTCTATGCTTCTTATGTTTATGGTCTACTTTATCACAGTGAAATGTCAACAACAAACCTAATATATGATCCTTTACAAATTCCAAATTTCGTAGTCTTCATGAATAAAACATTACTCATTTATGTCGCCCATCACTTAATATAGTTTTGATAATTATTCAGGCAGTGATACAGAAAATTCTGGGACAACATAGACACACAGAAATGATTTCATGATAACCAGTGGCTACAAAATCCCATTCCATTGTGGAAGAGTTCTTCCTAATCTAGTTTGTTATGTAGATTGCACCGTTCTTAACACATTTTTCATGTCATGTAGGAACAATACTGGCCACCTGCTGATTTTGATCATGTACTGTCTGCAAAACTGAATGAGTTGACATCATCTGGGAAATTGATGAAGGTAGTAACGTTTTTTTCTATCGTAACTCCATTATTGTATAGATTATACAGAGGTGGAAAAAAACGCCCTGATATAAAGTCGCAAAGTCACACCTGTTACCATTGTTGCAGCATATAAATGAAGTCTGATGAAGCTCAGCTGAATTGAACTAGGATGTTTTCATATTGCATGCTTACATATTATGTCTGGGTTTATCGTTGTATGGATGACTGTGCTTGATGTGTTGTGCTCCCTAAATATATTCACCCAATCAACACATGCGTAAGCACTCTCTGTTCCAAACATTGTTTGCCTGCTATTGTCATCTACTCCCTCCGTCCGGAATTAGTTGATGCTCAAACAGATGTATCTAGACGTATTTCAGTGTTAGATAATCCGTTTGAGCGTCAACTAATTCCAGACGGAGGAAGTACTTAAATATTCTATTCCTTTCAGTCGTAACATATCTAGTAGTACAGTACTTATCTAGTTAGTAAGATTCAAAATGCCACACTGTATTTCAGAAAGATACTGGTATACATTTTGCTGGGTCTCTTTGGTGCCAATGATATCTTTTTATGTGTAATTTTTTTGTCCTGGACCACCTGGAAATTACTCAGTTATATATTTTTTGTTGGAATGTAAGGTCCCTAAAACCATGAACCTGGATAATCTTTCTATTCTATCCTTGAAAATTTGTATGTTCACACCTAGATAGGCCAGGTTACTCTTTTTAAGAGTATAAGACATCTGCCATACTGCCCAATACTAAAGTTTAACAATTTTAGGTGAATCGGAAGTACAGGATAGCCCCTAGCTCGTCTTTTTTAGAAGGGCGAAGCTCCAAAATGCTGCTGCTTGATGATATAAAAAAGGAGCCAACCAAGGTAGAGAAGGTAGAGAGGGATGGCTTTACAGCCCACACTAAATCTCAGGTAGATGCTGAACTTGCACGGATGAGAAACATGAGCGCAGAAGAGGCTGCAGCTGCAGCCGCTCGTGCGGTTGCTGAGGCAGACGCTATCATGGCGGAAGCTGAAGCCGCAGTGAGAGAAGCGGAGGCTGCAGAAGCTGATGCTGTAGCTGCACAAGCCTTCGCGGAAGCAGCGATGTTGACATTAAAAAACAGGAGTTCAGCAAAATTGGTAATTGTTCTGAGTACTTAGACTCTATGTTCAACTGTTTTTATTTTGCATGTTTTTAGTTGACATTTTGTTGCTTTTGCATGCTTACACCACGTCACTTAAATGGAAGTAAGAACATTCACTTTATTTTAATGTGAATTTCTAGCCCCCTCTACAAACATGCATTTTCATATTGATGAGTAAAACATGGAAACACATATAAGCTAGGAACACACATTTTCAAAATGAATGCTTCTATCAAGCAATTTATATAGGAAATGGGCACTGCAGAATCGTAAACTATGTTATCTGCTCCAGCAAATCCTGAACGCCTTCATACTCACATGCAGATCATTCGAGGTTGAGACATCTCGTGGGAGCTGCTTCAGCGTCCGCTTTCCTCTGACCTTGTGTGCGTGCATGCATGCCTGCTGAATTCCAGCGCAAACTAACTGATGCTTTGGTGTTACTGGAGCCATCCGAGCTGATGGCAATGCCGATCTGTTATTTGAAATCATGCAAGCCCATTCTGGATTCAAGCGGCGCAAACTTGCTTGGTTTTCTGACTTGCACCTTGAAGCTAGTTTCCTTTCTCCCTCATGCCGGTTTGCCGAGGGATGGAGGAAGACCAACTCATATTTAACTCCCACATGGCAGAGCCGTAAATGGAATCTGCACGGGCTGTGGGATGATGAGGAGAAGACCAATAAATATAGATGATGGTCATTCCATCTCTCTGGACCCTTGTTGCTGTCATGGTTTAGGTCACTGCCATGTTGGAATTTTATTCACCATGTGTTGGGTTACCTTACCTTCCTTTTGCGGTGAATGTTCCGAATGAACAGCGCCTTTCAGTTTGCCGCGTGTCTGTCTGGTCTGCCCCAGGTCAAGGTATTTGGCACTGAATAATAGCAGCGTGTATAGAATTTATTCATGTATTCAGTCTGTATAAGTTTGCCAAGCCAAAATAGTTGGCAATATAACATGTTTTGGCAGGCCAAATCCACCCATTATTTATCTTGGTATTGTGCCGGTACTTGAAAAAAAAGCAGTTGGACATTTGGTGATCCAGCATCTACCAATCTTTGGTATTGGTAAACATTGGTTGCATATGCGGCGTCTTGGTTCAACCCTTAGTTACTTGGAGTTGTACAAGCACACACATGCCTTTTCAATCCGTGTGAAAAATGTTCATCAAATGTGCCGGCTGCTACAGTCAGCCGGACGCTGACAGGGGCAGCCACCCATTCACTGTACCCTTAGTTCTTGTACAGGAGCATATATAGCTTGGATTTGCGAACAAATATACGAACGGCAGAGAAGAAAAGCAAATAAACATATCGCATGTTCTGTTTGGAATGCATGGATTTCCTAGGAAACACTACAATTCATATATACGAATGACAGGAAAAAGAAAGGGTACAGTGAATGGGTGGTCATCTCAATATACGTTCGAAAGGTTGCAAATCAAAACATTGTTGGTCATCTCAATAGAGAAGAAAACATCAGCGATGAAGTGCGACGCATGATGGCGAGTTGAAACACGGCAGAGTTTGGTTCATTGGCGCCTTGGCGGGTCATCTTCTGGTGCTCACTCTTCAGGCAGTTTTACAACGATCGACACTGCCAGAAAGAAAGAAAAAACAACAACTCACTAGGTGCAGCGATACTGATGGATGTACTAGGGACGCGTTTGGTAGGCTGCATTAGGTCGGGCCAGGCCCGCGCAGGAAGAATTTGGGCAGTTTGGTTACCCGCATGGACTGTTTGGCCTGCATAGCACGAACATTAAAGCACCTCTGGACCTGCATCCACAGGAACGCTCAAATCGGCCGTTTTTGTGGAGCCAGGCCCGAGCGATGCAACCCTAGACACGTGGGCGTGGGCGGTTGCACGCGTGGATGCAGTCTCGAGAAGTCGTGTTGTTTCCCGAAGCGCCGCCATAAATTACCCTCACCTCCCTTCTGTTGACACACGAACACGTCACGTGTACCCTCGACGCCGGGGGTGATGCACCGCAGCTCACGTCGAAGGAGGTCCGACCGGCAGCGCGATACGCAGGACAGCCGGCGGACGCTTTTGAAGACCCGAAACCCCACACGCCCGGGAGGGACCCCGTCAGGGAGTGCGGCAGCTATGGGCTGCTCTAGGTCGATTCGCTCGCCCCTAGAGCCTCGGGATTCGCAGCTCTCCAACACGAAGAACGAGGAAGCAATAACGAGGGAGAGACAAAACGTAGATGAAAAAAGTAATAGATTTTTTTTTGCGATTGTGTGTTGTTCAATCGGCCGTCACCCCCAACATATAAGAGGCGGCTGGACTTTCCGTACAAGTAAAGGATTCATCGAGGCTTTCCTTACAAGAAAATTACATCAATTCACGTCCTAGAGTCCTGGTTCTAGTCTAAGTCGGATTTAGTTTGAACCTGACCCAGACTTCTGTCTTGCTTTGGATTCTTACTCAAACCGGCAAGCCTTCGAGAACCGGCAAGCACTCATTTTTGGCAAGCAAAACTTTCCGGCAAGCACTCATTTCCGGCAAGCAAAACTTTCCGGCAAACAAAACTTCCCGGCAAGCTTTTCTGGCAAGCAAAACTTTCCGGCAAGCAAAATTTCCCGGCAAGCACTCATCTCCGGCAAGCAAAACTTCCCGGCAAGCACTCATCTCCGGCAAGCTTTTCTGGCAAGCAAAACCTTCCGGCAAGCAAAACTTCCCGGCAAGCACTCATCTCCGGCAAGCTTTTCCGGCAAGCAAAACTTCCCGGCAAGCACTTATTCGACCGGCAAGGCCGAATAGTTCGCGCGACCCATCAGACATCACTTAGATGGGTGTCTGGTACCCCGCGCCACTTTTACGCTCAGGGCCGGTCCGTAGAGTATTGCCTCTAACTTTCGCATACGAACTCGGATTGAGACGATTTTTATATCAAAATCAACCGATTCGACGAGACGAAGACAATTCATGTAGAAAGTTTTCTCATATTAGGCTGTCTTGAGGGCGTAATCGGCCGAACAGTACTCTGAGTGCCAAAATCTCAATATTTCAAGCATAGTTTCGGCCTTTTAGATGGGATCGGATGATGATGTCCCAAACTTCAAAGATGTTCATGTCGATCATACGTAACTTCTTCATGTAGATCACTTATTTACTTGAGGTCATCTTAAACGCTTTCTTCCGTGCCAAAATCTGATGTCAACACATGCCCCCCTGTTTTTCGGCAAAACTTGTATGCCGAAAAATAATTTGCATTAGGCTTGTTCTAAGGACGATGTCAACACTCCATCGGCCATTTATATGTGCTTAGGGCGATAATTATATATCGGCCATGTCTTTGCTTAGGGCGATAGTTATATATCGACCGTTGCCTTTCTAGGCTTCTTGCCACACACTTGGGTGGTACTTCTTTAAATATTTGCCATTGAGAGCTCGAGGTAACAATGTCCCTTGTATAGACTTCACCAAATATGAGTTTCCGGGAACTACTCTTTGTAATCTTAAAAGGACCTTCCCAACTTGGGGCCCACTTCCCGAATTTTCTGTCTTTCGAACCAATTGGTAGGATTACTTTCCACACGAGGTCGCCAACTTGAAAATTCTTCAACTTGACCTTCTTATTGTAAGCTCTTGCCACCCTCAACTTATCCCTCTCTATGGCCTTCAAAGCATCCAAACGTTTATCAGCGACTTCATCAATATTATCCATCATCAAGTTATAAAAGTCCACCGCCGATAAATCATTTTGTTTGGCTATTCTCAAAGCATTCAAATTAACTTCCACTGGTAAAACAGCTTCTTGACCATATACGAGCTCATATGGAGTTACCTTTGTAGCACCATGCCTTGAGATTCTATGTGCCCACAAAGCTTCGGACAATAGCTCATGCCATCTCCTTGGATTATCCTCAATCTTCTTCTTGATGAGCTTGATTAATATTTTATTGCTAGACTCATCTTGTCCATTGGCTTGGGCATAATACGGAGAGGAATTGAGCAACTTTATCTTATATGATTCGGCAAATTCTCTAACTTGATGTGACATGAAAGATGAACCTTGATCCGTAGTTAATGTTTGAGGAATGCCGAATCTATGAATAATGTGCTCACTTATGAATTGAATTACCTCCGTATGCGTCATATTTTTGAGTGGTATTGCTTCAGACCATTTAGTGAAATAATCAGTTGCCACCAACACGAACCGATGCCCCTTTGAAGAAGAAGGATGAATCTCTCCAATAAAGTCTAATCCCCAACCTCTAAAAGGCCACGGCTTGATAATAGGATGTAACATAGCAGCGGGAGCCAACTGAATATCACCAAACTTTTGACAAGCTTCACACCCTTTAAAATACCTGAAGCAATCATTAATCATCGTCGGCCAATAAAACCCAGCCCATCGCAATAACCATTTCATCTTGGGAGCCGACTGATGAGTGCCACAAATTCCTTCATGAACCTCTCCCATAGCAACTCTCGCTTGGTCCTCATCCAAGCACTTTAAAAGAACATCATCAACCGTTCGGCGATAAAGATCATTATCTCTCATTGTGTATTTGAAAGCCATACGCCGAACAGTCCTGTCCACCCTTTTACTAGGATTACACAAATAATCAATAATGGGTTTCCTCCAGTCTTGATTTTCTCCTGCATTAAATTTTTCGTTAGTGGCCGAAATGGTGGGCTCCTGTTCGGCCTCCCCTACGTTGGCAAGGCTAGACATCGGCCTTTGAGAAATATGAAACATGCCATGATCAACATGATAGCCGGATGCTTGTTGTGCCAACTCATTTGCTCTCCAATTGTCATGTCTAGATATATGAGCAATGCTAAAATAATCAAAAGTAGAAATTATATCTAGACATTTATCAAGATAAACATTAAGTGATTCGTCCAAACACTGAAAAACTTTGGATATTTGTTGTACTACTAATAACGAATCACCAAAAGCCTCAATATGTGTAGCACCTATGGCCAGCAACATCTCCAAGCCGAATAACAATGCTTCATATTCGGCCTGATTATTTGTGCAAAAATATTCTAAGCGGCATGAGGCTTCAAAAACAGCACCATGAGGAGATATATAAACAATACCAACACCTTGGCCATTGCTACAAACTGAACCGTCAAAATATAATCTCCATGGTACTAACGAGACAAGGTTTATATCAATATCTTGCTTGTCATCAATCCGATGCTCAACAATAAAATTAGCAACGATTTGGCCTTTCATGGATTTCAAAGATTCATAAGCCAAATCATACCCAATTAAAGCATAAGCCCACTTGCCAATTCTACCACTAAGAATTGGTCTATGCAACATGTACTTAATGACATCGGTTTGACAAGCTACTATGCAAGCACTCGACACTAGATAATGCCTCAATTTTGTGCAAGCATAATATAAGCATAGACATAATTTTTCAATAAATGTATACCTTGTCTCAACATCTAATAGGCGTCTGCTCAAATAAGTAATAGCATGCTCTTTTCCTTCGGTCTCTTGAGTCAAAACAGCACCAATAACACCTACCTCTGCTGCACTGCAAAGCCTAAAGGGCTCTCTATGCTTAGGCGCTTTCATCACCGGAGGAGTGCACAAATAATTCTTGATCATATCAAATGCTTCTTGCTGTTTTGCCCCCCAAGTAAAATTAACATCATTCTTTAACCGAAGTATAGGAGTAAATGCATCAACTTTCCCTGACAAATTAGCTATGAATCTCCTCAAATAATTGACCTTGCTGAGGAATTTTTGCATATCTCTCTTGCATGTTGGAGCCCCCACTTTTTGTATAGCTTCTATCTTTTTGGGATCAATCTCTATGCCATCTTCATGAATAATGAAACCCAAAAACTTGCCAGCCGACACGCCAAATGCACACTTCAAAGGATTCATTTTCAGTCCATATTTCTTCATCCTTTCAAAAGCTAAACGCAAATCGGCTAAGTGAGACTCAAAAGCATCCGATTTGACAACAATATCATCAATATAGACTTCAAGTATAACACCGAGTAAATCATGAAAAATTAAATTCATAGCCCTTTGATATGTGGCGCCGTCATTCTTTAATCCAAAGGTCATCACTTTCCACTCAAATAAACCAAGGAAACCGGGGCACCGAAAAGCCGTTTTGGACATGTCCTCTTCGGCCATGAAAATCTGGTTATACCCTGCATTACCATCAAGAAAGCTAATGACCTTATGTCCAGAAGCATCATTAATAAGCATATCAGCTATAGGCATGGGATACTCATCGTTGGGTGTAGCTCTATTCAAATCTCTGAAATCAATGCACACCCTCAACTTGCCGGAGCCTTTCTTTTCCACTGGTACAATATTAGAAATCCATTCGGCATACCTGCAAGGTCTAATAAAATTAGCTTTAAGCAAACGACCGATCTCTTCCTTGATCCGGTCATATGTTTTTGGATTAAACTTTCTAGCCGATTGTTTGTACGGTCTAAAACCGGCCTTTATAGGTAACCGATGCTCCACTAGCTCTCGGCTTAAACCTGGCATTTCATGATATTCCCATGCAAAGCAACAAACATATTCTTTCAATAGCTCGATTAACTTGGCTTTATAATCGGCTTTCAAATGTTTGTTTACAAATGTCGGTCTAGGAACTGAACCATCTCCAATATCTATTTCTTCTAATGGATCGGCCGATGTAAAACCTTGTCCAAGTTTATCCATATCATCTAACTCTTCTATAGACTCATACATATCGTTCTCATTGGACCGATATTCTGTAAGTCGCTTTTGTAACCACTCAGAGTTAGGATACATTTAAATACATTGTACTTTGGAGCCGATTGCCACCAACCGGCTTTAAAGAAACGAGCACAAAACCACTTTTGTTGGCGCTGAGAAAATCAAACTCTGATAAGTCCCGTCCCGTCAAGCAAGCAGCATTGGGGTGTTGCCAATCTACCGATGCATCGGCTAAAGCAACGCAAGCCGAATTATCCGCATGAATGACTTCCACTTCATCATCAACCCACTGAATTAAAAACTGGTGCATAGTGGATGTCACGCATTGGTTTGCATGAACCCAATCACGGCCTAGTATGACGTTGTAGTTACCTTGCACCTCGGCGACAAAGAACGCAGTAGCCAAAGTTTTGCTCCCAACCGTAAGCTCCACGTACATCACACCTTTGGCTTCGGTTTTCTCTTTGCCTTCAAATCCATTAAGCACGATATTGGTCCTGATCAATCCTTCATCGGGCAAACCCAATTTCTTGAAGACCGAATAGGGCATGAGATTCACCACAGCACCACCATCAACAAGCATCCGAGTAATTGGCGATCCATTAATATGACCTTTGAGGTACAACGGTTTCAAGTGTGTCACTGGCTCTTTTGGCTTCTCGAATATTGCATTCTTAGGGCCAAAATCCAGTTGAGCCACCTCCCCTTCTTCATCTATAGCACGAAACTCAATGGGTAAGTAATACACCATATTGATATCCATACCTTCGTGGACCGGTGTAGGCTCATAATCCAACATATCGTCTTCCTCCTCGGGCGTGTTCATCGATTCTGAAATCTGTCCGAGCGAAGTGGAATCAATAGGTGTTGCGGACGATGTAACATCGGTGGCATCGTCCTCCTTTGGTGGTGTAGGTGCTGCTGTGACAGATGTAGAAACCACTACACCTTGTATTTGTTTAGGCATCCATACTTGTTTTGTAGGTACCATGGGCCGAATGTCATTGAACAATTTATCTCTTTGCTTCTCGGCCTCCTTTTCTGCCATCTCCTGACTCCTTAACCTCTGTAGTTTCCTCTTTTGTGTTTTTGTTAGCCCTGGAGGACACCACTTAGGTTGCATATATTTTGGATCTTTGGACTTGGTTTTGCTTGTGCTAGCTTCATGATCATTAGCCGAGTGCTTTGGCACGATAGAAAGTATCGGCTCAGCAGGGTTGCTATGCACAATCGGCTGTTGTATGGTGAATGTTTCAGTGCCCAAGATGAGTGAGTCAGCATCGATTTTTTCTTTGCCTTTTCCAGACTCGACCGCTGCACTTGGTGATTTAGCACGCCACACTTTCTTGCTGATCCTTTCTTGATTGTTCTGCATCGGCCGATTGACACCATTGTTCAAACGACCTCGTGTGGGATAAGAAAGCCTCTCACGAATAGGCCTCCTTGGTTCTGCCCACCCTGGATGAAAAGCATAAGGGGCCATTGGGGGCTGCTCCCATCCTCCATTGAGTCCTCCCACGTAGTATGGTGCATAGGGAGGTGGCGCCATCCATGGTCCTGGTGCCCACGACCCATATGGCTTTGTGTGATGCTGAAAATTTTGCCTCGGAGGTGATCTTGAGCGCTTCAAATTTGCTGACCGGTTAGAGCTAGAACCGGCCGCTTGATTAGCATATTTCGACAGCAACGTATCAAAAGTTGGCTTGATTCTCTTGCGATGTACTCTAGCTTCATTCGTCTTCCACTTGCCAATTTCTGGACTCCTGGGCTTAATAAATTTAACACGAGTATTTCCTTGCACTTGTGGTTGCCTCCTGAGTGTAGGATTCTTAATGATGACCTTGATTACTTCCTTGCCATCGGGTTGCTTGTCAAGCACAACCTGTCTCCCCAAGACCTTGCTGTCCTCTTTGCTTTTCCTGGGCTCACCTATGACAACATTGGACTTATTAGCAGATTCGGCTACTTCCGGCCGAATGAGCAACTTCTTCCCCTCCATATCCATGGTGTTAATTGGAAAGGGCTGTTTATCAACTTGCATCTCAGAAAAGTTCAATCGTCCGTCATTAATGGCCGATTGTATCTGTCGTCGAAAAACATTGCAATCGTTAGTAGCATGAGAAAAGGAATTCTGATACTTGCAATAAGCTCTCCGTTTTAGCTCTTCAAACGGCGGTAAAGTATGAGATATCCTAATAATCTTAGCCTGCAGCAAAGCATCAAATATTTTATCACACTTAGCAATGTTAAAGGTAAACTTCATCTCTTCATCACGATTCTTATGAATCGGTTTCAGATCATTGCAAGTAAATGGTTTGGCCTTGGATGGCCAAACAAATTCAGTAGCATAAATATCACCCTCATCGTCCGAGTGATCACTATCATATTCAACCATATTCATCTTAGGACGATCAGCTTTATATCTAAGCACTTCTTTGAGATCTTTGCTTCGGCTTTCCTGAGCCAAAGCCCTCTGTAAGACTTGGTTGATATTCAAGAACTCGTAACCTTCTAGCTTCTCTCTAATGTGAGTCTTTAAACCATTAAGCACATGGTCTGCCAAGTCTCTCTCGGTTATCACCAAACTATAACACCGGTTTTTGTCTCTCTAAATCTCTTGACGTAATCGGAGACTGATTCATCATGCTTCTGCTTAACCGATGTAAGATGTGACAACTTAAGTTCATTGTCGCCGCTATAAAAGTGATCATGAAATTTCTGTTCTAGTTGCGACCATACACGAATAGAGCCATGCGGCAAAGAAGAAAACCATGAAAATGCAGTGCCAGTCAATGATAAAGGAAATAAACGCACTTTCAATTCATTTAGTGAGCCTGCTTCACCTAATTGCGCCAAATATTGACTAACATGCTCCCATGTGGTTTTCGTGCCCTCTCCATTGAACTTAACAAAATCTGGAATTTTATATCCTGGAGGGCACTAGATTGCATCAACACTCGGGATACGGTTTTTGGTAAATCCGATTCCTAGGTAATTCAACACCAAAATTTTCCCGAAGCATCTTAGCCATCTCTTCTCTAAAATTAGCTAAAGCATCGTCCGTAGTAGACGATGAAACTTGTTGCAGTGGCATAGGTGGAGTAGGATTGCTAGCTGTAGGTAGGAATTGTGGCACGTATGCCGAACCATAGTTCGGCAATAATCTAGCAGCGTTTGCACCAGTAGGTAGGGTTTGGTTCGGCGTTGCCACCGAACTTGGCACATTCATGACAGGACTAATGGGTGCAGCCACAATTTGATTTGTATGGGTAGGATAATAATTCATCGGCATGGGAGGTGCCGATGAAAGAGGTAAAGCTTGACTAGGGTTTTCTGCGCTAGCATGCATGCCAACATTACCACTAGATGATTGAGGCATATTTTTCTGAGCATTGGTATTCTCTAAGAAAGTTTGATAAACTAGATTATTACCATCAGCAATACGACTCTCAATCTCAGCCCACTGCTCAGGAGAAAAGGTAGTACTTACAGAGGGTTTAACCTGCTCGTCATGAAGAGGAGGGAGCTTGATTTCTCCAATCGGAGTGATATTGCCTTGGCGATCCTTCTTGAAGTTTCCAAGAAATTCCTGCAGCTCCTTCTCTTCACGCGCCTTCTTGTACTCCTCATAGATTCGGCAATGGTCGGCCGATAGCTCATCAAGACTAGGCTTAATGATGTTACCGGCGTCTACCTCAGATGGCTTGGACATGATGGATGATGATGATGATTGACCTTCAGTCCCCAGCGGAGTCGCCAAAAAGTGTGTTGACACACGAACACGTCACGTGTACCCTCGACGCCGGGGGTGATGCACCGCAGCTCACGTCGAAGGAGGTCCGACCGGCAGCGCGATACGCAGGACAGCCGGCGGACGCTTTTGAAGACCCGAAACCCCACACGCCCGGGAGGGACCCCGTCAGGGAGTGCGGCAGCTATGGGCTACTCTAGATCGATTCGCTCGCCCCTAGAGCCTCGGGATTCTCAGCTCTCCAACACGAAGAACGACGAAGAACGAGGAAGCAATAATGAGGGAGAGACAAAACGTAGATGAAAAAAGTAATAGATGTGTTTTCTGCGATTGTGTGTTGTTCAATCGGCCGTCACCCCCAACATATAAGAGGCGGCTGGACTTCCCGTACAAGTAAAGGATTCATCGAGGTTTTCCTTACAAGAAAATTACATCAATTCACGTCCTAGAGTCCTAGTTCTAGTCTAACTCGGATTTAGTCTGAACCTGACCCAGACTTCTGTCTTGCTTTGGATTCTTACTCAAACCAGCAAGCCTTCGAGAACCGGCAAGCACTCATTTTTGGCAAGCAAAACTTTCTGGCAAGCACTCATTTCCGGCAAGCAAAACTTTCCGGCAAGCAAAACTTCCCGGCAAGCACTCATCTCCGGCAAGCTTTTCTGGCAAGCAAAATTTTCCGGCAAGCAAAATTTCCCGGCAAGCACTCATCTCCGGCAAGCCTTTCCGGCAAGCAAAACTTTCCGTCAAGCAAAACTTCCCGGCAAGCACTCATCTCCGGCAAGCTTTTCTGGCAAGCAAAACCTTCCGGCAAGCAAACCTTCCCGGCAAGCACTCATCTCCGGCAAGCTTTTCCGGCAAGCAAAACTTCCCGGCAAGCACTTATTCGACCGGCAAGGCCGAATAGTTCGCGCGACCCATCAGACATCACTTAGATGGGTGTCTGGTACCCCGCGCCACTTTTACGCTCAGGACCGGTCCGTAGAGTATTGCCTCTAACTTTCGCATACGAACTCGGATTGAGACGATTTTTATATCAAAATCAACCGATTCGACGAGACGAAGACAATTCATGTAGAAAGTTTTCTCATATTAGGCTGTCTTGAGGGCGTAATCGGCCGAACAGTACTTTGAGTGCCAAAATCTCAATATTTCAAGCATAGTTTCGGCCTTTTAGATGGGATCGGATGATGATGTCCCAAACTTCAAAGATGTTCATGTCGATCATACGTAACTTCTTCATGTAGATCACTTATTTACTTGAGGTCATCTTAAACGCTTTCTTCCGTGCCAAAATCTGATGTCAACACCTTCCTCACCGCTCTCTCCCCTCTTCCTCACTCACACCGGCGGCGGCGACCACCGGAGCGACAGTAGCAGGATCTACGACGGCGGCGACCACCGCAGCGACTTCACACCTCCACCGGAGCACATCGGCAATGGAGATAAGTTTCTTTGACCTCTCTAGAGTAACTCCGTCGATAACGGGCTAGATTTAATCAAGCACGCGATAGGAGAGTGAGGGAGGGGATTGAACACATCGAGAGGGTGGTGGGGGGGATTGAACACATCAAGGGTGGGGGGGGGATTGAACACATCTTCAGTTCATGCCTAATCGGTCGATTACATCGCGGGTGGGGATTGGGGTACAACCTACTTGTCTAGCCGCGGCGACCCTGGAGTCGCGTCGAGCGGCGGTGGGGCGTCGGCTTCTTTTCTTCCTCGCCGTCGTCTTCTTCCTGTTCGTCTTCTTTCTCATTGTCACGGTCAAGAACGATGGGTCTTGCACGGTCGCCTACAGCCGGCGCCCTGGCCACCATCTGCACCTCGTCATCTTCCTTGGCCGGATCCACCACAGTCCGTGTCGTCCAGTACACCGCGACACGGTCGTCATTGCGACGGTTGTACTCCTTGTACTTGGCCCACTTGGCCCTCTGTCCAGCGTCGTCGGAGTTGGCCTGATTCATGGCCCAACGAAGGATGTCGACTGACATAGCGCCCTTCGCTGGGTCGGGAATCAGTGTCTTCAACTCCTTCGCCGTCGCCTTCTTCACCACAGCGTCGGCCTCCTTGTGCACTTCTTCCATGCTGGTGAAGTTCGAGCGCACTTTCATTGTGTCCTCGAACTTAGCGCGGTCACTGAGCGAGCACCTGAGGAAGAATGCCCTCCATCCCATGCCCCAGGGGAAAGGGTTGGGGTTGGAGTTCATGGTGAGGGAGAGGTGGTGAAACAGAGAGAGATTGAAGAAGAGAGGGGGTGAAAATGAGAGAGGAGGTAGATATAGGAGCGTTAGTCCGGTAGTATTTGTTGGAAATATGCCCTAGAGGCAATAATAAAATGGTTATTATTATATTTCCTTGTTCATGATAATCGTTTATTATCCATGCTATAATTGTATTGGTTGGAAACACAAATACATGTGGATACGTAGACAACAACATGTCCCTAGTGAGCCTCTACCGGACTGGCTCGTTGATCAAAGATGGCCATGGTTTCCTGGTCATAGACATGAGTTGTCATTTGATAATGGGATCACATCATTAGGAGAATGATGTGATGGACAAGACCCAAACTATGAACGTAGCATATATGATCGTGTCAAGTTTATTGCTATCGTTTTCGCATGTCAAGTATCTATTCCTATGACCATGAGATAATGCAACTCACTGACACCGGAGGAGTACCTTGTGTGTATCAAACATCGCAACGTAACTGGGTGACTATAAAGATGCTCTACAGGTATCTCCGAAGATGTCTGTTGAGTTGGCATGGATCAAGACTGGGAATTTGTCAGTCCGTATGACGGAGAGGTATCTCAGGGCCCACTCGGTAATACAGCATCACAACGAGCTTGCAAGCAATGCGACTAAAGAGTTAGCCACGGGATCTTGTATTACGGAACGAGTAAAGAGACTTGCCGGTAACGAGATTGAATTAGGTATGGAGATACCGACGATCGAATCTCGGGCAAGTAACATATCGCCGGACAAAGGGAATTGCATACGGGATTGACTGAATCCTTGACATCGTGGTTCAACCGATAAAGATCTTCGTTGAATATGTAGGAACCAATATGGGCATCCAGGTCCCGCTATTGGTTATTGACCGGAGAGGAGTCTCGGTCATGTCTGCATATTCCCGAACCTGTAGGGTCGCACGCTTAACGTTCGGTAGCGCTAGGGTAGTATTGAGATATTAATAGTGGAAAGTCCGAAGGTTGTTCGGAGTCCCGGATGGGATCCGGGACATCACGAGGAGCTCCGGAATAGTCCGGAGGTAAAGATTCATATATGGAAAGTTGTTATCGGGGTTCCGGAAAAAGTTCGAGTTTTTTCGGTATTGTACCGGGAAGGTTCTAGAAGGTTCCGGAGTGGGGCCCACCTGCATGGGGGACCCACATGAACGTGGGTAGTGGGGAAAGTCCCCACAACCCTGGTCTAGGCGCACCAAGATCCTCCCTTAAAAGGAATAGTATCATATCCCAAAGGGATAAGATCAGGATCCCTAAAAAGGGGGGATAGTGATCGGTGGTGAAGGAAAGGAGGGATTTCCTTCCTCCCCCTTTGGCCAACGACCCTAGGGCCTTGGAGGGCAAGCCACCAGCCCCATCCACGCCTATATAAAGGTGGGGAGGCGTTGGGGGCAGCCACCCCTTGGACCCTTGCTCGTTACCTCTCCCAACTCCTCCCACGTTTCACCGGTACGCGCTTGGCGAAGCCCTGCCGGAATTCCGCTGCCACCACCACCACCATACCGTCGTGTTGGTCCCGATCTCATCTAGCCCCTCTCTCTCGCTTGCTGGATCAACAAGGAGAGGACGCCGCCGAGCCGCACGTGTGCTAAACTCGGAGGTGCCGTCCGTTCGGCACTTGATCAGGAGTTCGTGGACGGATCATGATTGGATCGCGAAGACGTTCGACTACATCAACCACGTTTCTTAACGCTTCCGCTTAGCAATCTATAAGGGTATGTAGATGCAATCTCTCCTCTCGTAGATGTTCATCTCCTAGATCGATCTTGGTGAGCGTAGGAAATTTTTTTGTTTCCCATGCAACGTTCCCCAACAGTGGCATCATGAGCTAGGTCTTTGCGTAGATGACATCACGAGTAGAACACAAAGGAGTTTGTGGGCGTTGATATTCAGATTGCTTCCTTCCTTGGTCTTTTCTTGATTCAGCGGTATTGTGGGATGAAGCGGCCTGGACCAACTTTACATGTCCACGTACATGAGATCGGTTCCATCGACTGACATGCGACTTTGTTGCATAAGATGGTTGGCGGGTGTCTGTCTCTCCCACCTTAGTTGAATCGGATTCGATGAAGGCGGTCCTTGTAGAAGGTTAAATAGCAACTTGCATATCACCGTTGTGGTTTTGCGTAGGTAAGAATCGTTCTTGCTAGATACCCATAGCAGCCACGTAAAACATGCAACAACAAATTAGAGGACGTCTAACTTGTTTTTGCAGGGTATGTTGTGATATGATATGGCCAAAGACATGATGAAATATATTTGATGTATGAGATGATCATGTTTTGTAATAGTTTATCTCGACTTGCATGTCGATGGATACGGCAACCGGCAGGAGCCATAGGGTTGTCTTTAATTATTGTATGACCTGCGTGTCAATCATTCAACGCTATGTAATGCTTTACTTTATCGCTAAACGGTAGCAATAGTAGTAGAAGCATGGTTGGCGTGACAACCCCGTGTGACGCCCCCAATTTGACCGTACGCTAATCATACACGCAGACGCGTACGATCAAGATTAGGGACTCACTAATCAATATCACAACACAACTTTAGGCACAAATTCAAACATAAATCATCATATTACAAACCAGGGATCGCGAGGACCCGAATACATAAGTCATACACACAAATGATATCTGAGTACAGACATAGTTAGTCACGGGTGCCATAAGATGGCTAGCACAAACAGGGGATACAGATCGAAAAGGCGCAGGCCTCCTGCCTGGGAGCCTCCTAACTACTCCTGGTCGGCTGGATCGATCCAGAAGTAAGTACCATCGGGACCCTCCTGGTAGTAAGCTCCGGTGGTGGCATCTGGCTCCTGGACTCCATCGTCTGATGTATCAACAATAGGGTATGGGGGAAAATAATAGCAAAGCAACCGTGAGTACTCATCCAAAGTACTCGCAAGACTGACATCAGAACTACGCTAAGCATGCAATGGTATCAAATGAGAAGGCTGTATTTGTGGACTGTATTGCAGAAATGCCAGAGGAGAGAGAAAGGCTTAGCCTATCGAAGACTAGCATCTTCAAGCAGTCTTGCAGCATCAGAAGAGAGTAGATAGTAGTAGCATACATGTTGTCATACAGTAGCAATGCCCTGAGATCCTTTCTCGACACCCTGCGAGAAAGCGATCCCGAGAGCAGTATTAACAGCTTATCATGTATCATCATCTCTTTATAGTTGTCATGGATCCGGGCACAACTCCAAGCGTCCTGTTACCGTGGACACGGCTATTCGAATAGATATCTTCCTTGCAGGGGTGCACTACTGTTACCCAACACGCTCGATTACCTCCGGCCGGATACACTTGCTGGGTAATACCCGGCCTCGGGTGATCGACACAACGCAGCCCGACCTAGAGCTCAGCAGAGAGGTCAACACGCCTGTCTAAATCCTAAGTGCGCAGGGGTCTTGGGCCATCGCCCTCCGCACTCCTGCACGTTACGTGACTGGCCGGAGAAATAGGCGCGACACTGGACAACCCAGTGAAGTAACCAGCCCAATCCCGGCGATCAGCCCGCAAGTAACTTGTGACGTCTGAAGAGCTTTCGGCTGATACTACGCTGCAGAGGGCCCCATTAAACCATTATCCCACGTGGTGGTAGTGCGAAATGGGCACAACGACCCACTCAGATCAAATACCCAGTTCCGTTAGGCGTATTTAGTATCGCGCGGGTGCTCTTGGAGCCGACCCGTCTTTAATGATATACGCTCGCGGGCACCCTTGGGGCCAGCCCGACTTTACATTTCCCTACGGGTACCTCTCGAGGTGGACCCGCCTGTAACAAAGGTCAAAGTAACCGTGTGTCCAAGTAACGAGGAGGAATCCGAGGAATCACCCTCGATGGATTCCCACTCGAGGAGTTGCGCGACGGTAGCTTAGCGGAGGTGATGTAAGAGGAATCACCCTCGATAACACACATCCGGGAAGCTATTCTACAGAGGCACCATCGGAAGTGAGCTAAGAGGTATCACCCTCGGCACTCGATGCCAGCTCTGCAGTGTCGAGCAATTTAAGGGGTGTGCTGTGATGTGCTGTTCTCAACCCGTCGATCATTCGAACGGGGCACAGGTACTAAAGCGGAGCAACTACAGCAAGGGAGAGGGGCCACAGATGGTTTTCCATCCAACCTATACTAAGCAGTTTGGATAATAAGGCAGGTATCAATAGCAGTTATCAAAAACAGGCTATGCCTCAGAAATAGGATAAAACAGTAGCAGCGGCAATTTCTAATGCAAGCAGGAGTGAGAAAGGAATGGGTGATATAGGCATGCGTCAAGGGGGTTTGCTTGCCTGGTTGCTCTGCGGCAAAGGCGGGGTCGTCTGACGGCTGGTCGTCGGGGAGGTAGTCGTACTCTGAAGCAGCGGCGTCGGCGGGCACCAGGTCTAACGAGAGAGAAGGGGGAGAGGAAACAATAAATCCACGGCAAAATACAATCACTATGCATGACATGCCTAAGATGACATGCAGATGGGTGCTACTGCCTATCTATATGATTTAGATAACTCTTGGAAATTAATAAAAATTTAATTGGATTTGTTTTATTAAAGTGTTGCACTATTCATCTACTGCAAACGGTCAAAAAGTTCCATGTTCAGATAGCTAGAGGCATGTGACAGATGAATGGATGGCATATTTGGATTCGTGGCATTTTTCTTATCAACTTTCATATATAAATTATTTTCATCTGACTTACGGATTAAAAGATATGAATTTTTGAACTTTTAAATATTTTCTGAATTTATTTAATTATTAAATCAACATTATCCAGAACAGTGCTGTGCTGACGTCAGCCTGACGTCAGCATGACATCAGCACGCAACAGTGGGGTTGTTACTGTTTGAACCTGACATGTGGGGTCCACATGTCATAGACTGTAGCTAATTTCATTTTAATTTACTCTAAACAGAGTCTAATTAACAGAGTGGGGCCCATATGTCAGTGAGTGTTTTAACTAAACTAATTATTTTAATTAATCTAATTAGTGATTAGGCTAGCTGACAGGGGGACCCACCTGTCATAGACACAGGGGTGAGGGGCCCCACCTGCCAGTGACTGGGCAGCCCAGTCAGCCGAGTTGACCGAGTCAACTCGGTCAACTGGGGCCAGCGGGGCCCAGGGGCAGTGACCCAGAGGCGGGCCCGACCACGCCACGTCGGCGGTGGCCGGCGGCAAGCCGCCGGTGACCACAATTCGCGGCGGAGGCCACTGGAGGTCGCCGGAATCGCGCTACGGGCCGCCATTTCGCGCGCGGCCAGGTGCGTTCGAACGGGTGCTCACCCGCGCGTCGATTGGTGGCGGTGGCATCGCCGGAGACGGCCGGAATCGTCGCCGGCGACGAGGTTAGCGGCGGGGCTTTTCGGGCGACGACGGATCCGGCGAGTGCGGGCACGACGAAGCCAGCGGAGAGGCTCTACGGGGTCCTAGCGACGCGTGGAGCACGATGGTGGCCGTGGTTGGGCATGACAACGACGGAGACGACGGCGACGAGCTCATCGGCGGCGAGGCTCTCGGGCGGCAACGATAACGACGGCTACGGCGGCTATTCCACGCGCGAGAGGGAGGGGAAGGAAGGGGAGGAGCTCACCGAGCGGCTACGTAAAGCCCTTGGTGGCTTTGGAGCAGCAGAACGGCGGCAATCGCCGGAGAAGCGCCGGCAACCGAAGGTTGAAGACGAGCTTGTGGTCGTCGATGCAGAATCTCCGGAGCTCGCGCGAGTGGACGAGGAGGACGAGGAGATCACTGTGGAGCTCGAGGACGACTCGGCGGGGCACGGGAGGCGGTGTGGCCGCGGGATCGACGGCGGCAGCGCCGGCGACACTGCGGGAGAGGAGGGGATCGAGAGAGAGAGGGCGAGGGGGAATGAATGGGTGGGCTAGGGTTGCGAGGGAGGCGACGAGGGTCACGGGGACGTCTTAACGGCGACGGGGAGCCGCGGGATGGGCGACAGCGCGACGACGACGGCCGGATGCTCTCGGACGGCGACACGCAGGCGGGAGGAGGACGACGGCCGGCTGGTGGGCTGGGCTGTGCACTGTGCACTCACAGCCCAGCGCCACAGTAACAGGTAGCCCCTTCTCTTTTTCTTTTCTAATTCTTTTCTTTTTCTCTGTTTTGCAAATTGTGAGGCCATCAAATGATTTTCAACAGATGAGTGACTTAGCCCAAAATTATCAGTAGATTATTCTTATCCAACAAAAATTGGTTTGGACAATTTACAACTTCACTTTAATTCCCATTAAATTATTTAGTGTTAGAAGTTGCTGTTTTGTTACTGTTTTTAATCAGCTAGGGGCATTTCTAGAATTATGGTGATGTTGTTTTCCTCAAGACAATTAGTTATGATTTATGTGTCATTTAATGAACATTTTAGTTGCTGGTTTGAACAACTTTTATTTTCACTTTAGGTTTGAATTGCAAGTTTAAATTGGAATTTGAAATGAGACATGATGCAATGATGCTCAAGCACGGTTAATCATGATGACATGGCACTGTCAAAGGGGTGATTACTGTAGCTATTACATGGGGGCGTTACAATTCTCCTCCTCTATCAAGAATTCTCGTCCCGAGAATTAAGAGGACGACTGAAAGAAAGCAGGGTATTCTTCACGAAGACGGTCCTCGCGTTCCCAAGTGGCTTCATCCTCAGAATGATTCGACCACTGAACCTTGAGGAACTTGATCGACTTCTGACGAGTCCGACGTTCAGTTTGATCAAGAACGCGGATCGGATATTCTGGATAAGACAGATCTTGTCGCAATTCAAGCACTTCATGATCCACAGCTCAGATAGGATCCTTGAAGCAGCGTTGAAGTTGCGATACATGAAAGACGTCATGCACTTGAGAAAGGTTTGGCGGCAACTCCAATTGATATGCCACTTCTCCTCGACGAGCGAGAATGCGGAACGGGCCAATATAGCGAGGAGCTAACTTGCCCTTGATTCCGAACCGATGAGTGCCCTTCATCGGAGTGACACGAAGGTAAGCTTGCTCACCAGGCTGATAGACCATTACCTTGTGCTTTCGGTCATAGTTGCTCTTCTGACGAGACTGAGCAGTTTTCAGATGTTCACGGACAATGCGGACTTGTTCTTCAGCTTGTTGAATAATGTCCGGTCCAACGAGTGAACGTTCCCCAGTTTCTGACCAATTCAGAGGGGTCCGACACTTACGTCCATACAGAACTTCAAATGGTGCCATCTTCAGACTAGCTTGATAGCCATTGTTGTAAGAGAATTCGGCATATGGGAGAGATTCCTCCCATTTCTTACCGAATGAGATGACACAAGCTCGAAGCATATCTTCAAGCACTTGGTTAACTCTTTCGACTTGACCCTGAGACTGAGGGTGATAAGCAGTGCTAAAAGACAGATTAGTTCCCATGGCTTCTTGGAAACTACTCCAAAACCTGGAAGTAAAGAGGCTGCCACGATCTGAACTGATCTCCAACGGAACACCGTGGAGTGACACAATTCTGGAAACATACAAGTCTGCTAACTGACTAGCAGTGATTGTCTCCTTGACAGGCAGAAAGTGAGCAACCTTTGAGAACCGGTCGATGACGACAAAGATAGCATCATGACCCTTCCGCGATCTGGGAAAACCAGTAATGAAGTCCATTTGAACTTTGTCCCATTTCCACTCCGGAATTTCAAGTGGTTGCAAGGTTCCAGCAGGCCTTTGATGTTCTGCTTTGATGCGACGGCAAACGTCACACTCAGCAACATACTTAGCAATATCATGTTTCATATCGGGCCACCAGTACCGCTGACGAATGTCTTGGTACATTTTGGTACTACCAGGGTGAATAGACAAGGGCGTGTCATGTGCTTCTTTCATGACATCCGAACGAGAGTCCAGATTATGCCTTCTGGGGACCACTAGGCGGCCTTTGAAGAACAAAGCACCATCCTCACCAACATGGTAGAAAGAAGGATTACCCTTGGAGAGGAATTTCTTGATCTTCTCAACTTCAGAGCAGTAATTCTGTCTGGTCTTGATGTTGCGCTCGAGGTCTGGCTCAACCTCCAGGGTATTGAGATAACCCTGAGGAACAATGTGAAGGTTCAATTTGCGAAGCTCTTCATAAAGCATAGGTTGTGCTTCCTGAACCATGAGGTTGTTGCAATAAGCCTTGCGACTCAAGGCATCAGCCATTACATTAGCCTTGCCAGGGGTGTAGGAGATATTCATATCATAATCGGCTACTGTCTCAAGCCATCTTTGTTGACGAAGGTTCAAGTCTGGCTGGGTATACAGATACTTCAAACTCTTATGATCCGTGTATATCTCGCAACGATTACCGAGGAGGTAATGTCGCCATAGCTTCAGAGCATAAATAACTGCAGCAAGCTCGAGATCATGTACCGGATAATTTTCCTCGTGAGGACGCAATTGACGAGAGCCATAAGCAACTACTATGCGTTCTTGCATTAGGACGCAGCCTAATCCTTGACGAGACGCATCACAGTAAATCTCGAAGTCCTTTTGAGAATCCGGGGGTGCTAACACTGGGGCAGATGTCAACTTATCTTTAAGCATCTGAAAGCTTCCTTGACATTTTTCTGTCCATTCAAATTTAACACCCTTGTGGAGCAGGTCAGTTAATGGCTTGGCAATCTTCGAGAAGTTCTCAACGAATCGTCGACAATAACTAGCGAGTCCGAGAAAACTCCTGACTTGCTTGACATTCTTCGGAGGAGTCCAGTCTAGAATAGCCTGAACTCGCTCGGGGTTAACGGCAATGCCATCTTTGGAAATCACGTGACCAAGATAAGTCACCTCGGATAACCAAAATTCACACTTAGAGTACTTGGCATATAACTGGTGTTCTCGTAGCTTCTCCAATACAAGCCGAAGATGTTTGGCGTGTTCTTCTTCATTCTTGGAATATATCAGGATATCATCCAAGTAGACCACGACGAACTTGTCGAGGTAGTCCATGAAGATATAATTCATCAATCGGGAGAAGGTTGCCGGAGCATTAGTTAATCCGAAGGACATAACAGTGTATTCGTATGATCCATAGCGAGTAACGAAAGCAGTCTTTGGAATATCCTCCTTTCGAACTCGGATCTGATGATAACCCAACCTCAAATCGAGTTTCGAGAACACAGAGGATCCAGCAAGCTGATCATAAAGATCGTTAATCCGGGGCAGTGGATATTTGTTTTGGATTGTGGCTTGGTTAATGGGCCGATAGTCCTGGACCAATCGGTTAGTTCCATCCTTCTTCTTAACAAAGAGAGAAGGTGCTCCCCAAGCAGAGGAGCTGGGGCGGATGAAACCCTTTTTCAGTGACTTGTCGATTTCTTCCTTAAGCTCGAGAAGTTCATGCGGAGGCATCTTATAAGGACGCTTCGCAATAGGGGTAGTGCCAGGCTTCAAGTCGATGACGAACTCGACAGCTCTAACCGGGGGTATTCCTGGAAGTTCCTCCGGAAAGACGTCCGGAAAGTCACGGACGACCGGAACGTTCTCAATTCCTTCCAGAGGTGAGGCGTTCAAAGCATTCAGAGCATATATCTGTGCTTCGGCATTCCGGGTAATCCGGGCGGTGTAGATCACTATCTCATCTGAGGGGTGCAAGAGTTGGACGACTTTAGTGGCACAATTGATGTTAGCAATATGAGCTTTCAGCCAATCCATCCCCAGGATGAGGTCTATGGTGGAAGACTTCAAAACAACGGGGCAGGCAAGGAATTCCAATCCTTCAACTTCGACGGTGACGTTAGGTGCTAGGACGTCAGCATGACACTGACCACCAGGGGTACGTACGGCCATTTGTAGGTTCATTCTATCAAGCGTGATGTCATGTGATAATGCAAAAGCTTCTGACATGAATGAATGCGATGCTCCTGAATCAAATAAAACAGAAGCAGGTACTGAGTTAACGAGGAGAGTACCCATCACAGTAGCAGGTTGGTCCTGGACTTCTTCAATATCAATGTTGTAAGCATGTCCACGACCATAAGCAGCAGACCCAATATTATAGTTGCGGGCCTGATTGTTGCCACGACCATTGCCACGGCCATTGCGAGGAAATCCCAGCTGATTCTGAGGCTGACGACAATCCTTAGCAAGGTGTCCTGGCTTGCGGCACTTGAAGCAGAGTCCATCCTCAGGACGAAGAGGAGCACGGGGTGGAGCAGCTTGAGCTCTTGGCTGCCTCGGTGGTGGAGGAGGCAGACGAGGTGCAGCATACGAGGGTCTTGGCGCAGGAACAGGGGCAGGTGGACGGTACACATTGTTGGGGATCCAAATACGACATTTCTGTGCTGAGCTCGAAGATGAACCCATATCACGATAACGCTTCTGTGACTCCTTGTGCTTGGCCTGAGCAGTCTCAACCATAATGGCCTTGTTCACGAGTGTGGCAAAGTTGGGGAAGTCTTGAGCAGCAAGCGCAAGCTCGAGGTCTGGGTGCAGTCCACTACGGAACTTCTCCCGTCTACGAGCATCAGTTGGAATGTCTTCTTCAGCATAGCGGGATAAGCTAAGGAACTCCCGCTGATAGGCTTCGACGGTCTTGTTGCCCTGAACGAGGTTGCGAAACACGGTCTTCTTCCGATCTATGATCCCCTGAGGAATATAGCGAGCACGGAAGGCAGTCTGAAACTCATCCCAAGTAACGATTGTCCCAGCAGGCAGTGTACGCTTGTGAGTGGACCACCATTGAGCAGCGGGTCCCTTCAGGAAGTAGGTCGCGAAGGCGACAAGGCTTTCAGGGGCGACATTGGCAGACTCCATCTCAAAGGCGATGTCGCGAAGCCAGTCATCGGCATCCAGTGGCTGTTCAGAATTGCGATAAATAGTGGGGTTGAGGCGCACAAACTCTGACAGTGTTATTGAAGCTGGGTTGTGGTTCTGATTGTTCTGATGCGGAAACTGAGCCATAATATTAGTCATAAACTGACGGTTCAGCTCGAATTGTTGCATCATTGCGGCCATGTAGTCGGGCGGTGGTGGCTGCTCAGGGGCACGACCACGACCACGACCACCTGGTCTAACCATCCTGCTAAAATTTCAACAGGGGGCAATTTAGTAATAACAACTGTAAGTGTTTAGCGACAAACATGATGTAACACGACAATGAATGAGTAGTGCATCAATACATAGTAATAGTCAATTACGACATACAGATGCATACACAGAGTCGGTTACATGCGGACAGCATAACGGCGTAAAATTAAGGAAAAAGACATACTAGGCGGCGCGCAGGCACGCGGTGAGGAACTACACAACGAGACATAGCAAAGGCTACATCAACGTCGGGGAAAACCACTGAAACGGGGTAACTGCAAGTGCAAGTGCGGACGATGAATCTCTGTAGCAGAAAGGTCCTGCTCTCCGTGTGCACTCTGATGCAGAACCCGGTCTCGAACTGAAAGAAGAGGTCCACGCGCAGGCCTGTGACCTCCAACAGCAGGCCAATCGATACCTGCCGGCATCTGAGTCCTGCGCGGGTAAAGGATATACTCCGGATGTATCCCGGCTCGAACAGCTGGTAGCAACTGCGTCATAGCATCGTAGAGACGTGCTCGAGTGGCAAATAGCTCGACTGTAAGAGCCCGGTTAGTGCGATCCAGAGCCTGAGTGTACTGAATCAACACGTGCGGGTCATAACGACGACGCTCGTAAGGGGCACAGATAGCTGTGTAGTATCCAGTAGCATCTCCAGTAGGCGCATACGGAATGTATCGGAACTCAGAGGCATCCAAGGTAGCATGCTCTCCACGAAGTCGTGCGACAGCAGAATAGGCAGCATCATGGACTGCCATCTCAATCGTCACACCGATACCGTGAAAAAGGTGCAACTCGGTGTCTGAGTCATCCCTCTGATCATAGATGCGAACATCAGCATGATACTGTTCCTGGTTGAACTCGCGGTAATCCTCGTAGACCATGTACTCGGGGTACCAGCAGTAACCAAGTCTGGTCAGGAGGGCGATCAGGACAGCTGGAAAGCCAGGGGCATTGCGAGCCGAAGTGCGAAGCACAAGCTGCGTCGCGGGGCGTGGTGGGAACAGACGATCCATCTGAAACAGAGGCAACTCAGGATTGTCAAACGACAATGACAAATATAATATAATTTGGAGAGAAAGATTAAACAGACCAATGGAAAGGAAAATGTGATTATCAGAATAATCAGATCAATGATATGGAACTAGCACTGATAATCCAGCTCTCCGGGTGGACAAGATTACGAGATCCTAGTGTCGGCGTTAGTAAAATTCATTTAACCCGAAAGGAAGAGGTTTCAGAGTCCCAGAGTATAGAAGAGAAATAAAAGATCCTAATACCACCCAGTTGGCGACGTGGGCCCGTAAGCCACACAGCCATGTTAGTAAAATAGTTTTCGGAAACACTAGACTCAACTACGGCCAAGGAGTTGGATAGGGGCTTCCTACAGGCAGTCGGCTCTGATACCAACTTGTGACGCCCCCAATTTGACCGTACGCTAATCATACACGCAGACGCGTACGATCAAGATTAGGGACTCACTAATCAATATCACAACACAACTTTAGGCACAAATTCAAACATAAATCATCATATTACAAACCAGGGATCGCGAGGACCCGAATACATAAGTCATACACACAAATGATATCTGAGTACAGACATAGTTAGTCACGGGTGCCATAAGATGGCTAGCACAAACAGGGGATACAGATCGAAAAGGCGCAGGCCTCCTGCCTGGGAGCCTCCTAACTACTCCTGGTCGGCTGGATCGATCCAGAAGTAAGTACCATCGGGACCCTCCTGGTAGTAAGCTCCGGTGGTGGCATCTGGCTCCTGGACTCCATCGTCTGATGTATCAACAATAGGGTATGGGGGAAAATAATAGCAAAGCAACCGTGAGTACTCATCCAAAGTACTCGCAAGACTGACATCAGAACTACGCTAAGCATGCAATGGTATCAAATGAGAAGGCTGTATTTGTGGACTGTATTGCAGAAATGCCAGAGGAGAGAGAAAGGCCTAGCCTATCGAAGACTAGCATCTTCAAGCAGTCTTGCAGCATCAGAAGAGAGTAGATAGTAGTAGCATACATGTTGTCATACAGTAGCAATGCCCTGAGATCCTTTCTCGACACCCTGCGAGAAAGCGATCCCGAGAGCAGTATTAACAGCTTATCATGTATCATCATCTCTTTATAGTTGTCATGGATCCGGGCACAACTCCAAGTGTCCTGTTACCGTGGACACGGCTATTCGAATAGATATCTTCCCTGCAGGGGTGCACTACTGTTACCCAACACGCTCGATTACCTCCGGCCGGATACACTTGCTGGGTAATACCCGGCCTCGGGTGATCGACACAACGCAGCCCGACCTAGAGCTCAGCAGAGAGGTCAACACGCCTGTCTAAATCCTAAGTGCGCAGGGGTCTTGGGCCATCGCCCTCCGCACTCCTGCACGTTACGTGACTGGCCGGAGAAACAGGCGCGACACTGGACAACCCAGTGAAGTAACCAGCCCAATCCCGGCGATCAGCCCGCAAGTAACTTGTGACGTCTGAAGAGCTTTCGGCTGATACTACGCTGCAGAGGGCCCCATTAAACCATTATCCCACGTGGTGGTAGTGCGAAATGGGCACGACGACCCACTCAGATCAAATACCCAGTTCCGTTAGGCGTATTTAGTATCGCGCGGGTGCTCTTGGAGCCGACCCGTCTTTAATGATATACGCTCGCGGGCACCCTTGGGGCCAGCCCGACTTTACATTTCCCTACGGGTACCTCTCGAGGTGGACCCGCCTGTAACAAAGGTCAAAGTAACCGTGTGTCCAAGTAACGAGGAGGAATCCGAGGAATCACCCTCGATGGATTCCCACTCGAGGAGTTACGCGACGGTAGCTTAGCGGAGGTGATGTAAGAGGAATCACCCTCGATAACACACATCCGGGAAGCTATTCTACAGAGGCACCATCGGAAGTGAGCTAAGAGGTATCACCCTCGGCACTCGATGCCAGCTCTGCAGTGTCGAGCAATTTAAGGGGTGTGCTGTGATGTGCTGTTCTCAACCCGTCGATCATTCGAATGGGGCACAGGTACTAAAGCGGAGCAACTACAGCAAGGGAGAGGGGCCACAGATGGTTTTCCATCCAACCTATACTAAGCAGTTTGGATAATAAGGCAGGTATCAATAGCAGTTATCAAAAACAGGCTATGCCTCAGAAATAGGATAAAACAGTAGCAGCGGCAATTTCTAATGCAAGCAGGAGTGAGAAAGGAATGGGTGATATAGGCATGCGTCAAGGGGGTTTGCTTGCCTGGTTGCTCTGCGGCAAAGGCGGGGTCGTCTGACGGCTGGTCGTCGGGGAGGTAGTCGTACTCTGAAGCAGCGGCGTCGGCGGGCACCAGGTCTAACGAGAGAGAAGGGGGAGAGGAAACAATAAATCCACGGCAAAATACAATCACTATGCATGACATGCCTAAGATGACATGCAGATGGGTGCTACTGCCTATCTATATGATTTAGATAACTCTTGGGAATTAATAAAAATTTAATTGGATTTGTTTTATTAAAGTGGTGCACTATTCATCTACTGCAAACGGTCAAAAAGTTCCATGTTCAGATATCTAGAGGCATGTGACAGATGAATGGATGGCATATTTGGATTCGTGGCATTTTTCTGATCAACTTTCATATATAAATTATTTTCATCTGACTTACGGATTAAAAGATATGAATTTTTGAACTTTTAAATATTTTCTGAATTTATTTAATTATTAAATCAACATTATCCAGAACAGTGCTGTGCTGACGTCAGCCTGACGTCAGCATGACATCAGCACGCAACAGTGGGGCTGTTACTGTTTGAACCTGGCATGTGGGGTCCACATGTCATAGACTGTAGCTAATTTCATTTTAATTTACTCTAAACAGAGTCTAATTAACAGAGTGGGGCCCATATGTCAGTGAGTGTTTTAACTAAACTAATTATTTTAATTAATCTAATTAGTGATTAGGCTAGCTGACAGGGGGACCCACCTGTCATAGACACAGGGGTGAGGGGCCCCACCTGCCAGTGACTGGGCAGCCCAGTCAGCCGAGTTGACCGAGTCAACTCGGTCAACTGGGGCCAGCGGGGCCCAGGGGCAGTGACCCAGAGGCGGGCCCGACCACGCCACGTCGGCGGTGGCCGGCGGCAAGCCGCCGGTGACCACAATTCGCGGCGGAGGCCACTGGAGGTCGCCGGAATCGCGCTACGGGCCGCCATTTCGCGCGCGGCCAGGTGCGTTCGAACGGGTGCTCACCCGCGCGTCGATTGGTGGCGGTGGCATCGCCGGAGACGGCCGGAATCGTCGCCGGCGACGAGGTTAGCGGCGGGGCTTTTCGGGCGACGACGGATCCGGCGAGTGCGGGCACGGCGAAGCCAGCGGAGAGGCTCTACGGGGTCCTAGCGACGCGTGGAGCACGATGGTGGCCGTGGTTGGGCATGACAACGACGGAGACGACGGCGACGAGCTCATCAGCGGCGAGGCTCTCGGGCGGCAACGATAACGACGGCTACGGCGGCTATTCCACGCGCGAGAGGGAGGGGAAGGAAGGGGAGGAGCTCACCGAGCGGCTACGTAAAGCCCTTGGTGGCTTTGGAGCAGCAGAACGGTGGCAATCGCCGGAGAAGCGCCGGCAACCGAAGGTTGAAGACGAGCTTGTGGTCGTCGATGCAGAAGCTCCGGAGCTCGCGCGAGTGGACGAGGAGGACGAGGAGATCACTGCGGAGCTCGAGGACGACTCGGCGGGGCACGGGAGGCGGTGTGGCCGCGGGATCGACGGCGGCAGCGCCGGCGACACTGCGGGAGAGGAGGGGATCAAGAGAGAGAGGGCGAGGGGGAATGAATGGGTGGGCTAGGGTTGCGAGGGAGGCGACGAGGGTCACGGGGACGTCTTAACGGCGACGGGGAGCCGCGGGATGGGCGACAGCGCGACGACGACGGCCGGATGCTCTCGGACGGCGACACGCAGGCGGGAGGAGGACGACGGCCGGCTGGTGGGCTGGGCTGTGCACTGTGCACTCACAGCCCAGCGCCACAGTAACAGGTAGCCCCTTCTCTTTTTCTTTTCTAATTCTTTTCTTTTTCTCTGTTTTGCAAATTGTGAGGCCATCAAATGATTTTCAACAGATGAGTGACTTAGCCCAAAATTATCAGTAGATTATTCTTATCCAACAAAAATTGGTTTGGACAATTTACAACTTCACTTTAATTCCCATTAAATTATTTAGTGTTAGAAGTTGCTGTTTTGTTACTGTTTTTAATCAGCTAGGGGCATTTCTAGAATTATGGTGATGTTGTTTTCCTCAAGACAATTAGTTATGATTTATGTGTCATTTAATGAACATTTTAGTTGCTGGTTTGAACAACTTTTATTTTCACTTTAGGTTTGAATTGCAAGTTTAAATTGGAATTTGAAATGAGACATGATGCAATGATGCTCAAGCACGGTTAATCATGATGACATGGCACTGTCAAAGGGGTGATTACTGTAGCTATTACATGGGGGCGTTACACCCCGATGGCGACGCGATGATGGAGATCATGATGATGGAGATCATGGTGTCATGCCGGTGACGATGGAGATCATGTCGGTGCTTTGGAGATGGAGATCAAAAGCACAAGTTCATGGCCATATCATGTCACTTATGATTTGCATGTGATGTTAATCTTTTTATGCATCTTATTTTGCTTAGGATGACGGTTGCATTATAAGGTGATCCCTCTCTAAAATTTCAAGATAAAATTGTGTTCTCCCCGAGTGTGCACCGTTGCGAAAGTTCGTCGTTTCGAAGCACCACGTGATGATCGGGTGTGATAGACTCTACGTTCACATACAACGGGTGCAAGCCAGTTTTGCACATGTGGAACACTTGGGTTAAACTTGACGAGCCTAGCATGTACAAACATGGCCTCGGAACACAAGAGACCGAAAGGTCAACCATGAGTCATATAGTAGATATGATCAACATGGAGATGTTCACCATTGAAACCACCTCATCTCACGTGATGATCGGACTTGGGTTGGTGAATTTGGATCATGTTTCACTCGGACGACCGGAGGGATGTCGATTTGAGTGGGAGTTTTTAAGTAAACTAAACTCATTATCTTGAACAATAGTCTAAGTTGTCTTTGCAAATTTATGTTGTAGATCAATGGCTCGCGCAGTAGCTTCCCTGAATTTCAATGCGTTCCTAGAGAAAGCCAAGCTGAAAGATGATGGAAGTAACTTTGTAGACTGGGCCCGTAATCTGAGGATTATCCTCACGGCTGCCCAAAAGGCTTATGTCCTTGATGCACCGCTTGGTGAGCAACCCCCTCCAGCGTCTGTGGACGTTATGAACGCCTGGCAGGCGCGTGTTGATGACTACTCAATAGTTCAGTGCGCCATGTTGTATGGCTTAGAACCGGGACTTCAAAGGCGTTTTGAACGTCATGGAGCATATGAGATGTTCCAGGAGTTGAAGTTTATTTTTGAGAAGAATGCCCGGATCGAGAGGTATGAGACCTCCGATAAGTTCTATGCTTGCAAGATGGAGGAGAACGGGTCTGTCAGTGAACACATACTCAAAATGTCTGGGTATTACAACTGTCTGGCTGAGTTGGGAGTTGTGCTCCCGCCAGAGGCGATCACTGACAGAGTTCTTCAGTCGCTACCACCTAGCTACAAGAGCTTTGTGTTAAACTATAACATGCAAGGGATGAACAAGTCAGTCGCCGAGCTATTTGCGATGCTGAAAGTCGCTGAGTCAGACATCCAGAAGGAGCATCAAGTGTTGATGGTCAATAAAACCACTAGTTTCAAGAAGAATGGCAAGGGCAAGAAGGGAAACTCCAAGAAGAGTGGCAAAGTAGTTGCCCCTCCCGTGAAGAAACCCAAGGCTGGGCCCAAGCCGGAAACTGAGTGCTTCTATTGCAAGGGAACTGGCCACTGGAAGCGGAATTGCCCCAAGTATCTGGCCGACAAGAAGGGGGCCAACGCCAAACAAGGTATATATGATATACATGTTATTGATGTGTACCTTACCAACTCTCGTTGTAGTGCCTGGGTATTTGATACCGGTGCGGTTGCTCATATTTGCAACTCAAAGCAGGAACTGCAGAATAGACGGAGGCTGGCGAAGGACGAAGTGACGATGCGCGTGGGAAATGGTTCCAAGGTTGATGTGATCGCCGTCGGCACGCTCGCTCTTCGATTACCATCGGGATTAGTGATGAACCTGAATAATTGTTATTTAGTGCCTGCGTTGAGCATGAACATTATATCTGGATCTTGTTTAATGCGAGACGGTTACTCATTTAAATCAGAGAATAATGGTTGTTCTATTTATATGGGTAATATCTTTTATGGTCATGCACCCATTGTGAGGGGTTTATTCTTATTGAATCTCGATAGTGATGATACACATGTTCATAACATTGATGCCAAAAGATGTAGAGTTGATAATGATAGTACCACTTCCTTGTGGCACTGCCGCTTAGGTCATATTGGTGTAAAACGCATGAAGAAACTCCATGCTAATGGACTTTTGGAGTCACTTGATTTTGAATCACTAGACACATGCGAACCATGCCTCATGGGCAAGATGACTAAGACCCCGTTCTCCGGAACAATAGAACGGGCAAGTGACTTGTTGGAAATCATACATACTGATGTGTGCGGTCCAATGAGCATTGAGGCGCGCGGTGGATATCGTTACTTTCTCACCTTCACCGACGATTTGAGTAGATATGGGTATGTTTACTTAATGAAACACAAGTCTGAAATGTTTGAAAAGTTCAAGCAATTTCAGAGTGAAGTTGAGAATCATCGTAACAAGAAGATCAAATTCCTACGATCTGATCGGGGGGGGGGGGAGAATATCTGAGTTATGAGTTTGCAGTCACTTAAGACAATGTGGAATTGTTTCACAGTTGACACCACCTGGAACACCACAGCGTAATGGTGTGTCCGAACGTCGTAATCGAACCTTATTGGATATGGTGCGTTCTATGATGTCTCTTGCCGATCTGCCACTATCATTTTGGGGTTATGCGTTAGAGACAGCTGCATTCACTTTAAATAGGGCACCATCTAAGTCCGTTGAGACGACACCGTATGAACTGTGGTTTGGCAAGAAACCAAAGTTGTCGTTTCTTAAAGTTTGGGGATGCGATGCTTATGTCAAAAGGCTTCAGCCAGAAAAGCTCGAACCCAAAGCGGACAAATGCGTCTTCATAGGATACCCAAAAGAGACGGTTGGGTATACCTTCTATCTCAGATCCGAAGGCAAAGTGTTTGTCGCTAAGAACGGGTCCTTTCTCGAGAAAGAGTTTCTCTCGAAAGAATTGAGTGGGAGGAAGATAGAACTTGATGAGGTTGTTGAACCTTTACTTCAACCAGAGAGTAGCACTACGCAGAAAGATGTTTCTGTGGAACCTACGTCAGTTGAAGAGGAAGCTGATGATGGTGATCATGAAGCTTCAGATCAAGTTACTATCGAACCTCGTAGGTCGACAAGGATACGTACTGCTCCTGAGTGGTACGGTAACCCTGTCTTAAAGGTCATGTTGTTGGACAACGATGAACCTACGAGCTATGGAGAAGCGATGGTGGGCCCGGATTCCGACAAATGGTTAGAGGCCATGAAATCCGAGATGGGATCCATGTATGAAAACAAAGTATGGACTTTGGAAGTATTACCTGAAGGGCGAAAGGCCATTCAAAATAAATGGATCTTCAAGAAGAAGACGGACGCGGACGGTAATGTCACCGTCTATAAAGCTTGACTTGTGGCAAAGGGTTTTTCACAAGTTCAAAGAGTTGACTACGATGAGACTTTCTCACCCGTAGCGATGCTTAAGTCCGTCAGAATCATGTTAGCAATAGCTGCATTTTTCGATTATGAAATTTGGCAGATGGATGTCAAAACAGCGTTCCTTAACGGTTTTCTTAAGGAAGAGTTGTATATGATGCAACCAGAAGGTTTTGTCGATCCAGAGAATGCTGACAAAGTTTGCAAACTCCAGCGATCCATTTATGGACTGGTGCAAGCGTCTCGGAGTTGGAATCTTCGCTTTGATGAGGTGATCAAAGCGTTTGGGTTTATACAAGTTTACGGAGAAGCTTGTATTTACAAGAAAGTGAGTGGGAGCTCTATAGCGTTTCTGGTATTATATGTGGATGACATATTGCTGATTGGAAACAATATAGAACTTTTGGAAAGCGTGAAGGAATATTTGAACAAGAGTTTTTCAATGAAGGACCTAGGAGAAGCTGCTTTCATATTAGGCATCAAAATCTATAGAGATAGATCAAGACGCTTAATAGGACTTTCACAGAGCACATACCTTGATAAAGTTTTGAAGAAGTTCAAAATGGATCAGTCCAAGAAGGGGTTCTTGCCTGTTTTGCAAGGTGTGAAGTTGAGTAAGACTCAATGCCCAGCGACTACAGAGGATAGAGAAAAGATGAGTGTCATCCCCTATGCTTCTGCCATAGGCTCTATCATGTATGCGATGCTGTGCACAAGACCAGATGTCAGCCTTGCCATAAGTATGGCCGGAAGGTTTCAAAGTGATCCAGGAGTGGAACACTGGACAGCGGTCAAGAATATCCTTAAGTACCTGAAAAGGACTAAGGAAATGTTTCTCGTTTATGGAGGTGATCAAGAGCTCGTCGTAAAGGGTTACGTCGATGCAAGCTTTGACACTGATCCGGATGACTCTAAGTCTCAAACCGGATACGTATATATTCTAAATGGGGGAGCGGTAAGCTGGTGCAGTTCCAAGCAAAGCGTGGTAGCTGATTCTACATGCAAAGCAGAGTACATAGCTGCCTCGGAGGCGGCGAAGGAAGGTGTCTGGATGAAGCAGTTCATGACAAATCTTGGAGTTGTGCCCAGTGCACTAGACCCGATGACTCTGTTCTGTGACAACGCTGGTGCCATTGCTCTAGCCAAGGAACCAAGGTTTCACAAGAGGACCAGACACATAAAGCGACGCTTCAATTCCATTCGCGATGCGATCAAGGAGGAAGACATAAACATTTGCAAAGTGCACACGGATCTGAATGTTGCAGATCCGTTGACTAAACCTCTTCCACGGGCAAAACATGATCAACACCAGAACTCTATGGGTGTTAGATTCATAACCATGTAATGCTAGATTATTGACTCTAGTGCAAGTGGGAGACTGTTGGAAATATGCCCTAGAGGCAATAATAAAATGGTTATTATTATATTTCCTTGTTCATGATAATCGTTTATTATCCATGCTATAATTGTATTGGTTGGAAACACAAATACATGTGGATACGTAGACAACAACATGTCCCTAGTGAGCCTCTACCGGACTGGCTCGTTGATCAAAGATGGCCATGGTTTCCTGGTCATAGACATGAGTTGTCATTTGATAACGGGATCACATCATTAGGAGAATGATGTGATGGACAAGACCCAAACTATGAACGTAGCATATATGATCGTGTCAAGTTTATTGCTATCGTTTTCGCATGTCAAGTATCTGTTCCTATGACCATGAGATCATGCAACTCACTGACACCGGAGGAGTACCTTGTGTGTATCAAACATCGCAACGTAACTGGGTGACTATAAAGATGCTCTACAGGTATCTCCGAAGATGTCTGTTGAGTTGGCATGGATCAAGACTGGGAATTTGTCAGTCCGTATGACGGAGAGGTATCTCAGGGCCCACTCGGTAATACAGCATCACAATGAGCTTGCAAGCAATGTAACTAAAGAGTTAGCCACGGGATCTTGTATTACGGAACGAGTAAAGAGACTTGCCGGTAACGAGATTGAACTAGGTATGGAGATACCGACGATCGAATCTCGGGCAAGTAACATATCGCCGGACAAAGGGAATTGCATACGGGATTGACTGAATCCTTGACATCGTGGTTCAACCGATAAAGATCTTCGTTGAATATGTAGGAACCAATATGGGCATCCAGGTCCCGCTATTGGTTATTGACCGGAGAGGAGTCTCGGTCATGTCTGCATATTCCTGAACCCGTAGGGTCGCACGCTTAACGTTCGGTAGCGCTAGGGTAGTATTGAGATATTAATAGTGGAAAGTCCGAAGGTTGTTCGGAGTCCCGGATGGGATCCGGGACATCACGAGGAGCTCCGGAATAGTCTGTAGGTAAAGATTCATATATGGAAAGTTGTTATCGGGGTTCCGGAAAAAGTTCGAGTTTTTTCGGTATTGTACCGGGAAGGTTCTAGAAGGTTCCGGAGTGGGGCCCACCTGCATGGGGGACCCACATGAACGTGGGTAGTGGGGAAAGTCCCCACAACCCTGGTCTAGGCGCACCAAGATCCTCCCTTAAAAGGAATAGTATCATATCCCAAAGGGATAAGATCAGGATCCCTAAAAAGGGGGATAGTGATCGGTGGGGAAGGAAAGGAGGGATTTCCTTCCTCCCCCTTTGGCCAACGACCCTAGGGCCTTGGAGGGCAAGCCACCAGCCCCCTCCATGCCTATATAAAGGTGGGAGGCGTTGGGGGCAGCCACCCCTTGGACCCTTGCCCGTTACCTCTCCCAACTCCTCCCACGTTTCACCGGTACGCGCTTGGCGAAGCCCTGCCGGAACTCCGCTGCCACCACCACCACCATACCGTCGTGTTGGTCCTGATCTCATCTACCCCCTCTCTCTCGCTTGCTGGATCAAGAAGGAGAGGACGCCGCCGAGCCGCACGTGTGCTAAACTCGGAGGTGCCGTCCGTTCGGCACTTGATCGGGAGTTCGTGGACGGATCATGATTGGATCGCGAAGACGTTCGACTACATCAACCGCGTTTCTTAACGCTTCCGCTTAGCGATCTACAAGGGTATGTAGATGCAATCTCTCCTCTCTTAGATGTTCATCTCCTAGATCGATCTTGGTGAGCGTAGGAAAAATTTTGTTTCCCATGCAACGTTCCCGAACAGTATTGAATGCTGACCTTTGAACTGCGTGTTGTTGATAATGCAGTTGGACAAGGGTAAGGAGGTGGTGCCATCATTGGACAAGGGCAAGGAGGACGTGCCGCCATTGGTGGAGCTGCCGGTGCAGGAACACCCTAACGCCAAGCGGAGGAACTACGTGCACTACCATGAGGAGGCAGGACCAACCCACTTCTGCAAGGTGATCCTTGCTCCGAAGCTGGAGGCTCTGCCTTTGCCTCTGGACTTCACCAAGCATTTCCCCGCCGTGCCTACAGAGTTCAGTCTGAAGACGAACACCGGCTGCTCATGGAGGGTCACGGTGAAGGTTGTCGACGGCAGGGTCACCCTTGATCAGGGTTGGGCCACCTTCGCCGCTGTTCACCAGGTCAGGATCGGGTGCATGTTGGCTTTCAAGCTGCTCACCCCGAACAACATGAAGGTGATCATCTTCAACGACGACGGCGTGGAGGTGGTCACCAAGTGGAAGAAGCACGACCAGGCCTTCGCCGTGACCGCGTAAATGACCTCTCATTCCTAGTGAAGTTGTTGGTTGTTGGTTTAAGACTATGTGCTGCGGTTAAACTTTGAAGCTTATCGTACTATGTTTAACTTTTGTGTGCGGTTAAACTTTGATGTGTGCTTAATTTTGTTCAGTTCTGGTTGCTCTATTTTTGTGCCTCTGATAACCTCACCACATCAAAGAGGAGGTTACCACACTATTGTCCTGGATGTAACCAAACAACCGGACTTGTGTTTCGCCTCAAACCAGGCCACAACCAAACAACATGCCTTCCATTTCGGCACATGCAGGCTAGAGGGGATGCAAGCAACCAATCAACATGCAGATGTTGGTTTTTTGCCTGCATATGCTCAGCCAGGCCCAACTGGGTCAAGTATGCCAAAAAACGATGCAGGTAACCAAACGCGCCCTAGATGATCTGTAAAGTAGCATTCAGAAGCTAGTACGCGTGGATAGACAAGTTTGACTTGGAGGACGTGGATGCGGGGTATGAAATACAGTGGCTACAGAGATTAGGTTATTGAACAGGGTTGTATATACTTGCTCTCATTTGGCCTACGTACAAGTATTGTCAAGTTGTAGCTGCAGACGGGAACGTGTAGTTGACGGGCTTCACTTGATGAGCACATGGAATAGGCATCGCACCTAATTAATATCCCTTTCTGTCAGTTGTGTAGCAGCGGCACGCATCATCTTGTTATTCCTTTTTTGTTTTGTAGCTTGCTCTCACAGCCGACCTCCTACTTCGTTGGCGCTGATGGCAGAATGACAGGAGACAGGACTAGTCGTAGGACGATCACATCACGCTAGCCGTCTCGCTAGCTAGCAAAGAGCAGGGACCGGCCATGAGCCGAGCTTCGCGATCCCATTCCCATTCCCAGATGAAGCTGCTGCTGTCCTTCCTACTCCTTGCAGCAGAGACCGGTCATGAGCAGATGATGGGCGCCATTGCTCAGCCGGTCACGCGCGACGGCTGCCCCGACAAGTGCGGCGAGACGAGCATCCCCTTCCCGTTCGGCATGACGCGCGGCTGCTTCCGGCCGGGCTTCCAGGTCGTCTGCGACCACTCCTTCCGGCCCCCTCGCGCCTTCCTCGCTGACAACGGCGGAAGTACATACCAGCAGATGAGAGACGAGAACTACACGGGGCCGGAGTTCAGGCCTGGAAAACCATTGCTCCGGAACAAGGCGGTGGAGCTCATCGACGTGTCAGTCGACAAGAGCGAGGCACGGATATACACCGCGGTCAGCTCCATCTGCAGCACCAGCGACACCCACGCTGTGGGCAGATATGTGTTCACCTACCTGGACAAGGAAGGCCCGTTCCTCGCCTCGCCGATCCGCAACGTTCTCGTCGGCGTCGGATCAAGTGTCGAGGCTACCATGGTGAGCAGCTTCGGTGAGACGGAGCAGACGATGGCCTACCGGCCCTCCTGCCTCTCAGACCTCGTGGGCAACCTGCAGTTCGCCACCGACGGGGAGTGCTCGGGGCGGGGCTGCTGCGTCGCCGTCTTGCCCCCGGAAGCGCCCCTTCTCACCAGGTTCGTGGCCGGGTTCAGGCCCCGGCGGAGGAGGCGTAGGTGGCAAGCCAGCCCGTGCTCCTACGGCATGGTGGTGCAGAGCTTCTGGTACAACTTCTCCACGCCGGATCTCTACGGCTACGAGGTGCTACCCAGCAGACTCGCGAGGGGCGTACCCGCCGTGCTCGATTTCGCCATCAGGAAAGGTCGGTGTCCGGCCGACGGCCAGCAGCCACCGGCGGGCTACGCCTGTGTCAGCGGCAACAGCTCTTGCTCCAACGAGGCAAGAGGCTATGTCTGCAAGTGCTGGGAACATCACCATGGCAACCCCTACATCACCAATGGATGCCAAGGCACGTACTACTGCCTAGTGCCTACGCCAGTAGCTCAAATTTTGCATCCGTTTTTTTTTTTTACCTACAACTGACACGCCCTTCGTTTAACTCCCCGACTATTTTTCTTTTTCTCTCCAGACATTGACGAGTGCGAGTTGCGAAAACAGAGTCATGAACTCAGACTGTTGTATCCTTGCTCCGATGACGGGATCTGCAGCAACAGGGTGGGAGGCTATGATTGTCGCTGCAAACCTGGAATGAAAGGCGACGCTATAAAAGGGCACTGTACGGAGAAATTCCCCCTACCAGCAAAGGTGGTTGTCGGTAAGATTTTCAAGCATCTATTGAACTAAAACCACGACGCTTATTTTGGAACGGAGGGACTACGTCCTTTTTTGGCTAGCCATGTTGCATGATTTATTTATTTTTAGTTTTGGTCTAGTACTCCGGCTGATGTGGTGGTCGAAATTGTTGAAATATGAGTTGGGCTTAGGGCCCATCTAACAATTTTAGATTAATCTCTAAGGGCCCATGTGGGTATATGGCACTAGGTGTGGTGGGAAGTTTAGTCCCATACCGCTAGTGGAGAAGGAGTTGGATCTCCTTATAAGGGATTCTCTTCCACATGCTATTGGAGCTTGAGAAGAAAAGTGGTTCCCGCGCGCTCCTCCTCCGCCGCCCGCCGCGCCGCGCCGCGCCGCGCCGCGGTCAGGAACGGAGAGTCTTTGACAGATGGGGCCACGATCTGAGACGTCAGATCGTGGGCTGTCACCGACTTGGACGTGGGTTCAGCCCACGTCTCTCCATGCGGCCGCGCCTATATATGTGAGGCGCTGCGAACCCTAGCCGTCACACGAAACAGATCGCATTGGCTATAGATTTCTAGTAGTGAAATCTGAGGTACCTGACCAGAAGGTCGGTACAATTATGGAGTCTAAGGATGCTACATTCTTCGAGGATATTTTTCCTATGAGAGATATGCAAAGCACTTCTAGACATGAATCTGAGGAGACTCCTGAGCCTGCCATTCCTATGGAATATTATGAACAAACACATGATGAAAATCCTGAGGAGGATGACGAGAAAACCCTTGGTAGGGGTAAGAGACAAAGGACTGTAAAGACCTTTGGTGATGATTTCCTTGTGTATCTCGTGGATGATACTCCCACTTCTATTTCAGAAGCTTATGCATCTTCAGAAGCTGACTACTGGAAGGATGCGGTCCGTAGCGAGATGGATTCCATCATGGCTAACGGGACTTGGGAGATTACTGAACGTCCCTATGGTTGCAAACCATTGGGATGTAAGTGGGTGTTCAAAAAGAAGCTTAGGCCCGACGGTACGATTGAAAAGTACAAGGCTAGGCTTGTGGCCAAGGGCTATGCCCAGAAAGAAGAAGAAGATTTCTTCGACACTTATTCACCTGTGGCCAGACTGACCACCATTCGAGTATTACTCTCGTTGGCGGCCTCGCATGGTCTTCTCATCCACCAGATGGATGTTAAGACGGCTTTCCTGAACGGAGAGCTAAAGGAGGAAATCTACATGCAACAGCCTGATGGCTTTGTGATAGATGGTCAGGAAGGAAAGGTGTGTAAGTTGTTGAAATCTTTATATGGTCTGAGACAAGCACCTAAGCAATGGCATGAGAAATTTAATGAAACTTTAACATCTGTTGGCTTCTTTGTTAATGAAGCTGACACATGTGTATACTATCGCTATGGTGGGGGCGAAGGAGTTATACTATACTTGTACGTTGATGACATACTGATATTTGGAACTAGCCTCAAAGTGATTGAGGAAGTTAAGTCCTTTTTATCTCAGAACTTTGAGATGAAGGACCTTGGAGTGGCTGATGTTATATTGAACATCAAGCTATTGAGAGATGATGAGGGTGGGATTACATTTTTGCAATCCCATTATGTTGAGAAGGTGTTGAGTCGTTTTGGATATTCGGACTGCAAACCATCTCAAACACCATATGATCCTAGTGTGCTGATTCGAAAGTTCGAAGGCATACCTAAAGATCAATTGAGATACTCTCAAATTATTGGTTCACTCATGTATCTAGCGAGCGCAACGAGGCCTGACATCGCGTTTGTTGTGAGCAAACTGAGCCGGTTTGTTTCCAAACCGGGTGATGTACATTGTCATGCTATTGAAAGAGTTATGCGCTATCTGAAAGGTACTATGAGCTATGAACTTCACTATACCGGATACCCGTCGGTACTTGAAGGATATAGTGATGCGAATTGGATCTCTGATGCTGATGAGATGAATGCCACAACTGGGTACGTGTTTACTCTTGGAGGTGGTGCTGTTTCCTGGAAGTCTTGCAAGCAAACGATCTTAACGAGATCGACAATGGAAGCAGAATTAACAGCGTTAGACACATCTGGTGGCGAAGCAGAATGGCTTCGAGATCTTCTGATGGACTTGCCAGTGGTTGAGAAGCCGGTTCCGACCATCCTTATGAACTGTGACAATCAAACAGTTATTGTCAAGGTGAAGAGTTCAAAGGACAACATGAAGTCCAACAAACACATAAGAATGAGATTGAAAGCTGTCAGAAAATTAAGAAACTCTGGAGTGATAGTGTTGGATTATATCCAAACGGCCAAGAATCTGGCAGATCCCTTTACTAAGGGGCTATCACGTGTTGTGATAGATAATGCATCGAGGGAGATGGGTATGAGACCCACATGAGTTGCCATGGTAGTAACCCAACCTATGTGATCAGAGATCCCGTGAAGTAGGACCTGGGAAAACAAGCCAGTGGTGAACTGAGGAGAGTAACTTTACTAACCCACTCCGTTGGAGATGCAATACTCTCGAAACTGTATGGTAGGATGACTACTGTCTTAATGTGTTCCAAGGCTTATATATATATAAGCAAGATGCTGTCCTATAGAGCGATCTTTGGAGGAACACACCTATACGAGCCCGACTGCTGGTCACAGTCTATGAGATTGGGGTGATCTCTAGCAAGCTCATGAATAGGCCAGGAGTGTGACTAATATGCTCCACCCGAGGGGTCAGCCTTCGGCAGTCTCGTACTAGTAAGACATGTGGTGAAACTTCTTTACGCCAAACTGACAATTCAAGGCATAGTCCATTGTTCAGTTGTGAAGGAGTGTAACTACTTGCTCTAGGTGAAGTTCAACCTTAACCGGTCTTCACTGAAATACTGGTATATCAAAACAGTGTTTGGAACAAAGGACATAATGGGCCCTTGAGATCTGGTGGGGGATTGTTGAAATATGAGTTGGGCTTAGGGCCCATCTAACAATTTCAGATTAATCTCTAAGGGCCCATGTGGGTATATGGCACTAGGTGTGGTGGGAAGTTTAGTCCCATACCGCTAGTGGAGAAGGAGTTGGACCTCCTTATAAGGGATTCTCTTCCACATGCTATTGGAGCTTGAGAAGAGAAGTGGTTCCCGCGCGCTCCTCCTCCGCCGCCCGCCTCGCCACGACGCGCCGCGCCGCGCCGCGCCGCTCTTTGACAGATGGGGCCACGATCTGAGACGTCAGATCGTGGGCTGTCACCGACTTGGACGTGGGTTCAGCCCACGTCTCTCCACGCGGCCGCGCCTATATATGTGAGGCGCTGCGAACCCTAGCCGTCATGCGAAACCGATCGCATCTCAGCCTCCATGCCCACTGCCGTTCCATTGCTGCTGCTGCCGCCGGCGACTCCATTCCGTTCACCGCGTACACGGTCGACGGGAGAGCAGGCCTCCGAAACCCCGCCTCTCCGGATCCTGTACGGGAGAGGGGCGATTAGGTTTTTGGGGAGCGACTACGCAACTCTCGCCTCCGTTCGTCTGTTCCCCTACTTCGTCCACGTCCGCCGCTTCGACTTCGTTATCACCATGTCCACCGACGCCGACAAAGCCGCCGCCGAAGCCGAGAAGAAGGCCGCCGAGGATGCCGCTGCTGCTGCCACTGCCGCCGCGGCTTCTGCCTGGCCTACTGGAGGGTATAACTCGTTTATCTCGCTCCTTCTGATTTCTGTTTTAGCCATGCTAGCGTTATACGTAGATGTGTCTACTGTTAGCGTAGTATGTGCTTGCATTACCGAATATCAGCATGTGTTTATTTCTGTCAATGCCATGCTAGTAATTTATTCATGGATTAAATTAATCGGAAAATTGCCTATTTACTCAGCAGAAATATATCGTTCCAACTTAATCTTTACAATGAACTAGTTAGGTATATGGTATAATTTATTTAATATGTTATCTAAACCAATACATCTCAACTTCAAGACTAGATTTCCTTGTTTTTGTTTTGCTGGTCTGGCCTGTAATTTCATAGTTTGAACCTTGTGATTGTTGCCTGGTTGTGGGCTTTATTATTAATTAAAGCCGGACGCTCCTTGCGTCTTCGTTCTAAAAAAAAGTTCAAGACTAGGCCGACATAGTTTCAATAATAGCATTTTCGGCCTACATTGATTTCATTTTCATGTTTAAGGCCTTGGGAGCCTGTAAGAGCCTAGATGTTATTGGAAGGTTAAAATATGTTGCCTACCTCTTGATGCAAGATTTCACGCAGGTCTTTCACGGTACTAGCAAATACACAAGCGTGAACTTAATAACAACATCGAGAAAGTAGTTCCTATAGCTAAAATAGTAGCAATACATTGACGATAACTAGTTTGGGTTATATAAGGGCACAACCCTAAACTATAAGAACTATGAACCTAAGAGGAATCACAAATGAGAACCTCAAGGATTCTTAATGAATTCAAGGACTCACAAACTTGTACTACAGGCCCATATTAAGGTGGAAGCTACTCCCTCTGTATCAAAATATAAGACATTTTTAAGGCTTAACTAAGCCTTAAAAATGTCTTATATTTTGATACAGAGGGAGTAGTTGCTACTAGTGGGTAGCTCATGCACCCGACAAAAAGCTACTTTTACAGCAGTAAAAATAATAATTGGAACTGACTTCCTCAAGCTGCAGCTTTAAGTTGGTCTTGTGTGTTAGGCATTATCTTAGTAAAATCAGGAGTTACACACATTGGCACAGGTCTGGTCATATCACCTCTTCTCGTCAATACAAGTTTTTACAACTCAATAGTTGACATCCATGACTGCATATGATGTAAAGATATAAGCGGCACACACATGTTAAGCACAGATACATAACAATAAATATGCATATTGTTTATAGACTAAGGAAGATACTACATCACTAGCATTCAACCATTAGATTATCAGTGAGGGTCAATGGCCATTAAATATATTATATGCAACTTGATGCTCATGACGTTGAGAAACCCCTTCCTACTAACTTGTTGCATCATTACTTGTTTTGTTTATATGAACGTGGAACACAGGAAGTGAGTCTGGCTCGCTTGGTTTTGGAAGTGGATAAGAGGGAGGGATGGAGGGAGGGAGAGAGGTGATAATACCCTCAAAAGCATGTACTCCCAGGATGAACATATTTTTATGGGAAACACTTAAAATCCACCGGCGGATCCTTGTGTTTCGTCACCCATTTTCCTTGCGCGACGCGTGTCCCTATGGAGCCCACCAAACCGCTATTCTTATCCCCAGCGTATCCACACGTTTCTTCCCCGAGTCGTCTTTTTCAACGAAGGCCATGTTACATCATTCTTTATGTAAAAAAAAGTTTCTGCAACATCACTCATGTTGCAAAAATCTTTCCGCAACATCATCTATGTTGCAAAAAGATGAAGACGAAAAAAAATCTGCAACACAACCCTTGTTTGCTCGTACGACACATGTCCCGCGTGACATGTGCCCCTGACTCCTCATGACTCCCCTCAAATTTTTCTGTAATAACACCAATGTTGCAAAAGTTTCTCCCGTAACATAAGCTATGTTGGAAAAAAGTGAAGACAATTATTTTTGCAACAAACCACTGTTGTATTTTTTTTTCTGCAACAAGATCTCAGTTGCAAAAAAAATCTGCAGCACAGACCGTGTTTCAGAAAGGTAAATAGTGGTTCGGACACTCTGCAACAAGCATCCTGTTGCATGGCTTGTTCTGCAACACCGCTCAAAAGGGAGGTGGCGCTCGTAGGTGGGTAGATCAGATGGCCATCCCCACATCCATCCAATGGCCAACGAGGCGGCAGATGTTTTCTTGGTATCCGCCGGCCGACGCGTAGCGTGGCCCTATATGTTTGTAAATTTATAAAAATAACACTTTGCGCCCCAAGAAAACAAAGCAAATTCTGTTGCTCTAGAAAGCAAAATTCTGAGCACGAAGGAGATTAAGTAATTCTTTCCACTAACTTCTTAAAATGCAAAGTAACTTGGACATTCAGATGTCAAACTCTTTTTTTACATTTTATAGAATACCTTTTGCACCCATATGAGCACGTGCTCCTGTGCGCACCTTTGAATTTCCGCTACTTGTTGATCCTCATACACTCCCTCCAATTCTTGAATAAGTTGTACATAATAGGAAAACAACAGCTTACATACTTCATTACTTCTAATCTTTTTGTTTGAACTCACTATGTTAATGTTTTAACAAGCATTAACTAAAAGCTTCATTACTCTGCACTTCTACAGGAATTGCTGCCTTCATTGTTGTCTCAGTGCTCATGGTTATGTCCCGCCAACTCCTAAAACTCAAAAGGTTCTATGAACAAAACGGTGGCCCGGTACTAAAAGGTGTGAAGAATATACGGATCTACAGAAGGAAACAACTGAAACAAATAACAAACAACTACAGACATATCATTGGCGAGGGCCACTTTGGCAAGGTTTATATGGGGACTCTGGAAGACAAACAACATGTAGCTATAAAGATCTCCATCAAAGTCGACAAGGAGATGAAGAAGGAATTCACCGATGAGGTTATAATCCAGTCTGAAATGAGGCACAAGAACATTGTCAGGCTCCTAGGCTGTTGCCTGGAGGTGGATGCTCCAATGTTGGTGTACGAGTATGCAGAGAGGGGGAGTCTACATGATGTTCTGTTTGGATTAAGGCGCATAGATATCATACCTGTGCATACACGCCTCGGAATTGCTGTCGGGTCAGCCGAAGGCCTAGCATACATGCATTCAGCAGTGGAGAGTACGATACGCCATGGCGATGTTAAATCTGCCAATATTCTTCTAGATGATAAATTTATTCCAAAGGTTTCAGACTTTGGAACGATAAGGCTGCTCAAAAGAGGAAAATCTGTGAAGACCGAGCGCGTCGTTGGGGATCTAAATTACATAGATCCAGTATATATGGAACATGGAGTTGTTACACAGAAGAGCGACGTCTACGGCTTCGGAGTTGTTCTCATAGAACTGATCACAAGGAGGCCGGCCATACATGACGACCAAAGGAGCTATGTTGCGAGCTTTGTTCAAGCTTCTCTTGACAAACAAGCAAGGAACTTTTTTGATCAGGCTATTACAAGCGAGGGGGACATTAAGCTCCTGGAAATGGTCGGCGAGGTCGCCGTGGAGTGTCTAAAACCTAATCCAGAAGAACGCCTAGACATGAAACAAGTAGAACAATGCCTCGTCCAAATTATGGGACAGTCCGCACAGCATGCTCAGGAGACAAACTACCAAGGAGATCTTAGTCCTGCACCGGATGATATTCCCTTGCTCAAGGAGACAAGGATTGCAAGAATGTAGTAACCACAGACTAGGAACAAGAACATAATTGATTTGCTAATATTCTGAATATTCCATCCATTTATGTAACCGCTTTAGTGTCCTGATAATTTTACTGGTTATAATTTGTCAAGACATCAAATCATGTACCAGTATTACTGTATTTGAAGTAGAGCAAACGGTGGTGTGATCTTCGAAACTCAGATGTATATTTTCCTGTTCATCGCTACTCAATGATGTGTCCAAAGAAAAAGGAAAATTTGTCCATTTAAAGAAGTAGAAATATGTCGTCGAAAAAAGCAGAAGCTTCACAATTTTGTGTATGCCAGTTCCTTTGGTGATGGAAACTATGATACAGTTGTACCTGTAGTTCTTTGAGTTGTCATTATCTAAGGAAGTGATGAAAAAGTTCTTTGAGTTGTAGTATTAATTACATTCTAGTAACATATTTGATCATAAAGTTTCATCTCAAAGATTTCACAACTTGGGACTGGACCGGATTAGTCATCACCGTTTTTGTTGTTGAGGAACTTCACCACTTTATTTCCTTTGTGTGATTTTCAATTCATATAACTAGGCCAATGCCCACTCAGCAAGGTAGTCAGAAGCCTAGTCTTCTGGTTGTAGTAGAACATATGTCAGTATATTCAGGTGGCTTTAAGGGAGACAGATCTAACTGGCAGTACACGTATTTCTTGTCATGGAATCATCCAAAGAAAGTGAGGCATAGTTCAAGACATGGTCTTTGCACATCTTCACAGCACCTATCCCTTTTTGGCTATGGACCGTATGTGCACAGATTAGACATTGTAAAATTCCATTAACCTGCAGCATTTGATTCCCTTATTGGCGAGTAGCTGCTCAAGAACCCTTCGATGTATCTAACGGGGCCACGTTTGAGAATTGCAGAGTAATAAACCTGATTCACTACGAATCCATAGCTATATGCTACTATCTGAACTGGCGCTTCACGTTTTCTCAAACAAGGAGGTAATGTAAGACGACGCTGAAAGCGGCAAAAGATTCATCTACAACACCTGATCCATACTACCAGCTACGGTTTTCTAGCAAAACAATTCTATTTCAGAGATACACACTTGTCTAATGCTAGTGGTACAAATAATACTTGTACATGTTTAATGTCTGCCTGTACCCTGAAACAGTTCAACTTTACCCATGAATGTGGATTCTTCATTTCGGGAGACAGCATCTCGTGTGGTCGCAGCGAGGATTTTAAGCCCATCCGTCTCAGGACATGGTGAAAACTTGCAATGTATCCAGAATGAGCTGCTTCTCTCCCGCACCAATGCACAACTCTTGATGAATACGACACAACAAAGACATCAAGAACTGTATCCTGCCGCATGCCAAAGATGATTAACTACATATCTTTCTGAAGAAAATTAAATAAAGCCTGTCCTGGAAATGAACCATCATCAGGTCACTAGAACATACCATATCATTTACTGAACAGCTGGACATCTTCAGTCAAATTGCTGGACAGCTGTTGTTTCCAAATATGGCAAGAGTGGCCTAATATTGCTAGATTATAGAAGAGAGTTGCAGCACAACTGAAAAATGCAGAAGCACTCCATGTTATAGGCATCAGAAATATGAACAAAGTTCCATACTAGCATCACAATCTGTGTCTACAGATATGTGTAAATCCAATTAGGAGCATTGAGATGAAGCATGAGCAATATGCAAGCAGAACAAATGCTGATGTAGTAAACCACCATGAAGACTCAATACTCTGAAAGAACTTTCTTATTTACATCAAACACAGCATTCTTCAAATTCCATTGTCAAACAGACAAACACCTTACACTGCAGACATAATCTTGATCCAATCATTTACATTCTACATTCTCTCATTCCCATGTTGGACACCTTACATTACATTCTCAAATTTATTTCATGACTTGTTTGCTTGGCTGCATAAAAGAACTTCGAAAACTGGTGAAATTATTATTATTTATATGTTTCCCAACAGCATGATATGCACCGATGTCTCCCAGTTTCTTAATAGAATAATTCAGACATTCTCTAGTTCAGTATTTGAAGATTTACTGACACAAAACTAGACCAAGCTAACCAGCCAAATTTAACCTTACCTGCTATGATGAAGCAGACACGAAAACACCAAATTCAAGTTCTGAGCTATACAAATTCAAGGTCTCCAGAAGCCGCATCGCCTAATACATTCATGTCCAGGCCTGTTCTTGGCGCTTCTTCCAATTCATTGTCAGGATCCATGCTTCCTGCATCTTCCAGTTCATCTCTACCAGAGTCTCTCTGTGTTACCTCTTCAGTACTATCTTCTGGATAAACCCTTATCCTTATGCGCTTGCCTTTGATGTATTGGTATTCAAATTTCGGCGGTGGATATTTCCTATTTAACTTTTCGTATTTGTCCAACATCTCTAGCTTCATAAATACATCACCGAGCATCCTGACAATCGAGGTATCAGGTCGAACACCCAGCTCTTCCATATCAGCAAAAACCTAGATGGGTTGTGAAGGAAACATGAAACGGTTAGAAATGGAATAGCGATCGCAGTAAGCATCATTTCTGTAACCATGTTCCTTTAAGCATAGCTTTTCTACCACAAAAGAAAATGTTGCGACAATCACATCCAGTGTAAGGTCAATACCATGTAGCATACAACCAACTCAAACTCCAAATCTCTTAAGGCAAGCACAAAAAGGTGGGCAAATAAAAGGAATATCAATTCGCATCTTACTATGTCAGCTAAGCATGCAGATAGCTCTACAGTAGTACAGTTATTGCCCCTCCATGCAAGTAGAACCAAATGGTGCAAAATCTACATCTATAAGATTTGCGCATTGAAAATAAACACAGTATATTTAGTTTTGTTTTCCTACCTCAAACATCTTCTCGTATGACCCCAATCTGTAATACAAGGAGATTATTTTCATGAAAAAAATACGGGGCAAACCCTCCATATATCTTGAGAATATCTTTTGAAATAGCTCTTCTGCTTCCTCAATTCGTCCATCCTCAACTAAAGCATTTAATAAAGTTTGATAGCTTCCCATGGTCTTCCCTTGACCTTTATTGAACATCCACTTGATAACCTAAACCAGAGATCGTGCAATTATTTTCTTGATACAAGAAAAAGAATATTATTGGAAGGGAGGAGCCAATTCTAGATATTCAGTAGAGAAATAATATCCACCAACAATTTCATTAGAAATACAAGATAGAAACACATCAGACAAAATAATCGACTCTTCACATAAACAAGCATGAGCTCCTATTTGATACCTGAATTATTCTTTTCCATTCCTTCTCATCTTCAAGCGTCTTCAGTGCTTTCTTTACCGCTATCAAGGGAAACTCCAGTTCCCATGCAACAAATGAATCAAGAGCACCATAAACTTCCTCCTTTACATTAGACAAACCCTTAATCTGCAGGAGAAGATGAAAGGAGTCACACAAATGCTGAAACAGAACTCTGGCTGCAACCCTTTGGTGACAAAATAATAAGGAACACATAATCCCTGTTGGCCCAAAGTTGATAAACAGCGTACATGTAACAATTTAAAATGACTACCGCAACTGAAAGTTGTAGAGTTCCGTCAGAAAGCTGAAGTACAGAACAGCTGTTTTTGTTGCAGTGCAGACATGGAGTTATGGGGTAATCTAATGTCTCAGAGCAGGAATACGCACAAATCTATATAGAGTACGGATTCTAGTGATAATTACAACAGAGAAATGTAGAAGAACCTCACACATTTGACAAGCTTCTGCGACTTGGAAACGGTTCCGATTCTCTTATCCGTTTTCCACACACGAGGATATCTTGGCCTCGGGCCCCTGGCACCGCAAACCTGTGCCACAAGGTTGTACTAATCAGGATAAGCACCACCGCCAACAACAAGTTCTGAACAAACCCCACATGCTATATATGGAGGCGAATGAAGCAGCTCACCACTAGAGAGTTGAACTTTCGAGGGCGCGGAACAACGGTCCTCTCGAACGCTAAACCGAATGTGGGCGCCCAATACCTCAAGGAAAGCATGCTGTAATCTGCAGCCGGAAAAAGTTGGAAAGATACAGTAAGCAAACAGTGCTTTTTTTTTTTCGAAAAGGGGGGACTCCCCGGCCTCTGCATCAGAACGATGCATACGGCCATCTTATTAAACAAGAAGAAAGGTTCCAACAAGGTCTTAAAGTCTCCAAAAGAAAATAAATAAAAAGAGCTCACACAGAGCTAGGTAAAATGACTAGAAGACAAACTAGCCAAATAAAGGACACCAGAACCGGCTGGCAAAAGATAGATAGGTAAACTAATTGCCTATCCTATTACATGACCGCCATCCAAACCGGTTGAAGATATCCCGAGCTACCATCTCCCAGCGGATAGAAGCAGTAACCAAACGCTCCCTGGCCTCCGTCGGAGTGAGTAGCGACCACGAACGGATCAACGCCGTGGCTCGGAAAATAACCTGCAAAAAATGAATACGTGTTGTCTTGTTAAAAACCAAATCATTTCTGCAATTCCAGATTGCCCACAACAAGGCACAGACTCCTACGCGAATATATCTCGCTAAATCGGGCTCTATCCCGTTAAGCCACGTTCCAAATAACGTGTTGACAGAACTCGGTGGAGTAATATTAAAAGCAATATGGACCGTCCGCCATAAAACTTTGGCTAGCGGGCAATCAAGAAAGAGGTGTTTGATCGTCTCATCCCGATCACAGAAACTACACCTAGTAGGTCCTGTCCAATTACGCTTTGTCAAGTTGTCCTTGGTTAAAATAACTTGTTTATGGACAAACCACATAAACACCTTGATTTTCAAGGGAACTTTGACAGCCCAAACATGTTTTGAACTAGGAATCGAGCTTGAATTGATAACATCAACATACATTGATTTGACTGTAAATGCTCCAGACCTAGTGAGCTTCCAGCGTAATTCATCGGGTTGTTGAGAGAGCTGAACTTCCATCAGTCTACTCACTAGAAGGAGCCATTCTTCCCAACGATTCCCCACTAGCGGCCTTCTGAACTGAATATTAAGGGGGATAGATTGAAATACCGTTGCAACAAAAACCTCACGTCGTTGAACAATACGATACAAGGACGGGTATTGAATGGCTAAGGGTGTCTCTCCGAGCCAAGTATCCTCCCAGAATCGCGTACTAGCACCGTTACCAATAATAAACTTTGTCCTATTAAACAAGGATAGTTTGACTTTCATAAGCCCTTTCCAGAAAGGTGAGTCAGTCGGCCTTACTGTCACCTGAGACAAAGTTTTGGTTTGAAGATACTTGTTACGGAGGATTTGCGCCCAAGTGGCATCCGTCTCACTTGATAACTTCCACAGCCACTTGCTGAGAAGACATCTATTCTTAACTTCAAGATTCTCAATACCAAGACCCCCTTGGTCTTTCGGTCTACATATGATATCCCATTTGGCTAAACGGTATTTTCTTTTTAGTTCATCACCCTGCCAAAAGAATCGTGATCGATAAAAGTCCAGCCTTTTCCTAACTCCAACTGGGACTTCAAAAAACGACAAAAGAAACATAGGCATACTCGTGAGAACCGAATTTATCAGAATTAATCGGCCTCCGTATGACATGAGCTTGCCCTTCCAGCAACTCAATTTCTTTTCAAATCGGTCCTCGATGCACTTCCACTCTCTGTTTGTCAGCTTACGATGGTGGATTGGTATTCCTAAATACGTGAAAGGTAAACTCCCCAAATCACACCCAAACAATTGCCTATAAGCCTCTTGTTCGTCATTGGCTCTACCAAAGCAGAACAATTCGCTTTTGTGAAAGTTAATCTTTAACCCGGTCAATTGTTCAAATAGGCATAACACCAGCTTCATATTTCTCGCTTTGGCCAAGTCATGTTCCATGAAGATGATTGTATCATCAGCGTAGTGAAGGATGGACACCCCTCCGTCAACGAGATGAGGTACCAGGCCACCCACTTGACCAGCCTCCTTAGCCCTTCCTATCATAATTGCCAACATATCAACTACTATGTTGAACAGGATAGGGGACATCGGATCCCCTTGTCTCAGGCCCTTATGTGTCTGGAAATAATGACCTATTTCGTCATTCACTTTAATTCCAACACTCCCTTTTTGCGTATACGATTCAACCTGGCTTCGCCAGGCTTCATCAAAACCTTTCATACGCAATGCTTGTTGTAGGAATGGCCATTTGACTTTATCGTACGCTTTCTCGAAATCCACCTTAAAAACAACTCCATCTAGTTTTTTCGAGTGAATTTCATGGAGCGTTTCATGAAGGACCACCACCCCTTCTAGGATATTTCTGTCCGGCATGAAAGCAGTTTGGGAATGCTGCACCACAGAATGCGCTATCTGTGTGAGCCTATTAGTCCCAACCTTGGTGAAGATTTTGAAACTAACATTAAGAAGGCAGATCGGCCTGAACTGCTCGATTCTCACAGCATCCGTTTTCTTGGGAAGCAGTGTTATTGTTCCAAAATTTAAGTGAAATAACTGAAGCTGTCCAGAGAAAAGATCATGGAACATTGGTACCAAATCCCCCTTAATAATATGCCAACACTTTTTGTAGAACTCCGCCGGGAATCCATCTGGCCCGGGAGCCTTATTGTTTTTCATCTGTGTTATAGCATCAAACACCTCCTTCTCCGAGAACGGGGCAACCAAAATATCATTATCATTAGCAGTTAGTTGAGGCACATCCTCAATCCTGGACTCATCAAGGGACACACAACTATCCTCCGGAGGTCCAAATAACTGCTTATAATACTCGGTTATGTAAAGTTTTAAGTTGTCCTGTCCTAAAATAGTTCCTTCGTCTTGTTCAAGCTGAAAGATTCTCTTCTTTCTGTGCTTACCATTAGCAATCAAGTGAAAGAATTGAGTGTTCGCGTCCCCCTGGACAACTTTGCGGACCTTAGCCCGCAACGCCCACTTCAATTCTTCTTCACGGAGAAGTTCTTTCAACCTCATCTCCGCATCTAGTTTAACCTGAAGCTCTGCGGCTTGTAAAATCGTGGATTCGGCTTTTAAATCCAGGGACTGAATAAGAGAAAGGAGCCTTTCCTTTTCAACCTTATAAATCCCACTAAGGTGCTTAGCCCATCCCCGTAGGAAACTTCTCAAATGCCTAATCTTATTCTGCCAACGCTCAACAGAAGTCGTACCTCCTGCATCCTTATCCCATTCCCGGGCAATCAGATCCAAGAATCCTTCTCGTTCAAACCATGCCAGCTCGAAAGAAAAGGTGTTTTTGTTTCCCGCGTGGTTTGGCTCACCTGAGTCCACGAATAGAGGTGTGTGATCCGAGATTCCGCGCGAGAGAGCCTGAACCATTACGAGAGGGAACTTCTGTTCCCACTCGACACTCGCGAGGACTCGATCAAGCTTCTCATACGTTGGGTTTGGCAAAGTATTAGCCCAAGTAAATTTTCTACCGGAAAGCTCTATCTCTCTCAGATCCAAGCTTTCAATAATGGTATTAAACATAAACGACCATCTGCCGTCAAAATTATCATTATTCTTTTCCTCTCTCCTCCTAATGATGTTGAAGTCACCCCCAACTAAAATTGGGAGCTGCTCGGACCCGCAGATCTGAACAAGGTCCGCTAAAAACTCCGGTTTAAGCTCTGGCTGTGCGGCACCATAAACCGCCACCAGAGCCCAGTTAAACCCATCAGCTTTGGACCTGACCCGGAACTTAACCGCGAAGTCACCCATCACTACACTTCGGACTTCCAGCGAATCGCATCTCACTCCAAGCAAGATCCCACCCGATCTTCCTCGCGGAGGAAGGCAATGCCAATCAAAATCGACACCGCCCGATAAAGTATTGAGAAACTGGGGCGCAAAATTATCTCTACCAGTTTCCGAGAGAGCAATAAAATCTAATCTATGCTCAAGAGTCGCCTCAGCAAGAAACCTTCTTTTAGCCAAGTCTTTCAGACCTCTGCTATTCCAAAAGATTCCTCTCATATTTCATCATGAAATTTTTTGGTAGTCCGAATCCTAGCACTCCTACGAACCGCTGAAACGGGATAAATCTTCCGCTTCCACTTGCGTTTGGGTTTACTTTGGTCTTCCATCCGGTCCTCATAACCGGGCTCAGTGGGTCTAACTACTGCATCCTCTAGAGTTACATCCTCTTCCTCGTCCTCAAGAGTGGATGGTGCAAGATCCGCACAAAAATTATCGAGCACTCTGACCCCCAACGCACCAATCTCTGCATCATTCATGGGTTTTACCGCTGCTAGGTTTCGAATAGTTTCTAAAGCACGTTCCGCTTCCATATCTAGGAGATCATTAACCGAGTTGGATATTTCGCTATCATTACTCCCTAGCGAAACTCCTAATTGGTTTGCATTATTTATAATCTCCTCATCAGAAAAATGCAAGATTGAATTAGAAATATTGACAGACATACCAGTAGTGATCTCAATGTCACGAAGCTTGGCCGCCCTCATAGCGCACCTCTGCTGCATGTCATCAACCTCCGGGTGCTCCTGGATGCGAGAGCTCATCCGTCGCCCCGCAGAGACAGGGTCTGGGATCCCACCAAATGCAATAACCTCCTCCCGAGTAATACCTCGCGCATGATCCCACGAAGGGTCATCCAAAGTTACCGGAGGAAGCGGCGGTGGTAAGCCAGGAGAGGGAAGCGCGGGGGCCTCCTGCCCTAGCACTCCTCCCGCCCCAACCCTCTGGCCAGAGGGTATCACCGGTGCCGCAGGAGGCGCGGCCCTCCTGACCGCCGAAGGAGAAGGGGGGATCGAGGCCGCCTGCCCCAAACCACCACCCTGCGCCACTGGAAAAGTGGCCGCTCTAGCCGCCGCCGGAGAAGAGGGGATCGAGGCCACCTGCCCCGGACCACCTCCCTCACAGCCAGCCGTCGTCGGTGTCACCGGCGTCGCCGGCGCCAGGATCGGAGGAGAAGAAGTCGAGGCCACCTGCCCCGGACTCCCTCCCCCAGACACATCCTCCGAAGGAAACGCGACCGCTGGGATAGAGAGGGAATAAGAAACCGCTTCAGGCTCCACCTCCCCACCCCCATCCAAGGTCGACGCCGAGGACGTCCTCACCAAGCCACCAATCATGGGACTATCAGCAGCATCAAAATCCAACACAGGAAGCGAGCTCTCAAACACATCATCAGAATCCACCCGGTCGCTCCAGAGTCTGGGCGGGGCAGAAGCTGGCTCAAACGATCCAAACCGCAGAGAACTCATAGGCACCGAGGAAGATGGTGCCTTCTGTATCCCGGTTCCGTCCCCGGGCAGCTGAGCAACAGGGCCCGATCCGTTGGACACCTCTCGTCCAGCCTCATCAGACGGTGCCCCTTTAGCACCCGCGCTGTCATCACCCTCGTGCATGTCCACATCAGTCCCATTGATCGCCTCAGCAAACAGATCTGCATCCTCAAACTGAATCTCGAGAGGAAAAACCTCTCCCCTGTAAGTCCAGTTTACCACATCAGGGACGTACTCAACGTCCAGAACGCTCACTAGAAGTCTGGCCACCCCATGAGCACGGGTAAAGGCCATATCCACTTTCTCAGTTTTTCCAACCATAATGCCCATACTAGCCACAACTCGAGCATCCTTCAAAGGCTCAGAGGGAGCCCCGGAAAACCGCAACCAAACCTGGGTAAGGGGCTTGCCCTTAGGCTCCACCTTCTTCCACTCGTGAAATTCCAGAATGCATTTAGTGCCAGGAACTCTGCACAACCCAAAGCTCAACAATCTCTGCAAATCATCCACAGTTGGGAAGTCAACCCTGAACACATTGTCCTCAATAGTGACAAGCTCCCACTGGAAGTCACCTGGAGCCAGTTCCTGAAGTCTCTGCACAATCTGAGCCTCAGAAACCTCTCCCTGGGTAGCTTTCACAATCCCAGTGGTCAGACTCTGCGTCTCCACCGGAATGTCTCTCGCAGTCGGAGACTCAAAGAACATCAACTCAGCACAATATACTCCATACATTATCAGAGCCGGAACCTGATCACGCAAAACCGGGCATTCCCCCGTGACATGTGCTGGCTTACCACACGAGTCGCATAGCTCCGCCACGCACTCAGCAATGAAGTGACCCTTCTCACCACATCGATAGCATAACATCTTCTCCTTCTTACGCGCCCACTTGGACGCCCTCTCTGAATCATTCCTGTCGCCCGCCTCAGCAGTAACTCCAGTCCCAGGAACCTCCGCGTTGGCCAGAGCTGTCACGACCTCCATCGCCTGGCTAGGCATTTCAGTCATCTGAACGGGATCGACTGCCACGACAGAAGTCTCATGGTCAACAACGGCCGGTGGCGGAGGCTGTCTGCGGAACCGACCACGACCACCACCACGACCACCACGGTGACCACGGTATCCACCTCTCTGCCGGTAGTCTGGGCCTGACACTCCCTCGACAAAACCACCCGGAGGGCCGAGAAAAGGTCTCTCAGCAGAACCATCACTCTGCCAGGCATAGCCACGACCACCTCCCGTAGATGACGAACCACGGTGTTGGCCATCCCCATATGCATCAAAACCATCGTCCCCTCACTGTCCCCTGAGCGGATCATAAGACTCTCCAGCAACCGAGTTCTGCCTCGTCTGCGTTGGGCCCGAGCGTTTTTGCGTCGGCCTCGCGACGTAGTGAGGCGGCGGCGCGGCACGTGGCTGAACACCGGCAGAAGTGGCCTGGAAAGCCGGCCTAGGGCCATTGGCCGAAGCATGCGCCGGCGGCCTCGGCGGAGCAGCACCACGCCCCACAGCCGCAGTTGTCGGCGGCCTCGGCGGAACAATGCCGCGCCCCACCGCCGCAGGCAACGCTGTAGCCGGCGCCGGTGGCCGGAATCCCTGAGCGCCACGCCCGGCAGCCGGCATCGCCCCCACAGCCTGCGCAGGTCGCGGGCCTGGCGGGGTTCCACGTCCGGTAGCGACCGCGGGTCTCAGCCCCGGCGGCGCGCCACGACCTACCGGCAGCACCGGCCGCTGCCCTTGTTGACCACCACCACGGCCAGCCGGCGCCGCCCCGGCACCCACAGGATTCTTGGGATCGGCCGATGGAGTGTTCCCCCGCCCAGCCATGTTGAGAGGTGGAATACGAGTGGCACGGCCAGGTCCGCACCGAGGGAAGCCAGGCACCGCAGCTCGCTTTGCAACCCTAGGCGGCGGCAGGAAAGAACGATCGCATCGATCGTAGTTCCTGCATGGCCCGAAATGCTCAGAAGGAGCGACCAGATTTTCCTGGGCCACATACCCATTGAAAACCGGTCCACTAAGCCCCTCCTCAGCTCCCCCATGTTGGGCCTCATACCCACGCACGGGCTCACAGCCGGCCCGCTCAACCACTGCTCCATCACGGCCCAAGATGGAATTCAAGCGTGCAGCCCTAGCCGCCCGGATCACAGCCGCCGTGCTGATCTCCTGCGCCGGCGGCGCTGCCTCCGGCCTCCCCTTCCTCTTCTTTTTCTTACTGACAACACGAGTCCAAGCATCTTGCGGGAAGAAATCTGACAAAGTTAAGGGTTGGATGCATACCTTAGGTAGAGGCCCTTTCCAAGGCCGGATCGCAGTCGCCGCCGTCCTCCGGTGAATAATCCGGCGAACAACCTCCACCTTATCCTCAGGATGCAGCCCAATCCGCGCCGGATCATCGCCCGGCACAATGTCGTCAACCAACGCGGCCACCTCCTCTTCCGAGTACCCAGGGCTGAACGCCTCGCAGATCACGTCGGAGGGCGTAGGTGAGTAGTCAGCCGGCGATCTGCCGGCGAGATCCCCGTCGTCGTCATCCTCGTCGTCCGATGCCGCGAGGACCCAGAACCGTCCCCCGACACGCCTCGTAGTAGGGTCTGCAGGCACCGGCGGCCGGCTCGCAGCGTTCGCCGCGGGCGCCTCCCGCGTCGCCTCAGTCCTCATGCTACTTTTCCAGTGAGTAACTACTAACGTGTAGAACCCTTTAGCAAACAGTGCTGATTGATTAGCAGAGGATCTCATTCGCAGACTATATATCAACAGATGGGTAGCCAACATCTGTGGAGGTTACTGCTTAGGTTTGGTTTGAGTAATCAGTGCTCACTGGATGGCTGACTTACAGCTCACGGGAAATTCCAAGCAAGGGCGTCTAGGCTGCCGCTGGGCATTCAATCCCAATTTTAGCGGGGAAATCCCCTCGCAAGTTACCACCGAATCTCTTTGTTTCAGCAGCAGGTTCTGCGGCTCACGAATCCCCCAAATCAACCCTACAATATCGCTACCCGCCTACTTCTCCGCAGTTTTCCTGGAGGCGAAAGAGCAGGCTCGTACCTCGAAAACCGGGGTTCCGAAGATTGCGGAGGGAGGGACGCGACGAGAAGGCGAGCGGCGGCGCGCGTGGTGCGTCGGCGGCGGAGGAGCTCCGGGTCGGGAGGAGAAGAGGGTCTTCTTCCTCGTACGGATGGGGGTGGGTGGTGGAGAGACAAAGGCAAGTTTTCCAAGGTTGAGATAAGCTTCGTGGCTTCGTGCTCTCTTCTCTAAAGCTGAACTGAACTGACCGTACAAACTAGAAAAGAAAAGGACTGAAATACAACTGCAACTATGGTTTTGAGTAGGAGCAAAGTCCTTTTTTTTTAAGATCCACTATGATAATGAAAAAGATTTCTGGAGCAAATTTCTTAAGCAAAGCCCGGGTTCATTGTGCTGCTCCCTCCGCCTGCCTTCTTGACCGCCCTCTCCTCCGCCGTCATGATGCTCCACGACGAGGAGCTGCCGCCGCGGCCGAGGTAGTGGAAGAGGCGCCCGCGTGCCTTCACAATCGCTTGGGGCATCTCCTCCTTTCACGGCCTTGTCGTGTCAGACGCGGCACGGTGACGATGCCGGCTCGTTGATGCTGGCGTAACGGCTGTGCAGTGGTGACGCCGGCTCCTCCTCCACGTGGCGTCCGATTTGGACGCCGCGGTTGCGCGGGGGGGGGGGGGGGGGGGGGGGGAGGAAGGAGGCTCCGCTGCGCCTAGTAATCCTCGTCCGTCGCGGCGGCTGATGCGCCTCTTGCTCTTGCTCGTCACCGGAGCAGAGTATGATCTTCTCCTTCCCAGAGGAACTGGGCGCTGCGGAGTACAATGGCTCCGGAGAGCGATGGCGGGGGCGCCACAATCCGGATCCGAAGCCACCACCTGCCGGCGCGGAAACCAATGACTTTGTCATCGTCAACGGCGGTGAGCGGAGATGGAGAGAAGCGAAGAGGAGAGGATGTGAGGTGTGGCGTGGACGACACCAGAATCGTGCTTAAATAGATGCGACCAGGCGAACGAGCGGGCAACCGGCTTCAATGCGGCACACCAGTCGGAGTAGGTTTTTCGGTCGCCGTGTCGGCATTGAAGCGACGGCGCCCGCTCGTCCGCCCGCATCGTTCTGACCGACATCAATGTCGTGGAGTCACGTCTGCTCTGGAGCGGCCTGACCGGCAGGATGCGCGGTAACCGTTTCGCGCGGAGAGGGTTTTTCGGGCAGAGAGAGTTTTAGGTGGGACGTGGTGGTCAGGCGCGTACGTGGCGGACGTCCGGACTCCCGCAAGACCCCCTGATTTGCATCCGATTTGCGGGATTTCGGACACATGTACGCATCCGCATATCGATAGGGCACCACGTTAGATGCGGACGATTTGAGGGTCTCCCTAAAGCCCTTCTCTTTGTCTTAAAATAAAAAAATAGTCCCTCTTAAAGAAGACGAGACAAAGTCAGTCCTTCAAAGTTTTTTTTTTCCTTCAAAGTTGTACACGGAAGCATCATGGCTTGGCGGCTACTCAAAAATATTTACGCCTGTCTTGGACCATCGGATTTAGACGGAACGGCCAGGATCGCCTCCCTCCTTGGAGGAAAACACCTAGCCGGATTCAGCTCATCAATCAAAAGAATATAAGAGAAATTCGTGCCGGTGCCGGTGCCGCCACCTCCATCGACCATCGCGCTCCAGAGTCTTCACCGGCGGCGACGAGTCCTTCCGCCCCCACCTTCTCCCTTCCGCTCGAGGTGAGGCCCTCGCTTACTCCTTCGAGCCCCAGTCTTCTTCCAGCGATCCTCGCCGGTGCGGCCTCCAACTTTCTGAACCTGACAGAGTTGATTCGTGCCGGTTCGCTCCCGCCCGGCCGCCCCGTCCTCTGCTGGCTCCGAAACTGCTCCCCGGCGCAGGGCCCCTGCTGCGGCGAGCCGCCTCCATCAGGTAACGCATTCTGTAGCTCGTTCGTTCTAGCAAGAGGTCGATTCGAGACCTCTAGCCAACTCTTCAGTTTCAGCCTTAAAACCAGTGACAGAGTTGATTCCATCGCCAACCAGAGTCAAAATAACCTAGTGTCTACTCAACGATTTGTGTGTCTAGGCGATTAATTTACTTCTATATACATACAGGTATCTTCATCTGTTAAAAAAATCATGTTGTGTTGCATTAACCACAGAGTGAATAGAGTTAAAAGTTGTTTGTTTCTGCATCAGTAAAGTCACCTCAGAGATAGGGTACAGTACTTCACACAAGGAGAAGCGAAGGAGTCAAGGAGACGAACGTGTTCGTTTTAATGATATCAAACCATTCGGGTCAATCTCAAACCAGGAGCTTCAACTTTAAATTCAACGAATAAATATCGCACAACAACTTATGCACTAAGAAAATCGATAGCTCTGATAATTAGTTTTTTTTGGTAATCTTTAGCACATGATTATTACAGTTTACAATCGATCATTGGTAATCTGGCTACTGAACGCTTGGTGTATCTAGATGATTAATTCATCATCAGGAAGCTCATGTACCTAATGTAATGTTTTTCACAATATGTCTGTGGCATCACCATGTTTTGCTGATGCAAAATTAAATATTCTGAGATATTTTATTTTGATGAAAAAATAGAACTCCAGACTTTTTCACATCGTGTCACTGTCTAAAACGGTCCACGCATATGATAGATTACGCCTCATATTCAGCGAGTTGTCTCTGACATTTGTAATCATTAAATGGCATGCTGGTCTCTAAGCCATCTAAATTGCCAAATGATGCTAGCTCTTTGGTAGCGTTTTAAAATCTGGATGCTTAACTCTGTTTGCACCCTTGTTTGACACCTTGTTGTCTTCACTGTTCAGGAATATGTCATCGACTCATGAAAAAGGCAAGAGCAAGGCGCGGACAAAGCTTTTGATCGATATCCAAAATGCTGTTCAGGAGTGCTGGGAGGAGCACAGGGTTTTTGAGGCCGAGCCTGGGGACAAACCTCCGGCGCCCGGCGAAAAATTCTTTGGCACATTTCCCTACCCATACATGAATGGTTTACTGCATTTGGGCCATGCCTTCTCACTGTCCAAGCTAGAGTTTGGTGCTGCATACCACAGACTTCGTGGGTCCAATGTCCTTTTACCCTTCGCTTTCCATTGTACCGGGATGCCAATAAAGGCCTCGGCGGACAAGCTTGCCCGAGAGATTGCAAAATATGGGAATCCTCCGGTATTTCCTGCAGCAGACGAGAATCCAAGTGCTGAAGTTTCAGAAGCTGATCTGGTCGCCGTCGTTCCGGTTAAGTTTAAGAGCAAGAAAGGTAAGGCTGCCGCAAAGTCTGGTGTGCAGAAGTTTCAGTGGGAGATTATGGAAAGCTTTGCGCTGTCAGATCAAGAGATTGCCAGATTTCAGGATCCTTATCATTGGATGACTTACTTCCCTCAGTTGGCCAAGGACCATCTCAAGGATTTTGGCCTGGGTTGTGATTGGAGGCGTTCTTTCGTAACCACTGACATCAACCCGTTCTATGATGCTTTTGTCCGATGGCAAATGAGGAAGTTGAAGAAACTGCACAGGATTGTTAAAGATATGAGGTACACGATCTTCTCTCCGTTGGATGGGCAACCTTGCGCTGACCATGATCGAGCAACAGGCGAAGGCGTGCAGCCACAGGAGTATGTGTTGATCAAAATGGAGGTGCTCCCGCCTTTTCCTCCCAAGATGAAGGCCTTGGAAGGGAGGAAAGTCTATTTGGCAGCAGGGACGTTGCGACCTGAGACTATGTATGGGCAGACAAACTGTTGGGTATTGCCAGATGGAAACTACGGAGCGTTCGAGGTTAATGACATTGATGTCTTCATCATGACAGCAAGGGCTGCTCTTAATCTTGCATATCAACATCTATCCAGGGTCCCAGAAAAGCCAACCTGCTTAGCCGAACTGTCTGGCAGTGATCTGATTGGTTTGCGGTTAAGATCTCCTCTCGCTTTGAGTGAAACCATATATGCGCTGCCCATGCTCACCATCTTAACAGATAAAGGCACCGGCATCGTAACTAGTGTTCCGAGTGATTCGCCGGATGATTTCATGGCACTGCAAGATTTGGTCACCAAGCCTGCTTTGAGAGCGAAGTATGGAATCAAGGATGAGTGGGTTCTTCCCCTCAAAATTATCCCTGTAATCAACATTCCTGAATTTGGAGATAAGTCAGCTGAGAAGGTGTGCTTTAGTCTCAAGATTAAGAGCCAGAATGACAAGGAGAAGCTCGCTGAAGCAAAAAGAATGACATACCTGAAAGGATTTACTGATGGGACAATGATTGTGGGGGAGTTCAGTGGAAGAAAGGTACAAGAGGCAAAGCCACTGATAAGGAAAAAACTGTTGGAAGAAGCCACGGCAGTGTTGTACAGTGAGCCCGAGAAGAAGGTTATGTCGAGGTCTGGCGACGAGTGTGTGGTTGCGCTCACAGATCAGTGGTACATCACTTACGGTGAAGATGAGTGGAAGCAGAAGGCGGTCCAGTGTTTGGACAATATGAATACTTTCTCAGCAGAAACTCGAAATGGTTTCGGGCACACGTTGGGTTGGCTCAACCAATGGGCATGCTCACGCTCTTTTGGCCTAGGTACTCGTATCCCTTGGGATGAGCAGTTCCTTGTGGAGTCTCTTTCCGATTCAACCCTGTACATGGCTTATTACACAGTTGCGCATTATCTGCAAAACGGCGACATGTATGGAAAGGAAATTTCATCCATCATGCCAGAACAGATGACGGATGAAGTGTGGGACTATGTGTTCTGTGATGGCCCAGCACCCAAGAGTGACATCCCTTGTGCCCTCCTGTGCAAAATGAAGCAAGAATTCGAATATTGGTATCCCTTGGATATTCGGGTGTCTGGTAAGGATCTTATCCAGAACCATCTGATATTCAGCATCTACAACCACACGGCACTTCTTCCGGGGCACCACTGGCCTCGCGGATTTCGTTGCAATGGGCATCTCATGCTTAACTCTGAGAAGATGTCCAAGTCCACAGGGAACTTTCTAACTCTTAAGGAAGCCATTGCTGAATACTCGTCCGACGCAACTAGGTTTGCCCTTGCTGATGCCGGTGACGGCATGGATGATGCCAACTTTGTCACTGAAACAGCAGAATCCGCTGTTCTGAGGCTCACGAAAGAGCTTGTGTGGATGGAAGAGATCATAGCTTCTGAATCTTCTCTAAGGTCTGGGCCTCCCTCTACTTTTGCGGACCGTGTGTTTGCGAATGAGATGAACATTGCTGTGAAACAAACTGAGAAGAGCTATGACGCCTTCATGTTCAGAGATGCCCTCAAGTCTGGGTTCTATGACCTCCAGCTGGCGAGGGATGAGTACAGACTATGTTGCAGAATGGCAGGCATGAACCGTGATCTTTTGTGGCGATTTATGGATGTCCAGACCAGGCTGATCACCCCCATCTGTCCACACTACGCCGAGCATGTCTGGCAAAAGCTCCTGAGAAAGGATGGCTTTGCGATCAAAGCTGGGTGGCCAGTCGCAGGCGCTCCTGATCCTACTCTAAGATCTGCAAACAAGTATCTACAGGAGTCCATAGTTGTGATTGTTAGACTTAATCTTGATTCCATGTATCTGCATGTTCGAGTTTTGCATGTAGTTTAGTCTAGGGTGTCAAGTGTCCGGTGAAGTTTCAGCTGTACGTGTGAAGGAGACGAGATGTCAGGCTGCCGTGCGATGCGGCGAGCACGACGAGATGTCGATGGTGCCGTGCGATACGGCGACGCCGTGTGAAGCGGCAAGACGCGATGAAGCTGGAGCGTGACGGACTGCACTACCAGGAGGAGTCGGGTGATCCGGCAAGTTCGGGTGAGTCTCTGCGGCCGTTGATGAGGCTGCCCAAGTACTGAACTTGGTCGTGCAGGTAGCTAAGGTTGTTAGCTAGCTTTATGCATGGGTTGTTAGCTTGCTGCATGCAAGTAGTTTGTTAGCTTAGTGCGCGTGCTAGTGAGTAGTGGCCGGTTGGCCGGGCCATCCGCATCATGGAGTGACTCCAGGTCGTGGCTGTTGTGGCGTGAGTGCATGGGTCCTTGTGTATATATGTACTGCTTTGAGTTAATGAAAGTGAAGGCCGTGAGGGCTGAGGAAACAATGTAGCCAGTGTGTACACCAAGGAGCAGAGCCTCTACGCAAAGTCTTTGTGCTCTTTCTTGGTGAAGTGTGTGTACGTGTGTGCTTCCCTGGTGTGTGTGCGTCCATGTGTTCTTGTGTGAGACAAAACCATGAGAGGTAGAATTGTGAGGAACAAGAAGAGGGGCGCTGCGAGGAGGCGGCGCCAACAATTGGCATCAGAGCCTTGTTGATCCTTGGCGGCGACCGCGGTGGCGAAGGCTATGGTGGCCGGCGTGGCGGTGGCGGAGGCTACGGCTGCGGCGGCGACGACGGGTCGGACTCCATGTGAGGTGGAGAACGGCGGCGCGAGATGGAGGCCGTCGGCGGCGCAATGCCGCTGGTGGACGGTTGCAGTGCGACGCCGCGAGATGGAGATGGCGGTGGGAAGCTGCCACATGAAGACAACCGTTGCGAGGTAGGGCGGTGCGAAGCCGTCATGAGGATCGGCGTGAAGCCGGTCGGCGGTGGTGTCCAGGTTGGTGTGATGCCATCCGCGAGATGGGTCGCTGCGACGACGTGGCGATCGACGCCGCGATGGCGTCGTCCATGTCAAGAGGAGGCCACTGCGTGCAGCAAGACGCAGTGGTGATCGGCGCTGCGAGGGCGTCGTCCACGGCAAGATGATGCGGTGGTGATCGGCATTGCGATGATGTCGTCCACGAGTTTGCTATGGCGTTGCGATGGCGCCGTCTAGTGGCTGCGGGTGATCTGCGTTGAAGATAGGAGAATCAAGATTAGGGGGTAAATGTTAGACTTAATCTTGATTCCATGTATCTGCATGTTCGAGTTTTGCATGTAGTTTAGTCTAGGGTGTCAAGTGTCCGGTGAAGTTTCAGCTGTACGTGTGAAGGAGACGAGATGTCAGGCTGCCGTGCGATGCGGCGAGCACGACGAGATGTCGATGGTGCCGTGCGATACGGCGACGCCGTGTGAAGCGGCAAGACGCGATGAAGCTGGAGCGTGACGGACTGCACTACCAGGAGGAGTCGGGTGATCCGGCAAGTTCGGGTGAGTCTCTGCGGCCGTTGATGAGGCTGCCCAAGTACTGAACTTGGTCGTGCAGGTAGCTAAGGTTGTTAGCTAGCTTTATGCATGGGTTGTTAGCTTGCTGCATGCAAGTAGTTTGTTAGCTTAGTGCGCGTGCTAGTGAGTAGTGGCCGGTTGGCCGGGCCATCCGCATCATGGAGTGACTCCAGGTCGTGGCTGTTGTGGCGTGAGTGCATGGGTCCTTGTGTATATATGTACTGCTTTGAGTTAATGAAAGTGAAGGCCGTGAGGGCTGAGGAAACAATGTAGCCAGTGTGTACACCAAGGAGCAGAGCCTCTACGCAAAGTCTTTGTGCTCTTTCTTGGTGAAGTGTGTGTACGTGTGTGCTTCCCTGGTGTGTGTGCGTCCATGTGTTCTTGTGTGAGACAAAACCATGAGAGGTAGAATTGTGAGGAACAAGAAGAGGGGCGCTGCGAGGAGGCGGCGCCAACAGTGATGAGGAAACTGCTAAAGGCGCAGGAATCTGGTTCCAAGAAACCCAACAAGGGAGCCGCACCTCTGCCACCATCATTGGAGGGAAACAAGCTGACCGTCGGTCTGATATATGTCAATGAGCACTATTATGGGTGGAAAGAGCAGTGTCTGAAGGTGCTCCGGTCAAAGTTTGATAGCGAGACATGTACCTTTGCCGCCGACGAGGAGATCAATATAGCACTGAGGACCTGCTTTGTTGGACAGGAAGCAGCAGACTTCACAAGTCCAGAAACAGTGCATGCCTTTCATCAAGCTGAAGAAAGTTGAAACGAGCAACTTTGGTCCCAATGCTCTGGATCTGAAGCTCCCTTTCAGTGAAGTTGATGTTCTTGAGGAAAATCTGGAGCTGATCAAAAGACAGTTGGGCCTTGAGCACGTGGAGGTGTTGTCGACGTCTGATGAAGCCGCTCTTGCCAAAGCTGGCAGCTATGTTTCTGTGCTGAACAAGACCCCGCCTTCCTCCGGTGAACCGGTGGCAGTATTCATGACCAGGCAGGCGTTTGAAAACCCCCAAAACTGAGATGAAGGTACATACACTGTTATTAGCTTGCAACATCCCATTGTTGGTTGGGCTTAATAATTTATATATGCTTTTCTCTTATTTCTGCGGACATATATAAGTTACATTAGATATGAAAAAAACAAAAAAATGTACTCCTTATTTCACCCTGTTACACAGCAGTGCTGCTTTGCACAGGGACTGCTATGTTAAACTGATGCTGCTCTATGTCAAAGACCCATGGAGTTTGCATTTCTCTTATTGCTCTGAAGCACAATATTTAGGAAGTCCCACGGAGTTTGTATTCGTCTTAATTTTTCATCTTCACTGTCGCAAAATTCTGGTCATGCATAAGCACAATACTGTAGCAAAAGATGCTGCAACTAATTGTTTCTTGAGAAAAATAGCAGTCTTTCTGCTCATGCATTTAAGAAGGAACTATGAAACTGAAGCCCTGTTGCAGCTTAGGATAGTAGCCCTAATCTGTTCTTGTAGTACCAGTTTCAGCTGCTGCGCACAGACTAAAATTAAGTAGATAGCGATTAATCTATGTGATGATGATTAGTTGATGAAACTAGCAAGTTTAATTAATTAAACTGTGTTTGCTGTTATCCAAGTATCACTTCTGCTTCAGCACACCCCCGGTAAACACATCAAGGGCTGAGATTAGCTCATACCCCTTCCTTAGCAGGGGCACGATGGTCTTATTTAAAAAGTCTGCCCCGCCTGTCCCCCCCCCCCCCCCCCCCCCCCCGCCGATCCCCGCGCGCCCGTGTATACGGGGCTGCGGGACGAGCCGAGCCGAGCCGTCCCAGGATCGCCACGGGCGGGCCCACCACGTCGGCCCTCAGTCACGCGTCGCGTCGCCCCCGATTTGACCAGCCAGCGTCGCGTCGTCCCCGATTTGACCAGCCAGGCTGACCGCGGCGTGGTGTGTGGCGGGCGGTTCCCGGCCCACCACGTCAGGCCTGACTGCGGCGTGGCGTGTGGGCGGGCGGTTCCCGCCTGCGAGACGCCATGCGCCGGCTCCCGAGGTGCATCAATGGCGCCGGTTCTCGCCGGCTCCCGAGGCGCATTATGGCGCTTGACGCCGCCCACCGATGCGCTCGCCCTTCGGCTATAAAAGGGGCCGCTCCCGCCGCGTTGCCGCCGCTCAGCCCCGGATCTAGACCCTTTCCCCCTCTCCACCCCGTTCTCTCCTCCCCGGCGACGATGTGGTGCGGTGGCCGCCGCAGCGCGGCGGCAGCGGGGTCCTGGCCGTCGTCCCTGACGCTGGATCAGGCGGAAGACCTGGCGCGCTACGGCGTCCTCGCCCCCTCCGTCGCTCGCCTGCCGTCGGGCTGGCATATCAACGGCGGCGGGTACGCCGTCGAGGGCCCCCCCCCCATGTCCCCCGCGCCCAGCAGCGAGAAGGCCGCGGCGGCCGTTTCAACGCCCGCGGCCGCTGGGATTTCTGGGAGGGGAAGGACTTCGAGGAAGTCATCGCCGACGCGCGGCGCCGCCACCTCACCGCGCGCCGCGTGCTGTCGCGCCACCGCCGCCCCCTCCGCCGCCAGCGGCCCCCGTCGTCCCACCACCGCCTCCCCCTCCGCCGGCGCCGGCCGCCTTCGTCACCCCGCCGCCTCCTCCTGAAGTCGTCGACGCCGGCGACCCCGAAGACATGCCCGGCCTCTTCTGGGCCATTCGCGGGTCGGCGACGGCGCCGGGGTGGGTGCCGCCGCACGCAGCCGACGACCCCGACGACAGCCCGGGGCTCAGCGAGACCCTACGCCTGTCCGCGGCGGCCGCGGGCTTCGGCGGCGGCTTGCGGGCGGCAGCGGCGCGGGCGGCAGTGGCAGCGGCGCGGACGGTGACGACGCGGGGCTGGGCGACGTCGACGACGAGTAGTTTAGGTTTTTTTTAATGTTTTAGTCAAATTTCATTCGAACTCTTGTAAAATATCCTAAATATGAATGAAATTTGAATCGTTTCCGCAAATTCGATGTTAAAACGTCTTTTGGACGGCCGAATCCGCCGTGTAAACGAAAAAAATAATGTTAAAACGTCTTTGGACGGTCGAATCCGCCGTCTAAACGAAAAAAACACATATAAGCCCGAACCGCCGTTAGGTCTCGGGCCGGCCGGAGGCGGGCCCCATCAAAGCAGGCAGCGACGGGTGGGATGAATTATTTGTGATGAAACGGCGTGGACGCGGCTATTTAAGCCGGTTTGGACGTCCTCCGGTGGGCGAGGTGGGACTAAACTGGGCGTCATGCACCGCCCCACACCCCCACCCCCAACCCATCGTGACTGGGCCGGGCCACGCGCGGCGCCCATCGCAACCACGCAGGTCGTTGCTGGTCCTGTGATTTTTTTTTACGCCCTTTAATAAAAAACATTTAAAAAAAACTTTGGGCATACAATTAGATACTTTAATAAAGTGTACTTTATTTATGTGCTTTTCGTTATAGTTTATGAAATGTTGAATAAATATTTGTGTACTTTTATTTATACTTTATAATTGTATTTTTCATTATTTATGTACTTTCCTTTATAGTTTACAAAATTATACATACACATAAATATATATATTAAAAAACAGTCTTGAAAAACCCTGGAACCTCAAATTTTCCAAGTCAATTGGCATGCCCACCCCAGTACTGTATGCAAAAATTGATCGAATTCGGACAAGAAACGAACGTTGCGTCACATCCAGGCAGTGTTTTAGGGTTGTTTAACCGGGAAAACCCTAGAAAATGCATAGAGTGGCAAAAAGCTACGAAACTTGGCATGCATGCTTGCCATGATGGTACAAGAGTATGAAAAAAAATTGGGTCCATTTGAAGGATGTCGAAAAAAAACGTTCTTGAAGACGGGCCCTCCGCTCCTACCCGACCGGCCTCCGCAGAACAAGGTCAATTTTTGTTCATCTTCAGAATGACCCCAAATTTTGCAAGTGAGTTGGCTTGCCCAATGTAGGCTCCCACGCAAGATTGGAATGAATTCGGACACCAAACGAACGTTGCGTCATGACCCGGCGGTGTTTTAGGGTTTTTTCACCGAGAAAATTATAGAAAAGGCATAGAGTGGCAAAAAGGTACGAAACTTGGCATGCATGCTTGTCATGTTGGTACAAGCCTATGAAAAAAATTTAGGTCCATTTGAATGATGTAAAAAAAATGTCCTTCGAGAAGGGCCCTTCGCTCCTACCCGAACGGCCTCTGCATAACAAGGTTAATTTTTGGTCATCTTCAGAATGACCCCAAATTTTGCAAGTCAGTTGGCTTGCCCAATGTAGGCCCCCACGCAAGATTGGAACGAATTCGAACACCAAACGAACGTTGCGTCACGACCGGGCGGTGTTTTAGGGTTTTTTCACCGAGAAAATTATAGAAAAGGCATAGAGTGGCAAAAAGCTACGAAACTTGGCATGCATGGTTGTCATGTTGGTACAAGCCTATGAAAAAAATTTGGGTCCATTTGAAGGATGTCGAAAAAAAACGTTCTTGAAGACGGGCCCTTCGCTCCTACCTGACCGGCCTCCGCAGAACAAGGTCATTTTTTGCTCATCTTCAGAATGACCCCAAAATTTTCAAGTCATTTGGCATGCCCACCCCGATACTCAATGCAAAACTTGATCGACTTCGGACACGAAACGAACGTTGCGTCACGTCCGGGCAATGCATTAGGGTTTTTTAACCGGAAAAACCTTACAAAATGCATAGAGTGCCAAAAAACTATGAAAATTGGCATGCATGCTTGTCATGATGGTACAAGACTATGAAATTTTTTGGCTCCATTTGAAGGATGTCGAAAAAAAAAAGTTGTCTTACGGTTGCCCTGCCGGCAGACCCGAACGGTGCTGCTTGTAGATGGTGCTTATGATGGCATGCACGAAATGATACCAATTTTTGCCAGGATGTGGGCATTCCCGTTGTACTAGTCCACGCAAAATTGGAACAAATTTGGACACCAAACGCACGTTGCGTCACGTCCGGGCAGTGTCCTAGGGTTTTTCCTCCGGGAAAATCATAGAAAATGCATAAAATATCAGAAATCATTGTAATTTGGCATGCATGCTTGGCATTCTCATCTCAGAGTGTGGAAAAAGTTTGGGCTCGTCTGATGAAGTTGAAAAAAAAATTGTCTTACGGTTGTGTATATTATTTGCTCATTTAAAAAATACATCGGTCATCAATGCTCTTTTTTTGAAAAATAAGCAGGATCAGTAGGAATCTTGACCAGTTCCGAACAGACGAACAGGCGAAGATTCGTACAGATCCTGATGAACACCGATGCTTATGGAAATTTAAAAATTAACACACTTAAGGCGGTGTACGGCGCGCCGGCCGGGCGAGGTGGGACTATTTGCTGGCTTGATCGCGTTTGACCGGCCGCTGACGTGCCGTGTGGACGGCGTGCATGCAGCGGTTACCATATCGATTAAGCCGCGCGCGTCGCGCCGCGCGCGTCGCGTCGCGTCGCCTGGCCTGACCTGCCGAGTGCGCGTCGCGTTGCGTCGCCTGCAACTTTGACCCCAACTGTCACCCACAGACATATATTCACAGGTTTTTTTTTGGGTTTCTTTTTTTTTGCGATAGAAAGAGAGTTTTATTCCATATGCATAGGGTTATAATTAAGAGGCACCAACTCCTCAATACAAGGTGGGCTCCTCCCCAGCCATACAGCAGTAGTAAACTCTGTACGACTATACAATGCCAATCGATGTGCTACCCTATTTTGCTCACGCTTGATTTTTGATGGAACAAACTCTCGAGCCTCCATGTGATGCCGAATCTCCGCTACCAAGTGTCCATATGCAGACCTGGATAAGCTTTCCCCGGTCATTGCAGCCAGTGCCATAGATGAGTCTGACTGAACGACAATTGGTAGGGAACAATGCTGCAAGGCTAAGGCCATACCCTGCATTATTGCATGTAGTTCCGCTTCCAACGCATCGTTACAGTTGAAAATGCACCTGTACGCCGCGAAGATCACACTTCCATCATGGCGCCGTAGTATCATACCCGTCGCCGCAGACCCGTCCTCTTGCATGAAAGCCCCATCCACCGAAAGAGCAGCTCGGTCCGCCGGCGGCCGCGGCCATTGAAGAGGGATGCTAGGGTTAGGGACCTCGACGGTTGCTTCCCGCACCATTGGCATCTTCCCTTTGAGGATTTCTTCCGTGGAGAATCTGCTACACAGGTTCAGAGAGTTCATATAGCTTTGAAGATAGTCGGACGTTGCCGTCACGGGGGGAACCTCCTTTCCATGTGTTAGGTCCGAGCGCAGTGACCAGATCCTCCATATCAACATGATCGTGCAATCCCGCATGTGATCATCACAGTTTGCAAGAACGTTTAGAAGCCAATCCTTTCCTGTATCTTGAAGAACATCGTGACTAGGGAGTCTCCATACCGCTCTCATCTGAGTCCAGATCCTCCTCGCATGCTCGCAGGACACAAGAGCATGGAAGCTAGTCTCCTTCTCTCGGCCGCACACCGGACATCCATCTCTAGTAGAGGTATGTCGGTACTTCTTACACTCATTTGTAGCGAGAGCACCCGAGACAGCCTTCCACGCCATGATTCTCATCTTCAGAGGTACTTGTGAGCTCCAGATCCGCTGCCATAAGGGCCTCCGTCCTGAAGGATTGCTACTGGAAGAGCTGAGCTGCAGCGAGTACTGGACGTCCGTGGCAAGGTGATACGCGCTCCGGACAGTAAACTGCCCACTCCGCTCTGGAAACCAAGCGACGAAGTCCTGTCCATTCCTCGGAGACGTGCGAATCTTTAGAATCTCCCGTACATCCAAGTCCCAAAAATGCTCCCATAGCCGTTCAACATTCCATGCACCATGCTCATTCAAAAAATCAGCCACCCAATTGAAGCGACAATTCCTCTTAGGAGTGACCGGTCTGAAATTGTGTCCTCGCGGGATCCAAGCATCTCTCCAAGTCTTTATCAGTGTGCCATTGCCAACTCGCCATATAATGCCTTTCTTCACAAGCTCAAGTCCGTGAACAATACCTTTCCACACCGCCGAGGAGTTTGATGAAAAAACAGTATCCAACAAGTTCCCCCTCGGGTAGTATTTAGCCTTCAATAATCGCGCGCATAAGCTATCCGGGCAATCCAGAAGGCGCCAGGCTTGCTTGGCCAACAGAGCCTGATTAAAGGCCCTCATGTCTCGGAATCCCATGCCCCCATAGCCTTTGGTAGCATCATCCTCTCCCAGCTTAGCCATGCCATTTTCCTCTTGCCATTTTCCACCCCCCACCAATACTGCCTCATCATCTTGGTTAGATCATCACATACTGAAGCAGGTAGTCGGAACACACTCATAACATAGGTGGGTATTGCTTGCGCCACGGCCTTAATGAGAATCTCTTTATTTCCAACCGACACGTATTGTTCACTCCAGTCGATTAGTCTTTGCCTCAGCCTATCTTGCAAGGTCTCAAATTGCCCCTTGTGGACTCTTCCTTAGGAACCGGGAGGCCAAGGTATTTTGGTTCGAACACCTGTTGCGTTACCTCCAATATATTCTTGATCTCCTCTGCTACTGACTCTTCGCAATTTTCAGAGAAAAGGATGGAACACTTCTCGGGGTTTATGAGTTGACCCGTCGCCGAGGAATAAGTGTTCAACAAGCCTTTAACAACATCCGCTTGCTGGCCAGAAGCTTCAAAAAACAGCATGGTGTCATCCGCAAACAAGAGGTGAGATATCTCCGGTGCTCCACGGCATATGCTCACCCCGTTCAAGCTCCCCTCATTAACTGACTTAGACAGAAGAGCAGATAATGCATCAGCAACAAAGAGAAATAGGAACGGAGACAATGGGTCACCTTGCCGAAGACCTCTAGATGGTGAAAAAACTTCCAATAGCTTCCCATTAAATTTGACTGAATATCGGACTGATTTAACACACGTCATAATCCATGCAATCCACTGACTGGAAAACCCCCATTTGCTAAGGGCCTTCTCCAAGAAATCCCAGTCTACCCGATCATACGCCTTCGAGAGGTCCAATTTGTACGCGCAAGCTGCATGACTATTGCTCTTCAGAGATTGTATGTGATGAATGCACTCGAAAGCGATGATAGAATTATCCGAAATGAGCCGGCCCGGGATAAAAGCACTTTGGTTCTCAGATATCAACTCCGAAAGCAAGGGACGGAGACGATTAACCAAACATTTAGACACAAGTTTGTAGATAACATTGCATAAGCTGATCGGCCTGAAATCCTTGAGCTCCCTGGGGTGAGGAACTTTCGGGATGAGGACAATCGTTGTATCATTCACACCTTCCGGCATAGCACCAGAGACAAAAAATTCCAACACTGCTGCAGTAATTTCGGATTTTAGAGCTGACCAGTTCCGTTGGTAGAACCTTGCCGGGAAACCATCCGTGCCAGGCGCTTTCAGCGGACCAATTTGAAACAGAGCGTTGGACACTTCCTCCTCAGAAAACGGAGCGCTCAAAATGTCGTTCATCTGTTCAGTTACCTTCGGCACGATACCATCAAGCACGACGTCCGGTGTTAGAGTTGGATCTTTGGTGTATACTTCCTTAAAGTAGGAAGTCGCCATGAGTTCCATGTCCGTCGGAGAAGAGCACCACGATCCATCAGAGCGACATAATTTCTGGATATAATTCCTGCGCGCACGCCACAATGGCCGCCTATGCAAATATGCCGTGTTCTGTTCACCTTCTTTCAGCCACGTAATGCGCGATCTCTGTAGCCACATCATCTCTTCCCTATAGAGTAGTTCGTCAAGCTGAAACATCTTCTGACGGATCAGCGCTCTGTCAGCATCTCTTAGCTGTAAATCAGCCAACTCAGCCCTTAGCTTCTCAAGTTCTATAGCAACATGGCCAAAGTTCTCTTTACTCCAAGCCCGAAGGCCATTCATCATTTCATGCAAGGCGTCGCACAGCCGCAAGGTTGCCAGCGGGCTTACTCTTCTCCCATCTTCTTGCCACCACTTCTAACAGCGCCGGGTGACGTTCCCACATAATCTCATATCTGGGTGAGGCCCTATTCCTCTTCGGATCCACGAGAGTAAGCTGAACCAAGATCGGGCTGTGGTCAGAACACGATGAAGCAAGATGAAGAACTTGCGCGGCAGGGAAGAGCTCCCTCCAGTTTTCATCCGCACACGCTCTGTCGAGGCGGACTCGAACGTTCCTCTCACCTGGTTGCCCATTATCATATGTGAAAGGAAACCCCGAAAAACCGAGATCCCACAACTCACATGCCACCAAACAATCTCGGAACATCACCATCTGATTCTCAGAACGCTGGGTTCTAGACATATGCTCGTGCTGCCACATCGCCTCGTTGAAGTCGCCACACACTAACCACGGCTCCGAGGAGATCGCGCGGAGCTGGGAGAGTGAACTCCACATGTGATGACGGTTCTCCACCCGAGGTTCGCCATAGACAAACGTCGTTCTCCAGCTCTTGTCGCTTGCCACATCCTCAATCCGCACGTCAATGTACCGCGCACAGGAGTCCAACACGGTCACTTGCAACTTCTCATCCCAATAGAGCGCAAGCCCTCCACTGAGACCATCACTCGACACACCCGCAAAACCCTTCATCTGTAACCTCCATTTTAGTTTCTCCATCTTTGAAGAGGCTTGTCTTGTTTCTGAAAGAAATACAAGCCCCGGGGAATTGGCTTTAGAGAGGGCCAACACCTCACGAACTGTCCGGCGGTTCCCCCCCCCCCCCCCGGCAGTTCCATACTAAGATATTCATTGCTCCCGGCGGTCCTCCTCGAGGGAGGCCGCTGATCTATCTCCGGACACACCACTTGAGTCAACACGGGCTCTCTTGCTGTTACTGCTGCTGGTAGGCGAGGACTGTTCACCGTCCTCACCCTTCCCCTGAGTAAGCGCCAACACACCACTCGGCCTTGTACATGTTGTGTTATCGGACACTGGTGCTTCAGCTTCCATAGCAAGTCTCTTACGAGCAGCAGGATCCACTTGCATGTTTGTGTGTCCTTCCTTGGACGGGCTTGAGGCCGTATCCAAGGTCTCCGGGTCGATCACAGCTTTCCCCGGTGATTTCTTCTGTTGAGATTGAGGTGCAGGTTGCTTCTGACTTCTTCCCCGGCCAAAACTTTCATTGGAAGGGGGCTTATTCAGCCCATCTGCATAGAGCCAAGTACCATATTTCTTGTCCTTCTCCTCATGCACACCTGATCCGCACTCCTTACAATCATGACCAATCAGCCCACATACGCTGCAGAAGCGCGCCAGTTTCTCATATCGCACCAAGTAAACTTGGCGCTCTTTCCCCCTCATAATACTGACAAACTTGGTGAGAGGGCGACGAACATCATGCCGAACCCTAACCCTAATGTAATCACCACGGGTGTTTCCGTTTAGCCTCATCTCCAAAATCTCGCCTGAGTTCCTGAGCAGATTTTCCACTATGTTCTTCTTGCAGAACCCCTCTGGTATCTTGTGAATCTGTAGCCAAATTGGCATGAACACCATTGGCACCTCCTCTGCCTTTGTGAACCCATCATATGGAACCATCAACACAAGCAAATTCCTAAAGAGCCATGGCCCTTGATCCATCATACGTTCCCAATCTCCCAAACATGATGCCTGCACAACAAATAGCTTCGGACCAACCGGACGAAACCTCACCGCTGCGCAGGGTTCCATGCCGCACGCATATCCTTGTAGAAGGCCGCCTGGCTGAAAGATTTGTCAGTGTGAACCCTAGCCAGCGCAAGCCATCTCACGCTGTCATTGATCTCCGGATCAGCCTCATCTATCACCAGATCATCAAAGACTTCATCTTCCAGGTTGAGTTGCTCCATGAAGTCGCCGAGATCCGGCGTTTCAATGGAGCCGCCGCCAGCACTGGTGCCCGACAGGGCGTCCGCAGGGGGATCCATCGCTTCCAAGGAGGAGGAGGATCGAAGGACAGCCGATCGAAGTTTCCACTCGAGGGGAGGGGGATCGATCGGGACGGGAAACTCACGGGCGACGGAGTCGCCAGAGAGGAGGAAAAACCCTAGCCTTGCGGAAGGGGAAACTAACAAGTTATGATCCACGGTTCCAAGTGAACCTTCGCTAGCGTTTTTTTTGGGTTTTACACAGACACACACACACATATTCAGACGAGCATGCACACAGCACACACTTTTCATTTAGAATTTTAATGTATGCCACTATTTTAATGCATGTATATATTGAACGTTTTTCAATGCATTTATATTGTAAAAAATACCACTATTTTGAAAATAATAATAACTAAAAAACCGTTCATCATAATAAAACATGTCATATATTAAAGTTTAATAGATACTTTATAAAAGTTTACTTTATTTATGTGCTTTTCTTTTTTCATCTTTTATTTAATAGATACTTTATAAAAGTTTACTTTATTTATGTGCTTTTCGTTATACTTTATAAAATGTTGAATTATTATTAAAAAAACACTCTTCAAATTGGAATTTATTTATGTACCTTTATTTATAGTTTATAACTATTTTTTCATTATTTATGTACTTTTATTTATTGTTTATAAAATTGTGCATATACATAAAGTTTACTTTATTTATGTGCTTTTCGTTATACTTTATAAAATGTTGAATAATTATTAAAAAAAACTCTTCAAATCGGAAAAAAACCTCCTTCGGACTTGCCCTCCGTCAGACCCGAACGGTGCTGGTTGTACAGGTGCTCTGTGGTGGCATGCATGAAGTGACACCAAATTTTGCCAGCAACTGGGCATGCCCAATGTAGGACACCACGCAAGATTAGAACGAATTCGGACACCAAACGCACGTTGCGTCACGACCGGGCAGTGTTTTAGGGTTTTTCCACCGGGAAAACCCTAGGAAATGCTTAGAGTGTCGGAAATAGATAAAAATTGGCATGCATGATGCGCATGGTGATGCCAATGTGTGAAAAAAAATTGGGGTCATTTGGTGGAGTTGCAGAAAAAAACCTCCTTCGGACTTGCCCTCCGGCAGACCCGAACGATGTTGGTTCTACTGGTGTTCTGTGGTGGCATGCATGAAGTGACACCAAAATTTGCCAGCAACTGGGCATGCCCAATGTAGGCCACCACGCAAGATTAGAACGAATTCGGACACCAAACGCACGTTGCGTCACGACCGGGCAGTGTTTTAGGGTTTTTCCACCGGGAAAACACTAGGAAATGCATAGTATCGGAAATAGATAAAAATTGGCATGCATGATGCCCATGGTGATGCCAATGTGTGAAAAAAATTGGGGTCATTTGGTGGAGTCGCAGAAAAAAAAACCTCCTTCGGACTTGCCCTCCGGCAGACCCGAACGGTGTTGGTTCTACTGGTGTTCTGTGGTGGCATGCATGAAGTGACACCAAATTTTGCCAGCAACTGGGCATGCCCAATGTAGGCCACCACGCAAGATTAGAACGAATTCGGACACCAAACGCACGTTGCGTCACGACCGGGCAGTGTTTTAGGGTTTTTACACCGGAAAAACCCTAGGAAATGCATAGAGTGTCGGAAATAGATAAAAATTGGCATGCATGATGCCCATGGTGATGCCAATGTGTGAAAAAAAATTGGATTCATTTGGTGGAGTCGCAGAAAAAACCCTCCTTCGGACTTGCCCTCCGGCAGACCCGAACGGTGTTGGTTCTACTGGTGTTCTGTGGTGGCATGCATGAAGTGACACCAAATTTTGCCAGCAACTGGGCATGCCCAATGTAGGCCACCACGCAATATTAGAATGAATTCGGACACCAAACGCACGTTGCGTCACGACCGGGCAGTGTTTTAGGGTTTTTCCACCGGGAAAACCCTAGGAAATGGATAGAGTGTCGGAAATAGATAAAAATTGGCATGCATGATGCCCATGGCGATGCCAATGTGTGAAAAAAATTGGGGTCATTTGGTGGAGTCGCAGAAAAAACCTCCTTCGGACTTGCCCTCTGGCAGACCCGAACGGTGTTGGTTCTACTGGTGTTCTGTGGTGGCATGCATGAAGTGACACCAAATTTTGCCAGCAACTGGGCATGCCCAATGTAGGCCACCACGCAAGATTAGAACGAATTCGGACACCAAACGCACGTTGCGTCACGACCGGGCAGTGTTTTAGGGTTTTTCCACCGGAAAAACCCTAGGAAATGCATAGAGTGTCGGAAATAGATAAAAATTGGCATGCATGATGCCCATGGTGACGCCAATGTGTGAAAAAAAATTGGGGTCATTTGGTGGAGTCGCAAAAAAAAATATTGTTCTACACATATGTCATAAATCATTTGTTCGTTAAAAAATACATCAGTCATCATTGCTCTCTTTTTGAAATATATGCATGATCAGTATGAACCTTCACCTGTTCTGAGCAGGAGAAGACTCATATTGATCCTGCATATTCTCCAAATAGAGTCCAATAAACACCGATGCTTATGTTCATTTAAAAAGAAAAGTATATAAGGAAGTGAACGGCGAGCTGGCGGAGCGAGGTGGTACTAAACTATTGGCGTCGGGTGTAAAAAACAACATGCGTCGTGGGCCGGCCGGCGCATCGTGGGCGGGACGGGGCCCATGGTGTGCTGAGCGACGTGGCCGACGTGGATAACGCCCTACGTGCCTGCATGGGCGTCGGTAATCACGCATGACCGCCTAACCCAGCCGCCTCCACGCGCCGCACAGTCCGCCTCCTCGCGCCCACCCGCACCCCAGTCGCCCCCGCCGTCGCCTTCACAACGCCTGTCGCTCGCGCCGTCACCACGCCCATCGCTGCCGACATCACCGCGCGCTGCCTAGATCTCGCCCCTGCACACCGCCTCGTCCGCGAACTCGCCCGCACCCACAACCCTAGGGTGGGCCGTCGGCCCTCGCGGTGCTCTCGGGCAAAGGGCGGCTGCCACGACGGCCACCCCGTGCTGTTGGCACCGCCCACGGAGGCTGCCTGTGCACGTCGCGTCGCCTGAAGGTATACTCGTAACCTCATAGTTTTTTAATACTTCAGCTATCTGCCATGTTACTATATCTAACACCTAGTGTAAAAACATTTATTTAGAATGGAAGAGTACGGAGATGTGTACTGTTCGATTGAGAAGTGGTGCGAGTTGGTGCGACAATTCACTCCTAGACAGCGTATTCGGCTTCGTGGCACCAATTTGGACAATATGTTGAGAATTCCTCCGGTGCAAATGAGGAAAATTTTATTGCAATTTATGATAACAACATATGATTCTAGCACAAAGCGATTTATTCTTCGGCCGAACGGTGACGACATCACTGTGCTTCCCGAAGATGTTTATCACATTTTCAATGAAGGTAAGCGCAAGCGAAATCCTTCAAAATATTTTCAGTCCCCCTACGAGCAGGACACTGGCAGGAAGCGCGTGAAAAAAAGTAAGTCACATACGACTTTTTTTGTCAATGTAAGTGTTATATAATTGTTGCAGTTATTTAACTCAGTGTAATTACATTATTGTAGGTCTTTTTGCTTCACCACATTCTATTTTAGCAAGTCCAAATAATATGACTCCGGATCACATAGAGGCAGCTAAAGTTTATATTGAGACGCTTGCATCGTCCAAGAAGCATCTCAATGATACAGTGGTTAGTGTGCCGGAACCAGATGGGGACATCTACACGGTTGAAATGCTTCATCAAGTCCTCAACTATAAGTGGTTGAATGACGCTATAAGTATGAGTTTTTGAACTACACTTGTCAACTGTAGTGCGAAATTACTGAGAACATTATATTCGTGGTGATATCCACAGGTCATAAATTCTTATTGTAAACACCTACAATACCGTGGTTTTAGTGATCGTCACATATCATCAACGTGGTTGCCAAAATGGCTTCTTGACCGGGCGGCAGGAAAGACTAAGTCTGTCAAGAATAAAAATTTGGAGAAGTTCACAAGGAAAACGAAAATCGTTACGAGAGTGATGGATGAGTATTTCGGACGGGACAAGGTGTTGCTTTCATATTTGTTTGTTTGAGTATGCAATGATCTTTATTTACACTAATATAAATTTATGGTTGTACAGGCTTATTTTCCTTTGCACGTGAACAACAATCATTATATAACCATTGTGATGCACACAGTTAAGCAAGAATTTCAAGTTCTAAACTCTGGTGGTAAAATCTCTCCAAGAGTTCATAAAATTATCGAGACACTGGTAAGTTTACAGTTCCTTATACACATGGACAAAATTGTTGGGACATGCATTTCGGCTAGTAGAAATTATACATTGCTTTGTTTATTTTTTTCAGAGAGCAAAAATTGGTATAGATATCTAGCAGGCAAACTTATCTCTACAAGTGGAACTATTTCCGGATGTAACTTCGTGGCCAATAAAGGAGTACGACATGCCGTTACAGACGGATGCGTAAGTTTACACTTGAAAACAATGTCACAAGTAATAATATGTTAGATCCTTAGCTGACCACGCGTTTGTATTTCAGAGTGTCATGTGGACTCTTCGTAATGAGGTGCATCCAACACTGGGACGGGGATGGCTGGACATTTTCATTTGACCAGCAAGAGATTAATGCATCGAGGCCACGTATTGTCGCGGAAATTCTTTTTTCAGAGGCAAACACACTAGACAAGGTCAAGATGAAAGTTGTGAAAATCATGGAGAGGGCATAAGTACTAGCATAGGGTAGGGTTTTTTGGCCCGTAGAAGGTTTCCCTGCCGTTGTTCCGTACTTGTTACTTTTTTGTTTGTGATGCGACATTGCACTTTGAATTTATTACTTGTGCTACTTGTGACTTTTTTTGATTGTAACGAGGCATGACAATTTGAAATTATTTCTTGTATGTTTTGATCCTTGTGTATTTGTGAAGCATCAACTGAAATATATGTTTAAGTTATATATATGACTGCTGTCATGTTTATTACAGTAAGTTTCTTAGACTAAATCTGTGTACGAAAAAAATATAAAAAATCTGCGTACGAAAAAAAAGCCCACCCATCTATCTGATGGCCGGCGCGAGTCTACTCGGACTGTCCCGATCAAGCCGGGTGGCGAAAGGGACGCGCCTTTCGACCTCGGACCGGCCCGGAGACGGGGCCTAACGGGCATGGAGCAACGGGTGACAGTATAATAAGGAACTTACCTCCCGGCGGGGACGAGGCTATTTAAGCCTGCCGCGGCGCCTCTCGGCGGGCGAGGTGGGACTAAAGTTTCCGCCGTGCACCGCCACCCCCGACGCAGAGTCACTGGGCCGGATCACGCGCGGCGCCCAACGCACCCCCACGCGCGCCGCAACTGGGCCGCTGGCCCACGCGCGGCCCCAGCGCCCCCGTTTCCGGCTGCCCCTGGCGCGAGAAGGGAAGTTTAGTCCCACCTCGCCCGCCGAAGGACGCCGTGACCGGCTTAAATATTCGCGTCGGTAGGCGATGGTAAGCTCACTTGAAATGCATGTTTCCCGCCTCTGCCCGTTGTGCCCCGCCGATGGGTCGTACCGCGGCCGAAAGGCCGGCCCTTTCGCCTCGCGGCTAGATCGGGCCGGTCCGAGTAGACCTGCTTTCCGGCCCAGAAGCAGGGTGGGCTTATTTTTTTTCGAACAATTCTCCCGCAAAATACAGCACTAATTACATATTGTCTCACACAAAGTGATAAACATAACAGCAGTAACAATATTGAATATATATTTGGTTTCACACAGAACAATAAACAAACTTCAAAAGATTATCATAAAGTTTTACACAAAATAGTCTCACACACATATTTTTTATAATCAAATGTCAACAAATTGTCTCAATAGCGTTGAACAAAATAGTCTAACACATATGATGTCTCGCATCATAATCGCATGCAAATTGAAAACCGGTCATTTCGCTGTCAAAATGTAACGCAACTTCTCCCGGAATGACGCATGTAATTCTTTGTCTTATTTCCATGAATGAAGCTGCATCTCTACGCCTGATTCCTACATAACAAAATATAATCAACTTGTGAGAAATAAAAATGGTAAAAACAGACAACTGAAATGTAAAACTTACTTTTCATTCAATCTGCACGTCTGCTTTCTATGACCTGGATTGCGACATAGGCTGCACAAAGGACCCTTTTTCCTCTCGTCAAAAGATTTTGGTCTGCTTTTTTGTAACATCTGGATCTTTGTTTGACCGCCCTATCTTGCTCTCTGCTTGGGTGCACCCTTCATGGAAACTTTCACAGGATCACGTATAACATCGGCACCTCGTTCCGGCTCACGTGCCTCGTCATGAACATACCTTCTACGATCAACAACTTCATCATCGGAGACCTTTTTCTTCGATATTATATTCTGAAGACACTGCATCAACTCATCGAACGCGAATGAATCATTTGACGCAATGTGGAAAGCTTCTGCACCTGTTATACTGAGTTGACTATACCGAGCACGCTGCTCTGACCCTGACCAACCCCAGCCAAACATATCACTCTTGCGCTGTGCAGGCAGCCCACCTCTCGCATTTTTTGACATCCTTTTAAGGATGCAGCACTTAGGTATTTTAGATATTTTCAGATGAACCAGTACATATAGAATGTGTTTGCAAGGCAACCCTTTCCGAACCATTCGTCCACAACTGCATTCTATCGTTTCCTCTGAGTTTCCAGGGTGATACTTAACTCTAAACTAAAATTTGCGGTTATTCTTCCATGTGACGATAAAGGTGTGACCGTCAACTCCCACTAGCGTCTCAAAAATCTCCAGCTCTCCCATCTTCTTCAGATCTTGTTGAAGAATATAAAAAATGGCTTGAGTGAATACACCGGCAGCATGCTTCTCAATGTCCTTATACTCAGTTTCAGATGGTGGTACTGACTGGTTAGAACGACAGTCGTCATGCGCCTCGTTCTCACGTAGTCGAACTATGCAGTTCTCATAATGCACTACTAAATCAACAATGGTCATACCCTAGTCGAGGTGAAGGTGAAGACAAGAGTTCAGGCTTTCACTCCTCTGATTACTGCGCATACCAAGAAAAAATCCATCTGAAAGATATGATGCTGCCCAAAGACTCCTCTTCCTGTACATCCTATTCAACCACTCTTCTGTTTTATCAGTCTTCCATTTCCCGACAAAAGCAAGCCATCTTGCCTCAAAGTTAGAAGGAGTGGTGGCGTAGTACAACAGTGACCTGAACTCATTCAGTGACTTATAATTAAGGTGCTTCTGCATATTTTTCTCCACGTGCCATGAGCAAAGACGATGAAACACATCTGGAAGGACAATCCGAATGGCTCGGATCATTGCAGCGTCTCCATCTGTGATGACTGACCTTGGCTTCTTCTGACAATTTGCTTTCATGAATGTCTGGAGCAGCCACACGTACGTACCTTCGGTCTCGTCAGACACAATGGCGCAACCAAACATAGTGGTGCAACGGTGATTATTTACACCAACAAATGGGACGAAAGGCATACCATATCTGTTCATCTTGTATGTGCTGTCAAATACCGTCACATCTCCATACAACTGATAGTCCCGCCGTGACTGTGCATCGCACCAGAACATGCTCTTTAATCGCCCTTCCTTATCGAGCACGTACTCAAAGAAGAAGTCTGGATCCTTGTCCTTTCTGCTCCTCATAATGCCGATTACCGTGTCAGCATCACCCTTTGCAATCAATTTCATTTTCTCTCTGCAGCATAGGTTGTAGACGTCTCGCCTCACAAGCCCGCACTTATCGTACGAACCATACCTGCTGATGAAGTTATCGACGATGATGTGCTTTCTGATCCCAGCTGCTTCCATCGCTAAAATCTCAGCTCTCTGGTGATCTCCTACCACTCTATGTGACCGTAGAAATGCCACCTCGTCCGGTCTAGCCAGCAAATGGTTGTGATCATCCACGAATGCCGCGATGAACCAAACTCCACGTGCTTTGTCCAACTTCACGACCAACTGCGTGCCACAGTCGCACCGAGTCTCTAGTCTTAGCCTGCGGGTGCGGCCTCCGGGTTTAAGAATTTACTCTGCCGTTTTCCTGCCCTGGAGCAAACGTACCGCCTGTACCTTATAATTCCTGAAAGACCTTTCCCTCGTTTTACCTTCTCTTTTCTGATACTGAATCCACGCTCTCTGGCGTGGTTATTATAGAACTTGTAAGCCTCCCATTGTGATCCAAAGGTCATAGCCATAACCTTCCAATGTGTCTGCAGTGCCTGTTGCTGGATTTCAGCCTCCTCAATGTCCATATCACCTGCACCGTCATGCTCGTGGCCATCATCACCACTACGACCATCCAGATCATCCTACAAAATTACACATAAGCACATGTATGTTGTCATTATTAAATTCTAATGATTGTGTGACGTATAAAATATTTGAACGAACCTGACTTAAGTTATCGGCGAAAGATTCCTGAAATACTCTGTTGTCATTCTGGACATCAATATCTTCCTGTAGATAAAAAACAACATACACGTGTAAGTAGCCATATGGTTGTTTGTCAGACGAAATCAATGTACACGTCACTTACGTTTTCACTGCAAGCACCATCCTCATTCTTTTGAAAGTCCTCCTCAGGTAAATTATCGTATGACGACCACGATTCATTGTCACTGCTAGAATCATCTTCATTACTGCGATCCTTATCGGTACGACCGACAGTATCGCTACCATACCACTCACTCGTGTGGAAGAGTGCATCCGTATATCCTGTTTCTTCCTCCATTGAATAACCTCACTACCAACACTGCACAATTTAAAATAAAAAAATCATATCTCTATTGAAAATCAAACTAGATGTACTAGGGTCATGCCGATGAACAGCGACTAAGTCGTTTGATGCGAACTGGACGGTTTACATGACAAACCTAGAGGGTGGTGGGTCGAGATGTCCAGCGGCAAGGCTGTGAGGTACGTGCACTCCGGCTTGATTGCGGACGGCGATGACGTGCACGGAGGCAGATCACGGCGTGATTGCGTCCGGCTACGACGTGCACGGAAGCCAGATCGGGGCCGAAGCGGGGAAATGCCTGACGCGGTCCGGCCGGGGTGAGACACGTCGCGTTGGGGGTGTGTGCGTGTGGTGGTGGTGGTGGTGGTGTGTGTGTGGGGGGGGGGGGGCGAAGCAACCAGCGGCAGCGGACAAGGGCGACGATCGGCCGGCTGGGGCGACGTTCGATCGGGCCGCGTGATCGCCGGATGCGCTAGTAGGTCGTACATGTGCGTTGTGTTTTTTTTACATGCGCCGGGCGAGGTAGGCGCTAGGCGGCCGTATCGGCTCGGCCCGTCGGCTCGGCTGTACGCGTCTGCCGCCGTCGCGTACGGGCATGGGTATACGCTAAGCACCGTATGCCCAAAATGCCCTTATACGTTGGGGGGGGGGTACCGAAGCAGAGCCCTCCAAGTATAAGCAGAGTACTCTTTTTTGAACACCATTGGCCTCCTGTAAACTGTTACGTGACACACACCTTGGCACAACACAGGGGCGGATCCAGTATGGGTCAAGGGTGTACATCTGTACACCCAAAATTTGCTGCAAAAAATTCCTATATATAGATATATAGCAAAAATAATACTAATAGTGTACTTTGAGAGGATACACAGCAGCTCTCCTGTGGCAAACAAACAAATAATAGCCCATCGACTGCACCGGAACAGCCCACTGACCACACCTAACTAACCGGCAGCCCAAGAGCAGCAACGAGCCACCTCTGCCCTCTCCTCACGCACGAAAGATACTTAGAGCATTTCTACCCCTTAAAACCACGACCCTTAAACAGCGGATAAGGGCCGAGAAAAACGCGTTTTAAAGGCCCAAATCGGCTGCGGCCCCGATATTCTCTTTTACCGCTCGGGTTTGCGGGCTCTGTTCCGCGCGCTGCCGATTTCGGCCCTCAAACCGAAAAACCACACAATGCAATTGACCGCGATTTTGACAAATAAAACACAAATTCCGAGAATTCAAACACAGTTTTGACGACATTTTAACATAGTTTTCGCGCCACAACCCAAAAGACGGCGCATCCATCATCACTCATCCATCATCATCAGAAGAAGAAGATCAAATCTTCACCGCCACCATTGCCACCACCACATGCCGAATCACCACCGAACCTTGGCACTGCATGGCCTCTTGCGGCTACCCTACTCCTCTCCAAGATCTCCAACCTTGCTATGTCATGTCATTCTTTGGTGAGCTCATCCATCTCATTTCTATTCATCATCATGATCTTGTTCTCCTCTTGAAGGAGCTTGGCCATGGCTTTGTTCTCCTCGGCCATGGCTCTTCTCTCGTCAATGGCGGCCTTGCGCATGGTCTCCTCCTTGAGTAATTGCCACTTCTCTTGCTTCTCTTGAGCCTTCTTCTCGGCCAACTCCTTCTTTGCCTCCAATGTCTTGATCACCAATTCCTCATTGGACTTGACCATGTAATCTAGCTTGTCCGGCAAGCTTGATGCCTCCGCTTCCCTCTTGATCTTGTCCTTGGCCTTTTTGTTTCCATCGGGCTTGTTCTTGTTTCTTGGGCCATCATCATCTTCATCATCATCATCATCCATCTTGGTGAGTGCACCTCTCTTCGGTGGGGATTCTTTGTCAATCAACTTCCACTTCTCGCTTTCTTTAAGAAGTTCCCAACAATGCTCTAGTTGAAATGCCTTTTTACCGGAAGCTTCCATGTCCTTGTACCTTTCTTGCGTAATTTTCTCCTACAAAATGAAAACAATGTCAAATTATGCAACCACTCCGACGGCTACAAAAGATTTGCACAACTTGGGACATGAAAACAAACTCACATAATCGGCTTCAATGGTACCACTTGGAGGTGCATTGCGGACTTGTTACAAGCATGCAGCCCAACGGCTACAAATTGGCTTGATCACGTCCCAACGACCTTGGAGATACTGAAAGGTGCATGGCGTCCTGTTGGGATACTTTGCCATCATGCGGCGGTATTGATCCTCTATCCTTTGCCAATACCGCTTGGTGGTTTGGTCAGTGCCGGTGCACGCATCAAGAGACACCGATTCCCAAGCCTTGATCAAGACTTTATCTTCCAATGTCCGTCCCGCCAAATCTCGCAGCCGATAGGGGTCAAGCTCAGGTCGGCCTCCCACCCCGTGAATCTAAAGGTTGAGGGCGAAGTTTTTCCGCGCCCCGCAATTTTTTTTTACAGTTCACGGGCCGATACGGTGTCTGATCGGGCCACTTTTTCCGCCCGAAACCGTAAACGGGCGGTTATTTTGCGGGTCGGCGCGTTTTAAGGGGTCTGCTAGAGATGCTCTAAGCTCAGTCCAATTACCCCTAAAAAAAGCTCAGTCCAAAGTTCCAATCTGAAATTTCATTCGTTGATCAGTACATGTGTAGCTTATGTTTGGATTTAGAGATATATAGCTCTGTACATGACCACATTAGTAAAGAGGAATACCGTTGATTTAAAAACAATAAATGAATTATCTTTGGATTGATTTCATTAGTAAAAAAAATAAACGAATGAATTATCTTTTTTTAGGATCGAATGAATTATCTTTGGTTTTAGATATATAGCTCTTTGTAATTTTCTTCTTCTCCCGAGATATTGTTATTATTGTGAACAATTTGTATTGCCGTGGACCAATGGACTTCTTTGTTAGGGTGATTTTTTTTTTGAACACTTGAATTCCTGGATCCACCACTGGTACAACACCATTGGCCCTGCAGCCCTCCACACGGGAGCCCTCCACACGGGCCTGGGCTTCAGTAGCGCAACCTTTTGCGGCCTCCAGCCGTCGTTGCAGGGAGGCCTCCGCTTCCTGGCTCTCCCTCAACTGAGCCCGGAGACCCTCGGTGATGCCTCGGTTATCAGCGAGCAGACCGCCATCTGCCTTTAACAGCTCTTGGCAGGAGCGGGCCTCCGTCTCCTTGGCGCCTGCCACCTCTTGCGCGCGCCTCGCAGCTTTGCGATCAGAGTCCACTTGGGCCTGCAGCCGCTGAAGCTGCTCAAAAGCTGTAGACCCGCAAGAGCAATCAAGCGGTCGGTACAGAAATATCAAGCAAGTAATAACTGGCTACGACATGCACCAACTTACAACAGACATTGGCCAGCGACCTCTGTAATCGAGCGATCTGCTCTTCCTCCAAAGTGACCTGTCGTGACAAGTCATCCGCTCGACGATCCAGCCCCGCTATATGAGTCGTCGAGTCCCGGAAAGAAGGAACAAGACCCTCAAGCACATTAGCAAAACTAATTTGCTTCAGGCTCGGAGGCTCGGGGGCTACTGGGTGAAGAGTAAAATCCTTTTTACCCCAATAATGGCCTCCGCCGACGAGCTAAAATCAGCAAGCGCTTTTTCCAAAGACTGCCCCAGGACCTCGCTTCGGTGCAAACGCGAAATCAGCACCCGAACATGCTCCGAGCCCTCCTCGGGCCACGGAGGGAGGAAAGGCGAATCGCGGCCTCCGGTAGCAAGAGGACCGGAGCTGTCAGATGCTTCGGCGCCCAGAGATCCCGCGCTGCTTACCCCTGAAGAGGTAGCGGTCGCCGCAGGCAGATGACGACTAGCGATCTTCTTCTTCCCTGCCACCTTGGTCCTCTGCGGAGGGATAGGCGGCGACGGTGATCCCGGGGGAACGAGCGCTTGTCCAAGACCTGTCGTCAAAAACACGAGCTCCCCTCCACGAGGATCAGAAGCCTTAGGCGGCGCCACCGCGGGCCCCGGTTGCGCGAACATGAGGATGCAGAGGACGGGACTCACGTGCCAGGTGTCGAAAGGACTAGCAAGGGAACAACAAAACGTCAGGAGGATGATGGCAGACACGTCCCAAGGACATAGCGGAACAACAGATACCAAGCGACTCACCACGGGCCGCGGGTTGGCCATACTGTAGGGCTCCACGATCACCTCAGGGCGGAGCCCCCCGAAGGGAAGGCCGGTGAGCAAGTGCAAACGGTCTTCAATCTCGCTCTCCGAGAGTTCCCTCCGGAGCAGACGGTTGGGGTCTCCTCCCGCCGTATTCGTACATAGGAGGGTCGATGCGGCCCAAAGGTTGGATGTTCCCATGCACCCAGGTCTTCAAGATCTGCAAGCCGGTGAGACCACGCCCCTGAAGACGGATGACGGCGTCCACCAGATAACCGGTCCCTGGGTCAAGATCAACTCTTGACCACCACTCTGGCCTCTGCCAACAAGACACGTCGGCAAACTCCGGCAGCCCCGGGTTGCTAGGGTCGTGGAAGTTATCCGGGGCATAGAACCACCCCTACCCGGTGCCAACGCCAGGTCAAAGTAACCGGAGGCCGGACGGGGTTGGAGGACGGCCCCGCCACAGGAAGGGATCTTTCCGTCCTTAAGGTGAGGAACCACCTCGAAGAAATACCGAAAAAGGCCGAAGTGGGGGCGAACGCCCAAGAAACACTTGCAAAGGGACACGAAGCAAGAGAGGTGCAGGACGCCGCTTGGGGTCAGGTGGTGCAGTTGAAGCCCGTAAGAGGCCAGCACATCCCTGGTGAAAGGATTGAGGGGAAGCCTTATCCCGCGGTGGATGAATGCTACGTGCACTACCCGGTTCCAGCGTAATGGCCGCGGAACGTTGTCCCTTGAGCGGGGCACCATCCAGCCCATCTTGGTGAATTCCGGGAGACGCCCCATAGTCACCAACTTCTCCAGCTGGGATCGCGAGACGGAGGAACGCTCCCAGTCGCTGACCCACTCGGGCGGACGAGGAAGGCCCGACAGCGCGATCTCAAGAGGATCACCTTGACCAGGTTCCTCACCAGAGGTGGAGGGAGCGGCTGTCATGACCCTTCGACGGAGAAAGGCGTGGGCACCGTCGACCTAGAAGAGGCTGCGGAGTGCCTGGCGGCGGAGAAGAGAGATCAAGCAGGGTTCAATGTGGCCATCCAATCGTCATATTTAAACGGACCAGTATACGAACCGTAACTCAGACGGTGCCTCCATAGCTGGTAGGCCGGCCCAAGGGAGTTTTCCGGCCCCAATATCCAGGAAGACTGCTGGCGAGAAGGAAGAGGAGCCTGACCTGCGACAACCCGGGAGGCCGGATACACGAAGAGAAGAGCCCGCCGGAGGCCTCGCGACTCTCGCTGCGACCTCCGCCATGCTCGGGGGCTACTAACGGGGTGATGGATCCAAGGTGCCTAGCGTAAAGGGGCCCGACCTCGTCCTCGACCAGGGCCCACCAGGCTCACAGGGAATCGTGAAACCTTAGGAAGGCAGAGGAGGTGAACGTGTTCCCCAAGAGAGAGGGTGGCGGCCGAATTAATCTGATCTCCCTTCTGTGAACCCTAGGCCTCTTCTGTCTGTATAAAGGGAGGCCTAGGACCCAACTAGCAATCCAATCTAGAACTCAACTCTCGGTAGACATCTCAAATGCCATTGTAATCCTCTACACGAGGTATCCCCTCACCATGAATACCAAGACAAAGTAGGACGTAGGGTATTACTCTTCGGAGGCCCGAACCTGGGTAAACTGTGTGTGCAGACTCCGTTCCGGCACTTCCAGTCTCGTCATGAACCCTACCGAGGGATCTGACAAAAACTCGCTCCATCAATGTGTTTGATCTCTCTCTCTCCCTCTCTCTCTCTCTCTCTCTCTCTCTCTCTCTCTCTCGTGTTCTTGATTTGGCACAATCTTGATGTATCATGAGCTTTCACTGGTACAGCGAGCTGCTATACAAACGGTTTTTATCCCCTTTCCGTGACAGAGTTTTAAACCGTCGCATTGCCTGTGTGTGCGATAGGGGGGTCCTTCCCACACGACCCAAAAACTGTCGGCGATAGGGAGCACTGATGCAGACCCGTCGTCAAATGTAACCGTATGCGATGCACGAACGTATCGCACACACTATATTTTTGGCACACGTGTGGGATTGGTGAGTCAAATGTTTCTAAGTGCGCAAGGAAACCAAACGGTGTTTCACATTGGACCGTTTGCGAAATAGTACCGAAGGCACACGGGCCCTCATAGAAACTATGCGTGATATGTGGCTCATCGCATACGAGTATTATATGGCAATCGTCTGCCATGCATGACATCATTGCACACGTTTCCTAAACAATTTACGAGTGGGATTGTATTTTGCATTGGGCACGGTTTCCTCTAAGCTCTCGTGTGCGATAATGTGCTATCACAGACGGTTTAGGAGCCCCTACGCACACGTAGAAGTGCTCAAAATCGTCTGTGATTTGTTGTGTATCACCGACGGTTCCGCTATGAGTGGCGTGTGCTTTCTGTTCTGAATCGCACACACTCATTTAGTCGAACCGTGTGCGCATCAATGGCCAGGCTAAAGCAAAAATAGCGCTGCAAAAAGCAAATTCGCCACAATATGCAATTGAACAAATAGTGTCCACAGGACGAACATTCATCAGAATTCGCAACAATATGCAATTGAACAAATGCTAGCTAAATTCCACTGATTTATCGACAAATGCAGTACATAATCATAGTGTACGAAATACGAAGACCTCATCACATGGAAAACAATGCATCCATGCGTATATGCTTAGCGCCTAACTCGTGTTGAATGTTTACTCATTGTTTCAGGAACAGCCATGCTGAAATCTTCATTATCACCAGTGGGATTGATATAGTGATTCAGGAAGAAGTTGCTGATAAATCTCCTAACCTCCATCAATTCACCAGGGAGGAGCGGTTCAGGGGTCATCGGTTGAAAGATGAGCTGCAGGATTTTTAGATCAGAATGTGCCATACGAGTGGAGTAGAAGATATTAATTAAGATACAGACTTACTGGTGCTAAATTGCGTGCATCGTTACAGCAATCAGTAGATTTGAAGATGGAGATCATGTGTCTGCAGACATAGTATCCACAAAGGTTGATCCCTGGTTGTTGCTGAGGACACTGCAATTTTTTGTACAAAATTAGTCATGTATTTGCCCTGCTAGGAGCAACCTAACCGGTGTAAGATGTTTATTTTTTCTTTAGAGAGAAATAGAAAGAGGTTTATGTAGAAACTTGAACATTAGACTAGCGTAAGAAAAGGTATTTGCCAACATTTGGATACATTTTCTGAAAATAACGGATTTCGGTGTCTTACTGGATAAACGATCTCGTGCTGCAGAGGTAGTGCACTCTTGAACTGGTTCCCTCGTTTAGTTATGCACGATGCCAACACACTGCAAATGAAGATGAATTTCCACATACTCAGTTCTTGAACCAGATATGAATGCAAGTTTTAACATCATAGAATTCAATACCTATCCATGAATTGCTGAAGATGCGTTAGATCCTGAGGCTTTATTGAATCTCTGAGAGAATCCAGGTAGTAAACTCTATTCTGGTTTGGAGCAATGACTACCAAGATCCAGTGAATGCTTCAGATTAAGAAAACCATGAACTTACGAAGTATGATGAAATGTGAAAGACGGTCAATGTATGTGTGGTTGCTTATTTGACTTACCCTTCATGATATGGCCAGAGAAAAAGTTCTGCATGGGGCGTGCGACACAAGATACTGACGACCTTGCCAATGGCCCACTCCCGATTATCTGTGCCACCACGTAATAATATGCCATTTGCTACGTGCGGATCTATGAAATACACTGCCTCCATTTTTCTTTGCGTGATCAATCCCCTGAGAGGAATACAATACAATTAGCTTTTTTTGTTTACAACCTTGTATGGAGAAGTTGATCAGAGTTGGTGAAGTACTTATAACATCAAGGATCTAACAAGAGTCATATCGAGCACATCGAAGTTGAAGAAGAGATGAAAGTCCTCGAATTCCACACTGATGGATCCTTGATCGTGACCGAAATGATTACCGTCGTAGTAGACTAGCAGAACCTTATGACCTTCTGACATTGCATCCATGCAATATTTATGTAACTTGCGGCAACTGGAACTGCACTCCTCTAAGTATTCGTCAACAAGAAATGGCTGGCCGTGGACGTACTTGTGTGCTAGAAGTACGTCTGCTTTATTTTTAGCAAGTATCCTTTCGACTTCTTCATCGGGCAAGCTGTCAGAACCAGTATAACTCTCTGATTTGAACAACTTGCTGGTAATTTGGTTCTAGACGATGAGTGCTTTTAGTAAGAGGCTATCATTCGCATTCTTCCTCAGTCTCGGGGGCCGCTTCCTCGCGGGTGTGGCCGTGGCCGCTTTTCTCTTGGTACTTGAAGCACTTTTGGTGCAAGGTCTGGATAGTTGATAGACGGGCTGCTGAGCAGGCGGTGAAGATACGACGGGCTACCGAGCAGACGGTTTAGCTACGCCGGACTGCTGAGCTGGCGGTGTTGCTGTGACGGACTGCTGAGCTATAGGAGCAGAGGCGTCGGACTGCTGACCAGGCGGTGAAGCTATGTCGGGCTTTTGTGCAGGTGGTGCCAACACGTCGGTGTGCTGAGGAGGCTATGCCAATGCGTTGGTTTGCTGAGCAGGCAGTGCCGACGCATCGGTATGCTGATCACGCGGCTGTGAACCGACGGACTGATGTGCACGCGGTTCCGGACCTTCTGATTGCTTAGCAGTCCATTCCACCAGGTTGGTCTGCTGAGCATGCGGTGCCACTGTGTCTCCCCCTGCTGCTTCAGTGGCCGGCATCTAAACCGGTGGTGCGTCTTCAGCAGTTGTAGGCCATGCCACACAGTCCCCTAGGACATTCTTCAGGGCAAATTTATTGAATCCAGGCTTTACTTCAGTCACGTAGCACTTCACATAGCCCAGCTTCAATGGCACATTGTCCAACAAGAGGCCCCCTTCCGAGTGGGGGGACAAAACCCAGGCGGTTGCACATTTTAACGTACCTTCATAATGTGTCAGCACGCCCCTCAGTTTGTCTTTCATTCCAGATAAATTAGATATAGCATCATCATGTGCAGCTGCAGTCTCAGTGTTGCTGGGGTCAGCTGATGCACATCTACTCTTGTGCGGTGTTGTCGCGCAATAAGCAGCATCGTCCATGCCCGCCTCCCTTCTCGTCTGATGGCTATCTCTCAGTGTTAGAGTCTTCTGCATCATCATTGACTCCTCAATTTCCATTCGAACTTTTGGATACATGTCCATCCTCAACCTTTCATACAATTCTTCCTTCTTCTGTTCACTCCTCGCTTTTTTCATGGTGAGCCTCTCTTCTTTGCTGAGTGTGAAAGCCCTCTTGTGCGGGACATTGACACCTATACCCCTTGCACGGGCAGGGGGGCTCTTTTGTTGCCAGAGCATCAGACAGAATGTCACATGGCCCTGAGTTCCTGTAGAACCTTCCAGGGTTGCTGGTGGAAGCCTTTAACATCACGCGATACAGTTCTTCGTCATGTGAGTTTTCAAAGTAATAAGAACCGTCGTCACGCCTCCTTGCGCGTGCCCGCAAGTAGTCTCTAGCGCGTTCACCCCTGATTTCACTAAAGGCTAGTTTTCCACCCGCAGCTACTGCTTCTTTGTCCTCCTGGTCCCATATCGGTTTCATGCCATAGTATCCTGCCACACCCATACGGTGGGGGTGTGTGTTCCTCTTCTGAAGTTCCGATTGATTGGCACTCTTGTTGGTAAACTCTGCAGTTGCCCTGACCCTTTTGAATTCTGTCCAGTCTGCCTTTGTAATTTGGGGGTATGCGGGGATTGGGTCCTTGGCTTCACTGAAGTACTTCTTGTACAACACGTGCTTCCAGTTTCTCGAAGCATCCCTGGCCTTCTTCAGTGCAGCGTGTTCCACCTGCATTCTCCACTGCTCTGAAACGTTGAAGTGTTCCATGATCTCCCGGACTATCCTGTGTCGTGTTTCTGTGTCAGCCTTCCGAAACCCCGGCAGATTAATGTTGAGCCTTGCCCTGCCAACAAATCCACACACACTCCTGAACCTCGTGCGTGCTTTATCTGGTTTAGTTAGAGCCCAAGACTTTAAATCGATGTTGGCTACTTCATATACACTTTTAGGCTGGTGTGTGGGCTTTCTTGGAGCATTCTTCCATGTCTTGACCGGAAGGGTGATTGCGGCAGCTCTATCCCGTTCCAGATTACTTGATCCCTGATCATGTGTTGGAGACCTAGGGTTGTTGGACTCAGATGAAGATACATCGCCTGAAGCTTGAGTGCTGTCGCTGCTACTCGGCATCTACAGAGAACAAATGCGAAATTCAGAAAAGGGGGATAAATAAAGCTAACAACTTGGTAGCAAGCTGTCTAGACATGTCATGTAATAATTTGGAAAATGTACGGCTAATTTGTTCATTTTGTGTGACTCGGGCGCCCACGATCTGTAAATCGACAATAACTAATTGGAACAAATACAACTTATATGTACAAGTTAGGAAGTTAGATAATGAACATATATACGCTCTCCATTATTTTATTGCCAATTTGGGAACATACAGAACCAAATAGGAAGAGGGATCATGAGGAAATATGCCTCACCGCGATGGAGAGCAGTAACTGCCAGGTTTTTGTGCAAACCCGACATGATAGGCGAGGGGTACATGATCGATATGGTCGAGGGCGGCTGGCGAGCAAACGAAGACGGCGAGGCGCGGGCAACCGCGTGTTGGGAACGGCAGCGAATGTAGGGTTGACGCCGAAGAGCGGGCACACGGCCGGGTTGAGCACGCCGGCGCCGGATATGGTTCTGGTGTGGATCTGGGGGAGGGGGAGCTCGCGATGGAGTTTTGGTAGAATATGCGGACTATTGAGTGAAACAGGGGTGGGCGGCGCGGAAAGCCCTATGCAAACGGAAGCCTCTACGAGCCTGTGTGCATAAACAACATAATTTCGTTTGAAATGAAGACGTGGCAATTTTGAAATGAAGACGTGAGTTCAACGTTTCGCCTCAAATTTTTTTCCACTGTACGCAATCACCATCATAAGCTAGGTTTGATTTTCTGGCGCATTTCAGGTCTCATTTGCTACATTTCATCCATTTTTTACATTTACAATGCATTTAGTGCATATAAATCAAAACTCTACTGCAACTACATGTGGGTGTTAGCAAAAAAGGTGTAAAAATTATTTTTGTGTCGGTTTGCTAGTTTTTATTCATTGTTCGAGAAACGGGGAGAATTTTCAAACATTTCTGCCACGAGATGCGGCCACCGGCGTAGGGCTTTGTTGGTAATTTAATTACAGAAAATGCGGATGGACTTCAAAAATCGCGCAAATCAGTGTGTCGCCATGGCACGATCTCAAGATCGAGTGGAAATAATTTGGTAAAGTTTTGCACAAGTTACGATGGTCGCTCCTTGCAAACCGGAGCATCTCACAAGAAGGATCATAGTTCCCAATATATAGGAGATGTGGCAATTCGGACTCCGATCGTTGGTTACTTCATCGTTTCGCCTCGAAATTTTTTCCACGGTACGCAATCACCATTACACGCCAGTATTGATTTTCTGGCGCATTTCGGGTCTCGTTTACTATATTTAAGCCATTTTTGCATTTACTGTGCATTTTGTGCGTATAAATCAAACCCCATCCGCAACTACATGTGGGTGTTGGCAAATAAGGTCTACAAAATCATTTGTGTGTCGCTTTGCGTGTTTTCATTCATTGTCCAAGGAATTGGAAGATTTTTCAAACATTTCGGATGCGAGATGCGGCCACCAGCGTAGGTCTTGTTGCTATTTTAATTACAGGAAATGCAGATGGAGTCTGAAAATCACGAAAATCGGTGTGTCACCATGGTGTGCTCTCAAGACCTCGTGGAATTTTTTTGGTAAAGTTTGGCACAAGTTTGGATGATCGCTCCTTGGAAACTGGAACATCTCACAAGAAGGATCATAGTTTCCAAAAGGAGGCATGGAAATTCAAACTCCAGTTGCTGGTGACTTCATCGTTTTGCCTCGAATTATTTTCCACGGTACGCAATCACTATTATACCCTAGGTTTGATTTTCTGGCGCATTTCGGGGCTATTTTGCTATATTTAAGCAATTTTTTGCATTTATCGGGCATTTAGTGCATATAAATCAAATCCCAACTGCAACTGCATGTGGTGATGAAAGGGATGAAGATTGCCGTTTGATTTGTGTGCATCCAACGGTGCAGACGTACGATCCGTGGGATTTGGGTTCTGGCCAATCAGAACGCATGACTCACATCACGCGCAGTAGGGGTCATCGGCCATGGTTTGATAGGCAGATGGCTTTCATTAATGAACCGTGTGCTATTGGAAAACATCTACATCAAGGAGCAGCATAATTTCGTTTGAAATGAAGACGTGGTAATTTTGAAATGAAGATGCGAGTTCAACGTTTCGCCTAGAATTTTTTTCCACCGTACGCAATCACCATCATACCCTCGGTTTGATTATCTGGTGCATTTCAGGTCTTGTTTGCTACATTTAAGACATTTTTTGCATTTACCATGCATTTAGTGGATATAAATCAAAACCCTACTGCAACTACATGTGGGTGTTAGCTAAGAAGGTGTAAAAATCATTTCTGTGTCGCTTTGCTAGTTTTAATTCATTGGCCGAGAAATGGGAAGAATTTTCAAACATTTCGGCCGTGAGATGCGGCGACCGGCGTAGGGCTTGTTGGTAGTTTAATTACAGGAAATGCGGATGGACTTTGAAAATCGCAAAAATCGGTAGGTCGCTGCTACTTGTAGCTTGCGTTGGTATTATCCCCGAAGAGGAAGGGATGATGCAGCACAGTAGAGATAAGTATTTCCCTCAGTTATGAAACCAAGGTTATCGAACCAGTACGAGAATTACACAACACCTCGTTAGCAGTACCTGCACACAAACAACAAACCCTTGCACCCAACGCAAACGAGGAGTTGTCAATCCCTCGGCGGTAAATTGCAAGATTAAATTGCATGTGATAGATTGATAGATTGAAACAAAAATACAAAATAAAATAAATAATAGAAGATGGCAGCAATATTTTTAGGGTTTTAGTAATATGATTTAGATAGACCCGGGGGCCATAGTTTTCACTAGAGGCTTCTCTCAAGAAAATAACATACGGTGGGTAGACAAATTACTGTTGGGCAATTGATAGAAAAGCAAATAATCATGACAATATCCAAGGCAATGATCATGTATATAGGCATCACATCCAAGATTAGTAGACCGACTCCTGCCTGCATCTACTACTATTACTCCACACATGGACCGCTATCCAGCATGCATCTAGTGTATTAAGTCCATAAAAGAACGGAGTAATGCCTTAAGAATGATGACATGATGTAGACAAGATAAACTCACGTATGAATAAACCCCATCTTTTTACCCTTAGTAGCAATGATACATACATGTCATGTCCCTTTCTGTCACTGGGATTGAGCACCGTAAGATCGAACCCACTACAAAGCACCTCTTCCCATGGCAAGATAAATCAACTCAGTTGGCCAAACCAAATCAATAGATCAGAGAAGAAATACGAGGCTATAATAATCATGCATAAAAGAGTGCAGCAAAGACTCAAATAATTTCATGGATAATCTGATCATAAACTCACAATTCATCGGATCCCAACAAACACACCGCAAAAAGTGATTACATCGGATAGAACTCCAAGAACATCGAGGAGAACATTGTATTGAAGATCAAAAAGAGAGAAGAAGCCATCTAGCTACTACCTATGGACCCGAAGGTCTGTGGTAAACTACTCATGCATCATCAGAAGGGCAGCAAGGTTGATGTAGAGCCCCTCCGTGATCGATTCCCCCTCCGGCGGAGTACCGGAGAAGGCCTCCAGATGGGATCTCTCAAGAACTGAAACTTGCGGCGGCGGAAAAAGTATTTCGTGGACTCCCCTGAGGGTTTATGATTTTTCTGAATTTATTGTGCTGGAATTAGGTCAAACGAAGCAAAGGGGGGGGCCCACGAGGCACTAGGGCACGCCTGCCCCCCCCCCCCAGGCGCGCCCTGGTGGCTCGTGGCCACCTCCTGGGTCTTCTGGCCCTCTCCCGAAGCTTCTAGTGTTTATCTTGCCAATAAAAAATCTCCAAAAAGTTTCGTGGCATTTGGACTTCGTTGGTATTGATTTTCTGTAAAACAAAAGAGGGCAGAAAACAACAACTAGCACTGGGCACTAAGTTAATAGGTTAGTCTCCAAAAATGATATATAATTGCTGTAAATGCTTATAAAAACATCCAAGATTGATAATATAACAGCATGGAACAATAAAAAATTAAAGATACGTTGGAGACGTATCAGCATCCCCAAGCTTAATTCCTGCTCGTCCTCGAGTAGGTAAATGATAAAAACAGAATTTTTGATGTGGAATGCTGCCTAACATATTCATCACATATTCTTTTCTTTTATAGCATGGACATTGGACTTGTATGATTCAAAGCAATAGTCTATAGTTTGACATGAAAACGTAGATACTCAAGCATACTAACAAGCAACCATGTCTTTCAAAATATCAACGCTAAAGAAAGTTATCCCTAGCCCATTATGCTCAATCATTGATCCATTCATGAAACACACTCAAATATTAGCTACATCCAATGCACAAGTATGACAATAGTGCTCTCTAGTTGGTGCTTTTGTAAGAGAAGATGGAGACTCAAATAAAAATAAAAATTGCATAAAAGTAAATAGATAGGCCCTTCGCAGAGGGAAGCAGAGATTTGTCAAATGTGCCAGACCTCAAAGCTGAAATTAAAGAGATAAATTTTTTTTTTTGAGAGGCATGCTTTTCCTGTCAACGAAAACGACCGAGAATTCCCAATATTTTCCATGCTAGACACATCATAGGTGTTTCCCAAATAGAAAGTAAAGTTTATTTCCTTTCCACCATTTCTTTCACAATCCATGGCTAGCCGTATCCACGGGTGCCCTCCATACCATCACTTTCCAAGGAATTTTGTTGTTATTAATTTTGATTTCATGCGGGACTGGGCATCCCTATTACCAACCATACTCTCGTGCAATGACAAGTGAATAAACACTCATCATGAGAATAACACACCTAGAATGGAAAATATTGGCCACCCCCTGCCGCTTCATGAGCGGTACGGGCACACAAAATAGAAAAATTATTTTGAAATTTAGAGTTGGCACACGCAAATTTACTTGGAACGGCATTGAAATACCGCATATAGGTAGATATAGTGGACTCATATGGCAAAACTTGGATTTAAGGATTTTGGATGCACAAGCAGTATTTCCGCTTAGTACAAATGAAGGCTAGCGAATAGATTGAGAAGCAACCAACCAAAAAATGAAAACGGTCATAAACATGCATTGAACATAACTAACACCGAATAATGCACCATAAGTAGGATATAATTTCTTTGCATAACTATTGACTTGACGTGCATGCATAGGGAATCACAAACCTTAACACTAATATTTTTACTTAATCACATTTACTCACTAACATGACTCACATATCATCATCTCCATATCGCAAAACTATTGCAAGGAATCACACTTATCATATCCAATGATCTATATGAAAGTTTTTATTATATCCCTCTTGAATATTCATCACTTTGGGACCAAATTCATATGTTGTGCAAATTGCCGTTACTATTGTCAACTCTCAAAAAGATTTAAGTGAAGCATGAGAGTGCAAATATTTCTTCAAAATTTCAATCTCATCAATTCTCAAAATAATATAAGTGAAGCATGAGAATTCATTTCTTCAAAATTTCAATCGACCCTCTAAATAATATAAGTAAAGCATGAGAGTTTATTTCTTCAAAATTTAGCCACCACCGTGCTCAAAAAGATTTAAGTGAAGCACTAGAGCAACTGCCTAGCTCAAAAATTTTAAGTGAAGCACATAGAGTATTATAACAAATTATGATGAAAAACGTGTGGCTCTCTCAAGATAGGTGTGTTCAGCAAAGATGATTGTGACAAACTAAAAAGCAAACAAAGCAAAGACTCATATAATACAAGACGCTCCAAGCAAAACACATATCATGTGACGAATAAAAATATAGCTCCAAGTAAAATTACCGATGGTTGGTAGAAGAAAGAGGGGATGCCTTCCGGGGCATCCCCAAGCTTAGACGCTTGAGTCTTCCTTGAATATTACCTTGGGGTGCCTCGGGCATCCCCAAGCTTAGGCTTTTGCTACTCCTTATTCCTTCATCCATCGTGATCTCACCCAAAACTTGAAAACTTCAATCACACAAAACTCAACAAAACCTTCGTGAGCTCCGTTAGTATAATAAAATAAATCACTACTTAGGTACTGTTGCAAACCCATTCATATTTTATTTTTGCATTATACCTACCGTATTCTAACTTCTCCATGGCTTATACTGTAACGCCCCGGACACACTCGCCGGTGGTCATTACTCCTGGCGAGATCTAGACTGGCCCCACAGATCAATACTAGTCTTTCCTGCGCACTTTGTCCTCACTCGTGCGCACCCGGGAGCAACTTCCCGGTCGGTCACCCATCCTGAAATTACTCCAAGCTGAGCACGCTTAACTTTGGAGTTCTTTCCGAATGGCCTCCCGGAAAAGAAGGAATTCCTTATTGATATGAGTAGTCTGTCATCCCTATTAAGCCAGGCTATCACATACACCCCCACTCAGAGGAACCGACGTCCTCGTCGGCCCACAGGAACATTCCCTCTTGGCACATACGTCTGTGCATCTAGTCCGGCACATGTGCCATGCCGTGTGCCACAACAGGTCACAAACGTCATGCACAACATGACCGCGCACCTGTCCGCAAACATCCGTGGAACCGTGAGGGTCGGCTCTGATACCAACTTGTAACGCCCCGGACACACTCGCCGGTGGTCGTTACTCCTGGCGAGATCTAGACTGGCCGCACAGATCAATACTAGTCTTTCCTGCGCACTTTGTCCTCACTCGTGTGCACCCGGGAGCAACTTCCCGGTCGGTCACCCATCCTGAAATTAATCCAAGCTGAGCACGCTTAACTTTGGAGTTCTTTCCGAATGGGCTCCCGGAAAAGAAGGAATTCCTTATTGATATGAGTAGTCTATCATCCCTATTAAGCCAGGTTATCACATATACCCCCCGATACAATCCATAGTTCCATCAAAACAAGCAAGCAAAGCATCAAAAACAAAATCTGTCAAAAACAGAATAGTCTGTCGCAACCTATTGAAAAGCCATACTTCTGTAACTCCAAAAATTCTGAAAAATTAGGACAACGTGGGAAATTCATATATCAATACTGTGTAAACATTTCAGATTTTTTTGACGCCGCAGTACAGAAACAAAATTCGGGCACTGGACGCAAAACTTTCTGTTTTCCAAACAGCATCAATTATATTATCTTCCAAATCATCCAAAAGGCTTTACTTGCACAAACACTAATTAAAAACATAAAAACTCAATCATACCAGCAGCATAATTGCGAAAACACACAATAATGGAAACTTATAACAAAAATTTATTTTATTCATTGGGTTGCCTCCCAACAAGCGCTATTGTTTTATGCCCCTAGCTAGGCGTAATGCATAATTTCAAGTGTTGTCATCTTTCAAGTTGATTCCATAAGTGGCCCTCATAATGGATTCATATGGTGCTTTAATTTTCTTCCTAGGGAAATGTTCCATACCCTTCTTTAATGGAAACTTAAATTTTATATTCCCTTCTTTCATATCAATAACGGCACCTATAGTTTGTAAGAACGGTCTACCAAGTATTATTGGGTAAGAAGAATTGCATTCAATATCAAGAACAATAAAATCAACGGGCACAGAGTTCCTATTTGCAAGAATAAGAACATCATTAATTCTTCCCAAAGGCTTTTTAATAGTAGAATCCGCAAGATGCAAATTAAGAGAGCATTCATCTATATTGGTAAAACCTAGCACATCACATAGAGATTTTGGAATTGTGGAAACACTAGCACCCAAATCACATAAAGCATTGCACTCATAATTTCTAATTTTAACTTTAATGGTGGGTTCCCATTCATCATATAATTTTCTAGGAATTGAAATTTCTAGTTCAAGCTTTTCTTCTAACGCTTTCATCATTGCGTCTACTATATGTTTAGTAAAAGCCTTGTTTTGCTCATAAGCGTTGGGTGAATTTAACATGGATTGTAACAAAGAAATGCACTCAATCAAAGAACAATTATCATAATTAAAATCTTTGTAATCCAAGAGAGTGGGCACATCACTAATTAAAGTTTTTACCTCTCTGAACCCACTTTTATCAATTTTCTTATCAAGATTTTCACCCTCCGAATTACGGGAACGCCTACTAGCTAAAGTTGACTCGTCTTCAGTTCCCTTTTTATCAAGATTAATATTGCTAAACAAAGAATCAATAGATGAAACACCAATCATTTTAATATCCTCATCATTACTACGATAAAAATCAGGAGGAATCGCTTTTTCTAAAAATTCTCGTTTAGCTTTTAGCATGGCGGTTCTTTTCTTACTCTCATCCATGGAGACATATAAAGCTTTATTTGATTCACTAATATCAATTTTGGGTTGCAAAATTTTAGTCTTAAGATTTTCCACATCATGAATAATTCCATCAATGCTCCTAGACATATCATCAAGCTTACTCAATTTTTCTTCTATCGTAGCGTTGAAAACTTTTTGAGCATTAATAAATTCTTTAATATTACTTTCAAGATCAGAGGGCATCCTATTATTATTATAAGAATTACCATAAGGATTGCCATAATTATTAGAGGAATTTCCAGGAAACGGCCTAGCATTGAAATTACCTCTATAAGCATTATTATTAAAATTGTTTCGCGAGACAAAATTCACATCTACGAGATCATTATTTTGCTCAATCAAAGTGGACAATGGCACATCATTAGGATCAATATGAGCATTTTTACTAGCAACCAATTTCATAAGCGCATCAACTTTATCACTCAAAGTATTAATTTCTTCAATAGAATTCATCTTTTTACTAGTAGGGGCTCTTTCAGTATGCCATTGTGAATAATTTGCCATAATATTATCATACAATTTAGTAGCTTCTCCCAAAGTAATTTCCATAAACGTACCACCCGCGGTGGAACCTAAAAGATTTCTAGAAACAAAATTCAATCCCGCATAAATTTTTTGTATGATCATCCATAAATTTAAGCCATGAGTAGGGCAATTTCTTATCATTAATTTCATACTCTCCCAAGATTGGGCAACATGTTCATGATCAAGTTGCTTAAAATTCATAATTTAATTTCTAAGAGAAATAATTTTCGCGGGAGGAAAATACTTAGTAATAAAAGCATCCTTACACTTATCCCAAGAATCGATACTATTTTGTGGTAAAGATGAAAACCAAATTTTTGCACGATCCCGCAATGAGAATGAGAATAATTTTAATTTCACAATATCGTTATCCACATCTTTTTTCTTTTGCATATCACACAATTCTATGAAAGTATTAATATGGGATGTGGCATCTTCATTAGGACTACCGGAAAATTGATCTTTCATGACAAGATTTAGCAAAGCGGCATTAATATCACAAGTCTCCGCACTAGCGGCGGGAGGAGCAATCGGAGTACTAATAAAATCATCATTATTAGTATTGGAAAAATCACACAATTTTGTATTTTCTTGAGACATCGTGACTACGCAAACAAGATAACAAGCAAGCAAACAAGCAAACGAGAAAAAGGCAAACGGAAAATATTTTTGTATTTTTGTAAAAAATGTTTTAGAAGTGGGGGAGATGAAAACGAGAGGCAAATGGCAAATAAAGTAAATGCAAGGAGATGAGAGTTTATGCAAAGGTACTTGATAGATGTTGATGATGACTCCCCGGCAACGGCGCCAGAAATTATTCCTGCTACTTGTAGCTTGCGTTGGTATTATCCCCGAAGAGGAAGGGATGATGCAGCATAGTAGAGATAAGTATTTCCCTCAGTTATGAAACCAAGGTTATCGAACTAATAGGAGAATCACACAACACCTCGTTAGCAGTACCTGCACACAAACAACAAACCCTTGCACCCAACGCAAACAAGGGGTTGTCAATCCCTCGGCGGTAAATTACAAGATTAAATTGTATGTGATAGATTGATAGATTGAAACAAAAATACAAAATAAAATAAATAATAGAAGATGGCAGCAATATTTTTAGGGTTTTAGTAATATGATTTAGATAGACCCGGGGGCCATAGTTTTCACTAGAGGCTTCTCTCAAGAAAATAGCATACGGTGGGTAGACAAATTACTGTTGGGCAATTGAAAGAAAAGCAAATAATCATGACGATATCCAAGGCAATGATCATGTATATAGGCATCATGTTCAGAATTAGTAGACCGACTCCTACCTGCATCTACTACTATTACTCCACACATCGACCGCTATCCAGCATGCATCTAGTGTATTAAGTCCATAAAAGAACGGAGTAATGCCTTAAGAACGATGACATGATGTAGACAAGATAAACTCACGTATGAATAAACCCCATCTTTTTACCCTTAGTAGCAACGATACATACGTGTCATGTCCCTTTCTGTCACTGGGATTGAGCACCGTAAGATCGAACCAACTACAAAGCACCTCTTCCTATGGCAAGATAAATCAACTCAGTTGGCCAAACCAAATCAATAGATCAGAGAAGAAATACGAGGCTATAATAATCATGCATAAAAGAGTGCAGCAAAAACTCAAATAATTTCATGGATAATCTGATCATAAACTCACAATTCATCGGATCCCAACAAACACACCGCAAAAAGTGATTACATCGGATAGAACTCCAAGAACATTGAGGAGAACATTGTATTGAAGATCAAAAAGAGAGAAGAAGCCATCTAGCTACTGCCTATGGACCCGAAGGTCTGTGGTAAACTACTCACGCATCATTGGAAGGGCAGCAAGGTTGATGTAGAGCCCCTCCGTGATCGATTCCCCCTCCGGTGGAGTACCAAAGAAGGCCTCCAGATGGGATCTCTCGAGAATAGAAACTTGCGGCGGCGGAAAAAGTATTTCGTGGACTCCCCTGAGGGTTTATGATTTTCTTCTGAATTTATAGTGCTGGAATTAGGTCAAACGGAGCAAAGTGGGGCCCATGAGGCACCAGGGCGCGCCTGCCCCCCCAGGCGCGCCCTGGTGGCTCGTGGCCACCTCCTGGGTCTTCTGGCCCTCTCCCGAAGCTTCTAGTGTTTATCTTGGCCAATAAAAAATCTCCAAAAAGTTTTGTTGCATTTGGACTTCGTTTGGTATTGACTTTCTGTAAAACAAAAACAGGGCAGAAAACATCAACTGGCACTGGGCACTAAGTTAATAGGTTAGTCTCCAAAAATGATATATAATTGCTGTAAATGCTTATAAAAACATCCAAGATTGATAATATAACAGCATGGAACAATAAAAAAGTATAGATACGTTGGAGACGTATCAGTTGCCGTGGCACGATCTAAAAATTTGGTGAAGTTTGGCACAAGTTAGGATGATGGCTCCTTGCAAACCGGAGCATCTCACAAGAAGGATCATGGTTCCCAATAGGAGACGGCAATTCGGACTCCAATTGTCGGTGACTTCGTCGTTTCCCCTCGAAATGTTTTCCACAGTACACAATCACCATTACACCCCAGTATTGATTTTCTGGCGCGTTTCAGGTCTTGTTTGCTATATTTAAGCCATTTTTGCAGTTATCGTGCATTTTGTGCATATAAATAAAATCCCAACCGCAACTACATGTGGGTTACTTGCAAAGCAGATCTACAAAATCATTTGTGTGTCGCTTTGCGTGTTTTCATTCATGTCCAAGGAATGGGAAGAATTTTCAAAAATTTCGGATGCGAGGTGCGGCCACCGGCGTTGGTCTTGCTGGTATTTTAATTACAGGAAATGCAGATGGAGTTCAAAAATCATGAAAACCGGTGTGCCACCATGGCGTGCTCTCAAGACCCCGTGGAAATTTTTTGGTAAAGTTTGACACAAGTTTGAATGGTCGCTCCTTGGAAACCAGAGCATCTCAAAAGAAGGATCATAGTTTCCAAAAGGAGACATGGCAATTCGAACTCCAGTTGCTAGCGACTTCATTGTTTCGCTTCAAATTTTTTCCACAGTACGCAATCACTATTATACCCTAGGTTTGATTTTCTGGCGCATTTCGGGGCTCCTTTGCTATATTCAAGCCATTTTTTTGCATTTACCAGGCATTTAGTGCATATAAATCAAATCCCAACTGCAACTGCATGTGGTGATGAAAAGGATGAGGATTGACATTCGATCTGTCTGCATCCAACGATGCAGACGTACGATCCGTGGGGTTTGGGTTCTGCCCAATCAGAACGCACGATTCACATCGCGTGCAGCAGGGGTCATCGGCCACGGTTTGGTAGGCACACGACTTTCGTGAATGAACCGTGTGCTATTTGCAAACCAGATTGCATATGTTCTGTTCATACATACTGGAGTGAGATCAATTGAGTGTGCTAGCTATTGGGTATATAATCATAAATAGTTCAAACTCATTGCCTGTGCTGACGACATATCAAGGTCAACATATTAATCGTTCTTAGATCAACAGAAGGCCGGGCATAACTCACAATTCAGTACATGCGACAGTTCTAATTGAATGAATAAGTTGCAGAATAGACATAATAAATAGTGTTACATATTAATTCCCATGTACATGGGAGAACTGGGATCATTAGGTTGACCCCGAATGAACTTAGGATTTCTGATGATTTTAAGCCTCTCTTTATGTTTGGTGCGTGATCCCTTCGCTGGCATCTCAGCAAATTCATCGTACTCGTCCTCATCAGCAACACCCTCGACGCCCAGTACCCTCCTATTCCCACGCATCACTACATGGCAGTTCTTATGCAAGGGGTCTTTCACATAGAAAATCTGGGTTGCATCGCTGGCAAGAATGAACGGGTCCTTGTGATATGCCATCTTTGTCATGTTAACACAGGTCTTCCTGTATTCATCAACCTTTACCCGACTAAGAGGGACCCATTTGCACCTGAATAATGCCACCTTAACTTCCACATAGTTAAGCTCCCAAATCTCTTCGATGGTTCCATAGTATACCCTTTTATCAGCTTCATCTACAGTTATGTATTCTGTTCAAATGGAGCTGTTATGATATGAGGTCTTCTTATCACGTTCCTTAGTGTTGAACATGTAGCCATTTATGTCATACGCTTGGTACCTCAATACCGTAGGTGATGGCTTTTGTGCCAACCACGTTCCAATGTCATCCATGGATCCGCGTGACAAATGATCCTTCAGCCATCTGACGTAGTCCTTATTGTGCGCCTTCATCACGACATCTAATGGATGCACCATGGGTAAGAAGCTTCGTCGTATCTCCGCGAAGTGTTCTTCAGCATAAGCGTCGAGAACTGGGCTGTTAAGCAGTGCCGCCAAATGGGCTTGATCGGTCTCATCTCCGGGTGCAGCGTGTGACGCGCCAGCAAGGACCGGCTTACCAACCAGCCTTCCCTCGTGGCGAGAGAGGGGCAAACCTATAGGTCTTTGTTTCATGTATTCGGTGCAAAACTCAACCACCTCATCCGCGGTATTACCTTGTAGGATGCTTGCCTCTGGATGACATCGGTTCCGACAATAGCGCTTCAATATTCCCATGTACCGCTCGAAGGGATACATGTTGCGAAGAAACACAGGACCACAGTACTTTATCTCGTCGACAAGGTGCACAGTGAGATGGACCATGACATCAAAGAATGACGGTGGGAAAAACATCTCTAGGTTGGACAATATTCTTGGAATATCCTCTTGCATATAATCCAGCTCCTCACGATTTACCACTTTTTGCCATAGTTGGTTGAAGAAATCACAGAGATCAATGAGTGTGTTTCTTATATCTGTGTCCATCAAATTCCTGATGACCACCAGGAGGATTTGTGTCAACATTACATGGCAATCATGTGACTTCATGTGTGCCAACTTCATTTTACCTGAGCTCACATCCATGAGACTTCTGATGTTTGCGGAGTAGGAAGAGGGTGTCTTAATTGACAAGAAATAATTATAGAACTCTTTTGCTTCTTTTGCAGTGAAATTGTAACTCTGGCTAACGTGGAGGAATTTTTCATCATCTTCTGCTTCATTCATGCGTTTTGGTTGATCACCAAGCATATCGAGTCGTGCTTCGTCACCATCCTTTGTTTTACCTTTAATCTTGAGCAGAGTACCAAGGATGCTTTCACATACGTTCTTCTCTACGTGCATGACATCGATGCAGTGACGTACAATTAGAATCTCCCAGTAAGGTAATTGCCAGAACACTAATTTCTTCTTAAACACTTGCGTCCTGGGTGTTTGTTTCGACGACGAACCGGGTCCCTTGCCAAGCACAACTTCAATTTCTTTAGCCATTCTGTGGACCTCCTTCCCAGAATAAGGTCTTGGGCCCAAACCTACCTCTACCGTATCATCAAATTCAGCTTTCATCTTTCGATGTGGGTGTTCTCTTCGTAAGAATCTACGATGATGCAAATACACGATTTTGCGCGAGTTGGGACGAAATCTACTCGCTGTCCTATCCATGCATGTGACACATCCTACATCTCCCCTTGTTTTCTGCCCCGACGTGTTGCCTAATGCTGACATATCTTGAATGGTGTGCAGTGATACGTCCATTTTGCATCATGTTTTGCTACCGTTATTTATATAGTTTTTAATCATTATAACACTCTTTGGAGTAATTCTAATGCATTTTCTCTCTTAATATGCAAGATTCACACAAGGAGGGAGAATGCCGGCAGCTGGAATTCTGGACCTGAAAAAGCTGTGTCAGAGATACCTATTATGCACATCTCCAAATGAGCTGAAATTTTCTAGAGATTTATTTTGGAATATAAAAAAAATATTGGAAGCAAAAAGTACCAGAGGGGGCCACCCAGGTGCCCATGAGGCACCAGGGCGCGCCACCCCCCAGGCGTGCCCTGGTACCTCGTGGGGCCCCTGGCCAACTTCTGGCCCCCATTTTCTGGTATAAAAGTGCATTTGACCTAAAAAAATGAAGAGGAGACTTTTGGGACGGTGCACCGCCGTCTCGAGGCGGAACTTGGGCAGGAGCACTTTTGCTCTCCGGCGGAGAGATTCCGCCGGGGATACTTCCCTCCGGGAGGGGGAAATCGTCGCCATCGACATCACCAGCGACCCTCTCATCATGGGAGGGCCAATCTTCATCAACATCTTCACCAGCACCATCTCATCTCAAACCCTAGTTCATCTCTTGTATTCAATCTTTGTCTCAAAACCTCAGATTGGTACCTGTGGGTTGCTAGTAGTGTTGATTACACCTTGTAGTTGATGCTAGTTGGTTTATTTGGTGGAAGATTATATGTTCAGATCTATTATGCAATTCAATACCCTACTGATCATGGGCATGTTGATGATTTGTGAGTAGTTACTTTTGTTCTTGAGGACATGGGAGAAGTCTTGTCATAAGTAATCATGTGAATTTGGTATTCATTCGATATTTTGATGATATGTATGTTGTTGATTCTCTTAGTGGTGTCGTGTGAACGTCGACTACATGACACTTCACCATCTTTGGGCCTAAGGGAATGCATTGTGGAGTAGTAATTAGATGATGGGTTGCTAGAGTGACAGAAGCTTAAACCCTAGTTTATGCGCTATTCCGTAAGGGGCTGATTTGGATCCAAATGTTTAATGCTATGGTTAGAGTTATCTTAATTCTTGTTTCATAGTTGCGGATGCTTGCGAGAGGGGGTAATCATAAGTGGGAGGTTTGTTCAAGTAAGAACAGCACCCAAGCACCGGTCCACCCACATATCAAATTATCAAAGTAGCGAACGCGAATCATACAAACATGATGAAAGTGACTAGATGAAATTCCCATGTGTCCTCGAGAACGTGTTGCTTATTATAAGAGATCATTCCGGCTTGTCCTTTGCTATAAAAAGGATTGGGCCAACTTGCTGCACTCTTTGTTACTATTGTTACTTGTCACTTGTTACAAATTATCTTGCTATCAAACTACTCGTTACCGATAATTTCAGTGCTTGCAGAAAACACCTTGCTGAAAACCGCTTGTCATTTCCTTCCATTCCTCGTTGGGTTCGACACTCTTACTTATCGAAAGGACTACGATTGATCCCCTATACTTGTGGGTAATCAAGACTCTTTTCTGGCGCCGTTGCCGGGGAGTGAAGCGCCTTTGGTGAGTGGAATTTGGTAAGGAAACATTTGTATTACGTGCTGAAATTTAATGTCACTTGTCACTATGGAAAGTAATCCTTTGAGGGGTTTGTTCGGGGTATCTTCACGTCGACCAGAAACACCAAAAGTTGCTCCTCAACCTAATGCACCTACAGAAAGTATTGAATATGAAATTCCTTCGGGTATGATAGAGAAACTGCTAGCTAATCCTTATGCAGGAGATGGAACAATACATCCTGATATGCACTTGATCTATGTGGATGAAATTTGTGGATTGTTTAAGCTTGCAGGTTTATCCGGAGATGGAGTTAAGAAGAAAGTATTCCCTTTATCTTTGGGGGGAAAAGCATTAACATGGCATAGGATATGTGATGATAACGATACATGGGACTGGAACCGATTGAAACTGGAACTCCATCAGAAATTTTATCCTATGCATTTGGTTCATCGTGATCGGAATTATATATATAATTTTTGGCCTCGTGAAGGAGAAAGCATCGCTCAAGCTTGGGGGAGGCTTAAGTACATGATGTACACATGCCCCAATCATGAGCTCGCAAAGGAAATTATCTTACATAATTTTTATGCTCGGCTTTCTCATGATAATCAAAATACTCTTGATTCTTCTTCGACCGGCTCCTTTATGAACAAAACTATTGAATTCAGATGGGATCTTCTGGATAGAATTAAACGCAACTCTGAAGATTGGGAACTCGACAAAGGTAATGAGTCAGGTATAATACTTGAGTTCGATTGTGTTGAATCTTTTATGACTACCGATGCCTTTCATAAGTTTAGCACTAAATATGGACTTGATTCTGAAATAGTAGCTTCCTTTTGTGAATCATTTGCTACTCATGTTGATCTCCCTAAGGAGAAGTGGTTTAAATATCACCCCCCTGTTAAAGAAAAGATTGAGGAACCTGTTAGTATTAAAGAAGAAACAATTGTTTACCATGTTGATCCACTTGTGACTACCGCTTATATTGAGAAACCACCTTTTCCTGTTAGGATTAAGGAACATGCTAAAGTATAAACTGTGGTTAACAAAAGTCACATTAGAGCACCTAGACCCTCTGAACAAATTAAAGTTGAACCTAATGTTGCTATGGTTAAAGATCTCTTGGTCGATAATATAGATGGGCATGTTATTTACTTCTGCGATGAAGCAGCTAGAATTGCTAAACCTGATCCTAAAGATAAAAACAGACCCGTTGTGGGCATGCCTGTTGTCTCAGTTAAAATAGGAGATCATTGTTATCATGTCTTATGTGATTTGGGTGCTAGTGTGAGTGCTATTCCATTTACCTTATATCAAGAAATTATGAATGATATTGCACCTGCTGAAATTGAGGACATTGATTTTACTATTAAACTTGCAAACAGAGATACCATTACACCGCTTGGGATCGTTAGAGATGTTGAAGTCTTGTGTGGAAAAATCAAATACCCTACTGATTTTCTAGTCCTTGGTTCCCCACAAGATGATTTTTGTCCCATTATATTTGGTAGACCTTTCTTGAACACTGTTAATGCCAAGATAGATTGCGCTAAAGAAATTGTTAGTGTTGATTTTGGTGGTATGTCTCATGAGTTTAATTTCTCTAAATTTCATAGACAACCTCATGATAAAGAATTGCCTAGTAAAGATGAAATTATTGGTCTTGCTTCTATTGCCGTACCTCCTACTGATCCGTTAGAACAATATTTGCTAGACCACGAAAATGATATGTGTGACACCCTGGTTTTTGGCAACTTTTTCTTTTCAAATATTTTTGGCTTTATTTGCGATATGGATGGTTTTTGAATCTTTTCAGTTGACTTTGGACTTTTGAATCTTTCTCTAAGTAATCCAAAGCCCTCCTCATCTTGCCAAAATCTTGTCATCCACCTACTGGATCAAATTCCAATTCTCAATCTTTCCCAATAATTCTTTTTCTTCCTTTGGGAAAATCTGTAATCACTATGGGTTATGAAGCAACCTATAGTTCTGATGATCAGAAAAATCCCAAATTAATACCACACCTTGTTGTCATCCTCTACTCCCACAATCTTCAAAAACATTTCATGGTCCAGTACAAAATTTTGTCCAGAAAACTCAATTTGTCTTCTGGACAGCACTGGCCATTTGTGAAGCAACTCATATTTTCCCAACTTAGAAAACTCTCAAATAATTCCCTAAGATATTAGGGAACCTATCTTGCCACAATATCCAAAAATATCATCTTGTCCAGTACAAATTTTTAGCAGCAATATTCTGACAAGTTTCTGCTCAAATGGAACCTCTGTGAAGGAAGTACCAGCTAGAGGTATTCAATTGAGCTGAAATTTTTATGACATATTCCTCTCACCAAATAACCCTCCCACACCAAATTTCAGCTCCAGCAAATCAATTAGATGAGTGCTACAAGCTCATCTTTCCTTTGGACCAGAAATAGCAGTTGTACATGAACCCCATTCAAATCTTGCCTAAACTTCCTCAAACTTGGCCAGCTTATAGTCCTTCCAAAGTAGATCATCCCAGACATCTCCACTGGCTCCATCTCTAGCTCACCTCTCCTCCAGATCTCTCTCAAAGTTTCTGTCAGAAACTGTAGCTGAAGCTACACTTCGAATCAGAGTGAATCTAGTCGAGCCAGTGGCACAGAGAGGTTAAGTGATCTAAGGAGAACATGCTAGACAAGGTGCGCCAGACTTGCGTGGCCTCTGGATGCCAGTACCCGTGGTGAGCACGGCAATGCCATGCCAAAAACCGCGCTCTGCATCGCGCCCACGTCGAATGTGATGCGTCCGGCTGCCCCGCGTGACCCCGCTTTGTCTCAGCTCGCCGACATCTTCTCCTTCCCCCACCTGGCCGGTCTGGAACTTCCCCCTCGCCGGAATCGTCCCTGGCGGCCACCACGCACGCGGGCACTGTGGCACCCGTGCGGCCACAGTGGCTCTGCCGCCCGTCGTCTTCCTCCGCAAGCCGCCACTGCACGCCATAACTCCTCTGCCCTCTCCCATCCCATCACCCGCGTCGAGATAGCCAGCGCGGCGTCCTTGCGCCAGCGACGTGGCCGCGGCACACCCGAGTCCAGAAGCTCCGCCTCCTCCTATATATAGGCCTCCCCGGCCTCTCTTCGCTCCTCACCCCACTCCCTCCGCCTCATAGAGACCCCCTAAGCACCGAGCCATGGCCGAGAGGCCCTCTGGCCTCGCCGCTCGCCGGCATTCCGCCGCCGATCCCCACACTGCTATAGCTCGATTTCCCCCACCCAAGCTCTGCCCGACTCCACATTCGAGCTCACCGCACTCCCACAACTCCGCCTGACCTCTTTCCGAGCCAAATCGCTGCCGGAATCGCCGTCGCCGACGACCGCCGAACCAGCCGCCGCCGGAGAAGAAGGGAGCGACGCCGTCAGGCTGTCTCCGGAGATGCCACTGGTACAGGGAGGACCGCCGTCAGGTGGCCGATCCATCCCCGCAGTCGCCCGAGCTTGCCGCCGTCGCTAACTCCGGCTATCGCCGTCGGTGAGCCGCCCTTGCACTGTTCTCCTCTTTTCTTTTTAATTATGACAGCTGGGGCCCGCTCGTCAGTGGCTCAGCCGCGTCCGAATCGGTACGTTAGTGAAGGCGTATTCGGAAAGTACGCCTTCGACGTGGCCGGTCCAGAGAATTCAGAATTTCTGTTTAAATCCAGATTTGACGAGGAACTTTGACCACCCATAACTTTTTATCCATAAGTCCAAATCAATTCATTTTTTTGCATTGGGTTTGTCTTGAGCTCCTCTATTTTCTGGTGAAATTTGATATTTTTCCCATGCTCACAGAATTTCTGGTGGACAGAACAGAGTTATGTGACATTTTCCTTTGCATTTTTAAAATATTTTCAGAGGGAAATCCTTTTGACTTTGAAGCCCAGGAGTTTGTGGACAACCCAATAGAGCAAGGCAAGCCATGTCATCCATTTCATGAAGCATTTCAATAGTGTTGGTTATTTAATTGAATTATTTGCATTATTTTAATATATGATAATTCAAAGTAATTTATTTTGATGCATAGCTACTGCCATGTTAAATTACTCATGATAAATATCCATGCTGGTGCACTACTTGATAACACTAAACCTAATTGGTTGATCAAGTGCCACATATCCGGACTTATCCGTGTAGCCACATTTGCCGGTATGGGACAGCCTTGACTTGGTCTGGCTTTGTGCTCTTTTATCGGTGCCACCAAATAGGGAGGGTTATGCGTGTGTGCTACCCTGATCAGGTAGACAACGATAATCCTGTGAGCCCAGTTGAGTTATTTTGCCGGCGTCCCCGTTTGGGACAGTTTAGTTTGGCCACGACGGTGGCAGGTGCCACGGGATGACACAGGGGCCACCCAGGACATGACCCTGGGAGGGTATGATTGTCGGTGGTACGATAGAGGAGTCACGGGTCAGGCAGGTTTCGTTGGAGCAGCACCGGTCCACCCGAATGGGAGCATGAGGCCAGGAGCTCCATAGTGTGGGTAAAGTGCGCAACCTCTGCAGAGTGTATGAATCTATTCGAATAGCCGCGTCCACGGTATTGGACAGTCCGTACTAGGCCACTGTATGGTCAACCGCAATGATGATAATAATGATGGAAGAACTTGTCTTATGCTCGGAAGTACTCCATGAATCATGAGTGTCCTGAGGGTTGTGGGACAACCCAGAGGAGAGTAAGTTGGTATTTGGTAACCGTAAGTAAGCCACCTAAGCATTTAATATGTTCATTGCCATGCTATTGTTTGCTACATTGTTTTGGTTGCCGTGAGCTTGCGAGTACATTCCAAGTACTCACCTGGCATATCATGCCAGATGCAGGAGAAGACGAGGACGGAGGTCCCGATGGTTCGTGCTACGCTAACTAGGCCGTGTCCCAGCAGTGTCCCTATGGATGGAGTTTTCCGCGATGTTCTGCTACGCCATAGAACCACCTAGTAGTATCGAGGCCCTGTTATGTTCCATAAATAATGTAGATATTATTATAGCACATGATGTGCTCTGGCCTCGCTATCAATGTAAATTATGAGCTTGTACTCGAGATATATCAATAAAGTTCAGTTATGTTCCAAGTTGTTGTGTGTTTCCAGAAGACATGATCTCTGGGTTGGAAACACTGGTAAACCGGTTCTCTGAACCGGGGTGCCACAATATGCATATGAATGAAAGAAATGAAATAGATAGAATGTTCTTTGATCAGCCACCCATCCTTAAACATAATTTGCCTGTTGAAACTCTTGGAGGTCCTCCTCCACCTAAGGGTGATCCTGTATTCGAATTGAAGCAATTGCCTGATACATTGAAATATGCTTATCTTGATGAAAAGAAGATATATCCTGTTATTATTAGTGCTAACCTTTCAGCACATAAAGAAAAGAGATTACTAAAAACTCTGAGGAAGCACCGAGCTGCTATCGGATATACTCTTGATGATCTTAAGGGCATTAGTCCCACTCTATGTCAGCACAAAATTAATATGGAGCCTGATGCTAAACTAGTTGTCGACCACCAACAACAATTAAATCCTAAAATGAAGGAGGTGGTAAGAACTAAAATATTAAAACTTCTGGAAGCAGGTATAATCTATCCCATAGCTGATAGTAGATGGGTAAGTCCTGTACATTGTGTCCCTAAGAAAGGGGGTATTGCCGTTGTTCCCAATGATAAAAATGAACTCATTCCACAAAGAATTGTAACTGGTTTTAGGATGGTAATTGATTTTAGAAAATTAAACAAAGCTACTAGAAAAGATCATTACCCCTTACCTTTCATTGATCAAATGTTAGAAAGATTGTCTAAACATACACACTTTTGTTTCCTAGATGGTTATTCTGGTTTTTCTCAAATACCCGTAGCACAATCTGATCAAGAGAAAACCACCTTTACTTGTCCTTTTGGAACTTATGCTTATAGACGTATGCCTTTTGGTTTATGCAATGCACCTGCTACCTTTCAAAGATGTATGACTGCTATATTCTCTAACTTTTGTGAAAATATTGTTGAGGTATTTATGGATGATTTTTCCATTTACGGAACTTCTTTTGATGATTGCTTAAGCAACCTTGATCGAGTTTTGCAGAGATGTGAAGAAACTAATCTTGTCTTGAATTGAGAGAAGTGCCACTTTATGGTGAATGAAGGTATTGTCTTGGGGCATAAAATTTCTGAGAGAGGTATTGAAGTTGATAAAGCTAAGGTTGATGCTATTGAGAAAATGCCATGTCCTAAAGATATTAAAGGTATAAGAAGTTTCCTTGGTCATGCTGGTTTCTATAGGAGGTTTATTAAAGACTTCTCTAAAATTTCTAGGCCTCTTACCAATCTTTTGCAAAAATATGTTCCATTTGTTTTTGATGATGATTGTCTAGAAGCCTTTGAAACACTTAAGAAAGCCTTAACCACTACACCCATTGTTCAACCACCTGATAGGAACTTGCCTTTTGAAATTATGTGTGATGCTAGTGATTATGCTGTTGGTGCTGTTCTAGGACAAAGAGTTGATAAGAAATTAAATGTTATCCATTCTGCTAGTAAAACTCTAGACAGTGCCCAAAGAAATTATGCTACTACTGAAAAAGAATTTCTAGCAGTTGTGTTTGCATGTGATAAATTCAGATCCTACATAGTTGATTCTAAAGTAACTGTTCACCCTGATCATGCTTCTATTAAATATCTTATGGAAAAGAAAGATGTTAAACCTAGACTTATTAGGTGGGTTCTATTGCTACAAGAATTTGACTTACATATTATTGATAGAAAGGGAGCTGAGAATCCCGTAGCAGATAATTTGTCTAGAATTGAAAATGTTCTTGATGACCCACTTCCTATTAATGATGATTTTCCTGATGAACAATTAGCTGTCATAAATGCTTCTCGTAATACTCCTTGGTATGCAGACTAAGCTAATTACATTGTTGCTAAATTTATACCACCTAGTTTCACATACCAACAAAAGAAAAAGTTCTTTTATGATTTAAGACATTACTTCTGGGATGACCCACATCTTTATAAAGAAGGAGTAGATGGTATTATTAGGCGTTCTATACCTGAGCATGAACAGGAACAAATCCTACGGAAGTGTCACTCCGAAGCTTACGGAGGACACCATGCGGGAGACAGAACTGCACACAAGGTATTACAATCTGGTTTTTATTGGCCTACTCTTTTCAAAGATGCTCATAAGTTTGTCTCCTCTTGTGATGAATGTCAAAGTATTGGTAATGTTGGTAGACGTCAGGAAATGCCTATGAATTATTCACTTGCTGTTGAACCATTTGATGTTTGGGGATTTGATTATATGGGACCTTTTCCTAAATCCAATGGGTATACTCATATTTTAGTTGCTGTTGATTACGTTACTAAGTGGGTAGAAGCTATTCCAACTAGTAGTGCTGATCATAACACTTCTACTAAAATGCTTAAAGAAGTTATTTTCCCAAGGTTTGGAGTCCCTAGATATTTAATGACTGATGGTGGTTCACATTTTATTCATGGTGCATTCCGTAAATTGCTTGCTAAATATGATGTCAACCATAGAATTGCATCTCCATATCACCCTCAAACTAGTGGTCAAGTTGAATTGAGCAATAGAGAAATAAAATTAATTTTGCAAAAAACCGTGAATAGATCTAGAAATAATTGGTCTAAGAAACTTGATGATGCATTGTGGGCTTAAAGAACCGCTTATAAAAATCCCATGGGTATGTCTCCTTATAAAATGGTTTATGGAAAAGCATGTCATTTACCTCTTGAGATAGAACATAAAGCATATTGGGCAATTAAAGAACTGAATTATGATTTTAAACTTGCCGGTGAAAAGAGGTTATTTGATATTAGCTCATTAGATGAATGGAGAACCCAAGCTTATGAAAATGCCAAATTGTTTAAAGAAAAAGTTAAAAGATGGCATGATAGAAGAATTCAAAAACGGGAATTCCAAGTAGGTGAGCAAGTTCTACTATACAACTCTCGTTTGAGACTCTTTGCAGGAAAGCTTCTCTCTAAGTGGGAAGGACCGTATATCATCGAAGAAGTTTATCGCTCCGGAACCATCAAAATAAAAAACTCCGAAGGCACTAATCCGAGAGTGGTGAATGGGCAAAGAATTAAGCATTATATTTCAGGTACCCCCATTAATGTTGAAACTAATATTATTGAAACAATTACACCGAAAGAATACATAAGAGAGACCTTCCGGAACACTCCAGAACCCTGAAAAGGAAGAGGTATGTGATACGGTAAGTAAACCGACTCCAAAAATTCCATAAAAATATTTTCTGTCAGTTTTGGAATATTTAGAAAAATAAAAAAAATAAGAAACAGCCGAGGGGACTCACCTGGTGCCTCGTAGGCACCAGGTCGCGCCACCCCCTAGGCGCGCCCTGGTGGCTCGTGGGCCCCACGTGTGCCTTCCCGACTCCGTTTTTCTTCTGAATTACTTGTTTTGCAAGATAAAAAATCTATATATATATATATACTTCCAGACGTTTTGACCACCGTATCGCAGAAATCTCCTCTGTTCTTGTTTCGTGCTATTTTTCTGACATATCTAGATTATAATGGCTCCCCAAAAGCTTCGTGCCAAGCACCACATTGTGCAATCATCGCCGGTCAAACGCCCCTACAGCGAGGTCTACTATGAGTTGTCGTCGGGAGAAGAAGGCAATGGCAAGGAGGACAAGGTCGAGGAAGTTGTAGGAGCCCAGGCTCCAGAAGGAGGGCAAGCCATCCCCATGGAGGAGAACGCAGAGAAGGGAGATATCCTTCAACCCTTATATGATCATCTCTCTCCATCCGTAATTGAAGCCCTAAGAGTCTTTGAAATAGTTAGTGTTCAGAATACATCTCTCACTCGTGAAGTTATTTTGTTGGAGGAGCAAAACATCGCCCTGCGGAGCATCAACCGCAGATTGATGTATCTGCTTGAGCTGAAGAACAAGCTTGCCACTGCACCATCACCACCATCACCGAAGAAGGAGGCTTGAGCACATGGGTATGGGCACTCCCCTTGGCTTGTGCCAAGCTTGGGGAAGGTGCCCCGGTATCGTATCACCATCACTTTTATTATCATTACCTATTTTTAGTTCGATCCTTAGTTATTTCGTGATCTAGTTGAATAAAAGTTTAGTATGATCTATTTACGAGTGTTAGTTTCGTGATCCATCTATCTATGTAATCGAGTTGAGAGTTATATAATAAAGAGTAGTTTGGGTTTTTGTTTCTTTGGCTTCATGTTTCAATCTTAGCAATGAAAATAATGAAAAAAGGATCATATGCTAATCTTATGTAAAGTGATGACATTACATAAAGAAAAGTATAAGTGGTAAAATTTATTGGAGGATAACAAACATAGTATTAGTCAATGATGCAATTCATGATAGAATTAATAAGGGAAGAGAAGATTCACATGCAAATATACTATCTTGGACATATTTTATGATTGTGAGCCCCCATTAAGTATTTTATGTTAAATTGTTGATGTTGGACAAGGAAGACAACGTAATGAATTATGTTTGTTCATATTCACATAGAAGTTATATTGTTATAGATCCTCCAACATGTGGTGCTTGCCCAATATCTTTGCCAGCCACAAATCTGCACCAAGTAGAGATACTACTTGTGCATCCAAAACCCTTAAAACCAGTTTCATGTCATGAGAGTCCACTATATCTACCTATGGATTGAATAAGATCCTTCAAGTAAGTTGTCATCGGTGCAAAAAGCAATAAAAATTGCCTCTAAATATGTCTGAACTTTTATTGTAAGGGAAATAAGCTTTGTACGAACTTGTGATGGTAAAGGAATAAAAGCGACAGACTGCATAATAAAGGTTGCTATCACAAGGGGCAATATAAAGTGATGTTCCTTTGCATTAAGAGCTCTTGCATCCAACAACAAAAAGCGCATGACAACCTCTGCTGCCCTCTACGAAGGGCCTATCCTTTACTTTTATGTATTTACTTTTTATGTAAGAGTCAATAGTGTTCTCCTCTATTTCCTTTTTATTTTTCTCTTTTGCAAGCATCATGTGGTGGGGGAAAGATCTAGGCACATATATCCAGTTGGATATGAGTGATCATGAGTTATTATTGTTGACATCACCCTTGAGGTGAATAAGTTGGGAGGCGAAATCACAAGCCCCTATCTTTCTATGTGTCTGGCTGAAACTTTTTGCTCCATATATATGTCGTGAGTGTTAGCAATCATAGAAGACTAAATGATGGTTGAGTATGTGGACTTGCTAAATAGCTCCTACATGAGACCCTTCCTGAAAATATGATGAATTGCAATTGCATTGTTGACTGAGAACATAGTTTGTTAGTTTTCAAGAAAGTTTATGCCTTATACTCGATTCTTGTGATGAATTGTTACTTGCTCATGAGAAGTTTATGATAATAAATATTGCTGCTATGATAATAAATATTGCTGTTATAATAATGATCATGATGCTTCTATGTTCGTATTTTGTTTATATCGACACCTCTCTCTCTAAACATGTGGACATGATTATCGATATCGGCTTTCGCTTGAGGACAAGCGAGGTCTAAGCTTGGGGGAGTTGATACGTCCATTTTGCATCATGTTTTGCTACTATTATTTATAGTGTTTTTAATCATTATAACACTCTTTGGAGTAATTCTAATGCCTTTTCTCTCTTAATATGCAAGATTCACAGAAGGAGGGAGAATGCCGACAGCTGGAATTCTGGACCTGAAAAAGCTATGTCAGAGATACCTATTCTGCACATCTCCAAATGAGCTGAAATTTTCTGGAGATTTATTTTGGAATATATAAAAAATATTGGAAGCAAAAAGTACCAGAGGGGGCCACCCAGGTGCCCACGAGGCACCAGGGCGCACCACCCCCCCACGCGCGCCCTGGTACCTCGTGGGGGCCTGGCCCACTTCTGGCCCTCATTTTCTGGTATATAAGTGCATTTGACCTAAAAAAATGAAGAGGAGACTTTTGGGACGGTGTGCCGCCGTCTCAAGGCGGAACTTGGGTAGGAGCACTTTTGCTCTCCGGCGGAGAGATTCCGCCGGGGATACTTCCCTCCGGGAGGGGGAAATCGTCGCCATCGACATCACCAGCGACCCTCTCATCATGGGAGGGCCAATCTTCATCAACATCTTCACTAGCACCATCTCATCTTAAACCCTAGTTCATCTCTTGTATTCAATCTTTGTCTCAAAACCTTAGATTGGTATCTGTGGGTTGCTAGTAGTGTTGATTACATCTTGTAGTTGATGCTAGTTGGTTTATTTGGTGGAAGATTATATGTTTAGATCTATTATGCAATTCAATACCCTACTGATCATGGGCATGTTGATGATTTGTGAGTAGTTACTTTTGTTCTTGAGGACATGGGAGAAGTCTTGTTATAAGTAATCATGTAAATTTGGTATTCGTTCGGTATTTTGATGATATGTATGTTGTTGCTTCCATTAGTGGTGTCATGTGAACGTCGACTACATGACACTTCACCATACTTGGGCCTAACGGAAGGCATTGTGGAGTAATGAGTAGATGATGGGTTGCTAGAGTGACAGAAGCTTAAACCCTAGTTTATGCGTTATTCCGTAAGGGGCTGATTTGGATCCACATGTTTCATGCTATGGTTAGATTTATCTTAATTCTTCTTTCGTAGTTGCGGATGCTTGCGAGAGGAGGTAATCATAAGAGGGTTGCTTGTTCAAGTAAGAACAGCACCCTAGCACCAGTCCACCCACATATCAAATTATCAAAGTAGCGAACGCGAATCAAATAAACATGATGAAAGTGACTAGATGATAATTCCCATGTGTCCTCGAGAACGCTTTGCTTTATATAGGAGACCGTTCCGGCTTGTCCTTTGCTATAAAAAGGATTGGGCTACCTTGCTACACTTTGTTACTATTGTTACTTGTTACTTGCTATGAATCAACTTGCTACAAAACTATCTGTTACCGCAACTTTCAGTGCTTGCAGAAAACACCTTGTTGAAAACCGCTTATCATTTCCTTCTGCTCCTCGTTGGGTTCGACACTCATACTTATCGAAATGACTACGATTGATCCCCTATACTTGTGGGTCATCAAGACTCTTTTCTGGCGCCATTGCCGGGGAGTGAAGCACCTTTGGTAAGTGGAATTTGGTAAGGAAACATTTTTATTACGTGCTGAAATTTACTGTCACTTGTCACTATGGAAAATAATCCTTTGAGGGGTTTGTTCGGGGTATCTTCACCTCGACCGGAAGCATTAAGAGTTGCTCCTCAACCTACTGAATCTACTGAAAATATTTATTATGAAATTCCTTCAGGTATGTTAGAGAAACTGCTAGCTAATACTTATGCAGGAGATGGGACGATACATCCTGATATGCACTTAATCTATGTGGATGAAATTTGTGGATTGTTTAAGCTTGCAGGTTTCTCCGAGGATGGAGTTAAGAAGAAGGTATTCCCTTTATCTTTGGAGGGAAAGGAATTGACATGGTATAGGCTATTGGATGATTCTGGAACATGGGATTGGAACCGGTGGAATTTCACCAGAAATTTTATCCTATGCATTTGGTCCATCGTGATCGGAATTATATATATAGTTTTTGGCCTCGTGAAGGAGAAAGTATCGCTCAAGCTTGGGGGAGGATTAAGTATATGATGCACACATGCCCCAATCATCAGCTCTCAAGAGAAGTTATTATACAAAACTTTTATGCTCGGCTTTCTCGTAATGATCAATCCATGCTCGATACTTCTTCTACTGGTTCCTTTATAAAGAGAACTATTGAATTCAAATGGGATCTTCTGGAAAGAATTAAACGCAACTCTGAAGATTGGGAAATCGACAAAGGTAAAGAGTCAGGTATAAATCTTGAGTTTGATTGTGTTAAATCTTTTATGGAAACTGATGCTTTTCATAAGTTTAGTAGTAAATATGGACTTGATTCTAAGATAGTAGCTACTTTTTGTGAATGATTTGCTGCTCATGTTGATTTCCCTAAGGAGAAATGGTTTAAGTTTCATCCACCTATTGAAGTAAAGGAAGAACCTATTATAGCTAAGGAGGAAATAATCGTTTATAATGTTGATCCAGTTGTGCCTACTGCTTATATTGAGAAACCTCCTTTCCCTGTTAGGATTAAGGAACATGCAAAAGCTTCAACTGTGGTTAATAAGAGTAATATCAAACCAATTAAACCCTCTGAACAAATCAAAGTACAACCTAATATTGCAATGGTTAAGGATCTTTTGGTTGATAATATTGATGGACATGTCATATATTTCTGTGAGGAAGCAACTAGAATTGCTAAGCCAGACCCACAAGATAAAAATAAACCTGTTATTGGCATGCCTGTTGTTTCTGTTAAAATTGGAGATCATTGCTATCATGGTTTATGTGATATTGGTGCTAGTGTAAGTGCTATTCCATATTCTCTTTATCAAGAAGTCATGAATGATATTGCACCCATTGAGATTGAAGATATTGATGTTACTATTAAGCTTGCAAACAGAGATACTATTACACCACTTGGGATTGTTAGAGATGTTGAAGTCTTGTGTGGTAAGATCAAATACCCTACTGATTTTCTAGTTCTTGGATCACCACAAGATGATTTTTGTCCCATTATATTTGGTAGACCCTTCTTGAATACGGTTAATGCTAAAATTGATTGCAATAAAGAAACGGTTAGTGTTAATTTTGGTGATGTATCTCATGATTTTAATTTTTCTAAGTTTCGTAGACAACCACATGATAAAGAATTACCTAATAAAGATGAAATTATTGGTCTTGCTGCTATTGTTGTGCCTCCTACTGATCCTTTAGAACAATACTTGTTAGACCATGAAAATGATATGCATATGAATGAAAGAAATAAAATAGATGAAATATTCTTTAAACAAGCACCTATCCTTAAACATAATCTGCCTGTTGAAACTTTGGGAGATCCTCTTCCACCTAAGAGTGATCGTGTGTTTGAATTAAAGAAGCTACCAGATAAACTTAAATATGCTTATCTTGATGAAAAGAAGATATATCCTGTTATTATCAGTGCTAACCTTTCTGAGCATGAAGAGAAGAGATTATTTAAAACTCTGAGGAAGCACCATGCAGCTATTGGATATACTCTTGATGATCTCAAGGGCATTACACTACAAAAAAACACTTCCGTGGTGATACGTCTTTGTCACAGTAGGTCACATTTTCTGTCATGCATGTACATCCGTGACGATTTTATGACAGAATCAAGATAGTCATACCTGTGCTGTCCTAGAAGTGTTACATGACAATACTGAAATTATCATCACAGAAGTGTCCACTTCCATGACGATAAAGGTCACGTCATGGAAGTGTTTTCGTCAAGGGTGACCGACACATGGCATCTACCATAACGGGTCGCCGTTAAGCTATCGGGTTCCGGTTTGGATCCGATAACCCGTTAACAGCCCTGACCAATGGGGATTTTCCACGTGTAAAATTCTGATTGGCCAATGGATCCACGTGTCAAGTTAGCGTTGCGACAGATGTCGTCCATTCATTGCTCGAGACGCGCCTATGGAACAGTGACACGTGGCATGGCCCAACAGTGGCCCATTTAGGTTATAAAGGCCGGCCCATTTGACTTGGTCAAAAGTGAATGGGCTGGCCCATGGAAAGCCTGTTACCGGCCTGTTCGAATACAGTCCATTTACGGCCCGGCTACTCACGGCCCATTATGGCCTTTAAAAATTTGGCCCAGTAGTGTCATGTGGGCCGTCCCATATGATTCCAGCCCGTTGTCACTTTCGGCCCATCTATGGCCCGTGAATCTCTGGGCCCATTGACGGTCGTGGTGAATCAGGCCCACCATGAACAGTAAACATCTTTGAGCCCTTAACGGCCTATGATTCAGTTGGGCCATTTCCAGCCCGTGTTTCCTTTCGGCCTTCTAAGGGCCCATATATTTTTGGTCTCATTTCCGGCCCTCGATTACTTACGATCTGTTACTGGCCTGTTATGCTAATGGGCCAAATTCAGCCCAAGGTAACAATCGGTCCGTTTGTGGCCCGTTAACACGTTGGGCTGTTTTCATCCTGTCCTGTAATCCGGCCCATTAACGACACGTCATACCTGTTGATTGAATTAAGCCTGTGCTGCCTTCCGGCCTGTTAAAGGCCCGTTATGGTATGGGCCCCAAAATGGACGGCTCTGATTTAGGCCCATTTACGGTCCATATTGCGGTCCGGTTTTGGCCCACACGAACAGTAAGCCCATGGATCCTACGGCACGTACGAGGCCCATGGATCATACGGCCCGTAGGAGGCCCATGGATCCTACGGCCCATAGAAGGGCCATCGTTACCACGGCCCGTAGGAGGCCCAACGTTACCACGGCCCATATGTGGCCCATGGTTATTGCGGCCACTAGCAAGCCGAGGAAAAAGAACTGCAGTGACTACAAGGAAACAAATAAACAAGACTATATAAGTAAATAAATAAGCAAGCAACTAACGCGAGGCTATTACGGCAATTACAGACATTACATCCACTGGGCATCAAGTTCGCCACCAGTGCAAATAAAGGGAACAACAAAACAGCATATTACATACACTGGGCGTCTAAATTGGCCACCAGTGCAAATAAATGCGGCAGCAAAACAAGTCCAGAACTGAAACAACTTCAGAAGAGTTCAAGAAACGTTATCCTGGGTATCCACCATGCTGGCAATAAGCTTAGCAAGCTTATTAGCTTTCTCTTGTTTGGCGCTAAAGTCCTCCAACGCTTGCTGTTGCACCAGAAAGTATGCATCTGAATTCTCCAGGGACTTCCTCAGTCCTTCGGCTTCTTGTCGCAGCATAGCTAATCGATGTCTTTCAGCTTGTAGTTGAGACTCAAGAAACCGAACTGATTCAAACCGCGAGTTTGAAGAGCTTGTGCAAGCGGTAGTGGCCAGTAACTCGAACACTACATCAAGACATGACTTTGGGGTTGTCTCACTGTCTTCAAGATAGTTTTCCTTATCTGTTTTATCAGCTTTGTTGGAGACCAGCAAGGTTGTCTCACTATCTTCAACCTTATCTGCATTACTTCCTTTACCATTGCTTAATGTGGTACTTTTCTCCAATATTCTATCAGCATTCTAAAAGAAGAAACAAGCAGACACACAACAGGTTTAGCATGTAGTATATGAAACTCATTTTGGTGAACCAGTTCAGTAGTAAGGTGGACAGGATTAAACTATCAACTCTTCTATTCCAAAGTAGTACAGTATAAAAGCATCAAAAAAACATATATCTATGTGCTACTGTCACTGCATTGTCTTGCCAAATCAAAATAGAGACACAGTTCAAATCATATCAGTTCAAGAAAAAATAGCATTGAAAGAATATATGTGTGGGAAACTACACGGCAACACAAGATTTCAGATGGGTACCACGGGTATATATGTACAACTAACAACACTATTGGCTCTGTTTTGATGCTAGTAATGTGCATGATATGAGAAGACAACTGTCTACACAATTGAAATTGAAATCAACATAGAGCAATTTAGAAGAGCAAACCAGTTAAAGAAACATGTTTAAACATACCTGTTGTGCCATTGGAGTTTTGATTGGATCCTTCTATTTAAAAATTAGTTGTTATGAGTACATACAGTGATACAAGAGCAAATCAGTGTGCTCCATAGCTACGGAATCTTACCTGAGAACAGTTGTTCTTCAGGTTTAAGCACTTGTTCTACATGAAGAGAGTACAGTAAGACGCAGCCCTATAGTACTTCAAAATGAAATATGATCTCATAGACCCTACCAGATTCATGGGTCTAGACCAATACAGAACAAGGCGTTCCCAGTCATCGTCCCGTAAATGTGTCTCCGGAGAAAGTAAGGGAATTTGATGTGTTTCCTTGCCAGTGAAATACGTTTTCTTCAGGTAACTCCGATACTGCCGCAAAGCATTCTTGAAGATTGCAGAGGTATTAGCACAGGTTACCTCATCCTGAGTTTCCAAATCGGTCCTTCTCTACACAGAAAAATGGGAAGATTTGCTGTGTTATAACCAGTAGGGAGGTAGAAAGTATGGGACAAAGCAAAGCAATTGCCATGACTACTTACACATAACTCCTGGAGGAACACCTGCAACTGGCTTTTTCCTTCATCTTTAGTATAATATTTCCATGATGGGAAGATATGCACATAGGATTTAACAACATCAAATGCGATAGACGCTAAACTACGGATGACTGGTTCTGCTTCGTCCACAGGAATAGGTGTACTAACTGGTAGAGTTGGGGTTCGCCGTGGTAGTCCTGGCACTTTGGGCACTGGAGCTGCCTTACTAGCTGCTCTTGTTTGGGAGCTCTGTGGTGGAGATGGTGTTGTGTCCACTGGAACTGGGTTACTATCTGCTGGGGTTGGGGTTAGATTGGGTGAAGCTGGTTCTCTGTCCATCGGAGTAGGGGTACAATCTACGATAGTCTGGGTTATATGTGGTAGGACTGGTTCTTGTGCAAGTACAGCCGGGGTGCTATCTCCATCGACAGGTAGCACTGTTTTATTTGAAGACCGTGTTTTTACTCCGCTAGATACTGCCATCACCCCCTCCAATTCAAATGGCTGATAAACAAGAAAAGTAGTTGAATGTACAGACCTTGTATGAGACAAATGCAATAGAATGTGAGGAAAAAAGAGGGCATGAAATAGTTCACATATATGTTGTTTAACTAAACAGGATAGCATGACATAATTTCACATATATGATGTCTATCTAAACAGTATAGCATGACATAATTCAAAGATATGATGACTAACTAAAACGGATGGCATGAGATAATTATATGACGTCTTTAGTAAACAGGTTCACATTGCATAATTCACATACATGTTATCTAAGTAAACCGGATGGCATGATATAATTCACATGTGTGATTTATATACTAACCATATGGCATTCGCATATATGATGTCTAAACTAAGCAGATGGTGTTGAATATTGTGTATATGATGTCTAAACTATGCAATGTAAGACACCATATGCATGATACGAGCAGTATAACCGTGCCAGGTTAGAGCATAAACCTCGGGAGGGGAATAGGACTGGTCATCTGTCTCTGAATCCTCCTCCGAGGAGCTATCTGGACCCAGCAAGAGATCTGCTTCGACAGGTAGCACTGTCTGCTCTGAATAACTTGTTTTCACTCCAGATTTTTTCATCACCCACCCAAATGGCTGATTCACAGGAAGAGTAGTTGTATTGTCAGGACCGGTTTTCCAGGATATTAATTTCCCAGAAAATGGCCCTTGTGCTCATCAGCCCCAGGATTACTGTTAGCTGATGAGGCACAATCTTGATACAGAAATTCTAAGCAAATACAAAATATGTAGTACAAGACCATTGTGGTCTATGAGTACAACAAAAGGTTTGCTAGTGGTTGATGGCGGAAGCGGTTCGGGGTCGTCAGCGTCTATGGGACTCCATTTCCCACAGGAACAGCTGACCTGGATAACTCCTATCTTCGCGCGGCTGATATCATCAGTGCCTAGGTTCCGGGGCTGTCGTCATTTCGCTCCTCTCCAAGTAAGAAATCTGGCCAAGACAATAGCCAGGGACAAGCCAGTGAGTACTTTGAATGTACTCGCAAACATCATGAAAACAGGTATAATATAACAAATGATAATCATGCACTGAAATAATTCATGATCACTTAATCAGTCACGAAATAAAATTCATGACGCATGCAAGCAGGTCATTCATATTAAACAGAAATAAGCAATCAGAGAATAAAAATATAATAAACCGATCGGGTGTCTGAAGCGACGCCTCGAAAGGATAAAAATATAAAACATGCCACAGTCGGGCGTCTGAGCGACACCACATAAAGGGCTTATAAGGAAAATAAATAACAGCATGCCACAGTCGGACGTCTGCGCGACATCACAGAAAGGGCTTATATTGAAAAGTAAACGACAAGCATGCCACAGTCGGACGTCTGCGCGACATCACAGAAAGGGCTTATATTGAAAAGTAAAGGACAAGCATGCCACAGTCGGACGTCTGCGCGACATCACAGAAAGGGCTTATATTGAAAAGTAAACGACAAGCATGCCACAGTCGGACGTCTGCGCGACATCACAGAAAGGGCTTATATTGAAAAAATATAACAACGAGTATCCAGGAGGTAGAACCGTCCCAAGGATACTCAATAATACAAATTTTAAAAAAATGGTTAGTCCACAATAATAATAGTCAAAATCATCATTTGTCACATGCCATGATTAATATTCCGGTTTAGAAGTTTTCCCTCCGAAGACCGACACTAAGACCGACACTTGACCCATCCCAGACTGTAGTCCTTAACCGCGGACACGGCTATTCGAATAGATATAAACTCTGCAGAGGGTGTACTCTTTACCCACGAGTAACGGATTTCCTTAGTCCACCGGGACTAATTCCGTTTACGGTCTTTGAATTGAAAACACACCTGACTTGCACATACCAGCTTAACTTACCGATGCCTGGAATCACCCACGACACTCGTTAAGCAAAACTCTAAGTGGGGAGGCTCCAACCTCGATTAGCATGGGATCGAATTTATATTCGCGCGCTCTAAGGGGTGCCCCCCTCTCGGTCCCGGACCGGAAACACCCATGCCCCCGGACCAGGTGGCCTGCCTACCGGATGCACCCGGTATCTTCCACCATGGCCTCTCTGTACGGTGTGTGCCAAGAAAGGGGTTGACAACTTACTGAACCGTACCCTACCTGTGCCAGGGACGAGTGGTAGTACGAAACAAGTATGGGGGTTACTGGAACAAGACTCGATCTATGGTCGACTCAGGAGGCTTATGTGTTCCCTGCATGGTTAGCACAACAATTATTTTCATAGCATCAGACAGAAATCACCGCTCTTCATACCCCCTCATGCCTTACTGACCATCCTCGCTCCAACGAGATGTCAGTACCGAGCTCGTGTCTACCCGAGACAGAGACTTCTCCGGATTCCTTCCGGTGGGCATGTGAGGTATACGAGGGTGAATACTGTCACCGTATTTTATTTCCAATAGCAAGAAATTTTTCATCATGCACTCCAGGGCATGCTCAAAATACCATATGAAATAACGAATGTTTCCAAAACACCTTGGTGTTGTAGTCAAGCCAAAACAACACACAACAAACATTAAACCAGGTTTCAGAATGCTTGCCTTTCAGGTGCAGAGGTGTAGGGTGCACCACAAAACTATTGAAAGTTTTCTTCCCTCTCCGATTCCTATTTCGAAAAGTATTCGAATTAACACGCAATTCAAAATAGTACAAAAAGTTGTCTTGGAAAATTTTCAAATAAATATGAAAATAAACTAGATGAAATTTCAGAGAGGTAGGAAAAAGAATCAATTCATTTGGAGTTTTATTTAAAAAGATATGGCCAGTCAAAGTTTCAGTCAAACTCTGTTTTTAATAAAATCAGAAAAAGGAAAACGGTTCGGGTGGAAATACGTTTTCGGAAACAGAAGGCGTACTTCGGTGGGATTACGCTTTCCAGAAACAGAAAACGCCTGCACAGCATTACGCTTACCTGCGAAGAAGACGTACCCAGGGGACAGCGCCACTGGCCGAATGGATGAGTGACCGACAGGTGGGACCCACCTGTCGGGTTCATCTTCTTTCTCTCCGCGCGCGAGGACAGAGAGCAGGGGCGAGCTTCGGGCGGCGATTGCCGGCGCTAGAAGGTACCTCTCCCGGAGCTGCGCACACCGGCGTGCTCAGGAGGGAGGGCCCCATCCTCTGGAGGGCAAAAAGGGCGCCCGGGAGCTCGGGGCTGAGCACCTCTTCCTCCGAGGCGGACCGGGAGCTCCGGCGATCATGGCGTCGGCCTACTGCTGCCAGGGCTCAAATTGACAGGGGGAATGGGCTCTATAGGTCCTGGGAAAGCCACTGGTGCAGAGCTTGGGGAAGGGGAGGCCCTAGTCTGGCCGGAATCAACCGGAGGGCGGCGACGGTGGTTCGGCTAGGGACAGGGGAGAATGGGTTCCTCTGGTCAAATTGGAGCTAGGGGGTGGTTCACAGGGGACTGCAGGTTCGCGGTGAGGACGGCAGGGGGCTCGAGGGGTCCTATTTATAGCGTGACGAGGTCGGTTCCGAGGCGGCCGTGGATAAGATCGCCGGAGAACCGACGTTCTATTGCTGCAGGGCGATGTGGCGGCGGCTAGCGGTGTTGGCAGGGCGAGAGGATGAGGACGGCCTGTCCCAGAGGGCAGCTGGCGAGCTGGGGCGGCTTGGGCGGTGCTGCCATGGCAGGGGCACGCTGCGGCCGTCCGCTAGCTGCCATGGCCGACCTGACGGCGGCGCTGTAAGGAGGCTTGGCTGGCTCCGACGAGCGGATAAGAACGGGGCGTGGCCCTGCGGGCTAGCAAGGGCCAGGGACAGGGGAGAAGGACGCGGCGGCTCGGGCAGATGCGTGCAATACGCACGTTCTGCTCGCGCCCGGCGCTCGCACGGCATGTGCTCGATGGAATGCCAGGGAGGCTAAACCTGCTCAGGGGCTAATGAAAATTAACAGGTGTCGGCTAAATGCAATGGGAGGTCTAGGGGACATGATGGTTTGGTACATAGAACAAGTTCACAATGCAAAACTAAAACCATGCCAAAATCTGGACATGCACTACAAGTGCTCGGCAAAATGACAAGGCCCTCCAGGAGACTCCAATGCACATGGGGTTAAGCAGGGGTGGGTTTTAGGGCAAAGCCAATCCATATGACATGCTGCTCTGGTCATTTGAGCAACTTCATAATGCAAGTCTAAAAGCAATGCCAAATCTGGCCATGCTCCTAACCTGCTTGATGAAATGCCAAGGGCATCTAGGCATCTCTTCTGGTGGCCAAAATTTCCAGATTAGAGTCTCTTTAGATGTAGGTTGGGATGGCGAGGCTAGATTGGGAGAAACAGAAACTTGTTAATGCAATTCTTGGAGAAAAGCAAATCTGGGCAGAAACTGAAGACTATTATTTCATGTGCAAAAATTATTTCAATGGATCCAATATTCTGGACTTAAGGGTTTGGTAGCAAGTATTAATAGCAGGAAAAATCTCAAGAGTGATGGGGCAAGATAAAATAAGGTTGTAGTACAAATTACCAATCTGGGCCAGAATAAAGATGAGGATGGTTTGCTCAAATATTCCAAAGAACTCAAATGTATTATTGCATAAAACTGAGTTATATACTTCTATTGACATCTCCAAATTTTTATGGAATTTTTAAAGAAATATTAAAACAGGTTGCAGTGCAAACTACAAACTGAACCAGATTTGAAAGCTTGAAGTGGAGCTCAAAATTTACAAATGACCAAGCTGGTTTTTTGCATAAAAGTGATCCAGGAACATCACATGACTTCTACAAATTTTTGTGGAATTTATAAATGAAGTTATAAAATAGTTGTAGTGCAAATGAGGCTCTTAAAAAGGGGAAAATGCTATTAAATGAATTTAAATCTTGACAAATTTTATTTTAAAAAATTATTCCAATGGTTTTACTAAATGAAATAAAATGATTCAATAATACATTCAAGCCACACAACACTATTCAAAAGTTTTCAGATAGAACAGAAGAATTTTTGAAATTCAGACAAAAGGAGTGGTTCTGAGATCACAAGAAAATCCAGAAAGAAAAGTTTTAATTTCCTGGCAAAATTTTAATTAACAAAACATGGTTAAATTTTTGGGGTGTTACATGTATGTACAAACATTGTCGACAAATGGAAATGTAATGAAAAAAAGGAATGGCAAGATATTATAATTCAATTATATGATGCCTGGCTAAATAGGATGGCATTGCATATTTCACATATACTATGGCTGGCTAAAAAAGATGGCATTGCATAATTCACATATATGATATAGAAACTAAACAGGTGGCATTACAGAACATGTCTAAACTAAGCAGATGACATATATGATGTCGAAAGTAAGCAAAGCAAGGCACCATATGCATGATATGACCAACATCATCATGCCAAGTTAGAGCAAACACCTCGGGGGGTAAATAGGAGTGGTCAGCTCCCTCTGACTCCACCTCTGAACAACTATCTTCCTCTGGATTACAATCTGGAGGAGGGGGGTGGGGTTGCCATTGCACCCACCATGGAGCGATGTCTGCATGACATTGTATTGCCGCGCAAGACTCTTCTCTTTTTCTCTACATGTTCAGCATGACTGTGTACAATAACTGACATGCATACAAAAAAAATATAGTGAGATTAAGTAAGGAGAGCATGCAGAAATCTAGAGTGATGGTAACAACCAGTGGATAGATCCAAAAATAATGATAGCAGGCAAATGATAGCTGAATTTAATAAAAAGACAGGTGATGGCTGCTTTACTGTTTGTTTCGCAACCAAGATGAACGACATAGTACATACCCTAGATGAAACAGATAGTAGATCAATATACTATTCATTACTGCCTTGATATGTGCCCCACAAGCATTTTAAAACTCAAGTTTGAACATTAATTTGGACCTGACTTGGAGTCTAAGAGATGAACAGGATGATAAACTAGCAGGTAATATTAAGCAATGCATAAAGTAAGTAGAAACAAAAGAGTGCGACCTCTCTTGCGAACCTGTGTACTCCTTAGGTTCGTTTGCTGAGTCGATGATGGTGATGCAGTTGCGGTGGCTGCTAGTGGCGGGGAAGGAGATCTGAGGTGGAGAAAGACGGTAAGGAGTCGTGATGTCTGGTATGGTGGACGTTTCTGTCGATGGAGTAGCTCAGGTGAGGTGGAAGACGGCCCGGCAGGAGCAGGACAAACCACACAAAGTTTTCTTCAACACCTATCTGTAAATGAAGTAATTCTGTAAGGGCTCCTTTGGCTTGTGGGAAGAGCACATGAATGCAAAGAAACATGGCCAAATTAAAGTCAAACCACATGCAAATGTGTACAGTTAGAATGTTATTATGCCACTAATGCACTTGCTAGAAATTGATAAGGTAGCATTTCCTTTTCTTCTTCAAACAAAAAGTGCCTTTTGATGCAAGAATTGCCTTTCCTTGATATCAAACATAATGCATAAGAGGATCCATAAAGAACTATAGGGTTTTCCGAGAAATACCAGGGCACATTATCCCAAAATGTTCCATCTTCCTAGAAAAGTGGATTCGTTCCAGAAAAGTTCTAGAGGACTTCTTTTCATGCATAGGATTTTGATAAGTAGGTTCAGGTGGATGTTAAAATATCTGTGTTTTTCCTTTGAAACAGACATGAAAGGAAAAAATCCTTCAGTTTTGTTTGGCTCCATTCCTTTCAACCAAATGCATGAATAATTGAATAGTAGAGTACCATAGGGATCGACATGAATGTAGAGTAAAAAGTGATGCGACAAATGTACAACCTCTTTGGCATAACCGTGTCGACCTCAGCATCATTGGGTCGGTCGCTGAAGATGTTGCGGCGGAGGTGGCTGTCGGAGCTGGGGAAGAAAATCTGAGGCGTCTGTAGTTGGCGTCGAGGGTACTGCTCTGTTGTGATGGATGGTTACGTCGTTGGAGCAGCTCCGGTGAGCTGTATGACATTGAGGCTGAAGCAGTACAAGACGGACATCGTTAATCTGAAGTGGGATTCTAATACCATCTCCAATCGATGATGTAAAGTACATCACCAAAAAGTGCTAGCTGTAAAATTTACATCACCAAAAGACAACCAACTCCAACAGATGATGTAAAAACTGTTGACTCTGAACTTAACTATCTAAACTAAATTTTACTGCCGAAACTGACTGTTACTGTCGAAACTGAACGCACTAGTAGCAGATAAGCACTTCGTTGGTCGTTTAGGCTGCTCGAGCACTGGTAGCAGAGAAGCAGTGATCTAAATCAGCAGCCGCTCAACAGGGAACGCACTAGCAGATAGCAGCCGGAGCAGCAGCGCGAACGAGAGCCAGAGCAGCAACTCGTGTAGCTGCAGCAGCCCGTGTACCAGCATCAGCAGCACGAGCGAGAGCATGAGCAGAGCAGCAGCACGAGCGGAGCAGAAGCGCGAGCGAGAGCAAGAGCGGAGCAGCAGCGCGAGCGAGAGCCAGAGCTGCAGCAGTAGCTCCAGTTGGTATGGATGCCACCGCTGAGGGAGCCTCGCAGGGGGGGAGATCTGCCGTGGAGGATGTCGCCAGCGGAGCCGGCGTCGAGGGAGCCGCGCCATGGCGGAGCGGGATCGAGCACCGGCGGCGCCGTGAGGTCGAGTGAAGGAGAAGATGCGATGAGTGTACAACCTCTTTGGTGGCGCCGAGTAGGCCTCAGCTTGATCCGAGGAGTCGGTGAGGATGCTGCAGTTCCGGTGGGGCAGGTTAAGGCGGCGCTGTGGGAATAGTGCAGCCACGATAGACGAGGTGATCGTCGGAGCAGCTCCTTGGAGGTGGAGGATGGGGCGGCTGAACCGGCGGGACGACGAGATCAACGACGAATCCTCATCTGGTGCGGTGGATGAGGGACGTCGAGCTGTTGCGGTGGACAACGTATTCGGGGCAGAGGCTCCGGCTGGGCGGCGGTGGGGGCGGACGGAGGAGGGTGGGGTTTCATGGCTGGTGAAGAGAGGTTTTGGCGGCCTCGGTTTTCGAATGGGGAAAAACAAGGGGATGGGAGGGGGGAACCATGACTTAGGGACGCGCTTGTCCGAAATGTAGGGTAAGTTACAAAAGTACCCCCACCAATTTGAACTAGCGGCTCTTTTCGCACAGGGGTAGAACGGGGATTTCGCGTGTTGGGATTTCGCAGAAGGAGCGAGTTTTCACGCGCGTTGTAATTTCGGGATAGCGAGGCGCGGGTTGAGAAGGAGGGAGTTTTCGGAGCACAAACAAACAAAGAGATATCTTGAAATTTCGGCATAATAAGGCACGGGATGAAATTTCGGGACAAGGCTAACATGTACGGTACCATATCAATTCGCACTTCCCTCAACCAAAAAAAATCAATTGGCACCACACAAGAGAGGGTCTTGTCCCGTTTTACTGTATGAATTACTACAAATGTCATTCAAAACTTTGAATCAATGATATGTTCAATTAAAATATTTTGCTAGGTGCATAATGCATGTAAGCTACTCAAATGAACATTTTAGTGCATTCCAAATGTATATACTACCGCTGCAATATGAACTAAATTGGTTTTCGTTTCACTATTTGAATAAGAATCTACAATCATGATTGTTGTGAAGTTAAACCATCATCTGTATATTATCTTCACAACACACCACATGATTACTATCAAGTTAGATATGAACTATGTGTACTATAAGAACTCGAATTCAAATTTTTTAATCCACTTTTTGCTGATTTCAAATAATAGTACATTTCAAGCTCTAGCTAGATCTTCATAATCTAAACCATGTGTTCATATGTATAATGTGTTTATCATACAATGTATGGTGCCCTGCCCCCTACGCCTACAAGTACTTAGCTGTGAGCTGCAAAAGCCACACATTATCACAAATTCAAATAAATGTGAGATTGTTCGATATATATAGTATATATATATATAGTATAACATGTTCATAACCACACCATGTGTATCACCATTATAATGTGAGATTGACGCGCGGCTGGTGGACTGTAGCCGACGAACCTTCCGGCGTAAGCCATACATGAGGGAGCCCCAAGATATTTATACTACATCACACACGACTCTTGCTAATAAATTGTTTGTGGTGTACTTGATTTTTTCATTTTGATTTGAAAGACAAAATGGGGTTACGGCAGGAAAGGTCGGTGTTTGAATAGCTAGAACATTTATCTACAATGAACATGCAACCATAGGAGTGTCGTGCTAAATTTTGGAATTATACCGGGTTTGTTTGGCCTTTTTATATATTAATTGAGTTTTCTAGGCATTTCATGTGCATAATACAAATTTGAACTACAGGCACATGCTCCAGTGCACCAAAATGGGGTGAAAAATCGTATACTTGTCCTTGGGTGAATGTTTAGGTCGCAGACAAGAAATGGGAATGAATTTCAAACATCTTGGCGTCGTGGCTCGGCCGAAAACATTTAGAAATTTGGTTTTTAAATTCCTGCAAATCCAAAAATTGCATAAAAATCACGGAACTTGGCATGGTGTCTTGTCATGGCACCAACATGCCTTGGTAAATTTTTTGTTCGTTTTGGGACAAGTTTTGGTATAAGCTTCTTACAAACCGGAGCTTGTCTCAAGAAGGCTCATATGGTTCCGATACGGAAATGTGTCACCTAGGTGGGCGAAACGACATACGCTGCCTATTCCTGCCTTGATTTTTTTTACAGAGGCAACAAAGACCAATAGGAGTGTCGCGCTAGAATTTGAAATTATTCCGGGTTCGTTTGGCCTTTTTATACATTTATTGAGTTCTCTAGGCATTTAATGTGCATAATTCAAATTTGAACTACATGCACATGCTCTGGTGCACCAAAATGGATTGAAAATCGTATAGGTGTCCTTGGGTGAATGTTTAGGTCCCATGCAAGAAATGGGAATGAATTTCAAACATCCGGGTGTCGTGGCTCGGCCAAAAACATTGACAAACTTGGTTTTTAAATTCCTGTAAATCGAAAACTTGCCCGAAAATCATGAAACTTGGCATGTTGCCTTGACATGGCACCAACATGCTGTGGTAAATTTTTTGTCCAATTTTTTGAAGGCGCACACATTAACAACCAACAAAGTCATTTTGGAACAAAGAGCTGCCACGTTACAATCGGAAACACAAGTGTTATTCAAACCGTGGGTGTTGTACTAACCATTTACGTGCTGCCACGTGTCCCCATTTTTATTGGCTAGGAGGCGCCGTGCGGGGTAGCTATTTTAGTAGACGGGAGGCATGGAGCAGACTCCTGCGCAGGCCCACCGGGAGGCCAGCCCTTTGACCTCCATCCGCCGCCTACCTCGTTCCCAACATCTCCATTAACGGCAACCGAGCCCCTGTTTTAATGGCGTGGCTAGGTCTCAGTCGACTGAGATTTAAGAAAGAGAAAAGAAAGTCTGAAACAATAATTTTGCACGGATCTTGATGTAAGATCTCACGGACATAGCATCGACTGAGACTTAGCAAGACTGATATATATGACGACGATGGCAATGGATAATAATAATTGTCTTACATATTTAGGAAGATAATTAAAGATGCCACATGCGGCAATGCCCGAAAGACACAAGGGCAAAAGAAGAAGGAAGACGCAGACAACGATGTGGGTTGCTGCTCGCTAATTCACCTCGATCTACTCCGCCATCTTCGTCATTTCGTCCATATGTCACAGGAGTTCTCACGGCGAGTGGCGTTGATCTCTTTCACATCCTCAATATGTTGCTTGATAGCATCCACAGATTCCTCCACGAGCCTTTCACACTCGATGCAGAGCTTAGCTTTCTCCTCCATAAGTTTCCTGACCATGACGGCCGTCTTCTTCAACACGGCAGTTGTCTCCTCATGCTGCTTCGCCCTGCCGGCGATCCTTGCCCTCAGTAGGTCGCGCTCAGTGCGGAGCCTCACCTTCTCACCCCTTAGTCCCTGGATGACGCCGGTCGCCTTATTCAACGAGGCACGGCTCTCCTCCTGTAGCTTCGCCCAGCGGGAGATGTCATCCATCAGCTTATTGAGCATAGCGTGCATGCGCCTGTGAGAGCCGTTGACTGCCCGCGAGAAATCCATCATGGCTGCCGCGGCGTGGCAGGACCTCTCTGTTGCCTTCGCGGCACGGCGGGACATCTGTGCCGCTTCCGCGGCGTGGCCGGACCACTCTGCTGCTTTGGCGGCGCGGCGGGACCTCTGTGCTGCTTCGGCGGCGTGGCGGGACCTCTCGGCTGCTGTCGCGGCGAGGCGGGACATCTCTGCTGCTTCGCTCGCCGCTCCGTGGTCATTTGTCGACCAAGAACTCCTCCCACGGGCCATTGCAGACGCAAGGACGATGAAGACTTGCTTGTTTGTTGATGAGGAATTGAGGAGGAATGTACAGTCATTTTTGAGTAGGTAGTATTTATAACGTAGTAATAAGCTGCTAAGTGGGAAAATGTTTAGGTTTTGATCGGTGTGAACAGGTTTGCAATTAAATATAGCGTGGTAATTTGGAATGTGACGGGAAACAAGCTCAAAATTTATTGATGGTTCCGGTTTCGAAGTGCGGCACGATTCCCGGATGGTGTAACGTGAGCAAGCATTCTCGGATGCGTACATGGCGTGTGCACCGCAATCGGCGATGTCAGCACACGACTTGTCCCATCGCGCACAATTCTTTTAATTAGACTGTGTGGCCCTATATCGCAGACTCCTTGATCTGGCTGAGGGCATCTCCAACAGCCTTTCTATATTTGCACTCACTTACTCCCTCCATTTTTATTTAGTCTGCATATTAGCTTTGGTCAAAGTCATGCTTTGTAAACTTTGACAAGGTTTATAAACAAAAATATTAACATATACAATAACAAATCAACACTGTTAGATTTATTATTGAATGTACTACTTTCACATCATATAGATTTTTTATGGTAAATATTTATATTGTTTTCTTAAACTTGGTCAAACTTTACGAAGTTTCACTTCAGTCAACTCTAATATGCAGAGTAAATAAAAACGGAGGGAGTACTATTTTAGCAACCTTGGGCAAACAACCTCCTCCAACAGCCTTTGTATAAGTGGTCCCCCGCCTAAGTTTTTTTACAAAGCTTGCTAAATCTGCCATTCCGCTTTGTATATTTCCAAACCCAAAGGGCACTTGCTAAATTTTGGCAAGGCTTTGTAAAAGTGGTCCCCTTCATTTTTTTGTCTCAATGACTAGTGGGCCTGTGTCTGATGTGCACGTGTATGTGTGAGCTGCGTATGTGCGTCGTGTGTGCATGTATGTGTGTGATGCATGCGTGTGTACGTGTACATGCGTGTGTACGTATACGCGTGTGTGCACATGTACCCGTGTGTGCTGCGTCTGTGTACGCGTGTTTGCCATCTATCACACCCACCTTGATCTGGCTGACGTTTCTGTTGTGTTGGGTAATCGCAAACAGTTCATCCGAGTGAACTGTATGCCGTATATCGCACACACCTCGAACTGGCTGACCATTTCTGTTGTTCTGGCTTACGCAAACGGTTCGTATGGATCAACTGTATGCCACGTATCGCACACATAACTCTAATCTGAATCATGCTTGATGTGTCCGCCATCGCACACAGTTCGTCTTATTGGTGACGGTTTTAATACGACACCGTTTGCGATTAATGCATCGCACACAGTTTGCTCGAGGGGACTCTAGTGCATGTGTCGCGTTATGACCATCCTACAGTAGTGTCTCATACGCACGCGCACACACAGACACATGTCCCCTCTCTTATTGATATTGCAGTCGTACCCTCCGTTTGTCTATCAAGCCTCTCCGACCATCTCCGAGAAGCAACTCCACCACCACCCCTCCGGCACTCTAGCTCTGTCTCTCTCCCACCCTTATTCCTCTCCTACACATATGTATGGATGCCGATCGATCTCCCTCGATACATAGCTAGGTCTCTCCTTCTCCACACGTATACTAGTCGGTCTACCCCTCTAGTTAGGTCTCTGCCCCCCCCCCCCCCACACACACACTGATAGTTGAATGCTCTAGTTAGGTCTCCCTGCAACACAAACTGCACCTGTCCCCTCTCACGTTCCAGTAGGCCAGCCACCCTATATCTTTGACGTGCGCACACACAATTTCGCTGGCTCTTTTTATCAATCTCACACCCATATACTTTCATCCCTCTCTTCGATTCTATAGATATATATCTTACGCCGATGAACCCTCCCCTCTCTTCTCGTGGATCGGCCCCTCTATATATGATATATCTAGGCCTCCATTTCGCACACATTGCATATGTTACAATTTTTTTGAGATATCATTGACTCATATTCCCTGTCTATCTCTCACGCACACAAGTACACTTACGAACCCCCCCCCCCAAAAAAACACTCACGAACACACTCACCATCTCTCTCTAGGTTTGTATCTGTCTCACACACACCCACGTAGGTGGGGTACGTGCACGAAGAGAAGAGGTGCACGCACGACGCACATACTCACGTCTCATTCCCAACCACACCCGCGCGGGTACACGGTGGAGCTCATTTCTGTACGAAAAGGCAGCCCACGCGCGTGTAGCGATTGCTCACTTGATGGAGGGTCGTGTACCACTGTTATCGAGAGAAAAAAGAACACCGCTCTACTATACTATAAAATATAGGCAGGAGCCTCAATGCTTGCTTGTTGGGGTTCGTCTCTTCACACTTTCTCACACAAGACGGCGGTGGCCAATCTCTCTCTCTCACTGCTGGTTACTGATCCGGCCGGTCCCGTCCGCCGACGGAAAGGGAGGATGTGCAGCGTTCCCCCGGTCACCGGCGTCGAGGCAAGAAACTCACTGCCGGCGCGTCCCGATCTGCGGTACCCGCCGTTCTCTCCGACCAAGCTCCGGTGCGGTAGGGCCTTCACCCCTTGCTTGCTGCCACAGCAGATCCCGGCCGCCGCCGCCCTCCTAGTTACATCCCGATGACCCTCAGGTACAACTTCCTCTGGAACCGGCCTTGCTCCACTGCCCAACTTCCCAGGTCGCTGCATGTGGAAAATCCTGCATGTGGATCTTCTCTAGTTCTTTGCCTAAAACGTAGCTCTGTAGGCGTACTTCCCATTTTGCAATCTCGGCCTCACACCGTTTGAGAGAAACCACTGTGCTGCTATCTCCCCTTGAAGACAATGAATATGCTTCTTATTGTCGGCATATGTCATCAACTGTTATTGACCAGTAATTGTTTCCTTTCTACCTATTTTTGCAAACAGGGATATCCATTTCACCTCGTTGCTGTTGCGCCTTTTGGTGAACTGCACAAATCACTTTTTTCTTAAGAGTGTTTTGTGCAGTTCCACTAAAATGTCACACGGGCAACGTTTCTACATTTCAGTGGGACCGCACAAAGGGAGATTGGTTGTGCTATCCTCCTCATCCAACTCTGAGCCTAATATTCTCCAACAAGTAGTTAGTTTTACGAGAGATTGCGAAGGTGATCGGCTTCTATTTGTGCATGTATGTTTCATCACCTAGTGCCACTATTGTTGTAAAAACACTTTTTCATATCTTTGCAAACAGGGATGCTCAGCTCGATTTTAGTGGAAATGCACAAAATGATCGGATGGTCCATGTCCTCCATAGACTTCTTTCTTGGCTAACATGTCTTGTTCAGTTCGACAGAGCTGCGTGAAACTAGATGCCAACCAATGAACACCGTGGCCAGGAAATGGAACCATGCCTACATATAGCATCGATCAAATTTTTATTTTTCTTTATTTGTAGACCTTCTCACAACTTTGTCTTCGGTTGTGATGTAAATATTGGGGCTGATCTGCGAATCATTGTGATGCATTAGCATCCATGTTAGTTTTTTTGTATTTGATGGAATGTTGTAACGAGACAACCTTGTATTTGATGGAATGTTGTAACGAGACAACCTTGGAGGCAAGTGAACACAAGAAACCAAAGTTAAAAGCTTCATAGCATTACAGTATAATTTATTATGCTGGAAAATTATGTGACATATAAATAAATCCTGAAAGCTTGATTGCAATGCCAGAAACCATTGAAATTCCTTTCGCCGACTTGTGGGACATCCAGCATCCTGGTCCATGTGCCATGCACTAATATTGAGTGCACAACCGCAGGGGGGTTCACGCCGGTCATTGCGCCGTAGTAATAATGACTATTGGGCAGTCAAATCACAGTGCCCCACCTTTGCCACAGTAAGTTGCTCGGACGAAGAAACCATCATTTCACTATTCGTTGAATCCGCTCGTACTCCAATATTCCCACAGTAAGTTGCTCGGACGAAGCAACCATCATTTCACCTTTCCCACAGCAAGTAGTACCTCCTTTTTACTATTCTAGAAACCACCACATGCGAATATTGGACGGTAGCAGCACAGCATCAAGTACACTCTTTCAAGGACGGAGGGAGTATGGGTTTATGGGGCTCAATTCAAAAATCGAAACCAACCAATGAACTACTAGATGGTGAGCGTTTGCAGTAGTACTGTACGTATCAATGCATGCATGCATGAGGAGTACAATGACCAATAATATTTACATGCATTGGTTAGTTTTCTGTTAATCCTTGCATGCAACAATTTAATGCGCTTTGAAATCTTAAACATGTGAATGTGACCAGTAAAATTTAGACTGACAAAATGGTATAGTAATACAAAAATTTGGAGATTATGCTCTATAAACCAGATGTGAGTGATGTACTGTAGCAGGACAGTTGACAGGATTAGTAGAAAGCGAAGCCCCTTTTTAGTGGGGTTTGCATCAATCTATGAAGGTGCAAAACCATGTGTTACTACCACACCAAACAAGTTCAAAACGAGAAACTGGACTCACTCACGGCACGCCTGTCGCGTTTGGTCCATCGGTCAAAGCGGTTCCTCTTGGCATATCATTTTTTTAGAATGCTCTTGGCATATCACTAACATGTGGGAGGGAGTGGGAGCAAACCAACCTCAATTGACGGCAAAATCGCCAACCTGCCATACTTTGAGAGAGAGGAGGAGCTAGAAGCGATACGGGCTAGTGGAGCTAGGTGTCGCACGGAGGCCGGGAATATGGTGATAGCATGAGGTGGGCCATGTATGATGTAACTACACTTTGTTTTTTGCAATTTGTATGATGTAACTACACTGGGCTGCCATGTTTTGGACTCCTCCGGTCTAGTACTCCACCGCGTGGTTCCTGGCTCCTTCTCGATCGTCGGCAATCATTCTTCTTCCTTTTGCCGACACGTGGGACATCCAGCATCCAGGTCCACGTGTCATGCAAGAATATGGAGATAAGTAGTGTAAGTGAGACTCACCAATGTAGGTGGAGTACGTGCACGAATCACCCAAAAAAAGGAGTACGTGCACGAAGAGAAGAGGTGCACACACCGATGCATGTATTATTTGCCTCTTTCCCTAACACACACGCGCGGGGTACACGGTGGAGCTCATTTCTGTACGAAGAGGCAGCTCACGTGATAATTTGACGCGGTGGAGGGTCGGGAATCACGTGTGAACGAATCAAAGTTCGACCATGACGCGGTGGCGCATTATTTATAAATATATATTTTTTTCTTCAATGGCATGTACACAATTTTTTTCTTCAATGGCACGTGAATCGTGCACATACAATGACGGAGCACGGGATGGTAGCCATGGACATGGTCGGCCCTTTTTGGAGACTACTAGTACTAGTACTACTTTGATGTGTCCTGTCAACACGCAGAACGAGAAGCTTGCTTACTACGCCCTCTCCCTCGCCCACGCGCGCTCGGTGGCTCGCAGGACGAGGAGAGAAGCTTTTGCTTACTACGCTGTGGACGTGCAGCAGTTCATTCAGTGTTAATGCATGTCACAAAAACTAATATCATTGAAAACTATGTTCAAATTCGAATCCAACGAAATAATTTTTGGTGATATTCATTAACATTTTATTAATTAAATACATAGCGGCGGGCAACGGGAACCATGGTCGCAGCTTTCTAGTGTGGTTCCACACGATGGAGATTCATCCTAGCTGAAGCGGCATAAATCAGGAGTCCGGACCCATCCCAAGCCCGCTTCTGAGGTTCTGACCGCCCTGGCCCACCAAAAACCCATCCCCCTCCCGCGCGCGCTTTCCGCCCAGCGCCAGCTGCCTGCATTTACCACCCACTCCTCTTCTCTCTCCTCCAAATCATCACAAATCTGAGGTGGCAACTCTTATAGCCTGCTTATGTCACCCAATTATACTTGCGAGGTCGCGTCCGCCATTGAAGAGGCATGCCGGCCGAGGGCGCCGCCCACTGCACGCCTGGCCGAACGCGCCTCCTCGCCACATTCAAACGCCTCCATTAAACCCGCGTGGAAGCCGAGAAACCTACTACATGCACACGTCCATTCAGGAGCGGGCTAAATGCAACGCCGGCCAAGCTCCTCCTTCCACCATTTTCTCCACTCTTTCGATGGCATCCGATGAGCAGGAAGAGCAGTTCTCCAGCATAAAAGCCGGCTGGGTGGCCCGCCTAGCCCGGCGGTTATGAGCGACGCTGCTCGCTCCTCCACCTCCCTCGCCTAGCCCGACGGAGCCAGTTGCCACCCCTAGCCAGCGCGTGGTTCAGCAACTCGACGCTCCAGGCCATCTCTAGGAGGACTGGCGAGTTGCTCCACGCCCGCACGGCGCCTCCAGTGCCTGCGACCGCGCCATCCGCCATAGACGCGCGCGTAGCAGCGCCATGCAGGCGGTGAAAGAAGCCGGCTGCGCGGATGTTGATGAGGTGGCGGCCAGCACGTCCGCGCCCGCCGCCATCATCGAGGAGAAATAGAACACGGGAGGCCACCGCCGCTTGTATCCCATGAAGGCCACAGCCGAGGCGACGCCGGCGTACACAGCCGGTGTCTTGCATGGTTCTTCTTCAGCGCAGACCATCGTCGACCCCGCATGGGCTCCACGGAAGTGGAGAAGCCCCTTCCCCTCTGGCTAAAACATTAGCTGGGGGTTCCACTCCGATGAGCGGTGGGGAAGCGAGCCACCCTTTGCGTTGAAGCATATACCTCCGGGGCTCCCGGCAGTCCAGTGATCGGGCTGCTGGACATGAGGAAGACAAAAGGAGCCGCCGGTGACCATTTAGATTAGGTATTAATTAGTATACCTCTAGAGCCGGACTAGCACCGCTTAGTTGATGTAAATGTAATGAAATCTATCATGTTTATATGAAAATCCGGCCGTGTTTGCATGAATTTCGTCTTGTTGGTTTTAACTATTGTCAAAATGTATGCGGCTATGGTTGGATGGCATCCTCCCGCATCCGTGTCCGCTCTCACGCACACGCGCACGCACACACACGCTCGCGACTTTTTGTACGTACACACCTTCTCTGTCTAGGTCAGTGTCTCCTTGTCTTAGAGATAGAAAGAGAGACACACACGCACACACACGAAGAGAAGAGGCGCACGCATGCACTCGTTCCCTCACGCACACGCTCGGGTACACGGTGGAGCGCATTTACACATGAAGAGGTGGCTATGATAATTTGACCCATCTAGTTGTCCACTTAATGTAGGGTTTGGGACCACATGTGAGCCATACAAAGTGCGACCTAAACGGGGTGGCACGGCTATTGATCGAGTTTTTTTACTGGTATGTTAAATGAAAAGATGGCTCCGCGCGTATTCAATTTAAAACGATTGCTACAGAGAGGAAATAAATTACTCCACTATATATGTAGGCTGGAGCTTCGGGACTTGCTTTGCTAGGGTTCCTCTCTTCTTCTCACTCTCACCCTCTCCGGATCTAAACAAGACGGTGGTGTCCACTCTCTCTGTCTCTCTCTCTCTTCTCACCGGTGGTCACAGATCTGGTTGGATCCCTTCCACTGGGTAGGGTACGAGTTGCAACGTTGACGCGGTCGCCGTTGGCGAGGGAGGAAGCCGACGCGCGCCGTCTTCTCTGACCTGGCGCCGGAGTGGGTGGTCCCCCGCACCCTTGTTCGCTGCCGTCGTGTTGGCAGATCCCGCCGCCTGCCTCGCCACATCCCGCCGACCGCAGGTATAACTTCTTTTAGAACCGGCCTTCTTCTAATGGGCTAGCTCCCCACATCGCTGCATTTTTTTCCCACCATTCTTCAGTCCAAAGCTCCCCATGTATCTAGATAGCCCCGTCGGTTTTCGAACACTCGAACACCACCTAAATTTTTACTATTAGAGGAAAAAAGGCAATGCATGAAGATAAATAGATGGCCTGGTTGAATGTGGATATTTTTTTTTGCAATGGACGGGGTAGCAAAGACTGGTTAACGAACCAATCTCTTTGTTGAAAAGGGTAATATAGTGGTGTGGGGGCGAAGGGTGGGGGGAAGTACGTAGTAAGATTCTGGCCTGATGGGTCTCTTGGTCGAAAAAGGAAAGAAAGTGAGGGGGTGTTGCGTGGACAACGCAATTGAGAATGAGCACAGCTAGATTTCCTGTGGTCACGCAGCAAAAGGTCGCTGACGAGATCACGAGAACAAAAATGGCACAAATCCAGACATTCTGTTTGCATGTTTGCCGCTCTCGGCAACCACCTATGCCTCACCACTTTATGCCTCGGTGGAGGTAAAACATGCTTGTGCCTCACCTGTCCCTATGCCCTTATTGCAGCTGTTAATCTAATATCTGGTAAAATGAAACAATGCCACTGTTAATGTGATGTCACTCTTAAGTAATGCTGCTGTCAATCTATTGCCATTGATAAACTTTAGAAATTTAATTGCACATTTGGTTGACATGACGATGTATTTTTCCTTTCCGTATCAACCTTTGTTAGAACGATCATTCCTATTAACCGTGCACGTAGCTACTGATCATGTGCTACTGTCATCATAGACTTATAATGCAAGTGTTGTACATGTTAATCTAAGCCCCCGTTAATCTAGTGCCCGTCTTGATCTGATGTGATGGCACTTCTTAGTTGATGGCACTTTTTCATACTGTCAATGTAATGCCGTTGATAACATATGAGATGCTGTTGTTAATCATATGCCACAGCAAAAAATGACACTGCTTAAATAAATCTATCATATATTTCTGCAAACAGGGTTGTCTATCTCCATGTGGCACTACAGGAATCTGCTACTTTGCCGTCTGCCATAGGACCAGGCCACGGACGGCAAACACCTTTGCCGTCTGCTGGCTGATGGCCCCACTTTCGGCACAGAAAGTCACGGTAATGAGCTACTTTGCCGTATGCATAAGCTCAGCGGACGGCAAAGATATTTGCCATCGGTGTTCCTGGCCAAGCTGACGGCAAAGTAAGTAGACGGCAACGTATAGCGGTTAGCCCCATTAGGTGGATAATGGCATACTTTGCCGTCCGCCAGCTGACGGCAAACTAACACCTGCCTTTGTCATCTGCCATATGACGTCAGCAGTCCTGTCAGTAGTACTGTGGCCTGGTCTGGCTACCTGCAGACTTTGCCGTCTGCCAGCGGACGGCAAACTAACGGCATACTTTACCGTCTGCCAGCGGACGGCAAAATGACCAAATGGGTCAGACTTGGTGCTCCCAGGTTGCACAGGTTGCTGCCACGTGGCACTTTTGCCGTCTGCCTACCGATGGCAAATGGCTTTGCCGTCCGCTGGCAGACGGCAAAGTGCCTGTATTGCCTCTTTTTTGTCTGTTTTCTGTTATTTCCCTGCATTTTCACAACACATATATGATATATATAGTTTCAGAAAGAAGCATAGGCCATGTATCCAACATTATCGTGACATTTTGAACAAGATAATACATAGGCTATTAAAAGAACCAAAACATACATAGTTTCACACCGTTCATCCATATATACATACATAGTTCCACATTGTTCATCAATACAAATCAAAACAAAAAATAAACACTAGCAGTCCATCAATGCCAGCTTCCATGAAGTGAATCAAATCTGCAAAAATGGGAGTAAGAAAGTTAGAAGAAGAAGAAGAAGAAGAAGAAGAAGAAGAAAGAGAAGAAGAAGAAGAAGAAGAAAGAGAAGAAGAAGAAGAAGAAGAAGAAGAAGAAGAAGAAGAAAGAGAAGAAGAAGAAGAATAAGAATAAGAAGGAATAGAAGATGGAGAAAATGAAAGAAGAGAAAAAGGAAGAATAAGAATATATTTTCTTCGTCTTCTCTCTTTTTCTCATCTTTCTTCTCTTCTATCTTTTTATCCTTTTCCTTCTCATTCTTCTTCTTTTATTCTTTATTTTTCTTCTCTTTCTACTTCTATTCTTTCTTTTTCTCCTCTTCCTTGTTTTTCTTCTTCTTATTCCTTATTTGTGTCATTTTAGAGCTAACTTAGGTAATTATGCCATTTTAGAGCTAACTAAGCTTATTATGTCATTTTGGAGGAAAATAAGGTAAGTATAGGTCATTATTGAGCCAACTTAGGTAATTATGCCATTTTTGAGCTAACTAAGATTATTATGTCAATTTGGAGGAAAATAAGGTAAGTATAGGTCATTTTTGTGCTAACTTAGGTAATTATGTCATTTTGAGCTAACTTAGGTAAGTATAGGTCATTATTGAGCTGACTTAGCTTATTATGTCATTTTGGAGGAAAATAAGGGAAGTATATGACATTTATGAGCTAACCAAGGTTATTATTATGCCATTTTTTGACCTAACTAAGCTAATTATGTCATAAATGAACTAAATAAGCTAATTATGTCATTTTGGAGGATAATTAGCTAAGTATGTCTTTTTTGGGGAAAATAAGCTAAATATGAGTCATATTAGGGCTAACTAGCATGTACGAAGCTAAGTATGCATTTGTTAAGCAAAACATTAGAGAAAACTTACCGTAGTTGTCATCACGGAGGTCAAGCACCGGGGTTGCTCTGGCAGTCGCGATCACCTGGAGAAGGTTGCCCTGGAGAAGGGGTGTGCGATGCGGCTCGGGAGTTATGTTGCACCAAAGATCATTTGCAATGTCTCGTTAGCATGATGACGCTCAAATGTTAAGACTAGTAACTAATGACCATTCAAATGAAACTCACTGTTCCCGTCTGAGCAATGACTGGCATCGGCGGAGGGGTCTGACCGGTCTTCTCTCACATAGACAACACATTTGGTTTTGACGAGTCCGTCATATTAGTTAGTAATGAAACGAACATTACATGCATGATTTGGCTAATATGCAGAAGAAACTTACCACGAGGAGCTCGTACATGGCCCGGTGAGCCAGCTCATTCCGATTCCTCTCCTCCTCCAACAACCTAGCCGTCTTCTCCTCCGCCAGTAGTTCCTTCTCCGCCGCCACCCGGTCCCTCTCCTCCAGAAGCGCCTGGGTTGTCGCTCTCTCTTTCTGAAGAGCAGCCTGCAACACCACTCCTCGTTAGCATTGTAATCATCGATGGCCGCACACACAATGTAATGGACGAAAGATATCTGAGTCCGTATAACTAACCTCGATGGCGAGATCGACTGGCCATGGACGAGTCCTTATCTCAGGACAGGAGCTCGTTTGGCGCGCCTTGATCTCCGGGAGAGTGATAGGACAACGTATCAGTCCATCTCCAATGGCTAATGAGCCATGGGGCCTCCCACCACCAGATATCATCACCAGCTCTGGATCAATAGGATTCTGGCTCGGGTTATAGTCCTCCCCTTTCCTCGCCTTCGCCTCCTTGTTGTACCTCACGAGCATGTGGTGGGAGGAGATGTTGGTGATATTTTCTGGATGAGCGAGGTCAGACTCAGAGAATGCCTTGGCCTTCTTGTACGAGGCAGTATGGGCCATGGCATAGAGGTCGTACACCTCTGGCACCTCCGTGTTATTGTGTCGCGCCTAAAAGAGAGGAACAAAGTATTAGTAAAGGGCTCAAGCTAGCATGAAGAATGAATTGCATGAATCATGAAGCAAACCACATACCCAGTTCCGCCCGAACTGATATAAGTTGGCGCTGCCATGATGGTGTGGCACACCAACCATTTGGGCACGCCGGTCCTTGGCATTGTCGTGGACAGCTCGCCAGCGGTCTGTGCACCACTCATCCACCAACGCCTTCCAACAATCCATCTTATCTGCACACCATCTCGGGGGCACCTAAGTTAGTAAAGAGAAATTTGAGCGCTACGCCTACGAATCAAATCAAGGAAACTAAGTACAATGCCTTAAGAATAGGTAATTACCTTCATGTACTGATTCTTCTTCAGAAACTTAGCCCGGCACGACGGCTTGTCCTTCTTAATACCACGCGTGGCGTAGTAGTCTCGAACAGCCTGCGGCCGAGCCTCGTGCCGTAAGTTTTGTAGTAGGCGCTTGCACTCGGTATCGATAACCATTGCCGCGTCCTCCTCATATCCCTCCTCACACCTGTAGAAGGTCTGCAATCAAATGAGACAACACTGATTAGTACAATAACTAGCTATTGTTAATTTTTAATTGTGTAAAGGAGAAATTACCCAAAAGCTTTTGATCACCATCTCGGCCCTCGTGTGGCACAAGACACCGTCGATCATCTCCTCCGGCGGGGCCTGGGCAGCCAAGTAGTGCTCCCAGCTCAATCCTAGTTGTGGAAGCTGACCCTCACCGGGCAACGTGACAAACCCCGGGAAATTTTGCCGGCAAAGCACACCAAGGACGGTGTTGGGCCTGCGGACTCCAGTGGCGTGTACCCAACCCCTGCAGTATGACAAGGCCAACGCATTAGATATTTGAAGAAACGTGAAGGCAAAAGGTACAAAAAGAGTAAATGCACTTACTTCTCCCCATCAGGCCTAATCACCGGCCTCTGCTCGCGGGTCGCCGGCAGGGGCGGGAGCCGTGTACCACCACGCTGGTACACGGTGGCCCCCTCAACCACCTCGCCCTCACTATCAGTAAACTCATCCCCGCCACCATCAGCATGGCCACTCGGCCCCTCAGGCGGATCCGGCCAGGTACCCCATCCGGATGTCTCCTGGGACGTAGCCTGGTCTGGAGTCTCGTGGGCCGAAGCCTCTGGGACCGGAGTCTTGTGGGCCGAAGCCTCTGGGACCGGAGTCTTGTGGGCCGAAGCCTCTGGGACCGGAGTCTCGTGGGCCGAAGGCCCGTCGACCCGAGGCTCGTGGGCCGAAGGCCCGTCGACCCGAGGCTCGTGGTCCGGAGTCCCCGTAGCCTCCACCTCAGACGAGTCCACCCTAGCAGTCCTGTGCTCGGGTGAATGAGCTGGGGGTGGCGAAGAGGAAGGCGTAGAGTCTGCCTACCTCTCTCACGGCCACGTCCTCTACCTCTCTTCTTCCCTCCCCGACCTCCTCTCCCGGTGGGCAACGACGCCGACGAAGAAGCGCCCGCCGGTGTCCCCATATTCTCTATCAACGCTCTCCGGAGAGGTAGGGGTGGAATGGTAGCCCTCCCGCGGGGCGCCGACGAAGAAGTACTCGTGGAGCGCTCTGGACCCGCGCCCACCATCTTTCAACACCTGCCATGACAAAGAGTAAACGAAATTAGTACAACATAAAAAAATTGAATACATGACATGAATAATAATATGTATATAATTTAAGTGTAACTTCATTCAAGTAAACTTCAGTGTAAACTGGTCTCTTTATTCTCATATCTTGGAACTTAAATAACGAACCTCAACTTTTTAGCATCATAGTTTCGTATGATGGCCAAGGGCTACATAAAAACCAGTGTATACATCATTATGTTTATGTTAGAGGGCAAACTATCAAAAGTTTCCGTGCTTATTATTATTATCTTCACAATAGGTATATGAAATTTGTGGTTTGTTATTTTAACTGTTCTGCAACGCAGATGCACTCTTAAAGGATGGTGAAGGCACTCAAAAGCTCCTCCTAGAGCAGTAGAGCTGCTGTCTGTGCAATACATCACTATGTGGATCTAGATGTGTAGATTTGCAACCCTTAGCTTTAAAACTAACATATTTCTGCAAGCTACTGTTACTTACAAAGAAAGAATTTCCAGACTTCCAGTGTGTGCCTAACTTATACGTAGCGGTTACGTGCATGCTATTATCAGATGGCTACTGTTGCATCATCAGTATATACATGCAGGAATCTGGATTCTAGAGAATATATTAAAGTCGGTTTTACCAGCTTAGTGTATTTCATACATTAAACAATATTCGCCAACAATAGGCTTTCAGGCTCTCTTTCATATGTTTCTTTCTACATCTTACTTTGGCTGCCTAATAGACTTCTGATATAAGAACACATTAAAAAAGATACTGAACATCATTCCTGACCTATGAAAGATGTGCCTATTTCATCCAACATGTCTGGCTTATATATATATATATATATATATATATATATATATATATATATATATATATATATATATATATATATATATCTGTGTGTGTGTGATCTTTGGATGTATGTGTGTATTCTGTGTTCCTTTTCTGTAGGGATTTTCATGCTTTTTGTTATTCATGCAGAACTGTTATATTTTAGTTTATTCTACCATGTTGCTAGCAAGAGACACTAAAATTTATCGTGGAGCAGATCATATGGAATATATATAATTTTGTAGTTGTAGTTGGGTGGCAATCATTCATAGGATTGTTCATGACTAATAATGACATGCTAATTCATCTTACATTTCTATTTAAATAACTACCCCTACATACTAGCGTACATGTTATTTAAAAAGGAGTTTCCCATGATACAAAATATTTCTCACTAATTTTCTCTATTCTACCAAATATTTTGATTTGAGACATGTATATTTTCCTTATAAATAATTTTTTATAGTCACCAGGCACAGTGAAGAAACTTCATCTAAATGAAAAATACAAGATACAATATGAGGAATAAGAATGCATCTGTGTAGCATATGGTCACATTCATCATGTTGATAAACCAGTTCAAGTGGCAACTCATGTTCTTGCTTTTCTTGGTAGCAATAGTGCGAGTAAAGCGTACTGGGCTTCTTCTGTATGGTCAAGACCTAGGTCGTGACTAGGGTGTAAAAAGCAGACTTTCTTATTTTTGATTACTAATAGCCGAACTATGACCCTCAATGTACATGCTTTGCTTCAGTATAATTTGAAATTGCAATCGTATATGCTCTCCTTGGCCAATGTGCTAGAAGATCTGGCGAATATAATTGGACCATGGTCAGCATGCACAAGGTAACATCTGTTCTACCATACAGCTCTCCTCTTCTCCTATTTTTCTTCTTCTTCTTCTCCTCCTCTTCTTCTTCCCCTCTTCTTCTTCTCCCCTTCTCTTCTTCTTCCTTTCTTTTCCTTCCTCCTCTTCTTCTTCTCCTCTTCTCCTCTTTTTCTTCTTCTTCTTCTTCTTCTTCTTCTTCTTCTTCTTCTTCTTCTTCTTCTTCTTCTTCTTCTTCTTCTTCTTCTTCTTCTTCTTCTTCTTCTTTTCTCCTCCTCCTCCTCCTCTTCTTCTTCTTCTTCTTCTTCTCCTTCCTTTCTTTTCCATTTTCCTCTTCTTCTACTTCTTCTTTTCTTCTTCTTTTTTTTTCTTCATCTTCTTCCTTCTTTTCCTTTTTCTCTTCTTCTACCTATTCTTCTCTTCTTTTCTTCTTCTTTTTTTTCTTCTTCTTCTTCCTTCTTTTTCCTTTTTCCTCTTCTTCTACTTATTCTTCTTCTACTTCTTCTACTTATTCTAGTTTTTCTACTTTATTCTACTTATAATTCTGCTACTTATACTTTCTACTTATTCTGAAAAAAAAATAAAAAAATACAGAGAAGAAAAAAAAAGCCTCACCGGAGGGGGGCGTCGGGGTCGTCGGGGTCGTTGGGGCGCCGGGGCCGCGGGCCGCCCGCGGCGGCAGCGACGGGCGCGGGGGGGGGGGGGGGGGCAGTGGGGCGCCGGGGCCACGGGCCGCCCGCGGCAGCAGCGACGGGCGCGGTGGGGGCGGTGGGGCGGCGGGTGGCGCGGTGGGGGCGGTGGGGCGTCGGGGGCGGCGGGTGGCGCGGCGGGGGCGGTGGGGCGTCGGGGGGGGAGAGAGAGAGGGAGGGAGGTGGGGGCGGGGGCGGCCGTTAGATACGTTAGGTTATTTTCTTTGCCGTCTGCTTTCGGGCTCTTTGCCGTCTGCTGGCAGACGGCAAAGAGTGAACAGACGGCAAAGAGTGTACTACCCAGTGCATCGCTCCAGTGGGCCCCACGCCTGCTCTTTGCCGTCTGCTTTCGGGCTCTTTGCCGTCTACCAGCAGATGGTAAAGATTGGACTGACGGCAAACATGATCTTTGCCATCAGTCCGCTCTTTGTCGTCTGCTTTCTGGAAGCAGACGGCAAAGATGGTCTTTGCCGTCCGCTAGCTGACGGCAAAGAGCAGACTGATGGCAAATTCTCTGATTCCTGTAGTGTGGTTTCTATTAGTGCAAACAGAAGCACAAACCACAATTTTAGTAGAACCGCACAAAATTAGATGGCTGCATCTACCTGCTGTCAGCTAACCTCATGGTGCTCGAGGTATTCCTACATTCATAACTAGGTAGAATGACCAACGTAAGATGAAATAAGCTTATTCGTACGTTGACTTGCTGATCGCAATGTAGAACGAGCCTGTCATGTGTGGAGGAGCGAACAGGCACTGTAGCCGCCCCGTCAATGCAAGATAAAAGACACCGAGTCATAGATGGCCTGGCCGGCGAGTAGGGGTCGTGCAAACAGTGGTGCATAATTTTAGTGGAACTGCACAAAAAAGATATTGGGGTGAGTTGGACAAATTTTCTACAGCTAGACGGAAGGAATTGCACTGATCGATTGGATCGAATTTCCTCCATGGCATGAGATGAGACCCCAAGGTGGAAATCAACTATCCACTTATAAAATTATGGATAATCTTCCTCACGTAGGTCAGTACCCCTTCGTCCAGATGATCGTATTTTGTCATGCCGAGCTATTGATATGTGCTACTATTTTGCAACACCGTATAAGTATAGCTATTGTTTTCTTATCTTTTCACATTCAGGACAATGAAGATGATTTTAGTGGAACTGCACAAACTGGTCTGATGTTGAGTGACCTCTATTGCCTCCTCTGTTTGCTGCATTGTGTCAGCGTCAATTGCAAGATGAGCCAGCGTGCTACCTGTGGAGTTGCCAACATGCTCAAAGTGCACTCAACATTGAGAAGAAAGAAGCATGCCCAGAGAAGCATCGATCATTTTTTCTTGATTTCTACACCTTCTCACAGCTTTCTCTTGGTTATAGTCTGGTGAATCATTGAGATGCATAAACTTGCTGAACTTATATATGTGCTTGTGAATGTTAACTAGTATGCATATTGTATCTTGTGAAGCTTAGTTTAATGTGAATGTTGACTAGCATGTTAACATTTAGAATCTATATTGTGGGCTTGTTATTTGACGCCTCAATTGTGCCGCGCTTCGACTAGTGTGAGTGTCTGCATGCATTAGAGCAAGTACAATAGTGGGCTATAAGCCTGCTTACATGGCACTTTTGCTTATGTGGAGGAGAGAGACAAGCAAAAAGTGAAGGAGTGGGCTCTCATGCAAGAGCCAGCCTCTACGCGTGCTCCTAGGTATAAACATTAAATGAGAGGAAAGAGATAGAGAGGAAGTGAAAAAAAGTTGTGAACTTATAGCCAACCTTATAGCCAGCTCTATTGTACGAGTAATTAGTAATGCCAACTCTTGATGACATGGCATGTCCATATAGCCAGCAGCGGGCTATACTATTAACCATGCTCTTATTGCACCCTCTAATTTGGTGGACGCCAAGCGGGCCTGAGGAGGAGCCATAAGTTTTTTTCAAGTTGAAAAAGGTTACCGAGCAGGAGCCATAAGCTCGAGTGCGTCTTTTGTTTTTTTGTGAATGGGCCATAAGCTGGAGAGTGTCTCTAATGGGTTGTCTCTAGTGTTAATACCGACCAGTACAAGAGCCGATCCATCTTAAAGCCCATATTTTTGTAGGAAAAGCCCATATTACTTGACCCCTTCTTCCTCCTCGCTCCCACTTCACTATTCACTGCAGCTCGCTCCTACAGAAAACCCCCACTCCCCTTCTTCCTCACCTCACTCCTACAGAAAACCCCTACTCGCCTTCTTTCTCACTCCTACAGAAAACCCCTACTCGCCTTCTTTCTCACTCCTACAGAAAACCCCAGCCCCCCTTAACTAGGCTCGTCTTTCGCTACTCTGCTCAAATCCGTGAGCTCGACGCGGCGCCAGCAAGGAAAATGGAGTTGTCTGGCCCCATCATCGTTAAGAAGATGAGGCTCCCGCCAGCAGTGACGCCGGTTGTAGTTCCCGCACCCGGCAGCACGGGGAGAAGTGGCGAGCCTCCCCCCTAGATCTGAGGAACCGGAAGAATCTCGGGCGGACCGCATCTGCGATCTCCCGGACGCCATCCTTGTGGGGATCATCTCGCTTCTCCCCACCGAGGATTGCTGCCACACCCAAGTCCTCGCATCTCGGTGGCGCCCTCTATGGCGCGCCATGCCTCTTAATCTCGACTGTCGTGGCCTATCTCTGTTCAATGATTTTGAACTTCCCGGAGCCATCATCTCCTCCCACCAGGGCTCCGTTCAACGCCTCTGCATCCCGGCATGCTACCTATGCATTCCCTGCACGGTGGACACCTGGCTGAAATCCCCTGAATTCGAAAAACTCCAGGTGCTTGAATTGTACTATTCCCACATAAATCACATACCACATTCCGAACGCCATGTACTTGTGCCCTCAGCATCGATGTCCATCTCTCGGTTTTCCTCCTCTCTGCACACCGCCACCTTCACCCTGTGCAAACTACTAGACAATCTGGTACAAAAGCTTCGACTCCCACTTCTCAAGAAACTTTCACTTGTGGAGGTTCATATATCGGAGGCCTCACTGCACAGCATCATCCAATCCGGTTGCCCTGCCCTGGAGTGCTTAATGCCTCTTTTGACAGTTAAAATCGGTTGTCTCCGAATAAAGTTGCCTAACCTTGTAAGAATTGGAATTTCTTTTGACATAGGGAAGCTCATCATTGAAGATCCCCCTTCACTTCAAAGGTTGATCCTTGATTCTTGTTATTCACCTTCGCAAATAACTGTCATCTCTGCGCCTAAACTGGAGACCTTGGGTGTAATTCATGATCTCTGTGATCATTTCAAGATGGTGTTTAGCTCCACAGTTATCCAGGTACTGTATATTATCATCTACACTTTTGTAATCATAAGCTGCATTTTTCATTTGTGCGCATAAGTTTATATCATCTTTTAGTACACTTTTTGTACTAATATTATGTTCTATGCTCAATGAAGAGTTTGTCCATGGATAGCCTATCAGTGGTGTTGTATTCTATCAAGATCTTATATATCAGTATGAATACTTTTGATCTGAACGAGATTATTGGCTTGTTGCGATGCTTTCCATGTCTGGAGAAGTTGTATATAAAGGTGATGATTTCACGCACATTGGAAGCCTATATATATAGTGTGCAAGAATTAACCGTTCAGTTGTTGCTCTTTCGACATACTCTTTTTTAGACCTTAACTGTTTTCAATCTTCATGTCTATTTAGGCAGCAGGACATGGTACAAAAGTTATAACCAATCGGTGGCATCGTAAGCACCGGGATTTTCTCAGTTCTCATGACATTCGTTTGAAGACAATAACACTAGAAGGATATGTAGCCACCCATGCAAACACTAGATTTGTCACATTCTTCCTGCTGAATGTGTGGGCACTATTGTCCATCAGGCTTAAATTTATTAACAACGAAGTTTTGACGGATGGATATGTCGAAGAGCAAAAAATGAAGTTTCAGGTGGACAAATGGGCTTCTGAACGTGCCAGTCTTCTTTTTTTCATCATCTTGTGGTCATATTACATTAAATGTTAAGACCCGGGATGTTCATTTTATGGATCAGACCGATCCATTTGATCATGACTGTGAAAAACACTGCAGCATTGCCTAGGTTGGATGATGGTGGCGCTGGAGGACTTCAACCTACCGTTGTGTAGCGGGCGTTGCTGTTTTTGATTTAGCTGGTTCCTGTGCTGGTCTGTCATGTGTTTTGCTGCACTTATGTCCTGTAATATAACTGATATTTGGCGTTTAAGCAGGGATGGAGGCAGACGGGCTGTGCCTAGAGCTGCTCCTTCTCTGCTTTCCCTATTGCTCCTAGTAGTAGTAGTTTAGGGTGTTCGTTTGGTGTTTTTGCTGGAACTGGACCCTGTAGCTCAATGCTGGTTTCAAAAAAAAACACTGCCACAGTTAGATGTTGTTGCCCTTTTCAATCTAGGTTTTGTCTAAACCTGATGAACAATTAACCCTCGTGCTTTTGTACAGTTTGTAAGCTGGAGTTAGATGTTGTTGCCCTTTTCAACTCCGCTGTGGCTGTCATATTTTCTTTGGAACAAGGCAAATGGCTTGCCATTTCTTTAATTAAGTGAGAAATATTGAAACAAATCCCAACCAAGGGAAATAACATCACTCTTGCTGGCTCCTTGAGCTCATTGTGCATTACAGAACCCAAGTGCCTAGCGCCCGCCAGCAGCCACAAACATATTTTGAGCTAGCACACCAAATGGGCTGTAATTCCTAATAAGAAAGGCTGCATCCCCGTGACAGATTTGGATTCTGACATTTGGGACCCACAAGGAAAAAGCCTATCCAAGGTGGTGTCGACTTAGTCAACAAACGATTCTGCCTGCCAGCTGTTGGATTGACATCCAACATCTGTCGTGTTTCTTCTATCTCTTGTCTTCTTCCTCCAGACGCCCAAACGAAACCACGCCATCGGTCCCGCCTGCTCCTGCCTGCCATGGCAAGCTGCGCCTCCGCCCACGCATTGCTGCCCCATCGTACCCTCAAACGTTGGCCAGTCCATCCCTCCACTCCCCAACACGTCCTGTTATTCTCCGGCGCTGTCAGCCCCAACCCGCACCCACACCCAAACTGTAACACCCCCAGATTTTAACCCTGTCATTAAGCTAATTAATTAGCGTTGTCATCATGATCATCCTAAATAAATTGCATTTAGAGAATAACCCAACTTCAAATTCAAATTTAAAATAAAGTCAAAATTAAAAATTATCCAAATAGTAGAAAAAAAATGTTCATAATATTACAAATATTCCCAAAGCAATTATAGAAATAAAACCAACATTATTAAAATTTCCAAAATGACCCCAGCATCAAGAATGCAGCAACAGCAGCACCTTTTCTGTGCTTTTGCATTTAAACAAAATTCAAATTAAATCATTAGGCTCCCAAACTTTTTGGGGCAGTACAGATTAATGCATTGTATTTATGTGTCCAAGTCTCATGTTTTACAAAAGTCAAATGGACCCAACATAAAATGCAAACAGCAGTGGAAATGATTTAACAGAAAAATGAAAAAGGAAAACGACTAAAGCGCACTGTGCACTTGGCCCAGACGACTCAACAGTGCGGCCCAGCCCTCTGTGGCCGGCCTTTCGTCCTCCTCCTGCCATGGAGAGGCCGAAGCCATGGCGCTGGCATGCGCGCTGCCGCACGTCCGCCGATCGCCACGTGCCGGCTATCCGCCGTGCCCCCGCGTGGATAAAGATCTCCCTGAGCCAGTAGACAAACCCTAGCCTCTTTTTTCCCCTCTTCCTCGCTCGATCTCGAGCTCACCCGAGACACCGTCGCCACTCGCCATCGATCCCGCGGCCACCGGCCGCCTCTCGCCCAACCGCCGTGTCCACGAGCTCCACTACGACCTCTCCGACCGACAGCTCAAGCTCGCAGCCACCACAACGACGGCCACGACCTCGTCGTCTTCCTCGGGCACCCGGGATTGCCGCCGCCGTTCGTCTGCTTCAGGCCCTCCCCGAGCATGCTTTGCACGACTACGGGCTCGCGGTGAGCCTAGCTTCCTTTCCCCTCTCTTCGTGCCACCATTTCCAAGCCCTAGCGAGCACATCCACCATGGCCGAGCGCGCCGCCGCCTCGTTCGTCGCCGGCGATGCTCTGGTGGCCCCTTGGTCCCGCGGCCATGCCCACTCGCTTGGTTAGGCCGCGTAGACACCGTAGATGCTTCGCGCCGTCCTTTTTGCACGCCGTAGCGCCGACCGCGCCAACACCCGAACTCTGGCGCCCGCCTCGGTGCTCGCCGCCGTCACCTCCGGCAACCTCCGGCCGCGTAACCACCATAGATCGATGCGGCCTCGTCCGTTCATTCGAACGAGCCATATCACGCGCCGGATGGCCGCCTGTACGCGAATCCCGACGCCAGCAGTGGCCTCTCCGCCGAGTTTGAGGTCGCCGGAGTAACTCCGGCGCCGGCGACGACGTGTCACCGAGGTGGCACCGCTTGGGGCCCGCCCCTGTGCCACTGCCAGCGGGCCCGGCTGACCCCGTTGACCCGGTCCGCGCGCTGACTGGGCATCTCCAGAAGCTGACACGTGGGCCCTGCCGTTAATTAACTTAATTAACTAATAACTAAACCCAGTTAACTTAATCACTCACTGACACCCGGGGCCCACCGCTAACAAATCCCAGTTTAGTTTAATTTAACACAAATTATCTCTGTGCCACTAACATGCGGGCCCATGCCACTGTTCAAGTGGATAAGGTTGTCCCAGTCAGCCTGCTGACTGGGCAGCTGGCCCACCGGTCAGCCTCTGCTGACTGGGAGTTGACCCAGTCAACAGGGCCCACCAGTCAGCCCCTGTGTGGCCTGGCTGGGTACACCTCTGGGTACATATAGCATTTTGCTATTTAATTTCGAATTAAATTAAATCCAGAAATTCCATAAAATCATTTAAACTTTGAAAAATCATATAAAATAAACCGTAGCTCGGATGAAAATAATTTATATATGAAAAACGATCAGAAAAATATAAAGAATCCGAATATCCTAACCACATACCTGCCACACCCCTCTAACATACTGAACATGGAACCTTCCCCTCCAATTCATCTGACCGATAAATGCCCGGAGCTGGTAAACCACCTCCAGATCTTTTTCCGCTCCGACTAACTTGCGTAGTACTGCATTAGGGCACCCCTCGATTAATGTGCTGCCATGCCATGCATCTGTGTTGCATTTGTCTCCTTTTTATTTATTGTTTCTTCCCCCCTCTTCTCTCCGGTAGACCCCGAGACCGACGTTGCCCCCAAGGACTGCTACTCCACTGAAGACCCCTCTTTTACAGCAGAGCTTCCAGGCAAGCAAAACCCCCTTGATCATTCCTATATCGCCCATTCCTTCTCCCTCGTGCTTGCATTAGATTTTGCTACTGTATTTGATTGCTCCTATTCTGATGCATAGCTTGATTTTGTAACTGTTATTGATACCTTACCTGTTGTCCTAAATACTTAGTATAGGTTGGTTAGTGTTCCATCAGTGGCCCCGCACCCTTGTCCTTGTTCCCATGCCTTACCACCAGTGACTCGATCAGCGTGATCGATGTTCAGAGACCGAACACAGCACCGCACACCCCCTTAGTTGTACGACTCTGCAGAGCTACTACCGAGTGCCGAGGGTGATACCTCCTACCTCACTCCTGATGATATCTCTGTAGCATAGCTAATCGGTTGTGGCAATCGAGGGTGACTCCTCTTTCACCACCCCCGATGACGACTCTGTCGTACAACTCCTCAAGTGTGAACCCAACGAGGGTGATTCCTCCGAGTTCACCTTGACGGATACATCAAGTAGGAATCCAACGAGGGTGATTCCTCGGATTTCCCTCTTGATGTTACGGACACACGATTACCTTACACTGTTGCCCCTTTTTATTGTTACTACGGGACTGAAGGGACAGGCGGTACCACCCCGGTAGAGGTGGACCTGAGTTCCCGACAGTCCCTTGTGTAGTCGGGTTGACCTGGAGGGTACCCGCGAGCTAATTACGAGGCGCGGCCGGGCAGGCAGAGACCGCCCTAGAGAGGGATGGTCCTGGCCCTTGTTGCACTTCCTCGAGACGGGGCGACAGGAGTACTAATCGTCACTGCGAGCTCCTAATAACACACTAACGGATTTGGGTATTTGATCTGAGTTGGCCGCTGGCAATATACGCACAACCACCACGTGGGATAATGGTTATGGGACCCTCTATGCCATATGTATCGGCCGAAAGCTCTGCCAGACGTCCAGTTCAGCATTACGGCACGGCTGGGCCGGCGCCATCCAGGACAGAGGTGGTGCCTGGACTTGCCCTGCGCGCAACGACCCGGAGTGCAAAGGGCGATGGGCCCAAGACCCCTGAGCGCTTAGGATGTAGACCGGCGGGGACCTCTCTGCGGAGCCTAGGTAGGACTACGTCGTGTCGATCAGCCGAGGCCGGGCATGACCGAGAAAAGTGTGTCCGGTCAGAGTTAATCAAGCGTGTTGGGTAATAGTAGTGCACCCCTGCAGGTATGTTATCTATTCGAATAGCCATGTCCACGATAACAGGACGCTCAGTGTTGTATCCCGATCTACTACAACTTGAACTGGATACATGTTAATTAATTGTAAGCTCTGGGATTGCTTTCTCGTAGGGAGTCGAGGAAGGTTCTCTGGGCTTTGCTACTACATGCTTGTTACTTTATGTTATGTTGCTAATCTGCACTCTTCTAATGCTGCAAGACGCTGAAGATGCTAGTCTTCGATAGGCTAGGCCTTCCCCTCTATTCTGGCATTTCTGCAGTATAGTCCACTGATACAGCCCCTTCCCTTTGATACCGATGCATACTTAGCATAGTTCTGATGTAAGTCTTGCGAGTACTTTGGATGAGTACTCACGGTTGCTTTGCTACCTTTTTCCCCCTACCCGATTGCTGCGATCAGATGTCGGAGCCCCGGAGTCAGCTGACCCCGTCGATGACTACTACTACCCCGACAGAGCCTACTACTACGTGGAGACCGACGACCAGGAGTAGTTTAGGAGGCTCCCAGGCAGGAGGCCTTGCCTCTTTCGATCAGAACCGTTGTTTGTTTTCGCCTTCTTAAGGCAACCTTGTTTAACTTTGTGTCTGTACCCAGATATTGTTGCTTCCGCTGACGCTTGTGTAACTTGAGCTTATGTATTCGAGCCCTCGAGGCCCCTGGCTTGTAGTATAAAGCTTGTATTATTTTATTTTGTGTCTAGAGTTGTGTTGTGATATCTTCCCGTGAGTCCCTGGGCTTGATCGTGTGCATTTGCGTGTATGGTTAGTGCACGGTCGGGCCGGGGCCGTCACACGAACCAATCAACCCTCGTACTCCCCTCTGCATGCGAGTCTATGACTACACTACCGCATCTTCCACGGCTCCTGTTCGTTCCCGTCCGAGGCCTCGCCATCGTCCTCCGCCTTGGTTCGCTCGCCGCGGCGCCGCCGTCTGGCATTGTCAACATGGTCAACAACCGAGAGTAATCAGGAGATTACTGTACGTGGAGAGGATGACAGTAGGGACCCACGAGGGTCATTGTAGTACGCAAGCAAGTGCCTCCTTATTACAAGCCAAAAAATGCTTCCTCCTAATGGTTTGAGATCTGGGTCCCATGACATTGTCAACGTAGTTAATAAGCGAGAGAATTGCCCAACGAGTGGCTGACACCAGGGACCCAGCAGCTCATCTAGTTGTTATTTTGTTTGTGAGATGGAGCAGGGTATCAACTGGGCTATGCGGGGGCTGTAGCCCGTCTAGCCCAGGCTTTTATTTTCTGTTTACCACATGACCAGCCCAGTTGTTTTTTTCTCTTTCTGAAAATGGCTAGCCCAGATCTTTTTTTTTTTGAAGAACACCCAACCGGGGCTTACTTGCTTTTCTCAGCCCTGCTGGGCTGCAAATCTTTCAAGACGAGGAGGGATGTATTCGGGGCTTGCCCAGAAAATGGACTATAAGTAGTAAGAAATGGGCTGTAAATTTTAAAAACAACACAGCAAACCGGCAATTAGTTTCAAAATATGTTTTTTTTAGGATTTTGATATTTTAAATTTCATTGATTTTTTTTTGCGGTGAAAATTTCATAGGATTTTAAATTAATTTAATTTTATTTTTCAAATTAGTTTGAATCTGACTCAAAAATTTAGGATTAAAAATAGTTTGGACTCCACCGAAATATGCAAAAAATCATTGAATTTTTTAACCGTGGCCAGAATATGGGCTGTAATGCAAACAAAAAGAACATGGGCTTCAAAAAAATCCTTAAGAATTAGCAAATGGGCTGTAAATTATTAATAAAAATGGCAAATGGGTTGTATGTTGTTTGCCACAAATTTGGAGGCTGACTTGTGGGCCTACTATGTTGACGCGTACGCAGGGCTTTGTGAACTTAGTCAACAAACGATTCTAGCAGCAATGACCGTTGGATAACATCCAACGGTCGTGCTGCTTCTTCAATCTCTGATCTTCTTGCTCCAGCCTCCCAAACCAGCGCCGGCTGGACCGCCTGCTCCCGTCTCCCATGGTCAGCTGTGCTGCCGCGCAGGCCTCACCGCCCACTCCTACTCCCACCACTGGCCAGGCCATCCCTCTACTCACCCATACCTCCTGTTATTCTCCGGCGACACAGGCCTCACACTGCAGCCGAACCAGTCAACCCTCATACTCCCCTCAGCGTGGGCATCCACTGCTGTGGCTTCGCCGGCTCCGGTTCGTTCCCTTCCTAGGCCTCGCCGTCATCCACCGCGTTGGTGCTCTCGGCGTGGCGTGGTCAACGTGGTCAACAAACGACAGCCATCGAAAGCGGGATGTATGTGGAGAGGCTGACAGTAGGGACCCACATGGCCCATGGCCGCACGCAAGCAAGTGCCTCCTTATTACGCGAAAAAAATGATTCCTTCCCCTGACAGCTGGGACCCACCAGCTATAGCTTCGCATGGAAGGAACTGCCTCATTATTACGCGGAAAAATATGTTTCTCCCCATGACAACTGGGACCCACCGGATTTGTCGGCTGACTTGTGGGCCTATTAAGTTGACGCGTACGCAGTGCTTTGTCAACTTAGTCAACAAACGATTCTAGCAGCAGTGACCGTTGGATGTTAATCTAACGGCCGTACTGCTTCTTCAATCTCTGATCTTCTTGCTCCAGCCACCCAAACCAGCACCGGCGGAACCGCCTGCTCCTGCCTCCCGTGGTCGGCTGTGCTTTCGCGCAGGCCTCACCACCCCACCCTACTCCCACCGCTGGCCAGGCCTTCCCTCTACTCACCCACATCCTCTGTTATTCTCCGGCGACGGCAGCCTCACACCGCAGCCGAACCAGTCAACCCTCCGCGTGGGCATCCACTGCCGCGTCTTCCCCGACTTCGCGTCGTTCCCTTCCTAGGCCTCGCCGTCGTCCACCGCTTTGGTGCTCTCGGCGTGGCGTAGTCAACGTGGTCAATGAATGACAGCCATCGGAAGAGGACTGTGCGCGGTGAGGCTGACAGCTGGACCCACCAGCTACATCTTCACATGCAAGGAAGTGCCTCCTTATTAGGCGGGAAAAAAAATCCATCCCCCTGACGGCTGGGACCCAACTGCTATATCTTCGCAAGCAAGGAAGTGCCTCCGCATCCTCCCTGACAGCTGGGACCCACCCGGTCGAAGCGTATGTAGCGTTGTCTGTCTGGTCGCGAACGTGTACGTACATATTGGTCGATCGGTCTCTTGAACCGTGGCCGTGTAAGGAGCGGCACATGTCGTAGTAGAGCCCCATACGTAGCAGTTCAGGCAGTCCCATCTAAATCGAATACATGTACGTACAGCCACGCTGCAAAAAATACGGCCACATACGTACATACCCCCGCGAGAGTCAACGCGTACTCACGCATACGTACGGCCAGGGCTCGTGAACATGGAGAGTCAACGTACGGCAGCAACGGCCTCCTGTTCATCGGCAGCCATCCGGCTGGGTCAGAACCGAGAAACAACGTCGTGTTCATCGGGAGGCCACCGACTGGGTCGGAATGCGTCCTGTTCATTGGGAACCAACCTGCTTGGATGGAACAGCTGAAACGGGGTCATGTTCATCGACTCGGGGTCTGGCGTACCGCAAAACGGAGGAAACGGCTTTCTGTTCGACCGCGTACGGTCGAAACGGGGTCCTGTTCATCGGCTGGGGGGGTCTGGCGTACTGCAAAACAGAGGAAACAGACTTCTACGCAACCGCCTACGGTCGAAACGGGGTCCTGTTCATCGGGAGGAGTCTGGCATACCACAAAACGGAGGAAACGGACTTCTCCCCAACTGCCTACGGTCGAAACGGGGGTCCTGTTCATCGGGAGGGGTGTGGCGTACCGCAAAACGGGACTCCACGGGCTACTGTTCATCCACGATCGACCTCCTCCAAGCCTCCACGAGCTACTGTTCATCCACCGTCGACTTCCTCCAGCCTCCACCTGCTACTGTTCATCCAGCCTCCACGGGGTCCTGTTCATCCACCCCCAACCGGCTGGCCTCCTTAGGGTCCTGTTCATCCAGCGCCAACCGCCTACACGGCCGGGGTCCTGTTCATCCAACCCCCACCGGCTGGGTTGGGGCGTACGAGCGAGCGGCAGCAATGGGAACTGTGCATCCACAGCCAACCAACCAGCTAGGTCAACTCACCACTTGTCGCGCAAGGGGCTCGATCGACGCGTCTCGACTCGTTCTACGTATCGTGCGCGCGGCAGCAACGGGCACTGTTCATCGAGAGGCAACCCAACACCAGCTACGTCTCGCACGTACGGGGGCTCGACCGGCTTCAGTTAGCAGCGAAGGAATCGCTCGGGTTCAGTTAGCAGCGAAGGAATCGCTCAGGTTCAGTTAGCAGTGAAGGGATCGATCGGCTTCAGTACGTAGTTAGTGCGATCGCTCGGGTTCAATAAGCGAACGCCTCGCTCGGGTTTAGTTAGCTAGCGAACGCCTCGCACACACGCGCGCGTACGAGTGCGCAAACCACACAGCATCGCTCGGCCCCGACCACCCATCGTAATCGGAAACTCCCCGAAAATTTCCTCGGCCTCACTTCTACCATGATTTTTTACGTCATGGACGGCCCAAAGAATGTCATGCGGGTGCATGTCCGGCCCGCCCAGGACGAAAAGCCAATTTTCTGTCATAATTTTTTGTCATAGAAGTAGGAGCCCACCACATCTATGATGATACGTGTTTTTGTCACAATTATTGTCATAGAAGTATCACAACCATGACAGAAAAAGTTTTCGTTCGGGCCATAATGTCACGGATGTGTCTTTTCTTTGTAGTGTTAGTCCCACTCTATGTCAGCACAAGATTCATATGGAGCCAGATGCTAAACCAGTTGTTGATCATCAAGGACATCTGAATCCTAAAATGAAGGATGTGGTAAGAATTGAAATATTAAAGCTTCTGGAGGCAGGTATAATTTATCCTATAGCTGATAGTAGATGGGTAAGTCCTGTTCATTGTGTCCCTAAGAAAGAAGGCATTACTGTTGTTCCTAATGATAAAAATGAACTTATCCCACAAAGAATTGTAACTGGTTATAGGATGGTAATTGATTTCAGGAAATTAAATAAAGCTACTAGGAAAGATCATTACCCCTTGCCTTTTATTGATCAAATGTTAGAAAGATTGTCCAAACATACACACTTTTGCTTCCTAGATGGATATTCTGGTTTCTCTCAAATACCTGTAGCAAAAGAAGATCAAGAGAAAACCACTTTTACTTGTCCTTTTGGAACTTATGCTTATAGACATATGCCTTTTGGTTTATGTAATGCACCTGCTACCTTTCAAACATGTATGACTGCTATATTCTCTGACTTTTGTGAAAAGATTGTTGAGGTATTCATGGATGATTTCTCCGTTTACGGAACTTCTTTTGAAGACTGCTTAAGCAACCTTGATCGAGTTTTGCAGAGATGTGAAGAAACTAATCTTGTCTTGAAATGGGAGAAGTGCCACTTTATGGTGAATGAAGGTATAGTCCTTAGGCATAAAATTTCTGAAAGAGGTATTGAAGTTGATAAAACTAAAGTTGATGCAATTGAGAAAATGACATGCCCTAAAGATATCAATGGTATAAGAAGTTTCCTAGGTCATGCTGGTTCTATAGAAGGTTTATAAAAGACTTCTATAAAATTTCTAGGCCTCTTACTAATTTCTTGCAAAAAGATGTTCCATTTGTTTTTGATGATGATTGCGTAGAAGCCTTTGAAATACTTAAGAAAGCCTTAATATCTGCGCCTATTGTTCAACCACCTAATTGGAACCTACCATTTGAAATTATGTGTGATACTAGTGACTATGTTGTTGGTGCCGTTCTAGGACAAAGAGTTGATAAGAAATTGAATGTTATTCATTATGCTAGTAAAACTCTAGACAGTGCTCAAAGGAATTATGCTACTACTGAGAAAGAATTTTTAGCAGTTGTGTTTGCATGTGATAAATTCAGATCTTACTGATACGTCCATTTTGCATCATGTTTTCCTACTATTATTTATAGTGTTTTTGATCAATATAACACTTTGTGGAGCAATTCTAATGCCTTTTCTCTCTTAATATGCAAGATTTACATAAGGAGGGAGATTGCCGGCAGCTGGAATTTTAGACCTGAAAAAGCTATGTCAGAGATACCTATTCTGCACATCTCCAAATGAGCTGAAATTTCATGGAGATTTATTTTGGAATAAATAAAAAATATTGGGAAGAAGAAGTACTAGAGGGGGCCACCCAGGTGCACACAAGGCACCAGGGCGCCCCCCCCCCCCCAGGCGCGCCCTGGTGGCTTGTGGGGCCCCTGGCCAGCCTCCGGTGCCCATTTTCTGGTATATAAGCCCATTTTCCCTAGAAAAAATAAGGAGAAGACTTTGGGACGGTGCACCACCCTCTCAAGGTGGAACTTGGGCAGGAGCTATTTTGCTTTCCGACGGAGCGATTCTGCCGGGGATACTTCCCTCCGGGAGGGGGGATCGAAGATATCGACATCACCAACGATCCTCTCATCATGGGAGGACCAATCTACATCAACATCTTCACCAGCACCATCTCATCTCAAACCCTAGTTCATCTCTTGTATTCAATCTTTGTCTCAAAACCTCAGATTGGTACCTGTGGGTTGCTAGTAGTGTTAATTACATCTTGTAGTTGATGCTAGTTGGTTTATTTGGTGGAAGATTATATGTTCAGATCCATTATGCTATTCAATACCCCTCTGATCTTGGACATGAATATGATGTGTGAGTAGTTAATTTTGTTCTTGAGGACATGGGAGAAGTCTTGTCATAAGTAATCATGTGAATTTGGTATTCGTTCGATATTTTGATGATATGTATGTTGTTGATTCTCTTAGTGGTGTTATGTGAACGTCGACTACATGACACTTCACCATCTTTGGGCCTAAGGGAATGCATTGTGGAGTAGTAATTAGATGATGGGTTGCTAGAGTGACAAAAGCTTAAACCCTAGTTTATGCGCTATTCCGTAAGGGGCTGATTTGGATCCATATGTTTCATGCTATGGTTAGAGTTATCTTAATTGTTATTTCATAGTTGCGGATGCTTGTGAGAGGTGGTAATCATAAGTGGGAGGCTTGTTCAAGTAAGAACAGCACCCAAGCACCGGTCCACCCACATATCAAATTATCAAAGTAGCGAACGCGAATCAAACAAACATGATGAAAGTGACTAGATGAAATTCCCATGTGTCCTAGAGAATGCTTCTCTTATTATAAGAGATTGTTCCGGCCTGTCCTTTGCTACAAAAAGGATTGGGCTACCTTGCTGGACCTTAGTTACTATTTCTACTTGTCACTTGTTACAAACTATCTTGCTATCAAACTACTCGTTACTGATAATTTCAGTGCTTGCAGAAAACACCTTGCTGAAAACCGCTTGTCATTTCCTTCTGCTCCTCGTTGGGTTCGACACTCTTACTTATCGAAAGGACTATGATTTATCCCCTATACTTGTGGGTCATCAAGACTCTTTTCTGGCGTCGTTGCCGGGGAGTGAAGCGCCTTTGGTGAGTGGAATTTGGTAAGGAAACATTTATATTACGTGCTGAAATTTATTGTCACTTGTCACTATGGAAAGTAATCCTTTGAGGGGCTTGTTCGGGGTATCTTCACCTCGACCAGAAGCAATAAGAGTTGCTCCTCAACCCACTGAACCTATTGAACCTACTAAAAATATTTATTATGAAATTCCTTCGGGTATGATAGAGAAACTGCTAGCTAATCCTTATGCAGGAGATGGAACGATACATCCTGATATGCACTTGATCTATGTGGACAAAATTTGTGGATTATTTAAGCTTGCAGGTTTATCCGGAGATGGAGTTAAGAAGAAAGTATTCCCTTTATCTTTGGAGGGAAAGGCATTAACATGGTATAGGCTATGTGATGATACTGACATATGGGATTGGAACCGGTTGAAGCTGGAATTCCACCAGAAATTTTATCCTATGCATTTAGTTCATCGTGATCGGAATTATATATATAATTTTTGGACTCGTGAAGGAGAAAGTATCGCTCAAGCTTGGGGGAGGCTTAGGTATATGTTGCACACATGCCCCAATCACGAGCTCTCGAGAGAAATAATTCTTCAAAACTTTTATGCTCGGCTTTCTCATGATAATCAAACCATGCTCGACTCTTCTTCGACTGGCTCCTTTATGAAGGAAACTATTGAATTCAGATGGAATCTTCTAGAAAGAATTAAATGCAACTCTAAAGATTGGGAACTCGACAAAGGTAATGAGTCAGGTATAATACTTGAGTTCGATTGTGTTAAATCTTTTATGGATACCGATGCTTTTCATAAGTTTAGCACTAAATATGGACTTGACTCTGAGAGAGTAGCTTCCTTTTGTGAATCATTCGCTACTCATGTTGATCTCCCTAAGGAGAAATGGTTTAAATATCATCAACCTATTGAATTGAAAGAAGAAGCTGTTAGTCTTAAAGAAGAAACAATTGTTTACCATGTTGATCCAGTTGTGCCTACTGCTTATATTGAGAAACAACCTTTTCCTGTTAGGATTAAGGAACATGCTAAAGTTTCAACTGTGGTTAACAAAAGTAAAATTAGAGCACTAGACCCTCTAAACAAATTAAAGTTGAACTTAATGTTGCTATGGTTAAAGATCTCTTGGTTGATAATATCGATGGGCATGTTATTTACTTCTGTGATGAAGCTACTGAAATTGCTAAGCCCGATCCTAAAGATAAGAATAAACCTGTCGTTGGCATGCCTGTTGTCTCTGTTAAAATAGAAGATCATTGTTATCATGGCTTATGTGATTTGGGTGCTAGTGTGAGTGCTATTCCGTTTACCTTATATCAAGAAATTATGAATGATATTGCACCTGTTGAGATTGAAGATATTGATGTTACTATTAAGCTCGCAAATAGAGATACTATTTCACCACTTGGGATTGTTAGAGATGTTGAAGTCTTGTGTGGTAAGATCAAATACCCTACTGATTTTCTTTTTCTTGGATCACCACAAGATAATTTTTGTCCCATTAGATTTGGTAGACCCTTCTTGAACACTGTTATTGCTAAGATTGACTGCGCTAAAGAAACTGTCAGTGTTAATTTTGGTGATGTATCTCATGAGTTTAATTTCTCTAAGTTTCATAGACAACCTCATGATAAAGAATTTCCTAGTAAAGATGAAATTATTGGTCTTGCTTCTATTGCCGTACCTCCTACTGATCTGTTAGAACAATATTTGCTAGACCATGAAAATGATATGCACATGAATGAAAGAAATGAAATAGATAAGATGTTCTTTGATCAACCACCTATCCTTAAACACAATTTGCCTGTTGAAATTCTTCGAGGTCCTCCTCCACCTAAGGGTGACCCCGTATTTGAATTGAAACAATTGCCTGATACATTGAAATATGCTTATCTTGATGAAAAGAAGATATATCCTATTATTATTAGTGCTAACCTTTCAGAGCATTAAGAAAAGAGATTACTAAAAATTCTGAGAAAGCACCATGCTGCTATTGGATATACTCTTGATGCTCTTAAGGGTATTAGTCCCACTCTATGTCAGCAAAAAATTAATATGGAGCCTAATGCTAAACCAGTTGTCGACCACCAACGACGATTAAATCCTAAGATGGAAGAGGTGGTAAGAACTGAAATATTAAAGCTTCTAGAAGTAGGTATAATCTATCCCATAGCTGATAGTAGATGGGTAAGTCCCGTTCATTGTGTCCCTGAGAAAGGAGGTATTACTGTTGTTCCTAATGATAAAAATGAACTCATCCCACAAAGAATTGTAACTAGCTATAGGATGGTAATTGATTTTAGAAAATTAAACAAAGCCACTAGAAAAGACCATTACCCCTTGCCTTTTATTGATCAAATGTTAGAAAGACTGTCCAAGCATACACACTTTTGCTTTCTTGATGGATAATCTGGTTTCTCTCAAATACCCGTATCACAAGCCGATCAAGAGAAAACCACCTTTACTTGTCCTTTTGGAACTTATGCTTATAGAAGTATGCCTTTTGGTTTATGCAATGCACCTGCTACGTTTCAAAGATGTATGACTGCTATATTCTCTGACTTTTGTGAAAAGATTGTTGAGGTTTTCATGGATGATTTTTCCGTTTACGGAACTTCTTTTGATGATTGCTTAAGCAACCTTGATCGAGTTTTGCAGAGATGTGAACAAACTAACCTCGTCTTGAATTGGGAAAAGTGCCACTTTATGGTGAATGAAGGTATTGTCTTGGGGCATAAAATTTCTGAACGAGGTATTGAAGTAGATAAGGCTAAAGTTGATGCAATTGAGAAAATGCCATGTCCTAAAGATATTAAAGGTATAAGAAGTTTCCTTGGTCATGCTGGTTTCTATAGGAGGTTTATTAAAGACTTCTCTAAAATTTCTAGGCCTCTTACTAATATCTTGCAAAAAGATGTTCTATTTGTTTTTGATGATGATTGTGTAGAAGCCTTTGAAACACTTAAGAAAGCCTTAACCTCTGCACCTATTGTTCAACCACCTGATTGGAACTTACCTTTTGAAATTATGTGTGATGCTAGTGATTATGCTGTTGGTGTTGTTCTAGGACAAAGAGTTGATAAGAAATTAAATGTTATCCATTATGCTAGTAAAACTCTAGACAGTGCTCAAAGAAATTATGCTACTACTGAGAAAGAATTTCTAGCAGTTGTGTTTGCATGTGATAAATTCAGATCTTACATAGTTGATTCCAAAGTTATTGTTCACACTGATCATGCTGCTATTAAATATCTTACGGAAAAGAAAGATGCTAAGCCTAGACTTATTAGATGGGTTCTTCTGCTACAAGAATTTGACTTGCATATTGTTGATAGAAAGGGAGCTGAAAATCCCGTAGCAGATAATTTGTCTAGAATGGAAAATGTTCTTGATGACCCACTTCCTATTAATGATGATTTCCCTGATGAACAATTAGCTGTTATAAATGCTTCTCGTAATACTCCTTGGTATGCAGACTATGCTAATTATATTGTTGCTAAATTTATACCACCTAGTTTCACATACCAACAAAAGAAAAAGTTCTTCTATGATTTAAGACATTACTTTTGGGATGACCCACATCTTTATAAAGAAGGAGTAGATGGTATTATTAGACGTTGTATACCTGAGCATGAACAGGAACAAATCCTACGGAAGTGTCATTTCGAGGCTTACGGAGAACACCACGCGGGAGACAGAACTGCACATAAGGTACTACAATTTGGGTTTTATTGGCCTACTCTTTTCAAGGATGCCCGTAAGTTTGTTTTATCTTGTGATGAATGTCAAAAAAATTGTAATATTGGTAGACGTCCGGAAATGCCTATGAATTATTCACTTGCTATTGAACCATTCGATGTTTGGGGTTTTGATTTTATGGGACCTTTTCCTAAATCCAATGGGTATACTCATATTTTAGTTGATGTTGATTACGTTACTAAGTGGGTAGAAGCTATTCCAACTAGTAGTGCTGATCATAACACTTTTATTAAAATGCTTAAAGAAGTTATTTTCTCGAGATTTAGAGTCCCTAGATATTTAATGACTGATGGTGGTTCACATTTTATTCATGGTGCATTCCGTAAAATGCTTGCTAAATATGATGTCAACTATAGAATTGCATCTCCCTATCATCCTCAATCTAGTGGTCAAGTTGAATTGAGCAATAGAGAAATAAAGTTGATTTTGCAAAAGACCGTCAATAGATCTAGAAAGAATTGGTCTAAGAAACTTGACGATGCATTATGGGCTTATAGAAATGCTTATAAAAATCCTATGGGTATGTCTCCTTATAAAATGGTTTATGGAAAAGCATGTCATTTACCTCTTGAGTTAGAACATAAAGCATATTGGGAAATTAAAGAACTCAATTATGATTTTAAACTTGCCGGTGAAAAGAGGTTATTTGATATTAGCTCGCTAGATGAATGGAGAACCCAAGCTTATGAAAATGCCAAATTGTTTAAAGAAAAGGTTAAAAGATGGCATGATAAAAGAATTCAGAAACGGGAATTCAAAGTAGGTGAGAAAGTTCTATTGTACAACTCTCATTTCAGATTTTTGCAGGAAAACTTCTCTCAAAATGGGAAGGGCCATATATCATCGAAGAAGTTTACCGCTCCGGAGCTATCAAAATCATTAACGCCGAAGGCACTAATTTGAGAGTGGTCAATGGGCAAAGAATTAAGCATTACATCTCAGGTACACCTATTAATGTTGAAACTAACATTATTCAAACTATGGCACCGGAGGAATACATAAGAGAGACCTTCCAGAACACTCCAGAACCCTGAAAAGGAAGAGGTACGTGATACGGTAAGTAAAACGACTCCAAAAATTCCATAAAAATACTTTCTGCCAGTTTTATAATATTAGAAAAAAATACAAAAATAAGAAACAGCCGAGGGGACCCACGAGGTGCACACAAGGCACCAGGGCGCGCCACCCCCCCAGGCGCGCCCTGGTGGCTTGTGGGCCCCTCGTGAGCCTTCCCGACTCCGTTTTCTCCTGGAATACTTGTTTTGCAAGATAAAAATTCTTTATATATACTCCTGGACGTTTTGACCACCGTATCGCAGAAATATCCTCTGTTCTTGTTTCGTGCTATTTTTTTGACACATCTAGATCGCCATGGCTCCGCCAAGCTCTTTCAAGGACAAGTTCTATGAGAAGGTCATCAACCCCTACCTACCGGAGGTGATGAAACACCCTCAAGCCATTGAGATGCTTGAGGGGGTGCTTCACATCCAGGACGTTCAAGGGCCCAAGAAGACCGGGAGCGTGGAGGCTAGCCTCAAAGCGGTGGAGCGGGAGATTTTCAAGTGCCAAGGGATGGTGGAACGTGGACTCAGCGCCAACCACTCCATGATCGCGAAATTCACCCATGATCAGAAGGTGGATGGCAAATCAATGGGGGACATCATCTTCAAGCTCAACAAATGAATTGACTATCTCCAAGGCCAAATCTATGACCTCCAAAACCAAAATTTTGAATATTAGGCAAGATTGAAAGGTATGAGTTTAGCTGCAAGTTTTAGGACTCCGGAGACTCGTTCATCCTTTTATGATGGGGAACCTATGCCATAGAAGCCGGAGGACAAGCCCACCACTTCACCACCACCATCACCGAAGAAAGAGACTTGAGTACATGAGTATGGGCACTCCCCTTGGCTTGTGCCAAGCTTGGGGGAGGCGCCCCGGTATCGTATCACCATCACTTTTATTATCTTTACCTATCTTTAGTTCGATCCTTAGTTATTTCACGATTTAGTTGAATAAAAGTTTAGTATGATCTATTTTCGAGTGCTAGTTTCGTGATCTATCTATCTATGTAATTGAGTTGAGAGCTATATAATAAAGAGTAGTTTGAGTTTTTGCTTCTTTACTTTTATGTTTCAATCCTAGCAATGAAAATAATGAAAAAGATCATATGCTAATCTTATGGAAACTAATGACATTACATAAAGAAAAGTATAAGTGGTAAAATTTATTGAAAGTTAACAAACATAGCATTGGTCAATGATGTAATTCACGAAAAAATTAATAAGGGAAGATAAGATTCACATGTAAATACACTATCTCGGACATCATTTATGATTGTGAGCCCCCATTGAGTATTTTATGTCAAATTGTTGACGTTGGACAAGGAAGACAACGTAATGAATTATGCTTGCTTATATTCACATAGAAGTTATATTGTTTTAGATCCTCCAACATGTGGTGCTTGCCCAATATCTTTGCTAGCCAAAAATCCGCACCAAGTAGAGATACTACTTGTGCATCCAAAAACCTTGAACCCAATTTCATGTCATGAGAGTCCACTATACCTACCTATGGATTGAATAAGATCCTTCAAGTAAGTTGTCATCGGTGCATAAAGCAATAAAAATTGCTTCTAAATATGTATGAACTTTTATTGTAAGGGAAAATAAGCTTTGTGCGAACTTGTGATGGTAAAGTAATAAAAGCGACAGACTGCATAATAAAGGTTGCTATCACAAGGGGCCATATAAAGTGACGTTCTGTAACATCCCCAGATCTTAACCCTGCCATTTTGCTAATTAATAAGCCATGTCATCATCATCCTTCTAAATAAATTTCATTTAGAAAATAATCCAACTTCAATTCAAAAATTCATAATGCAAGTCAAAATAGAAGTTGATCAAATTTTAAAACAAAATAGTTCATGATGTTGTAAATAATCTCAAAGCAATTATAAAAATAAGATCAAAATTATTTGAATTATTAAAATGCCCTAACCATTTAAAACAGTACCAAACCAACATTTTTAATCCACTTCTGTGCTAATAAAAAATTCAAACAAATTCCTTTCTGCTCCAAACTTTTTGAGGCAGTGCTATATAATGCCTGGCATTTGATTTGGACAAACTCACATTTTACAAAAGTCAATTGCTAACTCAAATTAATACAAAACAGAAACTATAGACAAAAGCAGAGAAAGAAATAACAAAAAAAGAAAAAGACTACCTGTGCACTTACCGGCCCAACCGCTAGGCCCAGCCCACGCTACAGTCGTCGTCCTCCTCACCTGCTCCCCCTTCCATGTCGGCGCCGCCCCATCCGTCGCGCGTTGCGCCGTCCTCCGCCCGCCACGGCGACGAGCAGGTGGCTAGGATGGATAAGGCCGCCTCCAACCACCCCCTGGCCACTCTTCCCCTCTTCCCCACGCTCTCCCTCTCTCGTTCCCGCCACCACCGACGCACCCGTCGCCGCACCGTCAATCCCGTCATGGCCACTGGCCTCCCCATGGCCTGCCAAGGCGCTCTGGAGGACCACCGCCATCATCCTCCTCGCCTACAAGGACCCGCCCGAGCTCGAACGCCCTCGAGCCATCGCTTTTCGTCGAGATTAGCCGACAGCCTCCGCCACTCACCGCCGGTCGGTCCGCGCCACCTCGACCATCTCCGACCTTCCCCGAGCTCGTTTTCGGGTCCCCCTATGAGCGCCTGGTCCCCCTGACCCTTCCTCCCTCTTCCCCGTGCCCTCCGGCACCTTCTGCTTCTAGCGCCACCACTAACCGCCGTCGGGCATGGTCGTAGTCGTCGCTCCGGCCGGCTCCAGCTTCGGCTGTTGGCCCCAGTGGATGCGCTCCATTGTGCTGTGTGACACCCTGGTTTTTGGCAACTTTTTCTTTTCAAAATCTTTCTGGCTTTATTTGCAATTTGGAGGGTTTTTGAATCTTTTCAGTTGACTTTGGACTTAGGAAACTTCTGAATCTCTCTCAGTGATCCAAAGCTCTCAACATCTTGCCAAAATCTTGCCACCCACCTCCTGGATCAAATTCCAATTTTCAACCCTTTCCAAATATTCATTTTCTTCCTTTGGGAAAATTTGTCATCACTATAGGTTATGAAGCAACCTATAGTTCTGGTGATCACAAAAATCCCAAATTAATACCACACCTTCTTGTCATCATCTACTCCCACAATCTTCAAAAACATTTCATGGTCCAGTATAATATTTTGTCCAGAAAACTCCATTTATCTTCTGGACGGTACTGGCTCTTTGTGAAGCAACTCATATTTTCCCAACTCAGAAAACTCTCAAATAATTCCCTGAGATACTAGAGAACCTATCTTGCCACAATATCCAAAAATATCATGCTGTCTAGTACAAATTTTCAGCAGCAATATTCTGTCAAGTTTCTACTCAAATGGAACCTCTATGAAAGAAGTACCAGCTAGAGGTATTCAATTGAGCTGAAATTTTTATGACATCTTCTATCCACCAAATAACCCTCTCACACCAAATTTCAGCCTCAGCAGATCAACCAGATGAGTGCTACAAGCTCATCTTGCTTCTGGACCAGTAACAGCAGTTGTACATGAACTGCATTCAAATCTTGATGAAAATATCTCAAATTTGGCCAGTTTATAGTCCTTCCAAAGTCGATTACTCCAGACATCTCCATTGGCTTCATCTCCAGCTCATCTCTCCTCTAGAGCTCTCCCAAAGTTTCTGTCAGAAACTGTAGCTGAAGCTACACTTCGAATCAGAGTGTATCTGGCCAAACCAAGGGCACAGGGGGACTAAGTGATCAAAGGAGAACGTGCTGGACATGGTGCGCCAGACTTGCGTGGCCTCCAGGTGCCAGACACCGTGGTGAGCACGGCATGGGCATGCCAATGCACGCGCTCTGCACCTCGCCCGCATCTTATGTGATCATTCCAGCCGTCCCGCGTTGTCACTCGGTGTCTGGTGGTGCCGATGTCGCCGTTGCCGTCCACGTACCCCACTCCCGAACCCTCTCCTCGCCGGAATCGTCCTCGGCGGCCGCCACCGCACACGGGCAATGTGGCACCCGTGTGGGCACAGTGGCCCTGCTGGCCGTCGTCTTTCCCCGCAAGCCGCCACTGCCGCATTAACTCCCTCTGCCCTCTCCTATCCCATCGCCCACATCGAGCCAGCCAGCACGGCGTCCGGACTCCGGCGACGTGGCCGAGCTCCTCTAGGTTCCAGAGAGCTCGCCCCCGCCTATAAAAGGCCATGGCCAGCCCTTCCTAGCTCCTCACCGCACTCCACCACCTCCCAATCGACCTCCCGAGCATCGAGCCAAGGCCGAGAGGCCCTCTAGCCTCGCATGTCGCCGGCGACCCGCCACCACCCGAGCTCCGCCACCCCACCGTTTCGCTCCACCTCAGCCTCAACCGACTGCACGCGCGAGCTCAGCTAGCTCTCCTGACCCCGCCTGAACCTCTGCCCGACCGAAACTCCGCCAGAATCGCCGTCTCCGACGACACCCGAGCGCAGCCGTTGCCGGAGAGGAAGGGGACGACGTCGTCCAGCCATCTCTCGTCACGCTACGGGTACGTGCGTGTTCGTCTCCGTGAGCCCGTTCCATCCCCGTAGTCATCGGACCTCGCCGCCGTCTGTATCGCCGGTGACCATCGCCGGAGCTCCACAACTCTTTGTTCCCTCTCTACCCCTTTTAAATCTGACAGAGGGGCCCGCTAGTCAGTGGCTCGCCGAAGCGGTAAGTGGAGGCGCCCTAGCGAAATACGTCTTCGATGTGGCCCTCTGCTGATTTTCTTATTTTCTGTTTTAATTCAGATTAGACCAGGAACTTTGACCACCCATAACTTTTTATCCATAAGTCCAAATCAATTGATTCTTTTTGCATTGGGTTTGTCTTGAGCTCCTCTATTTTCTGGTAAAATTTGGTATTTTTCTCATGCTCACAGAATTTCTGGTGCACAGAACAGTGTTATGTGACATTTTCCTTTGCCTTTTTAAAATATTTTCAGAGGGAAATCCTTTTGGTTTTGAAGCCCAGGAGTTTGTGGACAACCCAACAGAGCAAGGCAAGCCATGTCATACATGTCATGAAGCATTTCAATAGTTTTGGTTGTTTAATTGAATTATATGCATTACTTTAATATGTGATAATTCATAGTAATTTACTTTGATGCATAGCTACTGCCATGTTAAGTTATTTATGATAGATATCCATACTTGTTAAATACTTGTTAAGACTAAACCTAATTGGTTGAACAAGTGCCACCTATCCGGACTTATCCGTGCAGCCACATTTGCCGGTATGGGACGGCCTTGACTTGGTCTGGCTTTGTGCTCTTTTATCGGTACCACCAAAGAGGGAGGGTTATGCGTGTGAGCTACCCTGATCAGGTAGACGACGATAATCCTGTGAGCCCAGTTGAGTTATTTTGCCGGCATCCCCGTTTGGGACAGTTTAGTTAGCCACGACGGTGGCAGGTGTCACGGGGTGACACAGGGGCCACCTAGGACATGACCCTGGGAGGGGATGATTGTCGGTGGTACGATGGAGGAGTCACGGGTTAGGTAAGTTTCGTTGGAGCAGCACCGGTCCACCCGAGAGGGAAGTGTACCGAGGTACGGGACCAGGAGCTTCATGGTGTGGGTAAAGTCGCAACCTCTGCAGAGTGTAAGAATCTATTCGAATAGCCGTGTCCACGGTATTGGACAGTCCGTACTAGGCCACTGAACGGTCAACCGCAATAATGATAATAATGATGGAAGAACTTGTCTTATGTTCGGAAGTACTCCATGGATCATGAGTATTTTGAGGGTTGTGGGACAACCCAGAGGAGAGTAAGTTGGTATTTGATAACAATAAGCACTTTAAGCACTTAATGTGATTATTGCCAAGCTATTGTGTGCTGCATTGTTATGGCTGCCATGAGCTTGCGAGTACATTCCAAGTACTCACCTGGCGTATCATGCCAGATGCAGGAGAAGACGAGGACGGAGGTCCCAATGGTTCGTGCTATGCTAACCAGGCCGTTGTCGGGGATATAACTCCATGATATGACCCGGCTCATGACGTTAAGTCGCCATGGACTTAACTCATCTCTGACGTTAAGTCATCTCTGGACTTAAGTCATCCCTGACGTTAAGCCGCCCTGAGACTTAATCATTTTTGGAGATGAGTCCTAAAGATGAGTCCTGAAGATGAGCCCCGAAGATGAGACCCGGCCTGCTACAGTGCCAGGAAGTTAACCCGGCCTGCTACAGTGCCAGGAAGTTAACCCGGCCTGCTACAGTGCCAAGAAGTTAACCCGGCCTGCTACAGGACCCGGGCGAGGTTCCGTCAAGAAAGAGTCAAAATACAAGATGGAGACCCTTTAACTTGGAAGACACTGATGATTTAGAGTAGGACTCCAATCACGGGTATAACCCGGAATCTCATGTAAGCCAGGGACTCACCTATATATAAAGGGAGTTCCGGGCAGTTAGAGGGACAGGTTTTTTAGAGGTCAAGATAAGCAGTTACGTCTCAAGACAGACGTTTTGATAGCTCTCGAGACAGAGTCAGGGAAACAGCACCCTTGTAATCAAAACTATGATCATCAATATCAATCAAGCAGGACGTAGGCTTTTACCTCCACCGCGAGGGGCCGAACCTAGGTAAAACTCGCGTCTCTCGATTCCGATCAACCCCGTTCAAGCTACCACCTAGTTGCGATGGCCTCACCACTAAGTCCTTTCACGAGGACATCTGCCGTGACAAAACCACGACAGTTGGCGCCCTCCGTGGGGCGAATCGCGGTGGTGTTGTGTTCTTGGAGGGATCTCTCAGGGATCGAGAGGTTCGCAATTTTTCCGGTGAAGAGCCGGTCTGGAAGGGCCCGTTTCAAGCAAAGTACCCGTTTCTAAAAAAAGGGGAAGACCCGGTTGATTGCTGCTCGTTGAAGGGGGAAGATACTACTGCGAGAAACTACAGAGGACTAAAAGATTAGTCAAGCAGGGTGTTGACCCAGAAAGCGGATAAGGGCGGATGGCCGCAACCCGGATTCCTCCATCGCTACAGCCACCGCCTCGCCAGCGACTCGCCTCATCGCCTCTACCGGCCGTCTTCGAGCCGGACCAGCACATGCGTACGGCAGGTGTTTTAACCAGCCCCAACACCAACAGTGGATCGAGGGGAGGGATCTGTTACAGCACACGTTGCAAAAAGAAGCATGATTTCAGCGGACATAAGCCCCGCATCGTGACCTATGCTAGTATAACAATGCTATACGTCAAGAAGTCAGAAAAAGAGGGTCAAAGTCCCAATACGGCCTGCATCAGATCAAGGATCAAGATAAAAAATCGATAATGTTCCTGTACGACCCGGGAGCGGATATGGGCACAACCCGGATTCACTGCTGCGGCCGGCCTCGCTCCACCACTGGCTCACCTCTACCTCCACCGCGGCCGTGGTGAGCTGCCGCTGCCTTCGAAAACGCCGGCGCCCACACCTCAAGCCACCGGCGACTAGACTAACGGGTTGCTTCCGCCTCGTCTACCACTGTGACCCACCGTTGGTGAGCCGTTCCCGCCTTGGAGCTGCTCCGTCGACCCGCCACTCCATCTCCGCCATGGGTGAGCCGCCCCCGCCTTGGAGCTGCTCCGTCGACGCGCCGCTCCACCTCCGTCGCGGGTGAGCCAACCCCGCCTCGAGCCGCCTCTGCCACCACGGCGAGTCGTCTGTCACCGGCGCGCCTCTGCAGTCGCCTCCAAAGCCATCTGCTGTGCTCCGAGTTGTTGCCGCGGACACCTCCGTTCCGAGCCGCCGCCTCGGCCATACCCCTGAGCCGCCTCTTCTGTTGCTGGTTTGCCCCCTCGCCGTGGCTTTATCTCAGAGCCGCTGCCGCGGCCTCGTCGTCAAGCCGCCCGGGCTCCGCCTCGCCGTGGCTCCCCCCGTGCGACCTCGCCATGCGGCCTCAAGCCGCCCGCCTCAAGTCGCCGCCTTCACAGCTGCGGCCTGCCTCCACAGCCGCGGCCTCCGCCGCTGCGGTCCGCCTCCGTCATCAAGGCCGCGCAAACCAACCACGACCCGGATACCCCGCATCAGCCGCCATGGCCAAAGTCAGCCGTCGCTCGACTCCACTGCCGCGGCTTGGTCTCACCGGCCCGTCTCCGCGTCGTCGCCACGGCCTCACCTTCGCCATCATCCGCCTCAGCCGCGAGTAGCCGACGAGCCGGGCTCCTTCATCGTTGCTTACACGGCCCCACCCTGAACCGCCTCCTCCGCCGGTGTCTGTTGAGCCAGCCTCGCGCCGCCACCGCCGGTGCAGATTTGAGCCACCCAGCTCCAGCTCTGCGCCGCTGTCACGCGCTGGAGCCTCGTCAATCTGCCTCTGCAGCTACGGCCACACCTCCGCGGCTTCACGTCGCCTCCACCGGCCCACTGACTCGCCACCGGAGCCCCGGCCTCATCGCGCTACCTCTGTCTCAAGCCGCCGACGCGGCCTCACGCCGAGCCAGCCTCCATCGAGCCGCCCGCCATTGCCGTGAGTCGCCTCGCCAAGCGGCCCCGCGTTGACCCCGCCTCCACCGTTTCGTTTGCCTTCTCCACCCCGAGCCGCCGTCTCAAAGCCGCCTCTGCTGCCGCCATGGCCTCGGCCCGCCTCGAGTATCTGCCGCCGTGGCTCGCCGCGACTGCCGCGGCCCCGCCTGGTTGCCTCCTCCGCCGTGGCTCGCCGGCTCGCCAAAGCCGCCTGCCAGTGCGGCCTCACCTGCACCGCAAAGCCGCCTCTGCCTCGCTGGATTCGCCCCGGCGCTCGCCTCCGAGCGGCCCGCGCCGCCTCATAGCCGCGGCCTCACTTGGCTGCCTCTGCCCCCGTGGCTCGCCAACTCGTCTCCGCAGCCCACCTCACCAACCCGCCCCTGCCGGTGAGGCCTCAAGCCGCCCAAATAAAAAAAATGGGGAAGGTGGAACCGGTGGGAGGACTAGGCGCCTGAAAAAAAAGGGCAAAGTTGTGGTCAGCTCAAAATTCATCAGAGCACACACGCCAATTATTGTGAGTATCTCCGACTCGCCCGTGGTTGACTTCAAACTCCACCCCAGTCATCATCAACCCCGCGGCTGATCGTTTCCAACAAAATATCTCAGGTGAAATCTATCCAGTCGATTTTTATTGATACATTTTTTCGAGAACAATTACTCTGGCTTGCGATATTTTTTATGCAGGACAATTGATCACTGCAAGGGCGATCGTCGTGCCACGGATATAACGCTCGCGCTAAACATTATCATGCGCCAGCAACCGACCATGCCGTACTGCTCAATGAACGTGTGTGCAAATTGCCGCCTATGCGGGTCGGTCTACATCAACACGTGGCCGACTCATCTGCTCATGCAGCGGCCGACTCGCCCGTCCGCGCCGACTTACAAGCCGCGGCCGACTCGCGCGTCCGTGCTTACAACGCCACGGGCGACCCCCGTGTCCGCGCCAGGTTACCGGCCGACTCCCATATCTACATCAACACACCGGATCTACGCCTGTCTGCACGAACTGCTCAAACGGACGCCGCCGCCCCCGTGGCCCGGTCTACTCCAACAACTCTGAAGCAAGTAAAAACATATTATCAGCCTCTGCCTGCACCGGATGGCTCAATGGATAGGCGCACAAGTTGCCGCCGCTGCGGTTTGGTTAACTTCAACAAACAGCCGGGACAAACCTTCGGCCGGATTACTGACACGACTTATACGGGATCATCTATGACCCGCCACAGTCGACCTCAACCTTCCGCGGATTCACATCGCGTTATCAACGCCAAGGACATACAACAAGTGTCGCGAAGATCATCAACTCGCCACACGCTTCTGGCTTCAACAAATTTCAGCCATCAGCTATCAACTATATGCCGGTTTATGCTACGGCCAAGTATGAAGAATCTCAAGCCGACTCCTTGAGTCATCTTAAGACTCAGGGGCTACACAGACATGACTCGTCAGATTTGGTCGGTTTTCACAAATTCAAGAACCCCAGTCATTGCGAGGAAGACAACCCGGACCTGGGGGCTGTTGCCTTATTGGCAAAAAGTTAAGGTTGCCAAAGAGGACTAGTTGCCATGATGCGCAGTTCAAACATAGGTATCCTGCCTTCTTGGCAAAACATATAACAGGGTTACCAAAGAAGACAAGTCGCCATGATGCGCAGTCTAAACATAGGTATCCCGCTCAGTTATGGTCACTTGGGGGCTCCCAACTCACCGAGTTTAGCTTTCTCACCCTCTTGACCCGGCAATAAACGCCACATTATCTTGGTTAAACCTGCCTGTCTGCTTGATGCTACTCCGCTTAGGTGACCCGGTGTACTCTTGACAAGTCAATCATTTTTATGACCCTAAACTTGTCTTGGTTAAAACATCGGTTATGTCACGTGAGAGCCGGCTTACAGAGAGCGAGGATAAACCATGGGCTATCACGCCAGCTTCATTGAAGCAAGACACGAGCCTCGAAAGCCGGTCTAAATTGTCGTGCCTCGAAAGCCGACGTTTTTTATACTCTATTAACATACGCATACATCATCATACATTGCATCATCATACAATGCATCATATATGCATGAACATATTTGTTTATGTTGCAGGAGCCGGTTTTCAAACCGGGTTACATTGTAACTCTGCAGGAACAAACAAATCTTTAATAGCCAAAATGGCTGGATCTTCATCATGGTTTATCATAACCAGTATTAAATGACTGAGATATCAATTCTCCTATTTTCCCGGGGTACAATTCCAGCCGGGTCACATATAATACCTGGTCATTTAATTGACCGGGTTTTTGGTTATTCAACATGTGTTTTGTAGAAGATTATAGCACTTATGTATTTTCTCACACATATATGTCGGGTTGCACTGCAACCACGGCCAAGGATTTCTTTCATCACAAAGGCATCATCAGTTCACAGACTGGATATGATTTTATTCTCCAATGGAAGAAAAAGTCCCGAGTCGCCGCAGGCACACGACCCGGCCCTTGGGGGCTACATTATTCAAATCAAGATTACATCAAGTATGAAAGTCCCATGTCACTGCAAGCATGCACCACGTCACTTGGGGGCTAATGAATGGTCATTTTTACTAGTCTCATTGCAGACCTGGCCCATCACATAATGATAAGCCGGCCCTTGGGGGCTACCAATTGCTCCTGTCAAAAATTCAAAGTATATAAGCCTTAATAGTGACCCGAAGCTTGGGGGCTACATCATATGATGTTCTTTTCAAAGGAGTACATGTAAGTTCCAAAGTCGCTGCAAGCAAACGACCCGGCACTTGGGGGCTACAACAGTCAGTTGTTTAAATAGATCAAAAGGTCCAAGTTGAAGACCCGGCCCATCATATACGGATGAGCCGGCCCTTGGGGGCTACACATGTGAAGTGCAAAATTCTCATTTCATGATTGAAGACTCAGACGGATAACCCGGATTTTTCTCACGGATAACCCGGATTTTTCTCCAAAGTTGCAATATTTATATTTAAGCAAGTCTTAAGCTATCACTTTGCTCTACTCTTAAGACTTGGGGGCTACAGGTTATCTCCTCCAAGCTATTCAGACAAGCCAGCTCAACGTCATACCGATTTTTTATTCATCAAAGTCTGAAGCATTGAAAGTTGGCACAACATCAGACGGATTTTTTCTTTTTATCAAGCCAAGACAGCTTCAAGACAATTCAAAAATATCATCAGGGTTATTTTTTCTGCATGGAACCAGCATCAACATATTGATATGGAAGAAATTCAGGAGCTTAGCATGAATAAATCCAAGCTAATCTGGGGGCTAATGTCGGGGATATAACTCCATGATATGACCCGGCTCATGACGTTAAGTCGCCATGGACTTAAGTCATCTCTGGACTTAAGTCATCCCTGACGTTAAGCCGCCCTGAGACTTCGTCATTTCTGGAGATGAGTCCTGAAGATGAGTCCTGAAGATGAGCCCCGAAGATGAGACCTGGCCTGCTACAGTGCCAGGAAGTTAACCCGGCCTGCTACAGTGCCAAGAAGTTAACCCGGCCTGCTACAGTGCCAGGAAGTTAACATGGCCTACTACAGTGCCAGGAAGTTAACCCGGCCTGCTACAGTGCCAGGAAGTTAACCCGGCCTGCTACAGGACCCGGGCGAGGTTCCGTCAAGAAAGAGTCAAAATACAAGATGGAGACCCTTTAACTTGGAAGACACGGATGATTTAGAGTAGGACTCCAATCACGGGTATAACCCGGAATCTCATGTAAGCCAGGGACTCACCTATATATAAAGGGAGTTCCAGGCAGTTAGAGGGACAGGTTTTTTAGAGGTCAAGATAGAGAGTTACGTCTCAAGACAGACGTTTTGATAGCTCTCGAGACAGAGTCAAGGAAACAACACCCCTGTAATCGAAACTATGATCATCAATATCAATCAAGCAGGACGTAGGCTTTTGCCTCCACCGCGAGGGGCCGAACCTGGGTAAAACTCGCGTCTCTCGATTCCGATCAACCCCGTTCAAGCTACCACCTAGTTGCGATGGCCTCACCACTAAGTCCTTTCACGAGGACATCTGCCGTGACAAAACCAAGACAGCCGTGTCCTAGCAGTGTCCCTGTGGATGGAGTTTTCCGCGCTATGTTCCGCTACGCCGTAGAATCACCTAGTAGTATCGAGGCCCTGTTGTGTTCCATAAATAATGTAGATATTGTCATAGCACCTGATGCGCTTCTGGCCTCACTATTGTGGCACCCCGGCTCAGAGAGACCGGAACACCCCGTATTCCAGCCTAGAGATCAAGTCTTCTGGAATACGGCACTGCTTGGCATAGAACAAATCAGCTCTTTATTGCAAATATAACACGGGTACAAAGGTTCTGAAGGCACGAAGGTTACAGGGGCACGGCGACACTTCGCCTGCTCAGATAGCTCTATGCTAGCAGCGAGACATTTCGAAGCGGAATAACTTCTAGCAGCGGAACAACGGCGACGGTGATGAACTCCACTCCACAGGGACTCTGGCTAGGACGTATCCTAGAGCGCAACCTCAAGATCCTCGACAAACAAGCAATCACGGCATCACCTGCAATCTGGCATGACAGGCCAGGTGAGTACTTTGAATGTACTCGCAAGCTCACAGCAACCAAAGCAATCAAGACATACAACAGCATGGCATTTACAGGTTAATCATCAAAGATGAACACGATATTACTAGAACAACATGAGCATGGTAACAGCATGAGCATGGCAACAACATGAGCATGGCAACAACATGAGCATGGTAACAGCATGAGCATGGCAACAACATGAGCATGGCAACAACATGAGCATGGCATATACATATAATTCATGATATGAACAGGATGATACTAGCATGCAAGGGGGTCGACATTTAAGGTCTCATGGACCAACTTACTCTGCTCGGGGGTTATCTTGTAACCACCAACTTACCATCGTGGTCATCACACGATCACCTCAGGATCAACCAAGCTCGGTATCAACTATACCATCATGATCATCACATGACCACACGGAGCTTGATCTCTACCTGTGATCATCGCATGACCACATAAAGATCAACCAACTTCTTTCCTCATCGAACCGGGATTATTTATTATTCAGGTTATTACTTCTGTTGACCCATAGTGTGACCTATAACGAACTGTGTCCATGATCGAGAACGCGGCTATCGATAGATTATACACTTTGCAGAGGTTAGTACACTGTACCCACACCACGGAACTCATGGCCTCGTGCTCCCATTCGGGTGGACCAACGACGTTCCGACAAAACCAGTCTATTGCATGACACTCTCCCGGCCACTCCTGACAAACTCCCCTTTGGGCTATGTCCTGGGTCGCCCCGATGTCAACTCGTGACATCCGCCACCTTCGTGGCTGCCACCGTCGTGGCCCAACAAAACAAACTCGTCCCAAACGGGGACAACCGCACGCAAACAACTCGGGCACAAGGCTTATGGCCGCCTACCTGATCAGGGTAGCGCGCGCACATAACCTTCCCTAGTTGGAGGCACCGGCGAGAGGCATGAAAACAGACCGCATTAGGGCCTCCCCATCCAGGCAAGTGTGGTTGCACTGGTGAGCTCGATTCGGTGGCACCATGACTCAGCCAACAGATTTGTTCAAGTTCGATTAATGTCAGGTTCAACTTGAATGGTGATGAGCTGAGTCACAATAACATAACAATGCAGATGAGCATGATATCAGTGTAACCATGGATGGGCAACATAACCATTTAACATCATAATGATAAATCATTTGGCCTACGGGATGCACATGAGCATGGCATCAAGATGATCATGAGTATCACAAGTATTGTCATATCAGACAGTAACTACTCATCTGAGCATAACATTATCACTAGCATCGGAAATGATTACAAGAATAAACATGATAAGAATATCATTAGCAATTAATCATATCACTTACTAGATGAAAATGAACATGGCATAAGCATAGACATGGATTCACAAGCATATGCATAGCATTCGCAAAATAATTAAATGAGCAAACAATTATTAAATATTCAAGTGGAAACCATGGCTACTGCAATGCCATCATGCAAGTGGCTGTTGTGGCTTGCCTAGGGATGAAGGATACACTGGGGAGAAGTGCGGAGACACTCGCGGAAAAATCGCCGGAAAAGTTTCCCTCTCGGCGGAGCTGTTTTAAGGGCAAGGGAAAATGGTCATTTTCAAAGTGTTACAACATAGTGAAAATGATACCATCGGAATGGGCTTGACAAACTGAGATCGTGGGCTTTGGAATCACCTGAATCGGAGTTACGGTTGTCGAGATACGGCCGTTCGTTCGTTAGGCAGAAAAAGAATAAAAATATGTTCTTTTCTGGCCTTAACGGACGAACAATCGTAATATAACTGTTTCGGCCGGCGAGTTAAAATAGAAAGCGTAGTTCTGGGATTACGCTTCCAAACAGAGAAAGCATACTTTAGCCCGAAGAAGCACCAGAGTACGTTTTCTTTAAGCGAAGGCGTATTTTCGAAAATCCGCCTCCACTTATCCATGTCACTGTGCCGGCTGAGTCACTGGAACGTGGGGCCCGCCTGTAGGTCGAGCCAGTCATCTTCATCCTCTCGCTGGCGCCCGTGCGGCAGAGGAGGTGGCTACTCCGGCGAACGGCGCGGGCGTCTCCGGCCGTCCCCGGCGATGCTCCGGCCACTGGCGCGCTCAGGGGACCGAGCCGCGTCCATCCCCGCACCGCACGGACACCGAGGGGCACCGAGTCGAGCGGGACGACGACCACGGCTAACGGCGGCCACTGCGAGATCGGGCACGGCGCCATGGTTCATGAGAGGAAAAGAGGAAGGGCGGGGAAGCTCTAGGGGGCTCGGGTGGGTTCTCTGGTGGTGGCTATGAGGGGAGGGGAGCTCGGCATTGAGTGAATTTAGGGCGAGGCCGACGGCTGCCATGGCGGCCATGCGAGGCAAGGAGGAGCTCTCGAGCTAGGGGGAGAGGTCGGGAAGGGCTAGTGGAGGGAGGGGAGGCTGTTGGTGCGGTCGGGAGGACTCGGGGGTGGCTTAAATAGCCAAGGCGTTGATGCCGTCCGCGGACGACGATGGAAGCTCGCGGTTGATGCTCTCTGGCACGACCGCGTGCACGAGCGCACGCGCGGAGGGGAGAGGGGTCTAGGGGAGGTGTATTCGGCGCAAAGTTATCGCGGGGAGGAAGAGGACAACGGCAAACCGACGGCGGCCGCGGGCACGCGCTGCAGCATGGTTCGCCGGAGAGGAAAGAGGAGAGGGGGAGGGGTCCAGAGAGGACACGCGGATGCAGGAGAGCGAGAGCAATGCTGTGGACATGGTGCGGTGGCGATACGACGTGGTTTGGACGGCGGCAGAGGGCCCCGATTGCCCAGAGCACACTTTCGGCGTGCCAGACCGCGTGGTCACCGCGTGCACAAGCGCACGTAGTGCACTCTGGCCAATCAAACAATGTCTTGCGTGTTGTCTCTCTTAAGTGGGTCCTACCTGAGGTGATGGCTCAAAGAAAGGCACTGTATGTTGATGGGAGGGATCAGAGAAAGATTGCTGTTGCAAACTTAGGCAGGAAGTAATGATCAACTGAGATGAGATAAGAGCTAACAAATATGTCACAGAGTCTTAGGGTAGGAAGGACTATGGTCCTGTGAATTTTGAAGGGATTTGGACCAGTATTTGACATAGTTGCTTCACAACTGCACAAACTGGTCCAGAAACTAGATCAGGAAGTAGCACTCACATGGAGTGTTATATTGAGCTTATATTTAGTGTAGGATGATCATTTGGGCATATGAAGGTGCCATAAAAATTGCATTCCATTTGGATAAACCAAAATGGCACTTCCTTCACAATGATACCCACTGGACAGAAACTTGGGGGAATTTTGCAGAGAAAATGACTTGGCAAAATATTGTGAATTTTTGCATTCTCACATTATTTAGGGATATTTAGGTCCTGGATTAATTTCAGAACTTTTGAAGCAATATAAAATATAGTTGCTTCACAAACTGAAATTGTGATCAGAAACCAAGATTTGAAGGTGTGCTCACATAGATTGTTGGGTGTAGATGAAATTTGGTGGAGACTCATTATTTGATCATATGAATGATCTCCCAAAATTTCAACTCATTTGGATAATCCTAGCTAGTACTTCCTTCACAAAGCTTCTCTCTGGTCATAAACTTTGGGGATTTGCTGAGGAAGATTCACTAGGCAAATGAGGTTGAATTTGGGCATGTGGCAATTATTTGGATAGGAAATAATGCACAAAAATTTTGAGGGCAATCAAGACAATATAAATGGCACTTCCTTCACAAAGTGCCATTCTGGACAGAATGGAAAATGAATATTCCTGAATTATTTTTGAACTAGGCAAGGGTGAATTTTGGCATATTAGTGGAAGATATGATCCAAAGAATTTATGAGAATTTTGTGGGAATTTTATGGAAGAAAGAAGTATTGGTTGCTTCATAACCTAGGGCAAACAGGGTTATTCCTTTAATAGAAAAAGGAATATTCCCAATAAATAAATATTGGAGTTGGGCTAAGATGGAAATGACATGGCCTTGGGATAGATTTGAGAATGACAAGCCACTAGGAAGTGGCAGGAGAAAAGATTTTCCCAGGTTTCAAGACCACATAGCCACGGAAAAAAAATTCCAAACAAAAATTCGAAGAAATCCAAAAGAAAAAGAAAGGGCCAAAAATCGGGGTGTTACAAACCTACCCCCCTTACGATAAATCTCATCCTCGAGATTTGGTTGCTCAGGGAACAAGTATGAATATTCTGACTTAAGGAAACCGTTTCCAACTCGGGTATCCTTTTCCTTCATATGATGTTCCCACTGAATTGCATCTGACTGACTGCCTTGCTCTGGGGTGGTTTGCTTCACTGTATCCAACATTCTGACAAGTCTTTCTTCATATGTTCATCCTTGCTCTGACTTCAACTCTTTTATGTCTGCTGGCTTGTCTGATATTATCATGACCGGGATTTTCGTAAGTCCGGGAGGAATTTCCCCATTGACGTGTCATTCTTATATCCAGCACTGATAGTATCAATGGAGTCGGGAACACATTTTCTCGGTGGACATGAAACATTTATTCCTTGCATCGGGTTACTCGAGTAGATGCATATCCTCTGGGTTCAAAACAATGCTGAGAATCATAACCGTTCTTTTGGCGGAATCTGACTGCTTGTAGGTAGTTCTAAATCTTGCTGACTTCTTTGTCTCAGATCTGTGTCGACGATTCCACTGTCACCTTGATATGCGGTCCTTACAAACAGAGTGGACTCCTTGGGTGCGTGTTCATGGTGATTAATACGGAATCAGACAGTCTTGGGTATCCGTACCATGTTGTTCATGCCACAATTATCATACCTGTATTGCCAGTCTTGCTCCTTCATTATCGTTTTCTTTTGTCCGAATCTTTTGCTGAAAGAGCTTGGCCATAAATATCTTTAATTCTTTGTGTGACCATAGGTGCTGTTAGGTGCAATATTCCGGCAATCATACCTTATCCTTATCCTCAGGCAGTGCAGCAATGTTTAACTGGAAAGTTTATCATCTCTCGAGCTTTAACTGTAGGGCAATGATCATCCGAACCTTTGCATAAAATCGGCAAATAAATCAGTAGCCACCAGAACGGTCCTTACAACTCAGATCTGGGACATTACTGAAATAACTCAGCCTTGGCTCATGACGGCTGAAAAGCAGCTCAGAGCATGAGACAGTGTTGATAAGAAGAATGTAGCAGTTCCCTAAGACGGCCGAAGAACAGCTCAGAGCATAGGGTCACTGCTACAAAAAGAAACTCAATAGCTGCCCGAGACGGCCGAAAAGCAGCTCAGAACACGGGCCAGTTGTTGAAAAGAGAAATATAAAGGCGGCATCCACCCTGGACGGCCGAAAGCAGCTCAGAACACAGGCGTGGTGCCGTTACTCGGAAAAAGGTAAGCAAGGGTTCATCATGATCATATACTGGGTTCACAGTTACTTGTATAGCGCTCACTGTTGGGGTCCATCATACATGGCAGCGATAATGGTTAATGATATCACTTTGTCGGGTGTGAGGAAGCTGGCCTTGATATCCACTGTCAGGATTGTTGTCCCAACATTGTCTTGCTTCATAGCTTGCCAGACATTGCTTCAGACTGAGGTGTATAACTTGCTTTCTTCCTCTTACATAACTCCTGTGGTTGTCCAATTCTCACCGTGCTTGCATCATTGTTCGAGTGACTTGAATGACCTTGGCAGCATGCCCACAATATATATGGAAGGGTGTGTAGCTGAGCAATTCATTCTTGAGGCAGGCACTTGGGTCCTGACTGATTCTTGCTTCTGACAAAATTGTTGTGGATCTGATCCTTGAGAGGCACTGTCATATACTGCCAAATCACTGTGTAACATCTTGATGACTGTTGGTAGTGTCGTACTGACGAAGATTGGATAGCTTGTGTTGGAAGCCATCTGAGAGTATCGTGCTGAGGAAGACTGAATAGCTTGTGCTCGACGCTTTTGCCGGGATAGTGTGCTGAAGAAGACTGGGTATCGTACCTCAGAAGTTTTCTACGGTGGCTTACCGAAGAAGACTGAGTATCTTATATTGGAAGTCATCCACATATCGTACTGAAGAAGATTGCGGAACCTTGCTTTGTAAGCTTCCATGGTAACGTGTGGAGGAAGACTGGGTTGCTTATACCAGAAGCTTCTCTCTGTGATATGTGAACTGAATGCCATATAAATACACCTTTGATAGTCCTCTGACTGGAAATGTACTGTTGTCTTGCACACAAATTGTCTTCCAGCTGGTTCATTACAATTGTGATGGTTGCGCACTGAGGTAAACTTGATGCTGATGGTCAATCCAGGATAGCATTTGCATTCAGATCAGATATTTCCAATATAATGCAGTCGGCTGAGAATTTCATAATGTTTAGCTGAGCTTCAGAATATTTGAATTCCTCACTGATTTTTTTGAGTCCGGGGTCGGTTGATGAGCAACTTTCAAAAGGGGAAATATGGTAACACCGAGGGCCCAAAGCAAGAAGTCAAAAGAAACGACTAAAACAAAATCACACACAACATTAAGATTACATACAATCAACATCACATTTCACAGCTATTCACCTCACTATGCATGCCTACTTAAGAACACAATTCTCGAGGGAACTCCGATACTACGATCTAATATGCTGTGGCGGTGTGCACGAAAGTGGATCAGTGTGTGGAGCGGTTGGTGTAAACATAGCTACACCTAGCGCTGGCTCAGCACCGGTTGCATCTAGACCGGCTTAGCGGTGAGGACGGACTTGGTGATCATGTACCGAGACACGGATGTCATGGCCACATCATCATCAAACGTACGGAAGGGGATCGTACTCGTCCAGGGAAAGAGTGATAGGGTAGGATAGCGGTGAAAACAGGGTCTGCTGGCATTGCCCTTTCCTTTGGGTAACAAAGACCAGTAAGGGTTGCCAAAGTGGCGGATTGGATGGCCAGATCCGGGGTAGAAACATGTCTACCACCGAAATGATAGGTGGGGCTGAAGAGAAAATATTGGTGTGATATCTGTGCATCAATCCTGCAAATGATCGACACCACAAGGTACCTCGGCATCACTCCGCTGGGACAGAGATGACACCAACACCAAAGAGCAAGAATGAAAAACAGGAGGGTGCAGGTAGTGGATCGAAACCGATGCCACCTACACTCACAAGATCAAATCGTTAGTGACAATACAATAAGTCTATATGCATGCTATGCGACAAACAAATGCAGCAATCAAATGCAACAAGCAAGCTAGACTCTGAACTACCGGTTTCTAACGCTCGCGCGGACTAGGGCGTCCTACAGCCAGACCTGCTCTGATACCAAGCCATGTGGCACCTCGGCTCAGAGAGATCGGAACACCCCGTATTCCAGCCCAGAGATCAAGTCTTCTGGAATACGGCACTGCTTGGCATAGAACAAATCAGCTCTTTATTACAAATATAACACGGGTACAAAGGTTCTGAAGGCACGAAGGTTACAGGGGCACGGCGACACTTCGCCTGCTCAGATAGCTCTATGCTAGCAGCGAGACATTTCGAAGCGGAATAACTTCTAGCAGCGGAACAACAGCGACGGTGATGAACTCCACTCCGCAGGGACTCTGGCTGGGACGTATCCTAGAGCGCAACCTCAGGGTCCTCGACAAACAAGCAATCACGGCATCACCTGCAATCTGGCATGACAGGCCAGGTGAGTACTTTGAATGTACTCGCAAGCTCACAGCAACCAAAGCAATCAAGACATACAACAGCATGGCATTTACAGGTTAATCATCAAAGATGAACACGATATTACTAGAACAACATGAGCATGGTAACAGCATGAGCATGGCAACAACATGAGCATGGCAACAACATGAGCATGGTAACAGCATGAGCATGGCAACAACATGAGCATGGCATATACATATAATTCATGATATGAACAGGATGATACTAGCATGCAAGGGGGTCGACGTTTAAGGTCTCATGGACCAACTTACTCTGCTCGGGGGTTATCTTGTAACCACCAACTTACCATCGTGATCATCACACGATCACCTCAACATCAACCAAGCTCGACATCAACTATACCATCGTGATCATCACATGACCACACGGACCTTGATCTCTACCTGTGATCATCGCATGACCACATAAAGATCAACCAACTTCTTTCCTCATCGAACCGGGGTTGTTTATTATTCAGGTTATTATTTCTGTTGACCCATAGTGTGACCTACTACGAACTGTGTCCATGACCGAGGACGCGGCTATCGATAGATTATACACTTTGCAGAGGTTAGTACACTGTACCCACACCACGGAACTCATGGCCTCGTGCTCCCATTCGGGTGGACCAACGACGTTCCGACAAAACCAGTCTATTGCATGACACTCTCCCGGCCACTCCCGACAAACTCCCCTTTGGGCTATGTCCTGGGTCACCCCGATGTCAACTCGTGACATCCGCCACCTTCGTGGCTGCCACCGTCGTGGCCCAACAAAACAAACTCGTCCCAAACGGGGACAACCGCACGCAAACAACTCGGGCAAAAGGCTTATGGCTGCCTACCTGATCAGGGTAGCGCGCGCACATAACCTTCCCTAGTTGGAGGCACCGGCGAGAGGCATGACAATAGACCGCATTAGGGCCTCCCCATCCAGGCAAGTGTGGTTGCACTGGTGAGCTCGATTCGGTGGCACCATGACTCAGCCAACAGATTTGTTCAAGTTCGATTAATGTCAGGTTCAACTTGAATGGTGATGAGCTGAGTCACAATAACATAACAATGCAGATGAGCATGATATCAGTGTAACCATGGATGGGCAACATAACCATTTAACATCATAATGATAAATCATTTGTCCTACGGGATGCACATGAGCATGGCATCAAGATGATCATGAGTATCACAAGTATTTTCATATCAGACCGTAACTACTCATGTGAGCATAACATTATCACTAGCATCGGAAATGATTACAAGAATAAACATGATAAGAATATCATTAGCAATTAATCATATCACTTACTAGATGAAAATGAACATGGCATAAGCATAGACATGGATTCACAAGCATATGCATAGCATTCGCAAAATAATTAAATGAGCAAACAATTATTAAATATTCAAGTGGAAACCATGGCTACTGCAATGCCATCATGCAAGTGGCTATTGTGGCTTGCCTGGGGATGAAGGATACACCGGGGAGAAGTGCGGAGACACTCGTGGAAAAATCGCCGGAAAAGTTTCCCTCTCGGCGGAGCTGTTTTAAGGGAAAGGGCAAAATGGTCATTTTCAAAGTGTTACAACATAGTGAAAATGATACCATCGGAACGGGCTCGACGAACTGAGATCGTGGGCTTTGGAATCACCTGAATCGGAGTTACGGTTGTTGAGATATAGCCGTTCGTTCGTTAGGCAGAAAAAGAATAAAAATCTGTTCTTTTCTGGCCTTAACAGACGAACGTTCGTAATATAACTGTTTCGGCCGGTGAGTTAAAATAGAAAGCGTACTTCTGGGATTACGCTTCCAAATAGAGAAAGCGTACTTTAGCCCGAAGAAGCACCAGAGTACGTTTTCTTTAAGCGAAGGCGTATTTTCGAAAATCCGCCTCCACTTATCCACGTCACTGTGCCGGTTGAGTCACTGGAACGTGGGGCCCACCTGCAGGTCGAGTCAGTCGTCTTCATACTCTCGCTGGCGCCCGTGCGGCAGAGGAGGTGGCTACTCCGGCGAACGGCGCAGGCGTCTCCGGCCGTCCCCGGCGATGCTCCGGCCACCGGCGCGCTCAGGGGACCGAGCCACGTCCATCCCCGCACCGCACGGACACCGAGGGGCACCGAGTCGAGCGGGACGACGACCACAGCAGATGGCGGCCACTGCGAGATCCGGCACGGTGCCATGGTTCACAAGAGGAAAACAGGAAGGGCGGGGAAGCTCTAGGGGGCTCGGGTGTGTTCTCTGGTGGTGGCAAGGAGGGGAGGGGAGCTCGGCATTGAGCGAATTTAGGGCGAGGCCGACGGCTGCCATGGCGGCCATGCGAGGCGAGGAGGAGCTCTCGAGCTTAGGGGAGAGATCGGGGAGGGCTAGTGGAGGGAGGGGAGGCTGTTGGTGCGGTCGGGAGGACTCGGGGGTGGCTTAAATAGCCAAGGCGTTGATGCCGTCCGCGGACGACGACGGAAGCTCACGGTTGATGCTCTCTGGCACGACCACGTGCACGAGCGCACGTGCGGAGGGGAGAGGGTCTAGGGGAGGTGTATTCGGCGCAAAGTTATCGCGGGGAGGAAGAGGACAACGGCAAACCGACGACGGCCGCGGGCACGCGCTGCGGCATGGTTCGCCGAAGAGGAAAGAGGAGAGGGGGAGGGGTCCAGAGAGGACACGCGGATTTGACGGTGGTAGAGGGCCCCGATTGCCCAGAGCACACTTTCGGTGTGCCAGACCGCGTGGTCACCGCGTGCACAGGCGCACGCGGTGCACTCTGGCCAATCAAACGATGTCTAGCGTGTTGTCTCTCTTAAGTGGGTCCTACCTGAGGTGATGGCTCTAAGAAAGGCACTGTATGTTGATGGGAGGGATTAGAGAAAGATTGCTGTTGCAAACTTAGGCAAGAATTAATGATCAACTGAGATGAGATAAGAGCTAACAAATATGTCACAGAGTCTTAGGGTAGGAAGGACTATGATCCTGTGAATTTTGAAGGGATTTGGACCATTATTTGACATAGTTGCTTCACAACTGCACAAACTGGTCCAGAAACTAGATCAGGAAGTAGCACTCACATGGAGTGTTCGATTGATCTTAGATTTAGTGTAGGATTATCATTTGGGCATATGAAGGTGCCATAAAAATTTCATCCCATTTGGATAAACCAAAATGGCATTTCCTTCACAATGATACCCACTGGACAGAAACTTGGGGGAATTTTGTAGAGAAAATGGCTTAGCAAAATATTGTGAATTTTTGCATTCTCACATTATTTAGGGATATTTAGGTCCTGGATTAATTTCAGAATTTTTGAAGCAATATAAAATATAGTTGCTTCACAAACTGAAATTGTGACCAGAAACCAAGATTTGAAGGGCTGCTCACATAGTTTGTTGGGTGGAGATGAAATTTGGTGGAGAGTCATTATTTGATCATATGAACGATCTCCCAAAATTTCAACTCATTTGGATAATCCTAGCTAGTACTTCCTTCACAAAGCTTCTCTCTGGTCATAAACTTTGGGAATTTGCTGAGGAAGATTCGCTAGGCAAATGAGGTTGAATTTTGGCATGTGGCAATTATTTGGATAGGAAAGAATGCACAAAAATTTTGAGGGCAATCAAGACAATATAAATGGCACTTCCTTCACAAAGTGTCATTCTGGACAGAATGGAAAATGAATATTCCTGAATTATTTTTGAACTAGGCAAGGATGGATTTTGGCATATTAGTGGAAGATATGATCCAAAGAATTTATGAGAATTTTGTGGGAATTTTATGGAAGACAGAAGTATTGGTTGCTTCATAACCTAGGGCAAACAGGGTTATTCCTTTAATAGAAAAAGGAATATTCCCAATAAATAAATATTAGAGTTGGGCTAAGATGGAAATGACATTGCCTTGGGATAGATTTGAGAATGACAAGACACTAGGAAGTGGCAGGAGAGAAGATTTTCCCAGGTTTCAAGACCACATAGCCACGGAAAAAAATTCCAAACAAAAATTCGAAGAAATCCAAAAGAAAAAGAAAGGGCCAAAAATCGGGGTGTTACAGCTATAATGTAAATTATGAGCTTGTACTCGATGTATATCAATAAAGATCAGTTCAGTTCTATTCCAAGTTGTTGTGTGTTTCCAGAAGACATGATCTCTGGGTTGGAAACACTGGTAAACCGGTTCTCTGAGCCGGGGTGCCACAACGCTTGGCATCAGAGCCGCGCTGACTGTAGGACACCCTAGTTAACCCTGCGCTAGAACCGCGACTAGTTTAGAATCTTGGTGTGTGCTTTGCTTGTTGCATCTGTTTGCTGCATGGCATGTATATAGTTTTTATTGTGCTAACCGTTGGCCTTGTGAGTGTAGATGGCACCAGTTCCGTACCACTACAATCATGAGCCGGCACCGTTCACTTTTCCAGTACTGCTTCGTAGCGTCTGGCTTCGGCTGTATCCCAACGGCGAAGACCCAGTGTACCAGGTGTTCCGAGAGAAGCTTGCTGGTTCAGTGTACGAGTATCACGCGGAGGCCTTTCTGACTGCGAGTTCGGATATTGGTTGTTACTCCCGCTCTTCCAAGGGCGGAACTGCTTCTACTCCGGAGCTGATGATCCAGTTTGCTGTGATGGAGGCTCTCACTGACTTGCGCTTCCACGAGGTCGAGATGCAGACTCATCCAGGTTTCTTTCACTACCCCACCCTGTCGCCTGCGACAGGGCGAGTCCTTTTCGCACCCATTGACCCGGCGAGTGATCGTGCTACTGGTGTTTTATCTCGTTATCTGAACGCTAGTTACCGTATGATCACTTCACTAGCTGAGGAGCTGACTCATGCCCGAGAGGCACTTGCAGCTGTTGCGGCAGCACAGTCTCCTCCTCCACCTCCGTTTTCACCCGTGTATACTCCACCCGTTCCACCTTCTGAGACTCCTTCTAGCTCGTTTGGACCACCAGGCTTTTCGTCTGGTAACCGACGTGAGACCCTGGCAGAGTGGGCCTCACTCCTAGCTACTCCAGCTGCTCCGATGCTGCGGCGTCGTGCTTCTTCTCCTTCAGAGGGAGAACCCTCTCATCAGCGTCGCTGTGTTACCTTTGATCCGGAGACCGAGATTCACATCATCAGCTCAGATTCCGAGACAGGATCAGACGACGAGGAGTCTACAGTTTGCCAGTGTTCGTGCCACCGGCACTACTAGAGTGGAGGCTTGATTTTCAGTGCATGCATCATAGCATCTCTGCATATGTCAACTGCCGTATGAGCAGTCCAGTCATGATAATCCACCTACTAGCTTGTCATGTATGATGTTGGGTTGCCTTGTATAATTATGTTGTTCTCCTTATCTTCTCTTTTATTTGGCTTCTTTTTCTGGTGTCATATTGCTGTGCTTCCCTTATGGATGTTGCCCATCGATTCGGTATTTTGCAATGGGAACAAATTTAGGATGAAGAAGTGTAGTAATCAAGGCGGCGATGGAACTCCCGTTCGTCGATCTGCCAGACAAGCAGGACAGTTACCAGAAGATTTGCCCCCTCCGCCACCACAGTCACCAACCACTGATCAGATTATGAGAATGTTTGAAGAGAAAAGAAATCAAGATCTCATGGAATTTTTGAAAAGCATGCAGACTATGGTGGGTCAGAATAACAACAATGGGACACATTCTAAATTGTCTGATTTCCAGCGGACCAAGCCACCCAGTTTTGGTCAAGCTATGGAACCTATGGAAGCTGATGATTGGCTGAGGACCATGGAAAAGAAGTTGGACATAGCTCGCTGCGATGAGTCAGGCAAGGTTCCTTTTGTTACTCACTACCTGGAGGGACCAGCAGCTATAAGGTGGGACAACACAAAAATAATGTGGCCTTCTGGAGAAGTTATTTCTTGGGAAAAGTTCAAAGAGGTATTCCGCAAGTATCATATTCCTACCGGCATAATGAAGGTGAAGCAGAGAGAATTTCTTGCTCTTACTCAAGGGAACATGTCAAAAGGCCCCAGTACATAGCGGACGGCTAAAGCGTGCTGATAATGTCAAAAGAGGCCGGGGTAGACCGAACTTGACATGGGAAGAGTCTGTAAAGAGAGACCTGAAGGATTGGAGCATCACCAAAGAACTAGTCATGGACAGGGGTGCGTGGAAGCTTGCTATCCATGTGCCAGAACCATGAGTTGGCCGCGAGATCTTATGGGTTTCACCTCTAGCCTACCCCAACTTGTTTGGGACTAAAGGCTTTGTTGTTGTTGTTGTTGTACTCAAGGGAACATGTCAATAGGTGAGTATCTGAATAAGTTTAATAATCTGGCATGGTACTCTACCCATGACGTGTTCCCAGAAGAAAGGAAGATTGACCGATTCCTAGGAGGACTGAATCATACCCTCCATTGTCAGCTTTGTATGCTTGACTTTCCTGACTTCCAGACTCTGGTGAACAAGGCTTTCATAGCTGAACGAGAGCATAAGTCAGGATATGATGATCGCAAGCGGAAGTTTGAACCCAAGAAGGACAACCGTGAGCAATTTGCACAAAATCCACGTATATGGCAACCAGGTCCATCTGAATACAAGCCTGCCTGGAACAATGGCAACAACAACAGTAAGCCCGTCAGCCAGGACAAGACCTTTGGCAAACAACCAGTGCTGGAGGACTGCCGTCGCAACAACACATGCTTTACTTGTGGCCAGAGCGGGCATTACTCCAAGCAGTGCCCCGCAAGAAATGGGAAGCCATCATCTGACTACAAGCCACAAGTCAACAATGTTGGACGCCGCCCCAATCCGAGCTTCTATCGCGGCCAAGTCCATCATATCTCCGCTAAGGAAGCCCGCGAAGGGCCAGACGTGGTCCTTGGTATGTTTTCTGTTAACGACATACCTGCAATAATTTTATTTGATTCTGGGGCTTCTCATTCGTTTATTTCGCGGAGTTTTGCCACCTTGCACAAACTTTCTCCTTCTCTTTTGGACAAAATCATGGTGGTACAATCCCCTGGCTCCATGCTCAGAACAAATGTGCTATACAAGGATATGGAAATCTTGATACATGGTGCTAAGTTTCCAGCTACTCTTGTTGCCATTGAATCCCCTGGACTGGATATAATATTGGGGATGGATTGGTTGGTACCACATCAGGTGTGTATCAACTGTGCCACCAGGATGGTGACACTGGTTAACCCGACAGGCCAAACAGTGCAATTCACTGCTAGCAGAATGATGTCAAAGAAGGGAATGGCATTCAAAGCCACGGCTACAGATATAAATCTGATTCCAGTAGTCAGTGAATTTCTGGACGTATTTCCGGAAGAATTACCAGGAATGCCACCCGATAGGGAACTGGAGTTCGCCATTGATGTTGTTCCCGGAACTGCTCCCATCTATAAGAAGTACTACCGCATGCCTTCCCCAGAGCTAGTGGAACTAAAGAAACAATTGGATGAATTATTGCAAAAAGGGTATATTCGTCCAAGTACTTCACCATGGGGATCACATGTGCTGTTTGTTAAGAAGAAGGATGGCAGCCTACGAATGTGCGTGGACTATCGTCAACTGAATGAGGTCACCATTAAAAATAAGTATCCGCTCCCCCGCATTGATGATCTGTTCGACCAGTTAAACGGGGGCCGGGTATTCTCAAAGATTGACCTCCTAACGGGGTATCATCAGTTAAAAATCAGGAAAGAGGATATCCCCAAGACAGCCTTCACTACTAGATATGGTCTGTATGAATTTACAGTCATGTCATTCGGGCTAACAAATGCCCTAGCCTACTTCATGAGCATGATGAACAAGGTCTTCATGGACTTCTTGGACAAATTTGTGTTGGTGTTCATCGATGATATTCTTATCTATTCTAAAGATGAAGAAGAGCACACGCAACACCTCTGTACTGTCCTGGAAAGACTAAGGACCCATCGCTTGTATGCCAAATTCAGTAAATGCGAATTTTGGCTAAGAGAGGTGGGATTTCTGGGACATGTTCTGTCAGAACAGGGTGTAGCTGTCGACCCCAGCAAAGTGACTGCCATATTAAACTGGAAGACACCAGCCACAGTAACTGAAGTCCGCAGTTTTCTGGGATTGGCAGGCTACTACCGTCGCTTCATTGAAGGCTTTTCAAAAATAGCCAAGCCACTGACAGAACTGTTAAAAAAGAACCACAAATTTGCCTGGACGGAAGAATGTGATAGCAGTTTCATGGAGCTAAAGACGAGGCTAACTACGGCCCCTGTCTTAGTTCTTCCGGATATCCACAAGAGCTTTGATATATACTGTGATGCTTCTAGGCGTGGAATCGGCTGCGTTCTAATGCAAGAAGGAAAGGTTGTAGCATATGAATCCAGACAGCTACGACCTCATGAGGAGAACTATCCCACTCATGATTTGGAATTGGCAGCCTTGGTTCATGCATTGAAGATTTGGAGGCATTATCTCATTGGGCAGCGATGTGAAATATACACAGACCATAAGAGTCTCAAGTATATTTTCACCCAGCCCGACCTTAATCTCAGACAGAGAAGATGGCTTGAACTGGTCAAGGACTATGACATTGGAATTAATTACCATCCGGGAAAAGCCAATGTGGTCGCAGATGCTCTTAGTAGAAAACAAGGCATAATAAATGCACTAACTAAGGGTATCCATCCAAGGCTACAAGAAGAGTTGGCCAAGTTAAATATGGTGTTGTGCGGCCCAATGAACACGGATACAATGGAAATTATTCCAACACTTATGGAAGAGATTAAAGCAGCTCAGAAAACAGATAAAAGCATACAAGAGATCAAGGAGAATATTCCGCAAGGAAAGGCCAAGTCCTTCCATGTTGATGACCAAGGCACCTTATGGTTTGAGAACCGAATATGCGTGCCTGATCAAGAAAATCTAAGACAGCAAATACTCAGAGAGGCACATGAATCTGCATACTCTATTCATCCGAGAGGAACAAAAATGTACCCGGACTTGTGAGAAACCTTTTGGTGGCCAGGAATGCGAAGGGATATTGCATACTATATCGCCTGTTGTGACACCTGTAACCGAGTCAAGGCTGAACACCAGAAACCCGCTAGACTACTGCAACCTTTACCAGTTCCCCAGTGGAAATGAGATGACATATGCATGGACTTCGTTGTTGGACTACCCAAGTCAACAAGAGGCTATGATGCTATCTGGGTCATCGTGGATATACTTACGAAAGTGGCTCACTTCCTTCCGGTAAAGACCACTTTCAACGCTAATCAGCTTGCACAGCTCTACATGTCCCGGATAGTCAGCCTTCACGGAGTACCCAAGTCTATCACATCCGATAGAGGCTCCTTGTTCACTTCAGCATTCTGGCTGCGATTGCATCAAGCCCTGGGAACCGTGCTAAAGCATAGTACGGCATATCATCCACAGACCGATGGACAAACCGAACGTGTGAACCAGATGGTCTGCCTTACGCAAATGGGAGGATAGTCTGCCTTACGCAGAATTCTCTTATAATAATAGCTATCAGTCAAGTTTCAAGATGTCACCCTTTGAAGCTCTGTATGGACGGAAGTGTCGCACTCCCTTAAATTGGTCTCAAACAGGAGACAGCCATATCTTCGGCACGGATTTGATGCTCGAGGCTGAGAAACAAGTCAAGGATATTCAGGAACGTCTTCGAGCAGCCAAGTCCCGCCAAAAGAGTTATTATGACCCTAAACACCGAGAAGTAACTTTTGAGCCTGGAGAATATGCTTATCTCCGAGTCACACCCATGAAAGGAATAAAGAGGTTTCACACCCGATGAAAGCTTGCACCAAGGTATATCGGTCCCTTTCCAGTAATGGCTAGAAGAGGCAGAGTGGCATATCAGCTAGAATTACCACCGGAGTTGTCTGACGTTCACGATGTCTTCCACATATCATAGCTGAGAAAGTGCATTGCACCCCCGATCAAGCAGGCAGATATGAGCGAGCTCGAGTTGACCAAAGATTTGACCTATGTGGAAAAACCTGTCAGAATATTGGACGAGATGGAAAGAACTACCAGAAGTAAAGTGATCAAATTTTACAAGGTGTTATGGGAACATCATACCGAGGAAGAAGCTACTTGGGAAAGAGAGGATTTTCTGAGATCTGCATATCCACACTTGTTCCCTGAGCAACCGAATCTCGAGGACGAGATTCATTCTAAGGGGGGTAGGTTTGTGACACCCTGGTTTTTGGCAACTTTTTCTTTTCAAAATCTTTCTGGCTTTATTTGCAATTTGGAGGGGTTTTGAATCTTTTCAGTTGACTTTGGACTTAGGAAACTTCTGAATCTCTCTCAGTGATCCAAAGCTCTCAACATCTTGCCAAAATCTTGCCACCCACCTCCTGGATCAAATTCCAATTTTCAATCCTTTCCAAATATTCATTTTCTTCCTTTGGGAAAATATGTCATCACTATAGGTTATGAAGCAACCTATAGTTCTGGTGATCAGAAAAATCCCAAATTAATACCACACCTTCTTGTCATCATCTACTCCCACAATCTTCAAAATCATTTCATGGTCCAGTATAATATTTTGTCCAGAAAACTCCATTTATCTTCTGGACAGTACTGGCTCTTTGTGAAGCAACTCATATTTTCCCAACTCAGAAAACTCTCAAATAATTCCCTGAGATACTAGGGAACCTATCTTGCCACAATATCCAAAAATATCATCATGTCCAGTACAAATTTTTAGCAGCAATATTCTGTCAAGTTTCTGCTCAAATGGAACCTCTGTGAAAGAAGTACCAGCTAGAGGTATTGAGCTGAAATTTTTATGACATCTTCTATCCACCAAATAACCCTCTCACACCAAATTTCAGCCTCAACAGATCAACCAGATGAGTGCTACAAGCTCATCTTGCTTCTGGACCAGTAACAGCAGTTGTACATGAACTGCATTCAAATCTTGATGAAAATATCTCAAATTTGGCCAGTTTATAGTCCTTCCAAAGTAGATTACTCCAGACATCTCCACTGGCTTCATCTCTAGCTCATCTCTCCTCTAGAGCTCTCCCAAAGTTTCTGTCAGAAACTGTAGCTGAAGTTACACTTCGAATCAGAGTGTATCTGGCCAAACCAAGGGCACAGGGGGACTAAGTGATCAAAGGAGAACGTGCTAGACATGGTGCGCCAGACTTGCGTGGCCTCCAGGTGCCAGACACCGTGGTGAGCACGGCATTGGCATGCCAATGCATGCGCTCTGCACCTCGCCCGCGTCTGATGTGATCATTCCAGTCGTCCCGCGTTGTCACTCGGTGTCTGGTGGTGCCGACGTCGCCATTGCCGTCCACGTACCCCACTCCCGAACCCTCTCCTCGCCGGAATCGTCCTCGGCGGCCGCCACCGCACACGGGCACTGTGGCAACCGTGCGGGCACAGTGGGCCTGCTGGCCGTCGTCTTCCCCCGCTAGCCGCCACCGCCGCATTAACTCCCTCTGCCCTCTCCTATCCCGTCGCCCACGCCGAGCCAGCCAGCGCAGCGTCCGGACTCCGGCGACGTGGCCGAGCTCCGCCAGGTTCCAGAGAGCTCACCCCCGCCTATAAAAGGCCATGGCCAGCCCTTCCTAGCTCCTCACCGCACTCCACCACCTCCCAATCGACCTCCCGAGCATCGAGCCAAGGCCGAGAGGCCCTCTGGCCTCGCATCTCGCCGGCGACCTGCCACCACCCGAGCTCCGCCACCCCACCATTTCGCTCCACCCCAGCCTCAATCGACTGGACGCGCGAGCTCATCTAGCTCTCCTGACCCCGCCTGAACCTCTGCCCGACCGAAACTCCGGCGGAATCGCCGTCTCCGATGACCCCCGAGCGCAGCCGCCGCCGGAGAGGAAGGGGACGACGTCGTCCGGCCATCTCTCGTCACGCTACGGGTACGTGCGTGTTCGTCTCCATGAGCCCGTTCCATCCCCGTAGTCATCGAACCTCGCCGCCGTCTGTATCGTCGGCGACCATCGCCGGAGCTCCGCAACTCTCTGTTCCCTCTCTTCCCCTTTTAAATCTGACAGAGGGGCCCGCTAGTCAGTGGCTCGCCGAAGCGGTAAGTGGAGGCGCCCTGGCGGAATACGTCTTCGACGTGGCCCTCTGCTGATTTTCTTATTTTCTGTTTTAATTCAGATTTGACCAGGAACTTTGACCACCCATAACTTTTTATCCATAAGTCCAAATCAATTGATTCTTTTTGCATTGGGTTTGTCTTGAGCTCCTCTATTTCCTGGTAAAATTTGGTATTTTTCTCATGCTCACAGAATTTCTGGTGCACAGAACAGTGTTATGTGACATTTTCCTTTGCCTTTTTAAAATATTTTCAGAGGGAAATCCTTTTGGTTTTGAAGCCCAGGAGTTTGTGGACAACCCAACTGAGCAAGGCAAGCCATGTCATCCATTTCATGAAGCATTTCAATAGTGTTGGTTGTTTAATTGAATTATATGCATTACTTTAATATGTGATAATTCATAGTAATTTACTTTGATGCATAGCTACTGCCATGTTAAGTTATTCATGATAGATATCCATACTTGTTAAATACTTGTTAAGACTAAACCTAATTGGTTGAACAAGTGCCACCTATCCGGACTTATCCGTCGCGGCCATATTTGCCGGTATGGGACGGCCTTGACTTGGTCTAGCTTTGTGCTCTTTTATCGGTACCACCAAACTAGGGAGGGTTATGCGTGCGTGCTACCCTGATCAGGTAGACGACGATAATCCTGTGAGCCCAGTTGAGTTATTTTGCCGGCGTCCCCGTTTGGGACAGTTTAGTTAGCCACGACGGTGGCAGGTGTCACGGGGTGACATGGGGGCCACCTAGGACATGACCTTGGGAGGGGATGATTGTCGGTGGTACGATGGAGGAGTCACGGGTTAGGCAAGTTTCGTTGGAGCAGCACCGGTCCACCCGAGAGGGAAGTGTACCGAGGTACGGGACCAGGAGCTTCATGGTGTGGGTAAAGTGCGCAACCTCTGTAGAGTGTAAGAATCTATTCGAATAGCCGTGTCCACGGTATTGGACAGTCCGTACTAGGCCACTGAACGATCAACCGCAATAATGATAATAATGATGGAAGAACTTTACTTATGTTCGGAAGTACTCCATGGATCATGAGTATTTTGAGGGTTGTGGGACAACCCAGAGAAGAGTAAGTTGGTATTTGATAACAATAAGCACTTTAAGCACTTAATGTGATTATTTCCATGCTATTGTTTGCTGCATTGTTATGGCTGCCATGAGCTTGAGAGTACATTCCAAGTACTCACCTAGCGTATCATGCCAGATGCAGGAAAAGCCGAGGACGGAGGTCTCGATGGTTCGTGCTACGCTAACTAGGCCGTGTCCCAGCAGTGTCCCTGTGGATGGAGTTTTCCGCGCTATGTTCCGCTACGCCGTAGAATCACCTAGTAGTATCGAGGCCCTGCTGTGTTCCATAAACAATGTAGATATTGTCATAGCACCTGATGTGCTTCTGGCCTCGCTATAATGTAAATTATGAGCTTGTACTCGATGTATATCAATAAAGATCAGTTCTGTTGTGTTCCAAGTTGTTGTGTGTTTCCAGAATACATGATCTCTGGGTTGGAAACACTGGTAAACCGGTTCTCTGAGCCGGGGTGCCACACGTTGGTCCCGTAGAAGCCAACCGCGATGGATTTGGTTGTCGTTGGTGTGATTCCGGCGAGCCTCCGACGCGCCTGCGCGCCCCGGCGTTTAAATGTTAGCGGGACCCACCCGCCAGGTGGTTAGGGGCTAATCCCCGTGCTAAACAGCCTCTGACAGCGGGCCCCGACATTGTAGTGTTTAGGATTAAAACTAATCTAACTATTAACTACTGTGTAACTGTCAAATGGGCCCCACCACCCTAATTAACTAGATTAACTAGTCTAACACACTGTTCTAACTTAGAGACACTGTCAACTGGGTCCCACTGGGCCCAGTTGACCAGTCAACTGCTGACTGGGATTGACCCAGTCAATGACAGCTGGGTCCCACTGGACCTTTGACCAGTCAACGTGGTCAAAACTGACTGCTGAGTCAGCTTTGACCTGGCCCCGCTGTCAGTCACACAGCTCTCTGCTGTGTACATATCAGTGGGTGCACATAGAAGTTACACTTTAATTTTCGAATTAATAATAAATCAAAAATTCCAGAAATCATTTAAAACTTTGAAAAATCATATAAAATAAACCATAAATCGGATGAAAATAATTTATATATAAAAAATGATCAGAAAAATTCAACGAATCCGAATATGCCATCTGCACTCATGTTAGAATCTTCTAAGTAGGTGAACCTGCAACTTTTTGCCTGTTTCCGATAGATGAATAGTGCATGGCCTCAGGTAAATAATTACAAATAAATTCCTAAAACATCTAAAATATTTAGAGAGGCGTTATATCACCCCTGAATATCGTTTAACCATGTCATGCATATTGTTGCATTTGTGTGCTCCGTTATTTATTCTGTTTCTTCCCCCTCTTTTCTCCGGTAGAATTCGAGAACGCTGATGATCCAGTGAACGTCTACTTCGTTGAAGATCCGTATTTGTCTGCAGAGCAACCAGGCAAGCAACCCCCCTTGACGCATGCCTATATTACCTATTCTTTCTCCCTCCTACTTGCATTAGTTTTTGCTACTGCTTTTGATTGATCCTAGTTCTGATGCATAGCCTGTTTATTGTAACTTCTGTTGATACTTTACCTAATATCCTAAATGCCCAGTGTTGGTTGGTAATCATCTGTGGCCCCTCTTCTCGTTCTAGTTGCCCCGCTTAGTTACCTATGCCCCGGTCGATGTGATCGACGGGCTGAGACCAGCACATCACTGCACACCCCCTAAGTTGTTCGACTCCACAGAGTTATCCTCGAGTGTCGAGGGTGATACCTCTTATCTCACTCCTGATATGCCTCTGTGGTACAGCTAGTCGGTTGTGGGATATGGGGGTGATTCCTCTTCCACCACCTCCGATGAAGCTTCTGTCGTGCAACCCCTCAAGTGTGAATCCATCGAGGGTGATTCCTCTAGTTTCACCTTGACGGGTACATCGAGTGGGAATCCAATGAGAGTGATTCCTCGGATTTCCCCCTTGATGTTACGGATACACGGTTACATTACACTATTGCCCCTTTCACTGTTACTGCGGGACTGAAGGGACAGGCGGTACCACCCCGGTAGAGGTGGACCTGAGTTCCCGACACTCTCCGGGGAAGACGGGTTGACCTGGAAGGCACCCGCGAGATAATTACGAGGCGTGGCCGGGCAGGCAGAGACCGCCCTAGAGAGGGATGGGCCTGACCCTTGTTGCACTTCCTCGAGACGGGGCGACAGGAGTACTGATCGTCATCGCGAGCTCCTAATAATGCACTAACGGATTTGGGTATTGATCTGAGTTGGCCACTGGCCTATACGCACTACCACCACGTGGGATAATGGTTTAATGGGGCCCTCTACACTGTATGTATCAGCCGAAAGCTCTGTCAGACGTCCAGTTCAGCATTGCGGCACGGCAGGATTGGCGCCATCCAGGACAGAGGTGGTGCCTGGATCTAACCATGTGCGCAACGACCCGGAGTGCAAAGGGCGACGGGCCCAAGACCCCTGAGCGCTTAGGATGTAGACCGGCGGGGACCTCTCTGCTGAGCTCTAGGTAGGGCTACGGTGTGTCGATCAGCCGAGGCCGGGCATGACCCAGAAAAGTGTGTCCGGCCAGAGTTAATCGAGCGTGTTGGGTAACAGTAGTGCACCCCTGCAGGGAAGATATATCTATTCGAATAGCCGTGTCCACGGTAACAGGACGCTCAGTGTTGTATCCCAGTCTACTACTACTTGAACTGGATACTTTTAAATAATTGGAAGCTCCGGGATCGCTTTCTCGCTGGGAGTCGAGGAAGGATCTCTAGGCTTTGCTACAACATGCTTGCTACTTTAATTATGTACTAATCTGCACTCTTCTTATGCTACAAGACCGATGAAGATGCTAGTCTTCGATAGGCTAGGCTTTTCCCCTCTCTTCTGGCATTTCTGCAGACAAGTCCACATATACAGCCTTTCTTTGATACCGAGGCATAAGTAGAATAGTTCTGATGTAAGTCTTGCGAGTACTTTGGATGAGTACTCACGGTTACTTTGTTTCCCTTTCCCCATACCCGATTGCTGCGACCAGATGGCGGAGCCCCGGAGTCAGCCGCCCCTGTCGACGACTACTACTACCCCTCTGGTGGAGCCTATTTCTACGTGGAGACCGCCGACGACTAGGAGTAGATAGGAGGCTCCCAGGCAGGAGGCCTGCACCTTTTCGATCATTGTCGTTGTTTTGCCTCGCCTTCTTAAGGCTTATCTGTTTTCTTTTTATATCTGTACTCAGATATCTGATGCTTCCGCTGATGCTTGTATGACAGCGAGCTTATGTATTCGAGCCCTCGAGGCCCCTGGCTTGTAATAATAAGCTTGTATTATTTTATTTGTGTCTAGAGTTGTGTTGTGATATCTTCAAGTGAGTCCCTAGGCTTGATCGTGTGCATTTGCGTGTATGGTTAGTGCACGATTAAGTCGGGGGCGTCACAAGTTGGTATCAGAGCCGACTGCCTGTAGGAAGCCCTTTTCCAACTCCTTGGCCGAAGTTGAATCTAGTCTTTCAAAAACTGTTTTACTAACATGGCTGTGTGGCTTACGGGCCCACGTCGCCAATGGGTGGTGTTAGGATCTTTTATTCCTCATCCTTACTCTGGGACTCTAAATCCTCTTCTATTCGGATTAAATGATTTTGCTAACTCTAACATTAGGTTCTCGTGCTCGCATTCACCCGGAGAACTGGATTGTCTGTAACTAATCCTTTCCATTTGTTTGTTGAATCAGATCATCTCATTTTCCTTTCCATTGGTCTGTTTAACCTTTCATGTAATACTGGCTTTTATCTGAGCAGTGATAATTCCCTGCTTAAGTCAACCCCCCCAAATAAAACCTTGTCACTATTGTTGATAACATTCCGGTAACCATCGATGGACGAGAACCTTACCTATTGGTCCGCCTCGTTTTAACGAGCAGGAAAATGGTTCTCTTCGTTCCCCGCCCTTGGTACCGACGTTGTTGCCGACATAGCTCACAAACTTTCCTCGGAAACGTCTTGTTGTCGTGACCGCACAAGATGTCACCGCGCTCCATACTCTTAATCCACACTCACTGCAATTCCACAGGATCGAAACCTGACTCTTCTATACATCCTTGATCCCGAAGATACCCCTTACCTCCACCTCTTAAATCTCGGGACGAGATTTCTTGTAGTGGGGGAGAATTGTAACATCCCTAGATCTTAACCCTGCCATTTTGCTAATTAATAAGCCATGTCATCATCATCCTTCTAAATAAATTTCATTTAGAAAATAATCCAACTTCAATTCAAAAATTCATAATGCAAGTCAAAATAAAAGTTGATCAAATTTTAAAACAAAATAGTTCATCATGTTGTAAATAATCTCAAAGAAATTATAAAAATAATATCAACATTATTTAAATTATTAAAATGCCCTAACCATTTAAAACAGTACCGAACCAACATTTTTAATCCACTCCTGTGCTAATAAAAAATTGAAACAAATTCCTTTCTGCTCCAAACTTTTTGAGGCAGTGCTATATAATGCCTGGCATTTGATTTGGACAAACTTACATTTTACAAAAGTCAATTGCTAGCTCAAATTAATACAAAACAGAAACTATAGACAAAAGCAGAGAAAAAAATAACAGAAAAAGGAAAAGACTACCTGTGCACTTACCGGCCCAACCGCTAGGCCCATCCCACGCTACAGTCGTCGTCCTCCTCACCTGCTCCCCCTTCCGTGTCGGCGCCGCCGCATCCGCCGCGCGCTGCGCCGTCCTCCGCCTGCCACGGCTACGAGCAGGTGGCTGGGATGGATAAGGCCGCCTCCAACCACCCCCTGGCCACTCTCCCCCTCTTCCCCACGCTCTCCCTCTCTCGTTCCCGCCACCACCGACGCACCCGTCACCGCACCGTCGATCCCGCCGTGGCCACTGGCCTCCCCACGGCCCGCCAAGGCGCTCTGGAGGACCACCGATGTCATCCTCCTCGCCTACAAGGACCCGCCCGAGCTCGAACGCCCTCGAGCCACCGCTTTTCGTCGAGATTCGCCGACAGCCTCCGCCGCTCACCTCCGGTCGGTCCGCGCCACCTCGACCATCTCCGGCCTTCCCCGAGCTCATCTTCGGGTCCCCCTGTGAGAGCCTGGTCCCCCTGACCATTCCTCCCTCTTCCCCGTGCCCTCCGGCACCTTCTGCTTCTAGCGCCGCCACTAACCGCCGTCGGGCGTCGTCGTAGTCGTTGCTCCAGCCGGCCCCAACTTCGGCTGTTGGCCCCAGTGGACGCGCGCCGTCGCGCTGGTCCCGTAGAAGCCAACCGTGATGGATTTGGTTGCCGTTGGCGCGATTCCGGCGAGCCTCCGACGCGCCTGTGGTCGCCGGCGTTCGCCTGCGCGCGCCGGCATTTAAATGTTAGCGGGACCCACCCGCCAGGTGGTTAGGGGCTAATCCCCGTGCTAAACAGCCTCTGACAGCGCGCCCCAGCTCTGTAGCGTTTAGGGTTAAAACTAATCTAACTATTAACTACTGTGTCACTGTCAAATGGGCCCCACCACCCTAATTAACTAGATTAACTAGTCTAACACACTGTTCTAACTAACATACACTGTCAACTGGGTCCCACAGGGCCCAGTTGACCAGTCAACTGCTGACTGGGATTGACCTAGTCACTGACAGCTGGGTCCCACTGGAACTTTGACCAGTCAACGTGGTCAAAGCTGACTGCTGAGTCAGCTTTGACCTGGCCCCACTGTCAGTCACACAGCTCTCTGTTGTGTACATATCAGTGGGTGCACATAGCAGTTACACTTTAATTTTCGAATTAATAATAAATCAGAAATTCCAGAAATCATTTAAAACTTTGAAAAATCATATAAAATAAACCGTAACTCGGATGAAAATAGTTTATATATGAAAAATGATCAGAAAAATTCAACGAATCCAAATATACCATCTGCATTCATGTTAGAACCCTCTAAGTAGGTGAACCTATAACTTTTTGCCCGTTTCCGATAGATGAATAGTGCATGGCCTCAGGTAAATAATTACAAATAAATTCCTAAAACATCTAAAATATTTAGAGAGGCGTTATATCACCCCTGAATATCGTTTAACCATGTCATGCATATTGTTGCATTTGTGTGCTCCGTTATTTATTCTGTTTCTTCCCCCTCTTCTCTCCGGTAGAATCCGAGACCGCTGATGATCCGGTGAACGTCTACTTCGTTGAAGATCCGTATTTGTGTGCAGAGCAACCAGGCAAGCAACCCCCCTTGACGCATGCCTATATTACCTATTCTTTCTCCCTCCTACTTGCATTAGTTTTTGCTACTACTTTTGATTGATCCTAGTTCTGATGCATAGCCTGTTTATTATAACTTCTGTTGATACTTTACCTGATATCATAAATGCCTAGTGTTGGTTGGTAATCATCTGTGGCCCCTCTTCTCGTTCTAGTTGCCCCGCTTAGTTACCTGTGCCCCGTTCGATGTGATCGACGGGCTGAGACCAGCGCATCACTGCACACCCCCTAAGTTGTTCGACTCCACAGAGTTATCCTCGAGTGCCGAGGGTGATACCTCTTATCTCACTCCTGATATGCCTCTGTGGTACAGCTAGTCGGTTGTGGGATACGGGGATGATTCCTCTTCCACCACCTCCGATGAAGCTTCTGTCGTGCAACCCCTCAAGTGTGAATCCATCGAGGGTGATTCCTCTGGTTTCACCTTGACGGGTACATCGAGTGGGAATCCAATGAGAGTGATTCCTCGGATTTCCCCCTTGATGTTACGGACACACGGTTACATTACACTGTTGCCCCTTTCACTGTTACTGCGGGACTGAAGGGACAGGCGGTACCACCCCGGTAGAGGTGGACCTGAGTTCCCGACAGTCTCCGGGGAAGACGGGTTGACCTGGAAGGCACCCGCGAGATAATTACGAGTCACGGCCGGGCAGGCAGAGACCGCCCTAGAGAGGGATGGGCCTGACCCTTGTTGCACTTCCTCGAGACGGGGCAACAGGACTACTGATCGTCATCACGAGCTCCTAATAATGCACTAACGGATTTGGGTATTGATCTGAGTTGGCCACTGGCCTATACGCACTACCACCATGTGGGATAATGGTTTAATGGGGCCCTCTGCACCGTATGTATCAGCCGAAAGCTCTGTCAGACGTCCAGTTCAACATTGCGGGACGGCCGGAGCAGCGCCATCCAGGACAGAGGTGGTGCCTGGATCTAACCATGTGCGCAACGACCCGGAGTGCAAAGGGCGACGGGCCCAAGACCCCTGAGCGCTTAGGATGTAGACCGGCGGGGACCTCTCTGCTGAGCTCTAGGTAGGGCTGCGGTGTGTCGATCAGCCGAGGCCGGGCATGACCCAGAAAAGTGTGTCCGGCCAGAGTTAATCGAGCGTGTTGGGTAACAGTAGTGCACCCCTGCAGGGAAGATATATCTATTCGAATAGCCGTGTCCACAGTAACAGGACGCTCAGTGTTGTATCCCGATCTACTACTACTTGAACTGGATACTTTTAAATAATTGGAAGCTCCGGGATCGCTTTCTCGCTGGGAGTCGAGGAAGGATCTCTAGGCTTTTCTACAACATGCTTGCTACTTTAATTATGTACTAATCTGCACTCTTCTTATGCTGCAAGACCGATGAAGATGCTAGTCTTTGATAGGCTAGGCTTTTCCCCTCTCTTCTGGCATTTCTACAGACATGTCCACATATACAACCTTTCTTTGATACCGAGGCATAAGTAGAATAGTTCTGATGTAAGTCTTGCGAGTACTTTGGATGAGTACTCACAGTTGCTTTGCTTCCCTTTTCCCCATACTCGATTGCTGCGACCAGATGGCGGAGCCCTGGAATCAGCCGCCCCTGTCGACGACTACTACTACCCCTCTGGTGGAGCCTATTTCTACGTGGAGACCGCCGACGACCAGGAGTAGATAGGAGGCTCCCAGGAAGGAGGCCTGCGCCTTTTTGATCGTTGTCGTTGTTTTGCCTCGCCTTCTTAAGGCTTATGTGTTTTCTTTTTATATCTGTACTCAGATATCTGATGCTTCCGCTGATGCTTGTATGACAGCGAGCTTATGTATTCGAGCCCTCGAGGCCCCTGGCTTGTAATAATAAGCTTGTATTATTTTATTTGTGTCTAGAGTTGTGTTGTGATATCTTCAAGTGAGTCCCTAGGCTTGATCGTGTGCATTTGCGTGTATGGTTAGTGCACAATTAAGTCGGGGGCGTCACACGTTCCTTTGCATTAAGAGCTTGTGCATCCAAAAAAACAAAAAGCGCATGACAACCTCTGGTTCCCTCTACGAATGGCCTATCTTTTACTTTTATGAATTTACATTTTATGCAAGAGTCAATAGTGTTCTTCTCTATTCCTTTTTATTTTTCTCTTTTGCAAGCATCATGTGGTGGGGAAAGATCTAGGCATATATATCCAGTTGGATATGAGTGATCATGAGTTATTATTGTTGACATCAACCTTGACGTGAATAGGTTGGGAGGCAAAATTATAAGCCCCTATCTTTCTATGTGTCTGGCTGAAACTTTTTGCTCCATATATATGTTGTGAGTGTTAGCAATCATAGAAGACTAAATGATGGTTGAGTATGTGGACTTGCTAAAAAGCTCCTACATTGTGACACCCTGGTTTTTGGCAACTTTTTCTTTTCGAAATCTTTCTGGCTTTATTTGCAATTTGGTTGGATTTTGAACCTTTTCAGTTGACTTTGGACTTATGAATTCCTCTCAGTGATCCAGAGCCCTCACCATCTTGCCAAAGCCTTGCCACTCACCATCAGGATCAATTTCCAATTCTTCATCTTTCCCAAATATTCATTTTCTTCCTTTGGGAAAATCTGTCATCACTATGGGTTACAAAGCAACCTATAGTTATGGTGATCAGAAAAATCCCAAATTAATCCCAGACCTTATTGGCATCATCTAATCCCACATTCTTCAAAAACATCTCATAGTCCAGTACAAAATTTTGTCCAGAAAACTCCATTTGCTCTCTGGACAGTACTCGTCATTTGTGAAGGAACTCATATTTTCCCAACTTAGTTAATTCCCAGAAAATTCCCTGCGATATTAGGGAACCTATCTTTCCACAATATCCAAAAATATCATCTGGTCCAGTACAAATTTTCACCACCAATATTCTGCCAAGTTTCTGTCCAATTGGAACCTCTGTGAAGGAAGTACCAGCTAGAGGTATCCAATTGAGCTGAAATTTGTATGGCATCTTTTCCTCACCAAATAACCCTGCCACACCAAATTTCAGCCCCAGCAGATCAACCAGATGAGTGCATCAAGCTCATCTAGGTTTCTGGTTCAGTACAACACTTGTACATGAACTATATTCAATTCTTGATGAAATATTTTCAAACTTGGTCAGATTGGAGTCCTTCCAAAGTAGATCATCCCAGACATCTCCTTTGGCTCCATCCCCAGCTCACCTCTCCTCTAGATCTCTCTCAAGTTCTCTGTCAGTAACTGTAGCTGAAGCTACACTTCAACTCAGTCTGTATCTAGCCAAACCAAGTGCACAGAGGAGCTAAATGACCAAAGGAGAACACCCTAGACATGGTGCGCTGGACTTGGACGGCCTGCAGACATCAACTCCCGTGGTGAGCACGACAATGGCATGCCATTGTACGCGCTCTGCACCGCGCCCATGTCTGTGGCGTCGCGTCCGACCGCCTCGCGCCGCAGCAGCTTGTCTCTGTGCGCCGACATCCTCTCCTTCCTCCACCTGGTCGTTCTGGGCTCTTCCCCTCGCCGGAATCGGCCTCGGCGGCCGCCACGGCATCCGGGCACTGTGGCGCCCGTGCGGCCACAGTGGCTCTGCCGTCGTCGTCTTCCTCCCGCTAGCCGCCACTGCACGCCATTACTCGTCCTGCCCTCCTCCGTCCCGTCGCCGCTCCCAGCCAGCCAGCGCATCGTCCTCGCGCCGACGTCGTGTCCCGGATCCCGCCGCTTCCAGAGAGCTCGCTCGAGCTCGTCTCCTCCTATAAATAGCCCTCCCCGGCCTCTCCCGAGCTCCTCACCCCACTTCTCCACCCTCCTATTGAGCCCCCGAGCACCGAGCCACGGCCGAGAAGCCCTCTGGCATCGCCTCTCGCCGGAGCACCACCGCCACCCGAGCTCTGCCTCCCCGCCGTTCTACTCCCTCCCAGCCTCCACCGACTCCGCCATCGAGCTCGCCTCACTCCACTGACCTCGCCTGAGCCCTTGCCCGGTTGGATTGCTGCCGGAGTTGCCGTCTCCGACGACACCCGAGCGCCGCCACAGCCGGAGAGGAAGGGGACGACGTCGTCCGGCCGTCTCTCGTGAAGCCACGGGTACGTGCGTGTTCATCTCGGAGTGCTCGATCCATTCCCTCTCTCTCCCGACCTCGCCGCCGTCTGTATCACCGGCGAACGTCGCCGGAACTCCGCCGTCTCTGTTTCCCTCCTCCCCCGTTTAAATCTGACGCTGGGGCCCGCTCGTCAGTGGCTTACCGAAGCGGTAAGTGGAGACGCCCGGGCGAATTACGCCTTCGACGTGGCCCCCTGAGAGATTTTCTGATTTTTCTGTTTAATCCAGATTTGACCAGAACTTTGACCCTTAATAACTTTTAAACCATAAGTCCAAATCAATTGATTCTTTTTGCATCTGGTTTGTCTCGAGCTCCTCTATTTTCTGGCCAAAGTTGGTATTTTTCCCATGTTCATAGAATTTCTGGTGCTCAAAACAGTAGCATGTGACATTTTCAATTGCTTTTTAAAAATATTTTCAGAAGGAAATAACTTTGGATTTGAAGCCCAGGAGTTTGTGGACAACCCAACAGAGCAAGGCAAGCCATGTCATCCATTGCATGAAGGATTTCAATAGTGTTGGTTGTTTAATTGAATTTCATGCGTTATTTAAATATGTGATAATTTTTAGTAAATTATTTCAATGCCTAGCTACTGCCATGTTAATTTACTTGCAATTAAATGTCCATATTGGTTAAATTCTTGACAACACTAAACTTAGTTGGTTGATCAAGAGCCACCTACCCGGACTTTTCCGTGCAGCCACATTTGCCGGTATGGGACGGCCTTGACTTGGTCTGGCTTTGTGCTCTTTTATCGGTACCACCAAACTAGGGAGGGTTATGCGTGCGTGCTGCCCTGATCAGGTAGACGACGATAATCCTGTGAGCCCAGTTGAGTTATTTTGCCGGCGTCCCCGTTTGGGACAGTTAGTGGCCACGACGGTGGCAGGTGTCACGGGGTGACACAGGGGCTACCCAGGACATGACCCTGGGAGGGTATGATTGTCGGTGGTACGATAGAGGGGTCACGGTTCAGGCAGGTTTCGTTGAAGCACCACCGGTCCACCCGAATGGGATCACGAGGCCAGGTACTCCATGGCGTGGGTAAAGTGTGCAACCTCTGCAGAGTGTAAAACCTATTCGAATAGCCGCGTCCACGGTATTGGACAGTCCGTTTAGGCCTCTCTAGGATGGTCAACTGTAATGATAATAATGATGGAAGAACGTGTCTTATGTTCGGAAGTGCTCTGTGGATTGTGAGCATTCCGAGGGTTGTGGGACAACCCAGATGAGAGTAAGTTGGTACTGGGTACCAATAAGTGAGCAATCTAAGCACTTAATCTGTTATTGCCATGCTATTGTTTGCTGCATTGTTTTGGTTGCCATGAGCTTGCGAGTACATTCCAAGTACTCACCTGGCGTATCATGCCAGATGCAGGAGAAGCCGAGGACGGAGGTCCCGGAGGTTCGTGCTACGCTAACTAGGCCGTGTCCACAGCAGTGTCCCTGTGGATGGAGTTTCCCGCGCTATGTTCCGCTACGCCGTAGTCTACCCAGCAGTATCGAGGCCCTGCTATGTTCCATAAATAATGTAGATATTGTCTTAGCACGTGCAGTGCTTCTGGCCTCGCCATCGATGTAAATTATGAGCTTGTACTCGAGATATTTCAATAAAGTTCAATTCAGTTCTGTTCCAAGTTGTTGTGTGTTTCCAGAAGACATGATCTCTGGGTTGGAAACACTGGTAAACCGGTTCTCTGAGCCGGGGTGCCACAACGCTTGGTATCAGAGCCGCGCTGACTGTAGGATACCCTAGTTAACCCTGCGCTAGAACCGCAAATAGTTTAGAGTCTTGGTGTGTCTTGCTTGCTGCATTTGAGTGCTTGCATTGCATGGCATGCATATAGTTTTATTGTGCTAACCGATGGTTTGATGAATGTAGATGGCACCAGTTCCGTACCACTACAATCATGAGCCGGCACCGTTCACTTTTCTAGTACTGCTTCGTAGTGTCTGGCTTCGGCTGTATCCCAACGGCGAAGACCCAGTGTTCCAGGTGTTCCGAGAGAAGCTTGCTGGTTCAGTATTCGAGTATCACGCGGAAGCCTTTCTCACTACGAGTTCAGATATTGGCAGCTACTCCCGTTCTTCCAAGGGCGGAACTGCTTCTACTCCAGAGTTGGCGATCCAGTTTGCAGCGATGGAGGCTCTCACTGACTTACGCTTCCACGAGGTCGAGATGCAGACTCATCCAGGTTTCTTTCACTACCCCACCCTGTCGCCTACGACAGGGCGAGTCCTTTTCGCACCAGTTGATCCGGTGAGTGATCGTGCTACTGGTGTTTTATCTCGTTATCTGAACGCCAGTTACCGTATTTTCACTTCTCTAGCCGAGGAGCTGACTTCTGCCCGCGAGGCACTTGCTGCTGTTGCGGCAGCACAGTCTCCTCCTCCACCTCCGTTTTCTCCCATGTACACTCCACCCATCCCACCTTCCGACACTCCTTCTAGTTCGTTCGGACCACCAGGCTTTTCGTCTGGTAGCCGACGTGAGACCCCGTCAGAGTGGGCCTCACTCCTAGCTACTCCAGCTGCTTCGATGTTGTGGCGTCGTGCTTCTTCTCCTTCTGAGGGAGAACCTTCCCGTCAGCGTCGTCGTGTCTCCTTTGATCCGGAGGCCGAGGTGAACATCATCAGCTCAGATTCAGAGACAGGATCAGACGACGAGGAGTCTTCAGTGTACCAGTGTTCGTGCCACCGGCGTCACTAGAGCGGAGGCTTGAGTCTCAGTGCATGCATCATAGCATCCCTGCATATGTCAACTGCCGTATGAGCAGTCTAGTCGTGATCATCCCCTACTAGCTTGTCATGTATGATGTTGGGTTGCCTTGTATAATTATTTTCTTCGCTTTATTCCTCTCGTTTTATTTGGCTTCTTTTTCTGGTGTCATACTACCCTGCTTCTCCCTTATGGATGTTGCTCATCGATTCAGTATTTGCAATGGGAACAAAATTAGGATGAAGAGGTGTAGTAATCAAGGCGGCGATGGAACTCCCGTTCGTCGATCCGCCAGACAGGCAGGACAGCCACCAGAAGATTTGCCACCTCCACCACCACAGTCACCTACCACTGATCAAATTATGAGGATGTTTGAAGAGAAAAGAAACCAAGATCTCATGGAATTTCTGAAAAGTATGCAGACTATGGTGGGTCAGAACAACCACAATGGGACACACTCTAAGCTATCTGATTTTCAGCGGACAAAGCCACCCAGTTTTGGCCAGGCTGTGGATCCGATGGAAGCTGATGACTGGTTGAGGACCATGGAAAAGAAATTGGAAATAGCCCGCTGTGATGAGGCAGATAAGGTTCCTTTTGTCACTCACTACCTGGAGGGACTGGCAGCCATATGGTGGGACAACACAAAAATGTTATGGCCTTCTGGAGAAGATATTTCTTGGGAGAAGTTCAAAGAGGTATTTCGCAAGTATCATATTCCTACTGGCATAATGAAGGTGAAGCAGAGGGAATTTCTGACTCTTACTCAAGGGAATATGTCAGTGGGTAAGTATCTGAACAAGTTCAATAATCTGGCACGGTACTCCACCCATGACGTGTCCACCGAAGAAAGGAAGATTGACCGATTCCTCGTAGGGCTGAATCATACCCTCCGCTGTCAGCTTTGTATGCTGGACTTTCCTGACTTGCAGACTCTGGTAAACAAGGCCTTCATAGCTGAACGAGAGCATAAGTTAGGATATAATGATCACAAGCGGAAGTTTGAACCCAAGAAGGACAACCGTGAGCAGTTTGTGCAGAAGCCGCGTATCTGGCAACCAAGTTCATCTGAATACAAGCCTGCCTGGAACAATGGCAACAACAACAAGCCTGTCAGCCAGGATAAGACCTTCGGCAAACAGCCAGTGCTGGAGGATTGCCGCCGCAACAACACATGCTTTACTTGCGGCCAGAGCGGGCACTACTCCAAGCAATGCCCCGCAAGAAATGGGAAGCCACCCTCCGACTTCAGGCCACAAGTCAACAGTGTTGGACGCCGCCCCAACTCGAACTTCTATCACGGCCAAGTCCATCATATCTCCGCTGAAGAAGCCCGCGAAGCACCAGATGTGGTCCTTGGTATGTTTTCTGTTAACAACATACCTGCAATAATTTTATTTGACTCTGGGGCTTCTCATTCGTTTATTTCGCGGAGTTTTGCCACCTTGCACAAATTTCCTCCTTCCCTTTTGGACAAAATCATGGTGGTACAATCCCCTGGCTCCATGCTCAGAACAAATGTGATATACAAGAATCTGGAAATCTTGATACACGATGTAAAGTTTCCAGCTACTCTTGTTGCCATTGAATCCCTGGGACTGGATATAATACTGGGAATGGATTGGTTGGTACCACACCAGGTGTGTATCAACTGTGCCACAAGGAAAGTGACACTGGTTAACCCGGCAGGCCAAACAGTGCAATTCACTGCTAGCAGAGTGATGTCAAAGAAGGGCATGGCATTCAAAGCCACAGCTACAGACATAAGTCTGATTCCGGTAGTCAGTGCATTTCCGGACGTATTTCCAGAAGAGATACCGGGAATGCCACCTGACCGGGAGCTAGAGTTTGCTATTGAGGTTGTTCCCGGAACTGCTCCAATATACAAGAAGTACTACCGCATGCCTTCCCCAGAGCTGGTGGAATTGAAGAAACAGTTGGATGAATTATTGCAAAAAGGGTATATTCGTCCAAGCACTTCACCATGGGGATCACCCGTGCTGTTTGTCAAGAAGAAGGATGGCAGCCTACGAATGTGCATGGACTACCGCCAGCTGAATGAGGTCACCATCAAGAATAAATATCTGCTCCCCCGCATTGATGATCTGTTCGACCAGTTGAATGGAGCCCGGGTATTTTCCAAGATTGACCTCCGAACGGGGTATCATCAACTAAAAATCAGAAAAGAGGATATCCCCAAGACAGCCTTGACTACCAGATATGGTCTGTATGAGTTTACAGTCATGTCATTCGGGCTGACCAATGCTCCAGCATATTTCATGAGCATGATGAATAAAGTCTTCATGGACTTTCTGGACAAATTTGTGGTAGTATTCATCGATGATATTCTCATCTACTCCAGAGATGAAGAGGAGCACACGCAACATCTCCGTACTGTCCTAGAAAGACTAAGGACCCATCGCTTGTATGCCAAATTTAGTAAATGCGAATTTTGGCTAAGAGAGGTGGGATTTTCGGGACATATTCTGTCAGAACAAGGTGTGGCTGTCGACCCCAATAAAGTGAACACAGTATTAAACTGGAAGACCCCAGCCACAGTAACGGAAGTCCGTAGCTTTCTGGGATTGGCAGGCTACTACCGTCGCTTCATCGAAGGCTTCTCAAAAATAGCCAAGCCATTGACAAAACTGTTGAAAAAGAACCACAAATTTGCCTGGATGGGAGAATGTGACAGCAACTTTATGGAGCTAAAGACGAGGGTAACCACCGCCCCTGTCTTAGTTCTTCCAGACATTCACAAGAGCTTCGACATATATTGTGATGCTTCCAGGCGTGGAATCGGCTGCGTGTTAATGCAAGAGGGAAAGGTTGTAGCCTATGCATCCAGACAGCTACGACCTCATGAAGAGAATTATCCCACTCATGACTTGGAATTGGCAGCCGTGGTTCATGCATTAAAAATTTGGAGGCATTATCTCATTGGGCAGCGATGTGAGATATACACAGACCACAAGAGTCTTAAGTATATTTTCACACAGCCTGATCTGAATCTCAGGCAGAGAAGATGGCTTGAATTGGTCAAGGATTATGACCTTGGGATTAATTATCATCCGGGAAAAGCCAATGTGGTCGCCGATGCCCTCAGCAGAAAGCAAGGTACCCTGAATGCACTCATGGAGGGAATGCATCCGAGGCTGCGAGAAGAGTTCGCCAAGCTAAATATGGTGTTATGCGGCCCAATTAGCCCGGATACAATGGAAATCACTCCAACACTTATAGAAGAAATTAAGGCAGCTCAGAAATCAGACCAAGAAATACAAGAGATCAGAGAGCGCATTCCGTTAGGAAAGGCCAAGTCCTTCCGAATTGATGACCAGGACACGGTATGGTTTGAGAACCGAATATGTGTGCCTGATCAAGACAGCTTGAGACTGCAAATACTCAGAGAGGCACATGAATCTGCATACTCTATCCACCCAGGAGGAACAAAAATGTACCAGGACTTGCGAGAAACCTTTTGGTGGCCAGGAATGCGAAGGGATATTGCATACTATGTCGCCTGTTGTGACATCTGCAATAGAGTCAAGGCTGAACATCAGAAAGCCGCTGGACTACTGCAACCTTTACCAGTTCCCCAGTGGAAATGGGATGACATATGCATGGACTTCATTGTTGGACTACCCAAGTCCACAAGAGGCCATGATGCTATCTAGGTCATTGTGGATATACTCACGAAAGTGGCTCATTTCCTTCCGGTAAAGACCACTTTCAACGCGAACCAGCTGGCACAGCTCTATATGTCCCGGATAGTCAGCCTTCATGGAGTACCCAAGTCTATCACGTCAGATAGAGGTTCCTTGTTCACTTCAGCATTTTGGCTGCGACTGCACCAAGCCCTGGGAACTATGCTAAAGCATAGTACAGCATATCACCCACAGACAGATGGACAGAGCGAGCGTGTGAACCAAATATTGGAAGATATGCTTCGGTCATGTGCCCTCGCCTATGGGCCCAAATGGGAGGACAGTCTACCCTATGCAGAATTCTCCTACAATAACAGCTATCAGTCAAGTCTCAAGATGTCACCATTTGAGGCTTTGTACGGACGGAAATGCCGCACTCCTTTGAATTGGTCTCAGACAGGAGACAACCGTATCTTCGGCACAGATTTGATGCTCAAGGCTGAGAAACAAGTCAAGGATATTCAGGAGCGTCTTCGAGCAGCCAAGTCCCGTCAAAAGAGCTATTATGACCTGAAGCACCGAGAAGTAACTTTTGAGCCCGGGGAATATGCCTATCTCCGAGTCACCCCCATGAAAGGAATAAAGAGGTTTCACACCCGAGGGAAGCTTGCACCGAGATATATCGGTCCCTTTCCCGTCATGGCTAGAAGACGCAGAGTGGCATATCAGCTAGAGTTACCATCAGAATTGTCGGACATTCACGACGTATTCCATATATCACAGCTGAGAAAGTGCATTGCACCTCCGATCGAACGGGCAGATATGAGTGAGCTAGAGCTGACCAAGGATTTGACTTATGAGGAAAGACCTATCAGAATATTGGATGAGATGGAAAGAACTACCAGGAGTAAGGCAATTAAGTTTTACAAGGTATTGTGGGATCATCATATTGAGGAAGAGGCTACCTGGGAAAGAGAAGATTTTCTGAGATCAGCCTATCCACACTTGTTCCCTGAGCAACCGAATCTCGAGGACGAGATTCATTCTAAGGGGGGTAGGTTTGTGACACCCTGGTTTTTGGCAACTTTTTCTTTTCAAAATCTTTCTGGCTTTATTTGCAATTTGGTTGGAGTTTGAATCTTTTCAGTTGACTTTGGACTTATGAATTCCTCTCAGTGATCCAGAGCCCTCACCATCTTGCCAAAATCTTGTCACTCACCATCTGGATCAATTTCCAATTCTTCATCTTTCCCAAATATTCATTTTCTTCCTTTGGGAAAATCTGTCATCACTATGGGTTACACAGCAACCTATAGTTCTGGTGATCAGAAAAATCCCAAATTAATCCCAAACCTTCTTGTCATCATCTACTCCCACAATCTTCAAAAACATTTCAAGGTCCAGTATAAAATTTTGTCCAGAAAACTCCATTTGCTCTCTGGACAGTACTGGTCATTTGTGAAGGAGCTCATATTTTCCCTACTCAGTTAATCCCCAGAAAATTCCCTGAGATATTAGGGAACCTATCTTTCCACAATATCCAAAAATATCATCTGGTCCAGTACAAATTTTTATCACCAATATTCTACCAAGTTTCTGTCCAATTGGAACCTCTGTGAAGGAAGTACCAGCTAGAGGTATCCAATTGAGCTGAAATTTTTATGGCATCTTCTCCTCACCAAATAACTCTGCCACACAAAATTACAGCCCCAGCAGATCAACCAGATGAGTGCATCAAGCTCATCTTTGTTTCTGGTTCAGTACAACACTTTTACATGAACTATATTCAATTCTTGATGAAATATTTTCAAACTTGGTCAGATTGGAGTCCTTCCAAAGTAGATCATCCCAGACATCTCCTTTGGCTCCATCCCCAGCTCACCTCTCCTCTAGATCTCTCTCAATTTTGCTGTCAGTAACTGTAGCTGAAGCTACACTTCAACTCAGTCTGTATCTAGCCAAACCAAGTGCACAGAGGAGCTAAATGACCAAAGGAGAACGCCCTAGACATGGTGCGCTGGACTTGGACGGCCTGCAGACATCAACTCCCGTGGTGAGCATGACAATGGCATGCCATTGCACGCGCTCTGCACCGCGCCCGTGTCTGTGGCGTCGCGTCCGACTGCCTCGCGCCGCAGCGGCTTGTCTCCGTGCGCCGACATCCTCTCCTTCCTCCACCTGGTCGTTCTGGGCTCTTCCCCTTGCCGGAATCGGCCTCGGCGGCCGCCACGGCATCCGGGCACTGTGGCGCCCGTGCGGCCACAGTGCCTTTGTCGTCGTCGTCTTCCTCCCGCTAGCCGCCACTGCACGCCATTACTCCTCCTGCCCTCCTCCATCCCATCGCCGCTCCCAGCCAGCCAGCGCATCGTCCTCACGCCGGCGACATGTCCCAGATCCCGCCGCTTCCAGAGAGCTCGCCCGAGCTCGTCTCCTCCTATAAATAGCCCTCCCCGGCCTCTCCCGAGCTCCTCACCCCACTTCTCCACCCTCCTATTGAGCCCCCGAGCACCAAGCCACGGCTGAGAGGCCCTCTGGCCACGCATCTCGCCAGAGCACCGCCGCCGCCCGAGCTCTGCACCCTGCCGACTCGCTCATCCCCGAGCTCCACCGACTGCACCCGCGAGTTCACCTCGCTCCACTGCCCCTGCCCAAGCCCTTGCCCGGTCGAATTGCTGCCGGAACCGCCGTCTCCGACGACCCCCGAGAGCTGCCGCCACCGGAGAGGAAGGGGACGACGTCGTCCGGCCACCGTTCGCCAACCCACGGGTACGTGCGTGTTCATCTCGAAGCGCTCGTTCGATTCCCGCAGTCACCGGACCTCGCCGCCGTCCGCATCGCTGGCGACTGTCACCGGAGCGCCGCGGTCCTCTGTTCCCTCCCCTCCCCCTTTTAAACCTGACCGCGGGGCCCGCTCGTCAGCCACACGTCGACGGGGTAAGTGGAGACGCCCGGGCGAATTCCGCCTTCGACGTGGCCCCCTGAGAGATTTTCTGTTTATTTCCAAATTTGACCAGAAACTTTGACCGTCCATAACTTTTAAACCATAAGTTCAAATCAATTGATTCTTTTTGCATCTGGTTTGTCTTGGGCTCCTCTATTTTCTGGCAAATTTTGGTATTTTTCTCTTGCTCACAGAATTTCTGGTGAACAGAACAGTAGTATGTGACATTTTCAAATGCATTTTGAAAATATTTTCAGAAGGAAATAACTTTGGATTTGAAGCCCAGGAGTTTGTGGACAACCAAACAGAGCAAGGCAAGCCATGTCATCCATTGCATGAAGCATTTCAATAGTGTTGGTTATTTAACTGAATTTCATGCATTATTTTAATATGTGATAATTTTTAGTAAATTATTTCAATGCCTAGCTACTGCCATGTTAATTTACTTGCAATTAAATACCCATACTGGTTAAATTCTTGACAACACCAAACTTAGTTGGTTGATCAAGAGCCACCTACCCGGACTTTTCCGTGCAGCCACATTTGCCGGTATGGGACGGCCTTGACTTGGTCTGGCTTTGTGCTCTTTTATCGGTACCACCAAACTAGGGGGGGTTATGCGTGCGTGCTGCCCTGGTCAGGTAGACGACGATAATCCTGTGAGCCCAGTTGAGTTATTTTGCCGGCGTCCCCGTTTGGGACAGTTAGTGGCCACGACGGTGGCAGGTGTCACGGGGTGACACAGGGGCCACCCAGGACATGACCCTGGGAGGGTATGATTGTCAGTGGTACGATAGAGGGGTCACGGGTCAGGCAGGTTTCGTTGGAGCACCACCGGTCCACCCGAATGGGATCACGAGGCCAGGTACTCCATAGTGTGGGTAAAGTGTGCAACCTCTGCAGAGTGTAAAACCTATTCAAATAGCCGCGTCCACGGTATTGGACAGTCCGTTTAGGCCTCTCTAGGATGGTCAACCGTAATGATAATAATGATGGAAGAACTTGTCTTATGTTCGGAAGTGCTCTGTGGATTGTGAGCATTCCGAGGGTTGTGGGACAACCCAGATGAGAGTAAGTTGGTACTGGGTACCAGTAAGTGAGCAATCTAAGCACTTAATCTGTTATTGCCATGCTATTGTTTGCTGCATTGTTTTGGTTGCCATGAGCTTGCGAGTACATTCCAAGTACTCACCTGGCGTATCATGCCAGATGCAGGAGAAGCCGAGGACGGAGGTCCCGAAGGTTCGTGCTACGCTAGCTAGGCCGTGTCCACAGTAGTGTCCCTGTGGATGGAGTTTCCCGCGCTATGTTCCGCTACGCCGTAGTCTACCCAGTAGTATCGAGGCCCTGCTATGTTCCATAAATAATGTAGATATTGTCTTAGCACGTGCAGTGCTTCTGGCCTCGTCATCGATGTAAATTATGAGCTTGTACTCGAGATATTTCAATAAAGTTCAGTTCTGTTCTGTTCCAAGTTGTTGTGTGTTTCCAGAAGACATGATCTCTGGGTTGGAAACACTGGTAAACCGGTTCTCTGAGCCGGGGTGCCACAACGCTTGGTATCAGAACCGCGCTGACTGTAGGACACCCTAGTTAACCCTGCGCTAGAACCGCGAATAGTTTAGAGTCTTGGTGTGTCTTGCTTGCTGCATTTGAGTGCTTGCATTGCATGGCATGCATATAGTTTTATTGTGCTAACCGCTGGTTTGATGAGTGTAGACGGCACCAGTTCCGTACCACTACAATCATGAGCCGGCACCGTTCACTTTTCCAGTACTGCTTCGTAGTGTCTGGCTTCGGCTGTATCCCAACGGCGAAGACCCAGTGTTCCAGGTGTTCCGAGAGCAGCTCGCTGGTTCAGTATTCGAGTATCACGCGGAAGCCTTTCGGACTACGAGTTCAGATATTGGCAGCTACTCCCGTTCTTCCAAAGGCAGAACTGCTTCTACGCCGGAGTTGGCGATCCAGTTTGCTGCGATGGAGGCTCTCACTGACTTACGCTTCCATGAGGTCGAGATGCAGACTCATTCAGGTTTCTTTCACTACCCCACCCTGTCGCCTACGACAGGGCGAGTCCTTTTCGCACCAGTTGATCCGGCGAGTGATCGTGCTACTGGTGTTTTATCTCGTTATCTGAACGCCAGTTACCGTATTTTCACTTCTCTAGCCGAGGAGCTGACTTCTGCCCGCGAGGCACTTGCTGCTCTTGCGGCAGCACAGTCTCCTCCTCCACCTCCGTTTTCTCCCATGTACACTCCACCCATCCCACCTTCCGACACTCCTAGTTTGTTCGGACCGCCTGGCTTTTCGTCTGGTAGCCGACGTGAGACCCCGTCAGAGTGGGCCTCACTCCTAGCTACTCCACCTGCTTCGATGCTGCGGCGTCGTGCTTCTTCTCCTTCTGAGGGAGAACCTTCCCGTCAGCGTCGTCGTGTCTGCTTTGATCCGGAGGCCGAGGTGAACATCATCAGCTCAGATTCCGAGACAGGATCAGACGATGAGGAGTCTTCAGTGTACCAGTGTTCGTGCCACCGGCGTCACTAGAGCGGAGGCTTGAGTCTCAGTGCATGCATCATAGCATCCCTGCATATGTCAACTGCCGTATGAGCAGTCTAGTCGTGATCATCCCCTACTAGCTTGTCATGTATGATGTTGGGTTGCCTTGTATAATTATTTTCTTCGCTTTGTTCCTCTCGTTTTATTTGGCTTCTTTTTCTGGTGTCATACTACCCTGCTTCTCCCTTATGGATGTTGCTCATCGATTCGGTATTTGCAATGGGAACAAAATTAGGATGAAGAGGTGTAGTAATCAAGGCGGCGATGGAACTCATGTTCGTCGATCCGCCAGACAGACAGGGCAGTCACCAGAAGATTTGCCACCTTCACCACCACAGTCACCTACCACTGATCACATTATGAGGATGTTTGAAGAGAAAAGAAACCAAGATCTTATGGAATTTCTGAAAAGTATGCAGACTATGGTGGGTCAGAACAACCATAATGGGACACACTCTAAGCTGTCTGATTTCCAGCGGACCAAGCCACCCAGTTTTGGTCAATCTGTGGATCTGATGGAAGCTGATGACTGGCTAAGGACTATGGAAAAGAAACTGGACATAGCCCGCTGTGATGAGGCAGATAAGGTTCCTTTTGTCACTCGCTACCTGGAGGGACCAGCAGCTATATGGTGGGACAACACAAAAATGTTATGGCCTTCTGGAGAAGATATTTCTTGGGAGAAGTTCAAAGAGGTATTTCGCAAGTATCATATTCCTACTGGCATAATGAAGGTGAAGCAGAGGGAATTTCTGACTCTTACTCAAGGGAATATGTCAGTGGGTGAGTATCTGAACAAGTTCAATAATCTGGCACGGTACTCCACCCATGGCGTGTCCACCGAAGAAAGGAAGATTGACCGATTCCTCGTAGGGCTGAATCATACCCTCCGCTGTCAGCTTTGTATGCTGGACTTTCCTGACTTCCAGACTCTGGTAAACAAGGCCTTCATAGCTGAACGAGAGCATAAGTTAGGATATAATGATCACAAGCGGAAGTTTGAACCCAAGAAGGACAACCATGAGCAGTTTGTGCAGAAGCCGCGTATCTGGCAACCAAGTTCATCTGAATACAAGCCTGCCTGGAACAATGGCAACAACAACAACAAGCCTGTCAGCCAGGATAAGACCTTCGGCAAACAGCCAGTGCTGGAGGATTGCCGCCGCAACAACACATGCTTTACTTGCGGCCAGAGCGGGCACTACTCCAAGCAATGCCCCGCAAGAAATGGGAAGCCACCCTCCGACTTCAGGCCACAAGTCAACAGTGTTGGACGCCGCCCCAACTCGAACTTCTATCGCGGCCAAATCCATCATATCTCCGCTGAAGAAGCCCGCGAAGCACCAGATGTGGTCCTTGGTATGTTTTCTGTTAACAACATACCTGCAATAATTTTATTTGACTCTGGGGCTTCTCATTCGTTTATTTCGCGGAGTTTTGCCACCTTGCACAAATTTCCTCCTTCCCTTTTGGACAAAATCATGGTGGTACAATCCCCTGGCTCCATGCTCAGAACAAATGTGATATACAAGAATCTGGAAATCTTGATACACGAGGTAAAGTTTCCAGCTACTCTTGTTGCCATTGAATCCCCGGGACTGGATATAATACTGGGAATGGATTGGTTGGTACCACACCAGGTGTGTATCAACTGTGCCACCAGGAAAGCGACACTGGTTAACCCGGCAGACCAAACAGTGCAATTCACTGCTAGCAGAGTGATGTCAAAGAAGGGCATGGCATTCAAAGCCACAGCTACAGACATAAGTCTGATTCCGGTAGTCAGTGAATTTCCGGACGTATTTCCAGAAGAGATACCGGGAATGCCACCTGACCGGGAGCTAGAGTTTGCTATTGAGGTTGTTCCCGGAACTGCTCCAATATACAAGAAGTACTACCGCATGCCTTCCACAGAGCTAGTGGAATTGAAGAAACAGTTGGATGAATTATTGCAAAAAGGGTATATTCATCCAAGCACTTCACCATGGGGATCACCCGTGCTGTTTGTCAAGAAGAAGGATGGCAGCCTACGAATGTGCGTGGACTACCGCCAGCTGAATGAGGTCACCATCAAGAATAAATATCCGCTCCCCCGCATTGATGATCTGTTCGACCAGTTGAATGGAGCCCGGGTATTTTCCAAGATTGACCTCCGAACGGGGTATCATCAACTAAAAATCAGAAAAGAGGATATCCCCAAGACAGCCTTCACTACCAGATATGGTTTGTATGAGTTTACAGTCATGTCATTCGGGCTGACCAATGCTCCAGCATATTTCATGAGCATGATGAAGAAAGTCTTCATGTTCTTTCTGGACAAATTTGTGGTAGTATTCATCGATGATATTCTCATCTATTCCAGAGATGAAGAGGAGCACACGCAACATCTCCGTACTGTCCTGGAAAGACTAAGGACCATTCGCTTGTATGCCAAATTCAGTAAATGCGAATTTTGTCTAAGAGAGGTGGGATTTCTGGGACATATTCTGTCAGAACAAGGTGTGGCTGTCGACCCGAGTAAAGTGACCGCAGTATTAAACTGGAAGACCCCAGCCACAGTAACGGAAGTCCGTAGCTTTCTGGGATTGGCAGGCTACTACCGTCGCTTCACCGAAGGCTTCTCAAAAATAGCCAAGCCATTGACAGAACTGTTGAAAAAGAACCACAAATTTTCCTGGACGGGAGAATGTGACAGCAGCTTTATGGAGCTAAAGACGAGGCTAACCACCGCCCCTGTCTTAGTTCTTCCAGACATTCACAAGAGCTTCGACATATATTGTGATGCTTCCAGGCGTGGAATCGGCTGCGTGTTAATGCAAGAGGGAAAGGTTGTAGCCTATGCATCCAGACAGCTACGACCTCATGAAGAGAATTATCCCACTCATGACTTGGAATTGGCAGCCGTGGTTAATGCATTAAAAATTTGGAGGCATTATCTCATTGGGCAGCGATGTGAGATATACACAGACCACAAGAGTCTTAAGTATATTTTCACACAGCCTGATCTGAATCTCAGGCAGAGAAGATGGCTTGAATTGGTCAAGGATTATGACCTTGGGATTAATTATCATCCGGGAAAAGCCAATGTGGTCGCCGATGCCCTCAGCAGAAAGCAAGGTACCCTGAATGCACTCATGGAGGGAATGCATCTGAGGCTGCGAGAAGAGTTCGCCAAGCTAAATATGGTGTTATGCGGCCCAATTAGCCCGGATACAATGGAAATCACTCCAACACTTATAGAAGAAATTAAGGCAGCTCAGAAATCAGACCAAGAAATACAAGAGATCAGAGAGCGCATTCCGTTAGGAAAGGCCAAGTCCTTCCGAATTGATGACCAGGACACGGTATGGTTTGAGAACCGAATATGTGTGCCTGATCAAGACAGCTTGAGACAGCAAATACTCAGAGAGGCACATGAATCTACATAGTCTATCCATCCGGGAGGAACAAAAATGTACCAGGACTTGCGAGAAACCTTTTGGTGGCCAGGAATGCGAAGGGATATTGCATACTATGTCGCCTGTTGTGACATCTGCAACAGAGTCAAGGCTGAACATCAGAAACCCGCTGGACTACTGCAACCTTTACCAGTTCCCCAGTGGAAATGGGATGACATATGCATGGACTTCATTGTTGGACTACCCAAGTCCACAAGAGGCCATGATGCTATCTGGGTCATTGTGGATATACTCACGAAAGTGGCTCATTTCCTTCCGGTAAAGACCACTTTCAACGCGAACCAGCTGGCATAGCTCTATATGTCCCGGATAGTCAGCCTTCATGGAGTACCCAAGTCTATCACGTCAGATAGAGGTTCCTTGTTCACTTCAGCATTTTGGCTGTGACTGCACCAAGCCCTGGGAACTGTGCTAAAGCATAGTACAGCATATCACCCACAGACAGATGGACATAGCGAGCGTGTGAACCAAATATTGGAAGATATGCTTCGGTCCTGTGCCCTCGCCTATGGGCCCAAATGGGAGGATAGTCTACCCTATGCAGAATTCTCCTACAATAACAGCTATCAGCCAAGTCTCAAGATGTCACCATTTGAGGCTTTGTACGGACGGAAATGCCGCACTCCTTTGAATTGGTCTCAGACAGGAGACGGCCGTATCTTCGGCACAGATTTGATGCTCGAGGCTGAGAAACAAGTCAAGGATATTCAGGAGCGTCTTCGAGCAGCCAAGTCCCGTCAAAAGAGCTATTATGACCCGAAGCACCGAGAAGTAACTTTTGAGCCCGGAGAATATGCCTATCAAAGAAGTCACCCCCATGAAAGGAATAAAGAGATTTCACACCCAAGGGAAGCTTGCACCGAGATATATCGGTCCCTTTCCCGTCATGGCTAGAAGACGCAGAGTGGCATATCAGCTAGAGTTACCATCAGAATTGTCGGACGTTCACGACGTATTCCATATATCACAGCTGAGAAAGTGCATTGCACCTCCGATCAAACGGGCAGATATGAGTGAGCTAGAGCTGACCAAGGATTTGACTTACGAGGAAAGTCCTGTCAGAATATTGGATGAGATGGAAAGAACTACCAGGAGTATGGCAATTAAGTTTTACAAGGTATTGTGGAATCATCATATTGAGGAAGAGGCTACCTGGGAAAGAGAAGATTTTCTGAGATCAGCCTATCCACACTTGTTCCCTGAGCAACCGAATCTCGAGGACGAGATTCATTCTAAGGGGGGTAGGTTTGTGACACCCTGGTTTTTGGCAACTTTTTCTTTTCAAAATCTTTGTGGCTTTATTTATAATTTGGTTGGATTTTGAATCTTTTCAGTTGACTTTGGACTTATGAATTCCTCTCAGTGATCCAGAGCCCTCACCATCTTGCCAAAATCTTGTCACTCACCATCTGGATCAATTTCCAATTCTTCATCTTTCCCAAATATTCATTTTCTTCCTTTGGGAAAATTTGTCATCACTATGGGTTACACAGCAACCTATAGTTCTGGTGATCAGAAAAATCCCAAATTAATCCCAGACCTTCTTGTCATCATCTACTCCCACAATCTTCAAAAACATTTCAAGGTCCAGTATAAAATTTTGTCCAGAAAACTCCATTTGCTCTCTGGACAGTACTGGTCATTTGTGAAGGAGCTCATATTTTCCCTACTCAGTTAATCCCCAGAAAATTCCCTGAGATATTAGGGAACCTATCTTTCCACAATATCCAAAAATATCATCTGGTCCAGTACAAATTTTCATCACCAATATTCTGCCAAGTTTCTGTCCAATTGGAACCTCTGTGAAGGAAGTACCAGCTAGAGGTATCCAATTGAGCTGAAATTTTTATGGCATCTTCTCCTCACCAAATAACCCCGCCACACCAAATTACAGCCCCAGCAGATCAACCAGATGAGTGCATCAAGCTCCTCTTTGTTTCTGGTTCAGTACAACACTTTTACATGAACTATATTCAATTCTTGATGAAATATTTTCAAACTTGGTCAGATTGGAGTCCTTCCAAAGTAGATCATCCCAGACATCTCCTTTGGCTCCATCCCCAGCTCACCTCTCCTCTAGATCTCTCTCAATTTTGCTGTCAGTAACTGTAGCTGAAGCTACACTTCAACTCAGTCTGTATCTAGCCAAACCAAGTGCACAGAGGAGCTAAATGACCAAAGGAGAACACCCTAGACATGGTGCGCTGGACTTGGACGGCCTGCAGACACCAACTCCCGTGGTGAGCACGACAATGGCATGCCATTGCACGCGCTCTGCACCGCGCCCGTGTCTGTGGCGTCGCGTCCAACTGCCTCGCGCCGCAGCAGCTTGTCTCCGTGCGCCGACATCCTCTCCTTCCTCCACCTGGTCGTTCTGGGCTCTTCCCCTCGCCGGAATCGGCCTCGGCGGCCGCCACGGCATCCGGGCACTGTGGCGCTCGTGCGGCCACAGTGCCTTTGTCGTCGTCGTCTTCCTCCCGCTAGCCGCCACTGCACGCCATTACTCCTCCTGCCCTCCTCCATCCCGTCGCCGCTCCCAGCCAGCCAGCGCATCGTCCTCACGCCGGCGACATGTCCCGGATCCCGCCGCTTCCAGAGAGCTCGCCCGAGCTCGTCTCCTCCTATAAATAGCCCTCCCCGGCCTCTCCCGAGCTCCTCACCCCACTTCTCCACCCTCCTATTGAGCCCCCGAGCACCGAGCCACGGCCGAGAGGCCCTCTGGCCTCGCATCTCGCCGGAGCACTGCCGCCGCCCGAGCTCTGCCTCCCCGCCGACTCGCTCATCCCCGAGCTCCACCGACTGCACCCGCGAGTTCACCTCGCTCCACTGCCCCTGCCCAAGCCCTTGCCCGATCGAATTGCTGCCGGAACCGCCGTCTCCGAAGACCCTCGAGAGCTGCCGCCGTCGGAGAGGAAGGGGACGACGTCGTCCGGCCACCGTTCGCCAACCCACGGGTACGTGCGTGTTAATCTCGAAGCGCTCGTTCGATTCCCGCAGTCGCCGGACCTCGCCGCCATCCGCATCGCCGGCGACCGTTGCCGGAGCGCCGCGGTCCTCTATTCCCTCCCCTCCCCCTTTTAAACCTGACCGCGGGGCCCGCTCGTCAGCCACACGTCGAAGGGGTAAGTGGAGACGCCCGGGCAAATTCCGCCTTCGACGTGGCCCCCTGAGAGATTTTCTGTTTTTCTATTTATTTCCAAATTTGACCAGAAACTTTGACCGTCCATAACTTTTAAACCATAATTCCAAATCAATTGATTCTTTTTGCATCTAGTTTGTCTTGAGCTCCTCTATTTTCTGGCAAATTTTGGTATTTTTCTCTTGCTCACAGAATTTCTGGTGAACAGAACAGTAGTATGTGACATTTTCAAATGCATTTTGAAAATATTTTCAGAAGGAAATAACTTTGGATTTGAAGCCCAGGAGTTTGTGGACAACCCAACAGAGCAAGGCAAGCCATGTGATCCATTGCATGAAGCATTTCAATAGTGTTGGTTATTTAATTGAATTTCATGCATTATTTTAATATGTGATAATTTTTAGTAAATTATTTCAATGCCTAGCTACTGCCATGTTAGTTTACTTGCAATTAAATACCCATACTGGTTAAATTCTTGACAACACTAAAGTTAGTTGGTTGATCAAGAGCCACCTACCCGGACTTTTCTGTGCAGCCACATTTGCCGGTATGGGACGGCCTTGACTTGGTCTGGCTTTGTGTTCTTTTATCGGTACAACCAAACTAGGGAGGGTTATGCGTGCGTGCTGCCCCGGTCAGGTAGACGACGATAATCCTGTGAGCCCAGTTGAGTTATTTTGCCGGCGTCCCCGTTTGGGACAGTTAGTGGCCACGACGGTGGCAGGTGTCACGGGGTGACACAGGGGCCACCCAGGACATGACCCTGGGAGGGTATGATTGTCGGTGGTACGATAGAGGGGTCACGGGTCAGGCAGGTTTCGTTGGAGCACCACCGGTCCACCTGAATGGGATCACGAGGCCAGGTACTCCATAGTGTGGGTAAAGTGCGCAACCTCTGCAGAGTGTAAAACCTATTCGAATAGCCGCGTCCACGGTATTGGACAGTCCATTTAGGCCTCTCTAGGATGGTCAACCGTAATGATAATAATGATGGAAGAACTTGTCTTATGTTCGGAAGTGCTCTGTGGATTGTGAGCATTCCGAGGGTTGTGGGACAACCCAGATGAGAGTAAGTTGGTACTGGGTGCCAGTAAGTGAGCAATCTAAGCACTTAATCTGTTATTGCCATGCTATTGTTTGCTGCATTGTTTTGGTTGCCATGAGCTTGCGAGTACATTCCAAGTACTCATCTGGCGTATCATGCCAGATGCAGGAGAAGCCGAGGACGGAGGTCCCGAAGGTTCGTGCTACGCTAGCTAGGCCATGTCCACAGCAGTGTCCCTGTGGATGGAGTTTCCCGCGCTATGTTCCGCTACGCCGTAGTCTACCCAGTAGTATCGAGGCCCTGCTATGTTCCATAAATAATGTAGATATTGTCTTAGCACGTGCAGTGCTTCTGGCCTTGCCATCGATGTAAATTATGAGCTTGTACTCGAGATATTTTAATAAAGTTCAGTTCAGTTCTGTTCCAAGTTGTTGTGTGTTTCCAGAAGACATGATCTCTGGGTTGGAAACACTGGTAAACCGGTTCTCTGAGCCGGGGTGCCACATCATCGGCAAAGCCGGCGGATCTGAACCCGAGCTGGACATCTGCACCGACATCGTCGAGCTGGCTCGGCGTGCGCAACCCGCCCAGGCTCAGGCCGGCCGGAAGCACGTCTTCGTCGTTTTTACTCAAGGGGTGGACCTTGCAGATAACTGTGCGTCCGGCGGCGAAACCCTCGTCTACTCCGATGGCGAGTCCTTGGTAGGAGAGACCGAGTCGATCCTCCCGCTTTACGATGGCGGGCTTGGGGGCTGCTCCGACGACCAGCCGGCTCAGGACTCCTTCAACACGCCCCCCCGGGCTGCTGTCTATATGGCAGGCTCGGCCCCGGCCCTTAACTCCACGGTGGTCGGTGCCGCGACGGGGACCGTAACCTCAGGGGCCGGCTCAGGCCTTGACAGAATTGGCAACCGCCCTGGCGACACTCCTTGCGACACCGGTGACTGCCGTGGCTCGCCTCGCCCTCGAGCCCTCTGCCTCGAGCCGCCGCCTCAGGGATCGAGAAGCTCGCGATTGGCCGGGCGACACACGGTGGATTGTGTTCTTGGAGGGATCTCTCTCAGGGATCGAGAAGCTCGCAATTGGCCGGATTCAGATTTCGATTGGTCTGATCTTCATCAACAAATGATGGCAACCCGCCATATCAACACCCGGCGGCACGACTCGCTCGCCCCCGCCGGTTTACAATACCGCGGCCGACTCGCGCGCCCCCGCCGGCTTAAAATGCCGCGGCCAACTCGCATGTTCATCCAACAAAAATACCAGGTGCTATTTGCCCTATATGTTTTTCAGTATATATTAATTCATCCGAGAACAATTACTCTGGCCTGTAATATTTCTTACGCAGGACAATTGTTCATTACAAAAGTGGCGTTATACCGTGGATACGGAGCGCGCGCCAGCGTATTCTGTACTGGCATTCGTCCGTGCTGAGCTGTCCAACGGACTCGCGCAAGCCCCCCCCCCCCCCCCCCCGCAGTCTGGTCTACATCAACACACTGAGGCCGCGCATGCCCGTACGAGACGTCGAACGGATGCGTGCAGGCCATCGCCCCCGCGGTTTAGTCTACATTAACATGCCATGCGACTTCCTCATCCCCACCGGGTTACAACGCCGCGGCCGACTCGCGCGCCCCCACCGGCTTACAATGCCGCGGCCGAGTCACGCGCCCACGCCGGATTACAACGCCGTGGCCGACTCACACGCCCGCGTCGGTTTATAACGCCGCGGCCGAGACACGCGCCCGTGCCGGCTTACAGCGCCGCGGCCTACAACGGCAATTCTGAAGCCGGCGGCTAAGAAACAGAAAAGAATCCGGCCCTGGAGGAGCCAGGAGAGGCGGACCAAGAGGCGTACGAAATCACTGGGCAAAAAATGTCCCTGCAAGATCATCAACTCGCCGCATTGCCTCCGGCTTCGATAAATTCCAGTTTGCTGCTGTCAACTATACGCCGGTTTATGCCACATCCAAGTACAAAGAATCTCAAGCCGGCCCCTCGAGTCGACTTAAGACTCGGGGGCTACACAGATATGACTCGGTAGATTTGGCTGGTTTCACAAATACAAGTACCTCGGGTCATTGCAAGGAAGACAACCCGGTCCCGGGGGCTGCTGCCATGTTGGTGAAGGATTAAAGGTTGCCAAAGAGGACTAGCCGCCATGATGCGCGGCTCAACCATGGGTACCCTACCTTAGTGGCGAAACAGTAAAGGTTGCCAATGAGAACTAGCTGCCACGATGCACGGTTCAAACATGGGTATCCTTCCTTAATGGCTCATCATATTATGATCAATGGAATAAAGACGATTTATCTGGACTCCAGATGTTTTGCAGTAGTAGCATTGTCTCCTGTATATCCTATGCTGAGTTTTTCCATGATCATATGGTCACTTGGGGGCTTCCAAGTCACCGAGTTTAGCTTTCTCACCCTCTTGACCCGGCAATAACGCCACATTATCTTGGTTAAACCTGCCTGTCTGCTTGATGCTACTCCGCTTAGGTGACCCGGTGTACTCTTGACAAGTCAATCATTTTTATGACCCTGAACTTGTCTTGGTTAAAACATCGGTTATGTCACGTGAGAGCCGGCTTACAGAGAGCGAGGATAAACCATGGGCTATCACGCCAGCTTCATTGAAGCAAGACTCGAGCCTCGAAAGCCGACGTTTTTATACTCTGTTATCATATACATACATCATCATACATTTCATCATCATTGCATCATCATACAATGCATCATATATGCATGTACATATTTTTTAATGTTGCAGGAGCCGGTCTTCAAACCGGGTTATATTGTGACTCCACAGGAACAAACAAATCTTTGATAGCCAAAATGGTTGGATCTTCATCATGGTTTGTCATAACCAGCATTAAATGATTGAGATATCAATTCTTCCAAATTCCCGGGTTATAAATCCAGCCGGGTCACATATAATACCTGGTAATTTAACCGGGTTTGGGGTTATTCAACCTGTGCTTTGTAGAAAGACTACAGCACTTATGGATTTTTTTCACACATATTTGCCGGGTTGCACTTCAACCACGGCTAAGGATTTCTTTCATCGCAAAAGCATCATCAGTTCATAGGCAAAATATTAAAGTGCTTGATGGCATTGGCGGACTATACAGTTTCACGCTCAAAAACTATTACAAGCCACGGTTGGGCTATTTTTCTATCAAGTTTTTCAAAGCAAATTCAAGCTTGAAGAGTGATTGATGGTTGAGACCCGGCAGCTGGATCTGCCGGATTAACATTGGTTTGTTCTCCTTCTGCATCAATTGCCGCCGGGTTGTCACTTGCCGGGTTACCAGGATTTATTTGGTGAATTGATAATACAAAAGAGTATACTATGCGGCCAGGCAACCCGGTTCTTGGAGGCTACAGTGGATCTGAGTTTATTCTACAGTGGAAGGAATAGTCCCGAGTCGCCTCAGGCAATACGACCCGGAACTTGGGGGCTACATTATTCACATCAAGATTACACCCATGTCGCTGCAAGCATGCACCACGGCACTTGGGGGCTAATGCATTGTCATTTTAAATTATTTTCATCGAAGACCCGGCTCACTATTAATAGTGACCCGGCCCTTGGGGGCTACAGTCATTGACTCTACAGATCGTTCAAGTTCCAGATTGATGAGAACATCTAAACCGGCCCTTGGGGGATACCATATTCAAGTCTATTATTCAGTCCCGAGCCGCCGCAGGCAGCGACCCGGCACTTGGGGGCTACAGCAATCAGCTTTTTGCATATATTATTTGAAGTCCCAAGCAGATGCAAGCATTCAACATGGCACTTGGGGGCTAATGGGACATTTATTTTTCTAAGGATCTATTGACAGAAGACCCGACTCATCATCAATGATGAGCCGGCCCTTGGGGGCTACATACGGCTCAAAATTTCTAAGTTCTAATCCTCTCAAAGGACCAGCTCATTATTCTATAATGACCCGGCCCTTGGGGGCTACGAAGTCATACTACAGAGGACGGGTCATGGATTTTAACCCGAATTTTTTCTGACATATTACAACAAGTTTCAAGACTTGGGAGATACACTGGCTGAAGTTTATAAGTACAAGACAATTACTAGTCCCAGTCTGCTGCAGGCAAGACAACCCGGCACTTGGAGGCTACACTGTTCAGATATTATTTTGCAAAGCACCAAGTCATCATGAACTGATAAACTCGGAGCTTGGGGGCTACAGGTAATATGGAGATTGAAAACAGAAGAACTCTTTCAAGCTGTCATGTTTGAATAAGCCAGGTCTCATGTTCTTGGTGGAAAAAGTTGCAAAGTTCATCAAAAATTGGCTCAACATTAGACAGATTCTCTATTCCAAATATTTTCATCAAGCCAAAGCACTGGAAGCCGACTCAACATTAGACGGGTTATTATTCCCAAAAAAAATTTAGTAGACTAAAGCGCTGTGAGCTGGCTCAAATTCAGGATGAAATTGGGACCAAGGTTTTGAGGCCTAATGGTGAAGTGATGAAGCACATTGCAAAAGAATTTTGAGCCTTGTTGGTTTAGGAGCCATTGGTTCAGTTGCAGCAAAGTGCAACTATAAAGATATGCAAGACAAGTATAAGCCGGCAAAATTATGGAAGTATTCCGGGTCGTGATGGTTATGAGTCCATTTATAAGCCGGATAAAGACAATTCACAGTTTAGCAAGCGACAAGTACAAAGGTGGATTTTCCGGGTTGCAGCAGCCATTGATTCCTATGATCCGAAAAGTGTATGACTAGGCAAATGAATTAACCCGGCCAGATACCTCTCAAGAATGGGAATGACAAAGATCGAAGAGATGAGAAGATGCCGGCTCAAGAAATAGATCCGGAACTTAATCCTTCACTTTTTTGTTTCCTTATCTTATTTTCAGGATGGAGTTTAACATGGATAAATCCAAATTAAACTGGGGGCTAATGTTGGGGATATAACCCCCCGGTATGATCCGGCCCGAAGTACGATCCGGCCGGGACTTGGCGCTTCATTGGAAACCCGGTCGGACTTGGCGCCTCATTGGTAACCCGGCCGGACTTGGCGGCTCATTGGTGATCCGTTCAGTGCGTCGGATAAGCGACAAGGCCCGAGGCCCAGAAGGTGGCTCGTGAGAAGGCCGGCTCAAGGAGAGGCCTGGAGGGCCGGCTCGCAGAGAAGGTTGATGAAGAGGAGAAGTTTCCTGACAAGGGAAGCAAGACCTGAACTAGGATTTGACTTCTAATAGACTAATCCTAGTCCTACTAGGACTCTACATGTAAGCCGCCCCCTTCAACTTATATAAGGAGGGGCAAGGCACCCCAAGAGGGACAGGTCAAGTTAGATAGACAAATCAGTAACTCTCGAGATAAAGGTAGCAAAAGAGCACCCTTGTAATCGAGATCATGATCAATAGCAATCAAGTAGGATGTAGGCTTTTACCTCCACCGCGAGGGGCCGAACCTAGGTAAAACTCGTGTCTCTCGATTCCGATTAACCCCGGTCAAGCTACCACCTTATTGCGATGGCCTCACCACTAAGTCCTTTCACGAGGACATCTTGCCGTGACAAAACCACGACACCCGTGCTGTGAGGTGGAGCGCTAGAGGGCTGGTAGAAGCTTGTCGGTACGGAGCTTGCCGGGTCTTCACCTTGCCGGTTTAGCCTTGCCGGCAAGTGATGTGTTTATCTCTGGTACTAGTTAGGTGCTGGTTGGTGCTGTGTCTTGAGCTTCTCTCCAGTGGCTCGCGCAACTGGGTCCTGAATCTCGTAGCTTGGTAGGTCCCGGCACGCCTTGGTTGGTGAGGAGGCTGCTACTGTCTGTGCATAAGTCAGGGTATAAAAGTACCCATGTTTTATACACCGACAATCTACTACTATTACTCCACCCATCGACCGCTATCCAGCATGCATCTAGGGTATTAAGTTAATGAAAACAGAGTAACGCCTTAAGCAAGATGACATGATGTAGAGAAGTGAACTCAAACAATATGAATAAACCCCATATTTTTATCCTTAATGGCAACAATACAAATATGTGTCATGTCCCTTTCTGTCACTGGGATTGAGCACCGCAAGATTGAACCCATCACAAAGCACCTCTCCCATGGCAAGAAAAATCAATCTAGTTGGCCAAACCAAATCGATAGATCAGAGACAAATACAAAGCTATAATAATCATGCATAAAAGAGTTCAGAGAAGACTCAAATATTTCTCATGAATAATCTGATCATAAACTCACAATTCATCAGATCCCAACAAACACACCGTAAAAGAAGATTACATCGGATAGAACTCCAAGAATATCGAGGAGACCATGGTATTGAAGATCAAAGAGAGAGAAGAAGCCATCTAGCTACTAGCTATGGACCCGTAGATCCGTGGTAAACTACTCACACATCATCGGAGGGCAGCAAGGTTGATGTAGAAGCCCTTTGTGATCAATTCCCCCTTCGGCAGAGTACCGGAGAAGGCCTCCAGATGGGATCGCGGAAGAACAGAGGCTTGCGGCGGCAGAAAGGTTTTCTCTTCTGTCTCACTGGTATAATGGGAATATGTTAGAATTTATAGCGCTGGAATTAGGTCAGGAGGTGCCACGAGGGGCCCACAAGCTTGGGGGGCGCGGCCACCCCCTGGGGCGCGCCCCCTGAGCTTGTCGCTCTCTCGTAGCTCCTCTGGTCTTCTCCCGAAGCTTCGTGGGTCTCTTCTGGTCCAGAAAAAATTAATCCAAAGTTTTTTTCTCATTTGGACACTTTTTGATAATGATTTTCTGAAAAGACAAAAACATGCAAAAATAGCAACTGGCACTGGGCACTGAGTTAATAGGTTAGTCCAAAAAATGATATATAATTTCATAAAGTTGCATATAAAACATCCAAGATTGATAATATAATAGCATGGAACAATCAAAAAATATAGATACGTTGGAGACGTATCACTTACCCATGAAGTTATTGTGTTAGAAGAGCAGAATCGTGCCCTCCAGAGGATCAATGGAAATTTGGAGTACTTACTGAAGTTAAAGGACAAGCCTACCTCATCATCAAAAGCATCACCGAAGAAAGACACTTGAGTACACGGGTATGGGCACCACCCTTGGCTTGTGCCAAGCTTGGGGGAGGTGCCCCGGTATCGTATCACCATCACTTTTATCATCATTATCTATCTTAGTTCAATCCTTAGTTATTTCGTGATTTAGAAGAATAAAGTTTTAGTATGATTTAGTTTTGAGTGTTTGCTTTGTGCTCTATCTATCTATGTAATCGAGTGCGAGAGTTATATAAGAAAGAGTAGTTTGCCTTTTGCTTCTTTACTTTTATGTTTCAATCTAAGCAATAAAAGAATGAAAGAGATCATATGCTAATCCCATGGGGAGTGACGACTTCACATAAAAGGAGTATAATTGATAAAACTTGTTGAAAGTTGACAAAGATAGCATTGGTCCTTGTTGCAATTCATGAAAAAGTAATAAAGGAAGAGAGGTCTCACATATAAATATACTATCTTGGACATCTTTTATGATTGTGAGCCCCCATTAAATATTCTATGTCAAATAGTTGATGTTGGACAAGGAAGACAACGTAATGAGTTATGTTTGGTTATATTCACATAGAAGTTATATTGTCATGGATCCTCTAACATGTGGTGCTTGCCCCCTATCTTTTGCTAGCCTAAATTCGTACTAAGTAGAGATACTACTTGTGCATCCAAAAACCCTTGAACCCAGTTTCATGTCATGAGAGTCCACTATATCTACCTATGGATTGAATAAGATCCTTCAAGTAAGTTGTCATCGGTGCAAAAGCAATAAAAATTGCTCCTAAATATGTATGATCTTTTATTGTAGGGAAAATAAGCTTTGTATGAACTTGTGATGGTGAAGAAATAAAAGCGACAGACTGCATAATAAAGGTTACTATCACAAGGGGCAATATAAAGTGACATTCCTTTACATTAAGAGTTTGCACATCCAAATACAAAAAGCGCATGACAACCTCTTCTTTCTTCTGCGAAGGGCCTATCTTTTACTTTTATGTAATTACTTTTATGCAAAAGTCAATAGTGTTCTTCTCTATTCCATTTTTACATTTATTCTCTTTGCAAGCATCATGTGGTGGGGAAATATCCAGGCGCATATATACCGTTGAATATAAGTGATCATGAGTTATTATTGTTGACATTACCCTTGAGGTAAATACTTTGGGAGGCGAAATTATAAGCCCCTATCTTTCAATGTGTCTGACTGAAACTTTTGCTCCATAATTATGCTGAGTGTCAGCAATCATAGAAGACTAAATGATAGTTGAGTATGTGAACTTGCTAAACAAAGCTCTTACATAGACTCTTTCTGGTAATATGATGAATTGCAATTGCTTCAGTGACTGAGATCATAGTTTGTTAGTTTTCAATACGGTTTATGGTTCATACTTTAACTTGTGAATGAATTGTCACTTATTTATGAGAAGTTTTATGATGATATATTGTTGTTATGATAATAATCATGATGCTTTCATGTCCGTATTTTGTTTTATCGACACCTCTCTCTCTAAACATGTGGCCATGATTATCGATTTCGGTTTTTCGCTTGAGGACAAGCGAGGTCTAAGCTTGGGGGAGTTGATACGTCCATTTTTGCATCATGTTTTCCTACTGTTATTTATTATGTTTTTTATCAGTATTTCACTTTATGATACAATTCTTATGCCTTTTCTCTCTTATTTTGCAAGATTCACATGAAGAGCGAGATTGCCGGCAGCTAGAATTCTGGACCAGAAAGGGCTATAGCAGAGATAGCTATTCTGCACAACTCCAAATGACCTATAAATTTACAGAGAATTGTTTTGGAATATATAAAAAATACTGGCGAAAGAATCAACAGAAGGGGACCCAACAGGAAGCGACAAGCCTGGGGGGCGCGCCCTACCCCCCTGGGCGCGCCCCCTGAGCTTGTGTCGCCCCTGGCAGGCCTCTGGGCCCATGTTCAACTATATGATGTCATTTGCCCTAGAAAAAAATCAAAAGAAGACTTTTGGGATGAAGCGCCGCCGTCTCGAGGCGAAACCTGGGCAGGAGCACTTTTGCTCTCCGACGGAGCGATCCACCGGGGATACTTCCCTCCGGGAGGGGGAAATCGAAGCCATCGACATCACCAATGTTCCTCTCATCGTGGGAGGACCAATCTTCATCAACATCTTCACCAGCACCATCTCATCTCAAACCCTAGTTCATCTCTTGTATTCAATCTTTGTCACAAAACCTCAGATTGGTACCTGTGGGTTGCTAGTAGTGTTGATTACTCCTTGTAGTTGATGCTAGTTGGTTTATTTGGTGGAAGATTATATGTTCAGATCCTTAATTATATTTAATACCCCTCTAATCTTGAACATGAATATGTTTTGTGAGTAGTTACTTTTGTTTTTGAGGACATGGGAGTTGTCTTGTTATAAGTAAACATGTAAAGTTGGTATTCGTTCGATATTTTGATGATGTGTATGTTGTATTTCTTCTAGTGGTGTCCTGTGAACATCGACTACATTACACTTCACCATATTTGGGCCTAGGAGAATGCATTGGGGAATAATAAGTAGATGATGGGTTGCTAGAGTGACAGAAGCTTAAACCCTAGTTTATGCGTTATTTCATAAGGGGCTGATTTGGATCCATATATGGTTAGATTTATCTTAATTCTTCTTTTGTAGTTGCAGATACTTGCGAGAGGGGGTAATCATAAGTGGGAGGCTTGTTCAAGTAAGAACATCACCCAAGCACCGGTCCACCCACATATCAAATTATCAATGTAGCGAACGCGAATCAACTAAACATGATGAACGTGACTAGATGAAATTCCCATGTGTCCTCGAGAATGCTTTGCTTTATATAAGAGTTCGCTCCGGCTTATACTTTGCTATAAAAGGGATTGGGCCACCTTGCCGCACTTTTAATTTACTTGTTACTTGTTACTTGTTACGAATTATCTTGCTACCAAACTATCTGTTACCGCTACTTTCAGTGCTTGCAGAAAATACCTTGCTGAAAATCGCTTGTCATTTCCTTCTGCTCCTCGTTGGGTTCGACACTCTTACTTATCGAAAGGACTATGATTGATCCCCTATACTTGTGGGTCATCACAAGCCCATTACATCATCACCACCATCTCTAAAGAAAGACACTTGAGTACACGGGTATGAGCACCACCCTTGGCTTGTTCCAAGCTTGGGGGAGGTGCCCCGGTATCATATCACCATCACCTTTTTACCATCATTATCTATCTTAGTTCGATCCTTAGTCATTTCATGATTTAGAAGAATAAAGTTTTAGTATGATCTAGTTTCGAGTGCTTGTTTCATGATCTATCTATGTAATCGTGTGTGAGAGTTATATAATAAAGAGTAGTTTGAGTTTTGCTTCTTTACTTTTATGTTCCAATCTTGGCAATAAAAAGAATGAAAGATCATATGCTAATCCCTTGGGGAAGTAATGACTTTACATAAGAAAAGTATAGTTGATAAAATTTATTGGAAGTTAACAAACGTAGCACTGGTCATTTATGTAATTCATGAAAAAATAATAAAGGAAGAGAGGATTCACATATAAATATACTATCTTGGACATCTTTCATGATTGTGAGCCCCCATTAAATATTCTATGTCAAAGAGTTGACATTGGACAATGAAGACAATGTAATGAGTTATGTTTGCTTATATTCACATAGAAGTTATATTGTCATAGATCCTCTAACATGTGGTGCTTGCTCACTATCTTTTGCTAGCCAAAAATCAGCACCAAGTAGAGATACTACTTGTGCATCCAAAACCCTTGAACCCAGTTTCATGTCATGAGAGTCCACTATATCTACCTATGGATAGAATAATATCCTTCAAGTAGGTTGTCATCGGTGCACAAAGCAATAAAAAATTGCTCCTAAATATGTATGAACTTTTATTGTAAGGGAAAATAAGCTTTGTACGAACTTGTGATGGTGAAGAAATAAAAGCGACAGACTGCATAATAAAGGTTGCTATCACAAGGGGCAATATAAAGTGACGTTCCTTTGCATTAAGAGTGTGCACATCCAAAAATAAAAAGCGCATGACAAACTCTGCTTCCCTCTGTGAAGGGCCTATCTTTTACTTTTTTGTATTTACTTTTATGCAAGAGTCAATAGTGTTCCTCTCTATTCCGTTTTTATCTTTCTCTTTGCAAGCATCATGTGGTGGGGAAAAATATAGGCATATATATCCAGTTGGATGTGAGTAATCATGAGTTATTATTGTTGACTTTACCCTTGAGGTAAATTGGTTGGGAGGTGAAACTATAAACCCCCATCTTCCTATGTGTCTGATTGAAGCTTTCGCCCCATAAATATGTCGTGAGTGTCAGCAATCATAGAATACTAAATGATAGTTGAGTATGTGGACTTGCTAAACAAAAAGCTCTTACATAGACTCTTCCTGAAAATATGATGAATTGTAATTATTTCAATGACTAAGAACATAGTTTGTTAGTTTTCAAGAAAGTTTATGCTTTATACTTCGATGTTGTAATGAATTATTACTTGTTCATGAGAAGTTTTATGATAATATATTGCTGCTATAGTATTGATCATGATGCTTTCTTGTCCGTATTTTATTTTATCGACACCTTTGTCTCTAAACATATGGTCATGATTATCGATTTCGGCTTTCGCTTGAGGACAAGCGAGGTCTAAGCTTGGGGGAGTTGATACGTCCAATTTGCATCATGTTTTCCAATTGATATTTATAATGTATTTGGTCATTATTTCACTTTATGATGCAATTCTTATGCCTTTTCTCTCTTAATTTGCAAGATTTATATGAAGAGGGAGATTACCGGCAGCTGGAATTCTAGACCTGAAATAGCTACAGCAGAGATACCTATTCTACAGAGCTCCAAATGACCTGAAATTTCACGGAGAATTTTTATTGAATATATAAAAAATACTGGAGAAAAGAAATATCAGAGGGGTGCTACTTGTGATTTGCGTTGGTTTTTTTCCCGAAGAGGAAGGGATGATGCAGTACAGTAGAGATAAGTATTTCCCTCAGTTGTGAAACCAAAGTTATCAATCCAGTAGGAGAATCACGCAACACCTCGTTAGCAGCACCTACACACAAACAACAAATCCTTGCACCCAACGCAAACAAGGGGTTGTCAATCCCTTGGCGGTCAATTGCAAGATTAAACTGTATGTGATAGATAGATAGATTGAAACAAAAATACAAAATAAAATAAACTTGCAGCAAGTATTTTTAGGGTTTTAGTAAATGATAGAGGTAGACCCGGGGGCCATAGTTTTCACTAGAGGCTTCTCTCATAGAAATAGCATACGGTGGGTAAACAAATTACTGTTGGGAAATTGATAGAAAAGCAAATAATCATGACGATACCCAAGGCAATCATCATGTATATAGGCATCACGTCCGAGACAAGTAGACCGACTCCTACCTGCATCTACTACTATTACTCCACACATCGACCGCTATCCAGCATGCATCTAGTGTATTAAGTCCATAAGAACGGAGTAACGCCTTAAGCAAGATGACATGATGTAGACAAAGTAAACTCATGCATGAATAAACCCCATCTTTTTCCCCTTAATAGCAATGATACATATGTCTCATGTCCCTTTCTATCACTGGGATTGAGCACCACAAAATCGAACCCATTACAAAGCACCTCTTCCCATGGCAAGATAAATCAATCTAGTTGGCCAAACCAAATCAATAGATCGGAGAAGAAATACGAAGCTATATTAATCATGCATAAAAGAGATCAGAGAAGACTCAAATAATATTCATGGATAATCTGATCATAAACTCACAATTCATCGGATCCCAACAAACACACCGCAAAAAGTGATTACATCGGATAGAACTCCAAGAACATCGAGGAGAACATTGTATTGAAGATCAAAAAGAGAGAAGAAGCCATCTAGCTACTAATTATGGACCCGAAGGTCTGTGGTAAACTACTCACGCATCATCGGAAGGGCAGCAAGGTTGATGTAGAGCCCCTCCGTGATCGATTCCCCCTCCGGCGGAGTATCGGAAAAGGCCTCCAGATGGGATCTCTCGAGAACAGAAGCTTGCGGCGGCGGAAAAAGTATTTCATGGACTCCCTGGTTGGTTTCCCGATTTTTGGGAATTTATAGTGGTGGAATTAGGTCAAACGGAGCTGAGGTGGGCCCACGCGGCACCAGGGCGCGCCCTCCCCAGGCGCGCCCTGGTGGCTCGTGGCCACCTCCTCTGGCGTTTGGTCCTCTCCTGAAGCTTCTAGTGTTTATCTTGTCCGTAAAAAAATCTCCAAAAAGTTTCGTTGCATTTGGACTTCGTTTGGTATTGATTTTCTGTAAAACCAAAAACAGGCAGAAAACATGAACTGGCACTGGGCACTAAGTTAATAGGTTAGTCCCAAAAAATGATATATAATTGTTGTAAATGTATATAAAAACATCCAAGATTGATAATATAACAGCATGGAACAATCAAAAATTATAGATACATTGGAGACGTATCAGCATCCCCAAGCTTAATTCCTGCTCGTCCTCGAGTAGGTAAATGATAAAAACAGAATTTTTGATGTGGAATGCTGCCTATCATATTCATCATATTATTTTCTTTTGTAGCATGGACATTTGGACTTGAATGATTCAAAGCAATAGTCTATAGTTTGACATGAAGATATAAATACTCAAGCATGCTAACTAGCAACAATGTCTTTCAAAATATCAACGCTAAAGAAAGTTATCCCTAGCCCATTATGCTCAATCATTGATCCATTCATGAAACACACTCAAATATTAGCTACATCCAATGCACAAGTATGACAATAGTGCTCTCTAATTGGTGCTTTGTAAGAGAAGATGGAGACTCAAATAAAAAAATTGCATATAAGTAAATAGATAGGCCCTTCGCAGAGGGAAGCAGAGATTTGTCAAATGTGCCCGAGCTCAAAGCTTAAATTAGAGAGATAAAATATTTTGAGAGGCATGCTTTTCCTGTCAACGAAAACGACTGATAATTCCCAATATTTTCCATGCTAGATACATCATAGTGATGGAAATATGCCCTAGAGGCAATAATAAAGTTGTTATTATTTTATATTTCCTTGTTCATGATAAAGGGTTATTATTCATGCTAGAATTGTATTGACCGGAAACTTAAATACATGTGTGAATACATAAATAAAAAACCGTGTCCCTAGTGAGCCTCTACTAGACTAGCTCGTTGATCAAAGATGGTTAAGGTTTCCTAACCATAGACATGAGTTGTCATTTGATAACGGGATCACATCATTAGGAGAATGATGTGATGGACAAGACCCATCTGTTAGCTTAGCATATGATCGTTCTGTTTATTGCTACTGCTTTCTTGAATGTCAAATACATGTTCCTCCGACCATGAGATCATGCAACTCCCGGATACCGGAGGAATACCTTGTGTGCTATCAAACGTCACAACGTAACTGGGTGATCATAAAGATGCTCTACAGGTATCTACGAAGGTGTCTGTTGAGTTGGCATGGATCGAGACTGGGATTTGTCACTCCGTGTTTCGGAGAGGTATCTCTGGGCCCTCTCGGTAATGCACATCATAAGAAGCTTGCAAGCAAAGTGACTAAGGAGTTAGTTATGGGATGATGTATTACGGAACGAGTAAAGAGACTTGCCGGTAACGAGATTGAACTAGGTATGGAGATACCGACGATCGAATCTCGGGCAAGTAACATACGGACGGACAAAGGGAATTACGTATGTTGTCATTGCGGTTCGACCGATAAGATCTTCGTGGAATATGTAGGAACCAATATGAGCATCCAGGTTCCGCTATTGGCTATTGACCGGAGAGGCGTCTCAGTCATGTCTACATCATTCCCGAACCCGTAGGGTCCGCACGCTTAACGTTCGTTGACGATATAGTATTATATGAGTTATGTGAATTGGTAACCGAATATTGTTCGGAGTCCCGGATGAGATCCCGGACGTCACGAGGAGTCTCGGAATGGTCGAGAGGTAAAGATTTATATATGGGAAGTCATATTTTGGGTTCCGGAAAAAGGTGCAGTTTTTTCAGTATTGTACCGGGAAGCTTCCAGAAGGTTCCGGAGGATTCCGGAGGGGTCCGGAAGTCCACAAGTGGGTCCACCACGTCCCAAGGGCTGGCATGGGCTAAGGGGAGGTGCCCTGGCCTTATTGGGCCAGGCGCACCAAGTCCTCAAAAGCCCATGCAGCTAGGGAAGGAAAAAGGGAGAGTCCTAGTAGGAATAGGATTGGACTTTGGAGTCCAAATCCACGTGTGTACTATTCACGTGGTACTATTCACATGGTACTATTCACGTGGCACTATTCCTTCTACTCCAAACCCCTACACATATATAAATAGAGGAGAGGGGGCGCCCCAAACAAGACACAACATTGTCTTAGCCGTGTGCGGCGTCCCCCTCCACGGTTCCGTCCCTCGGTCATATTTTCGCAGTGCTTGGGCGAAGCCCTGCGGAGATAGCATCACCATCACCGTCACCACGCCGTCGTGCTGCCGGAACTCATCCACTACCTCGCCATCTTGCTGGATCAAGAAGTCGAGGACGTCACCGAGCTGAACGTGTGCTGAACGCGGAGGTGCCGTACGTTCGGTACTCGGTCGGTTGGATCGTGAAGTTGTTCGACGACATCAACCGCATTGTTCTAACGCTTCCGCTTACGGTCTACGAGGGTACGTAGACACACTCCCCCTCTCGTAGCTATGCATCTCCATGGATAGATCTTGCGTGTGCGTAGAAATTTTTTTGTTTTCCATGCAACGTTCCCCAACAGTGGCATCATGAGCCAGGTCTATGCGTAGAGGATATGCACGAGTAGAACACAAAGAGTTGTGGGCGGTGATCGTCATACTGCTTACCACCAACGTCTTATTTTGATTCGGTGGTATAGTAAGATGAAGCGGCCCGGACCAACCTTACATGTCCACGTACATGAGACCGGTTCCACCGACAGACATGCAACTTGTTTTGCATAAAGGTGGCTGGCGGGTGTCTGTTTCTCCTACTTTAGTTGAATCAAATTTGACTGCGGCCGGTCCTTGTTGAAGGTTAAAACAGCAAACTTGATAAATCACCGTTGTGGTTTTGTGCCGTAGGTAAGAACGGTTCTTGCTAGAAGCCCGTAGCAGCCACGTAAAACTTGCAACAACAAAGTAGAGGACGTCTAACTTGTTTTTGCAGGGTATGCTGTGATGTGATATGGTCAAGACATGATGTGATATACGTTATTGTATGAGATGATCATGTTTTGTAATTTATCGGCAACCGGCAGGAGCCTTATGGTTGTCTCTTTATTGTATGAAATGCAAGCGCCATGTAATTGCTTTACTTTATCGCTATGCGTTAGCAATAGTTGTAGAAGCAATAGTTGGCGAGACGACCACGACGCAATGATGGATATCAAGGTGTCGAGCCGGTGACGATGGAGATCATGACGATGCTTTGGAGATGGAGATCAAAAGCACAAGATGATGATGGCCATATCATGTCACATATTTTGATTGCATGTGATGTTTATCCTTTATGCATCTTATTTTGCTTAGAACGACGGTAGCATTATAAGATGATCCCTTCACTAAATTTCAAGATAAAAGTGTTCTCCCCGAGTATGCACCGTTGCTAAAGTTCGTCGTTTCGAAGCACCTCGTGATGATCGGGTGTGATAGATTCTACGTTCACATACAACGGGTGTAAACCAGTTTTACACAAGCAGAATACTTGGGTTAAACTTGACGAGCCTAGCATGTACAGACATGGTCTCGGAACACTGGAGACCGAAAGGTCGAACATGAGTCATATAGTAGATATGATCAACATGGAGATGTTCACCATTGATGACTATCCCATCTCACGTGATGATCGGACATGGGCTAGTTGATTTGGATCATGTATCACTTAGTTAACTTGAGGGATGTTAATTTAAGTGGGAGTTCATTAGTAATTTGATTAATTGAACTTAATTTATCATGAACTTAGTCCTGATAGTCTTTGCAAATTATGTTGTAGATCAATAGCTCGCGTTGTAGCTCCCCTGTTTTTGATACGTTCCTAGAGAAAGCTTAGTTGAAAGATGATGGTAGCAATTACACGGACTGGGTCCGTAACTTGAGGATTATCCTCATTGCTGCATAGAAGGATTATGTCCTTGATGCACTGCTAGGTGATGGACCTGCTGCAGGAGCTGCTGCAGACGTTGTGAACGCCTGGCAGGCTCAATCTGATGACTACTCGATAGTTCAGTGTGCCATGCTATACGGCTTAGAACCGGGACTACAAAAACGTTTTGAACGCCTCGGAGCATACGAGATGTTCCAAGAGCTGAAATTGATATTTCAAGCTAATGCCCGGGTTGAGAGATATGAAGTCTCCAACAAGTTCTTTAGCTGTAAGATGGAGGAGAACAGTTCTGTCAGTGAACACATACTCAGAATGTCTGGGTACCACAACCACTTGACTCAGCTGGGAATTGATCTTCCGGTTGAGAGTGTTCTTGACAGAGTTCTTCAGTCACTGCCACCAAGCTATAAAGGCTTCGTGATGAACTATAATATGCAAGGGATGGAGAAGACAATTCCCGAGCTCTTCGCGATGCTGAAAACGGCGGAGGTAGAAATCAAGAAGAAGCATCAAGTGTTGATGGTTAACAAGACCACTAGTTTCAAGAAAAAGGGCAAGGGAAAGAAGGGGAACTTCAAGAAGAACGGCAAGCAAGCTGCCGCTCCCACGAAGAAACCCAAAGTTGGACCCAAGCCTGAAACTGAGTGCTTCTACTGCAAAGGAACTGGTCACTGGAAGCGGAACTGCCCCAAGTATTTGGCGGATAAGAAGGATGGCAAAGTGAACAAAGGTATATTTGATATACATGTTATTTATATGTACCTCACTAGTGCTCGTAGCAGCGTCTGGGTATTTGATACCGATTCAGTTGCTAATATTAGTAACTTGAAGCAGGAGCTGCAGAGTAACGGAGACTAGCTGAGGGCGAGGTGACGATATGTGTTGGAACTGTCTCCAAGATTGATATGATCAATATCGACACGCTCGTAATACCTTCGGGATTAGTATTAAACCTAAATAATGGTTATTTGGTGCTTGCGTTGAGCATAAAACATTATATCTGGATATTGTTTATTGCAAGACGGTTATTCATTTAAGTCAGAGAATAATGGTTATTCTGTTTATATGAATAATATCCCTCGTGATCATGCACCCTTGTGAATGGTTTATTCTTGTTGAATCTTGATCGTAGTGATACACATATTCATAATATTGATGCCAAAAGATGCAAAGTTGATAATGATAGTGCAACATACTTGTGGCACTGCCATTTAGGTCATATTGGTGTAAAGCGCATGAAGAAACTCCATGCTGATGGACTTTTGGAATCTCTTGATTATGAATCATTTGATACTTGCGAACCATGACTCATGGGCAAGATGACTAAAACTCCGTTCTCCGGAACAATGGAGCGAGCTACTGATTTGTTGGAAATAATACATACCGATGTATGCGGTCCGATGAATGTTGAAGCACGCGGCGGGTATCGTTATTTTCTAACCTTCACAGATGATTTGAGTAGGTATGGGTATATCTACTTGATGAAACACAAGTCTGAAACATTTGAAAAGTTCAAAGAATTTCAGAGTGAAGTAGAGAATCATCGTAACAAGAAAATAAAGTTTCTACGATCCGATTGCGGAGGCGAATATTTGAGTTACGAGTTTGGCCTTCATTTAAGAAAATGTGGAATTGTTTCACAACTCACGCCACCTGAAACACCACAGCGTAATGGTGTGTCTGAACGTCGTAACCGTACTTTATTGGATATGGTGCGTTCTATGATGTCTCTTACCAATTTGCCACTATCGTTTTGGGGTTATGCATTAGAGACAGCTGCATTCACGTTAAATAGGGCACCGTCTAAATCCGTTGAGACGACACCGTATGAACTGTGGTTTGGCAAGAAACCTAAGTTGTCGTTTTTTAAAGTTTGGAGATGCGATGCTTATGTGAAAAAGCTTCAACCTGATAAGCTCGAACCCAAAGCGGAGAAGTGCGTATTCATAGGATACCCTAAAGAAACAATTGGGTACACCTTATACCACAGATCCGAAGGCAAGGTCTTTGTTGCCAAGAATGAGTCCTTTCTAGAGAAGGAGTTTCTCTCGAAAGAAGTGAGTGGGAGGAAAGTAGAACTTGATGAGGTAATTGTACCTTCTCTCGAATTGGAAAGTAGCTCATCAGAGAAAACCGTTCCCGTGATGCCTACACCAATAAGAGAGGAAGATAATGGTGAAGATCATGAAACTTCAGATCAAGTTACTACTGAACCTCGTAGGTCGACCAGAGTACGTTCCGCACCAGAGTGGTACGGTAATCCTGTTCTAGAAGTCATGTTGTTAGACAACGGCGAACCTACAAACTATGAAGAAGCTATGATGAGCCCAGATTCCGACAAATGGCTTGAGGCCATGAAATCTGAGATAGGATCCATGTATGAGAACAAAGTATGGACTTTGGTGGACTTGCCCGATGATCGGCAAGCCATTGAGAATAAATGGATTTTTAAGAGGAAGACAAACGCTGATGGTAATATCACTGTCTACAAAGCTTGACTTGTCGCGAAAGGTTTTCGACAAGTTGAAGGGGTTGACTACGATGAGACTTTCTCACCCGTAGCGATGCTTAAGTCTGTTCGAATCATGTTAGCAATTGCCGCATTTTATGATCTGGCAAATGGATGTCAAAACTGCATTCCTTAATGGTTTTCTCAAAGAAGAGTTGTATATAATGCAACCAGAAGGTTTTGTCGATCCTAAGGGTGCTAACAAAGTGTGCAAGCTCCAGTGATCCATCTATGGACTGGTGCAAGCATCTCGGAGTTGGAATATACGCTTTGATGAGGTGATCAAAGCATATGGTTTTGTACAGACTTACGGTGAAGCCTGTATGTGACGCCCCCGACTTAATCGTGCACTAATCATACACGCAATGCACACGATCAAGCCTAAGGACTCACTTGAAGATATCACAACACAACTCTAAACACAAATAAAGTCATACAAGCTTTATATTACAAGCCAGGGCCTCGAGGGTCGAATACATTAGCTCGATGTCATACAAGCATCAGCGGAAGCATCAGGTATCTGAGTACAGACACAAAGTTAAACAGATAGGCCTTTAAGAAGGCAGGGCAAAATAAAACTCTGGATCGAAAGGCGCAGGCCTCCTGCCTGGGTGCCTCCTAACTACTCCTGGTCGTCGGAAGGCTCCTCGTAGTAGTAGTATCCGCCTGGGGGGTAGTATTAGTCGTAGTCGTCGGCTGGGGCAGCTGGCTCCGGGGCTCCGTCATCTGGTCGCATCAATTGAGTATGGGGAAAATGGGAAGCAAAGAAACCGTGAGTACTCATCCAAAGTACTCAGCAAGACTTACATCAGAGCTATTCTACTTATGCAACATTATCAATGGAAGACTGTATATGTGGACTGATCTGCAGAAATGCCAGAATAGAAGGGAAAGGCCTAGCCTATCGAAGACTAGCATCTTCAGGGTCTTGCAGCATTAGAAGAGTGCAGATTAGTACATTAATATAATAGTAGCAACAAGTACAAGTAGCCACGCCCAGAGATCCTTCCTCGACTCCCTGTGAGAAAGCGATCCCGAAGCCAATATATTTAACCCATTTCTAGTTGTAGTAGATCGGGATATTTTCCGAGCGTCCTGTTACCGTGGACACGGCTATTCGAATAGATATACTTCCCTGCAGGGGTGCACCAACTTACCCAACACGTTCGATGACTCTGGCCGGACACACTTGCTCAGTCGATGCCCGGCCTCGGACTATCGACACGTCGCAGCTCTACCTAGGTTCAACAGAGAGGCCAGCACGCCGGTCTACATCCTAAGTGCGAAGGGGTCCTGGGCCCATCGCCCTTTGCACTCCTGCGCGTTGCGTGGGCGGCCGGGAGTAGACCTAGCCCCCTTAATACAAGCGCGGGCGTTACCAGTCCAACCCGGCGCGCGCCGCTCAATCACTGACATCTGAAGAACTTCGGCTGATACCACGACGCCGAGTACCCATATTATTCCCACGTGCTGGTTAGCGCGATAAGGCCAGAGGCCTACTCAGATTACATATCCTAACCCTTAGTGCATTAGGAGCGCGGTAACGAGCAGAGACTCACGATCCTGTGACCCCGTCGTCCCGTCTCGTGGACTTACGGCAAGGGCTAAGAATGCCCGGCCGTGCCACGTATTCATCTCTCGGGTACCCTCATGGTCAACCCGACATCATATCTCTCGCGGGTACCCCTCGGGGCCGACCCGTCTTTAACCAGTAACAGCAGTAATAATGTGCAAGTAACCGTGTGTCCAAAACATCAAGCAGGAATCCGAGGAATCACCCTCGTTGGATTCCCACTAGATGTAACCGACAAGGTGAACCCGGAGGAATCACCCTCGATGGTTTCACTCTTGCGGGGTTGCAAGACAGAGACGGCACCGGAGGTGGGAAAGAGGAATCACCCTCGGTAACCCACGACCGACTACCTTTGCTACAGAGTTGACAACAGAAGTGAGTTAAGAGGTATCACCCTCGGCACTTGATGTTAGCTCTGCAGAGTCGAGCAACGTAGGGGTGTGTGGTGATGTGCTGGACACAGCCCGTTCGATCACATCGATCGGGGCACAGGTACTAAAGCGGGGCAACTACAGCAAGGAAGAGGGGCCACAGATGGTTTACCATCCAACCTACACTAAGCATTTAGGATATCTGGTAAAGTATCAAAAGTAGTTACAAGGACAGGCTATGCATCAGAATAGGATAAAGCAGCAGCAGTAGCAATTCTAATGCAAGCAGGGGGGAGAAAGAATAGGTGATATAGGCATGCGTCAAGGGGGGTTGCTTGCCTGGAAGCTCTGCGGCAAAAGAGGGATCGTCAGTGGTGTCGTCGGTCTCCTGAGCTGCGTCGATCTCGGGGGCTATCGGAGAAGAAGAGGGGGGAAGAAACGATAAATAAAAGCAACAGATGCAACACAGAGCATGACATGCTAAAATGCAGTGCAGGGTTGCCTAAAAGTATCTCTAAACCATTTTAGTTATTTTAGGGTTTAAGTTGGATTTATTAGCAGGTATGCATGCACTATTCATCTACCGGAAACAGGCAAAAGGTTGCGGGTTCACCTACGTAGAGGGTCCTGACAAGAAAATAGACGGCACGATCGGATTCCTGGGATTTTTCTGAGCAACGTTCATGTAGAAAGTTTTTCGATCCGAGCTACGGTTTATTTTCTACGATTTTTCAAAGTTTTTAAACTATTTCTGAAATTATTTAAATTAACAGAATTCCAGATAAGGCATATGACGTCATGCTGAGGTCATCCTTGCGTCAGCAGTCGGCTGACCAGCTGACTGGTCAAACAGGCAGGTGGGACCCACCTGTCAGCCTCAGAGGTGTTAATCAGTGATTAATTTAAACTAACAAAGTTAATTAACCAGTGGGCCCGGCCTGTCAGCGACTGACTAATTAACAGATTTAATTAATTAAAAGCATTTAGCCACTAATTAAGTTACTGACGTGGGGGGCCCACTTGTCAGTGGCTGTAGCGCCACGTCAGCGGCGTTGACCGTGGTCAACTGGTCAACTGGGCCCGCGGGGCCCAGCTGCCAGCGACACAGGCGGCGCCACGTGGGCGGCCAGGTCATCAGCCGGCGCCGGAGCTGCTCCGGCGAGCTCCGACGCGGCGGAAAGCCACGGCCAGCGGCGGATTTGTTCTACGGTGGTCCAAATCGCGCGCTTTTGCTTGCGTTCGAACGAGGGCGTTGTGCCGCATCTAACGAAGCTAACGCACGGCCGCGGGGATGACCGGAGTGACGCCGGCGACGAGCGGAGGCGGCGGTGGTTCTCGGGCGTGAATGGAAATGCAGCTACGGGAAGCTCACGAGCTAAAGGAGCTCACCGGCGAGCTCTACGGATCACCCGGATCGCGGCTGACAACACGGGACGGCTCGGGTGGCTCTGCTCCGAGCAGAACGCCGGTAATGGCGCCGCCGAGCTCGGCTATGCGGGAACGGCAAAAGGGAGCTTCTATCCGAGCGAAAAAGAATGGGGAGGCGACGCGGATGCTCACCTAGGAGCACACGAAAGGCTCGGCGAGTGGATTAGGAGATGCCGTGCAGTGGATCGACGCCGGCGAGCTCCTGTGATCCGAGGTGGAAGACGACAGGTTTCGGGCGATGCAGCGCCGCCGAGCTCGAGTTCTTGGGCTGGGAAGAAGAGGCGGACGTCGGCGATTCGTCTGGACTCGGCGGAGGAGCAGATGGACGCCGGTAGCCGCGACGGTGGCACGTCGGCGGTGGTGCTCGGACAGAGAGGGGAAGAAGAGCGAGCGAGCGCTGGGAGAGAGAAAGGGAGGAGAGGGCGAGGCGACCAGGGGGAAGGCTCGGGGCGCCCTTATCCCCTCGGGCTACCTGCCCCGGCGCCGTGGCAGGCTGTGGGCGGCGCCGTGCGCGCCGGATGCGGCGACGCCGACACGGAGGGCGGGAGCAGGTGAGGACGAACAATGAGGTGGGCTGGGCCGACTCGGCCCAGTAACAGGTAAGTGCTTTGCCCCCTTTTCCCTTTTTCTGTTTTCCATTTTTATTTAATAACAGAGAGGGAAAATGATTTATTTGAGCATCCAAATGATTTAGGAAATTTATGGAACTTGGTCCATTAAATCCAACACATTTTTAGGCAGTGCCACAAATATTTTGGGAGGCAGATAATTTCATTTGCATTTTTCATAAATGAAACTGCATTTTAAATTGCTGGAATTGCATTGAAATAATTGCTACTGTCCATCTTTGCATCTAAGTGATGTTGATTTTCTTAACATCAAATATTTTTGGAATTTATGCTAAATGATGAACATTTTTCCAGCAACTTTTAATCAACTTCAAATTTCACTTGCATTTGAATTTGAATTCAGTGGCAGAATTTGAAATGAGATATTAATCCAACATGATTATTATTGCAAATCTCAGATGACTTGGCATTAATATGGTGGATCACTGTAGCTCATTACATAGGGGTGTTACACTGTATTTACAAGAAAGTGAGTGGGAGCTCTGTAGCATTTCTAATATTATATGTGGATGACATATTGTTGATTGGAAATGATATAGAATTTTTGGATGGCATAAAAGGATACTTGAATGAAAGACCTCAGTGAAGCTGCTTATATATTGGGCATCAAGATCTATAGAGATAGATCAAGACGCTTGATAAGACTTTCAATGAGTACATACCTTGACAAGATTTTGAAGGAGTTCAAAATGGATCAGTCAAAGAAGGAGTTCTTGCCTGTATTGTAAGGTGTAAAGTTGAGTAAGACTCAAAGCTCGACCACGGCAGAAGATAGAGAGAGAATGAAAGTCATTCCCTATGCCTTAACCATAGGTTCTATAATGTATGCCATGCTGTGTACCACACCTAATGTGTGCCTTGCCACGTGTCTGGCAAAGGGGGTACAAGAGTGATCCAGGAGTGGATCACTGGACAGCGGTCAAAATTATCCTTAGTAACTAAAGGACTAAGGAAATGTTTCTCGATTATGGAGGTGATAAAGAGTTCGTCGTAAAGGGTTACGTCGATGCAAGCTTTGACACCAATCTGGATATCTCTGAGTAGCAAACCGGATACGTATAATGGAGCAGTCATTTGGAATAGCTCCAAGTAAAGCGTGATAGCAGGATCTACAGTATGACATAAGGATTTGCAAAGTACACATGGGTCTGAATATTGCAGACCCATTGACTAAAATTCTCTCTCACGAGCAAAACATGATCACACCTTAGAACTCTTTGAGTGTTAATCACATGGTGATGTGAACTAGATTATTGACTCTAGTGAACTCTTGGGTGTTAATCACATGGCGATGTGAACTAGATTATTGACTCTAGTGCAAGTGGGAGACTGATGGAAATATGCCCTAGAGGCAATAATAAAGTTGTTATTATTTTATATTTCCTTGTTCGTGATAAAGGTTTATTATTCATGCTAGAATTGTATTGACCGGAAACTTAAATACATGTGTGAATACATAAACAAATACCGTGTCCCTAGTGACCCTCTACTAGACTAGCTCGTTGATCAAAGATGGTTAAGGTTTCCTAACCATAGACATGAGTTGTCATTTGATAACGGGATCACATCATTAGGAGAATGATGTGATGGACAAGACCCATCTGTTAGCTTAGCATATGATCGTTCTGTTTATTGCTACTGCTTTCTTGAATGTCAAATACATGTTCCTCCGACCATGAGATCATGCAACTCCCGGATACCGGAGGAATACCTTGTGTGCTATCAAACGTCACAACGTAACTGGGTGGTCATAAAGATGCTCTACAGGTATCTCCGAAGGTGTCTGTTGAGTTGGCATGGATCGAGACTGGGATTTGTCACTCTGTGTTTCGGAGAGGTATCTCTGGGCCCTCTCGGTAATGCACATCATAAGAAGCTTGCAAGCAAAGTGACTAAGGAGTTAGTTACGGGATGATGTATTACGGAACGAGTAAAGAGACTTGCCGGTAACGAGATTGAACTGGGTATCGAGATACCGACGATCGAATCTCGGGCAAGTAACATACCGACGGACAAAGGGAATTACGTATGTTGTCATTGCGGTTCGACCGATAAGATCTTCGTGGAATATGTAGGAACCAATATGAGCATCCAGGTTCCGCTATTGGTTATTGACCGGAGAGGCGTCTCAGTCATGTCTACATCATTCCCGAACCCGTAGGGTCCGCACGCTTAACGTTCGTTGACGATATAGTGTTATATGAGTTATGTGAATTGGTAACCGAATATTGTTCGGAGTCCTGGATGAGATCCCGGACATCACGAGGAGTCTCGGAATGGTCGAGAGGTAAAGATTTATATATGAGAAGTCATATTTTGGGTTCCGGAAAAAGGTGCAGTTTTTTCGGTATTGTACCGGGAAGCTTCCAGAAGGTTCCGGAGGATTCCGGAGGGGTCCGGAAGTCCACAAGTGGGTCCACCATGTCCCAAGGGCTGGCATGGGCTAAGGGGAGGCGCCCTGGCCTTATTGGGCTAGGCGCACCAAGTCCTCAAAAGCCCACGCAGCTAGGGAAGGAAAAAGGGAGAGTCCTAGTAGGAATAGGATTGGACTTTGGAGTCCAAGTGCACGTGTGTACTATCCACGTGGTACTATTCACGTGGTACTGTTCACGTGGCACTATTCCTTCTACTCCAAGCCCCTACACATATATAAATAGAGGAGAGGGGGTGCCCCAAACAAGACACAACATTGTCTTAGCCGTGTCCGGCGCCCCCCTCCACGGTTCCGTCCCTCGGTCATATTTTCGCAGTGCTTGGGCGAAGCCCTGCGGAGATAGCATCACCATCACCGTCACAACGCCGTCGTGCTGCCGAAACTCATCCACTACCTCGTCGTCTTGCTGGATCAAGCAATCGAGGACGTCACCGAGCTAAACGTGTGCTGAACGCGGAGGTGCCATACGTTCGGTACTCGGTCGGTTGGATCGTGAAGTTATTCGACGACATCAACCGCGTTGTTCTAACGCTTCCGCTTACGGTCTACGAGGGTACGTAGACACACTCCCCCTCTCGTAGCTATGCATCTCCATGGATAGATCTTGCGTGTGCGTAGAATTTTTTTTCTTTTCCATGCAACGTTCCCCAACACATAGGCGGTTCCCAAACAGAAAGTAAAGTTTATTTCCTTTCCACCATTTCTTTCACAATCCATGGCTAGCCGTATCCACGGGTGCCCTCCAAACCATCACTTTCCAAGGAATTTTGTTGTTATTATTTTTGATTTCATTTTGGGACTGGGCATCCCTATTACCAGCCATTCTCTCGTGCAATGACAAGTGAATAAACACTCATCGTGAGAATAACACACCTAGCATGGAAAACATTGGCCACCCCCTGCCGCTTCATGAGCAGTACGGGCACACAAAACGGAAAAATTATTTTGAAAATTAGAGTTGGCACACGCAAATTTACTTGGAACGGCATGGCAATACCGCATATAGGTAGGCATGGTGGACTCATCTGGCACAACTTGGGTTTAAGGAGTTTGGATGCACAAGCGATATTCCCGCTTAGTACAAATGAAGGCTAGCAAATAGATTGAGAAGCAACCAACCAAAAAACGAAAACGGTCATAAGCATGCATTGAACATAACTAACATCGAATAATGCACCATAAGTAGGATATAATTTTGTTGCATAACTATTGACTTAATGTGCATGCATAGGGAATCACAAACATTAACACTAATATTCTTACTAAATCACAATTACTCACTAACATGACACACATATTATCATCTCCATATCGCAAAACTATTGCAAGGAATCACACTTATCATATCCAATGATCTTTATGAAAGTTTTTATCATATCCCTCTTGAATATTCATCACTTTGGGACCAAATTCATATCTAGTGCAAATTACCATTACTATTATCAACTCTCAAAAAGATATAAGTGAAGCATGAGAGTGCAAATATTTCTTCAAAATCTTAATCTTATCAACTCTCAAAATGATATAAGTGAAGCATGAGAGTTTATTTCTTCAAAATATAACCACCACCGTGCTCAAAAAGATTTAAGTGAAGCACTAAAGCTACTGCATAGCTCAAAAAAAAGTGAAGCTCATAGAGTATTCTAACAAATCTTGATAAACGTGTGGCTCTCTCAAATTGATGTGTCCAGTAAGAATGATTGTGACAAACTAAAAAGCAAACAAAGCAAAGACTCATATAATACAAGACGCTCCAAGTAAAACACATATCATGTGACGAATAAAAATATAGCTCCAAGTAAAATTACCGATGGTTGGTAGAAGAAAGAGGGGATGCCTTCCGGGGCATCCCCAAGCTTAGACGCTTGAGTCTTCCTTGAATATTACCTTGGGGTGCCTTGGGCATCCCCAAGCTTAGGCTTTTGCCACTCCTTATTCCTTCATCCATCGTGATCTCACCCAAAACTTGAAAACTTCAATCACACAAAACTCGACAAAACCTTCGTGAGATCCGTTAGTATAACAAAATAAATCACTACTTTAGGTACTATTGCAAACCCAGTCATATTTTATTTTTGCATTATACCTACTGTACTCTAACTTCACCATGACTTATACCCCCCGATACAATCCATAGATCCATCAAAACAAGCAAGCAAAGCATCAAAAACAGAATTTGTCAAAAACAGAATAGTCTGAAGCAATCTATTTAAAAGCCATACTTCTCTAACTCCAAAATTCTGAAAAAATAGGAGAACGTGGGCAATTCATATACCAATACTATGTAAAAAATTCAGATTTTTCTGACGCTCCAGTATAGAACTAAAATTCCAGCACTGGACGCAAAACTTTCTGTTTTCTAAACAGCATCAATTATACTATCATCCAAATCATCCCAAAGGCATTACTTGGCACAAACACTAATTAAAACACAAAAACACAATCATAACAGTAGCATAATTGTGCAAACACACAAAAACAGAAACAAAAAGTAAAATTTTATTTTATTCATTGGGTTGCCTCCCAACAAGCGCTATTGTTTTATGCCCCTAGCTAGGCATAATGCAAAGTTTCAAGTATTGTCATCTTTGGTTTTAAACCTAGCAACTCCTATTTCACTCTCTTTGCCATTATCAATAATGTGCACTAGATGATCAAGCTTACTGCAAAGGGTTTTTATTTCTTTCAAAACACAAAGAGAGATCTTTTGATCTAAAGCATCAACCCTTCTATTTTGTGACACCACATTGCTATTTATTTTAGAGGCAAGATTAAATATTCCTCGAAAGTTAGAATCCATACTAGCCTTTGTTTCCTTTATTTGCTCAGTTTGACGAAAGCATTCTAAAGTGATAGGTTCAATAGTTTCAACTTTTGGTTGTCCAAATATACTTTTCATCTTTTCATAGGTTTCAAAGGCATCACTCCCAAGAAAATCGTTTTCAAATATAGAATCCAAGACACGTCTATGAGCAAGGGGTAGACCAACATAAAAACTTTTAAGGAACAATTTAATGTGGAACTGAGGCCTAGCACTTACTTGTATTTTTAATAATCTATCCCATGCTTCTTTTAAAGATTCGTCACTCAAATATTTAAAGTTTAAAATTCCTGGATCGTCTCCTAAGTACGGAGGGAAAGGCATAACGGGAGTAGAACTAGCCATAATGGTAAAGCGAACAAGAAAAAGGTGAACGGAAAATATTTTTGTATTTTTGTAAAAACGTTTTAGAAGTGGGGGAGATGAAAACGAGAGGCAAATAAAAATAAATGCAAGGAGATGAGAGTTTATGCGAAGGTACTTGATAGATGTTGATGATGTCTCCCCAGCAACGGCGCCAGAAATTCTTCCTGCTACTTGTGATCTGTGTTGGTTTTTTCCCCGAAGAGGAAGGGATGATGCAGTACAGTAGAGATAAGTATTTCCCTCAGTTGTGAAACCAAGGTTATCAATCCAGTAGGAGAATCAAGCAACACCTCGTTAGCAGCACCTGCACACAAACAACAAATCCTTGCACCCAACGCAAACAAGGGGTTGTCAATCCCTTGGCGGTCAATTGCAAGATTAAATTGTATGTGATAGATAGATAGATAGATTGAAACAAAAATACAAAATAAAATAAATAAAATAAACTTGCAGCAAGTATTTTTAGGGTTTTAGTAAACGATGGAGGTAGACCCGGGGGCCATAGTTTTCACTAGAGGCTTCTCTCATAGAAATAGCATACGGAGGGTAAAAAATTATTGTTGGGCAACTGATAGAAAAGCAAATAATCATGACAATATCCAAGGCAATGATCATGTATATAGGCATCATGTCCGAGACAAGTAGACCGACTCCTGCCTGCATCTACTACTATTACTCCACACATCGACCGCTATCCAGCATGCATCTAGTGTATTAAGTCCATAAGAACGGAGTAACGCCTTAAGCAAGATGACATGATGTAGACAAAGTAAACTCACGCATGAATAAACCCCAACTTTTTCCCCTTAATAGCAACGATACATACATGTCATGTCCCTTTCTGTCACTGGGATTGAGCACCGCAAGATCGAACCCATTACAAAGCACCTCTTCCCATGGCAAGATAAATCAATCTAGTTGGCCAAACCAAATCAATAGACCGGAGAAGAAATACGAAGCTATAATAATCATGCATAAAAGAGATCAGAGACGACTCAAATAATATTCATGGATAATCTGATCATAAACTCACAATTCATCGGATCCCAACAAACACACCGCAAAAAGTGATTACATCGGATAGAACTCCAAGAACATCGAGGAGAACATTGTATTGAAGATCAAAAAGAGAGAAGAAGCCATCTAGCTACTAATTATGGACCCGAAGGTCTGTGGTAAACTACTCACGCATCATCAGAAGGGCAGCAAGGTTGATGTAGAGCCCCTCCGTGATCGATTCCCCCTCCGGTGGAGTATCGGAAAAGGCCTCCAGATGGGATCTCTAGAGAACAGAAGCTTGCGGCGGCGGAAAAAGTATTTCATGGACTCCCTGGTTGGTTTCCTGATTTTTGGGAATTTATAGTGGTGGAATTAGGTCAAACGAAGCTGAGGTGGGCCCATGAGGCACCAGGGCGCGCCTGCCCCCCCAGGCACGCCCTGGTGGCTCGTGGCCACCTCCGCTGGCGTCTGGTCCTCTCCCAAAGCTTCTAGTGTTTATCTTGTCTAGAAAAAAAATCTCCAAAAAGTTTCGTTGCATTTGGACTTCGTTTGCTATTGATTTTCTGTAAAACCAAAAACAGGCAGAAAACAGCAACTGGCACTGGGCACTAAGTTAATAGGTTAGTCCCAAAAAATGATATATAATTGTTGTAAATGTATATAAAAACATCCAAGATTGATAATATAACAGCATAGAACAATCAAAAATTATAGATACGTTGGAGACATATCAAGGGGGCCCACCAGTTGCGCACAAGGTAACAGGGCGCGGCCACCCCCCTAGGCACGCCCTGATGCCTTGTGGGGCCCACAGATGACCTCTGGCCCCCTCCTTCTGCTATATAAGGTCATTTGACGTAAAAAAATATGAGGAGGACTCTCAGGACGAAGCGCCGCCGTCTCGATGCGGAACTTGGGGAGCACTTTTGCCCTCCGGCGGAGCGATTCCGCCGGGGATACTTCCCTCCGTGAGGGGGAAATCGAAGCCATTGACATCACCAACGATCCTTTCATCGTGGGAGGACCAATCTTCATCAACATCTTCACCAGCACCATCTCATCTTAAACCCTATTTCATCTCTTGTATTCAATTTTTGTCTCAAAACCTCATATTGGTACCTGTGGGTTGCTAGTAGTGTTGATTACATCTTGTAGTTGATGCTAGTTGGTTTATTTGGTGGAAGATTATATGTTCAGATCCTCAATGATATTCAATACTCCTCTGATCTTGAACATGAATATAATTTGTGAGTAGTTACGTTTGTTCTTGAGGACATGGGAGAAGTCTTGTTATAAGTAATCATGTCAATTTGGTATTCGTTCGATATTTTGATGATATGTACGTTGTTGCTTCCTTTAGTGGTGTCATGTGAACATCGACTACATGACACTTCACCATACTTGGGCCTAAGGGAATGCATTGTGGAGTAATAAGTAGATGATGGGTTGCTAGAGTGACAGAAGCTTAAACCCTAGTTTATGCGTTATTCCGTAAGAGGCTGATTTGGATCCACATGTTTCATGCTATGGTTAGATTTATCTTAATTCTTCTTTCGTAGTTGCGGATGCTTGCGAGGGGGGTAATCATAAGAGGGTTGCTTGTTCAAGTAAGAACAGCATCCTAGCACCGGTCCACCCACATATTAAATTATCAAAGTAGTGAACGTGAATCAAATAAACATGATGAAAGTGACTAGATGATAATTCCCATGTGTCCTCAAGAACGCTTTACTTTATAGAAGAGACCGTTCCGACTTGTCCTTTGCTATAAAAAGGATTGGGCCACCTTGCTGCACTTTGTTACTATTATTATTTGTTACTTGCTACGAATCAACTTGCTACAAAACTATCTGTTACCGCTACTTTCAGTGCTTGCAGAAAACACATTGCTGAAAACCGCTTATCATTTCCTTCTGCTCCTCGTTGGGTTCGACACTCATACTTATCGAAAGGACCACGGTTGACCCCCTATACTTGTGGGTCATCACCCCTACAGCCGAAGCAAAACCGGCCGAAATCCCTTCCTCCGGCGCGCGCGGGCGACCCTCACCGATTCTGAGGCTCACCGACGTCGGAACCAACTAGATCTGCCGACTACAAGGCCGCCGCCAAGCTCCACGGCGGATCCATGGCGCCGGCTGCGAGCCTGCGGACACAAATGGGCACCCCCCCCACCCTCAAACTTTGTGGAATAGATGCGGCATGGGGTGGCGCACCTAACGGACGGCACGGAGCAGCTGGCGGCAGCAAGCAACGAAGGGGAGGCGCGGCGGCGGCGGGGAGTGGAGCGAGAACGGAAGCGGGCGGAAATGTTGTTCGCGCTAAGGAAAGGGGATCCGGCAAAAACAAGTGCAAGAGGTTTGCGGGATCCCGCAAAAAAATATCCGGGACGGTCGAATATACGGGATCTATTCGGGCCGGCAAAATCGCCTCCATCCCGTAAACCGGCGATTATTTTGCCGGATGGCCCGGTTTACGGATCTGCTAGAGATGCTCTAAAGCCTTCTCTTTCTCTTTTTTTTTTTAAGAAAAGAGAGTCCCTCTCAAAGAAGACGAGGCAGAAGTAAGTAGTCCTTCAAAGTTGTACACGGAAGCAACATATACATGGCTTGGCGGCTACTCAAAAATATTTACGGCCTGTCGTGGACCATTTGATTTACACGGAATGGCCAGGATCGCCTCCCTCCTTGGGGGAAAACAACCGGATTCATCAGCTCAAAAGAATAAATAGAAATTTGGGTGGGCACCGGGGCCGCCACCTCCAACGACCATCGCGCTCCGGAGTCTTCACCGGCGGTGATGAGTCCTTCCGCCCCCACCTTCTCCGTTCCATTCGAGGTGAGGCCCTCGCTTACTCGATTGAGCTCCAGTCTTCTTCCAGCGATCCTCGCCGGTGCGGCCCCCAACTTTCTGAACCTAACTGAGTTGCTTCATGCCGGTGCTGGTTCGCCCCCGCCCGGCCACCCCGTCCTCTGTCGGCTCCTAGGCGACTAATTTCCCTCTCCCTCTCCCTCTCCCTCTCCCTCTCTGCATCCGTGGTACAGTAAGATGTTTTTTTGACACTAGTACTAGTGTCAAAAACGTCTTCCTAACCTGCTAATTCTGGTGGTGGACGTAGCAATATCAGAGCAACAAGTATGAGATAGGGCATTGTGACAATCAGATGTCACAATCATCCACAGGAATGAAATGTATGTATGTACTCCGAGTATGTATCTAAGAGAAAGGTGTAACAGCTCCGGGTGCCCCTACACCCTCATGAACAGTAAATTCATAAAAAAATTCAGAAACATTCAAAAAAAAAATCTGAAACTTTCAGGGATCAAAGATGATCAAAGATTTGATGTTCTTGCAAAGTTTCAGGAACAAATAACCTTCGTAGAGCCCTAACCAAAAAAGACAAAATCAGTGCTCAAAAGTGTACATAAACTTTGAACAATGATTTTTTTTCCGATGAGGGCTCCTCGAATGTTATTTTCAGCTGAAACTTTACAAGATCATCGAAAGTTTGATCATCTTTGATCCCTGAAAGTTTCATGTATCTAAATAGGCATCACAGACAAACACTCTTGTGTATCACAGGACTGAGTTCAAGACAAGTCGGTGATATTGCGATAATTGTACCGAGCAGGAGCAGTCGCGAACCAACCTGTTGTTGGATGGTTAGAGGGACTGTGGTATCCCCAGGCCACCAGGGTTCAAATCCTGGTGCTCGCATTTATTCCTGGAATTATTTCAGGATTTCCGGCGATGCGCATTCAGTGGGAGGAGACGTTCCCGTCGATGACGAGGTGCCTATGGTGACTTCGTAAATTTCAAGATGATATGCCGGCTCAGTCTCTCGGAGGTGCTCATAGGGGTAGGGTGTGCGTGTGTGCGTTCATAGAGGTGAGTGTATGCGCGTGTATATGAGCACTTGCGTCTGTACTGTGTTAAAAAAAAATGAGCAGGAGCAGTCACAACAAGGCATGATCTTTCTCCCCAATAACAGACTAGTGATAAAATTCTTGACAACTTGTGATACTATCAAAACGAAATGTGACTGCATCAGCAGCAGCGGCAGGCAACAAAGACGGACGAAAGAGGAGGGATTTATTTTGCGAGGGGCGGCGGCGAGCCGAGAAGAGCCTGCTGCTGGAGGTCGAGGTCGACCATCTGCTGCTCGCGGTCCATCTCGATGATGAGCGGCACGACCAGCACCAGGAAGGTCGTCCCGGCGATCCACGCCGCCTTCCCCGTGCTCTGCAGCAGCTTCCCCGCCACAGCCGCGGCCTCGCGGCCGTGCGCCGCCACCGAAGATCGCGGCCAGGACGCCGCCCGCGTCGCCGCGCTTGCTCACAGCAGAGGACGACGCCATGCTCGCTCCCTGTTTTTTTTTTTTTTTTTTTTTTGAGGAATGCTCGCTCCCTGTTTTTGATCTGGAGGATTCGATTCGGTTCGTTTAGGGTTTCCATTCCAGAGGATGACTCCTTTTTATGGGACTGGACGGACTCAGTGGGCCTTTTGTAGGCTTAAGCAGGCCCGTGACAAGGGCAGGCCCAAATAGCGACGGTATTAGTGTTATCCCCCCAGGGAACCCCTATACAGCGCCTTCAGCCCCGATTAGGTAACTTGGCGCCTGCACGTTCCTTCGTTGGGCCGGTTTCGAAGCTGGCCCATTCCACTACACACAGCACACCGGAAATTCATTAATAGCGCATAGCGCAAAAAACAGCTCTCGTGAGGATTTGATCCCACGACCTCCACCTCCGGTGCGTGTTGCCCAACCACTAGACCAAACAGGCTTTACTGAATCATTTGGGCGCAAACTGTTTAAGAAATAAGTATAGCCACGCTATTTAATGCATATAGAAATTAGAAAAACGTGATTTTTGGAAAAAAATGTGAAGAAATTTGAAAGTTCGCAGATCTCAAAACAAACCACGAATTCAAAGAATTTTCATGAATTAGAAAAAAATTCAACAATTTCAAAAAAGTTCACAAACTTGGAAAAAGTTCATCAATTTTGAAAAATAGTTCATCATTTCTGAAAAAGATATATTCAATTTTAAAAAAAGTTCATAAGTTTTGAAAAAAGTTCATCTATTTTCAATAAAAGTTCATCAATTTTGAAAAGGTTCATAGATTTCGAAAAAAGTTCATCAATTTTCAAGAAAAGTTCACAAACTTGAAAAAAAGTTCATCAATTTTCAAACAAAAAGTTCATCGATTTTAAAAAAGTTCATCAAATTTGAAAAAAGTTCATCAAAATTGAAAAAGTTCATCGATTTTCAAAAAAAAGTTCATCAAATTTTAAAAAAGTTCATTGAATTTGAAAAAGTTCATTGAATTTGAAAAATAAGTTCATGGATTTTTGAAAAAAGTTCATCAAAGTTTAAAAAAGTTCACAAAATTTGAAAACAATTCATGGATTTTTGAAAAAACGTTCGTTGATTTTGAAGAAAATGTTCATCGATTTACAATCACGCATTTAAGATAAATAAATAAAAAGAAAAAAGAACAGAAAAAAAGAAAAAAAAGAAACAGAAAAAGAAAATGCGAACTGGTGAAAGAGTAAGAAGTACGCAAGAAGTTACCATGCATTAGCTAGTGATGGGCGTAGTGGTTAGCGCGGTGCGCTGTGAACGTATAGGTCTCAGGTTCGATTCGGCGCAGTGCTCCATTTTTTGCATTTTATAAAGAGATGAAGCAAAACGCTAAATGGGCCGGCCCATCTCGCGGTAGAGGGAGTGCACTGCAGGCGCCCGTTTGCGAAAATGTCCTGTAACGGGCGCCTGCAGCGCTAAATAGGAAGCGCCATCCCCCCAGGGCGATTCCTATTTCGCGCTGGGCCGGTCCAAATTGGTTCTTTAAAACGCCAAAAATAGAGCCGATGGAGAATCGACCCAGGGACCCCCCGCATGTATGTACGCTGCACTAGCCACAGCGACACTCAGCCAATTGTGATAAGTTACATACTTTTTATTCTTTTCTTTTTCTTTTTCCCTTTTCCTTTTTCCATTTTTTTTATTTTTTTCTTTCCTTATTAGAAGAAAAAATAAAATTCATGATTTTTTTTTCAAATTCGATGAACTTTTTTCCAAAACTGATGAACTTTTTTCCAAGTTCGATGAACTTTTTCATTTTTCGATGATTTTTTTAAATTCGATGAACTTTTTTCAAATTTTATGAACTTTTTTGAAATCTGATGAACTTTTTTCAAATTCGATGAACTTTATTCAAAATCTATGAATTTTTTTTTCTTCAAATCGATGAACTTTTTTCATTTTTCAATGAACTTATTTCCAGATTTGAAGATTTTTTTTAATTTGATGAACTTTTTTCAATATTTACGAACTATGTGAACTTTTTATTTGAATTAGGGACATTTTTTTGGATTTGTGAACTTTTTTTGAAAATCGATGAACTTTTTTTGAAAATTGATGAACTTTTTTTCAAATTCAATGAACTTTTTTGAAAATCGATGATTTTTTTCCTAATTCATGAACTCTTTTTTTGAATACAAGAACTTTTTTCTAATTCGTGATTTTCTAATATCTATGAACTTTGAAATTTTGTTCATATTTTTTTCCAAAAAAATGACGTTTTTGTAAAATGTATGTGCAGTAAATAGCGTGGCTACAAAAGTACTTAAAGCTCTCGCGTTGTAATCTATCACTAGGTTCTATTAGCTCTAGTGGTTAGGCCACGTGCGGAATAGCCGACGATCGAATCCTTGCGGTAGTAATTTTTTTGAAGTTTTTACGCGCTACAGATTTTGTGACGCCTCCGACTCAATCGTGCACTAATCATACACGCAAATGCACACGATCAAGATCGGATACTCACGGAAAGATATCACAACACAACTCTAGACACAAATTAAAAGTCATACAAGCTTTATATTACAAGCCAGGGGCCTCGAGGGCTCGAATACATAAGCTCGAGTTACACAAGCATCAGCGGAAGCATTAGCATCTGAGTACAGACACAATTAGACAAATGTGCCTTAAGAAGGCTGATCAAAATAACGACATCTAGATTGAAAAGGCGCAGGTCTCCTGCCTGGGAGCCTCCAAACTACTCCTGGTCGTCGGTCTCCACGTAGTAGTAGGCTCCACCGTGGTAGTAGTAGTCGTCGGCGGGATCAGCTGGCTCCGGGGCTCCGTCCTCTGATCGTAGCAATCGGGTATGGGGAAAAAGAGGTAGCAAAGCAACCGTGAGTACTTATCCAAAGTACTCGCAAGACTTACATCAGAACTATTCTATTTATGCATCGGTATCAAATGAAAGTGGTTGTATCTGTGCACTAGACTGCAGAAAGGCCAGAATAGAGGTGAAAGCCTAGCCTATCGAAGACTAACAACTTGCAGCATCTTGCAGCATTAGAAGAGTGTAGATTAGCATATTATAAAGTAATAATTATTAATAGCAATGCCCAGAGATCCTTCCTCGACTCCCTGCCAGAAAGCGATCCCGGAGCTAACATATTATTAATTACCACAAGTATCCAGTTCTACTTGTAGTAGATCGGGATACTCTCCGAGCGTCCGTTACTGTGGACACGGCTATTCGAATAGATATACTTCCCTGCAGGGGTGCATCAACTTACCCAACACGCTCGATTAACTCTGGCCGGATACACTTTATCGGGTCATGCCCGACCTCGGCTGATCGACACGCCGTAGCCCTACCTAGGTCAAACAGAGAGGCCAGCACGCCGGTCTACACTCTAAGCGCTTAGGGGTCTTGGGCCCATCGCCCTTTGCACTCCTGCGCGTTGCGTGGGCGGCCGGGTCCAGACCTAGCCCCTGTATACACACGCAGGCTGTCGTGGTCCACCCGGGCGCGCGCCGCTCAGTTGCTGACGTCTGAAGAACTTCGACTGAAACATACGACGCCGCCCATACTAATCATGCGTGGTGGTTAGTGCGAAAAGGCCAGCGGCCTACTCAGATCACATATCCAAATCATTAGTGTGTTGGGAGCTCGCGGAGACGATCAGTGATAACGATCGGTGATACCGTCGCCCCGTCTCGCGGACTTACGGCAAGGGTCAGGCCCATCCCTCTCCTCCCTCTCCAGGGGCGGTCTGCCTGCCCGGCCGTGCCATGTAATTATCTCGCGGGTACCCTCATGGTCAACCCGACTTCACATCTCTCGCGGGTACCCCTCGGGGTCGACCCGACTTCAACAAGGTTCTGAGGTAAAGTCAAAGTATCCGTGTGTCTGTAACATCAAGGGAGGAAATCCGAGGAATCACCCTCGATGGATTTCCACTCGATGTAACCGTCAAGGTGAATCTAGAGGAATCACTCTCGATGGGTTCACACTTGAGGGGTTGCATGACATAGGCATCATCGGAGGTGGTGAAAGAGGAATCACCCTCGGTAACCCACAACCGACTAGCTACGCTACAGAGGTATCATCAGGAGTGAGGTAGGAGGTATCACCCTGGGCACTCGATAGTAGCTCTGCAGAGTCGTACAACTAAGGGGGGGGGTTGTGTGATGTTGTGTCGGTCTCTGCATGTCGATCACATTGATCGGGGCACCAGTAACAAAGCGGGGCAACAGGGACAAGGGTGAGGGGTCACTGATGGATCACTTACCAATCTGTACTAAGCATTTAGGATAGCAGGTAAGGTATCAGCAGCAGTTACAATAACAGGCTATGCATCAGAATAGGAACAATCAATTACAATAGCAAATTCTAATGCAAGCATGGGAGAGAAAGAATAGGCGATATAGGAATGATCAAGGGGGTTTTGCTTGCCCGGAAGCTCTGCTGAAAAGGGCTGGTCGTCAGGGGTGTAGTCGTACTCAGGAGCAGTGTCGGTCTCGGAGCCTACCGGAGAGAAGAGGGGGAAGAAACAATAAATGCAAAGCAAACAAATGCAACTCAGATGCATGGCATGGCAATATGCAGTGCTAGGGGTGACCTAATGCAGCAGTACACGTTACAGACGGAGCGGGAAAATATCTGGGAATATTTTCCCGGCTTTAGGCATCTGTCAGACAGATGAACCGGGGGGAAGGTTCCATGTTTGCAGTGTTGGAGGCATGTGACATGTACATGGAGGGCATATTCGGATTCATCTCATTTTTCTAATCAACTTTCATGTAGAAAACTTTTTCATCTGAGCTACGATTGAATTTCTACGAATTTTCAAAGTTTTAAACAATTTCTGAAATTCCTGGAATTATTTTAATTATTAAATTCGAATTATTCAGAACAGGAAAATGTTAAGTGTACCCAGAATTGTACCCAGCTAACCAGCAGAGAGGCTGACCAATGGGCCCAGTTGACTGGGTCAACTGCCCAGTCAGCAGAGGCTGACTGGTGGGCCAGCTGCCCAGTCAGCAAGCTGACTGGACAGTCTTAACCACTGTAACAGTGGACTGGGCCCACATGTCAGTGACACAGGGCTAATTAGAGTTTATTTAAATTAAATTGAGTTTAGCTAAGGGTGGGCCCCGGGTGTCAGTGACCAATTAGACTAACTGATTTTCGTTATTAATTAATTAGGCTAATAAACGGCGGGGGCCCACATGTCAGCGACTGGGGTTGCCCAGTCAGCAGGGTTGACCAGGTCAACCCAGTCAACGGGGCCCTTGGGACCCACTGGCAGTGACCCAGGGGTGGGCCCCAGGCCAGCCACGTCGGCGGCGGACGGCGTCTCGCCGCCGGCGACGCCAGAACGCGGCGGTGACGCACTGGCTGCGTCGGAAACCAGCTAGGGGGCACCATTTGACGCACGCAAGGGCGCGTTCGAACGAGGCGACGATGCCGCGTCGTTTGGTGGCGGTGGCGGAGGCTGAGATGGCCGGAGTTGGCCGGAACAACGACGGCAGGCGGCGGTGGCGTTCGGGCGAGCTCGGGTTCGGCGATGCAGGGCACGTCAAAGCACGCGGACGGGCGTGTTGGGCTGCTGGGGAGGTGCTGACCACGTCTACGTGCTCAGTTGAGCTCGACGGCGTCGGTAGCGACGGCGACGAGCATGGCGGCGGAGGCGAGCTACGGCAACGACGGCAGCTATGGCTACGGGCACGGAGAAGGGCAAGGGAATGGGGAAAAAAGGGTGCCAGCTCACCATGGAGCTCAAGAAAGGCTCGTCGGGGTTCAGGAGCAGCAGACGGCGTCGGAATCACCGGAGTCGTCACGGTGGCCGAAGGAGGAAGACGAAGTCGTGAGGCTCGATGCAGGGGCTCCCAGCTCCAACGGGTGGCACTAGACGATGGAGCGGTCGACGGCGGAGCGAACGGACACGGCGGCGCGGCGCGGGGACGACGGTGGTCGCGGAATCGACGCGGCGATGGCGATGACCGCGTTGGGCTCTACTCCAGATCGGGGAGGAGAGCGAGAGGGAGAGGGGAAGTGGGCTAGGGTTTGCCAGGGAGGCCGGGGCGACGCTCTTATCCACTCCGCGGCGGCGACGACGCCGGGGATGGCCGACGCGTGCCTATCGCCGGCTCGGGCGCGCGCGGCGTCGACATGCAGGGAGAGAGAGGCGGGAGGAAGGAGAAAGGCCGTGGTGGGCCGGGCCAGGCTGCACTGTTTGAACTTAAGCCCACTGGCACAGTAAGTTTCTCTCTTTTTCTTTATTCTCTTCTGTTTTCTTTTTCAGAAACTGTTTTGCATTTATTTTAGCCATCAAATGAATTTGCAAAATTGTGGAGCTTGGCCAATAAAATGTAATGCAATATTTGGCACTGTCACAAAAAGTTTGGGAGGATTTTGAATTCATTTGAATTTTTCACAAATGAAATGGCATTTAAAATGCTTCTTTTGGCACTGTTTAAATTGCCATAGCCCATTTTAGCAATTAATTGATGTTGTTTTCCTTAACAAATAATTGTTATGGAATATTTGCTAAATGATGAACTATTTTGCATCAACTTCAAATTTCACTTGCAATTTGAATTGAATTCAGTGATGGAATTTGAAATGAGATATGAATCCAATGTGATCAGGCATTGCAAACCAAGGTGATTAAGCATAATCATGAAGGTTCACTGTAGCTCATTACATAGGGGTGTTACAGATTTGCTTCGTGTTCCTGGGCCGGCCCACCAGGTGCGGCAGCGGGCGCCAGGAGCGCCAACGGGCGCCTGCAGCGCCGTATAGGACCTCCCTCCCCCAGGGAGTGTAGCTGGCGCTCACGCGCCCTCCTTTATGGGCCGGCCCAACAAGGAGCCAGCGCTCGGCCCTGATTCCGCTGGTCTCTCGATCAAGTATGACCAGTCGCTCCCCTAAAAAAAAAGTATGACCAGTTGCAGTTGACTGTTTTTTTTACCCCTGAAAAAAAGTTGACTGGTTTATTTTTGAGACAAAAAAGTCACAATTGACTGGTCAAACCATTGAATTTGGGGGAAAACAAAAGAAATAATTAAAAAATCACATTTTTTTTCTTCGTGAATTCGAAAATGTTCACTGATTTTGAAAAACAGTTCACACACTTAAAAAAAGTTCACCAATTTTGAAAAAAGTTCATCAAATTTGAAAAAAAATTCATCGAATTCGAATAAAAGTTCCCAAATTTAAAAAATTGTTCATTCGATTTTCAAAAAACATTCATTAAATTTGAAAAAAGTTCACCGATTTTGAAAAAAGTTCACCGGATTAGAAAAAAGTTCATCGAATTTTAAAAAAAGTTCATCGGATTTAATAAAGTTCATCAATTTTGAAAATAGTTCACCGAACTGAAAAAAGTTCATCGAATTTGAAAAAAAATCATCGATTTAAAAAAAATCATCAGATTTGAAAAAGTTCATCGAATTTTAAAAAAGTTCATCGATTTTCAAAAAAAGTTCATCGATTTTGAAAATAGTTCACCGAATTTGAAAAAAGTTCATTGAATTTGAAAAAAAGTTCATCAAATTTGAAAAAAGTTTATTGAACACTCAAAGGGAAAAAATAAAATAAAAATAATGGAGAATAAAAACAGAAAAAGAAAAAGGAACTAGAAAAAAGAAAGGGAGAAAAGATAAAATGAAAAAGAAAATGGAAAAAAAAGTTAAGAAATAGAAAAAAAAAGAAAAAAACCAGTTTGGGGCACGAGTGAAGAAAGGGAATAGATGTAAAGTTTCACGAAGGGGTGCGCTAGCGTAAGTGGTTTGTACACCTTGTATCGAACCAGAAAGTCAGTTGTTCGATTCTCAGTGGCGCATCTTTTTTGCGAGTTTGAACAGGAAAAAAAGTAAACTGGGCTGGCCCAGCGCGTTGGGGGGTATGCGTCGGTTTGTAAATAACGCTGTAACGGGCGCTTAGAGCGCCGAATAGGGTTTGGTGGGACAGGGATAGCCGCCTTTCTATACGGGGGGATGCCACCCGTTTGGATCCGAGGGAGGACAGAGGCAGCCAGATGCTTCGAACTCAAAACGGGGCTGGGGTCAGCCGCTAAAAACTGGCGGGTCGCGGCAGCCACCCCGTGCGCGCGTCGCTGCGTTCACGCGCGAAACGTTATTTTCGGGTATTGACCCCCGCTCACCCCCGCGAAACCCTCACTTTCCCCATTACTCGTCTCTCTCTTCCGTGGGCGGCGGCGGCGGCGACACATCTAGCAGAGAGGCCGGCGAGAGGTGAGTCCTTCTCTACTCTTTCCCTCTCTCCGCCTTTCCTTCTTCTCCCCACCTCCATCAATCGCGTGGGCTGGCCGGCCGTTGCGGAGGGTGTGCACGGGGGCGACGCGGGCTAGATTTGAGGCGGCGGCGCGAGTCGATCTGAACGAGGGCGGTGGCTGGGGCTTGAGGAGGCGCGAGCGGCACCAGGAGGCCACCCCTGCCCACCGTGGGGAGCCTGGCCGTGGGAGGAGCTCACCACCAGGGCCTGCTGGCGGAGGTGGAGAAGGATTCGCGGGCGAGCGGCGCAAGTGCACACGGGAGGTTCTCCACGGCGAGCGCAAGTGCATCCGGTGGAGCCGCGAACGGCTGCATGCGCACGGCTGCGTCCGCTCGGCTGCGTCGGCGTGTGTGTGTTCTGATGTGTGTGCGCCTGATGCTTTGTTGTTGTAGCCTGATGCATAGTGTTCATGCGTGCGTGTGCTAGAGTCTGCACATGTGTGCGTGTGCTAGACTGATGTATATTATCTGTTTTTTTGCGGGAACTGATGTATATTATCTACTGTTGCAGGATATTTGAAGGTCACCGTGAGCACATCTAGCAGCACAACTCCTTCAATCTGAGGTAAAACATACACCCCACTGCCTAACCCCCTGTTTCTTTTTTCTGAAATATTTGACACTAGAAGAGAACTTTGATTTACCTCTGAATATTTGGCTTCTTGTAGACAGATTGTGTGCTATTGAATTATTCTTGTTCACATGTTAAAGTATCATTTGTAATTGCATTGTAGATGGACAGAAAAACAAAGATGTTAATTTATGCGGCTGCGGCACAATGGTTTATCAACATTTGTTCAGTCCAGAAAAAGAGAAAGAAGAGAAGCAATTACGTATGCCCCAATTGATGAAAGAGATAGGATGAGAAGAGAGTATTTTAACAACAAAATATCAAAATATGGAAGAATGACACAACTTGTGTGAACATGCTTAGGCTTCGGAGAGAACCTTTCTTTAGGTTTTGTCAACTCTTTAGGGACCGCAACTTGTTAAAGGACACAATACACTTGACTGTTGAGCAACAAGTAGCGATGTTCTTGCACACCGTTGGGCACAACATTAGAAATAGGGTAATTGGCTCCAATTTTGGTAGATCCGGTGAAGTCGTGAGCCGTTACTTCAAAAGGGTACTCCATGGAATGTTGAACTATGAGTTCTATGCACTTGAGTTTTATATATATATATATATATATATATATATATATATATATATATATATATATATATGAAATGTTGAACTATTATATGTGATGAAGTTCAAAGTTTGTACTACTGTGTTTTGGTCTCTTGTGAAATTGTATAAATTTTGAAATTATGATTGTACATATCATATTTTCCTTCCTTCCATTGAAAAAGTACAAATTATGAGGGTAATCTTACCATCTCAAGTCAAAAAGGTTACCACAACCATTATCCTTCATTTATCCCTCAAACCAAACACTACAATGGCTATCCTCAACCACGTTTCATCCTTTGAACTAAACAAAACATGGATAATCCCACCCTTCCAACCAAACAGAAAAAGGGCTATCCCTAGCCAGTTGATTGGGGATGCCCTCAACCACACTAGCCTGTCCCTCAAACCAAACACATCTAGTCAGCAGTCATCGCGGACGCGTCGCCTCCTTGTCTCCCTTGGCGTCGTCTTCCTCCGGACCCCTCCACCTCGAAACCCCAGCCAGCCTCGCACTGGCACTGGCACCGCTCCAGAACCCCCGATTCGCTCCCTTCCCTAGGCACGTGCAGGTCTGTGATTGTCGATCCTTTCTAGGCACCAAAGTTTCGAATTCTTTTACTCCTCTTCTTCTTCTCTAGGTGGGTGCATTCCCCCTTCCCTCCCTCTCCCTGGACCGCTGGCTGTATGACGTTTCTTGGTACAACCTGATGCCATCTTCTCCTCCCTCCCAAGTTTGGGGTTTCCAGTGTGTTTCTTATCCACCCGCTACGCGATGCAAATTTGCGTATTCCTCTTTTCTCCTAGGGTTTCATAAACGAATTTATTTATTTTTGTCTTAGGAGGAGGGTTTGATCGATAATGCAATTAGACATCTTCTCTGCAGCACAAGTAGCAGTGGGGAATTTCATTAAAGGAAGGCCATGGTTTCCCACAAGGATAAGGCTCAAAAGGCGTATGAGGCCATGGGGCGTCTCGGCTTCTCCAAGAAGCAGGTTTCGCCAGTCCTGAGGCACCTCTACAACCTCTTTGACAAAAACTGGGAGCCCATCGAGGACGAGAGCTACCGCATCCTTGCTGACACCATCCTGGATAGCCAAAAGAATCAACCAATGCCTGCCACTACCCGTCATGTACAAATGCTACGCTACTTTCTCTTTCTTTACTGTATAATTACCACCTGATGCTCAGCCTTTCCAATTGCTGTTTCACATCAGGTGACGGACCTAGAGTCCGAGCCTAACAACTCAACGTCGGCCACACCAGATCCAGATGGCCAACACCCTTCTGCTGCTCGGTATGACATGGATGTCAGTGATAATGGAACCTCCCTCATCGACAGACCCATGGATGTCAGTGAAAATCCCCAAGATGCTCTCTACTTACAAGAGCCCAAGCCTGAACCTGAAATTGATGTTCCAGCTGCTCCTGTTGCCAACGACCTCAATACTGGGTCTTCAGGTATACCACTTCTTGCATTATCTCACCATCACCCAGTACTTTCAAGGCTAGAGATGTTCATTTTTCCCCCTCTTCTCAAGACCAGGCTAGAGCTGTTGCTTTGCGTTAGTTTTAGCTGAAATCATAGTTCATACTGATGTTTGTATGCTCTGGAAATCAAACTGAACTTTTTCCCTATGATATTACCAAATTGTTTAAGTCCTTATGACGGTTTCCAGTGCACATGTATGTGGTTTATTTTAGCTTTCGCTTGGTTGCTTTGTTTCCTTGTTTTGGATGGCTGTGCAATTGTAGCAGTCGCTTTGATCATTCTCAATTTGTGATGAGTTTCTGTCGGCAATATTCTTGTTCTGATTGGATCTACTGTATTTGCGAAATAAAAAATTAATAGGTGGGGACAACATGCTAATTAAACATTGTAAAACAAGGGAGATGCTGATTTTTGGGGTTCTGATGCTAGAGCTAGCATAGTTAACCACAATCAAAATCCGGACAGCAGCCAACATGCAGTCAAGGATGGGGTAGAGTCAACTGTTCAAAAGGCTCACCAGGCATCTTTTGTTGAACTTGATGTAGCTTCATCCACTCTGGGTGAGGTGAAGGTGTCATTGAAATGCAAGTTTGACCCTTCAGAGGTCTGCATTAGTTTGGACAAGGTTTTCAAAATAGTTGATGATAAATGTCTCCGCTCATACAGGACCCTACCTCCTGATTTTTCTGTTGGCAAGCTGATGAATGAGATATGCCAATATGTTGCAGAGTCACGTGCTGTACATTCTGAAGCTCAAAACAATGGTGGCAGCTTGCAAGAACAGGCTTTGGAGACCTATGCTCCCTTTGTGAAGCCAATTACTTGTAAGCATGCTGTTGATGGGAATGGTAATGCTGCCGTAGGATCATCCTTGGAACCTAGCTTTCAAAATTGGGTAGTTGCTTATCAGCCTCAGGAAGCACTTTTTAAGAAAAGGCCACTCCATGATGTTGCTGACATAACGAAGGGAGAAGAAAGAGTTAGAATACCTATTGTAAACGAATTTGGCAGTGATAGTTGTCCGCCATTGTTCTATTACATAAGAAAGAATCTCATTTTCCAAAGTGCTTATGTCAACACCTCACTTGCGCGGATTGGTGATGAGGATTGCTGCGCAGATTGTTCAGGCAACTGCTTATTAGAATCACATCCATGTGCATGTGCAAGATCAACTGGAGGTGAGATTGCATACACACCGGAGGGCCTGGTCAGGGCAGAATTAATTGATGAGTGCATTGCTGTTAATCACTTCCCAGAAAAGGATAATAAGTTCTACTGTAAAGCTTGCCCTCTTGAAATATATAAGACGAAGCCCTCACCAGATCCATGTAAAGGTCATCTTGCTAGAAAATTCATTAAGGAGTGTTGGAGTAAATGTGGCTGTGGCATGCAGTGTGGAAATCGTGTGATTCAGCGTGGGATAACATGCAATCTCCAGGTACTAGCTTAAATCATTTGTAGGTTATCACTTATCACAGCTGTTATACTTTTGTGGCTTCCCATTTTTGGATGATGATCATTCATCAGTAGTTTCTTTATGGATCATTCTGTTCTTTGACGAATGGCCATTGACATCATTCATTTGTTTTGCTATATTAATGTGTTTCTTGCTCCATTCTTGTAAGCACTAGCAAATCGAACCTTCACTTTGTTCCCTTTACTTTGGTTTCAACCTTGTAGCATGGAGATGAGCTTACCATTATTCCGTGATTCAGGTGTTTTTCACGAATGAAGGGAAGGGCTGGGGGCTACGGACGCTGGATGGGCTGCCAAAAGGTGCTTTCATCTGTGAATTAGTCGGAGAGGTACTAACAAGTTCTGAACTACATGAGAGAAAAGCCAAAAATTCTAAGCATGTGGATCAAGTGCTCCTAGACGCTAGTTGGGGTTCTGAAGGGGTGCTAAGAGACGAGGAAGCTCTCTGCCTTGATCCGACATTTTATGGGAATGTTGGGCGATTTGTCAACCATAGGTATGCTAGGACTCTTTTCCCATTTGTTCATTTATAAAGGCCTAGGCAGCCTTGTCTATTAATGCTATATTTGTACTTATTGCTGATTTGTGTCTGATAATAATGCTTTGCCATGTAGATGCTATGATGCAAATTTGGTAATCATACCTGTTGAAGTCGAGACTCCTGATCGCCATTATTACCATGTAACTGATTTTTGGCAATTGATATTGATTTATGCACCGAAGGTGCTTGATTTGCAGCTACATGCTTACGAGTAATTGATGTTTCCCCCCTCTTAACGCAGCTTGCATTATTCACTGTCAAGAAAATAGAGGCTTTTGAGGAGTTAACGCGGGTAAGTGTTCGTATCATTTTCTGAACAGTAGTACATGACAACCACCTGCCACTACTTGATAATACCCTTAATTAATACCTGCACAATATGAGGCTCGCATGCATACTGGCTAAAGCGTTGATTCCCATACAATATTAATTGGGGCCTGCTTCAGTACACCCCCCCTCCCAAGAATTAGGAAGGGTATTTTTGTCTTTTACTATTAATTAAGTGCTAATAGACCTAATCGTGCGTCACTTGATCTCATCCTTCCGTTACGAGAAAAAGGGAGAATACCACAATGGCCGCTGGGTGAGCTTGGCTAGTTTGCTTGATCGATCAATGGAATGTAGGGTTGGCTTAAGCATCATCTAAACACCGCATGTGTGCGCTGTCAAAGGAACAAAATCCCATGTGGTGTCTCTATCACGTGATGCCCTATCATGACCTGTAGGGTGCCTAGCGGCGACTCCGTTAGCGCCGTCGGCGACGAGCTGTTCGCGTTGGAGTGACCTAAAACGTCTTACATTTGTTTACAGAGGGAGTAGAAGATAGTAGGTGAAGGAGTAGGATTTAAGACGACGAGAACTTAGATCTGGAATACCCGTACGTACAATGATTAATGATCTGATTAGTTTTAAACTTGACCATCATGACCTCTTGGTCGAAGGGGTATGTTTTAATCTCCACCATCGATTCAATTAAGGGGGCGGGGGTAGTGAAGCACAACCCATATTATTAAGGTGCTCACTGAATTCAGCAGTTTAACTAGTATGTTGAGCTGATACCTTTGTGTCAAATTAAGTGGCTGATGTTTGGGTGGCTTTATTTGATATACGTTGCCAACACTTGAAATGCCGAATTGTGCAAGTAGAGCTGAAAGAAAATAAGAAGTTTTGCTGGCTCAGATCCATATATTTTTGTTGCGAGTGACCATCACCACCCAATTTGAGTTGTGATTTCAGGATTATGGCATTGATTTTGATGGTACTGATGACCTCAATAAAGCATTCGACTGCATGTGTGGAAGCAAGTACTGTCGCGGTCCGAAGAATTCAAGTACGCCCACCCTTTTTTACTGCTTATTAAAGCATTTTTTGCCGTCGGAAGTCATCTGGTGACTGGACGTGGTGTGCATAATTTGTAGCAGCAGGTACATAATTCAATTTTCATTGGCAGGGAAGAGGACCTGGGCAAGTACAAGCCGAAACTAGGGAGGGATTTGCATTTGGTCAAGAGCAGTGGAAGAAGAGCGTAGGCAGAAGCAGGCCATGACGATTGTAGATAGTACTCTAGATGCCAGGGGCGGTGGCAGCCAGTCATATTTTGGGGTTGGGATGTACTCCAGTAAAACCTAGTAAGAATGCCTGATGCAGAGCAAGTTGAACTTGATTGTATGTGTCGTCAGTCTGTCACTGTGTTGTGCGTGCGTGCGTAGTTTACCCAGCAATTGCAGTTAACTTGCTTCACTAGGCGTGCTTATTCTGCATCTTTTTTTCTCTCTTTCCACGTCGATTTTAGTTTCTTTATTTATTTATAGGTGTCTCCACATTACTAGTCCGAAGTTGGTTTTACTTGCAACTGGCATTGTGCTTCACAGTCGCCATCTACTAGGCTTGGTTGAATCGACTTAAGGATGACGTGGCAGAGAAATGGAAAAAGACCACGTGGTGGCACGGCATAGCCTGCCCAGAAACTCCTCATCTCCTTACAACTGGAAGCGGTCCGTCATCGTTAGGGCGCAGCTGAGAAGAGGAAGGAGATGAGAGATGACCGCGTGTGTGTCCTACGGGCTGCGAGCTCATCCGACGTGGTCCAGCTCTGTGTCCGGTGACGACCACTGCTCGGCGCTGGCCATGTCGGTGTCTTCGGACGCCGGCCGGCGAGGATGGGCAATGTAAACGAGGGAAAGGGCATCTTGGCGCCTCTGGTGGTGGTGGTGGTGGTGCGCAACATCGTCGGACGCAAGCGCTTCAACCAGCTCAGGAGCAAGGCCATCGCGCTGCACTGCCAGGTAAGGTACTAAGAGCATCTATAGCGGGGCGCCTCAAACGTCCGGGTGGGCCGTCCGGTCACTGACCGGTCACGATTTTTTGACCTAACCGGGCGTTTCAAACGGGCCTCAAACGCCCGGACTGACCGGCACCCCCCATATCCAACCCAAATATGGAGCGGATATGGGGCGCCTGGGCATGTCCGCCACGTCGGACCCGACAGCCCGACGCCACCCCAAATTGCACCAAATTCACCCCCTGAACTTGCCGGATCCATTTGCTCTGTCCTTTCTTCTTCCTCCTCCGCGCCGTCCGTCTCGCAGCTCCGCCGCCGCGCCCGCTCCGCAGCCGTTCGTAGCCTCTGCGTCGCCAGCTCTGGCAGACCAGTCCTCTGTCCCGTCGTCGCCGCCTGGGACATCGTCGCCGGCCCGGACGCCACCGCGGTACGTCCGGCAACTCTCTGCCTCCGCCTTGCTCTTCATGTGTTTGACACATTGTCTGACCGGATTTTTTGTTATTTTGTTAGGGAAAACGATGGATTCCGATGCTTCGTCGGACGAGGAGTATGGACCGACGGAGCTTGATCAAATGATTCAAGATGAGTTCTTCGATTCCTCGGATTCGGACGAAGAAGTGGACATGATCATGCTCATGAGCATGCAAGAGGAAACGGACCGGCAAGTGGAGCATATTCTCAACTTCAAGGGCTCAATCAAAGGGAGAAGAGTGATCAATCGGGATATGGTGTCCGGAGCTCGGCTACTGCAGAAGGACTACTTTGCTCCGAACCCAACTTTTCCGGATGATCCATGGTTTCGTCGCCGTTTTCACATGCGGAAACCATTGTTTTTGTGCATTGTGGAGGGAGAGGCACACGATGACTACTTCAAGCTCACAAGGGATTGCTGCGGCCAACTATCTTTCGGTCCCAAGCAGAAATGCACGGCTGCTCTGAGGATGCTTGCACTTGGTACTGCTGCAGATGCCGTTGGTGAGATGGTCAGGATGGGGGAGAGCACATGCCTTGGACCTGAGTATCTCAGAGAACCAAATGCGCAGGACACGGAGAAGTTGTTGGCTATTGGAGAGGCTAGGGGGTTTCCAGGAATGCTCGGATCAATTGACTGCATGCATTGGCAATGGAAGAACTGCCCCAAAGGTTTGTGAGGAATGTATCAATGTCACACCAAAGAGGCCACCATCATACTAGAAGCGGTGGCATCACATGACTTATGGATTTGGCATGGTTTCTTTGGAATGCCCGGTTCTCACAACGACATCAACGTGCTTCAATGATTTCCGGTGTTCAGGAGGCTTTGCAATGGGGAATCACCGCCGTGCAACTTCACCGTCAACGGCCGACACTACAACATGGGATACTACCTTGCCGATGGCATCTATCCTCAGTGGGTGGCGTTTGTGAAGACCATATCCGAACCGCATGGCAGTAAACAGAGCCACTTTGCAACAATGCAGAAAGCGGCTAGGAAGGATGTGGAGAGGGCATTTGGTGTGCTTCAAACTCGTTGGGGAATTGTTCGTGGCGCTGCAATGATGTGGGAATCGGAGACTTTGTGGCAGCTCATGACATGTTGTGTTATTTTGCACAACATGATTGTCGAGGATGAGGGTGATGGTGTAGCCCAAACCAATGATTTCGAAGCACCTGGAGAACAAGTTGAAATCTGCTACTTGTGATCTGCGTTGGTTTTCCCCCGAAGAGGAGAGGATGATGCAGTACAGTAGAGATAAGTATTTCCCTCAGTTATGAAACCAAGGTATCAATCCAGTAGGAGAATCACGCAACACCTCCTTAGCAGCACCTGGACACAAAACAACAAATCCTCGCACCCAACGCAAACAAGGGGTTGTCAATCCCTTGGCGGTCAATTGCAAGATTAAATTGTATGGTGATAGATAGATAGATCAAACAAAAATACAAAATAAAATAAATAAAGAAAAAGTGCAGCAAGTATTTTTAGGGTTTTAGTAATTGATAAAGATAGACCCGGGGGCCATAGTTTTCACTAGAGGCTTCTCTCTTGAAAATAGCATACGGTGGGTAAACAAATTACTGTTGGGCAATTGATAGAAAAGCAAATAATCATGACGATATCCAAGGCAATGATCATGTATATAGGCATCACGTCCGAGACAAGTAGACCGACTCCTGCCTGCATCTACTACTATTACTCCACCCATCGACCGCTATCCAGCATGCATCTAGAGTATTAAGTTCATAAAGAACGGAGTAACGCCTTAAGCAAGATGACATGATGTAGACAAAGTAAACTCACGCATGAATAAACCCCATCTTTTTATCCTTAATAGCAACGATACATACGTGTCATGTCCCTTTCTGTCACTGGGATTGAGCACCGCAAGATCGAACCCATTACAAAGCACCTCTTCCCATGGCAAGATAAATCAATCTAGTTGGCCAAACCAAATCAATAGATCGGAGAAGAAATACGAAGCTATAATAATCATGCATAAAAGAGTTCAGAGAATACTCAAATAATATTCATGGATAATCTGATCATAAACTCACAATTCATCGGATCCCAACAAACACACCTCAAAAAGTGATTACATCGGATAGAACTCCAAGAACATCGAGGAGAACATTGTATTGAAGATCAAATAGAGAGAAGAAGCCATCTAGCTACTAACTATGGACCCGAAGGTCTGTGGTAAACTACTCACGCATCATCGGAAGGGCAGCAAGGATGATGTAGAGCCCCTCCGTGATTGATTCCCCCTCCGGCGGAGTACCGGAAAAGGCCTCCAGATGGGATCTCTCGAGAACAGAAGCTTGCGGCGGCGGAAAAAGTATTTCGTGGACTCTTTTGTTTGTTTCCTGATTTTTGAGAATTTATAGAGGTGTAATTAGGTCAAAAGGAGCCACGTGGGCCCCACAAGCCACCAGGGCGCGCCTGCCCCCCCCAGGCGCGCCCTGGTGCCTTGTGGGCCACTGCTCCATCTTCTGGCCCTCTCCCGAAGCTTCCAGGGTCTCTTGTGTCCAGTAAAAAATCTCCAAAAAGTTTCGTGGCATTTGGACTTCGTTTGGTACTGATATTCTGGAAAACCAAAAACAGGCAAAAAAACAGCAACTGGCACTGGGCACTAAGTTAATAGGTTAGTTCCAAAAAATGATATAAAGTTGCTTGTAAATGTAAATAAAACATCCAAGATTGATATTATAATAGCATGGAACAATAAAAAATTATAGATACGTTGGAGAAGTATTAGCATCCCAAGCTTAATTCCTGCTCGTCCTCGAGTAGGTAAATGATAAAAACAGAACTTTTAATGTGGAATGCTACCTATCATATTCATCATATACTCTTTTCTTTTGTGGCATGGATATTTGGATTTGAATGATTCAAAGCAATAGTCTATAATTTGACATGAAGATATAAATACTCGAGCATACTAACAAGCAACCATGTCTTTCAAAATATCAACGCTAAAGAAAGTTATCCGTAGCCCATTATGCTCAATCATTGATCCATTCATGAAACACACTCAAATATTAGCTACATCCAATGCACAAGTATGACAATAATACTCTCTAGTTGGTGCTTTATAAGAGAAGATGGAGACTCAAAGTAAAAATAAAAAATACATAAAAGTAAATAGATAGGCCCTTCGCAGAGGGAAGCATGGATTTGCAGAGGTGCCAGAGCTCAAGGTTTAAATTTAGAGAGATAAAATTAGTTTGAGAGGCATGCTTTTCCTGTCAACGAAAACGACCGAGAATTCCCAATATTTTCCATGCTAGACACATCATAGGCGGTTCCCATACAGAAAATAAAGTTTATTTCCTTTCCACCATTCTTTCACAATCTATGGCTAGCTGTATTCACGGGTGCCCTCCATACCATCACTTTCCAAGGAATTTATTATTAACATCATATTAATTTTTTTGCATTTCGGGACTGGGCATCCCTATTACCTGCCACTCTCTCGTGCAATGACAAGTGAATAAACACTCATCGTGAGAATAACACACCTAGCATGAAAAATATTGGCCATCCCCTGCCGCTTCATGAGCGGTACGGGCACACAAAACGAAAAATTGATTTTGAAAATTTAGAGTTGGCACATGCAAATTTACTTAGAACGGCAAGGTAATACCGCATATAGGTAGGTATGGTGGACTCATTGGCACAACTTTAGGTTTTAAGGATTTAGGATGCACAAGCAGCATTCCCGCTTAGTACAAATGAAGGCTAGCAAATAGATTGAAAAGCAACCAACCAAAAAACGAAAACGGTCATAAACATGACATGCACACAAACTTGCTCAAAAGACAAAACTAATGCCACAGATGGATTTGTTGGATTTTTCTACCCCAATTTAATATAAAATATGCATATGTTTCTATGTATGAAATGCTCAAAAATGCACATATGCACACTGTCCAAAATTGGATAATAGGAAAATCCAGAATTGGCATATGCCAAAAATGGAATGCGCCAGAAATGGAAAGATGCCAAAAATGGAATGTGCCAAAACTGGAAAAAGACAAAACACTGCGACGGCTACGGGCACCCAGGGGTACCTAGCCGCAGAGGCTGGCCGGTGGGGCCTTGGGCCCACGCGGCAGGGCGAGGTCGTGCGGGGGCCGACAAGTGGGGCTGCGCCTCTATGTCAATGACAGGCGGGGCCTACGGCGGCGCGCGTGCGTGCAAACAGAGAAAGTAGGGGAGGCCATCGCCGTCGGCTGGAGCCCGGCGGGCATTTGGCACGGCGGAAAAGCGAAAAAGACTAGCGCGAGGATCCCGCACACGCGCATGACACGCACGGTGTCGTGGGTGCAAGCCTGACAGTAGTGTGTAGGGGTACGGATGAGAGGGCAGAGCCTAGCTACGGCGCATGTGTTACACTCGGATTTACGAGTTCAGGCCCCTCAGCGGTGGAGGTAATAGCCCTACATCTCGGTGCTCTGGAGCTGTATTGCTTGAGTGTATGATTACAACAGGTTGCGAACCCTTGGAATGGAGCTGGGGGTGGCTTATATAGTCTCGCCAGCCCTCCCATGAACGCCAGCCATTACAGGGGGTTAAGAGGGGTATAAGTGCGCCAGGTAACGGGCGTATTGATGACAATTAATACAGGCGAACGTGCGTCCCGACTGTTGCGCTCCTGGGGTCTCCTAGTCTTCTCTGGTCGAGTGACTTTCGGATGTTCCGAGTGAAACGAGCTGGTCGAGTGAACTCTCGCCTTCCGAGTGGTTCGTAGAACTCCGAGTGAATTCTAGTCTGCGGAATTCTGGGTTGTTGATCTGGCTCTGGGGCCCAGTGTAAGACGTGTGGTGTCCTAGGGTAGGGTCTATAGGTCAGGCCTATTACCATATCCCTAGTACATGCCCTCGTCATTAGCCCTCGAATCAGTCGAGGTTAGGCGGGTCGAGTCAAGGCGAATTCCCAGGCGAGTTGAGCGCTACGGAGGCGCTCAAGAACTCTTACTGGTCATTAGGCGCCCTTGTCTTCGCATCGCACCTTGACGGATTCTGGACCATATGACATCCGAGTGAAATGAGTAGCCATATGCTGTGCGCCGGAGCGGATCCAAGCGCACGTGGCACGTCTTCGGAGTGAGAGCAATCGGGTTGCCGGACTCCGGATTTTGCGGGATTTGAAACCATATTTCAGCGCGCGTAAACGGTTGCAGCGCAACGAGTGGGGAAAGTGGGGCGTGACGCCTCGATTTTTGCCCCACTTTTTGCCACGTACCGCTGGATCTTCGGCGGCACGATTTGAGGAGATCTGCAGGCCCGCGGTTCAGCGGCGTGGATTGGGGAGCGGTGCGGGTGGCAATATAAGAGGCGACCGTGGCGGAGAGGGAGAGAGAGACAGATCCTCTTTTCCCAACTTCCTCAGTCTGCCCAATCCCTTCTCCCGCAACCCACTCCGCGCAAATCTTCCTCGGTGCTGGAGAAATCGGCGGCGATGGTGAAGGACAGGATGGCTAAGCTCGAGAAGGCGAAGAAGGCGGCGAAGGGGAGGAAGGCTTCGAGCTCGCGAGCCGTGCTCCCGCCCGGGTGGATCCAGGGCGACTGGCCCCCGCCGACCACCACGCTCGACGACGTCAACGGGCTCGTCGTGGACGGGCTGATCCGCGACGGGACGTGGAGGCTGCCGGAGGAAGGGGAGATCGAGCCCGCGCCGCGCCCCGGGGAGCGAGTGCTTCTCACCACGCACGTGGAGCGAGGTTTCTCCATGCCACCCCATCCCTTTCTCCGCGGATTCTTGAACTTCTTCGGTGCTCAGCTCCACCATCTGCCTCCAAATGCTATTATGTATCTTGCCGCATTCGTTTCCTTGTGTGAGAATTTTCTGGGTTGTCCGCCGCACTGGGGTTTGTTCAAACATATCTTCACGTGCCGATCTCAATCGGTTAAGAAGGTTGACCCGAATGGAGAGAGGACGCACGTGATCCAGATGTGCGGTGGCCTAGGTATTCAGATGAGGGGTAAGAGTGCATTCCCATCCATGTCTTTTCCTGACTCGGTGAGGGGCTGGCAGTCGACCTGGTTCTACTGCAACGACCTGCCATGCTCGGGCTCGTCGACTGGTCTTCCTCCTTACACGACCGAGAGGATTCACTCTCCTCCCTCGCTGACAGTTGATAAAAAGGAGAAGACGGATGTAGGGATCTTGGTGACCGCCATGGTCAGTCTGATTCAGGGTGGATTGACTGGTCTGGACCTTCTGGAGGTCTTTCTCAGTCGGAGGATCCAGCCGCTGCAGGAGCGGGCCCACCCCATGTGGCGCTACACCGGGGCCAACGACTCGACTCGAGTGCATCCGGAAGATGTAGAGGGCAAAACGGTAGAGCAGTGGATCAGGTGCATCACTGGTGCGCGTGACAATCCACGAGGGTCGAGACGGGTCCCGCCCTTCGACGCCAACAACCTGCCGTTGGAGGTATGACACGCATTTTCGAGTGAATCACTTATGCGCAAATTCTCCGAGTGAACTGAGCAATCTGACTGAACTGTCTGTCTCTGATCTTTGTATCTTGCAGGAGTTCCAGAAGATGTTATCGCCTGTGCCGAATGGAGAACAACCTGTCGGAGGCGCGGAGAGCGAACATGGTAGCGTCGGGGGCAGATACGCGGAGGACAGCGAGGAGGAAAGCGAGAACTCGGAAGGGAGTGACGATGTTGAGTCTTCTCTGTCTCCGGAGTTGCGCTTCGAGCACGGCTCCAAGCGAGCTCAAGATCCGAGTGCTGACCCGGAGAAGGAGGTGGTTCCGAGTGCTACTGCCCCGAAACGCACTCGGACGTCATCGCCTGCGCCGACTGAGAAGGCCGCCAAGCAGCCTAAGGTCGCTTCCCCCAAGCCTCGGAAGGCTCTGCCCCGGATCAAGGTTGCTGTGCCTGTCGCCTCAACGTGAGTATCCTTCTCAGCTTTTCTTTTCTGTCTTTGTCGACTTTCGTGATTCCTCTGACCGAGTGCATCTTATGAACCAGTGCTGCAACCTCGACGACGTCTCCCATGCAGATTGATGAGGACCGCACCGAAGCTGAGACGGCAGACGCGGCCACTTCTCAAAGAGGTAACAATAACTTCATTTTTACTGCAACTTGTCATTCGACTGAAATGTCTTCGTTCGGTTGAATCGTGCATTGCGACTGATTGCGCCGAGTGAACGTAGTGCTTGCAGAGGTCATCCACGTCGGAGATGATGATGAAGAGTTGTCGCGGAAGGACGCCGAGAAGGGAACTGCAGCTCCGACTGCTCCCCAGGCCACCATACAGAGGACGCCGCCGAGCGGAGCTCCTCAAGTTCCTCCCGCACCTGTCATGACCGTGCCTCCGGGGCAGGGTTCTTCTCAGGCCGGGGCTGGTTCTGTCGCGGCTCTGTCGATTGCCCTGGCTACGGTTCTGACTCCTCCTGTCAACATCTTCAGTCTATACAAGGTGCTGGAGGACCAAACTGGGGCCAGCAAGGAGGCGATGATCCAGGCGGAACTGATGACCCAAAGGCTCAAGGAGGTGCACACAGCTAGCAAGCTGGCATACGATGCCAGTGCTGCCCTCCAGGAGAACGTTCGAGTAAGTGCTCTTGTAAGTCGATCTCCAAGTCGTTTTTCTTCAGTAGGAATTTCAGTCGGAAAATAACCGATACACCCACTGGTTGTTTTTTGCTTTCGGCCATCACTCGGATCGGGCGGACCATTCCGAGTGGATACCGCTCCAGTGGGGGCACGCCGAGTGCACCCACTGGGTGTAGTCCCCGAGACTGCCGTCGACTGCCTGCTGTCGGCGGGAGTCTTAGAACTTAGACTTTGTTCTGTTGTTGCTGTTTTTTTTTTGCTTTCGGCCATCACTCGGATCGGGCGGACCGTTCCGAGTGGATACCGCTCCAGTGGGGGCACGCTGAGTGCACCCACTGGGTGTAGTCCCCGAGACTACCGTCGACTGCGGGCAGTCGGCGGAAGTCTTAGAACTTAGGATCTGATACTGGTCAAGCTTGTTCCTTCCAGGAGTGTCGATCTCTGAGCACTCGGAACTTTTTTGTCTTGTCGCTTTGTGTTTGGCCATCACTCGGATCGGGCGGGCCGTTCCGAGTGGATACCATTCCAGTGGGGGCACGCTGAGTGCACCCACTGGGTGTAGTCCCCGAGACTACCGTCGACTGCGGGCAGTCGGCGGAAGTCTTAGAACTTAGGATCTGATACTGGTCAAGCTTGTTCCTCCTTTGTCGAATGGTATTTCAGGATGCTTCTTGACATTAACTGTTCTCTCTTGTATTTCAGAGAACTTGCGAGCTTGGGGCTCAGTATGTGGCATTGGAGGAGGAGACGGCTCAGTTCTGAGTTGATTTGGAGGTGGAGAAGAGGAACACGGCGCGCGCTCAGGCAGAACTCAGGACCATGGGAGGTAAGCTCCAATTACCGAGCATTTTGCTTCCATCTCTCACCGTTCCTTGAACCGAGTGACTTCACTCGACAGATGTGCGTAGTGAAAACCATCAACTCCAAGTGCGGCTCAGAACCTCTGTTTCTTTAGAAACTATGAAGCAGGCACTCGAGAGTAAAGACAACGAGCTGGCGGGGGCTCAAAAAGTGGCGAAGGAAAAGACCAAGGCTGCCGAAGAGAAGTTGGCCTCACTCGGGAAGCTTGAAGCAGAGAACACATCGCTGAAGAAGGAGGTGCTAGAGCTCAAGAAGCAGCAGACCGAGTGGGATGGCAAGCTCAAGGCCCAGGCGGAGGTCTATGAACAAGAGAAGAAGACCCTGAACGAGAAGGTCGCCCAGCTTATCGAGAAGATGAACGCTTTGGAGAGATACATAGAGGAGTTCACGAAGGAGATGTACAATCAGCTTGCAGGTAACTTACAACCTCCGAGCGAACTTTTATCCGAGTGAACTTCATGCATGCTGACCTTCAACTCTCCTCTTTTCTCGTCCACAGAGTACTGCCGAAACTTCGAGCTGGAAACTGATCGAATCGAGAGGGATCTGAATCCTTCCCAGTCGCTCGTCGGTGACAAGGCCGCACTAGGAATCCTGCGGGTGGAATCTCGCATCGAAGACGTCCAAGGTTACATCATTCGTCTGCGGGGCGCACTCGGCAGAATCGACAAGGAGCTGTTGCCAGAAGATACCCTCGACACCGACCTGGAAGCCATGATGACTCGTCTCAACGACATTCCCAGCCGAGTGCAAGCATGGAAGAAGTCAGCTGCTCGCTGCGGGGCCGACGTGGCGCTCTCCCTGGTCCGAGTGCATTGCAAGGAGGCCAAGGAGGAGAAGCTGAAGGCACTCCAAGTTGCCAACACGAAGAAACTCCAGTTTGAGGACTTCATGGAGACATTCATCGAAGCGGCAACTCGGATTGCAGATGGCATTGACTTGGATGCTTTCGTTGAACCAGCCAGCCCTACAGGGGCGTGAAAAAACTTTAAGTCTTATCCATTAACCTCGGTATGCCGAGTGGAATTGTAATCGTTAAACTCTTTCGGGCTTTGGGCCCGAGTACTCGTATTCGCCTTTGAACTTCTAGAGTTAATCGAATGCTTTCCTTCGAGTCTTTCGTATCTTTGAACTGAGTTTTGACTTGGGCGAAAGCTGGTCCGCAGCCAAGCCCCCGAGTGAAAAGGTTGCTCGTCACTCGGAGTAGTTTTTAACCTGGGCAGAAGCTGGTCCGCAGCCAAGCCCCCGAGTGAGAGGGTTGCTCTTCACTCGGAGTAGTTTTTAACTTGGGCGGAAGCTGGTCCGCAGCCAAGCCCCCGAGTGAGAGGGTTGCTCCTCACTCGGAGTAGTTTTTAACTTGGGCGGAAGCTGGTCCGCAGTCAAGCCCCTGAGTGAGAGGATTGCTCGTCACTCAGAGTAGGTTTTAACTTGGGCGGAAGCTGGTCCGCAGCCAAGTCCCCGAGTGAGAGAGTTGCTCGTCACTCGGAGTAGCGTTTTAGACTTGGGCGAAAGCTGGTTCGCAGCCAAGCCCCCGAGTGAGAGGGTTGCTCGTCACTCGGAGTAGTTTTTAACTTGGGCGGAAGCTGGTCTGCAGCCAAGCCCCCGAGTGAGAGGATTGCTCGTCACTCGGAGTAGTTTTTAACTTGGGCGGAAGCTGGTCCGCAGCCAAGCCCCCGAGTGAGAGGGTTGCTCGTCACTCGGAGTAGCGTTTTAGACTTGGGCGAAAGCTGGTTCGCAGCCAAGCCCCCGAGTGAGAGGGTTGCTCGTCACTCGGAGTGGTTTTTAACTTGGGCGTAAGCTGGTCCGCAGCCAAGCCCCCGAGTGAGAGGATTGCTCATCACTCGGAGTCGTTTTTAACTTGGGCGGAAGCTGGTCCGCAGCCAAGCCCCCGAGTGAGAGGGTTGCTCGTCACTCGGAGTAGTTTTTAACTTGGGCGGAAGCTGGTCCGCAGTCAAGCCCCCGAGTGAGAGGGTTGCTCGTCACTCGGAGTAGTTTTTAACTTGGGCGAAAGCTGGTCCGCAGCCAAGCCCCCGAGTGAGAGGGTTGCTCTTCACTCGGAGTAGTTTTTAACTTGGGAGGAAGCTGGTTCGCAGCCAAGCCCCCAAGTGAGAGGGTTGCTCGTCACTCGGAGTGGTTTTTAACTTGGGCGTAAGCTGGTCCGTAGCCAAGCCCCCGAGTGAGTGGATTGCTCGTCACTCGGAGTAGTTTTTAACTTGGGCGGAAGCTGGTCCGCAGCCAAGCCCCTGAGTGAGAGGGTTGCTCGTCACTCAGAGTAGTTTTTAACTTGGGCGGAAGCTGGTCCGCAGCCAAGCCCCCGAGTGAGAGGGTTGCTCTTCACTCGGAGTAGTTTTTAACTTGGGCGGAAGCTGGTCCGCAGCCAAGCCCCCGAGTGAGAGGGTTGCTCCTCACTCGGAGTAGTTTTTAACGTGGGCGGAAGCTGGTCCGCAGTCAAGCCCCCGAGTGAGAGGATTGCTCGTCACTCAGAGTAGGTTTTAACTTGGGCGGAAGCTGGTCCACAGCCAAGCCCCCGAGTGAGAGGGTTGCTCGTCACTCGGAGTAGCGTTTTAGACTTGGGCGAAAGCTGGTTCGCAGCCAAGCCCCCGAGTGAGAGGGTTGCTCGTCACTCGGAGTAGTTTTTAACTTGGGCGGAAGCTGGTCCGCAGCCAAGCCCCCGAGTGGGAGGATTGCTCGTCACTCGGAGTAGTTTTTAACTTAGGCGGAAGCTGGTCCGCAGCCAAGCCCCCGAGTGAGAGGGTTGCTCGTCACTCGGTGTAGTTTTTGACTTAGGCAAAAGCTGGTTTGCAGCTAAGTTGAAAAGCGTACACCCATTGGGGGTTGTAAGCTAGAAATGGCATACGAGTGAGCTCAATGCGGAACTGGAAAAATCATGCTTTTATTCATCGAATATCACTCGAGTACTTTTATTACATCTCGCGATCAAGTATATAATCGTCGCAGTAAATCTGCATTCCAAGCACGGGGCTCATCTGCTTGCTTCTGAAGGTTGTACAAGCGGTATGCTCCGTTGTGCAGAACCTTTGACACGATAAAAGGGCCTTCCCACGCGGGAGCAAGCTTGTGAGGTCGCTGCTGATCCACTCGGAGCACAAGATCTCCTTCCTGAAAGGTCCGACTTCGGACGTGTCTGCTATGAAAACGTCTCAGATCTTGCTGATAAATGGCCGATCGGATCAGGGCCATCTCCCTTTCCTCCTCCAAGAGATCAACGCCGTCTTGTCGTGCTTGCTCTGCTTCAGCTTCAGAATACAGTTCCACTCGAGGTGAATTATGGAGCAAGTCACTCGGCAGGACGGCTTCAGCTCCGTACACCATGAAGAAGGGAGTGCGATTGGTAGACCGATTGGGGGTCATCCTCAAGCCCCAAAGAACTGATGGCAATTCGGTGACCCAAGCTCCAGCTGCGTGCTCCAAATCGTGCATGAGTCGTGGCTTTAAGCCCTGTAGAATCAGTCCGTTTGCTCTCTCAGCTTGTCCATTCGACTGCGGGTGCGCCACAGATGCATAGTCGACTCGGGTGCCTTGCGCGGCACAGAAAGCTCTGAACTCTTCCGAGTCGAAGTTTGAACCGTTGTTAGTGATGATGCTGTGGGGCACACCGTATCTGAAGACTATCTCCTTCATGAACTTGATCGCTGTACGAGAGTCTAGCTTCTTGATGGGTTTGGCTTCGATCCACTTAGTGAACTTGTCGACTGCAACCAGCAAGTGAGTGAATCCACTCGCCCCTGTCTGGAGGGGCCCTACCATGCCGAGTCCCCAGACTGCAAACGGCCAGACGAGTGGAATTGTCTTCAGAGCAGACGCAGGCTTGTGGGATAAGTTTGCATAGAACTGACACCCGGCACAGTGTTGGACTATCTCCTGCGCAGCTTCATTGGCACGGGGCCAGAAGAAACCGGCTCGGTAGGCTTTAGCCACAATCGTCCGAGATGACGCGTGGTGCCGACAGGTTCCCGAGTGAATCTCCCCCAGGATCAGTCGACCTTCTTCCGGAGAAATGCAACGCTGAGTCACACCGGTGACGCTCTTTCTGTATAACTGATCGCCGACCACTTCAAAGGCTTTGGACCTGCGAACAATCTGGCGGGCCTCAGCTTCATCTTCTGGAAGTTCCTGTCTGAGCAGGTACGCAATGTAAGGCACTGTCCACTCGGGTGTGATTGCCAGGACCTCCATTACCAAATCAATGACTGCCGGGACTTCAACTTCAGTCGGATCAGACGGACTGACCGCTTGCGGGGGCTCTTCCGTGAAGGGATCTTCTTTTACTATCGGAGAACGTAAATGCTCGAGGCAGACATTGCTGGGTATGGATTTCCGAGTGGACCCGATTTTTGCCAGATCGTCTGCCTCCTGGTTCTTGGCTCGGGGAACGTGATGCAGCTCCAGACCTTCAAATTTCTTTTCTAACTTTCTCACTGCGTTGCAGTATCCTGTCATAGCGGGGCTTCTGATGTCCCACTCCTTCATCACTTGGTTCACAACTAAATCCGAGTCTCCGTAGACCATCAGGCGCCGGACGCCGAGTGAGATGGCCATACGTAGACCATAAAGGAGCGCCTCGTACTCGGCTTCGTTGTTGGAGGAATCAAAGTGAATCTGCAGAACATATCTGAGACGATCGCCCTTCGGAGATATCAACACCACTCCAGCTCCTGAACCATTCAGCATCTTGGAACCGTCAAAGAACATGGTCCAGTGTTTCGGGTGACTCTGAGTCGGTTGCTGCTGTTCAGTCCACTCGGCTAGGAAATCGGCTAATGCTTGGGACTTGATCGCCTTCTTCGCCTTGAACTTGATGTCCAGGGGCAAGAGCTCGATAGCCCACTTCGCCACTCGACCAGTCGCGTCCCGATTGTTCATGATCTCAGACAGCGGGGCGTCGCTGACGACTGACACAGTGTGCTCTTGGAAGTAATGGGCTACTTTCTTCGCAGTCAGGTAAATGCCGTAGACAAGCTTCTGGTAATGAGGATACCTCTGCTTGGACGGAGTCAGAACTTTACAAATATAATAGACTGGGCGCTGAACTTTGTAAGCCTTGCCCTGTTCTTCTCGCTCGACTGTGAGGACAGTGCTGACAACTTGACCAGTGGCCGCGATGTACAAGAGCAACGGCTCCTTTTCATTCGGAGCGGCAAGCACCGGCTGGGTGGAAAGCAGGGCTTTTAGCTCGACAAACACTGCTTGTGCTTCAGCAGTCCACTCGAATGAATCAGATTTCTTCATCAATCGGTACAGGGGCAGTGCCTTCTCACCGAGACGGGAGATGAATCGGCTCAGAGCTGCAAGGCAACCCGTGAGCTTCTGTACATCATGAAGATGCTCCGGACGTTTCATTCGTACAATCGCCCCGATCTTCTCAGGATTGGCATCTATCCCTCGTTCGGAAACGAGGAAACCGAGTAGTTTGCCCCCGGGAACTCCGAAAGTGCACTTTGCTGGATTCAGTTTGATGTCATACTTCCGTAGATTTGCGAAAGTTTCAGCAAAGTCAACCAGCAGGTCGGAACCTTTTCTGGACTTGACCACGATATCATCCATACATGCCTCAATATTCCGACTGATCTGTTTCTGCAAACACTTCTGGATCATGCGCATGAAAGTGGCACCGGCGTTCTTGAGGCCGAATGGCATGGTGATATAGCAGAAACACCCGAATGGGGTGATGAAGGCTGTTTTTATTTCGTCCGGCCCATACAGTCAGATCTGGTGGTACCCGGAGTACGCATCCAGAAAAGACAGACGCTCACAACCCGAAGTGGAATCTACGATTTGATCTATGCGGGGGAGCGGGAAGTGATCCTTGGGGCAGACCCGATTGATGTGCTTGAAATCGATGCACATTCGGAGAGACTTGTCCTTCTTAGGGACCATGACGACGTTGGCGAGCCACTCGGAGTGGTACACCTCTCGGATGAACTCGGCTGCCAGGAGCCGAGCAACTTCTTCGCCAATGGCCTTCCTCTTCTGTGTAGCAGAGCGACGGAGATGCTCCTTCACAGGTTTCGCCTTTGGATCGACTCGCAAACGATGCTCAGCCAGCTCCCTGGGCACACCTGGCATGTCGGACGGTTTCCATGCAAAGATGTCCCAGTTCTCACGGAGGAACTGGATGAGCGCTTCTTCCTATTTGCTGTCGAGTGTTGTTGATATGTTGGTGGGAACATCATTGGGATCTTCCGGGTGGATGTGCACAGGCTTCGTGTCGCTGGCCGACTGAAATGCAGACTCTGCAGCTGGCTTCTTGGAGCGCAGCAGATCACTCGGATCGGCGTTCTTCTTATATTCCTCCAGTTCCACCATGGCCATCTGCTCATCGGCTATCTTGGACCCTTGCTGCAAACACTCTTCCGCGCACTGTCGACTGCCAGTCACTCTGATTACACCTTTGGGGCCCGGCATCTTCAGCTTGAGATACACATAACATGGACGGGCCATGAAACGTGCATACGCTGGCCGACCGAGGATGGCGTGATATGCGCTGCGGAAGTTGACTACTTCGAAGGTCAACCTTTCCTTCCAAAAGTTCTTGTCATCTCCAAAGACCACATCCAGGGCAATTTGCCCGAGTGACTTTGCTTTCTTGCCGGGGATCACTCCGTGGAACTGCATGCTGCTCTCGCTGAGTCGGGACATCGGAATGCCCATTGCTTGCAGAGTGTCAGCATACAGTATGTTCATTCCGCTTCCTCCGTCCATGAGGACCTTGCGCAATCGGATGCCTCCCACGACTGGATCTACCACCAGTGCCTGCCGCCTAGGGGTGGCTATGTAGGCTGGGTGGTCCGACTGATCAAAGGTGATCGGAGTCTTCGACCAGTTCAGGAACTTTGTCGTCGTCGGCGCTGCCATGTTCACTTCTCGATTGATAACTTTCAATCGGCTCCTGCTCTCTACATCTGCAAAGTTCATCAGGGTTGCGTTGACACTGGGAAAAGGTTCATCTTTGTCTCCATCATCAGCGTCTTCTGGGCTCTTCTCACTCGACGGCCCCTCTCGGAACTGCTGGATCAACAGTCTGCACTGTCGAGTGGTATGTTTGGGCAATATCAGATTGCCATCTTCATCCTTTCTGGTGTGGATGTGACACGGTAAGTCGAGGACATTTTGGCCCGACTGATCTTTCTTTTTCTTTGGGATCCATTTATCCTTGGCCTTCCCTTTGTTCTTGGCTTGACCGGCCAGAGCGGCAGCCTCGGCCTGAGCTGAACCATCAGCCTTGCGCTTCGGCTTCCGACTGGGATTACTGTTTCCGGGGTTGGGGTCGCTGGTTTTCCCTTTGCCGTTACGGAGACGGTCTTCCTCTTCTCCGTTGGCATACCGAGTGGCTATCTCCATCATTCGGCTCATGGTCAAAGATCCTGACCGACCAAATTTCAGGATCAGCTCCCGATATCTGACTCCTGCCTTGAAGGCGCAGACGGCTTGATGCTCTGTGACGTTCTCCACCACGTGATGCAAGGTTGTCCACCGCTGGATGTACTCCCTCAAGGTTTCATTCGGCTTCTGCACACAATGCTGTAGCTCAGACAATCCAGCCAGGCGTTTGCACGTGCCCTCGAATGTTTTGATGAACACTCGGGTCAAATCTTCCCAGCAGTATATGCTGGCCGGAGCGAGCTGATTGAGCCAGGCGCGGGCGGACCCTTCTAGCATCAAAGGCAAATGCTTCATAGCCACATAGTCATTCCCTCCTCCAATCTGCACAGCCACTCGGTAATCCTCTAACCAAGTTTCTGGCTTGGACTCACCGGTGAACTTGCTTACTCCGGCTGCCAATCTGCCGTTTGGCGGAATATCTGCGGCCCTGATGGCTCTGCTGAAACACTCGGGCCCGGAGATGAAGGCGCCACTTCCACTCGGACGATCTCTGTCCAAGTTCTCTCTCTGAGCTCTGCCTCTGTTGACCAAGTTCTGAGCGAGAACGGATCTTGCGTTGAACTGCGGGTCACGGTGGTCGACTAGCTCTCTCTGGCGATAACCGTCACCATGACGGGGAGGACTGGCCCTCCGATCGTTGCCGTAAGGACGCCTGGCGTCATACGGCCGGGGCGCGTACGAGCCATCCCGCGGAGGGGGCGACTGCATGCGGTGACGATCATCCTGACGCCGCGGGGGCATGTTCCGACTGCGACCCTGCCCCGAGTACTGATCTCGGTGGTGGTCTTGATCGTTTCGCCGCGGAGGCGAGTGTCTGTTTCTCCTTGGAGATACTGGGCTGTGGGCCGACTGAACGGTGTCTGCCCGAACGGATCTGCTGTGAATCCGGTTGCGCGACTGTGATACTGCCGAATTTTGCACCTCTGCCGCCTTGAGGAGGGCCCGGATCTGCCGAAGACCCTCCCCCGCCTCGGATCGGGACGGCTCAATGGAATCTGCTATCCGAGTGGCCGCCGCCAGATTCTGGACGGGAGTGCGGAATACCTGGAAACTCTGTTGTTGGTCATTTGAGAACAACTGCCGCTGCCGCCGACTGGAACTGGGTTGATGCTGTCTGCGGGCGCGATCGTCGAGTGACTTCTGGAGCGCTTCCAGACGATTGCGCTCAGCCAAGTTGGCCTGGCGCACGGCCTCCAAAGCCTGAGCATCGGGGGTCGTCCCAATGATGGGCGTCTGGAGGGCCTGCTCGGTCCTGCGCTGCTGTTCCTCCCTCTGCTGCCGAGTGAGAGGTTGGGGGATGTACCCGTCATTATGCTGGTCCCTGCCGCCGGCAAGATCGGTGCGCGACGGGTCGCCGTTCTCCGCGCCGCCGCGGCCGTATCCTGGCGGACTGGGCGGGGAATCGGCCATCAGCACCTCCGCAGCGGGGTCGCTGCTCTCGCACTCGGATACGCTTTCCGAGTGCACGTACACGGAGGCGAACAGATCGAAGACAGGTTCATCGGGCTCGATCGCCGCGATTTGCGGGGCCGCAGCCTGAAGGGCCACCGCGTGCCTGATCCACCGCTGAAGCCGCGAGCGTCCGGAGCGCTTGCGACGACGACTGATAAGGGGTCGACGGTTGCCGGAGAAGGACGCCGAAGGAACTCGCGCAGAAGTGCGCCGCGCCGCGGACGGGCAACGCCTCGACATCCAGCGGGGCTTCCTGGAGCCACGCCGAATCGTCGGCGATGAAGCTGAGGATGCCGAAACGGATCTTGTCGCCCAGAGTCAGTCCGCCACAGGAAACCATGGTGATGATCGAAAAAATGCAACTACGCCGGAAGTCGCTAGACGCCGGCCCCACGGTGGGCGCCAACTGTCGTGGGTGCAAGCCTGACAGTAGTGTGTAGGGGTATGGATGAGAGGGCAGAGCCTAGCTACGGCGCAGGTGTTACACTCGGATTTACGAGTTCAGGCCCCTCAGCGGTGGAGGTAATAGCCCTACGTCTCGGTGCTCTAGAGCTGTATTGCTTGAGTGTATGATTACAACAGGTTGCGAACCCTTGGAATGGAGCTGGGGGGTGGCTTTTATAGTCTCGCCAGCCCTCCCATGAACGCCAGCCATTACAGGTGGTTAAGAGGGGTATAAGTGCGCCAGGTAACGGGCGTATTGATGACAATTAATACAGGCGAACGTGCGTCCCGACTGTTGCGCTCCTGGGGTCTCCTAGTCTTCTCTGGTCGAGTGACTTTCGGATGTTCCGAGTGAAACGAGCTGGTCGAGTGAACTCTCGCCTTCCGAGTGGTTCGTAGAACTTCGAGTGAATTCTAGTCTGCGGAATTCTGGGTTGTTGATCTGGCTCTGGGGCCCAGTGTAAGACGTGTGGTGTCCTAGGGTAGGGTCTAGAGGTCAGGCCTATTACCCTATCCCTAGTACATGCCCTCGTCACACGGCGCCAGACGTCGACGGAAGCGACGCCGGCGACGAGGTACAGAGGCGGCGGCGACGAGCTCGTGCTGCTCGCAGCGGGGGCCAAACGCGACGGGGAATAGGTCAGAACGACTCTAAGCGGCGGGAGAAACACGACGGACACGCTCAAAAGGACAACGGTCGTCGGAGCACTCGCCGGAGACGAGGTCCGACGGCGTTGAGCTCGGGCTCGCATGGCAGACGCGGATGGAGGGCACAAACGAAGGGGAAAATGGAACGGGGAGGCGCGCATGCTCACCACGATCACGCAGGCGTGGTCGGTTCGGTGGGAGGTGGACGGAGCTAGCCGGAATTCAACGGAGAAGGTCGCAGTGGCCGTAGGTGAAGTCGAGGAAGAAGACGACGCAGCCTTGGCGTCCCGCGAGGAAGTAGGGGTCGTAGGCGACGTAGAGGATGACGGGGAACTTGCCGGACAAGATCGGCGAGGCAGAGGACGACGGGGTTCACGGCGGCGCCATGGACGTGCGCTCGGATGCGTTCGGGATCGGCTTCGGGCGGTGTCTATGGTGGATAACTCACCTGGCGGCGGCGGCGAGAGGCAGAGGGGAACCCTAGAGAGGGCTAGGGCAAGGAGAGGGGATTTAAGGGGGGCTAGGGCGACGGAACGGAGCGGCGACGCGCTCGTGCTCGCGGTCCCCATGACGAGGGCGCGAGCTTGACGAAAAGGGGGCGCGCGGGTCGACTGTAGCCAGCGGTTGCCAGACGGGCCCGGTTGTGCCACGCGTCAGAGGGCCAGCGGGGGTGAGGGCGCGGCTGGGTGAGAAAAGAAAGAGAGAGAGAGCGAGCGCGGGTGGAGCTGGGTCGCACGCTGCTGGGCTGCTGGGCTGGGCTGCGCTGGGCTACTGCTGCTGCTGCTCTACTCTCTTTTCCATTCCATTTCTTTAATTCCTTCAGGCAGGAAATAAAACATAGAAATGCACAAGGAGCTAGCAGAGGGTTGAGAGAGGTATGAAAATATATCTGGAGTCCAGGAATTATGTAGTATTTGAATAAATTGGTTTGGACATTTTTAGAGAAACAAAAAACATCACAAGTTTGAATTAAATTCAACCTTGAGGCATTTTTTATCCCAACCAAATCAATTCCAAAATTGCTGAAACTTGGCAGAGAGGTAAAAGGCATGTTGTAGGATTTATAGGAAGATAGTGGACATTAATTTGGGACAGAAATAATGACCACATCAATAATATTGAAAAGAAGAAGGGGGAGATGATGATAGTAGAGATGTCATGCATGGGTGAACCACATGGTCTAGAGAGGGAGATGGCAAGGTAGGGGAAAACACACACAAACAAAGGTTATGCACATGATGATCATGATGGATGCAACAATGACAAGAGGCACAAGGCAACATGGTAGTTATGAATAATGCATGCAACAAGTAAAAGAACAATGCAACACAATTATGATGGAGCACATATATCATGACAACATGGAATCCATGAATGGCAACATGGTTGAGATTACAAAATGGAAGGATCACACTCGGGGTGTTACAGCCGCCCTGGGATCCGGGAGCCATAGCAGGCTAGAGCCCACCAAGCTCCCATCGCCCGAGCCGCCCCCCTAGGGTTCGCTCGAGCCGCGGGGAAGGGTGGGTCGGGGGCGGCGGCGGCTAGGGTTCGCTCGAGCCGCCCCCCTAGGGGCAGCGCAAGCGCGTGGGGGAGTTATGTCCTGCTTTGATTGTATTGATGTGATGGAGTACAGAGTACAAGATGATTTACCTCGAGATCGTATGATCGTGAAGTTGTGATTAAGGGAGGATGTTGAAATATGTAACTATGGTAATGAGGCCCGCTGCATAGGATATACAGGAGTAGTTGAGTAGATTCTCTCTGTTGTAATTTCTCTCGCTTATATCCTGTAATCTCTCATTCGGTTCAAACTGAATATATCTTGTATGCGCTTGCGGGATAAGCCTCGCTCTATTAATATAAATAAACCACACACGTCCTCCTACGGGAGGTAAGATGCTTCACGTACTTTCTACACAGGGGACTCGTTGGCGACGGAATCACAAGACGAGGAGACAAAGTCCCTAGTGTCGTAGGGAAAGTTTCCGAGTCAGGATCGAATCGATCTAGAGGAGAACGTCTCGGCGAGAAAACAAACTCGGCGACATGACTCGTGCGTGTTAACAACACGAGCTCCTCATCTTCCTCTAGCTGGCTTGATTTGCTAGCTACCAGACCAGGTCGGCCACACCCACAGGCGCTGCTACCAACACACCCTCCGTCATTCGGATCGATGGCCCTCGGTTGGTAGCTTCTGATCAATTAGCGGCTGTTGTTTGTCGAGAAAGGAAGGATGTGATGGTTGTGGAAGGATGTGATGTGATTGATTAAGGATTGGCAGGAGTGGAAGGATGTGATGTGATTGATTAAGGATTGGCAGGTAGTGGAAGGATGTGATGTACGTATTGATCAATGTTTTAAATAGCGGGCTATGCCAAATAGGGGCGGACCTCAAAATCAGCTATAGCGAATCTATAGCGAGCTATTTGTACATGAGACCATTTAGCGGCACCCTGCTGAAAAGGCTATAGCCGGCTATTTAAAACTATGGTATTGATTAGTGTGACCAGATCTTATAATCGAACGTACAGCGCTATGTACAGGACATATATAAAAAACCGACACATTTTATTGCAAGCAGTCGGAACTCTTTAATCATACAATTAGTGACAAAAAGAAAATGTTACTAGTACTAATAGCTAAGCTACTAGCTCCGGTGGGAAGACCCAGGTTAGCTGCGCCGGCTTCGGTCCCCTCAGGCATATGTTGTACCAATCGAAACCAGTCCTGTGGGGCCTCACAGTTTCTGATCTCATATCGAATACATCATCCCTGTCAGCAAAATAAATAACATCTTTTTCTATCTCCCCGCTGATGCTGATGCAAGCAGAGACAGACTTGCTAAATGGTCTGCTAATGAAAAGCGACTGGTCCTTTAGCCCACCCTTCACCGGCACCCACATGGCTGCACTCATGTTGGCCTCGAAAACCTCTACGCTGTGAGGGAACTTAAAAGGCGATAGCACTTGTCGCCTTACCATGAGCAGCTTCCCACGCGATACGATCAAGTAACACATGGTGATGATGTCATGCTGCATGGACTCGTCAACATCCATATATCGGATTGCTTCAGGAATCGTATCCTCTTCGGTCATCTTGGTCAAGTCATAACTGTCTTCGTCACAGTCGTACACTCTGTCGTTGTCGTGGTCATCATCATCATTCTGGTACTCGTCCTCACTGTCGCTGCTATCATTGCCTTCCTCATTGTCACCACCACCACCACCACCACCACCACCATCATCACAGTCAAAACCTTCCCCGATGACACACTTGCCACTGGTAATCGTTGGTACGCCACTATCATTGGAGGCAATGTCAAGGAAGACGAGATCCTCATCCTGGGTGATCCCGTAAAGTCTGTCTCCAAGAAACGCAACATCGACGATGCTGACAAGGGCAGCTGCATAAGACTTGGGCAACCAGACGCCCTTCCCAAGCCGGGTTAAGATGATGGGACAACTGCGATGGTTGGTCATGAGAGCAATGACATCATCTGGGGTTGACCGCAAAAGCACCTTGCGGATCTCAAAAAGCTGGGAAACATGGCCGCCGATGGCAGCGTCCAAGTCGGGGAGCGACAACGTCGTGCCAGAAAACATGTTGTGCAAGTAGTACCTATGCATGTTGTTGGCAGCGTCCGCAATGGCGATCCAGCCATCGGTGGAGCCAATGCATGTCACGGTCTCGGGAAAGGAGACAAGATGGTGCATAGAACTGTCTGCGGGAGCCATACCAATGCAGCTCATCACGGCCTTGGGGTACGAGACGATGCGGTGTAGAGCACGATTAGAGGGGGTCATGAACCCCCCATTCGGGAGCACGATCCACGGCAGCTGCCGTGTAGGGGGGCGCGCTGCAAAGCGCCAAGAACGGCACACGGCCTGGAAGAGAGCACGGTCGACGGGGAAAAAGATGCGGGCGAAGACCAGGGCTAGGAGGTCCTCTGGGAGTTCAGACCACGGTGCCATTGATTGGCGAGGGAGTAAACGATCGAGTTGCCGAGTTGGGGATTGTTTGGTGCTGCGTTCCTGCAGGTCCTGTTAATTTATATAGGTAGATAGAATTCTATACACAACCGACTCTGGCCAGAGTTCCTACGCCAACACGACTCCGACTCCCTAGGCTAAATATGGATAGATATAAGCATGATTTGTTCACGTACATACGTCAGGGAGAGCAAGAGATGGAGTCCTTGGTTATACATTGATGCTTGTATGCCGTACGTGCATGACAAGGAGTTCAAAACTTCAAACGTGTACGTGTAGGTAGTATTTGCTTGTCTTGGCCAGCAAGAAGATCGACGAATCAGCCGGCAATTTCTTTTAGAGCACGTGAACAAATCATGCTCGTTTTGAGCGTTGGGCTTGTGCTAGTCCAACGCTGAGGCCATCAGCGATCGTCGGTCCCTGGCATGCGGGCCCAACTTGTTCATTTGGTCAGAAATTGCGTGAAAACTTTTATTTGGAAGTTACATATGATGAACCTTATTCTGATCTTGTACTTTGACAAATTAATTCACTTACTAGCTTAAATATCAAAGTGGTGTACTTATGTCTTTATTATGTTGTTTGGCTGGAAAGGGTGATTCCTATTGTCGAGCTCCCAAATATTGGGGAAGAAAATTATAATGGACTAGTTGAATGCCCGTGCATTTTCACGGAATAACGAAAAAGCTCAACGATCATATAATTGTTCTAATTCAGAAATATGTGTCGAAGATGATGATATGTGGACAAATACCGATTCTCTCTCCTACTTGGTTTCTCCTCACAATCATTGTGTCTCATTAACCCTCCTCTTCTTGCAAGACAAAGCAACGTCTTTCTCCCCGCCCTCCCTACTCTGATGCTGATGGTCTTCGATCGGAAATAGCAACTAGGAAAAACGGACGTGCAGAGGCATGCATGCATGCACGTCGCGAGCCGGCAATTTCTTGTAGTACTACTACTCCAGTTTGAGATAGCTGAGTCGGGACCCCCTCGTGACCCCCTCGTCCGCCCCCGTGGGCGGCCAGGGGGAAACCCTAGCCGCCGCCCGCCAGAGGCCTCTCCCCCACCTCCCCTACTCCTCGCCGCCGTCGGAGAGCGCTGCCGGGCGAAGCCCGGCTGGTGTCGGTGGCGGCGGGGCCATTTTCCCTCCTCCCCTGGTGCTCTGCGGCGCGGGACGCGGCGTGCTGGTGAGGAGCGAGATGCTCGCGCGGGGCGGCTCGGCGACGACGCGGCCGGCCGTGCTACGGGCGCGGCGGTGCGACGGAGCGGCGGCGGCTGCGCGGAATTCCTGGTGGGATGTGCTGGCGCTTTGGGGAGGCGGGGCGGCTAGCTACGGCGGCGGCTCCATCAGATCCAAGCATATGGCGACGAGGGCCGCGGTGGCGCGGGATCGCTGGTTGGGGTCGCTGGCCTCGGCCAGATCTGGCCGTGGCTGGTGGCTGGACGCGTTCGTGATGTCCGATGACTGTCCATGGTCACCGGGTTGCGGACGGCGCGGTGGCGGGTGCGGACCGCCGGCAACTGGGCGGATATCGACGGGTTCTTCTGATCACGCCGAGATTCAACCCCGGTCTGGGTCCTTCACACCGCGGGCAACTCCGGGGGAAACCCTAGGTCTCATTGGGACCGAGCGATGACGGTGCTTTTGTATCGTAGTCCCTCTTGAGGGCATCGTCTTGGGAGTTTGCTCAGGTGGAAGGGACCAGCGACGCCGGCGGCGTACGGACTGGTGGCACGACTGCCGATGAAAATCGCGCCGACTTCGGTCAGGGCAGACGATGGCGGCGTCTCCGATGTCGTTTCCTTGTTGAGGCATCGTCGTTGCAGTTTGCGTCATCAGGCTCGGGATGCTTCGGTGGAAACCCTAGATCTGGTTCTCCCGGATCGGACGATGACGGCGCCTTTGGTGTCGTTCGCCCTCCTGGGGGCATCGTTTTGGAGCATGTGCTGACTGGAGGGGACTAGAGGAGGAGCGGTATTCCATCTACCGCAAGGCCGACGACGGATCCCGGCGGCATGGCGCCGCGGAGTTTCGGCGACGGGCGCGGGCGGATGGATACGTGCAGGATGGTGGCGCTGTCTGGCGCCGTGGTGGCGTCGATGGCAGGCCTGACAAGGTCGGTGCGTCAGTACCTGCTCTGGAGATGGACCAGTGGAAGACGGTGGCGGCGGCTTCTGAGAGTGCGTCGAACCGGTGTGTGACATAGTCCCGGTATGTGGCTGGGCTGGGGCATCCAGCTTTAGATGTTAGGTTTTGGTGCGATGTCTGTTTGGTATTCGGCTCGGATATTCGGCACCCCTTCATCAAATGCATATGAGTAGCGACAGGTGTTGCCAAGATGGTGGCTTCAGGCTTACTGATGTATTACTTTGTAAGGTCTTTGTGAATAATTAATAAAGTGGCTGCATGCATCTCCCAGATGCAGAGGCCGGGGGTGCATCCTCCTTTACAAAAAAAAACTACTCCTGTTTGCATTGGATGCATGCATGATTTGTTCACGTACGTCGCGGAGAGCAAGAGATGGATTTATCGGTTATTATATGTACATTGATGCTTATATGTCTCTAATGTCAACGATGAGATGAGATTCAACACACTACCGGAATCAGCGCGTATGCCGACGGCAGCCGTCGGCATACGCCCGGCGGCGTAGAATTCGTCGGCGTACTCTGGGATGGCCGTCGGCATAGCCTTGTATGCCGACGGCTTCCGTAGGGCCGTCGGCACAGTATCGCCGTCGGCAAACAAATAGACCAGACGGCAACTGATGGCGCCGTCGGTAAGTCGGCCCAACTGCAACCCGCCACGTGTCAGATATATGCCGATGGCCTGGCCGTCGGCATATATGTCGAGACTATGCCGACGGCCTGGCTGTCGGCATATATCTGACACGTGGCTGGCTCTGGGCGTCCGTGGTGCAGCCTATATGCCGACAGCCAGGCCGTCGGCATCGATCCCATATATGCCGACGGCCACGCCGTCGGCATATATGCTGACACGTGGCAGCCCCTGGTCGCCCTGGTAGAGCATGTATGCTGACGTCCTGGCCGTCGGCATAGTTCTCACCTATGTCGACGGCCAGGCCGTCGGCATACATACGCCACGTGGCAGAACCTGGTAGCTGGACGGCTATGTATGCCGACGGCCCTGCCGTCGGCATAGTTCTGGCATTTTTTTTATATATACTTTCTGTTTTCTTTCGTTCATCTTAACAGCAGCACATTTGCATACAAAAATTGACAGCACATATTTATAAGAAATGCCAGGACATATGTAACATCAACATCATCTAAACAAGCACAAAGTTGTCATCGTCAAGATCATCTAAACAAGATCATAGCCAAAAGTTGTCAAGTTCATCATCATCATCTAAACAAGATCATAGAGCCCAGGACACAACTCATCTCATACAAGCGTAACATGAACAAGTCAGAAAAAGCATAATAACATGATCTTTTAACAAGATCACCTAAGGACCAACACGACCATCCGAAGCATCGGAAGCACCACCGTCGTAGGCGCCGCCAGCAGAAGTACCAGAAGCAACACCGCCGAGGTAGAGCAGAGTGTGTGGGCTCTGTGTAGCAGAAGTACCAGCACCGCCATGAACGGATGATCCGCCGGTTCCCTACATGTTTGAGAAGATATGGTAAGGGGAAATATGATAGTGCTGAATCTGGGAATAACTACTGGTTGAATGGTCTGACGATGTACTAACCGGAGTCCAACTGCGTGTTGCCACAAATTGTTCAAACGAAAGCATAATCGGTCGTGGTCCAGGAGGTGGTGGTGGTGGTTCCATATCAGGAACCGTGCCGCTTCTCATAGCTGCAAACATAGCCTGGAAGTTAGTTGACCAAGGAAACACAAACATCAGAAGAAATGAAAGTGCAATATTGACGTTGGTTCTAAGTGGGCAAAACTAACCGGAATCACCCTACGGTTGTAGTCCGATTCTGCTTAAACTCTCAGATCGTACTGGGTGAGCTCCTCACGAAGAGCCTCCACATAGTCGACGTAGGCCTACAATATGACATGACATGATGGAACTCGTCAAACATAGCAATGCGGGAAATAAAGTGAAAAAAAGGAAGATATGAGGGAAAATGTTTACAGCGTGCTGCACGGCTAGGCTGGGCTGTGGACGGGCCTTGCTCGAGGTCTGGTTGGTAGCTCGGAGCCGTGTGTAGGAGACAGAAGGAGTGATCACGCCATCCAGAACCGGGTAGCGGCCATGCCACTTCGGTTGAATGGCCACTACCACCGTCTCGTCGGTCTCCGACTGTATGCACTCATCAACGGTCGACCCAGGATTGAACTGCTGAAACGAGTGCTTGTAGTCCGTCAGGTGCTGCTCGGCCAGGCCATAGTACTCGCCCTCGCCCTCCTGGCGGTTACTCCGCACGTGGGCAAGCTTTCACGCCTCGATGTGTGAGACCGGCCGATTCAACTTTTCCTTTTGCATAGAAGAAGAATAAGAACAGAAGTTAGTCATACATAAGAACATGAAGGTAAATAGAAGAAGAATAATGTTTCATGTATATAGATATACCTGGAGTTTCTTGTAGCGCTAGTGGTTCTGGTTTCCTTGATGGTGTGTTCCGTCGGTTCCTTGATTAGCCTGGTTTTTTCTGCTCTTGGCAGCAAACTCTGCATCCTCCTCGAGCCACTTATCCACCAAACTCTCCCATCCATCACACTTTCCGTAGCACCAAGAAGGAACAACCTACATAATGGAACCATGGCATGTCAACACGAAACAATGAAATTTACCACAAACGTCGCATTCTGAAGTATGGGATACTTACATCCAAGTACTGCTGTCTGGTCAAGGTAAGCTTCTCCTTCTTCGCCTCCTTCTTGGTCATCTTCTGGCCCAGAGCGTTGTGATAGTAATGCGAGATGGCCACCCAGCGCACCTCGTACTGCATCTGACGGGCCTTCTTCCTCGCAGCCTTCACGAAGACCACGTCCGCAGTCGCCTTGTCCTCCTCGCGAACTCTATACAATTCCTACAATCATCCATAAAACCAGAATGAAACATGACATGAGTTAAGTGATTTCGATGATAAACTATAAACGGAACTGAAGACTCGTGCTTCTGAAGAGAACTTACCGAAAAAATTGGGTCACGGCCTTAGCGGCCGTCCCGTACCCCGAAAGGCTGGCAGCTTCGTAGTGCTCCCAACTCGTGGCCAAAACCCGAAGCTCCGGGTTCTCCCTTGGCTGCGGGTTGTACAACCCCGGCCAAAATTTCTTCAACAATACAGTGATACGTCTCCAACGTATCTATAATTTTTGATTGTTCCATGCTGTTATATTATCAATCTTGGATGTTTTCATAATCATTTACAGCAATTATATATCATTTTTGGAGACTAACCTATTAACTTAGTGCCCAGTGCCAGTTGCTGTTTTTTGCCCTATTTTTGTTTTACAGAAAATCAATACCAAACGAAGTCCAAATGCCACGAAACTTTTTGGAGATTTTTTTATTGGGCAAGATAAACACTAGAAGCTTCGGGAGGAGGCCAGAAGACCTCTGTGGGGCCCACGAGCCACCAGGGCGCGCCCCAGGGGGGTGGCGCGCCCTGGTGCCTCGTGGGGCCCACAAAGCTCCGTTTGACCTAATTCCAGCACTATAAATTCTGGAAAAATCAGAAACCCTCAGGGGAGTCGACGAAATAATTTTTACGCCACCGCAAGTTTCTGTTCCAGAGAGATCCCATCTGGGGTCCTTCTTCGGTAATCTGTCGGAGGGGGAATCGATCACGGAGGGGCTCTACATCAACCTTGCTGCCTCTCCGATGATGCGTGAGTAGTTTACCACAGATCTACGGGTCCATAGTTAGTAGCTAGATGGCTTCTTCTTTCTTTTTGATCTTCAATACAATGTTCTCCTCGATATTCTTGGAGATCTATCCGATGTAATCTCTTTTTGCGGTGTGTTTGTTGGGATCCGATGAATTGTGAGTTTATGATCAGATTATCCATGAAATTCTTTGAGTCGTTGCTGCACTCTTTTATGCATGATTATTATAGCCTCGTATTTCTTCTCTGATCTATTGATTTGGTTTGGTCAACTGAGTTGATTTATCTTGCCATGGGAAGAGGTGCTTTGTAGTGGGTTCGATCTTGTGGTGCTCAATCCCAGTGACAGAAAGGGACATGACACGTATGTATCATTGCTACTAAGGGTAAAAAGATGGGTTTATTCATACGTGAGTTTATCTTGTCTACATCATGTCATCGTTCTTAAGGCATTACTCCGTTCTTTATTGGACTTAATACACTAGATGCATGCTGGATAGCGGTCGATGTGTGGAGTAATAGTAGTAGATGCAGGCAGGAGTCGGTCTACTAATCTTGGACGTGATGCCTATATACATGATCATTGCCTTGGATATCGTCATGATTATTTGCTTTTCTATCAATTGCCCAACAGTAATTTGTCTACCCACCGTATGCTATTTTCTCGAGAGAAGCCTCTAGTGAAAACTATGGCCCCCGGGTCTATCTAAATCATATTACTAAAACCCTAAAAATATTGCTATTGACAACCCCTTGTTTGCGTTGGGTGCAAGGATTTGTTGTTTGTGTGCAGGTACTGCTAACGAGGTGTTGTGTGATTCTCCTACTGGTTCGATAACCTTGGTTTCATAACTGAGGGAAATACTTATCTCTACTGTGCTGCATCATCCCTTCCTCTTCGGGGAAATACCAACGCAAGCTACAAGTAGTAGGAAGAATTTCTGGCGCTGTTGCCGGGGAGACATCATCAACATCTATCAAGTACCTTTGCATAAACTCTCATCTCCTTGCATTAACTTTATTTGCCATTTGCCTGTCGTTTTCATCTCCCCCACTTCTAAAACATTTTTACAAAAACACAAAAATATTTTTCGTTTGCCTTTTTCTCGTTTGCTATCTTGTTTGCGTTGTCACGATGTCTCAAGAAAATACAAAATTGTGTGATTTTTCCAATACTAATAATAATGATTTTATTAGTACTCCGATTGCTCCTCCCGCCGCTAGTGCGGAGACTTGTGATATTAATGCTGCCTTGCTAAATCTTGTCATGAAAGATCAATTTTCCGGTAGTCCTAATGAAGATGCCGCATCCCATCTTAACACTTTCGTAGAATTGTGTGATATGCAAAAGAAAAAAGATGTGAATAATGATATTGTGAAATTAAAATTATTTCCATTCTCGTTGAGAGATCGTGCAAAAATTTGGTTTTCATCTTTACCACGAAATAGTATCGATTCTTGGGATAGGTGTAAAGATGCTTTTATTACTAAGTATTTTCTGCCCGCGAAAATTATTTCCCTTAGAAATCAGATTATGAATTTTAAGCAACTTGATCATGAACATGTTGCCCAATCTTGGGAATGGATGAAATTAATGATAAGAAATTTCCCAACTCATGATTTAAATTTATGGATGATCATACAAAAAATTTATGCGGGATTGAATTTTGTTTCTAGAAATCTTTTAGATTCCGCCGCGGGTGGTACGTTTATGGAAATTACTTTGGGAGAAGCTACTAAATTGCTTGATAATATTATGGCTAATTATTTACAATGGCATACTGAAAGAACTCCCACTAGTAAAAAGGTGAATTCTGTTGAAGAAATTAATACTTTGAGTGATAAAGTTGATGCGCTTATGAAATTGGTTGCTATCAAAAATGCTCCTATTGATCCTAATGATGTGCCATTGTCCACTTTGATTGAGCAAAATAATGATCCCGTAGATGTGAATTTTGTCTCGCGAAACAATTTTAATAATAATGCTTATAGAGGTAATTTCAACGCTAGACCGTTTCCTGGAAATTCCTCTAATAATTATGGCAATCCGTATGGCAATTCTTATAATAATAATAGGATGCCCTCTGATCTTGAAAGTAATATTAAAGAATTTATTAATGCTCAAAAAGTTTTCAACACTACGATAGAAGAAAAATTGAGTAAAATTGATGATATGTCTAGGAGCATTGATAGAATTATTCATGATGTGGAAAATCTTAAAACTAAAATTTTGCCACCTAAAATTGATATTAGTGAATCAATTAAAGCTTTATATGTCTCCATGGATGAGAGTAAGAAAAGAACCGTCATGCTAAAAGCTAAACGAGAATTTTTAGAAAAAGCGATTCCTCCTGATTTTTATCGTAGTAATGATGAAGATATTAAAATGATTGCTGTTTCATCCATTGACTCTTTTTTTAGCAATATTAAACTTGATGAAAAGGGAACAAAAGACGAGTCAACTTTAGCTAGTAGGCGTTCCCATAATTCGGAGGGTGAAAATCTTGATAAGAAAATTGCTAAAAGTGGGTTTGGAAAGGTAAAAACTTTAAATAGCGATGTGCCCACTCTTTTGGATTACAAAGATTTTAATTATGATAATTGTTCTTTGATTGAGTGCATTTATTTGTTACAATCCATGTTAAATTCAGCCAATGCTTATGAGCAAAACAAGGCTTTTACTAAACATATAGTAGAAGCAATGATGAAAGCGTTAGAAGAAAAGCTTGAACTAGAAATTTCAATTCCTAGAAAATTATATGATGAATGGGAACCCACCATTAAAGTTAAAATTAAAAATTATGAGTGCAATGCTTTATGTGATTTGGGTGCTAGCGTTTCCACAATTTCAAAATCTCTATGTCATGTGCTAGGTTTTACCAATATAGATGAATGCTCCCTTAATTTGCATCTTGCGGATTCTACTATTAAAAAGCCTTTGGAAAGAATTAATGATGTTCTTATTCTTGCAAATAGGAATTATGTGCCCGTTGATTTTATTGTTCTTGATATTGAATGCAATTCTTCTTGCCCCATAATACTTGGTAGACCGTTCTTACGAACTATAGGTGCCGTTATTGATATGAAAGAAGGGAATATTAAATTTCAATTTCCATTAAAGAAGGGTATGGAGCATTTACCTAGGAATAAAATAAAAGCACCATTTGAATCCATTATGAGGGCCACTTATGGAATCAACTTGAAAGATGACAATACTTGAAATTATGCATTATGCCTAGCTAGGGGCATAAAACAATAGCAATTGTTGGGAGGCAACCCAATGAATAAAATAATTTTTTGTTATAAGTTTCTGTTATGGTGTGTTTTTACTGTCATGCTACTGGTATGATGGTGTTTTTGTGTTTTTAATTAGTGTTTGTGCCAAGTAAAGCCTTTAGGATGATTTGGAAGATAGTATAATTGATGCTGTCTGAAAACAGAAAGTTTTGTGTCCAGTGCTGGAATTTTGTTTTTTCTCTGGAACGTCAGAACCTTCTGAATTTTTTACACAGTATTGGTATATGAATTTTCCACGTTGCCCTAATTTTTCAGAATTTTTGGAGTTACATAAGTATCACGATAATTCAGATTTCTACAGACTGTTCTGTTTTTTACAGATTCTGTTTTTGATGCACTACTTGCTTGTTTTGATGAATCTATGGATTGTATCGGGGGGTATAAGCCATGATGAAGTTAGAGTACAGTAGGTATAATGCAAAAATAAAATATGAATGGGTTTGCAACAGTACTTATAGTACTGATTTGTTTTGTTATACTAACGGATCTCACGAAGGTTTTGTTGAGTTCTGTGTGATTGAAGTTTTCAAGTTTTGGGTGAGATCACGATGGATGAAGGAATAAGGAGTAGGAAAATCCTAAGCTTGGGGATGCCCGAGGCACCCCAAGGTAATATTCAAGGAAGACTCAAGCGTCTAAGCTTGGGGATGCCCCGGAAGGCATCCGCTCTTTCTTCTACCAACCATCGGTAATTTTACTTGGAGCTATATTTTTATTCGTCACATGATATGAGTTTTGCTTGGAGCGTCTTGTATTATATGAGTCTTTGCTTTGTTTGCTTTTTAGTTTGTCACAATCATCTTTTCTAAACACACCTATCTTGAGAGAGCCACACGTTATCATCGTAATTTGTTAGAATACTCTATGTGCTTCACTTAAATTTTTTGAGCTGGGCAGTTGCTCTAGTGCTTCACTTAAATATTTTTTAGCACGGTGGTGGCCATATTTTGAAGAAATAAACTCTCATGCTTCACTTATATTATTTTGAGAGTTGATTAAAATTTTGAAGAAATGAATTTTCATGCTTCACTTATATTACTTTGAGAATTGACAAGATTAAAATTTTGAAGAAATGAATTCTCATGCTTCACTTATATTATTTTGAGAATTGCTAAGATTGAAATTTTGAAGAAATATTTGCACTCTCATGCTTCACTTAAATCTTTTTGAGAGTTGATCAATAGTAACGGTAATTTGCACAAGATATGAAGATGGTCCCAAAGTGATGAATATTCAAGAGGGATATAATAAAAACTTTCATATAGATCATTGGATATGATAAGTGTGATTCCTTGCAATAGTTTTGCAATATGGAGATGATGATATGTGGGTCATGTTAGTGTGTAATTGTGCTTTAGTAAAAAATATTAGTGTTAAGGTTTGTGATTCCCTATGCATGCACGTCAAGTCAATAGTTATGCAATGAAGTTATATCCTACTTATGGTGCATTATTCGGTGTTAGTTGTGTTCAATGCATGTTTATGACCGTTTTCTTTTTTGGTTGGTTGCTTCTCAATCTTTTGCTAGCCTTCATTTGTACTAAGCGGAAATACTACTTGTGCATCCAAAATCCTTAAACCCAGTTTTGCCATATGAGTCCACTATATCTACCTATATGCGGTATTTCAATGCCGTTCTAAGTAAATTTGCGTGTGCCAACTCTAATTTTCAAAATAATTTTTCTGTTTTGTGTGCCCGTACCGCTCATGAAGCGGCAGGGGGTGGCCGATATTTTCCATGCTAGGTGTGTTATTCTCACGATGAGTGTTTATTCACTTGTCATTGCACGAGAGTATGGTTGGTAATAGGGATGCCCAGTCCCGCATGAAATCAAAATTAATAACAACAAAATTCCTTGGAAAGTGATGGTATGGAGGGCACCCGTGGATACGGCTAGCTATTGATTGTGAAAGAAATGGTGGAAAGGAAATGAACTTTTACTTTCTGTTTGGGAACCACCTATGATGTGTCTAGCATGGAAAATATTGGGAATTGTCGGTCATTTTCGTTGACAGGAAAAGCATGCCTCTCAAAATATTTTTACCACTTTAATTTTAGCTTTGAGCTCTCGCACATTTGACAAATTTGCTTCCCTCTGCGAAGGGCCTTTCTATTTACTTTTATGCAATTTTTATTTTTACTTGAGTCTCCATCTTCTCTTACAAAAGCACCAACTAGAGAGCACTATTGTCATACTTGTGCCTTGGATGTAGCTAATATTTGAGTGTGTTTCATGAATGGATCAATGATTGAGCATAATGGGCTAGGGATAACTTTCTGTAGCGTTGATATTTTGAAAGACATGGTTGCTTGTTAGTATATTTGAGTATCTATGTTTTCATGTCAAACTATAGACTATTGCTTTGAATCATACAAGTCCAATGTCCATGCTACAAAAGAAAAGAATATGTGATGAATATGTTAGGCAGCATTCCACATCAAAAATTCTATTTTTATCATTTACCTACTCGAGGATGAGCTGGAATTAACCTTGGGGATGCTGATACGGCTCCAACGTATCTATATTTTTTGATTGTTCCATGCTGTTATATTATCAATCTTGGATGTTTTTATAATCATTTACAACAATTATATATCCTTTTTGGAGACTAACCTATTAACTTAGTGCCCAGTGCCAGTTGCTGTTTTCTGCCCTGTTTTTGTTTTACAGAAAATCAATACCAAACAAAGTCCAAATGCCACGAAACTTTTTGGAGATTTTTTATTTGGCAAGATAAACACTAGAAGCTTCGGGAGGAGGCCAGAAGACATCTGTGGGGCCCATGAGCCACCAGGGCGCGCCCTAGGGGGATGGCGCGCCCTGGTGCCTCGTGGGGCCCACAGAGCTCTGTTTGACCTAATTCCAGCACTATAAATTCCAAAAAAATCAGAAACCCTCAGGGGAGTCCACGAAATACTTTTTACGCCACCGCAAGTTTCTGTTCCAGAGAGATCACATCTGGGGTCCTTCTCCGGTAATCTGCCGGAGGGGGAATCGATCACGGAGGGGCTCTACATCAACCTTGCTGCCTCTCCAATGATGCGTGAGTAGTTTACCACAGACCTACGGGTCCATAGTTAGTAGCTAGATGGCTTCTTCTCTCTTTTTGATCTTCAATACAATGTTCTCCTCGATGTTCTTGGAGATCTATCCGATGTAATCTCTTTTTGCGGTGTGTTTGTTGGGATTCGATGAATTGTGAGTTTATGATCAGATTATCCATGAAATTATTTGAGTCTTTGCTGCACTCTTTTATGCATGATTTTTATAGCCTCGTATTTCTTCTCCGATCTATTGATTTGGTTTGGCCAACTGAGTTGATTTATCTTGCCATGGGAAGAGGTGCTTTGTAGTGGGTTTGATCTTGCGGTGCTCAATCCCAGTGACAGAAAGGGACATGACACGTATGTATCATTGCTACTAAGGGTAAAAAGATGGGGTTTATTCATACGTGAGTTTATCTTGTCTACATCATGTCATCGTTCTTAAGGCATTACTCCGTTCTTTATTGGACTTAATACACTAGATGCATGCTGGATAGCGGTCGATGTGTGGAGTAATAGTAGTAGATGCAGGTAGGAGTCGGTCTACTAATCTTGGACGTGATGCCTATATACATGATCATTGCCTTGGATATCATCATGATTATTTGCTTTTCTATCAATTGCCCAACAGTAATTTGTCTACCCACCGTATGCTATTTTCTCGAGAGAAGCCTCTAGTGAAAACTATGGCCCCCGGGTCTATCTAAATCATATTACTAAAACCCTAAAAATATTGCTTCCATATTTCTTTATTTATTTTATTTTGTATTTTTGTTTCAATCTATCATATACAATTTAATCTTGCAATCTTACCACCAAGGGATTGACAACCCCTTGTTTGCGTAGGGTGCAAGGATTTGTTGTTTGTGTGCAGGTACTGCTAACGAGGTGTTGTGTGATTCTCCTACTGGTTCGATAACCTTGGTTTCATAACTGAGGGAAATACTTATCTCTACTGTGCTGCATCATCCCTTCCTCTTCGGGGAAATACCAATGCAAGCTACAAGTAGCATACAGTGATAATGTCGTTTGGAAGACAGCCGGGTCCAACAACTTTCCAGTTGCTGCAAAAGAATCAAAATATTAGCATGTACAATCAAAATAGTAGTATGTGTTCAAAATATGATTAAGAGCCACTTACTCTGTCCCCGTGGGCTCAAGGAGCCACTTCTGCTCCTCGGTAGCAGGAGGGGGAGGTAGTCGCGCAATACCACACAGCCACCCCTTCTTACCACCCTCCTCCCCGCCCCAACCCTCCTCGCCACCACCACCCTCCTCCTCAACATCCTCCTCCTCATCGTCCTCAACCTCCTCCTCAACCTCCTACTCAACCTCCCCCTGAACCTCCTCCTCCTCCTCGAACTCCCTCTCATCGCAAAACTCCTCCTCGGACTCAGAGGGTCCCTCACTATAGGAAGGCCTCGAAGATGACCCCCCTATGTCGGCCACGGAGCGCAGTTTCTTGCTCCGACCCCGTACTCTAGGGGCTCCCCCCCACCCCCTCCTCCTCTAGGGGTTCTTCCCCTGACCCCTCTACCTCCCTGTGAGGTGTCATCCTCAAGTAGTCGGGTGGGAAGATTACGGGGTCGTCCAGTGCAAGTAAAAGTTCCAACGACTTTGCGTAGAAAACCCGTGTCGTCGGCCTTCCCTTGCCCTTGCCCATGCTTAGCAAACCTGCATTGAAAAGAGAATAAACGATTAGTATATTAATAAGGAAGAAACGAAAGAAGAAAGAACATTAATAAGCATATTAATAAGGAAGCATAGTAAGAAGCATACTAATATGAAAAAACAAAAAATGAAAGAAGAAAGCATATTAATAAGGAAGCATAGTAATAAGCATACTAATAAGCATATTAGTAAGAAAGAAGAAATAAGGGACATAAAACATACAAAAAATGAGAACTAAAAAATCAGACAGTCTTGAATCAAAGAGGCAACAGTGCATCTGCTAGAACCCATACGAATCATCACTGTTGTAATCGATTCCTCGACCGGTCTCATCATCACTATCAACCATATCATCTTCGTTGTCTGACGGAGGTGGCGGCTCTTCCTCGTCGTCAGCGTCTTCATTTAACTTTTCAAGCATGGTTACGTCTTTTATATTCACAATGGCCTCACCATCATTCCCATCGTCATCATCTGGGTCCACATCAATATCACCCGAGTCGTCATCGTCATCGTTTCGGATCACATCATCAGGTTGCTCTTGATAGAACACTCCCTCGTATGTCATGGGGTTTATGTTGTAGTAATCGTCATCGTTCGGGTCTGGCAGCTTACCATGTGGCGACACCTTGAACACAACTTCCCAACCCTTTAGGTACTCTTTCTGGCATGGGTAGGGCAGATAATAAACTTGTGTGACTTGGGTAGCCGCAATAAATAGATCGGCTCCGGCATAGACGGTTGATGGTTTAACTTTGACTAAATCAAGGGAAGGCGTATGTCTCAACCCCTGATATGGGTCGAACCATCGGCATTTGAACACAGCGAGACTTAGGGTTTCGCGGCCACAGTTGAATGTAAGCTCGTATATTTTTCCTACCCTTCCGTAGTACTCAACTGCATTTTGTCCTGGGGTGTACACTCCAGTATTTATAGTTTTGGGATCAGGCCGACTGTTCTGGTGGTCCTCTGTATGGAAGCGATAGCCATTCACATCATATTTTTCACATATCATGACCGGACTGTTAAAACCCATGGAAACCCATCTCAATTCGTCATCCATAATTGTGTTCGGATCGTTTCCCTACAAGTTTAATGTGCATTAGTTTCGTTAACTACTAAATGTTCAACTAGGTAATAGGGGAATGTGAAAAATTACTTTCTCCATGAACCAAGCAACAAAATTTTTCCTTCCAGGGGCACCCTATCGGAGAAGAGTAAGTGCCTCCGCGCCAGTAGGAGGGATCATTCCCGTCCACTCTTCAAGCATGAATTGACTAAAAGAAGAAAAGCGGTATTAGACCGACAGTAAGTGAACATAACGAATTGACTAAAAGAATGGTGCAGCGGTATTACCTCATCCACTCATCCTCAACTTCCTTGATGTTGTGCAAGACATAGAACATGATGTCCTCCCACTCTTGTTCTGGCATGTTATAAGGTTTTGAGCCCCCAGCCCTGCCACCTTGCCTGCTGAATAGAGGGATCTTAGGTTTATACTTGGGCTCTTCTGTATTGTATCGAGACACCTTATTATGCAGAGTGGGAATGTGGTCCAGATAGTACGCTGTCCTGAGGTCTGACACCTCCTCTAGGATAACTGCCTCAGCTATGGAAGCTTCAATCTTAGCTTTGTTTCCACATTTGTATCGAAGATGCTTGTTCTGTCTCTCTGGGCCGTACTGCCAACGATTCTGCACAGGCCCCCCCAACAATACCTCGTTCGCGAGGTGCAAAATGAGATGTGTCATCAGAGTAAAAAAGCCTGGCAGAAATATCTTCTCTAGCTTGCATAACAACTCCGGTGCCTTCTTATGCAATTGTTTTATCATCTCGGGACATACTTCTTTAGCACAGAGAGTGCGGAAGAAATGGCTTAGCTCCGCAAGCACTCGCTAGACACGCTCATGGACATAGCCTCGAACCATCACCGGCATTATCCGCTCAATCCATACATGATAGTCATGACTCTTGAGCCCGATCACTTTGCCCGTTGAAAGATTGACTCACTTATATTCGATGCATAACCATCAGTGAACTTCACGATGTGTTTGAGCCACTTCAATACCTCCATCTTTGCTGGCTTTTTAAGGACGAAGTCAGCATCTGGCTTGAACCAAGTTCTTCGACCTCCTATGGGAGGCCGCATGTTTAGACGTGGTCTATCACAAATTTTCTGTTGATCAGCTCTAGCATTAACGTTATCCTTTGTCTTATCAGGAATGTTAAGGATCGTGCAAAAAAGGGACTCTGCGACATTCTTCTCGGTGTGCATCACATCGATGTTATAAGGAAGTTTGAGGTCCTTGAAATAGGGAAGCTTCGTGAAGGGGGTAATGTGAGTCCAGTTGTGCGTCTCACCATATCCCTCAAAACCTTTGCCTTTGCCTTCGCCTTTAGGCTTGAGAGCTTTTAGCTGAGCAAGAACATCTGCCCCCGAAAACTTTGGAATCTCGTTTACTTCATGGACAACTCGGCCTTTCGTGAAGTTCTTCGTGCCTTCCCTGTCTGGATGGTCTGGGGGAAGGAACTGTCGATGCAGGTCAAAGGCTACGTACTTGCCACCCTTCTGCAGCCAACTGAAACGTAGAGCCTGCATGCACACTGGGCATGGCATCTTCCAACTTGTACACTGATACGTCTCCGTCGTACCTACTTTTCCAAACACTTTTGCTCTTGTTTTAGCCCCTAATTTGCATGATTTGAATGGAACTAACCCGGACTGACGCTGTTTTCAGCAGAATTGCCATGGTGTTGTTTTTGTGCAGAAAATCAAAGTTCATGGAATTGGATGAAACTTTTTGGAGATTTTTTGTGGAATATATAAAAAATATTGGCACCAAGAACCACTGGAGGGGGGCCACCCAGTGCCCACGAGGCACCAGGGCGCGCCATCCCCCCCTGGCGCGCCCTGGTACCTCGTGCGGCCCACGTGGCTCCGTCTGACCTAATTCCAATGCTATAAATTCAGTTTCCAGAAGAAAAAAATAGGAGAGGAAGTTTTATTGCGTTTCACGATACAGAGCCGCCGCCACCTCCTGTTCTTCATCGGGAGGCCAAATCTGGAGTCCGTTTGGGGCTCCGGAGAGGGGGATCTTCCGGCATCGTCATCATCAACCATCCTTCATCACCAATTTCATGTGCTCACCGTCGGGAGTGAGTAATTCCTTTGTAGGCTTGCTGGACGGTGATGAGTTGGATGATATTTATCATGTAATCGAGTTAGTTTTGTTAGGGCTTGATCCCTAGTATCCACTATGTTCTGAGATTGATGTTGCGATGACTTTGCTATGCTTAATGTTTGTCACTAGGGCCTGAGTGCCATGATTCCAGATCTGAACCATTTATGTTTTCATGAATATATTTGTGTTCTTGATCCGATCTTGCAAGTTATATGCACCTGCTATGTGTTATGATCCGCATACCCCAAGGTGACAATAATTGGGATTCTTTCCGGCGATTGCCGTAGTTTGAGGAGTTCATGTATTCACTAAGTGTTAATGCTTTGTTCCGGTTCTCTATTAAAAGGAGGCCTTAATATTCCTTAGTTTCCTTATGGACCCCACTGCCACGGGAGGGTAGGACAAAAGATGTCATGCAAGTTCTTATCGCAAGCACGTATGACTATATACGGAATACATGCCTACATTACATTGATGAATTGGAGCTAGTTCTGTGTCGCCCTAGGCTATGACTGTTACATGATGAATGTTATCCAACGAATATCACCGATCCAATACCTACGAGCTTTTCACATATTGATTCTTGCTAAGTTACTATTGTTACTACTGCTGTCACAATTGCTGCTACTATTGATGTTACTGTTGCTGCTACTGTTACTATCATTGCTACTGCTATCAAACTATCATACTACTGTGCTACTGATCACTCTGCAGCAGATATTTAGTTTCCAAGTGTGGTTGAATTGACAACTCAACTGCTAATACTTGCAAATATTCTTTGGCTCCCCTTGTGTCGAATCAATAAATTTGGGTTGAATACTCTACCCTCGAAAACTGTTGCGATCCCCTATACTTGTGGGTTATCATACACCATCCGCAGAATAAGGCATAGCCGGGAAAGTCATGCATGCAATACTGCAACCAAACTTTCATCAAGAAATTTCTCTGCAGATGTCGGTCGTATGTCAATCTCGGGAAGTACCAAGAATGGTGCAAATCATCCACCAGCGGCTGCATAAACACACCCAATTTCTTCCCCGGGTATTCAGGCCCCGGAATGATGAGCGACAAGAACATGGTCTTGCATTGCATTAGGGCACCGGGGGGAGATTGAGCGGAATAACAAACACGGGCCAGCAGCTGTATGGATTAGACGACATACCATATGGATTGAACCCATCACCTGATATGGCAATTTTGACATTCCCAGCCTCGGCTGCTTCCTCGGGGTATTCTTCATCGAATGACTTCCATGCTTCACCCTCCGATGGATGTACGATCATTTTTTGATTGTACCTTTTCCCTTCCTTGTGCCACTTCATCATTTTGGCAGACTCCTCGGTGAGGAATAGGTGCTGCAGTCTTTCTATGAAATGAAGATACCAAAGAACCTTTGCGGGGATGTCTAGCTGCTTCTTTTGACCATCCTCATTGACCACCTCAAGATACCGAGAGGAACCGCACTCCCTACAGTACTTGTCATTCGCATACTCCTGCCTAAACAAAAGGCAATTCTTTGGACAAACATGTATTTTCTCATAATCCATAGAGAGCGCCTTCATGAGTTTCTTCATTGCGTACATGCTATTCGGCAGTTCATGAAGAATCTAAAAGACACTAGGACCAAGATCATTCCCTCTAAAACGAGGGGAGGTAAGGAACTGCCATCTAGCTCTACACTTGATTCACCATCTGTTTTGAATAAACTTGCAACACCGCAACATGCTATTAATTCTGATATGTCGCAAGTTATTGATGATACCACTTCTGCCATGAATGATACTCATGATGATGCTAGTACTATGCCTGATAATGTTGTGCCACTTGGTGAATTTCTTAGTGAACAACTTGCTAAAGCTAAAGAAATTGAAAATGCTGAAACTCTTGAAAATTGTGATTCACCTATTATGCCTAGCTCTCCTACTAGAATTGAAACACCTGATGAACAATGCTTTGATAGGGAAACAGCTAGAGCCATTCTTGCTTGTAATGATAGACATGAAGTTATAAAGCTGGTTGCTGAAATGAAAGAAAAATCTATGCGGGAGAAAATGAAATATGATCCTAAGTTTGCAACCTCTCCCATATTTGTTACTAATAAGGATTATGAATTCTCTATTGACCCTGAGTTGATTAAGTTGGTAGAATCTGATCCTTTCCATGGCTATGAAACTGAAATTGTTGTGGCACATCTTACTAAATTAAATGATATAGCCACCCTATTTGCTCATGAGGACAAAATTCGCTATTATTATATTCTTAAGTTATTTCCTTTCTCATTAATGGGTCATGCTAAGGAATGGTATAATACTCTTGCTCCTGGATGTGTGCGTAGCCCCCAGGATATGATTTATTACTTCTCTGAAAAATATTTTCCTGCTCATAAGAAACAAGCTGCCTTACAGGAAATATTTAACTTTGTGCAAATTGAAGAAGAGAATCTCCCTCAAGCTTGGGGGAGGCTTCTCCAATTACTTAATGCTCTGCCTGATCATCCTCTTAAGAAAAATGAAATACTGGATATCTTCTCTAATGGACTAACCGATGCTTCTAGGGACTACCTAGATAGTTGTGCAGGTTGTGTTTTCAGGGAAAGGACTATTGAACAAGCTGAGGAATTATTGAATAATATATTGAAGAATGATAATGATTGGACACTACCTGAACCACCGCCTAAACCCACTCCAAAGAAGAGGGGTATTTTACATCTCAGTCCTGAAGATATGCAAGAGGCAAAGAAATGCCAGAAGGAAAAAGGTATTAAAGCTGAAGATGTTAAGAATTTACCACCTATTGAAGAGATACATGGTCGAGACAAACCGACACAGGTAGTAGAGATGACAACATGTCGATTATCCTTGGTAGACCCTTCTTGAATACTGCAGGGGCTGTTATTGATTGCAACAAAAGCAAGATCACTTTTCATATCAATGGTAATGAACATACGGTGCACTTTCCGAAGAAACAATTCCAAGTAAATGGTATCCATATTATTGAAAAGGCTCCGACAATTACTATTGGAAGTTTCCAAATCCCCCTTCCTACTGCTAAAAAGAAATATGAAACTCTTATTGTTGGGGAGATGCATATCCCCGATGAGGTAACTTAGTGTTATACGAAAATTCTTCGGTTTCATGTCACTCGGAAGTGGTTTGTTAATAAGACTTGATCAACCTTATTAACGGATTCTTTTTGAGAGGCATGTGGTTGATGAATTCAGTAGGCACAACCTTCTGTACCCACTTTTTATTTTCTTTTATTTTTAGTTAAATGCAATAAAATGCCATGATTATCCTGTTTTCTGATTTATCCGTGCAATAAAAAAGTGCCCAGAAATAAAAGTGCTCAAAATGTAATAAAATTCTGACATGATTTTTTATATAATATTTAAGAATTTTTGGCACTGGACACATACCAGGGGGGTGCCCCAGGTGCCCACGAGGCACCAGGGCAGGCCACCCCCCTGGCGCGCCCAGGTACCTCGTGGGCCCCACAAGGGCCCATCACTTATTCCTTCAGCTGACTTCATCTCTTACCTCTAGCAAAAATTCCTGGTAGCTCTCTCTCTCGTGTTCTTGCTCACAAACCTGAAATTTTCGATCTCTTTGCTCGGAGCTCCGTTTCCGAAACTGTTTTGGGAGATTGCTCCTTGGTATGTGACTCCTCCATTGCTCCAATTAGTTTTTGCTCTAGTGGATTATATTTTGCACAATTAGCTGCTCTTGGTGCTACAGAAAATGAGCTTGCATGTTGAATTCTTTGAGTTCCAAGTAGTTTTATTGCTTGATATAGCCTCTAGACATCTATATGAGTAGTTGCTATCAATCTTGTGAAGTTTTATTGATATCATTTTATGGCCCAAAAATTTTCAGAAATTGTTCATAGGAAAATGAATATCTTCCGGAGAAGTTCTTCGAGGAGGAGGTCCTCGGAAGCTTCATCAAGTGAAAGCTCGGAACGCCAATCATATGAGGAACCAAGGGCAAGTTCAGTGCGAGATGCCGAAGCAAAATCATGTCGATGGCCGTGCAAGGAGTTCATGCTAGGTGCTGGCATCAAGGAGGAATTTGACCAATATATTCACAATGCCGACCTCTCAGCCTTTATCGCAGATAAGCCACCACAGCATTACAACCTCACTCATTCCTTTACGCAGAACTTTGACTTTCACCAACACAATTCTAGAGTTTTATTTCACCTCTATGATAAATCTTATAATATGCCTCTAGAAGAATTCTGTGATGCATGCAAAATTCCATATTGGGGTTCGTTAGATGAGCCCCCAAGATCTGATTATGAGTTGTTTCTCAACAGCCTTTGTAACGGTGAGGATAGGGGAATCACGCAGGCCAGAATAGTTAGCATTCATTTTCCCGCTATTCGTTATTTTGCGCTTTTTAATGGTAAATGTGTTTTTGGTAAACAAGACTGTAGTGCACTTTGCGCCCCTGATCTGAGTCTCATTCATACAGCTTTGACTGGTAGCAAGCTTTATAATCTTGGGGCCATTGTTGCACGTAGGTTGCAGCGTAATGCGGGTAGTGGTGATTTGTAAGGAGGAGTTTATGCCTCCCGCTTAGCTGCAAAGATAGGGGTCTCGCCCAAATTCAATGATCCCCTCTTGCCTTATAAATATTTGAATTTCGAAGCAATGCGAGAACATAGGTTTTTAAAATGCAATGCACAGGGTTACGAATACAACTTGGTTTTTAATAAATATCACTGTGTGTATGTTGCTTTGCCTGCTCCTGCCCTCTTTGATTTTCAGAACAAACAGAGATATTTTCTTCATGAGAGTGAGGTGCACGAGTACAATGCGGCTGTCGAGGCTGCTCGTCTGGCTGAGGAGGCAGCTCAGAACGCCTCTATGAGCTACCATTTTGATTACTATCCAGGACAGTCGTGGCCGTAGACCAAGCTAGGCAAAAGCCTAAGCTTGGGAGAGTACGTATTTCTCACCGACATTACATTCATGCTTACACATTCATTCTAGTTGTCGGTGTTCATACTTTTTCATTGTATAATCCATGCTAGTTTTATTTTCTCGCTTTCTTCTTGTGTGTTTGAAAAAACTTTGAGAAAATCCAAAAACATTTCTCGTTTCTTTTCGGTTTTTCTTTCTAGTTTAATTAGTTGTAGTTTCATAGTAGTAAAAGAAAACCCAAAAAGATTTCCCGTTTCTTCTTTTACTTGTTGGGAGTTCTCCCGTGTAAATAGTTTTCTTTTCTCGCTTTTCGTTTTCTTCTTTAATTTGCTTTCTTCAGAAAACTAAAAACTCCAAAAATATTTCGGTGTGTTTCTCTGAAATTCTTTTCTTTTGTTGAGTCATTGTGAGGAGAAGACCACGATGAAAATGTTGAGTGGCTCCCATACGCATTGTTGTTTATCTAGCAAAGAGCCCATTTTACTTTGTCTTCTCCTTTGAATAAAATGCTTGTAGATTCCAGCTTAGTCCACGGCATGCTTGCACTATTATTATTTTCATATCATTCGGTCGTGCAAGTGAAAGGCAATAATGACGTTATTTGATGAAGTGACTGTGGCAAGGAAAAGCGGGTATGAACTCAACTTGTTCTTTGTTTTTGTAAATATGTTTAACTCAGTATCCATGATTCAGCATATTATGATTAAACATGTTTATGATGACAATTAGAGATTATAGTTGCTCATGCCATGCTTAAGTAGCTAGGAGTGGATAATGATTTATCTTGAGTGTCAACATGCATTAAAATGATTGTGATGTAGTATGATGATATGGTATCCTCCTCTGAATGTTTCAAGTGGCTTGACTTGGCACATGTTCACGCATGTAGTTGATTCAAAACAAACATAGCCTTCATGATATTTATGTTCATGGTGTTTATATCCTACTCATGCTAGTATTCAATGTTGATTATTCATAATGCATGATTATGACCGTTTTCGCTCTCTAGCTGGTCGCTTCTCAACCTATTTGCTAGACTTCGCCTGTACTAAGCGGGAATGCTGCTTGTGCATCAAAACCTTTAAACCCAAATTTATTCTAGATGAGTCCACTATATCTACCTATATGCGGTATTACTCTGCCGTTCTAAGTAAATTTGCATGTGCCACCTTTAAATATTCAAATGAACATCTGTTTTGTGTGCCCGTACCGCTCATGGAGCGACAGGGGGCGGTCAGTATCTTCCATGCTAAGCGGGTTATTCTCATGATGAGTGTTTATTCACTTGTCCTTGCATGAGAGGGGCTGGTAATCGGGATGCCCAGTCCCACTATTAAAATTGCAAAATAATAAAACAAACTCCCCCGGAAAGTTGTTGGTATGGAGGGCACCCGAGGATTTGGTTAGCCATGGCTTGTGATTGTTGGTGGAGGGGGAGTAAACTTTACTTTACCGCTTGGGAACCACCGCTAATGTGTTTAGCATGGAAGATATTGAAAACTCTTGGTCATGACGTTGACAGGAAAGGCATACCTCCCAAAAATTTATTTATCTCTGATTTAAGCTTCGAGCTCTGGCACCTCTGCAAATCCATGCTTCCCTCTGCGAAGGGCCTATCTATTTACTTTTATGTTATTTTACTTTTATTGTTGAGTCATCACCTTCTCAAACAAGCACCAGACCTGAGAGCACTATTGTCATTCTCATGCATTGTGTATAGTTAATGTTGTGTGCATCAAGACTGGATCTCTTCTACCATGAATTACAATGTTTAGTCGCTGCTTGAACTTCGGAGGTGCTCTGCATTTATGTTTTGCGGTCTTAGAAAGGGCTAGCGAGATACCATGTTGTCATATTGTATCATGATTGTTTTGACAAAGTGTTGGCATTTGAGATATCTTATTATTGCTCGCTAGTTGATTATGCCATAGATATGAGTGAATATAATTTCTAAGAGTTATCATTTGCATGGTTAGTTATAATCTTTGCTGAAAACTTGGGCACTACTTAAGCATATATATAGATGCAAGAACAAAAGAGTTTGTAAAAGTTTTTCTTTATCACTTTCAGTTTGTCAACTGAATTGCTTGAGGACAAGCAATGAGTTAAGCTTGGGGGAGTTGATACGTCTCCGTCGTATCTACTTTTCCAAACACTTTTGCCCTTGTTTTGGCCCCTAATTTGCATGATTTGAATGGAACTAACCCGGACTGACGTTGTTTTCAGCTGAATTGCCATGGTGTTGTTTTTGTGCAAAAAATCAAAGTTCTTGGAATTGGATGAAACTTTTTGGAGATTTTTTGTGGAATATATAAAAAATATTGGCACCAAGAACCACTGGAGGGGGCCACCCAGTGCCCATGAGGCACCAGGGCGCGCCACCCCCCCTGGCGCGACCTGGTACCTCATGGGGCCCACGTGGCTCCGTCTGACCTAATTCCAATGCTATAAATTCAGTTTCCAGAAGAAAAAAATAGGAGAGGAAGTTTTATTGCGTTTCATGATACGGAGCCGCCGCCACCTCCTGTTCTTCATCGGGAGGCCAGATCTGGAGTCCGTTTGGGGCTCCGGAGAGGGGGATCTTCCGGCATCGTCATCATCAACCATCCTTCATCACCAATTTCATGATGCTCACCGCCGGGAGTGAGTAATTCCTTCGTACGCTTGCTGGACGGTGATGAGTTGGATGAGATTTATCATGTAATCGAGTTAGTTTTGTTAGGGCTTGATCCCTAGTATCCACTATGTTCTGAGATTGATGTTGCTATGACTTTGCTATGCTTAATGCTTGTCACTAGGGCCCGAGTGCCATGATTCCAGATCTTAACCCTTTATGTTTTCATGAATATATTTGTGTTCTTGATCCGATCTTGCAAGTTATATGCACCTGCTATGTGTTATGATCCGCATACCCCAAGGTGACAATAATTGGGATTCTTTCCGGTGATTGCCGTAGTTTGAGTTCATGTATTCACTAAGTGTTAATGCTTTGTTTCGGTTCTCTATTAAAAGGAGGCCTTAATATCCCTTAGTTTCCTTATGGACCCCGCTGCCACGGGAGGGTAGGACAAAAGATGTCATGCAAGTTCTTATCGCAAGCATGTATGACTATATACGGAATACATGCCTACATTACATTGATGAATTGGAGCTAGTTCTGTGTCGCCCTAGGTTATGACTGTTACATGATGAATGTTATCCAACGAATATCACCGATCCAATGCCTACGAGCTTTTCACATATTGATTCTTGCTAAGTTACTATTGTTACTACTGCTGTCACAATTGCTGCTAATATTGTTGTTACTGTTACTGCTACTGTTACTGTTACTGCTACTGTTACTATCATTGCTACTGCTATCAAACTATCATACTACTGTGCTACTGATCACTCTGCTACAAATATTTAGTTTCCAGGTGTGGTTGAATTGACAACTCAACTGCTAATACTTGCAAATATTCTTTGGCTCCCCTTGTGTTGAATCAATAAATTTGGGTTGAATACTCTACCCTCGAAAACTATTGCGATCCCCTATACTTGTGGGTTATCATACACCATCCGCAGAATAGGGCATAGCCGGGAAAGTCATGCATGCAATACTGCAACCAAACTTTCATCAAGAAATTTCTCTGCAGATGTCGGTCGTATGTCAATCTCGGGAAGTACCAAGAATGGTGCAAATCATCCACCAGCGGCTGCATAAACACACCCAATTTCTTCCCCGGGTATTCAGGCCCCGGAATGATGAGCGACAAGAACATGGTCTTGCGTTGCATTAGGGCACCGTGGGGAGATTGAGCGGAATAACAAACACGGGCTAGCAGCTGTATGGATTAGACGACATACCATATGGATTGAACCCATCACCTGATATGGCAATTCTGACATTCCCAGCCTCGGCTGCTTCCTCGGGGTATTCTTCATCGAATGACTTCCATGCTTCACCCTCCGATGGATGTACGATCATTTTTCGATTGTACCTTTTCCCTTCCTTGTGCCACTTCATCATTTTGGCAGACTCCTCGGTGAGGAATAGGTGCTGCAGTCTTTCTATGAAATGGAGATACCAAAGAACCTTTGCGAGGATGTCTAGCTGCTTCTTTTGACCATCCTCATCGACCACCTCAAGATACCGAGAGGAACCGCACTCCCTACAGTACTTGTCATTCACATACTCGTGCCTAAACAAAAGGCAATTCTTTGGACAAACATGTATTTTCTCATAATCCATAGAGAGCGCCTTCATGAGTTTCTTCATTGCGTACATGCTATTTGGCAGTTCATGACCCTCAGGGAGGCTGTTAGCCCATACTCCCAGAAATGCTTCGAAGCAAGCTCGGCTACAGCTATACTCGGCCTTGACTGCCATCAGTTGCGAGATGGCATCCAGTTGAGAGAGTTTGGCACCCTCATAAAGAGGTTTCTTTGACGAGGCCAAGATTTCCAGGAAGGCCTTTGCGGTTTCCTCCGGCTCCTCCGGTGCATTCTCTGAAGGTTTCGCATGTGCCGTCTCTGCAGCAAAGACATCATCTAGCATGTCTCTAACCCCATCGTCCTCATAACCACCGATGCGTTGTCGCATCACCTCCTCTCTACCACGGTCCCGCTCGGCATAGTTTATCGGCATGCTAAAGTCTGGCATATATCCCCACGTGCGAAGGTGAGTACTCATCTCGGACAGACCTCTACGGATACGTCTGCCACATTTTGCACAGGGGCATTCTGGGACAATTCTCATTGGACGACGGAATATCTCCTTCAAAAACACATCGGTTTTGGCAACCCACTCGGATGTTACTCAATTCCGATGGATAAACCCACTGTACATCCACTGATTATCTGCCATCCTCTGCTTTATTGGGAGCCACACAACAAAATTAAAGATTCATTTAAATTAATAACATCAAATTTTTATTTTCTACCGGGTTGATGAGAAACGGCATTTAATCCACCTACATCTCTAATAGGTAAAGATGGGTCCTAATCCCACCCGAGGATGTGTAGATTGAGTACGTTCTCCATGCTCTACGCCGTTCCGAGACAAAATTTTGGCAGCACCTCCCCGCTGTTCTCCAGATACACGTCTCGGCAAAAAGCCGAGAGAATGTGCATCCGGAGAACAACGGGGAGGCGCCGCCGAAATCCCGTCTCAGAACGGGGTAGAGCATGGAGAACGTACCCAATCTACACATCCTCGGGCTGTCCGTGGATAACGCTGGAAAATCCGAAAGAGTTACGGTGATAAATATGCAATTGAATGCATATTTATTGATGTAACACTTTCGGACGGGAGACGCCTAGGTTACGTGACTTGACGTGAAAATAAAATCTAGTGACATGAAAAAAAACGGAGGAGGAGATGGATTTGTAGCTCACCCTCGGATGTAGAGGATATAGTCGATCAGCGGAGGGATGATCAGGGACCAACAGCTCCAACGTCGACAATCACTCCACGGAGATGCAACACCAAAAATCCTGTAAATTCCACCGACTTAAAATTTTAGACCATCACATGGCCTAACTACACTATTTGAGGTGTCACATGACATATGAACAGTGCCTGCTGCTCATCTACAGTGCTCCACTGTAGAGCATGGCCGTCTCGTCCGCGCAGTTCGACGGGACGTTGTGGTTGACTTCGTGTGGCAGGCCAGCTGTCTCCAGGTGGCCAGCCGGACGAGTTGCAGGGTGGCCAGCCGGACGGGTTGCAGGGTGGCCAGCCGGACGATTTGCAGGGTTGCCAGCCGGATGAGTTGCAGGGTGGCCAGCCGGACGAGTTGCAGGGTCGCCAGCCGGACGGGTTGCAGGGTTGCCAGTCGGTCGTCTTCCGGGCTCAAGCCAGCCGGCCGTGTTCCGGGCTCAAGCCAGTCGGCCGTCTTCCGAGCTCAAGCCATCCGGCCGTGTTCCGGGCTCAAGCCAGCCGGCCGTGTTCCGGGCTCAAGCCAGTCGGCCGTGTTCTGGGCTCAAGCCATCCGGCCGTCTTCCGGGCTCAAGCCAGCCGGCCGTGTTCCGGGCTCAAGCCAGCCGGCCGTGTTCCGGGCTCAAGCCAGCCAGCCGTGTTCCGGCCAGCCAGGGTCCGCTCCCCTGGCAAAGTTTCGAAATGGTGACTTGTCCTCTTAAGCCTACCCGGGGGTCATCCCCCCGACAGTAGCCTCCGAGCCTCCGGGCGACTCGAAGAGTCGGGCGGAGGGTCTTCGCTGGTGTTGAAGCAGAGATTGTCGATGACAGCCGGCCGCGGGGCGCAGCCGGCGCGGCTCGCTTCCAGTGGGGGCGCGTCAGCGCACCCACTGGGTGTAGCCTCCGAGCCTCCGGGCGACTCGAAGAGTCGGGCGGAGGGTCCTTGCAGCTTGTTGAAGCAGATGGGCGCGGAGCGCCGCCGGGCGCGGAGCGGAGTCCGCCGGCAGGTGGGCGCGAGGCGCCGCCGGGCGCGGAGCGGAGTCCGCCGGCAGGTGGGCACGAGGCACCGCTGGGCGCGGAGCGGAGTCCGCCGGCAGGTGGGCGCGGAGCTTTGTTGACTCTCCAGTGGGGGCGCGCCAGCGCACCCACTAGGTGTAGCCTCCGAGCATCCGGGCGACTCGAAGAGTCGGGCGGAGGGTCTTCGCTGTCGTTGGAGCAGACGGTGGCATCGAGGATGCCGGTGGCAGCCGGCGGCGGGCCTGCAACCGGCGTGGCGTTTTCCCAGCGGAGCGCGCCGGCGCACCCACTGGGTGTAGCCTCCGAGCGAGGAGGGGGGTTCCCCACGGAAATGATCATGCGAAATACAAAGTTAGGCAGCGCAGATATATCAAATGTTTGGTTTTGGCAGTGCAAGTTTTATGCAGAGGGTGCCGACTCGGTTTCGTCGGAGCCCCTTCAGTCTTTTTCATGTCCCCTCCGCCCTTTGGCTTTTGCTCTTAATAGCCGGACAGCCGGGAGCCGGTCTGTAGCTGAGGCGAAGAGTGGGCCGCGGAGTAGAGTGTACAGTACTCGGACTCTGAGAGCAGATTCGACAGAGCAGATACTCACAAAGGAAACGACCAGGTCGCCCAAGCCATTTTCTCCCCGGACGTTTTTCATGTGAGGTGAACTCCAGCGTTTGCTCTCGTCAGCCGGACAGCCGGGAGCCGGTCTGTAGCTGAGACGAAGAGTGGGCCTTTGGTACCATGCATACTACTAAGCCGTCTGCAGGGAAGAACGTATCGGGCCAAGCGGCCAGTCCCCGGGCTGAGACTAGCTGGCGCCGGGGGAAACAGCAAAGTAACTGGAAAATGCAGCGACAGACCCCGAGAGTCGCTCGGGGTTATCCGATTGTGTTCACGGTGCAAAGATATGCGGATGGGAGCTCACATTGCTATGGCGCAGACGAGGTGGAGGTGACCTCCGGCAGACGGCCCGAGCCTCTGGGCGGTCGAGGGGCGCCCCAGCCGGTCGGGCCCGACCGGCCAGGCGTCGAGGCGGATGGGCAGCCGGGACGGCTCCCCAGCCGGGCGTCGAAGCGGGCAGGCAGCCGGACCGGCTCCCCACCCGGCCTGGCGCGGCCGGCCGGGCGGCAAATCGGGCAAGCGGCCGGGCGTCGAAGCCGGCGCAGCTGTTGGTCTTCTTTTCTTTTTATCCGGCAGCAACTTTTTTTTATATCCGGCACATAACTCTCTTTTTTTTATATATATCCGGCACAGAACTCTCTTTTTTTTGCCGGATGGGCAGCTGGTCCTTTCTTTTTCTTTCTCGAGCAGCCGGCCGAAGAATACGCGGAGGAGTAGCCGGAGGCGGGGGACCGTGGCGCAGCCGGCCGGAGCGGGGTGCAGCCGGGCGCCGCGAGCCGGAGCGAGGTGCAGCTGGTGGCAGCGCGCGGAGCGGGAGCCGGCACGAGGACGCGGGGCGCAGCCGGCGCGTGTGGGAGCGAGGACGCGGAGCAGGCGGGGACGGCGCGTGTGCGCGCGCGCGGGCGCGGGGAGCGGGGGCGCGGCCGCGGCCGCGGAGGGAGCGGAGGCCGGGCGCGGCACACGCGGGAGGAGCCGGCGCGGGGACGCGGGGCGGCGAGCCGGCGGGGCGCGGGAGCCGGCCGGGGGCGAAGCGGCGAGCCGACGCGAGCGGGCGGCGCGGGCGCAGGCGGAGCCGCGCAGCAAGGGTGGGGCGGAGCAGCGACGCAGTGGCCGGGCGCGGGCGGAGCCGGCGCGATGGTCCGGACGCGCGCAGATGGGCCGGCGCGCGAGCCAACACGGGCGCGCGGGAGGGCAATCCGGGCGGGGCCGCGCGCGAGGGCGGAGGGGCGCGCGGGTGCGGAGGGGCGCGTGGGCGCGAGGCCGGAGACGGCGACAAGCGCGCCGACGGGGACCGCGAGCGACGGGCCTCCTCCTCCAGGACGGACCGTGGAGCGGGGTGCGCGGAGGAGTAGGCGGAGGCGGCGGCTTGAGGTGGGGGTCCGAGCGCGGGCGGAGCCACGCGCAGGGAGCGGAGGGAGAGGACGGGGGCGGGGCGCCCGTGAGGAAGAGGCGCTGTGGTGGCGGTGCCATGGCTAGAAAGCGAAAGGGGCACGGGGCCGTGGTTGCAGGGGGTCGAGGGCATCCGGAGGAGAGCATCCGCGAGGCCGGCTCGAAAGGAGCCCCTCGGGCAGCGCCAGGCACGGGGACGGCCGGGAGCGCCGTGGCGAACGGACACGAGGCTGAGCGAGGTGCAGCAGGGGATTTTTGTGGAGAAGAGCAGAGCGTGCGCGGCCATGGCGTTAAGGCGAGGGCGACGGGTAGCAGCGGAGGTGGCTAGCGGCAGCAGCAACTCACGCGGGCAGGAGAAGAGACTCGGGCGAGCAGAGGGGCTCGGAGGAAGAAAACAGCGGGGCTTGAGCGGAGGAACAGGGGCGCGGTTGCTCGCAGACGGAGCTGCGGGCGCGAGCAGCCGGCGAGGAAGGCGCGAGCCGCGGGGGAGGAGGTGCTTGGCAGCGGGGCTGCGAGCAGAGGAGACGCACGGCCCCGGCGGCCTGGTGCTCTCGCGGTGCTTGGCAGTGGGGCTGCGAGCAGAGGAGACGCACGGCCCCGGCGGCCGCGGACGGAGCAGCGCGCGGAGGTACGCGAGCACGCCGCCTCGGAACGGTGGCAATGTCGCGGTAGTGATGACGAAGAAGGTCCTGCCCGGACCGCGATTCCAGCAGCAGCGAGCCCCACGGTGGGCGCCAACTGTCGTGGTGTTTTCGCGGGGGGTGCCGCGTCACGGCAGATGCCATGGGATGGCTTGAGGAGGTGAGGGCAAGGCTACGGTGGAGATCCGGGACGGGTTTGGGCAACTGTACACGGTGGTTTACCCAGGTTCGGGGCCCTCCGTGGGAGGTAACACCCCTACTCCTGCATGTCTGATGTATATGTGGAGTATATGGTAGTACATGGTTGCTCCTGGAGCTGTATGAGAGAGGAGAGCCGTGGGCTTCTAGCCTCCTGTGTGTGTGCGAGAGAATGAGGGAGAGCGAGAGCATGGCTGTGAGTGAGCATGCCCCTGAGAGAGCTCCCTGGGTCACCTTATAAAGGGGTGCCCAGGGGACAAGAGGTGGCCCACATGGCCTAACTACACTATTTGAGGTGTCACATGACATATGAACAGTGCCTGCTGCTCATCTACAGTGCTCCAGTGTAGAGCATGGCCGTCTCGTCCGCGCAGTTCGACGGGACGTTGTGATTGACTTCGTGTGGCAGGCCAGCTGGCTCCAGGTGGCCAGCCGGACGCGTTGCAGGGTGGCCATCCGGACGGGTTGCGGGGTTGCCAGCCGGACGAGTTGCAGGGTGCCCAGCCGGACGAGTTGCAGGGTTGCTAGCCGGACGAGTTGCAGGGTGGCCAGCCGGACGAGTTGCAGGGTCGCCAGCCGGACGGGTTGCAGGGTTGCCTGCCGGCGGTCTTCCGGGCTCAAGCCAGCCGGCCGTGTTCCGGGCTCAAGCCAGCCGGCCGTCTTCCGGGCTCAAGCCAGCCGGCCGTCTTCCGGGCTCAAGCCAGCCGGCCGTGTTCTGGGCTCCAGCCAGCCGGCCGTTTTCCGGGCTCAAGCCAGCCGGCCGTGTTCCGGCCAGCCAGGGTCCGCTCCCCTGGCAAAGTTTCGAAATGGTGACTTGTCCTCTTGAGCCTACCCGGGGGTCATCCCCCCGACAATGTCCCATCACAAAAGTTTTAGTATCTAAATTGGTAGGAATTTTGATTTTAGGAGTTTCACAACCCTCATTTTTTTCCATACCAAAATCAGCCATAGTAACGACTTCAAGCAAACGAACAAGAAGACACGCAAAGAGGCAAACGGAAAATATTTTTGTATTTTTGTAAAGACGTTTTAGAAGTGGGGGAGATGAAAATGAGAGGCAAATGGCAAATAAAGTAAATGCAAGGAGATGAGAGTTTATGCAAAGGTACTTGATAGATGTTGATGATGTCTCCCCGGCAACGGTGCCAGAAATTCTTCCTGCTACTTGTAGCTTGCGTTGGTATTATCCCCGAAGAGGAAGTGATGATGCAGCACAGTAGAGATAAGTATTTCCCTCAGTTATGAAACCAAGGTTATCGAACCAGTAGGAGAATCACACAACACCTCGTTAGCAGTACATGCACACAAACAACAAACCCTTGCACCCAACGCAAACGAGGGGTTGTCAATCCCTCGGCGGTAAATTGCAAGATTAAATTGTATGTGATAGATTGATAGATTGAAACAAAAATACAAAATAAAATAGATAAAAGAAGATGGCAGCAATATTTTTAGGGTTTTAGTACTATGATTTAGATAGACCCGGGGGCCATAGTTTTCACTAGAGGCTTCTCTAAAGAAAATAGCATACGGTGGGTAGACAAATTACTGCTGGGCAATTGATAGAAAAGCAAATAATTATGATGATATCCAAGGCAATGATCATGTATATAGGCATCACGTCCAAGATTAGTAGACCGACTCCTGCCTGCATCTACTACTATTACTCCACACATCGACCGCTATCCAACATGCATCTAGTGTATTAAGTCCATAGAAGAACGGAGTAATGCCTTAAGAACGATGACATGATGTAGACAAGATAAACTCACGTATGAATAAACCCCATCTTTTTACCCTTAGTAGCAACGATACATATGTGTCATGTCCCTTTCTGTCACTGGGATTGAGCACCGCAAGATCGCACGCACTACAAAGCACCTCTTCCCATGGCAAGATAAATCAACTCAGTTGGCCAAACCAAATCAATAGATCGGAGAAGAAATATGAGGCTATAATAATAATGCATAAAAGAGATCAGAGAAGACTCAAATATATTCATGGATAATCTGATCATAAACTTACAATTCATCGGATCCCAACAAACACACCGCAAAAAGTGATTACATCGGATAGAACTCCAAGAACATTGAGGAGAACATTGTATTGAAGATCAAAAAGAGAGAAGAAGCCATCTAGCTACAAACTATGGACCCGAAGGTCTGTGGTAAACTACTCACGCATAATCGGAAGTGCAGCAAGGTTGATGTAGAGCCCCTCCGTGATCGATTCCCCCTCCGGCGGAGTACCGGAGAAGGCCTCCAGATGGGATCTATCTGGAACAGAAACTTGCGGCGGCGGAAAAAGTATTTCGTGGACTCCCCTAAGGTTTTCTGATTTTTTTCTGAATTTATAAGTGCTGGAATTAGGTCAAACGAAGCAAAGGGGGGCCCACGAGGCACCAGGGCGCCCCCCCCCAGGCGCGCCCTGGTGGCTCGTGGCCACCTCCAGGGTCTTCTGGCCCTCTCCGGAAGCTTCTAGTGTTTATCTTAGCCAATAAAAAATCTCCAAAAAGTTTCGTGGCATTTGGACTTCGTTTGGTATTGATTTTCTGTAAAACAAAAACTGGGCAGAAAACAACAACTGGCACTGGGCACTAAGTTAATAGGTTAGTCTCCAAAAATGATATATAATTGCTGTAAATGCTTATAAAAACATCCAAGATTGATAATATAACAGCATGGAACAATCAAAAATTATAGATACGTTGGAGCCGGTCAAACCCCTCGGGGAGGGCCCTCTGGCACCTGAAAAATTATATAGTCACAAGAGGAAAACCCCCCGGTCAAACCCCTCTTGCACCCGGTCAAAGCCATAGCCCGCGCGGGCCCACGGATGGCCGCGGCGTCGAAAACCGCCCCGGGGAGGGCCCGGAGACCGCATCGGCTTGCGTGGGGCCCGGATATATCAATGTAAGGGCGGCCAGATGTTTAAATACCCAGTGCACAACGTTGATGTGGCGCCTCCCTCACAAACCGGACAGTCACGCGGGAAGGTTCATGACGTATAGTGCGGCAGTCCCCCACATCGAGCAGACGGGGGGAGTCATGTTATCGCATGCGCTCCAACCTGGTGTGGCACGCCGGCATGACCTGCCGCGACACAGAACAAGAGGAAAATCCCCCGGTCAAACCCCTCTGGCACCCGGTCAAAGCCGTAGTCCGCACGGGCTGTTTCCCCCCTCCAAGTGCCGGCGGCAGCGCAGTCCGTGAAGGGGGTCACACTCCGGAGCCGTGTGCGGGGTGTTTGCACCTGCCACCACACTTCCAGACATGTATGAGGGCCCAGCACAAGATTTGGTGGCATAGCTACCCCCCGAAGGTCCTCGGCCACACTAGTAGACATGCGAAGAACAATCCGCACAGAGGAAATTTTTCAGATACTTCTTCATCTCAAAAAATCTTGAAAAAATACCACACATCCTGTATCACATGTGCCAGCACCGTGTAAAAAATTCATAATTTTATCACCCTCCGGGTGTTCAGGAATATTCAAGTAGCACCGAAACCTACAGGACGTCACTTCGGTGCCATCGCCGTCCGTGAGGGGGGCCACACTAGGGAGACGCGTATTGACTCTTCAGACATGCCACCACACCTTAAGACATGTATGAGCCCCCGGCGCGATGATCTGGTGGCATTGCTACCCCCCCCCCCCCCCCCAAGGCCCCCGGCCTGCCTAACCCTGGCCCCGTTGACCCGGGGATCTACCCCTTTGACTTTCGCCGGACGGCCTTTGACCGATGGACTTCTGCACCTGGTTCCCATAGGCCAGCCCATGGGAACACTTCAGAACAAGGTCTGGGCCAAACCAACCACAAGATTCCCTCCGTGTCGGCCCGACGCGGCTGTTTCCACCCTCCAAGTGCCGGCGGCAGCGCAGTCCGTGAAGGGGGTCACACTCCAGAGCCGCGTGCGGGGTGTTTGCACCTGCCACCACACTTCCAGACATGTATGAGGGCCCAGCGCAAGATTTGGTGGCATAGCTACCCCCCCTTCCCCCGAAGGCCCCCGGCCACACTAGTAGACATGCGAAGAACAATACGCACAGAGGGAATTTTTCAGATACTTCTTCATCTCAAAAAATCTTGAAAAAATACCACACATCTTGTATCACATGTGCCAGCACCGTGTAAAAAATTCATGATTTTATCACCCGCCGGGTGTTCAGGAATATTCAAGCAGCACCGAAACCTGCAGGGCGTCACTTCGGTGCCATCGCCGTCCGTGAGGGGGCCCACACTACGGAGGCGCGTATTGACTCTTCAAACATGCCATCACACCTTAAGACATTTATGAGGCCCCGACGCGATGATCTGGTGGCATTGCTACCCCCCAAGGCCGGCTAAATTTCGTGTTTTGACCCTTTTCGCATACCAATTCAGGATCTGACCCCGATTGGAAACATTTTCGGGATTTGACCCTTTCGCTACCGCCAGGGGTGCTGGCGGTAGGGTTAGACATCCTACCGCCATAGTCCCTGGCGGTAGGATGCAACGGAGGGGGACGGCGGCCGTCTCCGCATGCTGACGTGGATTAGTACCCTACCGCCAGGGACTATGGCGGTAGGATGTCTAACCCTACCGCCAGGGACGATGGCGGTAGGATGTCTAACCCTACCGCCAGCACCCATGGCGGTAGGGTTGGCTTGGGTTTTTGCCTCCGAAAGCTTCTGTAACGAAAAATCGCAGCGGCCTGGCGGTAGGCTGTCTGACCCTACCGCCAGGGTCCTTGGCGGTAGGGTCCTGTGTTTGCCTGTTTGCAAGTTTAATTGCTTGCTTCTTTTCAAAAACAATATCACAGCAATGATATAGAGTCTAAAAAACAGATCTCAAACAATTAAACTTGGGGATCACATACACATTAAGAAAAGTTGAAGTAAATAGACATGTCAAACGAAGTTCAACTAATTAGCAAACGGAGTTCCACATAGTTTCACAAATAGCAAACACATAGTTCCACGTAGTTTCAGAAATAGCAAACACATAGTTCCACATAGCACCCCTCATCAACCACTAGACAACTACAAGAGCCAAGTATCCAAGAGCAGAATTACTTGATCCTGCTCCTCTTGGAGGTACGGTCCTCGTTCCTCTTTGAACGAGTCTCTTCAGTCTTCTTCTTGGGCCGTCGAGTAACCGGTCTCTGGAAAGGGTCCGGACTCAGCAAATCCTTCTTCTTCGGATTCCTCTTCGGCAGCTGAGATGGTTGAGATGATTGAGTTGGTGGAGGTCCGTAATCTTCATCGTACTCCTCCTCCCCATTGCTCTCATCCTCCTCTTCCTCATGATAGGCCTCCTCCTCCTCTTCTTCATGTGTGGCCTCCTCCTCCTCCTCCTCCCTAAATCCACTATGCATGTCTCTGATGCCGGTCTGGTAAGCCTCTTCCTCGGGGTCATCCCTCTCCAGCTCCGCGATGTCTTCCGTCGTCCACCGAGGCCTGAGACGAAGACGGTGCTTCTGGACATCATCGTACCACCTCATGTGTTGGCCCTCGTAAGCATTCCAGTCAATCACTTTCCTCTCCCCATATTTACGGAACTTCCGTCGGTTCCACTCCGTCACATGAGTTTTATGCTCCTCTCCCCAGTCTGTGATCGACTGATTCTTCTGCCGGCTCAGCCTGCAAGGCATAAGCAACAAGAAACATCATAATAAAGTCGAACGCAATGAAATCATGGGCACGAAGAACAAGCGCGCTCACATGTGGAGCGCGTGGCCGCCGATATCGGTCGGCGGGCCCGGTGGGGTATGCTGATACATCCCAAACTGCGCGGCCACGCGGTGTGGCAAGTGCCACTCGACGGCGTACACACAGATCATGGGCACGATGCACCGCCAAAGACCACTGTCCGCATAGCACATCACGTTCAGATCGAAGTCCCACTCTCGGTCATGATACGGCCACCAGTTTACCTATTACATATACATTGGTAAGTTCCCACTCTCGGTCAAAAGTGGAATCAAAGAGAAAGGTGGTGAGCCAGTTCATATACCTGTGTATGCGTCAAAGCGTCCATCTCGTTGGTGTAGGTCTTGTACGAAGTCTTGTTTAGGCCCGTGTAGAGTTTGACAATGTCCCACTCGTAAGCTACGGTGGGGTATCGAGTCTCGTCGCCGTCTTCGCTATCGGCACCCCATGGGCGTCTTGGCAGCTTCTCCGGACGCCCCACCGGCAGCCGCTCCCACATCCAAATGGAGAGGGCCCAAACAAAGCCACCCATATTGGACTTGTCTCCCGTCCTCTGGGTTGCGTCGTCAAGCTGCAAAACATCAAATGAGGATCAGATATAACAAAATGTCATGGACATACTTTCGTAGGTAGGCAATTAGATACTCTCTTACCGAACGGTATAGGTAGGCGAGAGATGCGGTCCCCCAACTGTACCCTGCATCCCAGTCGGCTAGGAAGAACAGATACGACCAGTTGGCAGAGTTTCCGGAGCTGTCTGGAAATACGACCTCCGTGAGAAGATACCACAGGTAGGCCCTCGCGTACCACTCCACAGTCGCCTCATCGGCGCCTTCGGGGCATGTCTTCCGGTGCTCCGAGAGCCAGGGCAACGATACACCGGATGTACGGTTACCCTTAGCACCGGGGCAGTCACCAATGAGGGTGGTAACCCTCTGCTGCTAGTTGGTCCTCTCCACTCGCCCGGTGAGTGCTTGACCATCGATCGGCATGGCAGTAATCATCGCCCAATCCTCGAGGGTCACCGTCATCTCCCCGCATGGGAGATGGAAAGAATGGGTCTCCGGTCGCCACCGGTCAATCAAAGCTGTCAGAGCTGCGTGGACAAGCGTCGGCGGCTGACGCTTGAACTGCAACACGAAACCCAACAGTCGGGCTCTCTTGAAGTACGGCGCGTAGAGCTCGTCGTAGTCCATATTCCCGGCAACCCCGTGACCCCTCATGCGCAGTGGCTGGAGCATCTGTCAAAAAGTGGACGGCAAAAGTTAGGAACTTATTTTCATCAATCCGAAAACTTTGATCAATATTTCCTTCATATTACTTACCACTCCGTTCTCTATGAAACGGGCACGATGACCCTTGTCGAACGCGTAGTCAAGCATGGAGTACCGTGGGCCGATGTTGTCCGCAAGAGGTGCCCGCCTAAATAAAATTTCATAAACAAAAGCATCATAAGCATAAGCATACATAAACAAAAAATGAAATTTCTTGGTTACATGAACTAGGGTTCATCTTAAGCATATTCCTCCAACAACATCTACTACACATGATGGATCACATCATATCAACATGCATCATATCAAAATAAAATCCTCCAACATGCATCATATCATCATTTTTTTTAACAATTTTTTTTGAAATAGAGTTCATCTTGAATGTATTTTCTCCAAACAACATCTTCGCGTGGGATCGGGCGAAATAACTGCTCGCACCCTACCGCCAGGGGTTATGGCGGTAGGATTAGACAGCCTACTGCCAGGCTCCCTGGCGGTAGGGTGCGACGGAGGGGAACGGCGGCCGTCTCCGCGTGCTGACGTGGATTAGTACCTTACCGCCAGGGACTATGGCGGTAGGATGTCTAACCCTACCGCCAGCACCCATGGCGGTAAGAAAAAGGGTCAAATCCCGAAATTGTTTCCAACCGGGGTCAGATCCTGAATTGGTATGCGAAAAGGGTCAAAACACGAAATTTAGCCCCCAAGGCCCCCGGCCTGCCTAACACTGGCCCCGTTGACCCGGAGATCTACCCCTTTGACTTTCACCGGACGGCCTTTGACCGATGGACTTCTTCACCTGGTTCTCATCGGCCAGCCCATGGGAACACTTCAAAACATGGTCTGGGCCAAACCAACCACGAAATCCACTTCGTTTGGCCAAGGAATTAAAACTATACAAAAAGTCAAAACAAAAGGCTGTTTTCTGTAAATATGAAGCAAACATGATTTATTTTGTTCAAATTCGAAAACATAGTATAGCAACAGAATCCTTTGAAGATTCTGATAAGAAACCATGTATAATTTTCCAAAATCGATGCAACTATCAATTACTTGTGATTTTAAAAGAGTGTAAGGGCCTATATACAAAAGTACATGAGGTCACATTTCTAACATACCCAAAAACAAAAACAAACTAGATATTCGTAATCTATGAAAAATTCTACCCCATATCGATATATAATTTGTGGACGTTTAAGTTTAGATAAGTCAGATTTAAATTAACCAAAATTAAAAAAAAAGAAATGACTAAAAATAATAAAAAAAGATATAATATATGCCGACGGCCTCCGTCAGGGCCGTCGGCATAGAATTGACGGCGTTAGCGGGCCGTCCGAGTTAGGGTTGGCAGGCCCAACTATATGCCGACGGCCTCACTATGCCGACGGCTGCCGTCGGCATAGACAGAGGTATCCCGACGGCCTAGATATGCCGACGGCAGCCCTCGGCATAATCAGAGCTATGCCGACGGCCTTTCTGTGCCTACGGCTTGGGCCGGGCCGTCGGCATATCCCCAACTATGCCGATGACCCCGACTAAAGGCCGTCGGCATAGGCCCTGATTCCGGTAGTGACAACTATCAGAGATATTAAAGAACTATACAGTATAGCTCAAAGATAAGGACAAATAGGAATTAAGAAGAACAAAACAAGAATGGGCATGATAAATCATGTTTGCTCATCTGTGCTATATTTGTATGTTCGAGTATTCCATTATTAAGCGACCCCACGGAATAAGTATCGGACCCCACACGAACATTTATACTGTCATGATATATGAATGCATTATGCACAAAAACAAACAAAGAACAATCTATATACATAAACCATTTTACAAATCTTGGAGATCGGAGACACAAGATCCACATGCCCCCGCCGCTGCGTGCTACAAATCCTCTAGCGAGAGACGATGCCTTTTCCTTCAGGACTTCTGATTTAACGTGTAGTGTACAGATAAGGAAGCAGAGACTGGACAGACAAGAGCGACGTCGCGTTGTTTGACTAACTGGAGAAAAATGGAGAGAATCTTCCCTTGCTGCGCGGCCGTAGCGACTAATCGTCAGTCGTCGCTGCATGCGTTGGGTCGTCGATCGATCGACTGCATGCATGTCTCTCTCGCACGGCCACGGCCAAGCTCTCTCCACTCACTAGTCACCAGCCTGGACTAACCGTAGAAATTAGGTGGTACCGAAATATGCAGCAGCTTGATACATATCTCTTTTGAGACCACACGGACGGTGTATAAATACATACGGGCTTTTCTCGACCAGCAAGCATCAACGCCTCGCTCGATCATTAGCTAGCAGCCTCGAATCATCAGCATGGCTTCTGCCGGCCGTCGTCCCACGGTGCACCTGCAGATCGCCCTCTTCGTCGTCGTCGCGGCGGTCATCATGAACAGCTCCGTCTGCCTTGGAGCCGCTGGCCACGACGCCACTGTAGTAGGTCAGTCGACAGTACTTAACTAGTTCTCCCTTCAAAATGTGTTCGTTCATTTCGTCGCCATTTCTGGAATCGATTAACTAGTTATGATGATCTGCTGAATAACGTACGTCCATGGTTTCCCGTCCAGGCACCGGTAGCAACGACCCTAACCACCCTGCTTTCCCGTCGCCGCCTGGTAAACCCTACACCGGCCGGCCGTGCAGCAAAATTTACGGCTGTAATGTACCACCGGCAGGTGGCCAGCCCTAATTACACCCGTGCGCAGACCCCGTACGTCTTCCAAAACAATGCAAGGATCGATCGATATATGTAACCGAACGGTGGCCTAGATGGCTAGATGCATATACTACATGCATGCATCCTTCTATGTATGTAACGTATCGTCGCAAGTTACTCTACTGCTATGCACGAGCGTATACAGTAATATCATCCCGTATATGTACTACGGACACCTATTTGCACTAGAATAAAACTGGATTGTTGCATGTCTGGAAATTGATGTGAATGCATGATTAATTTCTGTGAAGATGAAATTAAATTTGGTTCGGAATTTATAGATGCATATCGATGGACAGGGAGGAAATTCAGTTTACGGTAAAGTTAGGTACTGAAGAGTACCTGATAGCTCTGAGAGAAACAAAAATCAGCTCATGACCTATTATGTTTGTATATCCTTACCTATAGCAATATGTATCTTTGGCTGTACAATTCTATTCTGCGGTAAAGTCAGGTAATGAAGAGTATATGAAAGTTTGGTGGGAAACTAAATTCCTGCCGTCATCTCCCTTCCTCCTCCCTCGGTCGGCACATCCATCGCCACACCGCCCCCTCCCTCACGACTACCACCACCACCGCACCTCATGTCCCGCTGGTCGCACATAGTCACCTCACCCTTTTTTTTTTGGAGTTGGACTAGCCTCACCCCTTGGATGGGTCGCATGCATTTGACCCACAACTGACCGGATCTCTCTTAACTATGGCATCCTCTCCCATCGGTTGTGCGTGCTCACCTCATCCCCACATTTGACGCCCGTTTGTGGGTCAAAAGAACGTGGTGAGCGCTACCACGTCTCCCACCAGCCGCGAGTGCTCGCCTTGTCCCTCGGTCATGTTACCCATGGATCAGACAGGGCGGTGACCACCGCCTCCTCTCCCGGCTAGGGGTCGGACCGCAGCCTTCTCCTGTGATCGGCGGTACATGGAGCGCACCATGCTCTCCTGGCTCGGCGACCGTGGACTCATCTCCCAGTCTGGGCTTGGCCCTTCTGGTTCTAGCTTGGCTCGACGTCCTAGTTTCCGTATGATTTCCATATATTTTTCCCCATAATTTCTTGGAAATAGGGAGGCAATTGCAATTTCATGGTTTCAGACAACTATTAGTGAATTAGTCCTAGTAAGTAATCACATTATCAAGGTAATGTAATTAAACCCAGAGAAAATAGATATGTTTTGGACGTGTCATGATCTCTAAGCTTAATCCATACTTGTCCTCAAGTATGTAGGATGCTGAAAGCCTGAAACTAATTGAATTTTGAAGTTTCATAAATTTTGAATGACATGCTCACATGGAGTAGTGCACTTCAATTTATCTCTTGTGAATCATTGTAAACATGCCCTCACTCCATATCTTTAATGTGTTCGCCCCTGCAGATCCATTAACCTGCTCCGGGTTGTTAGAAAAGTCCACATTGCCCATATCCCTAATCACCGATCCGTAAATTCATTCCTCTCTACTCCCCGCTCTGCCTTGACGCTGCCGCAATGTCATGCTCGGCTAGGTAGTGAGCTTGTCAGTAGCCACCCTCAAGTTGTTACCCTTCATGCTCCTCTCCGACTGTTCTCCCACCGTCGTGTTCTTCCCCTTCCCCTTTCCCTCTGCCTCCGCCGCCACATGCTTCCACTCCATACTCCGCTACCATCTGCTTCCTCCTCTACCCTATGACTATGCCATGCCCGACAATAACCTGAGCATGTCAATAGTCAAGCGGCAAGGCCCACTCCCTATGGCCTTGTGTCACTATTTCACGTTGATGCGACCTGTGAGATGGATCGAAGAAGCCAAGGAGAACAATGAGCTTCCGAAGTTGATTCTATTAGGTGCTGTCGCATTTCTAATATGAGCAAAAATAACAAAATCATTGATGGGTTAGCGTTAGTCCTCGTACATGGAATTAGGTTCGCCGTGGGGGGGGGGGGGGGGGGGGCGTGAGGTCTCTGTGACGCCCCCGGCCCGACCGTGCACTAATCATACACGCAAATGCGTACGATCAGGCCCAGGGACTCACGGGAAGATATCACAACACAACACTATACACAAAATAAAATAATACAAGCTTTATATTACAAGCCAGGTGCCTCGAGGGCTCGAATACAAAAGCTCGAAAACAAGCGTTAGCGGAAGCAACAGAAATATCTGAGTACATACATAAAAGTTAAACAAGGATGCCTTAAGAAGGCCGAGCAAAACAATGACAACTAGATCGAAAAGGCGCAGGCCTCCTACCTGGGAGCCTCCTATCTACTCCTGGTCGTCGGTCTCCACGTAGTAGTAGGCCCACCGTAGTCGTACTAATCGTCAGCAGGATCAGCTGTCTCCGGGGGCTCCACCATCTGATCGCAGCAATCGGGTATGGGGGAAAAGAGGTAGCAAAGCAACCGTGAGTACTCATCCAAAGTATTCGCAAGACTTACATCAGAACTATTCTATTTATGCATCGGTATCAAAAGAGGGAGCTGTATCTGTGGACTAGACTGCAGAAATGCCAGAATAGAGAGAAGGCCTAGCCTATCGAAGACTAGCATCTTGCAGCATTAGAAGAGTGTAGATTAGTGGTATATAATAAAGCAACAAGCATGTAGTAGTAAAGCCCAGAGATCCTTCCTCGACTCCCTGCGAGAAAGCGATCCCGGAGCTAACATAATAATTAATGTGACATGTATCCAGTTCAAGTTGTAGTAAATCGGGATACAACACTTAGCGTCCTGTTACCGTGGACACGGCTATTCGAATAGATAACTTCCCTGCAGGGGTGCACTACTGTTACCCAACACGCTCGATTAACTCTGGCCGGACACACTTTTCCGGGTCATGCCCGGCCTCGGCTGATCGACACGACGTAGTCCTACCTAGCCTCAGCAGAGAGGTCCCCGCCGGTCTACATCCTAAGCGCTCAGGGGTCTTGGGCCCATCGCCCTTTGCACTCCGGGTCGTTGCGTGGGTGAACGGGACCAAGCACCACCTCTGTCCTGGATGGCACCTGCCCGAACGCGCCGCAATGCTGAACTGGACGTCTGACAGAGCTTTCGGCTGATACATACGGCGCCGAGGGCCCCATTAAACCATTATCCCGCGTGGTGGTAGTGCGTATAGGCCAGTGGCCAACTCAGATCAAATACCCAAATCCGTTAGCGAATTATTAGGAGCTCGCGGCGACGATCAGTACCCCTGTCGCCCCGTCTCGAGGAAGTGCAACAAGGGTCGGGCACATCCCTCTCTAGGGCGATCTCTGCCTGCCCGGCCACGCCTCGTAATTATCTCGCGGGTACCCTCCAGGTCAACCCGACTCCACATTTCCCGCGGGTACCCCTCGGGGTCGACCCTCCTGCAACAAAGGTCTGAGGTAATAGTCATGGTAACCATGTGTCCAAAACATCAAGGGAACACGAGGAATCACCCTCGATGGATTCCTACTAGATGTAATCCGTTAAGGAGAACCAGGAGGAATCACCCTCGATGGTCCCCACTTGAGGGGTCGCACGACAGAGTCATCTTCGGGAAGGGGAGAGCGAGGAATCACCCTCTGCAATCACCATCGATGTGCCATACTACAGGGATATCATCAGGAGTGCAGTACGAGGTATTACCCCCGCCACTCGATAATAGCCCTGCAGAGCCGTACAACTAAGGGGGTGTGCGGTGATGTGACGGTCTCTGCACATCGATCACATAGATCGAGGCACTGGTAACAAAGCGGGGCAACAGGGACAAGGGTGAGGGGTCACTGATGGATCACTAACCAACCTATTCTAAGCAGTTTAGGATAACAGGTAAAGTAACAACAGCAGGTTACAAAAACAGGCTATGCATCAGAATAGGAGCAAGCAATTACAGTAGCAAAATCTAATGCAAGCATGAGGGAGAAGGAATAGGCGATATAGGAATGATCAAGGGGGTTTTGCTTGCCTGAAGCTCTGCTGAAAAGGAAGCAGGGTCGTCGGTGACGTAGTCGATCACAAGGGCAGCGTCGGTCTCGGGGTCTACCGGAGAGAAGAGGGGGAAGAAACAATAAATATAAAGCAAACAAATGCACACAGATGGTTGGCATGGCTATAGGCTATGCTAGGGTGCCCTAACGCAGTACCACGCAAGTTAGTCGGAGCGGGAAACATCTGGAGGTGTTTTACCAGCTCCGGGCAATTATCGGACAGATGAATCGGAGGGGAAAGTTCCATGTTCATCATGTTAGAGGGGTATGGCAGGTATGTGGATGACATATTCGGATTCGTTGGATTTTTCTGATCATTTTTCATATATAAATTATTCTCATCCGAGTTACGGATTATTTTATATGATTTTTCAAAGTTTTATTGATTTTCTGAATTTTCTGGAATTTATTATTAATTTCGAAATAAAACTGTAAAATGCTATGGGTACACAGAAGTGTACCCAAAAATGTGCACCTGTGGCTGACAGGTGGGGCCGGTTGACTGGGTCAACTGCCCAGTCAGCCACCAGTCACCTGTGGCTGACAGGTGGGGCCAGTCAAAGCTGACTCAGCAGTCAACAGGGTCAAAGGGCCCACATGTCAGCCTCTGATATTTTAACAGAGTTTAAATTAATCTGATTATGTTTAATTAGTGCGTGGGCCCAGGCTGTCAGTGGGACAATTAGTTAGTAGTTAATTAGCTCTAATCCTAAATGCTACAGTGCCATGGCCCACCAGTCAGTGGGTGTTAGCGGTGTGGTTAGTCCCTAACCACCTGACGAGTGGGCCCCGCCGACGTTTAAACGCCGGCGCGCGCACGCCGGTGACCAAACAGCGGCGGCGCGATGCGGGACTCGCCGGAATCGCAGCACAGGCCACGGCCGGATGCGTGGCTGGGCTCTACGGAACGCCCACGACGAGGCGCGTCCAACGGTGGTGGAGCTGGAGCGAACGGTCGCCGGAATCGAAGCCGGCGACGAGTTGTGCGGCGGTCGTGTTCGGGCTCTGGTGGAAAACGGCGATGCAGGGCTACCGCGAGCAAACCAAGCAGCGCCTCGGCCTCGTGGGAGAGTGGGAAGCTCACGCGCGGCACCAGGCGGTCCAGAGGAGCACGGCATCGAGGCATTCCTCGGCCATGGCGGACGGTGGAGCTCCGGCTACGGTGGGGCATGCTAGAGTACGCGCGGGAGGTCGAGAGGACAGGGGGAATGAAGGCGGCCTCACAGAGATCCCGATGGACGACGCGGGAGGCTTGGGGAGGCGCTGGATGCGGCAAATCGACGACGGCGATGGCAGTCTGTGCCGGGGAAGAAGAGGTCGTTGTCGAGGATGCAGAGGAGCTCCCGACGCATCCATGGGCGTGGTCGATGCGGACGAGGGCGACATATCTCCCGGACATCAACGGAGGGCTTGAGGTGGCCGGTGGCTACGGCGGTGAGGCGACGCGGCGACGACAGCGTTCGGTTGGGGGAGGAGGAGAAGGGGGAAGCGAGGGAGAGGGGAAGAGTGAGGCCAGGGGGGCTAGGGGAGGGCAGAGCGCTGCCCTTCACCACCCAGCAGTGACGGCAGAGCCGCTGTCGATCGGCGAGAGGGGGGGCCGGGGAGCGGGAGCGCGCGGGTGCGCTGTGGAGACGACAGAGAGGAGAGAGGTAGGAGGAGAGTGCGGGTGGGCTGGGCCGGCTCGGTCAGTTGGGCCGGATTGCACAGTAGGCTTTCCTTTTTCTTTTTATTCTTTATCTGTTTTCTATTTTTAGCCACTGTTTTGCATTTTATCTTCATACCAAACGAATTTTGTTGCATATGAAATTTATCACATAAATACTAGACAATGTGTTGAGCTAGCACAACAAGTTTCAATTTATTTTGGATAGTTTAAATACTTGTTTAATTTGAATTGGTTCAATTAATTACTGTTGGACCACTAATTTTTGCTAGGGTCAAATTAGGAATCCAAATAATGTTGGTTTTATTTTTATTATTGTTTTGGGAATATTTGCAATATTATGAACATTTTTATTTACAAGTTTGGAGTTTTTCTAATTTCACTTGTTATTTAAATTTTGAATTTGAGTTGAATTATTTCCTAAATGCAATTTAACTAGGATGATCATGATGACATGACAATTTAATTAGCTTAATGACAGGGTTAAGATTTGGGGATGTTACAGTCTCGCGCCTCGTTGGCCAGACAGTAGCATCGCCTGGTCACGCCTCGTTACTCAGAGGTACTCACCTATCCGTCACTGCATGGAATTCGAAATAAAATCCTCTCAAAAAATCGAACTGACATAAATCCAAATATGTCTCCTAGGAAAAAGCATTAGTCTAGTGGTTTGTGTTACTAATAAGAAACTTATCATTGATGCAATAAATAAGAACATATCCAACGGCCGTGGCCAAGGAGCTAAGCACGATTCAAGGAGCACACTGATATAGTCCACAGGTACTGTGCACAACCGTATATGATAATCAAGCAAATTATGACTGTCTACAAAATCAAAGGGAGAGGATTTGGCGCACGCAGGTCCTATGGCGCCGAGTCCCTCACGCGTGTTTTTTATTTTGGCTTTCGATTTTCAAACTTTTATTTCATATTCGTGTTTCTCATGACCAACGCTTTTAAATAAGATCCATTTTAAATGAAAAATGCTTCTTTTCAGCCGGCTGATAACGCCCACGTGCAAGCCGCCTCCCCAGCCAACCACGTGTCCAGGTGGACCAACTATTGCGTTCCTATTTCCTGAGCGCGCACACCCACAGCGAAGCTAGCCAAACGAGCCGGTCACCCCGTCTTGTGCGCGAGTTTCCTTTCCCCCAGCTACCCCCTGCTCCAACAGAGTATTGCTGCCATGTACTACTAGTAGTACCTGCCACTACTAGGCTAGTACTGTGCTTAAGAAGGCACTTCGTTTGTTTTCCTTTTCTTTTATTTTAAGAGAATACACAAAATTAACATCCTCGGAGGTAATCTACCTCAAGCCGCTGTTGCAAGCTGGCACGCGGCGCGATGCCGCGCTCACCATTGTTGTAAGCTATGACGCGACACTACAAAACCTATACTGTAACAGCTACAAGCCGGGACGGGATGTCACGCAGCAAGGTTGACAACATCTCTGCTGCAAGCAAGACCCCCAACCCTACAAACTGCAAGCCGGGTCGCAACATTTGCTACGTCGGTGTCGCTAATGGTCTAGGGACTAGCCGCCACAAGTCGGGACATGACGTTGCAATGTCGTCACCATCACTGCTAAAAGTCAAGCACGATGTTGCATGGCGCGGGCCGCAGACGCTGCAAAGGTTGTCGAGATGTGACGGTGCGAGGCCAACGCCACCGCTAACACTTTCCATGTTGTATTTTTTTGCCAAATTTTGTTGACGTAACACAGTTGCAACATTATTGTTATATTGTATTTTTGCATCATGGATAAGGCATCACTGGTGAGCAAGACACGCGCAGCCGCTGCCTCTAATATTTTTATGTTGTATTTTTGTAACTTTTTCTATTTCTTTTGTTGATGCAACATAACCGCAACATTATTTTTATGTCTTACTTTTGTAACATCGGCCGGAAGTCGCTGCTGAAGCGAGACACACGACGACGCCGCTCAACTTTTTATGTTGTAATTTTGTAACATTATTCCGAAAATTTCTTTAACGTAACATAGTCGCAACATTATTTTTTGTTGTATTTTTGCAACATCCATCGGGCACCGCTGCTGCAAACGAGATGTGCGACACCGAAAGGCCAGCTGATGCTGCAAGCGAGACGTGCTACGCTGCAAAGGTCGACCGCTACAAGACGGAAGCACACCGGTGCAAGACCAACCATTGCAACTCTTGGCCACTAGAGCCGGTCGCGCGGACGCTTCAAGGATGACCGACGCTGCTCAAGTCGGACGTGTGATGTTGCGAAGCCAATCATGCAGATGCTGCAAGGATGGCCGGTGTTGCTGTAAGTTGGACGTGTGATGTTGCCTTGCCACAACTGTCTTTTTTTTTTCCTGCTGCAAAGCTGGACCGACGTTGCTACAAAGTCGAATATAACTACTGCAACGAGCTTGTTCTTCGGCGGCGATTGTAACTCATGCCGAGCGACCACATTGCAAGGGTACAATCATATATAATTTGATTGCAAGGCCAAATTATTCCAACGACCATGTAGCTATTCATATGTGTGTGTTGCATCTACTTCTACAACGTCATTGACGGCACAGATAGAATCAAGCATGGATGGCTTGCTACTTAGTAATTGGAAGAAATACGTGTGCCTAGATGGCTAGATTGAAGTAGCCCTCAACTAATAAAAAATGAAGTAGCCCTAAATTCTGTGGAGTTGCTTCACCTAGTGTACGCATAAACAAATTCTGTGGGCCCACGACATCGGCGAGATGCATGAAAGCCAGTGCTACTTGGCCAGCACCGCGTGAAGAGAAAACCGGTCCGCGGAATAACCCAGTTAATCATACGGCTGATAATCTATTGATCGGGCGGCTAGCCAGGCGGCTGATCCCTCGAGCGGATCAGCCGGCTGATTCGTACTGTCCGCCATTTTAAATATATTTTGACGAGTTTTCAAAAAATATGTTAAGTTTCAACTGTTGAAACTTAGTACGAGCGACCGATAAAAACACGTATTTTGTGCCTACGACCGACAAATAAAATCGCTTAAAGTTTTATCTCTGAAACTTGATACAGGCGAGCGAGAAAATCGGAATTTTCTGATGCAAAATCGTATGTTTCAACGATTAATACCTAAACCTTATGGTGCCCTCGTGAAGAATCGAACTACTTTGCGAATCGCGAGGAAATTGAGCGGCCGGGCAGGGCTTGGCAGGTGCATGCCCCTGCGAATTTCCGCAAAACCAAATATTGTCCAAGCTTACACAAAAGCTAAAGATAGGTTCCATATTGTCCCTATAAATAAACGACCTCTATCCTATATTTTTACAAAAAAAAAATGGAAAACATATATCCACGGCACAACTCACCATATAAAAAACATAGAAACGTATTGTTATCCACTATAATCATGCATCATTGGCATTTTATAAAAAATATAATTCTGCAATGCTCATATACTGTTAAATAACCAACTCTGGGGGAAGAGCCACATTCCATTATCTTTGTAGTAGCAAGGCTCATAAAATCTTGTCGGATTAGCATTTTCAGTCTTCATATTGAAGACCTCGCCCGACTCCATAAGATAAATGGCATCCTCCTCGACATCTCCGCAGGGTGCATAAACAAACTTGGAGTAGTCTGGGCCGATGAAGAGTGCTCTACCGCCGCCGAGCCCATTAGCCATTGGTACCCATTTGCATGTGTTAACATTGGCCATGAAAATATCAACCTGGAGAGTGGACATTCACTAGTAGAAAAACTACTTTAGGTGAGATATATTAGTCCCGGTTTGTAAACGGACCGGCACTAATGTGACCATTAGTGCCGGTTCCAACGGCTAGGCGAGCTGGCATCATTAGTCCCGGTTCGTGTTGAACCTCTAGTACCGGTTCGTGCCACGAACCGGGACTAAAGAGGTGGTGGCAGGCTGGTGTCAGGCTAGGGCCCCACCAGTCCCTTTAGTCCCGGTTCGTGGCACGAACCGGTACTAGAAGCTCACATTTAGTCCCGGTTTGTGCCACGAACCGGGACTAAAGAGGTGGTGGCAGGCTGGTGTCAGGCTGGGGCCCCACCAGTTCCTTTAGTCCCGGTTCGTGGCACGAACCGGTACTAGAAGGTCACATTTAGTCCCGGTTTCTGTCATGAACCGGGACTAAAGGTTTTCCTATATAAACCCTTCGTCCAGCCCGCGATCGAGCTCTCTGTTCTTCCCCTTTTCCTCTCCTCTCTGTTCTTCCCCAAAGCTCGAGCTCATCCTTCATTTTGCCCAAAATTTGTCAAGATTTGAAGGCCCCCCATCCATCCAAGTGATCACAAAGGTTAGCAACTTTGTCCTTTCATCTCTCATTGGTAGATTAGCTCTTGCAATGCTCTATAAGTATAGTGATTTGTGGGTTTTAGTTTGGGAGTAATTATATGTGGTAGTTTATTTGATTTATATGCAATTTGAGCTCAAATTAACTCTTAGTTTGTATATGTAGGTGTGGTTTACTTAGTGCCTTCCCGTCCCCGTCCTAACCACCGTCGATCGCCCGCACCGTCCCGTCGCCGGCACCACCTTGGTGAGCCTCTTGTTCTTATCTTTTTTATAAAAAAAAATCATGTTTGTGTGATTTAGATATATAGTTACTTGTATAATTTTCTTACCCGTACGTTGTTTGTTATACATAGTGCCATGACTTTGATATCCGTCCCCGTCGGCCCTCGTCCGGTTTATGATTCGGATGTGGTATATTCTCTTTTATAACTATTTGTTGCATTTCGTGTTTATGACAAATTATGCCCATCAAGTTGACATAGATATTTTTATCTAGGAGGTATGTGAACCGGAAATTGCAACCGACCCTCTTGTCGAGAGGTTAAATTTAGTTGAAAAAGAAAACGAGTATTTGAAAGAAAAATTGAAAAGAATTGAAGAAGAGAAGATGAAACTGGAGTTGTATGTTGCCGATGTCGTCGATGATCACAAGATCAAGATGGATGCAATGCGCTTGAAGATTAGAAAATTTAAAAAATATGCCATTGATAGTGAGGCTTGGTATCACTATGCTGTTGGATCAATTGTTACCTTAGTTGCGATCTTGATCGCATTTGTTGTTGCATTTAAATGCTTTAGCTAGAGAGTTTGTATGTTGTTTTATGAGAACAAGTGTGTATGAACTTTATGTATGAACTTGTATTAATTTGGTCTTTTCGGTGTTGTGTAATGAAGATGAGCCGGCAATGGATGTACGATGACCGATGCTCTCCCTAGTTCATTAATGGCGTGCGTACTTTTCTGGTTGCGGCTGAGGCAAACAAGCGGGCGGATGGTTTTATGTATTGTCCATGTGCTGGCTGTAAGAATGATCGAAATTACTCTAACTCAAGAACCATTCACATCCACCTGTTTGAGTCCGGTTTCATGTCCGGCTATAACTGTTGGACCAAGCACGGAGAAAGAGGGGTCCTAATGGAAGAGAATGAAGAAGAAGAGGATGATGACAGCTATCCTGGCCATGGGTTCCCTGAATACGATGGTACAACAATGGAGGAAGAAGCTGAGCCGGCAATGCGGGAAGAAGCTGAAGAAGAGGCATCAGATGAGCCCGCTGATGATCTTGGTCGGGCCATTGCCGATGCAAAGAGAAACTGCGCAAGTGAAAAGGAGAAGCTGAAGTTGCAGCGCATGTTAGAGGATCACAAGAAATTGTTGTACCCAAATTGCGAAGATGACAAGAAAAAGCTGGGTACCACACTGGAATTGCTGCAATGGAAGACAGAGAATGGTGTATCTGACAAGGGATTTGAAAAGTTGCTGATAATGTTAAAGAAGAAGCTTTCAAAGGACAACGAATTGCTCGACAGTACGTACGAAGCAAAGAAGGATGTCTGCCCTCTAGGATTAGAGGTGCAGAAGATACATGCATGCCCTAATGACTGCATCCTCTACCGCGGTGAGTACGAGGATTTCAATGCAAGCCCGGTATGCGGTGCATTGCGCTATAAGATCAGCCACGATGACCCTGGTGATGTTGAGGGCGAGCGCCCCAGGAAGAAGATTCCTGCCAAGGTGATATGGTATGCCCCTATAATACCACGGTTGAAACGTTTGTTCCAAAATAAAGAGCATGCCAAGTTGATGCGATGGCACAAACAAGACCGTAAGAAAGACGGAAAGTTGAGAGTACCCGCTGACGGATCACAGTGGAGAAAAATCGAGAGAAAGTGGAAGGACTTTGCAGATGACACGAGGAACGTATGGTTTGGTTTAAGTGCAGATGGCATTAATCCTTTTGGGGAGCAGAGCAGCAATCATAGCACATGGCATGTGACTCTATGTATCTATAACCTTCCTCCTTGGTTGTGCATGAAGCGGAAGTTCATTATGATGCCAGTGCTCATCCAAGGCCCCAAGCAACCCGGCAACGACATTGATGTGTACCTAAGGCCATTAGTTGAAGAACTTTTAGAGCTGTGGAGTATAGAAGGTGTACGTGCGTGGGATGAGCACAAACAGCAGGAATTTGACCTGCGAGCGTTGCTGTTTGTAACCATCAATGATTGGCCTGCTCTCAGTAACTTTTCAGGACAGACAAACAAGGGATACCACGCATGCACGCACTGTTTAGATGATACCGACAGTATATATTTGGATAAATGTAAGAAGAATGTGTACCTGGGACATCGTCGATTTCTTCCGAGCAGGCATCCCGTAAGAAAGAAAGGCAAGCATTTCAAAGGTGATGCAGATCACCGGAAGAAGCCTCGCCACCGTACTGGTGATGATATACTTGATATGGTCAAGGATTTAAAAGTAATCTTTGGAAAGGGTCCTGGCGGACAATCTGTTCCGAATGACGCTGACGGACGCGCACCCATGTGGAAGAAGAAATCTATATTTTGGGACCTACCCTATTGGAAAGACCTAGAGGTCCGCTCTGCAATCGACGTGATGCACGTGACGAAGAATCTTTGCGTGAACCTGCTAGGCTTCTTGGGCGTGTATGGGAAGACAAAAGATACACCGGAGGCACGGGAGGACCAGCAACGTATGCACGGAAAAGACGGCATGGATCCAAAGCAGTATCAGGGGCATGCCAGCTACGCTCTTACCAAAGAAGAGAAGGAAATCTTCTTCGAATGCCTGCTCAGTATGAAGGTCCCGTCTGGCTTCTCGTCGAATATAAAGGGAATAATAAATATGACAGAGAAAAAGTTCCAGAACCTAAAGTCTCATGACTGCCACGTGATTATGACGCAACTGCTTCCGGTTGCATTGAGGGGGCTTCTACCGGAAAACGTTCGATTAGCCATTGTGAAGCTATGTGCATTCCTCAATGCAATCTCTCAGAAGGTAATCGATCCAGAAATCATACCAAGGTTAGAGAATGATTTGGTGCAATGTCTTGTCAGTTTCGAGTTGGTGTTCCCACCATCCTTCTTCAATATCATGACGCACGTCCTAGTTCACCTAGTCGAAGAGATTCCCATTCTGGGTCCTGTATTTCTACACAATATGTTCCCCTTTGAGAGGTTCATGGGAGTCTTAAAGAAATATCTTCATAACCGTGCTAGGCCAGAAGGAAGCATCTCCAAGGGCCATGAAACAGAGGAGGTCATTGAGTTTTGTGTTGACTTTATTCCTGACCTTAAGCCGATTGGTGTTCCTGAATCGCGGCATGAGGGCAGACTGGGTGGAAAAGGCATGCTAGGAAAGAATTCAGTAATATGCCATGACGGGCATTCTTGGGCGCAAGCACACTACACAGTTCTACAAAGTTCCGCCTTGGTGGCTCCGTATATCGAGGAACACAAGAATATTCTACGCTCCAAACACCCGGAGCAGTCTGACGACTGGATTACACATGAACAAATGGGGACTTTCGCCGGTTGGTTGCAGACACGTCTCATGCATGACGACACTGTTGCAGATGAGCTGTACTTGCTGTCCAAGTTACCATCTTCGACTATATTGACTTTCAAAGGGTACGAGATAAATGGGAATACATTTTACACGATCGCCCAAGATAAAAAGAGCACCAACCAAAACAGTGGTGTCCGCTTTGATGCAGCAAACACCAATAGGCCAAAGGACACATATTATGGTTACATAGAGGAGATATGGGAACTTGACTATGGACGTGGTTTGAAGGTCTCTTTGTTTCGGTGCAAATGGGTCAATCTGACAGGAGGCGGGGTAAAGGAAGACCCGCAGTACGGAATGACAACAGTGGATCTCAACAATCTTGGGTACGCAGACGAACCATTCGTCCTAGCCAATGATGTGGCGCAGGTTTTCTATGTGAAGGACATGTCTACCAAGCCGAGAAAAAGAAAAGATAAGGAAGCGAATACATCGTACGATGAGCCAAAGCGCCACATAGTTCTTTCAGGGAAAAGAAACATCGTGGGAGTGGAGGACAAGACAGACATGTCAGAAGATTATGAAAAGTTTCATGAAATTGCTCCCTTCACAGTGAATATTGACCCGAGCATCCAGTTAAACGATGAAGATTGTCCATGGTTACGGCGCAAAGGGACACACGCGAAGAAAAAGTTTTATACCCAAAGATCCCACTCTGGGATGTGACCGGCTTCACTGTCATCACTTTCTTCTCTAGTGAGTTTCCGGACTTATATATCTGGAAAGTCGCACTTCGGACAAACCGGAGGGAATCTTTGTAATAGTTAGGGTACTTATGTGTTTTGGCATTTGAAACGCGAAGAAATATTATGTCCAAAGCCACGTCATCAATTTTCAACCCTTTCTGACTGCATTTGCTATTTTTCATGCATTTACTGATTTTTTTAGCTAAATGACCCTGAAATTGAAAAGCACTACAAATGAACTCTGAAAAGGTTGAAAGTTGGCATGGTATCATCATTTCACCCACATAGCATGTGCTAAAAAGTTGAGAGGGTTACGGCAAAATCTGGATGCACTTCGTGTACAAACTGGACAATCTCTTTCGAAGTATCAGGGTTTCTGACGAAAACAAATCTGTTACAATGGCATTTCATTTTTTTAAAATTATTTCAACTCCAGACTTTTTGTGCGTTCAGTATGCACCATTCGAAGCCACGTCATCAATTTTCAACCCTTTCTGACTGCATTTGCTATTTTTCATGCATTTACTGATTTTTTTGAGCTAAATGACCCTGAAATTGAAAAGCACTACAAATGAACTCTGAAAAGGTTGAAAGTTGGCATGGTATCATCATTTCACCCACATAGCATGTGCTAAAAAGTTGAGAGGGTTACGGCAAAATCTGGATGCACTTCGTGTACAAACTGGACAATCTCTTTCGAAGTATCAGGGTTTCTGACGAAAACAAATCTGTTACAAAGGCATTTCATTTTTTTAAATAACCTAAGAATTACCAAATTGAATATAATGATAAAACACACTAATAATCACTGAAAAATCTATTTTTAAAGTAAAGTTATTCACAAACTAGTGATTCACACAAATTTCAAATTTAAACTATTAAAATTTGAAAACTACTGGCACTAACAGAAAGTTTATAATTTTTTTTACCTAAAGCAAAAAGATTCACAAAGAAACTCTAAATAAAGCAAAAAACAACTCAGAAACAAAAGAAAATAAATAAAGCAGAAAACAAAAAAAACAGAAAAATAAATAAATTAAAAAAAAGCCCGCCTATTGGGCCGCCACGGCCTGCATACGACTAGAAACCCAACCTCTAGTTGGGCCAGGATGCAGGCCCGTACGGCCCAGTAGGCCCCACTGGGCGGCACAGGTGCGGTAGGCCCAGAAGGCCTGCATTAGAGAGGAGCTCGACACGGTAGCCGCGGCGGGGCTTATAAACCGGTGCGAGCTCCTCTCAACTAGCGAGGTGGGACTAAACATCCACCGCGCCCCTCGCCTGGCACACCACCTTTAGTCGCGGTTGGTGGCTCCAACCGCGACTAAAGACCCCCCTTTAGTCGCGGTTGGAGCCACCAACCGCGACTAAAGGTCTGGCTTCCCGCCGCTCTGCCTGGCCAAATTTCACCCTTTAGTCCCGGTTGGTGGCTCCAACCGGGACTAAAGGTCTCCGCATATATATACAACACTTAAAATTTTTGTGCAGTTCTCTGCTTCTTCGACCACACTATAGAGGAGATCGCCGCGCCGCCAGGCTGCCGCCGTACGCGCCTGCCCCGACGCCGTCTCGCCTCCCCCGACGCTGGAGCTCGTCGCCGCCCGCGCCTCCTCGCCGATCCCCGACGCCGGACGCGCCCTCCTCCCCGAGCCCCGACGCCGCCCGCGACGCCGCCCGTGCCCGCTCCTCCCCGAGCTCCTCGCCGCGCCGCCTGCCCCGACGCCGTCGCCGCCCCCGACTCGCCTTGCCTCGCCGTCGCCCCGCTGTGAGCTCCTTTCCTCCCTCTACCCCCTCTCCCTCGCCCCCTGCCGCCATGGCCGCCCCTCCCCGAGAGCCCACACACACACACACATGCATGCATGAACACACACACACACACATTTCTTAAGTTAGATGATTTATATGTATTTTTGTATGTTTTAGTATATATGTATAGCAATTTTGACATTTTTCAGAAGAATTTTGACATTTTTTTTCACTAGATGATTAGATGTATAGAAAAAAGTTGAGGAATTTTGACATTTGAGGAATTAATTAGTATAATGTATGAATAGAAATTTTGAGGAATTTTGACATTTGAGGAATTTTGACATTTTGATCCAATGTATAGAAATTAGTATATATATATGTATGTATACAATGTATAGAAAAAAGTTGAGGAATTTTGACATTTGATCCAATGTATAGCAATTAGTATATCTATGTATACAATGTATAGAAAACATTTGAGGAATTTTGACCAAGCATAGAAAAAAATTGCATAGAAAAAAGTTGCATATTTTAATGTTGTATTTGCAAAAGTTTGTTATGTATTTGCAAAATCAAGTGAAAAAGAATTACAAAAATCACAATCAAGCATTTAAAAAATGTTAAATTTGCATAGAATTTGTTCTCGACGTCAACGATGCCCGGCCCGCATCCTCGTCGTCGACTCGTTCGCGACGACGTCCTGCTTCAGAGGCGCCACGTTCGGGACTGGGCTCCGCCGGGCTGGCACTGGGAGGTACTACCTTCAGCGGCGCGCAGCTTGGTGAGGAACCTGGCCCCGGGTCCCGTCGTCGACCCGGAGCTTCTTTGGTGGCGTTCGCGTGGGCCACTTTCAGTGCGGAGGCAGCCGGCCCCGCCGGAGGTGGTACGTCGCCGTGTCAGGGAGGAGGACGAGCACGTCCGTCGCTACATGGATGCGTTGGACGTCAGGTTCTCCAATACCTGGCAGGTTCTTCAGGGATCTCACCCGAGCTATGATCCTGTGATGGTTCCTTCTCTTTGGGTGTCCACCGCCCGCGCCTCAGGAACCGCGAGTGAACTAGATTCTTCGATAATATTCGATCTGTATTAGCTAGTGATGTTATATATATATGATAATATTCGAGATGTATTAGTGATAATACTCGAGATGTATTCGAGATTATATTCGAGACGATGTATTCGAGATTATATTATTCGATAATATTCGAGACGATGTATTCGAGATTATATTCGATGATGCATATTATCTGGATTATTCGAGATGCATATTATCTACTATGATTCAGTTTTTCCTTATTGATTGCATGCATTCTAATTTGAATACTAAATTGTTTTATCTTTCTTCTGGATTAGTTAAATAAAAGCTATGGACAATACCGGCAGAGAAGGAGAAGAGGCTCTGTTCGACATCATACGACGCTCCCCGAGCCAAGATGATCATGATGACAGCTCGCAATATCTGAACCCTTCGGGTGAGGGTATGATGTTTGATGAAGACGAACGAATAGATGAAGGCGACAACAATGATGACGAAGGAAATGTTCTTCAAATAACAAAGACCGGCGAGCTAGAGGTATATTTATTATATAAGCCATCCGGTGATCATTACATGTATTAATTGATTTGTATATATTAACGAATCGATCTTTCTTCTTTTAGCCCTCCGGATCGAGCAAATCTTCTACAAGCGGCAGGGCAGTTCGAGGCCCGGCCAAAAGGTTGTAGGCTGGCGTAAAGTACAACATCGATGCCATCAAATCAAATGGCGAACCGCTTGAACCTAAGAAGAATGCGACCAAGTTCACTCGTCAATGCGGAGTTATTGTCAGGGACCAAATCCCGATCTCCGTTCAAGAATGGAAAAAGCCAGCAAAGGGAGATCCAGGAGTTACTTTTGTCGACGAAAGAGCAAAAGATCTGCTTTGGGAATCGCTCATGTCACATTTCACCCTACCAGATCATTTGACAGATGCAGATCTGGCGAAAGTCAGGAAGAGTGCTCTTAAGAAGATGGCGATAGCATTCAACAACCACAAGAAAAATATATGGGCCGCGTACGTCAGAGCAGGAAAGCGGACTCCAGAATTCAATGGAACACTGGAGAAGGCAAAAGATCACAGGGACGATTTCGTGAAGTTCAAGGAATCGGAACTAGCTCAGGAACGGTCGAGACAAAACAAGATTAATGCTGCGAAAAAGAAGTGGCACCATACTCTGGGGCCAGGTGGCTACCAGGTGGCCCTGCCTAAGTGGGATCTCGCTGAGCAAAAGATGATGGATGCAGGGGTCACTCCAGTTACATTGGACTGGCCCCCCAGGTGCAGGACTTGGTTTTATGCGCATGGGGGGAAGTTGGACCCAGAGACAGGGCTGATTATGGAGCGGGCAAGTCTTAAAAAAGCTCAGGACGATTTACTTGTTGCAATAGAAGAAGCTCGAACGGGGGTGTTCACGCCCAACAGAGAGACCGACGATCTTACGCGCGCCCTGAAGAATCCTGAACACCCGGGAAGAACACGAGGCAAAGGCGTTGTTCCGTGGTTTGAGGGGTTTGCGGATTGGAACGCCGATTACAGAAGCCGTGCGAGAAAGAAGCAGCAGGAGGAGCAGAAGAGGAAGCTGGAGGAGGAGAAGAGGAAGGAGGAAGCACTCTTCCTTCAAGGCCTATACTCTAGTCACTTGGAGTTGGAACGCGCTTTCAAGTGGCAGCAGGAGCAGCTCGACTCACTTAGCCAGGAAAGGGCGTCTCAGCGGCAGCAGGAGCAGATCGATCCAGCATTGGATAGCACCGTCCCATCTATGCCGAGAAGCTGCGTGGGTTCCACCCCGGCCGATGATGCACTGCTGGGTAGATACCCTGTGGATGATATCAAAGATAGGACTACTTGTGAGCTACACATAAAAGTGAAGAACCTGTCCATGAAGGTGGCGGACGGCTATGCTTTAACAAATCCCCCTGAAGCAACCTTCCATTGCAATCCGATTCCAGCTGGCTATGCTCGTGTCGGGGTTGATGAAGTGATGTCAGGATATTACGAGCTACATCTTGACATTCCTGGAGGTGACGAGGAGAGCACACTGGGAGAGGCCATACATCGTATCATTCTATGGAAGAAGGATTGCATCGTCTTTCCAAGGCCACCGACTCCTGCTGCAACAAGTCCGCCGCCGCGTCAGTCGACTCCTCCTCCTCCAAGTCCGGCACCGCGTCAGCCGACTCCTCCTCCTCCAAGTTCGGCACCGCGTCAGCCGACTCCTCCTCCTCCAAGTCCGGCACCGCGTCAGCCGACTCCTGCTCCTCCAAGTCCGCCGCCGCGTCAGTCGACTCCTCCGCCGGCACCGCGTCAGCCGACTCCTCCTCCTCCAAGCCCGGCACCGCGTCAGCCTTCTCCGCCGGCACCGCGTCAGCCGACTCCTCCTCCTCCAAGTCCGGCACCGCGTCAGCCGTCTCCGCCGTCTCAGCGGGCTCCGCTGCCTAGGCAAGAGCGGAAGAGAGGCGCCGCAGCTACGGCGGCTAGCGGTACAACAGGCAAGAAATACAAATATGGTCCAAGCCTCAAGCCTCTTCCGAAATTGCCTTACCACCTGAGTGAGGAGGAAACCAAAGCCGAAGTGGCTGCCCAATTGAAGGCCCATTTTGGACCGAAACCGCCCCCGCCGCCAAAGGAGAAAGTACCTGAGGATGTCATACAACACTTTATTGATAATGCTCAACCGGCTGTCAAGCATACGGACTCAGACTATGAGCGTTGTATCAAGAAGTCATATCAGGCACAACAAAAGAAGGAGTCGAGCTCGAGCTCGAGCCAAGCAGTTGGCAAAAAAAGCGGGAAAACTGTTCCCCAACTGGGAGAACAGGTAGTGCAATCGATCCTCCCGCTCATTGTACAAACGCATGTGAGTACCACCCATCAGCTGGTAATAACCGACGATCATAAAAGGCAGGCTAAAGAGGCCGGTCTCACTGTTGAACAACTCCTAGGCACCGAGGAACTCCCCGTGTTTAAAGAGGAGGAACTAAAATGGAAATATGTCCGTGGCCAACCTCTGGTCAAGCCTGAGCAGGTCCGGCTTCTACCAACGAGAATGTACAATTTGCATAAGTGGTACATGCAAGAAGCAGCAAAGACCGATCGAGAGTCCCTCATGGTGAAAGTCAAGGAAAAGCATTACTTCCATGCAAAAGATTTGTGGGTTGAGTTTGAAGAGATGTTTCAGTTATTCAATCAAGACGCACTCGACAAATCTATCGTCAGTTGCTATTGTCTGTAAGTGATTTCTTTCTGTAATTTAAGTCTCTAGCTAGCTGTGCTCGTTCATTACCTGTAATTATCCTCACTATATTTTTTCTGTGGTATTATGCAGAATGAAGATTGATGAAATGGAAAAAGCTGGACGCTATGGCATTGGGTTCATTGACCCAAATACGATTAATCAAAAGACATGGTCAATTGAATGGTCAAGAGAAGACACAGAGATCAGCTTGCTAGAGTTTTTGAAGCGACTAAACACCCAACCAGAAATACTACTTCCTTACAACTTCGGGTGAGTGTTACTATATCTTGTACTACAAATTCTATGTTTGCTTACTAGATGTTAATAAGTGTAGTTGATGAGTTATGCACATGCCCGCTTAATTATACAAACATGTGCGCATGCAGTTTCCACTGGATCTTGTTAATCATTGAAGTTGACAAGGGAAAAGTTCAAGTACTGGACTCACTATATAAAGAGCCATCCGAATACGAAATCGTGAAGGGGATGTTCGACAGGTAATTTCAATCATTATCGCACTATGTCGGCCTCTTTAGTTCATTTCCTGATATCAACTAATTAATAACTTCTTTATTCATTTTATTTGCCAGCGGGCAGGGCTTGACAAAAGTTCATCAAAGAGGTCCCCGGCCAATGGACAGAACGGCTGAAATGGGTGCAACCCAAGGTAATTAAGTAGTACTCCCTCCGTCCGAAAAAGCTTGTCTCTCAAATGGATGTATCTATAGGACCAAGTTAGTGCTAGATACATCCATTTGAGGCACAAGCTTGGGACAAGCTTTTTCGGACGGAGGGAGTACTAGCTAGCTTGATTAATTCTAGTTTCAATACCATTATCATGCTTGATTAATTATTATCTGATTGAATTTTATTCTCGTAAAGTGGCTGAGCCAGGCGCCGGGGAATAATTTATGCGCATACTACGTTTGCGAGACCATTCGCATGATGACGTCCGAAATGGAAAAATCTGATAGACAACGTTGGGTACGTTTGTCAGAACACTATCCACAATTTTTTTATCATGATCTAATATATATACACACAACTAATATATTCATCTTGATCTCCTTCTTTAAAGCTGTGGGAGATGCGGGGCAAGCTCCTACCAACGGATCGCGTACGAGCAATTCAAGAGGAAATAGCGGGATTTTGCTCGACCAGGTCATAGATCCCAAAGGAGAATTCCATTACAAGATGTAATGCCTGCATGTAATGATCCGCAAATTGTAGGAGAAATTGTATATACCAAATTGTATATATATATATGTGTGTATGTGAATGGTCGTACGAGAAATTCGATGATATATATATGATCGGTTCTACGAGAAATTCTATTTATATATATATGCATAACGTGTACAGTATGTAGTAGCGTAAAATATGTTTGAAATGAAAAAGAATTAAATGGAAAACACAAAATTAAAAGGAAAAATAAACCATAAACCCCTAAACCCCTATACCTTTTAGTCCCGGTTGGTATTACCAACCGGGACTAAAGGCCACCAAGCCCCCGGCGCGGGCTCGTGCCACGTGGTGCCTTTTAGTCCCGGTTGGTGTTACCAACCGGGACTAAAGGTCCCCCAGCCCCCGGCGCCGGCTCGTGCCACGTGGTGGGCCTTTAGTCCCGGGCCGTGTTGAACCGGGACTAAAGGGGGGGGGGCCTTTAGTCCCCACCCTTTAGTGCCGGTTCCTGAACCGGGACTAAAAGCCCTTACGAACCGGCACTATAGGCCGATTCTGCACTAGTGATTGTATAATCGGGAAGCATTTGTGTGCGTGTCTTCACCATGAAAATCTCCCCGTGCGACTGGACTAGGTGTCGGCTAGTGGTTTCGTCATCGACACCAACAATATGTGACCAGTTCAGATAATTGAAGTTCTTTTTACCATCATCGTCATCGTTCGCCATTATTGGCCAGTCATGATCAAAATCATCGACCACCTCATTGTGAGTCGTAGTTGCCACGTCCACTGCCGCCTCCATCTTCTCCTTCCCACCCTTGTCCTCATCATCTGGAAGCACATCATCATCTGCGACCTCTTGCTCCTCATCCTGCTCCCCCACGACATCATCATCATCGTCGTCATCATCATCACTGTCTCTATAATAGTCATCAGAATCAGACGCAGGCCACCAATCATAATCTTCGTAATCAGGCAGTTGTCGAATCACACGCTTTCCAATGGTAACCACGGGCTTTCCATCCTCATCCAACCCTAGGTCAAATGGGATGAGATCTCCCGCCTCGGTGATGCCATAGAGTTTGTCTCCAGAGAAGGCAATGTCAATTATATAAGCATATGGAGCTACTCGTGGTTCTGCTGGCAGCCACACACACTTTCCGGGTAGAATCACGATGAGCGGATGGTCCTCGTTGGTGGTGATGACGGCCATGAAGTCATGGGTGGTGTACCGCATCCGGAACTTGAGGATGTGGTAGGCGCGGTGGAGGACTGCGTCAAGCTCGGTGAGAGGCACATACTCCAGAGAGAAAATATTGTGTAAGACATAGTTGTCGAAGCAGTAAGGTTGTACTTCGTCTTCCGGGACGTAGATGAGGGTCCGCTCGTAGATGCCAAGGAGTAGCCACTCGTTGGCGGAGCCACAACATTGTGCATTGTCGGGGATGGAGTCGGGGCATTCCCATCTGCTGCCATCGGTGGGAGTGATGAATTCGGCATCAGGGAAGACGATCCATGGTAGCTTGGCCGCCTGGGGGCCATGGCGTCGCACGGCGGCGTGCCATGAACGGCACACGGCGCGAGCACAGACGCGGTCGCCTGGGTAAACGATTCGGCGACGACAAGGTCCAGGAGATCTGGAGGGAGGTCGGCCCACGCCGCCGCCATGAGAACAGATAGATTCTTTGATCAGAATTAGTGATGGGATTACCGAAAGCGGAGTATCGTATTTATTGTTGGATGTAGCTTGCTTGCACCGTACGTACACGCAGTGACAGACAGAGGGAGCAAAATTTTTGTCAGAAAAGACCACGTACGCTTTCATATTGACAGAAAGGACCACCTGCAGATCATATTGACAGAAAAGACCACGTATGCCGTGGCGGCAGGTCTGGCAGGCGACACGTGGAACCTGCCGCCGCTGCCGGAGGCGGCAGGACCCGCCATAGGCCATAGCCCATGGCGGCACCCCTAGCACAGGATTTCGGCTGAGCGAGGAACGGAAAACGGATATGGTGGGCCCTGCCGCCACCAGCTAAGGCAGCATGTTGTGACGTGGAGGCTGCCGCCACAGAGTGTGGTGGCATGCTCTGTTTTCTGGTCGGCTGAGCTGTAAGTTTGTTTTATCTGATGAAGTAGATGTGATCTGTTAGGCTGGCCATAGTGGTGGTATCTTAGCCGGTATCATGAACTCGGAACTAGCAAACATGCTGATGTGACAGACAATTAAAGAAAAGAGAAAAGGATAGAGTAACATAGGTAGATACTGCTGTCAGCGCTCATTAAATTACTCACCTGGGGCTACAGGTTACAAAGTCCATCGTGGTTTGTGCTGAATATGTATTTTACACGCCTCCAAGGATTTTATTTGCAGTACTAGCACTAGCCAGCCAGATTACGATTAAGTACTCGTACGCAATTAACGACAAGGAGGGAGCCCGTCGATGGATGTTCGATACATTCTGCAGATGGTCCTTTCTGCCAATATAAAAGCGCAGATGGTCCTTTCTGTTAATATAAATGCGTATGTGATCCTTTCTAACAAAAATTCGAGACAGAGGCCTGCACGTCGCCGGCTGGCAATCTCTTGTTTTAGTGGTAGTTTTTTTTTGTGTGGGATTACTTAGTGGTAGTTTCCATTGAAGACGTCCTCCATCTAATGCATGCATGATTTGTTCACGTACGTCTAGTAGGATTAATATTAAACTTATTATAATTCCCTTTTTCCTTCTCTGATTGGCTTTTTTGGCGAAATCTTCTCTGATTGGCTTTAATTGAATATTAATACACATCACGGAGAGAGATGGATTTACCACTTATACATTCCACTAATAGAAACTAAAAATCTGACGTCGGGTTTTTAGGCATGGCAAATCGAACGTTTTTCATGACAAGTTGTGTTTGCCAAATATGCCAAGTTTAGTTGGCGAGCATGACAAATCTGCCTTTGTTTGTTTTTTGTCAGGAAATTGCCGTGCTCATTTGCCATGAAAAACATTCGTTTTGTTATGCCTAAAAATCTTGGAAAAATCTAATGTTCGCTAGATATCCGGGTTCACTAACGGATGATCGTGATGGTTTTACGTCGTACATGCATGAAAAGGAATTCAAACACATATGTTACTGTTGAAGAGTTTCTTCTATGGAAAACACTAGTCTTCAACCGACTGAAAAACAGTCGCGCGTCCACCGCCTTTTTTGTGCTCCACGTGTCCCTGCGACCCGCGCACCACACTCTCTCCTTATCTCTTTGCTGGTTGCTCTTGGCCAGTCGTTTTTCCCTGCGAGGCGGCTGAGCTCATCCTCTCCCATCTGGATACCTCCTTTCCCTTTAGTCCTGGTGGCGTTGCTGTCGTCGCTGCATCAAGGCGGCGCCACACTCCTACCAGACCACGTTGCCCATGGTGATGCGGACATAGCTATTATAGAAACGTCTACAAATATTACACGGCAAATTATTAACCATGTACTTTCGTTCCTTTGGACATATTATTTAACTAACAGAAATAAGATATTACACTCATGTTACGATTTGCTCGTACTCAGGAATAAAAGAATGAAAGAAGCAAGGGACTACTGCCTTAAAACCAGATGGAGCAATCCTTGCATGCATGCGCTCCATCATCCTTGCATGCATGCCCACCGAACCATCCCATCCATCATTTTTTTTTGAGGGAAGGCCATCATGGCTAGCTTTATTGAAAGTAAATAGGAATTACATCGTTCACAAGTTTCGGGATTAGACACGCAGGAGCCTCATCCATCCAAGTACTCGAAATCTTATTACAATAACTATAACTAGCTAGCACATGCGCCGCTTTATTACAAGATCAAACACAATGTTTAAAGTTGACCTTCCCGATAAGTGAAGCCACATCCACGCATTCCGCAAATATTGCCGCCGCCGAGTCCCACCATCTCGTTTGTCCCGTGCAGTAATCGATCACTACCTGAGAATCTGATTCTGCTTCCACTCTAGAGAACCCAAGAGAATTTGCAAATTCCAGACCATCGCGCATTGCCAATGCCTCAGATGTTACTACATCAGCTGCGTGAGGAATGTATCTGCTTTGAGCTGCCAAGAAATTCCCACTATTATCTCTTAATACAGTTGCTGTCGCTCTAGCTCCCTCATCAACAAAGAAAGCAGCATCAACATTTAATTTCACGAATTTAGGGTCAGGCTTACCCCATCTCTGTTCATTGTTGTCTTGTTTCTTGGCGTTGGCTTCATGGAAGTTGTTAGCTATAGCCAAAACAGACATAGGCCATCTACAAGGGGATGGTGGCTTCCCATCATGAGTAAACTGTCTTCGGATCCACCACAAGTACCAGCCCCCTACTGCAATAATTTGTTTGACATCCAAGTTGGGTTTTAATGGTACCGGAGCATCATCAGCTAGGAGTAGGTGTTCAAGAACGATTGAACCAAATCGGTCTATAAGCTTGGCCTCCTCAACTTGTTGCAATACCCCCAGCTTGGACCAGACCTCCTTCGCATGCACAAGGAACAAAGGACTTTTGATTTGAATCCATTGATCAATATCAGCGACGTGGGCCATGGGATTGTGGGCTGCGCCAAGTCTCCTCACGCGTCAGGGCCTGCAGCTTCGGCCTTTGTGCTGTCCGACTCGTGGACAACATCCTTCGATCAGCAGTCCGGATGGGATACAACAACGTACTCAGGCGCATCTATGTTTAATAAATAGCCATCATCTATTAGGGTTTAGATTAGACTCAGGTTTTGTTTAGAAAAGTTTAGCTATTGCTACTTTTATTTGTCTTCACTCGTAGCGGCTAGTGCTTGACATCCTATCGGAACCCCATCTTGTGAAATTTATTCCATCTAGCATATACGCAATTTCAGATTGCTTGGCTATTATTTTCTTGCATGTTCTTTGATTTGCTTGCAGGAAAAATCCTTCGTGGATAGGTCGATCGCGCCGTTGGCTCGGTTGATATCGCCGTGGAGTTGGTTCAGCGATTGCCTTGGATATCAGTCGTGTACGGTTCTCCCTGTACGGTTGGTAGCCGGATCGTGAGGGTCAAGTCCCAAAAATCGTAGTTATCTCTCTCTCATCGAAAGATCGGGCCCCCGTTCACATCAAGTGGTATCAGTTTTCAGGTTCATCGGTGAGAGATCTACAGTTTTATTAGATTAGATTATTTTACAGTCCTACAACCCACAAAAAGCCAAAAAAATTAGATTAGTTCATCCGCTACACCTATCTTTTTAGCCTTTAGCAATTTGCATCTAGTATTTGCTTTGTTGAATTTTTGGTTGCATTCATCCTAGTATTAGTGCTGGTTTAGATTAATTTGAGAGAAAATCATCTACTAGATCAATCTATTTTTGTCCACCACATAATCTCTCACAACGCTCGTTCTCCATTTGAAAAAGGACAATCTCAGAAAAAGAAAAAAAAAGATTGCCTCAGATTCAGTTCCGATTTTTGAGCAGTTTTTCTCTTTTTGCTTGCTGCAGTAATTTTGGGCATTGATTAGATCGCACCGAACCTTGTCTGCCCTGCGCGTCACCCAAGCCTTCCGCCACCAACTCGTTTTTCATCAGACATATCTAGTCTATCCGTCTGCCACCGCGCGTACGCCTCGCCACCTGTGCGCCGCTGCTCCCTCTGCTCCTTGGCGCCGCTGTTCACAAAGTTTTCATTGCACGATCCTGCATGCACACACGTGACAGTCCCATCACAGAGAGTTGTGCCTTGTTTTTCTTTTAATTAATACCTGGTTTGCTTTTTAGCACACGGTCCGTCACTAGTACTAGCAGACAAGTTGTGTTTCCTTCGGTCCTTCTTTATATTGTTTGCTAGTAACCGGCCTGTATAAAGAAAAAGGCAGAAGAAAAAAAAAGAAAAAAAAGAAAGAAAAAGAAAAAAAGGTTGAAAAAAAAATCAGGCCGGCTAGCATCTGTTTTGAACCGCTTTGTTCTCTTTGCTACTCAGGACATTATTTTTGCTACTGCTTGATCGCGCTCCATCTATCATATATTTTCGAGATTTGTTATACATTGCGCTTATACCTCACTTACATCTAGCTACTTAGAGCTACATATTTTTATCGGTTTCCACACTCTTTTGATTCAGTATCTGGGCTTAGATTGTTTTATTTCTTACTAGTCGACTGCCAGCACTAGTTAGGAGTTTGAGCAATTATTCAACTTGCATTGCTTTTTGCTAAATTGTGCCACTAATATTGTGAGTTAAGAAGCCTTTGCCAAGCTACACTTTTTCCTACCAATAAGTACAGGTCCCGGCTCTACTGATTCCTGGTTATCGCTCCATCCAATCTTCATTGGTACTTTGAAGCCAACACCAACGCGCCGATCACCACCTGTTGCATTGGTAAGAACAAGTAAGAATTTGATACTAAGCTTGAGTGTGAGCGAATTTTCTCCACCACGTCCTACTAGTTGATAGGGATTATACACTGTGTATTTTTTTTTCTCTTTCGCTAACAATGGCAGAGAATCAAGTCACACTTGAGGGCCTCACCGAGGATGTGAAGGTCACCAGCGAGCGCCTCGCCCAACTTGAGGGTGCTCAGATTGTGACAGAAGAGAGGCTCAAGGCCATAGAGGATGCACAAGGTGTTGCCAACACACATCTACAGGACATCTTGTCACGTCTGGACGAGTTGCAGACTGCACCCCGCGTCAACAACAACGCTGCTCCTCACAACTCCGCGGGTGTCGCCGCTATTTCGTGAGCTCGACGTGTGCCCATGGGTCATCCACAACATCCAACTAGTGCCACTGATGCTGCCACCATAAACCAGCACCAACAAATTCCTCCCCGCGTTGCCGAGGAACATGGGGACAACTACGAGGATTATTCTGGTGACACCGAGGACGACCAAATGGTCAACCACCACAATGACCGTGCTCATCGACAACTGCGTTTCAACCGTCATGGTATGGCACGTGGTCCACACAGGTATGATGTTTGAGATTATGACCACTCTAGTGCTAAAATTAAATTTACTATGCCTGCTTTCAATGGTAAATATAATCATGATGTTTATCTTGATTGGGAACTTTCCGTTGAACAAAAATTTGCATGTCATGATATTCCTGAGAACCAACGAGTTAGAGCAGCCACTAGTGAATTTACAAACTTTGCTTCTATTTGGTGGAGTGAGTATTGCCGTGTTAATGCAAACAATATACCTGCTACTTGGGATGCTTTAAAACGAGCTATGCGATAGCGTTATGTTCCTTCATATTATGCTCGTGACAAATTAAAAGAATTGCAACGTTTACAACAAGGTAGTAGTTATGTAGAGGATTATTATCAAGAATTGCAAACTGGTTTAATGCGATGTGGATTAGTTGAAACCGAAGATGCCATGATGGCTAGATTTTTAGGTGGTTTGAATCGTGATATTCAAGATATATTGGACTATAAGGAGTACAATTCTATTACTCGCTTGTTTCATTTTGCTTGTAAAGCTGAAAGGGAAGTACAGGGGCGACACAACAAGGGACGAGGTAACTTTTCTGCAGGTCGCCGCTCATCATGGACACCCTCTCCTACTGTCCCGTCCACTACTGAGGCAACACCATCTATCCTGAACAATGGTGCACACCCATCAAGTTCAAAATCAGCTCCACAATCATCCGAGGCTTCGAAAGCAATTTCTCTAGCACCCACCACTTCGTCTGGACGCACAAGGGACATGAAGTGTCATATATGCAAAGGTGGCTGGCACTTGATGAAGGACTGCCCAAATAAACGTACATTCATTGTGCGGGAAGATGGTGAGTACTCCTCTGCTAGTGATTTGGATGAAGATACACGTGCTATGCTTGCCACTAATAATGCAGATGACACTAAGGAGCATGACACGGGGACGATACATGTTAATGCTGCAATGGAAGATAAATACCCAAGCCTTGTAACCATGCGAGTACTTAGTGCCCAGGTGGGGCATGCTGAGATGCCTCAACGCCATAATCTTTTTCAGACTAAGTTTGTTGTCAAAGGGCATTCCGTTCGTGTGATCATTGATGGTGGAAGCTGCAATAATTTGGCGAGTATAGAGATGGTAGAGAAGCTTTGCCTCACCACCACGAGACACCCCCATCCATATTACATCAAATGGTTCAACGATTGTGGTAAGTTGAAGGTAACGCGTCATGTGAGAGTTCATTTTACACTTGGTTCGTACCATGATTATGTTGACTGTGATGTCGTCCATATGCAAGCTTGTTCTTTATTGTTAGGTCGACCTTGGCAATATGATAATAGTGTTACCCATCATGGTAGAACAAATTCATATACTCTTGTGTTTCAAGGAAAAACCATTAGCTTGCTTCCAATGACCCCCGATGAAACAATAAAGGATGGGAAAGCTAAATCAACGGATCATGCTACGCATAGTATGCTTGCTATCAATTCTGAAATTTTTCCATTGAGTGTTCCAACTTCTGAACTGGACATACTGCATGCTCAGATAGTTCATTTGTGTCCCCATAATTCATATATAGACTCTGTGTGGGATAACACTTATCATGATATTCCTAGTGGTGCTATTACAAATTTATCGCATCTTCATGAGCTAACGCCTTTGGAACGGCCTATATACGTTGCATGTATTTTTGCTTTGATCTATGGTGTGTTCCAGATAAATGAAAGCCAAGGATGGCTTTGTTTTCAAGGAAGGGAGGATGATGCGGACATAGCTATTATAGAAACGTCTACAAATATTACATGGCAAATAATTAACCAGGTACTTCGTTCCTTTGGACATATTATTTAACTAACAGAAATAAGATATTACACTCATGTTACGATTTGCTTGTACTCAGGAATAAAAGAATGAAAGAAGCAAGGGACTACTGTGACTTTAAACCAGATGGAGCAATCCTTGCATGCATGCGCTCCATCATCCTTGCATGCATGCCCACAGAACCATCCCATCCATCATTGATGTCACGTGGAGTGCACAAGGAACAAAGGACTTTTGATTTGAATCCATTGATCAATATCAGCGACGTGGGCCATGGGATTGTGGGCTGCGCCAAGTCTCCTCACGCGTCAGGGCCTGCAGCTTCGGCCTTTGTGCTGTCCGACTCGTGGACAACATCCTTCGATCAGCAGTCCGGATGGGATACAACAACGTACTCAGGCGCATCTTTATCAGCAAACCATAGCACAAAATGAACTCGAAATAAAATTATTTCACAATCTGACCCTTTTAGCAACGCCATAGCCCGTGACGTTTCTGCTCCACACAAAAACGCCGAGCTAGCTCGCGTTGCTGCCCTGGCCCCACTCGCCGACGTGGCAGGCTGGAAACGCCGACCCAGATTGCGTTTTTGGAAACGCCAATGGATTTGGCGTTTCTGGCCATGCTGGAAACGCCAAGGGCCATGGCGTTTCTAAATGGATTTTGGCCCTACAGCTCTGGCTGCTGCTGCTGCGCATCTCTGCTCTACTTTGTCTGCCAGCGTTTGCCGTGTGGTAACAAGTCCAACTTTTAACCGGTCTGTCGCTGCCATTTGCCAGCCAAGGCACCTAGACTCCTGTCGGTGGTCACATGCACCTAGATCTAGACGTAGGGATATGGCTGTACACTGCCCATGTTCTCTCCCACACGCTCCAAGCAACTAGGCCCATGCCATGCATGCACTTCTACGGCTAGCTGCTCGAGCCAAGGGAGCAAGCAAGCAGCAAAGGGCATTGAATTCGTTTGTGCCGCCCACATGCATGCATGCATGCGCACATCGCCACATGTGCAACGACCAACATGGCATTGGCATGGCACCATGCATGCCAGTGGCGGAGCTTGAAAGAAATCTTTGGAGGGGCGAAGCGGTGCAAAAAAAACAAATACGGAAGCATACGAATACAACAAGTTAGATATTGCAAATATCAAGCAACTTCGATAATTATATTGATATATTGATCTTCTCCAGATTAGCTTACAAAATACATTTCTAATCAGTAGAGACTTCGGTTCACTACAAAGTGCTATTTAACCATAGAGCATTCAGTTCAGTACAGATCAGCTCTAGACCAAAAGAAACTATACCCAAAATACTATTTAACCATGGACCATGCAATTCACTACAGATCAGCTCTTCGTTTCTTTACACCCTTAAAGTGCATAAGAACATCTTCATAGCTGTACTTCTCCGCGATTTCACTCTCTATGTTTACTAGCAAGCTATTGGCTAGATAATCATCTTCCATAGCATTACGTAGCCTTGTCTTAATGATCTTCAAAGTAGAGAATGCTCGCTCGGCACTTGCTGTAGAAACTGGAAGAGTTAGAAGCAATTGCAACAATCGATCAATCAAATTGTAGATAGAATGTCTCCCTGTCTCAAAGAGATGTTGACAAAGATTTGTTAAGGTTGACACATTTTTCAACTCTTTATCATTGGAGGCATCCACAACAAAGTGTTTTAGTTGCTGCTCCAATCCATAGATTTCCTGCTGGGTGAAATCTGCTGGATAATATTTCTTCACTAACTCGCAAATATCATCAGCTTTGAAAGATCTGAATTTATTTTTGGGGATCAGGGTAGCACTTGTGGTCAAAAGATCCAATACCTTGTCATTGAACCTGAATTCTAATTCATGTAGCTGAGTATCAAGTGTTGCACGAAATACTTCCACCCGGAAATAATGTTCCTTAGTAAAACGATTTGGTTGGCGACGAGCACGACCACCACGCATAATGTAAGTTTCTCCCAGATCTGGAATATCAATGGAATGATTTACACAGAACTCAACAACCCTATCAAAAAAGGCTTCCCAACCATCATCTGATCTCATCTCATCAAGGCGAACCTTTGTTGTGAACACTAGACGCATGGCATTTACTATGTCCTGAGATTTCTTTTGCAAAGCTTGACCAAGATCTTCAGTTATCTCCAACATTTCTTCCATCAGACATAAGATAAATATGAACTCAAAAGAGGACAAATAGCTAAAAGCAGTGTCTCCATCTGCCCGAATTGAGCCAGCTGACCCATCGGAAGCTATATTTTGAAGTACTGAATTTACTGCATTAAACATTTTCTTTAGGCTCGATATAGAACCTAAGTGAGACCCCCATCTAGTGTCTCCAGGTCGTTTTAGTGTGCAGATTTGATTTTCCCCTTTTCCAGTTTCAATGTCATCAATAGCCAGTAACCGAGCTAGTTCCTCCAACTGGGCATCACGAAGCTCATCATGGCGCTTTGCGGAGGAGTCAACGGTGTTTACAATAAAAAGAAGTTTCTGAAAGAATTGAGCAACAGAGACCACTTCCTTTGATGCAGCCACTAGCGCAAGTTGCAAACGATGAGCATAGCAGTGGACATAATATGCATACGGACATTCTCTAAGAAAAAGAGCTTGCAAGCCATTGAACTCCCCCCTCATATTACTAGCCCCGTCGTACCCTTGCCCACGAAGGTTTTGAACATCAAAAGCATGTTTGGATAACAAAGAACTCAATACCTCTTTAAGTGTTGCGGCTTTGGTGTTCGTCACATGTATCAAGGCAAAGAACCGCTCTTGCAATATACGATCTTCATCAACGAATCTGAGAACCAATGCCATCTGCTCTCTTTTTGCCACATCACATGTCTCGTCCACTAGAATAGAAAACTTAGAATTCCCGATCTCTTCACGGATATGTTTCCTAACTTTAAATGCATAAATACCCAAAATCTCCTGTTGGATTTCATGTGATGTGTACTTTGAACTGTATGGAGCATTCTCCAAAATCACTTCAGCAATCTCAGGATTGAATTCTGCAAGGAGCTTTAATAGTTCAATGAAATTCCCTCTATTCTTTGACTCCGGTGTTTCATCATGGCCTCTAAATGCACAAGATTGTGATGTCAACCACTTAACAGCTGCAATTGATACTTTCACCCGAAGCTGGTTTCTTTCTATCTCCCTCTGGTTGCCCATTGCTACAACATTTCCTATATGACCTTGTTGATTCAAGAAGTCATGACATGCTTTGGTTGCATTATTATGTTCAGAGCAAGGTTCAGAACCTATGTGGTTCAAAAATGCACATTTCTTTCCATCATGGACCTTCTTCCAGTTTACAAATCCTCGCACTGTAAAGACATCTGAACCACCTCGCTTGTTTTTATGTTTGCTGAACAAGAAACAATAGAAGCAATATGCACGATGACTATCCTCCGAGTACTCCAACCATGATGGGAAGTCCTTGAACCATTCGTATTTAAAGCGTCGTTTGCGACCTTCTGGACCAGAAGCTTTGTAATTCTTCAAACGGGGCTGCATAATACCAAGATTCAAATATGCTCGCCGCACATCATCTCTCTGATTAGGTGGATATTGCCAGATTTGTGGACGTAGTGCTGGATCCCGCTGCAAGAATTCAATCCCTCGAAATTGTACTTCATTTGTTTGAGATTGATGGCCTTGTTGTTGAGGCATCGAAGGATGTGGTTCGTGTTGCTCAAATTCGAGCAACAACAGAGGAGGCTGAACATGAATTGCTTCCATTGCTGTTGGTTCATCAGCTGCACATTCAGTTGAATCACTCCTCTTTCTTTTAAAAAATGCATCAATTGTTTTGCCCTTAAACATCACTGCCTCCCTCGGTCCCTCTTAATCTGTAAAGGATATTTTCTATTTCAGTATAAAATCCAGATGACCTAATTAGAATTTTCCTCCACTAAGATAACAAAACTACAGAATCACAATATTTGAACTTTCCACAATTTCCATAGGGGAGAAATTAAGAGAGATACAGGGAGGGCATTAGGACAATCTGCTCACACGGCTCACCGAAGCACTGCGCGGCGTCGACGGAGCCTGATGCTATGGCGGACAGCAGCAGCCGAGGCAGAAGTGGAGGAACCTGACACCTGAACGGAGGAGGAAGGAGCCGGCCACCCGCCACCGGTCGCCCCCACGCCGGCAAGCCACAGCGGCCGCCGTCCGCGGGCGCAAGTGAAAGGGGAAAAGTATTCCTCGAGTTGGTCGTTGGCTGCCTGGTGGGATTTGTTCGTATCCAGATCCAGGCATGGGAGAATAGTACTAGTTGATAAGTGGGCCTGTGGGCTGTATGTATACATAGGGGTAGTAAAAAAAATTCAGTTTCGCTGGGGGGCGACGGCCCAGGTTCGCCCCCACGAAGCTCCGCCGTTGATGCATGCCACCCTATGGTTTCTTCCTCCTCCCGCCGTCCCACATGCATTGCATTTGCATAGCTAGGCGCCCACCACCGGCTTTACCTTTGCAGGCAGGCAGGCAGCCTCCCTCTTTGATCTCCTGTGTGCCTCAATGGAGCTCTTTTTGGACTTTGGCTGGAGCCTTTCTTCGTGCCATAAAAACGTAACCACCTACCCGTTGCATCTCTACGGCTCCAAGCTACTACTACTATACCTCTAGTGGTGGTGGTGGTAGCTACTCATGGCTACTCTACACTGTCACACTATACTACATACAGGTCTACTGCAGCTACAGCTAGTTCACTAATGTAGAATCAGCCTTTAGTCCCGGTTCGTAAGGGCCTTTAGTCCCGGTTCAACAACCGGCACTAAAGGGCCGGGACTAAAGCCCCCCCCCCCTTTAGTCCCGGTTCGTCACGGCCCGGGACCAAAGGCCCACCACGTGGCACGAGCCCGCACCGGGGGCTGGGGGGCCTTTAGTCCCGGTTGGTAACACCAACCGGGACTAAAAGGTCCATGTGGCACGAGCCCGCGCCGGGGGCTGGGGGGCCTTTAGTCCCGGTTGGTAACACCAACCGGGACTAAAAGGTATAGGGGTTTAGGGGTTTATGTTTTATTTTTCCTTTTAATTTTGTGTTTTCCATTTAATTCTTTTTTTGCGAGAAATTCTTTTTCATTTCAAACATATTTTACGCTACTACATACATACTGTACACGTCATGCATATATAAATAGAATTTCTCGTAGCCAATCATATATATATCATAGAATTTCTCGTACGACCATATGCGCATACACACACACACACATATATATATATATATATATATATATATATATATATATATATATATATATATATATATATATATATATATATACAATTTGGTATATACAATTTCTCCTACAATTTGCAGATAATTACATGCATGCAAAAGCAGGATTTTTGGGATGTATGACCTGGTCAACCAAAAATCCCGCAATTTGTAGACCAAAAATCCCGCAATTTATTCAGCCGTGTAATGGTATACTCCTTTGGGATCTATGACCTGGTCAACCAAAAATCTCGCAATTTCCTCTTGAAGTGCTCGTATGCGGTCCGTTGGTAGGAGCTTTTCCCGCATCTCCCTCAGCTTTAAAGAAGGAGATCAAGATGAATATATTAGTTATGTGTATATATATTAGATCATGATAAAAAAATTGTGGATAGTGTTCTGGCAAACATACCCAAAGTTGTCTTTCAGATCTGCTCCCTTCGGACGTCGTAATGCGAATGTTCTCGCAAACGTAGTATGCACATAAATTATTCCCCGACGCCTGACTCATGCACTTTACGAGAATAGAATTCAATCAGATAATAATTAATCAAGCATGATAATGGTATTGAAACTAGAATTAAAGAGATGCGCGGACACGTAGCTAGTACTACTTAATTACGTACCCCGGGTCGCACCCATTTCAGCTGTTGTTTCCATGCGCCTGGGACCTGTTTGATGAAGCTTTGCCAAACCCTGCCCGGCAAAGAAAATGAATAAAGGAGTTATTAATTAGTTGATATCAGGAAATGAAATAAAGAGCTGGTTGACATAGTGCGATAATGATTGAAATTACCTGTCGACCATCCCCTTCACGATTAAGTAGTCTTTAGGTTCTTTAAGTAGTGAGTCCAGTACTTTAACTTTTCCCTCGTCAACTTCAATGATTAGCAGGATCCAGTGGAAACTGCATGCGCACACGTTTGTATAATTAAGCGGGCATGTGCATAACTCATCAACTACACTTATTAACATCTAGTAAGCAAAATAGAATTTGTAGTACAAGACAGTAACACTCACCCGAAGTTGTAAGGAAATAGTATTTCTGGTTGGGTATTTAGTTGCTTCAAAAACTCTAGCAAGTACTTCTCTGTCTCTTTTGGGTGACGTGACCACACCTCTTCATTAATGGTATTTGGGTCAATGAACCCAATGCCATAGCGTCCATCTCTTTTCATTTCATAAATCTTCATTCTGCATAATACCACAGAAAAGAATATAGTGAGGATAATTACAGGCAACGAACGAGCATAGCTAGAGACTTAAATTACAGAAAGAAATCACTTACAGACAATAGCAACTGAAGAGAGATTTGTCGAGTGCGTCTTGATTGAATAACTGAAACAATTCTTGAAACTCAACCCACAAATCTTTTGCATGGAAGTAATGCTCTTCCTTGACTTTCACCATGAGGAAATCTCGCCCCTTCTTGACTTCTCTCAGGTACCAGTCATGCAAATTGCGCATTCTCGTTGATAGATTCTCGACCTCCCTGACCAGATCTTGGCCGGGGACATATTTCCATGCTACTTCGTGATCTTGAATCTTGGGGAGTTCCTCGATGCCTAGGAGTTGTTCAACAGTGACACCGGCCTCTCTAGCCATCTGTCTATGAGCGTCGGTTATTACCGGCTGATCGGCGGTACTCACACCATGTGATTGTACAATGAGCGGGGGGGGGGGGGGGGATCGATTGCACTGCCTGTTCTCCCAGCTGGGGAACAGTTTTCCCGCATTTACTACTCCTTGCTTGGCTCGAGCTCGACTCCTTATCTTTTTGTGCCACATATAACTTCTTAATACAACGCTCATAGTTTGAGTCCCTCCTCTTCACAGCCGGTTGAGCATTATCAATAAAGTGTTGTATGACTTCATCAGGTATTTTCTCCTTCGGCGGGGGCTGTTTCCGTGCAAAATGGGCCTTCACTTGGGCAGCCACTTCGGCCTTGTTTTCCTCGATAGTCATCTCGTAAGCCAACTTCTTTTTGGCAGGAGGAGAGGCTTTCTTGCTTGGTGCTCTCTTCCGCTTTGGAGAAGGCTGACGCACCCGAGATCGATATGGCGGACTCGCGCTGATGGGCTCCGTCTCGTGGTGGGGTTGTGGAGACGGCTGACGCGGTGGCGGACTAGCGCCGCGCTGCGTCTCGGGCAGGGTTGGAGTCGGCTGACGCGGTGGCAGACTTGGAGGAGGAGTCGGTGGCCTTGGAAAGACGATGCAATCCTTTCTCCATAGAATGATACGATGTATGGCCTCTCCCAGTGTGCGCTCCTCGTCACCTCCGGGAATGTCAAGCTCTAGCTCGTAATATCCTGACATCACTTCATCAACCCCGACACGAGCATAGCCAGCTGGAATCGGATTGCAATGGAAGTTTGCTTCAGTGGGATTTGTTAAAGCATAGCCGTCCGCCACCTTCATGGATATGTTCTTCACTTTCATGTGTAGCTCACAAGGTGTCGTATGTTTGATATCATCCACAGGGTATCTATCCAGCAGTGCATCATCGGCCGGGGTGGAACCCACGCTGCTTTCCGGCATAGATGGGACGGTTGTATCCAATGCTGGATCTGCTTGCTGCTGCCGCTGAGACGCCCTTTCCTGGCTAAGTGAGTCGATCTGCTCCTGCTGCCTTAGGTAAGCGCGTTCCAACTCCGCGTGCTTTGATTCTACCAGTTGAAGGCGGTCTGCTGCCTGCTTCCTCTGCTCCTCCTGCTGCTTCCTCTGCTCCTCCTCCTGCTGCTTCTTTCTCGCACGGCTTCTGTAAGTGGCGTTCCAATCCGCAAACCCCTCAAACCACGGAACAACGCCTTTGCCTCGTGTTCGTCCCGGGTGTTCAGGATTGTTCAGGGCGCGCGTAAGCTCATCATTCTCTCTGTCGGGCTTGTACTTTCCCGTTCGAGCATCTTGTATTGCAACAAGTAAAGCGTCGGAGGCTTCTTTAAGACTTGCCCGCTCCATAACCAGCCCTGTCTCTGGGTCCAACTTCCCCCCATGCGCATAAAACCAAGTCCTGCACCTGGGGGGCCAACTCAATGTAACTGGAGTGACCCCTGCAGTAATCATCTGTTCCTCAGCGAGATCCCACTTAGGCCGGCCGACCTGGTAGCCACCTGGCCCCAGAGTATGGTGCCACTTTTTTTTCGCAGCATTAATCTTGTTTATTCTCGACCGTTCCTTAGCTTCTTCCGATTCCTTGAACTGCACGAAATCGTCCCAGTGATCTTTTGCCTTCTCCAGTGTTCCCTTGAATGCTGGAGTCTTCTTTCCGTCTGCTTGGTACTTGGCCCATATTCTTTTCTTGTGGTTGTTGAATGCTATCGCCATCTTCTTAAGAGCACTCTTCTTGACTTTCTCCCGTTCTTCATCTGTCAAATGATCTGGTAGGGTGAAATGTGCCATGAGCGATTCCCAAAGCAGATCTTTTGCTCTTTCGTCGACAAAAGTAACTCCTTGATCTCCCTTTGCTGGCTTATTCCATTCTTGAACGGAGATCGGGATTTGGCCCCTGACAATAACTCCGCATTGACGAGTAAATTTGTCCGCGTTCTTTTTAGGAGCAAGCGGTTCGCCATTTTCTTTGATGGCATCGATGTTGTACTTTATGCCAGCCTGCAACCTTCTGGCCGGGCCTCGTACTGCCCTGCTTGTAGAAGATTTGCTCGATCCGGAGGGCTAAAAGAAGAAAGATCGATTCGTTAATATATATAAATCAATTAATACATGTAATGATCACCAGATGCCTTATATATATATACCTCGCCGGTCTTTGTTATTTGAAGAACATTTCCTTCGTCATCATTGTTGTGGCCTTCGTCTCTTCTTTCGTCTTCATCAAATATTAATACCCCCTCACCGGAATTATTAAGATATTGTGAGCCGTCATCTTCTGGTTCATTCTCATCTGGGCTCGGGGAGCGTATGATGTCGAACATGGTCTCTTCTCCGTCTCTGCCAGTATTGTCCATAGCTTATATTAACTAATCCAGAAGAAAGACAAAACAATTTAGTATTCAAATTAGAATGCAATCAATAAGGAAAAACTAAATCATAGTAGATAATATGCATCTTGAGTAATCCAGATAATATGCATCATCGAATATAATCTCGAATACATCGTCTCGAATATTATCGAATATAATCTCGAATACATCTCGAGTATTAATTATCACTAATACATCTCGAATATTATCATATAACATCACTAGCTAATACAGATCGAATATTATCGAAGAATCTAGTTCACTCGCGGTTCCTGAGGCGCGGGCGGTGGACACCCAAAGAGAAGGAACCATCACAGGATCATAGCTCGGGTGAGATCCCTGAAGAACCTGCCAGGTATTGGAGAACCTGACGTCCAACGCAACCATGTAGCGACGGACGTGCTCGTCCTCCTCCCTGACACGGCGACGTACCACCTCCGCGGGGGCCGGCTGCCTCCGCACCGAAAGTGGCCCACGCGACCGCCACTAAAGAAGCTCCGGGTCGACGACGGGAGCCCGGTTCCTTACCAAGCTGCGCGCCCCGGAAGGTAGCACCTCCCAGTGCCAGCCCGGCGGAGCCCAGTCCCGGACATGGCGCCTCTCAAGCAGGTTCTCGCCACCGAGTCGACGACGAGGATGCGGGCTGGGCATCGTAGACGTCGAGAACAAATTCTATGCAAATTTAACATTTTTAAATGCTTGATTGTGATTTTTTTTAATTCTTTTTCACTTGATTTTGCAAATACATGACAAACTTTTGCAAATACAACATTAAGATATATATTAACATTAAAATATTATTAATACATGGTCAACTTTTTTCTATGCAACTTTTTCCTATGCAACTTTTTTCTATAAGTATAAAAAACTAAAAAACAGAAAATCTATGCAAATTCCACCGTTCATCTACATATACATATATACATACATTGTATAAAAAAAAACTAGTGAAAAAAAAACTAAAACATACATACATATAGTGAAAAAATAATCATCTAAAACATCTAAAACATCAAAACATACATACATATATACATACATTGTATACTAGTTAATAATAATCTAAAACATATCTAGTGAAAAAAAATCGCCGGAGGGGGCGGCGCGAGCTCACAGCGGGCGAGGTCGAGGACGGCGACGGCGAGGTCGATCGAGGCCGGCGACGGCGAGGTCGAGGCCGGCGGGCGCGGGCGGCGTCGGAGAGGAGAGGCGCAGGTGGCGTCGATCGGGGAAGAGGCGCGGGCGGCGTCGGGGAGGAGGCGCGGGCGGCCGGCGTCAGGGGCGGCGTCGGAGAGGAGAGGCACGGGCGGCGTCGGGGAGGAGGCGCGGGCGGCCGGCGTCGGGGCAAGCGGCGGCGCAGCAGCCTGGCGGCGTCTCTGTGTTTGGCGTCGAGAGAATGGAGAGGATGGATTCGTAAGTGCCGCTTATATATGAAAGCCTTTAGTCCCGGTTGGTGGCTCCAACCGCGACTAAAGGCCCCCCTTTAGTCGCGGTTGGATCCACCAACCGGGACTAAAGGTGAAATTCACCCAGGCCAAGCGGCGGGAAGCCAGGCCTTTAGTCCCGGTTGGTGGCTCCAACCGGGACTAAAGGGGGCCTTTAGTCGCGGTTGGAGCCACCAACCGGGACTAAAGGCCTGGCTTCCCGTGTCGAATGTTTAGTCCCACCTCGCTAGTTGAGAGGAGCTCGCAGCGGTTTATAAGCCCCGCCGCGGCTACCGTGTCGAGCTCCTCTATAAGCAGGCCTTTGTGGGCCTACTGAACTTGTGCTGCCCTGTGGGGCCTATTGGGCCGTGCGGGCCTGCATCCTGGTCCAACTAAAGGTTGGGTTTCTAGTCGTATGCAGGCCGTGGCGACCCAGTAGGCGGGCTTTTTTTCCATTTTTTTGCTTTATTTATTTTCTTTTGTTTCTACTTACAGCCAAATATTTAGAGTTTCTGAGTGAATCTTTTTGCTTTAGGTCACAAAAATTATAAACTTTCTGTTAGTGCCAATACTTTTCAAATTTGAATAGTTTAAATTTGAATTATTTGAAATTTGTGTGAATCACTAGTTTGTGAATAACTTTACTTTAAAAATAGATTTATCAGTGATTCTTTTTTCTGCTGTTTAATATTAGTGTGTTTTATCATTATATTCAATTTGGTAATTCTTAGGTTATTTAAAAAAATGAAAATGCCTTTGTAAAAGATGAGTTTTCGTCCGAAACCCTGATACTTCGAAAGAGATTGTCCATTTTATACACGAAGTGCATCCAGTTTTTGCCGTAACCCTCTCAACTTTTTAGCACATGCTATGTGGGTGAAATGATGATACCATGCCAACTTTCAACCTTTTCAGAGTTCATTTGTAGTGCTTTTCAATTTCAGGGTCATTTAGCTCAAAAAATTCATTAAATGCATGAAAAATAGCGAATGAAGTCAGAAAGGGTTGAAAATTGATGATGTGGCTTTGAATGGTGCATGTTGAACTCACAAAATGTCTGGAGTTGAAATAAGTTAAAAAAATGAAATGCCTTTGTAACAGATGAGTTTTCGTCCGAAACCCTGATACTTCGAAAGAGATTGTCCATTTTGTACACGAAGTGCATCCAGTTTTTGCCGTAACCCTCTCAACTTTTTAGCACATGCTATGTGGGTGAAATGATGATACCATGCCAACTTTCAACCTTTTCAGAGTTCATTTGTAGTGTTTTTCAATTTCAGGGCCATTTAGCTCCAAAAATTCATTAAATGCATGAAAAATAGCGAATGAAGTCAGAAAGGGTTGAAAATTGCATCCAGTCCTTAAAGATATATTTCTTCGCCTTTCAAATGCCAAAACACATATATACCCTAACTATTACAAAGATTCCATCCGGTTTGTCCGAAGTGGGACTTTCGAGATAAGTCCGGAAACTCACTAGAGAAGAAAGTGATGACGGTGAAGCCGGTCACATCCCAGTGTGGGATCTTTGGGTATAAAACTTTTTCTTCGTGTGTGTCCCTTTGCGCCGTAACCATGGACAATCTTCATCATTTAACAGGATGCTTGGGTCAATCTTCACTGTGAAGGGAGCAATTTCATGAAACTTTTCATAATCTTCTGACATGTCTGTCTTGTCCTCCACTCCCACGATATTTCTTTTCCCTGAAAGAACTATGTGGCGCTTTGGCTCATCGTATGATGTATTCGCTTCCTTATCTTTTCTTTTTCTCGGCTTGGTAGACATGTCCTTCACATAGAAAACCTGCGCCACATCATTGGCTAGGACGAATGGTTCGTCTGCGTACCCAAGATTGTTGAGATCCACTGTTGTCATTCCGTACCGCGGGTCTTCCTTTACGCCGCCTCCTGACAGATTGACCCATTTGCAGCGAAACAAAGGGACCTTCAATTCACGTCCATAGTCAAGTTCCCATATCTCCTTTATGTAACCATAATATGTGTCCTTTGGCCTATTGGTGTTTGCTGCATCAAAGCGGACACCACTGTTTTGGTTGGTGCTCTTTTTATTTTGGGCGATCGTGTAAAATGTATTCCCATTTATCTCGTACCCTTTGAAAGTCAATATAGTCGAAGATGGTAACTTGGACAGCAAGTACAGCTCATCTCCAACACTGTCGTCATGCATGAGACGTGTCTGCAACCAACCGCTGAAAGTCCCCGTGTGTTCACGTGTAATCCAGTCGTCAGACTGCTCCGGGTGTTTGGAGCGTAGAATATTCTTGTGTTCGTCGATATACGGACCCAACAAGCTGGAATTTTGTAGAACTGTGTAGTGTGCTTGCGCCCAAGAATGCCCGTCCGTACATATTACTTGGTCCTTTCCTAGCGTGCCTTTTCCACCAAGTCTGCCCTCATGCCGCGATTTGGGAACACCAATCGGCTTAAGGTTAGGAATAAAGTCAACACAAAACTCAATGACCTCCTCTGTTTCATGGCCCTTGGAGATGCTTCCTTCTGGCCTAGCACGGTTATGAACATATTTCTTTAAGACTCCCATGAACCTCTCAAAGGGGAACATATTGTGTAGAAATACAGGACCCAAAATGGCAATCTCTTCGACTAGGTGAACGAGGACGTGCGTCATGATATTGAAGAAGGATGGTGGGAACACCAACTCGAAACTGACAAGACATTGCACCAAATCATTCTGTAACCTTGGTAGGATTTCTGGATCGATTACCTTCTGAGAGATTGCATTGAGGAATGCACATAGCTTCACAATGGCTAATCGAACGTTGTCCGGTAGAAGCCCCCTCAATGCAACCGGAAGCAGTTGCGTCATAATCACGTGGCAGTCATGGGACTTTAGGTTCTGGAACTTTTTCTCTGCCATATTTATTATTCCCTTTATATTCGACGAGAAGCCAGACGGGACCTTCATACTGAGCAGGCATTCAAAGAAGATTTCCTTCTCTTCTTTGGTAAGAGCGTAGCTGGCAGGACCCTGATACTGCTTTGGATGCATGCCGTCTTTTTCGTGCATACGTTGCTGGTCCTCCCGTGCCTCCGGTGTATCTTTTGTCTTCCCATACACGCCCAAGAAGCCTAGCAGGTTCACGCAAAGATTCTTCATCACATGCATCACGTCGATTGCAGAGCGGACCTCTAGTTCTTTCCAATATGGTAGGTCCCAAAATATAGATTTCTTCTTCCACATGGGTGCGTGTCCGTCAGCGTCATTCAGAACAGATTGTCCGCCAGGACCCTTTCCAAAGATTACTTTTAAATCCTTGACCATATCAAGTATATCATGACCAGTACGGTGGCGAGGCTTCTTCCGGTGATCTGCCTCACCTTTGAAATGCTTGCCTTTCTTTCTTAAGACATGATTGATCTGAAGAAATCGACGATGTCCCAGGTACACATTCTTCTTACATTTATCCAAATATATACTGTCGGTATCATCTAAATAGTGCGTGCATGCGTGGTATCCCTTGTTTGTCTGTCCTGAAAGGTTACTAAGAGCAGGCCAATCATTGATGGTTACAAACAGCAATGCTCGCAGGTCAAATTCCTGCTGTTTGTGCTCATCCCACACACGTACACCTTCTATACTCCACAGCTGTAAACGTTCTTCAACCAATGGCCTTAGGTACACATCAATGTCGTTGCCGGGTTGCTTGGGGCCTTGGATGAGCACTGGCATCATAATGAACTTCCGCTTCATGCACAACCAAGGAGGAAGGTTATAGATACATAGAGTCACAGGCCAGGTGCTATGATTGCTGCTCTGCTCCCCAAAAGGATTAATGCTATCTGCACTTAAACCAAACCATACGTTCCTTGCGTCATCTGCAAAGTCCTTCCACTTTCTCTCGATTTTTCTCCACTGCGATCCGTCAGCGGGTACTCTCAACTTCCCGTCTTTCTTACGGTCTTCTTTGTGCCATCGCATCAACTTGGCATGCTCTTTGTTTTGGAACAAACGTTTCAACCGTGGTATTATAGGAGCATACCACATCACCTTGGCAGGAATCTTCTTTCTGAGGCGCTCGCCCTCAACATCACCAGGGTCATCGCGGCTGATCTTATAGCGCAATGCACCGCATACCGGGCATGCATTCAAATCCTCGTACTCACCGCGGTAGAGGATGCAGTCATTAGGGCATGCATGTATCTTCTGCACCTCTAATCCTAGAGGGCAGACAGGCTTCTTTGCTTCGTACGTACTGTCGAGCAATTCGTTGTCCTTTGGAAGCATCTTCTTTAACATTATCAGCAAATTTTCAAATCCCTTGTCAGATACACCATTCTCTGCCTTCCATTGCAGCAATTCCAGTGTGGTACCCAGCTTTTTCTTGTCATCTTCGCAATTTGGGTACAACAATTTCTTGTGATCCTCTAACATGCGCTGCAACTTCAGCTTCTCCTTTTCACTTGCACAGTTTCTCTTTGCATCGGCAATGGCCCGACCAAGATCATCAGCGGGCTCATCTGATGCCTCTTCTTCAGCTTCTTCCCCCATTGCCGGCTCAGCTTCTTCCCCCATTGTTGTACCATCGTATTCAGGGAACCCATGGCCAGGATAGCTGTCATCATCCTCTTCTTCTTCATTCTCTTCCATTAGGACCCCTCTTTCTCCGTGCTTGGTCCAATAGTTATAGCCGGACATGAAACCGGACGTAAACAGGTGGACGTGAATGGTTCTTGAGTTAGAGTAATTGTGATCATTCTTACAGACAGCACATGGACAACACATAAAACCATCCGCCCGCTTGTTTGCCTTAGCCGCAACCAGAAAAGTACGCACGCCATTAATGAACTGGGGAGAGCATCGGTCATCGTACATCCATTGCCGGCTCATCTTCATTACACAACACCGAAAAGACCAAATTAATACAAGTTCATACATATAGTTCATACACACTTATTCTCATAAAACAACATACAAACTCTCTAGCTAAAGCATTTAAATGCAACAACAAATGTGGTCAAGATCGCAACTAAGGTAACAATTGATCCAACAGCATAGTGATACCAAGCCTCTTGATTAACGACATATTTTTTAAATTTTCTAATCTTCAAGCGCATTGCATCCATCTTGATCTTGTGATCATCGACGACATCGGCAACATACAACTCCAGTTTCATCTTCTCTTCTTCAATTCTTTTCAATTTTTCTTTCAAATACTCGTTTTCTTTTTCAACTAAATTTAACTTCTCGACAAGAGGATCGGTTGCAATTTCCGGTTCACATACCTCCTAGATAAAAATATCTACGTCAACTTGATGGGCATAATTGTCATAAACGCGAAATGCAACAAATAGTTATAAAAGAGAATATATATACCACATCTGAATCATAAACCGGACGAGGGCCGACGGGGACGGATATCAAAGTCATGGCACTATGTATAACAAACAATCATACATGTAAGAAAATTATACAATTAACTATCTAAATCATACAAATAAGATTTTTTTTTATAAAAAGGATAAGAACAAGAGGCTCACCAAGGTGGTGCCGGCGACGGGACGGTGCGGGCGATAGACGGTGGTTAGGACGGGGACGGGAAGGCACTAAGTAAACCACACCTACACATGCAAACTAAGAAGTTAATTTGAGCTCAAATTGCATATAAATCAAATAAACTCCCACATATAATTACTCCCAAACTAAAACCCACAAATCACTATACTTATAGAGCATTGCAAGAGCTAATCTAGCAATGAGAGATGAAAGAACAAAGTTGCTAACCTTTGTGAACACTTGGATTGATGGGGTGCCTTCAAATCTTGACAATTTTTTGCAAAAATGGAGGATGAGCTCGAGCAAGAGGGGAAGAACAGAGAGGAGAGGAAAGGGGAAAAACAGAGAGCTTCGGCTCGGGCTGGACGAAGTTTATATAGTGACACATTTAGTCCCGGTTCATGTAACAAACCGGGACTAAAGGTTAACCTCTAGTCCCGGTTTGTGACACGAACCGGGACTAAAGGGGATCGTGGGGCCCCAGCCTGACACCAGCCTGCCACCAGACCTTTAGTCCCGGTTTGTGTCACGAACCGAGACTAAAGGCTAACCTCTAGTCCCGGTTTGTGACACGAACCGGGACTAAAGGTGATCGTGGGGCCCCAGCCTGACACCAGCCTGCCACCACACCTTTAGTCCCGGTTTGTGTCACAAACCGGGACTAAAGGTTCAACACGAACCGGGACTAATGATTCCCCTGTCCCTAGCCGTTGGAACCGGGACTAATGGTCACATTAGTCCCGGGCCGTAGTCAAACCGGGACTAATGATGCGAACGTAAAGTCGTTTTTCTACTAGTGGTTATACGCTACATTTAAGCTAGCTAGTGCGTGCCATAGCTCAGGCCTACCCTAGCTTATATAGGAGGCGAGGGCCCAAAGCCTTCCATGTCTAGCGACTAGCGTCGCGTAGCTAGCTGTGGCTGCTGTTGCTGCCCAAGTTCTCTCCCACACGCGACGACTGTTTGCCCTCTATGCGTGCGTCGTTTCTGTCAGCTAGAACAGCTCGGTGCACCGACCACGGCCAACCAGTTAATAGCACCAGAAGATCGAGCTGTGGAGTACTACCACGTATGAAACGCCAAAACCAATGGCGTTTCCGTATAGGGCAGAAACGCCAAAGCCCTTGGCGTTTCTATGTGGAGTACCAACGCGAGCTACCTCGGCGTTTCCATGTGGAGCAGCAACGTGAGATAGCTCGACGTTTCTAAGTTGGGCAGAAACGTCGCGGGCTGTGGCGTTGCTAAAAGGGTCAGATCATGAAATACTTTCATGTCGAGTTCAATTTGTGACAAAGATTGCTGATAAGGTCAGAACAGTGATTTTGGCCGCGCATCTACGTTTAATAAATAGCCATCATCTATTAGGGTTTAGATTAGACTCGGGTTTTGTTTAGACAAATTTAGGTATTGCTACTTTTATTTGTCTTCGCTCGTAGCGGCTAGTGTGACCGTCAAGACATCCTATCGGAACCCCATCTTGTGAGATTTATTCCATCTAGCATATCCGCAATTTTAGATTGCTTGGCTATTATTTTCTTGCATGTTCTTCGATTTGTTTGCAGGAAAAATCCTTCGTGGATAGGTCGATCGCGCCGTTGGCTCGGTTGATATCGCTGTGGAGTTGGTTCAGCGATTGCCTGGGATATCAGACGTGTACGGTTCTCCCTGTACGGTTGGTAGCCGGATCGTGAGGGTCAAGTCCGAAAAATCGTAGTTATCTCTCTCTCATCGAAAGATCGGGCCCCCGTTCACATCACATGGCCTCCCCGCGCATCGTAATGTTGTACGCCGCCATCAAAGAGGAGGAAGAGGTGAAGGAGGGGAGGAAAGAGAAAGGGGCGCGACGGCGTGCTTCTCTGGTGAGCTCGCCAGCCAATGTGACCGGCGCCGGAGGTCCCCGACGGTGGCGGCTTTAGATCCACGAGCGGGCATGCTTTTTGCAACAAGAGTCTTGTTGTAATTGCGACAAACACATCCACAAGCCGGAGATGCTTTTTGCAACAGGCCGCGAGTCAAAGACGCTTCTGCAGCAGAGGTCATGTTGCAATGGAGGTTTCCTGTTGCAATGGAGGTTTGCAACAACAATCTTGTTGCAATGAAGAAAATGTTTTGTTTTTTCTTTTCTTTTTCTTTTTTTGCAATGGGCCACGAGTCAGAGATGCTTCTGCAACAGAGGATTGCAACAACAATTTTGTTGCAATGAGGGAAACAGAGAAGAATAACGAACCATATATGATTGACCGAATAACAAGGAAAACAAGAAACCCATGATAAGCAGCAAAAAAAAATAGAAGATCCGGCGTGGCGGCACAGATCAGCAGGGCGCACACTTGCTCATCAGCAAACTGGGACGATCCAACAACCCACCCACCTTCCTCCCACGGCGGACCAGAACCAGAAGGCCAGGGATACACCTCGACGACCTGCCCATCTCTGACGCCAAATGCTCAGTCGTTGAATGGAACGAGATCCTCTAACGTACAGCAAACTACTGCAGAGGGACGTAGGTGCATGTAGTCCGTTCGTTGCGCATCCGACGGCACCAGATAGAACCAGTGGAAACACGGGCATACGAGGGGGCCCAAAAGGCATGATACAGCCCAGTTCACTCGCCGCCGTCGTTCGCTCGCCGAAGGAGCGGTCGGCCGGATTCGCCGTCGCCATTCACTCGCCGGCACGCCCAGATCGACGGTCATGGTGGGCTACACCACGTCGACGAGGCCGATCTGAACTGTCGACCTGATCGCCGCGCTTGTTCTCCGCGCCGCCGCCGCCCTGGCGCGCGCTGGCCGCGTCCTCCAAGAGAAAGAGCACGAGTCCGGCTCTGGTGGCATCAGCCGCCGGTTCAGTGAGTGTTCTTGTGCATCTGCAGAGTTGATCAGAGGTGCATAGGCAACTGAACTAAATTGAACAGGGAAAGATTGATCAAGTTCAAACCTAATCTGATGAGGTTGGTTTGATCAATTCGAGTGACATCAAAGCAATCCGAAGATGGAAAGAGAGAGGCAGAGACTTAAGTACAAGATCGACGGGCAGAGTGGCGCAAAGCTTTATCGAATTCAAAATAAATCAGATGACGACAGTTCAATCAATTCCACTGTTATTATTAAACCAAATCTCAAGATGGCAAAAGAAAGGCAGAGATTTACAATTTACGTACAAATCGATGAGCAGGACACCGCGTTCACTTCAGCTATCTCGTTCCGTCAACCTCGTGCGTTTTTGTCGTCCTCGCACCATTTTTCTCCGGCCCTAACATCGGACTGGGCCGCATCGTGCTTATGGGCCGATGGCTTTGCTATGTTCTGCAGGTGTTTAGCCGTTGCCATTGGATGCTGCACGGACGGTGATCCGTGTTGGACGTCCCTCTGCAGTAGTTTGTTGCACGTCAGAGGATCTCGTCCCGTTGAATCGCCAAGGGCCATTCTATCGATGGAAAAGGTGAGACCAGGGAGAGGCCGGTTGGTTGCCCGGTGGTAGGTTGGACAATATCCTTTAATAGTGTATATGCCCACGTGCTATGTATTCAATTTGTATTGATTCCTGTATTTCCACCGAAATGGACATTTGGCACAGATCCATAGACTAAAAAAAATATGAGGATAACAAGACCCAAGGGGCTCGTCCGCTGAAAAAAAAAACAGCTTTAACCGCCACTAGCTTTTTTTCAGTGTGAAGAGGGAGCGGTCGTAAGTTAGGCCCAACCCCAAAAATAAGTTCTTTCTTTTAACCTAAAAAAAACAAGTTCTTTCCAAATTTTCTTTTTCTGAAGGAGGCTTAATTTCCAAGTTAAGCCATCTGGTACAAGCCGCAGAAGAACTGGCCAGTAATACATATACGAGTTAGCAGTCCTCCGTCAGCATTTACAGATCGAAATGAGCTTTTTCTTTTAACATCAGATAGAAATGAGAATGTTCCTAAGTACTGTATCCCATAAGGTCGCAGAACCTAAAGGCAGAAAATGCTGGTTCCTGCTCTGCATAATTTTATTCCAAATGGCAGCTGTACAACTGGTATGAATCTAGTTATTGCATGAGAGAGATCGACATCAATTACACACAGGTAAAGGGAGTGATCCAGTCGACAACCATGTGCAGTGCTGGACTGGATCGTGGGAATCATGCTGGTGCTGGTGCTTTTAGTCTGTAGAGAATGCTCCCTCGCAGTACCTGAGAGCAGTAGGAAAGCAAATGACAACAAGATTAGATGCAGTTTAAGCTCCTCTATCATGCTATATATGCCACATGGTAATAGGAAAATAATACCAACTCAGGTGGAGTGCCATGGAATTACAAATCAGGTCAGGTAAGAAGATATGTTTCTGGCTTTCTGCCCTAACTAAGCTATCATCTTCATGCTAAAACACAAAACGAATTCCACTAGTACCATTCAAATACACCCTCTGTTCCTAAATACAAGACGTTTTGGCAGTTCAATTTAAACTGTCAAAACGTCTTACATTTAGGAACAGAGCTAGTACAAGTTAAGGCTTGCCAGTCTGCTCAAACGAAAGGTATTTAGAAAGAAAACAGCAGGTCTATTTTGGGGCATTAAAATAGGAGCATATTCTTTCATGATTTCATCAGGCACGACGGCACATAATCAACCAAATTTTCTAACTGCCAGTGCAAGTCTTGCAATATACTACACCCTCTGTTCCTAAATATAAGAAATTAAACTGCCAAAACATCTTATATTTTTTAAACCGCCAAAACGTCTTATATTAGGAACATAGGTAGTACTTCTTAGTCACAACTTTAATTCGAATAGCTGCTCAACAGAGCATGTACACTATTCCTTATCCCAATCAGAGATGCATAGCAACAAGTTACCTGTTGCTAAATTTCTTAACATGGTCACTGTAAATACGTATTGAAATTTGGCACCACATAGCAAAAAGTTACCTGTTGCTAAATTTCTCAACAGCTGTAGATGCATAGAGAAGTGTTTCGCCGCCCTTCTCTATGGCCATATAGAGTTCTTTTCCTCGAGAAATTTTAGCAATAATCCATGCATTATTTTTCGCTCTGATGCATACTTCATAATCCTTGTCATGTGTAGGGTCACTCCTCTTAGCTCTTGACTTCTCTAGATCTATTTCTCCTCTTAGCCTGTTGAGGGCAAGTAGAGAATCCTGCAAAAATTCATATAAAGGCAATTCAACAAATATGATAAGAGAAACCATTATCTTGTTATTTGATTTATAAAATTTGCAGTGGGGTTTTTACCCTACTGTTTATATAGTCAAAAAAATGATAAGAGAAACCAGTCTAAAAGACCAGACAACCTTGAAAAAAATAAGCAAGTTAGCACCTACTAATATGCAGAAATGTAGCTGGAGTTAACTCTAATTACTCTAGGCCTAATAGATGGTACTCTGAATTCTGGTGCTTTATTGATTGTGGGAGAAGCCCAATAAATAGGAGGAATAGCTTGGCTGACAAGCCGACTCAAAGAAATACAATCTGGACTCTGAAACGGATTGTAATCTGGACTCTGCACCTAATACGAATCTGAACCTAATAAATAAACTGTAGCAGTAAACGAATCCTAACAACTTTGGGCTGGACCAGAGGGTGGTGCGGCCAGGGCTGGGGCCCTCCAACCATATGTGGTTCCCCACATAAAATCTCTCCCTGCCTCCACAAACAGCTCGTCCTCAAGCTGAAACGAGCAATGAACTCATCCAACGGCTCCCATGTTGCATCATCTTCAGAAGCCCCAACCCACTGCACAAGGAAGTTGCGCGTAGGGGCATGGCCGTACGGCACCGGGCATGGTGTCGGGTAGAAGCCAGATGCGGTGGTCACGAGAGCGCACTGGAGGCAGCATGGTCGGAGTGGTGAAGAGGTCAGCAAACTAGTCGAGCATGTCACCCGTGAGGCCAGAGTCCTCGCTCGTGATTGTGCAGACAACAAGCAAGGCGGGCGGCGCCAGTTCGGTCCATGTGACTTGGGAGCCGGCAATGACAACACTTACGTTGTGGCAATTGAAATCCCACAAATTGATCTGAGGGAATAAAGCCAGTCAAAGTCGCCAAGTGGAAGCGCGGAGCAGTCGATCGCGGATCCAGAAGTAGTCGATCCACGATATAGCCCGACACTAGCGAGTTTGTCCCCGTTACCAACCATGACCCATAGACTGGGACGAGTCTCTGGAGTTAGGATGAGGGCATCGAGCGCGGCTGAGTCGATGAAACTGTGTGTCGGGTCGGTGTCCAGTAAGGCAATGAAGGTACGAGTGTCGATGGTGACACGCAGCTGTACGGTGTCAGTCACGCGGATATTCCAGAGCCCGGTGATAGCGTGAAGCGAGATGCGTGGTGTCTCTGGTTCATCCTCCAGAGGTGCATCCTGGGGCGCAAAGTCCTCAAGCTCGATGAAGAACAAGCGTGTGCACCAATGACCTGGGACGTACTGCTCGTCGCAGTTGTAGCAGAGGCCCTGGCAGGCGGTGTTCTACCATCTCGGTGGGCGTGAGGCGGCGCGTAGCGCGAGGAGACGTGTAGGGGCAGCAGCTGCCGCAGGTATGCCTTGTGGCGTGCCGTGCAGCAGGCAGCAAGGTCAGCCCACACGCCCAAGCCATCAAACCACAGGAACGTGTCGAGGGCATCGGTGTTGGGACGGATAGCTTTGTTCATATGCCTTAGCGAGGGAGACTGACGTGTGGAGGACCAAAGTTGGAAAGTCGAGCTTGTGGATGCATGGGACACCTGAGCCGGAACCAAGGTGTTGATATGAGAGGGGGGGGGCAATTGACATGAGGTATTGTGAGCCAGCATATGTGGGCTAGGTCTGTAGTGGTTGAGGATGTGGCTGACAAGGGTTGGCGGGTGGCTGTTGGTAGGGCGGTGGTGGCGGAGATGCATGGTGGAAAGCTGGGCTGAACAGAGGGTAAACAAGGGGTTGGTGATGGGGTAGTGGAGGGCCAATTTGCTGTGGGAAGAACTGAAGAACTGGGAGGCCGGAAAGTGGGGTAATGACGACGGTGGGGGAATGTGCGGATCAGATCCTGCACTCAAGAGAGTGGGGGTGGTGGTGGCGAGGGCAGTGGAGGCATGGGGCGGCGTGGAGGAGGCGCCGCTGGCTTTCGGCTGAAACACCACACGCTCGGTGAAGTTGAGCGCCCATGCTCAAGGGTCGGCCAGGGCGTAAGGTGGTGGAACGCCGGGGCGCTGCTCCACGGCATCGACGCGCTGGACGAGGTCCACCATGAAGGCATGATCGGTGGTCCGTTGCGCCACCACCTCCTTCAGCTGGGTCGCTAGCTCCTCGAGCACAAGGTTGATGTTGCCGCCGTCGACTTTGTCATCGTCCACCATCGTAGATGACACAGATACCAGATGGAACAAACTCTACTTACTCTAGGCCTAATAGATAGTAATACTCTGAATTCTGATGCTTTCACTGATCATGGGAGAAGCCCACTATATAGGCGGAATAGCTTGGCTGTCAGGCCGACTCAAAGGAAATACAATTTGGACTCTGAAACGGATTCTAATCAGGACTCTGCGCCTAATAAATAACTTGTAGCAGTAAAGGAATCCTAGCCACTTTGGGCTGGACCAAGGGTGGTGTGGTCAGGGCTGGGGCCCTCCGACCATATGTGGTCCCAATCTCCCCAGCTTGCTGCTTATCAGTGTAGAGAAATTAACATGTTTTTCCCGAACGAATGAATGATCAACAAAATAATGAACTGGTATTCAGCTATTTACTCAATGCCAATGAACAAACCTTTGACAGGGTGATGACTTTCCCAGGTGGGGAGGCTCTTGATACTTTTCTGTTTGGATCAGAGAGTATATAACGGTATCCACCGACATGATAGGCATTTTCTCCTCCCCATCCTCGTGATAATTTTTGTTCAACAGTGACAATGTTCTGTGAGGCCTGCAATTTTATCAAATTAAAATTATTGAGAATGCATTCATGATGTAAAAATATTCATCATAAACAGTACCAAGAAGGACATGCCAATATTTTGTACACAAGCAAGTATTTAGGTCAACCCTGAATCAGGAAACTAAAAAAAAAAGGAAGAAAATTATGCAAAGAACACACACATTTTCAAGAAGATGCCTCTTCACATGAGCAATACCCTCTTCTCCATTTATCAGTGAGGAAGCTGGAATCACTAGCAAGATAGTAAGGTTCTTATGCTGATAAACACATAAATACATGCGCTCCTCTGCCTGATGGAACCACAGTATTGGATTCAACGGTACAGCACCACGAATTTCTGTAGTTACAAAGTCAGCAGCAACAAAACCATCTTTTCCCTTGGACAATTTCTCACGCTGAAGAGGCCTGAAATTATGGTGCATCTGATTTTGTCCACCAGGAGAAGTGTCACGAGATCGACTATTGTACCTTTCTGCTGCAGCTGCTCCATTTGCCGAACTTAAAGTGGTGTCAGCATTAACATAACCCCCTTTCCGCAAATAGGACCATGAATTCCCGTTGGAAGATAAAGCACTAGGAGTCAACCGCAGGATTGCATAAGTGTATAGGTTTAATGTATCATCCTAAAACAGTAACAAAGAACTTAGATTCTTTAACAACAGGCAAACGACATGCCATGAATCAGAAAAGGAAAAGGAAAATCCAACAGAAGTTGTGATTGCAGGGGATCATACCAGGCGAAGTGTCGTAGACACCAAGAGGTCCTCAAATAATACAATTGATTGGCAGATTACGTTTCGAAGACATGACCCAAGAACTGTGGTGAGTGACTGAAATACTAAAACATCAATGGTTGAAACAGATGGATGGAACTATTACAATCAAAATGATTCTAGATAATACAGCAACACAAAACATGTATACATTACTTCTGCAGGTTAATCTAAAAGTGTAATGTGGTATTTGGATTGGTTCCAAAGAAAAATAAAAACGAAGGAAGGTTGCATACTTATCAAGAATGACTTCCCCTGTCCTACAAGCCTAAAATGAAACAAACCATTTTTCACAGATCCAAAAATAATACTATATGAGATATTTAGCTAATTGCGTAGAACATAATCTATGAAGTATTCCCTCTGTTTTGGTGAAGCTGAACACTGTGCGTGCTTTCAACACAATCTCTTGGTTGTTTCTGCTCAAGCTTCTCGCGCATATTGGCCTCGCGTGACTTGCTCTGCCTTCTTTGGTCTACTTCGAACTCCTGTGTTCTTGTCAACGACGTGCCAGGAGAGGAAGTCCAACATCACCGGGGCATTCACCAAGGCGACCATTTGTCGCTGATGGTATGCGTCATAGCCATGGGGGTTCTCCATCGTTTGGTCGACGCCGCTGCCAACAATGGTTTGCTTGCGGAGCTCCATGGTCGCTAAGGTGCCAGACGAGCATCGCTATATGCTGACGATGCCGTGATTTTCCTCCGGGCACGTCAAGACGACTACACAATCAAATGGCAACTTATTTAGGTGTTTGGTGAGACGCCTGGCCTGCATACCAGTATCCTCAAAAGTTCAACAACTCCCATCCGTTGCGGCAAGGCTGAGTGGCAGATCCCTCCATAGGGTATCCCGGCAAGATGAGTATATCGGAGGAGAAACAGGAGACCAGATTTACCCAAGCTCAGGCCCTCCTTACAAGGTGCAACCCTACTCCTGCTCGTGTTGTATATTGCGATTGGGGTGTACAAAGTACAAGGTATTATCCAGGGATTGTATGTTGTCTATCGACCAGCTCGGTCCCGGCTTACATAAGCCACCAGGGCCCCTAGGGTTACATGATCCTAGTCGGCTATGTCGGTGGAGGGGAGTACTCCACGGATCTGGCTTCGTTGTCTTGAACGGCATGGCTTCTCGATCTCATAGTTTTGACTTTTGGTTGTGTTGGCCAGTGCATGAAGCTTAACATGGTTACCAGGGCCTAAGGTCTTGACTCTTGAGTTCAAGTCCTGACTTTCGCAATTTATCCAAAAATTGTTGCTGCCCCCCTCTATGTCCACGTATAGGCCTCTTAAGCCATACCTCTAAGTCTATTCACGTGTTGACTTCCCGCGTCACACGTGAGGGGGTGTTGAAGTGTATATGTGGATTGCCTAGCCCTTTCCATCAGTTCGGACTTTTGGTTGCATTGGCTAGTGCATGAAGCTTAACATGGTATACATGGTATCAGGGCCTAAGGTCTTGAGTTCAAATCTTGACTTATCCAAAAATTGTTGATGCCCCCCTCTGTGCCCACGTATAGGCCTCTTGAGCCATACCTCCGAGTCTATTCACGTGTTGACTTCCCACGTCACACGTGAGAGAGGGTGTTGAAGTGTATATGTGGATTACCTAGCCCTTTCCATAAGTTCGGACTGATAGGTGAACTGGTTAGGTGCATACAACTTGCAACCAAGAGGTTCAAGGTTCAAAACCCAGTAAACGCAATAAATAATTGCGGTCTGCCCCGCTTCCGCTGCCCACGTCATAACTCCAAAGGAGCATAAACGTGAGGGGGAGTGTTGGAGTATAATGTCCAGCCCTCTCATACAGTCCGGACTTTTGGTTGCGTTGGCTAGTGCATGAAGCTTAACACTCGAATCTTCCTTCTACAGGGTCGATGGGTGGCATGATGGCCCAGGCGGAAACCAGCCTTGGGCCGGCCTACTTGGGCCAACAACCAGAGGAGGCAAGGCACCCCTGGACCGTAACACCATCAATTTACCTTGCCCAATCAAGGATTTTGCTATCTACTACTTAGGCATACCTCTGTCCATTTGGAAGCTATGTTGGACTGATTTTCAGCCCATTCTAGACAAGCTGGACAATAAGCTCGCGCATTGGCGTGTGAGCATGATGCCGAAGGGTGGCCGCCTAATTCTTATTAAGGTTGTTCTCGCTACCGCGCCCATTCACACGATGTTGGCCACCGAGCTGCCGAAGCGGGTGCATGAGGCCATTGTGGGACAACAACAATCTTCTTTCTGGGGTGGCCAACGGGATTCCAATGGTGGCAACTGCTTGGTGGCATGGCGTGATGTTTGTCGGCCCGTCGAACTAGGCAGGTTAGGCATCAAGGACATCAAGAAGATGGGTTACGCATTGAGGGCCAGCTGGCCTTGGTTGCGCCGCGTCGATCCCACCAGGCCATGGGCAAATTTTCCTCTAAAGATAAATCACAACATCGCAAGCCTGGTTCATGCAGCTACTAATGTCATTCTTGGCGAGGCCAATCATGCTAAATTCCGGACGGATCACTGGAACGATGGTAATCCATCAGTGATCTTTACGCCCGCAGTGCTTGTGGCGGTCAATCCTAGAGCTTTGAAGGTGCACTCTGTGCGCGAGGCTTTGATGGATCAGAGGTGGATTGGCGACATTACTGCAGTTTCGAACATGCAAGGGGTCGTTGAGTTTCTCCATCTGGCAGAAATAATGAATACCCAAACAATGGCCGTTGATGGAGATGATACCTTCACCTGGATTTTCTCTGAATCAGGCACATACTCTGCAAAATCTGCCTACAATCTCTTGTTCGAGGGATCTAGTCAACACCCACTATGGCGGCATACCGGGAGGCTTGGGCACTTAACAAGTATAAGATCTTTGCCCGGCTAGCAGCGGCAGGCCACTGCTGGACGGCTGATCATCTCGAGCGGCACGGCTTGCCCAACCAACACCTCTACCCGCTCTGTGATCAAGCCAACGAGTCCATCTCCCACATGTTCACCAGCTGCGCCTTCTCCAGAGAAGTGTAGCACGAGGTGCTGTCCGCATGTACGCTGCAGCATCTTAATCCACAGGCCCGATGACATTTTCTATGCATGGTTTGACACGGCTGCCAAACACGCCGGAGCTGGCATGATGAAGGGGGCAAATCTCTGATTATCCTGAACCTTCGGCGTTTATGGAAGCGCCGCAATGATGGCTTGTTCAATGCTGCCAACCCTGGCTGCATTGAGCTGGTTGGCTCCATCCTTTGTGTGGCCAAGTTGTGGATGTTCGCCGTCGCGAAAGAACTCAGACGATTGCCGCTTCATGCACGACCTCCTGAACTCCTGCCACAGTTCAGTAGTAGTAGGGCGCCTGTACAGTTCTTTTGCTTCTCTGCATTTTCTGTCGTTTGTTTCTTGGCTCTTTGAGCCCCTGCTATTCTTTGCATCTTCTTGATGCTTTCTTCTAATATACAAAGATGCGCACTTAGGTGTGTGTTTGAGAAAAAATAATCTATGAAGTATGAAAGACCACTAGGTTAGCTTTTCAGTAAAACAATTTTTGAAATATGGAACATGATAAGATTTCACCAAAGAAAAGCAAGTCTGCCTACAGATAAAAAATAATTCCGTTGAGTTAATCCAAGTTGTGACTAGTGAACACTAACCAGTAACCCGTTCCTTGCCACCGAACTGGATACCCATCCATGTCAGAAATAGGTGCTTACTGCTTAGTAGACGGTGCACAATCTATCCTAGAATCCTCAATAGTGGCCTCATACCCTGACTTGGGGTTTGCAAATCAAACTAACATGATATCGGCAGCAAATTGCATGCAACAAGCATGCCCCTTTTTTCCATACAAAAAAAGGCAAAATAGGGGGCTTAGCATCGTGCAAACTGATTTCAACTTACAAAGTACTGAGGGAGTAGGAGACAAATATCAGATCTACTGAAAAATACAGTTGAGATGGTACTGCTTTAACCAAAAGACAAACACATTAGATTTCATAACAATACATCCTACCTGAACTTCAAGTGCCACTTCTCGTGAGACTGTTAGCATTTGGACTGTTCCCCGCTCCGTTAGGCTATCACGGTAGGTTGGCAATTGTAGCTTTTTGCCAACACTAAAATCTGCTCCAGGACATATAGTAGCAGATAAAGATGGAATTAGTTTAGCTAATAAATTCACAAATACCTTCATAGTTTCTTTTAGATAAGGGTTCAACTCTATTCATCCTATCGCACAATTCAATACCACATATAAATTCGAAGCATTTATGCTGACCATACCATAATGGAAAAACAAACCTACCGCTCAAATAATCTGTGACAAATGTGTGGAGGTGACCGCGGGCAAATTCAGCACTTGGTTGTCTGTCAAGTAAAGTTCGAATTGGTCCATGAAACATTGCGAAAAGCGAATGAGATTCTTTTAGTATTCCTTGCAATGCACCAAAGCGCAAAGTTGATTCATTGTCCTTAATTTTCTGCACCACCTAAAAATATTAAATCGCATGTTAGCAATTTGAGCAGTAAAGAAAGGAAATAATCATCCAAGTTATTGACGTGTAGAGGATGTAAGTCCAAATTTGCAAGGAAAAGTGTGTACTGTATTCATCAACAAAAATCAACTGTCCATGATAAATGTTGGCATTAGACTTTGGAACATGCAAAAATGCTTAACTACGTTTAGTCTACATTTGCAGAGCTCCTTTGATTTAAAGGATTATAGAAATTTTGGAGGAGTATACTCCCTAGGAATATTTCTATGTGGATTGTTTGATTGTTAGGATTTAATCCTATAGGAATTTTTTCTAAGGATTACTTTGTACATCTCATAGGCAAGGAATCCTTTGTTTTTTCCTGTCGTGCAATCAAACAAACTTTTGTGCAAACACCATCATGTATGATTCAAATGGGCATGACACTACAATTCTGCATTTTTCACATTCCTGTGTTTTTGGAAACCTGTTAATCAAAGAGGCCCTCATTGCTGTACAATTAATTGTTAACTTTTGCATCGTACTGGTAGATAAAAGGAACAATTTAATTGAGATGCATACATAATTGATAAGGAAGCAGTTCGCTCGAACAACGTTGAACTAGCAACTACATGTAAAGCCATACTTCATCACAACCAAAGATTACAGGACCCAAATGGCAACTATAATGTAGTGAACAGTCATTACCAGAACCATCCAAATATCTGGCTCAGCTTGGTAAAAAACGTGGCAGTGTTTATCAGATTCTATCACCTCACAGTCATCTTCTGGAGAAAATATTCTGCACATAACGCACAGAAGTAACACAGAAAGATGAAATGGCTGAACATAGCAAAACAAAGCAAGAAATGAAGTAGCAAAATAAAGGATTATAATTGGTTGCAGAACTTTTTGGGATGTAAAGCAACCAAACAAAAAAGATTGCTGCCTACAAAGTGCCATAATCTTCAGGTCTTCTATGACTCCATGTTAGTCTCTATTAATAGATGTTTATGATTTTCCGGAGATCTAGATGAATATGTGATCAACGAAAGGGGTAACTGTAAAGAAGTTACTAGCTTAAAAAGTAAGAAGTGTTACTAAATTATAACAATACTTGGACCCTTGCACAATGAAAGGTGCGCAACTATCATATGCAAGTTCTTGCTTGAAAAATCTAAGCAGGAGGCCGTGCCAACAGATTCACAAATTGTAAATTTTCATTTCATAGGTACTGATCTGCCACAGCAAGAAGGTGCACAATTATGGTTTGGAAGCAGCATGGTAGTACTTGTTACCGCACCATATTAGTATGAAGTGTAAACAAACAACACGGTCAAGAAAAATCGTCAATGTTGCCAAAACACGACTCTTAACTGTGGTGATAGCTGGTAAGGACAACTAAATGTACAGCTTAGGTTACTGCGAGAAATCATGCAGCGACATGAAACGCAAACCTTGTGAAAGTGATGATTCCTTCGCAGAGGCCAATGACGGAGAGCTGGAGCAGGATGGGGCAGTCAGCCGGGTGGAAGAAGAGGATCTTGTCGAGCTCCTGCCCCTCCTGCTGCCCTCTCCTCAGGTCGAAGATACACAGCTGCGCCCCGTCGATCTCAGCGGCCGAAGACAACCCCATCTTGACAGGAACTACCGAGGAACCGCCGGCGCGACCGTCAGATCCAAGCGAACCCTCCCCCTGGCGGAGACCTCGAGGTAGAATTCGCGCAACCGGAGCTAACTTGACGCGGAACCGTTAGGAGCTTTGGGAGAGAGGGAGGAGATTAAGAGAACTCGCCCTCCCTGTGGCAGCGGTGGCAGCGCGCGGCGGCGCCGGAGGGATGGGGCGGACGGGAGAGGCGAAGGGAAGGTAGGAGCTTGGGGGGATTTTCGGCCGGAACTTATTCTTTTTTTTTTCTTTTTTCTTTTTTTGAGAATTGTTCGGCCGGAACTTGGGCGTGGACGGGTGGTTTGGGCTTTGGGGTCGGCAAGTGTGTGGTGCGGGGGATGGGAGTGGGGTCGCGGCCGGGGGCTTCCGGTGTGGTTACAGTAGGGCAGCGCTATGAACGCGAGGCTTCCGACTCACTGAAGCGCGCGAGCATATGGGCCGGCCCAGGTTCGCGGGTACTACACTGCCTCATTTCCTTTTCTGTTTTTTTTCACGTTTCTATTTCGTTTTTTGATTCCATTTTTTAATTATGTTTACACTTTCAAATAGTCTAAACATATATATTACAAAAAAGGACTTTACATAATATTTAGAAAAATGTTAATCATGCATTTGAAAAATATTGAATGTGTATACAAAAAATGTTGAACGAGTATTTGAAAAATGTTGAACAAGTATTTGAAAAAATGTTGATCATGTATATAAAAATGTTGAACAAGTATTTGAATAAATGTTGAGCAAGTATTTTAAAAAATGTTGATCATGTATTTGAAAACTGTCGAACAAGTATTTGAAATATGTCGAACAAGTATTTAAAAAAATATTGAACAAGTATTTTAAAAAATATTGATCATGTATATAAAAAAATGTTGAACGAGTATTTGAAAAATGTTGAATAAGTATCTGGAAAAATGTTGATCATGTATTTTTTAAAAATATTGATCATGTATTTGAAAAATGTTGAACGAGTATTTGAAAACTGTTGAACAAATATTTAAAAAAATGTTGATAATGTATATACGAATGTAGAATGAGAAACAAAAGAAAAAAAATAAAAACCAAAAAAATGAAAATAAAAAACAAAGAAACAAATGCAAAAAAGAATGAAAAAAAGGAGAAGAAAACTTTACATAAAAAGGAGAACAAAAGAAACGAAAAAAAGATGAAAAAAGGAGAATAAAAAAATCTAGCACGCCTCGCACTAGCCCGCTCAAGTAAGACGCGCCTCCTATATTACCAGTGACATAAGCGTGGCACGATGGATGGCTAGCTCGCCTCGCACTAGCCCGTGCGACCTGGGATCGAATCCCTACGAGCCCTCCTTTCCTTCCTTTTTCTCGCATTTTATTACTAGCCCTGGGCCAGCCCGTTACTGTATCTCCTTTATGAGAGATTCCCTCCATCTCACGTAAAGCGAGAAATAGTCGCGGCAGTTACAGTACGCATGCATGCCTAAGGCCAACTCCAACGCAGAACCCATCTGGTCCGCGTGTGTCCGTTTTGGCCTAAACGGACACACGCCACGGCCCAACGCACTGCCGCATCCGCAAATATTGTCCGTTTGGCGTCCGGTCCGCCGTATTTCCAGAGCAAACTTGCTCCTGGTTTGCGTCTAGACGGACGGCGAACGGACGCGCGTGCGCTCGCTTCTCGGGGACGTGTGGCGGCCGTCCACCTACCTCCACCGCTCAAATTAACTGCGCACCCGCGGCGGGCCCGTCTGTCAGTCACCCAGCTGCCCCGGTCGTCGTCCTTCTTAATGTGGAAGCCGTGGACCGACCAGTCCACAGCTTCCACTTCCGAGCCCGGCTGCCTCCTCGAGCCCCAACACGAGCTCCCAAACCCTAGCCGCCCATGCATTCCTCTCTCATCCACCTCCTCGCCGGTGCCATGGGGTGGCATTGGATCAGCAAGGGGAAGCACGACCATGAGGCCGGCTCCTTCTCGGGTCGCCGCCGCTCCACCAGCTCCGCGCCGCCCGCGTTTGCCATCTCGCCGCCCGCGGCCCCGTAGCGCAGACGGCCCTATGCCGGCGCCGACATCTGCTGCCGCTATTGGGAGACGGCGACGCCACTCCCGTGGGGAGATGCCCACCTCCCCAACAATTGGCATCTCTCCGCGGATCGGGTGCCAATCCCACCGGTGCCGGTGAGCGGCCGCGCCCGCCTGCCACCGAATCTGCTCTACGACCGCAGGTACGTCGTAGATTCGCCGATGTGGGATACATGGCTCCGCGACGAGCATGACCTGCGGCGGCAATCCTTTTTTGCCGGTCGTCCTCCGAGCCCGCGGCGGCCGCGTCCTGCGCGTGCTCTGAGCCCGCCGCGAACCCGCGGGCGTACGCGCGTGCGCGCCTCACGCCGACTCCATCTCCGTCTCCGTCTCCGTCTCCGTCCCCGCCACCACTACCTCCCATGACCGAGGAGGAGGAGGCCGAGCTCATGAGGCGGGTCATGGAGGACTCCATAAACACCCACGACGAACGCCAATGGGAGGGTCTCGAAACCCAGTTGGCCCTCTCTGCGGCCGGCGACGTCGCCATCCCCGAGGTGGACATGGCCGTCAAGGAGGGGTGCAGGAGGAGGTGTTGGAGGAGCCGCCCATCGTCGTGCGGAACCCGCGACGGGTGGGCCAGAGGTGGAGCTGGTCATCCACGGCGCCGGAGATGGCCGACGCGGTGGGTGTCGAGCAATGGTCACCCACGCTGCCACGGTCACCAGTGCAGGAGCCGTCGCCGCCACGGGAGGAGGTAGTGCAGGTGCCTCCGGCCTGGCAGCCACCGCAAGGGCCACCGGCCCACCTCTGGTAGCCACCGTCGTACGTCGACCTCACCATGGACGAGGACGGCGGCGCGTGAAGAAGACGGCGGCATCCAAGGCGACCACGGCAGCGGCGCCAAGCTATCTTTTTTTTTTAAGTTTTTTTAGTTTAAGTTCGTTTAAATGTGCGCCCGGGACTAGTTTGAACGGTTTTAAATTTATGTTACTGTTTAATTATGTTTTATGTGTGTTGGTTTAAATGTGCGGCCGTTTCTTTTTTTAAATTTTTTTGCTCCGATGCAATGCGGACAAGTTGGGATGCGACCGCGCGTTGGGTGCACCGACCGGCCGACGGACAAAACCGGACACGGGCGTCCGTTTTGCCGCCCCAAGCGGACGAAATCCGGACAAAACGGATGTCCGTTTGGGGTCGACGGTTAAGAAAACGGATGACTCTAGACGGATCTCCATTTTGTCCGGATTCTTCCCTGTTTGGGCCGGACAAAGGGGTGACGTCCGATCTCTTTTGTGGTTGCGTTGTAAGTACTGGCCGACGTATTTGGTTTGCCAGGCCGGCTGGCGGCCAAATGTGTACATTTTCTTAACTAAAAAGAAACATTGCATATACTCCCTCCGTCCCATGATGTAAGACATTTTTTGACACTTTATGGGACGGAGGAAGTAGTTTATTACAACCAAATAAACCACATAGTACTATAATAATAAATAGTTTCACAACCGAATAAAAATCACAAAGTTATAACCAAATTTAAATTGCCACGAATACATCGAAAGAAAATGAACCGATACATCTACTCGTCGCCAAGGTGAGTCCACATGTGCTCAACCAAGTCATTTTGGAGTTGCATATGAGTTTGCCAATCACGCATTCCATGATTAAATTGGATGAACTATTCAAATGTTGTCGGTTCTTGGTGCTCAGGCACAACATTTTCACCCTGAAATTGGACCCCTTGGTCGTAGATATGTTGTCATCACGCTCATCCTCCACGATCATGTTGTGCATGATCACACAAGCAGTCATCACCTCGCAAAGCTTCTCGGTGCTCCACGTCAGTGCAGGGTGTCCAGCGATAGCCCATCGAGAGTGAAGCACACCAAAAGCACACTCCACATCCTTTCCTAGCACTCTCTTGTGCTTGGGCAAATCTCTGTCTCTTCTTTTCTTCCGGATTGGATATTGTCTTCACAAGAGTTGACCACTGAGGATAAATATCATCAGCTAGGTAGTATCACTTGTTGTACTGGTGGCCATTGATCTCAAAGTTGACCTCTGGGCAGTGGCCTTCTGCAAGCCATGCGAACATTGGAGAACACTGAAGCACGTTGATGTCATTGTGAGAACCAGTCATGCCGAAAAATGATTGTCAAATCAAAAAAAATTGTGAAACCACTGCTTCTAGTATGACAGTGCACCTTTCACATGCCCCTTGTACTGCCCCTGCCAAGCAAATGGATAGTTCTTCCACTTTCAATGAATACATTCTATGCTACCAAGCATTCCCGGAAAGTCTCTATCTGTATTGATCGCCAACAACCGGGCAATATCTGCGGCAGTTGCCTCTCTCAGGTACTCAGGCATGCTTGTGGTCCTGAGTGAAGACACATAAAATTTGGGCCCACCTGTGTTCTAGTTCTGGTGCTTGGCACTTAATAATACTAACTAGAACATGATGGCGCGCGTTGCCGCGCCCGTTCATGTTGAAGAAGAAATGAAAATAAAACTTGGTAATAAGAATATTTCCACAATTAGAATAGGTCCTACATTAGATGCAAGGCCATAACAAATAATGAAAGTGGGTGCGACGAATCCATGTTCAGTAGATCTAACACAACTAAGCCTATCTGGTCAGAATTTCAACCATAAACTCATAAGTTGAACTTCAAACTGTTTTTATAAGTTTTTACAATAGCTTGAAACAGTATATAGTTCTGGATCAAGCTAGAGAACATGCCCAGCTAGCTGATTTGATGTACAATCAATCAGGAGTCAAAGAGAGATTGTATACATTGCAAAACTATAAAAAATATTTATGGATACTCATATCAAAATATACTCATAGAAATTAAGGTGAGTAGTTAGGGGAATGAGGACGCGTGCAACATTGCTACATTACAGAATAACATACAACTTGCAATACTTGAGTGCCTTCTATTTTGGACTTCGAGTGCATACAGTCTTGATATCTATAACATACGATTTTTTTACGTACCCAAACATAAACAGGTGAGATGTTGAAGAGATATTTACAGATTGGACCTAAGAGAAAGTGTGCAAATCGCCAATGCATGTCGGAACATTAACAAATAAAAGTTATATGGTCCCTATGATGGTTTCTCAGATATAAAAAAAAAAAAAACCGAAACATTATTCTTAAATTTATAAAGTATCACCTAATATATCCCACAGGTAAAACACATTATTTATATCTTCCCCATAAGCATATGCAAAAAAACTAATAAAACTTTAGGAGGAAAAAAGTATGTGCACGTACAACATGGATCCTGGAACATGATCACTAAGTGCACTACAAAGGAGAATTTGCAGGATCAGGAAGCTTTTTGTTTTACTTCCTCCGTTTCTAAATATAAGTCTTTTAGAGATTTTAATATAAACTACATACGGATGTATATAGACATATTTTAGAGTATAAATTCACTCATTTTGCTCCGTATGTAGTCCGTAGTGGAATCTCTGAAAAGGCTTATTTTAGGAACGGAGGGAGTATGTTCTAAATCATTGAAGCAAACGAAATTTAGTAACACTACTGTAACCTTGTTTAGCCTCGTCTCAACCATTTCGAGAGATATCTGATCGACAATGACGATAGCGTACAGGGGCTGCTACATATAGCAGTTGTATAGCAACATCTGGAAAGAATAGGAGTAGTAGTTATTGTTTATGTCTTTAGAAGTCATTGCTACTGAAAACAGTTGAGAGATCACATTAGCATGTAAGACTGCCAACAGGTGCTAATAAAGAAATAACATATAACATGGGAAACCCACATCATAATCGGTTTGTCTCCAGATGAACTGCATTTCTCTGAAAGCAAACAACACACATATTTCTAATCATGATATGGCTGCCAAGCCATATAGTTTAAGCTCTCCTTATAACAAATGCAATTTGTAATTATCAAATTGTGGAAATAGGAAAGCACCTCACAATAATTAAGAAAGCATATTTTTGTGTCTCCAAGGTTCAATGATATTGAGAAGGGCATGAACACCTTCAGTATACGCCAATGTCTCAAAGTTGGCCAAAATATTTCCAGAGCTGACAACATATGAAAGTCCTAATGCTAATCCATAGAACATGTACTGGCTCAACATTATACTGTGCTAGTAACATTTGAATAAAGCTAATTGAATAGGTAATCTGAAGAAGAAAACTGTGTCTACCAAAGGCAAGTGAAAAAAGTGGGGTACCCATACTTTTTTATCTTAATAATTAAGAACATACCAAAACTCATTAGAGAGACCTTTAATTTGGAGCTAAGCGGTTGCATCCACCTGAGCATCTGCATACAGGGAATTGACAGCGAAAGGCTCTCGACAAAAATTGCCAAGATCTAGGAGGGAGCTTTAATTGAATGTAAAATTCATACAATGCCTGAATCCTAACAATCAATTCAGAACAATTCAGAACGAAGTCTCACTTGTTCTATTAAACCAAGGTCAAGTGCTCCAGCCCATTGACATCATCTAACGGATGTTGATCGGTTGCAGGGTAACATGGACAAACATGGTCCTTGATTGCAGGGTTAACAAGCAAGATCTTGAACCTAAAAATAGGAAATGAGCAATTGATGAGATTGTGCATCTGACAAGGCATGCACTTCATATATTAAGATGGGATTAAGGAATGTGCTTTTAGTTTGGTTACAGGATCACTTCCCTGACTGGAGGATGCGCCTTGCAGACGTCACGGCCAGAGGGCGAACCGGTGCTGCGGTGGTGGACAGGGACCTTGATTGCCTCTTCCACGGTCCTCCTCGCTAAGCAGCTGTGTTAAACAGAACGGCGAGGGTAGCAAGTACTGGATCAGCCGCCGGCTCCTCCTCCTCATCGCCCACTGCCGCTGTCACCATTCCACTGTCGCCTGTCGTCTCTGCCACTGCCATCACTAACAAATTCGCACAATAAAACAGCAGAGATTAGCAGAAAAAGAAGAGGATTGTCTCAGAAAGAGAATAGGTTGCCTCAGAAAAGAAGAGGATCAAATAGAGTGGAGGTGAAAAATCAAAACGGCCGTCCCACTAAAACAGGAAGGGCGGCGGCGGCGCGAGTAAAATGCATCATTGCCCCCTGAACTTGCTGGCTAGGTCCAAAATGGTCCTCAAACTCAGAAAGTGCATCAATACGGTCTCAATACTTGTCAATACGGTGTAGATACAGTCCTCAAACTTGTTGCACCGGTCCTGGCATACGGTCACGCATACTATTCGCGTATACAACAGCGTACTGGGTGTGCCACGTCAGCATTTTACGTGGGTCCCACTTGTCAATGGGCGCGAGAAAGAATTTTTTAAAAACAGAGTGTGGAGCGTCGGAGGGCAAGCGGCTGCGCAAGATCCAACCTGTTAGGATTAAATTATTTATGTAATTGAGGTTAATCCTCGCTTGTACATAGCGCACGTGCGGTTACCGATTCGGCAGCCGTCATAGCGTTTCACACACATCCCACTATCGGACGCGTCCCTTGCATGCGTCCTCTCCTTTTGTATATAAGATGTGACTATCAATGGAATTGACATGGTTGATTCATTCTTGCGATTCTATTCTAACACGTTATCAGCACTTTGCCTAACAGAGAGCGATTAGGCCAGAGTCCAGAGAGAACAGCGATGCCTCGCGCGATGCCCGGCTGTGCCGGCGCTACGCTCCGGCGGCGCAATCCGGTGCGGCGGAGTGAAGCATCAAGCCCTGGTGCGGATAGCGACATCAGTCACGGCGGCGACCGCGTCTGCGCCGTACGCACGGCGCTCATGGCTTGAGGACCGGCGGCGGCTCACGCGGCCCTGCACATGGCGACAAGCAACAGAAAGAAAATACATGCATGCATCCGCACGGGAGAAAGCGGACCCATGGCAGTATGGCACCTTCGGCGTCGACAACGGCCAACCCCGACGCGGTTCCCGACGACTACCTTCCACGAACTACGACGGCGCTGCGATGCAGGGTCGCCGACTTCCAGCGAGCGACGTCCGGGTTTCACATCGGGCGGAGGCGAGGCAGTCTGCGCAAGATGTTGGCCGCGAACTGGCGACGGCGATTGCGCAGCGGCCATGGCGCTCGGCGTCAGCGGCCAGCGCTCGACGCAACCGTCACGCCTATTCTGCGCATGCACACAACCGGCAACAGCACCAGCCGCTGGCTGCTTCAAGAGGCATTTTTTTTTCCCAATCAACACGACTGTTGATCATTTTATTTGCAATCGTTCAAGTACAACTGCATACATGCATCCGGCCGACTGACCGGCTAATTAGCATGTGCTAAGAGCATCTCGCTAGACTCCTTAAAAAGTGCCGACCCGCAAAATAACCGCCCGTTTACCAGTGGCGGACCTAGAATTGCAGGCTTGGGGGTGCCACGGTTCAAAGTTTACACTAAACATCATCATAATATCAAGAAACAGTCTGAAAATAGCAACAACTTGATGGGTATTTAGTGTTAAGTATATAGTAAAATTTATTTCAGGATTTTGGAGGGGGTGCCATGGCACCCACGGCACCCCCACTAGATCCGCCCCTGCGTTTACGGTTTCGGGTGGAAAAATTTGCGGGGTGCGGAAAAACTTCGCCCTCAACCTTTAGATTCACGGGGTGGGAGGCCGACCCGAGCTTCACCCGTATCGGCTGCGAGATTTGGCGGGAGGGACATTTCCGCGCGCTTCCCCTTCCCTCCGCCACCAACCACCTCCCTCCGCCCGCTCCGGAGCACCTTCCCCGGCTTCCCTCCGCCGCCATGGAAGCCTCCCAGCCGTCGGCCGGCACCGTGGATGTCATCCACGCGCCAACCCCTTCGGCAGATCTCGCCGCCGGCCATGTCGCGGCCGTTGCCGTTCAAAGCTCCACCGCGCCACCCCGCAAGCGGCAGGGCAACGTCGTCATCCAGGGCGGCGCTCCCGCAGCCCCCGCCGGGAACGCACGCGCGCCCGCCGCTGCCAATCCGGTCCGGCCCGCGCCGGTGAAGAAGGGGAAGGTTTCAGGTGTGAAACGCAAGAGGCCCACCGCAAGAGCTACCCCGCCAACACCTCCTCTGATTGCCCAGCAAAAGAGCTACCCCGAGCATGACGGCAGGCGACGCTGCTGCCTCCGCCCCATTCGACAGAATGGGCGCAAGGTATGATGCTTTGATTGCTTGCGTTTCTTTCACTTTTCTCCATCGCGCGTGTTCGTGACTTGTCGAGCGAAATTATAGCGCCGGTTTGCATGATGCGGCTGCCGACTTCGTGAAAATGTTAGACGAGAACACCGTCGACATCGATCAAGCCCCGATCGGCGATTTCGGTTACAATGAGATGGATGGTGGCGTGCACGGTCATGGTGAGGAAGAAGATGATGTGGAGGAGGTTCAGGAGGGGGTGTTCGATGAAGCGCAAGCAAAATCACGCGCAAGATCGAAGAACTACACGCCATTGGAAGATAAAGTCTTGATCAAGGCTTGAGAATCGGTGTCTCTTGATGCGTGCACCGGCACTGACCAAACCACCAAGCGGTATTGGCAAAGGATAGAGGATCAATACCTCCGCATGATGGCAAAGTATCCCAACAGGACGCCACGCACCTTTCGGTCTCTCCAAGGTCGTTGGGACGTGATCAAGCCAATTTGTAGCCGTTGGGCTGCATGCTTGCAACAAGTCCGCAATGCACCTCCAAGTGGTACCATTGAAGCCGATTATGTGAGTTTGTTTTCATGTCCCAAGTTGTGCAAATCTTTTGTAGCCGTCGGAGTGGTTGCATAATTTGACATTGTTTTCATTTTGTAGGAGAAAATTGTGCAAGAAAGGTACAAGGACATGGAAGCTTCCGGTAAAAAGGCATTTCAACTAGAGCATTGTTGGGAACTTCTTAAAGAAAGCGAGAAGTGGAAGTTGATTGACAAAGAATCCCCACTGAAGAGAGGTGCACTCACCAAGATGGATGGTGATGATGATGGCCCAAGAAACAAGAACAAGCCCGATGGAAACAAAAAGGCCAAGGACAAGATCAAGAGGGAAGCGGAGGCATCAAGCTTGCGGGACAAGCTAGATCACATGGTCAAGTCCAATGAGGAATTGATGATCAAAACATTGGAGGCAAAGAAGGAGTTGGCCGAGAAGAAGGCTCAAGAGAAGCAAGAGAAGTGGCAATTACTCAAGGAAGAGACCATGCGCAAGGCCGCCATTGAGGAGAGAAGAGCCATGGCCGAGGAGAACAAAGCCATGGCCTAGCTCCTTCAAGAGGAGAACAAGATCATGATGATAAATAGAAATGAGATGGATGAGCTCACCAAAGAATGGCATGAAATAGCATGGTTGGAGATCTTGGAGAGGAGGAGGGTAGCCGCAAGAGGCCATGCGGTGCCAAGGTTTGGTGGTGGTTCGGCATGTGGCGGTGGCAATGGTGGCGGTGAAGATTTGATCTTCTGATGATGATGGTGATGGATGAGTGATGATTGATACGTCTCCAACGTATCTATAATTTTTGATTATTCCATGCTATTATAGTATCATTCATGGATATTTTTATATGCAATTATATATCATTTTTTGGGACTAACCTATTAACCTAGTGCCCAGTGCCAGTTGTTGTTTTCTGCTTGTTTTTGGCTTTTTAGAGAATTTGTACCAAACGAAGTCCAAATGCCACGAAACTTTTTGGAGATTTTTTCTGGACAAAATAGACATTGAAAGCTTCAGGAGGAGGCCAGAGGCCTCACAGAGGCTTCACAAGGCAATAGGGCGCGCCCCGGGGGGGCGCCGTGTTGCCTTGTGGGGCCCATGTGACTCCGTTTGACCTAATTCCACTTCTGTAAATTCACAAATATTGGGAAACCAACAGAGAGCCAGAAGAAAAAACCTTTCCACCGCCGCAAGCCTCTGTTCTTTCGCGATCCCATCTGGAGGCCTTTTCCGGTACTCTGCCGGAGGGGGAATCGATCACGGAGGGCTTCTACATCAGCCTTGCTGCCCTTGCGATGATGTGTGAGTAGTTTACCATAGACCTACGGGTCCATAGCTAGTAGCTAGATGGCTTCTTCTCTCTCTTTGATCTTCAATACCATGTTCTCCTTGATGTTCTTGGAGTTCTATCCGATGTAATCTTCTTTTGCGGTGTGTTTGTTGGGATCCGATGAATTGTGAGTTTATGATCAGATTATTCATGAGAAATATTTGAGTCTTCTCTGAACTCTTTTATGCATGATTAAATATAGCTTTGTATTTTTCTCTGATCTATCGATTTGGTTTGGCCTACTAGATTGATTTATCTTGCAATGGGAGAGGTGCTTTGTGATGGGTTCAATCTTACGGTGCTTAATCCCAGTGACAGAAGGGGACATGACACATATTTGTATTGTTGCCATTAAGGATAAAAAGATGGGGTTTATTCATATTGTTTGAATTTGCTTCTCTACATCATGTCATCTTGCTTAAGGCGTTACTCCGTTTTTATTAACTTAATACTCTAGATGCATGCTGGATAGCGGTCGATGAGTGGAGTAATAGTAGTAGATGCAGGCAGGAGTCGGTCTACTTGTCTCGGACGTGATGCCTATATACATGATCATTGCCATGAATCCATCATAATTATTTGCTTTTCTATTAATTGCCCAACATTAATTTGTTTACCCACCATATGTTTCTATGCTCGAGAGAGAAGCCTCTAGTGAAAACTATGGCCCCCGGGTCTATCTTTATCATATAAAAAACCTAAAAATACATTGCTGCAATTTATTTACTTTTATTTTTATTAGTATTTTAGTTTATCTATTTATCTCTATCAGACTTAATCCTTGCAAGTAACCGCTAAGAGGATTGACAACTCTCTTATTCGCGTTGGGTGCAAGTGTTTGCTTTTCTGTGTGTAGGTGATGTTCACTGGATTTTGCTTGGTTCTCCTACTGGATTGATAACCTTGGTTCTTAACTGAGGGAAATACTTATCTCTACTGTACTGCATCATCCTCTCCTCTTCGGGGAAATACCAACGCAGACTACAAGTAGCAGGAAGAATTTCTAGCGCCATTGCCGGGGAGACATCATCAAAATCTATCAAGTACCTTCGCACAAACTATCAATCACTTGCATTTACTTTATTTGCCTTTTATTTGCATTTGCCTCTCGTTTTCATCTCCCCCACTTCTAATTTTTTTTTACAAAAACAAAAAAAATTATTTGCTTGTTTGCTAGTTTGCTTGCTTTGCTTGAAATTGTTATCATGCCTGAATTTAAGAAAGTTGTGGTTGAAAGTGCTAGTGAGATTAGTGTAGTGAATCTCTTGGGGATAAAACACATTCTTTTGATCAATCATGACCCTCCGGAGACTAACTCCCCCACTAATTTTAAAACTAAAGTCTATCATGTGGGAAGTGGTAATATTATTGGGAAAAACATTATTCAGGAGTTCTTTAATTGCGTGGGAGTTATACCAATAATTAATGGATCCATTCTTGATAAAACAAATTGTTATGTGGATGCTATTGCAATGCTTGTGGTTAAATTAGAAAGAAATTTTTTACATATCCACCACGCCTTACAAAAAATATTTTATGAACTTCCCAACATCCATAATCCTAGGGCTAAGAAAATTGCCACTATAATCCTTATGCATGAATTTGATTATATAATCCGAGAAGCTAGGGATATCTTTTCCTTTTACAAAATAAATTTTGAGCATCCTCCTATAGAGGAGATTCTTCATGATAAAGATACTATTCGTAGGTTGGAATCTAAAGATTACTTTGCTTATGGTAAAAATATTAGAAGGAGAGTTCCATACGCCGAAATAATTAAAACTATGTACCACCATGCTTGTGATAAATTTGAGTGGGTCACTAAAGGAATTGATGAGGGATTTAATGAAGAATGGTTCGAGGGTACGGCTAGAGATCCTATTAATGATGAGATACATGTTTTGTATGAGGACGTTTATGGTGATGATCCTGAGTTTGAAGTTATGAATGTTAAGGTTACTAATCAAAACCCCTTCAATTACCTAAGCTCACCCACTAGAAAAGAAGAGCATGAGAGTAGAGAATTAATGAGAAATTTTTTGAAAGATTTAATCAAAAGGGACCTTGGAATGGAGGATGACAACACTTGAAACTATGCATTATGCCTAGCTAGGGGCATAAAACAATAGCGCTTGTTGGGAGGCAACCCAATGAATAAAATGAATTTTTGCTTTTACCTTCTGTTTTTGAGTGTTTGCATGATTATAGCTTCTGTTATGATTGTGTTTTTATGTTTTAATTAGTGTTTGTGCCAAATAATGCCTTTGGGATGATTTGGAAAATAGTATGATAGATGCTGTTTGAAAATAGAAACTTTTGCGTCCAGTACTGGAATTTCTAATTTTTGCTGGAGTGTCAGAACCTTCTTAACTTTTTACACAGTATTGATATATGAATTTTCCACGTTGTCCTAATTTTTCAAAATTGTTGGAGTTAAATAATTATGACCATAATTCAGATCTTTATAAACTGTTCTGTTTTAGACAGATTCTGTTTTTGTTGCATAGTTTGCTTATTTTGATGAATCTATGGATCGTATCGGGGGGTATGAGTCATGGAGAAGTTGGAGTACAGTAGCATTATGCCAATATTAAATATGAATCAATTTACTACAGTACCTAAAGTTTAAGATTTGTTTGTTATACTAACGGATCTCACGAGGTTTCTGTTGAGTTTTGTGTGCTGAAGTTTTCAAGTTTTGGGTGAGACTACGATGGATAAAGGAATAAGGAGCGGCAAGAGCCTAAGCTTGGGGATGCCCAAGGCACCCCAAGGTAATATTGAAGAAAGACTCAAGCGTCTAAGCTTGGTGATGCCCCGGAAGACATCCCCTCTTTCGTCTACAATCTATCGGTAACTCACTTGGAGCTATATTTTTATTCATCACATGATATGTGTTTTACTTGGAGCGTCTTGTGATATAGTTTGTTTGCTTTTGTTTGCTTTTTAGTTTGCCACAATCATATTTGCTGAACACACTTTTTTGAGAGGGACACACATTATTCGTGATTTGTTAGAATACTCTATGTGCTTCACTTATATCTTTTGAGCTAGGCAGTTGCTCTAGTGCTTCACTTATATCTTTTAGAGCACGGCGGTGGTTATATTTTAAAGAAATAGTTGCACTCTAATGCTTCACTTATATCTTTTTGTGAGTCTAATGATAGCAATGGTAATATGCACGGGTTATGAATTTGGTCTTGATATGATAGGCATTCTAGAGGGATATAATAAAAACTTTCATGTAGATCACTGAATATGATAAGTTTGATTCCTTGCAATAGTTTTGCGATATTAAGATGGTAATATGTGGGAGGTATTAGGAGATAATTGTGGTTTAGTATGAATATTGGTGTTAAGGTTTGTGATTCCCAAAGCATGCACGTATGATCTGTCGTTATGCTAAGAAGTTGGAGCATGATCTATTATTGATTGTCCTCCTTTGTGTGGCGGTCAGGAGCGCGCGATGGTTAACTCCTACCAACCTCCCCCCTAGGGGCATGTGTAGTAGTACTTTGCTTCGAGGGCTAATAAACTTTCACAATAAGTATGTGAGTTCTTTATGACTAATGTGAGTCCATGGATTATACGCACTCTCACCCTTCCGCAATTTGCTAGCCTCTTCGGTACCGTGCATTGCCCTTTCTCACATCGAGAGTTGGTGCAAACTTCGCCGGTGCATCCAAACCCCGTGATATGATATGCTCTATCACACATAAGCCTCCTTATATCTTCCTCAAAACAGCCACCATACCTACCTATCATGGCATTTCCATAGCCATTCCGAGATATATTGCCATGCAACTTCCACCGTTCCGTTTTTATGACATACATCATCATTGTCATCTTGCTTTGCATGATCATATAGCTGACATAGTATTTGTGGCTCAACCACTGTTTATCATTGTTATACATGTTACGCTAGCATCATTGCACATCCTGGTACACTGCCAGAGGCATTCATATAGAGTCATATCTTTGTTCTAGTATCGAGTTATAATGTTGAGTTGTAAGTAAATAGAGGTGTGATGATCATCATTATTAGAGCATTGTCCCAGTGAGGAAAGAATGGTGGAGACTAATGAGTCCTCGAAAAAGTGGGGATGAGGTCCATGAGACCGTTCTAAAAAAAGGCGAAAAAGAGCCATGAAAAAAATGAGAGAAAAAGAGAGAAGGGGCAATGTTACTATCCTTTTCCACACTTGTGCTTCAGAGTAGCACCATGTTTTTCATATAGAGAGTCTCCTATTTTGTCACTTTCATATACTAGTGGGAATTTTTCATTATAGAACTTGGCTTGTATATTCCGATGACGGGCTTCCTCAAATGCCCGAGGTCTTCATGAGCAAGCAAGTTGGATGCACACCCACTTAGTTTTCATGTTGAGCTTTCATACACTTATAGCTCTTATTGCATCCGTTGAATGGCAATCCCTACTCCTCGCATTGACATCAATTGATGGGCATCTCCATAGCCCGTTGATTAGCCTCGTTGATGTGAGACTATCTTCTTATTTTTGACTTCTCCTTATTTATCTCTATCACCATACTCTATTCCACCTATAGTGCTATATCCATGGCTTGCGCTCATGTATTGCCTGGGAGTTGAAAAAGCTGAAGCGTGTTAAAAAGTATGAACCAATTGCTTGGCTAAAACCGGGGTTGTTCATGATAAATATTTGTGTTAAGAAGATGGAGCATGATAGGATTGTATGATTTTGTAGGGATAACGTTCTTTAGCATTTTTATTTTGAAAGACATGATTGTTTATTAGTATGCCTGAGTATTGATGTCTTTATATCAAATTATAGACTATTGCTTTGAATCAATCGGGTCTTATTATTCATACCGTAAGAGAAAGATTACATGATGAAACATGATAGGTAGCATTCCACATCAAAAATTCTGTTTTTATCATTTACCTACTCGAGGACGAGTGTCGGTACCAAAACCGGCAGATCTCGGGTAGAGGGTCCGAGCTGTGGATCTTGGAGTCAATGGATAACAAGGAACGTAGAGACAACGATTACCCAGGTTCGGGCCCTCTCGAAGAGGTAAAACCCTACGTCATGCTTGATTGTATTGATGTGTTTGTATGATGATTACAGAGTTGATCCACCTCGAGATCGGATGGACTAAACCCTAGGTAGGTATGATGATAATGGTTTTTCTGCCTCTACGGACTAAACCCTCTGGTTTATATAAACACCAGGGGGACCTAGGGTTACATATGGTCGATTGCCATCAGGGGATAAACATGCCGGCTACGCTAAACATCTCTTGGAGGAGACGTCAAGTCTTCGGAGGTTTCCTTCTGGTGCACGGGGTCGCCCGCAATCCGGCCTTCCTTCGATGAGTTAAGAGCGGCCCATTAGTTCGGCCTATAGGAGATAGGCCGGCAGCCCGAGTAGCCCCTAGTCCGGGACACCCTCAGTAGCCCCCGAACTAGTCTTCGAAGCCGAGGTATATACCAAACACCATCGGCTTTCTGGACCAGTTCCTTCCCTTCTGTGATACTTGTGTCAAGCCTGCGTCCCCTCTGAATCAAGTTCTCAAGGGTTGCCTAGCCGTATGTTTCCCGAACTATGCTTCGGTCGCCGAAGTGTATCGATAACTTAGCCCCGAAGGCTAGTCGCATAGGTGTGAACAGTGCCCCCATCTGACAACTTTTGCCGAAGGGTCACGACCCGCCACGACCACGAGTTGGTTTATGAAAACTCGATTCGCGGTTCGAGGCGGTTCCTCCATTGGCGCGTCCCATCGATATGGAGATCGTGCCCTCTTTTTAAGGGATATGATCAATGATTTGCACTATCCCACACGCGCATAATGGCACGATTACACGGGGAAACGGCGAAGCCTGCGGCGCAGTAAAAGGACCCTTGGTTTTATAGCAGCCCATAAAAGGGGAGCGGCCACCATTTCCTTCGCACGCTCTCACTTCTTCCTTCGCCGTTGCCCTCCCAATCTCTTGAGCTCCAGCGCCCAGATCTGTTCTCCCTCCCAAGAACCTCTCCGGCCACCCACTCAATCCAGCCATGGCCAGCTCCGGGTCTAAGGGCAAGTGGGAGGCCTCCATTGTCACCGAGAGCGCCATCCTAGAGTTGAAGAACGCGGGTTACCTTCCCGCCGACGTCGCTCACCGCGCTCCGGAGGCGGGTCAAGCCATCCCCACATCGAGGCCCGGCGAGAGGGTGGTGTTCCTCCCCCATTTCATCCGAGGGTTAGGCTTTCCCCTCCACCCCTTCGTCAGGGGCCTGATGTTTTTCTATGGGCGTGATTTCCATTATCTTGCCCCGAACTCTTTTCTGCACATCTCGGCCTTCATCATCATCTGCGAGGCCTTTCTTCGGGTCCAGCCACACTTTGGTCTGTGGTTGAAAATTTTCAACGTCAAGCCGAAGATCGTTGACGGCCAGCAGGCGGACTGTGGGGGGGCGGGCGATGGTCAGCAAGCTCCCCCGGGTTGAGTGGCCAGAGGGCACTTTCATCGAAACCATCAAGATCTGGCAGAAGGAATGGTTCTACATCACAGAGCCGCGGAATGCGGATTGGGGGGTGATCCCCGCCTTCAGATCCGGACCCCCCACGAGGTTGGTCTCGTGGACCAAGAAGGGCCTCGACTGGGGGTCAAGCAAGGAGGTGGCGTTGCTACAGAGCCGAATATCCAAGATGATAGAGCGGGGGGTCGAGCTGCCCAACGTGATTCAGATCATGCTTTGCCGCCGCGTCCTCCCCTTTCAAGACCGGGCCTCCCCCATGTGGGTCTACAAGCCCGAAGACCCCGCCACCGTGCTCAGCTTCTACCGCACTTCCCATGCTCAGCTGTGGAAGGTGTTGTTCAAGCCGCAGAAGGACTGGCCGGCCGAGGAGGAAGACATCAGCCTGGACGCCGCAAACCCCCCTCGCGAGGTATGATAAGTTTTATTCTTGTGTTCGGATTGTTTCTTTTTGACAAAGTACTCAACTCTCCTTTTTCCCATCCACAGAGCTGGCTGAAGAAGGCCGAGCGAATCGACAGCCCGGCCCCGCTGCCCGAGGGTCCCAGGACGGCCTTGCTGACGGCCATGTTGGCCGAGGAGCCGTACGAGGCGTCGGAGAAGAAGGAGAAGAAGAAGGAGGCCTGGGAGGGCCTCCGTTCCCGAGGACCCCCGGACACTAGATCCGGGGACACCCATGCTCCCTCCGCACAAGAGGAGGAGAAGGAGCATGGAGAGGATGGGGAGGAAAGTGATTCCTCCCGAACAAGGAAGAGGGCGGCGTCCGAGGACGCCGAGGAGGAGCAGCCTCCTCCCGCCCCTAAAAGACCATGCAGGGCCAAGGTGGCCCTGTCCAATGATAACCCACAAGTATAGGGGATCGCAACAGTTTTCGAGGGTAGAGTATTCAACCCAAATTTATTGATTCGACACAATTGGAGCCAAAGAATATTCGCAAGTATTAGCAGTTGAGTTGTCAATTCAACCACACCTAGAGACTAAATATCTACAGCAGAGTGATCAGTAGCACAGTAGTATGATAGTTTGATAGCAGTAGCAATAATAGTAACAGTAGCAGTAACGGTAACAGCAGTAGCAGTAGTAATTGTAATAGCAGCAACAACAGTAGTAACTTAGCAAGGTTCAATATATGAAAAGCTCGTAGTCATTGGATCGGTGATATTCGTTGGATAACATTCATCATGTAGCAGTTATAACCTAGGGCGACACAGAACTAGTTCCAATTCATCAATGTAATGTAGGCATGTATTCCGTATATAGTCATACGTGCTTGCGATAAGAACTTGCATGACATCTTTTGTCCTACCCTCCCGTGGCAGCGGGGTCCATAAGGAAACTAAGGGATATTAAGGCCTCCTTTTAATAGAGAACCGGAACAAAGCATTAACACTTAGTGAATACATGAACTCCTCAAACTACGGCAATCACCGGAAAGAATCCCAATTATTGTCACCTTGGGGTATGCGGATCATAACACATAGCAGGTGCATACAACTTGCAAGATCGGATCAAGAACACAAATATATTGATGAAAACATAAAGGGTTCAGATCTGGAATCATGGCACTCGGGCCCTAGTGACAAGCATTAAGCATAGCAAAGTCATAGCAACATCAATCTCAGAACATAGTGGGTATTAGGGATCAAGCCCTAACAAAACTAACTCGATTACATGATAAATCTCATCCAACTCATCACCGTCCAGCAAGCCTACGAAGGAATTACTCACTCCCGGAGGTGAGCATCATGAAATTGGTGATGAAGGATGGTTGATGATGACGATGTCCCCCTCTTCGGAGCCCTGAACGGACTCCAGATCTGGCCTCCTGATGAAGAACAGGAGGTGGCGGCGGCTCCGTATCGTGAAACACAATAAAACTTCCTCTCTTATTTTTTTCTCTGGAAAACTGAATTTATAGCGTTGGAAATAGGTCAAACGGAGCCACGTGGGCCCCACGAGGTACCAGGGCGCGCCTGGGGGGGGGGGTGGCGCGCCCTGGTGCCTCATGGGCACTGGGTGGCCCCCCTCCAGTAGTTCTTGATGCCAATATTTTTTATATATTCAATAAAAAATCTCCAGAAAGTTTCATCCAATTCCAAGAACTTTGATTTTCTGCACAAAAACAACATCATGGCAATTCTGCTGAAAACACCGTCAGTCCGGGTTAGTTCCATTCGAATCATGCAAATTAGGGGCCAAAACAAGAGCAAAAGTGTTTGGAAAAGTAGATACGACGGAGACGTATCATCCAACAATAGCTCGGCCTCTGCCGAGGACTCCGAGGCCTCCGAAGAGGTTCCTCGGAGGACCCCCAGGATCAAACCGCTGGCCCAAAGGTACGTATCCTAAGATACGCCTATGCATTTTTGTGGAGTTTGTCCTATGTATTGGTGTTTCTAACTCTTTGGTCCCAATGAGTTTGGGCACCATTTTGTTTGTGGTGTTGTTCTAGGAACAATTGGAGATGCATTGGATGCTCGGCTCACTCACAAGGAAGGTGTTGTCACCATGTGCTTATTGGAGCCAAGCTAGGATGATCAATGAACTACAATCTACTACATTCAATTGGTATCTACTACATCATTCCAATGGTATCTCGGTAACAAGTATCAACTTCATGCATACATTTCTTGCATTCAACCTTGTGTAGGTTGCATCATGGCATGAATTCCTTGATTCATTCTTGTGATACTTGTTTCCTTTCTCAAAGCATCCCAACAATGATCTCTTGTTGCGAGTTGTGATGTCTTTGATGTTTGTGTGTGTGGAGTTCATTGATATACAATAAGACAATATTAAGCCATGTGCTATGCTCTCAAGCAAAGATCTTATTGGTATATTTATGACTTCCTTTTGGATATCTTGTTCCTTCGTGTTGTAACTATTTTGTGTGTATATCCTTCTTTGTGGATTGATATCATCATGATTTTCATCTACCTAGAACCTTATACACTTGAGAGAAATTACATCTCTAGATGATATCCTTTCTTTCATGACCACCTTGTCTTTCTTGTATTATTTCTTTGGTGGCTCCGTGAAATCGTTTGTCTTGAGTGCGGATCTTATATCCTTGCATCTTGATGCACTCATTTGTGGTGAAGATTGTTTTCCTCATGCTTGTCTTGATGAGGCGTTCGCCATGTCAATTGGTATCCCTCCTCTTGACAAAGCTATCATTTTCTATCTTCACCATGGGTTGTCACAAGCTTTGTAGTTAATTCGCATTTTAGTGCGCCTGTGAACCCATTTGCTTGTTGTGTGTGGGAAGGACGTGTCTCGCACCTTGTATCTCGTTTATTCAAGACTATGTTGATGCTTAATGCTCATCCTTATATTAGTCTTCTCAAGTGCTTTGCCATGACTTACACACATCGTTTTGGTTGAGCCTATTCCTATGTTGCCTCTCTTTCATATTGCTCAATCATTTGTTTGTTGCAAGTGCTAGGCTTAGTTTCCTATATGCTCACTTGCACATGTTGTGAGTTTCTATTGATTTTGGGGGAGTGATGATCCTATTTTGTGCACGTTGTATCCAAATACAAAACTAAATAATGCACAAATCATGGGGAGCTTCTCTATGTTCTTTAGAACACTCCTATGCTCATATCATAATATCTTTTATTCGTGTGGCTCGTCGGATCATTTGTTTGATTGGTTCATTTGGTATCCTTAGATTGCTTGCTTCTCTCTTGGTATGTCTTTGTGTCATATCATTCCTTTTGCAATCTTTGGATCCTCAATATAGTTTGTCTTCCTCCTTTTGCGTATCCTTGGATATGTGTATTGTATTCCACTCATATTTTGAGAAATACACAATTTATGGAGGAACACATATTATGTTGGCCTTCTAAGCTTTTCGCCCATTTTGGCAATCGATGCCAATGGGGGAGAAGTTTAGAGAGTTTTGTGGAGAAGTTTAGACAGTTATTTCTTCATGCTTTGGTTTTGTTCCTAAGCATTTGCATCTCATGCTCTTGCATTATTAGTTGTTGCTTTGCATGGTGATGCTTAATTCCTTATATAAACTCTCTTGAAAGTGATTGTCATCAATTACCAAAATGGGGGAGATTGAAAGAACATGTGCTGCCCCCATGTTTGGTTTTGGTAATTGATGACAATCTCTATGGACTAATGGTTGCCTTGAGTTATATTTGAAGGGTTTGTCCATAGGCTTTTCTTGAAGTACATTTGTTGGTTTCAAGGAGATTTTGAGATGACCAAGGTGGTTATTCATGGAGTTATCCAAAGATTGGTTATGTAAGAGATGAGCCTATTGCAAGCATGTCTTGAAGAAGAAGATTGTGTGGACATTCATGTCTACCTTCAAGACATCATCTTAATGAAGAGATTTGGAAAGATTCAAGGTTGATCAAGACTAAATATGAAGAGTGATTCAAGTTGATCAACACACAGCATAGAAGATGTACCGAGTGGGATCAAGTGATCTCACGGTATGGTAAGCATTGTCCATTACGCTTTGTGTACTAACCCATGTTCTATGCGAGAGTTCTTTGTGGGGTTAGGTTTGTTTCCATGGGCGTGCATCAAAAGGAAGATATCATACAACCCATGGAGGATGACATCAAGTGGTGATCGTCATCAAGATTGCGGTGTGCAAGTTCAAGTGGAGCATCACGAAGAGATCATGCTTGAAGCTTGCCGTCCATTGTGGTGACAATGGACTTGTGAAGATGTGCCGAAGAGTGGCTCACCCATAGTGGAGTATGGGGGAGCAATCAACTAGTCTTCATCGAGCCGACGCAATCAAGAAAGGTGGTCCAACTTGAGGAGGTCAAGATCGTCATCATCTAGCTCAAGTGGACTATGCGCAAGGCAAAGGTTTGCCCTTGATAGGTTTTCTATTTTACCGGTCTCATGGTGGTAGTTGGGAGACCGGGTTATAGGATCGATAGCCGTACTATCAAGGGGGGCTCTCAAGTGAGTAGCTTGATCGTATCGTTCGTAGAGAGCTCAAACCATTGCATCCTTGCATCATCTTTCTTGGTTCTTGTTTGGTGTTTCTCTTTGTGAGTTTTTGAGCTTGTGGTCATCTTCATGACAAGCTCGAGTTCATCGAAAACGGAGTTCATATATGCATCTTCTATGATGTTTTCGATGTTGGAGTTTATGCTGGTTCTTCATTCATAGAGGTTTCTCATCTCTATATCTTAGGCATATCTCCCCTGCCACTTCTTATTATAACCAGTCGCTGTTGGATAGTATTTGTCGTCATCTATCCAACAAGCTTGAGTTTGCTCAATTCGGAGCTCATTTGCAGAAGTTATGGCAGTTCTGGTTTTATTTGTATCCTCTGTTTTCTGTGGTTTTTCAGTGGCATGCAAGCGGTAGTACCGCTGGTGCCCACGGTAGTACCGATTATGCGGTAGTACCGCTGGGTACTTCCGTGGCACTGCCGCTTGGGGTTTCCCCGAGCGTGCAACTCTCTGTTGCCGGTCTGCGATTCACGGTAGTAGCGCGGTAGTACCGCTCTGGCGGTACTACCGCCGCCACTACCGCTTGCGGGGTTTCCTCCGTGCGCGCTTCTGTTTCCTTTTTACCCTTTGCGGTAGTAGTGCGGCACTAGGACGGTAGTACCGCTTCGCACGGTACTGCCGCCCTGGCTGCCTCTACTACTGCTGCCTCTCCTGGTCTGAAACCCCCTAAGCGGTAGTACCGCCAGGGGCAGCGGTAGTACCGCTCCGGCGGCACTACCGTTGTACACTCAGTGTATTTCAGGCTTGTGCGAGGTAGTACCGCCTAAGCGGTAGTACCGCTCCGAGGAGCGGTAGTACCGCTTGGCTGCGGGCGCAGGGCAGATAACGGTTGGATTCGAGGGCTCCTATAAAAGGGGGTCTTCTTCCCCAATGGACCTTATCCCTTTAGCTCGTGTTCTTCCCCCATTGTTGACCTTCTTCGAGCTTGCTATCTCTCAATCCCTCCAATGATTCTTGCTAGTTCTTGAGGGAAAAGAGAGAGGAGATCTAGATCTACGTTTCCACCAATCACTTTCTCCTCTATGTGAGGGGAACCCCTTGGATCTAGATCTTGGAGTTCTTGGTGTTCTCCTTCTTGTTCTTCCTCTCATATTCCTCCATAGCTTTCGTTGCTTTGGTGGGATTTGAGAGTGAGGGACTTGGGCACTCCGTGTGCCCTTGCCATTGCATTTGGTGCATCGGTTTGAGTTCTCCACGGTGATACGTGGAGGTGAAGTTTGAGAAGCTTATTACTCTTGGGTGCTTGGTACCCTAGAGCTTGTTCCTCTTGGGTGCTTGGGCGCCCTAGACGGTTGGTGGTGCTTCGGAGCTCAATCATTGTGGTGTAAAGCTCCGGGCAAGCGTCGGGGTCTCCAATTAGGTTGTGGAGATCGCCCCGAGCAATTTGACGGGTACCGGTGACCGCCCCCAAGGGTTGCCAAAGTGTACGGGTTCGGTGACCGCCCCCAAGGGTTGCCATTTGTACGGGTTCGGTGACCGCCCTCAAGGGTCCCTTAGTGGAATCACGACATCTTGCATTGTGCGAGGGCGTGAGGAGATTACGGTGGCCCTAGTGGCTTCTTGGGGAGCATTGTGCCTCCACACCGCTATAAACGGAGATTAGCATCCGCAAGGGTGTGAACTTCGGGATACATCATCGTCTCCGCGTGCCTCGGTTATCTCTTACCCGAGCCCTTTACTTATGCACTTTACTTTGTGATAGCCATATTATTTCTTGTTATATATCTTGCTATCACTTAGTTGTTTATCTTGCTTAGCATAAGTTGTTGGTGCACATAGGTGAGCCTAGTCGATTTAGGTTTTGTGCTTGACAAATTAAACGTTAGTTTTATTCCGCATTTGTTCAAGCCTAAACTGTAATTATTTTAAAGCGCCTATTCACCCCCCCTCTAGGCGACATCCACGATCTTTCACCTGCCACCCCCGCCCGCTCCAGAGCGGGTTTCAACTGGGTGGCCGGATGAGATGGAGGAAGCTTTAACCAGCTCCTCTATCGCCGAAGAGGACCGTGCCCTGATGGGCACGGTGTTGCAAAGTCTTCGGTCCGTGGACAACGGACTGAAGGAGGCTTTCAGCGGCCTTCTCACAGGCTTCAAGATAGGCCATGTAATGTCTTTTCCTTTAGAAAATTTCTTTTATATGAATATGTAACCTCATACACGGTAGCCCCCTAGACTCTGGCTGGCCTGAAGAAGGCCGGTCAGAGGATCGAAAATCGATAACTCGGATCCTAATGTACTTAGTGTAATGTGCAGGCGTCATCCTCGGCGGCAGCCGCCAACGCCGAGGAGTTGGCCGAGCTGAATAAGCGGTTCGACGAGGCGCAAGGCAAGTCCGAACTACACTGTTTACTACAACAGTTTTTAAGAAAGGTTTAAGTAATTAACCTAAACGGGGTGCAACTGATATTACTGCAGCTGCTGCCGCGGAGGTCGAGAACCTCAAGGCCGAGCTGAGGAAGGCTCAGCTGGAAGCTGCGGAGCAGAAGGCTGCGGCCGAACAGGCAGCTGGCGAACTGGCTACGGTAAGAACCGCTAGCCAGAAGCACGAGGCCAGAGTGTCTGAAGTGCAGCAAGAGCTCAAGGATGCCGTCACAAAATGTGAGGTCCTTGAGCAGAAGAACAAGGATCAGGCCGCCGAGCTAACCTCACTGGGATCGGCGGCTAAGGCAGCGCGGACGGAGGCGCGAGGCTACCAAGAGGAACTCCGCCAAGTTAAACTTATTGCGGATGGTAAACCATACTTACTGCAAAGTGTCTTTGGTGGTAACAGGTTCGCTTTGCTCACGCGAGTGTGGCGTTCCCCAGGCGCCTTTGCGGACCTCCCGAGGAGTGCATCGGATGCAGCTAGGTTCTTTGCAACCCAGGAGGGTCGTGCCGAGCAGAGGCTGTTTTGGGCGCAGTTCCAAGCGCCCGAACACCCTCCCCTCCTCAACAACCAGATGAAGCAGCTGATGGAGTTGCATCGGATGGCGGAGCCGGTGATGAAGGACCTCTGCGTCAAGCTGTGGCCTTCGGAGCCACTGTCGAGCAGCTATTTCGGCTTAGTGCAGAAGCTGTACGACGCCACGCCCCGGATTGATGCCTGGAAGCGCTCCGTGTGCATTGAGGGAGCTCGGATGGCCTTCGGCAAAACCATGGTGTACTGGCCGAATATCAAGCCAGCCGAGGTGGCCACCGGACCTCCGCCCCCTGGGAAGGAGCACAGGCGTCCTGAGCAGTACTTTCCCATCGTGATGGATGGTGCTCGGGCAATAGAGGCCCAGTGCTCGAAAGATGTAATTTATGAGTGAATTTATTTTCCTTGTACCCGAGGAGTTGAAACTTTGTGCTGCGGAAATGCAACTGGTTGGCTATAAATATAATGCCTTATATGTTTATTTTGACTCCCGTGCGGCCGTTTTTAAACTGAAAGTTGCCAGTCGTCGGCTTCAGCCCCCTTGCAGATACTGCATGGGGTGTTTTCTCTTAACACCTTAACCCTTAGCCGATGTCTCTGTGCCCAGAGGCGGTTGTGTGTAAGGAAAATGAGGCAATCGGACTATGCGGCTTTAGTGCTTTCACTTAGCCATAGGAGCTTGACTGCGGTGACTAGCCCCCAGTATGTGTGATATCCGGGCGTACCGAGGTTGATACCATTATCACTTGGTTCCTGTAACAGCAAACCCTTCGTTTGACACGGATTAACCTCCATCGATTTTTAGTTTGACACTTGTCATCGGATCGCCAACCAGTTCTCGCTTATTATGACAGTCGGTTTTTAACTTTCTCCACTGAGGTACTTAACCAGGCTAGCTAGAAGTACAATCACAGTGGTTCTCCCTTTACCCTCCTAGCCGAACAATGCGGAACGTAAGAGGGCAAGCACAGGAGCCGGGCAACCTAACCATTGACCAAAGACATAATTCGGAACTGATTCATATAATGCAATATCCATGACGCCGAGCACATGTAATGAAATTGGTGCCGATAATGATGTTTGGGGCAAGATTTATGGTCGAGCCCCCGGTCTATTAGCCGATCACATCTAAAAAAGGAATGTATCAAAATAGTTTACTTCGGCCTAGAAAGCGGAAAGGAATACGCAACGTAATTGACTGCAGTATGACCGGAGAAAAATGGTCAGTGTTTCCTTTGAATTCGTGACGTCTATCCATACAATCCGAACTGCCGAAGTAACTTTTACAGATACTTTAAGAAATAAACACATCAGAGGAAAGGTTTACACATGGCCTTCATGAGAGGTTTGACGTCCCTACTGCGCCCTGCCGCACGTCTGCGCCTTCGCTCTTTTATGAAGCTTCCGTGTGATTGGAGTCATCGATTGTATGCTTGGCGGAAGTAATAATGTTCGGCGGACGAGCCCTTGGGAAAGGGTTTTGAGAAGTCGCCGCGAGGTGCCGGCTTGACGCTGATCAGGCCCTAGATGGTGCCTGTTATTTAGTAGTGTTCCGAGAACATCTTTGGCCGTGGCTCGGTCGAACCGAGCTCTCGGCTCCTGAGTCGTTTGCCCCCACAGCTGCCCATGGAATCTTGAACACGAAGTTGTGCACTCGAGGTACCTATTTCGCGGCTGGGTAGGCCATGCTGTGGGGCGCGTATCCCTATTTAGGGTGAGCACGGGAGTGCTCCGGGACCGAGGCCGTAGCTCGGGCGCGGTTGCGTGCGTCCAGTGCCTTGATGGTAGACTGGGCCTGCGACGCTTCTTCGGCGGCCTGGACTTCGGTGGCTAAAGCCGCTGTGTGTTCCTCTGTTCGGAGCGAGCGCTCGGTGTTACCGTTGACGGTAATAACACCCTTCGGTCCTGGCATCTTGAGCTTCAGATATGCGTAGTGCGGGACGGCATTAAAGCGGGCGAATGCTGTCCAGCCGAGGAGTGCGTGGTAACCGCTGCGGAAGGGAACAATGTCGAAGATTAAGTCTTCGCTGCGGAAGTTGTCGGGTGAACCGAAGACTACTTCCAAGGTCACGGATCCCGAGCATCGTGCCTCGACACCTGGGATTACACCTTTAAAGGTGGTATTACTAGGTTTGATCCTTGACGGATCGATTCCCATCTTTCTCACGGTATCTGAATAAATCAGATTGAGGCTGCTGCCTCCATCCATAAGGACTCTAGTGAGGTGGTATCCATCCACAATGGGGTCGAGCACCAGAGCCGCCGTGCCTCCGTGACGGATACTGGTCGGATGGTCTCGCCGGTCGAAGGTGATCGGACAAGCCGACCATGGGTTGAATTTCGGGGCCACCGGCTCTAAGGCATAGACATCCCGAAGTACGCGTTTCCGCTCCTTCTTGGGTATATGCGTGACGTAAATCATGTTCACGGTTTTTACCTCGGGAGGGAATTGCTTTTGCCCTCTATTGTTCGGCCCGCGAGGTTCGTCGTCGTCCTCGCTGCGGGGACCCTTGCCCTGTTCCTCGGTTGTAAGCTTGCCGGCCTGCTTGATTACCCAACAGTTACGGTTGGTGTGGTTGGCGGGCTTGTCCGGGGTACCGTGGATCTGGCAGGGCCTATCCAGGATTCTATCCAGTGCAGTCGGGCTGTCCCGATTCCCTTTAGAGGGTTTCTTCCGCGGTCCTGATTTTGAGCTGCTGAACCCGGCGTTTACTGCCGCATCATCGGCTTCACTACCGTTGTTTGTGTGCCGGCGCTTATTATTCTTGTTGCGCCGGGGTTTACCGTTCCCGTCCCGGGCCTCTGAGGTGCTGGGGTCGTCGGGATGGTTGCTTCGACGAGCCAACCAACTATCCTCACCCGCGCAAAAGCGGGTCATTAGGGAGGTGAGGGCCAACATTGTTCTCGACTTATCTTGGCCGAGCTGGCGAGCGAGCCATTCATCCCGAATACTGTGCTTGAATGCGGCAATTTCTTCAGCATCCAGACAGTCGATGATCTGGTTCTTCTTAGTCAAGAACCGATTCCAGAATTGCCGAGCTGACTCCCCGGGCTGCTGAACGTCGTGGCTCAGGTCGTCGGCATCCGGCGGCCGAACATAGGTGCCTTGAAAGTTGGCTCGGAATGCATCCTCGAGCTCCTCCCAGCTCCCGATGGAGTTTTCGGGTAGGCTGTTCAACCAGTGCCTTGCCGGTCCTTTAAGTTTTAATGGCAGATATTTAATGGCGTGGAGGTCATCTCCTCGGGCCATATGAATGTGGAGAAGAAAATCTTCAATCCACACGGCTGGGTCAGTTGTCCCATCGTACTATTCTATGTTCACGAGTTTAAACCCTTCGGGGAACTGATGCTGCATCACCTCGTCTGTAAAACACATTGGGTGAGCGGCGCCCCTGACCCGGGCCACGTTGTGCCGGAGATCGGTTGTCATCCGGGCACGGTGCTGCTCCCGAGCTCTATCGTTCCTGTCGCGCCAAGCTTGGTATCCGTCCCGTCCAGCGAGCGTGTGTCCTCTGGATCCATAAATGGATCTTGATTGTATCCCTCTGGCGTTTAGGTTGTGCCGCAGATCGTATGGGTCATCCGGTTGAACCGGCTCCTTGCCCGCCCGGCGAGGGGGCGCGGGTGGGTATTCGACTTCTCCAGCCGTCCTGTCTCGTCTTCGAGGGGGGCGGTCGGGCTGGCTTGTCTGAGTTTGTCTGTGAGGTATGGGCTCAAGGGCCTCGTCCTCAAATGACGGAAGCAAACGCCGTCGTGGGTAACTTTTGTATTGATCCTGGTGCTGATTGTCGAAGCCGTCTTCGGCTGCTAAGACTAACGTCCATCTATCGTTAAGGGTATCTTGTTCGGCTTTTAGCTGCTGCTTCTTCTTCTTCAAGCTTCGGGCAGTGGCTATGAGCTGCTGCTTGAATCTTTCCTGGTCTAGGGGGTCCTCGGGGACGAGAAAGTCTTCGGGTCCGAGGCTGTCCTCCTCTTCGGAAGGAGGGAGGTAGTTGCTATCCTCGGAATCCTCGGGGTCCTCGGGGTTGCCCTGATCCTCTTGCTCTTCAGAGGCGTGGAAGTGCTATTCAGGGGTGGTGTTGTCGCCGGGCTCCCCCTTATTGTCCGGAGCATCTTTATCTCCGGTGCCGTTTGTGTCTGTGTTACTTTCCCTGCCCCTTCCGCGTCCCCTGGATCGCTTTCGTCGGCGTTTGGGCGGTTCCTTGTCGGGGCCACCGCCATCCTTCTTGGGGGTGTCATCATCCTTCTTGGGGGTGTCGACCATGTAAACGTCGTAGGTGGAGGTGGCGGTCCACTTTCCAGTGTTGGGAGTGGCAAGGGAGGGAGCCATATAAGGCATGACGTCGATATCCTCGTCCATGTCGTCAGCCTCCTCGGAGGCGTAGTCCAACATGTCGGTTAAATCTTCGACAGTGGCTACTAAGTGGGTGGTGGGTGGGACGTAAAATTCCCCGCGGTTGGCCTCAAGTCCGATCCGTTCATGGACCGAGGATGGGCCATCCGCCATACTCATCTTCTGGATCCGATCTAACGTCTCGCTTAAGAGCGAGAGCTCCGCCGGATTCATCCTTGGGCATCCTTCGGAGTTGAACTCCGGTGTGCCAGCGCCGGGGGTGTGTTCGGCCAAGGGCGACCCCTGGTTCTCTGGCGCTGGGATCGGATCCGAACTCGAGGCCAGATCCGAACTGAGGACCTCCCCGGAGACGGGGCCGGGGAGAAGATCCGAAGTTAAGGCCTCGGGATTATTAGGTTCCTCGGGTAAAGCTGAGATCCTAGTAAAGATCAGATCGCCCCGAGAGTCGGCGACGTACTCTAGGTTGCCAAACCTGATCTCCTGCTCAGGGGCGAAGCTGCCGATCTAGTCAAGGTGACCGGTCGGGTTGGCGTGCAGCACGATGCTGCCAAACGCGAAAAGCTAGCCGGGGACGAAGATGTCCCCGCTGCGGATGCCGTCGCTGATGACTAGGCGAGCCATTGATCCTTGATGACCCAACAGCGGAACTCTCAATGAAAGCACCAATGTCGGTACCAAAACCGGCAGATCTCGGGTAGGGGGTCCGAGCTGTGGATCTTGGAGTCAATGGATAACAAGGAACGTAGAGACAGCGATTACCCAAGTTCGGGCCCTCTGGAAGAGGTAAAACCCTACGTCCTGCTTGATTGTATTGATGTGTTTGTATGATGATTACAGAGTTGATCTACCTCGAGATCGGATGGACTAAACCCTAGGTAGGTATGATGATAATGGTTTTTCTGCCACTACGGACTAAACCCTCTGGTTTATATAGACACCAGGGGGACCTAGGGTTACATATGGTCGATTGCCATCAGGGGATAAACATGCCGGCTATGCTAAACATCTCTTGGAGGAGACGCCAAGTCTTCGGAGGTTTCCTTCTGGTGCACGGGGTCGCCCGCAATCCGGCCTTCCTTCGATGAGTTAAGAGCGGCCCATTAGTCCGGCCTATAGGAGATAGGCCGGTAGCCCGAGTACCCCCTAGTCCGGGACACCCTCAACGAGCAGGAATTAAGCTTGGGGATGCTTGATACGTCTCCAACGTATCTATAATTTTTGATTGTTCCATGCTATTATAGTATCAATCTTGGATGTTTTTATATGCAATTATATATCATTTTTTGGGACTAACCTATTAACCTAGTGCCCAGTGCCAATTGCTGTTTTCTGCTTGTTTTTGGCTTTTCAGAGAATCTGTACCAAACGAAGTCCAAATGCCACGAAACTTTTTGGAGATTTTTTCCGGACAAAAGAGACCTTGGAAGCTTCGGGAGGAGGCCAGAAGCCTCACGGAGGCTTCACAAGGCAACAGGGCGCGCCCCGGGGGGGGGGGGGGCACCGTGTTGCCTTGTGGGGCCCACATGACTCTGTTTGACCTAATTCCACTTCTATAAATTCAAAAATATTGGGAAACCAACAGAGAGACAGAAGAAAAAACCTTTCCGCCACCGCAAGCCTCTATTCTTTCGTGATCCCATCTGGAGGCCTTTTCCGGTACTCTGCCGGAGGGGGAATCGATCACGGAGGGCTTCTACATCAACCTTGCTGCCCTTCCGATGATGTGTGAGTAGTTTACCACTGACCTACGGGTCCATAGCTAGTAGCTAGATGGCTTCTTCTCTCTCTTTGATCTTCAATACCATGTTCTCCTTGATGTTCTTGGAGTTCTATCCGATGTAATCTTCTTTTGCGGTGTGTTTGTTGGAATCCGATGAATTGTGAGTTTATGATCTGATTATTCATGAGAAATATTTGAGTATTCTCTGAACTCTTTTATGCATGATTAAATATAGATTTGTATTTCTCTCCGATCTATCGATTTGGTTTAGCCTACTAGATTGATTTATCTTGCAATGGGAGAGGTGCTTTGTGATGGGTTCAATCTTGAGGTGCTGAATCCCAGTGACAGAAGGGGACATGACACGTATTTGTATTATTGCCATTAAGGATAAAAAGATGGGGTTTATTCATATTGTTTGAATTTGCTTCTCTACATCATGTCATCTTGCTTAAGGCGTTACTCTGTTATTATTAACTTAATACTCTAGATGCATGCTGGATAGCGGTCGATGAGTGGAGTAATAGTAGTAGATGCAGGCAGGAGTCGGTCTACTTGTCTCGGACGTGATGCCTATATACATGATCATTGCCATGAATCCGTCATAATTATTTGCTTTTCTATCAATTGCCCAACAGTAATTTGTTTACCCACCATATGTTTCTATGCTCGAGAGAGAAGCCTCTAGTGAAAACTATGGCCCCCGGGTCTATCTTTATCATATACAAAACCTAAAAATACCTTGCTATAATTTATTTACTTTTATTTTTATTAGTATTTTAGTTTAGCTATTTATCTCTATCAGACTTAATCCTTGCAAGTAACCGCTAAGAGGATTGACAACCTTTTATTCGCGTTGGGTGCAAGTGTTTGATTTTCTGTGTGTAGGTGTTGTTCACTGGATTTTGCTTGGTTCTCCTACTGGATTGATAACCTTGGTTCTTAACTGAGGGAAATACTTATCTCTACTGTACTGCATCATCCTCTCCTCTTCGGGGAAATACCAACGCAGACTACAAGTAGCAATGATGGATGCGCCGTCTTTTGGGTTGTGGCGCGAAAACTATGTTCAAATGTCGCCAAAACTATGTTTGAATTCTCGGAATTTGTGTTTTATTTGTCAAAATCGCGGTCAATTGCATTGTGTGGTTTTACGGTTCGAGGGCCGAAATCGGCAGCGCACGGAACAGAGCCCGCAAACCCGAGCGGTAAAAGAGAATATCGAGGGATATTCTCGTTTACCGCTCGGGTTTGCGGGCTCTGTTCCGCCGCAGCCGATTTGGACCTTTAAAACACGTTTTTCTCGGCCCTTATCCACGGTTTAAGGGTCGCGGTTTTATGGGGTCTGCTAGAGATGCTCTAACTAAATTCCTTAGCCCCAATACTTCAGCATATCGTGCCGCGGTGAAGACAGCAGGCGGCAGACCAGTGCAGCGACACAGCGTAGCAGGCGCGCGAGATGTCGCGGGCGATGCAGCTGGTGATGTGCGGAGCGGCCCAGCGAGGCCAGTGCACAACACGGCGGCGTGGTGACAGCGTGCAGCGTGGCGGTGCAGCAAACGCTTCGATCGGCAGGTCTTGATCCCAACAAGTGTCAAAAAAAAGGTCTCGATCTCAACAGCTGCTTGGGAGGGCCGGCTAAAGGCCAGTTTGGGCCAAGTCCATGCCGGTTCGGCCGGCTAGGTTCTGCCTGTCGGACCAAAAGGCCGAATGGGACATGCTCATTTACTGATTCCTGAAGGAAATTAAAAAAAAGGAGAAAATGAAAAAAACAGTGTCTAGGCCACTGGTTGTTGGGCTATCCGAAAGCCCAATTTTTTTTTCATTTCTCTTTTCTGTTTTAGCTTTTGGCTATGCAGTTTTTGTATGTATGTGTATTTACGGTAATTTCTCAAATATTACTGTATTGTAAAGCACACTAGTATATCAACATATTTGATTAGGCAATATGATAATTGCTATATCTTGATGGTGCTTGAAAGTAAATTTACTAGATAGTAAATTAATTATGCATGAAGATTTCATGCAAGATATGTTGGACATATCCAGAATGAATTTGCTGAGTTTGCCTGAATCTCAGTTCCACCATAACCACACATGCTCAGGGGGCTCCTGCTAAAGTTGATATATCATATTATGTTGCATTGCACTTTACCTGACATCACCTACACCTTGATCTGTTGGGATCAATAGAGTGGTGATGATGATACCTAAAGTGCATAGGGAATGGACGCTCGTCTGATTCCATGACTTCGAGTCAGTGGCAACATACAACTCTGGTATGCATCAAAACAACTGAAAGTTGTGATTCTGTAATAATGTAGTTTCAAATTTCGATGTCATCAAGAAAAGCTCTTTACTTTCAATCCTTCTATGAGGATTTTGGCTGAACAATATCGTCAGCGGTAAAGGAAAGTGGAGTTGTGGTGAGAAGCAAAATAAGAGTGGAGCTCAAAAGGGCAAAAGTCATTTCAATAAAAATGACAAGGATAGCAACTCTGAAGGTTTCTATAGGTGTGATCGTATGATTCACATCACAAGGAAATGTGATACTCCAAACATTTGATGGATTTGTACATGCCATCAATTGCCAAGGGCAAAAGTCTCATGGGAACTAGTGTGAAGCTTGCTTCACTGGACATAAGGAAGATTTCCCGATGGCTGAAAGTTCCCAAATGTTCCTTAGAACGTGGGAAACCCAGAGCATGCTCAGCAAAAGGGAGATCCACTTCCTAGTGTCGATGACATGCTAGTGGGCTTCACTTCTAGTGACATATAATGTATGTATATTGTATTGGATAGAAACTTTATGAAGTAATCCAATGAAGAAGGAATGTGTTAAGTAGAAACTGGGTATACTAACACAATATTAAGGGAGACAAAATTATTTTCATACTCTTGAGAAGAGTTATGAGAGTATCATGGCAATTGTTGGTCATGATGCGACAATTGTTGGTTCTGGTCAAGCCACAGTTGCATTCCCTATGGGTACTACATGGTAATCTTGGATGCATTGATGTATCTAGATTCTACCTGTACCTTGCTGAGTTTTTAGGATATCTGTAATGGTTTCTATGTTGAAACCCATAAAGTGAGTAAGGTTGAAAGCCTACTCATAACTCAGCAAAAGGGATTTGAAAGAAATCCTAGAGTAAAATGCCTTCCCTATCTCCTGGGTTGTATTATACATACATTAAATTGGATATGCTTTGGGTGTATGATGTCTACTACACAACTTATTCTTGTAGACTCGTGTTGGGCCTCCAAGCGCAGAGTTTTGTAGGACAGTAGGAATTTTCCCTCAAGTGGATGACTTAAGGTTTATCAATCCGTGGGAGGCGTAGGTTGAAGATGGTATCTCTCAAACAACCCTCAAATACAAGAAATCTCTTGTGTCCCCAACACACCCAATACAATGGTAAATTGTATAGGTGCACTAGTTCGGCAAAAAGATGGTGATAAAAGTGTAGCATGGATAGTAGATATAGGTTTTTGTAATCTGGAAATATAAAAACAGCAAGGTAGCAAGTAACAAAAGTGAGCACAAACGGTATTGAAATGCTTTGAAACAAGGCCTAGGGTTCATACTTTCACTAGTGCAATCTCTCAACAATGCTAACATAATTGGATCATATAACAATCCCTCAACGTGTGACAAAGAATCACTCCAAAGTTCCTATTCGCGGAGAACATAATATAGAAATTGTTGTAGGGTACGAAACCACCTCAAAGTTATCCTTTCCGATCAATCTATTGAGCCATCCCTATAAGTGTCACGAATAGCCCTAGAGTTCGTACTAAAATAACACCGTATGAAACACATCAACCAACCCTAATGTCACCTAGATACTCCAATGTCACCACAAGTATCCGTGAGTTGATTATACGATATGCATCAAACAACTTCATAATCATAATATTCAATCCAACACAAAGAACTTCAAAGAGTACCCCAAAGTTTCTATCGGAGAAAAGATAATGAAAACGTGCATCAACCCCTATGCATAGATTACCCCAATGTCACCTCGGGAATCCACGAGTTGAGTGCCAAAACATATATCAAGTGAATCAATATAATATCCCATTGTCACCACGGGTATTCATATGCAAGACATACATCAAGTGTTCTCAAATCTGAAATATTCAATCCGACAATAACGAAACCTCAAAGGGAAAAGATTCTATTCATCACAACAAGGATAGAGAGGGAAGAAACACCATATGATCCAACTATATTAACAAAGCTCGCGGTACATCAAGATCGTGCCAAATCAAGAACACGAGAGAGAGAGATAAAACACATAGCTACTGGTACAAACCCTCAGCCCCGAGGGTGAACTACTCCCTCGTCGTCATGAAGACCGCCGGGATGATGAAGATGGCCTCCGGTGATGATTCCCCCCCTCCGGCAGGGTGCCGGAAAAGGGCTGTAGATTAGATCGTGGAGGCACAGAGGCTTGCGGCGGTGTAAAAACTCATCTGGGTTAACTTTGGGGGGTTTCTGAATATATATGATTTTTTGGCGTTGGAATCACGCGAAGAAGGGCCACAGGGGGCCCACGAGGCACCAGGGCGCGCCTGGGGGGGGGTGGCGCGCCCTGGTGGCTCGTGGAGCCCCTGTGGGTCTTCTGGCCTCCTCCCGAAGCTTCTAGTGTCTCTTATGTTCCAGAAAAAATCGTCAAAAAGTTTCGCTGCATTTGGACTTCATTTGATATGGATTTTCTGGAAAACCAAAAACAAGCAGAAAACAGCAACTGGCACTGGGCACTAGGTCATTATGTTAGTCCATGAAAATCATATAAAAGCCATATAAAAGTGCACCAAAATCATACAAAACTATAATAAACATGGCATGAATACTTCATAAATTATAGATACGTTGGAGACGTATCAGCATCCCCAAGCTTAATTCCTGCTCGTCCTCGAGTAGGTAAATGATAAAAGAAATAATTTATGAAGTGTGAATGCTAGCATAGTGCATAAGTTTGATCAATGATAATTGCAATCACTTTTCCTAGCATCAATATATTTCATAATCAGTAGCTCATCTCATAAAACTTCTCATGATCAAGTAGCAAGCTATTCACATGTTTTAAGTATAGGCCATAAACTTTCTTGAAAACTAACAAACTATGTTCTCAGTCATCAAACAATTGCAATTCATCTTATTTTCAGGAAGGGTCTATGTAAGAGCTTTGATCTATCAAATTCCACATACTCAACCATCTTTTAGTCTTCCATGATTGCTAACACTCAAAGCATATTTTTAGAACAAACAGTTTTAGTCAAACACATAGGAAGATAGGGGCTTAATGTTTTGCCTCCCAACTTATTTATCTCAGGGATAATGTCAACAATAATAACTCATGATCACCTATATTCAACTGGATATATGTGCCTGGATCTTTCCCTACCACATAATGCTTGCCAACTAAAGAATAAATAGAGCGGAATAGGGATGAACATTAATGACTCTTGCATAAAAGTAAATACAGAAAAGTAAAAGATAGGCCCTTCGCAGAGGGAAGCAGAGGTTGTCATGCGCTTTTTTGTTGTTGTTGGATGCACAAGCCCTTAATGCAAAGGAACGTCACGTTATATTGCCCCTTGTGATAGCAACCTTTATTATGCAGTTCGTCGCTTTTATTTCTTTACCATCACAAGTTCGTACAACGCTTATTTTCCCTTACAATAAAAGATCATACATATTTTAGGAGCAATTTTTATTGCTTTTTGCACCGATGACAACTTACTTGAAGGATCTTATTCAATCCATAGGCAGATATGGTGGATACTCATGGCAAGAAACTGGGTTTAAGGGTTTTTGGATGCACAAGTAGTATTTCTACTTAGTATGAATTTTTGGCTAGCAAAAGATCCTAAGCAAGCACCACATGTTAGAGGATCCATGACAATATAACTTCTATGTGAATATAAACAAACATAACTCATTACGTTGTCTTCCTTGTCCAACGTCAACTACTTGATCAAGCTTGAAAATAATTAATGGGGGCTCATAATCATAGAAGATGTCCAAGATAGTATATTTATATGTGAAATTTCTCTTCCTTCAAAATTCTTTCATGAATTGTTCAAGTGACCAATGCTATGTTTATTAACTTTCAATAAATTTTACCACTTATACTTCTTGTATGTGAAGTCACTACTCCCCATGGGACAAGCATATGGAGCATATAAATTTCAACTTTATGATATTCAATTCATTTCAACAATTTACTCATAGGATATGAGTGAAGAACAATAGTAAATGACAAACTACTCCAAAAAGATACAAGTGAAGACCAAATGAGTAGTTAAGTAAATAGGTAGCTATGTGAGGACTCTCTCTCATTTAAAAATTTCAGATCTTAAGTATTATATTCAAACAGAAAAGAAAACAAAATAAAATGACATTCCAAGAATAGCACATATCATGTGAAGAAGCAAAAACTTAGGCTCAACCAAAACTGACCGATAATTGTTGATGAAGAAAGGTGGGATGCCTACCGGGGCATCCCCAAGCTTAGATGCTTGAGACTTCTTGAAATATTAACTTGGGATGCCTTGGGCATCCCCAAGCATATGAGCTATTGTGTCTCCTTAATTCCTTTCATATCATGGCTTCTCCTAAATCTTTAAAAACTTCATCCACACAAAACTCAACAAGAACTCGTGAGATAAGTTAGTATAAATCAACTCAAAGCCTTAACATTCTCTACTGTAGCAAATCACTAAAATTATAATTTAACATTGCAAACTAAATGTCTCTGCATATTTAATACTCCTATCCTTAAATAGAATCATTAAACAAGCAACATATGCAAACAATGCAACTATAACCGAAATCTGCCAAAACAGAACAGTATGTAAAGGATGAATAAGAATCCATACTTCCCTAACTCCAAAAATACTGAAAAATTACCATGTGACAGAGAACTCATGCATGCTTACTGTGTAAAAATTTCAGATTTTTATCATGTTCTGACTATTCAGGAATATTCTGGACATAACAGAAAACTTTCTGTTTTCAAACAGCAACACATGAACTTGCAAACTGAGCATGTTAAAGGCTATAATTGGCATTTTATTGAACTAAAAGATACAAAAACATGATTATTGATAATAGCAAGAAAATATTAACAAAAGAAAATGACGCTCCAAGCAAAACTCATATTATATGACGAATAAAAATATAGCTCCGAGTGAGGTTACTGATAGTGTTGAAGACGAAAGAGGGGATGCCTTCCGGGGCATCCCCAAGCTTAGATGCTTGAGTCTTCCTTAAATTTTACCTTGGGGTGCCTTGGGCATCCCCAATCTTAGTGTCTTGCCACTCGTTATTCTCCTCATATCGATATCTCACCCAAAACTTGAAAACTTCAATCACACAAAACTTAACGGAACTTCGTGAGATAGGTTAGTATGATAAAAATAAATCATCCACTTAGGTACTGTCAAGACAAGATTCATAATTGTTCTCACATAATTCCTACTGTATTCTATCATTTCCACAATTTATATTACTCAATATAAGCTATGGAAAGACTAAAACAAGCAAACTATGAATCGAAAACAGAATCTGTCAAAAACAGAACAGCGTGTAGTAAGAGATTTAAAAACCATACTTCTGTACCTCCAAAAATTCTGAAAAAATAGTAAAACGTGGGAAATTCATATAAAAATACTGTGTAAAAGTTTCAGAATTTTTTCACGCTCCAGTACAGAATAGAAATTCCAGCACTGGACGCAAAAGTTTCTGTTTTTGCACATAATCAAATCAACAAGCATCCACACTATCCCAAAGGCTTTACTTGGTACATTATTGAAAGAAAACATATAAAACATGATTACTACAGTATCTTAATCATGTGGACACACAAAAACAGTAGGTATAAGTATTGGGTTGTCTCCCAACAAGCGATTTTCTTTAATGCCTTTTAGCTAGGAATGATGATTTTAATGATGCTCAAATAAAAGTAAAGAATTGAAACACAAAGAGAGCATCATGAATCATATGACAAGCACATTTAAGCCTAACCCACTTCCTATGCATAGGGATTTTGTGATAAAACAATTTATGGGAGCAAGAATCAACTAGCATAGGAAGGCAAAACAAGCATAACTTCAAAACTTTCAACACATAGAGAGGAATCTTGATATTATTGAAATATGTAGAAGCATATGATCCTCTCTCATAATAATTTTCAGTAGCATCATGAATGAATTCAACAATATAACTATCACATAAAGCATTCTTTTCATGACCTACAAGCATAGAGTTTTTATTACTCTCCACACAAGCAAATTTGTTCTCATTCATAATAGTGGGAGCAAACTCAACAAAATAACTTTCATGAGATACTTGATTGGCATAATCCAATTGAAAATTAAAATCATGATGACAAGTTTCATAGTTATCACTATTCTTTATCATACATGTCATCACAATAGTCATCATAGATAGCAACTTTGTTGCCATAATCAATTGAAACCTCTTCCAAAATAGTGGAATCATCATTAAATAAAGTCATGGCCTCTCCAAATCCACTTTCATCAATATAATCATCATAAATAGGAGGCATGCAATCATCAAAATAAATTTTCTCATCAAAACTTGGGGGAGTAAAAATATCATCTTCATCAAACATAGTATCCCCAAGCTTGTGGCTTTGCATATCATTAGCATCATGGATATTCAAAGAATTCATACTAGCAACATTCCAATCATGCTCATCATTCAAATATTTTATGCCAAACATTTCATTGAATTCTTCTTCTATCAATTGAGCACAATTTTCCAATCCATCATTTTCAAGAAAGACATGATAAAGACGAATAATATGAGGCAACCTCAATTCCATTTTTTTTGTAGTTTTCTTTTGTAAACCAAACTAGTGATAAAACAAGAAACAAAAAGATTCGATTGCAAGATCTAAAGATATACCTTCAAGCACTCACCTCCCCGGCAACGGCGTCAGAAAAGAGCTTGATGTCTACTACACAACTTATTCTTGTAGACTCGTGTTGGGCCTCCAAGCGCAGAGTTTTGTACGACAGTAGCAATTGTCCCTCAAGTGGATGACCTAAGGTTTATCAATCCGTGGGAGGCGTAGGTTGAAGATGGTATCTCTCAAACAACCCTGCAACCAAATACAAGAAATCTCTTGTGTCCCCAACACACCCAATACAATGGTAAATTGTATAGGTGCACTAGTTCGGTGAAGAGATGGTGATAAAAGTGTAGTATGGATAGTAGATATAGGTTTTTGTAATCTGAAAATATAAAAACAGCAAGGTAGCAAGTAACAAAAGTGAGCACAAATGGTATTTCAATGCTTAGAAACAAGGCCTAGGGTTCATACTTTCACTAGTGCAATCTCTCAACAATGCTAACATAATTGGATCATATAACAATCCCTCAACGTGCGACAAAGAATCACTCCAAAGTTCCTATTCGCGGAGAACATAAGATAGAAATTGTTGTAGGGTACGAAACCACCTCAAAGTTATCCTTTCCGACCAATCTATTGAGCCATCCCTATAAGTGTCACGAATAGCCCTAGAGTTCGTACTAAACTAACACCGTATGAAACACATCAACCAACCCTAATGTCACCTAGATACTCCAATGTCACCACAAGTATCCGTGAGTTGATTATACGATATGCATCAAACAACTTCATAATCATAATATTCAATCCAACACAAAGAACTTCAAAGAGTACCCCAAAGTTTCTATCGGAGAAAAGATAATGAAAACGTGCATCAACCCCTATGCATAGATTACCCCAATGTCACCTCGGGAATCCGCGAGTTGAGTGCCAAAACATATATCAAGTGAATCAATATAATACCCCCATTGTCACCACGGGTATTCATATGCAAGACATACATCAAGTGTTCTCAAATCTGAAATATTCAATCCGACAATAACAAAACCTCAAAGGGAAAAGATTCGATTCATCACAACAAGGATAGAGAGGGAAGAAACACCATATGATCCAACTATATTAACAAAGCTCGCGGTACATCAAGATCGTGCCAAATCAAGAACGCGCGAGAGAGAGATAAAACACATAGCTACTGGTACAAACCCTCAGCCCCGAGGGTGAACTACTCCCTCCTCGTCATGGAGACCGCCGGGATGATGAAGATGGCCTCCGGTGATGATTCCCCCCTCCGGCAGGGTGCCGGAAAAGGGCTGTAGATTAGATCGTGGAGGCACAAAGGCTTGCGGCAGCGTAAAAACTCATCTAGGTTAACTTTCGGGGGTTTCTGAATATATATGATTTTTTGGCGTTGGAATCACGCGAAGAAGGGCCACAGGGGGCCCACGAGGCACCAGGGCGCGCCTGGGGGGGGTGGCGAGCCCTGGTGGCTCGTGGAGCCCCTGTGGGTCTTCTGGCCTCCTCCCGAAGCTTCTAGTGTCTCTTATGTTCCAGAAAAAATCGTCAAAAAGTTTCGCTGCATTTGGACTTCATTTGATATGGATTTTCTGGAAAACCAAAAACAAGCAGAAAACAACAACTGACACTGGGCACTAGGTCATTATGTTAGTCCATGAAAATCATATAAAAGCCATATAAAAGTGCACCAAAATTATACAAAACTATAATAAACATGGCATGAATACTTCATAAATTATAGATACGTTGGAGATGTATCAGCGTACAAGATAATTTTCTAGAATCTTGATAAGATGAAGATATGGCATGGTTGCCTTGGTCACCCCGGTATTGGGATGATGAGAAAATTATCGGGTTCTACAAGACACAATCTAATGGTGTGAATTTTCCAAATTCATTGGATTTTGTATGCACGGTATGTGCAAACTAGGAAATTGGTCACATGGCCATCTTATCTCAAGAAAGAGGATGCACCATTAGATTTCCTTGGACATGAGATATATGTGATCCAATCCAACCATTATATAGAATATTCAAATATTTCATAGTGCTTTTGGATGCATCAGCGAGATGGTCCCATGTGTGCCTTACTTCTATAAGGAACCATGTTTTTGCACAGTTGATTACTCAGATCATTAATTTGAGAGCAAATCATCCCAAGCACGGGATAAAATCCATCATAATGGATAATGTTATGGATTTTTTTTTCACAAGCATTTGATGATTACTGCCTAGATTTAGGCATAACTGTGGAGCATATTGGTACTTTATGTACATACCCAGAATGGTCTTGCGGAATCACTTGTCAAGAGGATAAATTGATAGCAAGATTGCTCCTACAGAATTGTAATCTCCCAACATCTTGTTGGGGGACATGCAGTTTTACATACTGCATAGTTGATACAAATTCGACCAACTGCGTATTATACGGTTCCCCCGTTGCAGTTAGTATGGAAATCAGCAAGAATTTCCCATCTGTGATATTTCGGTTGCGTTGGATACGTACCGATTTCACCACCACAGCGTACATTTATGGGCCCTCATAGAGAAATGGGGATCTATGTGAGGTACAATTCTCCGTCAATCATAAGTACATATAGTCCTTAGAAGGGGACTTGTTTATGGCCTGGTACGCTGATTGTATTTTGATGAGGACATTTTTTAGGCATTAGGGGGAAATAAGAACCACATTGAATGCCTGGAAATAGAATGCGATGTGAATATACATCTAGTTCTTAGGTCCACGTACGAATGAATCCGAACTAGAGGTTCAGAAGATTATAAATTTGCAAAGTATCGCAAATAATCTGCCAGATGCATTTACTAGGTATAAAGGTGTCAGAAAGTAAAATGTTCCCATAGTGAATGTGCCAGAGAGAGTGGATGTGACTCATAGGTCCACTCGGCCACTCAAGAGGGGGAGGAATCTGGACACAAGAGGACAAGGCTTCATGGAAGCGTCCAAGGGGAATGAGGAATCCTCAAACAGTAAATGCAGGTCAACTTGATGTTGACATTCAACCTAGGGTTGAAGGACACCTGAAGGATGTTGGACACATCCAGGACCCAACACGAGTGTGCACACAAATACTGGTGTTGGGACATCGGAAGACCTTGACTCAATTGGTGTGGGAAATCACGAAGAGTCAAAAGGTATTGATGAAATCTCCACTATGTGTATGGATTCGGGAGAATCATATAATATAAAGACTACATTATGTCGACATTTATTTCTCCTCGAGAATTGCAAAAGACCTTGAATTGGATCTAGAACTTAAGTCCATGCATGGCTTAGTGTCTTGGACACTCTGGTTGATCTAAAGGAAGGCAGCAATTGAGGAGGCGCTCGCTCTCAAGAAGAGGGGATATTGACTTGATTAGTAATATCCACTCCTCTGAATGTTTTCCTTCGGGGAGCATAGTTGGTTTTTTTTTTCATGAGAAATGAAAACCAAGAGGTGGTGAGACATGAAGCGAGGCTTGTAGCACATGGGTTCACGCAGAGACCCTTCAGCGTTTAAGATGAAACATGTTCTCCTGTTGTGAGTGGAACAACGTTCCGATATTTAATATCACTAGAAGTGAATAATGAATTTGTTATATCTAACTGATGGATATTGTGACTGCATAGTTGTATGAGTCACTTGATTCAGATATCTCTATGATAATTCCGAAGGAATGAAGATTTTGAATTTAATCGCAACATGTGTTGTGTAAAGCTTCAGAAGTCATTTTATGACTTGAAGTAGTCGGCAAGGATGTGGTATAACCGACCGACTGAGTTCCTTTGTTAGAAGGGTTACTCAAACATTGATGATTGCTCATGTATGTTCATCAAGAAATCCAAAGATGGATTTTGCATCATTTATGTGTATGTTGATGTTTTGAATATCATTGGAACTACACAAGAAATACATGAGATAAGCAAATCATCTTAAGACAGAGTGTGAGATGAAAGATTTGGTTGAGACCAAACTTTGCTTGAGTTTGGAACTCGAGTGTATTCCTTCGGGAATACTTGTTCACCAGTCTACATTTATCCAAAAGATGTTGAAAAGTTCAGCATGGATAAGTCATATCTATCACGGAACTATGGTGTGTGAGATCTCTTGAGTAATAGAGATAAATACCCATTTGTACCTAATGACGGTGATGAACAGATATTGGAACCGAGTTTCCATATCACGGTGCAATTGACGCACTAATGTATCTAGAGAGCTACACCAGGCCTGATGTAACACCCCCAGTGGTTAGCTATAGTGACCACCTGCCAATGTGCCATGTCATCATGATCATCTTCATTAAATTGCATTAAGAAATAATTCAACTCTCAAACCCTAGTCAAATTCAAAATTCAAATTGTAAGTGAAATTTATTGTTTCACAAACATGGCTGAAAAATAGTTCATGATTTAGGAAATAATCCATAGATAATTACTGTTGAGGGAAACAATATCACTTGTTTGCTTATTTTGGAACTAGCAACCAAAAACAGTGACTAAAACAGCCCCTTTAATCCATTTTCATCTAAACAAAAGTCAAATGAAATCATTATGCCTCTAAACTTTTTGTGGCAGTACTAGATATTGCAAAGTATTTAATTTGACTAGTGGCACATTTTACAAAAGTCAATTGGTGCACTAATTAATTGCAAAATAGCAGCTAAACAAATAACAGAAAATCATAAAAGGAAAAGACACTATGCACTTAGGCCCAACGCTACAGTAGCACGAACCAGCCCATCTACGGCCTTTCCCCAACCTCACGTACAGAGGAAGCAGAGGCATGGCGTGGCGAGCATCCGCGCTTGCCATGGCTCGATGGCCGATGCCTGGCACTACAGGAGCTCGCCTGGGGATATATCTGGATGAGCCCGACCCCCTGGACAAACCCTAACCCCCAATCGCTCTCCCTCTCGCTTGTTCTCTCAATTAGTTCGTCGTCCGAGCTATAGCCGCCATGGCCATCGTCGTTGCCGCGGCCACCGTGCACCCCACACTGTAGGGAAACGTCCAGGAGGATCCCCGACGTCGACCACGTCGTCTACGCCTGTTGATTTGGATCGAGGAGCCGCCAAGACGTCGTCCGGGACCTTCTTCCCCGACGATGACCACCGCTTCCCAGCGTCGATGCCGTCGCTCCGGTCCACCCCGACCCTCCCTGAGCACCTCATCGCACTCGCCGTGAGCTCCTCCCTCAGATCCTCCTTTTCCCCCTTCGATTTGGACGCCGTAGGCCGCCGTCACCGTCGTGCCCGACACCCCCGCGTACGCGTACGTGCGTGCGTGCGGTTGCTGCTCCTGCGCTGTTGTTGCTGCTGCTGCTGTGCGCGCGCGCCCGCGCGTGGCCTCGCCACGGCTTCCTGCTGCTCGCTGCTCCGCGGCTCTGCTCGCTGCCGCTGCTGCTCCTGCTTAGCCGCTGCTACTCGCTGTGCTGCTGCCATTGCTTCTGCTGTGCTGCTCCTTGCACTGCTGCTGCGCCGCTGCTCCCAGCTGCCACTGCTATCTGCTGCTGCTGTTGCGCGCTCGCCCAGCCGCTCCCTGCCTCCCAGTGCCGGCTGCTCTGGCCGCTGTGCCTGTGTGTGCGCGCGCGCGTGTGTGTGGCCGGCTGGGCCACTGTCCAGTGGGGCCGGCCCATTTTTTTATTTAGTGTTAGGATTAGTTTAGGGTTAATTTGCGGGTTATTTAATATATAGCAATTGACAAGTGGGACCCCCTCCTTTTAATTAACCTAGTTAACCCCTAAATTAATCCTAAGGCAATGACACGCGGGACCCATGTACACTATTCATATGCTGACCAGTCAACCTTTGACTGGGTCAATCCAACCCCACTGGCCCCACTGTCATACACTATGGCTAGAATAGCACTAGGTGACAAAAGTAATTTCTGTTTTATTTTCGAATTAAAAGAATTCCAGAAATTCTAGAATACTATTAAAACTTTGAAAAATCATATAAAATAATCCGTAACTCGGCTGAAAATAATTTATATATGAAAAATGTTCAGAAAAATAAGACGAATCCGAATATGCCATCCACATACCTGTCACTTGCGTCCAACACTGCAAACATGGAACCTTCCCCTCCGGATCGCCTATCCGATAATTGCCTAAAGCCGGGAAAATATTCCCAGATATTTTCCCACTCCGCCTGTAATGTTTAGCACCGCATTAGGTCACCCCCAGCTTAGCATATCGCTATGCCATGCATTGTGTTGCATTTGTTTGCTTTTGTATTTATTGTTTCTTCCCCCTCTTCTCTCCGTTAGACTCCGAGACTGACGCTGCTCCCGAGTACGACTACGCCCCTGACGTCCAGCTCCTCCCAGCAGAGCTTACAGGCAAGCAAGACCCCCTTGATCATTCCTATATCGCCCATTCTTTCTCTCTCGTGCTTGCATTAGATTTTGCTACTGTGTTCGATAGCTCCTATTCTGATGCATAGCCTGTTTTTGAAACCTGCTGTTGATACTTTACCTGTTGTCCTATATGCTTAGTATAGGTTGGATAGTGATCCATCAGTGGCCCTACACCCTTGTATGTGTTGCCCTACTTTGCTACCGGAAGATTCGATCAATGTGATCGATGTACAGAGACCGATCACACCACTAGCACCCCCCTTAGTTGTATGACTCTGCAGAGCTACTATCGAGTGCCGAGGGTGATACCTCCTACCTCACTCCTGATGATATCTCTGTAGCGTAGCTAGTCGGTTGTGGGTTATCGAGGGTGATTCCTCTTCCACCACCTCCGATGATGCCTTGGTCGTGCAGCCCCTCAAGTGTGAACCCATCGAGGGTGATTCCTCCAAGTTCACCTTGACGGTTACATCGAGTGGGAATCCATCGAGGGTGATTCCTCGGATTTCCCCCTTGATGTTACGGACACACTGTTACATTCCACTGTTGCCCCTTTTATTGTTACCGTGGGACTGAAGGGACAGGCGGTACCACCCCGGTAGAGGTGGACCTGAGTTCCCGATAGTCTTTGGGTAAGTCGGGTTGACCAGGAGGGTACCCGCAAGATAATTACGCGGCACGGCCGGGCAGGCAGAGACCGCCCTAGAGAGGGATGGGCCTGGCCCTTGCCATAAGTCCGCGAGACGGGGCGACAGGAGCACTGATCGTCACCGCGCGCTCCCTGTCGGTACTAAAACTGACAGATCTCGGGTAGGGGGTCCCGAACTATAGATCTTGTAGTCAATGGGTAACAGGGAACGTAGAGACAGCGTTTACCCAGGTTCGGGACCCCCTACCCGAGATCTACCGGTTTTAGTACCAACATTGGTGCTTTCATTGAGAGTTCCGCTGTAGGATCATCAAGGATCAATGGCTCGCTTAGTTATCAGCGATGGCATCCGCAACGGAGACTTCTTCGTCCCCGGCCAGCTTTTCGCGTTTGGCAGCGTCATGCTACACGCCAACCCGACCGGTCACCTTGACCAAATCGACAGTTTCGCCCCGGAGCAGGGAATCGGGTTTGGTAACCTAGAGTACCGACACTCCCAACACACTAATGGGTTTGGATATGTGATCTGAGTAGGCCTCTGGCCTTTTACGCACTAACCACCACGCGGGAATAAGTATGGGCACTCGGTGTCGTATGATACGTCTCCAACGTATCTATATTTTTTTATTGTTCCATGCTGTTATATTATCAATCTTGGATGTTTTTATATACATTTACAGCAATTATATATCATTTTTGGAGACTAACCTATTAACTTAGTGCCCAGTGCCAATTGCTGTTTTCTGCCCTGTTTTTGTTTTACATAAAATCAATACCAAACGAAGTCCAAATGCCACAAAACTTTTTGGAGATTTTTTTCTGGACAAGATAAACACTAGAAGCTTCGGGAGGAGGCTAGAAGCCCCAGGGGGTGCCCACGAGGCACCAGGGCGCGCCTGCCCGTGGGGCCCACAGAGCTCCGTTTGACCTAATTCCACCACTATAAATTCCCAAAAAATCAGAAACCCTCAGGGGAGTCCACGAAATACTTTTTTCGCCGCCGCAAGTTTCTGTTCTCGAGAGATCCCATCTGGAGGCCTTCTCCGGTACTCCGCCGGAGGGGGAATCGATCACGGAGGGGCTCTACATCAACCTTGCTGCCCTTCCGATGATGCGTGAGTAGTTTACGACAGACCTTCGGGTCCATAGTTAGTACCTAGATGACTTCTTCTCTCTTTTTGATCTTCAATACAATGTTCTCCTCGATGTTCTTGGAGTTCTATCCGATGTAATCACTTTTTGCGGTGTGTTTGTTGAGATCCGATGAATTGTGAGTTTATGATCAGATTATCCATAAATATTATTTGAGTCTTCTCTGATCTCTTTTATGCATGATTATTATAGCTTTGTATTTCTTCTCCGATCTATTGATTTGGTTTGGCCAACTAGATTGATTTATCTTGCCATGGGAAGAGGTGCTTTGTAATGGGTTCGATCTTGCGGTGCTCAATCCCAGTGACAGAAAGGGACATGACACGTATGTATCGTTGCTATTAAGGGTAAAAAGATGGGGTTTATTCATGCGTGAGTTTATCTTGTCTACATCATGTCATCGTTCTTATGGCGTTACTCCGTTCTTTTATGGACTTAATACACTAGATGCATACTGGATAGCGGTCGATGTGTGGAGTAATAGTAGTAGATGCAGGCAGGAGTCGGTCTACTTGTCTCGGACGTGATGCCTATATACATGATCATTGCCTTGGATATCGTCATGATTATTTGCTTTTCTATCAATTGCCCAACAGTAATTTGTCTACCCACCGTATGCTATTTTCTCGAGAGAAGCCTCTAGTGAAAACTATGGCCCCCGGGTCTATCTAAATCATATTACTAAAACCCTAAAAATATTGCTGCACTTTTTATTTTATTTATTTTATTTTTATTTTTGTTTTAATCTATCTATCTATCACATACAATTTAATCTTGCAATTAACTGCCGAGGGATTGACAACCCCTCGTTTGCGTTGGGTGCAAGGATTTGTTGTTTGTGTGCAGGTACTGCTAACGAGGTGTTGCATGGTTCTCCTACTGGGTTGATAACCTTGGTTTCATAACTGAGGGAAATACTTACCTCTGCTGTGCTGCATCATCCCTTCCTCTTCGGGGATAATACCAACGCAAGCTACAAGTAGCAGGAAGAATTTCTGGCGCCGTTGCCGGGGAGACATCATCAACATCTATCAAGTACCTTTGCATAAACTCTCATATCCTTGCATTTACTTTATTTGCCTCTCATTTTCATCTCCCCCACTTCTAAAACGTTTTTACAAAAATACAAAAATATTTTCCGTTTGCCTTTTTTTTGTTTGCTTGTTTGCTTGCTTGTCACCTTGTTTGCTTAATCATGATGCCCCGAGAGAATTATCATGATACTTCTTATTATAAATTTTTTTCCGAAATTGAGAAAAATACTAAAGATTACATGACTACACAGTTTGAGCACAACAATTTTTTTACCGAGGAACTCAAAGAACACTCTACTTTATTGGATGATATTGCAAAACAACTCGATGATGTTAGTAAAGAAGTTGCTAGTCTTCAATCTCAATTTGCTCTTACTGAAAATTTGCTAGGTAAAATTTCTGATGCGCAAGCTACGCTAGTAAATCAAATGGCAGCTAAGCCGGAATCATTGGAACATAGTAATGATGAGGATATTAAAATGATTGGTGTTTCATCTATTGATTCTTTGTTTAGCAATATAAAACTTGATGAAAATGGGACTGAATAAGAGTCAACTTTAGCTAGTAGGCGTTCCCATAATTCGGAGGGTGAGAATCTTAATGAAAAAATTGCTAAAAGTGGGTTTGGAGAGGTAAAAACTTTAAATAGTGATGTGCCCACTCTCTTGGATTACAAAGATTTTAATTATGATAATTGTTCTTTGATTGAGTGCATTTCTTTGTTACAATCCATGTTAAATTCACCCAACGCTTATGAGCAAAACAAGGCTTTTACTAAACACATCATAGAACCAATGGTGAAAGCGTTAGAAGAAAAGCTAGAACTAGAAATTTCAATTCCTAGAAAATTATATGATGAATGGGAACCCACCATTAAAGTTAAAATTAAAAATTATGAGTGCAATGCTTTATGTGATTTGGGTGCTAGCGTTTCCACAATCCAAAATCTCTATGTGATGTGCTAGGTTTCACCAATATAGATGAATGCTCTCTTAATTTGCACTTGGCGGATTCTACTATTAAAAAGCCTTTGGGTAGAATTAATGATGTTCTTATTCTTGCAAATAGGAACTATGTGCCCGTTGATTTTATTGTTCTTGATATTGAATGCAATTCTTCTTGCCCCATAATACTTGGTAGACCGTTCTTACGAACCATAGGTGCCGTTATTGATATGAAAGAAGGGAATATAAAATTTCAATTTCCATTAAAAAAGGGTATGGAGCATTTCCCTAAGAAAAGAATTAAAGCACCATATGAATCAATTATGAGGGCCACTTATGGAATCAACTTGAAAGATGACAATACTTGAAACTATGCATTATGCCTAGCTAGGGGCATAAAATAATGGCGCTTGTTGGGAGGCAACCCAATTAATAAAATAAATTTTTACTTATTGTTTATGTTATTGTGTGTTTTCACAATCATGCTACTGGTATGTGAAAGCACATTTGCTCCCTTGGTGGTTTTGGTAATTCATAACAACATATATCTCATTGAACTAATGTCCATTCAAGATTAAGATTTCAGGATGTTCAATGATTGGCATGGCATGGACTAGAGATGTGGACCCCTCAAAATGCTAAGGACAAGGATTGGCAAAAGATCAAGACTCTACATTTTTGGTTTAGTGATCCAAGATCACATTGAGTCCATAGGAAAGCCAATACTATTAAAAGGGGATGAGGTGTTGCTTAATGGTCTTTTTGCTCAAGTGCTTAGTGACAGTACTCCTAAACCCTCAACCACTCTCTCTACCCAAATATGTCCTAAACCTACATTCCAACTCGGCCCCACCGAGTTCATCCAAGACTTAGCCACTGCCAAAACCCTAACAAATCGGATCCACCGAAATGGATCTCGGTCCCACCGAGATGGCCTTGCCAACTCTCTGTAATCGGTTGCATTCACTTCGGTCTCACCGAGTTTTGCAAATCGGTCTCACCGAGATGGCTTGCCAAGTCTTTGTTGCCTTATTGCTTCACTTCGGTCCAACCGAGTTGATGCAATCGGTGCCACCGAGATGAGGATTGCCCTAAGCCATTGCACTTCGGTCCATCCGAGATGTTCGTATCGGTCCCACCGAGATTCCTAAAGTTCATATCTTTTACACAGTTCGGTGCTACCGAGATTATCGTTTCGGTGCCACCGAGTTGGGTCAAAAGTGTGTAATGGTTGGATTTTGTGTGGAGGCTATATATACCCCTCCACCACATCCTTCTCAGGAAGGAGAGCCATCAGAACGTGCCTACACTTCCACCATACATTTTCTGAGAGAAAACCACCTACTCATGTGTTGAGATCAAGCTATTCCATTCCTACCATTTGAACCTTGATCTCTAGCCTTTCCCAAGTTGCTTTCCACTCAAATCCTTCTTCCACCATAGCCAAATCTGTGAGGAGTTGTTTGAGTGCTGGGAAGACTATCATTTGAAGCACAAGAGCAAGGAGTTCATCAACAACACACCGTCTATTACCTTTTGGAGAGTGGTGTCTCCTAGATTGGTTAGGTGTCACTTGGGAGCCTCCAACATGATGTGGAGTTGAACCAAGAAGTTTGTAAGGGCAAGGAGATCGCCTACTTCGTGAAGATCTACCCCGAGTGAGGCTAGTCCTTCGTGGACGTAAGCCATGGTGGAATAGGCAAGGTTGCTTCTTCGTGGACCCTTCGTGGGTGGAGCCCTCCGTGGACTCGCGCAGCCGTTACCCTTCGTGGGTTGAAGCCTCCATCAACGTGGACGTACGATAGCACCACCTATCGGAACCACGCCAAAAACCACCGTGTCTTCATTGCGTTTGAAATCTCCGATCCCCTCCTTTACTTACATATGTAATTATTTACTTTCCGCTGCTATACTCTTAGAATTGCATGTGTAGGGTGATGCTTGACATGTACTATTGCTAAAATCTGCCCACAACTAAAATTGGGAAAAGGTTAGGTTTTATTTGGTCAAGTAGTCTAATCACCCCCCTCTAGACATACTTTCGATCCTACAAGTGGTATCAGAGCTTTGGTCTCCGTAAGCCTTGATTTCCATTGCTTTGGTGATCATAGCCTTGGTTTCACAACCTAGGAGAGTATGGCGTCTAGTGAGGGTAACTATCACCATAGAGGTCCATATTTTGATGGTACAAACTTTGCTAGTTGTAAACATAAGATGAAAATGCATATTCTTGGTCATAACCCCGCCGTTTGGGCTGTTGTTCGTGTTGGCTTGCAAGGTGACTTCTTTGAGGATGGCAAGGAACCGGATCATGAAGAAACCCCGGAAGAATTGAAGATGTTGCAATACAATGCTCAAGCTTGTGACATTCTATTCAACGGTTTGTGTCCGGAGGAATTCAACAAAATCAGCCGCCTCGAGAATGCAAAGGAAATTTGGGATACTTTGGTTGATATGCATGAGGGTACCGAGTCCGTCAAGGAATCTAAGTTGGATGTGCTTCAAAGTCAACTTGACAAGTTCAAGATGAAGGATGGTGAAGGAGTCGCTGAGATGTACTCTAGGCTTGCTCTCATCACAAATGAGATTGCCGGCTTAGGAAGTGAAGAGATGACCGACAAATTCATCATCAAGAAGATACTTAGAGCTTTGGATGGAAAATATGATACTGTTTGCACATTGATCCAAATGATGCCAAATTACAAAGATCTCAAGCCCACGGAAGTCATTTGAAGTATTGTTGCTCATGAAATGTCAATCAAGGACAAAGAGGAGCTACACAACAAATCAAGTGGTGCTTACAAAGCCTCAACCGATGCTCCAACAACTCCAAGTGACAACCTAGTATCAAATGAAGAGATTAGCCTAATGGTGAAAGAAAGACTCAAGCGTCTAAGCTTGGGGATGCCCCGGAAGGCATCCCCTCTTTCTTCTACCAACCATCGGTAATTTTACTTAGAGCTATATTTTTATTCGTCACATGATATGTGTTTTACTTGGAGCGTCTTGTATTATATGAGTCTTTGCTTTGTTTGCCTTTTAGGTTGTCACAATCATCCTTGCTGAACACACCTATCTTGAGAGAGCCACACGTTTATCATCATTCGTTAGAATACTCTATGTGCTTCACTTAAATTTTTTTGAGCTAGCCAGTTGCTCTAGTGCTTCACTTAAATCTTTTTGAGCACGGTGGTGGCAATATTTTGAAGAAATAAACTCTCATGCTTCACTTATATTATTTTGAGAGTTGATTAAAATTTTGAAGAAATAAATTCTCATGCTTCACTTATATTATTTTGAGAATTGATAAGATTGAAATTTTGAAGAAATATTTGCACTCTCATGCTTCACTTAAATCTTTTTGAGAGTCGATAATAGTAACGGTAATTTGCACAAGATATGAATTCGGTCCCAAAGTGATGAATATTCAAGAGGGATATAATAAAAACTTTCATATAGATCATTGGATATGATAAGTGTGATTCCTTGCAATAGTTTTGCGATATGGAAATGATAATATGTGAGTCATGTTAGTGAGTAATTGTGATTTAGTAAGAATATTAGTGTTAAGGTTTGTGATTCCCTATGCATGCACATTAAGTCAATAGTTATGGGACGAAATTATATCCTACTTATGGTGCATTATTCGGTGTTAGTTATGTTCAATGCATGTTTATGACCGTTTTCGCTTTTTGGTTGGTTGCTTCTCAATCTTTTGCTAGCCTTCATTTGTACTAAGCAGAAATACTGCTTGTGCATCCAAAATCCTTAAACCCAAGTTGTGCCAAATGAGTCCACTATATCTACCTATATGCGGTATTTCAATGCCGTTCCAAGTAAATTTGCGTGTGCCAATCTAATTTTCAAAATATTTTTTCTGTTTTGTGTGCCCATACTGCTCATGAAGCGGCAGGGGGTGGCCATTATTTTCCATGCTAGGTGTGTTATTCTCACAATGAGTGTTTATTCACTTGTCATTGCACGAGAGAGTGGCTGGTAATAAGGATGCCCAGTCCCACAATGAAATCAAAAATTAATAACAACAAAATTCCTTGGAAAGTGTTGGTTTGGAGGGCACCCATGGATATGGCTAGCCATGGATTGTGAAAGAATGGTGGAAAGGAAATAAACTTTACTTTCTGTTTGGGAACAACCTATGATGTGTCTAGCATGGAAAATATTGGGAATTCTCGGTCGTTTTCGTTGACAGGAAAAGCATGCCTCTCGAAATATTTTTATCTCTCTAATTTAAGCTTTGAGCTCTAGCACATTTGACAAATCTCTGCTTCCCTCTGCGAAGGGCCTATCTATTTGCTTTTATGCAAGTTTTACTTTTATTTGAGTCTCCATCTTCTCTCACAAAAGCACCAACTAGAGAGCACTATTGTCATACTTGTGCATTGTGTGTAGCTAATATTTGAGTGTGTTTCATGAATGGATCAATGATTGAGCATAATGGGCTAGGGATAACTTTCTTTAGCGTTGATATTTTGAAAGACATGGTTGCTTGTTAGCATGCTTGAGTATTTATATCTTCATGTCAAATTATAGACTATTGCTTTGAATCATTCAAGTCCAATGTCCATGCTATAAAAGAAAAGAATATATGATGAATATGATAGGCAGCATTCCACATCAAAAATTCTGTTTTTATCATTTACCAACTCGAGGACGAGCAGGAATTAAGCTTGGGGATGCTGATACGTCTCCAACGTATCTATAATTTTTGATTGTTCCATGCTGTTATATTATCAATCTTGGATGTTTTTATATACATTTACAGCAATTATATATCATTTTTGGAGACTAACCTATTAACATAGTGCCCAGTGCCAGTTGCTATTTTCTGCCCTGTTTTTGTTTTACAGAAAATCAATACCAAACGAAGTCCAAATGCCACGAACTTTTTGGAGATTTTTTTCTGGACAAGATAAACACTAGAAGCTTCGGGAGGAGGCCAGAAGCCCCAGGGGGTGCCCACGAGGCACCAGGGCGCGCCTGGGGGGGGGGGGCAGGCCCGCCCTGGTACCTCATGGGGCCCACAGAGCTCCGTTTGACCTAATTCCACCACTATAAATTCCCAAAAAATCAGAAACCCTTAGGGGAGTCCACGAAATACTTTTTCCGCCGCCGCAAGTTTCTGTTCTCGAGAGATCCCATTTGGAGGCCTTCTCTGGTACTCCACCGGAGGGGGAATCGATCACGGAGGGGCTCTACATCAACCTTGTTGCCCTTCCGATGATGCGTGAGTAGGTTACCACAGACCTTTGGGTCCATAGTTAGTAGCTAGATGACTTCTTCTCTCCTTTTGATCTTCAATACAATGTTCTCCTCGATGTTCTTGGAGTTCTATCCGATGTAATCACTTTTTGCAGTGTGTTTGTTGGGATCTGATGAATTGTGAGTTTATGATCAGATTATCCATGAATATTATTTGAGTCTTCTCTGATCTCTTTTATGCATGATTATTATAGCTTCGTATTTCTTGTCCGATCTATTGATTTGGTTTGGCCAACTAGATTGATTTATCTTGCCATGGGAAGAGGTGCTTTGTAATGGGTTCGATCTTGCGGTGCTCAATCCCAGTGACAGAAAGGGACATGACACGTATGTATCGTTGCTATTAAGGGTAAAAAGATGGGGTTTATTCATGCATGAGTTTATCTTGTCTACATCATGTCATCATTCTTAAGGCGTTACTCCGTTCTTTTATGGACTTAATACACTAGATGCATGCTGGATAGCGGTCGATGTGTGGAGCAATAGTAGTAGATGCAGGCAGGAGTCGGTCTACTTGTCTCGGACGTGATGCCTATATACATGATCATTGCCTTGGATATCGTCATGATTATCTGCTTTTCTATCAATTGCCCAACAGTAATTTGTCTACCCACCGTATGCTATTTTCTCGAGAGAAGCCTCTAGTGAAAACTATGGCCCCCGGGTCTATCTAAATCATATTACTAAAACCCTAAAAATATTGCTGCACTTTTTCTTTTATTTATTTTATTTTGTATTTTTTTTTCTATCTATGTATCTATCACATACAATTTAATCTTGCAATTAACCGCCGAGGGATTGACAACCCCTCGTTTGCGTTGGGTGCAAGGATTTGTTGTTTGTGTGCAGGTACTGCTAACGAGGTGTTGCGTGGTTCTCCTACTGGATTGATAACCTTGGTTTCATAACTGAGGGAAATACTTACCTCTGCTGTGCTGCATCATCCCTTCCTCTTCGGTGATAATACCAACGCAAGCTACAAGTAGCATCGTACGATTCTCCCGAAAGCTTCGTCAGACGTCCAGTTCAGCATTGTGGCCGGGTCGGATCGGCGCCATCCAGGACAGAGGTGGTGCCTGGATCCACCCTGCGCACAACGACTCGGAGTGCAAAGGGCGATGGGCCTAAGACCCCTGAGCACTTAGGATGTAGACCGGCAGGGACCTCTCTGCGGAGCATGGTAGGACTACGGCGTGTCGATCAGCCGATGCCGGGCATGACCAGGAAAAGTGTGTCCGGCCAGAGTTAATCAAGCGTGTTGGGTAAGTTGGTGCACCCCTGCAGGGAAGTATTTCTATTCGAATAGCCGTGTCCACGGTAACGGACGCTCAAAGAGTATCCCGATCTACTACAACTAGAACTGGATACTCGAGTTATTTAATAATTTGATAGCTCCGGGATTGCTTTCTCGCAGGGAGTCGAGGAAGGATCTCTGGGCATTGCTACTATTACTTATTACTTTATGTTATATTGCTAATCTGCACTCTTCTAATGCTGCAAGACGCTGCAAGATGCTAGTCTTCGATAGGCTAGGCCTTCCCGCTATTCTGGCATTTCTGCGGTCCAGTCCACAGATACAGCCCCTTCCCTTTGATACGATGCATACTTAGCATAGATCTGATGTAAGTCTGGCGAGTACTTTGGATGAGTACTCACGATTGTTTTGCTACCTCTTTCCCCCTACCCGATTGCTGCGATTAGATGGCGGAGCCCCAGAGCCAGCTGATCCCGTCGATGACTACTACTACCCCGACGAAGCCTACTACTACGTGGAGACTGACGACCAGGAGTAGTTTAGGAGGCTCCCAGGCAGGAGGCCTGCGCCTTTTCGATCTAGTTGTCGTTGTTTTGCTCAGCCTTCTTAAGGCAACCTTGTCTTATTATGTCTGTACTCAGATTCTCATGCTTCCGCTGACTCTTGTGTAACTCGAGCTTATGTATTCGAGCCCTCGAGGCCCCTGGCTTGTAATATAAAGCTTGTATTATTTTATTTTGTGTCTAGAGTTGTGTTGTGATATCTTCCCGTGAGTCTCTGGGCTTGATCGTGCGCATTTGCGTGTATGATTAGTGCACGGTCGAGTCGGGGGCGTCACAAGTTGGTATCAGAGCCGACTGCCTGTAGGAAGCCCCTTTCCAACTCCGTGGCCGAAGTTGAGTCTAGTCTTTGGAAAACTATTTTACTAACTATGTTGTGTGGCTTACGGGCCCACATCGCAAATGGATGGGATTAGGATCTTTTATTCCTCTCCTTTACTCTGGGATTCTGATCTCTCTTCTTTTTAGGTTAAATATTTTGCTAACTCTAACTCTAGGTTCTCGTGACGACTTCATTCCAGAGAGCCACTCATTGCCGATCATCCCTGGATATTTTAAGATATCCCGAAGCACTCTTCGATGCTTTCCCGAGACCCTTGTGCTCATCGCTTTTGCGATTCCCTACCACCGATAAATCCCCGTGGATAACTACACATCCTTGCCGTTCATACATTCATTCCTAGTTGCTCTTGTTATTACAAGATGCCCCGAATTACTCTTCGATATTCCGGGAATCCTTTGTGCCTACTGCCTTGCGGCTCCTTTTCGCACTACGGTTAATTCCTCACACTTACCAGGGATTCATTCGTCTCCAGTTGTTCTTATGTTTCACAAAATACTTCATAATGCTATCCGGTCCTACGAAATTCTCTGCAGCCTATTGCTCTTGAAACTCTTGCATGCTTACATTATGGTTAATTCCATATGCCTAGCAGTATTCATTAACATCCTTTGTCATTGTTATTCTGAGCCTATTGATTCAATATGTATGTGAATGCTCCCTATCATCAGCTAATTCCTAGAATTCTTCCTTCCGGCTCAGACATCATTTTGGGCATGAGTTGGTTCTCGGCCAATCAAGTTGCAATTGATTGTCCATCTAGTTCTACTCAATTACTCATCTTTTGATCACAGCATCTGCTTCTAATCATTCGTTTTGGAAATCACCATTCCTTTGTATTTAAACGTCGAATTATTCAGATGTTTCTATAATCCGATGCCTTTGCATTCCTTCTTCTTCTGGTTGAGTACCGATACTCCCCTCAGATCCTTTGCCGACCACCTGATCTTTTGTTGGATTATTATCTGACAGTGTCCTTCATATTCAATAACTCTTATTACATCCTTGTTGCTTATGAGTTTGTACTCAATAATATCATTCCCAGCCGATCGGTTACATAATTATCGTGCTAATTTTAACTGTGCTACCTGGTCCTCCTTCCCGGTGCACATTTCTGACATTGGGCTAAGCCTGTGTCAAACTTTCATCATCATATCGTTTTGCTTACACAACGTGAATCAGAGCGTCATATCCGTGGTTCCGTTGACCTTGAACCTCATTCCATCTGCTTTGATCATCTTACTGATCGATTTCATCTTCATGAAACCTCTCGACAAAATGTGTCGTGATCATCGTCAACCTTTTGACTTCTTCCGAGATGTCAATTGAATTCATGATGAGAAATACCATCCTTGCCCATCGATAATTTGTGTTGTCATCGACAACATCCTTGCGATCCTTTCAACACAGACTTCGACATGATTCGCTTATACCTTGTTTTCCTTACTACTCCTGAAATTATCCCTTTGTATCTCTTGTGGTCTTCAGACCCAGTCCTTGCTTGAAACACCATGTTATTGCTACCTCGAAGCATGACTGTGGTACTCCGAACATCATCAAGAACATTGGAAGCGCAATGCTGAATGTTTCTAAATCAATTATCCAAACACCGCTGTATGGGTGACATCATGAATTTCCTCGCCCCTTTACCTAAATGGCTATCTACTTACTAACCTGTCATGGATATCATACTCTGCTTGTTCTTGGAAAGGAGATACTCCCAATTCTTGTGTTCAATCACATTTTCCTTTCCATTCGTCTGTTTAACCTTTCTTGTGATTTATATGATCTAAACAGTAATAGTTCCCTGCTTATGTAAACACCTCGTTGTACAACTCTGTCAGTAGGACCCTGTTACTATTGTTGATGACATTCCGGTAACACCGGTGGACGAGAACCTTGCCTATTGGTCCGCCTCGTTTTAACGAGCAGGAAAATGGTTCTCTTCGTTCCCCGCCCTTGGTACCGACGTTGTTGCCGACATAGCTGACCAGCTATCCTCGGACATGCCTTGCTATTGGAATCGTGCAAGATATCACTGCCCTTCCTACTTGTAACCCACACTAACCACCGTTCCACAGGATCGAAACCTGACTCTCCTGTACATCCATGTTTCCAGAGTTATTCCTCGTGCTTGGCTTCGTATGAAATTCATGAGCCACCTTCCTAGAGATGATCTATTCTGGTGTCAGACACAATACTTATTCCCGTTGCTGTGAACCCCTTTCACACTCTGTTTCAGGCATCGAACGATTGCCTACCCGCTTGAAACTTCTCGTGCCTTCTTTTATTTCTCTCGATGAAATTCCTGAGTTCCAACCCGAGAGATACTTATGTGTTCAATCATGAGATAACCCCAGATGATTACCCCTTGTAGAATTCCATCGTTGTCGAGTTACCCTTATCCTTATCGTAATTACGATGAAGATACTGAAGGAAAGATGACCACTTCGTCATAATGCACTGATGCAGAGAAATGAAGACATCAACAAAAGGATCAACTTCTTCGAGAAGGGTAACAAGAACCAGAAGACTCGTTAGAATTTTGTAACCAAACCTTTCCCCCTTACTCTACCTCTTAAAATCTCGGGACGAGATTTCTTGTAGTGGAGGAGATTTGTAACACCCCCAGTGGTTAGCTACAGTGACCACCTGCCAATGTGCCATGTCCTCATGATCATCTTCATTAAATTGCATTAAGAAATAATTCAACTCTCAAAAACTAGTCAAATTCAAAATTCAAATTGTAAGTGAAATTTAAAGTTTCACAAACATGGCTGAAAAATAGTTCATGATTTAGGAAATAATCCATAGATAATTACTGTTGAGGGAAACAATATCACTTGTTTGCTTATTTTGAAACTAGCAACCAAAAACAGTGACTAAAACAGCCCCTTTAATCCATTTTCATCTAAACAAAATTCAAATGAAATCAGTATGCCTCCTAACTTTTTGTGGCAGTACTTGATATTGCAAAGTATTTAATTTGACCAGTGGCACATTTTACAAAAGTCAATTGGTGCACTAATTAATTGCAAAATAGCAGCTAAACAAATAATAGAAAATGATAAAAGGAAAAGACACTATGCACTTAGGCACAGTGCTACAGTAGCACGAACCAGCCCATCTACGGCCTTTCCCCAACCTCACGTACAGAGGAAGCAGAGGCATGGTGTGGCGAGCATCCGCGCTCGCCATGGCTCGATGGCCGACGCCTGGCACTACAGGAGCTCGCCTGGGGATATATCTGGACGAGCCCAACCCCCTGGACAAACCCTAACCCCAATCGCTCTCCCTCTCGCTCGTTCTCTCAATTAGTTCATCGTCCGAGCTGTAGCCGCCATGGCAATCGTCGTCGCCGCGGCCACCGTGCACCCCACGCCATAGGGAAACGTCCAGGAGGATCCCCGACGTCGACCACGTCGTCTACGCCTGTTGATTTGGATCGAGGAGCCGCCAAGACGTCATCCGAGACCTTCCCCGATGACGACCACCGCTTCCCGGCGTCGATGCCGTCGCTCCGGTCCACCCCGACCCTCCCTGAGCACCTCCCCGCACTCGCCGTGAGCTCCTCCCTCGGATCCCCCTTCCCCCCCTTCGATTTGGACGCCGTAGGCCGCCGTCACCGTCGTGCCCGAACCCCCCGCGTACGCGTACGTGCGTGCGTGTGGTTGCTGCTCCTGCGCTGTTACTGTTGTTGCTGTGCATGCGCGCCCGCGCGTGTCCTCGCCGCGGCTTGCTGCTGCTCGCTGCTCTGCTACTCTGCTCGTTGCCGCTGCTGCTCCTTCTTAGCCGCTGCTACTCGTTGTGCTGCTGTGCTGCTGCCGTTGCTTCTGCTGTGCTGCTCCTTGCACTGCTGCTGCGCCGCTGCTAGTTGCTGCCGTAGCCGCTGCTCCCAGCTGCCACTACTATCTGCCGCTGCTGCTGCGCGCTCGCCCAGCCGCCCCCTGCCTCCCAGCGTCGGCTGGCTCTGGCCGCTGTGCCTGTGTGCGCGCGCGCTGTGTGTGCGCACGCGTGTGTGAGTGTGTGGCTGGCTGGGCCACAGTCCAGTGGGGCCGGCCCATTTTTTTTTATTTAGTGTTAGGATTAGTTTAGGGTTAATTTGCGGGTTATTTAATATATAGCAATTGGCAAGTGGGACCCCCTCCTTTTAATTAACCTAGTTAACCCCTAAATTAATCCTGAGGCAATGACACGCGGGACCCATGTGCACTATTCATATGCTGACCAGTCAACCTTTGATTGGGTCAATCCAACCCCAGTGGCCCCACTGTCATACACTATGGCTAGAATAGCACTAGGTGACAAAAGTAATTTCTGTTTTATTTTTGAATTAAAAGAATTCCAGAAATTCTAGAATACTATTAAAACTTTGAAAAATCATATAAAATAATCCGTAACTCGGATGAAAAATAATTTATATATGAAAAACGTTCAGAAAAATAAGACAGATCCGAATTTGCCATCCACATACCTGTCACTTGCCTCCAACACTGCAAACATGGAACCTTCCCCTCCGGATCGCCTGTCCGATAATTGCCTAAAGCCGAGAAAATATTCCCAAATATTTTCCCGCTCCGTCTGTAACGTTTAGCACCGCATTAGGTCACCCCCAGCTCAGCATATCGCCATGCCATGCATTGTGTTGCATTTGTTTGTTTTGTATTTATTGTTTCTTCCCCCTCTTCTCTCCGTTAGACTCCGAGACTGATGTTGCTCCCGAGTACGACTACGCCCCTGACGTCCAGCCCCTCTCAGCAGAGCTTACAGGCAAGCGAAACCCCCTTGATCATTCCTATATCGTCCATTCTTTCTCTCTCGTGCTTGCATTAGATTTTGCTACTGTGTTCGATAGCTCCTATTCTGATGCATAGCCTATTTTTGAAACCTGCTGTTGATACTTTACCTGTTCTCCTATATGCTTAGTATAGGCTGGATAGTGATCCATCAGTGGCCCTACACCCTTGCCCGTGTTGCCCTGCTTTGCTACCGGAAGATTCGATCAATGTGATCGATGTACAGAGACCGATCACACCACCAGCACCCTCCCTTAGTTGTACGACTCTGCAGAGCTACTATCGAGTGCCGAGGGTGATACCTCCTACCTCACTCCTGATGATATCTCTGTAGCATAGCTAGTCGGTTGTGGGTTATCGAGGATGATTCCTCTTCCACCACCTCCGATGATGCCTCTGTCGTGCAGCCCCTCAAGTGTGAACCAATCGAGGGTGATTCCTCCAAATTCACCTTGATGGTTATATCGAGTGGGAATCCATCGAGGGTGATTCCTCGTATTTCCCCCTTGATGTTATGGACACACTGTTACATTCCACTGTTGCCCCTTTTATTGTTACTACGCGACTGAAGGGACAGGCGGTACCACCTCGGTAGAGGTGGACCTGAGTTCCCGACAGTCTCTGGATAAATCGGGTTGACCAGGAGGGTACCCGCGAGATAATTACGCAGCACGGCCGGGCAGGCAGAGACCGACCTAGAGAGGGATGGGTCTGGCCCTTGCCGTAAGTCCGCGAGACGGGGCGACAGGAGCACTGATCGTCACCGTGCACTCCCAACACACTAATGGGTTTGGATATGTGATTTTGAGTAGGCCTCTAGCCTTTTACGCACTAACCACCACGCGGGAATAAGTATGGGCACTCGGCGTCGTACGATTCTCCCGAAAGCTTCGTCAGACATCCAGTTCAGCATTGTGGCCGGGTCGGATCGGCGCCATCCAGGACAGAGGTGGTGCCTGGATCCACCCTGCGCACAACGACCCAGAGTGCAAAGGGCGATGGGCCCAAGACCCCTGAGCACTTAGGATGTAGACCGGCGGGGACCTCTCTGCGGAGCCTAGGTAGGACTACGGCATGTCGATCAGCCGAGGCCGGGCATGACCAGGAAAAGTGTGTCCGGCCAGAGTTAATAGAGCGTGTTTGGTAAGTTGGTGCATCCCTGCAGGGAAGTATTTCTATTCGAATAGCCGTGTCCACGGTAACGGACGCTCAGAGAGTATCCCGATCTACTACAACTAGAACTGGATACTTGAGTTATTTAATAATTTGATAGCTCCGGGATTGCTTTCTCGCAGGGAGTCGAGGAAGGATCTCTGGGCATTGCTACTATTACTTTTTACTTTATGTTATACTGCTAATCTGCACTCTTCTAATGCTGTAAGACGCTGCAAGATGCTAGTCTTCGATAGGCTAGGCCTTCACGCTATTCTGGCATTTCTGCAGTCCAGTCCACCGATACAGCCCCTTCCCTTTGATACTGATGCATACTTAGCATAGATCTGATGTAAGTATTGCGAGTACTTTGGATGAGTACTCACGGTTGTTTTGCTACCTCTTTCCCCCTACCCGATTGCTGCGATCAGATGGCGGAGCCCCAGAGCCAGCTGATCCCGTCGATGACTACTACTACCCCGACGGAGCCTACTACTACGTGGAGACTGACGACCAGGAGTAGTTTAGGAGGCTCCCAGGCAGGAGGCCTGCGCCTTTTCGATCTAGTTGTCGTTGTTTTGCTCAGCCTTCTTAAGGCAACCTTGTCTAATTATGTCTGTACTCAGATTCTGATGCTTCCGCTGACTCTTGTGTAACTCGAGTTTATGTATTCGAGCCCTCGAAGCCCCTGGCTTGTAATATAAAGCTTGTATTATTTTATTTTGTGTCTAGAGTTGTGTTGTGATATCTTCCCGTGAGTCTCTGGGCTTGATCGTGCACATTTGCGTGTATGATTAGTGCACGGTCGAGTCGGGGGCGTCACACCTGATATATTATTTGGAGTGAATTGATTGGCTAGATACAATGCATCACTAATACAAGGTATTGGGTTGGTGTGAAGAATATTTTTGCATATCTTCTGGACACCATAGACCTTGGTTCTTTCTATGAGAATAATCAAGATATAACCATGGTTGGATGTTGTGATACTAGGCATGTATAATAAGTCCATAATCCTAGATTATAGACTGATCATGTCTTCTCTAATGGAGGACAACCTTTAGTGGCTGCATCCACTAATCATTCTGAAATTGTTGATTTGTATGAAGCATCACATGAATGTATGTGACTTCACAGAATGATGAGCTTTGTTGTAAGTTCAAGTGAGATTGGTTGGTAGGAACCACCCACCATTATCTACGAAGATAATGTTGTTTGTATTACGTAGATGCAGACAGATTATAAAGAGCAACATTAGAATGTGTATTGCTCCAAAATTGTTTAGCTCCATGAGAAAGAAATGGAAAGCTAAATATCTTGCAAATAAATTAATGTGATAATCTCGATGATTTGTTCACAAAGTCTTTACGAAGTTCTTCATTCTAGAATATGTTGTTGGAATTGGTATGAGATGACTTTGTTATTTGCAAGGTTCTGGGGGAGTCTATTCCTGAACGATAACCTGTTCGAGATCTCTGGATCTTTGATATTGCACTCTTTTCCTTTATGAGTTTTTCCTATATGGTTTCTCATAGAAGGTTTTTAATGAGGCAATAGTAATACAAACATTGTAATATGTCGTTTTCTTCTTATTTTCCCACTAGGTTTTTGGAAGGAGTTTTCATGGCATATTGTATATTTCTCCTTAATTTTCCCCGCAGGGTTTTCGAAGGGGATGATTCCAAGGATGATCAGTCACAAGGACAAGCAAGGATTAGGGGGAGTGTTAGGATTAAATTATTTATGTAATTGAGGTTAATCCTCGCTTGTACATAGCGCACGTGCGGTTATCGATTCGGCAGCCGTCACGGCGTTTCACACACATCCCACTATCGGACACGTCCCTTGCATGCGTCCTCTCCCCTTGTATATAAGATGTGACTATCAATGGAATTGACATGGTTGATTCATTCTTGCGATTCTCTTCTAACACAACCAACACATACTGCGCAGGTTCTTGTTCAAACAGAGGTGCAGTCTTTATTATCTAAGGTTGCAATCTAAGCGTTCAATCTCTGCCTGGGCCATCCTTCGTCACCGGCTGGCGACCACAGATCGGCGTCGTCCTGGGTATTCTCTGCCACCGGCGAGACAGTGAAAGAACGCATGCAGCCGCCGGCGAGATAGTGCTGCACCGCTTATTCATGAACGCCGCTGAGGTGACGACGTGCACAAGGGTTAGACGGACGAGACGACGACACGACGTACGGGATGTGACTGCCTCCACAGCCGCAGGGTTGACATGATGCTGTTCATATGGGCTTTTGACTACGTCGATGTCGTTAGCTGTTGCGGTGACGGTGGGGGCATTGTCGCCGTCGTCAGCGCTGGAGCTGCACAAGATCGTGCTACCATGCATGACGAACTCCCTGATGAAATGGTAGAGCTACTCGAGGATAGCGGGAGAAAATGGACTACCTAAGAGCATCTCCAACAGACGCGCGCTTGCGTGGCGCGCTAAAAAACTTTTACAGCGCCGAAATAGCGTTTTCGCGCGCTGGGCAGGTGTTCTGCTTTAGCAGAAGCGCTATATTTCGTGCCGCAGGTAGCGCTCCAGCAGGCGCGCTAAAATTACAGTACGCGCACCCAGCACAAACAACATTTCCCACTCAATATAGAACCAAAAAGATCAAACACACAAAAAATAAATCAACAATAAATAGTTCAATTATTATTACAACTCGAACAAATAGTTTATCTTCCAATACAACAAATAGTTCAACAATACAACATCAAACTAATTTTGTCGCCCATTCCATGCCCACCACTCCTCGATTAGATCCTTTTGAAGATCATCATGCGTTTTGGCACGTCGAATGGCATGATAGGAGGCAATAAATCGGGCCACCCTCGCAGCCCTCCTCCGCACTCGCACGGGACGTCCCAACAACTCATACTGAGAATAGTCTAAATCTTGCCCACGCTCATTCTCGATGATCATGTTATGCATGATCACACAAGCGTTCATGATGTACCAAAGGATCTTTTGATCCCAAAATCTAGCCGGTCCTCTAACAATAGCAAATTGGGCTTGCAAAATCCCAAAAGCTCTCTCCACATCTTTCCTAGCCGCCGCCTGAGCATTGTGGAAATCAAGATTTTTCTTACCTTGCGGTGCCGTCAACGGCTTCACAAATGTTTGCCACCTTGGGTAGATGCCATCCGCAAGATAGTAGCCATAGTTGTATGTATGACCATTTGCTACAAACTCCACCGGTGTAGTTTCACCATTTGCAATCTTATTCATGATTGGTGACCGATTAAGAACATTGATGTCATTCAAAGATCCAGGCATTCCGAAAAAAGCATGCCAAATCCAAGTCTCCTGATCAGCCACCGCTTCAAGGATTATAGTGGAACCCTTTTTCTGGCCGTGGAATTGTCCATGCCATGCCTTAGGACAGTTCTTCCAACTCCAATGCATGCAATCTATTGAGCCAAGCATACCTGGGAACCCGCGAGCTTTGTTCATCTCCAAAAGCCTTGCGGTGTCTTCAGCATTGGGAGCTCTCAAATATTCCGGACCAAACACTTGCACAATTCCGACTGCGAAGCGCTTGACACACATGATGGCTTGACTCTCACCCATGGCCAAGTGGTCATCAACGAGATCCGCCGGAATACCGTATGCCAACATACGCAAAGCGGCGGTCACCTTTTGAAAGGTGCTATGCCCGAGTTCTCCGGCGGCATTCCTCCTTTGCTGAAAAAACCGATCATGGCTCGCCAGTTTCTCCGCAATGCGTTTGAACAAGTCGATGCTCATCCTAAAACGGCGCCGAAAGTAGAACTCGGGGTATGTGGCATTCTCCGCAAAATAGTTCCTCATCAATCTGTTGTGGGCATCGATCCTATCCGTCCACAATTTCTGACGACCGATAACCGAACCACCGTGCTTCGGCTTTTTATTGACGTGCATAGCTAGGATCATTGCGATGTCCTCCTCCTCTTGAATATCAAATTCTTCGTCGGAAGAATCGTAGGACGAACTCATCTACAATATTGAATTTAAACTAGTTTAAAACTACAAACAACATGCACCGAATTCATCTACAAATATAAAGTTGAAGCAATACATACCTTGCAAGCGTTTTGTCAAACACCTTGTGGGCGCCGAGCTACAAACGGCCGCCGGGCGCTGTTCGTCGGAGGAGCGGTGCGCTCTAGGGGTGGCGGCGAGGAGAGAAGGTGGAGGAAGCAGCGGCGGCGCGTGGGGATAGGCGGGGGAAGCGCCGACGGGTCGCCGGAGCGAATGGGGAAGGTGCGGGCGGCGACGCCAGCGCCTGGAGGTTTCAGATCTGGCGGTTGGTGAGAGTCGGGCGCCCGATTGCCATGTCCAGCGCGCGGGAGCGGGCGCAGCAAATACACCGCGCGCGATGCCGTTTTCCTCCGCGCGCTGAACCAAGTTTACCGCACGCGCGATTATTGCGCGGCTGCTGGAGCGCCCGTTTCGGCCCAGCGCGCGCAATAAAGCGGTTTTTTCCAGCGCGTGGCTAAGATAGCGCGCCTGTTGGAGATGCTCTAAGCAAAGCTGCAAGCATGGATGGAGGGAAGACGATTGTGCTTGATCGAAATCACATGCTATATGCATGAAAATGTAGTACTATGTATTCCATAGTGTATTTTCCATGTATACTCCATACTACATTTTATAGATATACTCCATACTTCCCGCAAAAAATATACTCAATACTAATTTGTAAGATATATTTTTCTTGAATATTACATTTATAGTTTTATTCAAGCTAGCAAGCTACGAGGAGACAGCCTTGGCTTGATTGCTTGTCACCTCTATATGATGCATTAGTGCATTCATGCATGACATCACGTATGCATCACACATATGTCCAGATCAATAAACACGTTTGGGTTTTCAATAATGCGCAGACACTACAATTATGTTACTACAAATACTGTCGTTTGCATGGATATACTCCATACCTTTATACATTTCGGCCTCTAATTTTTTTTTAGCATCACCCAAGAAGGGGTAACCTGACAGGCTGCCACATTACAATCTTTAGTCAGGATTTCTAACAGATCAACTGGAATTGAGCCCAGTTGTACGAAGTCACCAGATCTCTTAGCTCGGGCTGCTAGGAATTTCCTATTCGACGCATTCTGCGTCCAATTGGCGGAGCTTCGCAGAGGCGACCGACGCGAAGACCTCAGTGGGCGGGGGCCATTTAGCGGTTAGCGCAGCTATTGCGGGCGGGTGGTTTTCTCCCGATTTTGGGAACCTTCTAGAAGGTTCCCTGAAACGGTTTTTCTTTTTCCTGATGTTTTTTGTGGCTGGTTTTCTTTCAGGTTTTTTCTTTTTCTTTTTCATTTTCCCCTTTCTGTTTCTTTACTTTTATTTTCGATTTTGTTTTAATCTTTTCTATTTCTTTCTTCTTTTTTTCTTTTCTTTCATTTTCGGTTTCTTTTTTTCAAAAGTTCCCTAATTTGAAAAAGTTCAGAATTCAAAATTGTTCGCAAATTTTAAAATATGTTCGCGGTATTCAAAAAAATGTTCGTGTTTACAAAAAATATTTACAAATTTGAAAAAATGTTCCCAAATTTAAAAAAATGTTTGCGTCTTCAAAATGTTCGTAAAGTTAAAAATGTTCACATTTTAACAAAATGTTTGTGTTTTACAAAATGTTCGTATATTTCAAAAAATGTTCACGTTTTTCAACATAATGTTCGTAATTTGAAAAAATGTTCGTCTTTCTGAAAAATGTTTGCGCTTTCAAAACAATGTTTCCTATTTTGAAAAATGTTCAAAAATTCGAAAAAATGTTCGTAAAGTTAAAAATGTTCACGTTTCAACAAAATGTTTGTGTTTTCAAAAAATGTTCGTATATTTTAAAAAATGTTCACGTTTTTCAACATAATGTTCGTAATTTGAAAAAATGTTCGTCTTTCTGAAAAATGTTCGCGCTTTCAAAACAATGTTTCCTATTTTAAAAAATATTCAAAAATTCGAAAATGTTCAAACTTTTTGAAAAAAGGTTCGCATATTTGAAAAAATGATCACGTTTTCAGAAAAATATTATGTTTTTGAAAAACATTTTCATATTTTTTAAAAAGGTGTTTCGTTCTTTCAAAAGAAATCGAATTTTGGAAAAGGTTTGTTTTTTAAAAATGCAGTAGCTACAGTACCTCTACAGTACCGTTTTACTCAGCTACAGATGTCCGTACGAGTAGATAATTCTTAAAGTACTGCGCTACCTATAATCCACAAAAGTTTCATTGGTCTGTTGGCTATCGTCGCTCGCACAACCGCTGGAGGTTGAGGGTTCGATTCCAAGTATGCACGCACGTTTTCCGTTTTTGTATTTTCGATCCCGCGCTACAGTACACTGACTACTGGGCCGGCCCAGGTCAGACTCGCCCCTGTGCGTTTGCTCGACAGTGTGTCGCAGAACGCGATACATAGGAGTTCCCGGGCTGCTAGGCTATGGGCTACGATGTTCTTCTCCCTTCTGACCCAACCAATCTTTTAGGAACTCAAACCAGCTAGCACGAGAACAGGGTGTCACCTTGTTGGGCTAGGATAGCACGGTGCTATCTAGCCCACCCGGGTTCGAGTCACGGAGTGACCCGTGGTGCTTAGAGTTTCTTCTATAAAAACATGCCTCCAAGGGCTAGTTTTGGATGGTCTCGTTTTTTTAAACCAGCTAGCACTGCTTTAATACCCGTAACGATGGGAAACAGGCTCGATTTGTTCGCAGCACCCATCATCAGCTGTCGGCCTCTAATTTGACACCAACCTGCATTGAGAAAGGTTATATAAATGTCGGCTTCCAATTTGTCACGGATCTAAATCGCCTATGATGGTTAGGTATTGATACACTTCCTGAGTTTGAGGACCATTTTGGACCTAGCCAGCAAGTTCAGGGGGCAATGATCCATTTACTCGTGGCGGCGCACCTTCTACGCCATTAATTGCGTGAACAAATGACGGTCTTTCCCCACCTGGTTGCTTTGCCTCTCTCGACCTCCCCCGTACCAAAGCAGAGAATCGAGGCCCATTTAACAATGTTTCGGCCCAATTAACGAAGATAACTCCTTTTTTTAGCCAAACGAGAGAACTCCTTTTTTTTAGGCTGTTACCAAGCTTTATTCAACCGAAGTATATAGTGGCATACACATAAACTCAGGGGATATCTTGAATAATTGGACTGCACATCCCTTTGTAACATCCTCCCAGGTTGCTAATCAATGTCGCACAAGTAGATGCGATGTGTAAACGAGTTACCTGTAGATCAAATGCCAGTGCAAAAGCCTCCATGACCGCCATAGATTCCAATATCTCCGGCTGGACCAAATCATTCATAATCAGTACAGAAGCGGCTAGAAATCTTCCATTCTGATCCCGGCAAACAACAACACATGATCCTCTATCTCCATGCCTTCCCACGGTTGCATCAACATTGAGCTTCATACAACCCTGCAATGGTCGCTTCCACTCCCCTCTTGCTTGGCGCTGGTCTGGCGTGCCTGTAGAAGACACCCGAACAGGTTTCTACCAGTTTGGTACTAAAGCAAGGTCTGCTATACACTTTTGGACAAGACTGAAAGTGCTGAGTGGGGAGTGAAACTCTTGTTCATGTATGGCTTTTCTACGAGCCCACCAAATAGTCCACATAGTAACGAGAACCATGATAAAATCATCATCCTTCAACGAATCCATTAACTCCATAAGCCACACCCGAGCATCTGATGATCTGACCTGAATAAGGTGTTCAACAAGCTCTTCATCTACTAAAGACCATACGCACTTGGCCATATTATAATCGATCAATGCATGATGCCAACTATCCTCTGCACTGTCACATATCTGACAGACGCTGGTATCCGCCATGCTCCTTCTATTCCTGACAGCTTCCATTGGTATTGAGTTTCGAGCAAGATGCCATGCAAAATTTCGTACTTTCCCCGGGACTTTAACTCTCCAGAGCTTCTTCCAGAACTCCTAGGATGGTCACCGGAGCAGCGGCCAAGACAGGGGGAAGCCTCGCGTCGGAGGGAGCCCCAGATGGGTCGGCCCAGCCGCGCGGGAGGCCACGACCTTTTTGTGTGTGTTTTTTCTGTTTTATGTTCTCGTTTTTTGCTTCATTTTTGTACTTTTCTTTATACTTTAAAATATTCTACATATATATATATATATATATTACAAAAAATCACTCTTGAAAAACACATTTGAAAAATGTTTAATAAGTATTAAAAAATGTTGAACAAGAATTTGAAAAATGTTGAACAAGTATTTAAAAATGTTGAACAAGTATTAAAAAAATGTTGAATAAGTATTAAATTTTTTTGAACGAGTATATAACAAATGTTGGACACGTATTTGAAAAATGTTGAATAAGTATTAAAAAATATTGAACGAGTATATAAAAAATGTTGAATGAGTATTTGAAAAATGTTGAACAAGTATTAAAAAATGTTGAACAAGTATATAAAAAATGTTGAACAAGTGTTTGAAAAATATTGAATAAGTATAAAAAAAATTTGAACGAGTATTTGAAAAATGTTGAACAAGTATTTGAAAAATGTTAAATAAGCGTTCGGACAATGTTCAACATGTATACAAAAAATATTGATCACTTATTAAAAAAATGTTTTTGACATATACGAAAATTTAGAGTGAAAACAAAAACAAACATAAGGAAAAACAAAAAAAAATTGGAGAAGGAAAAAGAAAACCAAACAATAAATGGTGAAGAAAAAATAAAACCAAACAAAAAACAAAGGGAAAACGAAGAAAACCCTGTCAAAAAAACAAAAAGAAAAAACAGAAGAAAAAAACCTGTGAAAACCAATGGAAAAACCGGCTTCGTTCGCCTCAAGTATATTACACGCCTAGACCTAACCATGCGCGAGCCATGGGCGCAGTGGCTAGTAGAGCGAGCCACCACCCAGGAGACCAGGGATCGATCCCCACTTCTCCAATATATTTTTCTTTTTTCATTTAACTGTGCGCGAAAAATGGACCGGCCCAATTACTGTACCCTTCTCGCTTAATGCGAGAAATAGTCGGCGCGCCCAGAGACGTGGCCCGGCCGTGTCGCATGGGGTGGCGGGTAACAAAATGCCTTCCATGGTAGACCGAACGAGAAAATTAATTAATTTTTGAAGTATATGTATTTAGAGTCTTTTCAGATATAAACAACAATGAGAAAAGAGAAAGATAAAACGAACAAAAGTCAACCAACGAAGCAAAGTAAACCGGGCCGACTAAATACAACGGTTCCATAGGGCAAGTGGCCGCTCGGTCTAGCGCAAGGTGAGACACAGCCGCGCCCCAACACCGAGGCCACCGTTCCCTGGCGTGCGGGCCCACACATGCATTCCGGACTCCCTACGCGAGTTGGGAGGTGCCTGCCTCACAATTGCTTAGCAAAAAAAAAAACCTTTTATTTGAAGGTTACATATGATATGAACCTTATTCTGATTTTGTATTTTGACGAATTCAGTAACTTACAGGCTTAAATATCAAAGCAGTATATTTATGTCTTCATGTTGTTTCGCTAGAAAGGGTTATCCCGATTGTCATGCGAACAATTTTGGAAAATAAAATTATAACACGCTTAATTGGTTTGGCAAAAGAAGGGAATTATCATAATCCAAAGCAGCTGTTGTTATTTAGAAGTAATATATTAATTATTGTCTTTAGAGTTCGAGTTGAAAACCTAATAACTGAAAATTAGTACTGTCTTTCAAGTTTAATAATGTCTCCTTTTATTACCCGTAAAAAAAGAGTCAAATGGCAAGGCTAATAACTAAAAAAGGCAAAAACAATTCACTCTAATGACACAGGTACATGAATCCTGTTACTTGCCACAACTTCTCAAAATTGGTATATAGCTCATTAAACAAAAGCAAACTCTTGGTCAGTGCATGGTGGATTCATGGTTCATTGGTCCCGTTGTTGGTTCTATTTGGTTCTTACGTGACTTGTTTCACTATTAGTGCTCTATTTTAGGAGTCCTAGCATCCTTCTTCTTTAAAAGTTTGTGGCCTTCGATTTGGTTTCGTGGGCCTTCCTCCTCGACACCTTGGCACATCTCGGATTTGGTCACTGTTGGATGTAGCTCAAGCTTGATATCACACGTGGCTTCGATTTGGTTTCGTGGGCCTTCCTCCTCGACACCTTGGCGCATCTCGGATTTGGTCACCGCTCGCGTGAGTGGATCCCGATCATCCTCTCCACGATTTCTACTCGTGTGCTCATCAATGGCGAGTCGAGCCAACGATTGGCCATGCTCGGGGGCTCCACCAGGGTGACCCCCTCTCATCGATGTTATTCACCCTGGCTATCGCCATCCTTAAATCTCTAATCACCCAGGCGGCAGCCCGTGGTGTTCTCCAACGCATGACTGCTCGTCACGCCGTGTCCAGCATCTCCCTCTACGCTGATGACATGGTCGTTTTCTGCAAGACTATATGGCAATTAACCTCACAAGTGGTTGATTTGGCAGGCGTCGTTAAGAGTGGTGTATGCATGGGCATGCTACTGGAAATCTCGCTAGTTGAAAATGACTGTATAGCTAATTAAAATGTGCTTGTGCATGTGTGCGCGTGCTGAGCTTGAGTCACACTTGTGTGCATGTGCAATTAAAGAAACTAGGCATCCCACAGCATTGCCAAAGATGGTATACGCGCTCCCCGGCCGGACGAAGCTTCCGCGTGGTTTCCTCTGCCCATCAATATTGCCATGGGACGAACGAGATCTCACATGCTCGCATCGCAGGCTAGCTTGCATGCAGCTAGCTAGCTGCGTTTGGTTGAGAAGAAGCACGCCGGCCATAGCTAGCTAGGGAAGCGCCTCCCACGGGACCAGAGTCTGTACGGTGAGCAGTCCCCTCCCCCTCCGTTCCTCTGCGGCTGGCCATCGTCTATCTATCTAACTCGTGGGATCCACACGTCGTCTCGATCGTAAAGTTGATCTTAATTTCTCCTTCCTCGTTCCTCTTGAAATTAACGAGCTAGGGTCGATCGTTTCTTCCGCAACACAAAGTTAAACAAGGAACTAACATGAGCTGCTACTAGTTTGTAAACTTTGTACTACCATAGCATGTGCATGTGTGTGTCCCTGCCTCTGTGTGTGTTGGGTGGGCTTCACCCCACACCATGCAAAGAAAATTAAGCAGCATTGCCAAAGATGGTCTACATGCAACTACCCCGTCGTTTCCTTGTCACTGCCATGAGACGATCGAGATATCATCCATCATAAGCTTGCTCACATGCCGGCATGCCCCACCCGGCGTCGCTTTGCATCGCAGGCTCCACACTCGCTCGGCGCCTCCGCTACTTAAACAGGAAACAGCTCCGCAGTCCACTCCACACCAGTCCAGCACGCAGGCTCCAGCACCTCTCCCAAATCCGACTAGTGACGGACGGTGAGTCCCTCCCCTCCCCCTCCCATCTCCCCGTTCTTGCATTTTCTCGCTGAAATTGAATCGCGTTCATAGGGAAGCATTTTCTTGCTCAAATCTTATTCTTCTTCTTTCCTTGTGTTGAAATTATGCTGAAAGCTTTCTTCTTCCTCTTCCTCTTTTTTCCTCATCTCCTCATCTTGTCCAATTGTCCTAGCTAGCTAGCTTGGAGCCTTGGATCCATGGACTCCCCGCAAAACAAGGCTGGATCCATGGACGGCATCAAGACGCCTCGTCTGCTGCCGGTGACCCTGCCCGAGAAGACGCCTCGTCTGGATGTTGTCCAACGGGTCAGCGCGTGGGCGCTCATCAACGCCAGCGTCTTCGCCTTCTCCTTCGGTGTGGCCTTCGTACTCGACCATTTCCGCGTCCGCTCCAGCCAGGTGACGACGACGACTCGCCTGATTCCACTACCCCTTGGGCCTTGGCCTGCCTTCTTAATCTCCCCTGCATGCGTTGGTGTTGGTCCCCCACAGTCGGTGGAGAACGCCCTAGGGATCGCGATGCTGTGCTGCGTCGCGCTCCAGGTGGCCCCGGCGGTGCTGGCGCTGTGTCTCCCGTGCAGCCGTCGCTGGGTCCGCCGCGCCCTCGCTTACCTCGCGCTCGCGCTCACCACCGTCGGCCACTGCTTCTTTGCCGCCCTAGGCTGCCTCTTACTCGTCGCCGACCCAGGAGACCTCTTCTTCGGGATCTCCTTCGCCGGGGGCATCTTCATCTTCGCGTCGGGAGACATCACCAGGTTTCTGGACCTCCTCCTGGGCGGTGAGGAGTAGGACTGGGAAGAAGCAGGGCAAGCAGGACAAGGGATCATGTCCATATGGATCTGCTCGTGAGGTACTCATGAGTGACTTGCAATAATGTAGGGTACGGTGTGCATTATGCTAGCTGCCACGATTGATCGAGTGCCGTCTGTCTGAATCTACTAGTGATTGTATGCATTATGTTAGTATTTGTTTGTGTAATGTGTTACCCTGAATTGTGGCCGTCTTCGATGCGGTAGTATTCGACATTTTCTCTATATGACCAGACATCATTTATATGCTTATTTATTCAGCTTCGGTGTAATTGATGTTGGTGAGATTGTCACTGCAGTTTATATATATTCATGCAGTATATATGTTAACCATTGTTTTCCATTCAACCGCTGGCATAATCCATTGGGGTTCAGCTGTTGGTTTCCTGAACCTCTAGTAGATTGGGTAACCATGCAATCGGAGACACCACGGCTTGGAGTGCCGTCCCACCGATGGAGTCGTTTTTCTCTTATATGCCATTTTCCTTTGGCGAAGCTTGGCTGCATCTTGTGAGAAGATTGATGGATGTCCACCTTTCTCAACAGCCAGATCAGTTGCACTGGAAACTAACCAAGAATGGAATGTTTTTGGTAAAATCCATGTATTTGGATATTATCAACTCGGCCTCTGTCCCTCGATCTGTGCATATTTGGAAAGTCAAAGTGCCCTTAAGAATTAAAGTGTTCATGTGGTTTGTCCACAAACACATCATTCTCACTAAGGACAATTTGGCAAAACGTAACTGGTCAGGATCGCGAAGATGTAGCTTCTGTGATTATGATGAATCTATCAAACACCTCTTTCTTGATTGCCCAATGGCCAAAATTTTATGGCGGTCTGTCCATATAGCGTTTAACATTGCTCCTCCTACTAGCATCCACACGTTATTTGGGACGTGGCTAAATGGGGTTGAGATAGAAACAGCGAGACACATCCGTGTAGGCGTATGTGCTTTATTATGGGCTATATGAAACTGCAGGAACGATTTGGTTTTTAACAGAACAACAAATATTCATTTCTTGCAGGTTATCTTCCGGGCCACTACGTTGATCCGTATGTGGTCGTTACTCACTCCGATGGATGCCAGGGAGCGTATGGTTACTGGATCTATTCGTTGGGAGACGGTAGCACGGGCTATCTTCAACCGGTTTAGATGACGGTCATGTAATAGGATAGGTGTTTAGTTTCCTATCTATCTTTATGCCGCCGGTTGTGGCTATCCCGTTTCCTTGTTTTTAGCTCTATGTGAGCATTTTTTACTTTTTTGAGACTTGGAGACTTTGTTGAACCTTTTGCTTTTTAATAAGATGGCCGCATGCATCGTTCTGATGCAGAGGCCGGGGGATAACCTCCTTTTCGAAAAAAAAAATCCACACGCCAACACTTCACTTGTTTGAGTGCTTGAGCTGATACGTTCACTCGTTCCGGTGAAACGCCACGCGTAGCCATGCAGGGCTGCTGTTTTTGATAGTAGACATGGAAAGAAAAAAGAACGCAATAATCCTCCTTTTTTTTTTTCTTGAACGGGGAAAGGCACCAGAGGCGCCATGCAATAATCCTCCTTTGGACGTTCGGACTAGAGACCACGGAGCGGTTGTGCCAACTTCTAAGAGCATCTATCGCTGGACTCCTCGCACGCTCTCTATACATTCGGGCGAATGGTCGGTCATAATTTCTTGACCCAGCCGCATAAGAACAGAAACTTGCCGTGGTCACAATCACTTTTTCTAGCATCATAACAGCAACTCTTTCTCATAAAACTCATCATGATAAAATAACAATCAATTCACATGTTATGATTTAAACAATACATTCTCTTGAAACTTAACATTCGGACTAGAGACTACGGAGTAGTCGTGCCAACTTCTAAGATCATCTAGCGCTGGACTCCTCGCATGCTCTCTATACATTCGGGCGAATGGTCGGTCACAATTTCTTGACCCAGCCGCATAAGAACAGAAGCTTGCCGCGGTCACAATCACTTTTCCTAGCATCATAACAGCAACCATTTCTCATAAAACTCATCATGATAAAATAGCAATCAATCACATGTTATGGTTTAAACAATACATTCTCTTGAAACATAACAAACTATGTTCTTAGTCACCAAACAATTTCAATGCATCTCATTTTCAACAAAGTCTAAGTAAGAGCTCCACATACTCAATTATCATATAGTCTTCTATGATTGCTAATACGCAAAACATATTTTTAGAAAAAATAGTATCCATCAAACACAGAGAAAGATAGGGGCTTGATATTTCACCTCCCAACTTATTTATCATAGAGATAATTGTCAACAATAATAATTCATGATCAAATATATTTGAATGGCTATATGTGCCTGGATCTTTCCCCATCACATGATGCTTACCAACTAGAGAATAGGTTGGAATAAGAAATTGACTCAACAAAAATAAAATTAACAGAAAAAGTAAAAGATAAGCTCTTCGCAGAGGGAAGCATGGATTTGCAGAGGTGCCAGAGCTCATTGCTTAAAACAGAGATGAATACATTTTGAGTGGTGTGCCTTTCCTGTCAATGTCACGACTAATGTATTCAATATATTCCATGCTAAACACATTATTGGCGGTTCTCATGCAGAAATGAAAAGTTTAATCCCCCTCAACCATTCAAATATAAGCCATGGCTAGCCGAATTCACGGGTGCCCTCCAAATTTTCACGGGTGGCTGTTTCGAGATATTAAGATGGGATTAAGGAATGTGCTTTTAGTTTGGTTACAGGATCACTTCCCTGACTGGAGGATGCGCCTTGCAGACGTCGCGGCCAGAGGGCGAACCGGTGCTGCGGTGGTGGACAGGGACCTTGATTGCCTCTTCCACGGTCCTCCTCGCTAAGCAGCTGTGTTAGACAGAATGGCGAGGGTAGCAAGTATTGGATCAGCCGCCACCGCCTCCTCCTCATCGCCTACTGCCGCTGTCACCATTCCACTGTCACCCGTCGTCTCTGCCACCGCCATCACTAACAAATTCGCACAACAAAACAACAGAGATTAGCAGAAAAAGAAGAGGATTGTCTCAGAAAGAGAATAGGACGAGGGCGCGGAATTCCGCCTCGAGGTAGACCGCGCGGGTCATCTGATTGTCAAGGAAAAGGTTAGAGATGAGCGTCCAAGCCTCCTGAGCAGTTTGGTCTTCCGCCATGATAATATCCAGAATTTCATCGGATATGGACCCGTAGAGCCAAGAACGGACAATATAGTCCTCGCGAGTCCAGTCCGGGGTGCGATCCGCCTCGGCAGTGACGGCGTTGACGTGGGGGAGCAGATCGTATTTGCCGAGAAGGACGCGAACCATGTTTTCGCACCTTAATTTCCACTATTCCAGAAATCCATTATATAGTGTAGCAGTTTTGAATGAATCTTGAGCATCAATCCTAACCATTGGTATCTTAAATCCAACTGTTGAAAGCAGCAGGACTCACATGAACAGTAGGCAGCAGGTGCTTCCATGCTGTTCTAGAACCATCACATCATCCTTGTCATAAGAAGGTACATGCTTCCCAAGCCAGCTTGCAGCGCTAGCAGAGGGCGTGCTTAACGGGTTTGAGATAGTTTAGAAAGGAAACACCGGAACGGGGAGAGAAGGAAGCTAAAGTAAACAGTTAGATTAGTTAGTGTGGATCCCACCGGTTATAGTTCGCCAAAAAATTCCCACCGGCTCCATGCTCTTTGTTTTTTTTTTACAAACAACAGTCAATGGGGTTTACGCTTTTCTATTATTTCATTTCTGTATTTCCTCCGCGTTGAATAATTTCACAAGGCAGTCTACTGTGTATCTACCTTTTTCCAAAATCACTTGGTAATGTTCAGACGTGCATTGCACGTGTGTACGTGCTAGTATACTTATAGAATCCGATCATGTTAGTGAGTGAAACTGGTTGATCAACTACTGGAGGAGCCAAACAAAAAAAAAAACTACTAGAGGAGTATTTGGAATGTAGTGTTGAATTATTATTGCCAAAGGGCTAGAAATGTCAAATTGTTGGAGTGCCTCCGTGTACCTCTCCTATAAATACCAAGAGATCACAGGTCCTCAGGGTACTCCCTCCATACACAAGGCTAATACCTAGTGGCAAGAAGCAGAGCGCAACACACAAGAATGGCTATGGGGCGGGGGAGGCACATGAAACTTCTGGTGGCAGTCCTCCTGCTCCTCACCTTGGCAAAAGGTAACAAGAACATTTCCAATCCATAATCATGTGAGCATATGTATAATTTGTTGAGCAGCCAGTCCAGTTCAGTGCCTAACTCATTCGGCTCGTGAATATATTCTTTGCCAGGGAGCAACTGCAACAAGACATGCACCGTGGCGGACCTGGAGATACGGCATATCCAGGTCGACGGCTACAAGCACGGCGACCGCACGACGCAGCAGCAGCAGCACATGAACTCGGCCGGCGGCAGCGGCGACCGGAAGCTGAAGCAGATGCCCATGATCATGGCGGTGTGGGTGTACAACCACTGCCCGTGCATGGTGGACATTGGACAACGCGGTGATCTACGCGCCCGACGGCTTCTCCACCATCTACGCCAACGGGACCGACGAGAGGATCTTCTCCAAGGTGCGGGAGCACCTCTACCTCATCCACAACGCCGGCCCGCTCCAGCCATCGGCGAGCTGCCCGCCTTTCCCCCCCGCTCCGCCCGACGCCTCGGTGAAGAAGAACGCATCTGCCGCCGGCCCGCTCGATGCTTCGGTGAACGATAACAACTGCCCGTCGACGGCTTTCTTTTATACCTGGTACGAGCAGATCGAGCTCAAGCCCGCCTTCCTCGTGCCTCACTGCTAGCTGACTGCTAGCTGCAGGAAATTCCATCTCGATCCACATGGATTTCCGTCCGTATGATAAAATAAGTTGTGGGTGAACTACTGTATTCCGTGTGCGTGGTTTGGCTGTAGAGTTTTGGGATGATGAGGGCCAGACCAGTCCCAAATCTACTCCTCTCTTCACGGATGTGTAATCCTCTCAAGGATCTGTTATGGTTGCAGAATAAATCAATCAAGTATTTGCAGAATTAATGTTTTGTGCTTTGTTGAGTTTGCATGGACGGGTATGCTAGGGAGTGAAATGTATTGATGATGACATGCATCAATGTCAGTTATTCGTTCTACACATTTATGTTTCAGTTTTTTCTACGCCTGGTTTCTCAACAAACAAATGCATGTTTGGTACTGGCATATATTTGGGGTGTCAGTTCTGAATGATTTACAGCGCATATTAACGCATCACCTTCTTCATGTTGGTGGAACACACATGCAAGAACGAACCAAAAGGTCAAAAAATGTAATATACACATCGAGGCATAATCTGATGTTTATCTTCTTCCACATTTCAAAGCATGAAAACTGAAAAACGCTTCGACTGGGAACCATGCATGTGCATGCATGTGAGTGGAAGTTACATAAAAGACAAGGACTACATATGCAGAAAGTTTCTTTACACAGAGACAGCAGAGTTGTTTCCAATGATAAAAACTGCCACCACCTATCGTGATTGGCAAGAATGCCAATTCAGAGGTGTCCCAATACAGATGAGCACCACCAATGCAGCCATACAGGCCATGTTGCAGTTACCTCACAGCATGTAAACCAAAAGAATTTTTTTCCCATGGTTGCTACTCCCTCCGTTCCTAAATATAAGACCTTGTAGAGATTCCACTATGGACTACATACGGATGTATATAGACATACTTTAGAGTGTAGATTCACTCATTTTGCTCCGTATGTAGTCTATAGTGGAATCTCTAAAAGGTCTTATATTTAGGAACGGAGGGAGTAGTTCTGTACAAGTTCTTCCTCAAAAAAAAAAGTTCAGTACAAGTTACGTATAATACACTCATCTAAGAATCAACAAGACAAACCACATGGCAACATCACAAGTGGTTTATCAGGGTCTTCTTTGGAGGCAAAAGTTAGCTATATATTCGCCTCAACCATTCATACGTGCATTCCAGGAGTTTTATCATGGCAACTTCACGAATGGTTTATCATGACAACATCATAGAGTGAGGAGGGAGTCGGCGGCAGCTATGGCAGTGAATTTTCTTGTGCCAAACTGCCAGTGATATATGTAGTTGGGCAACAATAAAAGTGGTGGCATCAAGATCATGGCGTGAAAAACATGCAATCTGGCATTACATATACTGATCCATTGTAACAATGATCAACCATCACAGATGTCACATTCAGATATTCCCAAGACTACGATAATTAGAATCATGGATGCAACCATGAACTTTTTTACGTACGTTATATTTTTTTTTCTTGAACCTGATGAGCACATTGTCTGGCAAGTAGTAAGCAAAGCATACATGTTGTTCTGTGCTAGTCGATCGCCACAAGTTGATTTAATTTAGTTCTACTGGAATGTGCTAATGTGACTACTGAAATAACTACCAGATTTCCCTCAAAACAAGATAATTCACAAACTGTCAAACTACAAGAAACCCAAATATCTCGAGATTTTCTCCAAAATGAGAGTTTGAAAAACCACTGCCAGATTTCCCTCTAAATGAGATTTTCCTAATATAGCACAACCCCTGCATCAGGAAACCTGAAAAGTAAAGAAAAAAAATATCTCGGACGTCTGACTCAACATGGAAAAGGAAAACGAAAAACTGAATAAACGCAAGTACCTCCAAAAGTGAAACAGAAAGTGACTTATCATCCGGACAACATGTTTACTTTATATAGCACCAAATTACATCACTGTAAATTGTTTGCAAGTAATAAGCTTCAGTTTTTGACTTTTATCAGTTGTTGGTAATATTTCAAGAAAAAGAAAAGAGTGGTCATCATTACGGCAAAGGAAGCTCAAAGCATCCTGAGTGCTGACAGTGCGAATGGATGGCTAATAATGGATCAGCAAAGAAGCATTAGATAAGAGGCTATAAGATAGTACCCACCCAGAGATACATAAGCTGGTAGCCTGATACTCACTCAAGACTTCTAGACACAACTAACCAGATCATCTGTCCCTTCCATGTCATCCTTGTTGCCTGAAAAATGTTTGCTTTGTCAAGGCACAAGAACTTGAATAACAGACATAATCTATGCTAACTCAGAACAATTTGTAACAGTATAAACTATACGTTGCTTAGAACAAACATGCCAGCGGACATGACTGATACATACAAGAAGTTATCAAGAATTCAGCACAGCTCACTGCTCACGTAGCTTGACACTGATCAAAGGAACACAATATATTTAGAAGCCAAGACTCTGCTGGTGAGTTGAATTAAGAAGTGCACAAGAGTCATTAAGTGAAGGCAACATCCTTAAGGTATCTTCTGAACCAAATTATAGAGATGTGGAAATAACATGCAGTATAAATTACAAATTCAGAGAAACCAAATACTAGCTGTTTGTATTTAGACATCTTCCTCAACAGCAACAGGTCAAGGAGACTGCTGCTAGCTACTTCAGAGATATATTATCAGCCACACAAGATTTTGAACAATATACATAGAGTTTTATGAACATAGTACTTGTGCAAATAGACATTATTTCATCTTCACAGAAATGTACAATTGTGATCACCTAATCGGACATGATTTGAGCGAGAAACAACAGGGAGCATGCATGGCAGAAGGGAACGTGACGTGCACTCGCTTGTATGAACGCCACTGCATGCCTAACACAGAACACACATGACACCTACATCTTCTTCCAGCACAAGTCGGTCTGACCAGATCAATAGCACCAATCCTGGTCCATTTGCTACACAGAACACACATGACACCTACACCTACATGATTGCTATTTATATTTGGAATCGTAGCGAATAGTCACCAATAACAAAATTCATCCATTTATATGTTTCCACAATATATAAACAAATCAGAAAGACAACTCAAGCAAGCAACACACAAGTGATTGATTACCTGGGGTAGGGATCCGGCTTAATCCAAGCCATGGTGGAAGCACACATGGATGAATTGTCTCCGAGCGCCAAAGTGTATAATATATATAGAGAGAGAGTTTCAATATATAGGGTCATAAGGAAAAAAAAACTACTGTCAAAATTATCCATCAGTCGTAAGGAAAGAAAGTACACATGTTTTCTGACCTTAATTTTCAAATTTCCAACAAGTGTCAGGTGACCTTAGCTTTAGCTCCCGGCAGCCTATCAGACGCATCAAGGAGTGCTCTCGCCGTCATTTAGGACGATAACTAGGAGTAGGGCGACACGGTGTGACCACAAGACAAGGTGAAACTCATCGCAAAAGATTTCCGATGGCGACGAGGAGAAGGGAAGGAATGGAGGGAGCATGGCGACGGCGGCGGCTAGGTTTCCATCCCCTCGCTCGAGAGAGCGATCGGAAGGACGAATAGTTTTTTATAATGTTTTCTTCTATTGTTACATGGATATGCAAGCTTTGTTTTTTCTCCAGAAAAAAACTACTGCAGAAACTATCCATTAGTCGTAAGAAGAAGAAGAAAAATATCCATGTTTTCTCACCTTAATTTCCACTACCCCAGAAATATACTTATAGAATGCGATCATGTTAGTGAGTGAAACCGGTCGATCAACTACAGGAGGAGAAAAAAAAAAACTACTAGAGGAGTAGTATTTGGAATGGAGTGTTGAATTATTGCCAAGGGCTAGAAATGTCAATTTGTTGGAGTGTCTCCGTGCTCCTCCTATAAATACGTCTCATGGTACTCTATACACCTACCAATACCAAGAAGCAGAGCGCAACACACAAGAATGGGAATGGCTATGGGGCGGGGGAGGCACATGAAGCTTCTGGTGGCAGTTGTCCTGCTCCTCACCTTGGCCAAAGGTAACTACTAGAACATTTCCAATCCATAATCATGCGAGCATATGTATAATTTCTTGAGCAGCCAGTTCAGTTCAGTTCCTAACTCATTCTGCTCTTGAATCTCTCTGTTCCAGGGAGCAACTGCAACAAGACATGCACCGTGGCGGACCTGGAGATACGGCATATCCAGGTGGACAGCTACAAGCACGGCGGCCGCACGCAGGAAGAGCAGCAGCACATGAACTCCGCCGGTGCCGGCGGCGGCGGCGGGCGGAAGCTGAAGCAGATGCCCATGATCATGGCGGTGTGGGTGTACAACCACTGCCCGTGCATGGTGGACAACGTGGTGATCTATGCGCCCGACGGCTTCTCCACCATCTACGCCAACGGGACCGACGAGAGGATCTTCTCCAAGGTGCGGGAGCACCTCTACCTCATCCACAACGCCGGCCCGCTCCAGCCGGCGGCGAGCTGCCCACGTTTCCCGCCCTCTCCGCCCGAGGCCTCATCTGCCGCCGGCCCGGTGGAGACGAACAATTTTAGCTGCCCGTCGACGGCTTTCTTCTATATCTGGTACGAGCAGATCGAGCTCAAGCCTGCCTTCCTCGTGCCTCACTGCTAGGTGCCTGCTAGCTACTGTACAAGAAATTCCATCTCGATCCACATGGATTTCCGTTCGTATGATAAAATAAGTTGTGGGTGAACTACTGTACTCCGTGTGCGTGGTTTAGCTTAGACCTGGGCATGGGCAGCCCGGCCCGGTCGGCCCGACTCGACCCGGCCCGAAAATCCTGGCCGGGCCGGGCCAAAGTGTGTCCTCGGGCCGGGCTCGGGCCTGTATTTGTGAGCCCGACAGTAGGGCCGGGCCGGGCTCGGGCCTACTAAATGCACGATTTAAGCCGGGCCGGGCCGGGCTTTTCCTGCTTCGGGCCGGGCTCGGGCCTAAATCTACGGCCCGACAGTCGGGCCGGGCCGGGCTCGGGCCTAGGTATTTAGCGTCGGGCTTTTTTCGGCCCGGCCCGAAGCCCGGCCCGGCCCGAAGCCCGGCCCGGCCCGAGAAATGCCCAGGTCTAAGTTTAGCTGTAGAGTTTTGGGATGATGAGGACCAGACCAGTCCCAAATTTACTGTACTCCGTGTGCGTGGTTTCTCTTCACGGATGTGTAATCCTCTCAAGGATCTGTTATGGTTGCAGAATAAATCAATCAAGTATTTGCAGAATTAATGTTTTGTGCTTTGTTGAGTTTGCATGGACGGGTATGCTAGGGAGTGAAATGTATTGATGATGACATGCATCAATGTCAGTTATTCGTTCTACACATTTATGTTTCAGTTTTTTCTACGCCTGGTTTCTCAACAAACAAATGCATGTTTGGTACTGGCATATATTTGGGGTGTCAGTTCTGAATGATTTACAGCGCATATTAACGCATCACCTTCTTCATGTTGGTGGAACACACATGCAAGAACGAACCAAAAGGTCAAAAAATGTAATATACACATCGAGGCATAATCTGATGTTTATCTTCTTCCACATTTCAAAGCATGAAAACTGAAAAACGCTTCGACTGGGAACCATGCATGTGCATGCATGTGAGTGGAAGTTACATAAAAGACAAGGACTACATATGCAGAAAGTTTCTTTACACAGAGACAGCAGAGTTGTTTCCAATGATAAAAACTGCCACCACCTATCGTGATTGGCAAGAATGCCAATTCAGAGGTGTCCCAATACAGATGAGCACCACCAATGCAGCCATACAGGCCATGTTGCAGTTACCTCACAGCATGTAAACCAAAAGAATTTTTTTCCCATGGTTGCTACTCCCTCCGTTCCTAAATATAAGACCTTGTAGAGATTCCACTATGGACTACATACGGATGTATATAGACATACTTTAGAGTGTAGATTCACTCATTTTGCTCCGTATGTAGTCTATAGTGGAATCTCTAAAAGGTCTTATATTTAGGAACGGAGGGAGTAGTTCTGTACAAGTTCTTCCTCAAAAAAAAAAGTTCAGTACAAGTTACGTATAATACACTCATCTAAGAATCAACAAGACAAACCACATGGCAACATCACAAGTGGTTTATCAGGGTCTTCTTTGGAGGCAAAAGTTAGCTATATATTCGCCTCAACCATTCATACGTGCATTCCAGGAGTTTTATCATGGCAACTTCACGAATGGTTTATCATGACAACATCATAGAGTGAGGAGGGAGTCGGCGGCAGCTATGGCAGTGAATTTTCTTGTGCCAAACTGCCAGTGATATATGTAGTTGGGCAACAATAAAAGTGGTGGCATCAAGATCATGGCGTGAAAAACATGCAATCTGGCATTACATATACTGATCCATTGTAACAATGATCAACCATCACAGATGTCACATTCAGATATTCCCAAGACTACGATAATTAGAATCATGGATGCAACCATGAACTTTTTTACGTATGTTATATTTTTTTTTCTTGAACCTGATGAGCACATTGTCTGGCAAGTAGTAAGCAAAGCATACATGTTGTTCTGTGCTAGTCGATCGCCACAAGTTGATTTAATTTAGTTCTACTGGAATGTGCTAATGTGACTACTGAAATAACTACCAGATTTCCCTCAAAACAAGATAATTCACAAACTGTCAAACTACAAGAAACCCAAATATCTCGAGATTTTCTCCAAAATGAGAGTTTGAAAAACCACTGCCAGATTTCCCTCTAAATGAGATTTTCCTAATATAGCACAACCCCTGCATCAGGAAACCTGAAAAGTAAAGAAAAAAAATATCTCGGACGTCTGACTCAACATGGAAAAGGAAAACGAAAAACTGAATAAACGCAAGTACCTCCAAAAGTGAAACAGAAAGTGACTTATCATCCGGACAACATGTTTACTTTATATAGCACCAAATTACATCACTGTAAATTGTTTGCAAGTAATAAGCTTCAGTTTTTGACTTTTATCAGTTGTTGGTAATATTTCAAGAAAAAGAAAAGAGTGGTCATCATTACGGCAAAGGAAGCTCAAAGCATCCTGAGTGCTGACAGTGCGAATGGATGGCTAATAATGGATCAGCAAAGAAGCATTAGATAAGAGGCTATAAGATAGTACCCACCCAGAGATACATAAGCTGGTAGCCTGATACTCACTCAAGACTTCTAGACACAACTAACCAGATCATCTGTCCCTTCCATGTCATCCTTGTTGCCTGAAAAATGTTTGCTTTGTCAAGGCACAAGAACTTGAATAACAGACATAATCTATGCTAACTCAGAACAATTTGTAACAGTATAAACTATACGTTGCTTAGAACAAACATGCCAGCGGACATGACTGATACATACAAGAAGTTATCAAGAATTCAGCACAGCTCACTGCTCACGTAGCTTGACACTGATCAAAGGAACACAATATATTTAGAAGCCAAGACTCTGCTGGTGAGTTGAATTAAGAAGTGCACAAGAGTCATTAAGTGAAGGCAACATCCTTAAGGTATCTTCTGAACCAAATTATAGAGATGTGGAAATAACATGCAGTATAAATTACAAATTCAGAGAAACCAAATACTAGCTGTTTGTATTTAGACATCTTCCTCAACAGCAACAGGTCAAGGAGACTGCTGCTAGCTACTTCAGAGATATATTATCAGCCACACAAGATTTTGAACAATATACATAGAGTTTTATGAACATAGTACTTGTGCAAATAGACATTATTTCATCTTCACAGAAATGTACAATTGTGATCACCTAATCGGACATGATTTGAGCGAGAAACAACAGGGAGCATGCATGGCAGAAGGGAACGTGACGTGCACTCGCTTGTATGAACGCCACTGCATGCCTAACACAGAACACACATGACACCTACATCTTCTTCCAGCACAAGTCGGTCTGACCAGATCAATAGCACCAATCCTGGTCCATTTGCTACACAGAACACACATGACACCTACACCTACATGATTGCTATTTATATTTGGAATCGTAGCGAATAGTCACCAATAACAAAATTCATCCATTTATATGTTTCCACAATATATAAACAAATCAGAAAGACAACTCAAGCAAGCAACACACAAGTGATTGATTACCTGGGGTAGGGATCCGGCTTAATCCAAGCCATGGTGGAAGCACACATGGATGAATTGTCTCCGAGCGCCAAAGTGTATAATATATATAGAGAGAGAGTTTCAATATATAGGGTCATAAGGAAAAAAAAACTACTGTCAAAATTATCCATCAGTCGTAAGGAAAGAAAGTACACATGTTTTCTGACCTTAATTTTCAAATTTCCAACAAGTGTCAGGTGACCTTAGCTTTAGCTCCCGGCAGCCTATCAGACGCATCAAGGAGTGCTCTCGCCGTCATTTAGGACGATAACTAGGAGTAGGGCGACACGGTGTGACCACAAGACAAGGTGAAACTCATCGCAAAAGATTTCCGATGGCGACGAGGAGAAGGGAAGGAATGGAGGGAGCATGGCGACGGCGGCGGCTAGGTTTCCATCCCCTCGCTCGAGAGAGCGATCGGAAGGACGAATAGTTTTTTATAATGTTTTCTTCTATTGTTACATGGATATGCAAGCTTTGTTTTTTCTCCAGAAAAAAACTACTGCAGAAACTATCCATTAGTCGTAAGAAGAAGAAGAAAAATATCCATGTTTTCTCACCTTAATTTCCACTACCCCAGAAATATACTTATAGAATGCGATCATGTTAGTGAGTGAAACCGGTCGATCAACTACAGGAGGAGAAAAAAAAAAACTACTAGAGGAGTAGTATTTGGAATGGAGTGTTGAATTATTGCCAAGGGCTAGAAATGTCAATTTGTTGGAGTGTCTCCGTGCTCCTCCTATAAATACGTCTCATGGTACTCTATACACCTACCAATACCAAGAAGCAGAGCGCAACACACAAGAATGGGAATGGCTATGGGGCGGGGGAGGCACATGAAGCTTCTGGTGGCAGTTGTCCTGCTCCTCACCTTGGCCAAAGGTAACTACTAGAACATTTCCAATCCATAATCATGCGAGCATATGTATAATTTCTTGAGCAGCCAGTTCAGTTCAGTTCCTAACTCATTCTGCTCTTGAATCTCTCTGTTCCAGGGAGCAACTGCAACAAGACATGCACCGTGGCGGACCTGGAGATACGGCATATCCAGGTGGACAGCTACAAGCACGGCGGCCGCACGCAGGAAGAGCAGCAGCACATGAACTCCGCCGGTGCCGGCGGCGGCGGCGGGCGGAAGCTGAAGCAGATGCCCATGATCATGGCGGTGTGGGTGTACAACCACTGCCCGTGCATGGTGGACAACGTGGTGATCTATGCGCCCGACGGCTTCTCCACCATCTACGCCAACGGGACCGACGAGAGGATCTTCTCCAAGGTGCGGGAGCACCTCTACCTCATCCACAACGCCGGCCCGCTCCAGCCGGCGGCGAGCTGCCCACGTTTCCCGCCCTCTCCGCCCGAGGCCTCATCTGCCGCCGGCCCGGTGGAGACGAACAATTTTAGCTGCCCGTCGACGGCTTTCTTCTATATCTGGTACGAGCAGATCGAGCTCAAGCCTGCCTTCCTCGTGCCTCACTGCTAGGTGCCTGCTAGCTACTGTACAAGAAATTCCATCTCGATCCACATGGATTTCCGTTCGTATGATAAAATAAGTTGTGGGTGAACTACTGTACTCCGTGTGCGTGGTTTAGCTTAGACCTGGGCATGGGCAGCCCGGCCCGGTCGGCCCGACTCGACCCGGCCCGAAAATCCTGGCCGGGCCGGGCCAAAGTGTGTCCTCGGGCCGGGCTCGGGCCTGTATTTGTGAGCCCGACAGTAGGGCCGGGCCGGGCTCGGGCCTACTAAATGCACGATTTAAGCCGGGCCGGGCCGGGCTTTTCCTGCTTCGGGCCGGGCTCGGGCCTAAATCTACGGCCCGACAGTCGGGCCGGGCCGGGCTCGGGCCTAGGTATTTAGCGTCGGGCTTTTTTCGGCCCGGCCCGAAGCCCGGCCCGGCCCGAAGCCCGGCCCGGCCCGAGAAATGCCCAGGTCTAAGTTTAGCTGTAGAGTTTTGGGATGATGAGGACCAGACCAGTCCCAAATTTACTGTACTCCGTGTGCGTGGTTTCTCTTCACGGATGTGTAATCCTCTCAAGGATCTGTTATGGTTGCAGAATAAATCAATCAAGTATTTGCAGAATTAATGTTTTGTGCTTTGTTGAGTTTGCATGGACGGGTATGCTAGGGAGTGAAATGTATTGATGATGACATGCATCAATGTCAGTTATTCGTTCTACACATTTATGTTTCAGTTTTTTCTACGCCTGGTTTCTCAACAAACAAATGCATGTTTGGTACTGGCATATATTTGGGGTGTCAGTTCTGAATGATTTACAGCGCATATTAACGCATCACCTTCTTCATGTTGGTGGAACACACATGCAAGAACGAACCAAAAGGTCAAAAAATGTAATATACACATCGAGGCATAATCTGATGTTTATCTTCTTCCACATTTCAAAGCATGAAAACTGAAAAACGCTTCGACTGGGAACCATGCATGTGCATGCATGTGAGTGGAAGTTACATAAAAGACAAGGACTACATATGCAGAAAGTTTCTTTACACAGAGACAGCAGAGTTGTTTCCAATGATAAAAACTGCCACCACCTATCGTGATTGGCAAGAATGCCAATTCAGAGGTGTCCCAATACAGATGAGCACCACCAATGCAGCCATACAGGCCATGTTGCAGTTACCTCACAGCATGTAAACCAAAAGAATTTTTTTCCCATGGTTGCTACTCCCTCCGTTCCTAAATATAAGACCTTGTAGAGATTCCACTATGGACTACATACGGATGTATATAGACATACTTTAGAGTGTAGATTCACTCATTTTGCTCCGTATGTAGTCTATAGTGGAATCTCTAAAAGGTCTTATATTTAGGAACGGAGGGAGTAGTTCTGTACAAGTTCTTCCTCAAAAAAAAAAGTTCAGTACAAGTTACGTATAATACACTCATCTAAGAATCAACAAGACAAACCACATGGCAACATCACAAGTGGTTTATCAGGGTCTTCTTTGGAGGCAAAAGTTAGCTATATATTCGCCTCAACCATTCATACGTGCATTCCAGGAGTTTTATCATGGCAACTTCACGAATGGTTTATCATGACAACATCATAGAGTGAGGAGGGAGTCGGCGGCAGCTATGGCAGTGAATTTTCTTGTGCCAAACTGCCAGTGATATATGTAGTTGGGCAACAATAAAAGTGGTGGCATCAAGATCATGGCGTGAAAAACATGCAATCTGGCATTACATATACTGATCCATTGTAACAATGATCAACCATCACAGATGTCACATTCAGATATTCCCAAGACTACGATAATTAGAATCATGGATGCAACCATGAACTTTTTTACGTACGTTATATTTTTTTTTCTTGAACCTGATGAGCACATTGTCTGGCAAGTAGTAAGCAAAGCATACATGTTGTTCTGTGCTAGTCGATCGCCACAAGTTGATTTAATTTAGTTCTACTGGAATGTGCTAATGTGACTACTGAAATAACTACCAGATTTCCCTCAAAACAAGATAATTCACAAACTGTCAAACTACAAGAAACCCAAATATCTCGAGATTTTCTCCAAAATGAGAGTTTGAAAAACCACTGCCAGATTTCCCTCTAAATGAGATTTTCCTAATATAGCACAACCCCTGCATCAGGAAACCTGAAAAGTAAAGAAAAAAAATATCTCGGACGTCTGACTCAACATGGAAAAGGAAAACGAAAAACTGAATAAACGCAAGTACCTCCAAAAGTGAAACAGAAAGTGACTTATCATCCGGACAACATGTTTACTTTATATAGCACCAAATTACATCACTGTAAATTGTTTGCAAGTAATAAGCTTCAGTTTTTGACTTTTATCAGTTGTTGGTAATATTTCAAGAAAAAGAAAAGAGTGGTCATCATTACGGCAAAGGAAGCTCAAAGCATCCTGAGTGCTGACAGTGCGAATGGATGGCTAATAATGGATCAGCAAAGAAGCATTAGATAAGAGGCTATAAGATAGTACCCACCCAGAGATACATAAGCTGGTAGCCTGATACTCACTCAAGACTTCTAGACACAACTAACCAGATCATCTGTCCCTTCCATGTCATCCTTGTTGCCTGAAAAATGTTTGCTTTGTCAAGGCACAAGAACTTGAATAACAGACATAATCTATGCTAACTCAGAACAATTTGTAACAGTATAAACTATACGTTGCTTAGAACAAACATGCCAGCGGACATGACTGATACATACAAGAAGTTATCAAGAATTCAGCACAGCTCACTGCTCACGTAGCTTGACACTGATCAAAGGAACACAATATATTTAGAAGCCAAGACTCTGCTGGTGAGTTGAATTAAGAAGTGCACAAGAGTCATTAAGTGAAGGCAACATCCTTAAGGTATCTTCTGAACCAAATTATAGAGATGTGGAAATAACATGCAGTATAAATTACAAATTCAGAGAAACCAAATACTAGCTGTTTGTATTTAGACATCTTCCTCAACAGCAACAGGTCAAGGAGACTGCTGCTAGCTACTTCAGAGATATATTATCAGCCACACAAGATTTTGAACAATATACATAGAGTTTTATGAACATAGTACTTGTGCAAATAGACATTATTTCATCTTCACAGAAATGTACAATTGTGATCACCTAATCGGACATGATTTGAGCGAGAAACAACAGGGAGCATGCATGGCAGAAGGGAACGTGACGTGCACTCGCTTGTATGAACGCCACTGCATGCCTAACACAGAACACACATGACACCTACATCTTCTTCCAGCACAAGTCGGTCTGACCAGATCAATAGCACCAATCCTGGTCCATTTGCTACACAGAACACACATGACACCTACACCTACATGATTGCTATTTATATTTGGAATCGTAGCGAATAGTCACCAATAACAAAATTCATCCATTTATATGTTTCCACAATATATAAACAAATCAGAAAGACAACTCAAGCAAGCAACACACAAGTGATTGATTACCTGGGGTAGGGATCCGGCTTAATCCAAGCCATGGTGGAAGCACACATGGATGAATTGTCTCCGAGCGCCAAAGTGTATAATATATATAGAGAGAGAGTTTCAATATATAGGGTCATAAGGAAAAAAAAACTACTGTCAAAATTATCCATCAGTCGTAAGGAAAGAAAGTACACATGTTTTCTGACCTTAATTTTCAAATTTCCAACAAGTGTCAGGTGACCTTAGCTTTAGCTCCCGGCAGCCTATCAGACGCATCAAGGAGTGCTCTCGCCGTCATTTAGGACGATAACTAGGAGTAGGGCGACACGGTGTGACCACAAGACAAGGTGAAACTCATCGCAAAAGATTTCCGATGGCGACGAGGAGAAGGGAAGGAATGGAGGGAGCATGGCGACGGCGGCGGCTAGGTTTCCATCCCCTCGCTCGAGAGAGCGATCGGAAGGACGAATAGTTTTTTATAATGTTTTCTTCTATTGTTACATGGATATGCAAGCTTTGTTTTTTCTCCAGAAAAAAACTACTGCAGAAACTATCCATTAGTCGTAAGAAGAAGAAGAAAAATATCCATGTTTTCTCACCTTAATTTCCACTACCCCAGAAATATACTTATAGAATGCGATCATGTTAGTGAGTGAAACCGGTCGATCAACTACAGGAGGAGAAAAAAAAAAACTACTAGAGGAGTAGTATTTGGAATGGAGTGTTGAATTATTGCCAAGGGCTAGAAATGTCAATTTGTTGGAGTGTCTCCGTGCTCCTCCTATAAATACGTCTCATGGTACTCTATACACCTACCAATACCAAGAAGCAGAGCGCAACACACAAGAATGGGAATGGCTATGGGGCGGGGGAGGCACATGAAGCTTCTGGTGGCAGTTGTCCTGCTCCTCACCTTGGCCAAAGGTAACTACTAGAACATTTCCAATCCATAATCATGCGAGCATATGTATAATTTCTTGAGCAGCCAGTTCAGTTCAGTTCCTAACTCATTCTGCTCTTGAATCTCTCTGTTCCAGGGAGCAACTGCAACAAGACATGCACCGTGGCGGACCTGGAGATACGGCATATCCAGGTGGACAGCTACAAGCACGGCGGCCGCACGCAGGAAGAGCAGCAGCACATGAACTCCGCCGGTGCCGGCGGCGGCGGCGGGCGGAAGCTGAAGCAGATGCCCATGATCATGGCGGTGTGGGTGTACAACCACTGCCCGTGCATGGTGGACAACGTGGTGATCTATGCGCCCGACGGCTTCTCCACCATCTACGCCAACGGGACCGACGAGAGGATCTTCTCCAAGGTGCGGGAGCACCTCTACCTCATCCACAACGCCGGCCCGCTCCAGCCGGCGGCGAGCTGCCCACGTTTCCCGCCCTCTCCGCCCGAGGCCTCATCTGCCGCCGGCCCGGTGGAGACGAACAATTTTAGCTGCCCGTCGACGGCTTTCTTCTATATCTGGTACGAGCAGATCGAGCTCAAGCCTGCCTTCCTCGTGCCTCACTGCTAGGTGCCTGCTAGCTACTGTACAAGAAATTCCATCTCGATCCACATGGATTTCCGTTCGTATGATAAAATAAGTTGTGGGTGAACTACTGTACTCCGTGTGCGTGGTTTAGCTTAGACCTGGGCATGGGCAGCCCGGCCCGGTCGGCCCGACTCGACCCGGCCCGAAAATCCTGGCCGGGCCGGGCCAAAGTGTGTCCTCGGGCCGGGCTCGGGCCTGTATTTGTGAGCCCGACAGTAGGGCCGGGCCGGGCTCGGGCCTACTAAATGCACGATTTAAGCCGGGCCGGGCCGGGCTTTTCCTGCTTCGGGCCGGGCTCGGGCCTAAATCTACGGCCCGACAGTCGGGCCGGGCCGGGCTCGGGCCTAGGTATTTAGCGTCGGGCTTTTTTCGGCCCGGCCCGAAGCCCGGCCCGGCCCGAAGCCCGGCCCGGCCCGAGAAATGCCCAGGTCTAAGTTTAGCTGTAGAGTTTTGGGATGATGAGGACCAGACCAGTCCCAAATTTACTGTACTCCGTGTGCGTGGTTTCTCTTCACGGATGTGTAATCCTCTCAAGGATCTGTTATGGTTGCAGAATAAATCAATCAAGTATTTGCAGTATGTTTTGTGCTTTTGTTGAGTTTGTGTTGACGAATGCTAGGGTGAGTGAGATTATAATTGATGATGACACACATCGACGTCAGTTATTCGTTCTAAGGATTTATGTTTCAGTGTTTTCTACGCCTGGTTTCTGAACAAACAAATGCAGGTTTCATGTTTGGTACTATCAAACAAATGCATCGCGTAAGTTCTAAATGATTTACAGCGCATATTAATGCATCACCTTCTTGATGTTGGTGGAACATGCAAGAAAGAACCAAAAGGTCAAAAAATAATGTACTTCCTCTGTCTCAAAATATAAGACGTTTTTTACACTGACAGAGGGAGTATTATCTAACTTGTCGTTACTATTCCATATACACATCGAGGTCGAGGCATAATCTGATGTTTATTTTCTTCCACATTTGAAAGCATGAAAACTGAAAAACGCTTCAACCGGGAAGCATGCATGTGAGTGGGAGTGGAAGTTACATAAAAGACAAGGACTAATATATGCAGAAAGTTTTTTTTTTTTTTTTTAAAAATGCCCTAGGGCGCACTTTATTAACTTCAGATCACCGTTACATCAAAGATGATGTCCGGGAGAATAAAACTAGGCGGATCGCCGTCCCAATTAATTACAAATTTTGAATCATAAACATGCCTAGCGAAATTATGTGCGACCCTATTAGCATCTCTAGGACAGTATTTGAAACTCACTGCACCTAGTCTTGTTGCTCGTTGGAAACAATCTGCAAGTATAGGCGTGAAGGGGCTCCAAACTTCAGTAACACCATTGCATGCTTGAATCAGTTCCAGTGAATCAGACTCCATGATCACTCCAGCACATCCTAGATTTTCAATCATCATCAAGCCCTTCTGCATCGCTGTAGCTTCAGCTGCAAACGCATCATATACATTGTTCAGAAGCCATGAGTCCCCTGCAACTGGCTCCCCCTTGTGGTTACGAAGAACAGCAGCTGCTGCACCCGATCCATCTTGAAAAAAGGCGGCGTCCACATTCATGATTGTTTACATATACAGAGACAGAGTTCTTTCCGATGATAAAAACAGCCAGCACCTATCGTGATTGGCAAGAATGACAATTCCGAGGTGTCCCAACACAGATGAGCATCACTAATGCAGGCATGCAGCCATACAGGCCATGTTGCAGTTACCTCATAGCATGTAAACCAAAACAATTTTGTCCCATGGTTGCTACTTCTGTACAAATTCTTCCTCAAAAAAAAAGTTCAGTACAAGTTACGTGTATATATAATACTTCCTCCGTCCCATAATATAAAAGCGTTTTTGACACTACACTAGTGTAAAAAACGTTCTTATATTATGGGACGGAGGGAGTACAAAAGAATATCGTCTAATTTGGAGGCAAAAGATAGCTATGTATATATATATACATATTTGCCTCAACCATTCATATATGTATTCCCACAGCTGTTGTATACTCATCTAAGAATCAACAAGACAAACCACATGGGGCTGCATGCATCATTCTGATGCAGAGGCCGGGGGTAATCCTCAATTTCTAAAAAAGAACAAGACAAACCACATGGCAACATCACAATTGGTTTATCATTTTGATATATGCATCCATCATTGCGAAAGTTTTGATCTCAGTATAGTATAAACATCATAAGCGGCAACTTTGCCAATTCTGCCAACAAAAAATGAAAGAGAAATTGCTAAACATCATAAGCAGCTCTTTCATGTCAGATAAGATGGCAGCATGCAGCTTCGCTGTGGTGAAAGTTACCTTCACTCCGCAAACTTGGTACACTTTCGTGAACGAAATAGCTGCCAGATTTCCCTCTAAACAGCTGCCAGATTTAATTTAGTTCTACTGGAATGTCCTAGTTTGGCGGCTGAAGCAGCTACCAGATTTCCCTCGGAACAAGATACTACCTCTGTAACTAAACATAAAACGTTTTTGCAGTTCAATTTAAACTGCAAAAACGTCTTATATTTAGTTACGGACGTAGTAGTAGTTAATCAGCAACCTACGATAAACCCAAACTTATCCAGATTTCCACAAAATGAGAGTTTGACAAACTACTGCCAGCTTCCTTCCTAGTATTAGTTCCATGAAACCTGAAAAGTAAAAATAATAATAATATCAGGAACAATTGACTCAGCATGGAAAAGAACGACTGATATGAAAAAGAACGAGTAAACAACGGTGATATTATAGTCCATCTTCTCACCTCCAAAAGTGAAGAAGAAAGTGAGTTGTCATCTGGACAACAAGTTTACTTTATAGCAAAAAATTACATCATTATCATTTGTTGGGACATGGAAATAACAAGCTTCAGTTTTATGCTTCATCAATTGTAATTACGTTTCATGAAAAAGGAAAGAGCGGTCACCACTGTGACAAGGAAAAAAATACAAATAGTACCCATGTTTTACAAAAGCAAAAAAGAAAGTGAGTTATCATCCGGACAACATGTTTATTTTATAGCACCAAATTACATTATTAACATTTGTTCGGAAATGCAAATAACAAGCTTCAGTTTAGAGTTTATCAATTTTTATTATGTTTCATGAAAAAGAAAAAGAGTGGTCATCACTATAACAAGGAAAAATAAAATAAAACATCATGAATCCTGACAATGCGAATGAATTACTAATAGTGGATGATCTACAAGGAAGCATTACATAAGAGAATAGTACACAGAGATACATAGGCTGGCTGGTAGATTAATTCATACCCATTCACCATATCTAAGACACGACTAATTAACCGGATCATCTGTCGGTTCCATGCCATCCTTCTTGCCTGAAAAAATTGTTTCCTCAGTCAGGGTACAGTAACTTGAATATCAGACACAAAGCTAACCCGGAACAATTTGTAGCGGTATAAACTATGTGTTGCTGTGAACATAGTACTTGTGCGAATAGACACAATTCGAGAAAAATAAAAGACCATGCATTGCAGAACGGAACATGCTGCGAGCGCGCTTGCATGAACGCCACTGTCTAAAACAGAAATACATGCTACATCTTCCAGTAGTAAGGTGGTCTGAGTGTCTGACTAACAAACATACAGCACGCTTGTACACACTAACAAACTGCAAAGTACAGTACAGCAAGGTGATCTGAGTGTCTGACTAGATCAATAGCACCAGTCCTAGTCTTTGATTGTATTTATGTGTGAAATCTTAGTAGCAAAGATCAATTCTCCTATTTTTTACGGCAATGATCAGTTCTAGCAACAATCAATTCGTCACCACCATGTATATATGACACGCGCCACAAAATTGTTTCCAATCACAAAATTCATCCATTTGTTTGTTCCCACAAAATTCAGTTCAAGCAATGCACCAGCAAGTGATTTGTTTGTTTGTTTGTTTCCAATCTTAAAGAGCTCTTTCAAGAATTTCTGGCAGTTAGAACTTGGAACAACAAGGTGATTGATTTAGATTACCTGCCGTAGGGATCGTGCTCGATGCAAGCCACGGCGGGAGCACGCATGGCACAAGAGAGTACTCGTCCTGAAGCGGAGAGGCCCCTATCACCTTGCCGTTGTGCATGTCCACGACGACGACGTGCTCGCCGACCTTGAGGTAGATGGCTTTGGCGTTAAGCGGGTCAAGGACGACGATCTGCGGCGCCGCCTGCGCCGAGTTCTCCTGCCACGGGTAGCCTCCATCCGCCAAGACCTTCCTGAGCTCCACCTGGTGCTCCAGCATCCAGCCGCTGCCCTCGCTGTCGAGCACGAAGGAGCTGAGCAGGAACGGCCCGCCCGGGGTCACCTCAGCGTAGCGCAGCCGCCCCTTGCTCACGCCGATGCGCCGGTGCTTGGTCACCTCCCGCAAGAACAGCCCCCGGTCCTCGACCTTCCTTAGATCTCCATCCTCTTCTGTGCGTGCACGCGCAGGCAGCACGCTGCCGCTCGGCAGCTCGACGAAGCGGATCTCCGGCCGGTCGGCAAAGGGGTCGACGGAGACGGCGCCCAAGGTGAGGTCGACCCACCACAGGCGGCCGCCGAAGGCAACCGTCTCCTGGTTCACCTCCAGCTCGCGCGGGGGCGGCGGTCCGCACGGCACGCCCATCACCGTCTCCCACTCCCCTTTCTCCAAGAGAAACCGCTCGAGGCCGGCGCCATGGAAGGCGAGCTCGGCGACGGCGAATCTGTCGGGCGGCCCGCGGCCGAGCCAGCCGTCGGCCTGGGTGAGGAGGCCCATGTGGTGGAAGACGAGGGTCCTCCGGGAGCCGCCGATGTCCGGCAGGCGGAGCATCTGGCCGGTGAGGGGGTTGCAGACGAAGCGCTGGATTTCGGGGGGCGCGGACAGGTCCCAGGTGGTGCAGGGGCCCTCCGCCCGGAGGTCGTGGTAGCTGAGGAGGAGGTGGCCGTCGCCGCTGGCGGCGCCGACGTTGCCGAAGAGGACCTGGACGACGTTGGTGTCAGGGGCGGGGCGTGCCCTGGGGCTGACGAGGGGCGCCGGGGCCGTGACGTGGGAGATGCCCGGGGGCGCGACGGGGTGGAAGCACGCGCCCGGGGCCGACGAGGAGCGGTCGACCATGGACGTGTAGTCGACGATCGCCCATGGTGGGTGCGAGGGGGCGGCGGTGGTGGAGAGGGAGCGGCGGAGGCGGTCGGAGATGGTGGCGGAGAGGTCTAGGAGGCGCCGGAGCGGCATGGCGGCCGTTGGATGGATGGGTTGGCTACTGTAGACTTCTGTAGACTGGCACATGGGCAGCGGGTACTGTGGACTGCAGGTCTGCCCTGCCTGACAAACAAAGGCAAAAGAAAAAGGTTGGCGTGCCTCATAAGCTACGAGCAAATTCGAATTTAAAACCCTACCTAATTTCCAATTTGAAAATCAGTTTAGCTAAAGCACATCTAGATGTGCCATAAGTATTGCACATCTAAGTCTTAGGCTGGTCGTAATGGGGGTATCATACCTAGTATCATGCATGCCAACTAAGCAATTTTGATGAGATGACATAGAATTAAATGAAGAAAGAAAGAGTTGAGTATCATATCATGATACCGTATCATAATAAATGTTATGCTATTATGTGTCGTGCATGTCAATAAAGAAAGTCATCTATGATATTAGTATATGATACTATGCGTTAGGGAGGTAGTATCATACACTAGTATCATATGCATGATACTAAATTATGATACTACTCATTACAACCAGCCTTATATCATTGATCTTACGTGGAGATTCGTGTTTTTCTTTTCCTTTGTATGCTTGATTAAGTCATTTAGATGTGCAATAACTATGGCACATTTAGATGTGCCCTAGACTTTGAAAATATAGACTACTCCATACGAGCTTGGTACCGTCAAGCTTTTATGTGTTCCATCTGATTCTCTAGTTTCGCTCTTCAAACTATATCAACTTTTACATTATGTTTTTTTTCTACCAAACATGTTTCTCCCTCAAAAGAAAACATAACCAAAACAGCAACAGTAGATCAGATTTTCTCGATCTTCGTTGAATTCTCGTCACTCCCTCTCACAATACATTTGTGGAGAAAAATCTCGTGGTTGAGGCAGCAATTGCTGGAGGATGAGGTTCATCGTTCGAACCACGCTTCTCGGTAGGAGAAAGGATCCGATGTGGAGCAGGGAACTCTGACTTAGCTCGTTCTCTCTATGGCGCTCCAGGCGCGTGCCTAGCCAACTAACTAGGCATGCTGCTGCAAGCCGTGCTTTCCTATTCACGTTTCGACATGAACGCTATGGTATGTCTCGTGGTCAACATGGCAAATCAAAGCAACCAACGTCGACATCGACCACATCCCAGCTGAATCATACTGCAGGTCACTAAGATGTACCAGTACGGCTACAAGTATCATGTACTGTGCGGAGTAGTTTACAAGGACCTAAGTGCACGTAAGGCGCCGGCAAAAGAACTCCCAAAGTGTTGCGCTACGGTCTCAAACTTGGCAACCATGTGACGAAAAGATCACCGGCCAATTACATCGCGCTCGCTGGCAGCCACGTCGTCTCACTGGTGGTGCTCTTATCGGCCCTAGGAATCTTGCTAATACACCCCGACGTCTAGCGCAAAGCTCTCACTTCACTTGTCGCTCCCTATCTGTTTAGGACCCTATGCAGGCAGGAGCACAGAGCCACACTCAAATTTCTCCCTCGTCACTTCTCGAAATTTCTAAATCTCAAATCCCTATTCATCCTATGTCGCGTGTGCTGACCTCTGATTCTATGATCTCCTCTCGCCATGTCCGTCACCGGCTCTTCTTTGTTCGACCGGTATTGCCGTCCCCTAGCTTATCCCCTTCCCCTCGTGCTATGCCCTGGTTGTCGTCGCGAGGTTCTGGTGCTAGTTTTGGTACGAGTGTGATGAAAGGGATAAGCCTAGTCTTTCCAATATACTTCGTGTATCGCTCGTCACTTCATCTTATCATGAACCCCACCGGACCTCAGGTGAAGCTGGTCAAAAACCCTTTCTTCCTCTGCCATATACCGTTCACGGTGCAATTTATCATACGACTCATAGATAAGAGAAGACATCCTACAAAATTGCAATGTATCGTAAGCCTCGTTGTTATTGTGCAAATATCTGTACAGGTGCAAATACATACATACATACATGTGCAAATATTCATATCCATACACCAAATTTTCTAGACACCGAATGGATACATACATGTACAAATGAATACATACACGTAAATATCCATGCAAGTGTACATGGATACACACATTTGCAAATATCCATACAAGTGCCATGCCAAATTTGCTGCAAACCCTAACCCATACCTAAAAACTATAAGATCAACTATATCTACCAAATTCCTAACCATACCACACAAATCCTAAATCATACCTAACAAATACAACTGCAAGCATCAATGAAATTTGAAAAAGTGGATGAACTAGGGTTTCTCGAAATTGGTCCATGCGAAGATTTTAAGCAATAAAAAGAGGGGAAAGAGAGGAGAATACCGTGAGGATTGGAGAGGAAGAAGATCCAACATTTTTTTAAGTTCTGATCCGCAAGTTTTGGCCACCGATTTGTGAGGGGGGAGGGAGAGGGGCGACGAGGGGACAACAATAGAAAGAAAAGAGCCATGTGGCTCGGGTGGGAGGCCTCGTGCCAGGGTGGCGGTTTTCTTCAGCGAAGGGGCATGGCGCCCTCGGCGAAGACACCATGGTTCTTAGCATGACGCCTCCGTTTGGAGCGTCATGCTCCATCAGCTGGGCCCAGGCTGGTCCGACGTGGCAGGTCAGCGCTAACCCCATGGCGCCCCAAGGCCGGGCGGGTGTTATGAAAATCAGCCATTTATTAAAATCGTTTCAAACCGGGTTTATTTTGTGCTAAAGTTTCGGAATGGGTTATTTCGTAGTTTTTCACTAGAAAAGACGGAGAGTTTTACATTCAATCTTTTTTTGAGAAAAGTTTTACATTCAAACTTGCTTCTAGTGTATGAGGCACGCAACCTTTTTCTCCTTTGACTTTGTTTATGAGGCAGACATGCAGCCAACAGTGGCCAGCCATACACCGGCTGCACTGCCAGGAGTCTACAGTACCCGAAACATCCACCAGTCCAAGGACGGAGTTTTACGTCGAGCTCCACGGCCGAGGACACCACCGACATGTCGCTGCGGCGCCTCCTAGGCCTCTCCGCCGCCGGCGTCTCCGGCCGCTCCCTCTCCACCGCCGACCTCCCCGGCCGTCTCCGCCCTCCCTCTCCTCCTCCTGCACCGCCTCCTCGCACCCGCCATGGGCCATCATCGACGACACGACGATGGTCGACAGATCGTCGTCGGCCCCGGGCGTGTGCTTCCGCCCCGCCCAGCCTCCGGGCGTCTCCGACATCACGGCCCCGGCGCACCTCGTTGGGCCCAGTGACCTCACCTCCCCGCCGCCGACAGCAACGTCGTCCAAGTCCTCGTCGGCGACGTCAGCGCGGCCAGCGGCGACGGCCACCTCCTCCTCAGCTACCTCGACCTCCAGGCGGCGGAAGCCCCCTGCACCGCCTGGGAGCTCACCGCGGGCCCCGAAATCCAGCACTTCGTCTGCAACCCTCTCAGCGGCGAGATGCTCCGTCTGCCGGACATCGATGGCTCCAGGAGGAGGAGGACCCTGTTTTATCACCACATGGGCCTCCTCACCCAAGCCGACGGCGGACTCGGGCGCAGGCCGCCTGACAGGTTCGCCGTCGCCGAGCTCGTCGGCCATGGCGCCGGCCTTGTGCGGTTTCTCTCTGAGGAAGGGAGGTGGAAGACGGTGATGCTGGACATACCATCGCTGCTACCGCGCCGGATGGACGCAAACCAGGAGACGGTTGCCTTGGGCGGCCGGCTGTGGTGGGTCGACCTGACCTTTGGGGCCATCTCCGTCGACCCGTTCAGCTACCGGCTGGAGTCCCACTTCGTCGAACTGCCGAGCGGCAGCGTGCTGCCTGAGCGTCCACTTACATTTGCAAATGACGGAGACCTTAACAAGGTCCATGACAAGGTGAGGTTCATGCTAGAGGTGGCCAAGCACCGGCGCATCGGCGTAAGCGAGGGGATGCTGCGCTACGCCGAGGTGTCGCCTGACGATCCGTTCCTGCTCAGCTACTTTGCGCTCGACGACGACAAGGGCAGCTGCTGGAAGCTGGAGCACCGGGTGGCGCTCAAGCAGGTCTTGGCCGATAGAGGCTACCCGTCGGCGGCGCCACAGATTGCCGTGCTTGACCCACTGAACGCGAGTGCCATATACCTTATGGTCGGCGAGAACGTCGTCGTCGTGGACATGCACAATGGGAAGGTGATTGGGGCTTCTCCCCTTCGAGACCGAGACTGTTCTCTTGTTCCATGTGTGTTTCCACCATGGCTTGGATCAAGCCGGATCCCTGCCACAGGTAATCAATCACTTGTCTCTTGTTTTAACTGCTACTGCTTGTCTCCTTATGTTTCAGTTGTGCTGCTGCATTGCTTGCTTGAGTTGTCTTTGTGCTTGGGCAGAATTTTGTGATCTTTTTAATATAATGTGGAAACATACAAATGGATGAATTTTGTGATTGGTAACTATTCCGTGACGCATGTCGTAAATTGGTAGGTGATCACAATTGTACATTTCTGTGACGATGAAATAATGTCTATTTGCACAAGTACCATGTTCATAAAACTCTATGTATATGTTGTTTAAATCTTGTGTGACTGATAATATATCTCTCAAGTAACCAGCAGCAGTCTCCTTTGACCTGTTGCAGTTGAGAACGATGTCTAAATACACAAACAACTACTCCGTATTTGGTTTCTCTGAATTTCTATTTACAGTACATGCTATTTCCACATCTCTATAATTTGGTTCAGAAGATAACTTACGGATGTTGTCTTCACTTCATGACTCTTGTGCACTTCTTAATTCAACTGACCAGTGTCAAGTTTCTAAATATATTACGTTCCTTTGATCCGTGTTAAGCTACGCGAGCAGTGAGCAGTGCTGAATTCTTGATAACTTGTTGTATGTATCACTCGTATCCGCTAGCACGTTTGTTATAAGCAATGTATAGTTTATACTGTTACAAATTGTTCTGAGTTAGCATAGATTATGTCTGTTCTTCAAGTTCACGTGACAAAGAAAACCTTTTTCAGGCAAAGGATGACATGGAAGGGACAGATGATCTGGTTAGTTGTGTCTAGAAGTCTTGAGTGAGCATCAGGCTACCAGCTTATGTATCTCTGGGTGGGTACTATCTTATAGCCTCTTATCTAATACTTCTTTGATAATCCATTATTAGCCATCCATTCGCATTATCATTACTCAGGATGGTCTGAGCTTCCTTGTCGTAATGATGACCGCTCTTTTCTTTTTCTTGAAATATTACCAACAACTGATAAAAGTCAAAAACTGAAGCTTATTAATGGAATTCATCGTCAGCTGCTTTTTCGTCAAAGAAAAAAACTGAAGCTTATTACTTGCAAACAATTTACAGTGATGTAATTTGGTGCTATATAAAGTAAACATGTTGTCCGAATGATAAGTCACTTTCTATTTCACTTTTGGAGATACTTGTGTTTATTCAGTTTTTCGTTTTCCTTTTTCATGTTGATCAGTCAAACATCCGTAATATTTTTTTTCCTTTACTTTTCAGGTTTCCTGATGCAGGAGTTTTGCTATATTAGGAAAATCTCATTTAGAGGGAAATCTGGCAGTGGTTTATCAAACTCTCATTTTGGAGGAAATCTCGAGATATCTGGGTTTCTTGTAGTTTGAAAGTTTGTTGATGAATTATCTCGTTTTGAGGGAAATCTGGTAGTTATTTCAGCAGTCACATGAGCATATTCCAGTAGAACTAAATTAAATCAGCTTATAGCGATCAACTAGCACAGAACAGCATGTATGCTGTGCTTACTTGCCAGACAATGTGCTCATCAGGTTCAAGAAAAAAAAAATTACGTACGTAAAAAAATTCATGGTTGCATCCATGATTCTAATTATCGTAGTGTTGGGAATATCTGAATGTGACATCTGTGATGGTTGATCATTGTTACAATGGATCAGTATATGTAATGCCAGATTGCATGTTTTTCCACGCCATGCTCTTGATACCACCGCTTTTATTGTTGCCCAGCAACATAGATCACTGGCACAAGAAAATTCACTGCCATAACGTCTTTTATTTACAAAAAAAAAGGTGCAACCTCGTCACAATCCGGCATCAATGCACAACACATCTGTCATGAGTTGAGGTTCAGGCCAAGGAATTTTAGGCGAAGTGAATGCCCCCCCCCCCCCCCCCCCCCCCCGCGTCCCCGTTCGCTCCTTTGGGGCGGCTCAGGTGGAAACCCTAGCTGCCGCCTGCCCCCCTCCTCTGGCTGCCCCCGCCATGTGGTTTAGTCTTTTTGAATCTTAGAGGAGTGTGTATAACTCTGGGATGTTGCCATGTGGTTTTGTCTTACTCCCTCTGTCCCAGGAGTAGATGAGTGTATAAAACAGCTGTGGGAATACGTCTATGAATGTTTGAGGCAAATATATAGCTAACTTTTGCCTCAAAATAAGACAAACTTTTGTCTTATATATATGTAACTTATACAGAACTAGCAATAGATGAGATAGATGAACTATAATAGCACATTTGTTTACTTGTTTTTTCATATGAGTTTTCCTTTTCCATGTTGAGTCAATTGTTCCTGGTTTTATTTTTATTTTTATTTTTCAGGTTTCATGGAACTAATACTAGATGGAGGGTTGTGCTATATTAGAAGGAAGCTGGTGGTAGTTTGTCAAACTCTCATTTTGGGGGAAATTGTGACGCCCCTGCTCGACCGTGCACTAATCATACACGCAAACATGCACGCTCGAGATCAGAGACTCACGGGAAGATATCACAACACAACTCTAAATTCAAAATTTAAACATAGATCTTCATATTACAAACCAGGGGTCACGAGGACCCGAATACATAAGTCATACACACAAATAATATCTGGGTACAGACATAGTTAGTCAAGTTTGCCTTAAGAAGGCTAGCACAAACAACGATACAGATCGAAAGGCGAAGGCCTCCTGCCTAGGGCCTCCAAACTACTCCTGGTCGGCTGGCTCAACCCAGTAGTACGTGCCTCCGGGGCTCTCCTGGTAGTAGTCTCCTGTGGTGGCGTCTGGCTCCTGGGCGTCATCGACTGATTGCATCAAGTGGGTATGGGGAAAAGAAATAGCAAAGCAACCGTGAGTACTCATCCAAAGTACTCGCAAGACTGACATCAGAACTATACTAATATGCATCGGTATCAAAGGAATGGGGCTATATCTTTGGACTAAACTGCAGAAATGCTGGAACAGATGGGGAGAGGCCTAGCCTATCAAAGACTAGCATCTTGAAGCAATTCTTGCAGCATCAGAAGAGAGTAGAGCACGGTATTATATAATCACACATAATTTAGTAACTCCCTGAGATACTTCCTCGACTAACCTGCGAGAAGTGATCCCGAGAGCAGTAGTAACAGTTTAATCTTGTGGCAGTAACCATTTGTAGTTGTAGCAGATCAGGATACAACTCCGAGCGTCCTGTTACCGTGGACACGGCTATTCGAATAGATAACTTCCCTGTAGGGGTGCACTACTGTTACCCAACACGCTCGATCACATCTGGCCGGACACACTTGCTGGGTAATTCCCGGCCTCGGGTGATCAACACGACGCAGTCATACCTAGGCTCAGCAGAGAGGTCAACACGCCGGTCTAAATCCTAAGCACGAAGGGGTCTTGGGCCATCGCCCTTTGCACTCCTGCACGTTGCGAGGGTGGTCGGGGCCCAGGCGCGACACTGAATACACCAGTGACGTACCAGCCCACCCCAACCAGCCCGCATCTCTGAGCTGCAACGTCTGAAGAGCTTTCGGCTGATACTACGACATAGAGGGTCCCATAACCATTATCCCACGTGGTGGTACTGCGTATAAGGCCAGCGGCCTACTCAGATCAAATACCCAAATCCGTTAAGCATGTTTAGTAACTCGCAGAGACGAACAGGGTTCCTGTCGCTCCGACTTGATAAGACATGTCGCGCGGGTGCTCTTGGAGCCGACCCGTCTTTAATATGATTCTCTCGCGGGCATCCTTGGGGCCAGCCCGACTTTAGCAATTTAAAGTATGACAGTAATGTAAACATTTCCGTGATCCTCACCCAGAGTGATCACGGCCCGGTAACAAGCATGGCATACGGACAAGGGTGAAGGGCCACAGATGAGACATATCATACCTAACTAAACATAATAGGATAGCAGGCGATGTATCAATAGCAGGCGACAACATCAGGCTATGCATCAGAATATGAGCTATCGGAACAGTAGCAGGGGCAATTCTAATGCAAGCATAAGAGAGAAAGGGAATGGGCGATATCTTATGATCAAGGGGGTTTTGCTTGCCTGGAAGCTCAGCTGACGGGGTCTGGTCGTCGGCGACGTCGTCGTACACTGCAGCGTCGTCGGCTGTCTCAGGGGCTATCGGAGAGAAGGAGGGGGAAGAAACAATAAATACATGGTAATAATGCAACAGCGATGCATGACATGCCTAAATGACATGCAGAGGTGATATAATGCCTATTTAACAGCTTTAGTTAATGTAGGAATTTATTTGGAATTATTTTATTAAAGTTATGCACTATTCATTTATCGAATACGGGCAAAAAGTTTCATGTTCGGTATGTTAGAGGGGTGTGACACGTATGTGCATAGTATATTCGGATTCTACATATTTTTCTGATCGTTTTTCATATATAAATTATTTTCATCCGAGTTACGGTTTATTTTATATGATTTTTCAAAGTTTTAAACAATTTCTGGAATTTCTGAAATTATTTTAATTCGAATTATCCGAAACAGTATTTGGTGACGTCAGCATGACGTGGGGGTGATGTCAGCGGTCAACTGTGTCAGTGGACTGGTCAATCTGACCAGTGGGTCCCACTTGTCATACACAGTGGCTTAATCCAGTGAATTAAATTAACTAAAAGGCTTAATTAGCACGTGGGCCGCATTAGTCAGTGACTAATTAACTAATTAATTTAATTAACAATTTAATTAACGTTTTATTTATTTAATAAATCATTTTAATCTGGCGGGACCCACATGTCAGTGACATGGGGCTGCCCAGTCAGCGGTTGACCCGGTCAACCGGGCCCATCTGTCAGCGGCACAAGGCGGGCCACGTCGGCGCCACGCTGGACGCCGGCCACCGGAGTCAAGCCGGCGAGCCCGCACGCGGCGAAGAACTCCGGCGAGCCCGGATTCGAGCCACGGTGGTCCAAAACAGGCGTGGCTACCCGCGTTCGAGAGCTAGTGGGGTCGCGCGTCGCGTGGGGCTAGTGGTTGGACTCGGGGATGGCCGGAAAGACGCCGGCGACGACGGTTGGCGGCGGTGCTCTTCGGGCTTCGTCGAAAAAGGCACGGGAGCGCGCGAGGGGGTCTAATGGGGGCTGGGTTCGTCGCATAACGCGCTTTGGAGCGCGCCAGTTGCTCGCGCGGGGTCTCGGGAGCACGCACGGCTCGCGGGCGGCGGCAATGGCGACGGTCGGAGTGCGGTGGCGGCGGCAGCTAGCTAGGGGCCACGGGAGCGCAGAGGGAGAGAGGAGATGGTGGTGGTGCTATAAGTGGCCCTATAGAGGAGCACAGCGAGCTCGGGGAGGCGCGTAGCAGTCGGAACGGCGACGGTGATCTCCGGCGCCCGAAGACGATGACGAGGTCGCAGACGACAACGGGGCGGCGTAGGGGTCGAGCTCGAGGTAGGGGACGAGGTAGCGGAGGTCGGCGGTCTCTCCTGGCACGGGGGGGACGAGATGGGCACGGTGGCATCGCAGTTCAGCCATGGCCGTCCATGGCGGCGCTCGGGTGAGAAGGGGGAGCGAGGGGGAGAGAGCGAGGCGGGGCTAGGGCTAGCCAGAGGGGTGCGGGGGAGGCCTTATCCTCCTCGGCGGGCGCGGGGTCGCGCGGTGTCGAGCAGCGAGGAGGGGGGCCGGGGCGCGGGCGCGCGCGCGGTCGACAGCGGCCGCGGGTGTGAGCAGTGTGAGGTAGGGGATGATGCTAGGTGGGCTGGGCCGGCTGGTTTGACTAGAGCCCAGCAGCGCGGCCCTTTTTCTTTTTCTTCTTTTCTTTTCTGTTTTCTCTTTCCTCTTCTGTTTTGCAAAATGGTTATGCCCCCAATTGACTTTTGTAAAACATGTGAACTAGCCACATAATTTCGGTGCAATATTAACCACTGCCAGAAACTGGTTTGGAGCCAAAGTGATTTCATTTGAATTTTAATTAAATAAATTAGGATTAAATATTGTTGTTATGGTTCTGTTTTAGGATGTTAGAGTCCTTTAAGTAATTCAATTAATGTTGACTATATTTTTATAATTGCTACTGGATTATTTGCAATATTATGAACATTTTAGTTTTCAAATTTGAACAACTTTTATTTTCAACTTATATTTGAATTTCAATTTGATTTGGAATTTGAAATGAGATATGATGCAATGATGATCAAGCACTGTTAAGCATGGTGACTTGGCATTATCTAAAGGTGATCACTGTAGCTATTACATGGGGATGTTACAATTCTCCTCCTCTAAAAGAAATTCTCGTCTCGAGAATTAAGAGGCATGCTGAAAGAGGGCGGGATATTCTTCACGAAGACGATCTTCGCGTTCCCATGTGGCTTCATCTTCAGAATGATTCGACCACTGAACTTTAAGGAACTTGATTGCCTTTTGACGGGTTCGACATTCAACTTGATCAAGAATGCGGATAGGATACTCTTGATAAGAAAGATCCTCTTGCAGCTCAAGCATTTCATGATCCACTGCTCGGATAGGATCCTTAAAGCAGCGACGGAGTTGCGACACATGAAAGACATCATGTACTTGTGAAAGGTTTGGCGGCAATTCCAACTGATATGCCACTTCTCCACGTCGGGCGAGGATGCGGAATGGGCCAATGTAGCGAGGAGCTAACTTGCCTTTGATCCCAAAACGGTGAGTGCCCTTCATCGGAGTGATGCGGAGGTAAGCTTGTTCGCCAAGTTGATAGACCATTACCTGGTGTTTTCGATCATAGTTGCTCTTCTGACGCGACTGAGCAGCCTTCAAATGATCACGGACGATGCAGACTTGTTCTTCAGCTTGTTGGATAATGTCCGGTCCAACGAGTGAACGTTCCCCAGTTTCTGACCAATTCAGAGGGGTTCGACACTTACGTCCATAGAGAACTTCAAAGGGGGCCATCTTCAGACTAGCTTGATAGCTATTGTTGTAAGAGAATTCAGCATACGGGAGAGATTCCTCTCATTTCTTACCGAATGAGATGACACAAGCTCGAAGCATATCTTCAAGCACTTGATTGACTCGTTCAACTTGTCCCTGGGAATGGGGGTGGAAAGCGGTGCTGAAGGACAGATGAGTTCCCATAGCTTCTTGGAAACTGTTCCAAAACCTTGAGGTAAAGAGGCTGCCACGATCTGAACTGATCTCCAACGGAATACCGTGAAGTGACACGATTCTGGACACATACAAGTCTGCTAACAGACTAGCAGTGATTGTCTCCTTGACAGGAAGAAAGTGAGCAACCTTTGAGAATCGGTCAATGACGACAAAGATAGCATCATGACCCTTCTGCGATCTGGGAAAACCAGTGATGAAGTCCATTTCGACTTTGTCCCATTTCCATTCAGGAATATCAAGTGGTTGCAAAGTTCCAGCAGGCCTTTGATGTTCTGCTTTGATGCGACGGCAAACGTCACACTCAGCAACATAGCGAGCAATGTCTCGCTTCATATCAGGCCACCAGTACCTCTGTCGAATGTCTTGGTACATCTTGGTGCTACCAGGGTGAATTGACAAAGGTGTATCATGAGCCTCTTTCATGACACGCGGGGTCAGATTCAGGTGTCCCGTTCTAGGAACTACTAAGCGATTCTTGAAGAACAAGGTGCCATCAGCATCAACAGTGAAGAATGAGGGCCTTCCCCTTTTGAGATCGCGCTTAATTTTCTCGACCTCAGAGTCAGCTTTCTGAATATGCTTGATGAGGTCCTCGAGATCTGGTTCGACAACCAGGGTACTGAGATAACCCTTAGGAACAATGTGAAGGTTTAACTTGCGAAGCTCTTCGTGGAGAAGAGGTTGTGCTTGTTGAACCATGAGGTTGTTGCAACAAGACTTGCGACTCAAAGCATCGGCCATTACATTAGCCTTGCCAGGGGTATAGGAAATATCCATGTCGTAGTCAGCTATTGTCTCAAGCCACCTTTGTTGACGGAGGTTCAAATCTGGTTGAGTATACAAATACTTCAGACTTTGGTGGTCCGTGTATATCTCACAACGATTACCGAGAAGGTAATGTCGCCACAGCTTCAAAGCATAGATAACTGCTGCTAACTCAAGATCATGTGTTGGATACTTATCTTCGTGAGGACGCAACTGACGAGAGCCATAAGCAATCACTCTACGCTCTTGCATTAGGACACAGCCTAATCCTTGACGGGAAGCGTCGCAATATATCACAAAGTCCTTGCGAGAATCTGGGGGAGCTAGCACTGGGGCAGATGTCAACTTGTCCTTGAGTGTTTGGAAACTTTCCTGACATTTTTCTGTCCACTCAAACTTAACACCTTTGTGGAGCAGATCAGTCAGAGGCTTGGCAATTTTGGAGAAGTTCTCGACGAAATGGCGGCAATAGCTAGCAAGACCGAGAAAACTTCTGACTTGCTTGACATTCTTCGGGGGAGTCCAGTCAAGAATAGCCTGAACTCGTTCTGAGTTAACGGGAATGCCATCTTTGCAAATCACATGACCAAGATAAGTCACCTCAGATAACCAGAATTCACACTTAGAGTATTTGGCATACAGTTGATGTTCTCGAAGTCTCTCCAATACAAGCCGAAGATGTTCGGCGTGTTCTTCTTTATTCTTGGAAAATATAAGGATATCATCCAAGTAAACTACGACGAATTTGTCGAGGTAGTCCATGAAGATATAGTTCATCAATCGGGAGAAGGTTGCTGGAGCATTGGTTAATCCGAAGGACATGACGGTGTAGTCGTATGATCCATAACGAGTAACGAAAGCGGCCTTCGGGATATCCTCTTTACGAACTCGGATCTGATGATAACCCAACCTTAAGTCGAGTTTAGAGAACACAGAGGATCCAGCCAGTTGATCATAAAGATCGTTGATCCGGGGAAGTGGATATTTGTTCTGGATTGTTGCTTGGTTAATAGGCCGATAGTCCTGGACCAATCGGTTAGTTCCATCCTTCTTCTTAACAAAGAGAGAAGGTGCTCCCCAAGCAGAGGAACTGGGGCGGATGATGTAGGGGAACACAGCAGAAAACAAAAAATTTCCGACCTACGCACCAGCCCAGGACCACTATGGAGACTGCATACAAGGTTTGATCTTTTTTGTTACCGACTCGTAGCGCAGCGGAAGTAGAGTCGATGACGATCGGCGGTGCAGATCCCCGCAGCTAGGATTTAACAACCTCCCAACCGCGAGGATGTACTCCCTCATCTGCCCCTTGGACAGCCCTCCAGGAGGTGGTCGGATAGTCCCTCGGGCGGTTTCACGGACAGCCCTTCGGGAGGACCTTCGAAACTCGGACGGTCACTCGGACAGCCCTTCGGGAGGACCCTCGAAACTCGGACAGTCATTCGGACAGCCCTTCGGGAGGCACTCTCGAACTAAGACCGAAACTACGATCTCTCTACAGAGTTGCACACATACGGTGTCATCTATCCGCAGGGCTTCGCCGTCCAGAACTAGTTCCTGCCGGAAACTAGACAGCCTTTCGGTTCTACGAAACTATTTCGCTGGGAGGGAGAGAGAAGCCAGACAAGTCTATGGCATGTGTATGAGAGCAAGCATGAGGTTTGGGCAGCCCCCTCACCTCCTATTTATAGGAAAACCAAGGGGTAAAGTTGCCATTCCAAAAACCCAAAAATGCCCATGAAGGAACAACTCCTCTTGGGGGGGCCCCCAAGGGGGGTTTCTTAGCCCCCAAGCCTTCTAGAAGCCTTTTGGAAAATATCCCAAAAGGTGACTTTCCATAAAGTAAAGCAAAAAGCACTTTCACTATTCACGAAGACATTTTTCTGTGTCCGATAAATCCCAAATTATTTCTGTGTGCCTAGAACAATTCCAGTACCCACTAAAACAATTTTGAACGCATTCCGAAACAATTCCGGAACAATGTTTTTCTTCAGGGAAAAGCAACCAAATCGGTTCCGGCAGCTCCGGAACATTTCCGGTTTTTATCCCAAAAAATTCCCAGAAGTTTCCAGAACACTTCTGGCATCCTCCAAGAATTTCCAGGCATGTGCCGAAACCAATTTGACTTAATGGTATCCCCTGAAACAACTTTTCAGTTTTACCGGAACTATTCCGGTGTCCTCTTCGGAACGTTTCTATTTCGTTCGAAACTTTTTCGGTGATTTTCTCTCAGACTCCCTGTCTAGTATTCACCAGATAGATGACCCTTAAGTGTGTGACCCTATAGGTTCGGTGAAGTATAGACATGACCGGAACTCTTTCCGATCAATGATCAACATCGAAGCCGTGGACGCCCATATTGACCCCTATACCCACACGAATGAATATTCGAGTGAACCTCCAGTTGCCATGTGCCATTCCTGTTTCTTCGCGATATGTTACAAAACCCGAGGTGAGATTTATCGGCATCCCCGTGGATCAACAACTTGTCCACTATGCCAGTTAACTCGTTGCCGGTTTTGTTCTCTTTTCTCGTTCCCGTGTTCCGGCATCCCTGTGATCAAATCACACTTGTGTCTGGCCAGACGATGATGGATACCGTAACACCGTGAGGGCCCAGAGATTTCTCTCCATCGTCGGAGGAGCAAATCCCAATCTTGAGCTATCAAGTTACTTGACATACTTTTCCATGAACCCGTAAGCCGCCGTAATAGCGACCCATTTACGGATGACGTTTAACAAACCCCAAAGTTCATGAAGCAAGCATGAAGAAACTCGATACTCTCATGGTCTAAGGAATTATGCAAACGTAAACCATCTCTGTGTTATTAACCATTAACTTGTGACGAATGTATCTCATAGCATAACATCAATTCGGGTCGATTCAACACAAGTGTTCTCCTAACATTGTGCCCTCAAAATTGCCGGCATAGACATGCCCATGATCAGGAAAATAGGACCATCATGCAACACTTGAGCTAGTCTTAGAGGCATGACTAGGAATACATTTTATCGTTTATTATTCCACACGTGCATATGAGTCTTCCTCCGAGCCTCGTGGTTATTGCAGACTCGAGAACCATAGCTGTTATAGCATGGAACATAAACATAATTATGATCATGGAGATAAACAATAACATTTATTATTGTCTCTAGGGAATATCTCCTACAGACTCCCACTTGCACTAAAGTCAATAATCTAGTCAATGCTAATGCACATTACACCTGTGGCATACCGGTGTAAAAAATGCTTCGCATGTGGTATAGCCTGATGTCCAACGGATCTGACAACTTCAGTTCTGTGTGTATCTTTGCATGTCCTCGCGTTTTCACGCTTTCACAAAATTCATATTTTGTGTGGACTTGGCTTTGTATATATGTGAATCACTGGTCAAACCTTGATTCCTCAGACTGAGCTATGGAGCAACTATCTTCAATAGTGTTCCATTGACCAAAGCCATCTTGGAATCATACCAAGTTCATGAACGAACTGTACGATTCAACATCTTCTATGTCGCTTTGAAAGCGGCAACATACTCAGCCTTTGTTATAGAATTCGCCACAGTAACCTGTTTGGAACGATTTCCAAACACCGTGCCACCATATTGTGTATTACACAAAACACTTAGCTTAAATCGAAAATTGCATGGAGCATTGATGAAGACTGTATCGATGTAATTACTTACAATGAGCACTTCATAATCTCTGCTTGCGAGAAAACATGTCATCAGTGCTACTTTAGTACTCGATGACATTTTTCACTGTTGTCCCATGATCAGTACTTTGATCACTTTGGTATCTATACTCACAACTCCTTGGGAGTACTGGACATATCTGGTTGTTTTACATACCATGGAATACATGATTAATCCAAACATGAAAGTGTGTGGAATCTCCATCATGTATTTTGCTCATCAGTGTTTTAGGACACCGAGTCTTGCAAAAAACCCTTTCCATGTGACTTCGGCAAGAATCACTCCTTGGTGTTTTAATGCTAAACTGTTTTAGCATCTTGTCAATATGTATTTTTGGCTTAGCCTGTTAGGCAATTCTATCTCGTAGATAAATATGCCTAATGTCAAGGCTATTTAGCCCAAGCACTTCATCGAAAAACTATTTTTTATGAAGTCCTAATTCGTGTCAAGAAATTTATATTTCCAATCAACAATGTGTCAAACACACAAGGTTTTCAGAAATATTATTATGCTCCCACTTACTTTCTTGAAACCACAAGCATCTTCGTTATCCATTGATGAAATCAAACTCCTTTGACTGTTTCATTAAAATTGAAGATTCCAACTCCCTTTTGCTCTCTTCTATCCATCGCTGGAACTCTGAAGTTTGCATACTTACTAGCATCCTCTGGATCGACAAAATACTTTGGACTATATCACATACAAGTCCTAGGTTGCATTTCCATCACATGGAAATCCTTTTGGCATCCATGTATCATATCTCAAGATTGAAATATGTATTAATTGCTAGTTTAACCCCATCTGACTTTAAGCATCGCTACGGTGAGATAACCTCATCGTAGTCAACTCCTTGAACTTGTTATTGCAACAAGTGGAGCTTTATGGATAAAACATTTTATCCACATCAGTTTACAGTTCCATAAATATTCGTTAGACTCTAAGTCTTCCGAAAGGTGTAACAAGATTTTAATCTTGAATCATTTATATGGAAACTATCTCAGATTGTATTGGCATTTAGCCAATTTCGGAGTCAGGGCCCATCAACGCTTCCTTGTGTGTCTTAGGTATACTATTGTCTAACAACAATATCTCGCTTGCGCACCTGAGAGGTTTGCACGAGTTTTGCCTACGTGGTTCAGTTGCAAGTTCGTCCGAAGTCCATACATCTCATGTAGAGGCTTCCGTATCAGTCGCAGTAGGAAACTCTGGAATTACTTCCAAGGTTTCTTTCCTTTGATCTGATGACGAAGATACTCTTATCTCGTCGAGTTGCACTGTTCTCCCACTCACATTTTTGCAAGAACCATTCTCTTTAAAAGCATACCGTTTTTGGTGGCAAACCTTTTGCCTCGGTATAGTGGTGGAGGAATTCCCAATTACCATGGGATAACCTACAAAGTAGTACTTGTCTGATTTGGAATAGGTTTGTAAATATTTTACACAAGCCCCATATTCCAAATGTTAAGAAAAGACAAAGCATGGTTGGGCGTACCATACCATGGCGTTATTTGAACAGACCTGATGGCTCTCTTTTCAGTGTAAAAGCCGCAGTCTCTAAGGCATTACTTTAAAAGGGATAATGGCAAATTGATTTATGTCATCTTTGATCTTACCATGTCATAAATGGTTTGATTACATCTTCACAGACATTCCACTCACAGTGGTGTTCCGGGAGGTGTAAGTTATGAAACTCTTTTCACAACTCCTCAGACATTCGCTAAACTTGTAACTCAAATATTCCTTTCTGCAATCTAGTTTGCAGAAACATAATCTTCTTGTTACAATAATTTCTACTTCATCTTGAAAACCTTATGAATGATTTCAAAAGATCCAGACTTACGTCTCATCAAGTAAATATCCATTATATCTACTTGAGTCATTTCTGAAGATAGATAAATCCACTGCTAGCAACAACATTTATCGGACTACACACATCATGATGTATGATCACCAATAAGTTCTTTGCTCGTTCCTTATGGCCTATGAACGGTATTTCAGTCACTTGACTTTTCGGAGGAAAGTTGCAAGTGTCAGATGATTCATAATCAAACGACTTCAAAATCCATCTTTATGGAATTTCTCCATGCGGGTTTCTCCAATGTGACCAAATGCAGTGCCACACATATGTGGTATTCTCTTAGTCTTGCGACATTTAGCGTCAGTGTTATGGATGTATCATATTACCATCAATATTCATAACATACATCCCATTTATAATGGAAGTATGGCCCTTATGTTATTCATAACACCGAACAACAATTCTTCCTTTTATGAACAACCCTTTTGCAACAAAACATTATGCAATGGGCTAGAGTGTGTAAAAACTCTAAAATGAATTATGAAGGTAAATACGGAGGCAATATATTATTATCAATATTCATAACATACATCCCATCCATGATGGAAGTATGGCCCTTATGTTATTCATAACATCGAACATCAAAAGTTCTCTTATGAACAACCTTCTTGCAAGATACCTTATGCAATGGGCTAGAGTGTGTAAAAACTCCAAAATGAATTATGAAAATAAATATATAGGTAATGTACCGAGTATAGCAACTTTTACTATGTTCCCAGCACATATCTAAACCTCACTCCGGCAAGTCTTTTAGGCCATAGTAGTCCTTGCATCGAGTCGCAGCAGAATGCAATCGAGCGGGTATCTTTTGTGATCAACTCACAATACCCAAGAATTAGTGATTAACATGTTTAATCATAATTCCCAAGAACTATTTCTTTTGACCAGACTTCTATACATCAATAGCTTGTATGACTTTCATACGTGAGCTGGACATTCCAGTCTTCTTTCTTTTTGCCTTTATACTTTTAACAGTTTTACTTCCAGTAATTCTCCTACTCTCAGAAGAAGCACCCAACTTAAGAGTGGCGTTAGCCCCGGATTTCCTAGGCGTGAAAGTCTTACTAACACCCTTCGGACATTTCCTTCCTTTTTAAGTTGTTGTTTTATTCACCTTCATCACATGATAGACATTCTTCTGGATCCCTCTGTTATTAGTCAAAATCATAGTAAACACTTTTACTAACAGTTTGCAAAACAAATATTGCTTTGGATATCCCATATCTTTTAGCCTTTGTTTGTGTCTAAAAATGATTTTTAGTTCCATGAATATCACATAGCTATCCCAAACTTTTGAAGTTCGGGTCTCATGAAAGCAAACATATTGCACTTGACCGTAACGGAATTCTAGCTTTTGGATCGAAGAACGAGAGTCACATTATCCATAGCATTAGCGGGAGAATACCAAAAGCATGCAATAGGACAAAGTCCTTCTCGGCACTCTTGAGGACAATCCTCACATTACGTTACCAACCGTAAAGTTTTAACCAGATTTTTAACAGTTTGTTCAATTTTAACAGGGAAGGTGGTAACGCGAGCCATTATTCTACAACTATTATGCAATTTTCACTTAGACAAAGTTCATAATTAATTGCACTGAGAATTAAGCAAGTTAATTCTACAATGCGCTCCCACTCAAATCAATATCTCTCATAATTGATTGTGAGTGATACAAGACCCGCATTTCAATTCGACGCCATTGACGGGTTCATCACTGATGATGCGAATTTCAATCTGTAGGCCAACTTGCCGATCACATCTCTATGTGATTCTTGTTCATATTTCGATGGGCATGTTCCGAGCTCAGGACTCTCCTGCCTGAACGTCAAAGACAACCAAGTGATCTTGCTACGAGGTCTGACCTCACCCGCCTCATTCCTCTCGATTCGTTCGTGCTCATGTGTAAATGGCGCACCCCGAAAAGATACAAATTTCAGACGGTGCTACACTTGGGTGAACACTAACTACATTGATATTTTAAGTGAGAGATCACCCTAATAAAAAGCGACTACCGCGCAATCAAGAAGGGTGCATCATAAGGGATAAGCATCTCAGGCAATTCATAATAGCATGATATGGTATAGCCCTTTCTGACGGAGAAGTCTTGTATTTCTTCGTCTTCGGCATTCGCGTCAGTGTTCACCTTCGCGAAGTTTGCCACCACCTTGTCGATGCACCAGATAATATAGCTATCTCTATAGCTAATAAAATAAGTGCATTACTTAAGGTTGACACGCAGGTCATTAAAGTGACAATCATATGGCTCCAGCCATCATGCCGAATCATGACACGCAGGTCATGTTAATTAATTTACATCATATAGTCATCTCATACATAATCAAATTAATATGAGCACTGCTATACCACATCATATGCACATGCAAACCATCCTGCAAAACCAAGTTAGACGCCTCTAATCGGTTTATGCAAAATTTCATTTAACGTGGCTTCTAAGGATTCGAACAAACCGCAGCTACCAACGTCCATCATCAAGTATGATTATTCAAGTCGCTAGATTAACTTTGTGGGGTGTATGAAACACGAGATAATAAAATCTCGAGCCCCATACTAAACTTCGTCATACGCATGACCCCCGTGCAGATCATATCTGCATTGCCCTTTCGTCTGCGAAATTTCATCTTTCTTTTTAACTATGGTGGAATTCAAAGAACTTTTAGCACTTCGTTGATCAATTAGGATCACGGATTGCCAGAACTTTGAAACTCCACCATGCTATTATCAAGATCAGAAATATGCAAATTCCAGGGAAGCAACAAGAACATCGGGTAACAGATTTCATCTGCTACCCGCACAAATAATTATCAGCAGTAGAAGTCATCTACTACAAATTATATTGTGCAACACCCATACATCTCTATGTATTCTAGATCGTAACCTGCATCTATGCATAGCACGGCTCATGATGCCACTGTAGGGGAACGCAGCAGAAAACAAAAAAATTCCGACCTACGCACCAGCCCAGGACCACTATGGAGACTGCATACAAGGTTTGATCTTTTTCGTTACCGACTCGTAGCGCAGCGGAAGTAGAGTCGATGACGATCGGCGGTGCAGATCCCCGCAGCTAGGATTTAACAACCTCCCAACAGCGAGGATGTACTCCCTCATCTGCCCCTCGGACAGCCCTCCGGGAGCTGGTCGGACAGTCCCTCGGACGGTGTCACGGACAGCCCTTCGGGAGGACCTTCGAAACTCGGATGGTCACTCGGACAGCCCTTCGGGAGGACCCTCGAAACTCAGACAGTCACTCGGACAGCCCTTCGGGAGGCACTCTCGAACTAAGACTGAAACTACGATCTCTCTACAGAGTTGCACACATACGGTGTCATCTATCCGGCAGGGCTTCGCCGTCCAGAACTAGTTCCTGCCGGAAACTAGACAGCCTTTCGGCTCTACGAAACTATTTCGCTGGGAGGGAGAGAGAAGCCAGACAAGTCTATGGCATGTGTATGAGAGCAAGCATGAGGTTTGGGCAGCCCCCTCACCTCCTATTTATAGGAAAACCAAGGGGTAAAGTTGCCATTCCAAAAACCCAAAAATGCCCATGAAGGAACACTTCCACAATGGCATATTAGGGAAGTAATGGAGCAAGTGGGGCTCCATGGAGGAGCCCACATGTGGCCGGCCAACTCCTCTTGGGAGAACCCCCAAGGGGGTTTCTTAGCCCCCAAGCCTTCTAGAAGCCTTTTGGAAAATATCCCAAAAGGTGACTTTCCATAAAGTAAACCAAAAAGCACTTTCACTATTCATGAAGACATTTTTCTGCGTCCGATAAATCCCAAATTATTTCTGTGTACCTAGAACAATTCCAGTACCCACTAAAACAATTTTGAACGCATTCCAAAACAATTCCGGAACAATGTTTTTCTTCAGCGAAAAGCAACCAAATCGGTTCCGACAGCTCCGGAACATTTCCGGTTTTTATCCCGGAAAATTCCCAGAAGTTTCCAGAACACATCTGGCATCCTCCAAGGATTTCCAGGCGTGTGCCAAAACCAATTTGACTTAATGGTATCCCCTGAAACAACTTTTCAGTTTTACCGGAACTATTCCGGTGTCCTCTCCGGAACGTTTCCGTTTCGTCCGAAACTTTTTCGGTGATTTTCTCTCAGACTCACTGTCTAGTATTCCGCAGATAGATGACCCTTAAGCGTGTGACCCTATAGGTTCGGTGAAGTATAGACATGACCGGAACTCTTTCCGATCAATGATCAACATCAGAGCCGTGGACGCCCATATTGACCCCTGTACCCACACAAATGAATATTCGAGTGAACCTCCAGTTGCCGTGTGCTATTCCTGTTGCTTCGCGATATGTTACAAAACCCGAGGTGAGATTTATCGGCATCCCTGCAGATCAACAACTTGTCCCCTATGCCAATTACCTCGTTGCCAGTTTTGTTCTCTTTTCTCGTTCCCATGTTCCGGCATCCCTGTGATCAAATCACACTTGTGTCTGGCCAGACGATGATGGATACCGTAACACCGAGAGGGCCCAGAGATATCTCTCCATCGTTGGAGGAGAAAATCCCAATCTTGAGCTATCAAGTTACTTGACATACTTTTCCATGAACCCGTAAGCCGCCGTAATAGCCACCCATTTACGGATGACGTTTAACAAACCCCAAAGTTCATGAAGCAAGCATGAAGAAACTCGATACTCTCATGGTCTAAGGAATTATGCAAACGTAAACCATCTCTGTGTTATTAACCATTAACTTGTGACGAATGTATCTCATAGCATAACATCAATTCGGGTCGATTCAACACAAGTGTTCTCCTAACATTGTGCCCTCAAAATTGCCGGCATAGACATGCCCATGATCAGGAAAACAGGACCATCATGCAACACTTGGGCTAGTCTTAGAGGCATGACTAGGAATACATTTTACCGTTTATTATTTCACACGTGCATATGAGTCTTCCTCCGAGCCTCGTGGTTATTGCAGACTCAAGAACCATAGCAGTTATAGCATGGAACATAAACATAATTATGATCATGGAGATAAACAATAACATTTATTGTTGTCTCTAGGGCATATCTCCTACAGATGAAACCCTTTTTAAGTGACTTGTCGATTTCCTCCTTAAGTTCAAGGAGTTCATGCGGCGGCATCTTGTATGGGCGCTTGGCAATAGGAGTGGTGCCTGGTTTCAAGTCGATGACAAATTCAACGGCTCTAACCGGGGGTATTCATGGGAGTTCTTCTGGAAAGACGTCCGAAAAATCGTGAACGACTGGAACGTTCTCAATTCGCTCAAGAGGTGAAGCGTTCAAAGCATTCAGAGCATAAATCTGAGCTTCGGCATTCCGAGTAATTCGGGCGGTGTAGTTTACTATCTCATCGGAGGGGTGAAGGAGTTGGACGACTTTAGTGGCACAATTGATTGAAGCAATGTGAGCTTTCAACCAATCCATTCCCAGGATGAGGTCTATATTGGAAGAATTCAAAATGATGGGTGCAACAAGGAATTCCAATCCTTCGATTTCAACAGAGATATTGTGCGCCATCATGGAGGTTTGACAACGGCCTCCAGGGGTTTTAACGACCAATGGAGTATGCATCTCTTCATATTGTATGCAATGCATGAATGCAAATGTTCCTGACATGAATGAATGCGATGCTCCTGAATCAAATAAAACAGAAGCAGGTACTGAGTTAATGAGAAGGGTACCCATCACAGTATCAGGTTGATCCTGAACTTCTTCAACATCGACGTGGTAAGCTTGTCCACGTCCATAAGCAGCAGGCCCAATATTATAGTTGCGGGTCTGGTTGTTGCCACGGCCATTACGAGGAAATGCCAATTGATTCTGATTCTGGCGGCAGTCCTTGGCAAGGTGACCTGGTTTGCGGCACTTGAAACACAGACCGTCTTCAGGACGAAGAGGAGCAGCTTGAGTTCTCGGCTGCCTCAGTGGTGGAGGAGGCAGACGGGGTGCAGCATAAGAAGGCTTGAGCGCAGGGGCAGCTAGACGATACACGCTGTTGGGAATCCAGATCCGACGCTTCTGTCCTGAGCTCGAAGATGAGCCAATGTCACGGTTGCGCTTCTGTGACTCCTTGTGCTCCATCTGAGTGGTCTCAACCTGGATAGCCTTGTTCACCAGAGTGGCGAAGTCGGCGAAGTCATGAACAGCGAGTGCAAGCTTGAGGTCTGGGTGGAGTCCATTACGGAACTTCTCCTGTCTGCGAGCATCTGTGGCAATGTCTTCTTCAGCATAGCGGGACAGGTTAAGGAATTCACGCTGATAAGCTTCGACAGTCCTATTGCCCTGAGTGAGGTTGCGAAACTCCGTTCTCTTCCGGTCCATGATTCCCTGAGGAATGTAACGGGCACGGAAAGCGGTCTGGAACTCGAGCCAAGTGATGACTGTCCCCTCAGGTAGTGAACGCTTGTGGGTGGACCACCATTGAGCAGTGGGGCCTTTCAGAAAGTAGGTCGCGAAGGTGACAAGGTTTTCAGGGGCGACACTTGCAGATTCCATCTCGTAGGCGATGTCACAAAGCCAGTCGTCAGCATCTAGTGGCTGTTCAGAGTTGCGGTAAACAGTTGGGTTGAGACGTACAAACTCCTGCAGAGTTATTGGGGCAGGTGGCTGGTTCTGAGCATTCTGGTTCTGCTGCGGGAACTGAGCCATAATCCCAACCATGAACTGGCGGTTCAACTCGAATTGCTGCATCATAGCTGCCATATAGTCTGGCGGGGGTGGAGGGTTGGCACCACGGCCACGACCTCGACCACCTGGTCTAACCATCCTGCTAAAAATTCAACAAGGGGTAGTTTAGTAAAAGCAACTACAAGTGTTTAGCGACAAACATGATGTAACACGATAATGAATAAGTAGTGCAATAGATACATAACAGTAGTCACTTAAGACATACAGATCCATACACAAAGTCGGTTACACGCGGACAACATAAGTTCACAAAATTAAAAGCTAGACATACTAGGCGTCACGCAGGCACGCGGTGGAGGGATACAACAACGTGACATAGCGATATGCTACATCAGCGCCGGAGAAAACCACTGAACCTAAGTAACTGCATGTGACGACGTCGGGCACCCTCGAGGTGAGGATTCTGTGCTCCATGGACACTCTGATGCAGATGCTGGTCCCGAACTGGAAGAAGAGGACCACGTGGAGGGGTAAAGCCTCCAACAGCAGGCCACTCAAGACCTGGTGGCATCTCCGTCCTGCGCGGGTAAAGAATGTACTCTGGGTGCATCCGTGCACTGACTGCTGGCAGCAACTGTGTCAGAGCGTCGTAAAGACGAGCACGAGTGGCGTGCAACTCGACAACAAGAGCTCGAGCAGTGCGGTCCAGAGCCTGAGTGTACTGTACCAAAACCTGCGGGTCATAACGACGCGACACGTAAGGCGTACACACAGCCGTGTAGTATCCAGTCTCATCCCCAACAGGAGCATACGGAATGTATCTGAGGCAGTATGCTCCAAGCGACTGCTGTGCTCACCACGGAGACGGGCAATAGCAGTATAGGCAGCATCATGGACTGCCATGTCAACAGTCACTCCAACACCATGGAAGGTGTGCAACTCAGTGATGGAGATGTCCTGCCGATCAAAGATGCAAACCTCAGCATGGTATCGCTCCTGGTTGAACTCGCGGTAATCCTCGTAAACTGTGTACTCGGGATACCAGCAATATCCCAGCCTGGTCAGAAGTTCGACCAAAATGGCCGGAAACCCAGTCGCATCAACAGCCATGGTCAGACGGACAAGCTGTCTTGCGGGACGCGGCGGGAACAAATGATCCATCTGAAATAGAGGAAATTTCAAAATTGTCAAATGACAAGGAGTGAATTCTTGCATATTGCATTCAAGGAAGTAATTTGCAGATAATCAAAGCTCCGGGTGGACGTGATCACGAGAACCTAGAGTCAGAGTTAGTAAAATTTTAGCCCGAATAGAAGAGAGAGTAGAATCCCAGAGTAAGGAAGAGGAATAAAAGATCCTAATACCACCCATTTGGCGACGTGGGCCCGTAAGCCACACAGCCATGTTAGTAAAATATAGTATTTCAAAGACTAGACTCAACTTCGACCAAGGAATTGGAAGGGGGCTTCCTACAGGCAGTCGGCTCTGATACCAACTTGTGACGCCCCTGCTCAATCGTGCACTAATCATACACGCAAACATGCATGCTCGAGATCAGAGACTCATGGGAAAATATCACAACACAACTCTAAATTCAAAATTTAAACATAAATCTTCATATTACAAACCAGGGGTCACGAGGACCCGAATACATAAGTCATACACACAAATAATATTTGGGTACAGACATAGTTAGTCAAGTTTGCCTTAAGAAGGCTAGCACAAACAACGATACAGATCGAAAGGCGAAGGCCTCCTGCCTAGGGCATCCAAACTACTCCTGGTCGGCTGGCTCAACCCAGTAGTACGTGCCTCCGGGGCTCTCCTGGTAGTAGTCTCCTGCGGTGGCGTCTGGCTCCTGTGCTCCATCGACTGATTGCATCAAGTGGGTATGGGGAAAAGAAATAGCAAAGCAACCGTGAGTACTCATCCAAAGTACTCGCAAGACTGACATCAGAACTATACTAATATGCATCGGTATCAAAGGAATGGGGCTATATCTTTGGACTAAACTGCAGAAATGCTGGAACAGAGGGGGAGAGGCCTAGCCTATCGAAGACTAGCATCTTGAAGCAATTCTTGCAGCATCACAAGAGAGTAGAGCACGGTATTATATAATCACACATAATTTAGTAACTCCCTGAGATACTTCCTCGACTAACCTGCGAGAAAGTGATCCCGAGAGCAGTAGTAACAGTTTAATCTTGTGGCAGTAACCATTTGTAGTTGTAGCAGATCAGGATACAACTCCGAGCGTCCTGTTACCGTGGACACGGCTATTCGAATAGATAACTTCCTTGCAGGGGTGCACTACTGTTACCCAACACGCTCGATCACATCTGGCCGGACACACTTGCTGGGTAATGCCCGGCCTCGGGTGATCAACACGACGCAGTCCTACCTAGGCTCAGCAGAGAGGTCAACACGCCGGTCTAAATCCTAAGCACGAAGGGGTCTTGGGCCATCGCCCTTTGCACTCCTGCACGTTGCGAGGGTGGTCGGGGCCCAGGCGCGACACTGAATACACCAGTGACGTAACCAGCCCACCCCAACCAGCCCGCATCTCTGAGCTGCGACGTCTGAAGAGCTTTCGGCTGATACTACGACGTAGATGGTCCCATAACCATTATCCCACGTGGTGGTACTGCGTATAAGGCCAGCGGCCTACTCAGATCAAATACCCAAATCCGTTAAGCATGTTTAGTAACTCGCAGAGACGAACAGGGTTCCTGTCGCTCCGACTTGGTAAGATATGTCGCGCGGGTGCTCTTGGAGCCGACCCGTCTTTAATATGATTCTCTCGCGGGCACCCTTGGGGCCAGCCCGACTTTAGCAATTTAAAGTATGACAGTAATGTAAACATTTCCGTGATCCTCACCCAGAGTGATCACGGCCCGGTAACAAGCATGGCATACGGACAAGGGTGAAGGGCCACAGATGAGACATATCATACCTAACTAAACATAATAGGATAGCAGGCGATGTATCAATAGCAGGCGACAACATCAGGCTATGCATCAGAATAGGAGCTATCGGAACAGTAGCAGGGGCAATTCTAATGCAAGCATAAGAGAGAAAGGGAATGGGTGATATCTTATGATCAAGGGGGTTTTGCTTGCCTGGAAGCTCAGCTGACGGGGTCTGGTCGTCGGCGATGTCGTCGTACACTGCAGCGTCGTCGGCAGTCTCGGGGGCAATCGGAGAGAAGGAGGGGGAAGAAACAATAAATACACGGCAATAATGCAACAGCGATGCATGACATGCCTAAATGACATGCAGAGGTGATATAATGCCTATTTAACAGCTTTAGTTAATGTAGGAATTTATTTGGAATTATTTTATTAAAGTTATGCACTATTCATTTATCGAATACGGGCAAAAAGTTTCATGTTCGGTATGTTAGAGGGGTGTGACAGGTATGTGGATAGGATATTCGGATTCTACATATTTTCTGATCGTTTTTCATATATAAATTATTTTCATCCGAGTTACGGTTTATTTTATATGATTTTTCAAAGTTTTAAACAATTTTTGGAATTTCTGAAATTATTTTAATTTGAATTATCCGAAACAGTATTTGGTGACGTCGGCATGACGTGGGGGGTGACGTCAGCGGTCAACTGTGTCGGTGGACTGGTCAATCTGACCAGTGGGTCCCACTTGTCATACACAGTGGCTTAATCCAGTGAATTAAATTAACTAAAAGGCTTAATTAGCACGTGGGCCCCATTAGTCAATGACTAATTAACTAATTAATTTAATTAACAATTTAATTAACATTTTATTTATTTAATAAATCATTTTAATCTGGCGGGACCCACATGTCAGTGACATGGGGCCGCCCAGTCAGCGGTTGACCCGGTCAACCGGTCAACCGGGCCCATCTGTCAGCGGCACAAGGCAGGCCACGTCGGCGCCACGCTGGACACCGGCCACCGGAGTCAAGCCGGCGAGCCCGCACGCGGCGGAGAACTCCGGCGAGCACGGATTCGAGCCACGGTGGTCCAAAACAGGCGTGGCTACCCGCGTTCGAGAGCTAGCGGGGTCGCGCGTCACGTGGGGCTAGTGGTTGGACTCGGGGACGGCCGGAAAGACGCCGGCGACAACGGTTGGCGGCGGTGCTCTTTGGGCTTCGTCGAAAAAGGCACGGGAGCGCGCGACGGGGTCTAATGGGGGCTGGGTTCGTCGCATAACGCGCTCTGGAGCGCGCCAGTGGCTCGCGCGGGGTCTCGGGAGCACGCACGGCTCAGGGGCGGCGGCAATGGCGGCGGTCGGAGTGCGGTGGCAGCGGCAGCTAGCTAGGGGCCACGGGAGCGCAGAGGGAGAGAGGAGATGGTGGTGGTGCTCACAGTGGCCCTGTAGAGGAGCACAGCGAACTCGGGGTGGCGCGTAGCAGTCGGAACGGCGACGGCGATCTCCGGCGCCCGAAGACGATGACGAGGTCGCAGACGACGACGGGGCGGCATAGGGGTCGAGCTCGAGGTAGGGGACGAGGTAGCGGAGGTCGGCGGTCTCTCCTGGCACGGGGGGGGGGCGAGATGGGCACGGTGGCAGCGCAGTTCAGCCGCGGCCGTCCATGGCGGCGCTCGGGTGAGAAGGGGGAGCGAGGGAGATAGAGCGAGGCGGGGCTAGGGCTAGCCAGAGGGGTGCGGGGGAGGCCTTATCCTTCTCGGCGGGCGCGGGGTCACGCGGTGTCGAGCAGCGAGGAGGGGCGGCCGGGGCGCGGGCGCGCGCGCGGTCGACAGCGGCCGCGGGTGTGAGCAATGTGAGGTAGGGGATGAGGCTAGGTGGGCTGGGCCGGCTGGTTTGACTAGAGCCCAGCAGCGCGGCCCTTTTTCTTTTTCTTCTTTTCTTTTCTGTTTTCTCTTTCCTCTTCTGTTTTGCAAAATGGTTATGCCCCCAATTGACTTTTGTAAAACATGTGAACTAGCCACATAATTTCGGTGCAATATTAACCACTGCCAGAAACTGGTTTGGAGCCAAAGTGATTTCATTTGAATTTTAATTAAATAAATTAGGATTAAATATTGTTGTTATGGTTCTGTTTTAGGATGTTAGAGTCCTTTAAGTAATTCAATTAATGTTGACTATATTTTTATAATTGCTACTCGATTATTTGCGATATTATGAACATTTTAGTTTTCAAATTTGAACAACTTTTATTTTCAACTTATATTTGAATTTCAATTTGATTTGGAATTTGAAATGAAATATGATGCAATGATGATCAAGCACTGTTAAGCAGGGTGACTTGGCATTATCTAAAGGTGATCACTGTAGCTATTACATGGGGATGTTACAGAAATCTTGATAAGTTTGGGTTTATCGTAGGTTGCAGATTAACTACTACTACCTCTGTAACTAAATATAAGACGTTTTTGCAGTTTAAATTAAACTGCAAAAACGTCTTATATTTAGTTACAGAGGTAGTATCTTGTTTCAAGGGAAATCTGGTAGCTGTTTCAACCGCCAAACTAGGACATTCCTGTAGAACTTAATTAAATCTGGCAGCTGTTTAGAGGGAAATCTGGCAGCTGTTTTGTTCACGAAAGTGACTCTCAAGTCCTTACCAAATTTGCGGTATGAAGGTAATTTTCACTGCTGTGAACCTGCATACTGCCATCTTATCTGACATCAAAGAGCTGCGCATTATGTTTAGCAATTTCTCTTTTTTTTTGGGCAGAATAGGCAAAGTTGCCGCTCATATGTGTGCTAAAACTTCTACTGAGATTAGGCAAAGATGCGAGTGAATCAGCTCTGCTCCTGACTTCCTGTTTTTTTTACCCGACTACTGACTTCCTGTTTGATTGCCTATATCTGGACTGTAATCCCTCTACTAATATGGAATGAGTAGCTGCTTGAACCACCAAAAATAAAACATATCGCATGTGACGCGTCTCATCCACATGGCAAACCATAGCAACCAAGGACCCGTCAGCCACATCGCACAACATAATTTGCTCTACATCACCAAGTTGGAGTCATTGCGATGTATTAGCAATTTAGCATCATTGTGTACTGTATGGGACGGAGGGAGTATTTTACAAGGATTAGGAGTACATTTCAGAAGCAGAATTTTGCATCAGATGGTGAACCCATAATGCGATTATCCGTTTACATATTATCAATATACCACAGTCCACACTTCAAAAAACATAATTGTGTACCACATTCCACACTTCAAAAACATAAAAAGAAAAACTGCCTCCGTTCCAGATTGGCAGATCTGAGTTGTTGATTTCACCTGGTAAAGATAGTACATGAAGACATGCTGCCGGAAGTAGATACAAGTTCAGTTCTGAATTAAGCCTGAAAATTACAATGACGCAATTAGCCACCGTTTGCACTTAGTTAGATGGTTTTCATCAGAGGCCTTCAACATTTCAGAAACTAAACACACCTATGTCTTATCCATTGCCCTTTTATTGTCGTCGTGAGATGGAAGGTGACGATGATGTCTTACCACATTAGTGCCGTGAAGCCAAGCGGGCAGTAGAAAACGAATGTTCATGAACATGCTTGAATTTTGAAAAAAAATCTTACCATACCAGCATACGGGTATTTAGCTAGTATCTTCAAGTAGGAAAAGCAGGGAAAGTATCTATTAATTTTTCGTGTTTATATTATATGGAGATCAAAACTTTCACAATAAGGATGCATGTATAAAAAATGAGTGTATTATACGTGATGTTGCCATGTGGTTTGTCTTGTTGATTATTAGATGAGTGTATTATACGTAACTTGTACTGAACTTTTTTTTTGAGGAAGAACTTGTACAGATTTAGCAATCATGGGAAAAAATTTCTTTTGGTTCAGATGCTGTGAGGCAGTGGTGGACCTAGAATTTGACCAACATGGGGGCAACATTACAAAGGGCAGCATTTTTTTGTTAAAACACAATACAAATAGTTAATAAAGTACTAAATATACATATGAAATGCACTAGTACAAAAAGTTTTGCAAATTGTTTGTGGGGGCCATGGCCCCCACCACCCCACCCCTAGGTACGCCACTGCTGTGAGGTAACTGCAACATGGCCTGTATGGCTGCATTGGTGGTGCTCATCTGTATTGGAACACCTCTGAATTGGCATTCTTGCCAATCACGATAGATGGTGGCAGTTTTTATTATCGGAAAGAACTTTGTATATGTAAAGAAACTTTCTGCATATATAGTCCTTGTCTTTTATGTAACTTCCACTCACATGCATGCACATGCATGGTTCCCAGTCGAAGCGTTTTTCAGTTTTCATGCTTTCAAATGTGGAAGAAGATAAACATCGGATTATGCCTCGATGTGTATATTACATTTTGACCTTTTGGTTCATTCTTGCATGTGTGTTCCACCAACATGAAGAAGGTGATGCGTTAATATGCGCTGTAAATCATTCAGAACTGACAGGGCCGGCCCTGAGATTTCGGGGGCCCGGGGCAAGGCAACACAGAGGGGCCCTAAAGCCACATAAACATGTGCATTTTTTTTCTTCTATTTCAGCTGCAAATAAATTCTCAGTACCACTACAATTTATGGTGCCTTGTATTCTTTACTACTCCAGCAGAAAAACTGGGGTCATAAACATTATCAATCAACACTTTTAGTAACATTTTTGTGCCAACTCAAATTTGTATCTTCCTATAATTCTCACTAGGTTGTTCTTCAACAACAACTAAAGCTAACTCAGAATTTCTAGCAGTAGAAATACTCTTTTTTTGCAGGGAATCAGCAGAGTACTTGTATCTATTCGAAAAAAATGCCAATACCTCACGTGGGACTCAATCAACTCGCATGCATGATTCTACTTCTCATTATCAGATGGATACATTCTAGATAGCAATATTGTTAATTAGCACACAAACATATGATACAAGAAATTAAGAGCACTGGTAATTACATAAAAGTGCTAAGAAAGGCATGGAACAAGGTACATGGATGGCTATAAAGTTACAAATCGGAAGATTTTGCTGCTTCATAGGATTGACGAACAAAAGTCCAAGTTTGTCTTTTCTAATCCCAGTCAATATACAAGAAATCGGAGTGTGAGAAAGAGACATGTACAAGGATGATCTTCAGGAAACGAATGAAAGAGAAATTTTGCATTAAAGAGGAGATTGATGGGAATCTGGAAATCGCATTACCTCCTTCAACTAATCACGCCCAACAGCCAAAAATCACAATTAGACGAACGGACGAACCCCGTCATGCATGGCATGGTTGATTCGTTGCCAATTAGGGCGTAGAGTATACGAGAAGACTGCATGGCGCGCGACAAGTCCCTTTGTGAGAATCAATCGACCAGTTGCAAAGATCATATATAGGGAAACAATCCATCGGGGGCCCCTTCCAGCTCGGGGGGCCGGGGCGGCCGCCCCCTCTGCCCCCCCCCCCCCCACCCCGCCGGCCCTGAGAACTGACACCACAAATATATACCAGTACCAAACATGCATTTGTTTGTTCAGAAACTAGGCGTAGAAAAAACTGAAACATAAATCTGTAGAACGAAAGGCCTAATTAGACAATTTTGGGCACAATCATATACCATATGAAACTCAATCAGGACATGCTGAACTAAAACATACCGTCCTAGTGAGGAAGTCATTCGGAAAATCTATGAAGAACTTCTTATCTTTCTGGCATCTCACTGAACTACAGGTCTCACATGGGGCATCCATTTACTGCTTTCATCATCATGTGAACAAAATGAGCATACATCATTAAACTAAATAATGACCAACACAGAACACATGCATATATATAGGGTGGGTCTATTCTACCAACGCCCTTAAGACCTTATTCTGCTCACAAAAATCTTATTTTAACAAACACCCTAACCCACAGCGACCCGACCCCAACGACACGGCGGAAAGGAAAAAGGCAGGCCAACCCCACCCGAGAAAACCCACCCCCATTCCTCCCTCGTGCCCACCCACCTCCTCCCACCCTTCTTCCCCACCGCACCATCTCCCTCGCTGCCCCCACCACCTCCATCACACCACCAACTGCCGGCCAGCGGCACCACCTCCCACCCTGCGCCGCCTTCCCTCGCACCGCCGCAGCATCTTCCTCCCAGGGCTTCACCTACCTCCCGCCTCGGCCGTAGGCTGCTCCCCGCCCCGCCCCCACAACCGACCAGCGGCGTTCCGCTACCTCCCTCCGGCGCCGGCTAGCGCGACGCCACCCGCCCGCGCCATACCCGCCCAACCCCAACCAGCCCCGTCCACCTCCGCATCGAACGGCGCCGCCGCACAGCACCAACCGCGAGATCTGGCAACGACGACCCGGTCCACGACGGCACTGCCCCACCCTCGGCGTCGACCACCTCTTCCCCGGTTGGCGACCCGATCCTCCGCTCCTTGCCGATCCACGGCGTCCCCAGCCAGCCCACTGCCACTCCGGCCCGCATCCTCCTCGCCGGACACCGACGTGAACCTCACCACCACCGGATCCAGCTGTGCTTCCTCTGCTCGCAACAACCGCGCGCGCGCGTCGGTCCCTCCCCGGTGAGATCCGCATGAGTAGGAGCTCTCCTAAGAAGAAAGCGCCTCCCCTCCCCAAGCGAGGCGGCGCATCTGGACACCGGTGGCGACGACCGCCACTCACCAGCCCTCTTCTAGCTGGTGCCAGCCATGGCGACCTCGCGATGGCAGGGTTGTGCGACGGCGCATCTGCTGGCTTCAGGACGAGGATGAAGGCAGCACTCCTGACCTCGGCGCGTGGAAGCTCTACTCCGGCGAGCAACGTTGGCCCTACTAGAAAACGCACGACGTGCAGTTCAGTTTCGCACTTGCGGCCACGACATTAGTTCGTGCAGTTCGTTTGGGTGTGAAATTTATGTCCAGTTCATTTTTCTCACTGGCGGAGTTCCCTTTTCTCTTCACGCGGTTCAGTTTTCTCATGTGCGTAGGGTTGCGCGACCAGATGTACGCTAGGAAACATGTGCGGTTGCAGCTCACTTCATGCTCGGCGCAGTTCGCCTGCAAATCCAGGGGCTGCAGATCCTGCTGCTGTTCTATTTGAATATTATTTTCTGAAGTTCAGTATATGCTTGTTACAGTACACTGATAGAAAATGGCCTCAATTATAATTTAATTATTTGTTGACGGACAGACATACTGAAAATTGCAGGGACTTGGTTATACAATAATTGAAAGAATGAATGCAGTTTGTTCGTTGGAAAAGCGATGTTTACATAGTTTATAATGTCATGATGCAGCCCACTTCGAAGAGCCCCGCGGTTCACTTTGTTCTATGGGAAATGTGCGGTTCACTAGTTAAATAAATTATTAGGAAAAGGAAATAAAAAATGTAGTTCACTGATGTGGTTTACTTTGGGAAACTGAAAATTGCCGCCCACTTGTCTCATTCCCACGTTTCATTTTTGGGTAAAACAAAAATTAAAAAACAACTTCATCGGTTTTTTTATTTTTTGTAAAAACCGTGGAGTTCCTTTCATTAGATGTAGTTCACTTGCTCAGGCCCTGCGGTCCACTCGCCTAGTCTACATGCGTCAAAAATAATAAGTATGAAAAAAGACAACAAAAACCCATGCGGTTCACTTTCGGTACTGTCGCGGTTCACTTTCGGTAGTGCCGCGGTTCACTTACTCCCAAAAATGCGAAGTGCAAGAAAATTGTTATTGAAACGACAAAAAAAAAGTAATGTGGTTCACTTCTCGATTATGTTGCGGTTCACTTACGCCCGATGTGAAGTGCGGTCCACTTCCTCGTTTGGGAAATTTACGTGTGACGAAAAGAAATGATGCAGTTCGCTTGCCCATCTGATGCAGTGCCGATTACCTTCTGAAGCAGTACGGTCTTCTGTCCAATGTGGTTCAACCGTCGATTTTGGTGTCGCCAAAAACAGAGTGTCCGCATTTCGGTAATTTCAAAACTGCTCTTAAACCGTAAGGAATTAGAGGAAGTGTTCTACATGAAAAAGTTGCGCCTCGTCGATATCTTTTCAACGGCGTATCATTTGAATCATTACGACCAGAGGTTTGTAAAAATTCGTGAAAAAACGGCCGCTGCCACTCGTCGTCCGCCGCACCATTTTCAAAATTAATTTAAAACCGTAAGGAATCTAAAAATAATTTCTACATATGAAAGTTGCGCCTCGTCCGTAGCTTTCCAACGGCGTATCACACGCCTCGTTTCAACAAACAGTTAAAAAACTGGAGTGAAACAGTACCAAAAAATTGCAAAAAAATTAAAAAACAGAATTTCACGATTTAGTAAATTTGAAACTGCTCTTAAACCGTAAAAAATTGGAGAAAGTAATATATATGAAAAAGTTGCGCCTCGGCGATATATTTTCAACGGCGCATCATTTGCTTCATTCCGACAAGCGGTTTGCGAAAAAACACGAAAATACGCTCGCTGCCACTCGTCGGGCGTCCACCGTTTTCGAAACTGCTTTTAAACCGCAAGGAATCTCAAAAAATGTTCAACATGGCGAAGTTGCGACTAATCCATAGCTTTCCAACGGTATATTACATGCCTCGTTCCGACAAACGGTTAAAAACTGGATCAAAAACAGTAACGAAAAAACACCGCGTGCAGTTTTTTGCGACGAGAAGTTCACTCGTCTCTGTACTGCAGTACCTATGCTTCAGAAAGTGCAGTGCCCTCGCGTTTAGCGTGCAGTTCGGAAGTGTGGGCAGAATATATATATATATATATATATATATATATATATATATATATATATATATATATATATATATATATATATATATATATATATATATATATATGCAACATAAAACACATATACATAGCTAATTAAGCGGTTAGTACGAACTAGCGCTACCCGACATCTAGATATTAATGCATACTTGTAATTAAGCAGTTCTACAAACCCATTCATAGTTCAAACATAAAACATGCATGAAGTTAAATAGTTCATACGAAACAGCTAGCGCTACCCATCTAGAAAGCTAGTGTCCGGACGGACCGGCCTCATGGTCATCCCTGGTGGACCTACGATGCCCATGCTGACCCTCCTCCTCACGCTCCAAGGCATCCCAGTCTATGGGATCCTCTTCTGCGCTCTTCTTGGCTAGATACTGAAGTAGCATCATCTTATTGGTCTCCACGAATTTTTTATCTGTTGCAAGCTCCCTCACTAATGGGTCGAAGAGCTGCATCTCGGCCTGGTTGTTCTCCTTCTCCTCAGCCTTAGTGCATATCCTTATGCCCTCCGGCGCGAGAAACTCCGCGTACTCATGACACTCAGGGAAGTTCAGAATCGCCTCTTCCTGATAGAACTCAACCGCCTTGGCATCGTAGGCGCGCGGCGCAAACTCCGGGGTGTCCCAGTGGCCAAGCTCGTGAACGACATTGTCCTTCCTAATGGTCGCATAGTATTTAGTCCCCTTCTGTCGCACACCACAAAACTTCGGAGCCATCTGTGACGGTGCATATATACCTAACCAGTTAGTAAAAATTGGACATATTGACGAGTACCTGCAAAATCTTACACTACAACAACTACACTAAAATCTTACTCTTACACTAAAAATTATACACTACTCTTACACTAAAAAGTATACACTACTCTTACACTAAAATCTTATACTAGAATCTTACACCAAAAATTCTACACTACTCTTACACTAAAATTTCTACACTACTCTTACACTAAATACTAGAATCTTACACAAAAAATTCTACACTACTCTTACACTAAAAATTCTACATTATTCTTACACTAAAATCTTATACTAGAATCTTACACAAAAAATTCTACACTACGCTTACACTAAAAATTCTACACACTCTAAAACTACACTACAACTACACACTACCTAGAACTCACCGGCAGCGGCGGCAACGGCGAGGGGGCGCTGCGGGAGACGTAGACGGCGGCGGCAGAGAAGACGGGGCTGGCGGGTCCTTGGCGGCGGCGGTGGAGGCGGACGCGATGGCGAGGGGACATTCCGGGGGGAGACGGCGGCGGCGGAGGCGACGACGAGGGGACGTTGCGGGAGGGGAAGAAGACGGCGGCCGGGGGCATTGTCGTTGGCGGCGGCGGCGCGCATGGTGTCGATTTGGATGTGGGTGTGGGGAATGGGGGGATGTGTGGGTGGTTAATTAGGTGGTAGGTTTGGGGCCAGCGTTGTTATTGCTGGCATTGGCCTACGTGGCCAACGCCATTGCTATTTTTTATTTTTTATTTGTTGCACACATTGCTTTATATTGCTGTAGATGTTTATTATTTTATTATTATTTTGTTATATTAATATTTTATTTTATTTTATTATTTTGTGTAAATATATACATACTAAAATATAGGTCAAGACCAAGAATTAGAACAACATCGATCTCATTAATCTGGCCTAGATACATTGATAATCGTTTACAATATAACTTCTACTACTACTTGATCTAGACTAAGAATATAATCAGTGTAATGACTCCCACGAGAAGAAATGCTGCCACCGATCGAGCTGGGAGAACAAGTCCAAGCATAACACTAGCTAAAAGTGCATATCGAACCATCTTGAATTTTTGGATTTGGCCTCGCATCGCATCATTCTTGAGTTGCATCTCATCTATCTGTCGTTTCAGTGGTTCAGTGGAGTACTCAAGCAACTCGCTTACGTACTTCTGCACGAGATCAACCCATATCCATGTGTAGCAATACTTTGTCCCTGTTGTCTGTGGATCACAATATATATACACATATTGATGTGAGCGACACTAGATAGAGTTGAATTGTGCAAATTAGCTGAAAGAGATATTTTCTGTCATATACGTACCTTTCCACGGTTAGCGCACATGTAGAACTCTCGCTCGGGATTCCATTCTGTGTGCGACATATGTTTATTAACAGGGCATTGACAGCCGCAACGCAGCACACGTGCCCTCACTCGATTCCTGGCTGCTTCGGCACCGGTGGCGTAGCTGCCGGATCGAACGGACGTCGCGCTGCTGCAGCGGGATGATTCGCCAGACATGGTCGGCTGCATTGACCATGGCGAGCTCATGTCGTAGCCAACAAGGCCAGAGGGGAGCTCGGCCAAGGCGGCGGAGTCCCAAACTTTCGACACGCCCCATTGACGTGGGCTCGCACGCGGCCGGGCTCGTGCCGATTCGACAAGTTCCGGTGGGTCCATTTCCACCAACGCAGCTAGCTAAGAGGGAGTGGAATTTTGTGGAGAATGGAAGTGAATGTGTTTGAGAAACAAAGGGCTGCCAACACTTCTATATATAGGCAAAACTTAGTGCTGGCATTCTCAAACAGGGCACGACAACACTAGATGCTTTATCCAGGACGTGCAAATAAATCCTACGCCAGCAGTATCTTCCAACTGGTCAGCACAGCTGGGCCCACATAGTGGTGACGTCTGACACGCCAGCACTACCAATATAGAGCTGGCGTACCAAATATGCCGACGCCACCACTATTTGAAAAAAATAGTGTTGGCGTTGGTTGAAAATGGCGCGCCACCAACGAAAGTTGTGGCTAGCCATTTTTCCACTAGTGATCGTTCATCGAAGCATCGACCGGGCCGGCGGCAGATGTATTATTCTTCACCGAGGCCTCGAGCGGAGAGCCGGGGAAAGATGGGCAACTCGCCGATGGCTGGAGCGGGCCGGCATTGTGGACGAGGTAGAGGTGCTCCCATACCTTTGAGAAGATCCTCTCGTCGGTCCCGTTGGCGTAGATGGTGGAGAAGCCGTCGGGCGCGTAGATCACCACGTTGTCCACCATGCACGGGCAGTGGTTGTACACCCACACCGCCATGATCATGGGCATCTGCTTCAGCTTGCGCCCGCCGCCGGCGTCGGCGGAGTTCATCACTACAAAAAAACACTTCCGTGATGATACGTGTTTCACAGTAGGTCATGTTTTGTTCCAGACATTCAAACGTCAATACAACATAAAATTCATCTTGCACATAGCAAAGCCTTCACTAGAACAACTCTTCCAAACTTACTTCTTCATATAGAACTTCAATCACTCTTTTATTAAAACAAAAATAAAAAAACTTACTTGTCTACTTTATTTGCGTGGGCTGCCTCCCACGAAATGCCCTTTTTCGGTCGGTTAGCTCGACTGTAGTGTTGATCAGGGTGGTGCAAACACACCGAGACCATAGCTTCTGGCATTCACTATGATGCCTTCCCCTGTATAGGTCTTCATTTTCTTTTTCCTGGGGAAGTGCCTCACAAAAGGATCTTTAGCGGGTAAGTCAAATGTCACATTCCCCTCAAACACATTTATCACCGCTTTAATAGTCCTTAGAAAAGGTCTACCGAGAATTATAGGAGCAATAGGATCCTCTGGCATATCTACTATCACAAGATCAATCATGACAGGGCAATCATTAATTTGAACTATAACTCCATGCTTAATGCCTACTGCCTGAGTAAAAGTAGAATTAGCCATATTCAATATTATCTCAGTAGTAGCATAAGGACCTAGATTGAGACTATCATAAACAGATTTGGCAATAGTGGAAACACTAGCCCCTAGATCACATAAAGCACTGAATTTATTCAATCCAATCTCAATCTCTATAGTAAGTTCAAAAGCATCTTCTTCCTTAGCGGGTAACTTACTGTAAAGCTTTTTTCTTTCATCATCAAGTTCACGTACCTTGGCTGCAACTTGTTCAACAAAGACATTATATATTTCGTTATTAGTTACCTCAGGTAGTGGGTACTTCATTGATATCATCTTTACAAAATCAGCAACGGTATAATTATACTCTGGCACATGGCTTATGTCCAGCACTTCAGTCTTCTCTTCGTTGCTTCTCACCATTTTAACGTCTTCAACTGGGTTAGGCTCCGGTTTACCTGCAAACTTGGCCAAAATTAACGTTGGGCTCTCTGCAATTTTAGCAACTTGTGTGGTGTTTTGTTGGGGTGGGGGCAGTTGCATGGCTGCCAGTAGGCATGCAACTGCAAGTAAAGCCCCTGACTGCAACTACATGTCTTTTCAACACGGCTACAACTCAATTGTGTTTTTTGCTGGGAGGGTGAAGAGGGGCAATTACATGTCTGCCACTAGGGATGCAATTACAAGTGTCATGCCTCGACTGCAACTGCATTTTTTTCTCGCGACTGCAACTCTGGTGTTTTGTAGGGAGGACGGGAGTAATTGCATGTCTAACACTAAGCATGCAACTGCAAGTGTTACCCTCGAGTGTAACTGCATGTCCTCAACGCGAACGTAACTCAGTGGTGTTTTTGTGAGGAGGAAGGAGCAGTTGCATGTCCCTGGCCTAGGCACACAACTGCAAGTACCGCGCCCCGGCGGCATCTCTGTGGTATTTTTTTATCAGGAGGGGAGCGTCAAAATCATTGATGTTTTTGTTGACAAGGAGGCTATAAGTGTCGCCCCAGCCGCAACTACATGTTTTTTTTTGCAACACGACTCCATTTGCATGTTGGCGGCAAGGGTGGCGACAAGAGTATCTTCATTTTTTTACCATAAAAAAGAAAAGAGTATCATTTTCATTTTCTCTCTTTTTTCTTTGCTTTTCTGTTGTTGTTTACACCAGATTAAAAGTCAAAGTATTTTTCATTTATATCGAGTTAATTAAGCATCATTTATTGTTGTTTAAATCAGATTAATAGTCCAAGTAATTTTTTCTTTATTTTTGAATTTTGGCTTTTTAGGAAATTATCCTTTTCTCTCTACAATTCTTTCAATTTTTCTCTTTCATTTTCTTTTGTCATGTTTTGAGGTGTTAGTACTTCCTAGGAGCCAAATTTTGCAACAAACACACTGCCTGAGGCGTAGCAAAACTGTCCGTAACCATCTATGGCCACATGCATACAACACTTTCTATCAGTGAATGAGAACCGATCTTTTCTGTTACCATTTCACCGTGTAGTTAATCATTTATGCCAAGTCATATAACATCGATCCGTGACCACGTGCCCCTGTGTTGTAACACATGCATCATGCGTGTCCCCTAGCTACCGGCCTACCCGCCTGTTACCCGACGATGTTACTCCACACATCGACCGCTATCCAGCATGCATCTAGTGTATTAAGTCCATAAAGAACGGAGTAACGCCTTAAGCAAGATGACATGATGTAGACAAAGTAAACTCACGCATGAATAAACCCCATATTTTTACCCTTAATAGCAACGATACAAACGTGTCATGTCCCTTTCTATCACTGGGATTGAGCACCGCAAGATCGAACCCATTACAAAGCACCTCTTCCCATGGCAAGATAAATCAATCTAGTTGGCCAAACCAAATCAATAGATCGGAGAAGAAATACGAAGCTATAATAATCATGCATAAAAGAGTTCAGAGAAGACTCAAATAATATTCATGGATAATCTGATCATAAACTCACAATTCATTGGATCCCAACAAATACACCGCAAAAAGTGATTACATCGGATAGAACTCCAAGAACATCGAGGAGAACATTGTACTGAAGATCAAAAAGAGAGAAGAAGCCATCTAGCTACTAACTATGGACCCGAAGGTCTGTGGTAAACTACTCACGCATAATCGGAAGGGTGGCAAGGTTGATGTAGAGCCCCTCCGTGATCGATTCCCCCTCCGGCGGAGTACCGGAAAAGGCCTCCAGATGGGATCTCTCGAGAACAGAAGCTTGCGGTGGCGGAAAAAGTATTTTGTGGACTCCTCTGTTGGTTTCCCGATTTTTGAGAATTTCTAGTGGTGGAATTAGGTCAAAAGGGGCAGAGGTGGGCCCACGAGGCACCAGGGCGCGCCCTGGTGGCTCGTGGCCACCTCCTGGGTCTTCTGGCCTTCTCCCGAAGCTTTTAGTGTTTGTTATGTCCAGAAAAAAATCTCCAAAAAGTTTCGTGGCATTTGGACTTCGTTTGGTACTGATATTCTGGAAAACCAAAAACAGGCAAAAAACAGCAACTGGCACTGGCACTAAGTTAATAGGTTAGTCCCAAAAAAATGATATATAATTGCTGTAAATGTGTATAAAAACATCCAAGATTGATAATATAATAGCATGGAACAATAAAAAATTATAGATACGTTGGATACGTATCACCTCCCCCCACCATGCCTTGGATAAACCCGATGTATCTAACATGGCGTCAACCAAATCAGTTAGAGTACGGTTTTTCCGTTCGGCAACCCCGTTTGACTGGAGTGAATAGGGAGGCATCCTCTCATGAATGATACCATGTTCCACATAAAAGGAATCAAACTCACTCGAGAAGTACTCTCCACCACGATCTGACCGGACTCGTTTAATTTTCTTTTCAAGTTGATTCTCAACTTCTGCCTTATAGATTTTAAAGTAGTGAAGAGCCTCATCTTTAGTAACAGATACACATAGCAATATCTAGTGGAATCATCTATCAATGTCATGAAATATTTCTTTCCACCTTTAGTCAACACACCATTCATCTCACAAAGATCAGAATGTATGAGTTCTAATGGCGCCAAGTGTCTCTCCTCCGTAGCCTTGTGAGGCTTGCGAGGTTGCTTAGCTTGCACACACGTAAGGCACTTAGAACCTTTGGCTAAAGTGAAACTCGGGATTAAATTCAGTTTTGCTAGCCGCGTCATAACACCGAAACTAATGTGACAAAGACGTGAATGCCAAACTTCAGATTCATTAACACTCGAATGAATATTGTTCACGAAATTATTACAAAAATCAGTGAGAGAAAGGCGGAACATTCCTCCGCATTCATAACCTTTTCCAACAAATAGTCCATATTTCGTAACAACTACTTTATTAGACTCGAAGACCAACTTAAACCCTTCTCTACACAGAAGGGATCCACTAACAAGGTTCTTCTTGATGGCGGGGACATGCTGCACGTTCTTCAGCTGCACGATCCTTCCCGAAGTAAACTTCAGATCAACCGTGCCAACACCATGAACAGAAGCACTCGCGCCATTCCCCATCAATACGGACCCGTGACCTGTGGCCTGGTAAGAAGAAAACAATGAAATGTCAGCACACACATGAACACCTGCACCTGTGTCCACCCACCAATCGGTGGACTGACAAACTAAAAATACAGTAAATAAATTACCATACCCAGATGCACCACTTTCATTGTTGCCCACAATCATATTGGCAGACTTGGAGTCCTGCCCTGGTTTCTTGTACTTGTTTGGGCACTTGTTGGCCCAATGTTCCTCTGAACCACAAGTGAAGCAACCATCTCCCTTCTTGTTCTTCTTGAAGGTCTTCTTACCCTTCTTCTTAAAGTCGGTATTTTGTTGGACACCGTTCTTTCCCTTGGGCTTGTGGGAATTGAAGTTCTTCTGATGCACCATATTGGCTACAGAAGTTCCTTCCACCCCTTTTCCGTGCGAGTCCTTTGCTCTCGAGTTCTGCTCAACACTCAGATGGCCGATGACATACTCTACTGAGAATTCATGCCTCTGATGTTTCAGAGTAGTAGCAAAGTTCCTCCATGAATTAGAGAGCTTAGCGATTATACAACCCGCGACAAATTTGCCCGGTAAATCGCACTTCAGAAGCTCAAGCTCCTTAGCGATGCATATTATCTCATGAGCCTGTTCCAATACAGAACGGTTCTCGACCATTTTGTAATCTTGGAACTGCTCTATGACATACATCTCGCTCCCAGCATCGGTGGCCCCGAATTTAGATTCGAGCGCCTCCCACAAGTCCTTGGCAACCCGCACATGTAAATATGCGTCAACCAACTTATCTCCGATCACGCTCAGAACTGCTCCGAGAAAGATGACGGTGGCCTCCCTGAATGCCTTCTCCTGTTCAGGAGTAATCGTTCCAATGGGAGTCACACCGGCAACCCAGAACATGTTCATTGCCGTGAGCCATAAGATGGTTTTGGTCTGCCAACGCTTAAAATATGTACCGGTAAACTTATCCGGTTTCAGCGCAGCAGCAAAACCATGATTCGAAAAATTCCTACACAAATTAGGTTTTTGGATTGCTGAGTAAATAGGCAATTTTTTGATTAATTTAATCCATGAATAAATCACTAGCATGGCATTGACTAAATTACTGACATACTGATTATGAACAAGACTAGTATGTACTACGCATATAGTAGAAACATCTACGCACCTAGCTAGTACAGCTAAGACAAAAAATTAATAGGAGAGGGATAAACATGTTATACCATCCAATCGGCCAGGCAGAGGCCGCGGCGGCGGTGGCGGCAGCGTCCTCGGCGGCCTTCTTGTTGGCTTCCAGCTTCTCAACGGCGGCACGTTCGGCATCAGTGGACATGGTGATGACGAAGGCGATGCGGACGTAGAAAAAGCAGACGAACGAAGGTGAGCAGTCGCGTAGTCGCTCCCCAAAAACCTAATCGCCCCTCTACCGTACAGGATCCGGAGAGGCGGGGTTTCGGAGGCCTGCTCTCCCGCCAACCGTGTACGCGGTGAACGGGATGGAGTCGCCGGTGGCAGCAGCATCAATGAAATGACGTGGGCGTGGAGGCAGATGCGATTTGTTTCGCGTGACGGCTAGGGTTCGCAGCGCCTCACATATATAGGCGCGGCCGTATGGAGAGACGTGGGCTGAACCCACGTCCAAGTCGGCAACAGCCCACGATCTGACGTCTCAGATCGTGGCCCCATCTGTCAAAGACTCTCCGTTCGTAACCGGCAAAAAGAAGCGCATGGGTGTGAGCTCGGCTTGGCTCAATCCCGCAACCCCGCGGCGCGTCGTGGCGAGGCATGGCGGGCGCCGGAGGAGGAGCGCGCGGGAACCACTTCTCTTTTGAAGCTCCAATAGCATGTGGAAGAGGATCCCTTATAAGGAGGTCCAACTCCTTCTCCACTAGCGGTATGGGACTAAACTTCCCACCACACCTAGTGCCATATAATCCCACATGGGCCCTTGTAGATTTTCTGAAATTGTTAGATGGGCCCTAGGCCCAACTCATATTTCAACAATCCCCCACCAGATCTCAAGGGCCCATTTTGTCCTTTGTTCCAAACACTGTTTTGATATACCAGTATTTCAGTGGAGACCGGTTAAGGTTGAACTCCACCTAGAGCAAGTAGCTATACTCCTTCACAACTGAACAATGGACTATGCCTTGAATTGTCAGTTTGGCGTAAAGAAGTTTCACCACATGTCTTACTAGTACTGGGCTGCCGAAGGCTGACCCCTCGGGTGGAGCATATTAGTCACACTCCTGGCCTATTCATGAGCTTGCTAGAGATCACCCCAATCTCATAGACTGTGACCAGCAATCGGGCTCATATAGGTGTGTTCCTCCAAAGATCGCTCTGTAGGACAGCATCTTGCTTATACATATAAGCCTTGGAACACATTAAGACAGTAGTCAACCTACCATACAGATTCCGAGAGTATTGCATCTCCAACGGAGTGGGTTAGTAAAGTTACTCTCCTCAGTTCACCACTGGCTTGTTTTCCCAGGTCCTACTTCACGGGATCTCCGATCACATAGGTTGGGTTACTACCATGGCAACTCATGTGGGTCTCATACCCATCTCCCTCGATGCATTATATATCACAACACGTGATAGCCCTTTAGTAAAGGGATCTGCCAGATTCTTAGCCGTTTGGATATAATCCAACGCTATCACCCCGGAGTTTCTTAATTTTTTGACAGCTTTCAATCTCATTCTTATGTGTTTGTTGGACTTCATGTTGTCCTTTGAACTCTTCACCTTAACAATAACGGTTTTATTGTCACAGTTCATAAGGATGGCCGGAACCGGCTTCTCAACCACTGGCAAGTCCATCAAAAGATCTCGAAGCCATTCTGCTTCGCCACCAGATGTGTCTTACGATGTTTATTCTGCTTCCATTGTCGATCTCGTTAAGATCATTTGCTTGCAAGACTTCCAGGAAACAGCACCACCTCCAAGAGTAAACACATACTCAGTTGTGGCCTTCATCTCATCAGCATCAGAGATCCAATTCGCATCACTATACCCTTCAAGTACCGACGGGTATCCGGTATAGTGAAGTCCATAGTTCATAGTACCTTTCAGGTAGCGCATAACTCTTTCAATAGCATGCCAATGTACATCACCCGGTTTGGAAACAAACCGGCTCAGTTTGCTCACAACAAACGCGATGTTAGGCCTCGTTGCGCTCGCTAGATACATGAGTGAACCAATAATTTGAGAGTATCTCAATTGATCTTTAGGTATGCCTTCGAACTTTCGAATCAGCACACTAGGATCATATGGTGTTTGAGATGGTTTGCAGTCCGAATATCCAAAACGACTCAACACCTTCTCAACATAATGGGATTGCAGAAGTGTAATCCCACCCTCATCATCTCTCAACAGCTTGATGTTCAAGATAACATCAGCCACTCCAAGGTCCTTCATCTCAAAGTTCTGAGATAAAAAGGACTTAACTTCCTCAATCACTTTGAGGCTAGTTCCAAATATCAGTATGTCATCAACATACAAGCACAGTATAACTCCTTCGCCCCCACCATAGCGATAGTATACACATGTGTCGGCTTAATTAACAAAGAAGCCAACAGATGCCAAAGTTTCATTAAATTTCTCATGCCATTGCTTAGGTGCTTGTCTCAGGCCATATAAAGATTTCAGCAACTTACACACCTTTCCTTCCTGACCATCTAACACAAAGCCATCAGGCTGTTGCATGTAGATTTCCTCCTTTAGCTCTCCGTTCAGGAATGTCGTCTTAACATCCAACTGGTGGATGAGAAGACCATGCGAGGCTGCCAACGAGAGTAATACTCGAATGGTGGTCAGTCTGGCTACAGGTGAATAAGTATCGAAGAAATCTTGTTGTTCTTTCTGGGCATAGCCCTTGGCCACAAGCCTAGCCTTGTACTTTTCAATCGTACCGTCGGGCCTAAGCTTCTTTTTGAACACCCACTTACATCCCAATGGTTTGCAACCATAGGGACGTTCAGTAATCTCCCAATTCCCATTAGACATGATGGAATCCATCTCGCTACGGACCGCATCCTTCCAATAGTCAGCTTCTGGAGACGCATACGCTTCTGAAATAGATGGGGGAGTATCATCCACGAGGTACACAAGGAAATCATCACCAAAGGTCTTTACAGTCCTTTGTCTCTTGCCCCTACCAAGGGTTTCCTAGTCATCCTCCTCAGGATTTTCATCATGTGTTTGTTCATAATATTCCATCGGAATGGCAGGTTCAGGAGGCTCCTCAGATTTCTGTCTAGAAGTGCTTTGCATATCTCTCATAGGAAAAATATCCTCGAAGAATGTAGCATCCTTAGACTCCATAATTGTACCGACCTTTTGGTCAGGTACCTCAGATTTCACTACTAGAAATCTATAGCCAACGCTATTCTTAGCGTAGCCCAAATTAACGCAGTCCACGGTCTTTGGTCCAAGCTTACGCTTTTTGGGGATTGGCACGTTGACTTTCGCCAAACAGCCCCAAGTACGCAAGTACGAGTGTGTTGTCCTTCGCTTCGCCCATTTCTCATAGGGAGTGATCTCATTATCCTTTGTCGGAACTTTATTCAGGACAAGACATGATGTCAATATAGCCTCCCCCCACCATGCCTTGGATAAACCCGATATATCTAACATGGCATTAACCAAATCAGTTAGAGTATGGTTTTTCTGTTCGGCAACCCCGTTTGACTGGTAATGATGTCCTGGATTAGGGGGTGCTAACCTAGCCGGCCCGTCTCCTCGGTAGGGCCGATGGGCCCTCGTACGTGATCAAGATGGACTCCAGAAGCCGTACATAAGAAGCGTGATCGAGACTGTCTCTACCGAAGACTTGACGTATACTCCAAGATCTTTCCAGCCGCCTTACTGCTAGTTACCGACTTTGTAACCCTAGATACCCTCCCTGGCGTGTATATAAGCCATAGGGTTTAGCCTGTAGAGGGGAGAGGAATGCAATATCGCTCACCTAGCCTTAGAAGTTAGACACATATTACGATCTCGAGGTAGATCAACTCTGTATTCGGTACATCTCCATTAATATAAACAGAAGCAGGACGTAGGGTTTTACCTCCATCAAGAGGGCCCGAACCTAGGTAAACACCGTCTCCTTTGTCCTTGTTACCACCGATCCGAGATCCACAGCTCGGGACCCCCTACCCCGAGGTCTGCCAGTTTTTACACCGACACTGGTGCTTTCTTTGAGAGTCCCGTTGTGCGATCGCCAAAGGGATCGATGGGATCGCCAGTTAACGGCCTCAAGCCCATGGAGCACGTCTCCACGTTTGAAGCTTTGGTCACAGAGACGCCTTCACGTAATGTGGAAGCGAACCATGACCCTTCTTTGGTTCCAACGAGGAATCCCCTCACGGACGAGGGGCTAAGATACTTCTTGGAGAGCGGATCGAACAACGACCTATCGGCGACCAACCTCCGGATCAGCTCGGCTAAACCGATAACCGCGGATCCGGCGTCAAGTGAGAATAACGGGGTCTTGAGCCCATGGTCTTTAGAGATCGGAACTGGTCCGCTCACCTCCCATATAGAATATCGCCCCGATAACTCCGGTCCACCTGACGTCTGGGACTTGGCCTACGTACGGCAGTTCCCCGATGAGCCGATCAGACAATACTGGGCCAGATTCTTGTCCGTTAAGAACAAGATACTGGATTACCAAGACTCTGACATAATTGCCGCTTTCGAGCGCGGATGCAAGGATAAAGGCGTCTCGAATGTCCTCGCTCGTCGTTGCGTCCAAACACTCCCTGAATTAACCAAACTAGTAGCACGATTTTGCGCCATCGAAGATGCCTGGCGGACCGAGCAAAACACGGACTCAATCTGTGAGGACTACCCGGAACGCGACCGGTCGGCACTTCGGCGCGAAAATCGCAAACGGAACACTCCGGGCGATCGACCTCGGAAGAAGAAGAAAACCTCCGGTCACCCCGAAACAGCTCTGGACGGCTTTCTGAATAAACAATGCCCGATCCACGCCATATTGGTTAACTCCTGCCCGACTCACAGCCTTCGTGACTGTTGAGTGTTGAGGCAGGTGGCCAAAGGGGGACCGGCCCTCTTGGCAGGCACCTCCAGCCACCTTAAACAGACCTCGGACGAAGACGAGGTCCTAATGATTTATGAGACCTTTACGTCTAACAACCAGCGCAAACGGGCCTTGCGGAAATCAATTTCGTCCGGCAAATACCACCTCGGGGCGCATGGATAGACACGCCGATCACCTTCAACCACCATGATCAGCCGAAGCCGGCCCTAGACAGGTGTCCCGCCACGCTAGTCCTCAACCCCATCATGGACCACTGCCGCCTCCATAAGGTCCTTATGGACGGAGGCAGCACCTTGAATCTAATATATGAGGACACTCTGGACAAAATGCACATCGATAAATCGCGCATAGAACAGAGCACCACCACCTTCAAAGGAATAGTCCCTGGACGAGAGGCACGCTGCAGCGGAAAGATAACCCTGGACGTAGTCTTTGGGACTCCGGATAATTATCGCTCCGAGGAGATTACGTTCCACATCGCGCCTTTCAAGAGCGGATATCACGCCATCCTCGGACGGGACGCCTTTTCAAGATTTCAAGCAGCGCCGCACTACGGCTACATGAAGCTCAAGATGCCGGGCCCGAAAGGGATCATTACTATCTCAAGCGATCCCGACAGGGCACTCAAGGCCGAGAATAAAATGGCGTCCCTCGCCCTCGAGACTCTGGCCGAGGCCTTCGCGCCCGAGGAGCTGACCGCGCTGCGCGCCGAGGTCGATCGGGACGATGTCGTTCTCGACAAAAGATCAAAGCCTACTTCTTTCAAACCGGCCGACGAGATAGTCAAATACCAGGTTCACCCAACGGACCCTGCTAAAATGGCGTCCATAGGGGCTAACCTCGACCCAGAAGTTGCCGATGCCCTACGCGCTTTCCTCAAGGAAAACTGGGACATATTCGCCTGGCACCCCTTCGATATGCCAGGGATACCCCGTAGGCTTGCAGAGCATAGCCTAAACATACTAACAGGCTATAAGCCTGTTAAACAAACACTTCGGTGTTTCTCCGAGCCCAAGCGTCAAGCAATGGGCGAGGAACTAGCAAAGCTGCTGGAGGAAGGATTCATCAGGGACATAAAACACCCTGACTGGCTAGCCAATTTGGTCATGGTACCAAAAAAGGACAGGTCCTGGCGGTTGTGTGTCGATTTCAAAGACCTCAATAAAGCTTACCCCAAAGACCCCTTCCCCTTACCCCGTATTGACCAAATTGTGGACGCCACTGCAGGCCATGATGCACTGTGCTTCCTAGACGCCTACTCAGGATATCATCAAATAAAGATGAAGGAATATGACCAGGCAGCAACGGCATTCATCACGCCCTACGGGCCGTTTTGCTTCAACACGATGCCTTTCGGACTAAAGAACGCTAGCGCCACGTACCAGCATATGATTCAAACATGCCTGAAAAAACACATCGGAAAGACCGTTGAGGCCTACGTCGATGATGTAGTTGTCAAAACTAAACACGTCGACCAGTTGGTGGACAACCTTCGAGATACATTTGCCAGCCTACGGGAATATCAAATAAAACTTAATCCGGAGAAATGCGTTTTCGGAGTCCCATCCGGCAAACTCCTCGGTTTCATCGTATCTAGCCGAGGAATTGAAGCCAATCCGGCTAAAATTCGAGCCTTGGATCGTTTGGAGATTCCAACAGAGCTCAAGCACGTACAAAAACTGGCGGGCTGCGTAGCAGCCTTGAGCCGCTTCATATCACGGCTCGGAGAAAAAGCCTTACCCTTGTACAAGCTGTTAAAGCATACCAAAACATTCAAATGGACCAAGTAGGCCACGGCGGCCCTGGAAGACATCAAGGCCCTCCTTGCCACCAATCCCATCCTGGCAGCGCCAGGTGTCTGCGAACCGATACTACTATACATCTCGGCCACAAACCATAGCGTAGTCCTCGTGGTCGAACAAGACAGGGAAGGTCACAAATTCCAGGTCCAGAAGCCGGTGTATTACGTATCCGAGGTATTAACTCCATGCAAGTCACGCTACCCTCACTACCAAAAGATAGCCTACGCGGTCTTCATGGCGTCACAAAAACTCCGGCACTACTTCCAAGAGTGTTCGGTGACCGTGGCATCCGACGTCCCGCTAAGTGACATCATCAATAATAGGGACGCGACGGGGCGCATCGCCAAATAGGCCATAGAGCTCTTACCTTTTGAAATCATCTAGAAACCACGTCGAGCCATTAAATCCCAGGTGCTGGCGGACTTCGTAGCCGAATGGACCGAAGCCGAACTCCCCCGTGAGTACAGCACTTACTCGCATTGGACAATGTATTTCGATGGCTCCAAAATGCTCGCCGGCCTAGGGGCTGGCGTGGTGCTCACGTCACCCACGGGAGATAACATTAGATACGTGTTACAAATCATGTACACAGACTCTAATAATGCGGCTGAATACGAAGCCCTCCTACACGGACTTCGGATAGCAGTCTCTATGGGTGTTAAACGCCTGGAGGTCCGAGGTGATTCTAACCTCGCCATCTCACAAATCAACGGCGAGTTTAACGCCAAAGACCTGAAGATGACAGCTTACCGAAACACCGTCATAAAGTTCTCGGCCAGGTTCGAGGGGCTGGAGTTTCACCACATACCCCGAGACAGCAACCAGGCCGCAGATGTGCTCGCCCGATTGGGCGCAAAACGGGATAAGGTTCCCGAAAATACCTTCCTCGAACGGCTTTTCAAGCCATCTGTAGTCTGGCAAGATAGCAAAGGAACGTCGGAATCAGCCGACGTCGGGCAACAGGCTCCGCCCGAAGAAGATGATCGTATCATAGGCGGGTCAATGATCCGGAAGACTGCCTCAGCGCATGAAGTCATGATAGTCATCGCACCATGGACCGAGCCGCTCCTCACGTACCTGCTCTAAAAAGAGCTCCCCGATAACCAAACCGACTCCCACCGGATTGTAAAGCAGTCTAAAGCTTACAAGGTTCATGAAGAGGAACTTTATAAAATGAGCACAACGGGCGTCCTCCAGAGATGCATATCCGAGGAAGAAGGAAAACTCCTACTTCGGGAGATACACTCCGGCATGAGCGGACATCACGCCGCTGCTCGGACCTTGGTCAGCAAGGCTTTCCGAGCCGGTTTCTATTGGCCAACTGCGGGCGCCGATGCCTCGGCATTAGTACAACGTTGCCCAGGCTGCCAGGTATTTGCCAAGCAGAGCCACATGCCCCCCACGGCCCTTCGCACCATCCCCATCACTTGGCTTTTTGCGGTCTAGGGGCTCGATATGGTCGGGCCACTCAAGGGTGGATCACACAAAAATAAGTACCTCCTCGTCATGGTCGACAAATTTACCAAGTGGATCGAAGCAAAGCCGGTCACCTCGGCCGAAGCCATCCAGGTAATCGGATTCATCTCGGGGGTAGTACATCGTTACGGTGTCGCCCACAGTCTGATTACAGATAACGGAACCAACTTCACGGCCAAAGAGGTTAAGGCATGGTGTAAAAAACTGGGCATCAAGCTCGACTACGCGTCCGTCTACCACCCATAGACTAATGGGCAGGTGGAGCGAGCCAATGGACTAATCCTTAGCGGAATTAAGCCAAGGTTAGTTCGCTCCCTTAAAAAAGCCGACTGTAAATGGGTTGAGGAACTTGATTCCGTACTATGGGGCTTGCGTACGACGCCAAACAGGTCCACAGGATACACCCCATTTTTTATGGTGTACGGCGCCGAGGCGGTCCTCCCTGCGATATCATACACGACACACCTCGAGTACGCATGTATGAGGAGCTAGAGGCCGAGCTTGATCGGCAGGATGCCCTAGACGCTCTCGACGAAGAGCGCAACGTCGCACGGGCGAGATCAGCTATTTATCAGCAGAAGGCCCGGCGCTACCATGGAAGAGAGGTTCGCACCAAAGAATTTAACGTCGGGGATCTCGTAATGAGGCTACACCCCGAAAAACAAAAGCACAAACTCTCCCCTAGATGGGACGGGCCATTCATCATTGACCAAGTACTCATTGGAGGAGCCTATCGAATCCGAGATCCAGAGGACGGCCGATTAGAGCCCCATCCCTGGAATGCGGCGCTACTCCGACGCTTGTACGCTTGACACCACGCATACGGACCGTGTAAATAACTTGAGCATTTTCTTTGACTTAATTTTTTACTCATTATTTATTTTCTCACCTCGGAATGTTATTCAATGACCCCGAGGACAATATAGCATGTTCTTTTCAACACAAAAGCTATTCCACCTCTTATGTACTATCGTCGTTTGAGCCACCATATGCATCGATTCGCTTTAAGATTTGGCCAAGCTGGGTTGCCCGGCTCCTGTGCTTGCCCCTTACGTTCCCGATATTTCGGCTAGGGGGCAAAGGGAGCACCGCTGTGATTGTCACTCCCGGATCAGCCGGTGTAGTACCTCAGATGGATAAAGCCGAAAGCTAGCGTTCTTACAATGTGAATCGGTCGGCTTTGACATAGGACTAACGTGGCAGGGGTCTTTTCAAACCCCGACCAGGGGCTTTACCCCCGAGGTCATCCGTCTTCGGACAGATGTGCTCGACACAGTTACCCGAGGAAAGGAACTGTTGGAAGAACTATTTTCCTCGGAAGATGTTTCTTACATTAAATAGTAATATAACAAAACTTTCCGTTACCCTCTCGTCCTTCGAGCCGCGTAGCCCGATTGCCTTGTCGCCTGATGCACCTGGTTCGATAACCTCGGCCAGTAGTATGGGACACTCCTCGGAGTTTATCCGAGGAGGCGGAAGCCGAAGGCTGGCTGACAGAGTTTGGATACACGGATTGAAAACAGACATAAATACTTCGGTACATAAAGTCATACAAAGTTTTCATGCGCGGTCTAGCCCGTCTATCAGGGTGTCCAATGCGCAATCCTTTTGCGAAAATCGCGACGCGGGCATTACACTATCATATGCCTGGCTAGCGGGGATTTCCTTCCCGTCAGATCCCATGGGTCCCACTTCCGCTAATTCCGTCGTCTTCAGACCGGTGTAGTGGGTCTTCACCATGGCCCAGGCCTCCCTCGCACCTTCTCGGCAAGCTGATACTTTCCAAGCCTGGATACAGCGCCGAGCTCTCTTAAGTTGTTCGGCTAGCACGGCCATGTCCTCGGGGACCGGCACCACCTCAGGCCATAAAGCCTGGTGCACATCCTTCATCGATTTCCATGCCCTTTCGTGCAACTCGGATAGACGGACTGCCATGTCTTCGGACATCGGACCCCGAGATTCCAGAGGAAGGCCAGACAAAGAAGCTACCAAACAAAACAACATTAGCATGGCAAATCACCTCGGACAAGTTACATGGCAAGCATTCCTCGAGATTTATAAACTTACCATAAATCATGTCGTTCGTTTGCTTATTCTTTGCTTCCGCAACAGCGAGGCGAGCTTTTAAGCTCTCAATCTCCTGGGCCTGGCGGGCGTTCTCAGCCCTAAGCACATTCACGCTGTCCACTCTTTGAGTAACCACGTGTTGATTTGCCCGACGTTGCGCTTCAGCATACGCCAGATCCTCACGGGCCTGCTTCAGGTCTCTTTCAAGATGGCCTAGGGCTTCCGCTGCTACAAGGGATTCTGGCGTCAACTCTATTTTCATTGGTATTACCCAATTCAAGCACAAAGCACTTACCGTGCGCCTCTCTGGTGAATTTCTTCACCTGTTCAACCTCGGACAAAGCCGCGTCAAGCTGCACCTTTGTTTGGGCCAACGCCGAGGTCAATTGCTCGTTCTTCAAGCGAGCTTCCTGTTCACGACAGTGATTGCTGGTTAGTATTTAAGTCTTGATTCGACCCCAGGGGCTCGTACCAAGCCTTAGGGGCTACTACCATACTTGGTAGTCATATTTGTCTTTAAACCTTACCCGCAGCCCCCATGACAAGACGTCCATCGATTCATCAAAGGCACCTCGGGTTGCCCCGAGGTATGCATCCATCGCGCTGAGAGCACTGAACTCCCTGTCCGAGAAAGCCGGATTGTTCAGAGAAGCTTTTCACCAGCGATAATTCGCGGCGCATTGAATCTCGGACGGAGTGGCCGATGTCGCCGAGTCCTCGGGCTGGGCGGCTCCGGGGTCAACTCCCGCAGGATTTCGGGTGTCTGTTTCCTTGGGCGGGGCCGTGGCTCCCCCGGCCTCCACATGAGCTGTGGTGGATGAAGGTTGTCTGCAAAAAATTGGGGAGGTTAAAATCCGAAGTGTCTTTGCAGCAACATAGATCAAAGTATTACCCGGTGATGGAGGGGGCACTTTCGCCTGCCCCCGTGACCTCGGCTTGAACTTCTTGTACTTCTGGCGGAGCCCTTCCCAGTGAAGCCGTTTCTCTGCGTAGGCGTTGGGAGCGCCGCCCCTTTGGAGGAGGAGTCAGATGGCTGGGGGCTGAAGGACGAGGGGCTCTCTTTCGTTTAGAGGAAGGGAGTGTTACCGATGAGGCTGGCCTCGTCCCCGGCGTGTCAGGGATGACCGCTACCTTTGAGCCGTCAAGGCTCTCTAGGAAAAAATTCCTCCCTTTGTAAATAAGGCCCAGGTCTTCGTCCTCATTGTAAAGAGGGTCTTCCACGCAGTAGTGCAGCTCCGGCTCAGGGGTCGGACTGCTCACGCCCTCGAGCCAGCGCCTCCACCTCTGTTCAAAGACCGATGTGTAGCAGGTTGATGTTAAAGATGCCAAGGTAAACAAAAGAGCTCGGAAGGGAGACTTACTATGTCGGCAGGATTGTTGTACGATAGCCTGTCTTGGAAGTGACGCTTAGCGAACTCCTCCGCGGATCCTTGGTACATGCTGGCCAGTACGGCTCCGAAGGTCATTTGGTCCATAAAAGCTCCCTTGATGGATCGGGAGGCGTCGTGGAACCATTATACTCGCACAGTAAGTGCTGACGCTGCCGGAGGGGTTGGACTCTTCGGTCTAGGGCCACCGCCATCACATCAATGATGGTGAGGCCAGCGCTCGACAGTAGCTTCACTTTGGCCACTAGACTGGTCACAGCTTCGGCTTCCTCTTGCGCCAAGCTCTGCGGCCTCCAGCTGTAACGTTTCCTCGGTGGATCCAATGAGAAGGGCGGGAGGCCTGGCTGGACTGGCTCGTACAGCGGGACGTCAGTAATATAGAACCACTCGGAAGGCCAGTAATCGGCGTCCTCCCGAGGTGTTCCCGCTGGATAGCCAGTCTTGTCAACTCGGCAGACTTCGGCTCCTCCAACCTCGAATAGCTTCTCGGCCGAAGAGCGGGGCACGATACAGAAGTACTTTCGCCATAATCCGAAGTGCGCCTGACAGCCGAGGTGTAGCTCGCAGAGCGCGACGAACCCCGCGATGTGCAGTATCGAATTCGGGGAGAGATGGTGTAACTGCAGCCCGTAAAATTCTAGCAAGCCGCAGAGGAAAGGGTGGATTGGAAACCCTAAGCCGCGGAGGAGGAAAGGCATGAAGCATACCCGCTCGTCTCCTCGTGGCGAAGGCCAATTCTCGGCGTGGGCTTGACCGTCGATGGACGTTAATCCAGGACGGGTAGGGGCCAGATCCGCATCCGGCAGGTAACCTTGCGTCGCCAAGCGCTCTAATTGAAGGCGCGCGACGGAGCAGCTCCCCCAGTCCCCTCTATCAGGGCCGTGAGGGCGCCTTGACGATCCTTCACCACTCGCCATTGTTCGGGCTCTTGAGCTTGGGCTGCGAAAAGAGGGAATTTTTTGCTGCAATTGCGGATGCGTATTGCCGCTAGCAAAGGCTACGCGTTTATTAAGTAAGGGCAGAAGGGGCTGACGCTTCAACGTTTTTTCCATAAAGGGGCCCGATTCCCTAGATGACGCGATTCTTAAATATGAAATTGGGCCCCAACGGAATTTTAAGGGTTGGCCGAGGTCTTTAAGTCTGGTCAGAGAATAAAGCACGGGAACTTGTCTATCGAGCCAAGACTCCGGAAATTGCAGGGCGTCGACTTCGGCATCGAAGACCAGTTCGGGGGCTACTGACGATGTCCTGGATTAGGGGGTGCTAACCTAGCCGGCCCGTCTCCTTGGTTGGGCCGATGGGCCCTCGTACGTGATCAAGATGGACTCCGGAAGCCGTACATAAGAAGTGTGATCGAGACTGTCTCTACCGAAGACTTGACGTATACTCCAAGATCTTTCCAGCCGCCTTGCTGCTAGTTCCCGACTTTGTAACCCTAGATACCCTCCCTGGCGTGTATATAAGCCATAGGGTTTAGCCCGTAGAGGGGAGAGGAACGCAATATCGCTCACCTAGCCTTAGAAGTTAGACACACATTACGATCTCGAGGTAGATCAACTCTGTATTCGGTACATCTCCATTAATATAAACAGAAGCAGGACGTAGGGTTTTACGTCCATCAAGAGGGCCCGAACCTGGGTAAACACCGTCTCCTTTGTCCTTGTTACCACCGATCCGAGATCCACAGCTCGGGACCCCCTACCCCGAGGTCTGCCGGTTTTTACACCGACAACTGGGGTGAATAGGGATGCGTCCTCTCATGAATGATACCATGTTCCGCACAAAAGGAATCAAACTCACTCGAGAAGTACTCTCCACCACAATCTGACCGGACTCGTTTAATTTTCTTTTCAAGTTGATTCTCAACTTCTGCCTTATAGATTTTAAAGTAGTGTAGAGCCTCATCTTTAGTATTTAACAGATACACATAGCAATATCTAGTGGAATCATCTATCAATGTCATGAAGTATTTCTTTCCACCTTTAGTCAACAGATCATTCATCTCACAAAGTTCAGAATGTATGAGTTCTAATGGCGCCAAGTGTCTCTCCTCCGCAGCCTTGTGAGGCTTGCGAGGTTGCTTAGCTTGCACACACGTAAGGCACTTAGAACCTTTGGCTAAAATGAAACTCGGGATTAAATTCAGTTTTGCTAGCCGCGTCATCACACCGAAACTAATGTGACAAAGACGTGAATGCCAAACTTCAGATTCATTAACACTCGAATGAATATTGTTCACGACTTTATTACAAAAATCAGCGAAAGAAAGGCGGAACATTCCTCCGCATTCATAACCCTTTCCAACAAATAGTCCATATTTCGTAACAACTACTTTATTAGACTCGAAGACCAACTTAAACCCTTCTCTACACAGAAGGGAGCCACTAACAAGGTTCTTCTTGATGGCGGGGACATGTTGCACGTTCTTTAGCTGCACGATCCTTCCCGAAGTAAACTTCAGATCGACCGTGCCAACACCATGAACAGAAGCACTCGCGCCACTCCCCATCAATACGGACCCGTGACCTGTGGCCTGGTAAGAAGAAAACAATGAAATGTCAGCACACACATGAACACCTGCACCTGTGTCCACCCACCAATCGGTGGACTGACAAACTGAAAATACAGTAAATAAATTACCGTACCCAGATGCACCACTTTCATTGTTGCCCACAATCATATTGGCAGACTTGGAGTCCTGCCCTAGCTTCTTGTACTTGTTTGGGCACTTGTTGGCCCAATGTTCCTCTGAACCACAAGTGAAGCAACCATCTCCCTTCTTGTTCTTCTTGAAGGTCTTCTTACCCTTCTTCTTAAAGTCGGTATTTTGTTGGACACCGTTCTTTCCCTTGGGCTTGTGGGAATTGAAGTTCTTTTGATGCACCATATTGGCTACAGAAGTTCCTTCGACCCCTTTTCCGTGCGAGTCCTTTGCTCTCGAGTTCTGCTCAACACTCAGATGGCCGATGACATCCTTTACTGAGAATTCACGCCTCTGATGTTTCAGAGTGGTAGCAAAGTTCCTCCAGGAATTAGGGAGCTTAGCGATTATACAACCCGCGACAAATTTGCCCGGTAAATCGCACTTCAGAAGCTCAAGCTCCTTAGCGATGCATGTTATCTCATGAGCCTGTTCTAATACAGAACGGTTCTCGACCATTTTGTAATCGTGAAACTGCTCTATAACATACATCTCGCTCCCAGCATCGGTGGCCCCGAATTTAGATTCGAGCGCCTCCCACAAGTCCTTGGCAACCCGCACATGTAAATATGCGTCAACCAACTTATCTCCGATCACGCTCAGAACTGCTCTGAGAAAGATGACGGTGGCCTCCCTGAACGCCTTCTCCTGTTCAGGAGTAATCGTTCCAGTGGGAGTCACACCGGCAACCCAGAACACGTTCATTGCCGTGAGCCATAAGATGCTTTTGGTCTGCCAACGCTTAAAATATGTACCGGTAAACTTATCCGGTTTCAGTGCAGCAGCAAAACCACGATTCGAAAAATTACTACACAAATTAGGTTTTTGGATTGCTGAGTCAATAGGCAATTTTTTGATTAATTTAATCCATGAATAAATCACTAACATGGCATTGACTAAATTACTGACATACTGATTATGAACATGACTAGCATGTACTACGCATATAGTAGAAACATCTACGCACCTAGCTAGTACAGCTAAGACAGAAATTAACAGGAGAGGGATAAACATGTTATACCCTCCAATCGGCCAGGCAGAGGCCGTGGCGGCGGCGGCAGCAGCGTCCTCGGCGGCCTTCTTGTCGGCTTCCAGCTTCTCAGCGGCGGCACGTTCGGCGTCGGTGGACATGGTGATGACGAAGGCGATGCGGACGTAGAAGAAGCAGACGAACGAAGGCGAGCAACCGCGTAGTCGCTCCCCAAAAACCTAATCGCCCCTCTCCCGTACAGGATCCGGAGAGGCGGGATTTCGGAGGCCTGTTCTCCCGTCAACCGGCAAAAAGAAGCGCATAGGTGTGAGCTCGGCTCGGCTCAATCCCACGGCGGGCGGCGGAGGAGGAGCGCGCGGGAACCACTTCTCTTCTCAAGCTCCAATAGCATGTGGAAGAGAATCCCTTATAAGGAGGTCCAACTCCTTCTCCACTAGCGGTATGGGACTAAACTTCCCACCACACCTAGTGCCATATAATCCCACATGGGTCCTTGTAGATTTTCTGAAATTGTTAGATGGCCCTACGCCCAACTCATATTTCAACAACATATGCCGTCGATCGATCGACGACCCAACGCATGCAGCGACGACCGACGATTAGTCACTACGGCCGTGCAGGAAGACAAGATTCGCTTCTCCATTTTTCTCCGGTGAGTCAACGAGTCCCCACATTGCTTACTTATTACCGCTACAAGTTAAAATTAGCAAAATAGCTACATGTAAGCGGACTTAATTTGCAATTTGGGTAAGTCGATTTTGTGGGAGGAGGAATGGGTTAGAGCAAGAAGAGAAAAGGACGGTGGTTGGATCTTAGTCTAATGACCTAGAAAATTGACTAACCCAAAATAAATTTTCAGGCGTCTTATGTATAGCTAGTCCTCTACAAAAGGAAAGAAGGAAAGGTTTCGTCGCTTGCTATGTGTCCTTTTCATCACCTCTTCTTCCCCCCCCCCCCCCTCCCCCCCCCCCCCCCCCCCCCCCTCCCCCCCCCCCCCCCCCCCCCCCCAAACAAAAAAAAACACCCTCTTCCTTGCGTACCACTCCTCTATTCCAGCATCCGCATGCGGCATGCATGTATCTCTTGCTTGTCAGAATTTCAAGCACGCCTATATGTATTGTACGTACGTGTGCAGGAGAGTTATTCTAAATTCTAACTATAAGCATCCCGCTAACTGACTGACATTATTTCTGTAGATGTCAAATGGCTACAATATACCTAGAACTTGTAGACGCATCAATATTTCTCACATGGCAAAAAGGATCAAAGATGTCTACCATTTGAGTACAGCCAGGTCAGACATACATCGCCTCTAATTTCTTCTGACCCAAATCTCATGCACAAAAGCTCAAAGAAAAAGGGCACTGGCAAAAAGAATCAAAGATGCCACCAGAATAGTACACATGATTTAACTATCACATTCACGTGGCAGCAAATTCAACTTAAGCATTTGCGATTTTGTACTGGATCGTTACATTACTCGAGTCACGACATGATTCATTTGAAGAAATGCGTCATGGTTTAAGACACTAGTGGGAACTTGCCCGGATGGTATGTTAGCGAGTCACTGACTCAAAATGGTAGAGATGGTGAAACGATGCTAAGCTCCTATTAACACATAGTTCAAACTGTAACTGTAAGCAAAGGAACCTATACACGTTCCGGCGCCATCCTTCTATACCCTTTGTGAAATGGAGCCGTAGACCTGTTTGTCATGTGGTGCCCTACTGGTTTCACCTTATTAGCTATCTACTTGTGTAAAGCAGGTGAGCTTGATCAGTCTGCAGTTTCGGTGATGAGCTCCTTGAGAACGTATTTCAGGCCATTCATCTTCTTCCGGGCTCTCTGCCAAACATTTCCGTGGAAAAGGTTAGCATTTGGTCAATACGGCATCCCTGGGGTTTAGGAATGATGTTTGCCTTACCTTCTGAACCTCTGAGATTTTGATTTCAGCGTCCTTGAGCTGAGAATCAACTGTTCTCTCGGCATGTTGGAGGAGCTTCTTGTGTGATGCTTCTGTTGATGCAATCATAAAACAACACCATAGTTAAGTATTCAGGTCGCAAACGGTTAGAAAAACAGAGCATTTAAACAGATTTCTTCAAGTGGCTGTATGATATGATTCATTGCATTTGCCTCTTAACAATGATAACAGTGAGCTCAAACTATAGTTACTTCACTGGTGACTATTTCTTCTAATCATGTGCCAATGGAGATTGGACGATCATTCTTTTTCAATTAAAAAGCATCTGATTTAACCACATTATTCAGCAACAAACTTCAAACCTCTCAATCTTGGAACCTTGTATGTGCCTGGATCAGTTATATGACATAAATTTTGCAATCTGTAATCAAAGTGCTCCAATGGTGATACTTCATAAGGCTCCGTTTTGACAAAGGTTAACATGATTCCACATTTTTGGGAGTTCATGCAGTATCAGTTTGTAATAAATAGCCCAGCGAGTAAATATTTCATTTGCATTTCGCAAGTGTAAGGTTTCAAATTAAACTTACTTTGCTTATCAGCTACTCCCTTAAGTTCTGCATGATAGGCTTCAAGTTCCTTGAGAGAGTTCGTGCAACCAAGCAACTGCTGATTAATCTCCTCCTTAAACTTCTCATGAAGAACCCTTAACTGTTCTTGTTGCTCTGAAACCAGAAGACATAGGACCAGGTTATATCATTTGAGTAACTAACGTTTATTCAAGAAAAACAACAGAAGACATGCAAGAAAACAAGGTAAAGTATAAGGATTCCCAAAGGAATCTTGAGACAAGTGTGCCTTCCTAACCAAACAGGCACTAAGCCTAAATATATGCATACACAGTAAAAAGTCCAAAGGGTAGAAGATACTCCCTCCGTTGACAAATATAAGATGTTTTGGATATTTCAATATGGACTAAATATGGACTGAAATGGGTGAACAAACACACTAAAATGCGTCTATACACACCCAAATCAGAAAAAAGTTACAACATCTTATAATAGCGAACGGAGGGAGTACTAAATAAGACATAACCAAACTATATTGGATAACTGCAGGCAGATTCAAAGAAATGGTACATTAAATTTTTCTCAAATTAATCTTTCATGGCACTGATTTTATGCTTCAGTATTCACAAGATGAAAGTGATTCAAGAACAAAATCAACCTATTTAAGCTTAGTTTTTTGGGGATCTTTTATATGCATTCAACATTCATCTTATTATGTTTTTTTTTAAGTTTAGGATATGCCGGACCTACATAACATACAGGAATCGGATCATGACTAATTTTATATGTCTATATGAATACTCTACAACTTACTGAAGTATAAGATTATGTAAATTGCTCGAGCTGGATAATCCAAATAGCTGAAGTATGAGTGGCACAATGCATCAGAACACTAGTACATCATCTTTACAGATACTGCTTTCTGGACAGGTTCTGACTAATGGGTCTAATCTTCATAAAACTCATGATTCACAATAACAGACCACAAAATTAATTTCTGCAGTAACATGATATAGGTTGTACCTTCAAATGTTGATTCTAGTCGCTTCCTTTTAGATTTTCCTGCATTGACCAGCTTATCCCTGAAAGTACAGTTGAATGCGTCAAAAATAGCTGCACCTCTAATATATGTGATACTTCTATAACAAGCCTAGATATACAACTAGGTGTGTATATGCAGATAAGATGTTGTTTCTTGGTAGCACCGGCAAAGATCTTACACATCATCCTGCATCTGCACCTCAACTCCCTCAAGGTGCTGGCGTATTATCTCTCCAGTACCTGCCAGTATCTCAGAACTTTTGTTTCTTGTTTCAGACTTGATCTTGGTTTGAAACCTTCCCAGCACCACCAGTAACTGATCAAAAGCCCTGGTTACAATCAAGAAATGAAATTGGATCAGCCAACAATATCGGATATGTATTTCTTTATACAACCTATAAAACGGACCTGGTTAGGTAGTCATCTGGGCATTGCACTGGTTCTTTGTCTGACATTATAGTTTCTTGTGTTCCTAAATGAATTAGTAATGAGATATCAGTTATGAACTGCAATCGTTAGTCAAACGCAAGAAGGTAATCAACTTACCAGAAGTGGCAAAAGGAATAGGCGAAGGTAAGCGCCGTTTTTTGCCTCTTTTACCATCTTTCAGATGTGATTTCCTATCCAGATTTTCTGGAGGAGATTTATCAGGGCTGTCTACATCTGAAAGCCATTTGCAAGATTTATATCCTACACATAAGAACCAATTATAAATAAGTAACACATCACAGGTAAACAATTTTTGGATAAATATATGACAGTGTAATTTATACATCTCCAGAACTAAAGTGGTCAGAATACTAAACTTAAAGCACTTAGCAAAAAACACTAATGAAACGCATTTAAAGTAGCATGAATGCACATGACAGAATATGCCACATGTTGCTTCTATTCCATTTGAATGGCTTCTCATGAGCAAGCACTTCATACAATAGTTAAAGAGTGAGTGTATCATGTTTTGGAAAACCTTAACCTTAAAGCCACAGTAGGACTATTGGATGCTCTGGCACTGATAGTGATTGATCAATGATTGCTATGAAAAATTTGTGGAAATAGAGCTGATGCAATAAGTAGGACTAGCAGACATAGTTAGAAAAGAAAAGAAAAAAGCATGCCTAGGCTCTAGGCGATAGCAAAACACGCCTAGCGCTTAATGTGTGCATAATTGCGCTTTGGTTAAAAGCGCAAGCATGTGGCAAAATGTGCAATTAACGCCTAGCATTTTTTTAAACTTTGCTATTGGATGCTCTGACTCCCAATGTTTAACTTTTTTTCAGGAAAAGGACAGGAGCTCTGCCAATAGTGTTTAACTGGTAATAGATACATAGAGAGTCAATTTATATATGTAAATGCATAAAGAAGAATGTGTTCTAGAAGAGTATTATCTTCGTGCAGAACAGAAGGGGTAGTACTCTGTAAACTAACACTGTCACCTTCGGTTCTATAAATGTAGCACTAAATCTGAAAGGGACAAAACATACTCTAGAAAACTATTGATTTGCATGTACAAAGTATTAATGTGTATTGAGAGTTGCAAAGTCAGTATTCTGACCTTTCCCAAAGCTTGGAATAGAAATTTGAGCCATTTCATCTTCAATTGGCGCAATGGGTGAAAGATTTGGTTGTTTTTTGCTCTCTCTTTCTTCTGGGGAATTAGGAGATTCACTGTTAGGTAACTCATCGGTTTTGTCCATCCGGTCCTGGATATCAACAGTACATGAATGAGTGACAAACAGATAGAGTTACTCTGTTACATGAGTATAGACAAAACAAATTTACTATGGCTGGGAAATGATTTATAGATTTGGAAAGCCTACCAATGGCTCAGACCCTGGATCAGAAGCATAGGAACATGATCTTGACCTGTTCACACTTTTTGGATACTTGGGGCTGTATGTGTCATCATGTAGCATTTTACTTCTATGGCGGTAGCCATTTACATTAGTTGCAAAAGTAGGACTTACAAAGTCATCTCGCATGTCTCTGAATCTGTCTGCCAATGGACTGGCAAACTTCTCTCCATTTTTACCATTTATCTGAGGACTTGCCTCATTGTCCCATGGGTAGATTTTCGGTTCAGGTGATGGACTAGCAGCACCAGATGGTGGCGACTTAAAATTATTTCCCGCTGCTTTATGTGCCTGAGGGCTTCTGTCTGAAGCTTTGCTCAAATTAGCATTCTCCTTGTGGTGCAGCAATGAAGAATAATTTTCCTTGCTCTTTGATGAAATATTCTGAGAAGAGAGCTTATCTTCACCTTCATTCAGTGTCATGCGCAGCAACTTTTCTGAAGACTGCATCTTCTGAGGCCCAACTTTAGCCATTTCATTCAGCCGCTTCTCCCTAGTAGGGCTTCTAGAACAGCTCTCAGCAGTTTTTCCAGTTCGGGACAAAGAAGAAAAGGAGGTGGTTTTCTCTCCCTTATTCTCTGATGGTGCATTTCTAGAAGATAGCTGTCCTTCCCTATCATCCGGTGTGATCTTGTTAGAAATCATGCTAGAACAATTGACCTTCTTAAGCTCTACTTTAGCCTTCCTATTTGAGCTTCTAAGATTTCTCAAGCATCCAGAGTTACCAATTGCAGATTTGCCCGCGGTTTTGGGTGTGCATTTCTCATCAAAAACAAATACATTGTCCAGTGTTTTCTGCTTGGGTGCAGAAAATTTAGTAGACAATGGTTTCTTTGCACTCTGGCTCTTATCCTGCTTCTTGGAGGCTGCTGGTGCTTTCTTGCGACCCAAGGTGCGAGTAACAGGCATTATTTCAACTACTTGTGGAGTATCAGAATCTGACTCAATTGGATCAGAGGATTTACTCTTTGCATAGGTAGCTGTTTGACAGTTCAGCAGATCAGGTGTCTTGATATTATCAGGAAAAGGTGACGTGTAAACCTTCTTGTTCCCTGAAGATGGTCCATTGGCGGTTAAACTTTCAGGTTGGTCAGGTGTCCCAATGTCTTCAGGGTTTGGTGAAGCAACAGCCTGCTTGGTTTGTAATGTACCTAGGATCCCCCAGAGCTTCATCCTGAGAACTTCGCTGTTGGGTTTGGTTTTATCTGCAGATTCCACTTGGCGCTTTCCTTGTGAACTCACGAAGGGTGTCTCCTGCAGTTGGTCAAGCTGGCTGTCTTGTTCTTTTCTTGTTCCAAAGGAAAAGGTTCCGGGTTGCTCATGTGCATGGTCATCAGGTTGTGATAGAGAACCCTTAACAGGGGCGGCTTCAGGTGCCTCTGTAGCAGATCCGCCATGGTTTGCAGCTTCTTGTGAGACCCGGAGTGAAGCATTATAACCTTTCGGGGGTCTAGATCTTCCATCAATTCCCTGAGACGGGTTCCTCTCGAATGCAGGGGCAGTAGCAGCATCTCTGCTTCTTGTCCTTGGAATAGGGATGCTAATTGATACCTTAGGAAATTTACCAGATGGATACTGGCTGCTGGCCAAACTCCAGTAATCACTTGATGTAGCCTAGACACATCATAATGCATGAGTTGTTAAATACTGCTGTGAAAAAACAGCTAAACCTGAAACAAGAGGCACATCCTACAGTTTAGCACAGGAAGTTGTCGTTACTCACTTTCTGGATATTCGGCGGCTTAATTTCCGTCATTGCAGCTTCTGGGATAATAATAGACCAAATTAACTAAAAGTTGAAGCTGATAAACAGGAGAACAAGAGAATTAGGTAAGGTTCCACCAATGTTAAAGCATCTTTTAGGATCAAATTAAGCTCCACAGATGTATAAATAAATACAATATGAGACTATAAGCCATGCCTGAGACCAAATTTAGAAATGAACAGTAACATAGAAGACAGAACTGTGCAAAATATTCCCGTCAAGTGTAACTTATGCCAGGTCTGAATTGCTATGCAGTACTAAAATGAGTCAAATCGAACAGGCTGCTGAGAGTAAGAGCATACCAACCAGATCGACTTAGCCTACTCTGAGAAATACCAGGACCAGCGCCTTCTAAGCATATTGAATTAATAAAAGACTACAATTAACAGGTGCAACTGTATCACCGAGCACCGGACTAAACGTGGTCTCGGCATTCAGAGATCGTCTTCCAGAAGCAATACAGCTTAGGTCTAATAACTTGACTCGGGGAGAGCAATACCGACACATTTGCGGACTTGCGGCAGCTAACCGCGTGTACAAAAGCATTCCAACAGTAAGATCCATGGAGGATCAGGTGTTTGATAGCAACCAATCGGGGCCGAGCAAACCACAGAGAAATCAGACGACGTGGGCAAAAGAAAATGGCAACAACAAGCGCGCAATCGAGGTGAAATTAGAACATACAGATTAGGAAATCCACAGGCGGGCACCTAATTCCAACCCATAAACCCTAATACCTCGCGTGCGGCGGCGGCGAGGTGGACCAGGGGCGGCGACCGGCGGCAGGGAAAGCCTAGGCTTCGGTCGCCATGGTCGCCAGAGAGAGAGAGAGAGAGAGAGGGTGGGGCTGGCGGATATGGTAGGTAGGGGGAATTTCGGGAGGGCCGGAGGGGGTTCGTGGGGACTGGGGAGATTTATCTGATGGCATCGAAGACGGCGGGGATTTTGAAATTTTGGGGAACTGGTCACACAAGCACGCTTTCATGGCCAGCGTGTCAGTCAAAGAAAGGGAGCGCGCATTTGCGTAGGAGGGTGAGAGACGCTTTGAGTCGTCAAGGAGTATCGCCATGCCCCACCACCAAGAGCTAGCTGTCAAGTATCTCTAGATATAATGGCCGTTTGCTAAAGATATAACGGCCATTATATCTTAATTTTTTATATTTGCTCTGCTAAAAAAATTCCCTGCTGAACTGTTAAATTTAATTTCTTAAAAAGATTCACACGAATTTAAACATTAATGGTACAATTTGATTCAAACTACATTGCGTTAACACGGATATAAACATAAATAGCACAATTGTCCAAACTACACTGCATATAACATGAATTTAAACAAGTCGATCCAAACGGAGTGATAAAAACAAAAGAAACCTAGTTGGAGTCTACTTCGGCAGGATCTTCCGGCTCGGGCCGGAGTCGGGGTTGTTAGACGCTCGAGAACTTCTGATCTCCCCCTCCCCCCCCCCCTCCCCACTGGACGGCCCGGCCTCTTCCTCGTCGACAGCCCCATTCTCGAGCCGTCAACTCTCCTCGACGATGAGCTCTAGATACATCCGGCGGAGCTGAGCCATGTATTCTTCATCGGCTCGAGCCGCTAGAACGCGTCCCGGTTCTCCATCACCTCGCAGCGCGGGACCACTCAGGGGTCGATGTCGATGACCGTCGGGACGTTGCGGTTGTCGATAGGGAAGTTAAGCTTCGCTTTGCTGTCGTAGAGCACCACCACCTTTACGTCGTACACCCTCGCGTCCAACTCCGCCGGTTGGAAGGAGTACAACCAATAACAACAAGACAACAACTTGCACCAGTTTTGCTATAATTTCAAAATGTATTTTACGTGAAATCAAGACAATTTAAATTCACTGGAAAATGATCTCAACAAACCTAGAAATTACATCAGATTAAATAGAGTGAAAATTCACTGGTTTTACAACAAAGAATTGCAAATCCAGTGAGCCTACATTCTGCGTGCACCTTCTACATGTTGTAGTGGGCTATATATTCACTGGAAATTCACTAGATTGCACCAAAGAATTGCAAATGCAGCAAGCCTACATTCAGTGTGCACCTGCTACAGATTTTAGAGGGCAGCTGCAATTTGAAAATGTATTTTTTATAGGAAATCAACTCACTTTAAATTCACTGAAATGATCTCAACAAACTTAGAAATGACAGCACATTAAATTCACTGCAAATTCAATAGATTGCAGCAATAAAGTCATACAAAATCAGTGAGCATACATTCAGTACAACAAAGTTGTTGAGCACAATATTACAATAATATAGTTTTGCAAATGCAGTGCTATCCCACCATACATAATTAAGGTTCCAACAACAAAGAATCAATCTAGTGCCTGACAAATCTCCTTAAGCTTCTTGATCTTCCCCTTGGTGGACTCCTTCTGTTTGAGCATATCTGCATCATAAATTCTAATTTTTTCCTCTTTCTTCAGTTTGTCCTCTCTGTCTCTCCCTTTGCCCTAAGCACCTGATGTATGTTTGTGGATGCATGGTCAGCTAAATTCTTCATCTCTAGCTCTGCTTTCAGTTCACTAAGAGCCAAATGTGCATTTCCCAACTGGGTAACTACATGTTCCTTCTCACCCATCATTTTAGCAAAGTCTAGTTCGAAAAATCTGAGCTTTTTCTCCATCTCTCTCTTATCTCCCGGTATCTTTAAATTTTCTTCAGCATTGACAATATTTCTCTCAACCTCTCTCTCTGTTATCTTTCTCATACATGCTTCATAGCTTTGCTAGGCATATCTTCAGAGACTCTGGCCACTCAGGATCAATCCACTCCAGGTAACTATACTTATGTTCTTCCTATAATTTTTAAAACTAAATTAGATTACAAATATAGGGGGAAAATGGTTTCCAGCAACATAGTGAAAATTACCACAAATAACTTACTGAAAACCTGAACAAACAAATTAATTATCACACATCTTCTATATAATTTAAAGTAATCTTTCTTATTCACGTCCAAACTTTCTATGTTATCACACTATAGTGGTTGATTATTGTGTGGTTTCAATAACATAATTTGTACAATTTATATGTTATAACAGATGTGTGTAATTTCAATCTATTTCAGTGAGACAACAACCAAATTTAATGCACATAATAGTGATACAAGATATGTATAACTTCAATATAATTTTAGGGACATTGCGTCTTAAATTTCAGTGCAAAAACACTACAAATTCTTATTCATGTATAATAGCAAAATGGCCATTAAACACTACATCAAATTAATTCTAACAGGTTTGTAATTATATAGTTACAATGTCTGAATCACATCCAAAATAACATAGCACAAATTTTCTAATCTCACAAACCAATATTGCCTATTGTCTAACATAATTAATAAATGATTTCTAACAATGAATTTAGGGCTGCGCTAATGGCAAGGAGCAAGAAAAGGGCAGCTAGCTCGAAATCCGATAAATCGAATACCTCCTGGCTTCAGTTATGAGAGAGAACAAGGCAGGATAAAGACTGAGTTGGATTCAGCCGCGTGGGGAATGAAACAACATTCATGGAATGAGTTGAGGCAAAACCTCCAGCTCTTTTTGAGAGTCAGGGGCTTTAAAAGCTCTTTAAAAAGGGATGTCTGCATTACTGGATTCACTATATCAAATTTTCTCTCACTGTCCACAGATTCAATGCCACTAACTTCTCACGAGGGGATTGGTGCTGACAACGAACATACATGTCTTCAGCTACCCCTCTCCATTCCTTGCATTGGATGGCCCGATCCAAGGGAGCTAAAAGAGGAACAAATGGCTCAAATCGGCCGTCGGATTAAAATCTCCAACCCTCCTCCAAACCCTAACCCTAGGCGAGTGAGAGAAAGGAGAGAGGCCTACCTGGCAGCTGACGAAGTCGTTGTTGGAAGAGGAACCACTGTAGAGTTCATTCCAGGAGACCATGGCGTCCACGACGGTTCACGACGAGTTGGCGGCCGGAGGCGAGATGGCGAGAGCGAGCTATGGTGGACAGAAGTGGTCGGGCGGGAACGAAATGCCCGAACCCACCCTTCTCAACCGTCCAGACAATGCTCCAAGACGACTGTTTGTCGCCATCTAACGGTGTCCGTCATTGGGCGCCACGTCGGCCTGACAGGTGGGGCCTACATGTCGGTCTTCCTGTTTTCGCGAGCAAATCGGACAATTAGTGATCTCCGTTAGGCATTAGGCGCAAAGTTGGTGGTTCTCGTGCCCTGTCTGAAATGTGGTACTAAGTTGTCACCTTAGTCTAGAATATTGTGGTTTTAAGTAAGGTTTTTTTTATCATTTATGCCATGTCCCACTACTCAGTTTTGCCGGTAGGAATTTCAACTGCTCAAAAATGTCATCCCTTCATTAGGCGCATGCTAAAAAATGCAACTAGACACCATTACTGTCAGCTCAAAGTCTGTTTACCACGTTATATTACCAAAATAACTATGGACCCACACGTCAGCTCTCCCTCTATCTCACTATGATAAAGTGTGGGTCCCACTCGATCCTCAACAATGTTCTTCTTTTTCTCTAAATTGTTTTCGCTTTTTGTTTACTCCTGACAAGTGGGGCCAATACTTATCATTGTGTGAGAGAGAGGTAACATGTGGGTCCAGGGGTAATTTGGTCTATAACATATTCAACGGGTTTGACCTCACAGTAACGGTGTCTAATGGCATTTTTGAGCAAACATCTAATGGATCGATTACATTTTTAGGTGTCTAATGGCATTTTTTAGCAAACATCTCATAGAACGATGACATTTTGAGCAGTTGTAACTTCTAATGGCAAAATTGAGTAATAAGACATAACTAGTGGCATAAATGATAAAAAAAAATCTTTCAGTAAATACCTTTCTATTTGTCCAGCGTCGTCTTAACAAGGCAGATTTGTGTTTTCAACTAGGGACTGTCTATTTAACATTTGACTGATTTCCAATTGGATTACATTCAAATTTCCTGACAAATAAGCAGATGACATGTGTATGTCCAAACAGAGTCGACAATTGTATGTTTGTAACACCAACAAAATGGGTTGGGCTAAAAATTCTGACATGGTTGCTTAAACTACTGGATACCTTTTACATGAACTCGTCTCCTTCTGCTCACGTCAGGAACTCTCCTACTCTTTTGCTCACCCTTCTGATGTACAAACACCTTTTACATGAACTTGTCCGCAGAAAACATCAAAGAATCTAGTGAAAAAAATGGAATCATCTGGTTCTAACAGACTGAAAGCAACACTGAAATTTATTTATATCAGGGTAAATACAGATTTAAAAAAAGCATTGTAAATACACATGAAAATAAGGGCATACGGTAAGTACACATGAAAATATGTGCTGCATTACAGTGTAATGTAGCTGCAATTTACATTGTCAGAAAACCAGGAAATTAGAGATAAAGCATGGACTATGATAAATGTGGGATATTACATTGTAAGGCAACTGAGGATATACAATGAAAAAATCAGAGGAATTCCACTGTAAATACCTACAGTATATACAATGCAAAAAATGGGGTATTTACAGAGTGTAACTCCCTAAAAAAATCTTAGGTATTCCACTGTAATACCTGCAAGCTTTATAGTGACTATGCAGTAAATTACACTGTAAAACTGGGAGATATTACAGTGAAATGAAACTGAAAAGGCACATTGTAGGAATGATAACAATGAAGTAGGCACAAAGACAACATTTCAGACACATTAGAGATAATTTACTGAATAAATCAGTGGAAATTGCAGTGCAAACACCAATGAATGACAATAATGAATAATCATAGGAAAATACAGTGCGAACACCAAGGATTTACAGTTACTAAAGCTCTAGAATTACACTATACAATCTAAGGAATTACTCTGAAAGTAAAGTACAGTGAAGGTACACATGCATTACAGTGCTTCACAAGGAAAATTTACAGTCTAAATATACATGAATTACTATAAAATAAGTAAAGCAAAATACAATCTAAGAACACATAAATTAGTCAGAAGCAATTCAGGGCATTCTGGCAAATTACAGTAAACACTTTGGAGGAACATGTACTGACAATGTCACAAGAGTTTGTTGTTCATAATTTACTATTAATCATAAAAGAGATTGTTGTTCATATTTTTGCTATTATTGACATTTACTTTTTCAAAATTGCAGATGGGATGCAAGCAAAGAACAATAACTGAAGAGGGTCTACTCATAATGTCACAAGAACTCATTCTAAATGTGAGATAGAAATATCAGATAATGATCTCAGAAACTTGAAGAAAAATGCTATGTACATAATAATGAAAAGTTGAAAATCTATTGCAGGAAACATTTTCATTTACTGTGATGCTATAATCTGACATTATATACAAGGTAAAAGACCTAGTTATGTACAAGATGGAACTAGCAAAAGCAAAGCGCGAAGAAATCATAACTACAATACAGTACATACATTACGGCAGACCCAGCTCTATGACTTCCAGAGCACAGATATAATACAAAAAACTAGAGGAGGAAATACTCTGATAATTACAGTTAAATTGTAGAGGAAAACCACTGAAATTCCATGAGATGTGCAAACAAACAATAGGATACAGAAGGAAACAAGATTAATTATGACCTAAATACAGAACTATAGCACTGGAAAACTGCAATGCAACATTAAAGAGAAGGACAAACTAAAGCCATGCAAGAGCTTAGTATAACAAGGGGAACTGACATCATTCCTTCTTCCAGCACACGATAATTTCCACTTCAATGATTTCACTTTCTGAAGAAACAAAAAAGACAAGGGTCAATCCAAAGAAATACCATCAAAAACATAATCAACTACTTCAAGAAAAAAGCACACACATGATTCATATAGAACTTGAATAGAGCTTTGTCAAAGCCTCCATCATCACTAGAAAGTTCCTGAAAAAAATAAATCAACAGACCCAAATTAAACAAACTAAAAGAGAGAAGAAAGAAGAAAACAAAAACTAGAGAAGAAGACAGAAATAACTACCAATGACATAGCATTAGAACCATCATCCGCGAAGTCATTAGGCACAAATGGATCATTCAAAGAAACTGCACTCTCAATAGATGATGCCAATGGAACGTCCTGGTAAGAGTCTTTCCGTAGCCTACCCATTAGACTAAAAAGCAAAACAAATCATAAAAAACTAATGAGATACATATCCGAGAGCTAGCTCTGAACACATGAATATGGCACAGGAATGTAGCTCAAAAGTTGCGGAGAATGAAACAAAATTACAGAGTAATGCAGCTGAAAGTTACAGTCAAATTACAGTGGTAAACTGTGGAATTTGATACGTCTCCAACATATCTATAATTTTTGATTGTTCCATGCTGTTATATTATCAATCTTGGATGTTTTTATATACATTTACAGCAATTATATATCATTTTTTGGGACTAACCTACTAACTTAGTGCCTAGTGCCAGTTGCTGTTTTCTGCCTGTTTTTGGTTTTACAGAATATCAATACCAAACGAAGTCCAAATGCCACGAAACTTTTTAGAGATTTTTTTCTGGACATAACCAACACTATAAGCTTCGGGAGAAGGCCAGAAGCCCCAGGAGGTGGCCACGAGCCACCAGGGCGCGCCTGGGGGGGGCAGACGCGCCCTGGTGCCTCGTGGGCCCACCTCTGCCTCTTTTGACCTAATTCCACCACTATAAATTCCCAAAAATCGGGAAACCAACAAGAGAGTCCACGAAATACTTTTCCGCCGCCGCAAGTTTCTGTTCTCGAGAGATCCCATCTGGGGGCCTTTTCCGGCACTCCGCCGGAGGGGGAATCGATCACGGAGGAGCTCTACATCAACCTTGTTGCCCTTCCGATGATGCGTGAGTAGTTTACCACAAACCTTCGGGTCCATAGTTAGTAGCTAGATGGCTTCTTCTCTCTTTTTGATCTTCAATACAATGTTCTCCTCGATGTTCTTGGAGTTCTATCCGATGTAATCACTTTTTGCAGTGTGTTTGTTGGGATCCGATGAATTGTGAGTTTATGATCAGATTATCCATGAATATTATTTGAGTCTTCTCTGGTCTCTTTTATTCATGATTATTATAGCTTCGTATTTCTTCTCCGATCTATTGATTTGGTTTGGCTAACTAGATTGATTTATCTTGCCATGGGAAGAGGTGCTTTGTAATGGGTTCGATCTTGCGGTGCTCAATCCCAGTGACAGAAAGGGACATGACACGTATGTATCATTGCTATTAAGGGTAAAAAGATGGGGTTTATTCATGCGTGAGTTTACTTTGTCTACATCATGTCATCTTGCTTAAGGCGTTACTCTGTTCTTTATGGACTTAATACACTAGATGCATGCTGGATAGCAGTCGATGTGTGGAGTAATAGTAGTAGATGCAGGCAGGAGTCGATCTACTTGTCTCGGACATAATGCCTATATACATGATCATTGCCTTGGATATCGTCATGATTATTTGCTTTTCTATCAATTGCCCAACAGTAATTTGTCTACCCACCGTATGCTATTTTCTTGATAGAAGCCTCTAGTGAAAACTATGGCCCCCGGGTCTATCTAAATCATATATTAAAAACCCTAAAAAACCTTGCTACACTTTTCTTTTATTTATTTTATTTTGTATTTTTGTTTCAATCTATCTATCTATCACCATACAATTTAATCTTGCAATTGACCGCCGAGGGATTGACAACCCCTCGTTTGCGTTGGGTGCAAGGATTTGTTGTTTGTGTGCAGGTACTGCTAACGAGGTGTTGCGTGATTCTCCTACTGGATTGATAACCTTGGTTTCATAACTGAGGGAAATACTTACCTCTACTATGCTGCATCATCCCTTCCTCTTCGGGGAAAATACCAACGCAAGCTACAAGTAGCAGGAAGAATTTCTGGCGCCGTTGCCGGGGAGACATCATCAACATCTATCAAGTACCTACGCATAAACTTTCATCTCCTTGCATTTATTTTATTTGCCTCTCGTTTTCATCTCCCCCACTTCTAATTTTTTTTTACAAAAATACAAAAATATTTTCTATTTGCCTTTTTACTCGTTTGCTATCTTTGCTTGTGTGCCATGTGCCTTCTATTTGCTTGCATCTTCACTTGCTAGAAATCTATTGATATGTATCCTCATCCACTTGCTAATCTTTTCAAAAGATCCAATTATGATGAACCAATTGCTAGTGAGTTGAGTGCAATTGATTATCTCTATGAAGTTTTGCTTCAAAATCATGAACCGGAAAATTGTGATGAAGTGTTGAAAGAAGAAATTTATAAAGTGATTCATGATAGCTCCTTCAATGAAAAGCATGATTGCAATGATGTTATTATAAATTCTATTAATGTCAATTGTGCTAATAATATGAAAAACTACGAGCTTGGGGATGATAATTTTGTTATATCCACTACTTATTGCAATGATCATGATTGGGGTGATAATGCTTCTTATGATCTTGAAAATTTATTTAAGCCTCATGATGAATATGCTATTGATAATAATGTTTGCAATAACATTGAAAGTGGGTTTGGAAGAGTGTCAACTCTAGGTAAAAATAACCCCACATATTTGGAGAGTGTTCAATCTTATGAAATTTTTGATAAAAGTGGGATTGGAGAGGTCATGACTTTAGTTGATGTTAATCCCACTATTTTGGAAGACTATAAGAATTTTATGCATGTGGATCATGGAGAGAAAATTTTATATGATAGATATATTGTTGAATTTGATTATGATCCTACATGTAATTATTATGAGAGATGAAAATATGGTTGTAGAAATTTTCATGTTACTAAATTACCTCTCGTTATGTTGAGATTGTCAATGTTTTACTCCTCTCCTTTGCATATGCTAGATGTTTCTCGTCTTGATAATTTGTTTGCATATAAAATGCCTATGCATAGGAAGTATGTTAGACTTAAATGTGTTTGTCACATGTATTATGATGCTCTCTTTGTGCTTCAATTCTTATCTTTCATGTGAGCATCATTGAAATCTCAAAGCCTATCTTAATGGCTATAAAGAAAGAGCTTCTTGGGAGGCAACCCAATGAATAAAATAAATTTTTACCTTTTGTTTCTGTTATTGTGTGTTTTCACAATTATGCTACTGTTATTATTGTGTTTTTGTGTTTTTAATTAGTGTTTGTGCCAAGTAAAGCCTTTAGGATGATTTGGAAGATAGTATAATTGATGCTGTTTGGAGAACAGAAAGTTTTGCGTCCAGTGCTGGAATTTTGGTTCTGTACTGGAGGGTTAAAAAAATCTGAAATTTTTACACAGTATTGGTATATGAATTTTCCACGTTGTCCTAATTTTTCAGAATTTTTGGAGTTACATAAGTATGGCTTTTAAATAGATCTCTGCAGACTATTCTGCTTTTGACAGATTCTGTTTTTGATGCACTACTTGCTTGTTTTGATGAAACTATGGATTGTATCGGGGGGTATAAGCCATGGAGAAGTTAGAATACAGTAGGTATAATGAAAAAATAAAATATGAATGGGTTTGCAACAGTACTTAAAGTAGTGATTTATTTTGTTATACTAACGGATCTCACGAAGGTTTTGTTGAGTTTTGTGTGATTGAAGTTTTCAAGTTTTGGGTGAGATCACGATGGATGAAGGAATAAGGAGTGGCAAGAGCCTAATCTTGGGGATGCCCATGGCACCCCAAGGTAATATTCAAGGAAGACTCAAGCGTCTAAGCTTGGGGATGCCCCGGAAGGCATCCCCTCTTTCTTCTACCAACCATCGGTAATTTTACTTGGAGCTATATTTTTATTCGTCACATGATATGAGTTTTGCTTGGAGCGTCTTGTATTATATGAGTCTTTGCTTTGTTTGCTTTTTAGTTTGTCACAATCATCCTTGCTGAACACACCTATTTTGAGAGAGCCACACGTTCATCATAATTTGTTAGAATACTCTATGTGCTTCACTTAATTTTTTTGAGATGGGCAGTTGCTCTAGTGCTTCACTTAAATCTTTTTTAGCACGGTGGTGGATATATTTTGAAGAAATGAACTCTCATGCTTCACTTATATTATTTTGAGAGTTGACAAGATTAAAATTTTGAAGAAATAAACTCTCATGCTTCACTTATATTATTTTGAGAGTTGATAAGATTGAAATTTTGAAGAAATATTTGCGCTCTCATGCTTCACTTATATCTTTTTGAGAGTTGATTATAGTAATGGTAATTTGCACAAGATATGAATTTGGTCCCAAAGTGATGAATATTCAAGAGGGATATAATAAAAACTTTCATATAGATCATTGGATATGATAAGTGTGATTCCTTACAATAGTTTTGCGATATGGAGATGATGATATGTGAGTCATGTTAGTGAGTAATTATGGTTTAGTAAGAATATTAGTGTTAAGGTTTGTGATTCCCTATGCATGCACATCAAGTCAATAGTTATGCAATGAAATTATATCCTAATCATGGTGCATTATTCGGTGTTAGTTATGTTCAATGCATGTTTATGACCGTTTTCGCTTTTTGGTTGGTTGCTTCTCAATCTACTTGCTAGCCTTCATTTGTACTAAGCGGAAATACTGCTTGTGCATCCAAACTCCTTAAACCCAAGTTGTGCCAAATGAGTCCACCATATCTACCTATATGCGGTATTTCCATGCCGTTCCAAGTAAATTTGCGTGTGCCAACTCTAATTTTCAAAATAATTTTTCTGTTTTGTGTGCCCATACCGCTCATGAGGCGGAAGGGGGTGGCCAATATTTTCCATGCTAGGTGGGTTATTCTCACGATGAGTGTTTATTCACTTGTCATTGCACGAGAGTGTGGCAGGTAATAGGGATGCCTAGTCCCGAAATGAAATGAAATGAAAAATCTTATATGATGATAATAATAAATTCCTTGGAAAGTGTTGGTATGGAGGGCACCTGTGGATACGGCTAGCCATGGATTGTGAAAGAATGGTGGAAAAGGAATAAACTTTATTTTCTGTTTGGGAACCGCCTATAATGTATCTAGCATGGAAGATATTGGGAATTCTCGTTCGTTTTCGTTGACAGGAAAAGCATGCCTCCCAAATTTTTTATCTCTCTAATTTAAGCCTTGAGCTTTGGCACATTAGCAAATCTCTGCTTCCCTCTGTGAAGGGCCTATCTATTTACTTTTATGCAATTTTTATTTTTATTTGAGTCTCCATCTTCTTTTATAAAGCACCAACTAGAGAGCACTATTCTCATACTTGTGCATTGGATGTAGCTAATATGGAGTGTGTTTCATGAATGGATCAATGATTGAGCATAATGGGCTAGGGATAACTTTCTTTAGCGTTGATATTTTGAAAAGCATGGTTGCTTGTTAGTATGCTTGAGTATTTATATCTTCATGTCGAACTATAGACTATTGCTTTGAATCATTCAAGTCCAAATGCCCATGCTATAAAAGAAAAGAATATATAATGAATATGATAGGCAGCATTCCACATCAATTTTTTTGTTTTTATCATTTACCTACTCGAGGACGAGCAGGAATTAAGCTTGGGGATGCTGATACGTCTCCAACGTATCTATAATTTTTGATTGTTCCATGTTGTTATATTATCAATCTTGGATGTTTGTATATACATTTACAGCAATTATATATCATTTTTTGGGACTAACCTATTAACTTAGTGCCCAGTGCCAGTTGCTGTTTTCTGCCTGTTTTTGGTTTTATAGAATATCAATACCAAACGAAGTCCAAATGCCACTAAACTTTTTGGAGATTTTTTTCTGGACATAACCAACACTAGAAGCTTCGGGAGAAGGCTAGAAGCCCCAGGAGGTGGCCACGAGCCACCAGGGCACGCCTGGGGGGGGGGGCAGGCGTGCCCTGGTGCCTCGTGGGCCCACCTCTGCCTCTTTTGACCTAATTCCATGCTACTTGTAGCTTGCGTTGATATTTCCCCGAAGAGGAAGGGATGATGTAGCATGATACGTCTCCAACGTATCTATAATTTTTGATTGTTCCATGCTGTTATATTATCAATCCTGGATGTTTTTATATGCATTTACAGCAATTATATATCATTTTTGGAGACTAACCTATTAACCTAGTGCCCAGTGCCAGTTGTTGTTTTCTGCCCAGTTTTTATTTTACAGAAAATCAATACCAAACAAAGTCCAAATGCCACGAAACTTTTTGGAGATTTTTTTCTGGACAAGATAAACACTAGAAGCTTTGGGAGAAGACCAGACGCCAGAGGAGGTGGCCACGAGCCACCAAGGCGCGCCTGGGGGGGGGGGGGGGCAGGCGCGCCCTGGTGCCTCGTGGGCCCACCCAGCTCCGTTTGACCTAATTCCACCACTATAAATTCAGGAAAAATCAGAAACCCCCAGGGGAGTCCACGAAATACTATTTCCGCCGCCGCAAGTTTCTGTTCTCGAGAGATCCCATCTGGAGGCCTTCTCCGGTACTCCGCCGGAGGGGGGATCGATCACGGAGGGGCTCTACGTCAACCTTGCTGCCCTTCCGATGATGCGTGAGTAGTTTACCACATACCTTCGGGTCCATAGTTAGTAGCTAGATGGCTTCTTCTCTCTTTTTGATCTTCAATACAATGTTCTCCTCGATATTCTTGGAGTTCTATCCGATGTAATCACTTTTTGCGGTGTGTTTGTTAGAATCCGATGAATTGTGAGTTTATGATCAGATTATCCATGAATATTATTTGAGTCTTGCTACTTGTAGCTTGCGTTGGTATTTTCCCCGAAGAGGAAGGGATGATGCAGCACAGTAGAGATAAGTATTTCCCTCAGTTATGAAACCAAGGTTATTGAACCAGTAGGAGAATCACGCAACACCTCGTTAGCAGCACCTGCACACAAACAACAAATCCTTTCACCCAACGCAAACGAGGGGTTGTCAATCCCTCGGCGGTCAATTGCAAGATTAAATTGTATGTGATAGATAGATAGATTGAAACAAAAATACAAAATAAAATAAATAAAAGAAAATGGCAGCAATATTTTTAGGGTTTTAGTAATATGATTTAGATAGACCCGGGGGCCATAGTTTTCACTAGAGGCTTCTCTCAAGAAAATAGCATACGGTGGGTAGACAAATTACTGTTGGGCAATTGATAGAAAAGCAAATAATCATGACGATATCCAAGGCAATTATCATGTATATAGGTATCACGTTCGAGACAAGTAGACCGACTCCTGCCTGCATCTACTACTATTACTCCACACTCGACCGGTATCCAGCATGCATCCAGTGTATTAAGTCCATAAAGAACTGAGTAACGCCTTAAGAACGATGACATGATGTAGACAAGATAAACTCATGCATGAATAAACCCCATCTTTTTACCCTTAATAGCAACAATACATACGTGTCGTGTCCCTTTCTGTCACTGGGATTGAGCACCGCAAGATCGAACCCATTACAAAGCACCTCTTCCCATGGCAAGATAAATCAATCTAGTTGGCCAAACCAAATCAATAGATCGGAGAAGAAATACGAAGCTATAATAATCATGCATAAAAGAGATCAGAGAAGACTCAAATAATATTCATGGATAATCTGATCATAAACTCACAATTTATCGGATCCCAACAAACACACCGCAAAAAGTGATTACATCGGATAGAACTCCAAGAACATCGAGGAGAACATTGTATTGAAGATCAAAAAGAGAGAAGAAGCCATCTAGCTACTGCCTATGGACCCGAAGGTCTGTGGTAAACTACTCACGCATCATCGGAAGGGCAGCAAGGTTGATGTAGAGCCCCTCCGTGATCGATTCCCCCTCCGGCGGAGTGCCGGAGAAGGCCTCCAGATGGAATCTCTCGAGAACAAAAACTTGCGGCGGCGGAAAAGGTATTTCGTGGACTCCCCTCAGGGTTTCTGATTTTTCCTGAATTTATAGTGGTGGAATTAGGTCAAACGGAGCTGGGGTGGGCCCACGAGGCACCAGGGCGCGCCTGCCCCCCCCCCCCCAGGCGCGCCCTGGTGGCTCGTGGCCACCTCCTCTGGCGTCTGGTCTTCTCCCGAAGCTTCTAGTGTTTATCTTGTCCAGAAAAAAAAATTAAAAAGTTTTGTGGCATTTGGACTTCGTTTGGTATTGATTTTCTGTAAAACAAAAACAGGGCAGAAAATGGCAACTGGCACTGGGCACTAAGTTAATAGGTTAGTCTCCAAAAATGATATATAATTGCTGTAAATGTATATAAAAACATCCAAGATTGATAATATAACAACATGGAACAATCAAAAATTATAGATACGTTGGAGACCTATCAGCATCCCCAAGCTTAATTCCTGCTCGTCCTCGAGTAGGGAAATGATAAAAACAGAATTTTTGATGTGGAATGCTGCCTATGATATTCATCATATATTCTTTTCTTTTATAGCATGGACATTGGACTTGAATGATTCAATGCAATAGTCTATAATTTGACATGAAGATATAAATACTCAAGCATGCTAACAAGCAACCATGTCTTTCAAAATATCAACGCTAAAGAAAGTTATCCCTAGCCCATTATGCTCAATCATTGATCCATTCATGAAACACACTCAAATATTAGCTACACATAATGCACAAGTATGAAAATAGTGCTCTTTAGTTGGTGCTTTTGTAAGAGAAGATGGAGACTCAAATAAAAATAAAAATTGCATAAAAGTAAATAGATAGGCCCTTCGCAGAGGGAAGCAGAGATTTGTCAAATGTGCCAGAGCTCAAAGCTGAAATTAGAGAGATAAAAATATTTTGAGAGGCATGCTTTTCCTGTCAACGAAAACGACCGAGAATTCCAAATATTTTCCATGCTAGACACATCATAGGCGGTTGCTAAACAGAAAGTAAAGTTTATTTCCTTTCCACCATTCTTTCACAATCCATGGCTAGCCGTATCCACGGGTGCCCTCTAAACCAACACTTTCCAAGGAATTTTCTTGTTTATTAATTTTTGATTCATTGTGGGACTGGGCATCCCTATTACCAGCCACTCTCTCGTGCAATGACAAGTGAATAAACACTCATCGTGAGAATAACACACCTAGCATGGAAAATAATGGCCACCCCCTGCCGCTTCATGAGCGGTACAGGCACACAAAACGGAAAATTATTTTGAAAATTAGAGTTGGCACACGCAAATTTACTTGGAACGGCATTGAAATACCGCATATAGGTAGATATAGTGGACTCATTTGGCACAACTTGGGTTTAAGGAGTTTGGATGCACAAGCAGTATTTCCGCTTAGTACAAATGAAGGCTAGCAAATAGATTGAGAAGCAACCAACCAAAAAACGAAAACGGGCATAAACATGCATTAAACATAACTAACACCGAATAATGCACCATAAGTAGGATATAATTCCGTTGCATAACTATTGACTTGATGTGCATGCATAGGGAATCACAAACCTTAACACTAATATTCTTACTAAGTCACAATTACTCACTAACATGACTCACATATTATCATTTCCATATCGCAAAACTATTGGAAGGAATCACACTTATCATATCCAATGATCTATATGAAAGTTTTTATTATACCCCTCTTGAATATTCATCACCTTGGTACTAAATTCATATCTTGTGCAGATTACCGTTACTATCATCAACTCTCAAAAAGATTTAAGCGAAGCATGAGAGTGCAAATATTTCTTCAAAATTTCAATCTTATCAATTCTCAAAATAATATAAGTGAAGCATGAGAGTTTATTTCTTCAAAATTTCAATCAACTCTCAAAATAATATAAGTGAAGCATGAGAGTTTATTTCTTCAAAATATAGCCACCACCGTGCTCAAAAAGATTTAAGTGAAGCACTAGAGCAACTGCCTATCTCAAAAAAATTAAGTGAAGCACATAGAGTATTCTAACAAATGATGATAAACGTGTGGCTCTCTCAAGATAGGTGTGTTCTGCAAAGATGATTGTGACAAACTAAAAAGCAAACAAAGCAAAGACTCATATAATACAAGACGCTCCAAGCAAAACACATATCATGTGACGAATAAAAATATAGCTCCAAGTAAAATTACCGATGGTTGGTGGAAGAAAGAGGGGATGCCTTCCGGGGCATCCCCAAGCTTAGCCGCTTGAGTCTTCCTATAATATTACCTTGGGGTGCCTCGGGCATCCCCAAGCTTAGACTTTTGCTACTCCTTATTCCTTCATCCATCGTGATCTCACCCAAAACTTGAAAACTTCAATCACACAAAACTCAACAAAACCTTCGCGAGATCCGTTAGTATAACAAAATAAATCACTACTCTAAGTACTGTTGCAAACCCATTCATATTTTATTTTTGCATTATACCTATTGTACTCTAACTTCACCATGGCTTATACCCCCCGATACAATCCATAGATTCATCAAAACAAGCAAGTAGTGCATCAAAAATAGAATCTGTCAAAAACAGAACAGTATGTAGCAATCTATTTAAAAGCCATACTTCTGTAACTCCAAAAATTCTGAAAAATTAGGAAAACGTGGGAAATTCATATACCAATACTGTGTAAATATTTCAGATATTTCTGACGCTCCAGTACAGAAACAAAATTCGGGCACTGGACGCAAAACTTTCTGTTTTCCAAACAGCATCAATTATACTGTCTTCCAAATCATCCCAAAGGTTTTACTTGGCACAAACACTAAATAAAAACATAAAAACACAATCATAACAGTAGCATGAAAGTGAAAACTCACAATAACAGAAACAAAAAGTAAAAATTTATTTTATTCATTGGGTTGCCTCCCAACAAGCGCTATTGTTTATAGTCATTAAGATAAGCTTCAAATTTTATTGATGCTCAAATGAAAGATAATAATTGAAACACAAAGAGAGCATCATGAAGCATGTGAAAAACACATTTAAGTCTAATATACTTCCTATGCATAGGCATTTTATAAGTAAACAAATTATCAAGACAAGCAACACCTAGCATATGCATAAAAAGAGAATGAAACATTAATAATTCCAACACAAAGAGAGATAATTTAGTGACATGAAGATTCCTATAACCATATTTTTCTCTCTCATCATAATTACATGTAGGATCATAATCAAATTTTACAATATAACTATCTTATAAAATATTCTCTTCATGATCCACATGCATAATTTTTTTATACTCTTCCAAAATAATGGGATTGACATCAACTAAAGTCATGACCTCTCCAAACCCACTTTTATCAAAAATTTCATAAGATTGAACATTCTCCAAAGATGTGGGGTTATTTTTCCCTAGAGTTGACTCTTTTCCAAAACCACTTTCAATATTATTGCAAGCATTACTATCAATATCATATTCATTATGATGCTTAAATAAATTTTCAAGATCATAAAAAGCATTATCACCCCAATGATGATCATTGCAATAAGTAGTAGACATGACAAAATTATCATCCCCAAGCTTGTGGTTTTGCATAACATTAGCACAATTGACACTAATAGAATTTATAATAACATTATTGCAATCATGCTTTTCAATCAAGGAGCTATCATGAATCACTTTATAAATTTCTTCTTCTAACACTTCATCACAATTTTCAGATTCATGATTTCCAAGCAAAACTTCATAGAGGAAATCAAGTGCACTCAACTCACTAGCAATTGGTTCATCATAATTGGGTCTTTTGAAAAGATTAGCAAGTGGATGAGGATCCATATCAATAGATTTTTAGCGAGCGAAGATGCAAGCAAATAGAAGGCACATGGCAACACAAGCAAAGATAGCAAACAAGCAAAAAGGCAAACGGAAAAAAATTGTATTTTTTGTAAAAACGTTTTAGAAGTGGGAGAGATGAAAACAAGAGGCAAATGGCAAATAAAATAAATGCAAGGAGATGAGAGTTTATGCAAAGGTACTTGATAGATGTTGATGATGTCTCCCCGGCAACGGCGCCAGAAATTCTTCCTGCTACTTGTAGCTTGCGTTGGTATTTTCCCCGAAGAGGAAGGGATGATGCAGCACAGTAGAGATAAGTATTTCCCTCAGTTATGAAACCAAGGTTATCGAACCAGTAGGAGAATCACGCAACACCTCGTTAGCAGCACCTGCACACAAACAACAAATCCTTGCACCCAACGCAAACGAGGGGTTGTCAATCCCTCTGCGATCAATTGCAAGATTAAATTGTATGTGATAGATAGATAGATTGAAACAAAAATACAAAATAAAATAAATAAAAGAAAATGGCAGCAATATTTTTAGGGTTTTAGTAATATGATTTAGATAGACCGGTATGTTATCCCTAGCCCATTATGCTCAATCATTGATCCATTCATGAAACACACTCAAATATTAGCTACATCCAATGCACAAGTATGACAATAGTGCTCTCTAGTTTGTGCTTTTATAAGAGAAGATGGAGACTCAAAAAAAAATCGATAAAAGTAAATAGATAGGCCCTTCGGAGAGGGAAGCAGAGATTTGCTAATATTACCAACCACTCTCTCGTGCAATGACAAGTGAATAAACACTCATCGTGAGAATAACACACCTAGCATGGAAAATATTGGCCACCCCCTGCCGCTTCATGAGCGTTACGGGCACACAAAACGGAAAAATTATTTTTAAAATTAGAGTTGGCACACGCAAATTTACTTGGAACGGCATTGAAATACCGCATATAGGTAGATATAGTGGACTCATGTAGCGACCCGACCCAAAAAGGATCGAAGTCTCTGTGCTTACCATGCTAGTCCCTGGATCGACTTGCTAGCACACACAGTACTCGATGAAATAACAGAAATAACACACATCTCTTTATTACATCGATAGTCCAGGAGTAATACAATTATTACAAAAATATGGCATAAGGCCATTAAACAAATACTGTGGAAGCAACGAAGTAAATGAGTCCATCATCTCCACGAGCAAAGCTGAGTGCAGAACATCGACCTATCGCACCTTAATCCTCGTCGGATATATCTGCAACATGATAGGTTGCAGCCATGTAGGTCAGTACATGGAATGTACTGGCAAGTCACATCACAAGTATAATGAACCTATTTGTACATGCAATTTGGCTGGTGGAAGCTCTAGGTTTAACTTTGCATAAAGCTGGTTTTTCCCTATTGTAAAGTAATTATTCTACTACTACAAAATAGCATAGGATGAGTTGGCACCCCAACTCAATCCATTCCCAAAGTTTATTTAAACCCACTGATTAAATTAAGGGTGATGAGATCTCCCGGTGTTTCCACTACTAAAAGCTCAAGTTGTCCGTAACCAGGGACACGGCTAATCGATTAGATATGACACTCTGCAGAGGTTTGCGCACTTTTCCCCACAAGACTCGACCACATCCTTGATCGAAAGATCGAGACATAGTCTTTCGAAAGCATTCCCCCTTAACCCACGGATAGGCCGGTACACCTACTCATTCTACATCTGCTAGCCTATCCCGGAAGAGGTCACACTAACTACTCAACTAAGCCAGAGCCCATATTGGCTTGTGGCTGCACACGTAAGCTTCTAGACATGAAAACACGTTTGATCCCTTTGAGCCTGGGCGGCAGACCACTAGTGGTGCACCACCATGGATTTCCCATGCATGCTCCCACTGTACTTCGCCACCATTCAAACCAATTCCGCCCAGGTAGTTCATTTAATAGTCTTGGTCCCGATTACTACTTTGTCACTCATGTCTCACCATGAACACTCCCCAAACCATGTCTACATTAGCGAGGCGAAAATAAACTTACACGGTGGTGACAAAGGTTGTATAGTTCAGACCTACCTCAAATGAACTACTAGGTAAAAGCATAGCCATCCGGCATAAAATTCCTACCATGCAATCCTACCACAAAGGACTAAGTGCATATATAAAACATAGGTAATTAAAAGAATGGTCAAATGTGAACTTGCCTTGGTACTGCTGGTTCAACTCTAGAGAATGATAATACTCTGCCTCGCACTCCGGACAATATATCGTCAAAATAAATAAACACACATAAGCAATCCTATCAGAGAATCAAAATAACATGCAACAAGAAAGAGACTCGGAAAATCCAAATGAAGATCCAGCACACTCAACTATCACAAAAATATTCTAAGTGTAAAACAACATGTGACATGGGGTTCAAAATTTGTGATGTGAACCATAGTGCATACTAGGCATACGAGTAAATTATACATGGACAGATCCTAGTTGTGTGAAAAGTGCCATGACATTGGTGCAAGTCATAGGATTTGGCTACGGTGACATAGTGCAAAAAGAATTAATTCAAACGGAGTTATCGTTTAAAAGATATGGCTAAAATGAGTTTGAATTCAAATCTGAATAAATTCAAATTTGAAATTGGCAAAAGTTTGCAAAGATGGGTTCTCTGGATAGATCTAATCAAGACGAACATTTTGCCGATGGTTTCATCTAATTTGGATCTACGGTTAAATAGTTAGGGCTAATCGAAGTTTAGGGGCTAATCTGTAAAAAACACTACTGCAAATAAGTCCCTGGCCACGTGGCGTACTGTGGTTGGCCAGAAGGTGTCCGCTGCGTAGCTAAACCGGCGGACGGCCATTAACTAACACATACCGATTCGCTAAATAAAAAAAACAGCAACATCTAATCTAAGCCGTTAATCTACGATCTAATGGATGGGAGACGGGGCGGTGGCTTACAGCGGGTGGCGGCGACGAATGACGGCGGCGCGGCGGCGGTGACGGAGAGGGCGGCGGGTTCCGATGTCGGGGAAGTAGATGGGCGGATGCAGCTCGACGAAGGCGTTCGGGTGGTGGTGTCGGTGAAGCTCGGGGGCGGTGGAGACGAGCTAGGCGAGGCGGCGGCCTCCAGTACTCCGGCGGGGCTCGGGGTCGTCGGGGCGGCGTCTTCGGCAAGATCTAGGGGACAAAACCGTGTCAAAATGATGCGCCTAGAGAGGATAGGAAGATTGACAGAAAGAGGGGTTTCGGGGCGGCTCACCGGCGACGTATTCCTCCGGCGAAAGAGCTTCGGCCGGCAAGATTTAGACGGCGATGGCGACGGCTATGGGCGGCGTGGAGTCGAGCGAGACGGCGAGAGTGGCAGAGGGGCTCGTTGGATTTTTATAGGCGAGGTCAGGGGCGCGGGGAGCTGCGGATAAGCTCTATCCCGAGGGATGCGCCCGGCGGGTTCGGGAGCGCGGCGGCGAGCTCATCCCGTGCGTTCCGCGGGAGGTTGAGGACGACGGGTCGGGCTGGGCCCACCAGTCAGCGAGACAGAGAGAGGGAGAGAGGTAGCGGGCGGCTGGCACGAAAGGAAACGGCGCGGGGCAGGCCTGGGCCGAAGTGGCCTACTCAGCCCGCGGCTGTGTGCGGGCGCGCGCGCGCGCGTGTGTGTGTGTGTGTGTGTGTGTGTGTGTTTTAACAGAGAACAAATTGTGGCCCTAAATAAATTCAAATGAATTTCTAAAAACACCACAAAAATTCTTAAATTCATTTCTAAATATCTAGAGCACAGTGAACATTAATTTAAGCACAGAAGATTTTGAAAATATTTTCCTAATGCAATTAATGCACTTTTTGCAAATAAAATAAATACCAAATAAATCTCAAAAACTACAAATAATATTCTAATAATTTTTCCAACTCTTTTATACTTGAGGAAGTCATTTTATCCCCTCTCTTTTATTTTTCTTGAGTGGAAAATAATATTTGAATATTCCAGAAAAATTCCAAAATGCAATAAAATATGATATGCATTGAATGATTCTATTAACATCCAAATTTAATAAAATTGGTATGTTACAACTCATTTGGCACAATTTGGGTTTAACGAGTTTGGATGCACAAGCAGTATTTTCGCTTAGTACAAATGAAGGCTAGCAAATAGATTGAGAAGCAACCAAGCAAAAAGCGAAAATGGTCATAAACATGCATTGAACATAACTAACACCGAATAATGCACCATAAGTAGGATATAATTTCTTTGCATAACTATTGACTTGATGTGCATGCATAGGGAATCACAGACCTTAACACTAATATTCTTACTAAATCACAATTACTCACTAACTTGACTCACATATCATCATCTCCATATCGCAAAACTATTGCAAGGAATCACACTTATCATATCCAATGATCTATATGAAAGTTTTTATTATATCCCTCTTGAATATTCATCACTTTGGGACCAAATTCATATCTTGTGCAAATTACCATTACTATCATCAACTCTCAAAAAGATTTAGGTGAAGCATGAGAGTGCAAATATTTCTTCAAAATTTTAATCTTATCAACTCTCAAAATAATATAAGTGAAGCATGAGAGTTTATTTCTTCAAAATTTTAATCTTATCAACTCTGAAAATAATATAAGTGAAGCATGAGAGTTTATTTCTTCAAAATTTAGCCACCGCCATGCTCAAAAAGATTTAAGTGAAGCACTAGAGCAACTGTCCAACTCAAAAAATTTAAGTGAAGCACATAGAGTATTCTAACAAATTATGATAACATGTGGCTCTCTCAAAATAGGTGTGTTCAGCAAGGATGATTGTGACAAACTAAAAAGCAAACAAAGCAAAAACTCATATAATACACAACGCTCCAAGCAAAACACATATCATGTGACGAATAAAAATATAGCTCCAAGTAAAATTACCGATGGTTGGTAGAAGAAAGAGGGGATGCCTTCCGGGGCATCCCCAAGCTTAGACGCTTGAGTCTTCCTTGAATATTACCTTGGGATGCCTCGGGCATCCCCAAGCATAGGCTCTTGCTACTCCTTATTCCTTCATCCATCGTGATCTCACCCAAAACTTGAAAACTTCAATCACACAAAACTCAACAGAACCTTCGTGAGATCCGTTAGTATAACAAAATAAATCACTACTTTAAGTACTATTGCAAACCCATTCATATTTTATTTTTGCATTATACCTACTGTATTCTAACTTCTCCATGGCTTATACCCCCCCGATACAATCCATAGTTTCATCAAAACAAGCAAGTAGTGCATCAAAAACAGAATCTGTCAAAAACAGAACAGTCTGTAGCAATCTATTTAAAAGTCATACTTATGTAACTCCAAAAATTCCGAAAAATTAGGACAACGTGGGAAATTCATATACCAATACTGTGTAAAAATTTCAGATATTTCTGACACTCCAGTACATAACCAAAATTCCAGCACTGGACGCAAAATTTTCTGTTTTCCAAACAGCATCAATTATACTATCTTCCAAATCATCCTAAAGGCTTTACTTGGCACAAACACTAATTAAAAACACAAAAACACAATCATAACAGTAGCATAAATGTTAAAATATAAAATAACAGAAACAAAATATAAAAATTTCTTTTATTCATTGGGTTGCCTCCCAACAAGCGCTATTGTTTTATGCCCCTAGCTAGGCATCATCCATAGTTTCAAGTATTGTCATCTTTCAAGTTGATTCCATAAGTGTCCCTCATGATGGATTCATATGGTGCTTTAATTTTCTTCCTAGGGAAATGTTCCATACCCTTTTTCAATGGAAACTGAAATTTTATATTCCCTTCTTTCATGTCAATAATGGCACCTATGGTTCGTAAGAACGGTCTACCAAGTATTATGGGGCAAGAAGAATTGCATTCAATGTCAAGTACAATAAAATCAACGGGCACATAGTTCCTATTTGCAAGAATAAGAACATCATTAATTCTTCCCAAAGGCTTTTTAATAGTAGAATCCGCAAGATGCAAATTAAGAGAACATTCATCTATATTGGTAAAACCTAGCACATCGCATAGAGATTTTCGAATTGTGGAAACGCTAGCACCCAAATCACATAAAGCATTGCACTCATAATTGTTAATTTTAACTTTAATGGTGGGTTCCCACTCATCATATAATTTTCTAGGAATTTAAATTTCTAATTCTAGCTTTTCTTCTAGCGCTTTCATCATTGCTTCTACGATGTGTTTAGTAAAAGCCTTGTTTTGCTCATAAGCGTTGGGTGAATTTAACATAGATTATAACAAATAAATGCACTCAAGCAAGGAACAATTATCATAATTAAAATCTTTATAATCCAAGAGAGTGGGCACATCGCTATTTAAAGTTTTTACCTCTCCAAACCCACTTTTAGCAATTTTCTTATCAAGATTTTCACCCTTCGAATTATGGGGACGCTCTTTAGCTAAAGTTGACTCTTGTTCAGTCCCATTTTCATCAAGTTTAATTTTGCTAAACAAAGAGTCAATAGATGAAACACCAATCATTTTAATATCCTCATCATTATTACGATAGAAACCGGGAGGGATCGCTTTTTCTAAAAATTCCCGTTTAGCTTTTAGCATGGCGGTTCTTTTCCTAGTCTCATCCTTGGAGACATATAAAGCTTTAATTGACTCATTAATATCAATTTTGGGTGGCAAAATTTTAGTCTTAAGATTTTCCACATCATGAATAATTCTATCAATGCTCCTAGACATATCATCAAGTTTACTCAATTTTTCTTCTATCGTAGTGTTGAAAACTTTTTGAGCATTAATAAATTCTTTAATATTACTTTCAAGATCAGAGGGCATCCTATTATTATTATTATTATTATTATAAGGATTACCATAGGAATTGCCATAATTATTAGAGGAATATTCAGGAAACGGTCTAGCATTGAAATTACCTCTATAAGCATTATTATTAAAATTGTTTCGCGAGACAAAATTCACATCTACGGGATCATTATTTTGCTCAATCAAAGTGGATAAAGGCATATCATTAGGATCAATAGGAGCATTTTTGCTAGCAACCAATTTCATAAGCGCATCAACTTTATCACTCAAAGTATTAATTTCTTCAACCGAATTCACTTTTTTACTAGTAGGAACTCTTTCAGTATGCCATTGTGAATAATTTGCCATAATATTATCAAGCAATTTAGTAGCTTCCCCCAAAGTAATTTCCATAAAAGTACCACCCGCGGCGGAATCTAAAAGATTTCTAGAGACAAAATTTAATCCCGCATAAAAATTTTGTATGATCATCTATAAATTTAAGCCATGAGTAGGGCAATTTCTTATCATTAATTTCATCCTTTCCCAAGATTGGGCAACATGTTCACGATCAAGTTGCTTAAAATTCATAATTTGATTTCTTAGGGAAATAATTTTCGCGGGAGGAAAATCCTTGGTGATAAAAGCATCTTTACACCTATCCCAAGAATCGATACTACTTTGTGGTAAAGATGAAAACCAAATTTTTGCACGATCCCGCAATGAAAATGGGAATAATTTTAATTTCACAATATCATTTTCCACATCTTTTTTCTTTTGCATATCGCACAATTCTACGAAGTGTTAAGATGGGATGCAGCATCTTCATTAGGACTACCAGAAAATTGTTCTTTCATAACATGATTTAGCAAGGCGGCATTAATATCACAAGTCTCCGCACTAGCGGCGGGAGGAGCAATTGGAGTACTAATAAAATCATTATTATTAGTATTGGAAAAATCACACAATTTTGTATTGTCTTGAGACATCGTGACTACGCAAACAAGATAACAAGCAAGCAAACAAGAAAAAGGCAAACGATTTTTTTTGTATTTTTGTAAAAACTTTTTAGAAGTGGGGGAGATGAAAACGAGAGGCAAATAAAATAAATGCAAGGAGATGAGAGTTTATGCAAAGGTACTTGATAGATGTTGATGATGTCTCCCCGGCAACGGCGCCAGAAATTCTTCCTGCTACTTGTAGCTTGCGTTGGTATTTTCCCCGAAGAGGAAGGGATGATGCAGCACAGTAGAGATAAGTATTTCCCTCAGTTATGAAACCAAGGTTATCGAACCAGTAGGAGAATCACGCAACACCTCGTTAGCAGCACCTGCACACAAACAACAAATCCTTGCACCCAACGCAAACGAGGGGTTGTCAATCCCTCTGCGGTCAATTGCAAGATTAAATTGTATGTGATAGATAGATAGATTGAAACAAAAATACAAAATAAAATAAATAAAAGAAAATGGCAGCAATATTTTTAGGGTTTTAGTAATATGATTTAGATAGACCGGTATGTTATCCCTAGCCCATTATGCTCAATCATTGATCCATTCATGAAACACACTCAAATATTAGCTACATCCAATGCACAAGTATGACAATAGTGCTCTCTAGTTTGTGCTTTTATAAGAGAAGATGGAGACTCAAAAAAAAATCGATAAAAGTAAATAGATAGGCCCTTCGGAGAGGGAAGCAGAGATTTGCTAATATTACCAACCACTCTCTCGTGCAATGACAAGTGAATAAACACTCATCGTGAGAATAACACACCTAGCATGGAAAATATTGGCCACCCCCTGCCGCTTCATGAGCGGTACGGGCACACAAAACGGAAAAATTATTTTTAAAATTAGAGTTGGCACACGCAAATTTACTTGGAACGGCATTGAAATACCGCATATAGGTAGATATAGTGGACTCATGTAGCGACCCGACCCAAAAAGGATCGAAGTCTCTGTGCTTACCATGCTAGTCCCTGGATCGACTTGCTAGCACACACAGTACTCGATGAAATAACAGAAATAACACACATCTCTTTATTACATCGATAGTCCAGGAGTAATACAATTATTACAAAAATATGGCATAAGGCCATTAAACAAATACTGTGGAAGCAACGAAGTAAATGAGTCCATCATCTCCACGAGCAAAGCTGAGTGCAGAACATCGACCTATCGCACCTTAATCCTCGTCGGATATATCTGCAACATGATAGGTTGCAGCCATGTAGGTCAGTACATGGAATGTACTGGCAAGTCACATCACAAGTATAATGAACCTATTTGTACATGCAATTTGGCTGGTGGAAGCTCTAGGTTTAACTTTGCATAAAGCTGGTTTTTCCCTATTGTAAAGTAATTATTCTACTACTACAAAATAGCATAGGATGAGTTGGCACCCCAACTCAATCCATTCCCAAAGTTTATTTAAACCCACTGATTAAATTAAGGGTGATGAGATCTCCCGGTGTTTCCACTACTAAAAGCTCAAGTTGTCCGTAACCAGGGACACGGCTAATCGATTAGATATGACACTCTGCAGAGGTTTGCGCACTTTTCCCCACAAGACTCGACCACATCCTTGATCGAAAGATCGAGACATAGTCTTTCGAAAGCATTCCCCCTTAACCCATGGATAGGCCGGTACACCTACTCATTCTACATCTGCTAGCCTATCCCGGAAGAGGTCACACTAACTACTCAACTAAGCCAGAGCCCATATTGGCTTGTGGCTGCACACGTAAGCTTCTAGACATGAAAACACGTTTGATCCCTTTGAGCCTGGGCGGCAGACCACTAGTGGTGCACCACCATGGATTTCCCATGCATGCTCCCACTGTACTTCGCCACCATTCAAACCAATTCCGCCCAGGTAGTTCATTTAATAGTCTTGGTCCCGATTACTACTTTGTCACTCATGTCTCACCATGAACACTCCCCAAACCATGTCTACATTAGCGAGGCGAAAATAAACTTACACGGTGGTGACAAAGGTTGTATAGTTCAGACCTACCTCAAATGAACTACTAGGTAAAAGCATAGCCATCCGGCATAAAATTCCTACCATGCAATCCTACCACAAAGGACTAAGTGCATATATAAAACATAGGTAATTAAAAGAATGGTCAAATGTGAACTTGCCTTGGTACTGCTGGTTCAACTCTAGAGAATGATAATACTCTGCCTCGCACTCCGGACAATATATCGTCAAAATAAATAAACACACATAAGCAATCCTATCAGAGAATCAAAATAACATGCAACAAGAAAGAGACTCGGAAAATCCAAATGAAGATCCAGCACACTCAACTATCACAAAAATATTCTAAGTGTAAAACAACATGTGACATGGGGTTCAAAATTTGTGATGTGAACCATAGTGCATACTAGGCATACGAGTAAATTATACATGGACAGATCCTAGTTGTGTGAAAAGTGCCATGACATTGGTGCAAGTCATAGGATTTGGCTACGGTGACATAGTGCAAAAAGAATTAATTCAAACGGAGTTATCGTTTAAAAGATATGGCTAAAATGAGTTTGAATTCAAATCTGAATAAATTCAAATTTGAAATTGGCAAAAGTTTGCAAAGATGGGTTCTCTGGATAGATCTAATCAAGACGAACATTTTGCCGATGGTTTCATCTAATTTGGATCTACGGTTAAATAGTTAGGGCTAATCGAAGTTTAGGGGCTAATCTGTAAAAAAAACTACTGCAAATAAGTCCCTGGCCACGTGGCGTACTGTGGTTGGCCAGAAGGTGTCCGCTGCGTAGCTAAACCGGCGGACGGCCATTAACTAACACATACCGATTCGCTAAATAAAAAAAACAGCAACATCTAATCTAAGCCGTTAATCTACGATCTAATGGATGGGAGACGGGGCGGTGGCTTACAGCGGGTGGCGGCGACGAATGACGGCGGCGCGGCGGCGGTGACGGAGAGGGCGGCGGGTTCCGATGTCGGGGAAGTAGATGGGCGGATGCAGCTCGACGAAGGCTTGTTTTATTTTGTTGTCGGGGAAGTATCTAAATCATATATTAAAAACCCTAAAAAACCTTGCTGCACTTTTCTTTTATTTATTTTATTTTGTATTTTTGTTTCAATCAATCTATCTATCACCGTACAATTTAATCTTGCAATTGACCGCCGAGGGATTGACAACCCCTCGTTTGCGTTGGGTGCAAGGATTTTTTGTTTGTGTGCAGGTACTGCTAAGGAGGTGTTGCGTGATTCCCCTACTGGATTGATAACCTTGGTTTCATAACTGAGGGAAATACTTACCTCTATTGTGCTGCATCATCCCTTCTCTTCGGGAAAAATATCAACGCAAGCTACAAGTAGCAGAATTACAGTGTAAATCTCATTCAAATTACAGAGTAAATCTGAGCCAAATTCCAATGTAAATTTCGGTTAAATTACAGTGTAATATCTAGGAGATATTACAGTGCAAATCTGGACAATTATAGTGTAAAACTCGGTCAAATTACATAGTAAATATGAGGCGAATTCCAGTGTAAATCCCGGTCAAATTACAGTGTAATATCTGGGACCTATACAGTGCAAATCTAGGGGATTACAGTGTAAATCTCGGTCAAATTACAGAGTAAAAGTCGCTCAAAAATACACAGAAAATCTTGGGCATATTACACTATAAAATCTAGGGGATTACAGTGTAAATCTCAGTCAAATTACAGAGTAAAATAAGCTGAAATATACATAGTAAATCTGGGGCATCTTACAGTATACATCTACGGGATTAGAACGTAAATCTTGGGCAAATTACAGTGTAAAAGAAGCTCGAATTTACAGAGAAACTCTGGGGCATATTACAGTGAATATCTGGGACATACTGGGCATATACCTGATATTTGCAGATTAAGAAGGCTACACTGGATGTGCTACACTGCAAAATTTAACACTAAAAGTCAGAACAAATTACAATGCTACTACACATGAAATTACAAAGTAAATAACCAGGAATTACAATGATAGTGCACAAAGAAATACATGGGATTACCCCTGGGACTACACTTCTCACTCTGCAAAAATCTCATATGGGAATAAGCACTAAAAAAAGCCTAACACAGGGAAACAATTAATACTACCAAAATACAAACAACTACAATGAAAATCAGAAGGGTTGGAGTAGAACTGCCATGAACCAACCAACCGAAGCAAATACATAGCCTACCTATTCAGCAGAAATCACCGAACCCTAACCACAAAAACAACCCTCTGATGACACCTACCAACGCCTACAGCCAATGGGATCAAAACATGGAGACCTAAAACCTAACAGCGGAACCACAACCCAGAACAACAGACCAATTCATACATCTACAAAAAGAGCAGAGGGGGTATCAGCGGAATCTACACATCCCCCGAAGCAGAACCAACAATTGCATCTACAAGAGCTAACAAAATCCACAACAACACCTAGGAACCTACACACACCACGAAACCAAGAAAAAATAGAGCTAGATCTGGAAGCTACAGGGGCAGAAACATCCGAAATCACACAGGGGGAGGGGGACGAGAACAACCAACCGGGGCAACTGGGAATCAAAGAGAAAATCAAGCTGCAGCGAGGGGCTTTTCCGGAACGACATGAACACAATGAAATCGCCTCCTCTTCTCCGCCGCTCAAGCGTTCTCCCTCTCGCTCGCTCCCTGTCTCTGCTGATTCGAACAGTACCGCCCAAATGAAATGGGGAAGGGAAAGACGCAGAGAAATTTCAAAAGAAAAAAAAACAGAAAACCACACCCGATGGGTGTAGGAAAAACGGGCTGGACTGAAACGAATCGTGCGCCCGATAAGAAAAACAGACCCAAAACGACAACTCCCAGCGCGAATCTCAATGCGTGATCGAACAGACACAAATTTGAATGAAAGCCAATTGCAAAACACTCGACTGACAAATAGCAAAACCCTTCAACTATGGACTGTTGTAGTACGCCGAGGGTTGCAACATCTGGGTTTATGAGTTGATGCGAAATCCCTTTCTATTTTCTGATATTCTTAATCGAATACATACAATACTATTTTTTTTAACAAGCATACAATACTATATAGGGGTATATCATTACAGAACCACCAAACTGGTGTCTGTATCACAATCCCGCATTAAGAGCAACTCTATCTGATTCCCTAAAAACGGTTAGAGTAAAAAAAATCCAGTTTACTCCTCTAACCGGCACCTAGCCAAGCTCTTATAATTTTAGAGGAGTAAATTTTTTTAGGTAAACATTTCGCGACAAACGGCCGGCCCAAGTTTGGGCCGGTCTCACGTGCGTCGTCTGATGCACTTGTATCGGACGCTCTCCCATGACCGCACTCTCCGCGTGGGTCCACGCAACGCCGACCTCTCTCAACCACTTATTCCCTATCGACTACCTCATCCTCATCCTCTGTCTCTCCCTGGTACTACCTCACAGCCCCACCTGCCCCATGGATGGAGGTCCCTCCCCTACCTCGATCTCACACATGGCAACAAAAATCCCCACCATGGATGGGACCGGTTCCAGCACCTGCCCCCATGGGTGCATCCGTGACCTCCTCCTCCCCTTTTTTTCTCCCCCGCGCCAAGCAACTATCCCTCACCTAGGAGCTACATCCATGGCGTCGCCGGAAGGCAGTTCTCGAATCCATACTGGGCGGTGCTGCGATCATGGCAGCCACATGCTGGAACCAGCCAGGCGTGGTGCTGGAACCGGCAAAGCGCGGCGCTGCGACCACGACCAGATGCTGGAACTAGCAAGGCGCGGTGCTGGAACCAGCCAGCAGAAAAGCTGCAATCGTGGCGCCCGCGAGCTACAACCACGACGACGGCGGGATGCGACGATGCTGGAACCAACATATCGTGATGTTGCAACCATGTTTGCCTGAAGCTGGAACCTTGGCAGCTAGATGCTGGAAGCCCGCACCCGTCGGTGGTGACCATGCCGGCTGGAAGTGCTGCAACCATGACGGTCAGTTGCTGGAACCGTAGTATCCAGATGCTGGAAGCATGGGGGCCAGATCCTGGAAGCCGCAGCTGCCGGTGGTGACCACACGCGTCGGGTGCTGCAACCACAGTGGTCAGATGCTGGAACCCGTGGCGCAAGATGCTGGAACTGTCTAAGCTGCTGCGATGGCGCTGGCGACTCACGGCAGTACTATAACCGTCGGCCGGCCAGCTGCAACCGACATGAAGGCGGTGCTACCACCGGTGACTAGCTAGCGTCGACAAGCTGCAACCGGTGCCTGGCGGGGCTACACCATGGCTGCGTCGACCAGTCTCGATGGCCATTCCCGCCCCTGCGACGGCGACCACCGGAGATGTCGTCGGGCATCGATTGCGACGCGGTTGCTGCGGCGAGCGGGGGCAACGTCAGGGGGGAGAGGAGTTTGCCGTCGTCCTCGCCGGAGATGGAGATGCGCGAGGCATGGGGATTCTTCTCCGTTTCGCGTTAACCAAGCCCCGTGCGTGCGGTGAAGAAGAAAGGATAGAATGCTACGGTTCTAAATGGCTGCATCATGTGGCCGCGCGACGACCGGCCCAAATTTGGGCCAGCGCGCCGGCGGCTAGCAGTGCCCATTTTTTTACTCCACAGCCTCCCAGGGGAGTAAATATACTCGACCGAGCAGTTCCACAGAATAATAAATCTCGTGGCTCCCCTCCGACCCCGAATCCGCCATCCCGGGTCTGCCGCGTCCCACGACCTTCTCCGACCTGGGCTGCGGCCGCTGCCCCATCCCACCCTGGGCCTGCTCCATGACCGCCATCGCCGCTGTCGTGTCCCACGACCAGCTCCGGGTCTGTGCCATGACATGTTGCCATGCTGCTGCTACTGCTGCTTGCGGGGGTGGTCAGCCGGTTGTTTGTCAGCGTCAGACCGAGCAGCCTGTCACGCGTGCTGTTGCTCACCAGCCGCGCCCAAGATCCGCCCGAGAATGCGGTTGTTCGCGGCGTCGAAGTAGGTGAGGTGCAGCAAGTCCTGCAGCGACCCGAGGATCCTGCCTGTCAACTTGTTGCCGAAGAAGCTGGCGGAGGTGAGGTTGTTGCGGGAGAGCAAGTGAGCAACGCCAACAAGGAGCCGGAGACGGAGCTGCGCATGATGCCGGCCTGCCAGGACGCCAGTGCGGTCTGGTCGCCGTGTTGGAGTAATCCAAACATACGCAAGTTTCCATGTTATAGGCGTGTCCTAATTGGTAGTAACTAGCACGTGCATGTGTCCGGTCAGAATTACCAAGCGTGATCAAGTTGGCCGGGTGATTAGTTTTGGAAAGAGTGGGCTATGTGTGATGAGATAGGAAAGGTTTAGCCTGTACCGTGGTGGAGTTGGTTTGGGTCCGTGTACATGTCCAGGTCTTGGACGGGTAGGTTTAGGATTGGTGTTTTGAGTCGGCTACTATTCTGATCCGGCGTTTAGGTTGATGCATATATATATATGCAGCGTTGCGTGAGTTTTGTAACACCGGGAGAAAACCGAGAGAAAATCAGAAAAGAAATAAAGAGGAAATAAGGGCACGACAAGGGCCCTTTGCTATAAGTTTTTGTGCATCTGTGTTCGTGTGACTTTGATGTGATCGATCCTGTGGGCGAAAACCCAACAATTGGTATCTAGAGCAAGGTTGAGGTGAAGATGCGCTTGCCCCGGGGAGGCGACCCGACTAGCGCCTCGGGGCGGGCGATACAGTCGCTGGTGTAGCGACAAGGAGCGGGCGATATAGTCGTTGGGCGGTGCAACAACGAGAAGGAGCAGGCGATAAAGTCGTTGGGTGGTGCAGCGACAAGGAGGCCCGGGCAGTCGTCGTTGGACCGGCGACGTGGAGGATCAGGTTGTAGTCGTTCGGTGGAGCGACAACGAGAAGGTGGCAAGGTGTTGTCTCAAGCGAGGCGACGGATGATTGTCGTTCGGCGAAACGACCTGGAGGGCGACGGGCTATCGTCCAGAAGGTGCTGCTTATCATTGATGGTTATGAAGGTGTCGAGTTGGCACGGAGTAGTTCATCAAGATCATCGGTGGAGGGTGCAAGATAGTGATGGCAAAGTTGCGAGCCGTCGTCAAGGTGTGCACGTGAGTTCTTGTAAGGTGCGTCCAAGAGCTCAGGTGTGTGAGTCTTCTGCTGCAGTTGAGATGCGTCACTGGCGGAAGAGATTTGAGAGCGAGAGCGGATGGAAAAAGGAAATTATGCCTTGCGTTTCTGTCTGTGATCAAGGAGTTCCAGCGAGTTCGTATACGGGAAGTTGCGTTGTGCGTATACGATGAGTTGTGTTGCTGCTGGACCAGTCGGGTTGCCTCGAGATCGTGTGCTCGATCTTGGGGAAAGGTAACAAGTTCTGGCGAGTTCATGTACGGAAAGGTGTGTTGCACGTACATGACGAGTTGTGTTGCCGCCGAACGCGAAGTGTTGTTCGGTAAGATGCGTCACCAACAACAAGAATAAGTTGTGGAGTTGCGTTCAAGTGCTGGTCTGCGAGACGTTTGTCATGGTCGAGGAATTCCTGTGAGATGCATCTTCAAGGCGCGAAGACATGAGACGTCATGGTCGAGGTGCTCCAATGAAGGTGTATCCCAAGGGGTGAAGACATGCGCGGAGACAAGATGGCGGGTGGCTATCTGCGTGTGTCAATGAGAAGACGAAGGCCAACACATGGATGGACGCGCACCGGTTAAGTTGAGTTCATGCATGAGGCTATGTGTTTAGTCTGCATGTAGCACGCTAAGATGTGGCAGCGTGGCTGGTAGTCCAGGTAATCGTTGGTTTTAGTCTGCATGTCGGCATAGAAAAAAGATGGCGATGAAGTGGTTGTCATCGTTGCAAAAAGATAGAGAAGCGGTCCGGTAAGTCGCGCCACCGGATGCAACCGGCGTGACAAGATGAACAGGTGGTCGTCTGTGCGTCAAGTCGAGTAAAGAGTGAGATGTTTGGATTAGGGGGTGAATGTTGGAGTAATCCAAACATACGCAAGTTTCCATGTTATAGGCGTGTCCTAATTGGTAGTAACTAGCACGTGCATGTGTCCGGTCAGAATTACCAAGCGTGATCAAGTTGGCCGGGTGATTAGTTTTGGAAAGAGTGGGCTATGTGTGATGAGATAGGAAAGGTTTAGCCTGTACCGTGGTGGAGTTGGTTTGGGTCCGTGTACATGTCCAGGTCTTGGACGGGTAGGTTTAGGATTGGTGTTTTGAGTCGGCTACTATTCTGATCCGGCGTTTAGGTTGATGCATATATATATATGCAGCGTTGCGTGAGTTTTGTAACACCGGGAGAAAACCGAGAGAAAATCAGAAAAGAAATAAAGAGGAAATAAGGGCACGACAAGGGCCCTTTGCTATAAGTTTTTGTGCATCTGTGTTCGTGTGACTTTGATGTGATCGATCCTGTGGGCGAAAACCCAACACGCCGGACACTAGTAGGAGAAGTGCAACGTGGTTGGCCATGTTGACCGATTGAACTGGTACGAGTGAGTAACAGAGAATGTTACTCAGCTATTTACAGGAGTTCAAATCAGCTGGATGATCTCGCCAAAAATAAGTCAACTGGATTGCAGCTTGCTGCTTGCTGGCATGGGGCACAGCCTGCCCCAACCACTTTTGCCTTTTCTCAGGTGTACTCGTGGTCGGTGGCGCGTCGCCGACGTGGTCACCATCGTCCCCACCCGTCGTGAAGACGCATATCAAGTGTTTTACGAAATGCATACACCAATTGTAAGTTTTACTCCGCTAAATTTAAGGAATCGGTTAGAACCGACACTTTTAAGAGGAGCAAATGTACTCTAAATTATACTCAGCTGTTTACTCTAAAATTTTGGGGATCAGCTAGAGTTGCTCTTTCGGGAAAGGTGGGATTTTCTTTGAAGTAGTCGTTCCACAGTAGAACAAATCCGGCATCTCTTCCGCGATACAAATATTGTCATCCCAGCGTGGAACCGCCATGACATCGAGCATTTGCCTCCTCTTCATCCTCGCACTCTGCAAATGCTGCAAGAATTAGTTCGTCGTCGTCCGACGAAGACGAATTCATGAGCATATCCAAAACGAATCCTGTTTCACTCATTGTGTTGTAGGAGAGGAGACAGAGAGACTTGGAAGAGAGATGGGAGAAGCACAAGATGGAATGATTTGAGAGAGGTGAGAGGGGGTGGTATATATAGGCCTGCAAGAAAAGTAGCCGTTGGAAATATAGCCGCTTGGAAAGTGTCCGTTGGAAATATAGCTGTTGACACTGCAATAATAAATCGTTGAATTACTGTTAAAATGGTAGTTAGAAATTAATATTAAAATATAGTAGAGAGAATATAGACGTTTTGTATATAGACGTTCTGCTGCAAAACTGGACGTGTATATGAAGAAATTTTTTTAGACCATTGTCTATATGGATATATAGACATCCAAATTTACATATGCTGTTGGAGATGCTCTAAAGTAGTCTCTAGCCTCCTTGCAAAAGGGGAAAAAAAGAGAAAGAAAGCAATCTCTATTTACGTTTTCAAATTCGAAATCAGGGATTCTCGGTTTTAAGTTTCGAATTCGCGCACGCCACCTTTTTCTTTTGCCGGAGACCTGCCGCTACAGGAGTCAGACACCTGCTGCACAGCTTTGCGGCACTGTCACGGGGCGTCGCTACAGTACCAAACATCCATTCAACCCAACGGACCGCACCAAGCTCTGCGACTGCAAGGAGACACCACCACCATGTCGTCACTCCGGCGACTCCCGGGCCTCTCCGCCACCGCCGTCTCCGGCCGCTCCCTCTCCACCGCCGACATTTTCGCCCACCTCCGCCGCCCCCTCTCCACCGCGGCCGCCGTCTCCGGCTTCCTCCGCCGCCCCCTCTCCACCGCCGCCGCATCATCACACCCGCCCTGGGCCATCATCGACTACACGACGGCAGTGTAATGGTCGTCGTCGGCGGGTCGGCCCCGGGCGTGTGCTTCGACCCCGAGGACCCTCCGGCCGTCTCTAGCATCTTCGCCCCGGCGCACCTCATCGACCCCACGGCACGCCCCACCGCGGCCAACATCAAGGTCCGGTACCTCGCCGGCAACGTCGTCCAGGTGATCTTCGGCGACGTCGGCGCCACCAGCGGCGACGGCCACCTCCTCCTCAGCTACCGCGAAATCCGGGCGGAGGGCCCCGTCTGGCCGTCTCCTTATCGAACCTGGCCGGGAACCCCGAAATCGACCGCTTCGTCTGCAACCCCCTCACCGGCCAGATTCTCCGCCTGCCGGACTTCGCCGGTTCCAGGAGGTACTTCGTCATGCACCACATGGGCCTCCTCACCCAGGCCGACGGAGGGCTCGGGTGCGGGCCGCCCGACAGGTTCGCCGTCGCCGAGTTCGTCTCCAATGGCGCCGCCATCGTGCGGTTTCTCTCCGAGGAAGGAAGGTGGAAGACGGTACGGCCCGTCCATGGCAATCCATCCCTCCCGCGCCCGATGGCGATGAACCAGGAGACGGTTGCCTTCGGCGGCCGCCTGTGGTGAGTCGATCTCACCTTGGGCGCCGTCTCCGTCGACCCCTTCTCCGACCGGCCGGAGATCCGCTTCGTCGAGCTGCCGAGCGGCAGCGTGCTGCCTGAGCGTGCGCGTGCGGAGGAAGGAGATTTTAGGAAGGCCGAGGACAATGTGATGTTCATGCGAGAGGTGGCCAAACACCGGCGCATCGGCGTGAGCGAGGGGAGGCTGTGCTACGCTGAGGTATCTCCTCATGAACCGTTCCTGCTCAGCTCCTATGCGCTCGACGACGACGAGGGCAGCGGCTGGAAGCTGGAGCACCGGGTGGCGCTCAGGCAGGTCTTGGCGGACGGAGGCTACCTGTGGCAGGAGAACTCGGCGCCGCAGATCGCCGTTCTTGACCCTCTCGACGCCAACGTCGTTTACATGAAGGTCGGCGAGGACGTCGTCGTCGTGGACATGCACAATGGTAAGGTGATCGGGGCCCCTCCGCTTGAAGAAGAGTACAATTCTCTCGTACCATGCGTGCTTCCCCCGTGGCTTGGATCAAGCCGGATCCGCACTGAGGACCCCCTCGTCCCCCTCGTGTCGCCCCCGCAGGCGACCTAGGGGGGATCCCTAGCCGCCGTCCTCTTGGCCCTCCTCCGCCCCCACCTTTCCTCGCCGCCGTCCGCAGCGCCGCCGGGCAAAGCTTGGCCGGCTGGGCGGCGGCGGGGCATCTCTCCCCCTTGTCCGTCGCGGCTGGCGCGGGGCAGCCAGATCGGGCGGGGCGCCGGGCTAGCATGGGGTCGGGCGGCGCGGCGGGCGGGTTTCTTGGCGACGTCGTGCGCGGCGCGGCGGCGGCCTGCTCGCGGCGTGGTGACGGCTGCGTGGTGGGCAAGATCGGTGGTCGCGGGCGCTGCCGGGTTCAGATCGGATCCAATTCTGGGTCTTGGGCTTGAACGCCGTCGGCCGCCGCGGGGTGGTGGTGGTCGTCGCTGACCACACCGGATCGCTGGATTCGGCGCCTGGAGATCTACGATGGATTCTTCTCGATCCTCCTTCATGGTGGGTTGAGCCCCATGGCTCTCTCATCTCTGCAGGTTTCGGTTCGTGGTCCGTTGCCGGATCCGGAGCCGACGGAGGTTTGGTGGTATAGGATGGGGACCGGAGGAAACTTTGATCGGCTTGTTCGGTCTGGCATCGGCGACGTCTCTCGACGCCGTTACCCTCCGTGGAGGCGATGTCGAGGTCTCTCCTATCCACTTCCGAACCCCTCCCGGACGAAAGTCCAAAATTCAGTCTGGATTGGGCGGCGGCGGCGTCCTTCGCGTCGTACCCTCCATGGAGGCGCCGTCTTGGGAGGTTCTGCTGTTCGGCGGAGAGATGCTGTGGGTGATGGACTCCGTGTAGCTCCAGCAGCGGCGACGGTGTGGAGGTTGCCAGGAGGTGCGGCGTTGTATCTACCGCGTCGATGACGACGAGTATTGGCGGCATGGTGCAGCTGGATATCGACGACGGATGCGGCTGGATGGACGAGCGCAGGGCGGTGGCGCTGTCTGGCGCCATGGTGACGTCAACGGCAGGCTTGGCAAGGTCTATGCGTCAGTCCCTGCTCTGGAGATGGATCGGTGGATGACGGCGGCGGCAGCCTCGGTGAGTGCGCCGGACCGGTGTGTGACCCAGTCCCGGTATGTGGCTGGGATGGGGCACCCGGCATTAGATGTTAGGTTTTGGTGCGATGTCTGTTTGGTATTAGGCTCGGACATTCGGCACCCCTGCATCAAGGGGATAGGAGTAGCGACAGGTGTTGCCAAGATGGTGGATCCAGGCTTACTGATGTATTACTTTGTAAAGTCTTTGTGAATAATTAATAAAGTGGCTGCATGCATCGCCCAGATGCAAAGGCCGGGGTACATCCTCCTTTACCAAAAAAAAAAAAAAAAAAAAAAAAGCCGGATCCCCACGGCAGGTATGTAATCCCCTGCTTGTTTTAACTGCTACCAATCCCCTTGCTTTTCAGTTATGCGTTTGCTGGTGTATTGCTTGATTGGTTAGTGCGGAAACACACAAATGGATGATTTTGGGACGCGCGTCGAATTGACGCCGTCAGTAAGATCCAAACATGAATTGCAATCAAAGACTAGGATTGGTTTTATCAAAAAAAAAAAAACCCAGGATTGGTGCTACTGATCTAGTTAGACCGGCTTGGTGTAGTTGTACCTCTTTGTTAGCCTATACTTGGTGAAGTTGTACAGTAAGATCCAAATCATATCTATTCGCACAACTATTATGTTCATAGCAAGCAGCAACATGTAGTTCTGTGTCATAAATTTTCTGGGTTATTCAACTTATTCTACCTTGACCGAGGAGACCATTTTTTCAGGCAAGAAGAATGGCTTGGAATCGACAGAGGATCTGGTTAGTTTCGTCTAAAGTAGTGAATGGGTATGAATCTAGCAGCCAACTTATATATGCATCTCTGGGTACTATTCTCTTATACAATGCTTCTCTTTTGGTCGATTCTCCCAGAATTTGGAGAATCAAACCTTTCCTAGATTCTCTTATAATCTTGAACCCATATTGTTTTGACAATCCTAGTTATTTACACCCTAACTTGCTAGGATTGTCAAAAATATATCGGTTCAAGATTCTGGGAGAATCCGGGGGGTGGTCCAATTCTCAATATTCTGGGAGAATCGACCAAAAGAACTGGGCTAAATTTGTTAATCAAGCGCTATTAGTCATCCATTCACATAGTAAGGACTGAAGATACTTTATTTTTCCTTGTCGTAGTGATGATCGCTCTTTTCTTTTTGATGAAATATTATCAACGATTGATAAAGTCTAAACCTGAAGCTTGTTATTTCCAAACTAACGATAATGATAGTTTTGTGCTCTAAAGTAAAATGATGGAACTCACTGAGCCTCTTACTCACTTTCTGTTTCATTTTTGAGGTGAGATAGATGGACTATAGTAGCACTTTGTGTTTACTCGGTTATCGGTTTTCCATATGCATGGGTCAATTGTCCCTGATTTTTTTTCTTTACTTTGCAGGTTTTCTGGAACTAATAGAGGAGGGGTGGTGCTATATAAGGAAAGAAGCTGCCGGTAGTTTGTCAAACTCTCATTTTGGAGGAAGTCTGGAGAAGTTTGGGTTTGGTGTAGTTTGTTGATTATTGCTACATCTTGTTTAGAGGGAAATCTGGTACTAGCTATTTCAGACGACACGTAGGGCATTCCAGTAGAACTAAATTAAATCAGCATGTAACAGTTACGACGTGACATGATGCATGCTGCGCTTACTTGCAAGACAATGGGTTGTGCCGAAACTCTCATTTTGCGGAAAATCTGGAGAAGCTTGGGTTTATTTCAGTGTGTTGATTAATTATTATCCTCCTCAGAGGGAAATCTGGCAGCTCTTTCAGCTACCACATTAGGACATTCCAGCAGAACTAAATTAAATCTGGCAGCTGTTAAGAGGGAAATCTGGCAGCTGTTTCATTCACGAAAGTGACTCTCGAGTCTTTACCGAGTTTGTGGAATGAAGGTAATTTTCACCGCTGTGAAGCTGCTGCCATCTTATCGATCTGACATCAAGGAGCTGTGTAAGAAGTTTAGCAATTTCTCTTTCATTTTTCTTAGCAGAACTGGCAATGTTGTGCTAAAACTTCTGCTGAGATGCGAGTGGATTAGCTCTGCTCCTGACTTCCTGTTTGATTGGCTATATCTGGACTGTGATCCCTCCACTATTATGGAATGGATCACTCCTTGAACCACAAAAAGAAAACATACACATATGACATGTCTCATCCACACGGGAAACCATAGCAACCAAGGAGGCACATCCCACAATTTGTTTTGATATACCTCACCAAGTTGGAGCCACTGAGATGTACTAGCATCATCATGCACTGCCACTGCATGTATTTTACAAAGATCAGGAGTATTTGAAAAGCAGGCTTTTGCATCAGATCGTCAACCCATAACACAATTATCCATTTACATGTCAATATACCACATTCCACACTTCAAAAAACATAAAAAGACCAGTCTATGTTACATGGAGATCAACACTTTCACAATATAATAGATGCATGCATATATCAAAATGGCAAACCACTTGTGACGTTGTCATATGGTTTTGTCTTGCCAAACCTTAGATGAGTGTATGCAACAGCTGTGTGAATACACATATGAATGGTTGGTACAAATATATAGCTAAGGGCAACTCTAGCCGACCCCCTATCCATTAGAGGAGTAAATTTTACTCTTCTAAAGGTGGTCGGACCAGGCCAATCCCCTATATTTAGAGGAGTAATTTTTTTTCCTCAATTCTTTTGGCATAGCCGCATGAACTTCAAACAATTGCACATGATATCATCAATCATTCGAATATTTTAAAATAACATATAAACCGTTAACAAGCATACGGTTTCACGGATCGAGATATTCAAATTTAAACATGCATAGTTCATCCAAAAGCATCACATCGATCAAGTTTGATCCAAAATCACCACAATATAGCATGTTTTATCCGCGCAAAAAAAAACATAGCATGCTTTATGTCACGAATCGAGCCCAACCAAAGGCATGCACGAACTCAAACACCATCCTCGTCAAAGAAATCACCGCCACCACCACCACCCTCATACACACGGCCACAACCATCACCACCCCCATACACACGGCCACCACCATCATCACCACCACCACCATCACCAGCACCATCACCACCATCGTCCACACGGCCGCCACCACCACCACCACCATGCCGAAGAGACACCTCCGTTTGGGTCAAGATTTCCCCACGAGTGAGCTCCCAAAATTTCTTTGCGGTATCATCCATTGTGGTTGGGTTCATGAACATGATAGCATGATCTTCGACTTTCTTTGCATTCTGAAGCCTCTCCTCGTCGAGTGCAAGCCTACGCTCCTCCTCCTTCAACTTCCTCTCTTCGGCCGTCAACTTCGATTTCCATTTCTCGTCCTCCAACAACTTGAGCTCATTCCATCTCGTCGCCTTCTCTTCCTTGTGTTCGGCCGCCAAGACTTTCTTGGCCTCAATCATGACCACAAGCTCCTCTTCGTATGTGTCACCGAATGATCCTCTCACATTTCTCTCTTTTGCAATCTTGTTGCCATCCGGGCTCTTGTTGGCATTTTCATCCTCCTCGTCAACATCCTCAACGGGTATGCTCCAACCTTGATCTCTTTGGAGTGGTCTCGTCATTTCTCGTACTCCACTTCTCATTCATGCAAAGTTCCTTGTAGCAATGGTACAATGTGAAAGGCTTGTGGCCGAAGTTTCTTGTTTCATTGCTAGAAAAGATCTTGGATGATAGGGCCATACTCCATGACCGTCACACCGCTCAATGGTGTATGGTTCACTTGATCAATACAACCGGACCATCGGTTGCTGATCTTGGATGGTACCCCAACGATGCCCAAGAGAGCCTTGGGTTCGGCTTGATGTGACATCCATGGAGCTGTTGTAGTAGTCGGTGATTCTCCCCAAAAAACCTTTGATCGGTCCATTCCAACCGTTGAATCAAGGGAGATGTTTATCCAAGCATAGCACAAAAGCAACATCTTCATCTTGCGAGTAGTTGTGAGTCCTTGTTCTTTGTGAATTCGAGCTTGGTTGGGTCTCGGTCTCCATGGGATCTTCAATCTCTTCCTCTTCGGCCACCTCCTCGACCTCGGTCTCCTCTTCGCCCAATTGGTGATCAAACACCAAATCATAGTTGAGATCTTCAATCCCAAACACATGTGACGTCTCCAAAGATGACAAGAATTTGGCCGCGTTCATCTCCGCACTACGTTAACAACAACAAAGTCCATCACCATCGACCGCAAGCAATCACCGCACAATGCATCGGCCAAAATGAAAAATGCAATTTTTTTTACCTTGAAGGCATTTCATCGACCACTTGGCGTCCACAGCCCTTGTTGCCAGCAGTGGCGGCCGGACACGCCGATACAGTGGCCGCAGGGGTGGCCGGAGACGGTGCTCGAGGCGCCGGAAGAGGGCGAGGCACCGGAGCCACTTTCTTGGTCTTCTTCTTCACCGCCTCCTCGGCGCCGCTTTGTTGATCTTCTTCTGCACCGTCTCCTCGGCGAGGGTCTATACGGCGGTCGTCAACTTCCATGCCCGCTTGTTGGCGGCGGGAGCGGCGGGAGGGTGGCTTACCATCGCCGGAGACGTAGTGGCCACCCCGCCGACTTTCTTGCCGGCGGTAGATGTCGGTGAGGTGGACTGGAGAAGGTCTCTTGTCCCCAACCTTTTTTTGGGTGTGGGCGGCAACGCGGGCGTCGTTTCCGGAGGCGACACACCGGCGCCAGTGGCCAGCCGGGTGGAGGAGGTGCCGGCGTTCGTTGATCTGACCAACGAGGACGACGACGCCTAGGGCTGCCACCTGCTTTTTGTAATTATTTTATTTCCATTTTTAAGTTTATTAATTAATGTAAGTGGACTTTTTGATTGGCGGTTTAAACATTAAGTTTATATTTTTAATGTTTTATTTGGATTAAGTTTTTTTAAAACACCTAAATCCGAAATGCGTCGGCCGCGTGGGTGCACTTACGTGCCTGCGGCTAAAAGCGGACATCGGTGTCCACCTGGTCAACCCAAACGGACAAAAAAAGAACCAATTACGCATCCATTTGCGTCGGCGCGTTGGAATTGGCCTTAGCAAGTTTGATGACCCAAATGAAGTAGTCCATGAGTTTGAGGATTAGATTACTGCCCAGTTTATTGGCCGAAAATTCCTAAACAATACAAGGGAATCCAGCAACCTTTGCCAATTTGTGAAGAAATGGGCGGCACATTTATGCATCTTAGTTTGGTTTTTGCCGGGAGTTGGAAGTTCATACTGCTTCGGTCAACTGGAAAATCACAAAGCTTTTGTTCATCCATGCAGACAGACTTTGAGCATGGGAAACACAAAGGACAGCAAAACAAAGGGAAAGGCTGCCCGTTTTTCTCTTTCGCAGACACAGAATCACTGGGATCGATCGGTGGCCCAGAGGATAAAAAGGCCCTGCTGCAACGCTGCTTCTTCTACAGTCCCAAAGCAAAGCTTTTGTTCTCGCTGCCAAACGGCCACAAAAGCGAGTTTACTCCCCACAAAAACCCATTGCCATTGGAAGAGGGGGAGCTTTTGTTCGCGCTGCCAAACAGGCACAAAAGCTAGTCTGTGCTGATCCGTAAAAACTATGCTATATACAAAAACTGGAAATTCACAATTTTATGTGCAGTAATTATTGCCATGACATATGCAAAATTGCCATGGTGCCTATAAATTAATTGTCATGCTATATACAAATGATTTGCCGTGGTCTAGTACAGTACTAAACAAATCATGCATAGTGAATTGCCATGAAAAAAAGTTGCCATCATTGTGATAATTAATTTACCATTATATATGTACTGAAACTATATAAAACATACATAGAAGAAAACATACACAAAAACACAAAGAAATCGTCATGATTTATGAAAATAATTCTAGAAGTTTGCCATTTGGCAAATTTCTAAAATTAGCATGTAAGTAGTACACACTTACAAAAAAAAAACTTTATAATTTGTGTTATCTAAAATGATGGAAAATTTAGGGAAAACAAGGGTACAAAGAGAGACATGGCAACTTAAAAAAAATGATCTATGGATCACGGAAAATGCGGGAAAATTTTCTATGGGTGACATGCCAAATGTATAGATTTTGGGAAAAGAAAAAGGTCACACGGGCTACTTCAAGAAATGTTGGTTATCTTAAATTTGCCATGGCAATTGTGTATAAAAAGAATTGTAAGTTTTGCCATGTGAGTAGTACACTTGTTGTCAATATATAAAAAACAAAGTACAAATAGACATGGTAATTTTTTAAGGAAAATCTAAATAGGTCATGATAAATGAGGGAAATATGTATTGGTGACATGACAAAAGTATAGAATTTTAAAAAAGGGGTCACACATGGTACTTTTCAAAAATGTTGTTTTCGTAAATTTGCCATGGCAATTGTAGAGGAGAGAAAATTTTAAGTTTTTCCATGTGAGTATAAGTACCCGTGATGGCAATATAGAAATAAAACACAGTACAAATAGAAATGGCAAGTTTTTAATAAGAAAAAGCTGTGTAGGTCATGAGAAATGAGGGGGGAAAATGTTTTGGTGACATGACAAAAGTATGGGATTTGAAAAAGGGGTCATATGAGTAGGGTAGCTGTTAAAACGTTGTTATCGTAAATTTGCGATGGCAATTGTAGAGAGACAAAAATTTAAGTTTTGCCATGTGAGTAGTAAATATGATGGCAATATAGAGAAAAAATATAGTACAAATAAACATGGCAAGTTTTAGAATTTCTATATAGGTCATGGCAAATGCCATGATGTAGAACAATGTGTTCTACATATTTTTTGAAGGAGAAGAACAAAAAACTTATAAAATTTTGCCATTATGTAGAGCAAACAAGAAATTGCCATGGCTCTGCAAAATTTGCCATGTGAACAGATTTTTTTTGCCATGTTGTAAAATTTGCCATGGATCTGGAATTGTATTTGCCATGAGACTAGTACAAACTATTTCTTTGCTCACAATAGCTGCACGAGGCGCATGCTTCAATAAAAAATCAACCCCACATCTATCTTAAGCCACCATGTGACAAAACAGGAAAAGAACTAGTAATTGTCATGGGTCAAAAATTAAGTTCCATGGCGAAAAAAATTGTAGATGCCATAGCAAACACATCTTAATTCACCATGTAGACCTCAACATAATTTGCCACGGGAACACATCATAATTTGCCTTTTGTTATTTTGTAGTAAAAAAGTATGAAATGTTGCCATGGAAAAAATGCAAACTAATTGTCATGTACAGTTTACAGGTTGTGCATTCTGTTGATTGAAATTGATTGGTGTTGCTGCATAATGAACATGTAGAGCATGAGAGGAAAGCCATGGAAAAACTACAGTAGGTAAAATGGAGCACCTATGTTTCTCCGCCCCACCCGAAGATAGCTTCTTGTGCCGCATCTCCTTCCGTGATGAACATTTGTTGCTGTCCTCCACGCTCGTGCCTGCCGGCGGCCCTCGTGTCATAGTCGCCGCCGATGCTCCCTACCGCCGCTGCCTCCTTGGGCACCGCCGGCAGCGCCTACCGTGCCCCTCGGCCTAGCCGAGCATCCCCGTGCCCCTAAGCCCTCGGTCTCCCGCGCTGCAACCACCTTGCGGCGATGACTGTCACCTGAGCTCGGCATTACTCCACCGCGATCTCCGACAGTCGAGCATGCAGCAGCATATTCGGCTGGTCACCATCCCCAACCATCAGGATGTTCACAACGAGTTGTAGATGCCCATCTCCGGCGGCGGGAGATGGGTGGTGGACATGTGGGTGAGTGGATCGATTGCCAGCCCCCACGTCCTAGCCACCAGCGCCGCTCCCTACCGCACCATTGTGCCAGCTCAAACGTCCCCCCCTCTATTGCACACGACGCCAACCGAATTGCCGGGAGAGAGGAAGTGGCAATGGGCGGTGGGGTTGAGACTTGAGACACGGCGAGTGGGTGGGGTGATGCGGCACCGACACTATGTTGGCTCGCTCATGAGGTTTCCCCCTGGAGCAAACGCTTGCTCGATGATGAGGTGGCGAGGCATTGTTTGCCAAGATTCATGCACTTAATGCAACGGTCCACTGGGTGTTCGCTTCAAAATCGTTCCCACATATGTTGGTACATTGACATTTGTGTTTATTTATGATCTGATGCAAAATTCTGTTTTCCGAAATGTTGGTGTGCAAGCATGCAGCACAGCATATGGCGAGGCTCCAAGTTGCCTAAGGGCATCCACAATGTGATGAAGCTAAATGTATGACACGGTCAAAATTTTGGCATCGATGTCAAATGAACCACTTCTCCACGGCGTGCTTGGTTCCTAATTTATGTGGCGTAGGACCCACTGCAAAATAGAATCTAATAGAAAATTACCACATTTATGCCCATCGTACATTGCTTGTGCTAGTTGAGTGAGATTCACATAGTATTTTATTGCACAGATTGTTTGTCATCGGAGCACAAAAAGCTTCAGTTCCCATTGTTTTGGCCATGACACCAGTCTCCATAGTGTGTAGTGGGGCTACCAAAAGCCGAAAGTCAATTTGTCAATACTATTTGGCACACACTGTGGATGCCTTAAGAGTTCTCTATACAACTATTTATTTCCACACTACTCCCTCCGCTTCCTAAATATAAGTTCTTTTAGAGATTCCAATATGAATTGCATACGAAGCAAAATGAGTGAATCTACACTCTAAAATACGTATGTAGTCCATATTGAAATCTCTAGAAAGGCTTATATTTAGAAACGGAGATAGTATAAATGAAATTCAAAACTTTTTTTGAACTAAATTCAAAACTTCTTGGTGAGCCTTCCGGCCGCAGCCCCCCACCCATGCCTATGTGACACCGGCAATGCTAGACTTACGTAGACTAGTTACGAACGTTTACGTAAAAACCAAGGTGGAGAATTATGATTGGTGTTTAGGAAAGGGAGGGGCCCACCCCCTAAAAATCAGGGGGGGATGTTTAGAAGGTTACGTAGCCTTGCGTAGGTGTAGGATATACCTGGGCAAAACTCGGGTCGGGCCGGGCCTTGGGCCGGGCCTGACTAAGCCTGACGCAGAAAAGCTAGGCCCGGGCCAGGCCCGGCCCGGCCATCGGGCCTAGAATCCAGGCCCAAGCCCGGCCCATCAGCAAAAAAGCCCGCCGGGCCTCGGGCCGGGCCTCTTCGTTAACTCGCTAATATGACGGGCCCGGCCCGGCCTTCGGGCCTAGATCTCAGGCCCAGGCCCGGCCCGTGGACAAGGTCGGGCCGGGCTGCCCATGGCCAGGACTAGGATTATTGATGTGACACTGCTGCATGGTGACGGGCCCCACAAGAAAACGATTCTCTGCATGTTCCGCTTTTTTATTGACAGTAAAACCAGTCAAAATATCTCCACAAAACCACTCAGAAGATATATGTACCACAATTTAAAAGCAAACTGTACTTGGTTTTGTAAATTTCGAATTCAAACTGCAACCTTTTTCTTTTGTCAGGAGAGGAAGACTGCACACACTGTCGACAGGAGTCACCCAAACATCCACCAGTCCAACGGACGGACCACGCCATGTCGCTCCGGCGCCTCCTGGGCCTCTCCACCGCTGCCGTCTCCGGCCGCTCCCTCTCCACCGCGGGCGCCGTCTCCGGCCGCCTTCGCCGCTCCCTCTCCACCGGCGCTGCCTCCTCGCACCCGCCACCATGGGCCATCATCGACCACTCGGCCGAGGTTGACCGGTCGTCGTCGGCCCAGACCGCGTGCTTCCGCCCCGTGGACCCTCCGGGCGTCTCCAGCATCTTCGCCCCGGCGCACCTCATCGACCCGATGGCACGCCCCAGCGCGGTGTTAGCGTCCAACTCGGCCAAGCCCACACTCTACTCACGTTCTGGACGTTTATGCGCACACGGGTCAATTCAGCAGAGAGCCCACTCCATCCCAAAAGCCCGGACTGAAGGGAGGAAGGAATCTCCCCCTTATAAGCTGGTTGTGGCCTCCTCTCGTAAGCGAGGTGGGACTAAACCGAGCCAGCCTCACCGGCCTACAGCAGCCCTAACATCCCATCTGCTGAGAAGCCCCTCAGGAAGGCATGGCGATGCTGGCTCTGATAGCAGATGTTAGCGTCCAACTCGGCCAAGCCCACACTCTACTCACGTTCTGGACGTTTATGCGCACACGGGCCAGCATTCAGCAGAGAGCCCACTCCATCCCAAAAGCCCGGACTGAAGGGAGGAAGGAATCTCCCCCTTATAAGCTGGTTGTGGCCTCCTCCCGTAAGCGAGGTGGGACTAAACCGAGCCAGCCTCACCGGCCTACAGCAGCCCTAACACGCTGACAGCAGCAGGGTCCAATACCTCGGCGGCAACGTCGTCCAGCTCCTCTTCGGCAACGTCGGCGCCGCCAGCGGCGACGGCCACCTCCTGCTCAGCTACCACGACCTCCGGGCGGAGGGCCCTTGCACCTCCTGGGACCTCACCGGGAACCCCGAAATCCAGTGCTTCGTCTGCAACCCCCTCACCGGCCAGATGCTCCGCCTTCCCGACATCGGCCGCTCCAGGAAGATCCTCGTCGTCCACCACATGGGCCTCCTCACCCAGGCCGACGGAGGGCTCGGGTGCGGGCCGCCTGACAGGTTCGCCGTCGCTGACTTCGTCTTCAATGGCTCCGCCCTTGCGCGGTTCCTCTCCGACGAAGGCAAGTGGAAGACGGTGATGATGGGCTCGCCCGGCGGACCGCTGCTCCCGCGCGAGATGGAGATGAACCAGGAGACGGTTGCCTTCGGCGGCCGGCTATGGTGGGTCGACCTGACCTTGGGCGCCGTCTCCGTCGACCCCTTCGCCGACCGGCCGGAGATCCGCTTCGTCGAGCTGCCGAGCGGCAGCGTGCTGCCTGCGCCTGCATGTGCGGACGAAGGAGATCTCAGCAAAGTCGAGGAACGGGCTCTGTCCATGCTGGAGGTGGCCAAGCGCCGGCGCATCGGCGTGAGCCAGGGGAGGCTGCGCTATGCCGAGGTGACTCCGGGCGGGCCGTTTCTGCTCAGCTCCTATGCGCTCGACGACAGCGAGGGCAGCGGCTGGAAGCTAGAGCACCAGGTGTCGCTCAGGCAGGTCTTGGCGGACGGAGGCTACCCGTGGCAGGTGAACTCGGCGCAGGCGGCGCCGCAGATCGCCGTCCTTGACCCTCTCGTCGCCAATGTCATTTACATCAAGGTCGGCGAGCACGTCGTCGTCGTGGACATGCACAATGAGAAGGTGATCGGGGCCTCTCCGCTGGAAGACGAGTACTTTTCTCTGGTACCATGCGTGCTTCCAGCGTGGCTTGGATCAAGCCGGATCCCCACGGCAGGTATATAAATATATAATCACCTATCAATTTCCCTACCTTTCAGTTTTGCATTTGCTGGTGCATTGCTTGATTGGTTTGTGCATGGACAGAAGATTGTGAATTGTTCATGGATGAATTTTGGTGTCGAATTGACATTGTCAGTAAGATCCAATCATGAATTGCAATCAAATACTAGGATTGGTACTATTGATCTAGTTAGACTGACTTGGTGTAGTTGTACCTCAGTTTGTTAGCCTGTACTTTGGTGTAATTGTATCTCAGTAAGATCCAAATCATATCTATATTCGCACAACTACTATGTTCATAGCGAGTAGCAACACATAGTTTATAAAATGTTCTGGGTTAGCATTGCGTCTGTTATTCAAGTTATTGTACCTTGACCGTGGAAACCATTTTTTCAGGCAACAAAGATTGTGTGGAATCGACAGATGATATGCTTAGTTTCATCTAGAAGTGGCGAATGGGTATGATTCTATCGGTTAGCTTAACTAATGCTTCTTTGTTTATCATCCACTATTAGTCATCCATTCTCATTGTCAGGACTCTGAATGCTTTTATTTTCGCTTGTGGTAGTGATGACCTCTCATTGTGAGGACTCACTATATAACAATTAATAAAGTCTAACACTGAACGAAAATTGCTTTTGGAGCTCGGCCTCCATGGAGGCGGTTTTTGAAAAATTCAAAATTCAACAAAATTCATATTTTTACATTTCAAAAAATTCTGAAAAAAAATACAGACATAAATGGAGGCATAACACACGTGTGTAAATTTTCAGGACAAAATAAGTTGAAACGAGGGCTGTGAAAAAAAGACAAATCTGTGGCTTTTCAACACATGATACTATTCATCCCAAAAGTCCATGAATTTGTTCTTTTTGCATAGATCGCATCTCAAGGTATTTCATTCTAAAATTTTACACGCATACACATCACATCCTTGTGTACTTGTACAATTTTTTACAGATTTTTTTGAAACCAAAAAGTATGAATTTTGAATTTAAAAAAAAAACGGCCTCCATGGAGGCCAAGCTCCAAAATGCCATTCTCAACACTGAAGCCTGTTATTTCCAAACTAATGGTAAATATGTAATTTTGTGCTATAAAGTAAACATGCTCGGTTATTTCCAAACATAAAGACTCTAATTCACTTTCAATTTAATTTTGGAGGTGAGATAAATGGACAATAATAGCACTTCTGTTTACTCAGTTATTTGATTTTCGATTTGAGTATTTCTTTTCCATGCTAAGTCAAATATCCCTCATATATTTTTCTTTATTTTGCAGGTTACCTGGAACTAATAGATGGAGGGGTTGCTCTATATTAGGAAGGAAGCTGGCGGTAGTTTGTCAAGCTCTCATTTTGGTGGAAGTCTGGAGAAGTTTGGGCTTATTGTAGTGTGTTGATGAATTACTTTCTCGTTTAGAAGGAAAACATGGCAGTTGTTTCAGGAGAACTAAATTAAATCACATGTAATGGCAACCACAGGACAGGATGCATGCTGTGCTTAGTTGCAAGACAATATTCTTTTCTTCTTGAAGTTCGAAAAAAAAATGTGCTCATATTTTTGCAGGAAAACATGGATGCATCCATGATTTAATTTCCGTAAGCTTGGGTATCTTTGATTGTGACATCTATGATAGATTGATGACTCTGTCAATGCATCAGTATTCTAATGACAGATGTTTTCACCGCTTTTATTGCTGCACAGCAACAGAAATCACTAGGACAAAAGAGTTCCCTACCATAATATCTTCACATTTTTTTAAAAAATACATGTACTTCCTCCGGATTGGTATGTTAGTCGGATGGTCACCAACAGATATTGCTGGTACTACAAAGTTATCTCAATCAAGCATCAATGCGCAACAACCCATTCATGGCTTGTATAGACTTTTTGTAGTGTGCAAATTTAAATTTGTTTTGATATTTTATTTTCTCGTGGCCAGCTCTTCAAAAGAAGTCTGGCGACGAACATATTTCAAATTGTGGAGGAATGCTAGGACTGAGCATATGTGTGGAGTGAAACCTCACTAATTAATTTATAATTAATAGGTAATTAGGTTTTTATTAGCAAAGTTTAAAAGGTTCGGTAATGCGTCCTCAATAGTTTTTCAGAAGTTTCAACAAAGTTTGAATAATATGTTTGCAAAGCTTTGTACTCAGTTCAGTTCTTATAAATTTTGTGAAAAGCCCTTCAAAGTTTTCGACAAAGTTCTAACATGGTCTTCACGAAGGCCTTTAGCATAAATCTTCAACTGTCGTACCAGATCCACTAAAAAACCGGAGGACGTGCAAGAACAAGCATGGGCGACGGTTACGAACAAGAGATAGCCTTTGGGTTTTTCATAAAAAAAGATTATTGCAAAAGTTCTTGGGATATTTCAACAAGTTTGGAAACACGGTTAAATCAATCAAAAATTTATTGACAAGGTTTTGTAGTGTTCTCGTGAATTTACGGATCATCTTTGCAAGCCAATGAATAATCATATGAAAAGTACCCCATGTTTTAGATAAAAGCTTTGGCAAGAAATTAGGAAAGTTTTTTGTTGCTTCCAATAGATTTTCAGTTATCCTTCTGGTCCTATGATTCTTCAGATTTAGTAAGAAAGTTAAGGGACCATATTTCACAAAATTTCAATTACCAAACTAGTGTTGGTCCGTAGGACCAGTCTAGATCTGGCGAGGTGCAACGGCATGGAACCAGTGGCTACGGCCGAGGTGTTACAAGTGGTTGCTCCTAGAATGACCAAGAGGGTTAAGACAGCCAGAGTTGGAGTTGCTGCCACGGAGATAGAGCGGATGGCGCCGGAGCAAACCTCGACGGGGTCAACGGAATCCCTGCCCCTGCCACGAGGGATGTCCTAGCAACCAAAGTGAAGTCCCTATCGCAGTAGCCGAAGTACCTGCCGTCAATGGGCGGTCGATACACACGGTTCGTGGCCTTGTGCATTAGTGCATATGGGTGAAGGAGACTTCAGCACCCTCTCCAACTGACCGGGGATGAAGACCCTCTGCGTCACGGCCACAACCCAGCGGCCGTGGTTGCTATCGCCGGCGGGGGGCTAGTTTGGCAGCGTGGTTGTAGAGCGTGGACGACCATAAATGAGAACGAAAGACGGTGACAGATGGGTGTGAATAGGGGTTTGAGCGATGTGGGGACATGAGTGGGGAGTAATGGCCGATACGTCCTGTCTCCCGTGCTTCACAACGCGTGGCTCGCTGGAGCATGGCTCTGGGAAACCGACCGATTCGACGCTGATTTGAGGTTCATGTGGGTCACGAATTCGTTGTAGTCCAGATTACTAAGCATGTAAAAATTGCATTCCGAGGGCTGCATGCGACCTACCAATTACGTTCGTAATCTACATCCACGCATGCATGGACTGATACATGTAGCCAATGATATGCTCTCCCTGATTGGATGGATTGGTAGGTGATCGATTAGGCCAATCGATACACTCATCGTACATGGACACCACGGCTATTTGAGCTAGCAGTGAGAGCTTCGGCCGCTCGACGCCGGCGAGTAGGCCGAGGATGTACGTACGCGTCACTGAAGCGGCATTTTTTAAAATATGCATGTACGTACGAGTCACTGGTACGCGTCAGTGATGTAGTATTTTATTGCCACACTAAATCCTTTGGTCTATTTATTATATATGTATGCACTTTTTGCTCTGCTCGGGATTGTATGCATGACTAAAGGGTGTTTTTGATAGGAGGTGTCAGGTGAAATGTAATGGAATAGTTTTAGATACGTCTGTTTGATTGGCAGAGTATGGCAGGGTAGAATGAAATGATTTGGTTCTACTGGAGAGAATATTCCTCTAATATGTGGAACCAACTCGTGGTGCCGAATCCGACGAACCACTAGGTTGGGCCGGTCTCATACTGTCCGTAGAGGTCCGGACGTGTTTTGCCATCCAACGCGGGTCTGTATCGGTACGCCGACCGGTTCAGACGCGTTTTTTTCCGCAAATCGAAAGCAAAGTCGGAGGGGGGGAGGGTTGCGTGTGTTCCGGACAGCATCCACACGTAGGACTCCGACACCCCGTCCCACTCAAATCCCCCTCCCGCTCCCATTCTCTTCCACTTTGTGTGTGTGTGGGGGGGGAGGGGGGGGTGCGTGTGTCCCGGTCTCATTCAGCGACGGCCATCAACGGCAGACCGACTACAGCGGCACGGCCTGCAAAATCACTACTTTTGTGCTCTCTGCGAACGGAACCTCGAGATGCCGATGCACATGTTTGCGCACTGCCCGTTCTCCACCTTGGCCATGGCAACGCACTGCCCGGTCTTGGCTCCTAGGAACTTGTCACGGCACGAGGACCTTGCTGACGTGAACCCTTGGGTACACCATGCCCTGCGCCTTCCTCGCTCGCGACGACGGGCGGCCACCCTATGGACTCTGTGGTGCGAGCGAAATCGTCGCGTGTTCCGTGCTGACGCTCTCCTGCAACCTTGCTAGAGTAGGCCTAGATTACCGGCCATGGCCCCCCTCCCCCCCCCCCCCCCCCCCCCGGTTAATCCCTGTAAACCCTCTCTGTACATTGTGTTTTCGCCCTTATCAATCTATATACCTATATACCTACTATTAAAGGGTAGATCGTTTCTTGCTCCTTTTTTCATACGTTATTTTCGTTCGTCACAAGCGTTTTCGTATAATTTTTTTTTTGAGAAACAGCATTTTTGTATGTTACCAGCATTTCTCGGATTTACTTCGCTCCCACATCTGTTAAGAATCCAATTTATTGGCCCACCTACCCTGGCCTGTTACGAGTCCAATTCGGCAACTGTCGGAATTATTGGCCCACCTATCCTGACATGTTTAAGATTTATGGCGACCCACCGATGGGAGGCAAAAAAAGTTGCTGGTAAGACTACCCATAGTAGGCAGGAACTTAGACTAGTAACATGTATATGTTACTACCTCCATAGTGGGAGTAACATATGTGTGGTGTCATGCAATACTTCATTTATTAGGTTGTAAACTCATCTTGTCTTGGTATGTGTGATGTTACTCATACAGTGTGAGTAACATATTATGTTACTACATGCCTCTCTTTGCTCATTAATTACGTGCCACATCATCTTCTTTTTTTGCGGGTGCCACATCATCTATTTTGTCTAGATATGTGTGATGTTACCATCTATATTACTCGCACTATGGATAGTCTAAGCAGAATTGAAATGGAGACCTCTCGTCCACAAAATAATGGCAAGGCCAACTGAGCTAGCTTGTGTTTGTGTTAAAAAAAAGGTTAGTTCATGTATTAAATTGGTCCCACCTCGCTACCTTACACTAAATCTATCCAATTTATATATGTTTTTAAGTTTTCTAGGTATCAAGAAGCCATCTCGGGAGTCATAGCAAATTATGAGCAAGGTAATAGAGGCTAGTTAACCACACAAACGGGACGTGACAGAGAAATAAGAAAGGAAAGAGAAAGGCTAAATTTATCCTCTATTTAAACGCGGCATGACATAGAAAATAAGGATCAATTGCCACACTGTTGATTTTGTGTTTAAACTTGTGTGTATTTAAATTTCCACACTTTTGCTTTTTTTGTTTGTTGAAACTGGTTATGTCGTTCACATAAAGTTGTGTTCGAGGTGAATTGGTGGATGGTGCAAATGTAAGAATGTGTTATGTGATGTACATTTCAAAATATGCATGAAGTGAAATACATGAATGTCGGGTGCTGAATTCTAGCTCAGAGTAAGTTTTGGAACTTGAATTCTCACAAAAGCAAAATCGTTCTTCCTGGAATCCAACTCAGTTATAACTTGACAGGCAGTCTTAGCCGGCGACATACTGATGAAGCGATGAGTGAGGGAGGACAAGTGTCAAACAGAAGGCATGCTGGCCTTGGTTCGCACGTCAGGTCGGCCGCTTTCGTCCTCTTCGCAGAGCGGCGGTCGCCGGAGTCCAGCTCACCTGCGTCTCGGCGGTGGTGGGTCGTCGTGGCGGCGGGAGGCGGGATTGTCGACGTCAGCGCCGGTGCTCCTGCGTCTCGGCGGCGGTGGGCGGGCGGGGAACAGGTGTGCCACGACATCTGGGTTGATGAGTGCCGCAAGGAGATCCATGTCCTCTTCCATCGGCGGTGCCAGGGCGTCGGGCAAAAACCAGGCCAGGAACAGTAGTACGAAGGAGCAGAAAGCGCCGATCCCATTCTGCGTCTGCATACATAGTAAATCGAGCGACTCCATGCATGTTAAGCAGCAGCAGCAAAGGTAGCTAGATAGATACTGAATGAACGAAAGAATGAATGAATGTGCAGCAGCAGCAGAGCTATGAAGTAGTCGAAGGAAGGAAGGAAGAAATTTCGCACCGCCATGTACAAGTCCTGATCCTGTGGTACCGGCTTCGTGACCCCCCTTATACACCACGCGAAGCAGTGCACCCTGGAGAAGGCAGACATGCCCCAGGGCGGAAGCGTGTCTTGGTCGAGAAAAGCATATCTATCATGCACGGGATATCCCATGCATGGTGCAACCGTTCATCTAGTTGGAGATTTGGTTACATGCATATGCGTCCCCACTTCCTCCATCAATGACAACTTTCCTTAGCTAGCTTTGTGGCAGAGATTCTATGCCATGCATGCTCCACGGACCCATGTTTTTTCATATGATTTCCAAGTTTGAATCCATTTTATCTTTGAACCAGAGTTTACTTTATAAACATTTTGAATATTTGTGTAAAACTCTACGTAACAAAGTGATGCACTCTAGAACACAAAAAAAAGCCTACTATAGCTTGATAAGAACACATGCTAAATACAATCTCATAATATTATTTTTGAAACAATTTTAACAAGTGCTACCAAGATCCCTGTGCATCACTTCGATGCGCATTGACACGCAATAAATTCCTATGTAGCGTTTCAATTCATTATGTACAATGTGCTAGGCAAATGTTTATAATTTATTGTGGTTTCATTAAGTCTCGTAATGTTTTAAAATTTAAAATTCAAATTTTGTTGAAATATATTCAACATTGGTCTCGTTTCATAGCTCTCGTCACCAGGAACACAAATATGCAAAGAGATCAGAAATCGTACTTTTGATTCAAAAGATATACACACATGAAAATAAAATGAAAAGAGAGAAGTGGAGTGGGTTGTACTGTGTATAGTACACAACAGCAGTGTGTGTGAGAAAGATGCATGCACGGGATATACCGTGCATGGTAGATAATCCGTTCTCTGTCTTCGTCCTGCAACGCAATGCAACGCAACAAAGGAACCATGCAGGTTCAGGTTCATTCATCATTCAGTATATACTTCTGCAGTTGAGTTGGTTGAAAGATGAGAGATGGATCACACTCAGTACCAGGAAGTCAGGAACCAGTAGGTCAGCAGCGGCGGACACCAAACCCGCGATGGTGCAGAGCAGCTTGAAGTTGCCGGAGTCGACGCCCCCGATGGTGAGCAAGAGGGCCACGTAGATCCCAGCGGACGCCATCGGCCTGATAGCACGGCGTCACTCCTCGCTGGTGCACAGGCAGAGGAAAGTGACGAGGTACACCGCCTGGAACGTGGCGCCCCAGGCGTTCACAGACAGCGGTTCGACCGTGTCCTCGATGACTTTGAAGCCGTACGCGAGCCAGGCCAAGCTGCCCATGAGCGCGGGTGCGCGGCGATGGTGGGTTCCGGACGCCGGCCACCCCCGCCCAGCTCGCGCGCGGTGGCGCCACGAGATGCACGTCGCCCAGCTGCAACATGTACAAGGCGCGCATGAATGAAAGTCAGAAATGATCCATCGAGAATCAATGCTTGCTTGCCTGATTCGATTAGGTGGTTCCATAATGATCGATCGACAATGCACTCCTTGAACTACTACCGAGTACTTACAGTGAAAAGAGGGGGCTGATCCAAGCGGTTACCCAGCAAAAGACATCCAGGTGGCTAGCGTCTGCCCATCCCTGCTCCATCCTCTCTGCCCATCCTTGCGCCATCTGTGGAAGTAATCAGTAAATCAATATGATTGCTGTTAGAGGAGCGCAGCACAAGAGAAGAGCTGCGGCTTCACTGATTACTTAGGGACAATTGCATAGTCTGAAAGATGAAGATAAATAAATTCGAAGTGCAGCTTCATTGATCAATTGCCAGCAGAACATCAATCAATATAAGTAACCAGTGAAAGTAACCACGGAGATGCAAATATATATGGACCTAAGCATTAATACTAACTAACTCAAGACGAACAAAACCTTGATTATGTTTTGAGTTGGGACCAAGTGCATGCAGGCAAAGCAAAGCCGTTTTACTCAAAAAACAATATCAATCCGTTCCGTTGGTTAGTAGTGTCTCATCTGGGTGCAGGCATCCAATCCATGAACAGATAAATTCCACCGGGTGCTCACAAATTAAACCCCAACAAACAAAATCAGTAACTAGTTATCTCCGGCCTCAGCGAAATCAGTAGCTACAGCCTACATGCATGGAGATGATACATTCCATAGGACGTCATCAACCCAAGGATACTCCATGAACAAATTAATTTCACCGTAGGTACATGCATGGAGCGATTTGAGCGAGCGCTGTGCGGGGTGGGTGGGTTATATACACCGGGGCGACGCGAGGAGACGTGCCGGTGCGGTGCAGGTGCAACCCACGGCTCGGCTCGCCCGGCTGGCTACCTCCTCTCTCCTCTGACACCCGCAGGCGAGCGGTTACAGCTTTTCTACAGACCCAGATTCTTCATTTGCTCCTTCCTTCCTACACACGGGGCGCCGGCTATACTTGTCCTGTGTTTCTAGTAGGAGCAATGCTACACTCACGGAAGGATTTTTACAGTTTTCACGGACATGCACAGATGGCATCATTTGATTGGGATTAGGGAGCGAAAGGGCCCCACCCACCTGAAAATCAGGGGGTGAAAGTTAATTAGCATTACATGGGTCCGTAAAACGTCCGTGTTTGCCCGTGAGTGTAGCATTGCTCTTCTAGTAGTACATACAGTAGTACAAATCATCAATCAACAAATACGCTGCATTGATTGTGAAACAGAAAAACGACACCGTCACAACTCACAACGGAGCAAATCCGCATCGTACGTGCGTACCGCGCCCTCCAACACCTTCCCAGGAGACGCCATCGCACTATCGAAGACGTACTACTCCCAAGGCAACCAGGGGGAGTACAGTAGTAAGTATATGCATGCATGCCGTTCCTGTGCTTCCCATGCTCCCAAGGCAACCAGGGGGAGTAAGGGCCAGTTCTTTTGCTGGCTTCTAGAATAAGCTGAAATAAGCTACCCCTTAATAGGTTTCTAAAAAATTATATTTAGTTGGGCTTCTAGAATAAGCTGGGTAGGAGGCAGCTTATTCTAGAAACTCAAAAAAGCCACCAAAAGAACTGGCCCTAAACTAGTGTCGCTCCCGACTTTTTTACTTGCGCAATAAGTAGGTGTCATCTAGTAATGCAGTTTACTCAATTACTCTGCCATTAATAAAAGAAGGGAGCGCCTTGTGGCGTGGTGAGGAGAGGACAACATGGGATTTGGTGGGCCCAGACGGCCGCTATCTCACTTGAAAATTTTCTCTTCTCAAAGGAAACAAAAAACAAGTCTCCTCTTCTGTTTTTTTTCTCCTGACATGGGCTTCTTCAGTTTTTAGCAATGGAAGGAATTTTCAGCTCAAATATGAATGCCAATGAATGAGTGACCCAAGCCCAAATAAAACCTTTGAGAAAGAGATTGTGGAGGTGCTCCTCCTCTGTCACCTCTCCCACTCCCTTTTTTTCCTCCCTCACACTACACCCTTTGTTGCTCCCTCTCGCCTCCGTCTACGACAACCTTAGCAGGGGCCTTATTGCCATGGGCGCATCCACCTTCACGACCAGCATTTTCACACCGCATGCTTCAACAACATCATCGGGTCAAAAGTAGGCAATTAAGTGGTTTGGGTTCTAACTTTGTACAATTGAAGAAATACGGGTATATGGCTTTGCACTATTTTTGGCATTTCAGAAATCATAACTTGTTATCTAGAAACTTATGGACGCTATGGGTTTTTAAGACTTGCTGAATGTGTCCGATATGAATCCAACCCAACAACTGACCCATTTTGCTATCATCACATGTTGTATGTGTCTTTTATGTTGTCCTTAATAAGCTTGCTGGCTAATGACAGATACAAGGGTGAAATACCAATTTATCTTTTAAGTGTGTTGCTTGAGTGTTTCGTTTATTGATATTAATATCGATTTAATGTTATGCTTATGGTGTTTCCAGAAAATATGCACCTACAATATCTACTTCGTTGCATGACTACAATATAGGCAGTCCTCATGCTACCAACGATAGTATGTCTATCTTTGTCAGGATAGTCAAGTATGACCACTTCCTTTCATTCCACTGCATTACACTACGACACTCAAAGCAGCGTCAAACAATCTATCTACATATTTAGTGTCGGTGTAAAACTTTGCCGACAGAAAGCAGTTGCCGGATATACTGTTGTCGGCAAAAGATCTTTGTCAAAATATAAATATAAGCCGACTAGCACTATGACAGGCTAGGTGAGATCTACGCCGCCAGATATTCTACACCGACAGACGTTGCTATGCCAACAGTTCATCTAACATTGTTCTATATGCATAGATAGTGCAACGTCCAATACTTTATTGAAACACTTGCCAGCAGGGTTCGGCAATTTAGTAGAAATCCAGAAGCACCATATATATTAACATGCAATTGAATTCAAAATGTGAAATCCATGTTCAATTTGTAATACATATATCAATAATTGCAATATTACATTCATCATAAGATACCATTGATCAATGCATTCATACAAACATATATAGAAGATTATTAGTTTTCTTCACTCAACTTAGCTACAACCATTAAGGAAATGCCCAAGTCGGCATACAAGTCGTGTCCTGTTACAAAATATGATGGCAAAGTTCCTATGATACCAAGTGTTCGATCACTCAGAATGTTATGGAAGAGACCAAGTCTTCAATGTGACGCCCCCGACTCAATCGTGCACTAATCATACATGCAAATGCGCACGATCAAGCCCAGGGACTCATGGGAAGATATCACAACACAACTCTAGATACAAAATAAAATAATACAAGCTTTATATTACAAGCCAGGGGCCTCGAGGGCTCGAATACATAAGCTCGAGTTACACAAGAGTCAGCGAAAGCATTAGTATCTGAGCACAGACACAGTTAGACAAGTTTGCCTTAAGAAGGCTGAGCAAAACAACGACATCTAGATCGAAAAGGCGCAGGCCTCCTGTCTGGGAGCCTCCGAACTACTCCTGGTCGTCGGTCTCCACGTAGTAGTAGGCTCCGTCGGAGTAGTAGTAGTCGTCGTCGGGATCAGCTGTCTCCGGGACTCAGTCATCTGATCGCATCAATCGGGTAGGGGGAAAAGGTAGCAAAGCAACCGTGAGTACTCATCCAAAGTACTCGCAAGACTTACATCAGATCTATGCTAAGTATGCATCTGTATCAAAGGGAAGGGGCTGTATCTGTGGACTATACTGCAGAAATGCCAGAATAGAGGGGAAGGCCTAGCCTATCGAAGACTAGCATCTTCCAGCGTCTTGCAGCAACAGAAGAGAGTAGAATAACATAACATGTAGTAACAAATATATATTAGTAACAACCAGAGATCCTTCCTCGACTCCCTGCGAGAAAGCGATCCCGGAGCCATCATATCAGTTTAGTGTCACATGTATCCAGTTCTAGTTGTAGTAGATCGGGATACAACTCCGAGCGTCCTGTTACCGTGGACACGGCTATTCGAATAGATTACTTCCCTGCAGGGGTGCACTACTGTTACCCAACATGCTCGATTAACTCTGGCCGGACACACTTTTCCGGGTCATGCCCGGCCTCGGCTGATCGACACGACGTAGTCCTACCTAGGCTCCGCAAAAAGGTCCCCGCCGGTCTACATCCTAAGCGCTCAGGGGTCTTGGGCCCATCGCCCTTCGCACTCCGGGTCGTTGTGAGGACGGTGGCTACCAGCGCCACCTCTCTCCTGGATGGCACGATCCGACCGTCCCACAATGCTGAACTGGACGTCTGACAGACCTTTCGGAAGAAACGTACGATGCAGAGGGCCCCATTAAACCATTATCCCACGTGGTGGTAGTGCGTATAGGCTAGTGGCCAACTCAGATCAAATACCCAAATCCGTTAAGCGTGTTATTAGTAACTCGCGGACACGAACAGGGCTCAAGGCTCACCTCCGACACCCTGTCGCACCGACTTGGTAACCCGCGGTCCAACGACCAAGGACCAGGCCCACCTCTCTCCTAGGTGGTCTCCACCTGCCCTGACGTTCCGCCTCAATAATCTCTCGCGGGTACCCTTGGGTCGACCCGACTTCAACAAAGGTCTGAGGTGAAGGTCAAAGTACCCGTGTGTCCATAACATCATGGGGAATCCGAGGAATCACCCTCGATGGATTCCCATTCGATGTAACCGTCAAGGTGAACTTGGAGGAATCACCCTCGATGGGTTCACACTTGGGGGGTTGCACGACATAGGCATCATCGGAGGTGGTGAAAGAGGAATCACCCACGGTAACCCACAACCGACTAGCTACGCTACAGAGATGTCATCAGGAGTGAGGTAGGAGGTATCACCCTCGGCACTCGATAGTAGCTCTGCAGAGTCGTACAACTAAGGGGGTGTGCGGTGATGTGTCGGTCTCTGCACGTCGATCACACTGATCGAGCATCCGGAAGCAAAGCATGACAACACGATCAAGGGTGCGAGGCCACTGATGGATCACTAACCAACCTATACTAAGCATATAGGACAACAGGTAAAGTATCAACAGCAGGTTACAAAATTAGGCTATGTATCAGAATAGGAGCAATCAAATACAGTAGCAAAATCTAATGCAAGCACGAGAGAGAAGGAATGGGCGATATAGGAATGATCAAGGGGGTTTTGCTTGCCTGGTTGCTCTGCAGACAGATACGGATCCTCGACGGTGAAGTAGTCGATCACTGGATCAACAGCGGTCTCGGGGTCTACCGAAAAGAAAGTAACGGAGGGAGAAACAATAAATAACACAGCTAACAAATGCATCACAGATGTATGTCACGGCAAAAAGTGTTGGTGATATGCTCTAATGCATTACTAGGTATTTTAAAAGAAGAGGGAAAATATCCGGGAATACTTTCCCAGCTCCAGGTAATTATCGGTCAGACGTTCTGGAGGGGAAGGTTCCATGTTTGCAATGATGGATGGGTGTGACAAGTATATGCATGACATATTTGGATTCGTCATATTTTTCTGATCGTTTTTCATATATAAATTATTTTCATCTGACTTACGGTTTAATTTCTATTAATTTTCAAAGTTTATAGGATTTTCTGTTATTATTTTAATTACTAAATTCAACAGAAAAAGGAATATGACATCATCATGGCATCATCATTGTGTCAGCGGTCAATTGACCAGCTGACCAGTCAACGGGGCCCACTGGGACCCCCTGGCAGTGACTGGGCGTTGCCCAATCAGCTGTTGACTGGGTCAACTGGGCCCGTGGGGCCCTTTGCCAGCGACCCAGAGTGGTCCACGTGGCCAGCCACATCAGCGCCATCGCCGAAGCAACTCCGGAGACCATATTTTGTGGCGGCGCACACGGGAGGTTGCCGGGATTCGCACACACGACATCGTTGGACGCGCGCGCTAGCTCGTTCGAATGTGGGGACCAAGCCGCGTCCAATGGTGGCGGTTACAGCGCGCGAGACGGTCGGAATCGTCGACGACGTCCACCATGGGCGGTGCCGGAGTTCGGAACTTCGCGGGATCGGTGAATCGCAACGCGAGCGAGCAAACTAAATAGCTAGGCGGCAACAGTAGTTCACCAGGAACACGCTAGAGAGGCTGGTTCGTGCAGAGCATTACTAAGAGCACGGAGCTCCATGGCCATGGCGGCGGCCGGAGCAAACCAAAGACGAAAGCAACGCCGGAGCTCGAAATCGAGCTCGAGCTAAGGGGAAAAACATGCGGGTGCTCACGACGGTTCTGTAGGGGATGGCAGCGGGCTCGGGGAGGCCTGGAGACGACGAGTCGATGCGGTGGAGATCCCGCGGCCAGAGGTGGAAGACGATGGCGTTCTGGCGATGTGGTGGCCCCTGGCTCCAACAAGATGCACAAGAAGACGAGGCAGTCGGTGGCGAGGCGGACGGGCACGCTGGTGAGGCGTCAGGGGCTCGGTGGCCGCGCGGTTTACGAAGGAGCGGCCATGGCAACGTCGGGCTTCGACGAAATGGAAGGGGGCGAGTGAGAGAGGGGAGATGGGGCGTCTAGGGTTTGCCAGAGGGGTCCGGGGTGGTCTTATCCATCCACGGCGACGGCAGGGCCGCTGTCGAGCGTGCGAGGAAGGGGGCCCCAAGCGTCGCGCGTGTGTTGTGGTCGACAGCGAGGAGAGAGGGTGAGCAGGAGGAGGGAGAAGACAGGGGAAGCTGGGCCGGGCCTCACTATGGACTAGAGCCCAGGTACAGTGCCCTTTCTCTTTTACTTTTTCTTTTCTTTTCTACCTTTTCATTTCCTTTCTGTTTTGCAAATTATTAGGCCCAAAAATGATTTTTGTAAAATAAGTAGCTAGGCTCAATAATTAGTGTGCAATATAACTCACTGCCACAAAAAGTTTGGGGGCAATATAATTTCATATGAATTTTGTATTAATGGGAAAAGGATTAAATGAGTTGTCTTGGGTACTGTTTTAATTGCTAGCTCTCAAATGAGCAAACAAGTGATGAGGTTTTCCTTAGCCACAATTATCTATGGAATATTTGTAAAAATATGAACTATTTAGTTTTCAAATTTGATCAACTTTTATTTTCACTTGCCATTTGAATTTGTTCTGAAGCCAAGTGACAAGTGGCATTGCAAAACTAGATGACTTGGCAGAATTTGCAGGGGTTTACTGTAGCTTAATTACAGGGGGGGGGTGTTACAATTCTTCTCCTCTAAAAGAAATTCTCGTCCCGAGAATTCAGGAGGTAGACGGAAAGAGATCGGGGTATTCATCTCGAAGATGATCCTCGCGTTCCCAAGTGGCTTCATCTTCAGAATGATTTGACCACTGAACTTTAAGGAACTTGATTGCCTTCTGACGGGTTCGACGTTTAGCTTGATCAAGAATATGGTTTGGATGCTCCTTATAAGACAAGTCATCCTGCAATTCAAGCACTTCATGATCCACTGCTCGGATCAGATCCTTGAAGCAGCGGCGGAGTTGCGACACATGGAAAACATCGTGAACCCGAGAAAGGTTCGGCGGTAGTTCCATCTGATATGCCACTTCTCCACGTCTTGCGAGAATACGAAATGGGCCAATGTAGCGAGGAGCTAGCTTGCCCTTAATTCCGAAATGGTGAGTGCCCTTCATCTGGGTGACACGAAGGTATGCTTGTTCGCCAGGTTGATAGACCATTACTTGTGTTTACCGTCATAATTGCTCTTCTGACGAGACTGAGCAGTCTTCAGATGTTCACGAACGATACGGACTTACTCTTCAGCGTGTTGGATAATGTCCGGACCGAAGAGTGGTCGTTCCCCAATTTCTAACCAATTCAAAGGAGTTTGGCACTTACGTCCATAAAGAACTTCAAATGGTGCCATCTTCAGACTAGCTTGATAGCTATTATTGTAAGAAAATTCAGCATACGGGAGAGATTCCTCCCATTTCTTGCCAAAGGAGATGACACATGCGCGAAGCATATCTTCAAGCACTTGGTTGACTCGTTCAACTTGACCCTGGGACTGGGGGTGAAAAGCGGTGCTAAAGGACAGATGAGTTCCCATAGCTTCTTGGAAACTTTCCCAGAACCTTGAGGTAAAGAGGCTCCCACGGTCTGAACTGATCTCCAACGGAACACCGTGGAGTGACACAATTCTGGAAATATAGAAGTCTGCTAACTGACTAGCAGTGATTGTCTCCTTGACTGGCAGGAAATGAGCAACCTTTGAGAATCGGTCAATGACGACAAGAATAGCATCATGACCCTTTTGTGATCTGGGAAATCCAGTAATGAAATCCATTTCAACTTTGTCCCATTTCCATTCGGGAATAGCAAGTGGTTGCAGAGTTCCAGCAGGTCTTTGATGTTCTGCTTTGATGCGATGGCAAACGTCACACTCAGCAACATAACGAGCAATGTCTCGCTTCATATTAGGCCACCAGTACCGCTGACGAATGTCTTGGTACATCTTGGTACTACCCGGATGAATAGACAAAGGTGTGGCATGTGCTTCTTTCATGACATCCGAGCGCGAGTCCAGATTTTTCTTTCTGGGGACCACTAGGCGGCCTTTGAAGAATAAGGCACCATCATCATCAACAGTGAAGAACGATGAATTTCCTTTGGAGAGATAGCTCTTAATCTTCTCGACTTCAGAGTCATAATTCTCCCTTGTCTTGATGTTGTGCTCGAGATCTGGTTCAACAACCAAGGTATTTAGATATCCTTGGGGAACTATCTCGATGTTCAGCTTTCGAAGCTCTTCATACAGGAGCGGTTGTTGTAGCTGAACCACAAGTTCACAACAGTAGGATTTATGGCTCAAGGCATCAGCCATTACATTAGCCTTGCCAGGTGTATAAGAAATACCCAAGTCATAGTCTGTAATGGCCTCCATCCATCTTTACTGACGGAGATTGAGAGATGGCTGAGTGAACAAGTACTTCAAACTTTGATGATCCGTATAGATCTCGCAACGATTACGAAGTAGGTAATGTCGCCATAACTTCAGTGCATAAATAACTGCTGCAAGTTTGAGATCATGCGTTGGATAGTTCTCTTCATGAGGTCGCAACTGTCGTGAGGCATAAGCAATCACTTTGCGCTCTTGCATTAGGACACAGCCTAATCCTTGTCGAGATGCGTCGCAATAAATGACGAATTACTTGCGAGAATCTGGAGGAGCAAGCACTGGGGCAGATGTCAGCTTGTCTTTGAGTGTCTGAAAACTTTCCAGACATTTGTCTGTCCACTCAAACTTAATGCCCTTGTGAAGCAAATCAGTCAAAGGCTTTGCAATCTTGGAGAAGTTCTCGACAAAACGGCGGCAATAGCTGGCGAGTCCGAGAAAACTTCTGACTTGCTTGACATTCTTCGGAGGAGTCCAGTCAAGAATAGCCTGAACTCGTTCTGGGTTGACAGCAATACCATCCTTGGAAATCACATGACCAAGATAGGTCACTTCGGATAACCAGAATTCACATTTGAATATTTGGCATATAGCTGATGATCTCGAAGCTTTTCTAGTACAAGACGAAGATGTTCAGCATGTTCTTCCTCATTCTTCGAATATACAAGGATATCATCTAGATAAACCACGACAAATTTGTCGAGGTAATCCATGAAGATGTAGTTCATTAACCGGGAGAAGGTTGCTGGAGCGCTGGTTAAGCCGAAGGACATGACAGTGTACTCGTAAGAACCATAGCGAGTAACGAAGGCTGTCTTCGGAATGTCCTCTTCACGAACTCGGATCTGGTGGTATCCCAATCTCAAATTAAGTTTAGAGAATACTGAGGAACCAGCAAGTTGATCATACAAATCGTTGATTCTGGGAAGCGGATACTTGTTCTGAATTGTTGCCTGGTTGATAGGTTGATAATCTTGAACCAACCGATTCGTTCCATCCTTCTTCTTAACAAAGAGAGAAGGTGCTCCCCAAGCAGAAGAACTGGGGTGAATGAAGCCCTTGTGAAGTGACTTGTCGATTTCCTCCTTAAGCTCAAGGAGTTCATGCGGCGGCATCTTGTATGGGCGCTTGGCGATAGGAGTGGTGCCTGGTTTCAAGTCGATGACGAATTCAACAGCTCTAGCAGGGGTACTCCTGGAAGTTCTTCTGGAAAGACATCTTGGAAGTCGCGAACGACTGGAACGTTCTCTATTCCCTCAAGAGGTGAAGCATTCAATGCGTTCAGTGCATATATCTGGCTCTCGGCATTCTGAACTGTTCGGTCTGAGTAATTGATTGTCTGGCCAGAAGGGTGAGTGAGTGCTACTTGTAGCTTGCGTTGGTATTTCCCCGAAGAGGAAGGGATGATGCAGCACAGTAGAGATAAGTATTTCCCTCAGTTATGAAACCAAGGTTATCGAACCAGTAGGAGAATCACACAACACCTCGTTAGCAGTACCTGCACACAAACAACAAACCCTTGCACCCAACGCAAACGAGAGGTTGTCAATCTCTCGGCGGTAAATTGCAAGATTAAATTGTATGTGATAGATTGATAGATTGAAACAAAAATACAAAATAAAATAAATAAAGAAAGATGGCAGCAGTATTTTTAGGGTTTTAGTAATATGATTTAGATAGACCCGGGGGCCATAGATTTCACTAGAGGCTTCTCTCGAGAAAATAACATACGGTGGGTAGACAAATTACTGTTGGGCAATTGATAGAAAAGCAAATAATCATGACGATATCCAAGGCAATGATCATGTATATAGGCATCACGTCCAAGATTAGTAGACCGACTCCTGCCTGCATCTACTACTATTACTCCACACATCGACCGCTATCCAGCATGCATCTAGTGAATTAAGTCCAATAAAGAACGGAGTAATGCCTTAAGAACGATGACATGATGTAGACAAGATAAACTCACGTATGAATAAACCCCATCTTTTTACCCTTAGTAGCAACGATACATACGTGTCATGTCCCTTTCTGTCACTGGGATTGAGCACCGCAAGATCGAACCCACTACAAAGCACCTCTTCCCATGGCAAGATAAATCAATCTAGTTGGCCAAACCAAATCAATAGATCGGAGAAGAAATACGAGGCTATAATAATCATGCATAAAAGAGTGCAGCAAAGACTCAAATAATTTCATGGATAATCTGATCATAAACTCACAATTCATCGGATCCCAACAAACACACCGCAAAAAGAGATTACATCGGATAGATCTCCAAGAACATCAAGGAGAACATTGTATTGAAGATCAAAAAGAGAGAAGAAGTCATCTAGCTACTAACTATGGACCCAAAGGTCTGTGGTAAACTACTCACGCATCATCGGAGAGGCAGCAAGGTTGATGTAGAGCCCCTCCGTGATCGATTCCCCCTCCGGCAGATTACTGGAGAAGGACCCCAGATGGGATCTCTCTGGAACAGAAGCTTGCGGCGGCGTAAAAAGTATTTCGTGGACTCCCCTGAGGGTTTCTGATTTTTCTGGAATTTATAGTGCTGGAATTAGGTCAAACGGAGCTCTGTGGGCCCCACGAGGCACCAGGGCGCGCCTGCCCCCCCAGACCCGCCCTGGTGGCTCGTGGGCCCCATAGGGGTCTTCTGGCCTCCTCCCAAAGCTTCTAGTGTTTATCTTGTCCAATAAAAAATCTCCACAAAGTTTCGTGGCATTTGGACTTCGTTTGGTATTGATTTTCTGTAAAACAAAAACAGGGAAGAAAACAACAACTGGCACTGGGCACTAAGTTAATAGGTTAGTCTCCAAAAATGATATATAATTGCTTAAATGATCATAAAAACATCCAAGATTGATATTATAACATCATGGAACAATCAAAAATTATAGATACGTTGGAGACGTATCAGCATCCCCAAGCTTAATTCCTGCTCGTCCTCGAGTAGGTAAATGATAAAAACAGAATTTTTGATGTGGAATGCTGCCTATCATATTCATCACATATTCTTTTCTTTTGTAGCATGGACATTGGACTTGTATGATTCAAAGCAATAGTCTATAATTTGACATGAAAACATAGATACTCAAGCATACTAACAAGCAACCATGTCTTTCAAAATATCAACGCTAAAGAAAGTTATCCCTAGCCCATTATGCTCAATCATTGATCCATTCATGAAACACACTCAAATATTAGCTATATCCAATGCACAAGTATGACAATAGTGCTCTCTAGTTGGTGCTTTTGTAAGAGAAGATGGAGACTCAAATAAAAATAAAAATTGCATAAAAGTAAATAGATAGGCCCTTCGCAGAGGGAAGCAGAGATTTGTCAAATGTGCTAGAGCTCAAAGCTGAAATTAAAGAGATAAAAATATTTTGAGAGGCATGCTTTTCCTGTCAACGAAAACGACCGAGAATTCCCAATATTTTCCATGCTAGACACATCATAGGTGGTTCCCAAACAGAAAGTAAAGTTTATTTCCTTTCCACCATTTCTTTCACAATCCATGGCTAGCCGTATCCACGGGTGCCCTCCATACCATCACTTTCCAAGGAATTTTGTTGTTATTAATTTCATTTCATGCGGGACTGGGTGTAAGGGAACGCGACAGAAAACAAAAAATTTGGTACAGCGAGCACGCCCAGGACCACTATGGAGACTGCATACAGGGTTTGATCTGATCCGTACCGACTCGTAGCGCAGCGGAAGAAGAGTCGGTGTAGATCGTCGGTGTAGATCCCTGCAGCTAGGATTTACAACCTCCCAACCGCAAGGATGTACTCCCTCGTCGGACAGCCCTTCGGGAGGCGGTCGGACAGTCCCTCGGACGATGTCACGGACAGCCCTTCGGGAGGACCTTCAAAACTCGAACAGAAACTCGGACAGCCCTTCGGGAGGACACTCGAACAGCCCCTCGGGCAAAAGATCGAAACTACGACCTCTCTACGGGGTTGCACACATACGGTGTCAGCTATCCGGTAGGGCTTCGCCATCCAGAACTAGTTCCTGCCAGAACCCAGACAGCCTTTCGGCTCTACGAAACTATTTCGTGGGAGGGAGAGAGAGAGCCAGACGAGCATGGCATGTGTATGAGAGCAAGGATGAGGTTTGGAGAGCACCCCTCCACCTCTATTTATAGGAAAGCCAAGGGGTAAAGTTGGCATTCAAAAATACCAAAAGTACCCCCACTTTATGTCTTTACATAAAAAGAATAAAGCAAAAAGGGATGGCATGTGGAGCTCCAAGGAGCTCCACCTCCCTTGGCCGGCCACCCCTTGGGGGGCCCCCATGAGGGGCTTCCTTGGGCCCCAAGCCCTTCTAGAAGCCTTTTGGGAAATATCCCAAAAGGTGCTTTCAAAAATATCCATAAAGCACTTTCACTATTCATGAAGACATTTTTCTGCGTCCGTTAAATCCCAAATTATTTCTGTGTGGCTAGAATAATTCCAGTACCCACTAAAACAATTTTGAACGCATTCCGAAACAAATCTGGAACAATGTTTTTCTTCAGCGAAAAGCTACCATTGCGGTTCCGGCTGCTCCGGAACATTTCCGGTTTTTCTCTCCGAAAAAATTCCAGAAGTTACCAGAACAATTCTGGCACCCTCCAAGAATTTCCAGGCGTGTGCCGGAAACAATATGACTTAATGGAATACCCTGAAACAACTTTTCAGTTTCACCGAAACTATTCCGGTGTTCTCTCCGGAACGTTTCCGTTTCGTCCGAAACTTTTCCGGTGATTTTCTCTCAGACTCCCCGTCTAGAATTCAGCAGATAGATGACCCTTAAGCGTGTGACCCTATAGGTTCGGTGAAGTATAGACATGACCCGGAACACTTTCGGATCAATGATCAACATCGGAGCCGTGGACACCCATATTGACCCCTATACTCACACGAATGAATATTCGAGTGAACCTCCAGTTGCCGTGTGCTATTCCTATTGCTTCACGATATATTACAAACACCCGAGGTGAGATTTATTGCATCCCCGTGGATCAACAACTTGTCCACCATGCAAGTTACCTCGTTACCGGTTTTGTTCTCTTTTCTCGTTTCTGTGTTCCGGCATCCCAGTGATCAAATCACAATGTGTCTGGCCAGACGATGATGGATACCGTAACACCGAGAGGGCCCGAGAATATCTCTCCATCGTCGGAGGAGCAAATCCCAATCTTGAGCTATCTCGTTTCTTGTCATACTTTTCCGTGAACCCGTAAGCCGCCGTAATAGCCACCCAGTTACGGATGACGTTTAACAAACCCCAAAGTTCACAAAGCAAGTACGAAGGAACTCGATACTCTCATGGTCTAAGGAATTATGCAAACATTAACTATCTCTGTGTTATTAACCATTAACTTGTGACGAATATATCTCATAGCATAACATCAATTCGGGTCGATTCAACACAAGTGTTCTACTAACATTGTGCCCTCAAAATTGTCGGCATAGTTATGCCCATGATCAGGAAAACAGGATCATCATGCAATACTTGAGCCAGTCATAGAGGCTTGACTAGGAATACATTTTACCGTTTATTATACCACACATGCACATGAGTTTCCCTCCGAGCCTCGTGGATATTGTAGACTCGAGAATCATTGCAGTTATAGCATGGAACATAAACATTCATTACAAACTCGGAGATACAAAATAATTGTTATTACTGCCTCTAGGGCATATCTCCTACACTGGGCATCCCTATTACCAACCATTCTCTCGTGCAATGACAAGTGAATAAACACTCATCGTGAGAATAACACACCTAGCATGGAAAATAATGGCCACCCCCTGCCGCTTCATGAGCGGTCGGGCACACAAAACAGAAAAATTATTTTGAAAATTAGAGTTGGCACAGGCAAATTTACTTGGAACAACATTGAAATACCGCATATAGGTAGATATAGTGGACTCATATGGCAAAACTGGGTTTAAGGATTTTGGATGCACAAGCAGTATTTCCGCTTAGTACAAATGAAGGCTAGCAAAAGATTGAGAAGCAACCAACCAAAAAACGAAAACGGTCATAAACATGCATTGAACACAACTAATACCGAATAATGCAGCATAAGTAGGATATAATTTCATTGCATAACTATTGACTTAACGTGCTTGCATAGGGAATCACAAACCTTAACACTAATATTTTTACTAAATCACAATTACTCACTAACATGACTCACATATCATCATCTTCATATCGCAAAACTATTGCAAGGAATCACACTTATCATATCCAATGATCTATATGAAAGTTTTTATCTATATCCCTCTTGAATATTCATCACTTTGGGACCAAATTCATATCTTGTGCAAATTACCGTTACTTTCATCAACTCTCAAAAAGATTTAAGTGAAGCATGAGAGTGTAAATATTTCTTCAAAATTTCAATCTTAACAATTCTCAAAATAATATAAGTGAAGCATGAGAATTCATTTCTTCAAAATTTTAATCTTGTCAATTCTCAAAATAATATAAGTGAAGCATGAGAATTCATTTCTTCAAAATTTTAATCAACTCTCAAAATAATATAAGTGAAGCATGAGAGTTTATTTCTTCAAAATTTAGCCACCACCGTGCTCAAAAAGATTTAAGTGAAGCACTAGAGCAACTGCCTAGCTCAAAAAATTTAAGTGAAGCACATGGAGTATTCTAACAAATCACGATGATAAACGTGTGGCTCTCTCAAGATAGGTGTGTTCAGCAAAGATGATTGTGACAAACTAAAAAGAAAACAAATCAAAGACTCATATAATACAAGACGCTCCAAGCAAAGCACATATCATGTGACGAATAAAAATATAGTTCCAAGTAAAATTACCGATGGTTGGTAGAAGAAAGAGGGGATGCCTTCCGGGGCATCCCCAAGCTTAGACGCTTGAGTCTTCCTAGAATATTACCTTGGGGTGCCTCGGGCATCCCCAAGCTTAGTCTTGTGCTACTCCTTATTCCTTCATCCATCGTGATCTTACCCAAAACTTGAAAACTTCAATCACACAAAACTCAACAAAACCTTTGTGAGATCCGTTAGTATAACAAAGCAAATCACTACTATAAGTACTGTTGCAAACCCATTCATATTTTATTTTTGCATTATACCTACTGTACTCTAACTTCACCATGGCTTATACCCCCCGATACAATCCATAGATTCATCAAAACAAGCAAGTAGTGCATCAAAAACAGAATCTGTCAAAAACAGAACAGTCTGTAGAAATCTGAATTATGGGCATACTTCTGTAACTCTAAAAATTCTGAAAAAATAGGACTACGTGGACAATTCATATATCAATGTTGTGTAAAAAATTCAGAAGGTTCTGACATTTCAGAGAAGAAACAAAATTCCAGCACTGGATGCAAAACTTTCTGTTGTCAAACAGCATCAATTATACTATCTTCCAAATCATCCTAAAGGCTTTACTTGGCACAAACACTAATTAAAAACACAAAAACACTATCATACCAGTAGCATGACAGTAAAAACACACCATAACAGAAACTTATAACAAAAAATTATTTTATTCATTGGGTTGCCTCCCAACAAGCGCTATTGTTTTATGCCCCTAGCTAGGCATAATGCATAATTTCAAGTGTTGTCATCTTTGGTTTTAGTAATCTTTATAGGAGTTTTCTCCAACCCGGGAGGTTCCTTACGCTTCCCATTATTCTCAGAAAAAGAGGCAATTTTAAGATCCAAAATATCCAATCGCTTATTGCATAAAGAAATCAAAGTATTCGTACGATTGAGATTTCCACTAATATTTTTGAGAGGCTTGTTAGACTTTTGCAACTCAACCCAATTTTTCTGCATATCACCCGGTTTGTCTAAAATTTGAGCCCCCTCTTGAGTAAAAGCAAAACCCTTTTGTGGTGGTGGAATCCCCAATATGCCTTCTATTATTTCATAGGCAGTATTGGCCTCACTCTCAATAAAATTCCCCTTTGTGGCAAAATCCAAAAGTTGTCTATGATGCATAGTTAAACCTATATAGAAATTGCGAAGCAAAATTTTCAAATCCCCTTTTATAGAACAAACACGGTAAGATTCCATTAACCTATACCAAGCATCTTTAAGATTTTCTCCTTATTTCTGTTTGAAGTAAAGCACTTCAAAATCCGCTGACAAAGGAGGGATAGTTACGCTAGTCATGATGACAAGATGAGCAAATCAAAGAGGCAAACAAGAAAAAGGCAAACGAAAAAAATATTTTTGTATTTTTTGTAAAAATGTTTTAGAAGTCGGGGAGATAAAAACGAGAGGGAAATGGCAAATAAAGTAAATGTAAGGAGATGAGAGTTTATGCAAAGGTAATTGATAGATGTTGATGATGTCTCCCCGGCAATGGCGCCAGAAATTATTCCTGCTACTTGTAGCTTGCGTTGGTATTTCCCCGAAGAGGAAGGGATGATGCAGCACAGTAGAGATAAGTATTTCCCTCAGTTATGAAACCAAGGTTATCGAACCAGTAGGAGAATCACACAACACCTCGTTAGCAGTACCTGCACACAAACAACAAACCCTTGCACCCAACGCAAACGAGAGGTTGTCAATCTCTCGGCGGTAAATTGCAAGATTAAATTGTATGTGATAGATTGATAGATTGAAACAAAAATACAAAATAAAATAAATAAAGAAAGATGGTAGCAGTATTTTTAGGGTTTTAGTAATATGATTTAGATAGACCCGGGGGCCATAGATTTCACTAGAGGCTTCTCTCGAGAAAATAACATACGGTGGGTAGACAAATTACTGTTGGGCAATTGATAGAAAAGCAAATAATCATGACGATATCCAAGGCAATGATCATGTATATAGGCATCACGTCCAAGATTAGTAGACCGACTCCTGCCTGCATCTACTACTATTACTCCACACATCGACCGCTATCCAGCATGCATCTAGTGAATTAAGTCCAATAAAGAACGGAGTAATGCCTTAAGAACGATGACATGATGTAGACAAGATAAACTCACGTATGAATAAACCCCATCTTTTTACCCTTAGTAGCAACGATACATACGTGTCATGTCCCTTTCTGTCACTGGGATTGAGCACCGCAAGATCGAACCCACTACAAAGCACCTCTTCCCATGGCAAGATAAATCAATCTAGTTGGCCAAACCAAATCAATAGATCGGAGAAGAAATACGAGGCTATAATAATCATGCATAAAAGAGTGCAGCAAAGACTAAAATAATTTCATGGATAATCTAATCATAAACTCACAATTCATCGGATCCCAACAAACACACCGCAAAAAGAGATTACATCGGATAGATCTCCAAGAACATCAAGGAGAGCATTGTATTGAAGATCAAAAAGAGAGAAGAAGCCATCTAACTACTAACTATGGACCCAAAGGTCTGTGGTAAACTACTCACGCATCATCGGAGAGGCAACAAGGTTGATGTAGAGCCCCTCCGTGATCGATTCCCCCTCCGGCAGATTACCGGAGAAGGACCCCATATGGGATCTCTCTGGAATAGAAGGTTGATTTTTTTGGAATTTATAGTGCTGGAATTAGGTCAAACGGAGCTCTGTGGGCCCCATGAGGCACCAGGGCGCGCCTGCCCCCCCCAGGCGTGCCCTGGTGGCTCGTGGGCCCCACAGTGGTCTTCTGGACTCCTCCCAAAGCTTCTAGTGTTTATCTTGTCCAATAAAAAATCTCCAAAAAGTTTCGTGGCATTTGGACTTCGTTTGGTATTGATTTTCTGTAAAACAAAAATAGGGCAGAAAACAGCAACTAGCACTGGGCACTAAGTTAATAGGTTAGTCTCCAAAAATGATATATAATTGCTGTAAATGATCATAAAAACATCCAAGATTGATATTATAACAGCATGGAACAATCAAAAATTATAGATACGTTGGAGACGTATCAGTGAGCTGGACTGTCTTGGCGGCACAGTCGATGAAAGCGTTATGGGCTTTCAGCCAATCCAAACCGAGAATGACATCTATGTTGGATGATTTGAGGGAAATGAGAGAAGCATGGAACACTAGACCTCCAATTACAATGGGGGTATTATGGCTCACCATGGTGGCACGGCTCTGAGATCCGACGGCGTGAACCGTGCTACTTGTGAGCTGCGTTGGTAATTCCTGAAGAGGAAGGGAGATGCAGTATAGTAGAGATAAGTATTTCCCTTAGTTAAGAACCAAGGTTATCAATCCAGTAGGAGAACCAAGCAAAATCCCGTTAAAGCGCACTTGCACACAAAAGAGCAAAAACTTGCACCCAACGCGAATAAGAGGGTTGTCAATCCTCTTAGTGGTTATTTGCAAGGATTAAATCTTATCAAGGTAAATAGATAAACTAAACTACTAATTAAAATAAAAGTAAATAAATTGCAGCAAGGTATTTTTAGGTTTTTTATATAATAAAGATAGACCCGGGGACCATAGTTTTCACTAGAGGCTTCTCTCTTGAGCATAAAAGCATACGGTGGGTAAACAAATTACTGTTGGGCAATTGATAGAAAAGCAAATAATTATGACGGATTCATGGCAATGATCATGTATATAGGCATCACGTCTGAGACAAGTAGACCGACTCCTGCCTGCATCTACTACTATTACTCCACCCATCGACCGCTATCCAGCATGCATCTAGGGTATTAAGTATGAAACAGAGTAACGCCTTAAGCAAGATGACATGATGTAGAGAAGCAAATTCAAGCAATATGAATAAACCCCATATTTTTATCCTTAATGGCAACAATACAAATATGTGTCATGTCCCTTTCTGTCACTGGGATTGAGCACCGCAAGATTGAACCCATCACAAAGCACCTCTCCCACTGCAAGATAAATCAATCTAGTAGGCCAAACTAAACCGATAGATCGGAGAGAAATACAAAGCTATAACAATCATGCATAAAAGAGTTCAGAGAAGACTGAAATATTTCTAATGAATAATCTGATCATAAACTCACAATTCATCGGATCCCAACAAACACACCGCAAAAGAAGATTACATCGGATAGAACTCCAAGAACATCGAGGAGAACATTGTATTGAAGATCAAAGAGAGAGAAGAAGCCATCTAGCTACTAGCTATGGACCCGTAGGTCTGTGGTAAACTACTCACACATCATCGGAAGGGCAGCAAGGTTGATGTAGAAGCCCTCCGTGATCGATTCCCCCTCCGGCAGAGTACCGGAAAAGGCCTCCAGATGGGATCGTGGAAGAATAGAGGCTTGCAGCGGCGGAAATGTTTTCTCTTCTGGCTCTCTGGGGGTTTTCCAATATTTGTGAATTTATAGAAGTGGAATTAGGTCAAAAGGAGTCATGTGGGCCCCGCAAGGTACTACGGTGCGCCCCCCTGGGGCGCGCCCTAGTGCCTTGTGAAGCCCCTGTGGGGCTTCTGGCCTCCACCTGAAGCTTCCCAGGTTTCTTTTGTCCAGAAAAAAATCTCCAAAAAGTTTCGTGGCATTTGGACTTCATTTGGTATTGTTTCTCTGAAAAGCCAAAAACAAGCAGAAAACAACAACTGGCACTAGGCACTGGGTTAATAGGTTAGTCCCAAAAAATGATATATAATTGCATACAATTGCATATAAAAACATCCAAGATTGATACTATAATAGCATGGAACAATAAAAATTATAGATACGTTGGAGACATATCAAGCATCCCCAAGCTTAATTCATGCTTGTCCTCGAGTAGGTAAATGATAAAAACAGAATTTTTGATGTGGAATGCTACCTATCATGTTTCGTCATGTAATCTCTCTCTTACGGTATGAATAATAAGATCCAAATAATTCAAAGCAATAGTCTATAATTTGATATAAAGACATCAATACCCAGGCATACTAGCAAACAATCATGTCTTTCAAAATAAAAATGCTAAAGAACGTTATCCCTACAAAATCATATAATCCTGTCATGCTCCATCTTCTTCACACAAAGTATTTATCATGAACAACCCTAGTTTTAGCCAAGCAATTGGTTCATACTTTTTAACGCGCTTCAGCTTTTTCAACTCCCACGCAATACATGAGCGCAAGCCATGGATATAGCACTATGGGTGGAATAGAGTATGGTGATAGAGATAAATAGGAGAAGTCAAAAATGGAGAAAGTCTCACCTCAACGAGGTTAATCAACGGGCTATGGAGATGCCCATCAATTGATGTCAATGCGAGGAGTAGGGATTGCCATGCAACGGATGCACTAAGAGCTATAAGTGTATGAAAGCTCATCATGAAAACTAAGTGGGTGTGCATCCAACATGCTTGCTCATGAAGACCTCGGGCATTTGAGGAAGCCCATCATCGGAATATACAAGCCAAGTTCTATAATGAAAAATTCCCACTAGTATATGAAAGTGACTAAATAGGAGACTCTCTATATGAAAAACATGGTGCTACTCTGAAGCACAAGTGTGGAAAAAAATAGTAACATTGCCCCTTCTCTCTTTTTCTCTCATTTATTTTTTTCTTTTCTTTTTCTTTTTTCTTTTTTTTCTTTCTCTTTTTTTTTCTTTTTTTTTCTTTCTTTCTTTTTTTCATGGCTCTTTTTCGCCTCTTTTTTTCTATATTTTTTTTATTTTCGTCCGGAGTCTCATCCCGACTTGTGGGGGAATCATAGCCACCATCATCCTTTCCTCACTGGGACAATGCTCTAATAATGATGATCATCACACCTCTATTTACTTACAACTCAAAATTACAACTCGATACTAGAACAGAAATATGACTCTATATGAATGCCTCTGGCAGTGTACCAGGATGTGCAATGATGCTAGCGTAACATGTATAAAAATGATGAACGGTGGCTGAGCCACAAATACTATGTCAGCTATATGATCATGCAAAGCAATATGACAATGATGATGTGTGTCATAAAAACAGAACGGTGGAAGTTGCATGGCAATATATCTCAGAATGGCTATGGAAATGCCATGATAGGTAGGTATGGTGGCTATTTTGAGGAAGATATAAAGAGGCTTATGTGTGATAGAGCGTATCATATCACGGGGTTTGGATGCGCCGGCGAAGTTTGCACCAACTCTTGATGTGAGAAAGGGCAATGCACGGTACCGAAGAGGCTAGCAAATTGCGGAAGGGTGAGAATGCGTATAATCCATGGACTCACATTAGTCATAAAGAACTCACATACTTATTGCGAAAGTTTATTAGCCCTCGATGCAAAGTACTACTACGCATGCCCCTAGGGGGGAGGTTGGTAGGAGTTAACCATCGCGCGCCCCTGACCGCCACACCAAGGAAGTCAATCAATAATAATTCATGCTCCAACTTCTTAGCATAATGATAGACCATACGTGCATGCTTCGGGAATCACAAACCTTAACACAATTGTTATTACTAAACCACAATTATCTACTAATACCTCCCACATATTACCATCTTAATATCGCAAAACTATTGCAAGGAATCAAATTTATCATATTCAGTGATCTACATGAAAGTTTTTATTATATCCCTCTTGAATACCTATCATATCAGGACCAAATTCATAACACGCGCATATTACCATTGCTATCATGAGATTCTCAAAAATATATAAGTGAAGCTTGAGAGTACAACTATTTCTTTAAAATATCATCACCGCCGTGCTCTAAAAGATATAAGTGAAGCACTAGAGCAACTGCCTAGCTCAAAAGATATAAGTGAAGCACATAGAGTATTCTAACAAATTACGAATAATGTGTGTCCCTCTAAAAAAGGTGTGTTCAGCAAAGATAATTGTGACAAACTAAAAAATCAAACAAAAGCAAACAAACTATTTCACAAGACGCTCCAAGTAAAACACATATCATGTGATGAATAAAAATATAGCTCCAAGTGAGTTAGCGATAGATTGTAGACGAAAGAGGGGATGCCTTCCGGGGCATCCCCAAGCTTAGACGCTTGAGTCTTCCTTGAATATTACCTTGGGGTGCCGTGGGCATCCCCAAGCTTAGGCTCTTGCCACTCCTTATTCCTTTGTCCATCGTAGTCTCACCCAAAAGTTGAAAACTTCAGCACACAAAACTCAACAGAAACTTCGTGAGATCCGTTAGTATAACAAACAAATCTTAAAATTGAGGTACTGTTGTAAATTTATTCATATTTAATATTGTCATAATGATACTGTACTCCAACTTCTCCATGACTCATACCCCCCGATACGATCCATAGATTCATCAAAATAAGCAAACTATGCAACAAAAACAGAATCTGTCTAAAACAGAACAGTCTGTAAAGATCTATTTAAAAGCCATACTTATGTAACTCCAAAAATTCTGAAAAATTAGGACAACGTGGTAAATTCATATAAAAATACTGTGTAAAAATTTCAGATTTTTTTGATGCTCCCGTACAGAATAAAAATTCCATAACTGGACGCAAAACTTTCTGTTTTCCAAACAGCATCAATTATACTATCTTCCAAATCATCCCAAAGGCATTACTTGGCACAAACACTAATTAAAACATAAAAACATAATCATAACAGAATATATAATCATGTAAACACTCAAAAATAGTAGGTAAAAGCATAAATTTATTTTATTCATTGGGTTGCCTCCCAACAAGCGCTATTGTTTTATGCCCCTAGCTAACGCAATAGTTTCAAGTGTTGTCATCTTTTAAATTGATTTCATAAGTGGCCCTCATAATGGATTCATATGGTGCTTTAATTCTCTTCCTAGGGAAGTGTTCCATCCCTTTCTTTAGTGGAAATTGAAATCTTATATTGCCTTCTTTCATATCAATAATAGCACCAATAGTTCGAAGAAAAGGCCTACCAAGTATTATGGGGCAAGACGGATTGCACTCAATGTCAAGAACAATAAAGTCCACGAACACATAATTTCTATTTGCAAGAATAAGCACATCATTTATCCTACCCAATGGCTTTTTAATAGTGGAATCCGCAAGATGCATATTAAGGGAACAAGGATCCAAATCGGTGAGACCTAGCACATCACACAAAGACTTTGGTATAGTGGAAACGCTAGTACCAAGATCACAAAGAGCATTACATTTATAATATTTAATTTTTAATTTAATAGTGGGTTCCCATTCATCTTGTAATTTCCTAGGAATTGATACTTCGAACTCAAGTTTTTCTTCATGTGCTTTCATGATGGCTTTTACAATATGTTTAGTGAAAGCTTTATTTTGTTCATATGCATTTGGTGAATTAATCATGGATTGCAACAAGGAAACACTCAATTAAAGAACAACTATCATAATTAAAGTCCTTGTAATCCAAAGTGGTGGGTGTATTACTATTTAAAGTTTTAACCTCTCCAAACCCACTTTTTTCATTTTTATGATCAAGATTATCACCCTCCAAGCAAGTGGGACTCCTTATTTCTAAAGTTGACTCTTCTTCAGTCCCTTTTTCATCAAGTTTTATATTATTAAACAAAGATTCAATAGGTGTAACACCAATCATTTTAATATCTTCATCATTACTACGATAGAAACCGGGTGGAATCGCTTTTTCTAGAAATTCTCGCTTAGCTCTCAACCTAGCGGTCCTTTATTTACTTTCATTAATGGAGACATAGATAGCTTTAATAGACTTATTTATATCATGCTTAGATGGCAAAATTTTAGTTTTGAGATTTTTCACATCATGAGCAATTTTATCCATGTTCCTAGCCAATTCATCAACTCTATTCAATTTTTCTTCTATCATAGCATTGAAATTCTTTTGCGAACTAATAAATTCTTTAATATTACTTTAAAGATCAGAAGGCATCCTATTATTATTATAAGAATTACCATAAGGATTGCCATAATTATTAGAGAAATTTCCAGGAAACGGTCTAGCATTGAAATTACCCCTATAAGCATTGTTGTTGAAATTATTTCGAGAGACAAAATTCACATCAATAGCATCATGATTTTGCTCAATCAAAGTGGACAATGGCACGTCATTAGGATCAATATGAGCATTTTTACAAGCAACTAATTTCAATAAAGTATCCATCTTATCACTCAAAGTATTAATTTCTTCAACAAAATTTACCTTCTTACCAGTTGGAGGTCGTTCAGTGTGCCATTGAGAATAATTTGCCACAATATTATCAAGAAGTTTTGTAGCTTCTCCCAATGTAATTTCCATGAAAGCGCCACCTGCGACAGAGTCTAGCAAATTTCTAGAGACAAAGTTTAGTCCCGCATAAAAAATTTGTATGATCATCCATAAATTCAAACCATGAGTTGGGAAATTTCTTATCATTAATTTCATTCTCTCCCAAGATTGGGCAACATGTTCATGCTCACGTTGCTTAAAATTCATAATTTGATTTCTTAAAGAAATAATCTTAGCGGGAGGAAAATATTTAGTAATAAAAGCATCCTTACACTTATCCCAAGAATCAATACTATTTCTAGGCAAGGATGAAAACCAAGTTTTAGCACGATCTTGTAGTGAGAACGGAAATAATTTTAATTTTACAATATCATTATCCACATCTTTCTTCTTTTGCATATCACAAAGTTCAACGAAAGTATTTAGATGGGATGCAGCATCTTCATTAGGACTACCAGAAAATTGTTCTTTCATAACAAGATTAAGCAAGGCAGCATTAATGTCACATGACTCCACACTAGTGGCGGGTGGAGCAATAGGAGTGCTAATAAAATCATTATTATTGGTATTGGAAAAGTCACACAATTTTGTATTTTCTTGAGACATCGCGACAAAGCAAGCAAACTAGCAAACAAACAAACAAAATATTTCTGTGTTTTTGTAAAATATTTTAGAAGTGGGGGAGATGAAAACGAGAGGCAAATGCAAATAAAAGGTAAATAAAGTAAATGCAAGTGAATGATAATTTGTGCGAAGGTACTTGGTAATTTTGATGATGTCTCCCCGGCAACGGCGCCAGAAATTCTTCCTGCTACTTGTGAGCTGCGTTGGTAATTCCCTGAAGAGGAAGGGAGATGTAGTACAGTAGAGACAAGTATTTCCCTTAGTTAAGAACCAAGGTTATCAATCCAGTAGGAGAACCAAGCAAAATTCCGTTAAAGCGCACCTGCACACACAAGAGCAAACACTTGCACCCAATGCGAATAAGAGGGTTGCCAATCCTCTTAGCGGTTAATTGCAAGGATTAAATCTTATCGAGGTAAATAGATAAACTAAACTACTAATTAAAATAAAAGTAAATAAATTGCAGCAAGGTATTTTTAGGTTTTTATATAATAAAGATAGACCCGGGGACCATAGTTTTCACTAGAGGCTTCTCTCTTGAGCACATAAGCATACGGTGGGTAAACAAATTACTGTTGGGCAATTGATAGAAAAGCAAATAATTATGACGGATTCATGACAATGATCATGTATATAGGCATCACGTCCGAGACAAGTAGACCGACTCCTGCCTGCATCTACTACTATTACTCCACCCATCGACCGCTATCCAGCATGCATCTAGGGTATTAAGTATGAAACAGAGTAACGCCTTCAGCAAGATGACATGATGTAGAGAAGCAAATTCAAGCCATATGAATAAACCCCATCTTTTTATCCTTAATGGCAACAATACAAATACGTGTCATGTCCCTTTCTGTCACTGGGATTGAGCACCGCAAGATTGAACCCATCACAAAGCACCTCTCCCATTGCAAGATAAATCAATCTAGTAGGCCAAACTAAAGCGATTGATCGGAGAGAAATACAAAGCTATAACAATCATGCATAAAAGAGTTCAGAGAAGACTCAAATATTTGTCATGAATAATCTGATCATAAACTCACAATTCATCGGATCCCAACAAACACAGCGCAAAAGAAGATTACATCGGATAGAACTCCAAGAACATCGAGGAGAACATTGTATTGAAGATCAAAGAGAGAGAAGAAGCCATCTAGCTACTAGCTATGGACCTGTAGGTCTGTGGTAAACTATTCACACATCATCAGAAGGGCAACAAGGTTGATGTAGAAGGCCTCCGTGATCGATTCCCCCTCCAGCAGAGTACCGAAAAAGGCCTCCAGATGGGATCGTGGAAGAGCAGAGGCTTGCAGCGGCGGAAAGGTTTTCTCTTCTGGCTCTCTGGGGGTTTCCCAATATTTGTGAATTTATAGAAGTGGAATTAGGTCAAAAGGAGTCACGTGGACCCCACAAGGTACTACGGCGCGCCCCCCTGGGGCGCGCCCTAGTGCCTTGTGAAGCCCCTGTGGGGCTTCCGGCCTCCTCCCGAAGCTTCCCAGGTTTCTTTTGTCCAGAAAAAAATCTCCAAAAAGTTTCGTGGCATTTGGACTTCATTTGGTACTGTTTCTCTGAAAAGCCAAAAACAAGCAAAAAACAGCAACTGGCACTAGGCACTGGGTTAATAGGTTAGTCCCAAAAAATGATATATAATTGCATACAATTGCATATAAAAACATCCAAGATTGATACTATAATAGCATGGAACAATAAAAAATTATAGATACGTTGGAGATGTATCAAACCGTTAAAGGAGTGGCCAAAGATTCCATAGCTAACCCATGCAACTGAGCAAACGGTTGGGACACAAATGAATGCGATGCTCTTGAATCAAATAGAACAGAAGCTGGCACTGAATTAACATGAAGGGTACCCATCACGATTGTTGGGGCCTCACGAGCTTCTTCAATCTTGACATGGGGACTTGACCACAACCCATAGCAGACGGCCTGGCATTACAGCTTCTGAAATGACGGTTTCGACGGCCCTTCTTATGGCCAACAGGAGAACGTGATGCATTCTGCACCTGACCCTGACGACAGTTGAGAGCAAGGTGCCCTGGTTGTCCACACTTGCGGCATAAACCATCATTATGGGGAGGACCCACAGCATTGGGCTGTCCACCCTGAATAGTTAGCTGTCTCGGCGGCACAGGCAGACGCGGTGCAACATAAGAAGGTCTGGGTGCAGGGGCAGGTTGGTGATGGACATTATGCGGAATCTAGACTCGATGTTTCTGAGCCGACGGGCCCGAAGACGAGCCAACGTCACGAGTGCGCTTGAGCGACTCCTGGTACTCAGCCAGACCAGTTTTTACCCGGAAAGCTTGGCTGACAAGTGTTGCAAAGTCTGCAGTTTCATGGACAATAAGTGCGAGCTTCAGATCAGGATGCATTCCTTCACGGAATTTCTCCTGCTTGTGTGCGTCAGTGCAGACGTCATCTTCAGCATAGCGGGATAAGTCAAGAAATTTCCTCTGATATTCATCCACAGTCATTTTGCCCTGGGTGATTTTGCGAAATTCCTTCTTCTTCTGGTCCATCAGACCTTGAGGAATGTGGCGTGCACGGAAGGCTGTCTGAAATTCTATCCATGTGGTGACTGTTCCAGCAGGCAGCATACGCCTGTGGCTTTCCCACCATTGAGCAGCTGGGCCTCTCAGGTGATACGTCGCGAAGGTGACGTAACTGTCAGGGGCAACATTAGCCGACTCCATCTGAAAAGCGATGTCACGGAGCCAATCATCAGCATCCATTGGATCAGTCGAGTTACGGAAGGTGGACGGGTTGAGGGACACGAATTCTTGCAGTGTTATTGGGGCAGGCTGTTGATGAGCATTCTGGTTTGGAAACTGGGCCATTACCCCAGTCATAAATTGACGATTCAGCTCAAACTGCTGCATCTTTGCGGCAATATAGGGTGGAGGTGGAGGATCGTCAGCCATCCTGCTAAAACAACAGGGCCAGTTTAGCAAGAACAACTGCATGTGTATGGAGTCATTCATGAAGTAACATGTACATTAAGGGAAGTGCAATAGGTACATCACAACAGTCAAACATGATATACAGATCCCTACATAGAGTCTGTTACAAGCCAGCATTACAAGATGCGGAAAGGAAAAGCTAGACACACTAGGCGGCACGCAGGCACGCGGTGGAGCGATACAACAATGGGACATAGCAAAGGCTACATCAACGTCGGAGAAATCACTGGAGCGAGGAATCTGCAGGTGACGACGCAGGGTGCCCTCGATAAAAGGATCTGCGGTCCGTGAACACTGTGAAGCAGAACCTGGCCCTCAACTCGAAGAAGGGTTAATTCAAATCTACGGGCGGATGTGATCACGAGAACCTAATGTTAGAGTTAGTAAAATCTTTAACCAGAATAGAAGAGAGATTAGAATCCCAGAGTAAAGGAGAGGAATAAAAGATCCTAATCCCATCCATTTGCGATGTGGGCCCGTAAGCCACACAACAATATTAGTAAAATAGTTTTGCAAAGACTAGACTCAACTTCGGCCAAGGAGTTGGAAAGGGGCTTCCTACAGGCAGTCGGCTCTGATACCAACTTGTGACGCCCCTGACTCAATCGTGCACTAATCATACACGCAAATGCGCACAAGCCCAGGGACTCACGGGAAGATATCACAACACAACTCTAGACACAAAATAAAATAATACAAGATTTATATTACAAGCCAGGGGCCTCGAGGGCTCGAATACATAAGCTCGAGTTACACAAGAGTCAGCGAAAGCATTAGTATCTGAGCACAGACACAGTTAGACCAGTTTGCCTTAAGAAGGCTGAGCAAAACAACGACATCTAGATCGAAAAGGCGCAGGCCTCCTGCCTGGGAGCCTCCGAACTACTCCTGGTCATCGGTCTCAACGTAGTAGTAGGCTCCGTCGGGGTAGTAGTAGTCGTCGGCAGGATCAGCTGTCTCCGGGACTCCGTCATCTGATCGTAGCAATCGGGTAGGGGGGGGGGAATGTAGCAAAGCAACCGTGAGTACTCATCCAAAGTACTCACAAGACTTACATCAGATCTATGCTAAGTATGCATCGGTATCAAAGGGAAGGGGCTGTATCTGTGGACTATACTGCAGAAATGCCAGAATAGAGGGGAAGGCCTAGCCTATCGAAGACTAGCATCTTCCAGCGTCTTGCAGCAACAGAAGAGAGTAGAATAACATAACATGTAGTAACAAATATATATTAGTAACGCCCAGAGATCCTTGCTCGACTCCCTGCGAAGCGATCCCGGAGCCATCATATCAGTTTAGTGTCACATGTATCCAGTTCTAGTTGTAGTAGATTGGGATACAACTCCGAGCGTCCTGTTACCGTGGACACGGCTATTCAAATAGATTACTTCCCTGCAGGGGTGCACTACTGTTACCCAACACGCTCGATTAACTCTGACCGGACACACTTTTCCGGGTCATGCCCGGCCTCGGCTGATCGACACGACGTAGTCCTACCTAGGCTCCGCAGAGAGGTCCCCGCCGGTCTACATCCTAAGCGCTCAGGGGTCTTGGGCCCATCGCCCTTCGCACTCCGGGTCGTTGTGAGGACGGTGGATACCAGCCCCACCTCTCTCCTGGATGGCACGATCCGACCGTGCCACAATGCTGAACTAGACGTCTGACAGAGCTTTCGAAAGAAACGTACGACGCAGAGGGCCCCATTAAACCATTATCCCATGTGGTGGTAGTGCGTATAGGCCAGTGGCCAACTCAGATCAAATACCCAAATCCGTTAAGAGTGTTATTATTAACTCGTGGACACGAACAGGGCTCAAGGCTCACCTCCGACACCCTGTTTCACCGACTTGGTAACCCACGGTCCAACGACCAGGGACCAGGCCCACCTCTCTCCTAGGTGGTCTCCACCTGCCCTGACGTTCCGCCTCAATAATCTCTCGCGGGTACCCTTGGGTCGACCCGACTTCAACAAAGGTCTGAGGTGAAGGTCAAAGTACCCGTGTGTCCATAACATCATGGGGAATCCGAGGAATCACCCTCGATGGATTCCCATTCGATGTAACCGTCAAGGTGAACTTGGAGGAATCACCCTCGATGGGTTCACACTAGGGGGGTTGCACGACATAGGCATCATCGGAGGTGGTGAAAGAGGAACCACCCTCGGTAACGCACAACCGACTAGCTACGCTACAGAGATATCATCAGGAGTGAGGTAGGAGGTATCACCCTCGGCACTCGATAGTAGCTCTGCAGAGTCGTACAACTAAGGGGGTGTGTGGTGATGTGTCGGTCCCTGCACGTCGATCACACTGATCGAGCATCCGGGAGCAAAGCATGACAACACGATCAAGGGTGTGAGGCCACTGATGGATCACTAACCAACCTATACTAAGCATATAGGACAACAGGTAAAGTATCAACAGCAGGTTACAAAATCAGGCTATGCATCAGAATAGGAGCAATCAAATACAGTAGCAAAATCTAATGCAAGCACGAGAGAGAAGGAATGGGCGATATAGGAATGATCAAGGGGGTTTTGCTTGCCTGGTTGCTCTGCAGACAGATACGGATCCTCGACGGTGAAGTAGTCGATCACTGGATCAACAGCGGTCTCGGGGTCTACCGAAAAGAAAGTAACAGAGGGGGAAACAATAAATAACACAGCAAACAATTGCATCACAGATGTATGTCACGACAAAAAGTGTTGGTGATATGCTCTAATGCATTACTAGGTATTTTAAAAGAAGAGGGAAAATATCCGGGAATACTTTCCCAGCTCCAGGTAATTATCGGTCAGACGTTCCGGAGGGGAAGGTTCCATGTTTGTAGTGATGGAGGGGTGTGACAGGTATATGGATGACATATTTGGATTCGTCATATTTTTCTGATCGTTTTTCATATATAAATTATTTTCATCCGACTTACGGTTTAATTTCTATTAATTTTCAAAGTTTATAGGATTTTCTGTTATTATTTTAATTACTAAATTCGACAGAAAAAGGAATATGACATCATCATGGCGTCATCATTGCGTCAGCGGTCAACTGACCAGCTGACCAGTCAACGGGGCCCACTGGGACTCACTGGCAGTGACTGGGCGTTGCCTAGTCAGCTGTTGACTGGGTCAACTGGGCCCGTGGGGCCCTTTGCCAGTGACCCAGAGTGGTCCACGTGGCCAGCCACATCAGCGCCGTCGCCGGAGCAACTCCGGCGACCATATTTTGTGGCGGCGCGCACGGGAGGTGGCCGGGATTCGCACACACGGCATCGTTGGACGCGCGCGCTAGCTCGTTCGAACGCGGGGACCAAGCCGCGTCCAATGGTGGCGGTTACAGCGCGCGAGACGGTCGGAATCGTCGACGGCGTCCACCACGGGCGGTGCCGGAGTTCGGGACTTCGCGGGATCGGTGAATCGCAACGCGAGCGAGCAAACTAAATAGCTAGGCGGCAACAGTAGTTCACCAGGAACACGCTAGAGAGGCTGGTTCGTGCAGAGCATTACTGAGAGCACGGAGCTCCATGGCCATGGCGGCGGCCGGAGCAAGCCGAAGACGAAAGCAACGCTGGAGCTCGAAATCGAGCTCGAGCTAAGGGGGAAAACATGCGGGTGCTCACGACGGTCCTGTAGGGGATGGCAGCGGACTCGGGGAGGCCTGGAGACGACGAGTCGATGCGGTGGAGATCCCGCGGCCGGAGGTGGAAGACGGTGGCGTTCTGGCGATGTGGTGGCCCCTGGCTCCAACAGGATGCACAAGAAGACGAGGCAGTCGGTGGCGAGGCGGACGGCCACGCTGGTGAGGCGTCAGGGGCTCGGTGGCCCCGCGGTTTACAGAGGAGCGGCCATGGCAGCGTCGGGCTCCGACGAAATGGAAGGGGGCGAGTGAGAGAAGGGAGATGGGGCGTCTGGGGTTTGCCAGAGGGGTCCGGGGTGGTCTTATCCATCCACGGCGATGGCAGGGCCGCTGTCGAGCGCGCGAGGAAGGGGGCCCCAGGCGTCGCGCGTGTGCTGTGGTCGACAACGAGGAGAGAGGGTGAGCAGGAGGAGGGAGAAGACAGGGGAAGCTGGGCCAGGCCTCACTGTGGACTAGAGCCCAGGTACATTGCCCTTTCTCTTTTACTTTTTCTTTTCTTTTCTACCTTTTCATTTCCTTTCTGTTTTGCAAATTATTAGGCCCAAAAATGACTTTTGTAAAATATGTAGCTGGGCTCAATAATTAGTGTGCAATATAACTCACTGCCACAAAAAGTTTGGGGGCAATATAATTTCATATGAATTTTGTATTAATGGGAAAAGGATTAAATGAGTTATCTTGGGTACTGTTTTAATTGCTAGCTCTCAAATGAGCAAACAAGTGATGAGGTTTTCCTTAGCCACAATTATCTATGGAATATTTGTAAAAATATGAACTATTTAGTTTTGAAATTTGATCAACTTTTATTTTCACTTGCCATTTGAATTTGTTCTGAAGCCAAGTGACAAGTGGCATTGCAAAACTAGATGACTTGGCATAATTTGCCGGGGTTTACTGTAGCTTAATTACAGGGGGGTGTTACATTCAATCACCAACCCGGCTTCAACTTCCGTATGAACAAATTGTGTCAACCATGTTATGAACAAAAGCGACCATAACGTCTTAGATCAACTTGTAGACTTGCTACTTCCTGCCATTCATCCTTGGAAAAGAACTCATGTGTTTCAGCAATCTCAGATAGGATAATTTGTTCAAATTTCTAAGTTGTCGTTGAGTCCAAAGATCTAAAATAATAGTAGAGGATGTACCGCAATGGACTGGCTTGCTCAACAAACACTTGAGGCCTCTCGAATTATGCATCTCTCCCACAATGTAAATCGACCATCATATTAGAAGTAGTAGTTTTCAGAGGATCAAAACATGTGTCATATTTGTATGTAGAAGACCATTTAAACATACACATACAAGTCTTGTGATAAAATTCAACCAAGAAAGGAGGCACCTTTTTCTGAAGTTTGTTACAAAGTGATTTTGTTTTCAGCATACATCAATTGCATTTGTACCACTCGTATTATTTGAACAAACATGCAAGCAAATTAGCAAAACAAGTGCCTCAGAAGTCCGAATTCTTTCCCGCCACCCGACGGTGCCATATTGCCATCCACTTCACCTCCTCGTCATCTCATGCATGTGCGGCCCGCGACTCCATCCACCTTGTCGGTGGGGCCAAAGTAAACAGCCGAGAAGAAGAAGATTGCGGCGCGGGGGGGGGGGGGGGGGGGGGCGCTACACACGCACGTCAATGTAGCACAAAGACGTTGCCGATCATACAGAGTTGCAGCGGCGGCATCAGGCTATGGAACGAGAGATATATAACGGAGGAGGAGCGGTGGATTTGAAAAACCATGGGCACCGGATGAGGTTTTGGGTTGGTCTGGAATGTCGGAGTCCTACGTGACGGACATCCAGACTCCCCTAGACCTCTCCCGATTTAAAACCTGAGTGGAGGATTTTGGACGTCTGGACCGGTCGAGCCCAATACGGACGTTTGCGTTGGAGGGCTAAAAATGTCCGAACCGATGGATCTGGACATATAAGAAGAGAAATGAGTATCCAAGTTAGAGATCCCCTAAGTATAGATACCGGAGATGTATTTTACTCAGATGATACAAACAATAATTTTGGAAAATACGAAACGGCTTTCGATTCAAATTTACACGCCGACGCCTGGTCAAAAGGAAAAAGACCGCCTGCAGCCCAGTAGCCAGTGCGCACGCAACCTCTACAGTCTACAGACGACAGGCGCTCCGGCACTACCGTCCAACTAACCACACCAACCCACCGCCATGTCGCTCCGGCGCCTGCTAGGCCTCTCCGCCACCGTCTCCTGCCGCCTCCCCCTCCGCCTCCGCCTCTCCACCGCCTCCGCCTCGCACCCACCATGGCCCCGCTCCCCCTCCACCGTCGCCTCCTCGAACCCGTCGCGCCGCCACCACCTTCCCACCGCCGCCGCCTCGCACCCACCATGGCGCCGGCCCCTCTCCACCGCCGCCGCCAAGCACCCGCCATGGGCCATGATTGACTACAACTCCCTCGTCGACGAATCGTCGGCTGCGCCGGGCGCGTGCTTCGGCCCCGTCGAGCCTCCACTCGTCTCCCGCATCACCGCCCCGGCGCACCTCCTCAACCCCAGGGAGCGCCCCGCCGCCGACAGCAGCGTCGTCCAACTCGTCACCGGCCACGTCAACGCCGCCAGCGGCGACGGCCACCTCCTCCTCACCTACTACGACATCCTAGGGGAGGGTCCCCGCGAATCCTGGAACGGAAACGCCGACGTCGAGGCCGAGCGCTGCATCTGCAACCCTATCAGCGGCGAGGTGCTCCGCCTCCCGTACCCCGGCGGTCCCGCCGGGTCCAGGAAGAACCTGGGCCACCGCCACATGGGCCTCCTCACCCAAGCCGGCGGCGGTTGCGGGCACGGCCCCCCTGACAGGTTCGCCGTCGCCGACATCGTAAGCCAGCGTGACCGCATCGTCGATCGGTTTCTCCCGGAGGTAGGCAGGTGGGATCTGCTTCTTGGCGTACCATGCCAGCCACCGCTTGCGTGGGAGATGGAGATGGACCAAGAGACGGTGGCCTTCGCCGGCCGCCTCTGGTGGGTCGACCTGACCTGCGGCGCCATCTCCATAGACCCGTTCAGCAACCAGCCGGAGCTCCGCTTCGTCCCGCTGCCGAATGGCACCTCGCTCACGTTCATTCTCATAGAACACAAAAACTCGAGCGCAGAGCATCTTGCCCAGTTCAGGCGGGAGGTGGCCAAGTACCGGCGCATCGGCGTCAGCGAGGGGAGGCTGCGCTTTGTTGACGCGTCTATTCACGACCCGTTCCTGCTCAGCTCGTATGTGCTCGACGACGAGGGCAGGAGCTGGACGCTGGAGCACCAGGTGGAGCTCAGGAAGGTCTTGGAGGATGGAGGCCACCCGTGCGAACAGGGGAAACGGCCGCCGCAGATCGCCGTCATCGACCCACTCAACGCCGACATCATGTACATCACCGTCGGCAAGCAGAAGCACATCGTCGCCGTGGACATTTACCAAGGCAAGGTGATTGGGAGCTCTCCGCTTCAAAGCCAATACCATTCGCTTGTACCATGCGTTCTTCCCCCCTGGCTTGGATCAAGCCAGATCCCTACGACAAGTAATCGATCACCTTCTTGTTACGTTTCAGTTTTGCAATATCTTGAGACTTTGTGCTGTTGTGGATAGAGTTTCTTTGCAAGTGTCGTACTTGTTGGTAGGATTGTTGGTGCTATTGATCTGCTTACACCGTCTTGCTGTAGATTGACACTTCTCTGTTTGGTAGTCCCGTTCACTTAAGCAAGTGCACATCATCTTTTCTTGTGTCATTTGTACGCTCCTGTTATTATTTTCGCACATAATTTTGATTCGAGATTAACACAATGCCGCATTCTCTTCTTTTAAAATAATGTCCGTGCACACATGAACTAATTCATAGTACAACCATGTTTATTCATACATTATTTTGTTTATTTATGGTATAAATTAATTCCTCTGATTGGTCACAATCTATCTGTACCTGTGCAGAATTCTAGATGTTCTGTTTTATGTATCAGTTCTGTTTGCTGTCACAATTGTTATCAGCAATTCATACTGTACATAAACTATGAAGATGTGATGTTTGGCTGATTGCCTTTTTTCTCTAGTAATATTCAAGAATCTGGACTGAACATTAATCCTACTACCATAAAAAAAATTGTAAATTATGTTAATGTTATGGTAGTGGTAGCAAAATATTTAGTTTTAAGACAACTGAACCGATCTGAAAATTACTGATTGACATTGTTCATAGCATTTAAAGACAGATATTCTCTAGAGAAATTGAGCTTCTTGAATATTTTGATGTTGCTGTATGGTGTGTGGTCTAGACATATGCTACCGATACTGTTTCTGCAGATTGTTAGTAAAGAAATAATCAGTCCAAGGCAGCACCCATGCTTCTTTTTGGTAATTTTGTTGATATACCTAATTGCCCAAACAGAACAGAGTTGCAACTTAGGCATTGGTATGCATGTCGTTATTTGCCCCTTTGCCCACTCAAAGTCAGATTGATCTTTTCTCTCAATGTAGGACCTGTCTCCATGCCTTCAGAACGGCCGCTGGGCTATCATCAGCGTCGTCCTAGCAATGATTCTTCTGAGAAAGTACTTAAGGTATTTCTTATCAGAGTGGATTTTGTTTTTCAATGCCTATATTTTGTGAAGAAGAATCAGTGGCCCAATTCCTACTATTTCGTCATGATGAATAAGTGTATAGTTACTTAGTTAGTCATGTTTAAGTAATTATAGAAGGGTGTGGGGGTCGGCATGGTCACTAGTGCAGCTAAAGGGATTGCTAAGATTTTTTTTTGTAAAATTTACCCATAGTTTACATTGGAATTTTGGCGAAATATTAAGTAAATCAATAGGGATTTTACAAAATTCCTAATACCATGGTCAGAGTGTATATGAGATCACTTTTAACATTGAAGCATTGTGCAGGTGGCAGACGGAAGGTTGGTGCTTGCTTGAAGGATGCGGAAGAATCATCTAAAGGTTTGCTCATTTTAGATTTAGTTCAAGTGTGCTCATTGTTTAGTTTTGTACGTCTGCAAAGGCAAGTGAGATAGCAGAACATGTTCACACTAGAAGCTGAGAAACTCTGGTAAAAATCATAACATAGGTGGATTCTTATTAGTAATACTTTTGGTGAACGCAAGTGAACGTTTTTACTTTACGCTTGTTTTTTTAACGTTTGCTTTACACATGTTAAATACTCGTTACCGGCTTTAAAATCATATAGTTCTTGTAATTTATATGTTTTGAGTTAAAAACTGGAAGGCACTCCCAGAAACCTTACCGCTACTTTTCGTTGTGAACTGCAACCCTTATATCTACGAATGTGTCATTTTATGTTTGATTGGTGTATTACTCGCAAATGTTTCTGAAATGCATTCAATTTATTTTGTCTATAAGTCATAGACACGCTGTGTAGGCAGCAGGTCTGGGTCCAACCATTGTTATGCCTCTGAATGTGACCCATGCCCAGTTGGCAACTCAAACAGGGCTGTGTTTTCTCAACTTAACCTCCAAATAAATTGATTCAGGAAATGAATTTTTGAACCTTTTGGAGTGGCCTGGTAGCATTCGAGATCTCATGTCCCTCCCGCACCCATTTCCATGACCTCTCGATCCGTTGTTATCCTCTCGATAGTTCAGGTAAAGGTTGTCCAAGGATTCTTTCAGTGCCCAAGGATTCCCCGCAAAAAAGAAGAGTGCCCAAGGATTGAATTCTTTCATTCGCATATTATACTACTCCCTCCGTCCCAAAATAAGTGACTCAACTTTGTACTAACTTTATCACTTATTTTGAGACGGAGGGAGTACTACCTAAGAAAGAAAAAGAGAGAAAAAAAACTCAATTATATACTTGAAACATCTGGGCATATTCACTCAAAACTACGGATTTGCTAAATGTCGGTTGCCGGCCGGTGGCAGTGGGTAGTCGATGATGGAGGAGGAAGACGGCGGCGACGGAATCGACTGACGCAATTTTTTCGCGCAAGTGAGGTTTAGCCTTTTTTAGGGGTATATAAGTTTTTTTTTGAGGTGTTTTAGGGGTATATAAGTGAGGTTTAGCCGGTCTTTTTCAGAATGTGCCTTGTTCCTTTTCTTCTCCTTTTGACATGGCAACGAGTCCAAGCCCACAAGCCCAACCCAATTACGACGGAAGATTGATTGCTCTATCGCTAATCTGATGTTTCGTAATCCGTTTTCTTTTCTTTCTTTGAGAAAGTCAATAATATATTTGGAGCCCTAGCGAAGCCGAGGCGCCTCCCGGTGATCGATCCTAAGACCCTAGCAAGGCCGAGACCTTCAGCAGCCGCCGGCGCCGCCATGTCCCTGAGCCCATGTAGCCTCTCGGCCCAGCCGTCGGAGAACCCCGTCGCTCTGCCGGAGTCAGAGGAGTCGATCCACGGCGCCGCATGCAATGAGGAGGAAGGTATCTTGCAGACGGCGAAGGAGAAGGAGAGGAAGGAAGATGAAGAAAAGGGAAAGAATCTGATGGAGGAGATAGGGAAGGAGGAGAAGCGGAAGCGGAAGGAGGAGAAGGGGAAGGAGAAGAAAGAGCACAAGGGGAAGGGAGGTGGGATTCTGACAAACAAGCTCTTCTCAGAGCTCGACATATCCGAGTTCACCGCCAAGGCCATCAGAGAGATGAACTACACCCACCTCACCCAGATTCAAGCCAGATCAATACCGCACCTGATGCTAGGGAACGATGTGCTGGGCTCAGCCAGGACTGGCTCAGGGAAGACGCTTGCTTTCCTTATACCCGCGATCGAACTGCTACACAAGGCGTGCTTCGCACCGAGGAATGGTACCAGAGTTATCGTGGTTTGCCCGACAAGGGAGCTCGCTATGCAGACGCACAATGTTGCCAAGGAACTAATGAAGTATCACTCGCAAACTCTTGGATATGTGATTGGTGGCACTAACATGAGAAGCGAGGCCAACCAGCTCATGGAAGGGATCAATCTGTTGGTCGCGACGCCGGGCAGGCTTCTTGACCATCTGAGAAGTACCACTGGTTTCAATTACAGAGGGCTACAGTGCCTTATAATCGATGAAGCTGATCGCATACTTGAGCAGAATTTTGAGGAGGACATGAAATAAATATTCAAATGCCTCCCTCGGGACAGACAAACTGTTCTCTTTTCTGCCACACAGACTAAAAGGGTTGAAGATTTTGCGAACCTTACGTTTGGGAAAAATGAAGAAAGGCAACGAAAACTTGTTTATGTTGGAGTTGATGATTCTGAATTGAAGCCTACCGTTGAGGGCTTGCAGCAGGGCTACTGTGTCATCCCAAGCGAGGAAAGGCTTCTGGTTCTGTATGCTTTCCTGAGAAGGATGCAGCTGAAGCAGAAGGTGAAGGTCATGGTGTTCTTTTCATCATGTAGCTCAGTCAAATTCCACGCAGAATTGCTAAATTTCCTTGGGATAGAGTGTTACGATATCCATGGGCAACTGAAGCAGCAGAAACGCACCACTACATTCTTCCGATTTTCCAAGGAGGAAAAGGGCATCTTATTATGCACTAATGTTGCAGCACGTGGGCTTGATATTCCTGATGTGGACTACATTGTGCAATTCGATCCTCCAGATGACCCAAAGGACTACATTCACAGAGTTGGTCGTACTGCCCGAGGTGATAAAGGCAAAGGACGTGCATTGTTGTTCTTACTGCCAGAAGAAATGAAGTTGCTCATTTACCTACGGGCGTCCAATATTTCTCTGACTGAGTATACGTTCAGTGAAAAGCATGTGCCAAAACTGCAATCACAACTTGAGAAGATTGTTGCTGAGAATTACTTCCTAAAGCAGTCAGCGAAGGAAGCCTACAAGTCCTACCTTTTGGCATACAACTCACACTCTATGAAGGACATTTTTGGTGTCCATCAACTTGATCTCAAGAAAGTTGCGGCATCTTTCTGTTTTAGTAGTCCTCCTAAAGTGAATCTGAACCTGGAGAGTAGTGCATCGAAACACCGGAAGACGAGGAAAGTGGACGGTGGAAAGAGGCACGGAATTAGCCCTTCAAACCCGTATGAAAGGAGAGGCGACAATGATCATAGGCAGTTTGCAAGATTCTAGGAAGGATATATCAGGGGGTTTAAGATCAGAGATGCTGGAAGTCACCATCTTTGATCCTTCTTTTTTTTGTAGATCTCTAGATATTACGTTTGGATGTGATTTCTCTTAAGTAGTTTCAGAAAAATCGAGACTGATTTATGTCGTTTGGACTCTTGAAACAAGTGTGGTTATTACATGTTTTTTGGGGGTACATTGATGTCTGTTTTATGACCTGTGTTGCAACAGGCTCTGTTCGATAGATGAAATCACCACTCTATTATCTAACCTGTACAATGACAACGATTCCGGTTCTTGGTTTTAGCCACATATATACCAAAAAAATACAAAATGTTTCAAGAGGTTGTATAATTCTCAGGTAGCTGAACTGATTTGCCACTAGCTTTAACTGTCTCTTGATTGATTCAATGTGTCCTGGCCGAACGCACTGTGTGAGGTTTAATATTTTGTTATCGATGATGTTTTCTTGCTGATTCTTAAAGTATCTGCAGTCTTGTCAGGCTGGGGACTGAAGACAGGAAGAAGAGGCAGCATTCAGCTATCTAAGGGAGGAACCCCGCGACGCTTTTCGACACCAGACTGCGCACAAGTCGTCACTGTCTTGCTAATGCAACTCAGTTATATGTAGATTGAAAGGTTTTCATGATATGATATCAAGCACATCGATGTCTTTGACAAAGACATACTTCAACACCTCTTGCATCTCCCTTAGTTAGGTGTAGTCCAGTGGTAGTGTCATACTTCAACATCTCTTACATCTCCCTCCCTTAGTTGTAGTCTAGGGATAGAGGTGCTGTATTCTAAGATATCTCTGGACTGGATATTTAGCCTAAGTTTTTAGACACATGGCTAGGTTTGATGTCGTGTTGCAAATCGGTTGGGTCAGACTTGCGCTCGAGAGTTTGCAACATGACCCATGTTGCAAGCCCGTTGTGCGTCGTCGGATCAAACTCGGATCCGATGGCTGCGGAGGTGATCAACACCGTGTGTTATGGTGAGGGTGTTTCAAGAGAGAATTGAGGGCTAGCTCAATGTTAGGGGCCCTGTCTTGGGTTCTAGGCCAGCCGGGTTCGACCCCCCTCCCCCGCCCCCTTGCGAATATTTAACCATGTTTCTCGTTCTTCGATAATAATATGCCAACGGGTGCTTGCCCCTCAGGTCTCGTTTTTTTAGGGTGTTTCAAGAAGAAAAAAATGTATCCAAACTTGGCCGTGGGTTTTGCTCAAACCGCCTCCTGTTTCCAGTCCAGTTGGCGACAGCACCGCCTCTGGAACGGGACTAGGAGAGACACGACGCAATACCAGCCGTTCGTTCTCCCATCGGACGGTCCATAGGGGGCCATCACGTGCGAAACGGACTCTGAGAGGAGACGTGGCAGCGACAAATTCCTCAAATACCCCCGAACCTTACTTATTTCTCTGTCCACCCCATCGCGGTTCGCACCCCACGCAACCCTACGTCCTCGCCGCCGCCACCTCCAGATCCTCTCCCGCGCCCCAGCTTCCGCCGCCCTCCGTCTCCGGCGATCCCCCCCCGCGCGCCAACCATGTCGACGATCTTCGCGAGGCCCGAGAGCGCCCTGAAGAGAGCGGAGGAGTTGATCCACGTCGGGCAGAAGCAGGCGGCGCTGCAGGCGCTGCACGACCTCATCACGTCGAAGAGATGCAGGTCATGGCAGAAGCCTCTCGAGAAGGTCATGATGAGGTACGTGGAGCTGTGCGTGGATCTGAGGAAGGGCAGATTTGCCAAGGACGGCCTCATTCAGTACTCCAGAATCGTCTGCCAGCAGCAACTCAACAATGTGTCGTCTCTGGAGGAGGTCGTAAAACACTTCATGCATCTGTCCAACAAGAAAGCCGAGGAAGCCGCCATGAATCACCAGGCACAAGCTCTTGACGTCCATGATCTGGAAGCACCAGAGGACCTGATGCTCAGCTACGTTAGCGGGAAGGACCGATCTGACACCCCATGGTTCAAGTTTCTGTGGGAGACGTACAGGACGGTGCTGGAGGTGCTGAGGAACAACTCCAAGCTCGAAGCGATGTATGCCATGGCTGCGCACAAGGCCTTTCAGTTTTGCAAGCAGTATAAAAGATCCACCGAGTTCCGTAGGCTGTGTGAGATGATCAGAAACCATCTTGCAAATCTGAACAAATCTCGAGATCGTCCTGATCTGACTGCCCCTGAGAGCTGCCAGTTGTACCTTGATACCAGGGTTGAGCAACTGAAGATTGCTGCAGAACTTTCCCTGTCCCAGGAAGCCTTCCGATCTGTGGAGGATATCTATCGCTTGATGAGCATGGTTCAGAGGACTCCAAAACCATCCGTCCTGGTCGTGTATTACGCCAAGCTGACTGAGATATTCTGGACGTGTCTGAGAGTCACTACTTGTATCATGCATATGCATGGCTGGAGCTTTTCAATTTGCACAAGAGTCACAATAAGAATTTAACTCCGAAGGATCTGCAGTTACTGGCGTCTTCTGTTTTGCTCGCTGCGCTTTCTGTTACACCATATGATGAACATAATAAATATAGTGCATCTCATCTTGAGCTTGAAAATGAGAAGCAGCGCAGCTTGCGTATGGCCAATCTTGTCAATTTCTCCCTTGACCCCAAGCGTGAAAACAGAGAAAAGGTTTGCCTTCCAACTGTTCCCCAAGTTAAGATAATTTTCATGATATGATTATTTGTTTTCTGATCAATCTCCTGTTTACTTTTCAGGTTTCAAGAGCATCTCTTCTTTCCGAGTTGGCTGCCAGAGGTGTGATTTCTTTTGCTTCCCAAGAAGTGCAAGATCTATACAACCTTATGGAGCATGAGTTCCTTCCTCTGGATCTAGCATCAAAGGTGCAACCTCTGCTTTCCAAGATTTCTACCGTCGGAGGAAAGCTTTCAGCTGCACCTTCAGTTCCGGAGATTCAGTTATCGCAATACCAGCCAGCATTGGAGAAGCTTACTGCACTGAGGGTGCTGCAGCAGGTCCTATGCCATGACCCACTAGCGATAATATATGCACTTCTTTTTGTTGCGAATATGTATTCACTTTATCATAAAACATATTTCTCAACTCTCTTTTTAATAATCATTTTCAGGCATCTCATGTTTTCCAGACCATGAGGATTGATACACTCTCTAGAATGATCCCCTTCTTTGACTTCAATGTCGTGGAGAAGATCGCTGTTGATGCCGTCAAGCACAATTTTGTTGCCATGAAAGTTGACCATTTGTCTGGAGCTGTTCGTTTCGGCAACATGAAAGAATCTTATGTGCTTGACAGTCACCTTATTAGTGTCCTCGCTGATTCCCTAAACAAAGCAAGCAGTCTTATTCATCCACCTGTGCATAAGCCATCCAAATGCCGTGAAGACTCGATTAGTCTCGCTGAAGTGGTGGAGAAAGAACATGAAAGGCTTCTCGCATGGAAATCATTCATTGAAAAACGTAAAGAAATCCGCAGACGAAGAAAGGGAGAGGCTTTTGAAGGAACGGAGGCTTAGGGAGCAGCAGAGGATCCGTCAGGAAATAGAGGACAGAAAGCAGAGGGAAATAGAAAATTCAAGACAAAACGTAACAAAACAAGGCGCCATGGAGTTTGTATCGCGTCACCTAGGTTATACAATGTCGCGTCAGGGGATGGAGAAGAGGCTGGAGAAGCTAGCGAAGGCAATGGATCACTTGGAGAGGGCAAGACGGCAGGAGGAGGCGCCACTGATCGAGGAGGCCTTCCGAAAACGCGTCGAGGAAGAGAAGCTCCTTCACGAGCAAGAGCAGCTGAGAGAAACTGAGCTCAGCGAGCAACGCCACGCGGGTGACTTGCTGGAGAAGAAGAGGCTCTCTCGATTGTTGGAGCATAAGAATGCTTTCCAGGAAAGAGTCGTCCAACGCCGAGAAGCCGAGTTTCTTAGGCTGAGGAAAGAGAGGGAGGAAAGGATCAACCAGTTGATCTCTTCAAGAAAGCGTGAACGGGAGACTGCACGGAAACTGACGTATTATCTGAAGATGGAGGAACAGCGGATCCAAAGGGCGCGTGAGGAAGAGGAACAGCGGATCCAAAGGGAACGCGAAGAGGAAGAGAGGAAGAGGAGGGAAGAAGCTCCTCCTGCACGCAGTAATCAACCCTGGCGTCGTAGATCAGGGCCCTCGGCAAACTCTTCTTCCTCCACCAGCTGGAGGCACTGAAGCTGCCTGCTGCACTGAAAGTTTAGAAGCACCGTGGAAGGAGCCTAACAAACTTTGGGTTGGTTTGGGCAACCCTTGCACCGAGGAAGACCTGGATTTCTTCTATGCCTCAACCACAATCATCGTCGGAAATGGTGCTAAAACACCTTTTTGGGACTCCCCGTGGTTGCTTGGTCGCAAGCCCAAGGATGTTGCCCCGCTTATTTTTGAAGCCTCGAAAAGGAAGAGTTGGAAGCTGCGGGAAGCCATACGCGGGAACGCTTGGATGACTCGCATCAAGCGTGACACGGTCGTCACCGCCGCCCACGTCCGGGAGCTTTTCTCGCTCTGGACACTCCTGCATGACTTTCACCTTGACGACCAGGTTGAGGACGACATTGTTTGGAAACATGCTGTAGATGGGATTTACTCGGCGACCACTGCATACAAGGCGCAATTCCTTGGCCTGACACACTCGCCCATTCACTACATGGTCTGGAAAGCTTGGGCCCCCCCAAAGGTCAAATTCTTCGCTTGGCTGGCCTTGCAAGACCGGATTTGGACTGCGGACCGGTTGGAGCGGCGCGGTTGGGAAAATTGTGGGCTTTGCCCACTTTGCAAAAGGGAGCAAGAATCGGGCATCCACCTTTTCGTCAAGTGCCGCTTCTCCATTAGGCTCTGGCGATCGGTCATTGACAAGTTTGGTCTTGCGCACATTGACACCTCCGATTGGGGCCTTGAGGACTCTCTTATGCGCTGGTGGGATAGAAGAACCAACATGCAAAATCCCGACAGACGAGCGATGGCCTCCCTCACCATGCTCGTCTCTTGGACCCTTTGGAATGAGAGAAACGCCCGGGTGTTTCGCCACAAGAGTGCGCCACCGGCCCACCGCCCATTCTTCTCCAAAATATCTTGCTTGAGGCCAACCTATGGGTTACGGCGGGTGCTAAGAAACTAGGGCGTATCGTTGTACGAGAGTAATTGCCATGCCGTTTTGTAGGGTCACTTGTAAACTGTCAAAACTCTATTCTCCTCTTATTTAATGGATGAGGCAAATCTTTTGCCTCCGTTTCGAAAAAAAAAGTTTAGAAGCATGGACTTGTTCTAGCTAGGCTCTCCTTTTGCAACTTTGCACCATTAATTTCTTCGAGGTCATGACTACTTCATACTACTACATACATTACGTGTTGCTATTTGTTATGGTATTCCAGTCTATGCTGTTAGTATTAATTATGTGAGTAAAACCAAGATTTGCCTGTGTGAGTTTTGCTGTCGAATGGAGTGATTCGAGATATCTGGGTTCTGCATTGGTCATTAACTCTAGAGATGGATGCAGTTATGTGGAAACAAGTCCCAAGAGCTGCTAGCTGTGGTTAACTGTAGTACTCCCTCTGTTCCGAATTATAAGATGCTCAAGTAACTTTTTTCTAAATCGGATGTATATAGCCGGTGTGTTCATTCATTAATTTTAGTCCGTATGTATCACATATTGAAATATCCAAAACATCTTATAATACGGAATGGAGGTAGTAGTTAATAGTGCCCTTGTAGCTATCGTTGTGTGTAGTCACCGATATTGAGATAGAATGCACGTACTTCATATGATCCTTTTTACTCCGCATATAAGATTTGTTTGAAGTCATCATATTTATATGAAAAATATCAACATCTACAATACTAAACTTATACAATATAAAAATTAAATTCACGACGCATCTAATGATATTGAATCAGAGGGAGTACGTTATTTACTTGTTTTTTTTATTTAGATATCCTTGCATGTCGATACAAAACGGCGGTAAAATTGACACCGCCAAATGGAGGCTTTTCTTTTCTTTTTTGGAACACCATTGCATTCCATCAATCTGTCGACGCATCAAGATTGCTGACCACTGCACGGGTTACATCAACGGGAAAGTTATTCAACACACCTATGGTCGGAAATAGCCTCCCTATTACCAACACTAACCGTGTGGTGTATTTTGTGGCATGGGAGCTCGGCATCAAGACCTTGTTTGGATGCGAGCGGAGCAAAGAGGGATCCCCCACAATGATCAATTCCAGCCTATCGTCGGCGAGGTCCACCGAGCCCACGACGTCGTCTGTGGGGGTGCCAGCAGAGTGGACGAGGAGCTCGTGGCCGCGACTAACAGGATCGAGGAGCCCCCAGTCGCCTCATCTGGGTGGAGCATGCTAGTGTACCGAGGAGCCCCTGGTCGTCTCATCTGGGTGGAGCACGCCAGTGTACTGGTGGACCCTGTTGGGGCCAATGGGATCCTCATTGTGGTCGAGGGGAACCTGGTCCACTCCGCCGATGTACAGGAGGCCTAAGCCAGTGTTGCCAACACGTAGAAAGGATAGATAAACAACGTTGGGGTTAAATGGAACGACGCCTGGCCTCGTCGGGCTTGTTGAAACCTGGGTTGACCTCGATGTCCTTGAGGGGCTTAGGTCGACCTTGATAACCCACAAGTATAGGGGATCGCAACAGTTTTCGCGGGTAGTATTTCACCCAGATTTATTGATTCGACACAAGGAGAACCAAAGAATATTTGCGAGTATTAGCAGTTGAGTTGTCAATTCAACCACACCTGGAGAACTAAATATCTGCAGCAAAGTGTTTAGTAGCACAGTAGTATGATAGTTTCAATAGCAGTAGTAACAGTAGCAATAGTAACAGAGACAGTAACAGTAGCAGTTTTGTAGTGATTGTAACAGCAGCAACAACGAAAGTAACTTAACAAAGATCAATATTTGAAAAGCGTAGGCATTGGATCAGTGATGGATAATTATGTTGGATGACATTCATCATGTAACAGTCACAACCTAGAGCAATACACAATAGCTCCAATTCATCAATGTAATGTAGGCATGTATTCCGTATATAGTCATACGTGCTTATAGTAAGAACTTGCATGACATCTTTTGTCCTACCCTCCCGTGGCAGCGGGGTCCATAAGGAAATCTAAGGGATATTAAGGCCTCCTTTTAATAGAGAACCGAAACAAAGCATTAACACATAGTGAATATATGAACTCCTCAAACTACGGTAATCACGGGAAAGAATCCCAATTATTGTCACCTTGGGGTATGCGGATCATAACACGTAATAGGCGCATATAACTTGCAAGATAGGATCAAGAACACAAATATATTATGAAAACATAAAGGGTTCAGATCTGAAATCATGGCACTCGGGCCCTAGTGACAAGCATTAAGCATAGCAAAGTCATAGCAACATCAATCTGAGAACATAGTGGATACTAGGGATCAAAGCCCTAACAAATTGACTCGATTACATGATAAATCTCATCCAACCCATCACCGTCCAGCAATCCTACGAAGAAATTACTCACGCACGGCGGCGAGCATCATGAAATTGGTGATGGAGGATGGTTGATGATGACGACGGCGTCGAATCCCCCTCTCCGGAGCCCCGAACGGACTCCAGATCAGCCCTCCCGATGAAGAACAGGAGGTGGCGGCGGCTCCGTATCGTAAAAGGTGATGATTCTTTCTCTCTGATTTATCTCCACGAATAGGTACTTATAGCGTTGGAATTAGGGTAAACGGAGTTGGCAGGGGGCCACAAGCCTGCCAGGCGCGCCCTGGGGGGTGGCCGTGCCCCCCAGGCTTGTGGCGCCTGGTGGGCCCCCCTCTGGTAAATCTCTTCGCCAATATTTTTTATATATTCTGAAAATATTCTTCGTAAATTTTTAGGTCATTCCGAGAAATTTTATTTCTGCACAAAAATAACACCATGGCAATTCTGCTGAAAATAGTGTCAGTCCGGGTTAGTTCCATTCAAATCATGCAAATTAGAGTCCAAAACCAGAGCAAAAGTGTTTGAAAAAGTAGATATGTTTGGGACGTATCAACTCCCCCAAGCTTAACTCATTGCTTGTCCTCAAGCAATTCAGTTGACAAACTGAAAGTGACAAAGAAAAACTTTTACAAACTCTTTTGTTTTTGTTGTCTGTATATATACTTACCTAGCATCCAAGTTTTCAGCAAAGATTATGAACTAACCATATGAATGATAACACTTAGGTCTCACATTTACTCGTATCAATAACATAACCAACTAGCGAGCAATAATAAGATATCTCGGATGCCAACACTTTGTCAAAACAATCATGATATAATATGACAACATGGTATCTCGTTAGCCCTTTCTAAGACCGCAAAACATAAATGCAGAGCACCTCTGAGATTCAAGCAAAGACTAAATATTGTAATTCAGGGTAGAGGATATCCATTCATGGTCACACCCAACATTAACTATACTCAATGCATAAAAATGACAATAGTGCTCTCCAACTGGTGCTTAAATGAGAGGGTGATAACTCAACAATAAAAGTAAAATGACATAAAAGTAAATGGATAGGCCCTTCGCAGAGGGAAGCATGGATTTGCAGCGGTGCCAGAGCTCGAAGCTTATATCAGAGATGAAAATAATTTTGAGAGGTATGCTTTTCCTATCAACGTCACGACCGAGAGTTTTCAATATCTTCCATGCTAAACACATTATAGGCGGTTCCCAAGCGGAAAGGTAAAGTTTACTCCCCCTCCACCATACCAACACAAACCATGGCTAGCCGAATTCACGGGTGCCCTCCATACCAACAACTTTCCGGGGTAGTTTGTTTGCATTATATGATTTCGATTTGAGCATAGGACTGGGCATCCCGATTTCCAGCCTTTCTCGTGCAATGACAAGTGAATAAACACTCATCTGAGAATAACCCGCTTAGCATGGAAGATACTGACCGCCCCCTGTCGCTCCATGAGCGGTACGGGCACACAAAACAGATGTTCGTTTGAGTGTTTAGAGGTGGCACATGCAAATTTACTTGGAACGGCAGAGTAATACCGCATATAGGTAGATATAGTGGACTCATCTGGAACAACTTTGGTTTAAGGATTTGGATGCACAAGCAGTATTCCCGCTTAGTACAGGCGAAGGCTAGCAAATAGATTGAGAAGCGACCAGCTAGAGAGCAAAAACGGTCATAGACATGCATTGCGAATAATTAACATTGAATACGAGCATGAGTAGGATATCAACACCCTGAACATAAATATCATGGAGGCTATGTTGGTTTTGATTCAAGTACATGTATGAACATGTGCCAAGTCAAGCCACTCGAATTACTCAGAGGAGGATACCATGCTAACATACTACATCACAACCATTTTAATGCATGTTGACACTCAAGATAAATCATTATCCACTCCTATCTATTTAAGCATGGCATGAGCAACTATAATCTCTAATTGTCATCACAAATATGTTTACTCATAATAATGCTGAATCATGAATACTGAGCTAAACATATTTACAAAGACAAAAATAAGAAGAGTTCATACCAGCTTTTCTTCACCGCAATCACTTCATCAAATATCGTCATTATTGCCTTTCACTTGCACGACCGAATGATGTGATAATAATAATAATGGTGCAAGGGTGTTGTGGACTAAGCTGGAATCTGCAAACATTTATTCAAAGGAGAAGACAAAATAACAGTGGCTCCTTGGTAGATCAACAATAAAGCACATGGGAGCCACTCAACATTTTCATCGTGGTCTTCTCCTTGCGACGACTCAACGAAAAGAAATTTAGAGAAACACACTGAAATATTTTTGAATTTTTTAGTTTTTCTAAAGAAAGCAAATTAACGAAGGAAAAACGAAAACCGAGAAAACTATTTACACGGGAAAGCTCCCAACAAGTAAAAGAAGAAACAAGAAATCTTTTTGGGTTTTCTTTTACTTCTACGAATTACTAAACAGGAAAGAAACTACAACTAATTTTTTGGGTTTTCAAAATTTTTCAAACACACAAGAAGAAAGCAAAAATAAATCTAACATGGATATACAATGAAAAAGGATGAACACCAACAACTGGAATGAATGTGTGGTACATGAATGTAATGTCAGTGAGAAATACGTACTCCCCCAAGCTTAGGCTTTTGGCCTAAGTTGGTCTACGACCATGGGTCGAAATCAGCACCTCCTGGATAGTATTGAGGCTGCTGAGGATCCCACTGGTAAACGGCCTCCTGAGGCTCCCACTGATAGATGGGCTCCTGGTACGGCTCTGGCTCAGGTGCTGGCTCTGGTGCTTGGGGCTGGTCCAAGCCCCAATAAGCATAAATGTCCTCAGGCATGATGATATATCTGCCCCTGTGAATATCAAACAAAGTATCCGCCGGCAAAGTAATAATCTCACGAGTACCCTGACAGAACACCAAGTTATATCTAAAATGCACGTCTCCGGAATTAATAAAGTTATGCCCAACCATACTATCGTAATCAAGATGCATAGTGGGTAAAGGCCTCTCTTCCCTCTCGTCGTGCCTAATGGGGATCTCAAAATGTTTAGCGAGACGGGAAGCATAAATACCACCATAGATAACGCCCCTCGAACGGTTGGTGTGCAACCGCCGGGCAAGCATAGCACCCAAACTGAAGGTCCTATCAGCGAAAAGAGCATGACGCAAAATAGCAAGGTCAGGCGAACTGAGCGTGCCACTCTCCCACCGACTAGTCAAACACCTCCCAGCAAATAATGAATAATAACGCAAAACAGGGAAATGTAAACTAGCAACCCTAGCCTCAGAAACTCCCCTCGACTCCCCCACGGTAACCTCAGAGATGAACTCCGAGACATCCCTGGGATGTGGCTCTACTGGTCTGCCCTCATTAGGAAGTTTGCATACCTCGCAAAAATCCTCAAGTGTCATCTCTTCGGGAATATCATATAAGTTAAATGACACTATGGGTATATCTCTCCTAGCATGAAAATGAAAGCTTTGCACGAAAGTATTAGTGAGGAGAAGATACTAGTCACACTTATCTTCAAGGAACGGGATAATGCCGGCATTGTTCACCAAATAATAGAAATCATAGAAAATTCCCGCATCCCTCAAGAACGTGTTGCATGGCCATTCGCACGACCGCACCTCGGCCGCACGAGGAAGATGATACTTGGGCTTAGGAGCCTCCTTGGGGTTCCGGCTCAAAGAACCCCTCAACCTCCACTTGAGCATTTTCTATTTCTGAAATTTTTAGTGACTCAAAATAAAAGTGAACGAAACTCAACAAAATTGATAGCAACTAATCCTACAAGTATCTAGAGGCTATATCATGCATCAAAACTACTTTGGACCATACAAATTCAACATGCAAGCTCATAAACATGGTCACCACAGCAGCAAAAATTTGCAAAGTATAAAGCACTAGAACAAAAAGTAATTGGAGCATTGGAGGAGTCACATACCAAGGAGTAATTCCTCAAAATAGTTTTGGAAATGGAGTTTCGAGCAAGGAGATCGAAAATCACAGCAATATGAGCAAGAACACGGGCTTGGGAGCAAGTTTGATTTTTTCTGGAGGAAGAAGAAGGAGATGGGTGGCTGGCATAAGTGAGTGGGTCCCTGTGGGACCCACAAGCCTGCTGGGCGCGCCCAGGGGGGTGGGCGCGCCCTGTGAGCTTGTGGCTCACAGGTGCACCCCCTGGGGTGTGTTCAGTGCCAAAAATTCTTAAATATTGCATAAAAAATCATACTAAATTTTCATGGCATTATGAGAACTTTTATTTTTGGGCCATTTTTTATTACACGGATAATTCAGAAAACAGGATAATCATCACATTTTATTTTATTCAACTACAAATAACAGAGAGCAAAAGGTGGGTACAGAAAGTTGTGCTTACTAAATTCACCGACCACATGCCCCTAAAAAAGAATCCATTAATAAGGTTGATCAAGTCTTATTAACAAACTATTTCCGAATGGCATGAAACCGAAGAATCTCCGTATAACACTAAGTTACCTCAATGGGGATATGCATCTCCCCAACAATAAGAATTTCATATTTCTTTTTGACAGTAGGAAGAGGAAATTTGAACCCTCCAATAGTGATTGTCGAAACTTTTTCAATACAATTGATACCATTCACCAAACTTTGTTTCTTCGGAAAATAAACCGTATGCTCATTACCATTGACATGAAAAGTAACCTTGCTTTTGTTGCAATCAATAACAGCCCCTGCAGTATTCAAAAAGGGTCTTCCAAGGATAATCGACATGTTGTCGTCCTCGGGCATATCAAGTATAACAAAGTCTATCAAGATAGTAACATTTGCAACAACAATGGGGACATCCTCACAAATTCCAATAGGTATAGCAGTTGATTTATCGACCATTTGCAAAGATATTTCAGTAGGTGTAAGTTTATTCAAATCAAGCCTTCTATATAAAGAAAAAGGCATAACACTAACACCGGCTCCCAAATCACATAAAGCAGTTTTGACATAACTTCTTTTAATGGAGCACGGTATAGTAGGTATTCCTGGATCTCCTAGTTTCTTAGGTACTCCACCCTTAAAAGAATAATTTGCAAGCATGGTGGAAATTTCAGCTTCAGGTATCTTTCTTTTATTAGTGACAATATCTTTCATATATTTAGCATAGGGAGACATTTTCAACATATCAATCAAGCCAGTGCGCAAAAAGACAGGTCTAAGCATTTCAACAAAGCGCTCAAAGTCTTCCTCATCTTTGTTTTTAGATGGTTTACTAGGGAAAGGCATAGGTTTTTAAACCCATGGTTCTCTCTCATTTCCATGTTTTCTAGCAACAAAGTCTCTTTATCATATTTTTATTCTTAGGAGGTGGGTTATCAAGATCAACAGCAGGTTCTATTTCTACATCATTATCTGGTTGAGCATCAACATGAACATCATCATTATCATTATTATTATCATTATCACTTGGTGGATGTTCATTACCAGATTGTGTCTCAGCATCAGAAATAGAAACATCATTATGATTCTCAGGAGGTTTTTCTATCTCAGGTTCACTAGAAGCGTGCAAAGTCCTATCATTTTTCTTTTTCTTTTTCTTCTTAGGTGGACTAGGTGCATTAATATTATTTCTTTGAGAATCTTGTTCAATTCTTTTAGGATGACCTTCAGGATATAGTGGATCCTGAGTCATTCTACCCCCTCTAGTAACAACTCTAACAGCATGATCATTCATTTTGTTACTCATCTCATCAAGCAAATCATTTTGTGACTTAGCAATTTGTTCTAACTGAGTCTGGACCATAGAAACATGTTTACTCAAGCATTTAACATCATTAGCAGTTCTAAACATCAAATCACTCAAGCGTTCAATCATGATGGCATTCCGTTTTAGTTGATTGCTAACCTACATATTAAAGTGTTCCTGTTTAATGATGTAATTATCAAATTCATACAGGCATTGACTAGCAGATTTATTATACGGAATATCACCTTCATCGAATCTAGTGAGAGAATTTACCTCCACTACCTGTGTCGGGATGTCGAGCCCATGTATTTCTTCAATAGGTGGTAAATTCTTAATATCTTCGGCTTTAATACCTTTTTCCTTTATAGATTTCTTAGCTTCTTGCATATCTTCTGGACTGAGGAATAGAATACCTCTTTTCTTCGGAGTTGGCTTAGGTGGTGGTTCAGGAAGTGTCCAATCATCAGCATTTCTCAATATATTATTCAATAGTTCTTCAGCCTGTCCAACAGTTCGTTCCCTGAAAACACAACCAGCACAACTATCTAGGTAGTCCCTAGAAGCATCGATTAGTCCATTATAAAAGATATCAAGTATTTCATTTTTCTTAAGAGGATGATCAAGCAAAGCATTAAGTAGTTGGAGAAGCCTCCCCCAAGCTTGAGGGAGATTCTCTTCTTCAATTTGCACAAAATTAAATATTTCCTGTAAAGCAACTTGTTTCTTGTGAGCAGGAAAATATTTTTCAGAGAAGTAATATATCATATCCTGGGGACTACGCACACAACCAAGAGGAAGATTATTAAACCATTTCTTAGCATCACCCTTTAATGAGAAAGGAAACAACTTAAGAATATAGTAGTAACGAATTTTTTCCTCATGAGCAAATAGGGTGGCATTATCATTCAACTTAGTAAGGTGTGCCACGACAGTTTCAGTTTCATAACCATGAAAAGGATCAGATTCAACCAAAGTAATTAACTCAGGATGGACAGAGAATTCATAATCTTTATCGGTAACAAATATGAGAGAGGTAGCAAACTTAGGATCATATTTCATTCTCTCCCTCATAGATTTTTCTTTCAACTCAGCAAGCAATTTTCTAACCTCATCTCTATCATTACAAGCAAGAATTGCCCTAGCTGTCTCCCTATCAAAAACATAACCATCAGATGTCTCAGGCATTTCAACTCTAGTAGGGGAGCTAGGCATAATAGGTGAATCATAATTTCCTAGAGTTTCAACATTTTCAATTCCTTTAGCTTTAGCAATTTGTTCATCAAGAAATTCACCAAGTGGCACAGTATTATCAAGCATAGTACTAGCATCATCAATAGTTTCATTCATAGCAGAAGTAGTATCATCAATAACTTGCGACATATCAGAATGAATAGCAGGTGGTGGTGTCACAAGCCTACTCAAAACAGAAGGTGAATCAAGTGCAGAGAGTGATGGTAGTTCCTTACCTCCTCTAGTCATAGAGGGGACGATCTTGGTCTTAGCGTCTTTCAGATTCTTCATAGTGATCAACAGATATAAATCCCAAGTGACTCAACAAATAGAGCTATGCTCCTCGGCAACGGCGCCAGAAAAAGGTCTTGATAACCCACTAGTATAGGGGATCACAATAGTTTTCACGGGTAGTATTTCACCCAGATTTATTGATTCGACACAAGGGGAGCCAAAGAATATTTGCGAGTATTAGCAGTTGAGTTGTCAATTCAACCACACCTGGAGAACTAAATATCTGCAGCAAAGTGTTTAGTAGCACAGTAGTATGATAGTTTCAATAGCAGTAGTAACAGTAGCAATAGTAATAGAGACAGTAACAATAGCAGTTTTGTAGTGGTTGTAACAGCAGCAGCAACGAAAGTAACTTAGCAAAGATCAATATGCGAAAAGCGTAGGCATTGGATCAGTGATGGATAATTATGTTGGATGACATTCATCATGTAACAGTCACAACCTAGAGCGATACACAATAGCTCCAATTCATCAATGTAATGTAGGCATGTATTCCGTATATAGTCATACGTGCTTATAGTAAGAACTTGCATGACATCTTTTGTCCTACCCTCCCGTGGCAGCGGGGTCCATAAGGAAATCTAAGGGATATTAAGGCCTCCTTTTAATAGAGAACCGGAACAAAGCATTAACACATAGTGAATACATGAACTCCTCAAACTACGGTAATCACGGGAAAGAATCACAATTATTGTCACCTTGGGGTATGCGGATCATAACACATAATAGGTGCATATAACTTGCAAGATAGGATCAAGAACACAAATATATTCATGAAAACATAAAGGGTTCAAATCTGAAATCATGGCACTCGGGCCCTAGTGACAAGCATTAAGCATAGCAAAGTCATAGCAACATCAATCTGAGAACATAGTGGATACTAGGGATCAAAGCCCTAACAAATTGACTCGATTACATGATAAATCTCATCCAACCCATCACCGTCCAGCAATCCTACGAAGAAATTACTCACGCACGGCGGCGAGCATCATGAAATTGGTGATGGAGGATGGTTGATGATGACGACGGCGTCGAATCCCCCTCTCCGGAGCCCCGAACGGACTCCAGATCAGCCCTCCCGATGAAGAACAGGAGGTGGCGGCGGCTCCGTATCGTAAAAGGTGATGATTCTTTCTCTCTGATTTATCTCCACGAATAGGTACTTATAGCGTTGGAATTAGGGTAAACGGAGTTGGCAGGGGGCCACAAGCCTGCCAGGCGCGCCCTGGGGGGTGGCCGCACCCCCCAGGCTTGTGGCGCCTGGTGGGCCCCCCTCTCGTAAATCTCTTCGCCAATATTTTTTATATATTCTGAAAATATTCTTCGTAAATTTTTAGGTCATTCCGAGAACTTTTATTTCTGCAGAAAAATAACACCTTGGCAATTCTGCTGAAAACAGTGTCAGTTCGGGTTAGTTCCATTCAAATCATGCAAATTAGAGTCCAAAACCAAAGCAAAAGTGTTTGAAAAAGTAGATACGTTTGGGACGTATCAGACCTCACCTGTGTCCAGGTACTGAGGAGCAAGCTCATCGATGTGGCCTTCCAGCGACTGCAAGTCCACAATGTTTGCGACCACAATGCCATGATGGAGAATGTCGTGTGCGTGAGGGTCCACCGCGTGCAAGGAGACGTTGTGGACGACTCGTGCTCGTTGATCCACTTAGCTACACCATCGAAATGCAGATTCGGGGTCCCCACCTCCTCTCGCCAACGGAGTGCCACACGGAGGACAAGGGGACACCTGGCCTTGCTGGCAAGAAGTGGGTGGAGCATTCATGGCTATCTAGGTTTTTTTTGGCGAGGGAGGCGGCTGATGTCTAAAATTGTCGATCAATATAGTGCTCTGCTGAGTCAGCAAGTTTCCTCGGGTGTAGTTTCTTTGCTTTGATTTTTTGCTTCAAGACTGTCAAAAATAAAGAGGAAAAACTTCAGGTCGCTTGCTTGATTATGTGATAAAGAGCAATGAAGTGTCAGGCATTATTCAACTGGTTTGGCTGGCATGTTGCTAATAAATTATGTGGTTAAATCATGATCCTTTTTACCGACCAATTGGTCTCTTCCTTTTAGTTGGTACCATGAACTACTTGAACTATGATTTTTTTCGCTTAATAAAGGTGGCTATGTGCATCAAGATGATGCAGAGACCATGGCTCTCCCCTTTTCAAAAAAAAGTGCAATCTTGACAACACAAAATAGTGTTATGTTCACTTGCACCATCGACGTCTGCTGGTCTAGCTAGTAGATACAATAGATACACATTGTACCATTTTTTATTTATTTCTTTAGCAAAGAAAGAGCATATTATATTTCCATTAATCGCTTGGCACAATCTATCAACAACAAGTAACCTGCACAAAGAAAGGAGCATGCACCAGCCAATGCTGGGGCTTGATTAGAGTAGCTCAACATCATGATCATTTATACGCCGGAAAGAAATGAAATTCCTTTGCTTCCAAAATGAAACCCCCAGCTGAAGTGACAGATCCACACCACACTGTAAATAATTGTTGATGCAAACTATAGACATCGCACAATATTCGGAATGCACAACTAACTACGTTCCGTACAAATCTGCCACTTGGCAAGGGGAAAACAAGTTAACAAAAGGATAGCACCACAGTAATACCTTGAACTGAGAAAGTGTATGAAACACAAAAGAATCGATACCGATACTCAGAACCATCAATTTGTGTGGCTTTATAGAAACGGATTAACGGATAACACCACATTTGACGTTCAGGATCAGACATAACTATGCTTGTACTTTCTCATCAAATAAGTGCACATCAACACAAGTTGGTTTCAACAGAACCAACACCATGAATAGCTTTTTTTAAAATCATAAGGTTCCAAGATAATGCGAACTTGAACAAACTACAAATGTGAGAACTAATAAAAGTTAGAACAAAGCACGAAATTTGTAAGGACGTCTCCATTTAAAGGGGCCAGTTAGATCCAAATCATGGACACCAAAATCCAAAGCATAGCGATGAATGGAACTTGGTGTAACATGAATCCGAGCACCTCTTGAGGCCTATCTAGCCGAAGCTTCCTACGTTGTTGTTTAAAAACTTCTCTTTGTAATCACGTGGATCAACCTCAAAAGTCATTAATTCTAGCACTCTCACGTTTAGTAAGAAGAGTGTGGCAAAATCAACATCCGACTGGATGCAACCAAGTTGACACTTGAACCAAGTTGGAGCAACCTAAGACAAGGGTCATTCTTGATAATGAGTTTCCTCAAACTGGATAACCAAGTTGTACCGGGAATTAATTTTTATACAAAAAATATTTAAAACTTATTTTAATCATAATATTATATTAATGAGTATAATTTTTATTACTTAGATGTTATGTTTAACCACAAAACATTGTTGCTAAAATTTAATTACAATGTTCCTTGTTATAGAATACTCATCAATAATTTTGTATCTGCTAAATTTTAAAATGTATGATATAAAAATTTTATCTTTAAATTAAAATTTGATAACTACATAAATTATATACTGCATATATGGACTTTTATGTATGTATGTATGTATGTGTGTGTGTGTGTACAATTAATATCGTTAAATATCACACTAGAGATCTCTAAAATATACAGTCTAAGAAATATATTCATAATGGCTTCTAGTGTATTATTAGATAATTATATTTATAGAAACTTCTAGAGGATAACATGAACCATTAGCAAGTGTGTCTTTGCAAGTTGGGATAAGATAAGTTGTCAACATGTGCATGCTCTATACATGGTATTGAAATAGTGTTGCTTATAGTCGTTAGCATGAACATAAAAAATACCACTTATTATTCTCTTGTCTGCATATGATTTGAGCATTTGGTATGCTCATTTGTAATGCAATAAGTTTGATCTCGTGCATATAAGATCTATTGTCAATTTCTTAAGTAAAAAATGTTATGCACATAAGTAAACATACAAATCTAACTAACATATATTTGGTACAAGAACAATATCAATAGGAGATAGACTAGCAACCCAAGTAAACTAACCTTTGTCAGTCGGTCAGATTGGTTTATTCCTATGTGGCACACAATATTGGTTTGCGGTATGGACTTGCCCTCCTAATTGAGACTTTTCTTTGTATAATTCAGCAATAATATTTTAGAAATGCATAATATTACTGTCGTTTAATCTAGTTTGGTACTTCTTCCCTTCTCCTCATGAGCACTGGCATGGTCGACCAATTTGCCAGGCCTATGGGTCTGATCCTGACGATCATACCCAAACCAAATTGTGCGGTTGTTTGAATAAACCTTACATCAATGTTACTTTAACCTCCACCCACCCCCACACGGGATTACCATCTCAATGACAACATATATACTACCACAACATGTGTTTATGTACATCAATCCTCTTCAATTTTTGTATCCATTGTTGCACAAGGTTCAATGAAAATACTTAACTAAAAATCAAAAGTTCTTGCAAGATTTTAAGTGAATAATAGAGTTATTCTTTGCACTCACATTGGATACATCATTTTTCACATGTTTACATGCTGAAATGTAGATAAAATTAGGATCATTGCTACTTGTAGACTGCTTTGGTATTTCCCCGAAGAGGAGAGGATGATGCAGTATAGTAGAGATAAGTATTTCTCTCAGTTAAGAACCAAGGTTATCAATCCAGTAGGAGAACCAAGCAAAATTCCATTAAGCACACTTGCACACACAAAAGCAAACACTTGCACCCAACGCAAATAAGAGGGTTGTCAATCCTCTTAGCAGTTATTTGTAAGGCCTAATTCTGATAGTGATAGATAGATAAACTAAAATACTAAATAAAATAAAAGTAAATAAATTGCAGCAAGGTATTTTTAGGTTTTTTATATATGATAAAGTAGACCCGGTGGCCATAGTTTTCACTAGAGGCTTCTCTCTCGAACACATAGCATACGGTGGGTAAACAAATTACTGTTCGGTAATTGATAGAAAAGCAAATAATTATGACAGATTCATGGCAATGATCATGTATATAGGCATCACGTCCGAGACAAGTAGACCGACTCCTGCCTGCATCTACTACTATTACTCCACCCATCGACCGCTATCCAGCATGCATCTAGGGTATTAAGTATGAAACAGAGTAACGCCTTAAGCAAGATAACATGATGTAGACAAAGTAAACTCAAGCAATATGATTAAACCCTATCTTTTTATCCTTAATGGCAACAATACAAATACGTGTTATGTCCCTTTCTGTCACTGGGATTGAGCACCGCAAGATTGAACCCATCACAAAGCACCTCACCCATTGCAAGATAAATCAATCTAGTAGGCCAAACCAAATCGATAGATCGGAGAGAAATACAAAGCTATAATAATCATGCATAAAAGAGTTCAGAGAAGACTCAAATATTTCTCATGAATAATCTGATCATAAACTCACAATTCATCGGATCCCACCAAACACACCGCAAAAGAAGATTACATCGGATAGAACTCCAAGAACATCGAGGAGAACATGGTATTGAAGATCAAAGAGAGGGAAGAATCCATCTAGCTACTAGCTATGGACCCGTAGGTCTGTGGTAAACTACTCACACATCATCGGAAGGGCAGCAAGGTTGATGTAGAAGCCCTCAGTGATCGATTCCCCCTCCGGCAAAGTACCGGAAAAGGCCTCCAGATGGGATCACGGAAGAACAGAGGCTTCCGGCGGTGTAAAAGTTATTCAGGGTGGCTCTCTGTTGGTTTCCCAATATTTGAGAATTTATAGAAGTGGAATTACGTCAAACGGAGCCACGAGGGGCCCACAAGGCATCAGGGCGCCCCCCCTGGGCCGCGCCCTGTTGCCTTGTGAAGCCTTCGTGAGGCTTTTGGCCTCCTCCTGAAGCTTCCAAGGTCTCTTTTGTCCAAAAAAAATCTCCAAAAAGTTTTGTGGCATTTGGACTTCGTTTGGTGCTGATTTCCTGAAAAACCAAAAACAAGCAGAAAACAGCAACTGGCACTGGGCACTAGGTTAGTCCCAAAAAATGATATATAATTGCATATAAAAACATCCAAGATTGATACTATAATAGCATGGAACAATCAAAAATTATAGATACGTTGGAGACGTATCAAGCATCCCCAAGTTTAATTCCTGCTCGTCCTCGAGTAGGTAAATGATAAAAACAGAATTTTTGATGTGGAATGCTACCTAACATGTTTCATCATGTAATCTTTCTCTTATGGTATGAATAATAAGATCCGAATGATTCAAGGCAATAGTCTATAGTTTGACATAAAGACATCAATACTCAGGCATACTAATAAACAATCATGTCTTTCAAAATAAAAATGCTAAAGAACGTTATCCCTACAAAATCATATAATCCTGTCATGCTCCATCTTCTTAACACAAAATATTTATCATGCACTACCCCGATGACAAGCCGAGCAATTGGTTCATACTTGTTAACGCGCTTCAGCTTTTTCAACCCCCACGCAATACATGAGCACAAGCCATGGATATAGCACTATGGGTGGAATAGAGTATGGTGGTAGAGCTCAATAAGGGGAAGTCAAAAATGAGAAGATAGTCTCACATCAACGAGGCTAATCAACGGGCTATGGAGATGTTCATCGATTGATGTCAATGCGAGGATTAGGGATTGCCATGCAACGGATGCACTAAGAGCTATAAGTGTATGAAAGCTCAACAATGAAAAACTAAGTGGGTGTGCATCCAACTTTCTTGCTCATGAAGACCTCGGGCATTTGAGGAAGCCCGTCATCGGAATATACAAGCCAAGTTCTATAATGAAAATTCCTACTAGTATATGAAAGTGACAAAATAGGAGACTCTATATGAAAAACATGGTGCTACTCTGAAGCACAAGTGTGGAAAAAGGACAGTAACATTGCCCCTTCTCTCTTTTTCTCTCATTTTTTTTCGTGGGCTCTTTTTGGCCTCTTTTTTTTATTTAGAACGGTCTCATGGACCTCATCCCCACTTTTTCGAGGACCCATTAGTCTCCACCATTCTTTCCTCACTGGGACAATGCTCTAATAATGATGATCATCACACTTTTATTTACTTACAACTCAAAATTACAACTCGATACTAGAATAAAATATGACTCTATATGAATGCCTCTGGCAGTGTACCAGGATGTGCAATTATACTAGCGTAACATGTATAAAAAATGATGAACGATGGCTGAGCCACAAATACTATGTCAGCTATATGATCATGCAAAGCAATATGACAATGATGATGTGTGTCATAAAAACGGAACGGTGGAAGTTGCATGGAAATATATCTCGGAATGGCTATGGAAATGCCATGATAGGTAGGTATGGTGACTGTTTTGAGGAAGATATAAGGAGGCTTATGTGTGATAGAGCGTATCATATCACGGGGTTTGGATGCATCGGCGAAGTTTGCACCAACTCTCGATGTGAGAAAGGGCAATGCACGGTACCGAAGAGGCTAGTGATACGTCTCCAACGTATCTATAATTTTCGATTGTTCCATGCTATTATAGTATCAATCTTGGATGTTTTTATATACATTTACAACAATTATATATCATTTGTTGGGACTAACCTATTAACTTAGTGCCCAGTGCCAGTTGCTGTTTTTTGCCTGTTTTTGGTCTTCCAGAATATCACTACCAAACGAAGTCCAAATGCCACGAAAATTTTTGGAGATTTTTTTCTGGACATAAGAGACACTAGAAGCTTCGGGAGGGGACGAGAAGATGAAGCAGTGGCCCACGAGGCACCACGGCGCGCCCCAGGGGGGGACGCGCCCTGGTACCTCGTGGGGCCCACACAGCTCCGTTTGACCTAGCTCCACCTCTATAAATTCTCTAAAATCGGGAAACCAATAGAGGAGTCCATGAAATACTTTTTCCGCCGCCGCAAGTTTCTGTTCTCGAGAGATCCCATCTGGAGGCCTTTTCCAGTACTCCGCCGGAGGGGGAGTCGATCACGGAGGGGCTCTACATCAACCTTGCTGCCCTTCCGATGATGCGTGAGTAATTTACCACAGACCTTCGGGTCCATAGTTAGTAGCTAGATGGCTTCTTCTCTCTTTTTGATCTTCAATACAATGTTCTCCTCGATGTTCTTGGAGTTCTATCCGATGTAATCACTTTTTGCGGTGTGTTTGTTGGGATTCGATGAATTGTGAGTTTATGATCAGATTATCCATGAATATTATTTGAGTTTTCTCTGAACTCTTTTATGCATGATTATTATAGCTTCATATTTCTCTCCGATCTATTGATTTGGTTTGGCCAACTAGATTGATTTATCTTGCAATGGGAGAGGTGCTTTGTAATGGGTTCGATCTTGCGGTGCTCAATCCCAGTGGCAGAAAGGGACATGACACGTATGTATCGTTGCTATTAAGGAAAAAAATGGGGTTTATTCATGCGTGAGTTTACTTTGTCTACATCATGTCATCTTGCTTAAGGCGTTACTCCGTTCTTTATGGACTTAATACACTAGATGCATGCTGGATAGCGGTCGATGTGTGGAGTAATAGTAGTAGATGCAGGCAGGAGTCGGTCTACTTGTCTCGGACATGATGCCTATATACATGATCATTGCCTTGGATATCATCATGATTGTTTGCTTTTCTATGAATTGCCCAACAGTAATTTGTTCACCCACCGTATGCTATTTTCAAGAGAGAAGCCTCTAGTGAAAACTATGGCCCCCGGGTCAATCTTAATTATATATTGAAAATCCTAAAAATACCTTGCTGCACTTTTTCTTTATTTATTTTATTTTGTATTTTTGTTCGATCTATTTATCTATCACCATACAATTTAATCTTGCAATTGACCGCCAAGGGATTGACAACCCCTTCTTCGCGTTGGGTGCGAGGATTTGTTGTTTTGTGTGCAGGTACTGCTAACGAGTTGTTGCGTGATTCTCCTACTGGATTGATAACCTTGGTTTCATAACTGAGGGAAATACTTATCTCTACTGTACTGCATCATCCCCTCCTCTTCAGGGAAATCCCAACACAGCTCACAAGTAGCAGCTAGCAAATGGCGGAAAGGTGAGAGTGCGTATAATCCATGACTCACATTATTCATAAAGAACTCACATACTTATTGCGAAAGTTTATTAGTCCTCAAAGCAAAGTACTACTACGCATGCCCCTAGGGGGATAGATTGGTAGGACAAGTCCATCGCTCGTCCCCGCCCGCCACTCATAAGGTAGACAATGAAGAATAAATCATGCTCCAACTTCTTAGCATAACGACAGATCATACGTGCATGCTTCGGGAATCACAAACCTTAACACAAATATTCTTACTAAACCACAATTATCTACTAGCACCTCCCACATATTACCATCTTAATATCGCAAAACTATTGCAAGGAATCAAACTTATCATATTCAGTGATCTACATGAAAGTTTTTATTATATCCCTCTTGAATACCTATCATATCAGGACCAAATTCATAACCCATGCATATTACCATTGCTATTCATTAGATTCTCAAAAATATATAAATGAAGCATGAGAGTGCAACTATTACTTTAAAATATAACCACCGCCGTGCTCTAAAAGATATAAGTGAAGCACTAGAGCAACTGCCTAGCTCAAAAGATATAAGTGAAGCACATAGAGTATTCTAACAAATCACGAATAATGTGTGTCCCTCTCAAAAAGATGTGTTCAGCAAAGATGATTGTGACAAACTAAAAAGAAAACAAAAGAAAACAAACCATATCACAAGATGCTCCAAGTAAAACACATAGCATGTGATGAATAAAAATATAGCTCCAAGTGAGTTACCGATAGATTGTAGACGAAAGAGGGGATGCCTTCCGGGGCATCCCCAAGCTTAGACGCTTGAGCCTTCCTTGAATATTACCTTGGGGTGCCTTGGGCATCCCCAAGCTTAGGCTCTTGCCGCTCCTTATTCCTTTATCCATCGTAGTCTCACCCAAAACTTGAAAACTTCAGCACACAAAACTCAACAGAAATCTCGTGAGATCCATTAGTATAACAAACAAATCTTAAACTTTAGGTACTGTTGTAAATTGATTCATATTTAATATTGGCATAATTCTACTGTACTCCAACTTCTCCATGACTCATACCCCCCCCTCCCCCGATACGATCCATAGATTCATCAAAATAAGCAAACTATGCAACAAAAACAGAATCAGTCTAAAACAGAACAGTCTGTAAAGATCTATTTAAAAGCCATACTTCTGTAACTCCAAAAATTCTGAAAATTTAGGACAACGTAAAAAATTCATATACCAATACTGTGTAAAAATTTCAGATTTTTTTGACGCTCCAGTACAGAATTAACATTCCAGCACTGGACGCAAAACGTTCTGTTTTCCAAACAGCATCAATTATACTATCATTAACATCATCCCAAAGGCATTACTTGGCACAAACACTAATTAAAAGATAAAAACACAATCATAACAGAGGCTATAATTGTGTAAACACACAAGAACATAAAGTAAAAACAAAAAAATATTTTATTCATTGGGTTGCCTCCCAACAAGCGCTATTGTTTTATGCCCCTAGCTAGGCATAATGCATAGTTTCAAGTGTTGTCATCCTTGAAGTTAATTCCAAAAGTAGCCCTCATAATAGATTCATAAGGTGCCTTAATTCTCTTTCTAGGGAAGTGTTCCATCCCCTTCTTTAATGGAAATTGAAATCTTATGTTACCTTCTTTCATATCAATAATAGCACCTATTGTTCGTAGAAAAGGCCTACCAAGTATTATGGGGCAAGAAGGATTGCATTCAATATCAAGAACAATAAAATCCACGGGCACATAATTTCTATTTGCAAGAATAACACATCATTAATTCTACCCAATGGCTTTTTAATAGTGGAATCCGCAAGATGCAAATTAAGGGAACAAGGATCCATGTCGGTGAGACCTAGCACATCACACAAAGACTTTGGTATGGTGGAAGCGCTAGCACCAAGATCACATAGAGCATTACATTAATAATATTTAATTTTGACTTTAATAGTAGGTTCCCATTCATCTTGTAATTTTCTAGGAATTGAAACTTCCAACTCAAGTTTTTCTTCATGCGCTTTCATCATGGCTTATACAATGTGTTTAGTGAAAGCTTTGTTTTGTTCATAAGCATTTGGTGAATTAATCATGGATTGCAACAAGGAAACACAATCAATTAAAGAACAACTATCATAACTAAAGTCCTTGTAATCCAAAGTAGTGGGTGCATTACTCTTTAAAGTTTTGACCTCTCCAAAGCCACTTTTCTCATTTTTATCATTAAGATTATCACCCTCCAAGCAATTGGGACTCCCTCTAACTAAAGTTGACTCTTCTTCAGTCCCTTTTTCATCAAATTTTATATTACTAAATAATGATTCAATAGGAGTAACACCAATCATTTTAATATCTTCATCATTACTACAGTAGAAACAGGGTGGAATCGCTTTTTCTAGGAATTTCTCGCTTAGCTCTCAACCTAGCGGCCCTTTCTTTACTTTCATTAATGGAGACATAGATAGCTTTAATAGACTCATTTATATCATGCTTGGGTGGCAAAATTTTAGTTTTGAGATTTTTCACATCATGAGCAATTCTATCAATGTTCCTGGTCAATTCATCAACTCCATTCATTTTTTCTTCTATCATAGCATTGAAATTCTTTTGCGAATTAATAAATTCTTTAATATTACTTTAAAGATCAGAGGGCATCCTATTATTATTATTATTATTATTATTATTATTATTATTATAAGAATTACCATAGGGATTGCCATAATTATTAGAGGAATTTACAGGAAACGGTCTAGGATTGAAATTACCCCTATAAGCATTGTTGTTGAAATTATTTCTAGAGACAAAATTCACATCAATAGCATCGTTATTTTGCTAAATCAAAGTAGACAATGGCACATCATTAGGATCAATATGAGCATTTTTACTGGCAACCAATTTCAATAAAGCATCCATCTTATCACTCAAAGTATTAATTTCTTCGACAGAATTTACCTTCTTACCAGTTGGAGTTCATTCAGTGTGCCACTGAGAATAATTTGTCATAATATTGTCAAGAAGTTTTGTAGCTTCTCCCAATGTAATTTCCCTAAAAGTACCACCTGCGGTAGAGTTTAGCAAATTTCTAGAAACAAAGTTTAGTCCCGCATAAATTTTTTTGTATGATCATCCATAGATTTAAGCCATGAGTTGGGCAATATCTTATCATTAATTTCATTCTCTCCCAAGATTGTGCAACATGTTCATGCTCAAGTTGCTTAAAATTCATAATTTGATTTCTTAAAGAAATAATCGTAGCGTGAGGAAAATACTTGGTAATAAAAGCATCCTTACACTTATCCCAAGAATCAATACTATTTCTAGGCAAGGATCAAAACCAAGTTTTAGCATGATATCGTAGTGAGAACGGAAATAATTTTAATTTTAGAATATCATTATCCACATCTTTTTTCTTTTGCATATGACAAAGCTCAACGAAAGTGTTAAGGTGTGATGTGATGACCCACAAGTATAGGGGATCAATCGTAGTCCTTTCGATAAGTAAGAGTGTCGAACCCAACAAGGAGCAGAAGGAAATGATAAGCGGTTTTTAGCAAGGTGTTTTCTGCAAGCACTGAAATTATCGGTAACAAGTAGTTTGATAGCAAGATAATTTGTAACAAGTGACTAGTAGCAATAGTAACAAAGAGTGCAGCAAGTTGGCCCAATCCTTTTTGTAGCAAAGGACAAGCTGGAACGATCTCTTATAGTAAGTAAAGCGTTCTCGAGGACACATGGGAATTTCATCTAGTCACTTTCATCATGTTTGTTTGATTCGCGTTCGCTACCTTGATAATTTGATATGTGGGTGGACCGGTGCTTGGGTGCTGTTCTTACTTGAACAAGCTTCCCACTTATGATTACCCCCTCTCGCAAGCATCCGCAACTACGAAAGAAGAATTAAGATAACTCTAACCATAGCATTAAACATATGGATCCAAATCAGCCCCTTACGGAATAGCGCATAAACTAGGGTTTAAGCTTCTGTCACTCTAGCAACCCATCATCTAATTACTACTCCATAATGCATTCCCTTAGGCCCAAAGATGGTGAAGTGTCATGTAGTCGACGTTCACACGACACCACTAAGGGAATCAACAACATACATATCATCAAAATATCGAACGAATACCAAATTCACATGATTACTTATGACAAGACTTCTCCCATGTCCTCAAGAACAAAAGTAACTGCTCACAAATCATGTTCATATCCAAGATCAGAGAGGTATTGAATAGCATAATAGATCTGAACATATAATCTTCCACCAAATAAACCAACTAGCATCAACTACAAAATGTAATCAACACTACTAGCAACCCACAGGTACCAATCTGAGGTTTTGAGACAAAGATTGAATACAAGAGATGAACTAGGGTTTGAGATGAGATGGTGCTGGTGAAGATGTTGATGAAGATTAGTCCTCCCACGATGAGAGGATCGCTGGTGATGTCGATGCGACGATTTCCCCCTCCCGGAGGGAAGTATCCCTGGCAGAATCTCTCCGCCGGAGAGCAAAAGTGCTCCTGCCCAAGTTCCGCCTCGAGACGGCGACGCACCGTCCCAAAAGTCTTCTCTCTATTTTTTCTAGGGCAAAATGACTTATATACCAGAAAATGGGGGGCAGAGGACTGCCAGGGGCCCCACGAGGTACCAGGGCGTGCCTGGGGGGGTGGCGCGCCCTGGTGCCTCGTGGGCACATCATCGGACCCGTAGGTACTGGCTATGGACCCGTAGGTCTGTGGTAAACTACTCACACATCATCGGAAGGGCAGCAAGGTTGATGTAGAAGCCCTTCGTGATCGATTCCTCCTCCGGCAGAGTACCGGAAAAGGCCTCCAGATGGGATCGCGGAAGAACAGAGGTTTGCTGCGGCGTAAAATTTATTCGGGGTGTCTCTCTGTTGGTTTCCCAATATTTGAGAATTTATAAAAGTGGAATTAGGTCAAACGGAGCCACGAGGGCCCCACAAGGCATCAGGGCGCGCCCCCCTGGGCCGCGCCTTGTTGCCTTGTGAAGCCTTTGTGAGGCTTCTGGCCTCCTCCCAAAGCTTCCAAGGTCTCTTTTGTCCAGAAAAAAAAATCTCCAAAAAGTTTCGTGGCATTTGGACTTCGTTTGATATTGATTTCCTGAAAAACCAAAAACAAGCAGAAAACAACAACTGACACTGGGCACTAGGTTAATAGGTTAGTCCCAAAAAATGTTATATAATTGCATATAAAGCATCCAAGATTGATACTATAATAGCATGGAACAATCAAAAATTATAGATACGTTGGAGACGTATCAATCATCATGAGAAATTCAAATGTGTGAGTGAGAGAGCGCCTCTTTCGGGTGTAAAAAATATTCTTAACCATTAGATGCTCTAGGCCTTAGCTGGATTTTATCACTCTTATTCATACGGGTAGACCATACTTCACTGCGCATATTTTGGGGAATATTTGTGCAAGCATGGGTTATGCTTGGTATTTCTTACCTCCACACGGGAGCTCTGATGGCATCCTCTTAGGTGTCAATAAGGACACACTAGATGTCGGAAGGATGGAAGTAGTGGTTCAAGTTGGACGGTTTTCAGTGGGAGCTTGTTGCGGTCTATGGGGCAGCAAAATGAGCACAAGCCTGCTTTCTTAGTTTTGATGCTATGTGGGGGTGAAACCTTACCTATGCTCGTGGGTGGGTATTCTAATATTATTCGTCGAAGATAGGAGAAAAAATAATAACAATTTTGATGCTATGTTTAATGGCATAATTGAAAATTTGGATTTGAGGGAAATTGCTAGCTCAGGCCAACAATTTACTTGGGCAAGTAGTTTAGCCACACCAAATTATGATAAGTTGGACCGTGTCTTAGCTAGCGTCAAGTGGGAACAGAAATACCCTCTAGGAACGGTGTGTGCGTTATAAAGATGCGTTTCTGATCATACATCTCTCATGTTGGACTCTGATGAGGCCGCTCACCTAGGGAACAAATCAACCTTTTCCTTTGAGCTTTCTTGGTTTGAGAGGGAAGGTTTTATGGAGATGACGTCAACTCAGTGAAAAAAACAAACATGAGGAACAACACACATTGACATATGGCAGTATAAGATTAGACACCTTAGTAAATTCTTGCAGGGTTGGGCTAAGAATGCTAGTGGTATATACAAAAAAACAAAAAAAGAGGTTACTAGCTCTAATTGGTGAGTGGATATTAGAGCTAAATCGACTTCTCTTGACCTGGCGGATTGCATTGCCAAAAGGGAGGCTGAAGATAACCTTGCTAAGCTATTACGTGAAGATGAAACTAAATGGGCTCGATGAGCCAAAGTGAGGTGCATTAGGGGAGGTGACAAAATACTACATTAGAGCTGAAAGGACTTCTCTTGACTTGGTTGCTAATGTAAGCATAGGAAAAAAGAAATTTGGCTTGAAATCAGATTCTTGAAGGAGTGGTTCCTAGTTGATGGACAAATAGGCACATGTAAGCATGTGCCTATTTGTCCATGAAATCAAATAGGCCTTTGGGGGTAGGAGAACCTCATATAGACAAATAGGCACATGTAAGCAGAAAAATTGAAATCGAGTAAGATGAGGGAAACATTGTGGGGTAGGAGAACCTCATATAATACATGTCTAATTACTATGAACATTTATTTGGCTCTCTGGTGTCCAACTTCGTGTCGATGGACAATGACATCACTCATGATTTGACAACTCCTTTGATAGAAAAGAGGTACTCGAGGCCATCTCCAAATTTATAAAAGTAATAAAGAACGGGACCAGATGGGTTCTCTAATGAATTCTCTCAAGAGATGTTGGGAGGTCATCAAAGGAGATATCATGCCTTTATTCGAGGATTTATTTGATGTGGAACTACAGTTGTTTTAGCTCAACTTTCGAATGGTTTCCTTGTGGCCTAAGAAGGAGGGTGTGGTTCGTATTAACCAATTTAGGCCTATTTGTCTGCTTAATGTTAACTTCAATTTTTTTTACCAAGGTGGGTACAAATAGGCTAACTGCAATTGCATGATGGTGCGTCCAACTCGCCAGGATGACAGATTCTTGAAGGAGTGGTTGTCTTGCATGAAACTATTCATGAGATCCACTCGAAGAAGCTCAACGGAGTTATCTTCAAAGTGGACTTTGAAAAGGGCCAATGATAAAGTCAAACGGCCTTTTTGCAACAAGCCTTGCGTATGAAAGGATTTGGTCCTACCTAGAGGAAGCAAGTGGATACTTTTTTGCAAGGTAGGCAGTGTTGGGGTTAAATTGAATAATGATATTGGTCATCATTTCCAAACTAAGAAAGGACTATAACAAGGTGATCCTATATCGCCTAATATCTCCAATGTCGTTACTGATTTATTGGCAGTCCTTATATAAAGTGATAAGGAGGATGGTTAGGTGGGTGGACTCATTCCGTGTTTGGTGGACGGGGTGCCTTCATCCTTCAGTATGCCGGTGACACTATCATCTTTATGGAAGATGATGTTTTCAAGGTAGTCAACATGAAACTCATTCTCTTCTTTTTGAGCAGTTGTGAGGCGTTAAGCTTAATTTACATACGAGTGAGCTCTTCTGCATTGGGCACACCAAAGAAGAAGATCACCAATACAAAAAACTTTTAGGGGTTAAGGCTGGTAAGTTTCCATTTTGATATCTTGGGGTACCTATCCATTATCGAAAGCTTACTAACAAAGAATGGAAATGAATTGAGGACCGATTCGAAAGGAAGCTTAGTTATTGGAAAGGAAAGTACATGTCTTATGGGGGATGTTTGATCCTTGTCAACTCTATGCTTATTATCCTACCCATGTTCATGCCCTCGTTCTTTGAAATACCAAAATGGGTACGAAAGAGACTAGACTATTATTGTTTTATATCTTTCTGGCGGAGTGACGAACAAAAAAGGAAATACCGCTTGGCGAAGTGGATATCCTTTGTAGGCGTAAAGATCAAGGTGGGTTGAGAATTGAGAATCTTGAGAGGAAGGACAATGCTCACTTAGTAAATGGCTATTTAAGCTACTCACAAAAGAGGAGGGTGTGTGGTAAGTTGTTGCAATAAATACCTACACACCAAAACTTTGTCTTAGGTTTCGTCTCAACCAACTAATTCACCCTTTTGAAGGGGTTTGAAATGAGTTAAGAATGTGTTCTTCAACAGAGGAGTCTTTACAATGGGTGATGGACAAATTATGAGGTTCTGGGAGGATACTTGGTTAGGGCATGCGTCATTGGCTTTGTAGTATCCGAATCTCTATAACATGTACAACAGAAGGAAATTTTGATTGGCACTGTGTTAGGGACTATTCTTTTAAATATTTAGTTTCAGAGATCTTTAGTTGGAGACAAGTGGACGACTTAGCTGGACTTAGTATGAAGGTTGATGGCAATCAATCTGACTAATGTGCCAGATCCTTTTGAATGGGACTTCTTACTACATGTGTATTCTCGGTAAAATCTATGTATGAAGATCTTATAGATATTGGGCAAGTCTTTCGTAGTGAACATATTTGAAAACTAAAGTTCAACTAGAAATAAAAAAATCCATGTGGTTTCTTTACAAACAAGTTATCTTAACTGGGGAAAATTTGGCAAAAAGTCAATGGCAAGGAAATAATACATGTTGCTTTTATGATCACGAGGAGAAATTCATCATCTTTTTATTCCTTGTCCATTTGACACCTTGCTCTCACATACAATTCATGTAACCTATAATTTGCGCCCACTAGCTATTATATCGAATTTGTTCAGTAAGGGTGGGGTGTGTCCTAAGACACATATTCAGGTGGGGGTGTGCCCTTTTCTTTGGGCTTTGTGGAACTGCCATAATGATAATGTTTTCAAGAAAATGAAGGTACCATTTTTTTGCAGGTCATTTTCAAGGCTTAAGGATGGATCCATATGTGGTCCTTACCGCAAGATGCGGAAGTGCAGGAGCATATGGCATATGGATGCAACCGTTGGGATACGATCGCATGGGAATCTTACAACCGGTTTCGATGGCGGTCTAGTAACAAGATTTGTGTGTAGGCATGTTTGCCTATTTTAAGCTGGTTGATGCATTTTTTTCTCCCTCAATGGTTTTATTTGTACTGAATTTTGTTAAACGTACTTGTACAAGATCTGTCCCAGGCCTCTGCATGATAACGATGCACACAACCATATTTTTACTTACTGTCTAACCCTGGAGCACCTCTCTCATCAGGTGTAACTTCACTGAGCATAACAGAGTGAGACATGATGATATCGATCATGCAAATATGCAGATTATCCTAACAAGCCACATTGAACTCACCAACTTAAGTAAACTACTTTTTTTTCAAAAATATATTAATCTTGCTAACCACACTTTTGTCAAAATATTGTTATTAACCAAACAAAATGGCACTCGTAATTGTCGGCGCCGGCAATTTCCACTCGTGCGATGATCTCCGTGGCGAGCATCTTTCGCAGCTTGTTTCCCCTTCCGTACTTTATAAGCAAGACTCCTTGATAATTCTGCAACTTTTCCTTTACCAAGCAACTAAGGGAATGGTTTCAAAATCAATCCAAACCTACACCAACTCAAACCTACAACACCTCTAAAGAGGGCGTCGGTAGACTGGAAAGCTTGCTCTAGAGTAATCAATCCCTACGTTTATCCTTGGAGGTTTGAAAATGGTTCATGGTGGTTAGCCAATGAACTACTCTCACTCGCCATCTCTTATAACTCACACCCTTGACCCTCCCTCAAACCTAGGAGGTTTGAGGGTCGTGGAGAACGTGATTGGTGAAATTGCCTATAATCAGGTTTTTGGATTGTTGAATAAATTAGCAATTTTCTATTAAGTTTAGTTCAAACAAGCAGGAGATAAAACATGATGAGCATAATAGACATGATTATTTGACTAGATAAAGAAGTAACCATGGTATACATGTGATTTGAAAACATCATGTGCATGTTTATTGCAAACAATAGAAAACCAAATATAATCTATAACAGAAGGGATAGAAGCGCGTACATAGCGGTGGAAGAAGAAGCATTCACATCGCAAGCCATGTCATCGAAGATGTCATCGGTATGGAGGAAGTTGTCATCGTTGCGGAAAAGTCGTGTGCAACCACGTTGGAGAATAATCAAGCAGTTGCGTGAGAGCGCTCCCCACCCAAAACCTGACAACTCTTCTCTCATAAAGGATCACAAAGGGGCGGGGTTTCGAAGGCCTATAGCTCCACTTCACGGTGCATGCCGTGGAGAGGAGTGGGAAAGAATAGATGGCATAAAAAGCTCTCGAACGGGGCGGCAGACACATGGTGTGGTGTCGAATGGTTGATCCACTATGAAGATGAGTTCATCTACCATTAGTGAAAAAAGTTTCAACTTCGTTCTCACGTGATAAAATAAGATGGCACGTACACCAAGACCTCCACCTTTACTAAAACCTGACAACTCTTCTCTCACGAACACGACGAAGTGCGAAATGGGCGTTGGAGGAGGAGGCCTGCGTGTATGTGTTCTTTTCTCAAACTTTTAGTGGTGTGTGAAGGAACCAACCTTATATGTTGGTTCAGCATACCCTCCACAGCCGGGGTCAGATTAAACTTTTAACACTCCCTTGCCATGCATGAATGGCCAGATGGTCCTTTTGAATTTTCCTAAGAAATATTGGAAATAATAAATGGGCTTAGCCCAATCATTCCAAAACAACCCTCTCTTCGGTGCTGCTCTTCTGTTAGAGATATGTATCATCTACTGCGAGGCATACTTCCGGCTAACCACTGGCATGGGGCTACTGGACCGGGCTAGTAATGTAGCAGCGAACACTTTTTTCTTTCCGTGGTTTCTTTATCGGTTTTTTTCACTGTTTGCAGTGTTTTTTTTGTATCTCAGAGTTTCTTCGTTTTTTTTCTTTTGTTTCTTTCTTCGGTTTTCACCCGTTTTTTGGTTTTCTTCGGGTTTTTTTTTCTTTAACACATGTCTACATTTTTTGTACACATTATACATTTTTCGTATACATCAAGAACATTTGTTATATTCATTTAATATTTTTCAAATACATGTTTTTTCAAATATATGTTTTAATGTGTTCTTTTTTATACATATTATACATTTTGTATACATCTTAAATATTTTTTATACATGTTTAATGTTTTTCCAAATATATGATTAATAATTTTTCATATACATTTTGTTTGAAAAAAATGAATACATGTTGAAAAAATTTCTAGTACATATTCATACATTTTTTGAATGATATTAAACTTTTTTTAATTACGTGAACAATTTTTTTACATTGTATAAACCTATTTGTTATAATCACAAACGTGCTTTTGAAATGCAGAAACATTTTTCGAATTTAATGTAAAAAAATTTAATGGTACTTTTTTTTGAATTACATGGAAATTTATTTTTTTCATTGCACAACATTTTTCAAAAATGTCACGTGCATTTTTTTTGAAAATGCACGAATGTTTTTGAACTGTCACATACATTTTTTTTATGGTACAATCATTTTCTAAATGTTGAGCGAACATTTGTTGTACATAGCATGAACATTTTTTAAATGTGTGATGAACATTTATTTTTTATTGTGCGCAAAAAAACATTTTTTTTATTAAATGATTATTTTGAAATAAATATATTTAGTATTTTTCAAAATATAAACAAAAGGAAAAAAAGTGTATGTGACATCTGCCTGACAAATGGCTACTGGGCGGCCAACTAACCGCCTCCTGTAGGCAAGCCGAGCTACTGTCTCGCACGAAACGAGACATAGCCGCGCCCCTGCTCTTCCACCTTTTTTTCTTTGCGGGGGGGGGGGGGGGGGGGGGGGGTGTCCAATTCTTGCATCCTCCAGCACTTTGATTTGATTCCTGATATATGGCCTCTCTGAATATGATGTGAGCAGATGTATGAAAGAAGAGGATGCTCAATCCAGCAAAGAGTTTGGTGAAGAAGAAGAACAACAACAAGGTCATGTTTCTCTCTTGTGAACACATGATGAAGGAAGCAAGGTGTTTTTCTTTGCTCTGCTATTTTTGTTGTAAATCAGTTGAGTTAGAGCATCTACAGCTGGACTTGGCAAATCCGACCCCTCAAACGCCCGCGGACGCACCCGGGCGCGTCTGCGGACAGTGACCGGTCACACCCCAAATAATTGATTCTACAACCGGATATCTCAAATTAGAAACCTCAAATCCATACTATTACATGCAACGTAAACCTAATCTTAACCGGAGCTCGTCCGGCTCCACCATGCTCATGTCCGGCGGCCGGCTGCGCCCCTCAGAGTGTTGGTCCGGTCGCCAGCGAGGTAGAGTAGCACATGGGACACGGCCCGGCTCACGGGACTCAAGGCGCCGCCGTCTCCCATGCCCTACTCTTTCTCGTCGAAGTCCGAAACCCTGACGGTGCCGGTGGACGTGAGATCGATGATGGATCCGTTCTGGGAGGAGTCGGCGACATCCACCACGACGCGTTTGCGGCGCGCGGAGTTGCAGGCCATCCGTCGGGGCGCCGAAGAATGCGACTCCGCCTCTCCAACGTCCACCGCTGTGAGGGCTGTCGTCGTCTCCTGCGCCTGTTGCCTCGCACGACGGGTACGCCGCGCCATGTTAGCGTCGGACGACGTCCATGCGTTCACCTCCTGCTCGGCGCGCCAACGGAGGGGTTGCGCGTTCGGCACAGCGTTCGGACGCCAGACAGACCACACCGCCTCCGGTGAGGCAGCGGCGACACACCTCACGGCGGATCCATGCGCCATTTGGGCAGACGCGATGGATTCCCAACGCAAGGATTTCGAGTGCTGCCGTCGGGCGGCCTCCTCCCGGGAGTTGCGGAGCGCAAGCCGGACGGTCATCTCCTCCTCGGGGCCGCGTGGGATGAGCTCGGGGTCGACGGATCTGAAGGTGTAGGACTTGGATCCGCTGCCCGCCATGCCGGAGATCGCCGGACGGGAGCTTGAGTGGCGAAAGGGAATGGAGTTAAGTGGCTAGGTTCGATCCGTGGGACGGATGGGGATGAATATATGTGGGGTCGGGTGGGCCAACGTGGGCCGGGTCCGACGTGGCGGACGCGCTCGGTCGTGCCCGGGCCTCCCCATATTCGCTCCATATTTAGGCTGGATATGACGGGTGCCGGTCAGCCCGGCCGTTTGATGCTGGTTTGAGACACCCGGCTGAGTCGGTCGGTTTCTATGACCGATCACTGACCGGGCCGTCCGCCCCAACGTTTGAGGTGGGTCTGGGGTGCCTGGCTACAGATGCTCTTACTATGGCTGCCATGCTGCTTCGAGTAAATCTCTCGTTTTACGAGAAAAAGGATGATTAGTTTTGTACACGGTTGCTTCAGTGGTCAGTGAATAGTAATTCTGTACATGGGTGCTCCGAGACTTCTCTGATTTTTATCTTGTTATTTCTTACCTCTGATCTCCCCTTCAGTCTGACTAATATATTTCTAGAAAACCGAAACTAGGAATGATCAGTTGTAGCACTGGATTTAATTAATTCCTGGTTATGATCGATGTAGTATCAGATTAGAGCTCCTGCAACCGGCCGTTAAATCTCAGATTTTCCTAAGATTAGAAGAAAGCTTGCATCATCAAGCTGGGCCTGCATATCTAGCTGCTGTTAGCGTGTCCTTTTCATCGTACTACTCCCTCCGTGGCTTAGCGATGCAACTTCACTAATTATATTCCAAGTAACAGCATTTATGGGGATTCTCTATGGCTAATTATTTTCTGTGTAGATGGACCGGTGGGAACATTCTTCCAGCACTTCGCCACAGCTACCTACTACATAGCATCCCTGCTAACAACTAACCAACCGTTCAGCCATTCTCCAAGCATTATCACTACAAAAAAAAAAAGTACTCCTACTTCAATTCTAGCATCACCGTACATATATGTCATTTTTACTCTGCATATTAGATTTGTATCAAGTCAAAATTTGCAAAGTTTGATCAAATTTATATTGAAAAATATCAACATCCACAATACCAAATGCATATACTATGAAACTACATTTCATAATGAATCTAACAATATTGATTTGACATTGTGAATGTTGATACTTTTTTTATAAGTTTGATCAAAGTAGAGAATTTTGACTTCGGACAAAACTTATATGCACACTAAAAAGAATCGGAGTGGGTACTAGGAAAAACTTATGGTGCCAAATGAAACCTTGCTAAGCTGTTAAATTCCGGGCCAATACACACCAGCCGACCACCCTGACCCGGACCCAAACAACTTCTCTCTTCCACCAGTGCAATACACGCCCAGAAATTTCATGGCTACAATAATCACCGTGAACATCCAGGTGAACTGCATGCAGCCGTGGATCGATGTACTACAGGGCAAACATGTGAATGCGTTCTCTCCCTATCCATGATCCATCTGCCAGTCTGTCCCCAGCAGACCCAATTTACTCCTCCCATCACCACCCCAACCACCCAACTGCGAGCTCCTTCATTGCGCCACCGCCGGCCATGCATGGCTACCTCCCCCACCACCTTCCTCTATCCTCTCGCATCACATGGCCAGTCCAGTGCATAGCTGACCATTCATTCAATGCTACGCAGCTTTCCAGCAGCTATATAACACGCTGGCCTGCTGCAGACATTGGAGACCCAAGCTTCTTCTTGAGTAAGCTCGTAGCCAGCCAGCCAGCCTAGCCATGTGGAGGAGGGGAAGTGGAGTGAACAAGGCTGCGGCGCTCGCGCTGCTGCTCTGCCTGAGCAGCGCGGCGGTGGGCGCGTGGGCGAGGCCCGTCGCTAACAAGGGGAAGCACGCCGCCGACGAGAAGTTCCTGTTGCTGAAGAAGCACTTCGGCAAGGGACTTGGAGGTGGCCTTGGGAAGGGCGGTGGGCTCGGTGGAGGTGGCGGTGGCGGCTACGGTGGTGGAGGAGGGCTCGGCGGCGGTGGCGGCTACGGTGGTGGTGGAGGACTAGGTGGTGGCGCTGGCCATGGTGTCGGTGGAGGTCTTGGTGGTGGGTTTGGCAAAGGAGGAGGGCTTGGCGGCGGATTTGGTAAGGGTGGTGGACTCGGCGGGGGTATTGGTAAAGGTGGCGGTCTTGGTGGTGGGATAGGCCATGGCATTGGTGGTGGTTTTGGTAAAGGTGGAGGTCTTGGTGGCGGAATTGGCAAGGGCGGTGGACTTGGCGGGGGTATCGGTGAAGGTGGTGGTCTTGGTGGTGGAATAGGCCATGGCATTGGCAGTGGTATCGGCAAAGGTGGAGGCCTTGGCGGTGGTATCGGCAAAGGTGGAGGTCTTGGCGGAGGCATTGGTAAAGGTGGTGGTCTTGGTGGTGGAATAGGCCATGGCATCGGCGGTGGTTTTGGTAAAGGTGGAGGTCTTGGTGGTGGCATCGGCAAAGGCGGAGGACTCGGCGGTGGATTTGGTAAGGGTGGAGGTCTTGGCGGTGGCATCGGCAAAGGTGGCGGTCTTGGTGGAGGAATAGGCCATGGCCTCGGCGGTGGTTTTGGTAAAGGTGGAGGTCTTGGCGGCGGCATCGACAACGGTGGAGGACTCGGTGGTGGTGCCGGTGGCGGGTATGGCAATGGTGGTGGTCTCGGAAATGGTGGCGGTCTCGGAGGCGGCATCGGCCATGGGCTCGGTGGTGGCATCGGAAAGGGTGGTGGACTAGGCGGCGGCTTTGGCAAAGGTGGTGGACTAGGTGGCGGCTTTGGCGGTGGAGGCGGCGGAGGTGGTGGCGGTGGCGGCGGTTTTGGCGGAGGCTTTGGCAAGGGAGGCGGGTTCGGTTTCGGGGTCGGCAAAGGCGGCGGCGGCGGGATCGGCGGCGGCCACTGATGTTGTATTTTGTATGTACGTTTGGCTCAGCTCTGTTCTGCTGAGCGCCGTTGGTCATCATAGTATTCTGTCGATGTGAGCAGTACGTGTGATGAAAGAGATTTTCCCTTGTAGAAACTCACTACTACTACTAGTATTTTCTTGGGTCTCGTTCTGTTCTCTTTGGGAGAGATATTGTCGCGCATGTGCGTTGGTGATGGTAATATATGAGTATATTGTATGTCTTGGTCCATGCCAGTGTTTGTTCCTGTGATTTGAAATATAAATTAGGTACAAGTAAATAAGAAGTGTTCAAACTTCAGAAGCTACCTGCAAGTGTTCAAAGTTCAGGATGTTCAGAACAGAGCAAGCATAGCAAAGCAGAGGAACGACATGCAATGCAAAAGATTTCGGCAGCTGCTCAACCGGCTGACGGCCTAAAATCTTTGCTTACTCATCAGTGTCCAGACTCCAGAACTCCAGATTTATGTGTAGTTTGCGCCCAAGAGTGCTCAACATGTAAACAGTGTTTAATCACTGTAAACCAATCTTGGGCACGTGTTCTTGGGTATAAAGTGCAGTGCGAGGGTGGATGGGAGGCAAAGCTATGGAAAATCTGAACTTTACTACATCGTTCTGTCCGTTTCCTTCCGTTCTTATTTTCTTTTCTGTCGTAGTGCAGCATGTATCTTGTACCAATCAATTTACTACATCCATCCTTGTACAGTACTCCAGTGCCTCCTCGTCTCGTCTGGCTGATAATCCGGTAGAGGTCCTGACAATGCTGACATAACGTGTAGTAGCTGTTTCGGGTTGCTGACTAGCTGGTGTTTGTATTTGGTCCTTCTTGTGTTATTTCTTTGAGATGAAAATATACACGGGCGATCCTGATACTTTAGAATACGCATATTAGGCAAAAATGCCTTTTGGAGGCCGAGCTCCATGAAGGCCTCCAAAACCATTTTTCAAATTTCATCAAAATTCATATTTCTAAATTTCAAAAAATTATAAAAAAAATTACACATATACATGAAGGCATAATGTACATGTGTGTAAATTTTCAGGACAATCCTCGCAAAAAAAAAATTCAGGACAAAATATGTTGAAATGAGGGTTGTGCAAAAAAGACAAATCTGAGTCTTTTCAACATATGATACTATTCATCCTCAAAGTCAATGAATTTGTCTTTTTTGCATAGGTCGCATTTTAAGGTATTTCATCCTGAATTTTTACACACATATACATTTCATCTTTGTATACTTGCATATTTTTTTCAGATTTTTTTGAAACCAATAAGTTTGAATTTTGAATTTTTCAAAAATAAAAGGCTCCATGAAGCTCGGCCTAAAATCGCCTCACTCCATATTAGGTGACTAAATACGACCCGCGGTGATTATATGGTTACGGTTTGTCTATAGCTAACACTAAAACCATGCAAAAAAAACCACTAAAAAAGAGCTAATACATGGCGCTCAGTTGACTTGTCAAACCGTCCACATGACGAATAATGCTGCCTATAGTCCGCACGTGTCCCACATGCCAGTGGCCATAAGAAAAATAAAAGGGAAAAATACAATTTTAACACAGTACAGACGCAGACGCTCATATATACCCACCCATATGAACGCACACACGCACACTCTACCCTATGAACACCTCCAAGAGACTGAGCCGACACATTATCTTAACATTGACGAAGTCGTCACAGACGCCTTTGTAGTCGGCACGTTGGAGGGATTGGGTGGCTTTTCTCCTCTCGACCTCCTCGTCGACGTGCCTCCTCAACGGCATCCCGGGCGACAGCATAGAGCACCGCCGTGGCTTACGGCAGGGCGACCCCCTCTCCCCCCTGCTGTTCATCCTCTGCATCGACCCCCTGCACCGTCTTCTAGAGACAGCGACTACAACTGGGCATCTATCCACAATACCTGGGACGGCCGCGCGCATGCGCACTAGCCTATACGCCGACGACGCCGTAATCTTCATCAACCCCGTGAGGCACGAGATCGACGAGCTCCTGAACATCCTACACCTCTTCGGCGAGGCCACCGGCCTGCGGGTAAACCTGGCAAAATCTTCAGCTATCCCAATTGCCTGCGACGACATCGACCTCGCTGCTGCCCTGCACAATTTGGGGGGGGGGGGGGGGCGGTGGCGGCACTGCCCATTAGGTATCTAGGTCTCCCGATCACCACCGGCAAGGTTAGGTTAGTGCACCTCCAATTCATCTTAGATAGGATCCGGGCATGACTGGCAGGATGGAAGGGAAGGTTGATGCACATTGCTGGCAGGCGCGTGCTGGTTCGGTGCGTCCTCTCAGCCATGCCCACTTTTGCCATCACGGCGCTAAGGGCACCAAAGAAGTTCTTCAAGGACATTGACAAGGCAAGGCGGCGGTTCCTTTGGGCGCAAGACGAGGAGGTCACCGGAGGAAAGTGTAAAGTGGGCTGGCAGGTAGTCACCACGCCGGAGCGCACCGGGGGACTGGGCATCCATGACCTGCCCAAATTCGCTCGCGCCCTGCGGCTACGATGGCTTTGGCTCTCCTGGACGCAGCCAGCCCGCCCGTGGGTCGGCACGGGCATCCCTTGCGACGCTGCCGATCGCGCCCTGTTCGCTGCATGCAGGGTCGTCACCATCGGCGACGGCGCCACGGCCTCCTTCTGGTCCTCCCCGTGGCTCGGCGGCAGGCAGCCGTGTCTGGCATACCCGGCAGTTTTCGCCCAATCCATCAGAAAGAACAGATCAGTTTGGGAGGCGCTGCATCAAGACAGATGGATTCTGGACCTTCGGCATGGTGACCATGACAGTATCATGCATCTGGTGCTGCAACTGGCTAGGGAGATTCGAAGCGCCGGAATCACACTAGAAGAGGGGAGGGCGGACACGATCAGATGGACCCTTTGCAGCTCCGGACAGTACACCGCGCGCTCCGCCTACGATGCACAGTTTGGCGACCGCCCGACACTCAACTTCAGAACACCAATCTGGAAGGTTTGGGCTCCGGGAAAGATCAAAATGTTCCTTTGGCTGCTGCACTTGGACAGGCTCTGGTGCAACGACAGACTTCAGCGACGAGGCTGGGACAATAGCTACTTCTGTCAGCTGTGTGTGAGGAACCTCGAGACCTCGTCCCACCTCTTCTGGGAGTGCCCGTTCACCATTCAGGTTTGGAACGAAGTGGCAACCTGGGTTGGTTGCAATGCCTTGGCACACACCAACTGGGGCATGGGCAAAACAACGGCCGAGCGCGTCCGGATGATCATCGACGGAGCAACTCCGGGCACAAGGAAGGGAACCAAATCGATGCTCTCCTTGGTGGCCTGGCACATTTGGCTCGAGCGCAACGCGTGCACCTTCAGGGGGAAGACCCCAAGCGCGAGAAACATCACTGAAGCCTACCGCCGGGACATGGAGCAATGGAGGATAGCCGGAGCAAAATGCATCGAGCACCCCTTCGGGGACGTGCCGTGAGAAATCGCGATCAGGCAAAAATCGCTAGCTTAGGAGCCCGCTAAGCTGGCAATGTACTTTTCTTTTCAACCCACTGATCTCTTGATCAACACTTGTTTTTCCGCTCTCTTCCTGCTAATGAAATGAAAGCCAGCAATGGCCCTTTCAAAAAAAACTGAACGCACATCACCAGAAGGCCTGAAATAAATTTAGGAAAATGCGAGCACCAATGTCAAAGTCTAGGACATGAACTGTAGTGGGCTGGGATACCACTGTCCACCTAACTATTCAAGCACAGGTTGGTTCGCAGGAAATACAATTTTACACCGGTGAGGGAAGACTTGCTCTATATATATACACCCGGCACTAATTATTATATCCACAATGAGCAACACATTTCTGCTTTGGAAGACAATTATAAATAAGTATTTTAAATAGTCTAGTAGCTAAATCTAGGGTGTGGATTTTTGGAACATGGGTCTAGGTGCACCCGATTGGCCAAAATAAAATTTAAAATATTAGAAAAAAATGTGAAACTTTGTGAGAACAAACATTGTCTAGTGTATTACTCGTGTAAATTTTCGAAACAAAATGACTTATGCAGTATTGTTGGTAAAAAGACAAAATTACAAGTATAAATTGTGTGAATAGTAAGCTTAATATAGTATCGATTTTGTTTTTATTTGTTCTGAATACCATGGAAGTAATTTGTCACGAAACTTTACAGGTGAGTAATACACTAGACAATGCTTGTTCTCAGAAAGTTTCACATTTTTTATTCCTTTTACTCTTTAAAAAAATCAATTCAGGTGCGCCTAGACCCATATTCCATTGTGTATTTTCGCTAAATCTAGGCTATACATAACTAGGGCGTCTTCAACGTCGACCCCTAAAACGGACACAATTAGTGCGCGAACTCGTCCGGACGAGTCCATGGACACTGATACGGGAGCCGGCCGTCCAACCACATCCCCTAAACGCCTGTCTTGTTCCGGTGCCAATTTTCATTTCAAAGGCATTACAATATGGATCAAATTAAAGTGTGGTGTTCATAGTGGGCAGATCAGAACCAAAAAGAGGCAGGTGTTCATAGTTTTTACATGCACCCGATCACAAAAGATTCAGTTCGGCAATCCATGAAAAAAAAACCCCGCTGTTTTTGCCCTGCCAGACCGGCTGTTCGAGCCTCCTCGCTCACTCTGCCACCGGCTCCTCCTCACCAACGCCGCCTTCTCGGCCTCCTTCATCTCATCCGACAAGCATTTCAACATCTTTACACGGATAGCACACACGATCACTCATACATCTCCACATATTTATAATTTTTTAAGTATTCATGCTATATGTACATCGACTATTAAATGTTTTGGTGCACTTCTATATTATTTTTCAGGACTAACCTATTAGTCTAGTACCCAATGTCAGTTTCTGTTTTCTGCATGTTTTTTGTTTTATAAAAAATCAATATCTAGGAAGGTCACAGCACCCTCGGCGATTTGATATGATTTTTTCTGGAATATATGTGATTTTTGGGCGAAGGAATCAACCCAAAACGGTGTCCGAGGGCCCCACTCGGCCAGGTGGCACGACCACCACCCCCCCGGCCGCGTCGTAGGCCCGTGTGGGGGGGTGTATGTTGGTTGGAGCCCTTCTTTCGCCGCAACACAACTAATTTTATGGGAAAAAATCTCCTCAAAATTCCAGCCTAACTCAGAGTTATGGATCTCCGGCTACAAAAGAAACGGTGTTTGGCCAGAAAATAGAACCGAAAACAGAGAGAAAAAGAGAAGAGATATCCAGTCTTGAGGGTCTCTCGCCCCTCCGAGAGCCATGGTGGGCAAGGACCAGAGGGGAGAACCCCTTCCCATCTAGACGGAGGCCATGGAGGAAGAAGCCGGAGGGGGAGACTCTCTCCCTCTCTCTCCCGGTGGCGCCGGAGTGTCGCCGGGGGAACCATCATCACAGCGATCGTCTTCATCAATGTTGCCGTCTTCACCATCATCTTCATCACCTTCGTTACCTTTTTTCAGCAGTCCACTCTTCCGCAACCCGTTGTAGTCCCCTACTTGAACATGGTGTTTTGGTGTTATGAATTATTATCCAATGATTTATGTCATCGCTATTGTGTTTGAGTAGATTATTGTTGTCCTATGGGTTAATTGGTGAATTGTCATGATTGGTTTGAGTTGCTTGTGGTTATGTTACTGTCCTTTGGTGCCCATCATAAGAGCGCGCACGTGGATCACATCTTAGGGTTTGTAGTATGTCGATAGGACTATGCATAGGTCGGCCGGAGTGACGGATACTACCGAGGCTAAGTGTAGAAATTGAAGCATATGGGATTGAAGGGGGACCAATGCATCTTAATGCTATGGTTGGTGTCGGCGTCAAAACCGGCAGATCTCGGGTAGGGGGGGGGCCGAGCTGTGAGATCGGATTGATGGTTAACAGGAGACGAGGGAAACGAAGATTTACCCAGGTTCGGGCCCTCTCTAAGGAGGTAATACCCTACGTCCTGCTCTTATTTGTATTATGGATGTATCAAGGTACAGAGTTGATCTACCACGAGATTGTAAGATGTGGTCTAAACCTAGGGGATGATGTGAGCATCTATGCCTCCACGGACTAAACCCTCTGGTTTATATAGGCACCAGGGGTATATAGGGTTACACATGGTCGGTTACAATTAAGGGAATACATGCTGAATCTCGTATCCTTGGGGTACACGCCAAGTCTTCGGTGAAGCCCGATATGTCGGTTCTTCAAGTTGGAAGCTTCCGGAGTCCCTGCTCTTTGACGGGCCTTGAGTCCGGCCCATGGACTAGATCAACCAAGCCGGGACCCCCTAATCCAGGACACCGTCAGTAGCCCCCGAACTTGTATTCAAAGCTGAGGATGGCCACCTTCTTCAGATAAATGTCTTCGGCATGATAGTCTTTGTCTTACCAGGCGATGAGTGATATTTTTACACTCATTTCAACCTCGTTTAAACTGAATTATTTTATTAAAAGAGAGATATTCACTCCGATATTGTCACTAATGACTAATAAGTGCGAGGGATTCCACAAATCCTCTCTTTAATATTTTTCCACGGGAAATGGGCTAAAAAGGGAAGAAATCACGTGGGAGAAAGGAAAGGAAGGAAATTGGAGAAGAGATAAGTCACCAGGAGGCGCCAGAAGGCCGCCAGTGTAAAAGACAGCGTTCCATGCGACCGCGAGCGCTCGCATGAGCGGTCGTTTGGCGTGGAAACCAAGGCAGGTCATCCACCTGAACAACTTTTATAAAGGGGACCCAGTCGAAATGTGAACAGAGAGCGCGTCGGGAGAACGTCCAGCACAGCCACAACCCTTTCATCATCATCTTCATCCACAAATCCTAGCCGCCGCCACTTGCATCTCCATAGCCATCTCCACCACCGTAGTTCTCTTCCATCTAGTTCATACTTGTAATCGTGCATCGCACAAGGCATCCATTGTAAGACATATTGCAATCAATCAATCTCAAGATGTGTTCTTCAATGTTTTGTTCTCACGATCTGATCTCGATGTGTGAGTAGATCGGTAAGGTATGGGGTGAGGCATGAGCCTTGCAACCCCAGGTATTTGGTGAAGGGATCATTGGGAGTCTTTGACATAACGTCTTGTATGTGTTAAATAAAATTGTTTCGTGAAGTTTATCTTGTCTTGTCTGCAATCTTCATCCCTGCAGGTACCCAGGATCATGGAGATCGAGCACCGATGAGGCTAGGAGCAAGGGGACCATGAAGTGTTACACCAAACACCGGTGACAGTAAGGATTAGTAGGCTAACATGGATCATAACCTTGGGGATTCATGAGGTGTAGTCATTGAACGCCCAAAGCTTTTGTCTGATATTATTATCTTAATTATCGGGGAAACCCCGCGAGACGGATAGGGCCTGCGGCAGGACACTTTATAAAAAGCTTGCTAGAGACCATTGCTTCAAGGGGATCTTCCTCTCGTGGGTTCGATACCCAGGGTCACCGCTAGGGAAATAGGTGCGGGATACCCTTTCTTGTTCCAATACCGGATCAATAAAAATGAGATATCAAGCCCTTTTTCTGGCGCCATTGCCGGGGAGGAGGTTAGTATTCCTAGTCTTTGTGTTTAGAGTTTTTGTTAAAGTTAATTTTCAGTTTTTGTTTTTTACTTTCAGTTTTTAGTTTAAGTTTTATTTTGTTGCAAGTCTTTTAGTGGAAAATACCAAAAAGTTACTATGGCTCGTAATCTTGGGAGTTTTGCTACTCCTAGCAACAATTTCATGCGTGAACCAATTGCACAACCTGATGTTGCAGCTGCAGAATATGAGATTAAACCGAATTAGTTTTCATGGTTCAACAGGACTAATTTGGAGGCTCTGCTTCAGAAGATGCAGGTATGCATTTACATAATTTTACTGAATTATGCAACATGACATGCATAAAAGATTATGACCCAGATGCTCTTAAACTTCACTTGTTTCCTTTCTCTTTGAGAGGAAAAGCTAAGGAATGGCTTTTAGCTTTACAGAAAGGAAGTATAACTTCTTGGGCTGCTTGTTGCAGAATTTTTTTATCTAATTTTTGTCCACCTGCAAAAATTATGCAATTACGTTCTCAGATTACAGGTTTCAAGCAAGAAGAACGTGAGCCACTAGCGCTTGCGTGGGATAGAATGAAAGAAGCTATAAGAAATTGCCCCAATCATGGAATGGAGGAGTGGTTAACCCTTCATATGTTTTATAATGGCTTGAATCACATGTCAAAAACTATGCTTGATACAGCTGCAGGAGGAACAATCATGGGAAAGCCCATAGATGATGTCAAGAAGATACTAGATGATATGCAAGAGAACCATGCCCAATGGCATGTTGAGGGAATCACCACCAAGAAGGTGAATGTCATAGAAGAAAATAGCTCAGAGTTGACAACCAAGCTAGAAGAACTTATCCTTTTGATGAAAGGTAAAGAAGAGCTAAATGTCAATGCCATCACTAATGAAGATACTAGTGATGTTAATTTCATTTCTCGTAATAGCTATAATCCCAATTGGAAAAATAATGGATATGCTTCTAAACTTCCTTATCCAAATAATGGAGGGGCGCCCAATAATTTTAATGGAGCTAATGGTAGCGATGTCTACTACACAACTTTTATTCTTGTAGACATTGTTGGGTCTCCAAGTGCAGAGTTTTGTAGGACAGTAGCAAATTTCCATCAAGTGGATGACCTAAGGTTTATCAATCCGTGAGAGGCGTAGGATGAAGATGGTCTCTCTCAAACAACCCTGCAATCAAATACTAGAAATCTCTTGTGTCCCCAACACACCCAATACAGTGGTAAATTGTATAGGTGCACTAGTTCGGTGAAGAGATGGTGATACAAGTGTAGTATGGATAGTAGATATAGGTTTTTGTAATCTGAATAAATAAAAACAGTAAGGTAGCAAGTGATAAAACGGAGCACAAACGGTATTGCAATGCTTAGAAACAAGGCCTAGGGTTCATACTTTCACTAGTGCAATCTCTCAACAGTGCTAACATAGTCGAATCATATAACAATCCCTCAACGTGCGACAAAGAATCACTCCAAAGTTCCTATTAGCGGAGAACATAAGAAAGAAATTGTTGTAGGGTACGAAACTACCTCAAAGTTATCCTTTCCGATCAATCTATTGAGCCATCCCTTTAAGTGTCACAAACAGCCCTAGAGTTCGTACTAAAATAACACCATATGATACGCATCAACCAACTCTAATGTCACCTAGATACTCCAATGTCACCACAAGTATCCGTGAGTTGATTATTCAATATGCATCAAACAACTTCAAATTCATAATATTCAATCCACACAAAGAACTTCAAATAGTAACCCCAAAGTTTCTTAATGGAGAAAAGATAATGAAAACGTGCAACCAACCCCTATGCCTAGATCACCCCAAGGTCACGGGAATCCGCGAGTTGATTACCAAAACATACATCAAGTGAATCAATAGAATACCCCATTGTCACCACGGGTATCCACATGCAAGACATACATCAAGAGTTCTCAAATCTGAAATATTCAATCCTACAATGACGAAACCTCAAAGGGAAAGACTCAACTCATCACAAGAAGATATAGAGGGAAGAAACACCATATAATCCAACTATATTAACAAAGCTCGTGATACATCAAGATCGTGCCAAATCAAGAACACGAGAGAAAGAGAGAGATCAAACACATAGCTACTGGTACATACCCTCAGCCCCGAGGGTGAACTACTCCCTCCTCGTCATGGAGACCGCCGGGATGATGAAGATGGCCTCCGGTGATGATTTCCCCCTCCGGCAGAGTGCCTGAATAGGGCTCCGGATGAGATCGCTTTGGTACAAAGGCTTGTGGCAGCGGCGTGGGAGTTCTAGGTTTAATTCTAGGGGTTTTGGTATTTATAGGAATTTTCAGCGTTGGATTCACGTCAAGGGGGCCCATGTGGGAGCGACAAGCCTGCTCCGCGCACCCTGGGGGGGAGGGCGCGCCCCCAGGCTTGTCGCTTCCTCATGAGGCTTCGGGTCCTTCCTCCAAGCTTCGAGGGTCTCTTTTGGTCCATAAAAAATCACCGTAAATTTTTAGCCCATTCCGAGAACTTTTATTTCTGCACAAAAAACAACACCACGGTAGTTCTGCTGAAAACAACGTCAGTCCGGGTTAGTTCCACTCAAATCATACCAAAATCATATAAAATTGTTGTAAACATGGCATGAATACTTCATAAATTATAGATACGTTGGAGACGTATCAGGTAGCAATAGAAATACCCTTGAAGAAACTCTTAAAAGTTTTATTACTAGCCAGACTAAGCAGAATGAAAGTTTCAAGAATATCCTAAAGAATCATGATAACTTACTCGGTCAATTGACCGGTAAGGTTGTTGGACTAACGAATGATGTGCAGATACTTGAAGCCAGATCCAAGAATATGGAGGCACAAGTGGCAAAAATAGCAGAGAGCCAAACCTTGATTTTGGCCAAGTTTACAGGTAAATCGGAGCCTAACCCGGTTGAAGAAGTTAAAATGGTGAGAAGCAACGAAGTGAAAGATGAGGTACTTGACACAAGCCATGTACCAGAGTACAATTACACCGTTGTAGATTTTGTCAAGATGATATCCATGAAGTATCCACTACCGGAGGTAACTAACGATGAGGCACATAATGTATTTGTTGAGCAAGTTGCAGCCAAGGTACGTGAACTTGATGAGGAAAGAAAAAAGTTATTGAGTAAGTTACCAGCTAAGCAAGAAGATACTTCCGAACCTACTATAGAGATTGAGATAGGACTTAATAAGTTCAGTGCTTTATGTGATCTAGGGGCAAGTGTTTCCACTATCCCCAAATCTGTTTATGATAGTCTCAATCTTGGTCCTTATGCTAATACTGAGATTATATTGAATATGGCTAATTCTACTTTCACTCAGGCAGTAGGCATTAAGCATGGAGTTATAGTTCAAATAAATGATTCCCTGTCATGATTGATCTTGTTATAGTAGATACGCCTGAAGATCCTATTGCTCCTATAATTCTCGGTAGACCTTTTCTAAGGACTATCAAAGCTGTGATAAATGTGTTTGAAGGAAATGTTCGTTTTGATTTACCATCTAAAGATCCTTTTATAAGGCATTTTCCCAGGAAAAAGAAATTAAAGACCTATGCAGGAGGTGGCATCATTTTGAATGCCAGAAGTTATGGTCTCGGTGTTCTAGCACCACCTTGATTACTATTACGGTCGAGCTATCCGACCGAAAACAAGCGCTTCGTGGGAGGCAACCCACGCAAATAAAGTAGACAAGTAAGTTTTTATTTTTGTTTTAATAAAAGAGTGATTGAAGTTCCGTGTGAAGAAGTGAGTTTGGAAGAATTGTTCTAATGAAGGCCTAGTCTTGTGCAAGATGATTTAGATACCTGGAAATATGTCTATGTATTGTCTTGGAACTAATCTTGCAGGAAAGCAAAGGAAAAGAAAAGTCTCGCAAGAGACAGATCAAAAGGCGGCGTTCAAAATGACCATGTGCGGTCGTATGAACGGTCGCATGACCTGCCGGAGGTTCCAACGCAAAACATCAGAGACCGCAGGAGCAAAGACGGTGTTTCAAATGGACGCGTGTGTCCGTTCGAGCGGTCATTTAACTCTTTTGCAGAAAACGAAGAAAATCCCAGATCCAAAGACGGCATTCCAAATGGGCGCATGCGCCTGTCCGAGCGGTCATTTCACACCATCGACCAGAAGAAGAAAAAGACAAAATGAACGACGGTGTTTTGAACGAGCGTTGCTGGTCGTATGAGCGGTCGTATGAGGAGAGCACAGACGCAGGTAAGTCATCAGGAAGAACGACAGCGTTCCATGCGGGCGCTTGCGCTCGTATGGGCAGTCGTTTGGTATCCTGGCGGCCCCAATAAGCCCGAGGAAGGAGGTATTTTTCCCCATCTCTCTCTCTTTTCTTCTTCTTCTTCCTCCAAACCTTTCCAAACCCCAGCAAAACTTCGCCCGATCTCTCTACTCTTTCGTTTTCAGTTCGAATCCTTCCGTGTGATCGATCTACGGTACATTTTGTTGGGAAACGTTGCATGGGAAACAAAAATTTTCCTACGCACACACAAGATCTATCCATGGTGATGAGCATCTACGAGAGGGAGAGTGAATCTACATACCCTTGTAGATCGCTAAGCGGAAGCGTTTAAGAAACGCGGTTGATGTAGTCGAATGTCTCCGCGATCCAAATCGCAAGTCGTCCCTCGATCCGATCACGAACTAGCGCCGAACGGACGGCACCTCCGCGTTCAACACACGTACGGCTTGATGACGCCTTCACCTCCTCGATCCAGCGAGCGATGGTGAAGTAGTGGTTGAGTTCCAGCAGCACGACGGCGTGGTGATGGTGGTGAGGAACAATCTCAGCAGGGCTTCGCCAAGCGCTACGGAGATTATGACGGAGGAACTAGAGGGTTAGGGTTGCCGCACACGGCTTGGGGAAATCTTAATGTGTCCCGTGTGCTAGCCCTGCCCCTCTATTTATATGTTGAGCCTTGGGGTCTAAACTTGGAGTAAAAGCCTCCTCCAGGTCGGTTTTGCCCGCACAAGGTCGGTTTGGCCCGCAGGGAAAGAGTCCAACTCGGATCCCTGCCGAACCGTGCACAGCCACGCACAAGCGGTAGTACCGCTTCACACAAGCGGTAGTACCGCTTGGGCGGTAGTACCGCTTCACACAAGCGGTAGTACCGCTCGGGCGGTAGTACCGCTTCACCAAGCGGTAGTACCGCTTACGCGGCAGCAAAACTACTTTTGCACTTTCCAATACCTCGTGGGCTTTATCCCTTTGGCCCATATAAAGTGTTGCTGCACCCGAACACTTCGGTAAACATCCGGAACCCCTTCCGGTGAATTCCGGAACCCTTCCGGAGATCAAAACACTATTATCACATATATCAATCTTTACCTCCGGACTATTCCGGAGATCCTCGTCATGTCCGGGATCTTATCCGGGACTCCGAACAACTTTCGGTCACCAACAAAATAACTCAACTATACTAATCGTCACCAAACGTTAAGTGTGTAGACCCTGCGGGTTCGAGAACTATGTAGACATGACCGAGACACCTCTACGGCCAATAACCAATAGCGGGACCTGGATGCCCATATTGGCTCCTACATATTCTACGAAGATCTTTTATCGGTCGAACCTCTATGTCAAGGATTCAGTTAATCCCGTATGCTGTTCCCTTTGTTTCTTCGGTATGTTACTTGCCCGAGATTCGATCGTCAGTATCTCTATACCTAGTTCAATCTCGTTACCGGCAAGTCTCTTTTACTCGTTCCGTAATACAAGATCTCGTGGCTAACACTTTAGTCACATTGCTTGCAAGGCTCATTGTGATGTTGTATTACCGAGTGGGCCCTGAGATACCTCTCCGTCACACAGAGTAACAAATCCCAGTCTTGATCCATGCCAACCCAACAGACACCCTCGGAGATACCTGTAGAGCACCTTTATAGTCACCCAGTTACGTTGCGACATTTGATACACACAAGGTATTCCTCCGGTGTCAGTGAGTTGCATGATCTCATGGTCAAAGGAACAGATACTTGACATGCAGAAAACAATAGCAATAAACTGACACGATCAAATGCTACGTTCTTAGTTTGGGTCTTGTCCATCACATCATTCTCCTAATGATGTGATCCCGTTATCAAATGACATCTCATGTCAATGGCTAGGAAACCTTAACCATCTTTGATCAACGAGCTAGTCAACTAGAGGCTTACTAGGGACACAGTGTTGTCTATGTACCCACACATGTATTTGAGTTTCCAATCAATACAATTATAGCATGGATAATAAACGATTATCATGAACAAGGAAATATAATAATAACTAATTTATTATTGCCTCTAGGGCATATTTCCAACAGTCTCCCACTTGCACTAGAGTCAATAATCCAGTTCACATCACTATGTGATTTACATTGTAATGAATCGAACACCCATGCAGTTCTGGTGTTGTTCATGTTTAGCCCTTGGAAGAGGTTTAGTCATCGGATCTGCAACATTCAGATCCGTGTGTACTTTGCAAATATTTATGTCGTCCTCCTTGATGTAATCGCGGATGGAATTGAAACGTCGCTTTATGTGTCTGGTCCTCTTGTGAAATCTTGGTTCCTTGGCTAGAGCAATGGCACCAGTATTATCACAAAACAGAGTCATTGGGTTAAGCGCACTAGGCACTACTCCAAGATCTGTCATGAACTCCTTCATCCAGACACCTTCCTTCGCCGCCTCCGAGGCAGCGATGTACTCCGCTTCGCATGTAGAATCTGCTACCACGCTTTGCTTGGAACTGCACCAGCTAACCGCACCCCCATTAAGAATAAACACGTATCCGGTTTGAGACTTAGAGTCATCCGGATCAGTGTCAAAGCTTGCATCGACGTAACCCTTTACGACGAGCTCTTGATCACCTCCATAAACGAGAAACATATCCTTAGTCCTTTTCAGGTACTTCAGGATATTCTTGACCGCCGTCCAGTGATCCATTCCTGGATCACTTTGAAACCTTCCGACCATACTTATGGCAAGGCTGACATCGGGTCTTGTGCACAGCATTGCATACATGATAGAGCCTATGGCCGAAGCATAGGGGATGACACTCATCTTTTCTCTATCTTTTGCAGTCACTGGGCATTGAGTCTTACTCAACTTCACACCTTGCAAAGCAGGCAAGAACCCCTTCTTGGACTGATCCATTTTGAACTTCTTCAAAATCTTATCAAGGTATGTGCTTTGTGAAAGTCCTATTAAGCGTCTCGATCTATCTCTATAGATCTTGATGCCTAATATGAAAGCAGCTTCTCCTAGGTCCTTCATTGAAAAACTCTTGTTCAAATATTCCTTTACGCTTTCCAGTATTTCTATATTGTTTCCAATCAGTAATATGTCATCCACATATAATATTAGAAACGCTATAGAGCTCCCACTCACTTTCTTGTAAATACAAGCTTCTCCGTAAACTTGTATAAACTCGAACGCTTTGATCACCTCATCAAAACGAAGATTCTAACTCCGAGATGCTTGCACCAGTCCATAAATGGATCGCTGGAGTTTGCAAACTTTGTCAGCATTCTCTGGATCGACAAAACCTTCTGGTTGCATCATATACAACTCTTCCTTAAGGTAACCGTTAAGGAACGCTGTTTTGACATCCATCTGCCAAATTTCATAATCGAAAAAGGCAGCTATTGCTAACATGATTCTGACGGACTTAAGCATCGCTACGGGTGAGAAGGTCTCATCGTAGTCAACTCCTTGAACTTGTGAAAAACCCTTTGCCACAAGTCGAGCTTTATAGACGGTGACATTACCGTCCGCGTCCGTCTTCCTCTTAAAGATCCATTTGTTCTGAATGGCCTTACGCCCTTCAGGTAATACTTCCAAAGTCCAGACTTTGTTTTCATACATGGATCCCATCTCGGATTTCATGGCCTCTAACCACTTCTCGGAATCCGGGCCCATCATCGCTTCTCCATAGCTCGTAGGTTCATCGTTGTCTAACAACATGACCTCTAAGACAGGGTTGCCGTACCACTCAGGAGCAGTACGCGTCCTTGTCGACCTACGAGGTTCGATAGCAACTTGATCCAAAGCTTCATGATCATCATCATTAACTTCCTCTTCAGCTAATGTAGGCTCCACAGAAACAACTTTCTGCGCTGCGCTACTCTCAGGTTGAAGTAAAGGTTCAACAACCTCATCAAGTTCTATCTTCCTCCCACTCAATTCTTTCGAGAGAAACTCTTTCTCAAGAAATGTTCCGTTTTTAGCGACAAACACTTTGCCTTCGGATCTGAGATAGAAGGTATACCCAACTGTCTCTTTTGGGTATCCTATGAAGACGCATTTCTCCGCTTTGGGTTCCAGCTTTTCAGGCTGAAGCTTTTTGACATAAGCATCACATCCCCAAATTTTAAGAAACGACAGCTTTGGCTTCTTGCCAAACCAAAGTTCATATGGCGTCGTCTCAACGGATTTCGATGGTGCCCTCTTTAAAGTGAATGCAGCTGTCTCTAATGCATAACCCCAAAACGATAGTGGCAAATCGGCAAGAGACATCATAGATCGCACCATATCCAATAAGGTTCGATTACGACGTTCGGACACACCATTACGCTGTGGTGTTCTAGGCGGTGTCAGTTGTGAAACAATTCCACACTGTCTTAAGTGACTGCCAAACTCATAATTCAGATATTCTCCTCCTCGATCAGATCGCAGGAATTTAATCTTCTTGTTACGATGATTCTCAACTTCACTCTGAAATTGTTTGAACTTTTCAAATGTTTCAGACTTGTGTTTCATTAAGTAAATATACCCATATCTACTTAAGTCATCAGTGAAGGTGAGAAAGTAACGATAACCACCGCGCGCCTCAATGCTCATCGGACCGCATACATCAGTATGTATGATTTCCAATAAGTCACTTGCCCGTTCCATTGTTCCAGAGAACGGCGTTTTAGTCATCTTGCCCAAGAGGCATGGCTCACATGTGTCAAGTGATTCAAAATCAAGTGACTCCAAAAGTCCATCAGCATGGAGCTTCCTCATGCGTTTTACGCCAATATGACCTAAACGGCAGTGCCACAAGAAAGTGGTATTATCATTATCAATTCTACATCTTTTGGCATCAATGTTATGAACATGTGTATCATTACTATCGAGATTCAATAAGAATAAACCCCTCACATTGGGTGCATGACCATAAAAGATATTACTCATATAAATAGAACAACCATTATTCTCTGATTTAAATGAGTAACCGTCTCGCAATAAACAAGATCCAGATATAATGTTCATGCTTAACGCAGGCACCAAATAACACTTATTTAGGTTCATCACTAATCCCGACGGTAATCGAAGAGCGAGCGTGCCGACGGCGATCACATCAACCTTGGAACCATTTCCCACGCGCATCGTCACTTCGTCCTTTGCCAGCCTCCGTCTATTCCGCAGTTCCTGTTTTGAGTTGCAAATATGAGCAACCGCACCGGTATCAAATACCCAGGCACTACAACGAGAGTTGGTAAGGTACACATCAATAACATGTATATCATATATACCTTGTTTGTTGTTGGCCGCCTTCTTGTCAGCCAAATACTTGGGGCAATTCCGCTTCCAGTGTCCAGTTCCCTTGCAATGAAAACACTCAGTTTCTGGTTTGGGTCCAGCCTTGGGTTTCTTCACAGGAGCAGCAATTGCTTTGCCACCCTTCTTAGATTTACCCTTCTTACCCTTGCCATTTTTCTTGAAACTAGTGGTTTTATTGACCATCAACACTTGATGCTCCTTCTGAATTTCAGACTCAGCGGCTTTCAGCATCGCAAACAGCTCGGCGACTGACTTGTTCATCCCGTGCATGTTATAGTTCAACACGAAGCTCTTGTAGCTAGGTGGCAATGATTGAAGAACTCTGTCAGTGATAGCCTCTGGCGGAAGGGGCATCCCTAACTCAGCCAGATGGGTGGAGTACCCAGACATTCTGAGCACGTGATCACTGATAGACCCGTTCTCCTCCATCTTGCAAGTATAGAACTTATCGGAGATTTCATATCTCTCGATCCGGGCATTCTTCTGAAAGATAAACTTCAACTCCTGGAACATCTCATATGCTCCATGACGTTCAAAACGTCTTTGAAGTCCCGGTTCTAAGCCATACAACATTGCACATTGAACTATTGAGTAATCATCAGAACGAGCCTGCCAGGTGTTCACAACGTCTAGAGACTCAACTGGAGCGGGTGGATCACCAAGCGGTGCATCAAGGACATAAGCCTTCTGGGAAGCCGTAAGGATAATCCTTAGATTACGGGCCCAGTCCACAAAGTTACTTCCATCATCTTTCAACTTAGCTTTCTCTAGGAACGCATTAAAATTCAGGGGTGCTACTGCGCGAGCCATGATCTACAACATAAATATAGCAAAGACAACTTAGACTATTGTTCTAGATAATGAGTTTAGTTAATCATATTACTTAAAAAACTCCCACTCAAATTGACATCCCTCCGATCATTCGAGTGTAACATGATCCAAATCCACCAACTCAAGTCCGATCATCACGTGAGTTGAGGTGGTTTCAATGGTGAACATCTTCATGTTGATCATATCTACTATATGACTCATGTTCGACCTTTCGGTCTCTTGTGTTCCGAGGCCATGTCTGTACATGCTAGGCTCGTCAAGTTTAACCCGAGTGTTCCGCGTGTGCAACATGGCTTGCACCCGTTGTATGTGAACGTGGAGTCTATCACACCCGATCATCACGGCGTGTCTCGAAACGACGAACTTTCGCAACGGTGCACACTCGGGGAGAACACAATTTATCTTGAAATTTAAGTGAGGGATCACCTTATAATGCTACCGTCGTCCTAAGCAAAATAAGATGCATAAAAGGATTAACATCACATGCAAATCATAAGTGACATGATATGGCCATGAACTTGTGCTTTTGATCTCCATCTCCAAAGCACCGGCATGATCTCCATCGTCACCGGAATGACACCATGATCTCCATCATCTTGATCTCCATCAACGTGTCGCCATAAGGTTGTCGCGCCGACTGTTGCTTCCACGACTATTGCTAACGTTTAGCGATAAAGTAAAGCATTACATAGCGCTTAATGATTGACACGCAGGTCATACAATAATTAAAGACAACTCTATGGCTCCTGCCAGTTGCCGTACTCATCGACATGCAAGTCGTGATATTCTATACAACACATGATCATCTCATACATCACATATATCTCATCATGTAATTGGCCATATCATATCACATCATACCCTGCAAAAACAAGTTAGACGTCCTCTAATTGTTGTTGCAAATTTTACGTGGCTGCTACGGGTTTGCAAGAACCGTTCTTACCTACGCAAAACCACAACGTGGTGTAGTGATTGCTTTTTGATCTTATAAAAGAACCCTCTTCATTGAAATCGATTCAACTAAAGTGAGAGAGACAGACACCCGCTAGCCATCTTTATGCAACGAAGTTACATGTCAGTTGAAGGAACCTGTCTCGCGTAAGTGTACGCGTAATGTCGGTCCGGGCCGCTTCATCTCACAGTACCGCCGAATCAAATATCAACTAGTAACGGCAAGCAATATGTATACACCCACGCCCACAACTCGTTTGTGTTCTACTCGAGATCTCATCTACGCATAGACCTAGCTCAGATGCCACTGTTGGGGAACGTTGCATGGGAAACAAAAATTTTCCTACGCACACACAAGATCTATCCATGGTGATGAGCATCTACGAGAGGGAGAGTGAATCTACATACCCTTGTAGATCGCTAAGCGGAAGCGTTTAAGAAACGCGGTTGATGTAGTCGAACGTCTCCGCGATCCAAATCGCAAGTCGTCCCTCGATCCGATCACGAACTAGCGCCGAACGGACGGCACCTCCGCGTTCAACACACGTACGGCTTGATGACGCCTTCACCTCCTCGATCCAGCGAGCGATGGTGAAGTAGTGGTTGAGTTCCAGCAGCACGACGGCGTGGTGATGGTGGTGAGGAACAATCTCAGCAGGGCTTCGCCAAGCGCTACGGAGATTATGACGGAGGAACTAGAGGGTTAGGGTTGCCGCACACGGCTTGGGGAAATCTTAATGTGTCCCGTGTGCTAGCCCTGCCCCTCTATTTATATGTTGAGCCTTGGGGTCTAAACTTGGAGTAAAAGTCTCCTCCAGGTCGGTTTTGCCCGCACAAGGTCGGTTTGGCCCGCAGGGAAAGAGTCCAACTCGGATCCCTGCCGAACCGTGCACAGCCACGCACAAGCGGTAGTACCGCTTCACACAAGCGGTAGTACCGCTTGGGCGGTAGTACCGCTTCACACAAGCGGTAGTACCGCTCGGGCGGTAGTACCGCTTCACCAAGCGGTAGTACCGCTTACGCGGCAGCAAAACTACTTTTGCACTTTCCAATACCTCGTGGGCTTTATCCCTTTGGCCCATATAAAGTGTTGCTGCACCCGAACACTTCGGTAAACATCCGGAACCCCTTCCGGTGAATTCCGGAACCCTTCCGGAGATCAAAACACTATTATCACATATATCAATCTTTACCTCCGGACTATTCCGGAGATCCTCGTCATGTCCGGGATCTTATCCGGGACTCCGAACAACTTTCGGTCACCAACAAAATAACTCAACTATACTAATCGTCACCAAACGTTAAGTGTGTAGACCCTGCGGGTTCGAGAACTATGTAGACATGACCGAGACACCTCTACGGCCAATAACCAATAGCGGGACCTGGATGCCCATATTGGCTCCTACATATTCTACGAAGATCTTTTATCGGTCGAACCTCTATGTCAAGGATTCAGTTAATCCCGTATGTTGTTCCCTTTGTTTCTTCGGTATGTTACTTGCCCGAGATTCGATCGTCAGTATCTCTATACCTAGTTCAATCTCGTTACCGGCAAGTCTCTTTTACTCGTTCCGTAATACAAGATCTCGTGGCTAACACTTTAGTCACATTGCTTGCAAGGCTCATTGTGATGTTGTATTACCGAGTGGGCCCTGAGATACCTCTCCGTCACACAGAGTAACAAATCCCAGTCTTGATCCATGCCAACCCAACAGACACCCTCGGAGATACCTGTAGAGCACCTTTATAGTCACCCAGTTACGTTGCGACGTTTGATACACACAAGGTATTCCTCCGGTGTCAGTGAGTTGCATGATCTCATGGTCAAAGGAACAGATACTTGACATGCAGAAAACAATAGCAATAAACTGACACGATCAAATGCTACGTTCTTAGTTTGGGTCTTGTCCATCACATCATTCTCCTAATGATGTGATCCCGTTATCAAATGACATCTCATGTCAATGGCTAGGAAACCTTAACCATCTTTGATCAACGAGCTAGTCAACTAGAGGCTTACTAGGGACACAGTGTTGTCTATGTACCCACACATGTATTTGAGTTTCCAATCAATACAATTATAGCATGGATAATAAACGATTATCATGAACAAGGAAATATAATAATAACTAATTTATTATTGCCTCTAGGGCATATTTCCAACACATTTCTCCTCCGATCCCCAATTTATTTTTCGCGAATCCATGTTCTACATGCCTTGCCATGTTTAGGATATGCACATTTTTGATTCAAACTTGAGTTTAGCATGGATTTCTTGATGTTTTTAGAGGAGTAAGATGATGTGAGTACCGTAGGATCATTATTGTCTCATTATATTGGACTGAAAATTTGTTTTATAGATGTTTACACGGAGGTCTTCTCACGTACGCGGTGGTTCGAGTTCATCCACCGCGCAACCGCAACAAGTCTTCACTCAGGGGATCGTCTTCACCGACCGTGGAGCAAGGATGAAGTTCCAGAAGCTCACAACAAGGAAGATCAAAGCAACCAAATGGGCTTGTGCAAGTACTCTCGCCAAGCTAGGTATCACCCATGATTTTAATTTGCTTTGTCATAATGTCGGGTTGCATCATTTTGTCTATCAGGGATGTGAGGCTTATGAACGATTTACGCTTGAGTTTCTTAGTACTCTCTCGCGCAATGTTGGTTTGATGCCAAATGCATATGAGGAGGAGAGGATCACTTTCTGTCTCCTTGACCAAGATTTTAACATCACTTTTGCTGAGTGGTGTAACTACTTTGGCTTCCCCAACAATGATGATGATGTTAGATATGTTTATGATTTCACTGACCCGCACCAGAGGCAATCCTTTCTTCAGATGAGTCATCATGGCTCTAGGCATAGAGCCAGTTGCATTGAAAGTCCTGCTATACGTTATTTCTACTATGTTATCACTAACTCGTTGCAGGCACGAGGAGAAGTTTCCAAAGTGAATGAGGAGAACATGCTAGTTCTTGGGAAAGCAGCAAACCTAGACGTCGGTTATTCTCCCAATCTAGGGGCAATACTTTTGCTACACCTCGCGCATCAAGCAAACCATGCACAAGGAGATATCGTGTGTGGAGGAGTGATCACCATGTTGGCCAACTCCCTTGGCCTCAACTACAATCACCTCCGCCCCATTGTCGGTAACACCCTTGTTAACATTCGTGTTCTTACTAGCACTGGTATGGTAGTAGTTCGTAATGGCCATCATTGTATCAAAATTCCTGGAGTGGCGTACTTGTTACCCACACCTATGCCTAATCGTTTCTCCATCGAGAATGGACAATTGAATTATGTTGCACAGGAAGGAGATGCAGCTTTTGACCAAGAAGGGCTAGACCCGAACAAGTAGATGAAGAAGAACTCGCCACCGGTGAAGAGGAGCAGCCCCAAGAAGACTACACCACCTACGCGGACCTCAACAACCTTCAAGGCTCTATTCAAGATATGAGCAACCTCGCATCGTCCCTGAGAGGCACGGCCGCCTATATGAACATGAACTTCTCCAACTGGAGGCAGGAGTGGGCTCCTGACCAACCGCCACAATGATCTCGCCGGTTTGGGCTTGTAAGAGCCTAAGCTTGGGGGAGGTTATCACCACTTCTACATCGAGATGTGGTGGTATTTGAATAAATTGTAATGAGGTTCTACTTAAGCTCAAGGAGCTTCGAAACACTCGTGTTGGTTTGTTCCAACACTTTGATTTTTATTTGCTTTTTCTTTTTATCTTTTTTGCCTTTTTGCGATTTTTCAGTTGCAAGTTAATTTTCAAAAAACCCAAAAAATAGAATAAGCTTTGCTTTGCTCTTGTTATTTATTTAGCCCCTTGGAGTTCGTTTGCATTTTGTTTTCAGAGGAGTTGATCTATGCCAGGACAACGAGGAATGCAAGAGTAAGGAAGAGAAGTGTGTAAATTCGCAACCGTGAAGGTATGTCCTACGACCCCCGTCTTTTGCACTTGAATACTTAAAGTAGATGTAGTAGTTGTATGTGTGATATGTGCAAATGGGAGTAAGTCTTGATAGTTGATACAAAGGTTTTGCTCTAGTAGCTGAAATAATTTTGTAGCCTTTGTTTTCTTTACTTTAGACAACTAAGACTTGTCGTGGGACAGTTTTTAAATGAAATTTTATTAACCAAATATAAATGTGCACAAGAGAAAGTCTCTCAAGACTTGGGAGTTGAGAAATTGTAATGGAAGTAATGTTTAATCATGCTCAACCCCATATTGTTAATTTTAATAGACTTGATAGCACTTGTGGATTGAACTGCCTAGAGGAACTTAGTTGAAAGGTGGGTGAGATTATGCCAAAAATCTGTGTTGTATATCTCAACATGGTGTTACAGTCTCCGGCTGGTGCCATGGCCTTTGCTACCATATACGCGTTTATGTGTGTAAATGTGGCTTCGTCACCCTTCTTGATGTTATGTTGAGGACTCCGCTGGCCAATGAACGATCCCCTAAGAGCGACAACTCGGATTTCGCCTATGAGTATGTTACCATACGTAGTGGCAACACTACAAACTAATATTATTTGGCTTTCTCTTGAGTGGGTGTGTATGTGGTAAATAAAGGGGACTGATCAAAAGAGCTCGAAAGAGACATTATTGCTAAAGGTCCATAGTTCCCAAACATTAAGCCACAACGAAAACCTATGCATGATCACTTATTTGGCATAATCTCCTTCATGTGACAATCAAAGTTCCAGCAAAAAATGATTGAAACATAGTGTTTAAGAGCCTAGAGGAGGAGACAATTGTGGGTGTACTCATGAGCACTTGAACATTATATTTTACTACATGCTTTCTACTCCCTAACTTATGTTTTCAAAGCTCTATCTAAAGAAACTCTTCCATGCATTCCTGGCAAGCAAGTGTTGTCTAGATTAAATGAAATGAAGTGTTGCAAAGTTGTTTTATCTAGTAGATCAGAAACTTTGTGTAAATTATCTTTGCTTCACTAACACTTGCTCTATAACCATGCCACCGCTATATCTATGATAAGCTTTCAGGTCAAGAAGCGGAGGGCTATCTAGGCATACCGATCGTAAGTGAACCAAAACCTTCTCGTTATTTCGGTTTAAACAACTGAGTTCCTTATGCTTCGGATTTCTCTCTATGTTGCTCGAGGACGATCAAGTTTAAGCTTGGGGGAGTTGATGAGTGATATTTTCACACTCATTTCAACCTCGTTTAAACCGAATTATTTCATTAAAAGAGAGATATTCGCTCCGATATTGTCACTAATGACTAATAAGTGCGAGGGATTCCACAAATCCTCTCTTTGATATTTTTCACAGGAAATGGGCTAAAAAGGGAAGAAATCACGTGGGATAAAGGAAAGGAAGGAAATTGGAGAAGAGATAAGTCACCAGGAGGCGCCAGAAGGCTGCCAGTGTAAAAGACGGCGTTCCATGCGACCGCGAGCGCTCGCATGAGCAGTCGTTTGGCATGGAAACCAAGGCAGGTCGTCCACCTGAACAACTTTTATAAAGGGGGCCCAGTCGAAATGTGAATAGAGAGCGCGTCGGGAGAACGTCCAGCACAGCCACAACCCTTTCATCATCATCTTCATCCACAAACCCTAGCCGCCGCCACTTGCATCTCCATAGCCATCTCCACCACCGTAGTTCTCTTCCATCTAGTTCATACTTGTAATCGTGCATTGCACAAGGCATCCATTGTAAGACATATTGCAATCAATCAATCTCAAGATGTGTTCTTCAATGTTTTCTTCTCGCGATCTGATCTCGATGTGTGAGTAGATCGGTAAGGTATGGGGTGAGGCATGAGCCTTGCAACCCCAGGTATTTGGTGAAGGGATCATTGGGAGTCTTTGACATAACGTCCTGTATGTGTTAAATAAAATTGTTTCGTGAAGTTTCTCTTGTCTTGTCCGCGATCTTCATCCCTGCAGGTACCCAGGATCATGGAGATCGAGCACCGGTGAGGCTAGGAGCAAGGGGACCGTGAAGTGTTACACCGAACACCGGTGACAGTAAGGATTAGTAGGGTAACATGGATCATAACCTTGGAGATTCATGAGGTGTAGTCATTGAACGCCCAAAACTTTTGTCTGATATTATTATCTTAATTATCGGGGCAACCTCACGAGACAGATAGGGCCTGTGGTAGGACAACCGATTCTTGATGCAGGACTCATGCCGGTCAAGATGTTATTTGGACACATCCCCCATTCTGATACGAAACAAGCACCTCTTGACGGGTGACTTCCCGCGCACAAACTCATATCATTTTTTATCCCAACACCAATACATGGTTGTAAGCATTAAGACCTCATCCCCATACCTTCTTTTTATTATAAGTGTTTGAATCACAATTTTCTTGTTGATCCGGTCAAAAGCTGGATTTGACACTTTAGCAAAAGCTTGCTAGAGACCCTTGCTTCAAGGGGATCTTCCTCTCGTGGGTTCGATACCCAGGGTCACCTCTGGGGAAATAGGTGTAGGATACCCTTTCTTGTTCCAATATCGGATCAATAAAAAGGAGATATCAGCAGGCAAGTTCCCCCCTTCGTGACTTCGGCTATGAACGTCCTTCGGCTTTGGGCCCACCACGAGATATCTTGAACACCGCGCTATCTTGGAAATCGAGCCACTTGGCGGCCATATGTCGAAGTGTAGTTCCGCCCAGCCTTTATTAATGGGATCCTGACCAACAATTGCGTCAAAGCACATCTTGGCCTTACTTCTCCCTTCGCCTTCCGCAAGCCCTTGCTCCCAAAGTCAAGCTTCGAGTGCCCTGGAAATGGCGAGCGGCGCGAGTTCTCCAAGTGCCCCTACGGCCCCCTCAAGGGTGACTGGGGCAGCTATTCTATTACACGCCTCCAGTTGGATCGACTCTCCACCCAAGGTTACCTCCCCGACTCTAATCTAGCATCCACCCGCCCAGGCTTAATATCCATAGACGGGCAAGATCACGCTGACAGCCACCCCATCCCTCACGGGAACGAGCGGGTATGCTTCGTCCCCTTTCTTTTGTGTGGCCTGGGGTTCCCTATTCACCCCTTCCTCCGAGGTCTTCTCGAATTTTACGGGTATGTCACCCTCTGCGAAATGTACCTGGGGTGCGCGGCTCACTTTGAGCTATGGAGAAAGTACTTCTGCGTCATGCCCTGCTCCAGGGACGGGAAGTTACTCGAAGTTGGGGCAGCCGAGGTCTGCCGCATCGCTGGGACCGGCTACCCCACCGGCACCCCTCGAGAGGACACCGAAACATGGGTGTCCGAATGGTTCTACATGGAGGACGTCCCTCTTCACGATCCAGCTCGGACTGGGCTCCCGACCTTCACTTCGGATCCCCTGAAGAAGTGATTTAGCTAGAGGCCACGGAGTCCCGCCCAAGAAGACGACACCAAAGTTGCCGCTCTAGCCGCTAAGGTGAGGAGTTTGACAAACACCGGCCTTACCATCATAGACGTGATGGCCAAGGCCATCAGCCGAAAAGTCCAACCTCTTCGGCAACGTCAACACCTACTGTGTATGTACAACAGCGACAACGATGCAACCCGATCCATTCGGGAAAGCTTCCGAAACAAAGCGGCCTTCGGCACAGCCCTGGCCAGCATATACAAAGGAGAAGCCGCGGACTTTGCTAAGCGGAAGTTCATAGACGGCTTCTCCTACCAGAACCCAGCCGAGATGGTAAGTCTCCAAGCTTCCTCCTCTATCCGAGTAGTTTATGTTTTATTCCTTCGTAATGGTTGTTCGATGTATCCAAACAGAGGTGGAGGCGCTGGGTCGAGGCCCTGGACAGCCCGACACCCGAACCAGAGAAGTATCGTCGTGACGATGATCCTGCCTCCCACGAAGATGAAGAAATATCTACCCCATATGAAGAGGGTATCTTCTATCAGGAGAGCCTTGACGGCTCAAGAGTGGCCATTATCCCTGACCTGCCGGGGATGCGACCATCCTCATCGGTAAAACATCCCCCTCCCTCTTCTAAAAAGAGAGCTTCGACACGCGGAACCCCAAGCGCCCTGACTCCTCTTCCTAAGGGCCGGTGCTCAAAGCGCGCACGTAGCAGTACGGCCCCACAAGGGGGCCCTTCAAATGCCGCACAAGGTGCCCTCGAAGTGGAAGTAATCATGGAGGCGGAGCATGACGCCCCTCCCCAAAGTAGGTAACTCTTGCCTATATCATGTTCTCCGTCAAAGATCGAGGGCCACGAGGCTGACAATTTACTTTTCCGAGAAGACCCTCCGCCGAAACGCCGTTAGCTGAGGGAGAAAACACCTCGGCAGCTATGGCCAACATGGAGCCACCTTCACCCCCAAGGGGCACTCCCGAGGCACCGCAACCAGCCACCTCGGGGACCTATTCGACGACCATCTCCGAGGTCGAAAGTGCGATGAACCATAGACGCCGAAGAGCTTCTCTAAGGAGTCCCTTCTATTCGAGTCAAGAGTTCAACGCCCTCAGCTCGGTGGACGCCTACCTTGGTGCAACCCGTAACGTTTTTGAGAAGGAGTTGGATGTTCTGTCCAAAGGCCTACAGGTAATTTATTTTTAAATTCTCTTTTTTAGCTTACGATAATCCGACCACCGCACTAAGCAGGAACCCCAAGACACCTGTCGGATGGTACATCCGACGGGTGGATTCGTTTAGCCATAGAAAAATGAGCTCGAGAGCCCGCAGCCCCCAAGCCGTACATGGGCATGAGTGAACATATAGAGGCTTGACAAACCTTGTATCCAACTTGCAGTCAACTCGGGAGAAAAATGCGAACCTGTCCGAGGAGCTAACCCAAACCAAGACACAGCTTGGCGCCATGCAGGCGGAGGTTGCGCATGTCAAAACATCTATCCAGAGAAGCGCACGGTAAGTGCATCTGGCTCATAGCATTTTGTTGTAAAATATACTAGTTCCATGCCTGATTGCCGGATAATTCATAGCAGCAGCAGTCATCGGGCAGATGGAAAAGGATCTGAAGTAGGCCTGTGAGGACCTGGTTTATTCAGAGTCACAGCGGCAGGCCGAGCATCTTGTTTTGTCCTGAAGCAAGGATGAAACAAAGGAGCTGAAAACAAAAAATGCTCAGCAATCCGAAGAGATTGACCGGCTCAGGGCTCAGTTGCCTGCTACCGAGGAGAGGAACAAGAAAACGGATGAAGAAATATCCGGTGAGTACCTCCTGCCTTTCAAAAAGAGCGCGGGTACTCATCATGTGCTAATATGTATTTCATATAGTTCTGTTGACAGGTCGGCTACGAAAGGCCAGTAGCCCCCCGACCGAGGTCGCCCTGACGGGGCTGACCGAGGTGCACGAGCGAGCTCAGACGGCGATGAAAGTTGTGTTCAAGGCTCTATGGCCTGAAGAAAGTGTGCCCAAGGGCATGTCCGAGCTTGTCGAGCGTCTCAAAGGGGCTCGGCGCCGAATGCAGGCCTAGAAAGTTTTGACCTGTAGGGAAGGCGCGGGGGAAGCGTGGGACATGGTCAAGACTCACTATACGAGCGTAAAGACGGAACGTCTTGCCGCAGTTGGACCAGTTGGCGCCGACGGGAAGGAGGTGCCAACCTCGTTGGTTTATGACGACGTGATGGCCGCCGCACGCTTCTCTCAGCGGGACTATTCCCTCAAGTCTTTAATAGACGATCTTGATAAGGTGTAAGATACTTGTAATGACTCTATGTAGCTATGTACTTTATGGTATTACAAATGCTGCTGTTATACAAACTTTGGTAGCCAGCCTTCGGCTTCACCCTCCTTGGCCATAAGCCAAGGAGTGCTTCTTACTTCTGATCTGAAAAGGTAATCAGATATTTCGAATAGCAAGGCAATCCGGCTATTGGGCTCGAAAAGCGAAGTGAACCAGAGCTCGTGTTATATTACGTCTAGGCGTAAGAAACACCTTCCAAGGAAAATAGTTTCGCTATCGGTTCCTTTCCTCGGGTGATAATGTTCGGCCCGTATTAAACAGGTCGGGACGTATGTCCGAGGTGGGCGTAAAGCCCCCAGTGATTGATTATATATTAAACCAATTAAATGTACTTCCATCGGAGCCGACCAACTATTTTCTTAAGAACGCTAGCTTTCGGCTTCACCCGTCTGAGGTGCGTATCCGGCTGACCCGGAGGCAACAATCGCAGAGGTGCTCCCTTTACCCCCTAGCCGAACCATCGGGGACGTAGGGGGTAAGCACAGGAGACAGGCAACCCAGCTTGGCAAAAACTTAAGTCAAGTTGATACATATAAAGGCATATAACGATTTTATTGGAAGGAGGCACCGAAAGTGCTTCAAAAATTCATGCGGCTTTGGCGAAAAAAGCGACAAGCGTATGGTGTGTCGTACAGATAAAATGTGGCCGAAGGAACTTAATCACTTCAGCCCTACCGGACACAACTAGCCAAAAAGTTTTAACAACTTGAAAAAAAGAAAGGAGAAAATTTATAGCTATTGTATGCTAAATAGAAGGGTGACCGGAAAGGTAACCCAGGCGCGGCTGTAATTAACCGTAAAAGCGTCGAAGCAGGGCGGCATTCCAGGGGTGTGGCACCAACCTGTTGTCCTCGGGGTCTCGAATACGATATGCACCTCCGGTGAGCACTTGGTCGATGATGAACGGTCTGTCCTACTTCGGGGACAACTTGTCCTTCTGCTTTTCTGGATTAAACCTCATGACCAAGTCACCTTTATTGAATGCCTTCGTCCTGACCTCCCTGCTTTGGTAGCGTCGTGCTTGTTGTTGGTAGAAGGTGGAACGTGCCCGAGCAACGTCCCTTTCCTCTTCAAGGGCGTCAAGGTCATCCTACCGATCCAGCTCGGACTCCCTCTCTTCATACATCTGCACTCGAGGTGAGTCATGAATGAGGTCACACGGTAGGATGGCCTCGGCCCCGTACACCATAAAAAAGGGAGTGTAACCTATAGACCGGTTGGGCGTGGTACGCAAGCCCCATAATACGGAGTCGAGCTCTTCTACCCAACGAGAATCGGCTTCCTTCAAGGATCAGTCTAAGTGTGGCTTGATGCCACTCAAAATGAGTCCATTGGCACGTCAACCTGTCCATTGGTTTGGGGGTGGAAGACGGAGGCGTAATTGAGTCGTTGGCGGTGAAATTAGTGCCATTATCTGTAATTATGCTATGAGGAACACCATGCTACTTGTAGACTACGTTGGTATTTCCCCGAAGAGGAGAGGATGATGCAGTATAGTAGAGATAAGTATTTCCCTCAGTTAAGAACCAAGGTTATCTATCCAGTAGGAGAACCAAGCAAAATCCTGTTAAGCGCACCTGCACACACAAAAGCAAACACTTGCACCCAACGCAAATAAGAGGGTTGTCAATCCTCTTAGCGGTTATTTGCAAGGATTAATTCTGATAGTGATAGATAGATAAAATAAAATACTAAATAAAATAAAAGTAAATAAATTGCAGCAAGGTATTTTTAGATTTTTTATATATGATAAAGTAGACCCGGGGGCCATAGTTTTCACTAGAGGCTTCTCTCTCGAACACATATCATACGGTGGGTCAACAAATTACTGTTGGGCAATTGGTAGAAAAGCAAATAATTATGACGGATTCATGGCAATGATCATGTATCTAGGCATCACGTCCGAGACAAGTAGACCGACTCCTGCCTGCATCTACTACTATTACTCCACCCATCGACCGCTATCCAGCATGCATCTAGGGTATTAAGTATGAAACAGAGTAATGCCTTAAGCAAGATGACATGATGTTGACAAAGTAAATTCAAGCAATATGATTAAACCCCATCTTTTTATCCTTAATGGCAACAATACAAATACGTGTCATGTCCCCTTCTGTCATTGGGATTGAGCACCACAAGATTGAACCCATCACAAAGCACCTCTCCCATTGCAAGATAAATCAATCTAGTAGGCCAAACCAAATCGATAGATCGGAGAGAAATACAAAGCTATAACAATCATGCATAAAAGAGTTCAGAGAAGACTCAAATATTTCTCATGAATAATCTGATCATAAACTCACAATTCATCGGATCCCAACAAACACACCGCAAAATAAGATTACATCGGATAGAACTCTAAGAACATCGAGGAGAACATGGTATTGAAGATCAAAGAGAGAGAAGAAGCCATCTAGATACTAGCTATGGACCCGTAGGTCCGTGGTAAACTACTCACACATCATCGGAAGGGCAGCAAGGTTGATGAAGAAGCCCTCCGTGATCGATTCCCACTCCGGCAGAGTACCGAAAAAGGCCTCCAGATGGGATCGCGGAAGACCAGAGGCTTGCGGCGGTGGAAAGGTTTTCTCTTCTATCTCTCTGGTATATTGGGAATATTTGGGAATTTATAGCGCTGGAATTAGGTCAGGAGGGGCTACGAGGGGCCCACAAGCCTGGGGGGCTCGCCTACCCCCTGGGCGCGCCCTCCAGGGTTGTCGCCTCCTCCTGGCTCTTCTGGTCTTCTCCCGAAGCTTCATGGGTCTCTTCTGGTCCAGAAAAAATTAATCCAAAGTTTTTTTTCTCATTTGGACTCTTTTTGATAATGATTTTCTAAAAAGGCAAAAACAAGCAGAAAACAACAACTGGCACTGGGCACTGGGTTAATAGGTTAGTCCCCAAAAATGATATATAATGGCATATAATTGCATATAAAACATCCAAGATTGATACTATAATATCATGGAACAATAAAAAAATATAGATACGTTGGAGACGTATCACACCATAACGGTGTACTACACTGGAGATGAATTCCACGACCGGCGCCGCCTTGGCTGTAGTTACCGGTCTTGCCTCGATCCATTTTGTGAATTTATCTATCTTGATGAGTAAGTATTTCTTTTTATGTGATCCCCCTTTAAGAGGGCCGACCATGTCCAGCCCCCAGACCGCGAAAGGTCAAGTGATCGGAATGGTCCGAAGAGCCGTGGGGGCATGTGACTTTGGTTGGCGAAAACCTGGCAGCCGGGGCATCGCTCAACCAGTGTTTTTGCATCTTCCTTGGCAGTAGGACAATAAAATCTGGCTTGAAAATCCTTGCTGACCAGGGCCCGAGCTACGGCGTGATGGCCGCTCATGCCGGAATGAATTTCGGCGAGGAGCTTGCGCCCTTCCTCTTTGGCTATACACCTCTGGAGGACACCGGTGACGCTTCTTTTATAGAGCTCCCTTTCATGGACCCGATAGGCCTTTGATCGGCGAATTATTCTTCGCGCTTCGGTTTGGTCCTCGGGTAACTCGCTACGGAGCAGATATCCGAGGAAGGGCTCGGTCCATGGTGCGATAACTGCCATGACTTCATGAGCCGAAGATGTTTCTTCAATAGCTGAGCCTCCAGTTATTCCCTCGTCCTTCTTGGCTACCGGAGAGTTGACCTTTCCGGAGGTCGAGGTGGCCGGCGTGTCGTTCCCGTCCTGCCAGATCACGGACGGCTTAAAAAGCCGTTCTAAGAACGTGTTTTCTGGAACCGGGTCGCGTTTAGCGCCCATTCTGGCGAGAACGTCGGCAGCTTGATTATTGTCTTGTGGGATATGATGGAATTCCAAACCTTCAAAGCGAGCTGATATGGCTAGAACGACGTTTCGATACGCCGTCATTTTTGGGTCCTTCGCGTCGAACTCACCATTAACTTGTGATATCGCTAAATTGGAGTCACCTCGGACCTCCAAACGCTGGATCCCCATGGATGCTGCGATCCGCAGTCCATGTAGCAAGGCCTCATATTCGGCCACATTATTTGAGTCCGCGTACATGATTTGTAATACGTATCGTATGTTGTCACCAGTAGGTGAGGTGAGGACTACTCTAGCTCCCAGTCCGGCCAGCATCTTAGAGCCGTCAAAGTACATTGTCCAATGTGAGTATGTATTGTATTCTCTAGGGAGTTCGGCCTCTGTCCATTCGGCCACGAAATCTGCTAGCACCTGAGATTTAATAGCTCGGCTTGGGCGAAATGTGAGTTCGAAGGGGAGGAGTTCGATTGCCCATTAGGCAATATGACCAGTTGCGTCCCTATTGTTTATTATGTCGCCCAGGGGGACTTCAGATGCCAAGGTGATAGAACACTTCTGGAAGGAGTGTCGTAGCTTCCGAGATGCCATGAAAACTGCATAGGCGATCTTCTGGTAGTGGGGATACCTTGTTTTACACGGGGTTAATACCTCGAAAACATAGTATACGGGCCGCTGCACCTGGAATTTGTGGCCTTCATCGTCTCGTTCGACTACGAGGACCGCACTGACCACTTGGTTTGTTGCCGAGATGTATAGCAACATCGGCTCGCCTATTCCTGGTGCAGCCAATATGGGGTTGGTGGCAAGAAGCCTTTTAATTTCTTTTAGAGCATCTCCTGCCTCACTGGTCCATTTGAAGCTCTTTGTTTGCTTCAGCAGCTTGTACAGTGGTAAAGCCTTCTCCCCGAGTCAAGAGATGAAGCAGTCAAGGGCGGCTACGCAGCCAGTGAGTTTCTAGACGTGCTTGAGCTCAGTGGGGATTTCTAGTGCGGCCAAGGCATGGATTTTTGCCGGATTGGCCTCAATTCCTCTATGGGAGACAATGAATCTGAGCAGCTTACCTGCTGGTACTCCGAAGATGCACTTCTCCAGATTCAGCTTTATGTGGTAGACCCGGAGGCTAGCAAACATTTCGCCGAGGTCCTGTACTAGCTGCCGGACGTCCCTGGTTTTTACAACCACGTCGTCGACATAGGCCTTGGCTGTTTTGCCGATGTGTTTTTCCAGGCATGTTTGGATCATGCGTTGATATGTTGCGCGGGCGTTTTTTAATCCGAACGACATTGTGTTGAAGCAGAACGGCCCATAGGATGTTATAAAGGTTGTTGCCTCCTGGTCGGATTCGTTCATTTTTATCTGATGATATCCCGAATATGTGTCCAGGAAGCAGAGAGAGTCATGTCCAGCCATGGCGTCAATGATCTGGTCGATGCGCGGCAATGGGAAGGGGTCCTTGGGGCAGGCCTTGTTAACATCCTTGAAATCGACACAAAGCCGCCAGGACTTATCCTTTTTTGGTACCATGACCAGGTTAGCCAACCATTCAGGGTGTTTAATCTCGCGGATGAATCCGGCTTCTAACAGCTTAGCCAGTTCTTCCCCCATAGCTTGACGCTTGGGCTTAGAGAATCGCCGAAGTGCTTGCTTGACTGGTTTAAATCCTTTAATAATGTTCAAGCTGTGTTTGGCTAAATTTCTTGGGATGCCGGGCATGTCTGAGGGATGCCGGGCGAAGATGTCCCAATTTTCCCGAAGGAAGTTTCGAAGGGCTTTGTCAATTTTTGGGTCTAGCTGAGCACCAATGGACGCTGTTTTATTCGGGACTGTTGGGTGATTTAACAATTTCGTCAGCTGGTTTGAATGATGTTGATTTAGATCTCTTGTCCAGAATGACGTCGTCCGAATTGACCGTGGCCCGGAGTGTCGTCAACTCTTCGGCTGCAAAGGCCTCTGCCAACAATTCGAGGGCAAGTGAAGCCGTTTTATTTTCAGCCCTGAGTGCCCTCTCTGGATTGCTTCTGGCAGTTATCACTCCATTGGGGCCCGACATCTTTAATTTCATGTACCCATAATGAGGTATGGCGCAGAATTTTATGAATGCCTCCCTCCCTAAAAGGGCATGATAACCACTTCGGAAGGGTACGACGTGGAATGTTAACTCCTCGGACCGATAGTTCTCGGGAGTGCCGAAGACTACGTCGAGAGTAATCTTTCCCTCGCATTGCGCCTCTTTTTCGGGGATGATTCCCTTGGAAGTGATGAAGCTATGCTGTACGCGGGTTGTATCTAATTACATCTTTTCCAGAGTGTCTCTATAGATGAGATTCAAACTGCTGCCCCCGTCCATCAGCACTTTATGCAGCCGGCATCCGTCCACTATTGGGTCAAGGACCAGGGCGGCTGGGCACCGGCTTAGGTTGACTACCGGCTGATCGTGCTCCTCGAATGTGATCGGCATGTCTAACCACGCAGCCCGAGGTGTGCGTATCTGGGCGGGGCCGAGCTCGTGAAGAGCCCTTTTCCTTTGATTTTTGGATACATATGTCTGGTAAATCGTCAAGACCTCGGCTTCGTCCGAGGAGTCTGCGGCATGATTGGTAGTGGGCTTATTTGCTAGGAGAGCCTCGCCACCCTTGGCCACCTGCCTTACGACCCAACAAGCTCGAAGGCTGTGTGTTGAATTTGTGTTCGACTTGACGGAGTGTATAGGACATGGTTGATCCAGTAGTCCATTAAGGACGGTCGGAGATGTCGTCTTTCTTCTTTTTTGTGACGACTCTGCTAGCATGGGGCGCTTTAATGGCTGCCCGTGTGCAAGGTCGTATTCCTTTGAGTTGCCTGTGCGGGTTGATTCTGGAGCCAACCAGGCATCTTCGATGGTGCAAAATTTTGACACCAGTTCTGAGAGCTCTGAGAAAGTCTGAACTCGTCGCGGAGAGAGGGCATTTAGCACACCCTCATTGTGACAGTTGTGACGGAAAGCCGCAAGTGCTTCCTCGTCCGGGCAGTCGGTTACCTTGTTCTTGACGAACATAAATCTTGACCAGAACTGCCGAACTGTCTCATCGGCTTGCTATTTTATATAAATCAAATCCCAGACGTCAAGAGGCCCCAAATTACATGGGCAATACTCGACGTGGGGATGGGTGGGATCAAAAAAATTAATCCGATCGGGGGGGACTCCAAGGTGCCCCCGTGTTCCTTGCAGGAGTGATGCGCGGACGTGTCCTGGCTCGGCTTGAAGTATGATGCATTAACTTTCTCGTGTCGTTCGTGCTCATGCTCGTCCCTAGGGAGGGAGCTCGGATCCGAGGTTTCCTCCATTCGGACTCCACCGGCCGAGCTTGTAGCAGGAGCGTAGAGCTCTAAGCAGGTTTCTTGATCACGTCCCGCCGCCTTAAAGGGGGAGAGCAATCTGAGATTTGCGGGGCCATCAGACGGCCCGTTGATGAAGATCATGGGTGCACCTATGGTGCTAAGGGGACTTGGACTTCCCATTGGTAAGGCCATCATTCCAAGGTGATCACACAGCGAGCTCTCAATGAAAGCACCAATGTCGGTGTCAAAACCGGCAGATCTTGGGTAGGGGGGCGAGCTATGAGATCGGAGTGATGGTTAACAGGAGACGAGGGACACGAAGATTTACCCAGGTTCGGGCCTTCTCTAAGGAGGTAATACCCTATGTCCTGCTCTTGTTTGTATTATGGATGTATCAAGGTACAGAGTTGATCTACCACGAGATCGTAAGATGTGGTCTGAACCTAGGGGATGATGTGAGCATCTATGCCTCTACGGACTAAACCCTCTAGTTTATATAGGCACCAGGGGTATCTAGGGTTACACATGGTCGGTTACAATTAAGGGAATACATGCCGAATCTCGTATCCTTGGGGTACACGCCAAGTCTTCGGTGAGGCCCGATATGTCGGTTCTTCAAGTTGGAAGCTTCCGGAGTCCCTGCTCTTTGACGGGCCTTGAGTCCGGCCCATGAACTACATCAACCAGGCCGAGACCCCCTAATCCAGTACACCGTCAGTTGGGTCTATCTTAATGAACTTGTTAGTAGTTGTGGATGCTTGCTAATAGTCTCAATCATAAGTGCATAGAATTCCAAGTAAGGGATGACAGGCTATCAGAGGCCTCTCCCACATATAAACTTGCGATGATGATCGGTTTAGTAACTTAGCTGATTGCCTATGGACAATTCCGCACACCATACCACCACTATTCCACACTTGCTATTTGTATCATATATTGTATTATATTGTATCTTTGCTTAGGAAACACCTATCTTTTGTGTTTACGTTCTTCGTTATCTTGCAAAGTTGTCTCATTATACCCGTAACGTAGTTTTATTTCTTGTTTCTAGATAAAGCAAACGTTCGGTGTATGTAGGGTTGTATCAGTGGCAGATAGGACCTCAGAGAATATTGATCTTACCTTTAGCTCCTTGTGGGTTCGACACTCCATACTTACCACCTCCATCATTGGAAAGTGCTACGACAATTCCTTGCACTTGGCGATTATCAATCGCCATTGCTTCGGGGTCCAACTCATTGGTCTTCATGGTTAACATTTGTGTCTCCGCCGAAGCGGCCGCGAGCTCAAACCTCTTCTTCCTCTCGGCCACCGCCATCAAGATGCTAAATCTTTCCACCTTCTTTTCCTCCTTTAATTCGGACCGCTTCACACATGCGTCTTCCTTCTTTGCCAAGATGGCCTCTAACCCCTTTGTCATCTTGGTCGCTGCCCCTTATCGCTTCTCCTTCTCCTCCTCCAATTTCTTTCCCTGGAAGCCCCTTCTAACATTCTTGGGTGACTCTTTTGTCGAGTCGGTTGAACACCCGCTTCTTCCTCGTTGCCTATGTCGGCGACCTTGATGGAATTGGCAATGCCATTTTCCACTTGGACTGCACTTGCAACTTCAACCAAAAATGCATTAGGGTGAAGTTACCCTTCTTCACCTTCAATAAAAGTTGTTCGCACATGATGGCAAAAAAAATCAATTGTTAACCATGTGCATAGAGCATAGCCAGGCAAGTGACATAGAACATAGCAGGCCAAATGCCATAGATCATATCCGGGCAAATGACATAGAGCATAGCCGGCCAAATGCCATAGATCATATCCGAACAAATGAAATAGATCATATCCGGTCAAATGACATAGAACATATCCTGCCAAATGAATAACACACAGAACAACCCGGTGATTTGACCACCACTTGGCCACCGATTGATGAGTTGTTTTAAATGGCTGCAATATTTTCTCACGGCCTCTTGGATGGTGTACCATCATTGGTTGAGTGACTTTGTCCCATGATTGCGGATGAGTTCATTGCGGTAGGGCTCGAAATGCTTGTGCTCATGGAACGAAGAATGAGTGGTGGCCCAAACCGTTGCACCCTTTTACTCTGTGCCATGGATCGGATCGATGCTAGTGGCCAACCACGCATCACACAACAATTCATCCTCCCTCATGTTGAAACTTTCTCCTCTACCCTTCTTCTTTGGATTGCTCGGCCAGTCCTCCGGATCAAGGTCGTCGTCGTCCTGCTCCGGCTGCCCGGTGTATGAGTCTGGTTGCTGGGTGTACGTGCCAAACTCGGTATCGGTTAGGGTGTACGTGCCAGACTGGGTGTACGTGCCTGAATGGATGTGGTCGGCATGCTGGGTGTGCGCATCCGACTCTGAGTCATCGAGTTGTCCCTCCTTGTAGTAGCCTCCGCCCCCGTTGGCGATCATCTCGAACAACTGCATGTCTGCGTCGTCATACGTCGCCTTGTCCGGTTGAGACGTACCGGCGAAGAGAGAGCGGGTGCGGATTTTATTCGTGCACAGGGTCTATGATCGGACAAGCTGAGATGATGACGCGTCGAGGAAGAATGTCACAACATTGACATCGATGCCATACATCATGTACCCGCTGACGGATGTCAGGGACTGCTGTTGCGCGGCGTATAAGTAGGGCGACTAATATTGCTCTGCCTAGGGCGACGTCTGCTGCTGCGTCGTCCTGCGACCCCAGCCCGTCTACAGCGTCGCCCGCCATGGTTGCCGCCCTGATCCCCCTTCTTATTGCCAGCCAACACATCCTTTCACTTCACTTTGACGGGTCCATGCGGCGACCGATGCGAAAAGGGCGGTAATTGTGCTGGAGTGCGGCATTGTTTAGAGTGGAGAGGGTGTGGAAAGCACGGGCTTTGGCGTGGAAAGAGTGCGAATGTGGCCAAATGTGCAGGCCCCGCCATGCTTTTGGGTGGGTCGATGGTGTTGAATTCCCACGTGGCGGATGTCTGGACTCCCGCAAAGCCCTCTGGGTTGCTTCCGATTTGCGGGATTTCAGACAACCGGACCGCTCCGCAGACCGATGAGATACCACGTTGGATGACATAATGCGTCCGGACAGCTCGATCCAGACGGTTGTGGGCGGTTTGAGGGTCAGCGTTGAAGATGCCCTTGGTTGAGATTGAATAATCATGACTTGGAATTCAAATACCACATTCGGGCTTGCTTGAGAAGATTGAACAAAACAACACAAATAGTTTAACAGCTTTGACATCCAGGGGAACACTTGATGGTCACGCTTCTGAGCAACAATGTTATTGAAATTGACCCTCACATATTGCAAAGAGAAAATAATAGACCCACACCTCCTATGCTGAAGACCTCCACTAATTTCTTACTGAAAAATCTGTACATTTTGTAGTTGAATTCCTGCTACTGAATAGAATAAAATTAGTAGTATATGTTAGCCTAGGAGAAACCAATGGTGACAACATGCACGGGAATGCTACTAAAAGTAATAAAATTAGTATATCTTAACCATTTAGTCCCCGGATAGATAAATTTTTCAAATAAAAAAATCGCAAAGATACCAATTACACCCAGGCTCTGCACCTATAATATGTCGCAAAGACATCCAGGATGCACACAGCCAAAGGAAAAAATAAAAAATAAAGGAAAAGACAAAGGTCCTGCCACGGTAATCGACTCCTCTCAGCAGCCGCACACAAAACACCACCAAATATGAGGCTAAATCATCATTACAGACAAGCAGGATGTAGAGTGTGTTTGGTTGGCATCCACGCCACTCCATGCCTGGCCTGGACATTGCCTGAAGTATGCCTAGGAACTGTTTTGTTCATGTCCTGGCAAAGAAAAAGCATGCCTGGCCTGGATGACCCAGCAGCGTCATTAGCCTGGGTCAGTTAAAACCAAACAGAAGAAAATAATGTGTTTAGGCCAGGCGGTGGGATTAGCCTGGCCCAGGCCGATGGAAAGGGACGCCTGGCTTCCCTTTCGGCTCGGCCCAACGTTCTCTGCACTGGTCGACACCAAACAGGATGCCTCGTAGTTTGCCTCAGAAAAAAGGTCTCGTAGTGCGGTGACCCCCTCGGCTCGGCCCAACGTTCTCCTGCCACGCGCCCCCACCTCCAAGCGCATGGAGACCTTCAGGAACCCTCTGCCGACTGCCCCATGGGCTCGCACAGCCCGCCACGAGGAGCGACACGGACACGTTGCCGCGCGGCACCACACACGTGTACCCACGCGCGCCTCCCCCGCTCCGTTCATAAAACCGAGGCCGTCGACTCCACCGCTCGGCACTTCTCTATCGTATCGCCAGTGCAGCACGCAGTCCACATCAAGCAAGCAAGAGAAGAGAGGAGACCAGCTACAAGGGAGAGATGGGCAGCAGGCTTGACGCGCGCACGCTCAAGGACGAGGTGATGAGCATGGACCGGCGCCCGCTCCTCGACCTCGGCCACCCGCTGCTCAACCGCGTCGCCGACAGCTTCATCCGCGCCGCCGGAGTACGTGCCTTTTATCTCCACCCACCGTACACGCGTGCTCTGCTCCATCGCTTTTCTCCTGCTCGCGTCGTTGTTTAACTGATCCGACTGCTCCGGGCTGGCACGGCAGGTCGGAGCGGCGAGGGCTGTGTCGCGGGAGGCATACTTCGTCACCGTCGAAGGCCTGGGAGGAGACTCGACGGGGCTGGACAGCAACGCCAAGAGGAGCCATTTCTCGAGCGCCAGAGGTAACACCACAACTCATTCGAGCAACTACCGTCCATGGTTTATTAGTACCTCTCTTCTCTCTGTTTGCGTCATGCCTGAGCTGACAAAATCGACTCTCCACAGGGGATGATGGCCAGAAGTCGCTCGAGGCAGTGGTAAGCTGCCAGGCTTGCTCTTCATGGCGAAACTCATCTGTTTCGATAGCCAGTTCTTCTACCTCTGACCACTAACTTCCTCGCACCTTGATTTCCAGGTTAAATCGGCAAGCAAGGAGGCCATCCAGTGGGGTCAGTATTTATTTTATCTCCAACTAATTATTTTAGCTCAAAATTTATTTTCCTGAGCACACCTTATAATATGTGTTGTTCTTCTGGCAGGATTGGCAGCCGGAGTGTACTCTGGGATAACATACGGTCTGAGAGAGGCCACAGGACACCATGACTGGGTTGGTTTCTCGGATCTATACATCAATGTTCTACTTGCTGTTTCAGATCGGCTTCAGAATTAACTGGCTGCTAAGTAACTTGTGCTTGTTAACATGATGGTGCTGTTGCTGCAGAAGAACAGCGCGATAGCAGGGGCGATCGCCGGAGCGGCAGTCGCGCTGACCGGGGACAACGGGCACTCCGACCACGTCGTCCATTTCGCCATCACCGGAGCCGCGCTGTCCAGCGCGGCGACCATGCTCTCCGGCATATTCTAAGCCACGGAGCGTGGGGCTAGGGCCAAGAAATTTGGTTTGGAGCAACTCTTGAAATGTAGTATTTCCCTTAATTTCTCCATGTATCTTCAACGCGAAGCGCTTCTGTAGGCGCTTGAGGAAATAAAGAAAAGGGATATTTTACTTAGCGCCTGTGTAGGAGTCCCTGCTTCCAACGCAAATATCAATCTGTAGACGCCTCGCGATTTAAAAGAAAAAAAAAACAATAACGTAAGCGTCCGTTCTCCCAACACATCAGGTAACTAAGCGCCCGTATTCTCTCTCAACAGAGTTCGCATCACGAAAACAGTGCTTAAATGTGGAGTAGAAGGGACAGAGGGAGAGGACTGGCGTGGATGTATTATTGAGCTTGAGGTGAGTATATATTGAGTATAAGACTTGGACAAGATGTCTTATTGAGCCTTGAGGGTGAGTATATATCGAGTATAAGACTTGGACAAGATGTCTTATTGAGCCTTGAGGGTGAGTATATATTGAGTATAAGACTTGGACAAGATGTCTCTTAGAGATAAGATGGAAACAATTCCTATCTAATTTGGACAATCTCTATATACCAAATATATCTCTAACATCCCCGTAGTCGTAGCGGTAGCGTTCCGAACAAAAGGAGCGTCGCGGACGGTCAGACTGGAGAGAATAGCAGCCGACGGGTTGACAATCCCCTCCCCAGTCGCAGCGGGAGCGTCGTGGATGGTGTCGCGTAGCGGACGCGTGGACTGTAGAGGAAGCCGTCGAGTTGCTTAAGCGAGGTGATAGCCCTTTGTGCTGATGTCGATGTAGCCGAGAGCGTAGGGTGGTGTAGCCGTAGTCAAGGTAGCCGTGCGAGGGACACCGTGGTCGATGTCGAGTCGGGGTGGCCGGTGTCGGAGGTAGTCGACGTGGACCGGGAAAAAGAGCGGCGGCGGCCTGAGGAGGCGGCGGCGGCGGCTAGATCAGAAGCGCGGCGGCGGTGCTCGAAGTAGGCGAGGAAAAATCCGACAGCATGACGAAGACTGGCGCGGACGGTGGCGTTCCCGCGCCTAGGGAGGCGGCGCGACGCATACCATGTAAAAGTCGACCGAAGGGGCGACGCAGCGACAACGCGCGGGTCGGGGCGACGACAGGGAAGACCTCAGGGCGGTTGCAGGGGCCGCGTGCCACGCTCGCTACGGCCCAACGGGGCGACGCAGCGGCAGCGTGAGGGTCGGTGCAGCCTCGGGGACGGCCTGAAGAGGACGGCCTCGGGGCGGCGGTTGACCGCGGGCCGCGGCAATAAGGCCGAAGGGGCGACGCAACGGCAGCGCGTGGGTTGGTTCAACCACGGGAACGGCCTCAGGGTGGCGGCGGGGACAACGTGCCGCGGCGCTACGGCCCGAAGGGGCGACGCAGCGGCGGCGCGGATCGGTGCAGCCATAGGGAGAACCACGGGGCGGCGGCGCTGCGGCCCGACGGGGCGACGCGGCGACAGTCCGTTGCTCGATCGGTGGAGGGGCGCGCTGAACTCGGGAATAGGGCGGTGACGCCCGGCGCAGAGCGACGGGCGGGCAGATGCGCGCATGGTGGCTGTGACTGGCCGCCGCGTCGCGCGAGGCCACCCAGTCGGACAAGAGGCCGGGTGGTCGCGCCGGTGTCGGAATAGAGGCGCGAGTCGACGGCGGCGGCGGGCAACGCAAACCGATCTTAGATCGAAAAACCAAAAAAGAAAAATGCCGATCAAGACGAATGGCAAGAGAGAAAAACTCAGAGCAAGGGCTCGGGAAAAAGACTCTAGGTCAGCCGGTCAACACGACCGGCGGACGAACCCTAGGTACGGGCGGCGCGGCCCCCGGCAGCGGTCATGAAGACCGACCGTCCCGGGGGCGGCGCGGAGCGGAAGCGGCGGCGACGGCTAGGGTTTGGATCGGTTAGGTTGATACCATGTTAGAAGGGATAGAGGAAGAGGATTGGCGTAATGCGATGGATGTATTATTGTGCCTCGAGAGCGAGTATATATTGAGTACAAGATTTGGAGGACAAGACGTCTCCTAGAGATAAGATGGAAACAATTCCTATCTAATCCCGGACAATCTCTACATACCAAATATATCTCTAACAACGTAACCGTGTCTATGCATTCCGCAAAAATTACGCTGCTGAGTCTCACCATTGACTTTGGCCTTCACAATAGTTCACCACATTCAAAGAATCAGATTCAGCCTCTACCCGATTGAACCCCAATGTATTGGCCAAGATTAATCCATCCCTCATGGCCATTGCTTCCATAGTCATTACATCCGCAGCATGGTGGATGAATCTGCATTGAGCTGCTATGAATCTTTCCTGACAACAGCTGTTGCACTCCATCCATCATCAGCATGATATGAGGCGTCAACATTTAGTTTTACAAACTTTGGATCTGGTCTTGTCCACTTGTGTTCACCTGTTTCCTTCCTTTGATTTGATTTAAGATAATTCCCAACAATCGCAAGAATTGAACTCGGCCATCTAAAAGAAGGTGGACAACTATCATGATGAGTATGCCGCCGTCGCAGCCACCACAAGTACCAACATCCAGCCGCTATGATTTCCTTGCAATTCATACTTGGCATAAGTTGCAATGGTGCATCCATTTCAAGCAGACGCATTTCCAGAATTACTGAGCCAGACCGATCTACTTGCACTGCAGAATTTATACGATCCAACAGACCAAGGCCCTGCCACAAATTCTTCGCCAAGTCGCACTGGAAGAGCAGGTGTCGCACATCTTCCGGTCCTTTCCGACATACTGGACATTTACCGCTGACCGGGATGTGTTTGTTTGCTAGTATCGATTTCAGGGGTATTATACCGCGCAGAGCACGCCAACAAAATATTTGAATCTTTCTAGGTACCTGCAGTTTCCAGAACTGATTCCATATCGTTGGTTGCATGGTGCTGCTTATGTAAAATTCTCCCCCATTTGCCATCTGAACTTATGTGACCATTGTTCGTGATATGCCGTCCGCACCGAGAAAATTCCATTACTTGTAAGGTGCCAAGCAATAAAGTCGTCAAAAGCCTGGAAGTTCAAAGGAATTTGCAAGATCCTCGCTGCATCAACTGCGTTAAAAATGTCTCTGATTAACTCACCATCCCAATGGCCAGTAATTGGGTCAATTAATTCCATTACCCTCGAAATCACAGTATGTCCTCTTGGGGTTATAACCTTGGCGGGTGCTACAAATCATCCGATTGATTTGTTACAAAGTTAAGTCGCCCCCAGAGCCGTTTGATCACACGCTCCCCAGCCGTAGGATCAGCCAACACACCACGCAGCAGTCCATGGCAGCAGCCCCATGGCAGTGCCGCGCAGCACTTATGGTGCCCGGCGGCGCAATGCGACCCGGCGAAGTTTTAACAGCCACCACGCGGCGCTCCATCGCAGCACCCGCCGCGTCGGCGATGCTTCACTGCAGCGTCGACGTCGGCGCGGCGGTGGTCCATCGATGCTCCATAGCAGCACCCGACGCCGTTGGTGATGTTTCACTGCAGCCCGCACCGACGCGGCGAGCTCCATAGCATTACCCGACGCCATCAGTGATGATTCAATGCAGCCCGCACCGACGCGGTGAGCTCCATAGCAGCACCCGACGCCATCAGTGATGATTCAATGCAGCACGCACTGACGCGGCGAGCTCCATACCAGCACCTGACGCCATCGGTGATGATTGAATGTAGCCCGCACCGACGCGGCGAGCTCCATAGCAGCACCCGACGTCGTCAGTGATGTTTCACTGCAGCCCGCACTAGTGCGGCGAGCTCCATCGCAGCACCTCGCCGGCGGAGCTTCACTGCATCGCCCATCGCTTGTTGGAACTCCGTCGCAGCACCGGCTGCCCCCGCCGAAGCTCCATCACAGCACCCGATGGCCTCCGGTCAAGCTTCACTGCAGCGCCATCTCCGGCGAGGCGGTGCTCCACCGCAGCACGACGGCAACGCGGTTGATGCGACGAAGCATGCGGCGGCGACGGGCGGATGCTGCGACGCAGCATGATGCCAACGGGGGATGCGGCGACGCACCACGCAGTGATGACGGTGGATGCTTCGTCGTCGGCCCCGCCCCCGCCCATGCCCCCGTGGGAGCTTCACAATGCACGCGCTCATGTGGATTTTGCCGGCGTTGCCTCTTCCTTGCAGCAGCAGGTGGAGGAGAAAAAGGAAGGAAGAAGATGAGGAGGGGAACGAGTGGAGGAGAAGGAGTCGGAAGGGATAATGTGGGGATGAAAAGCGGTGGGCTGAGGGGACATGCGGCGTGCGTACGAGACGGCTTACGAAGAAAGAAAATCATCCGATTTAAATTAAACGTTTTCCTATAACCTTTTTGTTCGGGCTAGATGGGATCCATGGGTCCTCCCAAATATTCACCTTTTCTCCAGATCCAATTCTCCAGATCCATGGGCCCATATTTTCCCTTGATTCTGTTGTACTAATCCTAGCGTTCAGGTAGCGCCGGTTGCCAGTTCATTTTCTGCATGCAGAAAAAAAATTGAAGCGCCGGACGACTGCTTTTGCATCGACGCAAGCGAGATTCCTGGCTTCAACCGGGAAACGGGCAAAAAGGGCAGGAAATCGATCCCGGCGCCCATCTTAAGCTCCTGCATTGTAGATGCCCTTAGACCATCTCCAATAGAAGATGCATATTTGGAGATGTAAAACAGGAAAAAGTGCTTTTTGCATCTCCAAAAAAGTGCCAACTCCAACAGATGATGCAAAACGGAGATGTAAAAGAGCAACTCCAACAGATGATGCAAATGGAGATGTAAAATTGTACTTCAACTAGTACTCGTGCGGCGGCAGGGTGGCGGCGGTGGGCGAGGCGGCAGTGCGGGGCAGCGGGCGGGGCTGCGGGCGGCGGTGCGGGGCTGCGGGAGGGGCGACGGGGCGGCGGTGCGGGGCTGCGGGAGTGGCGACGGGGCTGCGGGCGGCGGTGCGGGGCTGCGGGAGTGGCTGCGGGGCGGGATGGTGGTGCGGGGCTGCGCCAGATCGAGCGGCGACGGGAGTGCGGGGCCGCGGGGCGGCGGTGGTGGTGGAATCGAGCGGCGGCGGTGCGGGGATGCGGCCGGTGATGCGGGCGGGGCGGCGGTGGTGCGGGGATGCGGCCGGTGATGCTGGCGGGGCGGCGGCGACGGTGGAATAGAGCGGCGGTGGTGGAATCGAGTGGCGGCGGTGGAATCGAGCGGCGGCGGAAAAACACCCGATCCGCGGCGTGCGGCGGCGGCCGGCGGTCGAAACCGGCGGCGGGGTGCCGGAGGGGTTGGGTGGCCGGCGGCGGCGGCGAATTTGGGAGAAATCGGCCGGCGGTGGAGTCGGGCGGGCGGCGGTCGCGCGGAAGCAAAGGGAAGGCGGTTGGGCAGTTGGCGCGCGGCTGACAAATTTACATTTCCTGTAGGTGGAGATGCAAATTTGCACCGCGAGGTGTTGTAGTTTACATCTCCGAGAGGCGGAGATGTAATTTTTTTGCATCTACACCATCTGTTGAAAAGATGTTTTTGGGTCTCGGAGATGCAAAAGGTAGTTATTTTTGCATATACATCTTCTATTGAAGATGCTCTTAGGGTGTAATTTGTGCGCGCTTGTTAGTTTGAGGCTTTTGTGTTGGACGATTAGTTTAAGAATATGGTTAAGACTTTAGTTTAATAACTGTTACGGTATTAGTTGCCTATGACTACGTTGTGTCTGTGTCTGTGTGTGATGATAACCTCACCACATCAACAAGAGGTTGCCAGACCACATGTTTTATACGTAATCGAACAACAACATTCTTCATCTGCGTAGAACAAGCTTGTAACCAAACACCATTGCATGCGTATGCGTATCTGCTCAACTAGATTAAAGGCGTATCTACTAACAACCAGACTGAAGGTGAATGAGATGCAGACAAACAAACAAACAAACTATAATATGCAGAACATGATTTTCTTTTTGCCTGCTTTTACTGCTAAGTCTAGCAATTACCCAAATTCCATGCAGACTACCACACCACCGACATTAATCTCTTGCACAGACCGCTGAAGTGAACGCGTAGTGCAGCCGAGCCGCGTCGTTGGAAGGAACCCAGACGGAAAGTTTAGCCCGATTTTGACCCTGATTTAAAAAAAAATCGAGATCTGATCCCTTTTCCTAGTTCCTACCGCCGGGGTCTTTGGCGGTAGGGTTCCATAGCCTACCGCCGAGGCTCCTGGCGGTAGGCCACTCATCCATGTCAGCGCTAGTAAACGGCCATTGGCCCCTGCCGTCGACCGTACCGCCGAGGACCCTGGCGGCAGGCTGTTTTACCCTGGTGGTAGGTGCCGAACAGTTATAAGCCCGCGGGGGCTGGCTCACGGGGCCCATCCACGAACCCAGCCCCCATCTTCTCCCCTGCCGCGCCACAACAGAGAGGAGTTCCCTCTCGCCCCCTCTCTCATCCCCTCCACTCCCCCCTCCGGTCTCCTTCATTTCTCCATTGTTTTTACGGATCAAGATGGCTCCACGACGAGAGAAGTAAGCTCTCTCAATCCCTCCAATTAGTTTTAGTCAATGCATTATTTGGTACAAGATGAACCCTATTTCATCTAGTAGTTTTAAATTTTTGTTGATCTTAGGTTTGTTTAGTTTGGTTCAATATGATGTATATGGTTGAAGATGAATCCTAGTTTATTTTGTACGAACTAGTTTATTATTTCTATCTAGTTTGAAGATAAACCCTAATTCATGTTTATAGTTCTATTTTTGAATGGTTCATTGATGTTTGGTTAATATGATTGATGTGGTTGAATATGATTGCGGTTGGATAAATTATTCATATGCATCTAGTAGAATGGTTGAATATGATGGATTATGGTAAATGATTCATATGAATATTCCAATATGTTGATTATGCCTTTATTATAGATTTATTTACAATTATTGAATATGATATGATTGATGTTGGTTGATGGTTGAATATGATACAATTCTTGAATATGATATGATGGATAAATATGATTGATTATAGATATGATGGATAAATATGATTGATTATAGATATGATGGATAAATATGATTGATTCAATATGATTTTTTTAGTTTGATTCAATATGATTCATTTGCATATGATTCATTTGCATTGATGTAGTAACTAGGTTTTTAGTTTGATTCAATATGATTCATTTACATATTCCATTGTTGATTTTATCTTTTATTATATATTTATTTACAATTGCATATCCCAAAATATGTTGATAAATAAAAGTTGTTGTTTTATGTGGCCCCCTTGCTCCGGAGATCGGCATTAAGTACACGATGCTTGACCCGGCGTTCGACAACGGCCATCGCGCCCGTTTTATCGAGAATGGAGAGGTAATAACTATGATCAAGGTCTTGCACCAAAATTTTGGCTTTGCGAAAGTAAGTTACTAACTATTTTCGTCTACATTTTAATAGATGCGGGCGCCATTGCGTATGAGGGGTCACACGAACGCCGTTCAGATGCAATACGACCGCCGCTACGAGCCGTATTTGAGGAGAACCAGACTGCTGCCTTTTGTGCTCCAGTTCAAGCGTGTGTCGCCGACACTCGTCAACTCAGCTCTCACAGCCTTGGTGGACCGTTAGCGGCCCGAGACGCACTCTTTCCATCTCCCATGTGGTGAGATGAGGGTGTGACCCTCGAGGAATTCGCCATGATCACGGCCCTACCGCTCCAGGGTCATGCTCTCACTGGGCGAGTGGAGAGGAAAAACTGGCGGGACAGGGTCATCGCCCTCATCGGTGATTGCCCCGTCATGAAGGATAACCGAACATCCAGTGTACCAATCATGTGGATCCAGCACAACCGGTCCATATGCCCAGAAAATGCCAATCCGCGGACCGTGGAGCAGTACGCGAGGGCTTACTTGTGGTATCTTCTCACAGAGGTCGTGTTTACAGACTGCTCGGGGGACACTGCCCTATGGATGTATCTCGACTTCCTGGCCGACTGGGATGCAGGGTACAGCTGGGGGTCTGCCGGCCTCGCGTACCTATACCGTTCGGTAAGAGAAATATCTCAATATTCATTTATGGATGTATGTGTGCTGCTTTAAATTGTGTCATCTGATCATCAATTGGAATTTGTAGCTGGATGATACGTCTCCACGTATCTATAATTTTTTATTGTTCCATACTATTATAGTATCAATCTTGGATGTTTTATATGCAATTATATGCCATTATATATCATTTTTTGGGACTAACCTATTAACCCAGTGCCCAGTGCCAGTTGCTGTTTTTTGCTTGTTTTTGTCTTTTCAGAAAGTCATTATCAAAAAGAGTCCAAACGAGAAAAAAACTTTGGATTAATTTTTTCTGGACCAGAAGAGACCCACCAAGCTTCGGGAGAAGACCAGAGGAGTCACGAGGGAGCTACAAGCTCGGGAGGCGCGCCCCCTGATGTCTACTACGCAACTTTTATTCTTGTAGACGTTGTTGGGCCTCCAAGTGCAGAGTTTTGTAGGACAGTAGCAAATTTCCCTCTAGTGGATGACCTAAGGTTTATCAATCCGTGGGAGGCGTAGGATGAAGATGGTCTCTCTCAAACAACCCTGCAATCAAATACAAGAATTCTCTTGTGTCCCGAACATACCCAATACAATGGTAAATTGTATAGGTGCACTAGTTCGGCGAAGAGATGGTGATACAAGTGTAGTATGGATAGTAGATATAGGTTTTTGTAATATAAATAAATAAAAAATAGCAAGGTAGCAAGTGATAAAAGTGAGCACAAACGGTATTGCAATGCTTAGAAACAAGGCCTAGGGTTCATACTTTCACTAGTGCAATCTCTCAACAGTGCTAACATAGTTGAATCATATAACAATCCCTCAATGTGCGATAAAGAATCACTCCAAAGTTCCTATTAGCGGAGAACATAAGATAGAAATTGTTGTAGGGTACGAAACCACCTCAAAGTTATCCTTTCCGATCAATCTATTGAGCCATCCCTATAAGTGTCACAAACAGCCCTAGAGTTCGTACTAAAATAACACCATATGATACGCATCAGCCAACTCTAATGTCACCTAGATACTCCAATGTCACCACAAGTATCCGTGAGTTGATTATTCAATATGCATCAAATAACTTCAGATTCATAATATTCAATCCACACAAAGAACCTCAAAGAGTACTCCAAAGTTTCTATCGGAGAAAAAAAGATGAAAACATGCAACCAACCCCTATGCCTAGATCACCCCAAGGTCACGGGAATCCGCGAGTTGATTACCAAAACATACATCAAGTGACTCAATAGAATACCCCATTGTCACCACGGGTATCCACATGCAAGACATACATCAAGTGTTCTCAAATCCAAAGTATTCAATCGGACAATAACGAAACCTCAAAGGGAAAGACTCAATTCATCACAAAAAGATAGAGAGGGAAGAAACACCATATGATCCAACTATATTAACAAAGCTTGCGGTACATCAAGATCGTGCCAAATCAAGAACACGAGAGAGAGAGATCAAACACATAGCTACTGGTACATACCCTCAGCCCTGAGGGTGAACTACTCCCTCCTCGTCATGGAGACCGCAGGGATGATGAAGATGGCCTCCGGCGATGATTTCCCCCTCCGACAGAGTGCCGGAACAGGGCTCCGGATGAGATCGCTTCGATACAGAGGCTTGCGGCGGCGGCGTGGAAGTTCTAGGTTTAATTATGAGGTTTTGGGTATTTATAGGATTTATTGGCGTTGGAATCACGTCAGGGGGTGCCCGAGGGTCCCACAAGCTCGGGGGGCGCGCCCTAGGGGGGGCATGCCCCCCAGGCTTGTGGTGCCCTCAGCCACATCCTGGTCCATCTCTGGTGCTCCGTGGGTCTCTTCTGGTGCATAAAAAATCATTGTAAATTTTGGGCCCATTCTGAGAACTTTTATTTCTGCACAAAAAACAACACCACGGTAGTTCTGCTGAAAACAGCGTCAGTCCGGGTTAGTTCTAATCAAATCATACCAAAACCATATAAAATTGTTGTAAACATGGCATGGATACCTCATAAATTATAGATACGTTGGAGACGTATCAGCATCCCCAAGCTTAATTCCTGCTCGTCCTCGAGTAGGTAAATGATAAAAGAATTAATTTATGAAGTGTGAATGCTAGCATAGTGCATAATTTGATCAATGATAATTTCAATCACTTTTCCTAGCATCATAACAACAACTCTTTCTCATAAAACTCATCATGATAAAGTAGCAGCCAATTCACATGTTATGGTTCAATCAATGCATTCTCTTGAGACTTAACAATCTATGTTCTTAGTCACCAAACAATTGCAAATCAACTTATCTTCAACAGAGTCTAAGTAAGAGCTCCACATACTCAATTATCATATAGTCTTCTATGATTGCTAGTACTCAAAGCATATTTTTAGAATAAATAACATCCATCGAACACAGAGAAAGATAGGGGCTTAATGTTTTGCCTCCCAACTCATTTATCATAGAGATAATTGTCAACAATAATAAATCATGATCAAATATATTTGAATGGATATATGTGCCTGGATCTATCCCCACCACATGATGCTTGCCAACTATAGAATAGGTTGGAATAAGAAGTTGACTCAACAAAAATAAATAACATGAAAGTAAATAACATAAAAGTAAATAGAATGCCCCTTTGCAGAGGGAAGCAGGGATTTGCAGAGGTGCCAGAGCTCATAGCTTAAAACAGAGATGAATACATTTTGAGAGGCATGCCTTTCCTGTCAACGTCACGACTGACAGTTCTCAATATCTTCCATGCTAAACACATTATAGGCGGTTCTGTAAGTGCATCAAGTGTCCCCTTAGTGGTTTTGGAGTATTGAAGACAAACAAGTTAAGGGACTAATGAGTTTGTGAGTGTACACAGGAGAATATAGTCCCTGAAGACTTGGTTTAACCACGGAAGTCAACCCCTAAAAATGTATTTCTTCGAGTGAAGAATTTGGTGCGGCCTTTGAGGAAATTGATGTGAAGACTTGGAAGCTTGAAGACTTTGTTTTTATAGTTTCTTTTTCTTCTTATTTGAGTCATAGGAAAAACCGTACTGTCAAAGGGGGTCTAGGTGAAACATATTTCATACTTCAAAGCGATGCTCAAACCTATACACTTTACAGCCGCTTCGAGTGAAGCCTTTGGAAACCTCTGGAACAGCTGACGAATTTGGCAGTGACAGTGACGAAGTTCATCTGGTCTCTGACGAATTTGTTCAGGCTGAGGAGTTAGGATTTCACCAGTGCGATCTGCCTATCGTGAGGAAATAGAGTGCCCCGATGAAATTGAGAGCTTAATTTCCGACCGTTGCTGTGCCGCGTGCCAGCTGTCGAGTGGATTATTATCCTCACAATGGTCATGTCTGAGAAGGGCATTTATGACAATTCATGTCGGGTTGCCCCCTGGCTATAAATAGCCGCCCCCTACAACCACTAGTTGGTTGGCTGCTCTAGACAGAACTTATTACTTGTCATTTGAGAGCAACCCTTCCTCTGACAACTTTGTGAGAACCCAAGTGAGAAAAAACCCAACCAGAGCCTAAGTGACTGAGCATCACTGAAGAAGTTGATCTGTGTGATCCGACGCTTATTACCTTTGAAGACTGTCATTCTTCCAGATGGTTAGGTGTCATGTTCTGAGCACCCAAGAGTAATTGTGGTGTGCCGGTGAACAAGTCTGTGAAGGTTTTGGAAGTCTACCTTGAAGACTTACCACGAGTGATTGGGTGAGGTCTAAGTGACCTTAGCTCAAGAGGAATACGGTGAGGACTAAGTGTCCTCTGAGGTAAGACTCAGCTGCCTCAACCAGACGTACAGTTGATACAGCAACTGGAACTAGTGTACCAAATTGTTGTGTCTTCGTCTAGCCCAACCGGTTTCTAATTCCTCACCCCCTTTACCTTTACGTATTTCCGCTGCTGAAGAACTTGTGCTCTACTTTTCTGATGAATTTGAACTGAAGACTTTCATCATGGTTTATCATTTCATCAGTTCATCTTCTTCATGCTTGTCTGCTTGTATGATCACTTGTTCTTCACTTGTATGTATTTTCTTTGCATGCTAGTTACATCTGTGTTGATCCAGATTCACTTCTGTTTCTATTTCGTCACTCTGATTTTGGTCAAAATCTTTGGAGTTTGACAAATTTCTAAAAATCTCCCATTCACCCCCCTCTGGGAGTTAACCTGCGCTTTCAATTGGTATCAGAGCAAGGTACTCCCTTGTTCTGTGTGATTTTGGTTTAACCACCTGGAGTTTTAGTTATGTCGACCGCACGTATGATCAAGGTATTCGCTGCGTGCCCCATCTTCGATGGCATAAACTATCCTTACTGGAAGGTTATGATGCGAAAGCGTCTCTTGGCCATGGACAGTGAACTATGGACGGTCACGGAGCTAGGGCTGACCGACCTCTGCAAGATGGCGAATGCTGATGACATTCGCAAGTACACTCAGCTCGATGCTCAGGCCAAATACGTCATCTGCTCTCGTCTGACCAAGAATGAGTTCACTCGCATCTATCATCTGGGCAATGCAAAACTCATCTGGGACAGGATCTCTAACGTCTACGAAGGAGGATATAGACGTGATGATCCCTGGCTTGTGGAATTCAGGAATTCCCTCAAATCATGGGATCCTGATCCTGCCTCAACTTCATCAGCCGTCTGCCTCACGGCAAGAGGCATCAAGGTACTGCAAAGATCTTTATCTTCCTCAAGTGAAGGTGAATCGGATGAAAACATGACCCCCAGCTATTCCAACCGTGCTAGTATTGCCACTCGGCAACAGAATGCCATGGAAAGAATTCAAAACTTGTTAGAGAAAAGCGATGATCTGTTGAACGACGAAATGGAACGCTCACAGATCTTAACTGAAGAAATCAAACATCTTTAGTCAAGGTTTGATGAACTTGAAAGTCGTCATGTGTCCCTCTCTGCCGAACATTGGAAGTTGTCCTATGAATTTCTTCAAAGGAAGCAAGATCTCGAGAAGCTGAGAGCGTCTCATGATGATCTTCAAAAAGAAAACAATTCACTCCTCGCTCAACAGATCAGTACCGCTCAGGAAGAATTTGTTGCACCATGCCTAAAATGCCTTGAACGTGATAATGCAAATTCTTCAGCTGAATGTTCAAATGCTTCTGTACTTTCAATTGCTTCAACTGCTACGGTGGCCACTAACCCCTCATCTGAGGAAGCCACCAGTGATACTGATGAAAATGCAGGGCTAAAGGAATTGTATGTCACTGGCATGTACAAAAGCCTCAAAGGGCATCAAACCCTATGTGACATGCTCAAAAAGTAAATTCTTCACAGGAACCCTAGGAAAGAGGGTATTGCTTTTGAGAGAAAGCTCAACGCCGATGGTTCGTATTGGAAGCCTGAGCAGTATCCCAAAACTGCATGGGTTGCTGCAAAGGGACCTCCAATAGATCCATCCACTTTATCTGGCTACACTTGTGACACTTCATATTCTTCAGATGAGTCATTTGACTCCAACTATAAACTGTTCAAGAATCAGAACGGTGAAGTCTTTGCCAGATTTGTTGGTACTAACTGCAGGAACGGGCCACCTGTGAAGAAAATCTGGGTTCCTAAAAGCCTTCTGGAAAATCTTCAGGTGAATGTCATCATGACGCCACCAATGAAGAAGAAACCTCCTAGGGCAAATTCTTCACAGGGAACAAAGTCGTCAAATGGACGCAGATCCACTTATGGTCATGCTAATGCCTCTGTTTCGAAGGGGAAACAAACAGCGATTTGATGAATATGAGTATTATTCTTCTAACCACTATGTTCACAAATCATCAAAGAATTTCTCTGCTTATTCATTCAATTACTGTAAGTGCATCAAGTGCCCCCTTAGTGGTTTTGGAGTATTGAAGACAAATAGGTTGAGGAACTAATGTGTTTGTGAGTATACACAGGAGACAGAGTCCCTGAAGATTTGGTTTAACACATGGAAGACGACCCCTAAAAATAGATTTCTTCAAGTGAAGAATTTGGTGATGAAATTGGTACGGCCTTTGAAGAAATTGATGTGAAGACTTTGAAGCTTGAAGACTTTGGTTTTTGTAGTTTCTTTTCTTCTTATTTGAGTCATAGGAAAAACCGTACTGTTAAAGGGGGTCTAGGTGAAACATATTTCACTTTTCCAAAGTGATGCTCAAAACTTCTCAAACCTATACACACAAAAGCTGCTTTGAGTGAAGCCTTTGGAAATCTCCAGTACAGCTGACGCATTTGCTAGCGACAGTGACGAAGTTCACCTGGTCGCTGACGAATTTGGTCAGGCTGAGGAGTTAGGAGTTCGCCAGTGCGAGCTGCCTACCGTGAGGAAATTGAGTGCCCTGACGAAATTGAGACTTCAATTTTTCAGACCGTTATATATTTGAGTTTTTCATGTCCTCAACAGCATCCACATATAGCTATTTCTTCAAACGGTGTTTTTCGTCATCTATGTGGATGTGATCGGACCCGCTCCCCTCTGTGCTAAACTCAACCCACTCTGTTCACAAATTCTTCATATGCGTTCTACTTGACACTGTTCAAAGTCTTCACTGTGTCCTTGACAACTGAAGAAATTGCGAACACATTTTGAAAATATTCTAATCAAGTTTTGGCGGTTACCACAGTAACTTCATCCCGCGCTTCACACGCATGGATAAAGGTGAAAATGCATGTGTGACATGTGTCACTCAGATGCGAAACGCTAGGGGCTTATCCGTCCAAAATCTTCGGACCTCTCAGTTTTTATCGCGCCTATATAAAGGCTCGACCTCGTCAACCCTAACTCATTTCACTCTCACGCCCCTGTCACTCTCAAACCCTAGCGCCGCCGCTGGAACTCATCGTCGCCGGAGAGGAAGAACTTCACTGCCTCGACTTCTTCGCCGTCGTACTCACGCCGGCCGTGGATTTCTTCACCTCCGCCGCCGCCGTAGACGTCTTTCGTCGCCAAGTTAGAGCACGGAAGATCTGAACTGACGATTTCCTTCGCCACGTCGTCCAGTTCGTCGAGTTCATCCTTGGGGTAATTAAAATTTATTTTTACCGCCCAAGTTTGATCTTTTTACTGCCACAAAATCTTCAAGTGTTGTTTTTACCACTCTTCCAATTCTTCAGCACTTCCTTCTGGCCAGTCTTGAGTATATTCATCTAAGTTATACTTAACATCATGATTCCTCAATTGTGCAATTGCTTCAATATGTACAACTCTGGAATCTATGTCAAGAACACTTAGTGAATTACATCAAGACGATAAGGGTCAATTTCTTCACCTGGTTTATTTTGAAAAATCCCTGAGAACGCATGTGACTCTTCCCTATTTCCTCACAACTATACTCTATTCATAGGTACAATGTCTGCAGACGAATCACTAGGTTCTCATCAAATTAATTCATTTGCAGCATTGCTTGAGGAAAACCTTCAAACATCTTCAGAGTCCTCACGTGTTCAAAAACCTCAGATGAAGAAAATGGCTGATGGCAAAAGGCCTCAGAAGGGAGGCAAAAGGAAGGAGGAGCATACAGCTTTTGAGATTCCTGATGATCTGTATGAAGGATACTGCACTCCAGATGAAGAGACTCATGGAAAAGAAACAAAGGAGCAGCGCAAAACGCGCATGCAAAAGATAAAGAGATACTGGACCTATCATTGGAGAGATTACAATTTCGTCACCTCCAAGTACATGAAGGATTTTGCTGTGAAGCCTCCGTGCAATAGGCCACCGCTTGCGGAAGGACAAACTGCTCATCCTACAAGCATCAGAAGGGGTGAAGAATTCCCCAAAGAATGGGCAAAGCAACAAGCTAAGTTGCAGAAACAGGCCAAAAAGGCCATTGATGAATTCAACAAGGCCACAAAGGCCTCTGCTAAAGCAGATGCCAGTGGCAGTGCTAGTGCTCCGAAGAAGGCTATGCAAAAGAAGCCTGCCACCAAGCCGAAGCCGTCTGTCCCAAAGTCCTCAGAAGGAAGCAAGAGCAAGTTGCTATTGCTAAAAATTCTTCAGTTCCAATGATGCTAGACCCCAAGAAGCTTTTGGACTTCATTGACATCTGGTGCACCAAGCCAGACACGCCTCTTGACGAATTGAATCTTCCTCCTGGCCCAAGTCATGTGTTATCCGCTTTCATTCTGAACGAGAAGCACAAAATTGCACAAGCAAAACTGGTGAGGAAGCAGCTGCTGCAGAAAGAGAAAGAGCTGCGGAAGTACATGCTTTCTATTTCTCCTCAGCAGCTTGTGTCTTTGCAGTCTGAAATTCAATAGCTGTCTGAAGAATTTGAACACCAGTCAAGTCACTACTGTGGGGTGCGTGACAGATTCATCCGCGCCTCCACCAATGTGGTCAATGAGCACAACAAGCGTGAGGCTGCCAAGTTTGGCATCGTGCCTCCTTCAAGTTCTTCAGCTCCTCCACCATCTGCTCCGACCAGTGAGACTGTCAGGGCAACAGAGGTTGCGCCTGAAGAGTATGAAAGGGCAACTGAAGAAGTTGTTCCTGAAGAAACTGCCAGGGCGACTGCATCAGTCGTTCCTGAAGAAAATGAACCACCAAGTTCCTCAGCAGCAGCACCACCAGCGACTTCCCCTGTGAAGAATATCACCCTTCCTTCTGCATCAGAAGTGAAGAGGACCAAGGCTGCTGAGAAGGAAGCGAAAAAGAGAAAAGCTTCAGCCCCACCTACCATCACAGCAACTGTGAAGAAAGTGAAGACGACTCCAGTGTCTTCAGATGTTCCAATTGATGCCATTCCAATCTCATCAGCGCCCCCTGCTCCTGCCAATGAAAATCTTCAGATTGTTCCATATGGGGTAGATTATGTAATCCCTCAGGCTGATGAAGATGACGCTGAAACCCACTCTGCTGCTACCACAGAGCAAGTGGATGAAGAAATTGAAGTCGAAGAAGAAGCTTCGCTTCACCAAGTCCTGTCCTAGAAGCCCTCACAGGTTCTGGTGACTGAAGAACATGCCACTGCTTCATCTGGAAGTAGTGAAGAAACTGAAGAGGATGTGGACATTGATGGTGCAACTACCCCTCCTATCATTGACGGATTTTGGGAAGCTTATCATCCAAATTCGCCCCTCACCACTCCTCTGACGCAAGTGCCACAGTCACCCGCCGTCACTGAAGAAATTCACACGGGCTCTGAGGAAAAACAACCATCACCACTCCAAAGCATTCCTGAAGAAATTCCAGCTGCAGCAGCTGATGAAATTGCTCAAGATGAGCCAATGGTTGATGTCATCAATACAACCCCTCAGCGCGATGACTCAATTCCTTCAGCAGATACCGACATAGTTCCAACTGCCACTGCTGAGGAAATTGCCAAATCACTTGCTGTGACAGATCCAAACGATTCCACTGGGTCCCCACGACCAGTGTTTGATGTCCGCAAAAAGATGCATAACCTTCACCCAGTGCCTGTGATGCCTAAGATTGGCAGAGCCCTCAGGCGGCCTCAGTTTGATAATGCCAAATTCTTCGAAGAGAAGAACTTCTTCATTGGTGAATCCCCATATGACTCAGCCAAGATTAGGCGCCTGCGATTCTGGACAAGGACACAGATGAATTTTTATGCATCACTCTTATTTGACAAGAACAAAGTATTTCCGCATCTCCATATTCCTCACGTGGATATGGAGTCATTACCGTGCTTTCAGCCAGTTCTGGCTGTTCTTCACGATGCTGGATTACTCAGCTTCTGCTCTGACGTCTGCGATTGGAATGAAGAACTCATTCTTCAATTCTACGCCACAGTGCACTTCTCTGGAGACGCTGACGACATTCCAACATGGGCTCTGGACTATACCACCCTATGAAGAGGCAAGGAGAATTTATGAAGAACCTGAACTCCCCAACCACCTGATGCAAGTGCTTATGAAGCCAATCGCTGAAGGAGAAGCACCAAGGACAACCTTCCTAGTGAAGGATTTGCTCTATGTGCCAAAGACAGTATACCGCATCCTGGCCAAAACCCTCAGTCCAATCAAGGGTCACAACTCCAATACTGAAGAAGTTGTGGGAATTATGAAGAATTTGTTGTTCCACATCATTCATGGTACTCCCATCAACATTCATGATTTCTTTCTGAGGACTTTGGTCATAGTGGCACAGTCGCCTTTTGATCTGAAGCCATATGCTCCATGGATCATGAGATTCATCAGATCCCGATCTGCAATTCACTACCAAGCTGACAGTCAAAATCATTTGAGCTATTTGCCTGAAATAGAAGTTCTTCAAAGCACCATCTCCTCAGTTCCTGGCAAGGGCAAGGCTGCAGTAGATGAAGGAATTCATCCCCTTGATGGACAATTTCGTCAACCAATTTCCAGCTCCAATGCTGATGAATCTGCTAGCCAGGATACTGCTGCAAAAGTTTCAAGGCCAACTTCTTCATCTGAAGCACCACGAGTCATGACGGACCGTGAGCTGCTCATAAGCCTTCACCAGAAAGTTGACAAGAATCACCGATGGGTTAAGCGTCAGTTTGCAGCTATTCATGCCAACATGACTGTGACGCATAACGCCGTCCGCAAAAACCGCTATTATCTTCATGAGATATTTGATAGATCATGGGCCATCCTCTCACACCTCAAGACAGATGAAGAACTTGCCGATCTGGATTTCCAAATGAACTTCGACTGGGCCGAACCGCCAAGGAAGAAGTTCAAGAACACCAAAGTTCCTCCTCTTATGCCAAGCTCAGAGTCTTCATCACGCACAACCGACGCAAATGAAGTTGTTGAAGACACTGCGGCTGGTCCATCTGCATCACGTGACCCCAACAACGCTGGCGCTCCCTAGTCTTCACCGCGATGATTTTCTTTAGGGGCGTTAGTCCTCGCCTTTGTCTCCTTTTGGTCATTTGATGACAAAGGGGGAGAAGTGTGAGTTAGTCTTCAATCGGGTCATTATATGGGCTGTTTTTGCTTAAGTTACAACTCTTGAACTTCATTTGATTCGCTCTTTGACGAGTTGTAACTTAAATAATTGTTGGATGTCTGACTCTTTTGCAATGTTTTATATGCATGCTCTGATCTTAATATATATATCTGCTCATACATGCACAAATTCGTCAGACACCAATTTTCATCATGCATTCATATTCTTCAAATATCTTATGATCATGCATGATTGGATTCCAAGATATAGGGGGAGATCTCCACAATTTCTACCTGCCATGTGCATTTGCAATCCAAAGCAAATTCCTCATATGCACATCTTTAGGGGGAGTTCCTCAATATCTTGTAATCAATTTCTTCAAACTCTGTACTTACACTTCAATTATTTTTACTCCCGTTGAAAGCCTAACCAATTTGTCATCAATCACCAAAAAGGGGGAGATTATAAGTGCATCAAGTGCCCCCTTAGTGGTTTTGGAGTATTGAAGACAAATAGGTTGAGGAACTAATGTGTTTGTGAGTATACATAGGAGACAGAGTCCCTGAGGATTTGGTTTAACACATGGAAGACGACCCCTAAAAAAAGAATTTGGTGATGAAATTAGTGCGGCCTTTGACAAAATTGATGTGAAGACTTTGAAGCTTGAAGACTTTGGTTTTCGTAGTTTCTTTTCTTCTTATTTGAGTCATAGGAAAAACCGTACTGTTAAAGGGGGTCTAGGTGAAACATATTTCACTTTTCCAAAGTGATGCTCAAAACTTCTCAAACCTATACACACAAAAGCCGCTTCGAGTGAAGCCTTTGGAAATCTCCAGTACAGCTGACGCATTTGTTAGCGACAGTGACGAAGTTCATCTGGTCGCTGACGAATTTGGTCAGGCTGAGGAGTTAGGAGTTCGCCAGTGCGAGCTGCCTACCGTGAGGAAATTGAGTGCCCTGACGAAATTGAGAGTTCAATTTTTCAGACCGTTGCTGCGCCGCGTGCCAGCTGTCGAGTGGATCCTTATCCTGACAACGGTCGAATCAGACAAGGGCATTTATGACAATTCATGTCGGGTTGCTCCCTGGCTATAAATAGCCGCCTCCCACAACCACTTGTTGGTTGGCTGCTCCGAGAGAACTTGACACTTGTCATTTGAGAGCAACCCATCCTCTGACGACTTTGAGTGAACCCAAGTGAGCAAAACCCAACCAGAGCCTAAGTGACTGAGCATCTCTGAAGAGATTGATCTGTGTGATCCGACGCTTGTTACCTTTGAGGACTGTCATTCCTCCAGACGGTTAGGCGTCATGTTCTGAGCACCCAAGAGTAATTGTGGCATGCCGGTGAACAAGTCTGTGAAGGTTTTGGAAGTCTACCTTGAAGACTTACCACGAGTGATTGGGCGAGGTCTAAGTGACCTTAGCTCAAGAGGAATACGGTGAGGACTAAGTGTTCTCTGAGTTCCGACTCAGCCGCCTCAACCAGACGTACAGTTGATACAGCAACTGGAACTGGTCTACCAAATTCCATTGTCTTCACCGAGCCAACCTGGTTTCAAATTCCTCACCCTCGCTTACTTTATTCCGCTGCTGAAGAATTTGTGATCTATCCTCTGACGAATTTGAACTGAACCATTTGATCATGCTATCATTTATTTCCTCGTTTCATATTCTTCATACGTGTATGATTGTACGATTGCATGTTCTTCACCCTTATATATTCTGTTCGCATGTACTCTGATTCTGTGATGACTTAGTTTCCCTTGCATTTCTATTTCTTCACTCTGATCTTCGTCAAATTCATCAGAGTTTGATGAATTTCTAATAATATCCCATTCACCCCCCCTCTGGGAGATAACCTACGCTTTCAATTACTATAACCCTCCTGTGAAGAGAAATGCATATTCTTCAATGCCTAAGTTCTCCATTAATGCACTTCGCTACATTGCTTCTCAGCCACCCATACAGATGTGGGTGGTTAAGAAGAAGAACTAATCTCTTCTGCAGGGTCAGGTCTTCAGACAACTGAAATGTCTGATGAATTTGCTGAAGACCTGACAAAGTGCATGTTGGGATGCAGGCTAATCACGATGAAATGAATAACTCATTTCACACATCCCTATGCTGCTAAATACTATTCCTTGATGAAATTATCTGACGAAATTGATCATCATCATATTCTTCACTTTGAAGTATATGAATTTGTAAGTCAGAGTAATGCTTCTACAGGATGATACACCTTCAGCCACTGAATGGGTCTTGGATAGTGGCTACACGAATCATATGACTGGAGATAGGAATCTCCTCACTGATGCTCCCCTTACTTCGTCTCATCTGAAGCATATCACTTACGCCGAGAAAGGAAAAACAAGGTATTGGGTCTAGGTAAGGTTGCTATCTTAAAGGATCGACACATGGAAAAAGTGATGCTTGTCGAGTCCCTAGGATACAACCTCATGTCTGTCTCAATGCTTTGTGATCTAGATATGATTGTCATCATTGGCAAATATAGATGCATTGTGCTGTTGGAATCTGACAAATCCAAAGTCTTCGAAGGCTTTAGGAAAGGTGATTTGTATATTGTAGATTTCTCTCTAGGTCCTCAGCCTGCCACGTGTCTACTGGCAAAAGCTTCAGAGTGCTAGCTATGGCATCGACGTCTTGGAAACGATGGCATGAGAAATTTGAGCACACTCGTCAAGAAGAAGCACATCATTGGCGTCGAAGGCGTCAAATTCGTCAAAGATTATTTGTGTGGTGCTTGTGAGTCTGGAAAGATGACCAGATCCAAGCATACGGCTAAGACAATCATGACCACTACTCGTCCCTTTGAATTACTTCATATGGATTTGTTTGATCCCACACATTATGCCCCAGTAACCAATGCAGCATCTCTCTATGGATTCGTAATTGTGGATGACTACTCTCGTTACACCTGGGTGCACATGATTTCCTACAAGACTGAAGTTCAGGATGTCTTCAAACGATTCTCCAATCGGGCCATGATGAATTATGGTCTCAAGATCAAGCACATCAGGACTGACAACGACACTGAGTTCAAGAACACAGGCCTTGACGACTATCTTGATGAACTTGGTATCACTCATGAGCTCTCAGCTCCCTACACGCCTCAGCAGAATGGAGTCATGGAGCGAAAGAACAGAACACTCATCGAGATGGCGCGTACTATGCTTGATGAATACAAGACACCTCGTCATTTCTGGCCTGAAGCAATTGACACTGCATGTCACATCATCAACCGGGTATATCTTCACAAATTCCTCAAGAAGACCTCATATGAGCTCCTCACTGACAAGAAACCCAATGTGAGTTATTTCAAAGTCTTCGGTGCTAAATGCTGGATTAGAGATCCTCATCACAGTTCTAAATTTACACCGAAAGCACATGAAGGTTTTATGCTTGGTTACGGAAAGGACTCGCACACCTACAGAGTCTTCAACTCCTTCCACCACAAGGTTGTTGAAACTGTAGATGTGCGGTTCGATGAAACTAACGGCTCGTAAAGAGAGCACTTGCCTCCTGTGCTTGATGAAATGTCTCCTGAGGAATCAATCAAGCTAATGGGCACTGGTGAAATTGTGCCCAGTGAAGAAATAGCTGATGAAGAAGTACTTATCCCTCGTCATGAAGAAACTGCTAATCCTGAGGAAAATGATGCTAAGGATTCTGCACGACAACAACAACAGCAAGGCCCTCGTTCAGCACATCCATGAGTGGCGAATGAAGTGCGGATTGAAAAGATCCTTGACAACATCAATGCACCTGGTCCCCTCACTCGCTCAAGAGCTTCATATCTAGCTAATTTTTGTGGGCATTACGCATTTGTCTCTATTTCAGAGCCCACCAAAGTTGATGAAGCATTTCTTGAACCAGAATGGATTCAAGCGATGCAAGAGGAATTGCATCAATTTCAGCTCAACAACGTGTGGGAGCTTGTCAAGCATCCCGATCAACGCAAGCACAACATCATCGGCACCAAATGGATCTACCGCAACAAATAAGACAAAAATGGCAAGTGGTGAGAAATAAGGCCCGTCTTGTAGCTCAAGGCTACACACAGGTTGAGGGTATCGATTTCGATGAAACATTTGCACCTGTTGCTAGGCTTGAAGCCATTCGTATACTACTTGCATATGCTAACCATCATGATATACTCTTATATCAAATGGATGTGAAAAGTGCATTCCACAATGGTAAGCTTGAGGAAGAAGTATATGTTCCTCAACCACCAGGTTTTGAGGACCCAAAGCATCCAGACAAGGTCTTCAGACTCAACAAGGCTCTCTATGGCCTCAAGCAAGCCCCGAGGGCTTGGTATGATACACTGAAGGAGTTCCTGAAGAAAAAGGGTTTCAAACCCGGTTCACTTGACCCTACTCTTTTCACAAAATCTTATGATGGTGAACTATTCATATGCCAAGTATATGTTGATGATATTATCTTTGGTTGCACTAACAAGAAATACAGTGACGAATTTGCATATATGATGCAAGAAGAATATCAGATGTCTATGATGGGGGAGTTGAAATTCTTCCTCGGACTTCAAATTCGTCAACAACGAAATGGCATTTTCATATCTCAGGAGAAATATCTCAAGGATTGCCTGAAGAAATTTGGCATGCAAGATTGCAAAGGCCTCAAGATACCAATGCCAACAAATGGTCAACTCTGCACTGACGAAAATGGTAAAGATTTTCATCAGAAGGTATATCGCTCCATCATTGGTTCGCTGCTTTACCTATGTGCATCTAGGCCAGATATGATGCTTAGCGTTTGCATGTGTGCCTGCTTTCAAGCGCCACCGAAGGAGTCACACCATCAGGCTGTGAAACGAATTCTTTGATATTTAACTCACACACCAACACTTGGATTATGGTATCCCAAGGGCACATCATTTGATCTTGCTGGATATTCTAATTCTGATTATGCTGGAGATCGTGTGGATCGCAAGTTAACATCAGGCACATGTCATTTCCTCGGACGATCTCTTGTTTGTTGGTCCTCGAAGAAGTAGAACAGTGTGTCACTTTCCACAGCCGAGGCTGAATACATTGCCGCTGGTGCCTGTTGCTCACAACTTCTATGGATGAAGCAAACCCTCAAGGACTATGGCGTCAACGTGAAGAAATTGCCACTCTACTGCGACAATGAGAGTGCCATCAAGATCGTCCATAACCCAGTGCAACACTCTAGGACCAAGCACACCCAGATTTTTCACCATTTTCTTCGTGATCATGTGCTGAAGGGAGACATCGTCATCAACCACGTGAAGACCGAAGACCAGCATGCAGATATCTTCACTAAGCCCTTGGATGAGAGAAGGTTTTGCATGTTACGGCGTGAGCTAAACATCCTAGAATCTTCGAATGTCCTTTGAAAAGGACACACATCCTAACGCTTATGCATTCTTGATGACTTTGATGCACAACACACGAATTAACGTTTTTCTTCAACCAATGAAGATTAACCCTCTAAGTGTGAAGAAATTAACGAAGAACTTGATTCTCAGAACCCTACGACAATTGTACGTGGTGTCTGAAATCATCATAGTTCTTATACGGTGGGTAACGCCACCACCCTTTCTTTGATTTGCTTCAATTTGGGTTTTCTTCGTCAATTTGCAATTTCTTCAAGACTTTTCAAATTCGTCATTTGTGGTTGTTCTTCATTTCTTGAGACAATACTTTCTATTTATCTAAGTTTTTCATGTCCTCTACAGCATTCACATATTGCTATTTCTTCAAGTTGTTTTTCTGCCTATGTGAATGTGATCGGACCCGCTCCCCTCTATGCTAAACTCAAACCACTCTGTTCACAATCTCTTCATGTGCGTTCTATTTGACACTGTTCAAAGTCTTCACTGTGTCCTTGACAGCTGAAGAAATTACGAACACACTTTAAAAACTTCTATCCAAATTTTTGGCGGTTGCCACAGTAACTTAATCCCGCGCTTCCCACGCGTGGATAAGCGCACTCAAAATGCATGTGTGACGTGTGTCGCGGAAATGCGAAGAGCCAGGGGCTTATCCGTCCAAAAGTTTCGGACCACTCGATTTTCACCGCGCCTATATAATGGCTTGACCATGTCAAACCTAGTTCATTCACTCTCACGCTCCTGTCGCTCTCAAAACCCTAGCGCCACCGCTGGATTTCATCGTCGCCGGAGAGGAAGAGCTTCGCTGCCTCGACTTCTTCGTCGTCGTACTCACGCCGGCAGCGGATTTCTTCACCTCCGCCGTCGCCGTAGCTGTCTTTCGTCGCCAAGTTAGGGCACGAGAGATCTGAACTAACGATTTCCTTCAACTCGTCGTCCAGTTCATCGAGTTCATCCTTGGGGTAATTAAAACTTATTTTTACTGCCCAAGTTTGATCTTTTTACTTTCTCAAATTCTTCAAGTGCTGTTTTTACCACTTCTTTCCAAATCTTCAGCACTTCCTTTTGGCCAGTCTTGGTAATTTCATCTAAGTTGCACCTCATGATTAGATTCCTCAGTTGTGCAATTGTCTCAATCTGTACAGCTCTGAAATCTAAGTCAAGAACACTTAGAAAATTCCTTCAAGACGATAAGGGTCAATTTCCTCAACTGGGCTTTATTTTGAAAATCTCTGAGAACGCATGTGACTCTTCCCAAATTTCCTCGCAACTATATTTTGTTCACAGGTACCCATGTCTGTAGACGAATCCCTTGGTTCTCATCAACTTAATTCATTTGCAGCATTGCTTGAGGAAAATCTACAGACTTCTACAGAAACATCAACAGTTCAAAACCCTCAGTTGAAAAATATGGCAGATGGCAGAAAGCCTCAGAAGGGAGGTCTTGATAACCCACAAGTATAGGGGATCAATTGTAGCTTTTTTGATAAATAAGAGTGTCGAACCCAACGAGGAGCTAAAGGTAGAATTAATATTCCCTTCAAGTTCTATCGACCACCGATACAACTCTACACGCACTTAACGTTCGCTTTACCTAGAACAAGTATGAAACTATTTTGCTGGTGTAAGGATAAGACTAGAAGTACTTAATGAGAATAAAACTAGGAGTAATTTGCGAGATAATAAAACTATGAGTAAATTGCAATATAATAAAAGTTAGTTGTTTAGTAGAAAGTTTTTGTTACACAAGAGAAAGATTTGTCCATAGGCAATCGATAACTAGACCGGTAATCATTATTGCAATTTTATATGAGGGAGAGGCATGAGCTAACATACTTTCCGTACTTGGATCATATGCACTTATGATTGGAACTCTAGCAAGCATCTGCAACTACTAAAGATCATTAAGGTAAAACCCAACCATAGCATTAAGTATCAAGTCCCCTTTACTCCCATACGCAACAACCCCCTTACTCGGGTGTAAGCTTATGTCACTCTAGCCGCCCACCATAAGAGAATTATGAACTTATTGCAAACCCTACAGCGGGAATCCCTCACGGTTGCATGACACGGAGGGCACCATAGGACAGCACCAAAATAAAACATACAACTCAAACCAATCACGATCATCAATCAACCCATAGGACAAAACGAATCTACTCAAACATCATAGGATTGCCACATATCATTGGATAATAATATATAGCGTTGAGCACCATGTTGAAGAAGACATTACAGCGGGGAGAAGAGGTGTTACACCGCTGCATAGAGGGGGGGAGAGTTGGTGTTGACGGCGGCGAAGTTGTTGGTGTAGATCGCCGTCATGATGTTTCCCCCGGCGGCGCTCCGACGCCACCGGAAGAGAGGGGGAGAGAGCCCCCCTCCTTTTTCTTCTTCCTTGGCCTCCCCCTAGATGGGAGGAGGTTTTCCCCTCTGGTCCTTGGCCTCCATGGCACCCGGAGGGGCGGGAGCCCCTCCGAGATTGGATCTCTCTCTCTGTTCTCTTCTGTTTCGCGTTCCTGTTTTCTGGCTCTTCACCGTTTCTTAAATTCCCGGAGATCCGTAACTCCGATTGTGCTGAAATTTTAACACGATTTTTTTCCAAATATTAGCTTCCTTGCGGCAGAAAACAGGAACAAAACACGATTTTAACACGATTGCCCTTCACCGTTTGATATGGATTTTCTGTGAAACAAAAAACAAGCAGAAAACAGGAACTGGCACTGGGCACTGGATCAATATGTTAGTCCCAAAAATAATATGAAATGGTGGCAAAAATATGTGAAAGTTGTAGAATATTGGCATGAAACAATCAAAAATTATAGATATGACGGAGACGTATCAGCATCCCCAAGCCTAATTCCTGCTCGTCCTCGAGTAGGTAAATGATGAAAAAAAATTGATGTGGAATGCTACCTAGCGTAATCTTGATCATATAATCTAAGCATGGCATGAATATTAAGACACGAGTGATTCAAAGTAATAGTCTATAATTTGATATAAAGACATCAATACTCAAGCATACTAACAAACAACCATGTCTTTCAAAATATCAACGCTAAAGAAAGTTATCCCTAGCCCATTATGTTTAGTCATTGATCCATTCATGAAACACACTCAACATTAACTACACCCAATGCACAAGTATGACAATAGTGCTCTCCAGTTGGTGCTTTATAAGAGAAGATGGAGACTCAATAAAAATAAAAATGCATAAAAGTAAAATAGATAGGCCCTTCGCAGAGGGAAGCAGAGATTTGCAAAGGTGCCAGAGCTCAAAGCTTAAATTAGAGAGATAAAATTATTTTGAGAGGCATGCTTTTCCTGTCAATGCTACGACTGAAAGTTCCCAATATCTTCCATGCTAGACACATTATAGGCGGTTCCCAAACAGAAAATAAAATTCATTTCCTTTCCACCATTCTTTCACAATCCATGGCTATCCGTATCCACGGGTGCCTTCCATACCAACACTTTCCAAGGAATTTTGTTATTATTATTTTTGATTCATTGTGGGATTGGGCATCCCTATTACCTGCCACTCTCTCGTGCAATGACAAGTGAATAAACACTCATCTTGAGAATAACCCGCCTAGCATGAAAGATATTGGCCACCCCGCTGCCCAATGTGATCAAGATCATGCTCTGCCGCCGAATCCTCCCCTTCCAGGACCGGGCTTCCCCTATGTGGGCCTACAAGCCCGAAGACCCGGCCACCGTGCTCAGCTTCTTCCGCACTTCCCACGCTCAACTGTGGAAGGTGTTGTTTAAGCCGCAAAAGGACTGGCCGGCCGAGGCGGAAGACATCGGCCTCGACGCCGCACACCCCCCTCGGGAGGTACGTTTAAGTTTTACTCTTGTATCCGGATTATTCCCTTTTGATAAGGTACTCAATTCCCTTGTTCCTCATCCGCAGAACTGGCTGAAGAAGGCCAAGCGGATCGACAGCCCGGCCCCGCTGCCCGAGGGTCCCCGGATGGCCTTGCTAACGGCCATGCTGGTGGAGGAGCCGTATGAGGCGCCAGAGAGGAAGGACAAGAAGAAGAAGAAGAAGAAGAAGAAGAGGGAAGCCAGAGAGGGCCTCCGCTCCCGAGGACCCCCGAACACTAGATCCGGGGACACCCATGCTCCCTCCGCACAAGAGGAGGAGAAGGAGCAGGGAGAGGAGGGGAAGGAAAGCGATTCCTCCCGAACAAAGAAGAGGGCGGTGTCTGAGGACGCCGAGGAGGAGCCGCTTCGTCCCTCCCCTATGAGACCGTGCAGGGCCAAGGTGGCCCTGTCCGACAATAGCTCGGCTTCTGCCGAGGACTTCGAGGCCTCCGAAGAGGTTCCTCGGAGGACCCCCAGGGTCAAACCACAGGCCCAAAGGTACGCCTCCTAATATCCGCTTAAGTGATTTCGGCCGAACTGGGTTTGATATTGATCACATTTTTGCTTCTAACATCGCTGCCCGCTGTGCGACCTCCCCATCGACCGAGTCTCGGAGGGGGATTCTCCACCGGCCGCGCTGGCGGAGAGCAGGACCAAATCGCGCGCCTCGCCTCCCCCAATCGTCGAGGAGGCCGAGGAGGTCCTGTCGAGGAGGACCCCCCCCCCCCCCCGTGCCGCACACAGGGGGAGGGGGCGACACCGTCATGGCTGAGGCGAATACCTTGGCTGCCGAAGACCAGGAGGGGAGAGCCCCTCTGGTAAATGAAGAGGAGGAGCCCGGACGATCCGAGCTCTCTCCGAGGGTGGCTCCGGAGTCGTCAAGGCGTCTAGAGTTGGGCACTCCGGTCTTCGAGAGGGAAGAAGCCGAAGTGCCCCCATCACCCCCGCCCGCCCCAGAGCGGGTGTCGACTGGGTGGCCGGACGAGATGGAGGATGCTTTGACCAGCTCCTCTATCACTGAAGAGCACTGTGCCCTTATGGGCGGGGTGTTGCAAAGTCTTTGGTCCGTGGATAACGGACTGAAGGAGGCCTTCAGCGGCCTTCTCACAGGCTTCAAGGTAAGCCAAGTAATGTTTTTCCCTTAGAAAATTTCTTTTGTATAAATGTATAGCCTCATACACAGTAGCCCCCGAGACTCTAACTGGCTTGAACAAAGCCGGTTAGAGGATGGAAAATCGATATCTCGGATCCTAATGTGCATAGAGTGATGCGCAGGCGTCATCTTCGGCAACAGCCGCCAACACCGAGGAGCTGGCCGAGCTGAATCGGAAGCTCAAGAGCTCCGAGGACGACCTCAGCCTAGTGAACAAGAGGTTCGACGAAGCGCAAGGCAAGTTCGGACGGTAGTGTTTATTTCAGCTGTGTCTTTTTTGTTAAGTAAGGCTTAAAGTAGCCTGACGGAGTCAACTGTTTTTACTACAGCTGCCGCCGCGGAGGTGGAGAACCTCAAGGCCGCGCTGACGACGGCTCAGCTGGAAGCGGCGGAGCAGAGGTCGGCGGCCGAACAAGCAGCTGTCGAACTGGCTACAGTGAGAACCGCTAGCCAGAAGCACGAGGCCAGAGTGCTGGAAGTGCAGCAAGAGCTCAAAGATGCCATCACGAAATGTGAGGCTCATGAGCAGAAGAATAAAGAGCAGGCCGCCGAGCTAACCTCATTGGGGACGGTGGCCAAGGAAGCACGGACGGAGGCCCGTGGCTGCCAAGAAGAACTCCGCCAAGTCAAACTCATTGCGGATGGTAAGCCATACTTGCTGCAAAGTGTCTTTGGTGGTAACAGGTTCGCTTTGCTCACACGAGTGTTGCGTTCCCCAGGTGCCTTTGTGGACCTCCCGAGGAGTGCGGCTGATGCGGCTAGGTTCTTCGCCGCCCAGGAGGGTCGGGCCGAGCAGAGGTTATTTTGGGTGCAATTTCAAGCGCCCGAACACCCCCCCCTCCTCAACAACCAGATGAAGCAGCTGATGGAGCTGCATCGGATGGCGGAGCCGGCGATGAAGGACCTCTGCGTTAAGCTATGGCCTTCGGAGCCGTTGCCGAGCAGCTACTTCGGTTTGGTGTAGAGGCTGTACGACGCCACTCCCCGGATCGATGCCTGGAAGCGCTCCGTGTGCATTGAGGGGGCTCGGATGGCCTTCGGCAAAACAATGGTGCACTGGCCGAAGATAAAGCCAGCCGAAGTGGCCACTAGACCTCCGCCGCCAGGGAAGGAGCATAGGCGCCCCGAGTAGTACTTTCCCATCGTGATGGATGGTGCTCGGGCAATAGAGGCCCAATGCTCCAAAGATGTAATTTATGAGTAGATTTATTTTCCTTGTATCCGAGGAGTTGAAACTTTTGTTTTGTTGCAATGCAAGTTGTTGGCTATAAATATAATGCCTGCTATGTTAATGTTGACTCCTGTGCGGCCGTTTTTAAACTGAAAGTTACCAGTCGTCGGCTTCAGCCCCCTTGCAGATACTGCATGGGATGTTTTCTTGTAATACCTGAACCCTTAGCCGACGTCTCGGTGCCCGGAGGCGGTTATATGTACGGAAAACAAGGCAATCAGACTATGCGGTTTTAGTGCTTTCACTTAGCCATAGGAGCTTAACTGCAGGGGCTGGTGACTAGCCCCCAGTGTTTGTGATATCCGGACGAACCGCGATTGACACCATCATCACATGGTTCCTGTGACAGAGAACCCTTCGTTTAACACGGGCTAACCTCCAATGATTTTTAGTTTAACACTAGTCATCAGATCGCCGACCAGTTCTCGCTTATTATGACAGTCAGTTTTCGGCTTTCTCCACTAAGGTACTTAACCAGGCTAACTAGAAGCACAATCGCAGTGGTTCTCCCTTTACCCTCCTAGCCAAACAATGCGGAACGTAAGAGGGCAAACACAGGAGCCGGGCAACCCAACTACTGACCAAAGACACAATTCGGAACTGATTCATATAATGCAATATCCGTGACGCCGAGCACATGTAATAAAATTGGTGCCGGACTGATGTTTAGGGCTGGATGAAGATGCAAGCCCCCGGTCTATTAGCCGATCACATCTAACAAAGGGAACGTATCATAATAGATTACTTCGTCCAAAAAGCAGAAAGGAAAGTGCAACATAAGTACTCGTAGTGTGACCGTAAAAAATGGTCGTTATTTCCTTTAAATTCGTGACGTCTATCCGTACAATCCGGACTGCCGAAGTAACTTTTACAGATACTAAAAAAAAGCATTAGAGGAAAGGTTTACACAGGGCCTTCATGAGTGGGTTGACGTCCCTACTACGCCCTGCTGCACGTCTGTGCCTTTGCTCTTTATGAAGCTTCCGTGTGAGTGAAGTTGTCGACTGGGTGCTCGACGGAAGTAGTAATGTTCGGTGGACGAGCCCTTGAGAAAGGGTTTTGAGAGATCGCCGCACTGTGTCAGCTTAACGCTGATCAGGCCCTAGATGGTACCTGTAGTTTAGTAGTGTCCCGAGGACATCTTCGGCCGTGGCTTGGTCGAACCGAGCTCTCGGCCCTTGAGTTGTTTTGCCCCCACAGCTGCCCATGGAATCTTGAGCGTGAAGTTGTGCATTCGAGGCACGTATTTTACAGCTGGGTGAGTCTTGTTGTGGGGCGCGTATTCCTATTTAGGGTGAGCACGGGAGTGCTCTGGGACCGAGGCCATAGCCCGGGCGCGTTTGCGTGCGTCCAGTGTCTTGGCAGTAGACTGGGCCTGCGACGCTTCTTCGGCGGCTAGAGCCGCCGTGTGTTCCTCTGTTCGGAGCGAGCGTTCGGTATTGCCATTGACGGTAATAATGCCCTTTGGTCCTGGCATCTTGAGCTTCAAGTATGCGTAGTGTGGGATGGCGTTAAAGTGGGCGAACGCTGTCCGGCCGAGGAGTGCGTGGTAACCGCTGCGGAAGGGGACAATATCGAAGATCAAGTCCTTGCTGCGGAAGTTATCGGGCGAACCGAAGACTACTTCCAATGTCACGGATCCCGAGCAACGTGCTTCGACGCCTGGGATTTCACCTTTAAAGGTGGTGTTACTAGGTTTAATCCTTGACGGGTCGATCCCCATTTTCCTCACCGTATCTGAGTAAATCAGGTTGAGGCTACTGCCTCCATCCATAAGGACTCTGGTGAGGTGAAATCCGTCCACACTGGGGTCGAGCACCAGAGTTGCTGTTCCTCCATGACGGTTACTGGTCGGATGGTCTCGACGGTCAAAAGTGATCGGGCAGGCCGACCACGGGTTGAATTTCAGGGCTACAGGCTCTAAGGCGTAGACATCCTGGAGTGCGCGTTTCCGCTCCTTCTTCGGTATGTGTGTGACGTAAATCATGTTCACGGTTTTTACCTCGGGAGGGAACTGCTTTTGGCCTCCGTTGTTCGGCCCGCAAGGTTCATCGTCATCCTCGTTGCGGGGACCCTTGCTCTGTTCCTCGGCTGTGATCTTGCCGGCCTGTTTGATTACCCAACAGCTGCGGTTGGTGTGGTTGGCGGGCTTATACGAGGTACCGTGGATCTGGCAGGGCCAGTCCAAAATTCTGTCTAGTGCAGACGGGCCGTCCCGGTTTCCTTTAGAAGGTTTCTTCCGTGGTCCTGACTTCGAGCCGCTGAACCCGGCGTTTACCGCTGCATCATCGGCTTCACTTCCGTTGTTTGTATGCCGGCGCTTATTATTCCTGTTGCGCCGGGGTTTCCCATTCCTGTCCCGGGCTTCTGAATTACCGGGGTCTTCGGAATGGTTGCTTCGATGAGCTAACCAACTATCTTCACCCGCGCAAAAGCGGGTCATTAGGGAGGTGAGAGCCGACATTGTTCTCGGCTTATCCTGGCCGAGCTGGCGGGCGAGCCACTCGTCCCGAATACTATGCTTGAATGCGGCGATTGCTTCGGCGTTCGGACAGTCGACGATTTGGTTCTTCTTAGTCAAGAACCGGTTCCAGAATTGCCGGGCTGACTCCCCGGGCTGCAGAACCACATGGCTCAGGTCATCGGCGTCCGGCGGCCGAACATAGGTGCCTTGAAAGTTAGCTCGGAATGCATCCTCGAGCTCTTCCCAGCTCCCGATGGAGTTTTCGGGTAGGCTGTTCAACCAATGCCTCGCTGGTCCTTTGAGCTTCAATGGTAGATATTAAATGGCGTGGAGGTCATCTCCTCGGGCCATGTGAATGTGGAGAAGAAAATCTTCGATCCACACTGCTGGGTTAGTTGTCCCATCGTATTGTTCTATATTCACGGGTTTAAACCCTTCGGGAAACTGATGCTGCATCACCTCATCTGTGAAACACATTGGGTGTGCGGCGCCCCTGACCCGGGCTACGTCGTGTCGGAGATCAGCTGTCATCCGGGCACAGTGCTGCTCCCGAGCTCTATCGTTCCTGTCGCGCCAGGCTTGGTATCCGTCCCGTCCAGCGGGTATGTGACCATAGATGGATCTTGACTGTGTCCCTCTGGCGTTCAGGTCGTGGCGCAGATCGCGTGGGTCATCCGGTTGAACCGGGTCTTTACCCGCCCGGCGAGGGGGGCGGGTGGGTGTTCGGTTTCTCCAGCCGTCCTATCCCGTCCTCGAGGGGGGCGGTCGGGCTGGCTTGTGTAAGTTCGTCTGGGAGGCATGGGCTCAAGGGCCTCGTCCTCGAATGAAGGTAGCAAACGCCGTCGTGGATTACTTTTGTATTGATCCTGGCGATGATTGTCGAGGCCCTCTTCGGCTGCTAAGACCATTGTCCACCTGTCGTTGAGTGTGTCTTGTTCGGCCTTTAGCTGCTACTGCTTTTTCTTCAGGCTTCGGGCAGTGGCTATGAGTTGCTGCTTGAATCTTTCCTATTCCAGGGGGTCCTCTGGGATAACGAAATCCTTGGGTCCGAGGCTGTCCTCCTCTTCGGACGGAGGGAGGTAGTTACTATCCTCAGAATCCTCAGGGTCATCGGGGTTACCCTGGTCCTTGTGCCCATCAGGGGCGTCATGGTGCTGTTCGGGGGTGTTGTCGCCGAGCTCCCCCATGTTATCCGGAGTGTCGTTATCTTCGGTGCCGTTCGTGTCTGTGTTATTTTCCTTGCCCTTTCCTCGCCCTCTGGCTCGCCGTCGTCGGCGTTTGGGCGGTTCCTCGGCGGGGCCGTCGCCGTCCTTCATGGTCGTATCGCCATCCTTCTTGGGGGTATCGACCATGTAAACATCGTAGGTGGAGGTGGCGGTCCACTTTCCGGTGTTGGAGGTGGCAAGGGAGGGAGCCGTATAAGGCGGGACGTCGATATCCTCGTCCATGTCATCAACCTCTTCGGAGGCATAGTCCAGCATGTCGGTTAAGTCTTCGAAAGTGGCTACTAAGTGGGTGGAGGGTGGGACGCAAAATTCCCCATGGTCGGCCCCAAGTCCGATCTGCTCGTGCGCTGAGGACGGGCCATCCGTGATACTCATCTTCTGGATCCGATCTGATATCTCGCTTAAGAGCGAGAGGTCCACCGGACCCATCCTTGGGCATACTTCGGAGTCGAACTCCGGTGTGCCGGCGTCGAAATTGTGCTCGGCCAAGGGTGACCCTTGGTTTTCTGGCGCCGGAGTCGGATCCGAACTCAAGGCCAGATCCGAACTGAGGGCCGGCCCGGAGACGGGGCCGAGGAGAGAATCCGAGGTTATGGCCTCGGGATTATTAGGCTCCTCAGGTATAGCTGAGAACCTAGCAAGGACCAGATCGCCCCGAGAATCGGTGACGTACTCCAGGTTGCCGAACCTGATCTCCTGCTCAGGGGCGAAGCTGTCGACCTGGTTAAGGTGACCGGTAAGATCGGCGTGTAGCACAATGCTGCCGAACGCAAATAGCTGACCGGGGACGAATATGTCCCCGCTGCGGATGCCATCGCTGATGACAAGGCGAGACATTGATCCTTGGTGACCCAGCGGCGGAACTCTCAATGAAAGCACCAATGTCGGTACCAAAACCGGCAAATCTCGGGTAGGGGTCCGAACTGTGGATCTAGGAATCAATGGGTAACAGGGAACGTAGAGACATCGATTTACCCAGGTTTGGGCCCTCTCAAAGAGGTAAAACCCTACGTCCTGCTAGATTGTATTGATATGATTGTACGAAGGTTACAGAGTTGATCTACCTCGAGATCAGATGGGCTAAACTCTAGGAGGTTATGATGATTCTGTATCTCTACGAACTAAACCCTCCGGTTTATATAGACACCAGAGGGATCTAGGGTTACATAGAGTCGGTTGCCATCAGGAGATAAACATGCCGGTTACGCTAATTATTTCTTGGAGGAGACGTCAAGTCTTTGGAGGTTTCCTTTTGGTGCACGGGGTCGCCTACAACCCGGCCTTCTGGACGAGCAAAGAGTGGCCCACTAGTCCGGCCCACGAGAGATAGGCCGGCAGCCCGAGTACCCCCTAGTCCGGGACACCCTCAAGCACTGGATCAATATGTTAGTCCCAAAAATAATATAAAATGTTGCCAAAAATATGTGAAAGTTGTAGAATATTGGCATGAAACAATCAAAAATTATAGATACGACGGAGACGTATCAGGAGGCAAGAGGAAAGAGGAACATACAGCTTTCGAGATCCCTGATGATCTGTATGCAGGATATTGCACACCCGATGAAGAAATTCATGGGAAAGAAACTGAAAAGCAGCGCAAGACGCGTATGCAATGAATCAAGAGGCGTTGGGCCTATGAATGGAGAAGTTACAGATATGTCACACCGAAATACATGAAGGACTTTGCAATCAAACCTCCATGCAAGAGGCCCCCGCTAGCTCCAGGACAGACTACTGATCCAACAAGCATCAGAAGGGGTGAAGAATTTCCTAAAGAATGGGAAAAATATCAAGTTAAACTGAGGAAACAGGCTCAAAAGGCTGTTGAAGAATTCAACAGGGCCACAAAGGCTTCACAAGAAGCGGGTGCAGGCTCTAGTGGCGGTGCGCCCAAAAAAGCTATGAAGAAGAAGCCGGCTCAAAAGCCTAAGCCTTTGACTGAAGTGCCCTCATGGCCAAAATCTTCATCAAAGCCCTCAGAGCCCAAGCCATCTTCCTCAAAGGCCTCAGCGCCTAAGGCACAAACTGCTCCAACTTCATCTGCACCTTCACCATCCGTTAGTTCTTCAAGGGCTGCAGCTACAGCATCAACACTAGTTGTGCTGGCGTCATGCCAGCGCACTGAAGGCTTTCCAACAGCCTCCATTGCTACATCAAGTGTCTCAGCATCAGGGCATATTTCTTCAAACACGCCAATGCTGAAGAAGAAAGTCACTGCAGGCCGAGGAACTAGGCCCAGCCCCAAGAGCAAGGCTGTGTTGCCTCAAGCTGATGAACACGATATGGCTGATGAAGATGAACTTGCAGAATTTGTATAGAGAAGAATGGAAGAGGCCGCTCGTGCCAAGAATTCCTCAGTCCCAACATTTCTTAGTCCGAAAAAGATTCTTGATTTCATTGATGTTTGGTGTCAGAAACCAGATACACCACTTGACGACTTGGACTTGCCACCTAGACCAAGTCATGTTCTTTCTGCCTTTGTCCTCAACGAAAAACACAAGATAAAATGCTCACTATATCACCTCAGCAAGTTGTTGCTATGCAAACAGAGATTCAGCGCCTGTCTGATGAATATGAGCGCTAGGCTGAGCACTGCTGTGGAGTGAAAGACAGATTCATCAGCGCCTCCAACAAGGTTGTTGATGATTATAATCAAAGGGAGGCTGCAAAGTGTGGTCAAGCTCCTCCAACAAGTTCTTCAGCTCCACCGCCAGAACCTACCAGGGCAACTAAGACTGTTGCGCCTGAAGAAAATGCCAGAGCAACTGCAACAGTTGCGTCTGATGAAATTATACCACCAAGCTCCTCAGCGACAGTACCAGACCAGTCTTCAACCTTGAAGCTTATTCCAGTACCTTCTGCATCAGAAGCAAAAAAGACTGCTGTAAAAAGAAAAGCTTCGGTACCCTCTGCCGCAGAATCTGTGAAGAAATTGAAGATGGCTCCAATATCTTCAAATGCACCTATCGATGCCATACCAATTTATTCAGCCCCTCTAACCAGACCCACTCAAGAGCTTCAGATCATCCCCTTCGGTGTGGACTATGTCATCCCACCTGAAGATGAAGAAGAGAATTCCCACTCTGCTACTTCCACAGAGCAAGTGGATGAAGAAATTGAGATTGAAGCAGATGCTTTGTTACACCAGGTATCATTGCCTCCAGTCCAAGTGACTGATGAAGAAACTGATGAGGACGTGGATGTGGGTTCTTCAACTCCGGTTATCGATGATGACTTGTGGGATGTCGCACATCCGAACTCACCCCTCACCACACCACTCACGCAAGTACCTCAGTCTCCTGCTGTTATTGAGGAAATACAAAATGGTTCTGAAGGTCATCAACCGTCCCTTCAAACCATCAATGAGGAAATTCCAGCTGCATCAGCTGAAGAAATTATGCAACAAATGAATGATGAAGAAGTTGCACCCCCTCCAACACAACGCGAAGAACCAGCTCCCTCAGCAGATTCAGACACTGCTCCATTCACAACAGCTGAGGAATTTGCAAAATCTTTGGCCATCACGGATCCCAATGATTCAACGGGCTCTCCGAGACCCATCTTCGATGTGAAGCCAAAGAAGATAAACCTTCAGCCAGTACCCTCAATGCCCAAGCTTGGCAAAAGCGTCAGAAGGCCAAAATTTGACAATGCCGCCTTCTTTCAAGAAAAGAATTTCTTCATAGGCGAGTCCCCTTATGACTCTGCAAATATTAGGCGTCAGAGATTTTGGACAAATGCTCAGATGAACTTCTATTCCTCACTGCTGTTTGACAAGAACAAAGTGTTCCCGCATCGTCATATTCCTCATGTGGATATGGAATCCTTACCATGCTTTCGGCCAGTTCTGGCTGTTCTTCACGATGCCAGATTACTCAGCTTCGTCACAGATGTGTGTGATTGGAATGAAGAACTCATTCTTCAGTTTTATGCCACCTTGCATCTATCTGGTGATGTTGATGATATTCACTCATGGGCTCTCGACTGGATGAGTGAGAACACGCACTACAAGGCTCCTGCTGATGAATTGCTTCGAGCTCTTCCTATTGAGTTACCCTCCTCAAAAGCCAGAAAGATCTATGAAGAACCTGAGCTGCCCAATCATCTGATGCAAGTGCTGATGAAGCCATTGAATCAAGGAGAAGCTCAGAGAACCACCTTCTTAGTGAAGGATTTGCTTTTTGCGCCAAGGACAGTATATCGCATTCTGGCCAAAACCCTCAGTCCTATCAAAGGCCACAATTCTGAGAATGAAGAAGTTGTGGGAATCATGAAGAACTTGCTATTCAATATCATCCATGGTATTCCTATCAATATACATGATTTCTTCATGAGGACTTTGGACACTGTCGCACAATCTCCATTTGACTTGAAGCCTTATGCTCCCTGGCTCATGAGATTCATCGCACAAGATCATCAATCAACTACAAAGCTGACAGTCAAAATCATCTCAGCTTTCTGCCAGATGTCGAAATTCTTCAAAGCACAATTGCTTCAGTTACTGGCAAAGGGAAAGCTATTATTGATGAAGGAGTTCGCCCCCTTGATGGCCAATTTCGTCAGCCTGTCTCTCAATCCACTGGTTATGATTCTTCAAGCCATGACACTGACGCAAATGCCACTCAGCAAACCCCTCAAGGTGAAGCTCCTCGAGTGATGACTGGTCGTGAGCTGCTCATAAGTCTTCATCAAAAAGTAGACAAGAACCACAACTAGGTTAAGCGTCAACTCCATGCAATTCTAGGTAATATGACTGTGACGCAAAATTTAGTCCGGAAAAATCAATATTATGTGCATGAGATCTTTGACAGGAGTTGGGCCATTCTTTGACATCTGAAGACCCCTGACGAACTTGAAGAAATGGAGTTCCAAATGAACTTTGATTGGGCCAATCCACCCAAGAAGAAGTTCAAGAAGGTTCAAGTTCTTCCGATGGTCCCAAGCTCTGTGTCTTCTTCACGAGCTACTGATGAAAATGAAGATGTTGAAGACACTACAGCAGGCCCTTCCTCAACTCGCGACCCCCACAACGACGTTGGCGCTCCCTCGACTGCTTCTTGATGTGATTTCTTCAGGGGCGTTAGTTCTCAGTTTCGTCTCCTTTTGGTCATCTGATGACAAAGGGGGAGAAATTTGAGTTAGTCTTCAAGCGGGTCTTATATCGGGCTGTTCATTTTGATAAGTTGCAACTCTTGGTTCTTCGTTTGATTCGCTCCTTTGATGAGTTGTAACTTAAATACTGTTGGTGGTCTGACATTCTTCTGCGACGTTTTTATTTGCATGTGTGATTATGCTCTTATCCTCAAAATATATATATATATATATATATATATATATATATATATATATATATATATATATATATATGTGCATGCATGTTATAATTCGGCAGACACCAATTTTCATCATGCATTCAAATTCTTCAATATCTTATGATCATGCATGATTGGATTCCAAGATATAGGGGGAGATCTCCACAATTTCAACCTGCCATGTGCATTTGCAATCCAGAGCAAATTCTTCATATGCACATCTTCAGGGGGAGTTCCTCAATATCTTGTAACCAATGTCTTCACACTCTGTACTTACACATCCACTATTTTATTCCCGTTGAAAACTTAACTGATTTGTCATCAATCACCAAAAAGGGGGAGATTGTAAGTGCATCAAGTGTCCCCTTAGTGGTTTTGGAGTATTGAAGACAAACAAGTTAAGGGACTAATGTGTTTGTGAGTGTACACAGGAGAATATAGTCCCTGAAGACTTGGTTTAACCACGGAAGTCAACCCCTAAAAATGTATTTCTTCAAGTGAAGAATTTGGTGCGACCTTTGAGGAAATTGATGTGAAGACTTGGAAGCTTGAAGACTTTGTTTTCATAGTTTCTTTTTCTTTTTATTTGAGTCATAGGAAAAACCTTACTGTCAAAGGGGGTCTAGGTGAAACATATTTCATACTTCAAAGCAATGCTCAAATCACTTTACAGCCGCTTCGAGTGAAGCCTTTGGAAACCTCTGGAACAGCTGACGAATTTGGCAGTGACAGTGACGAAGTTCATCTGGTCTCTGATGAATTTGTTCAGGCTGAGGAGTTAGGATTTTGCCAGTGTGATCTGCCTATCGTGAGGAAATAGAGTGCCCCGACGAAATTGAGAGCTTAATTTCTGACCGTTGCTGCGCCGCATGCCAGCTGTCGAGTGGATTCTTATCCTGACAACGGTCATGTCTGAGAAGGGCATTTATGACAATTCATGTCGGGTTGCCCCCTGGCTATAAATAGCCGCCCCCTACAACCACTAGTTGGTTGGCTGCTCTAGAGAGAACTTGACACTTGTCATTTGAGAGCAACCCTTCCTCTGACGACTTTGTGAGAACCCAAGTGAGGAAAAACCCAACCAGAGCCTAAGTGACTGAGCATCACTGAAGAAGTTGATCTGTGTGATCCGACGCTTATTACCTTTGAAGACTGTCATTCTTCCAGACGGTTAGGCGTCATGTTCTGAGCACCCAAGAGTAATTGTGGTGTGCTGGTGAACAAGTCTGTGAAGGTTTTGGAAGTCTACCTTGAAGACTTACCACGAGTGATTGGGCGAGGTCTAAGTGATCTTAGCTCAAGAGGAATACGGTGAGGACTAAGTGTCCTCCGAGGTAAGACTCGGCCGCCTCAACCAGACGTACAGTTGATACAGCAACTGGAACTGGTCTACCAAATTGCTGTGTCTTCCTCTAGCCCAACCGGTTTCTAATTCCTCACCCCCTTTACCTTTATGTATTTCCGCTGCTGAAGAACTTGTGCTCTACTTTTCTGATGAATTTGAACTAAAGACTTTCATCATGGTTTATCATTTCATCAGTTCAACTTCCTCATGCTTGTCTGCTTGTATGACCACTTGTTCTTCACTTGTATGTATTTCCTTTGCATGCTAGTTACATCTGTGTCGTTCTAGTTTCACTTCTGTTTCTATTTCGTCACTCTGATTTTCATCAAAATCTCCGGAGTTTGACGAATTTCTAAAAATCTCCCATTCACACCCCCTCTGGGAGTTAACCTGCGCTTTCAGGTTCCCAAGCGGAAAGGTAAAGTTTACTCCCCCTCAACCATTCAAGCACAAGCCATGGCTAGCCGAATCCTCGGGTGCCCTCCATACAATCAACTTTCCGGGGGAGTTTGTTTAATTATTTTGTTTTGTGGGACTGGGCATCCCAGTTACCGCCCTCTCTCGTGCAATGACAAGTGAATAAACACTCATCATGAGAATAACTAGCTTAACATGGAAGATACTCAACCCCCACTGCCGCTTCATGAGCGGTACGGGCACACAAAACAGATGCTTATTTGAATGATTAGCGGTGGCACATGCAAATTTACTTGGAACGGCAGGGTAATACCATATATAGGTAGGTATGGTGGACAGTCATGGAAGAAACTTGGCTCAAGGATTTTGGATGCACAAGCAGTATTCCCACTTAGTACAGAAATTTAGGCTAGCAAAAGATTCTAAACAAGCACCACATGTTGGAGGATCCATAACAATATAACTTCTATGCAAATATACCCAAACATAACTCATTACGTTGTCTTCCTTGTCCAACTTCAACCAATTTGCTCAAGTTTGAAAATAATTAATGGGTATTCACAATCATAAAAGATGTCCAAGATAATATATTTATATATGAAAGTTCTCTTCCATATACTAATCATTCATGAATTGCTTGTATGACCAATATTGTGATTGTCAAACTTCAATAGATTTTACTTTCTAAACCCAATGTGAAATATTACTAAGCATATGGAACATATATAATTTCAGATTTATGATATTCAATTCATTCAAACAATTTTACTCTTTGGATATAAGTGAAGCACAAGAATGAATGACAAACTACTCCAAAAGATATAAGTGAAGAACAACGAGTAGTTAAGTAAATAAGTAGCTATTTGAAGACTCTCTCTCAATAAAGGTTTCAGATCTTGATAATTTTATTCAAACAGCAAACAAAATGAAAATAAAAGGACACTCCCAGAATAGCACATATCATGTGAACAAGTAAAAACTTAGGCTAACCGATAGGTGTTGATGAAGAAAGGTGGGATGCCTACCGAGGCATCCCCAAGCTTAGTTGCTTGAGACTTCTTGGAATGTTATCTTGGGGTGCCTTGGGCATCCCCAAGCTTGAGCTCTTGTGTCTCCTTAATTCCTCTCATATCGTGGTTTCTCCAAAATCTTAAAAACTTCATCCACACAAAACTCAACAAGAACTCGTGAGATAAGTTAGTATAAATCAACTCAAAACCTTAACATTCTCTAATGTAAAAAATCACTAAAATTATAATTAAGCTTTGCATACTAAATTCCTCTGCATATTTAATACTCCTATCCACAAATAGAAACATTAAACAAGCAAACATATGCAAACAATTCAACTATAACAGCAATCTGCCAAAACAGAATAGTCTGTAAAGGGTGAATAAGAATTCATACTTCCCTAACTCCAAAAATTCTGAAAAATTACCACGTGACAGAGAACTCATGCTTTCTTACTGTGTAAAAATTTCAGATTTTTATCATGTTCTTACTATTCAGGAATATTCTGGACATAACAGAAAACTTTCTGTTTTCAAACAGCAACACATGAACTTGCAAATTGAGCATGGTAAAGGCTATAATTGGCATTTTATTGAACTAAAAGATACAAAACATTATTATTGATAACACCAAGCAAATATCAACAGAAGAAAATGACGCTCCAAGCAAAACTCATATTATGTGATGAATAAAAATATAGCTCCAAGTGAGGTTACCGATAGTGTTGAAGACGAAAGAGGGGATGCCGTCCGGGGAATCCCCAAGCTTAGTTGCTTGGGTCTTCCTTGAATGTTACCTTGGGGTGCCTTGGGCATCCCCAAGCTTAGGGTCTTGCCACTCCTTATTCTCCTCATATCTATATCTCACCCAAAACTTGAAAACTTCAATCACACAAAACTTAACGGAACTTGTGAGATAGGTTAGTATGATAAAAATAAATCAACCACTTAGGTACTGTCAAGACAAGATTAATAATTTTCTTCACATAATTCCTACTGTACTCTATCATTTTCACAATTTATATTACTCAATATAAGCTATGGAAACACTAAAACAAGCAAACTATGCACCGAAAATAGAATCTGTCAAAAACAGAACAGCATGTAGTGAGCGATTTAAAAACCATACTTCTCTAACTCCACAAATTCTGAAAAATTAGGACAACGTAAAAACTTTGTAACCAAATACTCTGTAAGAATTTAAGAATTTTCTCGCACTCCAGTACAGAATAGAAATTCCAGAACTGGACGCAAAAGTTTCTGTTTTTGCACAGAATCAAATCAACAAGCATCCACACTATCCCAAAGGCTTTACTTGGCATATTATTGAAAGAAAACATATAAAACATGATTACTACAGTAGATTAATCATGTGAACACACAAAAACAGAAGGTATAAGTATTGGGTTGTCTCCCAACAAGCGCTTTTCTTTAATGCCTTTTAGCTTGGCATGATGATTTTTATGATGCTCACAAAAAAGATAAGAATTGAAACACGAAGAGAGCATCATGAATCACATGGCAAGCTCATTTAATCCTAACCCACTTCCTATGCATAGGGATTTTGTGAGCAAATAATTTATGAGAGCAAGAATCAACTAGCATAGGAAGGCAAAACAAGCATAACTTCAAAACTTTCAACACATAGAGAGGAAACTTGATATTATTGCAACACCTACAAGCATATGATCCTCTCTCATAATAATTTTCAGTAGCATCATGAATAAATTCAACAATATAAATATCACATAAATCATTCTTTTCATGACCTATAAGCATAGAATTTTTATTACTCTCCACATAAGCAAATTTCTCCTCATTCATAATAGTGGGAGCAAACTCACAAAATAACTATCATGAGATACTTGATTGACATAACCAAATTGAACATTAAAATCATGATGACAAGTTTCATGGTTATTATTACTCTTTATAGAATACATGTCATCACAATGATCATCATAGATAGCAGCTTTTTCCTCATAATAATCAATTGAAACCTCTTCCAAAATAGTGGAATCGTCATTAAATAAAGTCATGACCTCTCCAAATCCACTTTCATGATTATTACAATAAGATTCAACACCCTCCAAAATAGTGGAATCATTGCCTAGAGTTGACACTCTTCCAAACCCACTTTCATCAATATAATCATCATAAATAGGAGGCATGCTTTCATTATAATAAATTTGCTCATCAAAACTTGGGGGACTAAAATATCATCTTCATCAAACATAGCATCCCCAAGCTTGTAGCTTTGCATATCATTAGCATCATGGATATTAAAAGAATTCATACTAACAACATTGCAACCATGCTCATCATTAAAGTAACTCACATTAAACATTTTATCAAATTCTTCCTCTAAAAATTGAGCACAATTTTCCGATCCATCATTCTCAAGAAAGACATTATATAGATGAACTATTTGAGGCAACCTCAATTCCATTTTTTTGTAATTTTCTTTTATAAACCAAACTAGTGATAAAACAAGAAACAAAAAGATTCAATTGCAAGATCTAAAGATATACCTTCAAGCACTCACCTCCCCGACAACGGCGCCAGAAAAGAGCTTGATGTCTATTACACAACTTTTATTCTTGTAGACGTTGTTGGGCCTCCAAGTGTAGAGTTTTGTAGGACAGTAGCAAATTTCCCTCAAGTGGCTGACCTAAGGTTTATCAATCCATGGGAGGCGTAGGATGAAGATGGTCTCTCTCAAACAACCCTGCAATCAAATACAAGAAATATCTTGTGTCCCCAACACACCCAATAAAATGGTAAATTGTATAGGTGCACTAGTTTGGCGAAGAGATGGTGATACAAGTGTAGTATGGATAGTAGATATAGGTTTTTGTAATCTAAATAAATAAAAACAGCAAGGTAGCAAGTGATAAAATTGAGCACAAACGGTATTGCAATGCTTAGAAATAAGGCCTAGGGTTCATACTTTCACTAGTGCAATCTCTCAACAGTGCTGACATAGTTGAATCATATAACAATCCCTCAACGTGCGATAAAGAATCACTCCAAAGTTCCTATTAGCGGAGAACATAAGATAGAAATTGTTGTAGGGTGCGAAACCACCTCAAAGTTATCCTTTCCGATCAATCTATTGAGCCATCCCTATAAGTGTCACAAATAGCCCTAGAGTTCGTACTAAAATAACACCAAATGATACGCATCAACCAACTCTAATGTCACCTAGATACTCCAATGTCACCACAAGTATCCGTGAGTTGATTATTCGATATGCATCAACCAACTTCAGATTCATAATATTCAATCCACACAAAGAACCTCAAAGAGTACCCCAAAGTTTCTATCAGAGAAAAGAAGATGAAAACGTGCAACCAACCCCTATGCCTAGATCACCCCAAGGTCATGGGAATCCGCGAGTTGATTACCAAAACATACATCAAGTGACTCAATAGAATACCCCATTGTCACCACGGGTATCCACATGCAAGACATACATCAAGTGTTCTCAAATCCAAAGTATTCAATCGGACAATAACGAAACCTCAAAGGGAAAGACTCAATTCATCACAAAAAGATAGAGAGGGAAGAAACACCATATGATTCAACTATATTAACAAAGCTCGCGGCACATCAAGATCGTGCCAAATCAAGAACACGAGAGAGAGAGAGAGAGAGAGATCAAACACATAGCTACTGGTACATACCCTCAGCCCCGAGGGTGAACTACTCCCTCCTCGTCATGGATACCACCGAGATGATGAAGATGGCCTCCGGCGATGATTTCCCCCTCCGACAGAGTGCCAGAACAGGGCTCCGGATGAGATCGCTTTGGTACAGAGGCTTGCGGCGGCGGCGTGGAAGTTCTAGGTTTAATTCTGAAGTTTTGGGTATTTATAGGATTTATTGGCGTTGGAATCACGTCAGGGGGGGTGCCCGAGGGTCCCACAAGCTCGGGGGGCGCGCCCTAGGGGGGCGCGCCTCCCAGGCATGTGGTGCCCTCGGCCACATCCTGGTCCATCTCTGGTGCTCCGTGGGTCTCTTCTGGTCCATAAAAAATCACCGTAAATTTTGGGCCCATTCCAAGAACTTTTATTTCTGCACAAAAAACAACACCATGGTAGTTCTGTTGAAAACAGCGTCAGTCCGGGTTAGTTCTAATCAAATCATACCAAAACCATATAAAATTGTTGTAAACATGGCATGAATACTTCATAAATTATAGATACGTTGGAGACGTATCACCTCTCAGGCTTGTGGGCCCCTCGTAGCCCCTCCTGACCTAATTCTAGCGTTATAAATTCCCAACTATTCCCAATATACCAGAGAGACAGAAGAGAAAACCTTTCCACTGCTGCAAGCCTCTGTTCTTTCGCGATCCCATCTAGAGGCCTTCTCCGGTACTCTGCCGGAGGGGGAATCGATCACGGAGGGCTTCTACATCAACCTTGATGCCCTTCCGATGATGTGTGAGTAGTTTAGCACAGACCTACGGGTCCATAGCTAGTAGCTAGATGGCTTCTTCTCTCTCTTTGATCTTCAATACCATGTTCTCCTCGATGTTCTTGGAGTTCTATCCGATGTAATCTTCTTTTACAGTGTGTTTGTTGGGATCCGATGAATTGTTAGTTTATGATCAGATTATTCATGAGAAATATTTGAGTCTTCTCTGAACTCTTTTATGCATGATTGATATAGCTTTGTATTTCTCTCCGATCTATCGATTTGGTTTGGCCAACTAGATTGGTTTATCTTGCAATGGGAGAGGTGCTTTGTGATGGGTTCAATCTTGCGGTGCTCAATCCTAGTGACAGAAAGGGACATGACACGTATTTCTATTGTTGCCATTAAGGATAAAAAGATGGGGTTTAATCATATTGCTTGAGTTTACTTTGTCTACATCATGTCATCTTGCTTAAAGCGTTACTCTGTTTTTATTAACTTAATACCCTAGATGCATGCTGGATAGCGGTCGATGGGTGGAGTAATAGTAGTAGATGCAGGCAGGAGTCGGTCTACTTGTCTCAGACGTGATGCCTATATACATGATCATTGCCATGAATCCGTCATAATTATTTTCTTTTCTATCAATTGCCCAACAGTAATTTTTTTACCCACCGTATGTTATGTGTTCGTGAGAGAAGCCTTGATACGTCTCCGTCGTATCTACTTTTACAGACAGTTTTGCTCTTGTTTTGGACTCTAATTTGCATGATTTGAATGAAACTAACCTGGACTGACGCTGTTTTCAGCAGAACTACCATGGTGTTTGTTTTGTGCAGAAATCAAAGTTCTCAAAATTGGACGAAAATTTTTGGAGATTTTTAATGGAATAAATAAAAATTACTGGCGCAAGAATCAACAGAAGAGGGGTCACCTGTTGCCCACAAGGCAACAGGGCGCCCCCCCCCCTAGGGCGCGCCCTGATGCCTTGTGGGGCCCACAGGTGGCCTCTGACCTAATTCCGACGCTATAAATTCACTTTCCCCGTGAAAAAAGAGGAGAAGAATTTTCATCACATTTTACGATACAGAGCCACTGCCACCTCCTGTTCTTCATCTGGAGGGCTGATCTGGAGTCCGTTCGGGGCTCCGAAGAGGGGGATTCGACGTCGTCGTCATCATCAACCATCCTCCATCACAAATTTCATGATGCTCACCACCGTGTATGAGTAATTCCTTCATAGGCTTGCTGGACAGTGATGGGTAGGATGAGATTTACCATGTAATCGAGTCAATTTGTTAGGGCTTTGATCCCTAGTATCCACTAGGTTCTGAGATTGATGTTGCTATGACTTTGCTATGCTTAATGCTTGTCACTAGGGCCCGAGTGCCATCTTTTCAGATTTGAACCCTTTATGTTTTCATGAATATATTTGTGTTCTTGATTCTATCTTGCAAGCTGATAACCCACAAGTATAGGGGATCGCAACAGTTTTCGCGGGTAGTATTTCACAAAGATTTATTGATTCGACACAAGGGGAGCCAAAGAATATTTGCGAGTATTAGCAGTTGAGTTGTCAATTCAACCACACCTGGAGAACTAAATATCTGCAGCAAAGTGTTTAGTAGCACAGTAGTATGATAGTTTCAATAGCAGTAGTAACAGTAGTGACAGTAACAGAAGCAGTTTTGTAGTAGTTGTAACAGCAGGAGCAACGAAAGTAACTTAGCAAAGATCAATATGCGAAAAGCGTAGGCATTGGATCAGTGATGGATAATTATGTTGGATGACATTCATCATGTAACAGTCACAACCTAGGGCGATACAAAATAGCTCCAATTCATCAATGTAATGTAGGCATGTATTCCATATATAGTCATACGTGCTTATAGTAAGAACTTGCATGACATCTTTTGTCCTACCCTCCCGTGGCAGCGGGGTCCTTAAGGAAACTAAGGGATATTAAGGCCTACTTTTAATAGAGAACCGGAACAAAGCATTAGCACATAGTGAATACATGAACTCCTCAAACTACGGCAATCACCGGAAAGAATCCCAATTATTGTCACCTTGGGGTATGCGGATCATGACACGTAACAGGTGCATATAACTTGCAAGATAGGATCAAGAACTCAAATATATTCATGAAAACATAAAGGTTCAGATCTGAAATCATGGCACTCGGGCCCTAGTGACAAGCATTAAGCATAGCAAAGTCATAGCAACATCAATCTCAGAACATAGTGGATACTAGGGATCAAAGCCCTAACAAATTGACTCGATTACATGGTAAATCTCATCCAACACATCACCGTCCAGCAAGCCTATGAAGAAATTACTAACGCACGGTGGTGAGCATCATGAAATTGGTGATGGAGGATGGTTGATGATGACGACGACGTCGAATCCCTCTCTCCGGAGCCCCGAACGGACTCCAGATCAGCCCTCCCGATGAAGAACAGGAGGTGGCGGCGGCTCCGTATCGTAAAACGCGATGATTCTTTCTCCTTGATTTTTTCTCCATGAATAGGTACTTATAGCATTGGAGTTAGGTCAAACGGAGCTGGCAGGGGCCCACACGCCTGCCAGGCGTGCCCTGGGGGAGGGGGTGGGCGCGCCCCCCAGACTTGTGGCGCCTGGTGGCCCCCCCTCTGATGGATCTTTGCGCCAGTATTTTTTATATATTCTGAAATAATTCTTCGTAAATTTTTAGGTCCATCCGAGAACTTTTATTTCTGCACAAAAACAACACCATGGCAATTCTGCTGAAAACAGCGTCAGTCCGGGTTAGTTCCATTCAAATCATGCAACTTAGAGTCCAAACTAGAGCAAAAGTGTTTGGAAAAGTAGATACATTTGGGACGTATCACAAGTTATATGCACCTATTACGTGTTTTGATCCACATACCCCAAGGTGACAATAATTGGGATTCTTTCCGGTGATTACCGTAGTTTGAGGAGTTCATGTATTCACTATGTGCTAATGCTTTATTCCGGTTCTCTATTAAAAGGAGGCCTTAATATCCCTTAGATTTCCTTATGGACCCCGCTGCCACGGGAGGGTAGGACAAAACATGGCATGCAAGTTCTTACTATAAGCACGTATGACTATATACGGAATACATGCCTACATTACATTGATGAATTGGAGCTATTGTGTATTACCCTAGGTTGTGACTGTTATATGATGAATGTCATCCAACATAATTATCCATCACCGATCCAATGCCTACGCTTTTTGCGTATTGATCTTTGCTAAGTTACTCTTGTTACTGATGCTGTTACAATCACTACAAAACTGTTACTGTTACTATTGCTACTGAAACTATCATACTACTGTGCTACTAAACACTTTGCTGCAGATATTTAGTTCTCCAGGTGTGGTTGAATTGACAACTCAACTGCTAATACTCGCAAATATTCTTTGGCTCCCCTTGTGACGAATCAATAAATCTGGGTGAAATACTACCGCGAAAACTGTTGTGATCCCCTATACTTGTGGGTTATCAAGACCTTTTTCTGGCGCTGTTGTCGGGGAGCATAGCTCTATTTGTTGAGTCACTTGGGATTTATATCTGTTGATCACTATGAAGAATCTGAAAGATGCTAAGACCAAGATCGTTCCCTCTAAGACGAGGGGAGGTAAGGAACTGCCATCTAGCTCCGCACTTGATTCACCTTCTGTTTTGAGTAGGCTTGCGACACCACCACCTGCTATTCATTCTGATATGTTGCAAGTTATTGATGACACTACTTCTTCTATGAATGAAACTATTGATGATGCTAGTACTATGCTTGATAATACTATGCCACTTGGTGAATTTATTGATGAACAAATTGCTAAAGCTAAAGGAATTGAAAATGTTGAAACTCTTGAAAATTATGATTCACCTATTATGCCTAGCTCTCCTACTAGAGTTGAAATGCCTGAGACATCTGATGGTTATGTTTTTGATAGGGAGACAGCTAGGGCAATTCTTGCTTGTAATGATAGAGATGAGGTTAGAAAATTGCTTGCTGAGTTGAAAGAAAAATCTATGAGGGAGAGAATGAAATATGATCCTAAGTTTGCTGCCTCTCCCATATTTGTTACCGATAAGGATTATGAATTCTCTATCGATCCTGAGTTAATTACTTTGGTTGAATCTGATCCTTTTCATGGTTATGAAACTGATACTGTTGTGGCACACCTTACTAAATTGAATGATATTGCCACCCTATTTGCTCATGAGGAAAAAATTCGCAACTACTATATTCTTAAGTTGTTTCCTTTCTCATTAAAGGGTGATGCTAAGAAATGGTTTAATACTCTTGCTCCTGGTTGTGTGCGTAGTCCCCAGGATATGATATACTACTTCTCTGAAAAATATTTTCCTGCACATAAGAAACAATCTGCCTTACAGGAAATATTTAACTTTGGGCAAATTGAAGAAGAGAATCTCCCTCAAGCTTGGGGGAGGCTTCTCCAACTACTTAATGCTTTGCCTGATCATCCTCTTAAGAAAAATGAAATACTTGATATCTTTTATAATGGACTAACCGATGCTTCTAGGGACTACCTAGATAGTTGTGCTGGTTCTGTTTTCAGGGAACGAACTGTTGGACAGGCTGAAGAATTATTGAATAATATACTAAGAAATGCCAATGATTGGACACTTCCTGAACCAGCACCTAAGCCAACTCCGAAGAAAAGAGGTATTCTATTCCTCAGTCCAGAAGTTATGCAAGAAGCTAAGAAAACTATGAAGGAAAAAGGTATTAAAGCTGAAGATGTTAAGAATCTACCACCTATTGAAGAAATACATGGACTTGATATCCCGACACAGGTAGTAGAGGTAAATTATCTTCGTAGATTCAATGAAAGTGATATTCCCTATAATAAATCTGCTAGTCAATGCTTGGATGAATTTGATAACTACATTGTTAAGCAAGAGAATTTTAATAGGTATGTTAGCAATCAATTAAAACGAAATGCCATCATGATTGAAAGCTTGAATGATTTGATGTTTAGAACTGCTAATGATGTTAACTTCTTGAGTAAACATGCTTCTATGGCCCAGACTCAGTTAGAACAAATAGCTAAATCACAAAATGATTTGCTTGATGAGATGAATAATAAGATGAATGATCATGTTGTTAGAGTTGTTACTAGAGGAGGTAGAACGACTCAAGATCCTCTATATCCTGAAGGTCATCCTAAAAGAATTGAGCAAGAATGAATATTGATGTACCTAGTCCATCTAAGAAGAAAAAGAAAAAGAAAAATGATAGGACTTTGCATGCTTCTAGTGAACCTGAGATAGAAAAACCTCCTGAGAATCATAATGATGCTTCTATTTCTGATGCTGAGACACAATCTGGTAATGAACATCCACCTAGTGATAATGATAATGATAATGATAATGATAATGACAATGAAGAGGTTCATGTTGATGCTCAACCAGAAAATGATGTAGAAATAGAACCTGCTGTTGATCTTGATAACCCATCTCCTCAGAATAAAAGATATGATAAAAGAGACTTCGTTGCTAGAAAACATGGAAAGGAAAGAGAACCATGGGTTCAAAAACCTATGCCTTTCCCTACTAAACCATCTAAAAACAAGGATGAGGAAGATTTTGAGTGCTTTGTTGAAATGCTTAGACCTGTCTTTTGGCGCACTCGCTTGATTGATATGTTGAAAATGTCTCCCTATGCTAAATACATGAAAGATATTGTCACTAATAAAACAAACATACCTGAAGCTGAAATTTCCACCATGCTTGCAAATTATTCTTTTAAGGGTGGAGTTCCTAAAAAGTTAGGAGATCCGGGAATACCTACTATACCATGCTCCATTAAAAGAAGTTATGTTAAAACTGCTCTATGTGATTTGGGAGCCGGTGTTAGTGTTATGCCTTTCTCTTTATATAGAAGACTTGATTTGAATAAACTCACACCTACTAAAATATCTTTGCAAATGGCTGATAAATCAACTGCTATACCTATTGGAATTTGCGAGGATGTGCCTGTTGTTGTTGCAAATGTTACCATCTTAACGGACTTTGTTATACTTGATATGCCCGAGGACGACAACATGTCGATTATCCTTGGAAGACCCTTTTTGAATACTGCAGGGGCTGTTATTGATTGCAATAAAAGCAAGGTCACCTTTCATGTCAATGGTAATGAGCATACGGTTTATTTTCCGAAGAAACAAACTTCAGTGAATGGTATCAATTGTATTGAAAAGGTTTCGACAATCACAATTGGGGGATTCAAATTTCCTCTTCCTACTACTGTCAAAAAGAAATATGAAATTCTTATTGTTGGGGAGATGCATATCCCCGTTGAGGTAACTTAGTGTTATACAAAAATTCTTCGGTTTCATGCCACTCGAAAATAGTTTGTTAATAAGACTTGATCAAACTTATTAATGGATTCTTTTTGAAGGGCATGTGATCGATGAATTTAGTAAGCACAACTTTCTGTAATCTTAGTTTGCTCTCTGTTATTTTTAGTTTAAATAAAATAAAATGACATGATTATCCTGTTTTCTGAATTATCCTTGCAATAAAAAATAGCCCAAAAATAAAAGTGCTCAGAATGCAATAAAATTTTAACATGATTTTTTCTGGAATATATAAGAATTTTTGGCACTGAGAACAACCCAGGGGGGGTGCATGATAACCCACAAGTATAGGGGATCAATTGTAGCTTTTTCGATAAATAAGAGTGTTGAACCCAACGAGGAGCTAAAGGTAGAATCAATATTCCCTTCAAGTTCTATCGACCACCGATACAACTCTATGCACACTTAATGTTCGCTTTACCAAGAACAAGTATGAAACTAGAAGTACTTTGTAGGTGTAATGCTAGAACTACTTTGCAAGAATAAAACTAGGAGTACTTTGCGAGAATAAAACTACGAGTAAATTGCAAGATAATAAAAGCTAGTTGTTTAGTAGAAAGCTTTTGTAACACAAGAAAAAAAAATTGTCCATAGGCAATCGATAACTAGACCGGTAATCATTATTGCAATTTTATATGAGGGAGAGGCATGAGCTAACATACTTTCCATACTTCGATCATATGCACTTATGATTGGAACTCTAGCAAGCATCCGCAACTACCAAAGATCATTAAGGTAAAACCCAACCATAGCATTAAGTAACAAGCCCCTTTACTCCCATACGCAACAACCCCCTTACTCGGGTGTAAGCTTCTGTCACTCTAGCCGCCCACTATAAGAGAATTATGAACGTATTGCAAACCCTACAGCGGAGATCCCTCATGCTTGCGCAACACGGAGGGCACCATAGGACAGCACCAAAATAAAACATACAACTCAAACCAATCACGATCATCAATCAACCCATAGGACAAAAGAAATCTACTCAAACATCATAGGATTGCCATACATCATTAGATAATAATATATAGCATTGAGCACCATGTTTAAGTAGAGATTACAGCAGGGAGAAGAGGTGTTACACCGTTGCATAGAGGGCGAGAGAGTTGGTGTTGACGGCGGCGAAGTTGTTGGTGTAGATCACCGTCACGATGGTTCCCCCGGCGGCGTTCCGGCGCCGTTCCGGCGCCACCGGGAGAGAGGGGGAGAGAGCCCCCCTCCTTCTTCTTCTTGCTTGGCCTCCCCCTAGATGGGAGGAGAGTTTCCCCTCTGGTCCATGGCCGCCATGGCTCCCGGAGGGGAGGAGCCCCTCCGAGATTGGAACTCTCTCTCTGTTTCTCTTCTGTTTCGCGCTCCTGTTTTCTGGCCGAAAACCGTTTCTTATATTCCCGGAGATTCGTAACTCCGATTGCGCTGAAATTTTAACACATTTTTTTTCTCGATATTATCTTTATTGCGGCGAAAGAAGGGCATAAACCGGCTTACGAGGGGCTCACGAGGCACCACGGCGCGCCCTACCCCCTGGTGCCTCGAGGGGCCCACGAGCACCGTCTTGCGTTGATTCTTCTTCCAAAAATTCACATATATTCCAAAATAATTCTTCGTAAAATTTTATTGCATTTGGACTTCGTTTGATATGGATTTTCTATGAAACAAAAAACAAGCAGAAAACAGGAACTAGCACTAGGCACTGGATCAATTTGTTAGTCCCAAAAAATAATATAAAATGTTGCCAAAAGTAAATGAAAGTTGTAGAATATTGGCATGAAACAATCAAAAATTATAGATACGACGGAGACGTATCAGCATCCCCAAGCTTAATTACTGCTCGTCCTCGAGTAGGTAAATGATAAAAAAAGATAATTTTTGATGTGGAATGCTACCTAGCATAATCTTGATCATGTAATTGAGGGTGTCCCGGACTAGGGGGTACTCGGGCTGCCGGCCTATCTCTCGTAGGCCGGGCTAGTGGGCCACTCTCTACTTGTCGATGGAAGGCCGGATTGTGGGCGACCCCGTGTATCAAAAGGAAACCTCCGAAGACTTGGAGTCTCCTCCAAGGAATAATTGGCATGGCCAGCATGTTTATCCCCTGTTGGTAACCGACCATATGTAACCCTAGGACCCTCTGGTGTATATATAAACCAGAAGGTTTAGTCCATAGAGGATCATCATATCCATTGCCTAGGGTTTAGCCCATCCGATCTCGAGGTAGATCAACTCTGTAACCTTCATACAATCATATCAATACAATCTAGCAGGACGTAGGGTATTACCTCTTTGAGAGGGCCCGAACCTGGGTAAATCACCGTCTCTACGTTCTTTGTTACCTATTGATTCCTAGACCCATAGTTCGGATCCCCTACCCGAGATCTGCCGGTTTTGGTACCGACATTGGTGCTTTCATTGAGAGTTCCGCCGTGGGTCATCAAGGATCAATGGCTCGCCTAATCATCAGCAACAGCGCTAGCCGCAGGGACACTTTCGTTCCCGGCCAGCTCTTCGCATTCGGCAGCGTCATGCTACACGCCGATCTGGCCGGTCGCCTCGGCCGGGTCGACAGCTTCACCCCTGACCAGGAGATCAGGTTCGAAAACTTAGAGTTCATCGCTGACTCCCGGGGAGATCTTATCCTCACGGGGTCCTCAGCCTCGCCTGAAGGACCCACAAATCCTGAAGCACCGACTTCGAGTACGGCCAATCCCACTACCGAGACGGCCGCCACTGCGGATCCAGCCTCGAGCCCGGACCTAATCTCCGCGCTTGGCTGCTGAAGATCAGCCTCGGCCGAACATGACTGCGGGGCGAATTCAGACGCCCTCGTCACGGCCATACTGCGGGTTGACCCCGTAAACTGCCAGAACTTGGAGCCAACGGATCTCTCATTATTAAACGGGATACTAGATTGGATCCAGGCACTGGGAATCACCGATGGCCAGTCCTTGGTCTACGATCAGATCAGGCTTAAAACCGACGACAGGGAAATTCACGCCCCTCCCACCATCCACTTGGTCGCCACTATCGAAGGCCCCACGGAGGGCTCGCCCCTTCCCCCAGAACCGAAAGCTCATGGGGTGCAAGTTTCTGACCAGCAGGCTTCATCCTCCAGCTCGGCAGCCGAACTCCGCTCCGGAGAGGGTTTAGAGCCGAAGTCTAGTTCAGCACGCAATTCCGGGTCCACGCACCCGCGCCCGGCCAACTATCCAGAGCTTGGCGCATCGGATTCCATGTCAATCCAGGACGCGGCCGCCAAAACCCCGGACTCACACTCCACTGGGATCAAATTTTTTATCCCGCCCACCCCCCACATCGAGTATTGTCCAAATAACTCAGGACGGCCCGACATATGGGACCTAATGTACGTAAAGCAGCAGCCCGGAGAGGCAGTTTTGCACTTCTGGGCCAGATTCCTTATCGTCAAAAACAAGATGACGGACGGCTGCAACAAGGAAATTCTGGAGATCTTCCGACAGAACTGCCGAGACGAGGGCGTCATAAACCCCCTCGCCCGCCGCCACATCCAAAATTTCTCTGATTTATCAGATCTGGTGTCCAAATACCGCGCCATGGAGTATGCTTGGCAGGCTCAGCTCGAGCAAACGGAGTCAATCCGTACAGAGGAACCAAACCGAGCTCGGGCAAAACACGCACACCCTCGCCGGACACCCCAATACGAGCCATCCGAGAAAAGGATGAAACCCTTGACAAGATCCAGAACGGTCCTTGACGAACTACTGGATAAACCATGCCCCATACACTCCGTCCTCCTCAACACAAACCCAACCCACAGCCTTCAAGCTTGTTGGGTGGTCAGGCAAGTCGCCAAGAGCGGCGAAGTCATCCTCTGAGGCCCATACTCAAATAAATGTCCAGCAACGCCCTTTGATGACGACGCCGAGATCTTAACAATCTACGAGACATATTCCTCGAAGAATCAGAGGAAGAGAGCCCTTCGAGAGCTCGCTCAAATTCACCATGTGGCAGCGACAGACTCATGGACAGACACACCCATCACTTTCAGTGAACAAGACCAGCCGAGGTCCCGCCCTACTCGAGCTGCTGCCACCCTTGTCCTTGATCCCATAGTGGATGGATTCCGACTCCAAAAGGTGTTAATGGATGGCGGTAGCGGGCTAAACCTCATTTACGAGGACACCTTGGACAAAATGCAGTTTGACAGATCCCGCATCGAGCAAAGTCATACCACCTTTCGAGGGATCATCCCCAAAAAGGAGGCGCGTTGTAGTGGCCGAGTTGCTCTTGATGTGGTCTTCGGAACTCCCGAGAACTACCGATCTGAAGAACTGCTTTTCCACTTCGTGCCCTTTCGCAGTGGCTACCATGCCATATTAGGGCGCGATGCCTTCGCACGATTCCATGCTGTCCCACACTACGGGTACATGAAGCTTAAAATGCCAGGGCCAAACGGCGTGATCACAGTAATAAGTGATCAGACAGAGTTCTTCGGACCGAGAACAAAACAGCATCCCTCGCCCTCGAAGCATTTTCCGAAGCCCTCGTAGCTGAAGAACTGACCGCGCTCCGCTCAACGGTGGATAAGGACGACGTAATCCTCGACAAAAGGCCCAAATCCACGTCCTTCAAACCAGCGGATGAAATCGTCAAATTCCAAGTGCACCCAACAGATCCCAACAAGACGGCGTCCATTGGAGCTCAGCTGGACCCCGCGGTCGACGAAGAGCTGCACAAATTTTTGCGGGCAAACTGGGATATCTTCGCCTGGCACCCGTCAGACATGCCAGGGATCCCGCGTAGATTAGCCGAGCACAGCTTGAACATCATTAAGGGTTTCAAGCCAGTCAAACAGACTCTACGTCGGTTTTCCGAACCCAAGCGTCAGGCTATGGGCGAGGAACTGGCAAAGTTGCTCGAAGCCGGATTCATCCGGGACATCAAACATCCCGAGTGGTTGGCCAATCTGGTCATGGTACCAAAGAAGGATAAGTCCTGGCGGTTGTGTGTCGATTTCAAGGAAGTAAACAAGGCCTGCCCCAAGGATCCTTTCCCCTTGCCCCGCATAGACCAGATCATAGACGCCACTACCGGGCATGACTCACTGTGTTTCCTCGACGCTTACTCCGGATACCATCAAATTAAAATGAAGGAGTCCGACCAAGCGGCTACTGCATTCATCACTCCTTATGGACCATTCTGTTTCAACACAATGCCCTTCAGATTAAAGAATGCAGGGGCTACATACCAGCGCATGATTCAAACATGTTTGGAAAAACAAATCGGCAAAACAGTCGAAGCATATGTGGACGACGTGGTTGTCAAAACCAAACACGTCAGCCAGCTGGTGGACGATCTCCGGCAAACCTTTGATAGTCTTCGAACTTCCGATATATGGCTCAATCCGGAAAAGTGCGTCTTCGGAGTGCCGGCCGGTAAGCTGCTCGGATTCATCGTTTCCCATAGAGGAATAGAAGCCAACCCAGTGAAAATACGGGCACTGTCCGAGCTGGCGATCCCCACTGAGCTCAAACACGTCCAGAAACTGGTCGGCTGTGTTGCAGCCCTAAGCCGCTTCATCTCACGCCTCGGAGAAAAGGCCTTACCGCTATATAAATTGCTCAAACGGACGAAGAACTTCGAGTGGACCAGTGAAGCGGCGGAAGCACTCGAAGAAATAAAAACTCTACTGGCCAGCAACCCGATCTTGACAGCACCCAGTCCGGGCGAGCCAATGCTGCTATATATCTCGGCCACGAATCAGGTGGTCAGCGCGGTTCTCGTCGTCGAACGAGAGACAGAGGGTCACAAGCTCCAGGTGCAGAAACCTGTGTACTACATATCCGAAGTGCTCACCCCGTGTAAAACGAGGTACCCACATTATCAGAAGATCGCCTACGCAGTTTTCATGGCATCCCGAAAGCTCCGCCATTATTTCCAGGAGCGCTCGGTTACGGTGGCATCCGAAGTACCACTGAATGACATAATCAACAATAGAGATGCCACCGGCCGTATAGCCAAATGGGCTATAGAACTCCTCCCCTTCGAAATCATATATCGATGACGCCGAGATATTAAATCTCAGGTTTTGGCTGATTTCGTTGCGGAATGGACGGAAGCCGAACTCCCTAGGGAGTACAGTACATACTCGCATTGGACGATGTACTTCGACGGCTCCAAAATGCTCGCCGGGCTGGGGGCTGGAGTGGTCCTCACATCCCCCACTGGCGATAATATTCGGTACATACTCCAGATCATGTACACCGACTCCAACAATGCAGCCGAATACGAAGCCTTGTTGCATGGACTTCAGATTGCGGTGTCAATGGGCATACAGCGGCTCGAGGTACGGGGAGATTCTAATCTCGCCATCTCTCAAGTCAACGGTGAATTCGACGCAAAAGACCCAAAAATGACAGCATACCGCAACGCCGTCCTAAAAATCTCCGCCCGTTTCGAAGGACTGGAGTTTCACCATATACCTAGAGACAGCAATCAAGCTGCCGACATTCTTGCTCGAATGGGCGCCAAGCGCGACCGTGTCCCTGAGAACACCTTTTTGGAACGACTCTTCAAGCCGTCTGTGGTATGGCAGGAGGATGCCCAGGGCTCGAAAACCAATACATCAGGAGAACTCGTCCCTCCACCTATCGACCCAGACGAAGGAATTATCGGGGGCTCGGCCGTCGAAATGACGTCTTCGGCTCACGAAGTCATGGCGGTAATTGCGTCATGGACCGAGCCTTTCCTCGCCTACCTCCTCCGTCAAGAACTACCGGATGACCAGACTGAGGCAAGGCGTATCATTCGACGATCTAAAGCCTATAAAGTCCACGAGGGAGAACTATATAAAAAAAAGCACTACTGGCGTCCTCCAAAGATGTATATTTGAAGAGGAGGGAAGGCAGCTCCTGGCCGAGATTCACGCTGGCATGGGCACCACGCGGCAGCTCGGGCCCTGGTCAGCAAGGCTTTCCGAGCAGGGTTCTTCTGGCCCACTGCCCGAACAGACGCCCAAACATTGGTCCAACATTGCGTTGGATGCCAGCTCTTTGCAAATCAGAGCCATATGCCCCCCACGGCCCTTCGGACGATACCGATCACTTGGCCTTTCGCGGTCTGGGGGCTGGACATGGTCGGACCACTTAAAGGGGGGACCAAGAAAAAGAAATATCTACTCGTCATGGTAGACAAATTTACTAAATGGATTGAGGCAAAACCAGTAATTTCCGCCAAGTCTAAACCGTTCATCGATTTTATATCCGGCGTCGTGCACCGTTACAGCGTCCCCCATAGCATAATAACGGACAATGGATCCAATTTTACCGCCCAGGAAGTTAAAGACTGGTGCGCTAATTTGGGCATTAAGCTCGACTATGCCTCAGTATATCACCCACAGTCTAATGGACAGGTCGAGAGAGCTAATGGACTGATTTTGAGCGGCATCAAGCCCCGTTTGGTCCGATCTCTAAAAGAATCTGACTGCCATTGGGTCGAGGAGCTCGACTCCGTGTTGTGGGGCCTGCGCACCACTCCTAATCGATCCACGGGCTACACACCGTTCTTCATGGTGTATGGGGCAGAAGCCGTCCTCCCCAGCGATCTTATTCATGACGCACCTCGGGTACGTATGTATGAAGAAAAGGAGGCCGAGCTGGATCGGCAAGATGACCTGGACGCCTTGGAGGGCGAGCGCGACATAGCTCGGGCTCGTTCTACTTTTTATCAGCAGCAGGCCAGACGTTATCAGAGCAGGGAAGTACGGGCAAAGGCCTACAACGTCGGCGATCTAGTCCTGCGCCTCCCGGAGAAGCAGAAGCATAAGTTGTCGCCCAAATGGGAGGGGCCCTTCATAATCGATCAAGTACTCGCGGGCAGAGCATATCGTCTCCGCGACCCAAAGGACGACCGCCTCGAACCAAACCCATGGAACGCAGCTCGGCTACGACGTTTCTATGGCTAACTCCGCAACCTTACCTTGTTCGGTTTATCCTTCTAGGATTTATATTTTTCTAGTTAATAGTCTCTCCCGGGTTGTGTTCGGATACGCCGAACTACGTTAAGTTTTTCTTCGGCAAACATCTTTGAATGTACCACACGCTGTTACCTGGGGGCTTCTTTTACGGAGCCAATCATATTTTATTTATGCAATCATCCGTCTTTTACGAGTTTGCAACCTTCCTGCATCGTTTTAAAGCCACTATATGCATCAATTTGACTTAAGATTTGGCCAAGCTGGGTTGCCTCGCTCCTATGTTTACCCCCTACGTTCCCGATTGTTCGGCTAGGGAGTAAAGGGAGCACCTCTATGATTGTTACGTCCAGATTTCCCGGGTACGTACCTCAGACGGGTGAAGCCAAAAGCTAGCGTTCTTAAGAAGACAGTTGGTCGGCCACGGGGGAAGTGAAAATAATTGGTAACTATCACCAAGTTTTCGGGGTATTTTCCCGAAGTAACCATCCCCGTCTACTTCGGGTATTCGGTTATCCATCCACGGCTAACGTGGTAACCCGAAGAAAGGGACCCATAGAGGAACTATTTTCGTCGGAAGATATTTCTTACGTTAAACAGTAATATAACATAACTCCCCGAGCACGTTTTTGTCTGTTTGCACCAAATGGCCGGATTGCCTAGTTCTCTGAAGTGTTTTCCGATGTTTTTGGATCACATAGTAGGAAACACTCCTCGGCTCCTGGTCGAGGAGGCAGAAGCCGATGGCTGGTTAAGACAACGTTTTACGCATGGTTTGCAGACTATTTGATGTAAAGTACATAGATACATAGAATCAAACTGTTAATCTTGATCAAGACCATCTATTATGGTCTCCAGAGCACAATCTGCTTGGGACAGCCGAGCTGCGGGCATAACCTGGTCATATACCAGATGCACGGGCACTTCCTGCCCATCTGGCCCTACCGGCCCAACCCTAGCTAAATGCTCCGGTTCCAGCTTGGTGAAACGGGTCTTGATCATCGCCCAAGCCTCCCGTGCTCCCTCATGACAAGATGACATCTTCCATAACTCCAAGCGGTGCCGAGCTCCTTTGATACGATTCGTGAGTTCGGCCATCCCTTCCGGAGCCACTTCGCCAGGCCACAGTGCTTTGAACATGCTCTTCATGGCTTTCCGGGCCCGCTCATGTATAGCTCCTTCAAAAGTTGAGCTTTCAAGCTTTTGATTTCTTGAGCCTGTTGTTCGCCTTCCGCCTTAAGCTTATCCCTCTCCTCATAACTTCGGGAAAGCACCCGGTAGCCAGCCTCTTGCTGTGACTCCGCATACCTTTGAGCTTCCCTGGCAATATCCAGATCCTTCTGCAGCTGATTTATCGACTCGGCTGCTATGGAATCATTTTTCATTAGCAGAGGTGTTCCATCATATTTTTCTTAAACAACTTTAAGTTCGGCACTTACCATGTGCCTCTCTGGTGAATTTCTTCACACTCTCTAGCTCGGCTTTCACAGACTCTAACTCCGTTCGCACCAGCTTGAGGTCCTCGGACAGCTTTTTGTTTTGCTCCCGAATAGTCTGCACAATAGCATGGCATTATAAATATCAGACCCTTAACTCGGCTGTCACGCCCAAATTAAGGCTCGGGGGCTACTGGGTTAGATACTAGTTGTCAAAACCAATACCATACCTGCACATTAGTAGACATGAGCTTCACGGCCTCTTCAAGTCCCGTTCGGGCAGCGCCGAGGTACGTGTCTACCGAACTAAGGGCATTAAACTCCTGATCGGAAAACGCGGAGTGCCGAAGTGACGCCTTACGCCGCCGATGATTCATCACACTTTCAACCTCGGAGTTAGTGACCGAGACGCCTCCTGAGTCCTCGGGATGTTGGTCCTCGGTAGGGACCCCCGGAGTAACTCCGGTTACAGCTGGCGACCTCGGGTTCGAGTCACCCCTCAACGCATCTTCAACATCCTCAGCCGAGGGCGGTTCCACATATCGTCTACAGGACACCGTGGAGAAAATTATTGGCATATTCGGTGGATGTCGAAGATAGAGGCTATGATGGTACGGCGGATGCGTTACCTCTTCGGGCGGGGCGCAGATGATGTAGCTCCCGTTGGGGCCGCGCGTCTGGTCACCCCACGACTACTCGTCGCTGGGGCCGCTGGTGCCGCTCTTGCGGCTGTCCGGCGCGTCGTACGGCGGCCCTTGGGAGTAGGTGTCAGTGTATTCGGAGCAGCAGCAACTGAGTGTTTCTTTCGAGAGGAAGCCCGTTGGCCACTTACAGCGGAGGAGGGAAGCGCCCCGGGATGATCGGCCAAAAGGGCCACCTTAGAACCATCGAGGCTCTCCTGGTAGAAGACCCCCTCCTCGAAATTAATTGATGTTTCAGGGTCATCATGGAACCCAGGATCATCGTCACGAGAGTAATCCTTCGGTTGAGGAGCAGGGCAGCTCACTGTCTCGATCCAGCGCCTCCAGTTCTGTTCGGACAGGATAGAAATCTGGTTAAGAAAAATTTGGGGTGCCTTCCGAACTATAAAACGTGGTCGGACTCACCATTTCAATGGGTTTGTAGCTCGAGAAGCCTTCCTTGGGCCTTAACCGAGCAAATTCTTGCTCTTCTCCCTTGAAGAGATCGGCCAGTATGGCTGCCATCGCCGCCTGGTCGGCAGGTCCCATCCGTGTGTACCGGGTTGCATCATCTTCCCCGTTGTAGCACCAAAGCGGGTGCATTCTCTGTTGGAGAGGTTGGACGCACCGAGCAATGGCTGCGGCCATCACGTCGATAACGGTTAGCCCGTTGTGGGCTAGCCACCTTACTTGAGCGGCCAGCCGAGTTACTTCGGCACTTTCCTCTAGGGAAGGACTCTTCGGGCGCCAGTTGAACCGCTTCTTCGGAGGGACCAATGAGAATTCGGGCAGCCCCCTCCGGACTGGATCAAATAGGGGGACGTCTTCGATATAAAACCATTCCGAAGTCCACTCTTCGGCATCTTTCTTCGGAGTCCCTACGGGGTATCCGGTTCCAGCGATGCGCCATACTTCGGCCCCGCCAACCTCGTAGATTGTCCCTCCTCGGGTAAGGGGGACAAGGCAGAAGAACTTCCTCCACAACTCGAAGTGGGCCTCGCAGCCTAGGAACATCTCGCAAAGAGCGACAAAGCCCGATATATGAAGAATCGATCCTGGGGTAAGGTGGTGGAGTTGGATCCCGTAAAACTCTAGTAGACCCCTCAAGAAAGGATGAATGGGGAAACCCAGCCCTCGCAAGAGGAAGGGCACGAAGCACACCCTTTCCTCCCCGTGGGGGGAGGGAAAGTTCTCTGCGAGGACCTCCCCATCTGCGGAAGTTAATCTGGGACGGGTGGATGCGAGATTTGAAGCAGGGAGATATCCCTGCGTCTCGAGCCTGCGTAATCGCATGCGGGATACGGAGCAGCTCGCCCAATCACCCTGACGGGGGCCGTGAGGGCGTGAGGAAGAACCTGGGATGCTCGCCATTGTTTGCTGGACGCGACCTCGCAGGGATGTGAGGAAGAATGGATGGGGGTGGGGTACGTTAGCCTCCTCGCCCTTAGCCTATTAAAAGGGCACTGTCTCCCCCCCCCCAACGAGGGGCATTTTTGTAAAAACCCATCGGGCCAGTCGCATTCCTTCGATGGGTACGAATCGAGGGTCGTCATTTAATTCTAGGTGGAGAGAAGTGGTATGGTGGGCCCCACGAAGCCCCGCCCATCGGAGGATTCTTCGGCAACCGAGCTATTGGTGGCCGAACTATTGTTAAATCAAATACAGGTAAAGGGAGGAACTCGCCACCCAAGCCGAAGACCTTTGAAGCATGAAGCTGCCGAAGACTGTCAACCTCGGCATTGGAGGCTAGTTTGGGGGCTACTGAGGGTGTCCCGGACTAGGGGGTACTCGGGCTGCCGGCCTATCTCTCGTAGGCCAGGCTGGTGGGCCGCTCTCTACTCGTCGATGGAAGGCCGGATTGTGGGCGACCCCGTGTATCAGAAGGAAACCTCCGAAGACTTGGCGTCTCCTCCAAGGAATAATTGGCGTGGCCAGCATGTTTATCCCCTGATGGTAACCGACCATATGTAACCCTAGGATCCTCTGGTGTCTATATAAACCAGAAGGTTTAGTCCGTAGAGGATCATCATATCCATTGCCTGGGGTTTAGCCCATCCGATCTCGCGGTAGATCAACTATGTAACCTTCATACAATCATATCAATACAATCTAGCAGGACGTAGGGTATTACCTCTTCGAGAGGGCCCGAACCTGGGTAAATCACCGTCTCTACGTTCTCTGTTACCTATTGATTAATAGACCCATAGTTCGGATCCCCTACCCGAGATCTGCCGGTTTTGGTACCGACAGTAATCTAATCATGGCATGAATATTAAGACACGAGTGATTCAAAGCAATAGTCTATAATTTGATATAAAGACATCAATACTCAGGCATACCAACAAACAATCATGCCTTTCAGAATAAAAATGCTAAAGAAAGTTATCCCTAGCCCGTCATGCTCAATCATTGATCCAGTCACGATGTACATAACATTAACTATACTCAATGCATAAAAATGACAATAGTGCTCTCCAACTGGTGCTTCAATGAGAAGGTGATGACTCAACAATAAAAGTAAAATAACATAAAGTAAATAGACAGGCCCTTCGCAGAGGGAAGCATGGATTTGCAGAGGTGCCAGAGCTCGAAGCTTAAATCAGAGATGAAAACATTTTGAGAGGTGTACTTTTCCTGTCAACGTCACGACCGAGGGTTCTCAATATCTTCCATGCTAAACACATTATAGGTGGTTCCCAAGCGGAAAGGTAAAGTTTACTCACCCTCAACCATTAAAACACAAGCCATGGCTAGCCGAATCCTCGGGTGCCCTCCATACAATCAACTTTCCGGGGGAGTTTGTTTGCATTATATAATTTCGATTTGAGCATAGGACTGGGCATCCCAATTACCAGCCTCTCTCGTGCAATGACAGGTGAAGAAACACCCATCGTGAGAATAACCCGCTTAGCATGGAAGATACTGACCACCCACTGCCGCTCCATGAGCGGTACGGGCACACAAAACAGATGCTTATTTGAATGATTAGAGGTGGCACATGTAAATTTACTTGAAATGGCAGAGTAATACCGCATATAGGTAGATATGGTGGACTCATCTGAAACAACTTTGGTTTAAGGATTTGGATGCACAAGCAGTATTCCCGCTTAGTATAGACGAAGGCTAGAAAATAGATTAAGAAGCGACCAACCAGAGAGCGACAACGGTCATAATCATGCATTACAAATAATTAACATTGGATACTGACATGAGTAGGATATAACTTCGTCGCATAACTATACATGCATGCTTCGGGAATCACAAACCTTAACACCAATATTCTTACTAAACCACAATCATTCACTAGTACACCCACATATTACCATCTTAATATCGCAAAACTATTGCAAGGAATCAAACTTATCATATTCAGTGATCTACAAGTTTTATGTAGGATTTTATGACTAACCATGTGAATGACCAATTCCTGTTGACTCTCTAAATAGATATAAGTGAAGCATGAGAGTTTAATTCTTTCTACAAAAGACTTGCCCATGCTCTAATAAATATAAGTGAAGCAAAAGAGAATTCTACAAATAACGGTTTTCCTATATGTAGAGAAACAGGCATCCAAACTTCAAATGATATAAGTAAAGCACATGAAGCATTTTATAAAGCCATACTCAAAAGATATAAGTGAAGTGCAAAGAGCATTCTATAAATCAACCAAGGACTATCTCATACCAGCATGGTGGATTTATTAAAAGAAAAAAATAAAAAGCACACGATGCTCCAAGAATTCACGCATATCATGTGAACAAAATAAAACCGAGACATACCGATAATTGTTGAAGAAAGATGGGATGCCTTCCGGGGCATCCCCAAGCTTAGACGCTTGAGTCTCCTTGAATGTTTACTTTGGGTGCCTTGGGCATCCCCAATCTTGAGCTCTTGCCTCTCCTCATTCTTCTCATATCAATACCTCCTCGATCTTCGAACACTTCATCCACACAAAACTTAACCGAACTTTTTATTAGAAGGGTTAGTACATATAACATCAAATCCCATCATGTCCTGCTCTAACATTATTGTATAATTATAATCAAACATTACCCACTGTATGCTATCACAATTCTATGGCTCCCAAGTCAATGGGGCTCAACAAGATTTCAAACATAAGCAAATAATGAAACTATAACAGCAATCTGTGAAAACAGGACAGTCTGTAAAGATACAGATGGTATATATACTTCTGTAACTCAAAAAATTATGAAAAATTAGGAAAAAATAAATAATTTGCATAGCAGTACCGTGTAAAAATTTCAGAATTTTTTCATGTCCCAGTAAAAAGTGTAAATTCACACACTACAGCAAAAGTTTCTGTTTTTGCACTGCACATACCAAACAAGCAATTTAAACATCCTAACGGTAAATCTTGGCACATTATTTTTATAATACAATGGATTTGTACAAGGGGATAATTATTTTTGTTAAAAAATTTCTGTAATTCAAGATTCACAAAGTTTCCATGGGCATGAACAAAGTTCAAGGCATGCTCCCGCTTCCACGGTGCTCGTCTTTCTTACTTTCACTTTTCTTTTTGTAAAGTTTTTAGGTTCCCCTCTATATTTTTTTTCTTTTAAACTTTTTAAAAGCACACAACAGAAATAAATGACTCTCTAAAACTTCCGGGTTGTCTCCCTGGCAGCGCTTTCTTTAAAGCCATTAAGCTAGGCATAAAGTGCTCAAGTAATTGATCCACCCGGATCCCAACGTATATCAAAGCCAATTTTAATTAACAATGATTTGTATTTTAGTAGTGAGCACAAAGAAACATATATCATGTAATGACGAAGTCTAACTCTCTTCCTACGCATCGGCATGTCATAAAAGAACAATTCATGCACATCAAATAAAGGCCAGTGCATAGTATAAACAGTTTCTTGCAATTTTATCGTATTGAAAACATAGAGAGGCGGAGATGTAGTTCCTCTCTAATAATAATTGCAATTAGGAGCAGCAAGCACATGCATATTATATCCATCAAAATCATCATGTGCAATGGTAAAACGCAACCCATCCATATAATCCTCAATAAGCGCAAACTTCTCCGATATAGTGTAGTTGGGAGAATTCAAAAAGATAATAGGACTATCATGTGAGGGTGTAATAGCAACAATTTCATGTTTAACATAAGGAACTATAGCAAGTTCATCTCCATAAGCATAATTCAAATTGGCATCATGGCCACAAGCATAGCAAGCATCAAGTTCATCAAAAAGGGATATTTCAAACGAATCAAAGGGATCATAGCATTCATCCTTCGGTAAGCACGAAGGGAGATTAAACAATGTATGGGTTGAAGAGTTACTCTCATTAGAAGGTGGGCACGGGTAGCTAATCCGCTCTTCCTCCTTTTGTTCTTCGCTCTCCTCCTCATCTTTTTCATCTAATGAGCTCACAATTTCAGCAATTTCTTCTTCCATAGTTTCCTGCAAAATATTAGTCTCCTCTTGGACAGTGGAGGAGTCCTCAATATATCCTTTAACATAAGCATTAGAAGCATAGTTTTCATAGCAATATATAAGTATGGCAAAATTTTCAGATTTGTAAAGAGTAGCATCATACTTTTCAATCAAAGAAGCAATTTCATAAGCACCCTTAAAAGCAACAAATTCTTCAATTTGTTCAATATCATAGTAACTATAAACACCTTTAGCATAAGAAGATACGATTCCATTATCACTAAACTCACATTGGTAGGGAAGGTGTTTCTTAGGGTCTTCAGAACAACAAGTAAAATCATGTATTTCGCATAAATTCCAAGCATAGCAATGCATAGTATTAATATGATGCCATAAAAGTTTCCCTTTTTGAGATAAGCGGTGTCGCACAAAATGAGCATGCTCATCTAATGATTTTCCCTCAACTAAGCTAGTTGGGTTTTCAGCATGAGCACATAGGGATCGAAGATGATCCAAGTAGAAAGCTTCAGCAGTATGATAGATTTTGGGTCGTTCTTCAACCATTGGTTTAGCAAGTACAACTAATTTTTTTTGGTATTTTACATTTCCTACCCATAACTAAAGATAGAAAACAAGAGCATAAAATAAAATCTACTCAGTGATAAAGCAAACAAGCACACATTAGAATATCAACCCCACGCTATTGCTCCCCGGCAACGGCGCCAGAAAAAGGTCTTGATAACCCACAAGTATAGGGGATCAATTGTAGCTTTTTCGATAAATAAGAGTGTCAAACTCAACGAGGAGCTAAAGGTAGAATCAATATTCCCTTCAAGTTCTATCGACCACCGATACAACTCTACGCACACTTAACGTTCGCTTTACCAAGAACAAGTATGAAACTAGAAGTACTTTGTAGGTGTAATGCTAGAACTACTTTGCAAGAATAAAACTAGGAGTACTTTGCGAGAATAAAACTACGAGTAAATTGCAAGATAATAAAAGCTAGTTGTTTAGTAGAAAGCTTTTGTAACACAAGAGAAAAATTTGTCCATAGGCAATCGATAACTAGACCGGTAATCATTATTTCAATTTTATATGAGGGAGAGGCATGAGCTAACATACTTTCCGTACTTGGATCATATGCACTTATGATTGGAACTCTAGCAAGCATCCGCAACTACCAAAGATCATTAAGGTAAAACCCAACCATAGCATTAAGTAACAAGTCCCCTTTACTCCCATACGCAACAACCCCCTTACTCGGGTGTAAGCTTCTGTCACTCTAGCCGCCCACTATAAGAGAATTATGAACGTATTGCAAACCCTACAGCGGGGATCACTCATGCTTGCGCGACACAGAGGGCACCATAGGATAGCACCAAAATAAAACATACAACTCAAACCAATCACGATCATCAATCAACCCATAGGACAAAAGAAATCTACTCAAACATCATAGGATTGCCATACATCATTGGATAATAATATATAGCATTGAGCACCATGTTTAAGTAGAGATTACAGCGGGGAGAAGAGGTGTTACACCGCTGCATAGAGGGGGAGAGAGTTGGTGTTGACGGCGGCGAAGTTGTTGGTGTAGATCGCCGTCACGATGGTTCCCCCGACGGCATTCCGGCGCCACCGGGAGAGAGGGGGAGAGAGCCCCCTCCTTCTTCTTCTTGCTTGGCCTCCCCCCTAGATGGGAGGAGAGTTTCCCCTCTGGTCCATGGCCACCATGGCTCCCGGAGGGGAGGAGCCCCTCCGAGATTGGATCTCTCTCTCTGTTTCTCTTCTATTTCGCGCTCTTGTTTTCTGGCCGAAAACCGTTTCTTATATTCCCGGAGATCCGTAACTCCGATTGCGCTGAAATTTAAACATGATTTTTTCTCGATATTATCTTTCTTGCGGCGAAAGAAGGGCGTCAACCGGCTTACGAGGGGCTCACGAGGCACCACGGCGCGCCCTACCCCATGGGCGCGCCCTGGTGCCTCGTGGGGCCCACGAGCACCGTCTTGCATTGATTCTTCTTCCAAAAATTCACATATATTCCAAAATAACTCTCCATAAAATTTTATTGCATTTGGACTTCATTTGATATGGATTTTCTGTGAAACATAAAACAAGCAGAAAACAGGAACTGGCACTAGGCACTGGATCAATATGTTAGTCCCAAAAAATAATATAAAATGTTGCCAAAAGTATATGAAAGTTGTAGAATATTGGCATGAAACAATCAAAAATTATAGATACGATGGAGACGTATCAGTGCACCTGTTGCTCACAAGGCAACAGGGCGCGGCCACCCCCCAGGGCGCGCCAAGATGCCTTGTGGGTCCCACAGGGACCCACTCGCTTATCTATTCAGCTCACATCATCTCCTACCTCCAGAAAAAAAACTTTGTAGCTCTCTCTCTCGTGTTCTTGATCCCAAACCTAAGATTTTTGATCTCTTTGCTCGGAGCTCCGTTTCCAAAACTGTTTTGAGGGATTGCTCCTTGGTATGTGACTCCCCCATTGCTCCAATTAGTTTTTGTTTTAGTGGATTATATTTTGCATAAATTGCTGCTATTGGTGCTACTGAAAATGAGCTTGCATGTTAAATTCTTTGAGCTCTAAGTAGTTTGAATGCTTGATATAGCCTCTAGGCACTTGTATGAGTAGTTGCTATCAATTTGGTGAAGTTTTTTAACATCTTTTTGTGGTCCAAAAAATTTCAGAAATTTGTTCGTAGGAACATGAACATTTTCAGGAGGAGTTCTTCAAGGAGGAGGTCCTCTGAAGCATCATCGAGTGAAAGCCCAGCACGCCAATCGTATGTTGAACCAAGGGCAAGTTCGGTGCGAGGTGCCGAAGCAAAATCGTGTCGATGGCCGTGCAACGAGTTCATGCTAGGTGCAGGCATCAAGGAAGAATTTGACCAATATATTCACAACACCGAGCTCTCCGCCTTCATCGCAGATAAGCCACCGCAACACTACAGCCTCACTCATTCATTCACTCAAAAATTTGAGTATCATTCTCGCACTTCTAGAGTTTCATTTCATATCTATGATAGATCTTATAGTATGCCTCTAGAAGAATTCTGTGATGCTTGCAAAATTCCATTTTGGGGTTCACTTAGTGAACCGCGACAATCTGATTATGAACTATTTCTCAATAGCCTTTGCAATGGTGAGGATAGGGGTGTCGGTTCTAAATCCGGCATATCTCGTAGTAGGGGTCCTAAGCTAGGCGTCTTGGAGCAATGGTAACATGGACACAGGATTTCACCCAGGTTCGGGCTCTCTCTAAGAGATAATACCCTACGTCCTGCTTTTGATTGTATTCATATGGGGTGTAGTACAGAGTACATGTATCTACCACGAGATTGTTCTAATGAATATCAGATGATCTATCGACTAGCCTGGCCTCGGTTTATATAACGCACCGGAGGCCTAGGGTTTAGGAGAGTCCTCGTCTTGGGCGCCAAGTCTTGTGGAATCTTCCTTGTATTCGTCATGGACTGCCCGAAGTGGCCCATGAGTGAACCGCCATGGGGGTCCTCGGCCCGATCCACCTGGTCGGGAGACGACGTGATGAGTACCCCCTAGTCCAGGACACCATCAGTAGCCCCCTGAACCGGTCTTCAAGTTGGGGACGCTCCTCGGTTCTTCCGAACTGTTCTTCGTCTTCGGTCGTCGGTCTTGAAAACTGGTTCAACAAATCTTCCCATCTCCGATCTTGAGGATCGCCGAGGTGTATCCGAAGAGTTCATACGTCGGGTATCCGAGGAGTCCTTTAAGTTCTCGTTCATTATCAATGCCTTGTTATTTTTTACGCCACACCTCGGGTTTGAAGTGTTTCTAGCGCGGCGGTGTCCTCTTTGCATCCGAGCTCCAGCGCCGGACTGTATCCGAGGTGTCTTCTTGCAGCCGAGCTCCAATGCCGGACTGCATCCGAGGAGGCATAGAGTACCTCGTCTTTGAAAAAGTTTGAAGGAGGTTATCCGAGCTTAACGCCGAAAAAGTTCTCTATGGAGCCAGCCACTCGCGGCCGAGCTTTATGCCGGACTGCTTCCGAGGTACATTTTAGCAGCCGAACTCCAACGCCGGTCTGTATCCGAGGTGTCATAGATCTCCTCGGTCTTAAATTTTTTAAAGGAGTTCAGCCGAGATTAATGCCGGAAACGTCCTCTAGGGAGCCAGCCACTTGTATCCGAGCTTCATGCCGGACTGCTTCCGAAGTGGTGCACCACCTCGTGCTTGGGCTGATTTTTTGCGGATATTTTTTGATTGGTGCAATTTATTCTCTGCCGAGATATATAGCCAGTAGCCCTCAAGGTGTGTGTCGGCCTAAAATCCGAGATGCACTTGAAGGAAAACATGAAACTGCTGATCCCAGTAGCCCCTGAGACTCAGGTCGATTCGCAAAATCGCCCTGAGGATCAATTCCTAGCTCGGCAGCATATTTAGGAATGGAAACACGGTGTGCATAGTCCTCGAGACTCAGGTTGGGTGCGGCCGACCAACCTGAGGATCGTAATCTCCTCGGAAACTATTTTGCACTTTTAATTTCCCTGTATTGAATCGTCAAATGTAGTAGCCCCCGAGCCACTGGTCGGGTGGGAACACCAGATTAGGGGATCGATGTACCTCTTTAATTGCTCTTAATTTGAGAAGCGCGAAGCCCAGTAGCCCCCGAGCCTTAATTTGGGCAAGGGTGGCCGAATTAAGGATCGATATCCGGGGTAAATTGATTTTAATCACAATTTATGTGTAATGATTCTACGTATCCAAGTACTTTGCATCATTAATGCTCGGATCCGCATTGTACAAACTTTGTTGACCGACCATCGGCTTCAACCTCCTCGGCCAGTAGCCGAGGAGTGTTTTCCTACTTTATAAAACCGTTATAAGGGCAAAGATTTACGGAAAACAAGGCAATCCGGCCATGCGGTTTTATAAACAAAGGTACGCAGAGAGATATGTTATATTACTATTTAACGTAAGAAACATCTTCCAAAGAAAATAGTCCCGCTATCAGTTCCTTTCTTTGGGTTGTCATGCTAAGCAGGATGATGTAACTTCACCTCCGATCTAAGTGGAAGAAAAATAGTGAAGATCAATTCGGGAGAAATTCCCGAAGTATTTGGCATTAAAAAACCGAGATTTTCACTTCCGCCGTTGCCGACCAATTATATTCTTGAGATCGCTAGCTTTCGGCTTCACCCAGTGTGAGGTACTAACCCGGATAACCCGGTAGTATCAATCACAGAGGTGCTCCCTTTACCCCCTAGCCGAACAATCGGGAACGTAGGGGGCAAGCACAGGAGCCAGGCAACCCAGCTTGGCCAGATCTCAAGTCAAATTGATGCATATTGTGGCTTTATAACAATTTATGGGAAGGCAGCGTTCGTATATTAAATACAAATGCTGAGGATATGTTGGGCTCTCCAGAAGTCCCAAGGTAAATGTGCCGAGGTGCCTCAAGGATCCCCCAGTACGGTTTATTAGACACTTTGATAGGTCCGATGTGTTTACTTTGACTCTTGTGCGACCGTTTATAATTTGAAAGTGGCCCATCGTCGGCTTCCACCCCTTTGTAGATGCTACGCAGGGTGTTTCCGCAATAACAAGACAACGCTTAGCCGACGTCTCGGTGCCCGGAGGCGGTTGTGTTCGCGGAAACGAGGCGATCAGATGTGTAGGCTTTATAACTTTCACTTAGTCATAGGAGCTTGACTGTGGGGGCAAGTAACTAGCCCCCGGTGTTTGGAGTGTTCGGGCGTGCCAAGGTGCAGCTCGGCAGGGAAGTTGCCGAACTACGGGTCGGAAAAGATTTTCCGAGCCGAATTATTATGCACAGCACCTCGGTCAAGAGGATGTCCCGCCTCCTGGGAAAAAAACATGCAAATAAGTTGAAAGCTTCATAAGCTCGGAAAACCAAAAAACTTACATAAAACCTTTACATCTAGATTAAATCAAGTTTTCTGGTGCCAATCCGAAATTAGTCTTAAAATGAATTTATGCTTCCGTCGTGCTTTAACATGATACATCCGATCTTCCAAACTTCAAGCGGGTCAGCCTTCGGCTTCAACCTCCTATCCCGAAGGCGGAGTGCTTCTCAGGCCAGTTTAGCGAACTAAACTCGAGCGGTTTAAAGAGAAACCAGGCTATCCGGCTATTGACCACACACTCGCGTCGGAAAAAGGAGTAGTAGAAAAAGACTTTGCAACGACCAAGAAAAAAATATTTATTAGAAAACGGCTCATATAAATTTTAAGAGCCCCCAGTTAACATGGGTAAAGAAAATTGTTTTTAACAAACAACGTTTTTGTTTGCCACAAATAAAATGCGTGGTTGAACCAAACAAAAATTAAAAAATTAAAAAATTTAAAAAAATTGAGCATGAAAACAACTTAGCTGGTTAATGTGCTCGGCGTTGATGAGGTGGTGCGGGTTTGTGGCGGGACGAGGACGCATAGTCCTCGGCTTGACCGAGGTCCCAGCCCCCAAGCCCGAGGTGGCCGTGCGACGAGCTCGGGTTGATGAGGTAGCGATGCGGCATGGTCGACGTGGCGAGGCGAAGCCCCCGGTCCAGCTGTCGTGACGAAGCTGGTCGGCTGGTGATGATGAAGTGATGGCGAAGCCCCCAGTCTAGCCGAGGTGACGGATCAGGTCGGCAGTGTGACGCCGGAGCCCCATGTAAGCCGAGGTGTCGAAGCAGGTCGGCGTGGTGGACATTGGCTTAAATAGGCGACGACGCGGTGATGCCGACGCAGATCGGAACTTGTGACGCGGTCAATGCCGGCTTGATGAAGTCACCGCGCGGCGATGCCGGCGCACCCGACCCGTGCAATCCGTAAGGTGACGATGTTATCTTGACGATCATTAGGGAGAGCGGTGCCAAACTCTTGGTCGGCTCGCCGAGGTGATGATCCGAGGTGGTTGTCGTCGGCTCGATGAAGCGACGACGTAGTCGATGCTGGCGCAGGTCGGCAGCCATGGAGCAACGTGGCCTGGCTGGTTTGACACCGGCGCGATGACGAAGATCGCCTCCGAAAAGGCTCAAAATTTTTGGGCACATGTTTGAGGACATGATACTTATAAAAAAATTTCTTCAAAAAGGACCTTCGATAACCCGTTCATGAAAAAAGATGAACTTGGGTCGGATTCGTTTTCGTGCAGAAAACAGATCCGAAAATTGATGCACTAATCGGGCCTTTCCTGGAGTTTGAACCGTCGGATCGAGCTAAAATTTTGAGGGGTGATTGATATAGGAATTCCGCAGCGGATGAACGGTGGGATCTTCCAAAGGATGTCCGAGCTAGCTCCTGGACTCCTCGCCCCAAACTCATCCAGATTCCCGTCCAGACTCGACAGGGCTCTGGTATATCGGAGATTACCGGAGATTCCTTCATCGGAACGCGATGAAATTTTACAGGGTTGTTCTAGACTAAATTCTGCACAATTCTACCGAAGCAATCGTCAAAACGACGCTCGAGGAGACAGGGACGGCGAACACGAATCCGCTGTCCAGAAAAAACTGCATGATCGCGCGAGGGCAATGTTGACGTCGAGTCCCCGAGCACCATGGACGATTTTTCCATGATCCTGGATGAGATCAGAGTTGATGATGATGAAGACATCCATCCGATCTTGACGATCCGAAGAGAAGACTAGTCCTCGGTCCAGCCAAGGTGACCAGTCAGGCCGGCGACGAAGATGCCGACGCTGACGATGTAGCTCGGTTCCGACGCGTAGATCGCGGTGAAGCCGATCTGAATTCCCATTGCACTGCGGTGACTACCCAGCAGGCTCTCAATGAAAGTACCAATGTCGGTTCTAAATCCGGCATATCTCGTAGTAGGGGTCCTAAGCTAGGCGTCTTGGAGTGATGGTAACATGTACACGGGATTTTTCCCAGGTTCGGGCTCTCTCGAAGAGATGATACCCTATGTCCTGCTTTTGATTGTATTCATATGGGGTGTAGTACAGAGTACATGTATCTACCACGTGATTGTTCTAATGAATATCAGATGATCTATCGACTAGCCTGGCCTCGGTTTATATAAAGCACCGGAGGCCTAGGGTTTAGGAGAGTCCTCGTCTTGGGAGCCAAGTCTTGTGGAATCTTCCTTGTATTCGTCATGGACTGCCCGAAGTGGCCCATGAGTGAACCGCCATGGGGGTCCTCGGCCCGATCCACCTAGTCGGGAGACGACGTGATGAGTACCCCCTAGTCCAGGACACCATCAAGGGGAGTTACACAAGCTAGAATAAAAAGCATTCACTTTCCCTCTATTCGGTATTTTGCACTCTTTAATGGCAAATGCATTGTTGGTAAACAAGACTGTAGTGCACTTTGTGCTCCTGATCTGAGCCTTATTCACGATGCCTTAACAGGTAGCAGACATTATAATCTTGGGGCCATTGTCGCACGTAGGTTGCACCGTAACTCGGGTAATGGTGATTTGTATGGAGGAATTTATGCCTCCCGGGTAGCTGCAAGGCTAGGGGTCTCGCCCAGGCCCAATGATCCTCTTTTACCTGATAAATATTTGAATTTTGAGGCAATGCAGAACACAGAGTTTATTAAGCGCAACACTCGCAGATATGACTATAACTTAATATTCGATAAATATCGTTCTGTGTTTGTTGTTTTGCCTGCTCCTGTCCTCTTTGATTTCCAGAACAAACAGAGATATTTTCTTCATGAGAATGAGGTGCGCGAGTATAACGCGGTAGTTGAGGCTGCTCACCTCGCTGAGGAGGCGGCACAGAATGCCTCTACGAGCTACCACTTCGATTATTATCCTGGACAGCCATGGCAGTAGACCAAGCTAAGCCAAAAGCCTAAGCTTGGGGGAGTACATATTTCTCACCGACATTACATTCATGTTCACACATTCATTCCAGTTGTTGGTGTTCATCCTTTTTCATTGTATTATCCATGCTAGTTTTATTTCCGCTTTCTTCTTGTGTGTTTGAAAAACTTTGAAAACCCAAAAATATTTCTCGCTTCTTTTAGGTTTTTCTTTCTTGTTTGTTAGTTTGTAGTATTAAAAGAAAACCCAAAAAGATTTCTTGTTTTTTCTTTTGTTTGTTGGGAGCTCTCCCGTGTAAATAGTTTTTCTCGCTTTTCGTTTTTCATCGTTAATTTGCTTTCCTTCAGAAAAACTAAAAACTCCAAAAAATACTTCAGTATGTTTCTCTGAATTTTTTTTCCTTGAGTCGTAGTAGGGAGAAGACCACGATGAAGATATTGAGTGGCTCTCATATGCTTTATTGTTGATCTAATGAAGAGCCAATTTTACCTTGAATAAAATGTTTGCAGATTCCAGCTTAGTCCATGGCACTCTTGCACTATTATTATTTTCACATCATTCGGACATGCAAGCGAAAGGCAATAATGACGATGATTTGATTAAATGACTGTGGCAAGGAAAAGCTGGTATGAACTCTTCTTGTTTTTTTTTTGTAAATATGTTTAACTCAGTATCCATAATTCAACATATTATGAATAAACATGTTTGTGATGACAATTAGAGATTATAGTTGCTCATGCCATGCTTAAGTAGCTAGGAGTGGATAATGATTTATCTGGGATGTCAACATGCATTAAAATGGTTATGATGTAGTATGTTAATATGGTATCCTCCTCTGAATGTTTCAAGTGGCTTGACTTGGCACATGTTCATACATGTAGTTGATTCAAAACCAACATAGCCTCCACGATATTTATGTTCAGGGTGTTTATATCCTACTCATGCTAGTATTCAATGTTAATTATTCTCAATGCATGATCATGACCGTTTTCGCTCTCTAGTTGGTCGCTTCTCAACCTATTTCTAGCCTTCGCCTGTACTAAGCGGGAATACTGCTTGTGCATCCAAAACCCTTAAACCAAAGTTGTTCCAAATGAGTCCACTATATCTACCTATATGTGGTATTACTCTGCCATTCCAAGTAAATTTGCATGTGCCACCTCTAATCATTCAAATAAACATCCGTTTTGTGTGCCCGTACCGCTCATGGAGCGACAGGGGGCGGTCAGTATCTTCCATGCTAAGTGGGTTATTCTCAGATGAGTGTTTATTCACTTGTCATTGCACGAGAGAGGCTGGTATTTGGGATGCCCAGTCCTATGCCCAAAATTGAAATTACATAATGCAAACAAACTCCCCCGGAAAGTTGTTGGTATGGAGGGCACCTGAGGATTCGGCTAGCCATGGCTTGTGTTGGTATGGTGGAGGGGGAGTAAACTTTACCTTTTCGCTTGGGAACCGCCTATAATGTGTTTAGCATGGAAGATATTAAAAATTCTCAGTCGTGACGTTGACAGGAAAAGTACACCTCCCAAAATTGTTTTTCATCTCTGATTTAAGCTTCAAGCTCTGGCACCGCTGCAAATCCATGCTTCCCTCTGTGAAGGGCCTATCTATTTTCTTTTATGTTATTTTACTTTTATTGTTGAGTCTCACCTTCTCATTATAAGCACCAATCCTGAGAGCACTATGGTCATCCTTATGCATTGAGTATACTTAATGTTGTGTGCATCATGACTGGATCTCTTCTACCCTGAATTACAATGTTTAGTCGCTGCTTGAACTTTGGAGGTGCTCTACATTTATGTTTTGTGGTCTCAGAAAGGGCTAGCGAGATACCATGTTATCATATTATATCATGATTGTTTTGATAAATTGTTAGCATTTGAGATATGTTATTATTGCTCGCTAGTTGATTATGCCATTGATATGAGTAAATGTAGTTTTTAAGTGTTATTATGAGCATGGTTAGTTCATGATCTTTGCTGAAAACCTGGGTACTATTTAAGCTTATATACGGATAAAAGAACAAAAGAGTTCGTAAAAGTTTTTCTTTATCACTTTCAGTTTGTCAACTGAATTGCTTGAGGACAAGCAATGAGTTAAGCTTGGGGGAGTTGATACGTCTTCGTCGTATCTACTTTTCCAAACACTTTTGCTCTTGTTTTGGACTCTAATTTGCATGATTTGAATGAAACTAACCCGGACTGACGTTGTTTTCAGCAGAACTACCATGGTGTTGTTTTTGTGCAGAAATCAAAGTTCTCGAAATTGGACGAAACTTTTTGGAGATTTTTTATGGAATAAATAAAAATTACTGGCGCAAGAATCAACAGAAGAGGGGCCACCTGTTGCCCACAAGGCAACAGGGCGCGACCCCCCCTAGGGCGCGCCCTGATGCCTTGTGGGGCCCATAGGCGGCCGTCTGACCTAATTCCGACGCTATAAATTCACTTTCCCCGAGAAAAAAGAGGAGAAGAAGTTTCATCGCGTTTTATGATACGGAGCCGCCGCTACCTCCTGTTCTTCATCGGGAGGGCTGATCTGGAGTCCATTCGGGGCTCCGGAGAGGGGGATTCGACGCCGTCGTCATCATCAACCATCCTCCATCACCAATTTCATAATGCTCACCACCGTGTGTGAGTAATTCCTCCGTAGGCTTGCTGGACGGTGATGGGTTGGATGAGATTTACCATGTAATCGAGTCAATTTGTTAGGGCTTTGATCCCTAGTATCCACTATGTTCTGAGATTGATGTTGCTATGACTTTGCTATGCTTAATGCTTTTCACTAGGGCCCGAGTGCCATGATTTCAGATCTGAACCCTTTATGTTTTCATGAATATATTTGTGTTCTTGATCCTATCTTGCAAGTTATATGCACCTATTACGTGTTATGATCCGCATACCCCAAGGTGACAATAATTGGGATTCTTTCCGGTGATTACCGTAGTTTGAGGAGTTCATGTATTCACTATGTGCTAATGCTTTGTTCCGGTTCTCTATTAAAAGGAGGCCTTAATATCCCTTAGATTTCCTTATGGACCCCGCTGCCATGGGAGGGTAGGACAAAACATGTCATGCAAGTTCTTACTATAAGCACGTATGACTATATACGGAATACATGCCTACATTACATTGATGAATTGGAGCTATTGTGTATCGCCCTAGGTTGTGATTGTTATATGATGAATGTCATCCAACATAATTATCCATCACCGATCCAATGCCTACGCTTTTCGCATATTGATCTTTGCTAAGTTACTCTTGTTACTGCTGCTGTTACAATCACTACAAAACTGTTACTGTTACTATTGCTACTGAAACTATCATACTACTGTGCTACTAAACACTTTGCTGCATATATTTAGTTCTCCAAGTGTGGTTGAATTGACAACTCAACTGCTAATACTCGCAAATATTCTTTGGCTCCCCTTGTGTCGAATCAATAAATCTAGGTGAAATACTACCCGCGAAAACTGTTGCGATCCCCTATACTTGTGGGTTATCAAGCCTCTAGTGAAAACTATGGCCCCTGGGTCTACTTTTATCATATATTAAAAACCAAAAATACCTTGCTGCAATTTATTTACTTTTATTTTATTTAGTATTTTAGTTTATCTATCTATCACTATCAGAATTAATCCTTGCAAATAACCGCTAAGAGGATTGACAACCCTCTTATTTGCGTTGGGTGCAAGTGTTTGCTTTTGTGTGTGCAGGTGCTACTAAAGGGATTTTGCGTGGTTCTCCTACTGGATTGATAACCTTGGTTCTTAACTGAGGGAAATACTTATCTCTACTATACTGCATCATCCTCTCCTCTTCGGGGAAATACCAACGCAGTCTACAAGTAGCAGGAAGAATTTCTGGCGCCGTTGCCGGGGAGACATCACCAAAACTTATCAAGTACCTTCGCATAAACTATCATCCACTTGCATTTATTTTATTTGCCTTTTTATTTGCATTTGCCTCACGTTTTCATCTCCCCCACTTCTAATTTTTTTTTACAAAAAAACACAAAAATATTTTATTTGCTTGCTTGCTTTTATTGCCTTCATGTCAACACACAAAAAAAAAGAAAATGAAAGCAAAAATTTAAGATCACTATGGATCCACTTAAAGTTTTCTACTTTGATCATCTTCGATCCATTTGTGCTCGTGCTGAAACCCCAACTAGTTTAGTTGAGGGAAAATCATTAGATGAGCATGCTCATTTTGTGCGTCACCGTTTGTCTCAAAAAGGGAGACTCTTATGGAATCAAATAAATTGTTTGCTATGCTATGCTTGGAATTTATGCGAAATGTATGATGTTACTTGTTGCTCCGAGAACCCTAAAAAACACCTTCCCTACCTATGTGAGTTTAATGATAATGAAATCTTATCTTCTTATGCCAAGGGTGTTTATAGCTACTATGATATCGAACAAATTGAAAAATTTGTTGCTTTTAAGGGTGCCCATGAAGTTGCTTCTTTGATTGAAAAGTATGACATTACTCTCTACAAATATGAAAATTTTGCCATACTTAAATATTGCGATGAAAACTATGCTTCCAATACCTATGTTACTGAATTCATTGGGAGAATGGCTGCTGCTTTGGAAGAGAATAATGATATGCATGAATCTATAGATAATTGTGATTCTGTTGATCCGCTTGAAATATCCCTTTTTGATGAATTTGATGCTTACTATGCTTGTGGCTAGGATGCCAATATTAATTATGCTTATGGAGATGAACTTGCTATAGTTCCTTATGTTAAAAATGAAATCATTGCTATTGCACCCACACTTGATAGCTCCTTGAATGAAAATCATGGTTCCAATAATGTTATTATAAATTCTATTAGTGTCAATTGTGTTAATGATACGCAAAGCTACAAGCTTGGGGATGGTAATTTTGTTATGTCTACTACTTATTGCAATGATCACGATTGGGGTGATAATGCTTCTTATGATCTTGAAAATTTATTTAAGCCTCATGATTAATATGTTTGCAATATTATTGAAAGTGGGTTTGGAAGAGTGTCAACTTTAGGTAAAAAGAATCCCACATATTTGGAGAGTGTTCAATCTTATGAAATTTTTGATCAAAGTGGGTTTGGAGAGGTCATGACTTTAGTTGATGTTAATCCCACTATCTTGGAAGATTATAAAATTTTTATGCATGAGGATCATGAAGAGAATATTTTATATGATAGCTATATTGTTGAATTTGATTATGATTCTACATGTAATTATTATGACAGAGGAAAATATGGTTATAAAAATTTTCATGTCACTAAATTACCTTTCTTTGTGTTGAATGTTTGGGACATTCACATTTGTGCCCCTAACTCGAACCCACTACTCAAATTTACCCCTAACTTTTTGATGTGCTCAAAATTGCCCCTAAAAAGCAATTTAGGTCACAAGAATGCCCTTCCATCTGGTCAAAGTTGTTTGACCAGAACTTTGAAAATTCATAACAAATTCATATGAACTCAGAAGAATGCAAAGTAAGATATCAAAATGTTCATAAAAACATCACCTATATGTACATGTCATTTATGTTCATGACAAAAGCACTCTTTAAAGCTTTTTAGGGTTTATAACATTAAAAAACTATTTAGGGTGAATGCAAATAAATGCACATGTAGGCAACGAACGTAAATGACATGCGCGTATAGGTGATACTTTTATGAACATTTTGATATCTTATTTGCATTCTTCTGAGTTCATGTGAATTTGTTATAAATTTTCAAAGTTTCAGTCAAACAACTTTGACCAGCTGGAAGGGCATTCTCGTGACCTAAAATGCTATTAGGGGCAAATTGGAGCACATCAAAAAGTTACGGTTAAATCTGAGAGTGGGCGCAAATTAGCGGCATAAATGTAAATGTCCCAATTTTTAATGCTTCATTCTTCCTATTTGCATATGCTAGATATTGCTTGTCTTGATAATTTTTTTTCCTATAAAATGCCTATGCATAGGAAGTATGTTAGACTTAAATGTGTTTTTCACATGCTACATGATGCTCTCTTTGTGTTTCAATTATTATCTTTTATGAGAGCATCATTGAAATCTCAAGCCTGTCTTAATAGCTATAAAGAAAGCGCTTGTTGGGAGACAACCCAATAAAAAATTTATTTCTGTTTTTGTGTGTTTACACAATTATAGGCTCTGATATGGTTGTGTTTTTATCTTTTAATTAGTGTTTGTGCCAAGTAATGCCTTTGGGATGATTTGGATGATAGTATAATTGATGTTGTTTGGAAAACAGAAAGTTTTGCGTCCAGTATTTGATTTTTGATTCTGTACTGGAGTGTCATAAAAATCTGAAATTTTTCACAGTATTTATATATGAATTTTTTACGTTGTCCTAATTTTTCAGAATTTTTGGAGTTATAGAAGTATAGCTTATAAATAGATCTTTACAGACTGTTCTGTTTTAGACAGATTCTGTTTTTGTTGCATAGTTTGCTTATTTTGATGAATCTATGGATCGTATCGGGGGGTATGAGTCATGGAGAAGTTGGAGTATAGTAGCATTATGCCAATATTAAATATGAATCAATTTACAACAGTACCTAAAGTTTAAGATTTGTTTGTTAAACTAAGGATCTCACGAGGTTTCTGTTGAGTTTTGTGTGCTGAAGTTTTCAAGTTTTGGGTGAGACTACGATGGATAAAGGAATAACGAGTGGCAAGAGCCTAAGCTTGGGGATGCCCAAGGCACCCCAAGGTAATATTCAAGGAAGACTCAAGCGTCTAAGCTTGGGGATGCCCCGGAAGGCATCCCCTCTTTCGTCTACAATCTATCGGTAACTCACTTGGACCTATATTTTTATTCATCACATGATATGTGTTTTACTTGGAGCGTCTTGTGATATAGTTTGTTTGCTTTTTAGTTTGTCACAATCATCTTTGCTAAACACACCTTTTTGAGAGGGACACACATTATTCGTGATTTGTTAGAATACTCTATGTGCTTCACTTATATCTTTTGAGCTAGGCAGTTGCTCTAGTGCTTCACTTATATATTTTAGAGCACGGTGGTGGTTATATTTTAAAGAAATAGTTGCACTCTCATGCTTCACTTATATCTTTTTGAGAGTCTAATGAATAGCAATGGTAATATGCACGGGTTATGAATTTGGTCCTAATATGATAGGTATTCAAGAGGGATATAATAAAAACTTTCATGTAGATCACTGAATATGGTAAGTTTGATTCCTTGCAATAGTTTTGCAATATTAAGATGGTAATATGTGGGAGGTGCTAGTAGATAATTGTGGTTTAGTAAGAATATTGGTGTTAAAGTTTGTGATTCCTGAAGCATGCACGTATGATCTGTCATTATGCTAAGAAGTTGGAGCATGATTTATTCTTGATTGTCTACCTTATGAGTGGCGGTCGGGGACGAGCGATGGTCTTTTCCTACCAATCTATCCCCCTAGGGGCATGCGTAGTAGTACTTTGCTTCGAGGGCTAATAAACTTTCGCAATAAGTATGTGAGTTCTTTATGACTAATGTGAGTCCATGGATTATACACACTCTCACCTTTCCGCAATTTGCTAGCCTCTTCGGTACCGTGCATTTCCCTTTCTCACATCGAGAGTTGGTGCAAACTTCGTCGGTGCATCCAAACCCCGTGATATGATACGCTCTATCACACATAAGCCTCGTTATATCTTCCTCAAAACAGCCACCATACCTACCTATCATGGCATTTCCATAGCCATTCCGAGATATATTGCCATGCAACTTCCACCGTTCCATTTTTATGACACACATCATCATTGTCATATTGCTTTGCATGATCATATAGGTGACATAGTATTTGTGGCTCAGCCACCGTTCATCATCTTTTATACATGTTACGCTAGTATCATTGCACATCCTGGTACACCGCGAGAGGCATTCATATAGAGTCATATTTTGTTCTAGTTTTGAGTTGTAATTTTCTTTTGAGTTGTAAGTAAATAGAAGTATGATGATCATCATTATTAGAGCATTGTCCCATTAAGGAAATAAAAAAAAGAAAAAAAGAGAGGCCAAAAAGAGCCCACGAAAACAATAAAATAAAAATAAAAAAAGGAAAAAAGGGGAGAAAAAAGAAAAAAAATGAGAGAAAAAGAGAGAAGGGGCAGTGTTACTATCCTTTTCCATACTTGTGCTTCAAAGTAGCACCATGTTTTTCATATAGAGAGTCTCCTATTTTGTCACTTTCATATACTAGTGAGAATTTTTCATTATAGAACTTGGCTTGTATATTCCGATGATGGCTTCCTCAAATGCCCGAGGTCTTCTTGAGCAAGCAAGTTGGATGCACACCCACTTAGTTTTCATGTTGAGCTTTCATACACTTATAGCTCTTAGTGCATCTGTTGCATGGCAATCCCTACTCCTCGCATTAACATCAATTGATGGGCATCTCCATAGCCCGTTGATTAGCCTCGTCGGTGTGAAACTATCTTCTTATTTTTTGACTTCCCCTTATTAATCCCTACCACCACATTCTATTCCACCCATAGTGCTATATCCATGGCTTGCGTGGGGGTTGAAAAAGCTGAAGCGCGTCAAAAAGTATGAACCAATTGCTCGGCTTGTCATCGGGGTAGTGCATGATAAATATTTTATGTTAAGAAGATGGAGCATGACAGGATTATATGATTTTGTAGGGATAACTTTCTTTAGCATTTTTATTTTGAAAGACATGATTGTTTATTAGTATGCCTGAGTATTGATGTCTTTATGTCAAACTATAGACTATTGCTTTGAATCATTCGGATCTTATTATTCATACCGTAAGAAAGATTACATGATGAAACATGTTAGGTAGCATTCCACATCAAAAATTCTGTTTTTATCATTTACCTACTCGAGGACGAGCAGGAATTAAGCTTGGGGATGCTTGATATGTTTCCAACGTATCTATAATTTTCGATTGTTCCATGCTATTATAGTATCAATCTTGGATGTTTTATATGCAATTATATGCCATTATATATCATTTTTTGGGACTAACCTATTAACCCAGTGCCCAGTGCGAGTTGCTGTTTTTTGCTTGTTTTTGTCTTTTCAGAAAATCATTATCAAAAAGAGTCCAAACAAGAAAAAAAAACTTTGGATTAACTTTTTCTGGACCAGAAGAGACCCACGAAGCTTCGGGAGAAGACCAGAGGAGCCACGAGGGAGCCACAAGCTCGGGAGGCGCGCCCCCCAGGTTTGTGGGCCCCTCGTAGCCCCTCCTGACCTAATTCCAGCGCTATAAATTTCCAAATATTCCCAATATACCAGAGAGACAGAAGAGAAAACCTTTCCGCCGCCGCAAGCCTCTGTTCTTCCGCGATCCCATCTGGAGGCATTCTCCGGTACTCTGCCGGAGGGGGATCGATCACGGAGGGCTTCTACATCAACCTTGCTGCCCTTCCGATGATGTGTGAGTAGTTTATCACAGACCTACGGGTCCATAGCTAGTAGCTAGATGGCTTCTTCTCTCTCTTTGATCTTCAATACCATGTTCTCCTTGATGTTCTTGGAGTTCTATCAGGTGTAATCTTGTTTTGCGGTGTTTTTGTTGGGATCCGATGAATTGTGAGTTTATGATCAGATTATTCATGAGAAATATTTGAGTCTTCTCTGAACTCTTTTATGCATGATTGTTATAGCTTTGTATTTCTCTCCGATCTATCGATTTGATTTGGCCAACTAGATTGTTTTATCTTGCAATGGGAGAGGTGCTTTGTGATGGGTTCAATCTTGCGGTGCTCAATCCCAATGACAGAAAGGGACATGACACGTATTTGTATTGTTGCCATTAAGGATAAAAAGATGGGGTTTAATCATATTGCTTGAGTTTACTTTGTCTACATCATGTCATCTTGATTAAGGCGTTACTCTGTTTTGTACTTAATACCCTAGATGCATGCTGGATAGCGGTCGATGGGTGGAGTAATAGTAGTAGATGCAAGCAGGATTCGGTCTACTTGTCTCGGACGTGATGCCTATATACATGATCATTGCCATGAATCCGTCATAATTATTTGCTTTTCTATCAATTGCCCAACAGTAATTTGTTTACCCACCGTATGCTATGTGTACGAGAGAGAAGGCTCTAGTGAAAACTATGGCCCCCAGGTCTACTTTTATCATATATTAAAAACCAAAAATACCTTGCTGCAATTTATTTACTTTTATTTTATTTAGTATTTTAGTTTATCTATCTATCACTATCAGAATTAATCCTTGCAAATAACCGCTAAGAGGATTGACAACCCTCTTATTTGCGTTGGGTGCAAGTGTTTGCTTTTGTGTGTGCATGTGCTGCTAAAGGGATTTTGCGTGGTTCTCCTACTGGATTGATAACCTTGGTTCTTAACTGATGGAAATACTTATCTCTACTATGCTGCATCATCCTCTCCTCTTCGGGGAAATACCAACGCAGTCTACAAGTAGCACTGGACGACGCAACACAGATGACCGAAAGTAAGTCCGGTATGTGTGGATGTGTCTGGGCCCTCTCGATTTGGATGTGGGAGCGGCTGCGGGTGGGTCATCCTGAGAAAATGAAACGGCGTCCATGGACGGAGTATGGCGAAGATGGCGACAGTACTCGATACCCGACCGTCGCGTATGCTTGGGACATGGTTAAAGTCTTCACGGGCAAGGGCAGTGTGTTGTACAAGGCCTTCACCATCGAGCTGGACAACCTGACATCTTACCAGGTATACCAATGAGCTAGTTTTTTTTTATGTAGCCACTTTCACGGTTGCTTATCAATCTTTCTATAGGTTAACCGGTGGCCGTATCACGATAGAGAATGGGGTTTTGAGCTCAACGTGATGTGCTCTTGGGACAATCTTGTCTGGCGGTGTATTGTCCCAATGATATGAGTGTACGCCGTCGAGTGGCACTTACCACAACGCGTGGGCTTGCAATTAGGTGTATTCCAACACACCCCACCGGCACGCCCCACCGACACCGGTGGTTTCGACCTTCACTGGTGAGGGCATTGTTCTCTATTACCGTGTTTTCGTTCAGTTTGGCGTTCTTATGATTTTTTATGTTTTATTGTTTCTTATGCCTTGCAGGAATAGTAGGCAGCATTGTCAGCCGCTATCAGACTGGGGACACGAGCACGAGGAGCACGTGAAAGCGTGGAACGAGAGGAGGTACCGCAAAGACGGGGAGAGGAAAGGGGTTGACTGGGATGCGTACCAGGAACACATGAACTAGTATGACGATGGCGTGAAGTACCATGTGCGCCTGAGGTCACAGTGGACGATCGCTGATATCGCATCACTGGAGGAGGATGACTCCGAGGATGAAGCCTACAAGGACAGCCTCAGAGAGCAGGAAGGTGAATTGAGGGAGGATGCACCCCTAATGAACAGAGTGGTAAGTTGTGTTCAATTATTTCGAGCCGGCAGTTGGATGATGCTGACATGGTCATTGTCACTAACTTATTCATGATGCTGACATTTGCAGGCTTCGGAGCTCAACATAAGCATTTTCGATGGCTCGGATGCGCTATGTTACGAGCCCGGGACCGAGGAATCTGACAGCAAGCTGAGGGAGGCGATGAAGGTAAGTTTGAGCCTCCTAGCCTTATGTTCGAGTAACCACGACATCGATCCATGCCATGTTCTTCTTTATTTGTTATTGCAGAAGATCATGAACCGTTGCCGCAAGCTAGTGGGCATGCTTGGGTGCGCTACCTCGGTTGATGTGCATGTTCTTGGAGGGTCAACACGTACCCTCGCTTCATCGAGCCATGCCGACGGAGGTTCCTCTATCATGCCGCCTCGTCATCTCACATTGTTGAAGAGGACGAGGGAGAAGATGATGAGGAAGAAGAGGATGAGGAGCAAGCCGAGGGAGAAGAGGAAGGAGGTGGCGAGGAGGAGTACGACGACGATGACGGACCTCCACCTACTTAGCCAACCCAGGACAAGAGGGTGAAACAGCCAAAGAAGCATTGGCAGAGTCCATCCCCGTTTCTGAGGGACCGTACTTCTCGTCGCACGAAAAAGCTGGATGAGACCCACTCGAAGAGGAATGAAGAGCGTACCGCCAAGAGGGGGAGGAAGACAAAGTGATATGGGCATGTTGAACTACTCGCTTTATGTTGAACTAGTTAAACTATTTGCTATTTGTGTCGAGCTGTGAATGAGAACTCGTTGGCTATGTTGAACTACTTGGTATTGTCGTTTTGCTACACTATTTGCTATGTTGAACATGTAAATCTATTCAATATGTTTGATGTGTTGAGCTATCATTTATATCGATGTGTGATGCATGTTATAATGTGTGAAGAAATCAAATGTTTGAAGGCAAGACTAGATTGATTTGCAAACTATATTACTATGTGTGGTGATTTTTTGGAATTGGAATGATCAAGTTTTGCACAAAGAATAAATGGCTGCCGTAGTCCCTGGTGGTAGGGTTGCACACGCTACCGTAAATTTTTAACAATTTTCAGTTACAAAACCCATCCCACCGCTAGGACCCTACCACCGTAGACCTTGGCGGTAGGTTTGTGCACCCTATCGCTAGGAGATTTGGCGGTAGGATTGCACTGCCTACCAAAAATATTCCCCTCCCCAGGCACAGTACGGAGTATGGTTCTGGGGGGTTTAGTGGGTTTACGTGCCCTCCCTACCGTCGGGGTCTTTGGCGGTAGGCTTGCACTATCTACCGTCCGCTTCTCTGACGGTAGGCTTGCACTATCTACCATCCGCTTCTCTGACGGTAGGACGGTTAACACATGTCAGCCACAAACCAGGAGATGACAGCGACTGCCGTTAACCTATCGCCACTGGCCTCGGCGGTAGGCAGTGCAACCTACCACCAATGTCCCCGGCGATAGAAAAAGGGTCAGATCCTAAAAAAAAATTAGACCAAGGTCAGATTCGACTAAACTTTCCAAAAGGGTCAAAACACCAAATTCGGCACCCATACGTTTTTGCATCACAGCGACAGTGACGAGAAGTGGTCAACGACGTACGCGTCCGCCATCAGCGTAAGTGGGAATTTTTTTTCTTTTCCGCAAAGGAGAATAGCCCCCGAATTTTCAGTAGGCCCAACCATCCCAATTTTCCCCATCGGGCCCAACCAACCGCACAGGCCACGCCCTCACTCCTCCGCCTCTCCCAGCGACGGACTCCACGGATCCACGGCGGTGGGGGCCCGATGGCTGCGGCGGCGAACCCTAGGGTCACGGGCGCAGCTCCCGCGCCTCTGCTGCTCCCTCCACGTCTCCTCCGTTGTGCGGCCGGAAGGAGCCGCAGCCGGCGTGGGACGTTGCTCGCCGCCGCCCTCCGAGGTGTGCCGTCGGGAACTGAGCCACCGACGGGGTCACAGCGCGGAGCAGCGCTGTTGCCGGGTGTGCCCTGGGCGACCGCGGCACGGAGATGGCGCCGTCCGGCCACCAGTTTGGCCGGCGAAGCAGCTCTGCCTGCGCCGGCGCTCACCCTGACGCCTTCCGCCCGGCGGCCTCTTCTTCTTCCACTCCGCCATAGGTAAGCCACTCTGATTCCTCTTCCTCCGCTTTCTCTAAGGTTCTGGGCTGTGGTGATGGTTTGTGATGGAAACGTTGTAATAATCACGACAGTGGTGGGAGTCAGGCTGTAGAACTTTTACTTCGTTTCCACTATGACAGTGAGATTAGACTTAGAGTACTCTTAGACTTATATCATGTGGAGCTTATAGTGTGTTTCTGCTGCTATGCATACTTCAAAGGACTGAGGAAGCCTAGCAAATAGTCATATTCATGCTGTTTCTTATTTTTTTTCTTGGGGGCAGATTCTTGTGTTGTACCAATGCGGCAGCCTCGAGCGGCGGCGAGCCGTCGCCTTCGACTGATGGCGGCAAGAACCCGTTGGCCCCGCTCGTCGAGCTGTGGCATCGGACGGTGCAACCGCTGGGGGATTACGGATTCGGGAAGCGCAGCGTGTGGGAAGGCGGTGTGGGACTCTTCATGGTCTCCGGTGCAGTCCTGCTGGCGCTCACGCTCGCATGGCTCCGGGGGTTCCAACTACGGTCGCGGTTCCGCAAGTACAACGCCGTGTTCGAGTTCAGCCAGGCGTGTGGGATTTGTGTGGGCACGCCCCTCAGGATACGCGGGGTCACAGTCGGGAGCGTCATCCGCGTCGACTCTTCGCTCAGGAGTATTGATGCATATGTTGAGGTGCGTATCAACACTTCTTGCTCTCTCCTCTTTTTCCATCAATAATTCATATCAACAGTGCCTTTTTTACTGGCATCCGTAGATTTCTCACTGTAGTGTGTAGAAATGTAGTATGTGAAAACTGAACATGAAATAAAGCTGTTAATTTCTGCCTCTGATAAAATTCACTCTCGGAAGGTGTTGCATTGCCTTCTCTTTCTGAATGCTTCAATTTGTGCAAGCAATTCTCAAAACTGAATCATAATTTAGTTTGCCCAATAAATCATTATGTTACATTTCTCCTGTTCCATTATGATAATAGTGAGTGTGGCATGCTAGTAGGTTGTTATCTATAGTTCCCTTGTTTTTGCCTATGCTTCAATTTCTTTGGTGTATGCAGACTCTTCTATAGTTCCCTTTTTTGGACTCAATCTCTGATAGGTGAATTCTTCAATATGGCAGGTTGAAGATGATAAAATTATTGTGCCACGTAACTCATTGGTTGAGGTTAATCAATCTGGTCTCTTAATGGAGACAATGATTGATATTACACCAAAAGATCCACTTCCTGCACCTTCAGTTGGTCCACTTGATGCAGACTGTTCCAAAGAAGGCTTAATCCTTTGTGACAAAGAGAGAATGAAAGGACATCAAGGAGTAAGCTTAGATGCACTGGTTGGTATATTAACCCGTCTAGGAAGAGACATGGAGGAAATTGGTGTTCAAAAAAGCTTCAAGTTGGCAGAAAAGGTTGCATCTATAATGGAAGAAGCACAACCTCTCCTTTCACGGGTACAATCTTCTGACTAATTCTTGTGTAATATTTTGCATCCTTTGATACGTTTGCCACATTTAGCTAATGAATTCTCTGTGAAACCACTCCGTTTTACTCGATACTGAATAGGATTTCATTGTACAAAATTAAAATGACCCCCACCTGATGAAGTTCCGCGAAGCAGGTCTACAGTTTTGCAGTAGTATTTCCCAAACCTCAGTTATTTTTATTTGTGAAGAAAGACTCGTTTGCCAAATGTATATGGTACTATTATAGGGGCCTGATTCTGCATTACCTCGTAGCTTTTCTTATCAAGTGATGGCATATATTATGTCCTAATTTTGTGACTATTGTTACTCATCTCTGAGGATCAACATGTTTTCCATATATGTCCAGCATATGATGGGTATTGGGCAGCATACCAAGTAACATGGTCTGTTTTAATACTGCTAAAAAAAACTTGGTCATCTTTACAATACTAGAGCTCAAAACTAACTCTTGTCAAAACTGATACAAGTTTCGCATACTTCCATGGGACTTGGGTTGAACTGCTGAAAATTTCAAGATTAGGTCCATCATATTGCTATTGCATACCTACCCCGGCCACTGGCTAGTATACTTGGCTAGTACTGTTTCAGGACCATCATCAAGGGGAAGGATCTCCACTCAGTTGGCATGTGTTGTTAGGTTTTTATTTTCTGTTTGCAAAAACAGGGTGGCTGATGCTTTCTCCATATATATATATGCAGTTACTTGGCTAGTACTGTTTCAGGACCATCATCAAGGGGAAGGATCTCCACTCAGTTGGCATGTGTTGTTAGGTTTTTATTTTCTGTTTGCAAAAACAGGGTGGCTGATGCTTTCTCCATATATATATATATGCAGTTTTCTGGATCTCAACTTATTTGCAGACAATAGAGGAACATAGTGGTCACTAGTTGTGCCATTAAATGTCATATGCATCAACTTAAATGTTAGTGATGGAACAGATTGAAGCATTAGCTGAAGAAGTTCAACCTTTGCTCTCGGAGGTGCGTGATAGTGATCTGGTGAAGGATGTGGAAACCATAGCTAAAGGTCTGGCTGAGGCATCCGGCGATTTAAGGTACTTGATTAATCATACCAACTGCTGTTTCTGCTCTCTTATAGCCTTGGAAGTGCAAATGTTATGGCACTCTTTATCTTACTTTTCCTTATGCCACCGTGCAGAAGGTTGAAGTCTTCCATGCTTACCCCTGAGAACAGTGATCTAATCAAGCAGTCTATTTTCACCCTTATATTTACTTTGAAGAACATTGAGGTCTGTTATCTGTATCTTTAGTTATTTCTGAAACTGGAGGCAAGCAACGTTTTTACATGTGTCCTTGGTTACTTTCAGAGCATCAGCTCAGACATCTCTGGTTTCACTGGCGATGAGGCGACACGACAGAACATCAAGCTGCTGATCAAGTCCCTTAGCAGACTATTGTGACCCCTCAGTTGAACAAAACGCAGTTATGTGTTGAGATGGAGAATTATGAGTAGAGTAGGCCGTCCAGATGAGATTGAAGCATCTTTAAGAGAAGCTAATAATTGTTGAGGTCTGTCAGTTTTTTTCCTGATATTTTTTCTGCATTCTTGACATGAAAAGCAGTATTTATTGTTGTTGTTGAGTTATAGCAAGCCATTTTTTTGTGCAGCACGGTTGTGGTTGAGCAAGTGTGAACAAGGAATTTGCTAGTACTTTTGTGCTTATGTTAGCAATCTATAAATTGTGGATATTTTGTCCTATGAACAGTGGCTCCTGAACATCTGATAAACTAAAGTAGTGACTTAAAACTCTTTAGTGACCTAAAACTTCTTATAAAAGTTTACAGAGGGAGTACTACTTTTATCAGTCTTGGTTAAATTCAGATTATACTTCTAGATATAGACTGTTTTTTGTTCTGTGAAATGGTAGACTACATTTTACTTGGTTAGAGCAACTTGTGATTTTTCTTTCCCAGCATTAAGCTAGGTAACAACATTTTGAATTTTTTTCAGAGCACATTATGTCAACTATAGCCTGCTGCATGGCATGTTAAAAACAACCCCTATCCTTTAAAATGCTATTTGCTTTTTTTATATAGGCCACAACCCTATCCCACAATGACATTCTTTGAGATTTTTAATTTGATGAGTTGCTTCTCTCAATCATAGGCCTATGCCTCCTTGCATAAAAGGTCGCTGTAGCTGCCTCCAGGAATTTTGATCGCCTTACTTGGCAGTGAGTTGGACCACAATGGCCTATCCATAGTAATGCAAATAGTAAACCTCAGTGAGTGAGTGGACTAGGATTTCTCTGGTACTAAGAATTAGCAACATGAGTGGACAAAGATTTAACTCAAAGCTCGATTGACTAAGAATCAGCAAGAACAAAGCAACCACCTCAAGGAGGTGACTTGGTTTGGCATGGTTCACTGTCCACACCTTTGGCTTTACTATGACCTATGTCGCACCTTTCTGATTCATTGCTGTTTCTGTTCTTGGACTTACAAATAGGATGAATTCATGATCGTTGAATGCTTAAATAAAATCAAGAAAATGGTTGTCTTGATGATATTGATTGCCCCCTTGGTTGTTACATAGATTTCTAACTATGGTGCACATTACCCCAAAAGTGGCAAGGCACCGAGGAGAAAACCACCCACCCCCGGGAGTTGAGAGAGAGAGCCAGGATTTGGAGGCGACAGAATCGCAAGACGAGTCAGGACCGTTCATTTGTGCTTTGCTTGTTTGGCTACTTTGTTGGCTATTTGTTTTCTGTCAAACTGTTGGTATTTGATCTCATGAACTAGTGTTGAATTGTCCCCAACCGTGGAAAATATTTTGCAATGCAATGGATTCTTTCTGTAGCAAGAGTGATATGGTAAAGATGTCGGTTCTTGTTTCACTCGATTGGACTGACCATGATTTATGTATGATTTTCTCCCTGTTTATTTTCCTGGTTCATACAGCAAAAACAAGCTCATTTTGTTTGGGAATCAATGTTTCTCCAGTAATTCATTCATGATTTTTATGTGAGCGGCAAAGACCAGCGAACTTTTGTCCCCAATGCAGTGCTGGTGTTGTTCGCCTAAGGAGAAGGACAAAGTACTTTATTTGTTTTTTCACGAGGATGAGTACTAAAAAAAAGGATAATACTATGATTTTGCTTTATAACTGAATGAGTTGGATCATTCGTCCAGATTTTGTGTATGGTTATCCTGGTCCTTTGATATGGATAATGTGAGTGGTACCGAAAATCTCTTCTTTCCTAATTAAAATTAATAATAGTGCCATGTTCTGGTCATTATAATGGTTCGTGTATCTGTTAACAAGTATATAGTGCTCATACTTCTGGCATATAGTCATGAAGAAGTGTCTATTCCAAGAAAATTAAGCTGTGGTGTTGGATGTTTTATGCGTTCCTAGGAACTGCAGCCTCTTAGATTATAAATTTCATGATATCAAATCATATGTACTGTAAATTTTCTCCCGTTTAGTGCCTTGCTTTTGTTGTAGCAATGCACTTGTTAAATGTTACCTCCGTCTAGATACATCTGTATCTAGACAAATCTAAGACGAGTAATTTAGGACGGAGGGGGTAGAATAACTAGATAATGATGCTCCATGCATAACTAGAGATGTTGATAGCTTGTCCACCTAGACGATTTCACTCCCTTCTAAGGGGAATTTAGCTTAGATTTATGAATGTGCCTGCGAGTCTGAAACTTCAGTTAATCCTACTCCCCCCATTCACAAATATAAGACGTTTTAGATATCTCAATATAGACTACCTACGGACTGAAATGAGTGAACAAACACACTAAAACGTGTTTATATACATTCGATCCAGAAAAAAGTTAGAACATCTTATATTTGTGAACGGAGGGTGTACTAATGAAGACAACAGGAAAAGTGTTAATTGTAGGGTAACGCAGTAGAAAACAAAAAATTTCGACCTACGCACCAGCCCAGGACCACTATGGAGACTGCATACAAGGTTTGATCTTTTTCGTTACCGACTCGTAGCGCAGCGGAAGTAGAGTCGATGACGATCGGCGGTGCAGATCCCCGCAGCTAGGATTTACAACCTCCCAACCGCGAGGATGTATACCCTCATCCGCCCCTCGGACAGCCCTCCGGGAGGCGGTCGAACAGTCCCCCGGACGGTGTCGCGGACAGCCCTTCGGGAGGACCTTCGAAACTCGGACAGTCACTCGGACAGCCCTTCGGGAGGCACTCACAAACTAAGACCGAAACTACGATCTCTCTACAGAGTTGCACACATACGGTGTCATCTATCCGGCAGGGCTTCGCCGTCCAGAACTAGTTCCCACCGGAACCCAGACAGCCTTTCGGCACTACGAAACTATTTCGTGGGAGGGAGAGAGAATGCCAGATCATGCATGGCTTGTGTGAGAGAGTTGGAATGGAGTTGGAGAGCACCTCTCCTCCTCCTTATATAGTGGTGGAAGGGGTGGAGGGGGCTGAAAATTCAGCCCACTAAACATGGGGAAAACATGTTCCCACAAAACAAGGAGAACATGTTCCCACCAAACAAGGGAAAAACATGTTCCCTTGTCCATGGTGCTCCAACATGGGGCCCCACCACCTCCCAACACTTCCCACCAATTGTGGAGGCTGCCCCCCACCATGGGGGGCCCCCCCAACACCTTTTGTCCAGCCACAAGGGGCTGCCCCCCCAAGGGGAGGCGCCCCAAAACAGCCCCCACGCTTCGTGGGATCTTGTCCCCTCACGCTGGGACAAGATGTTTTCCGTGACTATTACTTCTGAAAAATTCCGGAAGGTCCCAGAACATTTCCAGCACCCTCTAAAATTATCTGGACGTGCTCCGGAACATTTCCGGTATGGTGGTTTAATTTAAAACCATCTTCGTTTACCCGCTAAACAATTCCGGCAGCTCCGAAAACTTTTTTCGGTTTTTTCTCCAGAAAAATTCTAGAAATTACCAGACCAATCTGGCAACCTCCAAAACATTCCCGGTGCTTGCCGAAACCTTTTTGGATCAATGGTTTTATCCGAAACAACTTTTCGGTTTTACCGAAACTTTTTCGGTGTTCTCTCCGGAACTTTTCCGTTGTCTCCGAAACTATTCCAGTGACTTTCTCTCGGACTCCTTGTCTAGTATTCAGCAGATAGATGACCCTTAAGCGTGTGACCCTATAGGTTCGGTGAAGTATAGACATGACCGGAACACTTTCCGATCAATGATCAGCATCGGAGCCGTGGACACCCATATTGACCCCTATACCCACACGAATAAATATTCGAGTGAACCTCTAGTTGCCGTGTGCTATTCCTGTTGCTTCGCGATATGTTACAATACCCGAGGTGAGATTTATCGGCATCCCTGTGGATCAACAACCTTGTCCACTATGCCAGTTACCTCGTTACCGGTATTGTTCTCTTTTCTCGTTTCCGTGTTCCGGCATCCCTGTGATCAAATCACAAAGTGTCTGGCCAGACGATGATGGATACCGTAACACCGAGAGGGCCCGAGAATATCTCTCCACCGTCGGAGGAGCAAATCCCAATCTTGAGCTATCAAGTTACTTGACACACTTTTCCATGAACCCGTAAGCCGCCGTAATAGCCACCCATTTACGGATGACGTTTAACAAACCCCAAAGTTCATGAAGCAAGCATGAAGAAACTCGATACTCTCATGGTCTAAGGAATCATGCAAACGTTAACCATCTTTGTGTTATAAACCATTAACTAGTGACGAATGTATCTCATAGCATAACATCAATTCGGGTCGATTCAACACAAAAGTTCTTCCAACATTGTGCCCTCAAAATTGCCGGCATAGCCATGCCCATGATCAGGAAAACAGGATCATCATGCAATACTTGAGCCAGTCTTAGAGGCTTGACTAGGAATATATTTTACCGTTTATTATCCCACACGTGCACATGAGTTTCCCTCCAAGCCTCGTTTTATTTGTAGACTCGAGAATCATTGCAGTTATAGCATGGAACATAAACATAATTATGAACTGGGAGATAATCAATAACATTTATTATTGCCTCTAGGGCATATCTCCTACAGACTCCCACTTGCACTAGAGTCAATAATCTAGTCAATGCTAATGCACTTTACACCTATGGCATACTGGTGTAAAATATGCTTCGCTTGTGGTATAGCCTGATGTCCAATGGATCTGACGACTTCAGCTCCGTGTGTAACTTTGCATATCCTTGCGTTTTCACGCTTTCACAAAATTCATATTTTGTGTGGACTTGGCTTTGTATATATGTGAATCACAGGTCAAACCTTGATTCCTCAGACTGAGCTATGGAGCAACTATCTGCAATATTGTCCCATTGACCAAAGCCATCTTGGAACCATACTAAGTTCTTGAATGAACTATATGATTCAACATCTTCTTTGTCGCTTCTTAAGCGTCAACATACTTAGCCTTTGTTATAGAATTCGCCACAGTATCTTGTTTGGAACAATTTCCAACTACCGTGCCACCATATTGTGTATTACACAAAACCCTTAACCTAAATCGAAAATCGCATGGAGCATTAATGAAGACTGTATCGATGTAATTACTTACAACGAGCACTTCATAATCTCTGCTTGCGAGAAAACATGTCATCAGCACTACTCTAGTACTCAATGACATCTTTCACTGTTATCCCATGATCAGTACTTTGATCACTATGGTATCTATACTCGCAACAACTTTGGAGTATTGGACATATATGGTTGTTTTTACATACCATGGAATACATGATTATTCCAAACACAAGAGTGTGTGGAATCACCATCATGTATTTTGCTCATCAGTGTTTTGGGACACCAAGTCTTGCAAAAAACTCTTTCCATGTGACTTCGGCAAGAATCACTCCTTGACGGTTTTTCAATGCTAAAAGGTTTTAGCATCTTGTCAATATGTATTCATTGCTTAGCCCCATTAGGTAAATCTATCTCCATAGATCATCATGCCTAATATTGAGGCTATTTAGCCTAAGCACTTCATCGAAAAATTATTTTCAAATGAAGTCCTAATTCGTGTCAAGAAATTTATTTCCAATTAACAATGTGTCAAGTACACACGGTTTTTAGAAATATTATTATGCTCCCACTTACTTTCTTGAATCACAAGCATCTTCGATACCCATTTGATGAAGTCAAAACCCCTTTGACCATTCCATCAAAAAACGAAGATTCCAACTCCACTTTGCTCTCTTCTGTCCATCGCTGGAACTCTGAAGTTTGCATACTTACTAGCATCCTCTGGATCGACAAATTACTTTGGACTGTATCACATACAAGTCCTAGGTTTCATTCCCATCAGATGGAAATCCTTTTGTCATCCATGTTTCATATCTCATGATTGAAATATGTATTAATTGCTAGTTCAACCCGAACCGACTTCAAGCATCGCTACGGTGAGACAATCTCATCGTAGTCAACTCTTTGAACTTGTTTTTGCAACAAGTCGAGCTTTATGGATAAAACATTTTTATCCGTATCAGTTTTTAGTTCCATAAATATTCGTTAGACTCTAAGCCTTCCGAAAGGTGTATCAAGATTTTAATCTTGAAACATTGATATGGAAACTATCTCAGATTGTATTGGCATTTAGCCAATTCCGGAGTCAGGGCCCATCATCGCTTCCTTGTGTATCGTAGGTATACTGTTGTCTAACAACAATATCTCGTTTGCGCACCTGATAGGTTTGCATGAGCTTTGCCTACGTGGTTCAGCTGCAAGTTCGACCGAAGTCCATACATTTTATTGTAGAGACTTCCGTATCAGTCGCAGTAGGAAACTCCGGAATTACTTCCAAGGTCTCTTTCCTTTGATCTGATGACGAAGATACTGTTTATCTTGTCGAGTTGCACTGTTCTCCCACTCACCTTTTTGAAAGAACCACTTTCTTCAAAAAGCATACCGTTCTTTGTGGCAAACCTATTTGCCTCGGTATAGTGGTGGGGAAATACCCAATGACTTGGGATAACCTACAAAGTAGCACTTGTCTGATTTGGAATAGGTTTGTAACCTTTTACACAAGCCCCATATTCCAAATGTTAAGAAAAGATATAACATGGATGGGCGTACCATACCATGGCGTTATTTCAACAGACCTGATGGAGCTCTTTTCAGTGTAAAAGCCGCAGTCTCTAAAGGATCACTTTAAAAAAGATAATGGCAAATCTATTTATGTCATCTTTGATCTTACCATGTCATAAATGGTTCGATTACATCTTCACAGACTTTCCACTTGCAGTGGTGTTCCAGGAGGTGCAAGTTATGAAACCCCTTTCACAACTCATCAGACATTCGCTAAACTTGTAACTCAAATATTCCTTTCTGCAATCGAATTGTAGAAACATAATTTTCTTGTTACAATAACTTCTACTTCATTTTTGAAAACCTTCTGAATGAATTCAAAAGATCCAGACTTACGTCTCAACAAGTAAATATCCATATATCTACTTGAGTCATTTCTGAAGATAGATAAATCCACTACTTGCAACAACATTTATTGGACTACACACATCATAATGTATGATTACCAATATGTTCTTTGCTCGTTCCTTATGGCCTGTGAACGGTATTTCAGTCACTTCACCTTTCAGAGGAAAGTTGCAAGTGTCAGATGATTCAAAATCAAATGACTTCAAAATCCATCATAATGGAATTTTCCATGCGGGTTTCTCCAATGTGACCAAATGCAGTGCCACACTTGTGTGGTATTCTTTTAGTCTTGCGACATTTAGCGACAGTGTTATGGATGTATCATATTACCATCAATATTCATAGCATACATCCCATCCTGTATGGAAGCATGGCCCTTCATGTTATTCATAACACCGAACATCAAAAAGTTCTCTTATGAATAACCTTCTTGCAAAATACCTTATGCAAAGGGCTAGAGTGTATGAAACTCTAAATGAATTATGAAAGTAAATACAGAGGTAATGTATTAATATCAGTATTCATAACATACATCTCATTCATAATGAAAGTATGGCCCCTATGTTATTCATAACATCGAACATCAAAAAGTTCTCTTATGAATAACCTTCTTGCAAGATACTTTATGCAATGGGCTAGAGTGTAAAACTCTAAAATGAATTATGAAAGTAAATACATAGGGAATACACTAATGGAAGGTATAGTAACATTTACTATGTTCCCTGTGTGTATCTAAACCTCATTCATGGCTAGTCTTTTAGGCCGTAGTAGTTCTTACACCGAGTTGCAACAGAATGCAATCGAGCGGGTATCTTTGTGATTAACTCACAATACCCAAGAATTAGTGATTAACATGTTTAACCATAATTCCCAAGAACTATATCTTTGACCAGCCTTCTATACAACAAAAACTTGTATGACATTCATACATGAGCTGGATATCCCAGTCTTCTTTCCTTTTGCCTTTATACTTCTAACAGTTTCACTTTCAGTATTTCTCCTACTCTCAGAAGAAGCACCCAACTTAAGAGTTGCGTTAGCCCCGGACTTCCTAGGCGTGAAAGTTTCACTAACACCCTTCGGACACTTCCTTTCTCTTTAAGTTGTCGATTTATTCACCATCGTCATATGACAGGCGTTCTTCTGGATCCCCTCTTATCAGTCAAATGCCTAGTAAACACTTTTACTAATAGTTTGCAAACAAACATGGCTTTAGATATCTCATATCTTTCAGCCTTTGTTTGTATCTGAAAATTAATTTTCAGTTCCATGAATATCACATAACTATCCCAAAACTTTCGAAGTTCGGGTCTCATGGAAGCAAACATATTTCACTTGACCGTAACGGAATTTTAGCTTTTTGGATCGAAGGACGAGAGTCATATCATCCATAGCATTAGCGGGAGAATACCGAAAGTATGCGATAGGACAAAGTCCTTCTCGGCACTCTTGAGGACAATCCTCATATTACGTTACCAACCGTAAAGTTTTAACCAGATATTTAACAGCTATTCAATTTTAATAGGGAAGGTGAAAACGCGAGCCATTATTCTACAACTATTATACAAACCACACTTAGACAAAGTTCATAATTAATTGCACTGAGAATTAAACAAGTTAATTCTATAGTGCGCTCCCACTCAAATCAATATCTCTCATAATTGATTATGAATGATTCAAGACACGAATTTTAATTCAACGCCATTGATGGTTAGCATCACTGATGACGAGAACTTCAATTGTTAGGCAAACTTGCCAATCACATCTCTATGTGACCCTTGTTCATCTTTCGATGCGTGTGTTCCGAGCTCATGACTTTCATGCCTGAACGTCAAGACAACCAAGTGATCTTGCTGTGAGGTCTTAACTCACCCGCCTCACACATCCCTAATCGTTCGTACCCATGTCAGCATGGCGCACCCCGAAAAGTTAGGTGCCGTGACGGTGCTACACTTGGGAGAACACTAACTACTTGATATTTTAAGTGAGAGATCACCCTAATAAAAGCGACTACCGCGCAATCAAGAAGGGTGCATCATAAGGGATAAACATCTCAGGCAATTCATAATAGCATGATATGGTATAGCCCCTTCTGACGGAGAAGTCAAGTATTTCTTCGTCTTCGGCATTCGCGTCGGTGTTCACCTTTGCGAAGATTGCCACCACCTTGTCGATGCACCAGATAATATTGCTATCTCTATAGCTAATAAAATAAGTGCATTACATAAGGTTGACACGCAGGTCATTAAAGTGCAATCATATGGCTCCAGCCATCATGCCGAATCATGACACGCAGGTCATGTTAATATTACATCATATAGTCATCTCATACATAATCAAATTAATATGAGCACTGCTATACCACATCATATGCACATGCAAACCATCCTGCAAAACCAAGTTAGACGCCTCTAATCGGTTTATACAAAATTTTATTTTACGTGGCTTCTAAGGTTTCGAAACAAACCGAAGCTACCAACGTCCATCATCAAGCATGATAATCCAAGTCGCTAGATTAACATTGCGGGGTGTATGAAACACGAGATAATAAAATCTCGAGCCCCATACTGAACTTCGTCATACGCGTGACCCCCGTGCAGATCACATCTGCATTGCCCTTTCATTTGCGAATTTCATCTTTCTTTTGACTATGGCGGAACCCAAAGAACTGATAGCACTTCCTTGATCAATCAGGATCGCGGATTGCCAGAACTTTGTGAAATTCCACCATGCTGTCTCGAGATTGAGCAAACGCAAATTTCAGGGAAGCAACAAGAACATCGGGTAACAGACTTCTTCTGCTACCCGCTTAAATAATTTTCAGCAATAGATCTCATCTACTCCAAAATTATATTATGCAACACCCATACATCTCTATGTATTCTAGATCGCAACCTGCATCTACGCATAGCACGGCTCTTGATGCCACTGTAGGGTAACGCAGTAGAAAACAAAAAAATTCGACCTACGCACCAGCCCAGGACCACTATGGAGACTGCATACAAGGTTTGATCTTTTTCGTTACCGACTCGTAGCGCAGCGGAAGTAGAGTCGATGACGATCGGCGGTGCAGATCCCCGCAGCTAGGATTTACAACCTCCCAACCGCGAGGATGTATACCCTCATCCGCCCCTCGGACAGCCCTCCGGGAGGCGGTCGAACAGTCCCCCGGACGGTGTCGCGGACAGCCCTTCGGGAGGACCTTTGAAACTCGGACAGTCACTCGGACAGCCCTTCGGGAGGCACTCACAAACTAAGACCGAAACTACGATCTCTCTACAGAGTTGCACACATACGGTGTCATCTATCCGGCAGGGCTTCGCCATCCAGAACTAGTTCCCACCGGAACCCAGACAGCCTTTCGGCACTACGAAACTATTTCGTGGGAGGGAGAGAGAATGTCAGATCATGCATGGCTTGTGTGAGAGAGTTGGAATGGAGTTGGAGAGCACCTCTCCTCCTCCTTATATAGTGGTGGAAGGGTGGAGGGGGCTGAAAATTCAGCCCACTAAACATGGGGAAAACATGTTCCCACAAAACAAGGAGAACATGTTCCCACCAAACAAGGGAAAAACATGTTCCCTTGTCCATGGTGCTCCAACATGGGGCCCCACCACCTCCCAACACTTCCCACCAATTGTGGAGGCTGCCCCCCACCATGGGGGGCCCCCCAACACCTTTTGTCCAGCCACAAGGGGCTGCCCCCCCAAGGGGAGGCGCCCCAAAACAGCCCCCACGCTTCGTGGGATCTTGTCCCCTCACGCTGGGACAAGATGTTTTCCGTGACTATTACTTCTGAAAAATTCCGGAAGGTCCCAGAACATTTCCAGCACCCTCTAAAATTATCTGGACGTGCTCCGGAACATTTCCGGTATGGTGGTTTAATTTAAAACCATCTTCGTTTACCCACTAAACAATTCCGGCAGCTCCGAAAACTTTTTTCGGTTTTTTCTCCAGAAAAATTCTAGAAATTACCAGACCAATCTGGCAACCTCCAAAACATTCCCGGTGCTTGCCAAAACCTTTTTGGATCAATGGTTTTATCCGAAACAACTTTTCGGTTTTACCGAAACTTTTTCGGTGTTCTCTCCGGAACTTTTCCGTTGTCTCCGAAACTATTCCAGTGACTTTCTCTCGGACTCCTTGTCTAGTATTCAGCAGATAGATGACCCTTAAGCGTGTGACCCTATAGGTTCGGTGAAGTATAGACATGACCGGAACACTTTCCGATCAATGATCAGCATCGGAGCCGTGGACACCCATATTGACCCCTATACCCACACGAATAAATATTCGAGTGAACCTCTAGTTGCCGTGTGCTATTCCTGTTGCTTCGCGATATGTTACAATACCCGAGGTGAGATTTATCGGCATCCCTGTGGATCAACAACCTTGTCCACTATGCCAGTTACCTCGTTACCGGTATTGTTCTCTTTTCTCGTTTCCGTGTTCCGGCATCCCTGTGATCAAATCACAAAGTGTCTGGCCAGACGATGATGGATACCGTAACACCGAGAGGGCCCGAGAATATCTCTCCACCGTCGGAGGAGCAAATCCCAATCTTGAGCTATCAAGTTACTTGACACACTTTTTCATGAACCCGTAAGCCGCCGTAATAGCCACCCATTTACGGATGACGTTTAACAAACCCCAAAGTTCATGAAGCAAGCATGAAGAAACTCGATACTCTCATGGTCTAAGGAATCATGCAAACGTTAACCATCTTTGTGTTATAAACCATTAACTAGTGACGAATGTATCTCATAGCATAACATCAATTCGGGTCGATTCAACACAAAAGTTCTTCCAACATTGTGCCCTCAAAATTGCCGGCATAGCCATGCCCATGATCAGGAAAACAGGATCATCATGCAATACTTGAGCCAGTCTTAGAGGCTTGACTAGGAATATATTTTATCGTTTATTATCCCACACGTGCACATGAGTTTCCCTCCAAGCCTCGTTTTATTTGTAGACTCGAGAATCATTGCAGTTATAGCATGGAACATAAACATAATTATGAACAGGGAGATAATCAATAACATTTATTATTGCCTCTAGGGCATATCTCCTACATTAATGGCTCGCGTGTTCTTTGCAAAGGAACCCACTTCTAATGATCGATACAATTTGTAGGTAAACAATTTGCAACTATTACAAGACATGCACTCGACTACTTTTTTATTCCTATCATAAGCATCTTTCTACTCATCTCAGTAGGAGGCACTTTTCTTAATAGCAAAATGAATGTATAACACTTGTACTCAGAAGCATGGGTGCAGATCATGTATGGTGTATGGAAGTGTGCTTAATACATTTCATAGCATGGATGCATAGGAACAAATATACTTGAAGGATGCATGTTCCTGGAGCTATCAGGAGAAGGAGAAGATCCGTACCATCTTGCATGTTTCTTCACCAGAAAGATTATTTTAGTTATACCTCATTCTCCAATGATAAAGTTATTTCAGAATTGGAGCCTCCCCTTTTGTTGGGTTATAGTTTTGATTTTGGTTCATCATGTTTATGATGCGATGTCCTTTTATATTTAGCAGGATGGCTTGGCATTGTAACTCACAACGATTTGAATAATATTGTCTTTGTAATGTGTTAGGACAAGAGGAAAACATTAAGCATGCGAGAGATTGACCTCGGTGGTATTTCCGTGGCGTGCGAGTTGAGAAGGATATGCACAGTGAGAAAAACAAGGAAAAATGCAATTGAGTTAAAAGAGGGAACTACCTTGAAACCACGCATGTTAATACCCAATCGGAAAATAAATATATTCATAAAAGTCTTTATCATTGGGGTGATCATCAGAATATATATTCCCCGTTGCAACAGGTAATTACCTAGTCTCTAAAAAAAGAGGAAGTAGCCATTGATTGTACACCTTAACACACAGTCTTGCTCGTTACAAATATCAAAAGGACGAGGAAACTGCTCACAAAAAGGTTTTTGGCCCTGTAAGAACTTTCCAGACTATGGCAATATTATCAGACTGGAGTTCCGTTTTCCTCCCAATCATGTATAACTCATTAACTTTCAAACGAATTTCCATGCAGTAAATTTGATTTAACAGTAGGAACAGTGCAACAGGCGTATTTATTTTTCGCAAACCCTTACCTGCCGGGTTCGCGGGTAGCCATTGCCATGTTGAGGTGAAACTCCCTTCTCAAGTTTATTGCTCCTTAACTTTCGTACTTCTGATCGGTTAAATTTCACACAATTGTGGGAACTTTTCACGGAGGGGAAAAATCACCACACCATGCATCTCTGGAAAAGTTAGTTTGTTGGCCATTCCCTATTTCCATTTTCCTTCCCTTGTACTAAGTAGTATAGATCTTTGACTTTGAGCAAATCATCATACCACATGGCACAATCAATCATTTTGTTTATGCCTCGTTCGCTTAATCCCGCCGGTGATTTCATACCTTGCTGTAACCACGCTTTGCCAGGGACCGTCTCCATGTTCCAACTTGCAATGCTAGATGAAATTTCAAGTTATTATTCACTTCCCCAAGAGGAACACTTTTCATCCTTGTGAAGAAGAAGAAGAAGAATCAACGGCGAAGCAAATCCACTGGGATCGATCGGCCTCATACTCCTACTACTTTCTGTCGGTGAGGGCGCAGAGCAGGAATCTTATCTTTTGGTCTGTGCTCTGCTCTGCTCTTGACTGTCGCGCTCGCTCTTTGCATGGGGGAAGGCGCTGCGGCCGCCTGCCAAAGGTCCGCGGCGTGGACCAGAAGGCAAGCAAGCAAGCGTCCATTCCGTTCCGTTTCCAACGCCCGGCTTTGTTTGTTTATCTCCGTAGTCCGTAGTAGTAGCACGTACGTGCTCCCTGCCGCTGCAGTCCCAAAGCGAAGCGGGCCGGGCTCCGGTCATGTGCAAGCAGATGCCAAAGCTTTTTCTACTCGCTGCTAGTAAAGCATACCCAAAGCATACAGTACTACATTCGAAAGTGTAAATCAGGCCGGATTTGATCCACCGGTATCAAACGATACGCTCGCTCGCTCGCTCGCTGCCCCTCCCTCTTGCACAAGGATAATGATGAGGTGTTATCCATGTGACGAGTTTGACCACACAAACAATGCGAATGAATGAATGCTGTAATAAGATAATGCCATGGATCTGTACTACCGTAGATCACAAACAACGTGAACGAACGCTGTGTGCAGACTGTTAATGTCATTAAGATAATAATGCCATGGATCTGCACTGCAGCACCAGCAGCAGTACGCTGGACGCTACCAGGCCCACTATGTGGAAATCAACAGGAGGATCTCACTGCACTGCACTACGCCCCAGATTGGATTAGAGTAGAGTAGAGTAGAGTAGAGAAGAGTAGATCTCCAACAAAAAATTAACAACCTCTTCTCCTCTCGAGCATTCCCCTCTTCGTTCCCACCCCAGGTCTCCAAACCCACATCAATGCGCTGCAGCCGCACCATTTGTCAGCACGCACGCCCCCTCTCGCACCAATCCACCCCTTCTTTGTCCCGCCCGGTCTATCGCCTTCCTCTCCACCGCAGTCGCCGGCCTCCTGCCTCTGCCATCGTTTCTTGGACTCTCCGCTCCTTCCTTTCTCCTTCGCCTTGCCTGCCCCCGCTCCTCCTCCCCCATTGCTAGTAGTCGAGCCCCCAGAAATCCTGAGAAATTTCGGTCTTTGCTGCTTCACATTCCCTCGCCCTTTGCAATGGTGATGTTTTCTCGGTCCATCTCGGGCACGGGGCGTTGATTAGAGAGAGAGAGAGAGAGAGAGAAAACTCTGGAGTGGCGGTTACCTGGCCTGGGTGTGTGCTGTTCGTGCGTGCTCCCCGGATTTGGACGCAGGGGAGTCAGATCCATTCCTCCCTCACTCTATCCCTGCAAGGATCCATGGGTTCCGTCAAGCTGGGCTCCAAGCCGGACGCCTTCACCAGGCGAGGCCAAGCATGGTATGCTCCATGCTCTGCTCCTTCCTTTCTTTTACCAGCCATGGCTTTGCCATTTGCTTCAGTTCTTTCAGACTTGTGCTGCCATGCAAATGTGTGCGATTTGGAAGCTTCGTGGCCGACATTAAACAATTGGGCCTGCTTGTCCCGTTCCTGGCTTCCTGCTGTTAGTTTACTACTAGTCTGAAGTTAGAAAAAGTAGAAAGAGTAGAATGTGCTCCAAATGGGGATTTGGGGGCACATGACATGAACTCCAGAATCTTTCTTTCTTGCTCACTTCTGGCATGGCGATCTGTGTGTTTTAGTCTAGTCTGCAGTGAGCCTGCATCCACATTGCTACTTCCTGTTCTTGTTGTGCTTTTTGAAGCGCTAGGGTTTTTGTTTTCCCCTTTCGCTTTCATGTACAGGACCAGTTATAAGGTTTGGTGAGGCTCAAATGCCAGATAGTGCACAGGTTTGGTGAGGCTCAAATGCCAGAGTCTAGCCTACAGCGACCTTCTGTGCTCTTTTATAGCTTCCGTGGAAGCAATGCCACTCTGTTTAAAGAGATACCAGTCAGGATATGAAACAATGCCTTATCACTCTAGCATATAGTTAAACATGGATGGAAGGTGTTCTTTTACACTATTATTTCTTACTCATCACCTCACTTGGTTCATTAAAACTGTACAAGCCAAAATATATGTGGATAGTGATTGACTGATGACCATCTTCTTGTGGGCCTTGCAGGTTCTGCACAACTGGACTTCCCAGCGATGTTATTGTTCAGGTCGGGGAGATGTCTTTCCACCTTCACAAGGTAATTTGCTTTTCAATCCAGTATAGTACTCCCTCTGTTCCGAATTATAAGATGTTTTGTATATTTCAATATGGACTACATACGGACTGAAATGAGTGAACAAACAAACTAAAACACGTCTATATACATCCGATTTAGAAAAAAAAAGTTAGAACATTTTATAATTTCGAACGGAGGGAGTAGCCCACTGTAAATTTGTGATGGTAAGGAGCAAGATATTGTAGCTTAGCTTGCGCTTATATTTAGACTGTTAGCTACAAGTTTGACAAAAAAATATCATCTCTGCTTCCTTACCTTTTCTGACGTTGTACTTAATTACTTCAGTGTAGTCCTTATAATTATGAAAGAATTCCTTATTTAACACTGTTTTAAATTTGGTTTCCCTATTTGACACTGGAAAAATATTTTTTCCCTATCTGACACCAACTTTAAATTTTGTTCCCAATATAACACTTTCGTCCATTTTTTTACCTAATGGTGTTAAATGACACGTGAAATGACAAGTTTATCCCTGGCACTAGAAGCACCTAAGTCAGACTAAGTTCACTGGCATTGGCTTTCACCCGGCCCACAATCCCTCGTACTCGGGAACACTGAGCGGCACAGGAGGCGGGTGGCCGCGTCGCTCCGGAGCACCAACCGATGTTAGACCTTCCTTGCCGGCACGCCGCACGAGCATATGCTGCGGTGGATTGCGCTGTGCAGGATCGTCCGCACGACGGATCTCAAGGAGACGGCGAGCTGTGACCTCAATCTGCACAAACTGATCGATCGTTTTGGCTGGAGAAACTTGTCAAGGCGGGGACGATGGGAGTGGCCAAGGCGCAGCTGGACGGGAGCTCCGGGCGTTGGGCGAGCCCGTGACCGTGTGGTGGAGTGTTGGTTTAGAATGCTAGATCGATTCACCCAAATGCAGCGCACGTACGTGCAAAGCTAGCTCACAAACACACAAGTAGCTCGATTGATTTTCCCCTAGAAACAAGTTAGCTCACAAACACACAAGCAGCTCGATTGATTTTCCCCTAGAAGCAGAACGAGCACGTAGCCGCGTATGTACGTACGTTCTTGCTTGATGTACTTGTTCGCAGTCTAACCTTTTGGCTTATTTTGAAACCCGCCCTTAAATAAGACACCGGAATAAAGAAAAGGAGCGAATAGATGTTTGAGGGCATAATTGTCATTTCACGTGCCATTTAACACCGTTTGCACAAAAAATGGATGGAAGTGTTATATTGGGAACAAAATTTAAAGTTTGTGTTAGATAAGGAAGAAATATTTTCTCAGTGTCAAATAGGGAAAGAAAATTTAGGACGGTGTTAAATAAGGAATTCTCTCTATAATTATACATTAACGAAGTGATTCTGAAAGAGAAGAATGAAAGAAAGAACACTTACAAACTACTTTCTATCGATATTCGCCTTGAATGTGTGAGGTTCATATTTACTGGCCGTCCTTTTGTTCTAAGTGGTCCTTATCTCCTTGCAGTTCCCGCTGCTTTCAAAGAGTGCCATCTTGGGAAGGTTGATCGAGGAGAATTCAGACCAAGATGAATGTACCATCAAACTATCCGACATCCCTGGAGGTGCAAAATCATTCGAGTTAGTGGCAAGGTTCTGTTATGGTTCGAAGATAGAGCTCTCTCCAGCAAATATTGTCCACCTTCGATGCGCCGCTGAATATCTCGAGATGACAGAAGAAACAGCCCAGGATAACCTCATCCACCAGGCAGAAATGTTCTTTAACCAAGTAGTTCTCCGCAGCTGGAAAGATTCCTTGGAAGCACTTAAGACATGTGATGTCCTTCTCCCTCATGCCGAAGACCTTCACATTGCGAAGAGGTGCGTTGAATCGTTGGCCGCCAAGGCTAGCATCGATCCAGACCTCTTTGGCTGGCCAGTATCAGAGCACGGTGCGATGCATAGCCCCGGGGGCAGTGTATTATGGAATGGTATTAGCACGGGCGCAAAGCTCGGGAACTTCAGCTCAGATTGGTGGTATGATGATGCTTCATCATTGAGCTTCCCTACATACAAGAGGCTTATCTCCACTATGGAGTCAAGAGGCGCTAAGGAGGAGATCGTCGCCGGTTCGCTCACGTATTATGCCAAGAAGTGTCTCCCAGGACTGAATAGGCGTCAAAGCATGGGACTGGTACCCCTGACTTCTGCAGCTGCTACCCTATCCGAGGAAGAACAAAGGCATTTGCTTGAGGACATTGACAGGATGCTGCCTCTTCAGAGAGGCCTGATATCCACAAATGTTTTGCTCTGGCTGCTTCGAACTGCCATGATTCTGAAAGTCAACCGTGCTTGCATTTCCAACTTGGAGAAAAGGGTCGGCATGCAACTAGATGAAGCCACACTGGAGGATCTACTGCTGCCGAACTTCTCGTACACAATGGACACGCTCTACAACGTCGAATGTGTCCGCAGGATCCTTGATCACTTCTTGGCAATGGACCAGACCATGGGTGGTGGCTCCCCGTGCTTGGATGATGTGATGGGTTCTCCTTCACTGGCGCCGATCACCGCTGTCGCCAAGCTGATTGATGGCTACCTTGCAGAGATTGCACCAGATATCAACCTGAAGCCACCGAAATTTGAATCTCTTGCAACTGCTTTGCCTGAATATGCTCGGCCTCTAGATGATGGTCTTTACCGCGCCATTGATGTATACTTGAAGGTAAACTTTTGAGTTTAAGTTCTTGCACCAAGAACTGAAGACACATTTGCATTTGTTTTGACATACACATTGTTAATATTGTTTACTCTTTTCCATATTCATCGCATCATCACTATTAGCCACTTGACTAACGAAAAACTGAAGTTTGCCATTGATGATGATGTTTAATCTTGTTCTGTAATGCTGGCAGGCGCATTCTTGTTTACCGGAATCCGAGCGCGAGCATCTCTGCCGGCTGATCGACTGCCAGAAGCTGTCCCTGGAGGCATGCACCCATGCCGCGCAGAACGAGCGCCTGCCGCTGCGTGTGGTGGTGCAGGTCCTCTTCTTCGAGCAGCTCCAGCTGCGGACATCCATCGCCGGGTGCCTTATGGTCTCCGACAACCTGGAAGGATCCTCACGCCCCCTCCACGGCAGTGGCACCATCGCGACGTCCGGCGAAGCCGGTGCCCGCTGGGTCACGTCGGCCGCGGTGAGGGAGAACCAGGCGCTCAGGGCCGGCATGGACAGCATGCGGCTGCGGCTGGCGGAGCTGGAGAGGGAGTGCTCCGGCATGCGGCAGGACATCCGGAAGCTCGGCGGCGCCGTGGGGAAGGACGGGTGGGCGGCGCGGGTCCAGCGGATGTTCAGCCTGAAGATGAAGCTGCAGATGTGCAGCACCGAGGACGGGAAGATGAGCGACCGGCACAGGACCGCGAGCGCCAAGCTGGAGAAGCTGCAGGCCAAGGTGTCCAGTCACAAGAAGCACCTCACCATTGATGCATGAACTCTGAAGCTTTTACCCTGGCCTGGAACTCCTTTTGGCTTCCATGGTTTTCCTGCAGAGAGCTTCAGGGCTGATAGTGCAGTGGCAGAGTTCTTCAGGTGAAACTGTCACTGATGACTTCTGAACCCATTGTGATGTTTTGGTGGTACTAGCAGTGCAGATGGAACCAGCAATGTAATGTAGTACTAGTAACTAAGAACTGGAGCAGAGTGACTGAGGCGCGGGTTTCGCGGGAAATGGTTCGATTTCAGGCATTCGAAAACACCTTTTGGTTGTCATGATTCAGCTAGAGAGTTGCACTACCCTACCCCTGCTGCATCTCTAGCTAAGGAGTCGAGTTTTTCATGAGTCAAGTAGGTGTCTCACTGAAGTAGAAGCAGTTGTAAATCACTGATCAGCAAAAAAAAAAAAAAAAAAAAAACTGATCAGCTGTGAGTGTATTTTAGGGAAAGTCTTCAAAGCCCTGCCCAAATGCTCTGTGGATTTATTGCATTGCTCAGCTTGTAAAGTACTAGCAAAAGGGCCCATGCTTTGCAACGGATCATTGATCGGGTCATTGATATTTTAATACTACGACGCTCATTGTGCACACCAAACTGAAATATCTCCTTCTATTGTTAATCGTTAGTGAAATAATCGAGAGGAGATAATATACCTGAATAGTGAAGTTGTGAGCATAGCTTATTTCTCCTTCTACTTGATTCATATGCATCATTTGTTTGGAGGGCAAGCTTGTAGCAGAGTTAAACCCAGATTTTTTTTTGAATACGAATCAAGGGACATAGAAGCATTCAACTGAATTAGTAGTGGAGTAGAGAAGCCCTAGAGCATATAAAGTAAATGATACCTCTGATGAAGCAGGTTTAAGAAGTCGATACTACGTTTGAAAACATGAACTATGCACAACAAGCCTGGTTGTTTCGTACATACAAATTCCCCTGTATTGATGATAACATATATTCACCTATAAAAAACTAACAAATTTAGTTAGTATATACTCGTAGTGGAGTCAATACAAACACTTTGCCTATGAGATGATCAAGTTGGAATTCCATTGCACCAACAATATTTTAGTATTGTTGTCTTCTAGATTAGGTGAGCGCCACCATTTATAGTTAATTAGGCAAGGCTTCGCCAGTGCTTCTTGGAGGTCTTTCATTGACAAACCTATTGTTGGCCATGGCAGCTCTCCCTTGCACGGAGATAGGGCGGGCCACTTATTGCTCTCCTCCGAACGACCAGCTACTTGTCGAGGTCGACGCGGCGTGCAGCCGTGCACCCACCCTGCCGTATCTACAATCATGTGTGACAATGGACGGCGACTAAACCGATTGGACAGTTAATCAACCGGGTCTTGCCTTTATTTTCATACAATATCGTCTCTTATGGAGTCCATAGCAATCTGCATATGTCCGTTCTCTCATCACCTATACGAGAAGGATTGGGCGCGCTTTGCTGCGCCATCGGTGTTACTGGGTTTTCATAAAAAAAATTACTCCATCTGTTTGAAAATATAATCAAAATATAAGGTGTAATTTTTTGAAAAGTAAAATCTTTTTAAGTTTGGCCAAATCTGTAGAGAAATATATCAATATACATAACATCAAATCGGTATCATTAGATTCATCATGAAATAAATTTTTATTTTTATTTAGTTTGTATTGTGGATGCCAATATTTTTGGCTCCAAACTTGGTTAAAGTTAAAGATAATATACTTTTCAAAAATTTAATATACCTTGTATGTTGAAACTGAGTGAGTGATTGGTTTGGCGAGAGGGGAAGACGATGAAGTGTGTTTTCTTTTCATTTATAATGCAGCGTGTTTGGTGGGCCTTCAGGCGTGTCCTTCAGTGTTATTTGCTAATCAATCAATACTTTTGTGTGAAAATTTCGTCGGTGGCTGCATGTTCTATATTTGTGATACAATATCACATGTTGGCACTTCTTTTTTTAGGTGGTGAGAGGGTGTGCGTAATTGATATGTTTTTATAGATCGATTACTGTCGATTGATTGGAAAATCGTTGAACCCGCCAAATCGTGAACCAAATCCAAAATTGAATACCTCGATTGAATGAAAGTGCTTCAAAATTAGAGCATATGGAATAAAAGAATATAACTACAGAGGTGAATTAAAAGAATTTGCTAAGAGAGACGAATTGAAAGAATTAAATAAGATAACTCCTTGAGAAATTGTTGACCCGGTCAAAATCGGTGACCCAAGTATAAATTGAAGACTTTAATTGATTGTGAGGCCTTAGAAATACAAAAGGGCCCGTGCGTTGCAACGGGAAAAAAACCACACATGGTTCAAGATCTCACAGGTCGGTCTTGTAGATTTGACAAAGTACGGTTTTCAATTCAAGCAACACCAACTTAGGGCATCTTCAGATAAATCATACCAATAAATCATGACAGTTGTATGTATGTCAAAACAATAAACAATTGTATGTATGAGAAAACAGAAGTGTATGTCTCGCTTGAACAGACGAAAGAATAGGCCGAAAACTAAATCAATTTTATTCAAATCTTATGTCAAGGATATCAATACAACTTTTAGATCGTTTACATCCAGCCCCGAATAAATGCACTCTAACGAGGCCCAATAGCATATGGTGGAACTACCCTGTCCTAAACCACCTGTACCTAACCCCTCTACACAAAGACTTGGGGCAACAGTACAGCAATAGGAAACATACCTCTTCTATGTAACAAAAAAAAACAGAAAAGAAAGATGGAAGAAGAAGAAGAGGAGAGCAAAGCTAGAAAATAGGAAATTACAAGGAGATATGTATGATAAACCTGCAGCGAAGCATGGCAGATCAATCCAGGTCAGATCCCTAGCAATCAAATCTCCTGAATTTCACATGATAGTGTCCTACAGATCACTACTTCTCGATGATGCTAATGCCCCACCTGATCAACATGCTTTGGCTAACACTAAAAAGAAAAATAAATTAAAATCATATGAAATAGAGTCTGTTATGACTAATAAAGCTTAGAATCACAGGTACATCACAGGTACACTGTCCATAAAAAATATGGGGAAAACTACTTCTGCATATGTTATGTACTGTAAAACATGGGAAAAGTGACTAATAAAGCTTATAATCACACTTACGCTAAACTTTCTATTCTATGCTTTAAAAGGCAAATCACAATGCACCTAGTGTGGAGATTATAACACATCAAGAGGCAAAACTTACCCTGAATTTGGTAAGAAGATACAGCTACTGAATAATGTAAGTGAAGATGCTGTACACTGTAAAACAACAGGTACTGCCTAATACTTTTGATTGCTGAGTTCAGAGATTACAACCTATCATAACACAAACACAACTGGGAATTGAAATAGAAAAGCAAGTCCTAACTATTGTAATTTCAGAGTGCTGCAAGTGTAAAAAACCAACAATGTACCTACCATCCGCGAACAGCCGCTGCGACAGTGACATGGAGCCGTTTGTCCCGGCAGCAGCACGTGGAGCTTGTCCCAGTTGGCGCGTGGGTGGACACGTCGCGCTCCTGGAAGGTGATGTGGAGCCTGTTGAGCAGCCAGCACACGGTGGAGCAGTCCTCGAATGTCATGCGCTGGCCATCGGGCGGGCACCGACTCTTGAACCCGGCCAAGGGATCTATGCCGCGGCCGCCATCTAGAGCTAGGGGAAGTGTCATCATCGTCGCGGCGCTAGGTCTTCTCGAGCGCATGTGTGTATGCGTCGACAATGGCGCGGAAGGCGATGAGGAGGTCCGAATCGGAGAGGCTTGCCGATGTGAGCTCCGGGCGACGGTAATACCTGCCTGACTTCCCAGGAGACACACTCTCAAGCTCACTATTATTCTGAACATGTGTTACTGAAATCATCCATATCAGGCGGCGGTAACAACTAATAAACTGAATTCATCAATATCGAGCTCACATTAAGCATTTCATGTGTTATTAAGCATGCACATCCTTCAACCAGAAGAAGTAATAGTATAGTTTTTGGTAAACACACTCGTCTATTGATTGAATTAAAGAAAATAAAGAATCTTTTCTTCCCTAACAGAACTTGCTTGGTTTCCCTCACACTATTACTTTCAATACCGTGTATTAGCCAGAAACAAACTTATATTAATTTTCCTTTTAAAAGAACATGCATATGTAGAGCTCTAGTGATATTATGTTCCGAGTTAACAACCAACATTATGTGTTAGGCAGATAGCAATTTTGTAGGTTGCAGATCAGAGTGGTATAGCAAAACCATGAGCATGTAACAGATATTTTGCAGAATCACAAGATTCACATGTGCTTCAAAGTCACAGATCGCTCCATGTCACATAAAAAACATAAATCACTATTAGACCAAGAGCATTCCTTCTACAAAATTACTGCATCTACAGTTTGACTGTATACTGAGACTAAAAACCTAATTAAAATCATTTAGCTATTTATACCCTTCAAAACAGCAATACCAGTAACCAAAAACACAACAAATAGATTTGTATATGCTGCTGAATGAAGCAAACCCACCAATTTATCCTTATAGTGATCAAGAACGATCAGTTCCTGTATAGTAAACATAAGAAAACGAAATTTGATTCATATTATTACCGATGATAAACTTTACATGTATTTATCATAGTGTGCTCCTAATAGTATTTCCTGTGTAAGTGAACCAAAATCACAAAGAGGCTACAATCGCACACATTGAAGACACGGTTTTAGGAGTTCTAACAGAATTACACTTTTCATACTTCATGTTCTAGCTTTCTCAATACAGGGTTTATAATTTTTATATGTGTCATTTCAGTAGTGATACTTGGTTCTTCTATTCAGAGCTCCTAAGTTCACTGAAAATCTTGAAGAAAAACAATAAATAAGAAAATTGTAGGGTTTTTGGCTTTTCTGGCTTCCCATAACTGTGGTTTCACGTCTTAGGAGTCATTTTTTCATATTCATAAGCTCATATGTGCAGTTTGTGAGATGAAAAGAATCAGCTATGTAGATTAAAAAAACAGTGCACAGTTTTGAATAATTCAGTGAAAGTGAAGCCAAAATAGAGAAGTAGTACATGTTACAGCATCATCATCAGTTGAATAATAGCAGCCAAAAATGCAAGTGTTCAAAATAAACATGCGTATATGTTAGGACAGCACATGCAATATACTCACCAGATCTGGTAGATTAGCCGCTGACACCCATTACTTAGGATGCCAACCACCCAATGCACTTGTGTCATCGGTGACCATTCCCCTCCATCTTCTCCACCCCAATTACAATAGCGTGTAGTTGGCTTGCTACCAGACCTCGCTAATGGAAGCCATGGTGGAGTTGATGAACTACAACGCCATGTTGTTGTCGCTTTGGGTCGAAAGTGTGACTAATTATTTCCAAAAGAATCGAATCAAGGCAACTAATTACACTTTCAATACCTACGTGAACAATACCTGGGTTGCCGTCTGCAATTTGTATTCTAAATATTTATTCCATGCCTTTGATCAAACCAATTTGTCTTCTGCCAATAAATAGATTATTGCTCTGAAGGGCTCTCTGCAGAAACCTTTTTACATGGAGTAGATCATCCTTGGCTGCTGGAGCATTTGGACAACGAGAAACGCAGCAATCTTTAAAAGGATAAGGCCAAGTGAGCTAGACCTGCTACTTCACAGAGCCACCCGAAAATCCTACACCAATTCCAGTCCTGGGTAGACAATTTTGTTAACAGAGAAGAAGCTTTCTCAATTTCTGGATGTTGCCAATGTTAGTTTGTGCGAAGATGTTGTTTATTCAACCGGCATAATCTATCCACAAGTCATCGCCAATAACAAAGTGCATTACATACAGAGGATGCAGAGCATCTTGAAGAAGTTCTCAGCAAAAATAATTATACTGGAACAAAAGGATATTAGTAATTCTAAATTTCTAATTGCAAGAACTACACCCATACTGTTTGGGTTTCTGAATCAATCAGCATTATAGAAACTCTTGTTGCTGGGTGTTTTACCGGACGAAATCCTTTGCTTGCATAACAACAAACAACAAATAGGGCTTAGCCATATATGTGTGCGTAGCTTCAACAAATTAATCAAACAAAATTGGTGCCTCTCAGTCTCAAGGAACCAAACGAAATCCAATAATTTTTCAATCTACCGCATCAAACTCGTACAATAGCATGGACTGAAGAATGGATTTATTTTAACAAAAAGAGCACACAAGCCAGCTGTAGTTGGCCGCCGTGGACACCATCCGAACAGCAAAAAATGGTTATACATCTGGTTTTCTAGGAGGAGAATGACTTGCTGTTCCCTCCGTTCTCAGTGCTACCAACAGCGTCGGCTCCTTAGTGCTAGTTCAAGAGAAGAGAGAGAGAGAGAGAGATTGGTTAGGTCATATGACATAAGAGCAGCAACTTTGTGCTTCTCTGTGCTGGTTGCAGAGAAACAAAACAGAGAGGGCCAGATCGGCCTTGCCACTCCGTCACCAGCTGCCGCTGGTGAAGACCTCCCAGCCCTCCCCAACCTTGCCTGGCACACGACATGGCCCCGCCACCCCCTCACCAGAGCTCGCACGGCTGCATGTGTCCATCCCGTGCAGCTGCACAACCCAGGTCAGGACGGAGATCCGCCGGCGCCACTCGCTGCTCATTCTCCTGCCTCCCTGCCGATTGTCCTCCCACACAATCTTCCTGCCATGTTGTACGCTCTCCGTCAAGCCCGTGCGGGTGCTCGACGTCCGCGCTGCCCCCATCCGCACTCGCCAAGCTCCACCCTGGGCACTACCCGTTCCCCGTCGGCGGCGCTCACCACTCTAGAGAGAGAGAGAGGAGGCTGGAAAGAGGGGCGAGGGGCAATACCTGCAGAGCTCTCCCTACCAGCCGTGAAGACCCGCCTCCGCCTGCAAGGACTTCGCGCCATCGTGCCGGATCCCTCCGTCGCCCGGCTCCGGTGAGCTCCCGCCTCGCCGCCCACCTCTGGATCCGCCTCCCCGGCCCCTTCCGCGCATGGATCCGGCCCCTGCAAGCTCCAGCCGCTGCCGCCGCCGCCGTTCATCGAGCAGCCGCGCCGCCGCCAGCCGCGTTGACCCGATCCAGGTAGCCTGTCGACGATAAAAAAGGATCGCGGGCTGAATTCTTACAAAAGTAGGGTTTTTTCTGTAAAAACGAATCGTTTTCCCAGATCCACTTAAACAGGGACTGCGGGTTGAATTGTCTGAAATAGAGGGGGTTTTCTGCAAAATTGCCATCACGGACGGCCAGGAACCCAATATATATATATATTATATAATATAATATATACTAGCAAAAATGTCCGTGCGTTGCAACGGGAGAAAATAACTTCCTTAGCATAGACTAAAATACAAATAACTAATTAATTTATGATCCAAATCAATTATTCTCAACATGAGAAAGAATTGTGTTTTTCAAGCATACAGTATTTACTAAACAATTATTAAATGTATACAGTTCTGTTTGCGGCTTTCCTAGTTCCGCAAGGAAAGGTGTTGAAGGAGTAGTGGAGAAGTAGTGTCAACTATTGACGTTCGGTTCATGGTGATGGTGAGAGAGCTTCGGAGACCGGACTAACTTGAGGCTCACTAATCTAAACTCGTACGGATCAGGATAACAAAGTGACATATTTTTTTTACATAGGTGCAACATTTCGATGACCGCGTCGAGGTGATTATAGAATTTGCAACATCTAGTTCACGTGCATGGCATGGAACGTGGTGCACATGGCCAAGAATAACGGTCCATAGTCTAGGAGGTTGACGACATCTAGATGAGTATATTAGTATGAGTAATTAAAAATTTCTTACCGAGTGCGACGTAGGCTTGAGACGGCTGGCATAGATTGAACGGCAAAATTCATTATTCCCAAAGCACGATTCAAGCTCTTGATTGTCTGAATGGATTCTAATTGTCGATGCGGTCGTGTTGGCGCATAAGTTCGGCCAAAAGAGGTCTAATTATTGAAGGCGTGAAAAAAGTATGAAGGAAGATGGCCATGGAACTACACCGTTGAATCTGAGTGTATGGGCGTGCACATCCATCATCCTGCATGTGAATATAGTTGCAGCCGATCCATCCTTCCTTTATACCCCTCATCACAAGACATGTCATAATCTTCGTTTTTAATAGCCTCATCCTTCCTCTTTTTAATTGCCCCAAAGACAGCCCACAATTTGGTTTAAGTTTCGATATCCATCCATCCTTTATACCCACAATTTGCACTGTTATTTGTAAGCCTTATTGTTGATATTAGAGAAAACACGCAGTCCTATATAAACTGGTAGGAGTATCTAAACAAGCGAGCTGGTATTATTGAACATGAAATAATGATGACACAGTTGGTTGTTGTCGCTGCCTTTTTGATGGGGCTTGAAGTCACGAGTTCCATCTCCAGCTGAAGCAATTTTTTTAACATCGCTCACGGTTCAAAAAAAAATAGGCCCATCCATGCCCATAAGATAGGCCATTAGTGCAGAGATTTGAGGGCCCAGCGAAATTTTTGATGACACGGACAGACCAATTTTTTGATCGGGACGGACGAAATTTTTGACATACTAAACGTATGGTTTTTTTGGAGGGGGGGGGGGTCCTTTCTCCTTTTATAGGAAATATGCCCGTGCATTGCAATAGGAGTAAAAACAATATCGTAGCCGCATAGATCAAGATCTCCTTATGAATACAGATTTTGCATTTCAACATGATGTCCCATCCTCATGAGAAAAAAATGATGCCTCTCCCAAGTCGTCGCTTATCGTTTACATGCAACTAATGGGAGCAAAAAGGATAAACGTTCTCCAGGCCTGATTTCCTAAGATCAAACATGCCCTGTTTGTATTGCCGTTTATCCTATATCTAGGTGTGTTAAGTTTTTACCTAACGATCATGCATTAAAAAACATGGGTTTTTAATCATGTATTTACGGATATTTTTGAATGGATTTTTTTGAATTTTTATGAATATTTTCTAAAATTTACATTTTTTCGAATTCCCGAATACGTTTTGTATATAGGATAAAATCATGACTATTTATTTTGAGAACATTTTTCTAAATCATGAATTTTTTTATAATATGAGAAGAGTTTTTAAAAATTCCAAAATCCAAAATTAATTTAAAGAAGGAAAAAACAGAAATAAGAAAAGAAAAAAAAGGGACGTCACGCCCCGCACATGGGCAGGCCCATGAACAGGTGCGGGGTGGAGGTGGCTGCCTCGTGGTTAAGACAAAAGCAAAGGAAAAAGGTGTAGAACCATGGGATCGAACCCAGGTCTCCCGGGCGGGAGACGAAGGCTCTAGCCAGCGCGCTACTTGTGTTATCTGGTGTGTTCAAGGGCATCATAGTATAAGAATCGTAGCCGACGGCGCCGACTTTGAAAAAAAAATCCAATCGTTTTGTTCACTTATGGGTGGCATGGTGGGTAATTTATAGCAACTCTAAGGGCAATTTCGATGACAGACGACCAGAAGCTATCCGTGCTTTATTATTAGGTAGAGATATAATAAATAATATAATATAATATATATAATATATATATTATAAAAATTAAAATTAAAATAATTAGGTAAAGATAAAGACTTGGTGTATGCTGGAATTCATCTCTGCTTTCTGTTTTTGTCTACTCCTGAAATCAATTTCTCGTTATCTTCTCTCAGAATATCACAGTTTTAGCGTGGGATGAGAATCTTATGGCTCATGGCGTCGATCGAGAATCATCAGAGTTGTCAAAACACAAAGATTAGTTTCTCGCAGTAATATGTGTTTCAGCTGGCTAACAAATACTCCATCCGTCCCATAATGTAAGATGGTTTTTGACACTAGGGACGGAGGGGGTAGATTTTTGTACGTTCTTCGTCGGAGGGCCAGATTTATTCATCTTTGATAGAAATATACTCAAACGCGTTTGCTAATCGTCAGGTGCCTGAAATTCCTTTGAGCGTCAGTCGATTTCTGCTTGGCACGAGGCCGATGGTGCGGTCTGCGCGGATGGTGTTTGGAACACTGACCACGGTGAGCCCGAGCCGTGCACGAGCGGGAGCAAGCGATAGTGAGTCCGAAACTCGACGGTTGCCAGTGTGGAGGAGGGAGGGGTCGCTGGAGTTCGTGCAGGTTGCGAGGGGGAGGGGGGCTTAGAGGGATGGCCGCGGTGGCTTCAAGCAACAACAGCGGTGGAGATTGAGGGGAGGGCGGGGCGGCGCGTGCCAACGCCCACCGGCCGCGGGAGGCGGCTCATGCGGTTGAGGTGGGGTGTGACGCCCCCGACTCGACCGTGCATTAGTCATACACGCAAATGCGCACGATCAAGCCCAGGGACTCACGGGAAGATATCACAACACAACTCTAGACACAAAATAAAATAATACAAGCTTTATATTACAAGCCAGGGGCCTCGAGGGCTCGAATACATAAGCTCGAGTTACACAAGAGTCAGCGGAAGCATTAGTATCTGAGAACAGACATAATTAGACAAGTTTGCCTTAAGAAGGCTGGGCAAAACAACGACAATTAGATCGAAAAGGCACAGGCCTCCTGCCTGGGACCCTCCTAAACTACTCCTCGTCGTCGGTCTCCACGTAGTAGTAAGCTCCGTCGGGGTAGTAGTAGTCGTCGACGGGGTCAGCTGGCTCCGGGGCTCCGTCATCTGATCGCAGCAATCGGGTATGGGGAAAAAGAGGTAGCAAAGCAACCGTGAGTACTCATCCAAAGTACTCGCAAGTCTTATATCAGATCTATGCTAAGTATGCATCGGTATCAAATGAAGGGGCTGTATCTGTGGACTAAACTGCAGAATTGCCAAAACAGAGGGGAAGTCCTACTAGCCTAACGAAGACTAGCATCTTCCAGCGTCTTGCAGCAACAGAAGAGAGTAGAGTAACATGTAATATATTAACAAGTATATATTAGCAACGCCCAGAGATCCTTACTCGACTCCCTGCGAGGAAGCGATCCCGGAGCCATCATATTAGTTTAGAGTAGTATGTATCCAGTTCAAGTTGTAGTAGATCGAGATACAACACTAAGCGTCCTGTTACCATGGACACGGCTATTCGAATAGATAACTTCCCTGCAGGGGTGCACTACTGTTACCCAACACGCTCGATTAACTCTGGCCAGACATACTTTTCTGGGTAATGCCCGGCCTCGGCTGATCGACATGACGTAGTCCTACCTAGGCTCCGCAGAGAGGTCCCCGCCGGTCTACATCCTAAGTGCTCAGGGGTCTTGGGCCCATCGCCCTTTGCACTCCGAGTCGTTGCGTGCAGGGCGGGTCCAGGCACCACCTCTGTCCTGGATGGCGCCGGCCCAGCCGTGCCGCAATGCTGAACTGGACGTCTGACAGAGCTTTCGGCTGATACATACGGCGCCGAGGGCCCCATTAAACCATTATCCCGCGTGGTGGTAGTGCGTATAGGCCAGTGGCCAACTCAGATCAAATACCCAAATCCGTTAGTGAATTATTAGGAGCTAGCGAAGACGACCAGTGCTTCGGCCGTTCCGACTAGGTATCTCGCGGACCACGACCAGGGACTAGGCCCACCTCTCTCTTAGGTAGTCTCCGCCCGCCCTGTCGCTCCGACTACAGTGTAAGTTCTGTGTCGGCTGTCGGGACAAGTCCCGAGCTACCACCACATCCTGGGTGGTATCGCTAACAGCCAGCCACCACAGGACTCTCTCGCGGGTACCCTTGGGGTCGGCCCGACTTCAACATTATCTCGCGGGTGCTCTTGGAGCCGACCCGTCTTTAACAATGGTCTGAGGTGAAGGTCAAAGTACCCGTGTGTCCATAACATCGTGGGGAATCCGAGGAATCACCCTCGATGGATTCAGTAACACCCCCTTGTATTATGCTACAGTGGTCTACCTTAATCAATGCCAAGTCACCTTGGTTTGTCAGCTTGATTATCATTGATTCATATCTCATTTCAAATTCCACTTCAAAAACAAAATTCAAATAACAAGTGGAATTTAAAGTTTCACAAACTTGTCTGAAAAATAGTTCATGTTTTAGCAAATATTCCATATGTAATTAATGTGGAAGAAAACCATACAACTTATTTGCTCATTTGGAATCTAGGAGCTAAAACAGTACCCAAAACAACTCATTTAATTCCTTTCTCTTTAATACAAAATTCAAATGAAATTATAATTCTCTCAAACTTTTTGTGGCAGTGCTAAATATTGCAAGTTAATTATGTGACCAGGTTCCACATTTTTACAAAAATCAAATGGTGTGAAAAGTAATGTAAAACAGTAGCTAAATTAGAAAAGAGGAAAAGAATTGAAAAATAGAAAGAAACCCTTGGGCACTTGTGGCCTTCTACTACAGGAGCCGTCCAGCCCACCACCACTTCCTTCTTCAACCTCTATTCACAGAGGGCCCCGTGGACGAAGGGCACGCGTCCATGGTGCGGATGGCCACGCGGCGGCCATCCGGTGTCTCCCCGCGTTGGATAAGATGCTCCCCGCCCCCCTGGAGAAACCCTAACCCCTCACTTCTCCCCTCGTGCCCCTCTCCCTCTCGGTTTCTCTCGCCCGACGCTGTCATCACCATGGCCTCCTCCGTCCACGTAGCCAACGACCTCCTCGCCGCCTAGGATTGCCCCAGAAGCAAGATGTAATCAACTAGCATCAACTACAAGATGTAATCAACACTACTAGCAACCCACAGGTACCAATCTGAGGTTTTGAGACAAAGATTGAATACAAGAGATGAACTAGGGTTTGAGATGAGATGGTGCTGGTGAAGATGTTGATGAGGATTAGTCCTCCCACGATGAGAGGATCGCTGGTGATGTCGATGGCGACGATTTCCCGCTCCCGGAAGGAAGTTTCCCCGGCAGAATCTCTCCGCCGGAGAGCAAAAGTGCTCCTGCCCAAGTTCCGCCTCGAGACGGCGGCGCACCATCCCGAAAGTCTTCTCTATATTTTTTCTAGGGCAAATGGACTTATATACCAGAAAATGGGGGCCAGAGGCTGGCCAGGGGCCCCACGAGGTACCACGGCGCGCCTGGGGGGGTGGCGCACCCTGGTGCCTCGTGGGCACCTGGGTGGCCCCCTCTGGTACTTCTTGCTTCCAGTATTTTTTATTTATTCCAAAATAAATCTCCACAAAATTTCAGCTCATTTGGAGATGTGCGGAATAGGTATCTCTGACATAACTTTTTCAGGTCCAGAATTCCAGCTGCCGGCAATCTCCCTCCTTGTATAAATCTTGCTTATTAAGAGAGAAAAGGCATTAGAATTGCTCCACAAAGTGTTATATTGATCAAAAACACTATAAATAATAGTAGCAAAACATGATGCAAAATGGACGTATCAACTCCCCCAAGCTTAGACCTCGCTTGTCCTCAAGCGAAAGCCGATATCGATAATCATGTCCACATGTTTAGAGAGAGAGGTGTCGATAAAAACAAAATACGGACATAGTAGCATCATGGTCATTATTATAACAGCAATATTTATTATCATAAACTTCTCATGAGCAAGTAACAATTCATCACAACAATGGAGTATAAGGCATAAACTTTCTTGAAAACTAACAAACTATGTTCTCAGTCAACAATGCAATTGCAATTCATCATATTTTCAGGAAGGGTCTCATGTAGGAGCTTTTCAGCAAGTCCACATACTCAACCATCATTTAGTCTTCTATGATTGCTAACACTCACGACATATATATATATGGAGCAAAAAGTTTCAGCCAGACACATAGAAAGATAGGGGCTCGTGAGTTCGCCTCCCAACTTATTCACCTCAAGGGTGATGTCAACAATAATAACTCATGATCACTCATATCCAACTGGATATATGTGCCTAGATCTTTCCCCACCACATGATGCTTGCAAAAGAGAAAAATAAAAAGGAAATAGAGGAGAACACTATTGACTCTTGCATAAAAAGTAGATACATAAAAGTAAAGGATAGGCCCTTCGCAGAGGGAAGCAGAGGTTGTCATGCGCTTTTTGTTGTTGGATGCAGGAGCTCTTAATGCAAAGGAACGTCACTTTATATTGCCCCTTATGATAGCAACCTTTATTATGCAGTCTGTCGCTTTTATTTCTCTACCATCACAAGTTTGTACAAAGCTTATTTCCCTTACAATAAAAGTTCAGACATATTTAGAGGCAATTTTTATTGCTTTTTGCACCAATGACAACTTACTTGAAGGATCTTATTCAATCCATAGGTAGATATAGTGGACTCTCATGACATGAAACTGGGTTTAAGGGTTTTGGATGCACAAGTAGTATCTCTACTTGGTGCAGATTTTTGGCTAGCAAAGATATTGGGCAAGCACCACATGTTGGAGGATCTATAACAATATAACTTCTATGTGAATATGAACAAACATAATTCATTACGTTGTCTTCCTTGTCCAACGTCAACAATTTGACATAAAATACTTAATGGGGGCTCACAATCATAAAAGATGTCCAAGATAGTATATTTGCATGTGAATCTTCTCTTCCCTATTAAGTCTTTCATGAATTGCATCATTGACTAATGCTATGTTTGTTAACTTCCAATAAATTTTACCACTTATACTTTTCTTTATGTAATGTCATTACTTTCCATAAGATTAGCCTATGATCTTTTTCATTATTTTCATTGCTAGAATTGAAACATGAAAGTAAAGAAGCAAAAACTCAAACTACTCTTTATTATATAACTCTCACTCGATTACATAGATAGATAGATCACGAAGCTAACACTCGAAAATAAATCATACTAAACTTTTATTCAACTAGATCACGAAATAACTAAGGATCGAACTAAAAATAGGTAAAGATAGTAAAAGTGATGGTGATACGATACCGGGGCACCTCCCCCAAGCTTGGCACAAGCCAAGGGGAGTGCCCATACCCATGTACTCAAGTCTCCTTCTTCGGTGATGGTGGTGATGATGAAGTGGTGGGCTTGTCCTTCGGCTCAAGCAGATACATCAATCTACGGTTGATGCTCCAAAGGGCGATGTTTTGCTCTTCCAACAAAATAACTTCACGAGTGAGAGATGTATTCTGAGCACTAACTATTTGAAAGACTCTTAGGGCTTCAATTACGGATGGGGAGAGATGATCATATAAAGGTTGAAGGATATCTCCCTTCTCTGCGGTCTCCTCCATGGGGATGGCTTGCCCTCCTTCCGGAGCCTGGGCTCCTGCAACTTCCTCGACCTTGTCCTCCTTGCCATTGTCTTCTTCTCCCGACGACAACTAGTAGTAAACCTCGATGTAGGGGCACTTTGCTACTTGTAGCTTGCGTTGGTATTTTCCTCGAAGAGGAAGGGATGATGCAGCACAGTAGAGATAAGTATTTCCCTCAGTTATGAAACCAAGGTTATCAAACCAGTAGGAGAATCACGCAACACCTCGTTAGCAGCACCTGCACACAAACAATAAATCCTTGCACCCAGCAAACGAGGGGTTGTCAATCCCTCGGCGGTCAATTGCAAGATTAAATTGTATGTGATAGATAGATAGATTGAAACAAAAATATAAAATAAAATAAATAAAAGAAAATGACAGCAATATTTTTCGGGTTTTAGTAATATGATTTAGATAGACCCGGGGGCCATAGTTTTCACTAGAGGCTTCTCTCAAGAAAATAGCATACGGTGGGTAGACAAATTACTGTTGGGCAATTGATAGAAAAGCAAATAATCATGACGATATCCAAGGCAATGATCATGTATATATGCATCACGTCGAATACAAGTAGACCGACTCCTGCCTGCATCTACTACTATTACTCCACACATCGACCGCTATCCAGCATGCATCTAGTGTATTAAGTCCATAAGAACGGAGTAACGCCTTAAGAACGATGACATGATGTAGACAACATAAACTCACGTATGAATAAACCCCATCTTTTTACCCTTAATAGCAATGATACATACCTGCCATGTCCCTTTCTGTCACTGGGATTGAGCACCGCAAGATCGAACCCATTACAAAGCACCTCTTCCCATGGCAAGATAAATCAATCTAGTTGGCCAAACCAAATCAATAGATCGGAGAAGAAATACGAGGCTATAATAATCATGCATAAAAGAGTGCAGCAAAGACTCAAATATATTCATGGATAATCTGATCATAAACTCACAATTCATCGGATCCCAACAAACACACCGCAAAAAGTGATTACATCGGATAGAACTCCAAGAACATCGAGGAGAACATTGTATTGAAGATCAAAAAGAGAGAAGAAGCCATCTAGCTACTAACTATGGACCCGAAGGTCTGTGGTAAACTACTCACGCATCATCGGAGAGGCAGCAAGGTTGATGTAGAGCCCCTCCGTGATCGATTCCCCCTCCGGCGGAGTACCGGAGAAGGCCTCCAGATGGGATCTCTCGAGAACAGAAACTTGCGGCGGCAGAAAAAGTATTTCGTGGACTCCCCTGAGGGTTTCTGATTTTTCTGGAATTTATAGTGCTGGAATTAGGTCAAACGGAGCTGGGGTGGGACCACAAGGCACCAGGGCGTGCCTGCCCCCCCCCCCCAGGCGCGCCCTGGTGGCTCGTGGCCATCTCCTCTGGCGTCTGGTCCTCTCCCGAAGCTTCTAGTGTTTATCTTGGCCAAAATAAAATCTCTAAAAAGTTTCGTGGCATTTGGACTTCGTTTGGTATTGATTTTCTGTAAAACAAAAATAGGGCAGAAAACAGCAACTGGCATTGGGCACTAGGTTAATAGGTTAGTCTCCAAAAATGATATATAATTGCTGTAAATGATTATAAAAACATCCAAGATTGATAATATATCAGCATGGAACAATCAAAAATTATAGATACGTTGGAGACGTATCAGCATCCCCAAGCTTAATTCCTGCTCGTCCTCGAGTAGGTAAATGATAAAAACAGAATTTTTGATGTGGAATGCTGCCTAACATATTCATCACATATTCTTTTCTTTTATAGCATGGACATTGAACTTGAATGATTCAAAGCAATGTTCTATAATTTGACATGAAGATATAAATACTCAAGCATGCTAACAAGCAACCATGTCTTTCAAAATATCAATGCTAAAGAAAGTTATCCCTAGCCCATTATGCTCAATCATTGATCCATTCATGAAACACACTCAAATATTAGCTACACACAATGCACAAGTATGACAATAGTGCTCTCTAGTTGGTGCTTTTGTAAGAGAAGATGGAGACTCAAATAAAAATAAAATTTGCATAAAAGTAAATAGATAGGCCCTTCGCAGAGGGAAGCAGAGATTTGTCAAATGTGCCAAAGCTCAAAGCTGAAATTAAAGAGATAAAAATATTTTGAGAGGCATGCTTTTTCTGTCAACGAAAACGACCGAGAATTCCCAATATTTTCCATGCTAGACACATCATAGGCGGTTCCCAAACAGAAAGTAAAGTTTATTTCCTTTCCACCATTTCTTTCACAATCCATGGCTAGCCGTATCCACGGGTGCCCTCCATACCAACACTTTCCAAGGAATTTTGTTGTCATTAATTTTTGATTTCATTGTGGGACTGGGCATCCCTATTACCAGCCACTCTCTCGTGCAATGACAAGTGAATAAACACTCATCGTGAGAATAACACACCTAGCATGGAAAATAATGGCCACCCCCTGCCGCTTCATGAGCGGTACGGGCACACAAAACGGAAAAAATATTTTGAAAATTAAAGTTGGCACACGCAAATTTACTTGGAACGGCATTGAAATACCGCATATAGGTAGATATAGTGGACTCATTTGGCACAACTTGGGTTTAAGGATTTTGGATGCACAAGCAGTATTTCCGCTTAGTACAAATGAAGGCTAGCAAAAGATTGAGAAGCAACCAACCAAAAAACGAAAACGGTCATAAACATACATTGAACATAACTAACACCGAATAATGCACCATAAGTAGGATATAATTTCATTGCATAACCATTGACTTAACGTGCATGCATAGGGAATCACAAACCTTAACACTATATATTCTTACTAAATCACAATTACTCACTAACATGACTCATATATTATCATTTCCATATCGCAAAACTATTGCAAGGAATCACACTTATCATATCCAATGATCTATGTGAAAGTTTTTATGTATATCCCTCTTGAATATCTATCACTTTGGGACCAAATTCATATCTTGTGCAAATTACTGTTACTATTATCAACTCTCAAAAAGATTTAAGTGAAGCATGAGAGTGCAAATATTTCTTCAAAATTTCAATCTTATCAATTCTCAAAATAATATAAGTGAAGCATGAGAATTTATTTATTCAAAATTTCAATCAACTCTCAAAATAATATAAGTGAAGCATGAGAGTTTATTTCTTCAAAATATAGCCACCACCGTGCTCAAAAAGATTTAAGTGAAGCACCAGAGCAACTGCCTAGCTCAAAAAATTTAAGTGAAGCACATAGAGTATTCTAACAAATGATGATAAACGTGTGGCTCTCTCAAGATAGGTATGTTCAGCAAAGATGATTGTGACAAACTAAAAATCAAACAATGCAAAGACTCATATAATACAAGACGCTCCAAGCAAAACACATATCATGTGACGAATAAAAATATAGCTCCAAGTAAAATTACCGATGGTTGGTAGAAGAAAGAGGGGATGCCTTCCGGGGCATCCCCAAGCTTAGATGCTTGAATATTCCTAGAATATTACCTTGGGGTGCCTCGGGCATCCCCAAGCTTAGGATCTTGCTACTCCTTATTCCTTCATCCATCGTGATCTCACCCAAAACTTGAAAACTTCAATCACACAAAACTCAACAAAACCTTCGTGAGATCCGTTATTATAACAAAATAAATCACTACTTTAATTACTGTTGCAAACCCATTCATATTTTATTTTTGCAATATACCTACTGTACTCTAACTTCACCATGGCTTATACCCCCTGATACAATCCATAGATTCATCAAAACAAGCAAGTAGTGCATCAAAAATAGAATCTGTCAAAAACAGAACAGTCTGTAGCAATCTATTTAAAAGTCATACTTATGTAACTCCGAAAATTCTGAAAAATTAGGAAAACGTGGAAAATTCATATAAAAATACTGTGTAAAAATTTCAGATTTTTTTGACGCTCCAGTACAGAAACAAAATTCGGGCACTGGACGCAAAAATTTCTGTTTTCCAAACAGCATCAATTATACTATCTTCTAAATCATCCGAAAGGCTTTACTTGGCACAAACACTAATTAAAAACACAAAAACACACTCATACCAGTAGCATAATTTTGAAAACACACAATAACAGAAATTTTATTTTATTCATTGGGTTGCCTCCCAACAAGCGCTATTGTTTTATGCCCCTAGCTAGGCATAATGCATAGTTTTAAGTATTGTCATCTTTCAAGTTGATTCCATAAGTGGCTCTCATAATTTATTCATATGGTGCTTTAATTATTTTCCTAGGGAAATGCTCCATACCATTTTTTAATGGAAATAGAAATTTTATATTCCCTTCTTTCATATCAATAACGGCACCTATAGTTCGTAAGAACGGTCTACCAAGTATTATGGGGCAAGAAGAATTCCATTCAATATCAAGAACAATAAAATCAATGGGAACATAATTTCTATTTGCAAGAATAAGAACATCATTAATTCTACACATTGGTTTTTTAATAGTAGAATCCACCAAGTGCAAATTAAGAGAACATTCATCTATATTGGTGAAACCTAGCACATCACATAAAGATTTTGGGATTGTGGAAACGCTAGCACCCAAATCACATAAAACATTGCACTCATAATTTTTAATTTTAAATTTAATGGTGGGTTCCCATTCATCATATAATTTTCTAGGAATTGAAATTTCTAGTTCTAGCTTTTCTTCTAACGCTTTCATCATTGCTTGTACGATGTGTTTAGTAAAAGCCTTGTTTTGCTCATAAGCGTTGGGTGAATTTAACATGGATTGTAACAAAGAAATGCACTCAATCAAAGAACAATTATCATAATTAAAATCTTTGTAATCCAAGAGAGTGGGCACATCGCTATTTAAAGTTTTTACCTCTCCAAACCCACTTTTTGAAATTTTTTCATTAAGATTTTCACCCTCCGAATTATGGGAACGCCTACTAGCTAAAGTTGACTCTTCTTCAGTCCCCTTTTCATCAAGTTTTATATTGCTAAACAAAGAATCAATAGATGAAACACCAATCATTTTAATATCCTCAACATTACTACGATAAAAACTGGGAGGAATCGCTTTTTCTAAAAATTCTCGTTTAGCTTTTAGCATGGCGGTTCTTTTATTACTCTCATCCATGGAGACATATAAAGCTTTAATTGATTCACTAATATCAATTTTGGGTGGTAAAATTTTAGTCTTAAGATTTTCCACATCATGGATAATTCTATCAATGCTAAGACATATCATCAAGTTTACTCAATTTTTCTTCTATCGTAGTGTTGAAAACTTTTTAACCATTAATAAATTCTTTAATATTACTTTCAAAATCAGAGGGCATCCTATTATTATTATAAGAATTACCATAAGGATTGACATAATTATTAGAGGAATTTCCAGGAAACGGTCTAGCGTTGAAATTACCTCTATAAGCATTATTATTAAAATTGTTTCGTGAGACAAAATTCACATCTACGGGATCATTATTTTGCTCAATCAAAGTGGACAATGGCACATCATTAGGATCAATATGAGTATTTTTACTAGCAACCAATTTCATAAGCGCATCAACTTTATCACTCAAGGTACTAATTTCTTCAATAGAATTCACCTTTTTACTAGTAGGAGCTCTTTCAGTATGCCATTGTAAATAATTTGCCATAATATTGTCAAGCAATTTAGTAGCTTCTCTCAAAGTAATTTCCATAAAAGTACCACCCGCGGCGAAATCTAAAAGATTTGTAGAAACAAAATTCAATCCCGCTTAAAATTTTTGTATGATCATCCATAAATTTAAACCATGAGTAGGGCAATTTCCTATCATTAATTTCATCCTCTCCCAAGATTGGGTAACATGTTCATGATCAAGTTACTTAAAATTCATAATTTGATTTCTAAGTGAAATAATTTTCACGGGAGGAAAATACTTAGTAATAAAAGCATCTTTACACCTATCCCAAGAATCGATACTATTTCATGGTAAAGATGAGAACCAAATTTTTGCACGATCCCGCAACGAGAATGGGAATAATTTTAATTTCACAATATCATTATCCACATCTTTTTTTCTTTTGCATGTCACACAATTCTACGAAAGTGTTAAGATGGGATGCGGCATCTTCATTAGGACTACCGGAAAATTGAGCAAAGCGGCATTAATTTCACAAGTCTCCGCACTAGCGGCGGGAGGAGCAATCGGAGTACTAATAAAATCATTATTATTAGTATTGGAAAAATCACACAATTTTGTATTTTCTTGAGACATCGTGACTACGCAAACAAGATAACGAGCAAGCAAACAAGCAAACAAGAAAAAGGCAAACGAAAAATATTTTTGTATTTTTGTAAAAACGTTTTAGAAGTGGGGGAGATGAAAATGAGAGGAAAATAAAGTAAATGCAAGGAGATGAGAGTTTATGCAAAGGTACTTGATAGATGTTGATGATGTCTCCCCGGCAACGACGCCAGAAATTCTTCCTGCTACTTGTAGCTTGCGTTGGTATTTTCCCCGAAGAGGAAGGGATGATGCAGCACATTAGAGATAAGTATTTCCCTTAGTTATGAAACCAAGGTTATCGAACTAGTAGGAGAATCACGCAACACCTCGTTAGCAGCACCTGCACACAAACAAAAAATCCTTGCACCCAATGCAAACGAGGGGTTGTCAATCCCTCGCCGGTCAATTGCAAGATTAAATTATATGTGATACATAGATAGATTGAAACAAAAATACAAAATAAAATAAATAAAAGAAAATGGCAGAAATATTTTTAGGGTTTTAGTAATATGATTTAGATAGACCCGGGGGCCATAGTTTTCACTAGAGGCTTCTCTCAAGAAAATAGCATACGGTGGGTAGACAAATTACTGTTGGGCAATTGATAGAAAAGCAAATAATCATGACGATATCCAAGGCAATGATCATGTATATAGGCATCACGTCCAATACAAGTAGACTGACTCCTGCCTGCATCTACTACTATTACTCCACACATCGACCGCTATCCAGCATGCATCTAGTGTATTAAGTCCATAAGAACGGAGTAACGCCTTAAGAACGATGACATGATGTAGACAAGATAAACTCATGTATGAATAAACCCCATATTTTTACTCTTAATAGCAATGATATATACGTGTCATGTCCCTTTCTGTCACTGGGATTGAGCACCGCAAGATCGAACCCATTACAAAGCACCTCTTCCCATGGCAAGATAAATCAATCTAGTTGGCCAAACCAAATCAATAGATTGGAGAAGAAATACGAGGCTATAATAATCATGCATAAAAGAGTGCAGCAAAGACTCAAATATATTCATGGATAATCTGATCATAAACTCACAATTCATCGGATCCCAACAAACACACCGCAAAAAGTGATTACATCGGATAGAACTCCAAGAACATCGAGGAGAACATTGTATTGAAAATCAAAAAGAGAGAAGAAGCCATCTAGCTACTAACTATGGACCCGAAGGTCTGTGGTAAACTACTCACGCATCATCGGAGAGGCAGCAAGGTTGATGTAGAGCCCCTCCGTGATCGATTCCCCCTCCGGCGGAGTACCGGAGAAGGCCTCTAGATGGGATCTCTCGAGAACAGAAACCTGCGGCGGCGGAAAAAGTATTTTGTGGACTCCCCTAAGGGTTTCTGGTTTTTCTGGAATTTATAGTGCTGGAATTAGGTCAAACGGAGCTGGGGTGGTCCCACGAGGCGGACCGCAGGCGCGCCCTGGTGCCTCGTGGCCACCTCCTCTGGTGTATGGTCCTCTCCCGAAGCTTCTAGTGTTTATCTTGGCCAATAAAAAATCTCCAAAAAGTTTCGTGGCATTTGGACTTCGTTTGGTATTGATTTTCTGTAAAACAAAAATAGGGCAGAAAACAGCAACTGGCACTGGGCACTAGGTTAATAGGTTAGTCTCCAAAAATGATATATAATTACTGTAAATGATTATCAAAACATCCAAGATTGATAATATATCAACATGGAACAATAAAAAATTGTAGATACGTTGGAGACGTATCACGCTTGCCCGGCGATGGTTGTACAATGCGGTGCTTGGCACGGAGCTTTTGGGGAGCCATGGTGATCTAAATCTGTCAGAAAAAATAGCACGAAACAAGAACAGAGGAGATTTCTGCGATACGGTGGTCAAAATGTTCGGGAGTATATATAAAGATTTTTTATCTTGCAAAACAAGTAATCCAGGAGAAAACGGGGTCGGGAAGGCTCACGTGGGGTCCCACGAGCCACCAGGACGCGCCTGGGGGGGGTGGCGCGCCCTGGTGCCTCGTGGGCACCAGGTGGGTCCTCTCGGTTGTTTCTTATTTTTTTATTTTTCTAATATTCCAAAACTGACAGAAAGTATTTTTATGGAATTTTTGGAGTCGGTTTACTTACCATATCACGTACCTCTTCCTTTTCAGGGTTCTGGAGTGTTCCGGAAGGTCTGTCTTATGTATTCCTCCGGTGTAATTGTTTCAATAATATTAGTTTCAACATTAATGGGGGTACCTGAAATATACTGCTTAATTCTTTGCCCATTCACCACTCTCGGATTAGTGCCTTCGGAGTTGTTTATTTTGATGGCTCCGGAGCGATAAACTTCTTCGATGATATACGGTCCTTCCCATTTAGAGAGAAGTTTTCCTGCAATAGAACTTGCTCACCTACTTTAAATTCCCGTTTTTGAATTCTTCTATCATGCCATCTTTTAACTTTTTCTTTAAATAATTTGGCATTTTCATAAGCTTGGGTTCTCCATTCATCTAATGAGCTAATATCAAATAGCCTCTTTTCACCGGCAAGTTTAAAATCATAATTTAGTTCTTTAATTGCCCAATATGCTTTATGTTCTAACTCAAGAGGTAAATGACATGCTTTTCCATAAACCATTTTTTAAGGAGACATACCCATAGGATTTTTATAAGCAGTTCTATAAGCCCATAATGCATCGTCAAGTTTCTTAGACCAATTCTTTCTAGATCTATTGACGGTTTTCTGCAGAATTAATTTTATTTCTCTATTGCTCAATTCAACTTGACCGCTAGTTTGAGGATGATAGGGAGATGCAATTCTATGGTTGACATCATATTTAGCAAGCAATTTACGGAATGCACCATGAATAAAATGTGAACCACCATCAGTCATTAAATATCTAGGGACTCCGAACCTTGGGGAAATAACTTCTTTAAGCATTTTAATAGAAGTGTTATGATCAGCACGACTAGTTGGAATAGCTTCTACCCACTTAGTAACGTAATCAACAGCAACTAAAATATGAGTATACCCATTGGATTTAGGAAAAGGTCCCATATAATCAAATCCCCAAACATCAAATGGTTCAACAGCAAGTGAATAATTCATAGGCATTTCCTGACGTCTACCAACATTACCAATTCTTTGACATTCATCACAAGATAGGACAAACTTACGAGCATCCTTGAAAAGAGTAGGCCAATAAAAACCAGATTGTAATACCTTGTGTGCAGTTCTGTCTCCCGCATGGTGTCCTCCGTAAGCCTCGGAATGACACTTCCGTAGGATTTGTTCCTGTTCATGCTCAGGTATACAACGCCTAATAATACCATCTACTCCTTTATAAAGATGTGGGTCATCCCAGAAGTAATGTCTTAAATCAAAGAATAACTTTTTCTTTTGTTGGTATGTGAAACTAGGTGGTATGAATTTAGCAACAATATAATTAGCATAGTCCGCATACCATGGAATATTATGAGAAGCATTTATGACAGCTAATTGTTCATCAGGAAAATCATCATTAATAGGAAGTGGGTCATCAAGAACATTTTCCATTCTAGACAAATTATCTGCTACGGGATTCTCAGCTCCCTTTCTATCAGTAATATGCAAATCAAATTCTTGTAGCAATAAAACCCACCTAATGAGTCTAGGGTTAGCATCTTTCTTTTCCATAAGATATTTAATAGCAGCATGATCGGTGTGAACAGTTACTTTAGAATCAACTATATAAGATCTAAATTTATCACATGCAAACACAACTGCTAGAAATTCTTTCTCAGTAGTAGCATAATTTCTTTGGGCACTGTCTAAAGTTTTACTAGCATAATGGATAACATTTAATTTCTTATCAACTCTCTGTCCTAGAACAGCAACAACAGCATAATCACTAGCATCACACATAATTTCAAAAGGCAAGTTCCAATTAGGTGGTTGAACAATAGGTGCAGTGGTTAAGGCCTTCCTAAGTGTTTCAAAGGCTTCTAGACAATCATCGTCAAAAACAAATGGAACATCTTTTTGCATAAGATTGGTAAGAGGCCTAGAAATTTTAGAGAAGTCTTTAATAAATCTCCTATAGAAACCAGCATGACCTAGGAAACTTCTTATACCTTTAATATCTTTAGGACATGGCATTTTCTCAATAGCATCAACCTTAGCTTTATCAACTTCAATACCTCTTTCAGAAATTTTATGCCCCAAGACAATGCCTTCATTCACCATAAAGTGGCACTTCTCCCAATTCAAGACAAGATTAGTTTCTTCACATCTCTGCAAAACTCGATCAAGGTTGCTTAAGCAATCATCAAAAGAAGTTCCATAAATGGAGAAATCATCCATGAACACCTCAACAATCTTTTCACAAAAGTCAGAGAATATAGCAGTCATACATCTTTGAAAGGTAGCAGGTGCATTGCATAAACCAAAAGGCATACGTCTATAAGCATAAGTTCCAAAAGGACAAGTAAAGGTGGTTTTCTCTTGATCGGGTTGTGATACGGGCATTTGAGAAAAACCAGAATAACCATCTAGGAAACAAAAGTGTGTATGCTTAGACAAGCTTTCTAACATTTGATCAATAAAAGGTAAGGGGTAATGATCTTTCCTAGTAGCTTTGTTTAATTTTCTAAAATCAATTACCATCCTATAACCAGTTACAATTCTTTGTGGAATGAGTTCATTTTTATCATTAGGAACAACGGTAATACCTCCTTTCTTAGGGACACAATGAACAGGGCTTACCCATCTACTATCAGCTATGGGATAGATTATACCTGCTTCCAGAAGTTCTAATATTTCGGTTCTTACCACCTCCTTCATCTTAGGATTTAATCATCGTTGGTGATCGACAACTGGTTTAGCATCGGGCTCCATATTAATTTTGTGCTGACATAGAGTGGGACTAATGCCCTTAAGATCATCAAGAGTATATCCAATAGCAGCTCGGTGCTTCCTCAAAGTTTTTAGTAATCTCTTTTCTTCATGCGCTGAAAGGTTAGCACTAATAATAACAGGATATATCTTGTTTTCATCAAGGTAAGCATATTTCAATGTATCAGGCAATTGCTTCAATTCAAATACTGGATCACCCTTAGGTGGAGGAGGGCCTCCAAGAGTTTCAGCAGGCAAATTGTGTTTAAGGATAGGTGGTTGATCAAAGAACATCTTATCTATTTCATTTCTTTCATTCATATGCATATCGTTTTCATGGTCTAGCAAATATTGTTCTAACAGATCAGTGGGAGGTACGGCAATAGAAGCAAGACCAATAATTTCATCTTTACTAGGCAATTCTTTATCATGAGGTTGTCTACGAAACTTGGAGAAATTCAACTCATGAGACATACCACCAAAATTAACACTAACAGTTTCTTTAGCGCAATCAATCTTGGCATTAACAGTGTTCAAGAAAGGTCTACCAAATATAATGGGACAAAAATCATCTTGTGGAGAACCGAGGACTAAAAAATCAGTAGGGTATTTTATCTTTCCACACAAGACTTCAACATCTCTAACGATCCCAAGTGGTGTAATGGTATCTTTGTTTGCAAGCTTAATAGTAACATCAATGTCCTCTATTTCAACAGGTGCAATATCATTCATAATTTCTTGATATAAGGTAAACGGGATAGCACTCACACTAGCACCCATATCACACAAACCATGATAGCAATGATCTCCAATCTTAACAGAAACAACAGGCATGCCAACTACGGGCTTGTTCTTGTCTAACATATCTCGTTCATTTCTAACAGGTTTAGCAATTCTAGCAGCCACATCACAAAAGTAAATAACATGCCCATCTATATTATCGACTAAGAGATCTTTAACCATAGCAACATTAGGTTCAACTTTAATTTGTTCAGAGGGTCTAGGTGCTCTAATGTTACTTTTGTTAACCACAGTTGAAGCTTTAGCATGTTCCTTAATCCTAACAGGAAAATGTGGTTTCTCAATATAAGCAGTAGGCACAACTGGATCAGCATGGCAAACAATTGTTTCTTCTTTAACACTAACAGGGGGATGATATTTAAACCACTTCTCCTTAGGGAGATCAACATGAGTAGCAAATGATTCACAAAAGGAAGCTACTATCTCAGAGTCAAGTCCATATTTAGTGCTAAACTTATGAAAAGCATCAGTGGCCATAAAAGATTTGACACAATCGAACTCAAGTATTATACCTGACTCATTACCTTTGTCGAGTTCCCAATCTTCAGAGTTGTGTTTAATTCTTTCCAGAAGATCCCATCTGAATTCAATAGTTTTCTTCATAAAGGAGCCAGTCGAAGAAGAATCGAGCATAGTTTGATTATCATGAGAAAGCCGAGCATAAAAATTTTGTAAGATAATTTCTTTCGAGACCTCATGATTGGGGCATGTGTACATTGATGTCTACTACACAACTTATTCTTGTAGACTCGTGTTGGGCCTCCAGGCGCAGAGTTTTGTAGGACAGTAGCAATTTTCCCTCAAGTGGATGACATAAGGTTTATCAATCCGTGGGAGGCGTAGGTTGAAGATGGTATCTCTCAAACAACCCTGCAACCAAATACAAGAAATCTCTTATGTCCCCAACACACCCAATACAATGGTAAATTGTATAGGTGCACTAGTTCGGCGAAGAGATGGTGATAGAAGTGTAGTATGGATAGTAGTTATAGGTTTTTGTAATCTGAAAATATAAAAACAGCAAGGTAGCAAGTAACAAAAGTGACCACAAACGGTATTGCAATGCTTAAAAACAAGGCCTAGGGTTCATACTTTCACTAGTGCAATCTCTCAACAATGCTAACATAATTGAATCATATAACCATCCCTCAACGTGCGACAAAGAATCACTCCAAAGTTCCTATTCGCGAAGAACATAAGATAGAAATTGGTGTAGGGTACGAAACCACCTCAAAGTTATCTTTTCCGATCAATCTATTGAGCCATCCCTATAAGTGTCACGAATAGCCCTAGAGTTCGTACTAAAATAACACCATATGAAACACATCAACCAACTCCAATGTCACCTAGATACTCCAATGTCACCACAAGTATCCATGAGTTGATTATTCGATATGCATCAAGCAACTTCAGATTCATAATATTCAATCCAACACAAAGAACTTCAAGGAGCACCCCAAAGTTTCTATCGGAGAAAAGATAATGAAAACGTGCATCAACCCATATGCATAGATTACCCCAATGTCACCGCGGGAATCCGCGAGTTGAGTGCCAAAACATATATCAAGTGAATCAATATAATACCCCATTGTCACCATGGGTATTCATATGCAAGACATACATCAAGTGTTCTCAAATCTGAAATATTCAATCCGACAATAACGAAACCTCAAAGGGAAAAGATTTGATTCATCACAACAAGGATAGAGAGGGGAAAACACCATATGATCCAACTATATTAACAAAGCTCGCGGTACATCAAGATCGTGCCAAATCAAGAACGCGCGAGAGAGAGATAAAACACATAGCTACTGGTACAAACCCTCAGCCCCCAGGGGGAACTACTCCCTCCTCGTCATGGAGACCGCCGGGATGATGAAGATGGCCTCCGGTGATGCTTCCCCCCCTCCGGCAGGGTGCCGGAAAAGGGTTGTAGATGAGATCGTGGAGGTACAGATGCTTGCGGCGGCGTAAAAACTCATCTAGGTTAACTTTCGGGGGTTTCTGAATATATATGATTTTTTGGCATTGGAATCACGCGAAGAAGGACCACAGAGGGCCCACGAGGCACCAGGGCGCGCCTGGGGGGGTGGCGCGCCCTGGTGGCTCGTGTTGCCCCTGTGGGTCTTCTGGCCACCTCCCGAAGCTTCTAGTGTCTCTTATGTTCCAGAAAAAATCATCAAAAAGTTTCGCTGCATTTGGACTTCATTTGATATAGATTTTCTGGAAAACCAAAAACAAGCAGAAAACAGCAACTGGCACTGGGCACTAGGTCAATATGTTAGTCCATGAAAATCATATAAAAGCCATATAAAAGTGCACCAAAATCATACAAAACTATAATAAACATGGCATGAATACTTCATAAATTATAGATACGTTGGAGACGTATCATACATCATGTACTTAAGCCTCCCCCAAGCTTGAGCGATGCTTTCTCCTTCACGAGGCCAAAAGTTATATATATAATTCCGATCACGATGAACCAAATGCATAGGATAAAATTTCTGATGGAATTCTAGTTTCAATCGGTTCTAGTCCCATGTATCAGTATCATCACATAGCCTATACCACATCAATGCCTTTCCCTCCAAAGATAAAGGGAATACTTTCTTCTTAACTCCATCTCTGGATAAACCTGCAAGCTTAAACAATCCACAAATTTCATCCACATAGATCAAGTGCATATCAGGATGTACTGCTATAGTTCCTTATGTTAAGAATGAAATTGTTGCTATTGCACCTACACATGATAGTCCTATTATCTTTTTGAATTCTCCCAACTACACTACATCGGAGAAGTTTGCTCTTATTAAGGATTATATTGATGGGTTGCGTTTTACTACTACACATGATGATTCTGATGAACATGATATGCATGTGCTTGCTGCTCCTACTTGCAATTATTATGAGAGAGGAACTACATCTCCGCCTCTCTATGTTTCCAATACGGTAAAATTGCAAGAAACTGTTTATACTATGCATTGGCCTTTACTTGATGTGCATGAATTGTTCTTTTATGACATGCCGATGCATAGGAAGAGAGTTAGACTTCGTCATTGCATGATATATTTTGCTTTGTGCTCACTACTAAATTTCAAATCATTGTTAATTAAAAATGGTTTTGATATACCTTGGGATCCGGGTGGATCGGTTACATGAGCACTTTATGCCTAGCTTAATGGCTTTAAAGAAAGCGCCGCCAGGGAGACAACCTGGAAGTTTTAGAGAGTCATTTATTTCTGTTGAGTGCTTTTATAAAGTTTAAAAACAAAAAATATAGAGGGGAACCTAAAACTTTTCAAAAAAAAGTGAAAGTAAGAAAGACGAACACCGTTGAAGTGGGGGACGTCTTTGAACTTTGTTCATGCCCATGGAAAACTTTGTGAATCTTGAATTACAGAAAATTTTCAACAAAAATAATTATCCCCTTGTACAAATCCATTGTATTATAAAAATAATGTGCCAAGATTTGCCTTTAGGAAGTTTAAATTGCTTGTTTGGTATGTGCGGTGCAAAAACAGAAACTTTTGCTGTAGTGCGTGAATTTACATTTTTTACTGGAAAGTGCAAAAATTCTGAAATTTTTACACAGTACTGCTATGCAAACTTTTTATTTTTGCATAATTTTTCAGAATTTTTAGAGTCACAGAAGTATGGTCAATGTTCAGATTACTACAGACTATTCTGTTTTTGACAGATTCTGTTTTTGATGCATTGTTTTGCTTGTTTTGATGAAACTATGGATTGTATCGGAAGGTATAAGCCATGGATAAGTTAGAATACAGTAGGTATAATGCAAAAATAAAATATGAATGGGTTTGCAACAGTACTTAAAGTAGTGATTTGCTTTATTATACTAACGGATCTCACGAAGGTCTTGTTAAGTTTTGTGTGGATGAAGTGTTCAAAGATCGAGGAGGTATTGATATGAGAAGAATGAGGAGAGGCAAGAGCTCAAGCTTGGGGATGACCAAGGCACCCCAAGTAAATATTCAAGGAGACTCAAGCGTCTAAGCTTGGGGATGCCCCGGAAGGCATCCTATCTTTATTCAACAATTATCGGTATGTCTCGGTTTTTGTTTTGTTCACATGATATGCGTAAATTCTTGGAGCGTTGTGTGCCTTTTCTTTTTCTTTTAATAAATGCACCATGCTGGTATGAGATAGTCCTTGGTTGATTTATAGAATGCTCTTTGCACTTCACTTATATCTTTTGAGTATGGCTTTATAGAATGCTTCATGTGCTTCACTTATATCATTTGAAGTTTGGATGCCTGTTTCTCTTCATATAGAAAACCGTTATTTGTAGAATGCTCTTTTGCTTCACTTATATTTGTTAGAGCGTGGGCAAGTATTTTGTAGAAAGAATTAAACTCTCATGCTTCACTTATATTTATTTAGAGAGTCAACAGGAATTGGCCATTCACATGGTTAGTCATAAAATCCTACATAAAACTTGTAGATCACTGAATATGATATGTTTGATTCCTTGCAATAGTTTTGCGATATAGAGATGGTAATATGTGGGAGGTACTAGTGAATGATTGTGGTTTAGTAGGAATATTGGTGTTAAGGTTTGTGATTCCCGAAGCATGCACGTATAGTCTCTCGTTATGCTAAGAAGTTGGAGCATGATTTATTATTGATTGTCTTCCTTTGCGTGGAGGTCGGGGGCGCGCGATGGTTAACTCCTACCAACCTCCCCCCTAGGGGCATGCATAGTAGTACTTTGCTTCGAGGGCTAATAAACTTTCGCAATAAGTATGTGAGTTCTTTATGACTAATGTGAGTCCATGGATTATACGCACTCTCACATTTCCGCAATTTGCTAGCCTCTTCGGTACCGTGCATTGCCCTTTCTCACCTCGAGAGTCGGTGCAAACTTCGCCGGTGCATCCAAACCCCGTGATATGATACGCTCTATCACACATAAGCCTCCTTATATCTTCCTCAAAACAGCCACCATACCTACCTATTATGGCATTTCCATAGCCATTCCGAGATATATTGCCATGCAAGTTCCATCATCATCATATACATGACTTGAGCATTCATTGTCATATTGCTTTGCATGATCGTAAGATAGCTAGCATGATATTTTCATGGCTTGTCCGTTTTTTGATATCTTTGCTACGCTAGATCATTGCACATCCTGGTACACTGCCAAAGGCATTCATATAGAGTCATACTTTGTTCTAGTATCGAGTTGTAATTTTTTGAGCTTGTAAGTATATAGAAGTGTGATGATCATCATTATTCATTATTTGAGCATTGTCCCAGTGAGGAAAGGATGATGGAGACTATGATTCCCCCACAAGTCGGGATGAGACTTCGGACAAAATTAAAAAAAAAGGAAAAAAAAGAAAGAAAAAAAGTGAGGCCAAAAAGAGCCCAAGAAAAAAAGAAAAAAAAGAAAAAACAAAAAAAAATTGAAATGAGAGAAAAAGAGAGAAGGGGCAATGTTACTATCCTTTACCACACTTGTGCTTCAGAGTAGCACCATGTTTTTCATATAGAGAGTCTCTTATGCTTTCATTTTCATACACTAGTGGGAATTTTCATTATAGAACTTGGCTTGTATATTCCGATGATGGGCTTCCTCAATTGCCCGAGGTCTTGAGCAAGCAAGTTGGATGCACACCCACTTAGTTTCCAGTTTGAGCTTTCATACACTTATAGCTCTTAGTGCATCCGTTGCATGGCAATCCCTACTCCTCGCATTGACATCAATTGATTGGCATCTCCATAGCCCGTTGATTAGCCACGTCGATGTGAGACTTTCTTCCTTTTTTTGTCTTCTCCATATTAACCTCTACCACCGCATTCTATTCCACCCGTAGTGCTATGTCCATGGCTTGCGCTCATGTATTGCGTGGGGGTTGAAAAAGCTGAAGCGTGTTAAAAAGTATGAACCAATTGCTTGGTTGACACCGGGGTAGTACATGATTTATATTTTGTGTTAAGAAGATGGAGCATGACAAAGCTATATGATTTTTTAGGGATAGCGTTCTTTAGCATTTTTATTCTGAAAGGCATGATTGTTTGTTGGGATGCCTGAGTATTGATGTTTTTATATCAAATTATAGACTATTGCTTTGAATCACTCGTGTCTTAATATTCATGCCATGATTAGATTATATGATCAAGATTATGCTAGGTGGAATTCCACATCAAAAATTATCTTTTTTATCATTTACCAACTCGAGGACGAGCAGGAATTAAGCTTGGGGATGCTGACACGTCTCCGTCGTATCTATAATTTTTGATTGTTTCATGCCAATATTCTACCACTTTCACATATTTTTGGCAACATTTTATATTATTTTTGGGACTAACATATTGATCCAGTGCCCAGTGCCAGTTCCTGTTTGTTGCATGTTTTTTGTTTCGCAGAATATCCATATCAAACGAAGTCCAAATGCAATAAAATTTTACGGAGAATTATTTTGGAATATATGTGATTTTTTGGAGGTGGAATCAACGCAAGGCGGTGCTCGTGGGCCCCACGAGGCACCAGATTCTGTTTTTGATGCATTGTTTTGTTTGTTTTGATGAAACTATGGATTGTATCGGAAGGTATAAGCCATGGAGAAGTTAGAATACAGTAGGTATAATGCAAAAATAAAATATGAATGGGTTTGAGCCATCCCTATAAGTGTCACGAATAGCCCTAGAGTTCGTACTAAAATAACACCATATGAAACACATCAACCAACTCTAATGTCACCTAGATACTCCAATGTCACCACAAGTATCCGTGAGTTGATTATTCGATATGCATCAAGCAACTTCAGATTCATAATATTCAAGCCAACACATAGAACTTCAAGGAGCACCCCAAAGTTTCTATCGGAGAAAAGATAATGAAAACGTGCATCAACCCATAGGCATAGATTACCCCAATGTCACCGCGGGAATCCGCGAGTTGAGTGCCAAAACATATATCAAGTGAATCAATATAATACCCCATTGTCACCATGGGTATTCATATGCAAGACATACATCAAGTGTTCTGAAGTTTGAAATATTCAATCCGACAATAACGAAACCTCAAAGGGAAAAGATTCGATTCATCACAACAAGGATAGAGAGGGGAAAACACCATATGATCCAACTATATTAACAAAGCTCGCGGTACATCAAGATCGTGCCAAATCAAGAACGCGCGAGAGAGATAAAACACATAGCTACTGGTACAAACCCTCAGCCTCGAGGGTGAACTACTCCCTCCTCGTCATGGAGACCGCCGGGATGATGAAGATGGCCTCCGGTGATGCTTCCCCCCCCTCCGTCAGGGTGCCAGAAAAGGGCTGTAGATGAGATCGTGGAGGTACAGAGGCTTGCGGCGGTGTAAAAACTCATCTAGGTTAACTTTCGGGGGTTTCTGAATATATATGATTTTTTGGCATTGGAATCACGCGAAGAAGGGCCACAGGGGGCCCACGAGACACCAGGGCGCGCCTGGGGGGGGTGGCGCGCCCTGGTGGCTCATGGGGCCCCTGTGGGTCTTCTGGCCACCTCCCGAAGCTTCTAGTGTCTCTTATGTTCCAGAAAAAAAAATCATCAAAAAGTTTCGCTGCATTTGGACTTCATTTGATATAGATTTTCTGGAAAACCAAAAACAAGCAGAAAATAGCAACTGGCACTGGGCACTAGGTCAATATGTTAGTCCATGAAAATCATATAAAAGCCATATAAAAGTGCACAAAAATCATACAAAACTATAATAAACATGGCAAGAATACTTCATAAATTATAGATACGTTGGAGATGTATCATACATCATGTACTTAAGCCTCCCCCAAGCTTGAGCGATGCTTTCTCCTTCACGAGGCCAAAAGTTATATATATAATTCCGATCACGATGAACCAAATGCATAGGATAAAATTTCTGATGGAATTCTAGTTTCAATCGGTTCCAGTCCCATGTATTAGTATCATCACATAGCCTATACCACATCAATGCCTTTCCCTCCAAAGATAAAGGGAATACTTTCTTCTTAACTCCATCTCCGGATAAACCTGCAAGCTTAAACAATCCACAAATTTCATCCACATAGATCAAGTGCATATCAGGATGTACTGTTCCATCTCCTGCATAAGGATTAGCTAGCAGTTTCTCTATCATACCCGGAGGAATTTCATAATAAATATTTTCAGTAGGTGCAGTGGGTTGAGGAGCAACTATTTGTGTTTCCGGTCGAGGTGAAGATACCCCGAACAAACCCCTCAAAGGATTACTTTCCATAGTGACAAGTGACAGTAAATTTCAGCACGTAATATAAATGTTTCCTTACCAAATTCCACTCACCAAAGGCGCTTCACTCCCGGCAACGGCGCCAGAAAAGAGTCTTGATGACCCACAAGTATAGGGGATCAATCGTAGTCCTTTCGATAAGTAAGAGTGTCGAACCCAACGAGGAGCAGAAGGAAATGACAAGCGGTTTTCAGCAAGGTATTTTCTGCAGGCACTGAAATTATCGGTAACAAGTAGTTTGATAGCAAGATAATTTGTAACAAGTGACAAGTAGCAACAATAACAAAGGGTGCAGCAAGGTGGCCCAATCTTTTTTATAGCAAAGGACAAGCCGGAACGATCTCTTATAGTAAGTAAAGCGTTCTCGAGGACACATGGGAATTTCATCTAGTCACTTTCATCATGTTTGTTTGATTCGCGTTCGCTACTTTGATAATTTGATATGTGGGTGGACCGGTGCTTGGGTGCTGTTCTTACTTGAACAAGCCTCCCACTTATGATTACCCCCTCTCGCAAGCATCCGCAACTACGAAAGAAGAATTAAGATAACTCTAACCATAGCTTTAAACATATGGATCCAAATTAGCCCCTTACGGAATAGCGCATAAACTAGGGTTTAAGCTTCTATCACTCTAGCAACCCATCATCTAATTACTACTCCACAATGCATTCCCGTAGGCCCAAAGATCCTGAAGTGTCATGTAGTCGACGTTCACACGATACCACTAAGGGAATCAACAACATACATATCATCAAAATATCGAACGAATACCAAATTCACATGATTACTTATGACAAGACTTCTCCCATGTCCTCAAGAACAAAAGTAACTACTCACAAATCATAATCATGTCCAAGATCAAAGGGGTGTTGAATAGCATAATAGATCTGAACATATAATCTTCCACCAAATAAACCAACTAGCATCAACTACAAGATGTAATCAACACTACTAGCAACCCATAGGTACCAATCTGAGGTTTTGAGACAAAGATTGAATACAAGAGATGAACTAGGGTTTGAGATGAGATGGTGCTGGTGAAGATGTTGATGAAGATTAGTCCTCATACGATGAGAGGATCGCTGGTGATGTCGATGGCGACGATTTCCCCCTCCCGGAGGGAAGTTTCCCCGGCAGAATCTCTCCGCCGGAGAGCAAAAGTGCTCCTGCCCAAGTTCCGCCTCGAGACGGCGGCGCACCGTCCCAAAAGTCTTCTCTATATTTTTTCTAGGGCAAATGGACTTATATACTAGAAAATGGGGGCCAGAGGCTGGCCAGGGGCCCCACGAGGTACCAGGGCGCGCCTGGGGGGAGGGGGGTGGCGCGCCATGGTGCCTCGTGGGCACCTGGGTGGCCCCCTCTGGAACTTCTTGCTTCTAGTATTTTTTATTTATTCCAAAATAAATCTCCACAAAATTTCAGCTCATTTGGAGATGTGTAGAATAGGTATCTCTGACATAGCTTTTTCAGGTCCAAAATTCCAGCTGCCGGCAATCTCCCTCCTTGTATAAATCTTGCATATTAAGAGAGAAAAGTTATTAGAATTGCTCCACAAAGTGTTATATTGATCAAAAACACTATAAATAACAGTAGCAAAACATGATGCAAAATGGACGTATCATTGTGCCGCAATGCTGAACTGGATGTCTGACAGAGCTTTCGGCTGATACATACGGCGCTGAGGGCCCCATTAAACCATTATCCCGCGTGGTGGTAGTGCGTATAGGCCAGTGGCCAACTCAGATCAAATACCCAAATCCGTTAGTGAATTATTAGGAGCTCGCGGAGACGACCAGTGCTTCGGCCGTTCTGACTAGGTATCTCGCGGACCACGACCAGGGACTAGGCCCACCTCTCTCTTAGGTAGTGTCCGCCCGCCCTGTCGCTCCGACTACAGTGTAAGTTCCATGTCGGCTGTCGGGACAAGTCCCGAGCTACCACCGCATCCTGGGTGGTACCGCTAACAGCCAGCCTCCACAGGACTCTCTCGCGGGTACCCTTGGGGTCGGCCCGACTTCAACATTATCTCGCGGGTGCTCTTGGAGCCGACCCGTCTTTAACAATGGTCTGAGGTGAAGGTCAAAGTACCCGTGTGTCCATAACATCGTGGGGAATCCGAGGAATCACCCTCGATGGATTCCCACTCGATGTAACCGTCATGATGAACTTGGACGAATCACCCTCGATAAGTTAACACTTGATGGGCTGCACGATAGAGGCATCATCGGAGGTGGTGAAAGAGGAATCACCCTCGGTAACCCACAACCGATTAGCTACGCTACAGAGATATCATCAGGAGTGAGGTAGGAGGTATCACCCTCGGCACTCGATAGTAACTCAGCAGAGTCGTACAACTTAAGGGGGTGTGCGGTGCTGTGTCGGTCTCTGCACATCGATCATGTTGATCGAAACTTTCGGAAGCAAAGCATGGCAACACGGACAAGGGTGCGGGGTCACTAATGGATCACTAACCAACCTATACTAAGCAATTAGGATAACAGGTAAGGTATCAACAGCAGGTTACAAAATCAGGCTATGCATCAGAATAGGAGCAATCAAATACAGTAGCAAAATTTAATGCAAGCACGGGAGAGAAACAATGTGCGATATAGGAATGATCAAGGGGGTTTTGCTTGCCTGGAAGCTTTGCTGAAAGGGGCTGGACGTCTGTGACATAGTCGTACTCGGGAATCACGTCTGTCTCGGGGTCTACCGAAGAGAAGAGGGGGAGGAAACAGATAAATACATAGAAAACAAATGCACTCACAGAGCATGACATGGCAATATGCAATGCAGGGGTGACCTAATGCATCTCTAAGCAATTTTAGTTAACCTAGGAATTAAGCTGAAATTATTAAATTGTGGTCATGCACTATTCATCTATCAGAAACAGGCCAAAAGTTACAGGTTCTCCTACGTAGAGGGTTCTAATATGCATGCACATGACATATTCGAATTCGTTGGATTTTTCTGATCATTTTTCATATATAAATTATTTTCATCTGAGCTACGGTTTATTTTCTATTAATTTTCAAAGTTTTAGTCAATTTCTGGAATTTCTGGATTAATTATATTTCGAAAAATCAATTAATGGAAATTGCTATGTGCACCCACAGAGCGTACATAGCAGGACACTACAGTGGCTGACAGTGGGCCCGGCCAGCTTAGTCAGCAGGTCAGCAGTTGACCCGTTGACCAGTCAACTGGGACCCACTGGTCAGTGACTGGGCTCTGCCCAGTTAGCACGTTGACCAGGTCAACTGGGTCAACTGGGCCCATGGGACCCAGCGACCCAGAAGGGGCCCCACGCCCTGCCACGTCAGCGCCGCCGGCGGCCCAAAAACGCGGCGGAGGGCCACGGGCCACGCCGGAAATCGGCTGTGGAGGGCCATCTGCAGTGTGGTAAGATGCGTTCGGATGCCCGCGACCTCGCGCGTCGAATGGTGGCAGTAGGCGGAGCTGGGACGGCCGGAAACGGCGCCGACGATGAGAAGGGGCGGCGGCGGCGTTCGGGTTAGCACGGGCGTGCAGCTACGGGCGGTTTCCGCGTGAACAAAAAGGCTTGACGGCCTCCGGCGAGCGCCAGGAGCACGGCGGGCAATGTGGGACGGCTCGGGCGGCCCTGCTTCGAGCAGTTCGCTGGCCATGGCGCTGCCGAGCTCGGCCTCATGCGGGGACGATGACAGAGCGATCAACTGAGCGAAAGAGGGGAAGGGATCACGCGGAGGCTCACCGTGCAGCTCAAGGAGGCCGGCGAAAAGCTTAGTAGCTGCAGGGGGAGGCTGGAATCACCGGTGGTCGCCGGTGACCGAAGAGAAGGGGGGTGCTTGATCCGGTGGTTGTAGGGCTCCCCGGCTCCAGCTGCTTGGCACAAGAGGCATGGTCAAGCGCGGCGATGCCTCCAGACACGGCGGAGAGGAACGGGGATGACGGTCGCCGCAGTGGTGACAAGCAACGGCGACGACGGCGCTCTGTTGAGGGAGAAGGAGGAGGGGAGCGGTGATGGGGAGCGAGGGAGAGTGGGCGGAGGCGTCCAGGGCTCGAGGGGGAGGCTCGGCCTTATCCCCTCGCCCACCTACCCGTCGCGGTGGCTAGCTGTGGCCGGCGCAGCGCGCTCAGCCACGGCCAGGGCGACACGGAGGGGGAGCAGGTAGGGGACGACTGTGCGTGTGGGCTGGGCCGCACACTGTAGCTATGGGCCAAAGGCCAGGTAAGCTCTTTTCCTTTTTCTTCCAGTTTCTTTTCCGTTTTCTATTTTACTTTCTGTTTTGCATTTTCTTGAGCTACCAAATGACTTTTGCAAAATGTATATCTTGCTGCATTAATTACTTTGCATTTTTAGGTACTGCCATAAAAAGTTTGGTGGTTGTTTGAATTCATTTGAATTTTGTATAAATGAAAATGGATTAATGGGGCTATTTTGGTCACTGTTTTTGATGTTAGGGTCAATTTGGAAATTCAAATAATGTTGGTTTTGTTTTTATAATTGTTTTGGGATTATTTGCAATATTATGAACTATTTTGTTTACAAGTTTGAAGTTTTTTCTAATTTCACTTGTTATTTGAATTTTGAATTTGAGTTGAATTATTTCTTAATTGCATTTCTTAGGATATAATGATGATGACATGGCATCATTAGTGTGGGGTCAGTGTAGTATGACACTGAGGGTGTTACAAATCTCCTCCACTACAAGAAATCTCGTCCCGAGATTTAAGAGGTAGAGTAAGGGAGAAAGGTATGCTCGAGGTAAAATGATAATTGATCACATGGGCAACTGGAATATACACTCGCAAGTGCTACAGAAGGCAAAGCATACTGCACCAGTATGTATTTGGGACTCGAGTATTTCTGAATCATTAGGATGATCAGAATCGAAGTGATCAACATACATACCACCATGAAGAATAAGAAGGGTGTGGCATCTGGTGTGACCACTATACAAGGTTCGTCAGAGAATAGTTTGTCAGATATGCTGGCAACAACATCGGTACCAAGGGCGAGGGCGAAGAGAACCATTTTCCTGCTCGTTAATACGAGGCGGACCAATAGGCAGGGTTCTCGTCCGTCGGTGGTTACCGGAATGTCATCAACAACAGTAACAAGGTTTTATTTGGGGGTGTTGACTTAAGCAGGGAATTATCACTGCTCGGATAAAAGCTAGATTACAAGAAAGGTTAAATAGACCAATGGAAAGGAAAATATGAGGATCATATTAAACAGACCAATGGGAAGGAATAATTGCAGACAATCCAGCTCTCCGGGTGGATGTGAACACGAGAACCTAATGTTAGTGTTAGCAAAACTTTAACCCGAATAGAGGAGAGATCAGAATCCCAGAGTAAAGGAGAGGAATAAAAGATACTAATCCCATCCGTTGGCGACGTGGGCCCGTAAGCCACACAGACATGTTAGTAAAACAGTTTTTCAAAGACTAGACTCAACTTCAGCCAAGGAGTTGGAAAGGGGCTTCCTACAGGCAGTCGGCTCTGATACCAACTTGTGACGCCCCCGACTCGACCATGCACTAATCATACACGCAAATGCAGATGATCAAGCCCAGGGACTCACGGGAAGATATCACAACACAACTCTAGACACAAAATAAAATAATACAAGCTTTATATTACAAGCCAGGGGCCTCGAGGGCTCGAATACATAAGCTCGAGTTACACAAGAGTCAGCGGAAGCATTAGTATCTGAGAACAGACATAATTAGACAAGTTTGCCTTAAGAAGGCTGAGCAAAACAATGACAACTAGATCGAAAAGGCACAGGCCTCCTGCTTGGGACCCTCCTAAACTACTTCTGGTCGTCGGTCTCCACGTAGTAGTAAGCTCCGTCGGGGTAGTAGTAGTCGTTGACGGGGTCAGCTGGCTCCGGGGCTCCGTCATCTGATCGCAGCAATCGGGTATGGGGAAAAAGAGGTAGCAAAGCAACCGTGAGTACTCATCCAAAGTACTCGCAAGTCTTACATCAGATTTATGCTAAGTATGCATCGGTATCAAATGAAGGGGCTGTATCTGTGGACTAAACTGCAGAATTGCCAGAACAGAGGGGAAGGCCTAGCCTAACGAAGACTAGCATCTTCCAGCGTCTTGCAGCAACAGAAGAGAGTAGAGTAACATATAATATATTAACAAGTATATATTAGCAACGCCCAGAGATCCTTACTCGACTCCCTGCGAGGAAGCGATCTCGGAGCCATCATATTAGTTTAGAGTAGTATGTATCCAGTTCAAGTTGTAGTAGATCGGGATACAACACTGAGCGTCCTGTTACCGTGGACACGGCTATTCGAATAAATAACTTCCCTGCAGGGGTGCACTACTGTTACCCAACACGCTCGATTAACTCTGGCCGGACACACTTTTCCGGGTAATGCCCGGCCTCGGCTGATCGACACGACGTAGTCCTACCTAGGCTCCGCAGAGAGGTCCCAGCCGGTCTACATCCTAAGTGCTTAGGGGTCTTGGGCCCATCACCCTTTGCACTCCGGGTCATTGCGTGCAGGGCGGGTCCAGGCATCACCTCTGTCCTGGATGGCGCCGGCCCAGCCGTGCCGCAATGCTGAACTGGATGTCTGACAGAGCTTTCGGCTAATACATACGGCGCCAAGGGCCCCATTAAACCATTATCCCGCGTGGTGGTAGTGCGTATAGGCCAGTGGCCCACTCAGATCAAATACCCAAATCCGTTAGTGAATTATTAGGAGCTCACGAAGACGACCAGTGCTTCGGCCGTTCCGACTAGGTATCTCGCGGACCACGACCAGGGACTAGGCTCACCTCTCTCTTAGGTAGTCTCCGTCCGCCCTGTCGCTCCGACTACAGTGTAAGTTCCGTGCCGGATGTCGGGACAAGTCCTGAGCTACCACCACATCCTGGGTGGTACCGCTAACAGCCAGCCGCCATAGGACTCTCTCGTGGGTACCCTTGGGGTCGTCCCGACTTCAACATTATCTCGCGGGTGCTCTTGGAGCCGACCTGTCTTTAACAATGGTCTGAGGTGAAGGTCAAAGTACCCGTGTGTCCATAACATCGTGGGGATTCCGAGGAATCACCCTCGATGGATTCCCACTCGATGTAACCGTCAAGATGAACTTGGAGGAATCACCCTCGATAAGTTCACACTTGATGGGCTGCACGACAGAGGCATCATCGGAGGTGGTTGCTACTTGTGAGCTGCGTTGGGATTTCCCCGAAGAGGAGGGGATGATGCAGTACAGAAGAGATAAGTATTTCCCTCAGTTATGAAACCAATGTTATCAATCCAGTAGGAGAATCACGCAACAACTCGTTAGCAGTACCTGCACACAAAACAACAAATCCTTGCACCCAACGCAAACAAGGGGTTGTCAATCCCTTGGTGGTTAATTGCAAGATTAAATTGTATGGTGATAGATAAACAGATCGAACAAAAATACAAAATAAAATAAATAAAGTAAAAATGCAGCAAGGTATTTTTATGATTTTTAATATATGATTTGGATAGACCCGGGGGCCATAGTTTTCACTAGAGGCTTCTCTCATGAAAATAGCATACGGTGGGTGAACAAATTACTGTTGGGCAATTGATAGAAAAGCTAATAATCATGACGATATCCAAGGCAATGATCATGTATATAGGCATCATGTCCGAGACAAGTAGACCGACTCCTGCCTGCATCTACTACTATTACTCCACACATCGACCGCTATCCAGCATGCATCTAGTGTATTAAGTCCATAAAGAACGGAGTAACGCCTTAAGCAAGATGACATGATGTAGACAAAGTAAACTCATGCATGAATAAACCCCATCTTTTTACCCTTAATAGCAACGATACATACGTGTCATGTCCCTTTCTGTCACTGGGATTGAGCACCGCAAGATCGAACCCATTACAAAGCACCTCTCACATTGCAAGATAAATCAATCTAGTTAGCCAAACCAAATCAATAGATCGGAGAGAAATACGAAGCTATAATAATCATGAATAAAAGAGTTCAGAAAAGACTCAAATAATATTCATGGATAATCTGATCATAAACTCACAATTCATCGGACCCCAACAAACACACCGCAAAAAGTGATTACATCGGATATAACTCCAAGAACATCGAGGAGAACATTGTATTGAAGATCAAAAAGAGAGAAGAAGCCATCTAGCTACTAACTATGGACCCGAAGGTCTATGGTAAACTACTCACTCATCATCAGAAGGGCAACAAGGATGATGTAGAGCCCCTTCGTGATCGATCCCCCCTCCGACGGAGTACCGGAAAAGCCCTCTAGATGGGATCTCTCGAGAACAGAAGCTTGCGGCGGCGGAAAAAGTATTTCGTGGACTCCTCTGTTGGTTTCCCGATTTTAGAGAATTTATAGAGGTGGAATTAGGTCAAACGGAGCTGTGTGGGCCCCACGAGGTACCAGGGCGCCCCCCCCCCGGGGCGCGCCCTGGTACCTCATGGGACACTACTTCATCTTCTCGTCCCCTCCCGAAGCTTCTAGTGTTTGTTATGTCCAGAAAAAATCTCCAAAAAGTTTCGTGGGATTTGGACTTTGTTTGGTACTGATATTCTGGAAAACCAAAAACAGGCAAAAAACAGCAACTGACACTGGGCACTAAGTTAATAGGTTAGTCCCAAAAAATGATGTATAATTGCTGTAAATGTATATAAAAACATCCAAGATTGATACTATAATAGCATGGAACAATCAAAAAGTATAGATACGTTGGAGACGTATCAGTGGTGAAAGAGGAATCACCCTCGGTAACCCACAACCGATTAGCTACGCTACAGAGATATCATCAGGAGTGAGGTAGGAGGTATCACCCTCGGCACTCGATAGTAACTCTGCAGAGTCGTACAACTTAAGGGGGTGTGCGGTGCTGTGTCGGTCTCTGCACATCGATCATGTTGATCGAAACTTCCGGAAGCAAAGCATGGCAACACGGACAAGGGTGCGGGGTCACTAATGGATCACTAACCAACCTATACTAAGCAATTAGGATAGCAGGTAAGGTATCAACAGCAGGTTACAAAATCAGGCTATTCATCAGAATAGGAGCAATCAAATACAGTAGCAAAATCTAATGCAAGCACGGGAGAGAAAGAATGAGCGATATAGGAATGATCTAGGGGGTTTTGCTTGCCTGGAAGCTTTGCTGAAAGGGGCTGGACGTCTGCGACGTAGTCGTACTCGGGAATCACGTCGGTCTCGGGGTCTACCGGAGAGAAGAGGGGGAGGAAACAGATAAATACATAGCAAACAAATGCACTCACAGAGCATGACATGGCAATATGCAATGCAGAGGTGACCTAATGCATCTCTATGCAATTTTAGTTAACCTAGGAATTAAGCTGGAATTATTTAATTGGGGTCATGCACTATTCATCTATCAGAAACAGGCTAAAAGTTACATGTTCTCCTACGTAGAGGGTTCTAATATGCATGCACATGACATATTCGGATTCGTTGGATTTTTCTGATCATTTTTCATATATAAATTATTTTCATCTGAGCTACGCTTTATTTTATATTAATTTTCAAAGTTTTAGTCAATTTCTGGAATTTCTGGATTAATTATATTTCAAAAAATCAATTAATGGAAATTGCTATGTGCACCCACAGAGCGTACACAGCAGGACACTACAGTGGCTGACAGTGGGCCCGGCCAGCTGAGTCAGCAGGTCAGCAGTTGACCCGTTGACCAGTCAACTGGGACCCACTGGTCAGTGACTGGGCTCTGCCCAGTCAGCACGTTGACCAGGTCAACTGGGTCAACTGGGCCCACGGGACCCAACGACCCAGAGGGGGCCCCACGCCCTGCCACGTCAGCGGCGCCGGCGTCTCGACGCCGGCGGCCCGAAAACGCGGCGGAGGGCCACGGGCCACGCCGGAAATCGGCTGTGGAGGGCCATCTGCAGCGTGGTAAGCTGCGTTCGGATGCCCGCGACCTCGCGCGTCGAATGGTGGCAGTAGGCGGAGCTGGGACGGCCGGAAACGGCGCCGACGATGAGAAGGGGCGGCGGCGGCGTTCGGGTTAGCACGGGCGTGCAGCTAGGGGCGGTTTCCGCGTGAACAAAAAGGCTAGACGGTCTCCGGCGAGCGCCAGGAGCACGACGGGCAACGTGGGACGGCTCGGGCGGCCCTGCTTCGAGCAGTTCGCCGGCCATGGCGCTGCCGAGCTCGGCCTCATGCGGGGACGATGACAGAGCGATCAACTGAGCGAAAGAGGGGAAGGGATCGACGCGGAGGCTCACCGTGCGGCTCAAGGAGGCCGGCGAAAAGCTTAGTAGCTGCAGGGGGAGGCTGGAATCGCCGGTGGTCGCCGGTGACCGAAGAGAAGGGGGCTGCTTGATCCGGTGGTTGTAGGGCTTCCCGGCTCCAGCTGCTTGGCGCAGGAGGCGTGGTCGAGCGCGGCGATGCCTCCAGACATGGCGGAGAGGAACGGGGACGACGGTCGCCGCGGTGGTGACAAGCAACGGCGACGACGACGCTCTGTCGAGGGAGAAGGAGGAGGGGAGCGGCGATGGGGAGCGAGGGAGAGTGGGCGGAGGCGTCCAGGGCTCGAGTGGGAGGCTCGGCCTTATCCCCTCGCCCACCTGCCCGTCGCGGTGGCGAGCTGTGGCCGGCGCGGCGCGCTCAGCCACGGCCAGGGCGACACGGAGGGGGAGCAGGTAGGGGACGACTGTGCGTGTGAGCTGGGTCACGCACTGTAGCTATGGGCCAAAGGCCAGGTAAGCTCTTTTCCTTTTTCTTCCAGTTTCTTTTCTGTTTTCTATTTTACTTTCTGTTTTGCATTTTCTTGAGCTACCAAATGACTTTTGCAAAATGTATATGTTGCTGCATTAATTACTTTGCATTTTTAGGTACTGCCATAAAAAGTTTGGTGGTTGTTTGAATTCATTTGAATTTTGTATAAATGAAAATGGATTAATGGGGCTATTTTGGTCAATGTTTTTGGATGTTAGGGTCAATTTGGAAATTCAAATAATGTTGGTTTTGTTTTTATATTTGTTTTGGGATTATTTGCAATATTATGAACTATTTTGTTTACAAGTTTGAAGTTTTTTCTAATTTCACTTGTTATTTGAATTTTGAATTTGAGTTGAATTATTTCTTAATTGCATTTCTTAGGATATAATGATGATGACTTGGCATCATTAGTGTGGGGTCACTGTAGTATGACACTGAGGGTGTTACATGGGGTACGTGGGTGATTGCGTGAGGAAGAAGGGAAGGTTGAAGATGAACAATGCACGATATGTTTTTGGCTGTTGGATGAAGATTTGAAGGTCCCTGACGAAAGTGACTGAACGCAGATGAATTTTTCAGGTACATGATGTATAGGCACTCCCATACTCAAAACCTTAACTTGACCCTTCCTACCTTATTATCCGCCACAACCACCATCATCCTCCCTAATTTTTTTTGCCTCCACCATCAGATCAATCGCTTTCTCAAAACTCTTCCGACTCTCGTGAAACCCACCATCATAACCTCTAACTCATCCTCGCCTATCCTTTGCCTTGCTATGAACTTCGACTCAAGGTGAATCTTGCCTCACCAGTATCGCTGTAGTGCCGCCAAATATGAAGCCGAAAGAGAAAGAGAACAAAATTGTCTTTTCGCCCTTTTTGGGGCGGGGTGCATTATTAGCACTTAACATTTTTTTATTGGCCAATAGTTAGAATTTTATAGACTTGGAGATCTTCATCCGACCTAGATCCACCCCTCTTCGTACAAATACCCAAATCAAAATCCTAATTTCATCCTACCCGCCTTACCCACAACCGCCGCCTTCGTCCTCCTCGGTTCGCCAGCCTCCTCACCGAATCAATCGCCGCTTCCCACCTTACTCGTGCCCACCCCCTTCATCATCCACGGCTCCGGCGACCTCCACCCCCAGATCACGAGGTTTCTATATACTCTCCCGACTCTAGTGAATCCCTTTGCCCTAACCGCCAACTCGTAGATCTTCATCCATGGACCTAGATCCAACCCTCTTCATACAAACACCCAAAATTAAACCCTAACTTCGTCTTTCTTGCCTTACCTGCGACCGCCGCCTCCATCCCCGGATCAGGCGTTCTATCCAAACTCTCCAGACTCCGGAACCCCTCCACCCTAACCCCTAACTCGTCGTCGTCGAGGCGTCGCCGCCGCCTCCGCCTCCGCCATCGCCGGATTCAGAGAAGAAAGGGAGAGGAACACAAATTTATTGTAACAGATAGAAACTTCATGTGCTGCCCAATTTGGAAATCAATAATCAGCGGTGAGTAAATTGTTCTTCCGATCATGATGATTACTGGCCGGGCCAGCTGTCCGAACCGCTCCCCGTCTTCTCTTTCCTCTTGCCCGGCACGCTCTCCAACCCAAAGCCAAACCGGTCCTCCTCTCCTCTCCTCCCACCCCCTAACCGCTAACCCTACCCGCCGGCGGCGCGGCGGAGACCCGACTCCGGAGGGCGCCCGATCCCCCGCGAGCCATGTCGCACGCGCGCTCCGATCTGGTGAGCTCTCGCTTCAGCTCTCTCCCCGTCATCAGATCCGCCTCGCGGGCCCGCGCGCGTGGACGTCGCCGCGATGTGGGCTCGGGGCCCCTCGTCCCGCCGTCGGGGATCTGCCTACTGGGGCCCCGGAATTTTGTCTCTTGCGCGGCCGTGTGGGTGGTGTGGATTACAGCGTGGTTTTGGCGTTTATGGTGATAGCGCCCGCTGGTAGCGTGTGAGCGAGGCGAGGATAGAGAACTTTTGCGATTGCTCCCGTAGACCATACAGTGGTCGATTCGTAGAGATCGTCCTGAATTTGCGAGTTCTGTTACATAGAATGGTGAATTTCCTGTTGCGTGTAAGGGTCACGGCGGCGGGTTTTTGTTCTTAACTTTAGAAATATATATGTTGTTCTTAGTGTGACCCCTGTGCAATTTCCTTTGTGAGCAGGGCTTGGATGATTCGCCAGCAGAGTCGTCGAGCTTCCGCAGCTCCAGTTCTTTCCCCAGAACGAAGCGTACAAAGTGGTCTGACAGGGAGCCGCTTGATTGTTCCGCGTCGGCTTGCGATGGTGCACGCGTGAACTTGCTTGACCGGTACAACCTTCAGTTGATCCTCTCTGTGTGTTTCGTTTCCTTTTTACTTAATTAAAGCTGGAGCTGATCACGGGCGCTGATTGACCAGGTGTTCGGAGAAGCATCAGATTGCTTCCTGTAGCGGCGACCAACCGCAGAGCTCAGGCATGTTTGTTGCCATGCAGGGGAATATTTGTCCTGTCAATAACGGCGGTGGGATCTATTCGCAGTCTGGCATGGGCTATTCAAATGGTCAAAATGGGACATACGGTGCATATCCCCAACATCAGCCCTTTGAAGGCTGTATGTATGTGAATGAGCATGGGCAGATGTGTGGGCCTTACGCACCCAAGCAGCTCTATGAGGGTCTATCCAGTGGTTTCTTGCCTCAAGATCTTGCTATTTATGCTCTTGTTGGTGGGCAAATGGTCAATCCTGTAGCCTTGAGTTTTCTGGAGCAGTTCCTTTCACAATGGAATTCTGCTGGTGCGGTCACCACGCCGAATGAATCGAAGGAGAATAAGACAGTGACTCGTACTGATAAAATGGCGCTTCCAGATGTATGCCGAGCATTTTCTACCTATGTTTCTGCACACCTTCCAGCCGCTTGTCTATCTCCCTGATTTGTTTAGCTCTGTTCTCTCACTAGGCTCTCTCAAGCGACGAGTCATGCTGGATGTTCGAGGACAGCGATGGCAGCCGTCATGGGCCACACTCTCTTGCTGAGCTTTCTTATTGGCTTCATAGCAGCTATCTCCAGGATCTTTCTGTGGTAAAAAAATATTCAGCAATCAAAACTATGTCCTCTTGAGTTATGTTGGTATATGCTTTATCCATTCGAGCAACAATTCATTCTTGTTAGCCTGTTACTGGCTTACTGCAATGTTCCCATTCAAGTTACATAATGGCAGGTCTGCAATTATTAGAAGGCAATTACATATCTGGTCATAACTAGCCAAAGCTCAAGAATATTAGTCTGGTACATACACTATTTATGCTGCTGGTTTTGTGAAGATCTCTTGAAATTCATTGCATTATTGGCTTGAGTGTCCTTGCACTTATGTGTTAGATTAGCACCACTTGTGAACCGTTTGATAAATTATTTCATTTACATTTCTCTTCTTGCCTTGTCAAGTGCAAAATACTGGGTAACTCAGTGAGGTTGAATAACAAATTGATAGCACAAGCTATTTTCTGTGTACAAACGGTTAAATTCACTAAACATCAATGAAACCTCTATCTGTAAGTTTTTGTTGTCCTCCCGTGAATCAAGTTAAACAAAAAAGTTGATGTGCTGTGCTACTAGATCCTTTTTATAATACCATACTTACACAATATAGCTATGAACTATTTTCTTTATCTCATTAGTCTGCAAATCTGAATGAAGTCCGTTTTTATTGTAGGTTTACCATGTTGATAGCAAATTTGGTCCATTTACACTTGTCTCGTTAATTGATTGGTGGAGTGGAGGTCACACAGAGCATTCAGAAGCTTCAGAGAATGATTCTGGGTCAGCCAGTGACGTGATGGGTGACATAGTCGATGATATTAGTCATCAGCTCCATGCCAGTATAATGAAATCAGCCCGCAAGATTTTAGTTGATGAAATTTTCAGCTGTGTGCTTCCAGAAATTATCGCTTGTCGGAAGACTGAGAAGCAACTAGCTGCAAAATCGAAACTCCTAGCTGTTAAGGTGTGTATTATTGGCACAAAGTTTTTCTAATAAGAGCACCTCTTTGTATGGTCCTCCTTCAGTTTTTCATAATCTCCCTCTCATGGTTTTGACATCGGCAGCCTGACAGCAAGAAGGCTTCAGCACTAAAGGGCAAGGCTCATGCAAAATCTATTAATCACAAAAAAGGAAACTCATATAATACAGTACGAGCAACTTCTCCCGTGGTTGTTCAGTCAACTGCGGTGCATGCCAAATTTGCTGATATATTGTCAGCAGTTTGGCAAACTCTTTATTACGAATCCATGAAGAATATCTGGGATGGGATACTGTATGATCCTGTTATGGACTACTGTGGTGCATGGATTAAGAGAAATCACCATTCAAGTCATCCTTGTACGAGTATTCCTGGTGCCTCTGATAACGTAAACAAGCAAGAAGCTGATGGACTGAAGGTTTTGTCTCTGACACAAAGTGTATCTATTTCTTGGAGGGGGGCAATTTGTCGTTCATATCCTTTTTTTCGTCATATATAACGGGTTCTTATACTTCCATGTCTTTGCAGGTAATATGTGATTCAGAGGCTCTTGAGTGTGACATGGATTTCCCACCTGGATTTGGGCCAAGATCAGAGTGTGCTGAGAGCTCCGTCTCTCCGCCCTTGTTAGACATTGGTTCTTGTGAGGACAAAACTAGCTGGTGGCGTGAATCAAGTTCCACTATATATTTTGACCCCTCCTCAGGAGTCCAGGTAATGCTGGCGAATGAACTATACGTGGCAGCAAAGGAAACTTTGTTTCACCATTTCAGGGAGATTATTGCAGAGGAGATAACAAACTGGTTATGCTTTGGACTTGAAGACATCACTGATCAAGTGAGATAACAATGATAAATAATTTCTCTTATGACTACTGAGATTTTGAAATTTACATGATTCATGTTGGATGTGTATTGCAGGAACTAATTCGTACTCCTGTTCATGCACCGGACTCGCCAAGTTCTGCTGGAATGGACATTCATGAAACACCCCCCATTCCTTCTGAAATGGCTCAAGATAAATTATTGAATATTGCTAAGAGGACTACAGATGCAATAACCAGTCCGGCTGAAATGGCTCTAGATGCAATAACCAGTCCGTCTGAAATGGCTCTAGATGCAATAACCAATCCGTCTGAAATGGCTCTAGATGCAATAACCAGTCCGTCTGAAATGGCTCTAGATGCAATAACCAGTCCAGCTGAAATGGCTCTAGATGAAGTGTTGGTTACTGCTGAAATAGCTACTGATACTCTACCCAGTCCTGCTGACATGGCTGCAGGCACGGCATCATCTGTCTCTGAAGTGGCAACAGATAAAATGCTCACTTCTCATGGTAAATGACCATTCTTCTATTGCATTTTATCTTACCTGAGCTTGATTACATTATTTTAACCCCCCTTAATTTGCATGCAGTGGAACATCAATCCCCTTCTGCATCTTATGCTAGTATATTTGAAAAGCTGGATGTATCTGAGGCAGCTGAATTGGATGAGAGTTTTGATGAGGTGCCTCCTGGTATGGAGACTGGCTCAGCTTCTGTGGTGGTCATGGACAAAAACAAATACCGACCTTCAAAATCAATCAACTCTATGCCCGGAATTTCTAGATATATCACCGTGGCTATCTGCAGGCAGACACTGCATAAGAATGTTATAAAAGAGTGGGCATCTCTCCTGTCAGATACTATCAGTGAGTGCCTTGATTCATGGTATACCAAGCAGAATGTTGTGCCTAGAAAAATCGACAGATCATTGAGACCTAATAAAGAATATGCGTATTACAGAAAGAGAAAGTTAAGGAACAGCTGTGAAGCAGTGTCATTCAAAAAAGCAGTGGGAACTCCAACAGATGAGCAGCTTTCCAAGCCTCTATGTGAGCTTGTTGAGCGCAAGGTTCATCTTAAAGATGTCCAGGAACCAAGGAAGGCTGGGAAGTCGAAAAAGCCCTCCAAGAGTCGTACCAAAACTCTTGATAGTGTTGTAAACACTTTGAATATCGAACAGGGCTTGAAGCGGCTTTCCAATGATGTGCCAAAGACCTCCAAAAGTCGTACCAAAACTCTTGATAATGCTGTAAACACTTTGAATATCGAACAGGGCGTGAAGCGGCTTTCCAATGATGTGCCAAAGACCTCCAAGAGTCGTACCAAAACTCTTGATAATGCTGTAAACACTTTGAATATCGAACAGGACTTGAAGCGGCTTTCCAATGATGTGCCAAAGACCTCCAAGAGTACCAAAACTCTTGATAATGCTGTAAACAGTTTGAATATCGAACATGACTTGAAGCGGCTTTCCAATGATGTGCCAAAGACCTCCAAGAGTCGTACCAAAACTCTTGATAATGCTGTAAACACTTTGAATATCGAACATGACTTGAAGCGGCTTTCCAATGATGTGCCAAAGAGTAAGCATTTCAATCCTTTTTTGCTTCATCCCCTGTAAATTTGCATAGATTTATCACATGCATGGTTTTTCTTTTCTAGGACAAAGGACTTATCATCTTACTAGGAAGCCTCTGGTTGATAACAAGGTTCCTATTGAGAGCGTTACTGTGCCCACAAAGCTTGCAAAGAAAAGAAAGAATAAGAACATGTCTACTGACTCCAGTAAGAAGGCAAAGCCATTGATTTTATGTCCAGAGTCAGATGGCTGTGCAAGAGCTTCCTCCAATGGGTGGGAGTGGCGTACTTGGGCACGCACCGCCACTCCATCAGAAAGGACTCGTGTGAGAGGGTATCGTGTTCGGAGTATTCTTTCAACTTCAGCTAATAATGTGTGGAAAAATCCGCAAGTTAAAGGTACATCTGCGCGAACAAATCGGGTTAAGTTACGAAACCTGTTAGCTGCTTCTGAAGGCACCGAGCTGCTGAAAATTACCCAATCGAAGGTAAAATAAATCATTGCATGTACACAAGTTTCTCTTGCCATGACAGTTTGAATGACCACTGACCCTACCTTGGCATATAGGCAAGGAAGAAGCGGTTACGTTTTCAAAGGAGCAAGATCCATGAATGGGGTCTGGTGGCCCTTGAGTCAATTGATGCAGAAGATTTTGTTATTGAATATGTTGGTCAACTGATTCGCCGGCCGGTAATTTTGTTGTCTTGAATCAACGATCCCTTCATCGATGTAGTAGTTTTTAAGAAACTTATTGATATATCTGTACCATACAGGTCTCAGACATACGTGAGGCTCAATACGAGAAGAGTGGAATTGGAAGCAGTTACCTTTTTCGCTTGGACGATGATTATGTGGTAGGTGTAGAAGATTTTATTCCTATCTGCTTCTATCTAAAATTGTGTGCTGCATACGTGTCTCTATTTCTAATATTTGCTTCTCAGACAATAGAAGAATTGGATAATGTTGAAGCAGTACAGAAAATGATGTAGCTATGTGACAATACAATAATGTAAAGCATAAATGTGATCTTTTAATGGGTTGGGGTCATTGTGATGCTTTGTAGTCTCAAACCTTTGATTGAAATAATCTTTGCCAGTTTTTGTGACTGCACCTTGCGCAAACTCTGTTCATTGTGTCTTCTTTTTCTTAATTTGCACAGGTTGATGCTACTAAGCGTGGTGGTTTAGCAAGATTTATCAACCATTCATGTGAGGTAAGCTGCTTAACAATAAACATTCAGCTGTGATTCATGTAACATGCTAAATAGTGGTCTCATTATTTCCTTGCCAGCCGAATTGTTATACAAAAATAATTACTGTTGAGGGCCACAAGAAGATTTTCATTTACGCAAAGAGGCGTATATATGCTGGCGAAGAATTGACTTACAATTACAAATTTCCATTGGAGGAAAAGAAGATACCATGCTACTGTGGTTCCCAAAGGTAAATCGCTTAGATATTTTACATGACATCTTCTGTTTTTGGTAATTGCTGCTTATCCCATAGAAGTCAATGCACTTTATATAGTTTCTACTGATTTTAGGGTGATTCCCCTATTAATTGCATACAAGTGCTGAGGTATCACTTGCACAGAAAGAATTTTCACCGAACTGTTGATAGCTACAGAATCGATACCATTTCTGTACTTCACTCCAACCATCGACACATTTTCATACGTGCTAGATGCCATTTGTATGCAGAGATAGGAAATCAATAACTTCTTATCTCAAGTAATCAAGTATTACTGATATACATAGCAAGAACATTATTCAAAGAACAATAATCCTTGTTTTATGTTGTGAACAGTATTCAAATGTTCTGAGTTTCAAAATCCTTTTCCCCCCAATTCTACACCTCCACAGGAGTTGGTTACTGCTCTGATCGCTGTGAATCTTCATTCTTCTTTTAAACTCCCAATATTAATTAAGTTTCAGTATGATCTAATAGCGAATACAGTACAAAACAATTGAAAGCTGGAAATGACACTCTTATCGGGAACTACAATACTCCTGCTACCCACTTGGATTAGCTAACAAGATTTGAAACTATGATCTACATACATATGAATTCATATGTTGCTAAATTGAATGTCGTCTTTTTTCTCATTGATTTGCTTTGCCATGTTATTGTCTATAAATTTGCTTGGGATGTGTTCCAAAATTCTGCGCTTGCCACTGACCGTCTCACGGCCATGTGGACCTGAGCTCAAATAGCCAGTACCCAAACTCATTTTTTTTGGAGCTTGGGAGTGCCTGTAGAACAATTTCATGTGTTTATTCATCTGATACAATATTTATGCTACCATTGAATTTTGTTTTATTTTAATCTATTATATATATCCTTGTTTTTTCAATGTAGTTGTTTTTGCCATTTTTTTAGGTTAATTCTCTTTTACTCCTTCACTTGCTAACTATGTACTGGCTGTTTAGGTGCCGTGGATCAATGAACTAAGAAGTCAAGCTTATTACTGAGGTAATTCTACAGTTACAAGTATTTCCATGTTAGGCTCAGAAGTTAGCATTTACATCATTCTTTGTCGTCTGTTTAGCTATCATTCTTATTGGTGAAAAACGGAAAACCGACAATAATCCGCTCCAAAGAATTTGATATGGTATTCCTCAATTGCAAGAAAAATTGTAGCATATCCATCAGTAGACATTTTTTGGAGTGGCAAATCATTCTGTTACCTTATTGTGTGCCCTAATTTTGAGTGTTAGTATTATTGTTGGGCTAGTTGAATATTTAGTTTCCAGGGGCCTAATTTGTTGCTGGAGTTGGACAGCATATATAGGTTTCATCAGATGGAACTGCAAATGCTCAGCTGATTGCTATAGTGAACTTAATTTCCAGGACAATGGTGTCTCCTTGGCGTTCCTCTTCTAATATAAAACGACATGCATTTTGGTGTGTTAAAGAAAAAATCTAGGTCAATTGGGAAGTAATCCGATTGGTTTAGCAATGGTTCTCAGTCCCCTATTCCTGTTATATATCTCTTTTTGATCAGTTTAACTCCATTACTGAAGCCGCATGGTGTGCTGTGCATTCAAATAATCGAATGCAGTTCTGTCATATCATGTTATTACGGAGATGACATGGAACACTGGATGTCAACGAGTTACTTTGTAGTCCATGTTCGCACAATTGCATGCCTTCTTGTTAATATTTCTGACATAAAGATCCCGATTGATAAAATCAATTATTTTAGACTTAGCAACCCAAGTACTTTGTAAGAGTGTAATGTAACTTTTATCTGTAGATATGGATGACCTTTCTTATATCCATATGGTTGGGTACTGACCTACTTAAATGTACATTTAGGCTTGATCCAGCACCAGTGGCCAACTTCTAGTGAGCTAATGCCATCATTTTTATTTTATTTCCATATCATGATATACGGAAGACTATTAAGTATAGGGCACATGATTATGTCTGCATTGCTGGCAACTTTGGAGTTTCCTTTGCATCTTTAACCTGAAAACGGCTTGCTGGAGATCTAGAGTTTTTTATTGTGTTCCTTTTGTCCCTCGGCAGGATTTTACACGAAAGTACGGGATGGTGGAACATGCTGTTTTGGGGAGATTACAGTTTCTTACCCTGTGATGAAGAACAAACTACACTATTTTAGGCTAGATGAACTAATTCAGGCTATCCAGAGTAAGGCACAACCGCCGACTATTGGTTGCCAGCTCGCCACTGCCTCGTGGAAGACTGCAGTGGAGCTTTCTCCCTCTGGTCTGTAGAGTGAAGAGGAGGACAAGTGAGTTCACCATGGGTGCGGAGCTAGTGAATGGTTGATTACTTGCTGACAAGGTTAATACCAATGTTCTTGCTCATATCTGGATAGAATTGGAAAACCCACAATCTTGTACATTGCCAAACAGCCCAACACTTTGATTATTACATTGACTGATTGAAAGATATAGAGTTTACATTATGGTTACTGGACCAGAAGTAATTTAACTAGTATATATAGCCTGTAAAAGACGAAACACAGAAAGGCAATAATGAAGTTTTTCCTTCATCTTGTGAGGATTATGCTCTTTGCCCCAATGCTAGCTAGAATTTCACCTACCGTGTTTGATCAACAACTTGGAAGGGAGTGTGCATGTTGGTTGTGCGTGCATGGCAATGGCAGTATGGAAGGAAATAGCCTTGTCGCTTGCTTACACATGCATGGGAGGGAATCTCCTTTCCTTTATGGGCCTGTGCCCTGTGGTGTGATGATGTCTTCTCCGTGTACAGATGTACCAACATGGCCACCAATCATCAATATCTTTTGCATTCCCGGATCAGCATGAATCAGATTTGTGCTCTTTTGCCTTTAGTTGCCTGAGCAGGGGAGCTTTGTCGTTTGTTGGAACTTTGTGAGGCTTGTGTGGGTACAAGTCTCAGCCGACTCAATTCTCTTGGGATGGACAAGAATTGTTAAACTAAACTCTCTTCCAACCAGAGGAGACTGGGTCGGCTGAGTGTATCGTTCCACGGGAGCCATTGCACTCGTGCTTTATGCTATGCTAAATCACGCTATACAAATTGTGTTTTTGGGCCTAGCTGTCTTGTTCTTTTTGGGGGGCAAGCCGAGCTGTTTATTCATGGACCTGCTCGTGTTCTTGCAGGTACATTCATTTGTGGGTTTTGTATGTAGAGAGTGGGGCCATGTATGGATGGTATATGCTTGGATCCACAAAATGTTTGGAATCAGCGTGGTATGTGTTCATCTCTTGCCTGTATTAGCCACCAATTATTTCCCCTAATTGCATTGCTTATCTATTTTGACAGGATGACATTCTTGCAGGTTGCTTGATTTCTCGCCGGGGCATATGCATATGCGTCTCAATCCACTAGCGTAAGTAAGTGTGTTCTTCACCTGTTTGCTTGTGTAGCCCTAGCCCGTGATGCAGGTGGTGCATACTGATTTCTCTGCAAAGGCGAGCAGACATGAGAATAGTCCGAAGCAAACAAGAGGTCCGCCGGCCTCAGGCTCAGTATATCCAAAGAAAATGGATAATTCGAGTCGCACTTTTCACTCAACTGAAATCGCACTTCTCTGAATTGATCGATACTTTAGAAAAGACCAGAAAAAGGGTCATAAGCCACAATTTTTGCCCATGGATATAACCAAGCCAATACATAGCTATGGCTTGGGCATGCGGAAAAAAGACTGAGCTTTTTGGCAATGATGCAAAGCATGGGCCAAAATTTTGGGCACTACCAGCAGAATAAAATTCATGGTTAGTTTGGGCACAGGCCGAGCACGTACGCCCATTTGTTACTTTCATTCGGTGGAAGCTCAAGCTCAGTGAGACCACATGGCTCCGCTTGGCATTTTGGGGTGTGAAGTGAGCGTACAATCATTGTGGCTATGTTAGATTTATTGATCCGATTTACCACCAACCTAACCAGTATTTTCACTGTGAAAAAAATAACTGGAGTAGTATGTCTTCATAGCAGCTTTAACGACCAACTGACGTAGAAAGTTCGTTCTTTTTGCATGACGTGGGAAGGGTTGAGCCCCAAAGTCAGTAGTGTGACACAGCACACCAAACCCTTGCGTCACACTGTTGCTGTATGGCCGCTGGTTCTCTGTCCCGTTAGCCTTGGCCCACCTGTTCGTGGGCGCTGTAGACTTCCACAACAAAATCAACTGTGGAGAAAATTTATGTTAAGTGGACAAAATTACATGTTAATGGTACACTGTAAATGTAACCATGTCCTCTGGAAGTGTGGAGAAATGTTGGATCATCCACCAACGTCAATCATCTAGAAGCATCTACAACCGTCCGATCTGTATTTGGGCACCTAGGAAGCGTTCATCTACCTTGCTGGGCCCATTCCATGGACCAAAGATTTATTTATGCGAGAAAAACTCAAAGAAATTCGGGCCCAATCGCTTGGACAAGAGAGAGCAATGAAAGTGAACACCAAACCCAAGGAGATCTGTGGATTATATTTTATTTTATTTTGGGTGTTATATTAGTCGCATATATACATATACACGCGCGCACGTCTAAAAGCAGCAGATGTTCGTACGTCAAATCCTTGTGCTAACATGTGGTTTGTCTGATACAAAATCACAATTATTAGTAGTTGTTTTTGAAAATGTATTTTGTGATACTACCCATTTCATGTCATATAAACAAACAACATAGTATTAACTAAATAATCCTTTGTTAATGTCCTGTCTTTATTAAGCCTACTAGTAGGTGTAACAAGTGGTTGTTTGTGTCACCGGCTTTGAGCTCGGTCGGAAGAGCGTGGGTGGCAGCACAGGGATGGGAAATCCCCAGTGCTCTCCTTTGGTCGGTTCGAATTCGGCAGGTCGGCAACTTCAACTAAATAAAATTAAAAATTGACCGCCCGAATATAGTTTCTTGTGTCTGTTTTACTATGTGATAAGTCCTTGTTAATAATACTCCCTCCGATCCAAAAAAAAGTGTCGTGACTTTAGTTTAATTAGGAAAGTATTTATTTAGCTCAGACTAATGGACTTGGTTTACTTTTTTAATCTTTTAACGCAAATATATGTATTTCGAGGAGGGAAATGTTACCGAGCATGCAACGCAAGGATGTGAAGCTTCATTGAACCCATGTTTTTCTTTTCCTGTAAAATTCAGGCCACAAAGTAATTGTATTGCCATTTTAAAACTTGTTTGCATTCTTGTATGTAACTGCTGTTATATAAAAGGCAAACAGTGCGTGTCAGAGCACATCTGAGGTCCTGTGTCTGTGTGGCTCGAAAAAAAAAATCGTTTGCACCTCGCGTGGTATTGGGCTCTTGGCCGTGCAAGTGCAAGGTCACCTCTTCTCAGGAGACGCTTCTCATGGCAAAACTCAATGCTGATCACCTCTTCTCAAGAGAAGCGTAGCTCAAACTTCGAAGCTCACAGGCTAGCTCGTTCTTCTGTTAGAAGTAATGTTGGCCGTTATGTTTGGCTTTTAGATCCGCCTGAGGGCTTAGGTATCCCTAGACCAATTGTAATCTGATTTGTGTAGGGGTACTACTCCACTCAAAAAAAAAAACCTCTTCTCAAGAGACAACAACACCGAGGTTGTGTTTGGCATTTTGGCAGATCACAAAAGTTCTGCTTGCCCCACCAGATTTTGCCTATTTTAACGTTTGTTTTACTCGCGCCTATCTTCTTATATGGCTAATTTTTTTTGTATATATTCTATCTTATATTTTTTTGGTCAGTGCTAAACTGCTGCCTTGTGATCATGAGGTCACGGGTTCGAGTCCTAGAAACAGTCTCTTGCAGAAATGTAGGAAAAATCTGCGTATAAAAAACCCAAATTGGTCAGACTCTTCCCCGGACCTTGCACAAGCAGGAGCTACGTGCATCGGGCTGCCCTTTTTATTATAAAATGAGTGCAATACAGTTCATCAATCAGGAACGAGTTGAAGTACAAGAGGTTGCGACTTTCTTTGTTGTTCTATTGCAGCGAACTGCTACAAGAAATATGACCAAGCTCACAAAAAGGAAAAAATGATGGAAAATACATGGCATAACGTATGTAAGAGCAGGTTTCGGAAATGGACTTTCCTGCACGATGAGCATTGCTCTTCACTCTTCAACATCTTTCTTCCCTGTCATGCTGCTTTTGGAGGCATGCAAATTTAGAGTCGCCATATCCGAGCCTACATAATTTTCTTACATACGAGACCTATATATCATTAGCTACATACTTATTCTTCGATTGGACTAAAATTGCATATTCAAATAACCAACAATAGTGGACCAAAGGGCAAAGGTCACACGTACCAGAGCACGTCGGCGGCGACGGGTTCGATGCCGCCGGTCACAAACGTGGCGAGGGCGAGCACGACGGCGAGGGTGAAGACGACCACGAGCACGCTGGCGAGGATGAGGATGATTTCGAAGACGGCGATTTCAGGGACGACTCGATTTCGACGTCGACGATGCTCGAAATTACAATAAGCATTAAGCCATCAAGTGAAAATTTTAGTGGACGTTCCCCGACGATGAGGGGAGGGCCACTGTCTCTCCTCCTTCGAGAGTGGCACCCAGTCCGGACGCATGGAAGGAAGTGGTGGCTATGGGAGACATGAGGGAAGTCGAGATTGTGGGCGATGACCTTTTCATAACCACGAGCGGCAGGAAACATGGCGGGAATGCCTGCCATTAATTGGCACGTGGGCTACCGCCATTAATTGGCATGCTTCCTGGGCGCTTGACTGTCTGCGCCATTGCCAAGGAGAGAAGATGGACCGCACGGGTGACTGGGGAGGGAGGTGGCCCTCCCGCACGAGCGGTTGGCGTCAGGGACGAAGCTAGAAAAAATGGGCACTGGTGTCGTGTCAATCGCTGCCCACTCTAGCAGAAATTATGGCGGTGCAATAACATAGATAATGGCCGAGGGCGATATAAAGAGCAAAAATATGCAATGAGCCAGTGATATTATTATTACATCAAAAAAAATTCATACCGAGTATTGGCTGAGCGAAGTCATAAAACAACTTGTTTACATATTCCAGAAATAATAAGCAAATAGATGACTTTGGAACACTTCATTTGTAACTTTCTGAAAAGGATGAACAAAAGAACATATTATATTCACAACAATAGTTAGAAACTAATAATGTAGGAAATAAGTATCATTAAGCAAACAAAAAATAAAGTGATATGAGACTGACATTTTATAACTTCCCTTCTCAATCTCTCATCTTCTTAAATAGATCAATCACATCATCATTCGTTATTGTAGAAAATATGTCTTTCTCCACATAGCAAATCAGGCAATCGCTCATGAACTCGTCACCCATTTTGTTCCGCAAAACACTCTTAACAATATTCATTGCTGAAAAACATCTCTCCACTGACGCTGTGGCAACTGGCAAAATTAGCACCAACTTGAGAAGTTGATACACCAAAGGAAAAGCAAGATGCTTCTTAGTTTCCACCAACACTTCAGCAAGATCAGCAATGCCATCCAAATTGGCAAATCTTTGGTCCACTCGAACATTGTCAATGTAAATCCGAAGTTCATGACCAAGATCCATCAATTGTGCTGAATTAAAATCATCAGGATAAAACTCAGCTAGCTTCAATATACTCTCCAAGTTAAAAGCAGCAAAGGAGTTTTTTTGGTTGAAAGAAGCCATGTGGATAAGCAATGCAGAATTCACTTCATTGAATCTGTCATCGAACTCTCGAAGTTGCCAATCAATAACAGAATTAAGGCACTCTATTTGGTAGTGATGAAGGTTTGTAATATTGGTTCTTTTTCTTGGTTTATGCCGATCGACATATTCATCATGCATGTTTAGCTTAGGAATGTCATGTTCTTCACAGAATGAATATACCTTGTCCAGAAGTGATTCCCATCCATTATCCCTTAGTTGTTGTAGATCATTCCGTGTTGACTTCTGTAACACCCCTGAGTATTAAGCTACAGTGATCCACCATGTTAATGCCAAGTCACCTTGATTTGTAATGTTGGATCATCATTAGTTTCATATTTCATTTCAAATTCCATTTCAATTTAAAATTTGAAATGCAAGTGAAATTTGAAGTTGCACCAAAGTTGCTGGAAAAATGTTCATCATTTAGCAAATAATTCAAAACAATTTGTTGTTAAGAAAAACAACATCACCATGATGCTAAAATGGACATTAGCATTTAAAACAGTGCTATTCCAGCAATTTAAAATGCAAATTCATTTATGAAAATTCAAAATGGATTCAAATAATTCCCAAACTATTTGTGGCAGTGCCAAATAATACAATATATTTTTGTGGCCAAGTTCCACATTTTTATAAAGTGTTTTGGCAGCCCAAATATTTTCCTATCTATCTCTGTTTTTAAAATACAGAGAAAACAGAATAGGAAAAAGAAAAAGAACCTAATTTGCTCTAAGGCCCAGAGGAACAGGCGAGGCCCAGCCCACCTTCACCCACTCTCACCTGCTCCTCGTCCTTCCCGCGCCGTGCCGCCGCCGCCATGGCCGAGCTCGCGCGCTCTGGGCACGGCTCGCCACCTGCCGCCACATGGCTCCGGGAGGCGATAAGGCCGCCTCACCTGCTCCTCCTGGACGCCCTCGCCCCTCCTTCTCTCCTCTCCAGCGCTCGCGCGCTCTTCCCCCTCCTCTCCAGAGTGCTGCCGACGCCGCCGCTCGTCTCCGCCGCGGCCAACGCCGTCCCCGCCTCCCTCCGACGTGCCAGCCGTCTCCGCCGAGCTCGACTACGCCTCCTGCACCGCCACATCGAGCTCGGGGAGCCCTACCTCGTCAGGATCGAGCCGCCCTCTTTCTTTCGGCCGCCGGCGATCTCCTCCATCTCCGGTGACCTCTGCTGCTACAAAGCTGTCGCCGGCTTTTCGTAGCCACTTGGTGAGCTTCTACCTCCCCTCTCCCCTCTTCTCCTTCGCCATCCCGCAGCCGTAGCCGTCGTTCTCACCAAGGCCGAGCTCGCCGCCGCACGAGCTCGTCGCCGGCTATGATCCAGTGACCGCACGCCCGCGCAACCTTGCCCATCGAGCTCGCAAGCCCATGTAGAGCACCCCTGCCTCTTTGGTTCGAGCAAACGCGCGCTGTCTCGTCAATTTCGCCGACACCCGAAAACCACCGCCGCCAACCGTCGTCGCCGGTGACGTTCCGGCCATCCCCTGGTCCAACCAGTAGCACCACGCGACGCGCGACGCCGCCAGCTTTCGAACGCCACCTCGCGCGCGTCAAACGGTCCACCGTAGAGGAAACCCGCGCTCGCCGGAGTTCACGGCCGCGTTACGGGCTCGCCGGAGCTCTCTCCGGCGCCGGCGCTGACCTGGCATGGCCGGGGCCCACCACCGGGTCACTGCCAGTGGGCCCCTGGCCGCCGTTTGACCCCGTTGACTTTAGTCAACGCGGGTTACTGTTCACTAATGCCGCTGACTTGTGGGACCCGCCGACTTAATCACTGTTAACGACTAATTAGTATTCTGTTAGTTTAGTTAGTGACACTGACAGTAGGCCCCACCTAGCTAATTAACTTCTGTTAGTTTAATTTAACCCCTGTTAAACCCACTGTGTATGACAAGTGGGTCCCACCGTCAGGTTTGACCTGGAACGGCTGGGTTGACCCGCTGACGTCACTATGACGTCATGCTGACATCATCAAAATACTGTTCTGGATAATGCAAATTAAATAATTTAAATAATTCCAGAAATTTCAGAAAACTGTTTAAATCTTTGAAAATTCATAGAAAATAAACCGTAGCTCGGATCGAAAAACTTTCTACATGAAAGTTGATCAGAAAAACGAGACGAATCCGAATATGTGGTCAAAATGCTTGACCATCTCTCCTATCTATCTGAAAATGGAACCCTCCCCTCCGGTTCAGTATCCGGAAATCAACCTAAACGCCGGGAAAATATCCCAGATATTTTCCCGCTTCGTTTGCGACATGTAGCAATGCATTAGGGCACCACCGACACTACATTTTGCCATGCCATGCACTGTGTTGCATTTGATTGCTTTTATTTATTGTTTCTTCCCCCTCTCCTTTTCCGATAGCCCCTGAGACCGACGCCGCTCCGGAGACCAACTACATCCCCGACGACCCCTCTTTTGCCGCTGAGCAACCAGGCAAGCAACCCCCCTTGACGCATGCCTATATCACCTATTCTTTCTTCCTCCTGCTTGCATTAGATTTTGCTTCTGTTTTTGATTGATCCTATTCTGTTGCATAGCCTGTTTATTGTAACTTCTGTTGATACTTTACCTGATATCCTAAATTCCTAGTGTTGGTTGGTAATCCATCTGTGGCCCCTCTTCCTTGTCCTAGTTGCCCCGCTTAGTTACCTGTGCCCCGGTCGATGTGATCGACGGGCTGAGACCAGCACATCACTGCACACCCCCTAAGTTATTCGACTCCACAGAGTTATCCTAGAGTGCCGAGGGTGATACCTCTTATCTCACTCCTGATATGCCTATGTGGTACAGCTAGTCGGTTGTGGGATACGGGGGTGATTCCTCTTCCACCACCTCCGACGAAGCTTCTGTCGTGCAACCCCTCAAGTGTGAATCCATCGAGGGTGATTCCTCCGGGTTCACCTTGACGGTAGCATCGAGTGGGAATCCATCGAGGGTGATTCCTCGGATTACCCTCTTGATGTTACGGACACACGGTTACATTTAATTGTTGCCCATTGTACTGTTATCGCGGGACTGAAGGGACAGGCGGTACCACCCCGGTTGAGGTGGACCTGAGTTCCCGACAGTCTCCTGGGAAGTCGGGTTGACCTGGAGGGTACCCGCGAGATAATTACGAGGCGCGGCCGGGCAGGCAGAGACCGCCCTAGAGAGGGATGGACCCGACCCGTGTTGCACTTCCTCGAGACGGGGCGACAGGAGTACTGATCGTCACCGCGAGCTCCTAATAATGCACTAACGGATTTGGGTATTGATCTGAGTTGGCCCCTGGCCTATACGCACTACCACCACGCGGTATAAGGGTTTAATGGGGCCCTCGGCGTCGTATGTATCAGCCGAAAGCTCTGTCAGACGTCCAGTTCAGCATTGTGGCCGGGTCGGATCGGTGCCCCAGAGGTGGTGCCTGGTATCCACCCTGCACACAACGACCCGGAGGGCACACGGCGATGGCCCAAGACCCCTGAGCTCTTAGGATGTAGACCGGCGGGGACCTCTCTGCTGAGCTCTAGGTAGGGCTGCGGTGTGTCGATCAGCCGAGGCCGGGCATGACCCAGAAAAGTGTGTCCGGCCAGAGTTAATCGAGCGTGTTGGGTAACCGTAGTGCACCCCTGCAGGGAAGATTATCTATTCGAATAGCCGTGTCCACGGTAACAGGACGCTCAGTGTTGTATCCCGATCTACTAATACTTGAACTGGATACATTTAATTAATTGGAAGCTCCGGGATCGCTTTCTCGCTGGGAGTCGAGGAAGGATCCCTAGGCTTTGCTACAACATGCTTGCTACTATAATTATGTACTAATCTGCACTCTTCTACTGCTGTAAGACGTTCAAGATGCTAGTCTTCAATAGGCTAGGCCCTCCTCCCCCATTCTGGCATTTCTGCAGTTCAGCCCACATAAATAGCTTTCCTTTGAAACCAATGCATATCTAGACTAGTTCTAATGTCAGTTTTGCGAGTACTTTGGATGAGTACTCACGGTTGCTTTGCTTCCCTTTTCCCCCATACCCGATTGTTGCGACCAGATGATGGAGTCCCGGAGCCAGCTGCCACCGTCGACGACTACTACTACACTTCTGGAGGAGCCTACTACTACGTGGAGACCGCAGACGACCAGGAGTAGTTAGGAGGCTCCCAGGCAGGAGGCCTGCGCCTTTTCGATCTGTGTTTTTATTTTGCCCCGCCTTCTTAAAGGCTTATCTGTTTAACTTTATGTTTGTACTCAGATATCTAATGCTTTCGCTGATGCTTGTATGACATCGAGCTTATGTATTCAAGCCCTCGAGGCCCCTGGCTTGTAATATAAAGCTTGAATTATTTTATTTTGTGTCTAGAGTTGTGTTGTGATATCTTCAAGCGAGTCTCTAGGCTTGATCGTGTGCATTTGCGTGTATGATTAGCGCACGATTAAGTCGGGGGCGTCACAAGTTGGTATCAGAGCCGACTGCCTATAGGAAGCCCCTTTCCAACTCCTTGGTCGAAGTTGAGTCCAGTCTTTGAAAAATGATTTTACTAACATGGCTGTGTGGCTTACGGGCCCACGTTGCCAATGGGTGGTATTAGGATCTTTTATTCCTCACCTTTACTCTGGGACTCTGAAATCCTCTTCTTTTCGGGTTAAATGATTTTGCTAACTCTGACATTAGGTTCTCGTAATCACATTCACCCGGAGAGCTAGATTGTCTGCAAAATATTCCTTTCCATTGACCTGTTTAATCTGATATTCACCTTTTCTTTTCCATTGATCTGTTTAACCATTTCTTTCCAAGTTATTATATGCTTCTCACACTGTCATTTCACGTCTTACACCCCTTGTTTCAGATGCGTCCCGCATGACAGCTTGTCCGTCTGACCGTGGCTCGTGATGCGACTGGGTTTCCGACCATTTTGGTCGACCTTTTGACCAGGCTGGGATATCGCTGGTATCCCGAGTACACAGTTTACGAGGATTACCGCGAGTTCAACCAGGAGCAGTACCATGCTGAGGTTCGCTTCTTTGATCGGCAGAACATCTCCATCACTGAGTTGCACACCTTCCATGGTGTTGGAGTGACTGTCGACATGGCTGTCCATGATGCTGCCTATACTGCTATTGCTCGTCTCCGTGGAGAGCATAACAGTCGCTTGGAGGAGATTGCTTTCAGATACATTCCGTATGCCCCGCTGGGAATGAGACTGGATATTACACTGCTGTCTGTACTCCTTACGTGCTGCGTCGCTATGACCCGCAGGTTATGGTACAACACATCCAGGCTCTGGACCGCACTGCTCGAGCTCTTGCTGTCGAGTTGCACGCCACTCGTGCTCGTCTTTATGACGCTCTGACACAGTTGTTGCCAGCAGTCAGTGCATGGATGCACCCAGAGTACATTCTTTACCCGCGCAGGACGGAGATGCCACCAGGTCTTGAGTGGCCTGCTGTTGGAGGTTTTGCTCCTCCACGTGGTCCTCTTCTTCCAGTTCGGGACCAGGTTCTGCACCAGAGTGTTCACGGAGCGCAGGATCCTTCTGTCGAGGGTACCCTGCCTCGTCACATGCAGCTGCCTGGCTACAGTGGTTTTCCCCGACGTTGATGTAGCATATCACTATATCGCGTTGTTGTATCCCTCCGCCGCGTATCTGCGTGCCGCCTAGTTGTCTAGCTTTTCTTTTCGCTGTTGTAACGCTGGCTTGTACCCGACTTAATGTATGGATCTGTTTGTCATGTAGGACTATGTTGATGTATCTATTGCACTTCCTTTGATTGTGCATGCTACTTCATGAATGATTCCATACAAATGCGATTACTCGTTGCTAAACTACCCCCTGTTGAATTTTAGCAGGATGGTTAGACCAGCAGGTTGTGGTCGACTGGTCGTGGCCGTGGTGATAACAATCCACCTCCGCCCGACTATATGGCTGCAATGATGCAACAGTTCGAAATGCACCGCCAGTTTATGCAAGGGCTGATGGATCAGTTTCCTCGCCCCAATGCCAACCACCAGCCAGCCACAATCACTTTGCAAGATTTTGTGCGTCTGAATCCAACCATTTTCCGCAACTCAGTTCAGCCGCTTGACGCTGATGACTGGCTCCGCGACATCACTTTCGAGATGGAGTCTGCGGATGTGGCCCCTGCCAGCTACGTCACCTTTGCATCCTATTTTCTGAAGGGTCCCGCAGCCCAATGGTGGGACACTCACAGGCAGACCTTAGCTGCTGGAGCTATCATCACCTGGATAGAGTTCAAAGCTGCTTTCCGTGCCCGTTACATACCTCAGGGAGTTATGGACCGCAAGAAGCGCGAGTTCCGCAACCTCACATAGGGCAATAAGACTGTGGAAGCCTATCAGCGGGAGTTTCTTGAACTGTCCCGCTATGCTGAAGAGGACATTGCTACTGATCCCCGCAGATAGGAGAAGTTCCGTGAAGGGCTCAACCCAGATATCAAGCTTGCACTGCTAGTTCAGGACTTTGCCGACTTCGCCACCTTGGTGAATAAGGCTATACAGGTTGAGACTGGTCTGAAGGAACACAAGGATGCTCTTAAGCGCACCCGTGAAGCGGGCTCATCTTCGGTCTCGTCTTCCCAGAAGCGCCGCATCTGGATTCTGTAGGGTAACGCAGCAGAAAACAAAAATTTTCCGACCTACGTACCAGCCCAGTATCACTATGGAGACTGCATACAAGGTTTGATCTGTTTCGTTACCGACTCGTAGCGCAGCGGAAGTAGAGTCGATGACGATCGGCGGTGCAGATCCCTGCAGCTAGGATTTACAACCTCCCAACCGCGAGGATGTACTCCCACATCTGCCCCTCGGACAGCCCTCCGGGAGGCGGTCGGACAGTCCCTCGGACGGTGTCGCGGACAGCCCTTCGGGAGGACCTTCGAAACTCGGACGGTCACTCGGACAGCCCTTCGGGAGGACCCTCGAAACTAAGACGATCACTTGGACAGCCCTTCGGGAGGCACTCTCGAACTAAGACCGAAACTACGATCTCTCTACAGAGTTGCACACATACGGTGTCATCTATCCGGCAGGGCTTCGCCGTCCAGAACTAGTTCCTGCCGGAAACTAGACAGCCTTTCGGCTCTACGAAACTATTTCGCTGGGAGGGAGAGAGAAGCCAGACAAGTCTATGGCATGTGTATGAGAGCAAGCATGATCTGATTTTGGAGAGCAATCTCCACCTCTATTTATAGGAGGAGCAAGGGGTAGAGGAAAGACCAAAAGGACCTTCCTAGGATCTTTCCACCACATGCCACATAAGGGTGTGTAGAAGATATCCACCATGAGGTGGAAGGACACCTCAAGGAGGGCCCCCCCAAGCCATGGCCGAAATTTGCAGCCCCCTTGGGGAGCTCCACCTCCCTTTCACACACCAAAAGTGGTTTTCTTCTAGAAGAAAAACCCCATTTGCAAATCAGCCCAAAAAGTGCTTTTCACTATTCACGAACACATTTTTCAGCGTCCGGTCGAACTGAAAATATTTATGTGGGCTTAGAACATTTCCAGTACCCACTAAAATAATTTTCAATGCGATCCGGAACAATTCTGGTTTAGTGATTTTCATCTGCGAAAAGCATCTGAAGCGGTTTCGGCAGCTCCGGAACATTTTCGGTTTTCATCCCGGAAAATTCCAGAAAGTTTCCAGAATGATTCTGGCACCCTCCAAGAATTATCAGGCATGTGCCAAAACCAATTTGACTTTATGGTATCCCCTGAAACAACTTTTCAGTTTTACCGAAACTGTTCCGGTGTTCTCTCTGCGGAACTTTTCCGCTGTCCGAAACTTTTCCGGTGTCCGAAAACTTTTTCGGTGATTTTCTCTCAGACTCCCTGTCTAGTATTCAGCAGATAGATGACCCTTAAGCGTGTGACCCTATAGGTTCGGTGAAGCATAGACATGACCCGAAACCCCTTTCGATCAATGATCAACATCGGAGCCGTGGACACCCATATTGACCCCTATACCCACACGAATGAATATTCGAGTGAACCTCCAGTTGCCGTGTGCTATTCCTGTTGCTTCGCGATATGTTACAAATACCCGAGGCGAGACATGTTGGCATCCCCGCGGATCAACAACTTGTCCACTATGCCAGTTACCTCGTTACCGGTATTGTTCTCTTTTCTCGTTCCCGTGTTCCGGCATCCCTGTGATCAAATCACAAAGTGTCTGGCCAGACGATGATGGATACCGTAACACCGAGAGGGCCCAGAGATATCTCTCCATCGTCGGAGGAGCAAATCCCAATCTTGAGCTATCAAGTTACTTGACATACTTTTCCATGAACCCGTAAGCCGCCGTAATAGCCACCCATTTACGGATGACGTTTAACAAACCCCAAAGTTCATGAAGCAAGCATGAAGTAACTCGATACTCTCATGGTCTAAGGAATTATGCAAACGTTAACCATCTCTGTGTTATTAACCATTAACTTATGACGAATGAATCTCATAGCATAACATCAATTCGGGTCGATTCAACACAAATGTTCTTCTAACATTGTGCCCTCAAAATTGTCGGCATAGCCATGCCCATGATCAGGAAAACAGGATCATCATGCAATACTTGAGCCAGTCTTAGAGGCCAGACTAGGAATACATTTTACCGTTTATTATTCCACACGTGCATATGAGTCTTCCTCCGAGCCTCGTGGTTATTGTAGACTCGAGAACCATAGCAGTTATAGCATGGAACATAAACCTAATTATGAACAGGGAGATAATCAATAACATATATTATTGCCTCTAGGGCATATCTCCTACAGATTCCTCACATCATGTACCATCCGGCTACACCTCCTCCACCGCCGGGTCAGCCAAGACCTCAAGCTCCAATGTTTTGAGCTCCTGCTCCACGTCCCGACAGTGGGCTCTGCTTCAAGTGTGGCCGTCCAGGTCGCCGTTCCAGGGAATGCCCTCAGAATCAGAATCAGCTTGCACTGCCCTCTACTGGCAGTGGTAATGGCCGTGGCAACAATCAGCCCCGCAACAACAATGCCAGGCCTTCTTATGGTCGTGGTCAAGCTTACCATGTTGATCTGAGTGAAGCTCAAGATCAGCTAGCTACTCGGAAGGGTACTCCTCTTGTTAACTCAGTACTAGCTTCTGTTTTAATTTATTCGGGAGCATCGTACTCATTTATGCAAAAAGTTTTTGCATACATGCATGGCATTAAATTGTGGAATTAAAACGTCACAATCCTTCACGATTTCTAGGGGTACTTCCAGAAGAACTTTCCGGGATACCCCGCCCTTCTCCCTTCTACCTCCTAAATTCTCGGGACGAGAATTTCTTTTAGGGGAGGAGAATTGTAACACCCTTGAGTATTAAGCTACAGTGATCCACCATGTTAATGCCAAGTCACCTTGATTTGTAATGTTGGATCATCATTAGTTTCATATTTCATTTCAAATTCTGGAGTCAGGGCCCATCAACGCTTCCTTGTGTATTGTAGGTATACTGTTGTCTTACAACAATATCTCGTTTGCGCACCTGATAGGTTTGCACGAGCTTTGCCTACGTGGTTCAGCTGCAATTTCGACCGAAGTCCATCCATTTTATTGTAGAGACTTCCGTATCAGTCGCAGTAGGAAACTCCGGAATCACTTCCAAGGTTCCTTTCCTTTGATCTGATGACGAAGATACTGTTTATCTCGTCAAGTTGCACAGTCCTCCCACTCACCTTTTTGTAAGAACTATTCTCTTTAAAAGCATACCGTTTTGCGGCAAAATCCTTTGCCTCGGTATAGTGGTGGGGGAATACCCAATGACTTGGGATAACCTTACAAAGTAGCACTTGTCTGATTTGGAATAGGTTTGTAACCTTTTACACAAGCCCCATATTCCAAATGTTAAGAAAAGATATAACATGGTTGGGCGTACCATACCATGGCGTCATTTCAACAGACCCGATGGAGCTCTTTTCAGTGTAAAAGCCGCAGTCTCTAAAGCATCACTTTAAAAGGGATAATGGCAAATTTATTTATGTCATCTTTGATCTTACCATGTCATGAATGGTTCGATTACATCTACACGGACTCTCCACTTGCAGTGGTGCTCCGGGAGGTGCAAGTTATGAAACCTCTTTCACAACTCATCAGACATTCGCTAAACTTGTAACTTAAATATTCCTTTCTGCAATCGAATTGTAGAAACATAATTTTCTTGTTACAACAACTTCTACTTCATTTTTGAAAACCTTATGAATGAATTCAAAAGATCCAGACTTACGTCTCAACAAGTAAATATCCACATATCTACTTGAGTCATTTCTGAAGATAGATAAATCCACTACTTGCAACAACATTTATTGGACTACACACATCATAATGTATGATCACCAATATGTTCTTTGCTCGTTCCTTATGGCCTGTGAACGGTATTTCAGTCACTTCACTTTTCAGAGGAAAGTTGCAAGTGTCAGATGATTCAAAATCAAACGACTTCAAAATCCATCATAATGGAATTTTCCATGCGGGTTTCTCCAATGTGACCAAATGTAGTGCCACACTTGTGTGGTATTCTTTTAGTCTTGCGACATTTAGCGTCAGTGTTATGGATGTATCATATTTCCATCAATATTCATAACATACATCCCATCTAGGATGGAAGCATGGCCCTTCATGTTATTCATAATACTGAACAACAATTGTTGTTTTTATGAACAACTCTTTTGCAACAAACATTGTGCAATGGGCTAGAGTGTATGAAACTCTAAAATGAATTATGAAAGTAAACCCAGAGGTAATGTATTATTATCAATATTCATAACATACGTCTCATTTATAATGAAAGTATGGCCCTTATGTTATTCATAACACCGAACATCAAAAGTTCTCTTATGAACAACCTTCTTGCAAGATACCTTATGCAAAGGGCTAGAGTGTGAAACTCTAAAATGAATTATGAAAGTAAATACATAGGGAATACACCTATGGAAGGCATAGTAACATTTACTATGTTCCCTGCGTGTATCTAAACCTCATTCCTGGCTAGTCTTTCAGGCCATAGTAGTTCTTACATCGAGTTGCAATAGAATGCAATCGAGCGGGTATCTTTGTGATTTAACTCACAATACCCAAGAATTAGTGATTAACATGTTTAACCATAATTCCCAAGAACTATATCTTTAACCAGTCTTCTATACATCAAAAAACCTGTATGACATTCATACATGAGCTGGATATTCCAGTCTTCTATCCTTTTGCCTTTATACTTCTAACAATTTAACTTTTAGTATTTCTCCTACTCTCAGAAGAAGCAACCAACTTAAGAGTGGCGTTAACCCCGGACTTCCTAGGCGTGAAATGTAGGAGATATGCCCTAGAGGCAGTAATATCAGTTACTTTTGTATCTCAGAGTTTGTAATGAATGTTTATGATCCATGCTATAACTGCAATGATTCTCGAGTCTACAATAACCACGAGGCTTGGAGGGAAACTCATGTGCACGTGTGGTATAATAAACGGTAAATTGTATTCCTAGTCTTGCCTCTAAGACTGGCTCAAGTATTGCATGATGATCCTGTTTTCCTGATCATGGGCATGGCTATGCCGGCAATTTTGAGGGCACGATGTTGGTAGAACACTTGTGTTGAATCGACCCAAATTGATGTTATACTATGAGATATATTCGTCACAAGTTAATGGTTAAATAACACAGAGATGGTTAATGTTTGCATGATTCCTTAGACCATGAGAGTATCGAGTTTCTTCATGCTTGCTTCATGAACTTTGGGGTTTGTTAAACGTCATCCGTAAAAGGGTGGCTATTACGGCTGCTTACAGGTTCATGGAAAAGTATGTCAAGTAACTTGATAGCTCAAGATTGGGATTTGCTCCTCCGACGTTGGAGAGATATCTCTGGGCCCTCTCGGTGTTACGGTATCCATCATCGTCTGGCCAGACACTTTGTGATTTGATCACGGGGATGCCGGAACACGGGAACGAGAAAAGAGAACAATACCGGCAACGAGGTAACTGGCATAGTGGGCAAGTTGTTGATCCACGGGGATGCCAACATGTCTCACCTCGGGTAATTGTAACATATCGCGAAGCAACAGGAATAGCACACGGCAACTGGAGGTTCACTCGAATATTTATTCGTGTGGGTATAGGGATCGATATGGGTGTCCACGGCTCCGATGTTGATCATTGATCGGAAGGGGTTCCGAGTCATGTCTATGCTTCACCGAACCTATAGGGTCACACGCTTAAGGGTCATCTATCTGTTGAATACTAGACAGGGAGTCTGAGAGAAAAACACCGAAAAAGTTTCGGACGCCGGAAAAGTTTCGGACAGCGGAAAAGTTCCGCAGAGAAAGGTCACCGGATGAGTTTCGGTGAAACTGGAAAAGTTGTTTCAGGGGATACCATAAAGTCAAATTGGTCTTGGCACATGCCTGATAATTCTTGGAGGGTGCCAGAATCGTTCTGGAAACTTTTTGGAATTTTTTGGAATGAAAACCGGAAATGTTCCGGAGCTGCCGAAACCGCTTCAGATGCTTTTCGCAGATGAAATCACTAAACCGGAATTGTTCCGGCTCGCGTTGAAAATTATTTTGGTGGGTACTGGAATTGTTCTAAGCCCACATGAATATTTTCAGTTCGATCAGACGCTGAAAAATGTCGTCGTGAATAGTGAAAGTGCTTTTTGGATATTTGTGGAAAAACACCTTTTTGGATATTTCCAAAAAGGCTTCTAGAAGGGATTGGGGAGCAAGCAAGCTCCTCATGGCCCCCCCCAAGGGTGGCCGGCCAAGGGAGGTGGGGCTCCATGGAGCTCCACTTGCCACACTTCTTTGCTTTATTCTTTTTAGAAAAGGCATAAAGTGGGGGCACTTTTGGTATTTGTGAATACCATTTTTACCCCTTGGTTTTCCTATAAATAGAGGGGAGGGGGCAGCCCCATATGCTTCATCCTTGCTCTCATACACATGCCATAGAGATTTCTGGCTTCTCTCTCCCTCCCACGAAATAGTTTCGTAGAGCCGAAAGGCTGTCTGGGTTCCGGCAGGAACTAGCTCTGGACGGCGAAGCCCTGCCGGATAGCTGACACCGTATGTGTGCAACCCCGTAGAGAGATTGTAGTTTTGATCTTTTTGCCCGAAGGGCTGTTCGAGTTACAGTTCGGGTTTCCAGCGTCCTCCCGAAGGGCTGTCCGGGTTACTGTTCGGGTTCCGAGGGTCCTCCCGAAGGGCTGTCCGCGACATCGTCCGGGGGACTGTCCGACCGCCTCCCGAAGGGCTGTCCGGAGTAGGAGTACATCCTTGCGGTTGGGAGGTTGTAAATCCTAGCTGCAGGGATCTGCACCGACGATCTACACCGACTCTTCTTCCGCTGCGCTTCGAGTCGGTACGGATCAGATCAAACCTTGTATGCAGTCTCCATAGTGATCCTGGGCATGCTCGCTGTACCGAATTTTTTTGTTTTCTGTCGCGTTCCCCAACAGTGGTATCAAGAGCCAGGCTATGAGTAGATGCATGTTATGATCTAGAATACATGAGATGTATGGGTATTGCATAGTATAATTTTGTAGTAGATGAGATCTATTACTGAAAATTATTTGTGCGGGTAGCAGATGAAATCTGTTACCCGATGTTCCTGTTGCTTCCCGTGAATTTGCGTACTCCTGATCTTGACGGCATGGTGGAATCTCACAAAGTTCTGGCAATCCGCGATCCTTTCATGCTGCTCCTGAGTATGCTGATTGACAGATCAACGAAGTGCTAACAGTTCTTTGGGTTCCACTTTAGTTAAAGAAAGATGGATGTTTCGCAGACGAAGGGCAATGCAGATATGATCTGCACGGGGGTCACGCGTATGACGAAGTTTAGTATGGGGCTCGAGATTTTATTATCTCGTGTTTCATACACCCTGGAAAGTTAATCTAGCAACTTGAAGTATCATACTTGATGATGGACGTTGGTAGCTGCGGTTTAAGTCAAAACCTTAGAAGCCACGTAAAATAAAATTTTGCATAAACCGATTAGAAGCGTCTAACTTGGTTTTGCAGGATGGATTTGCATGTGATGTGGTATAGCAATGCTCATATTAAATTTGATTATGTATGAGATGACTATATGATGTAATTAACATGACCTGCGTGTCATGATTCGGCATGATGGCTGGAGCCATATGATTGCACTTTAATGACCTGCGTGTCAACCTTGTGTAATGCACTTATTTTATTAGCTATAGAGATAGCAATATTATGTGGTGCATCGACAAGGTGGTGGCAATCTTCGCAAAGGTGAACACCGACGCGAATGCCGAAGACGAAGAATACTTGACTTCTCCGTCAGAAGGGGCTATACCATATCATGCTATTATGAATTGCCTGAGATGTTTATCCCTCTTGATGCACCCTTCTTGATTGCGCGGTAGTCGCTTTTTATTAGGGTGATCTCTCACAAAATATCAAGTAGTTAGTGTTCTCCCAAGTGTAGCACCGTCACGGCACCTATCTCTTCGGGGCATTGCATGATCTCCATGGGTGCGAACGATTAGAGAAGTGTTTGGCGGGTGAGTTGAGACCTCGCAGCAAGATCACTTGGTTGTCTTGACGTTCAGGCAGGAAAGTCCTGAGCTCGGAACACACGCATCGAAAGATGAACAAGAATCGCATAGAGATGTGATCGGCAAGTTTGCCTACCGATTGAAGTTCACGCCATGGGTGTTCATCTCGAACCGTGACGGCGAATGGAAATGCGGATCTTGAATCACTCACAATCAATTTTGAGAGATGTTGATTTGAGTGGGAGCGCACTTTAGAATAAAATTGTTTATTCACTAGAGCCAAAAATCATTATGAACAAAGTCTAAATGAACTTGTGTTTTCCGTTGTAGATCAAATGGCTCGCAACACCGCGTTCAACTTAGGCCCGATGTTAGAGAAAGAGAAGTTAGCTGCGAATGGAAACAACTATGCGGACCGGGTCCGTACCCTGAGGATTGTCCTCAGGAGTGCTAAGAAAGTGTACGTGCTTGACGGACCTCTTCCACCTAAGCCGGCGGAAACAGCCGCGGCAGACATACAAAATGTCTGGGCCACTAAGGATGATGATTTCAACTTAGTGCAGTGCCTCATGCTGTCTTGCATGAGTTCAGAGCTTCAAAAACGTTTTGAATTCCATAACTCCTTTGATATGATCAAGGATCTGGATGCTCTGTACAAGTTTAATGCACGGTCTGAACGCTTTGATATCATGAAAATGATGGCGGAGACCAAGATGGCTGAGGGCAGTTCAGTTGGCGAACACGTGGTCAATATGATTGGCCACGCTGAAAGGCTTAAAACCCTGGAATTCCCACTTCCGAAAGAGCATGTTATGGACTTGTTGCTAGGTTCCCTCCCCCCGTCTTATGGCGGTTTTATCATGAACTACCACATGAATGGGTTGGACAAAACAGTTCATGAGGTGCTTGCCATGCTGAAAACTGCTGAAGGAGGACTGCAGAAAAATCGCAAGCAAGTGTTGCTTGTGAATAAAACTGCCAGTTTCAAAAAGAAAGGCAAGCCAAAGAAGGGCAAGGGGGCCGGTAAGACCGGCTTCCAACGCAAATCTAAGGGCGGAGCCAAGAATGAAACTGAGTGCTTCTACTGCAAGGGCACAGGTCACTGGAAGAGAAACTGCAAGAAGTATCTGGAAGATAAGAAGTCCGGGAAAACCGGAAAAGGTATAATTGTTATACAAGTTAATGTCATTGACGTTTTGCTTGCTAGCGAAAATTCTAAGTCTTGGGTATTTGATACCGGATCGGTTGCTCACATTTGCAACTCGATACAGGGGCTTCAGAAGGTGCGCAAGCTGGCAAATAATGAAGTCGTGATGCGTGTCGGGAACGGCGCTGGGATCACCGCTCAAGCCGTCGGCATTATGCCTCTACGTCTCCCTTCAGGATTTATTTTGGAACTTAGTAACTGTTATTTTGTTCCGTTGTTGTGTAGAAACATTATCTCTGGATCATGTTTAGTGCACGATGGGTACTCCTACAAGTCTGAGAACAATGGTTGTTCACTTTATTGTAAGGATATGTTTTATGGATTTGCACCCATTGTTGGGGGCCTTTTCATACGAAATCTTGAATGTGGAAATGATGTCTTTAACGTGAATGCTAAACGCCTTAAGAAGGCTGATACCACCACCACTTATTTGTGGCACTGTCGGCTTGGCCACATCGGAAAGAAACGCATGCAAAGACTCCATAAAGATGGAGTTTTACCGTCCCTTGATTTTGAATCATTTGACACATGTGAAGCTTGCTTGATGGGAAAAATGACCAAGACGCCGTTCACGGGTCATCCTGAATGGGCGGGTGAATTATTGGAAATAATACATAGTGATGTATGTGGTCCAATGAACACGGTCGCACGGGGTGGGTATTTTTACTTCGTGACTTTTACCGATGATTTAAGTCGGTATGTCTATATCTACTTAATGAAGCATAAGTCAGAAACCTTTGAAAAGTTCAAAGAATTTCAGAATGAGGTAGAAAATCATCGTGACAAAAAGATTAAGTTTCTGCGGTCTGATCGCGGAGGCGAATATCTTAGTCATGAGTTTGGCCAGCATCTGAGTGACCGTGGAATCGTTTCACAGCTTACGCCTCCCGGAACTCCACAGCGAAACGGAGTGTCGGAGTGACGTAACCGAACCCTGTTAGACATGGTAAGGTCGATGATGTCTCTTACAGATCTACCGATATCTTTTTGGGGTCACGCACTGCTCACTGCCGCTCACACACTAAACAGAGCACCGTCTAAGTCTGTTGAGACGACACCATACGCTTTATGGTATGGGAAGAAACCCAATGTGTCGCATCTCAAGGTGTGGGGTTGTGAAGCTTATGTAAAACGTTTACAACCAAGCAAACTCGACCCCAGATCAGACAAATGTTACTTTTTAGGTTATCCAATAGACACCATTGGGTATTCCTTCTACAACCAGTCCGAGGGCAAAGTGTTTGTCGCAAGGTTTGGACGTTTTCTCGAGAAAGAGTTTCTCGCAAAAGAATTAAGTGGGAGGACAGTACAACTTAATGAGATTAGTGAATCTTTGGCAACCGTTGATATGGCTAAAGAACCGGAAGAAATTCCGCTAATTATCCCTACAACCGAGCCGGAAGTTGTCGCATGTGATGCGGAAACTTCAAACACTGTTGTAACTGAACCGCGCAGATCAGGTAGGGCTATCAAGCCACCTGAGTGGTTTCATATCGAAATCTTCATTCTTGAAGACGATGAACCTGCGCACTACAAGGAAGCGATGGCAGGGCCTAGCTCAAGGGAATGGCACAAAGCCATGAGATCCGAAATGGAATCCATGTACGAAAACCAAGTTTGGAACTTGGAAGAACTTCCAGATGGCGTAAAACCCATTGGTTGTAAATGGATTTTCAAAAGAAAGACGGACGCGGATGGTAACATTACTATCCACAAAGCTAGACTTGTCACGAAAGGGTTCACGCAAGTTCCAGGAGAGGACTACGACGAGACTTTCTCGCCCGTAGCTATGCTTAGGTCTGTTCGGATATTACTAGCAATTGCTGCTTATTTCGATTATGAAATATGGCAGATGGATGTCAAAACGGCTTTCCTAAATGGAAACCTTGATAGGGATGTATACATGATACAGCCAGAAGGTTTTGTCGATCCTAAAAATGCTGGAAAGGTATGTAAGCTTCAGAAAGCCATTTATGGTCTGAAGCAAGCATCAAGGAGCTGGAATATTCGTTTTGATGAAGTGGTCAAAGAGTTTGGCTTCATCAGGAACGATGAAGAATCTTGTGTGTACAAGAAGTTTAGTGGGAGCGCAAAAGCATTTCTAATCTTGTATGTGGATGACATATTGTTGATTGGAAATGACGTGAATTTTCTTAGCGAAATAAAAGACTCATTGAAGAAGAGTTTTTCAATGAAAGACTTAGGTGAAGCGGCATATGTATTAGGCATCAGGATCTATAGAGATAGATCAAGACGCCTGATAGCGCTAAGCCAAAGCACGTACATTGACAAGGTGTTGAAAAGGTTCAACATGGAGAACTCCAAGAAAGGCCTACTCCCCATGTCACCTGGCACAGTGCTTTGCAAGAATCAGAGTCCTCGGACCCTTGATGAGCGAGTACAAATGAATGATATTCCATATGCTTCGGCAATTGGTTCTATTATGTATGCCATGCTATGTACAAGACCGGATGTTTCCTATGCGCTAAGTGTTAGCAGCCAGTACCAAGGTGATCCAGGATTGGAACACTGGGCCGCAGTCAAGGGTATTCTTAAGTACCTCAGGAGGACCAAGGATTTACTCCTTGTGTACGGAGGTGATGAAGAGCTCATTGTAAGTTGTTACACTGATGCAGGCTTCATGTCTGACCCAGATGACTTCAAATCTCAATCTGGCTATGTTTTCATATTGAACGGCGGCGCAGTTGATTGGAAAAGTTCCAAACAAAAGACTGTGGCGGATTCTACGATGGAGGCAGAATATGTTGCTGCTTCAGAAGCCTCCAAGAAAGCTGTCGGTATCAAGCAATTTCTTGAAGATCTTGGTGTGGTTCCAAATGCTCTGGACCCGGTGGAGATCTATTGTGATAATAGTGGCTCCGTGGCTCAGGCAAGGGAGCCATGTTCGCACCATAAGACAATGCATATTCAACGCAAATTTAAACTCATTCGACATCATGTCGAAGAAGGTTTAGTAAAAGTACGCAAAGTTCACACGGATCTGAATGTGTCAGACCCGATGACGAAGCCTCTACCACGAGCAAAGCATGAGCAACACCGGATTGCCATTGGTGTTAGGGAAGCCATGTAACTAGATTATGACTCTAGTGCAAGTGGGAGACTGTAGGAGATATGCCCTAGAGGCAGTAATATCAGTTACTTTTGTATCTCAGAGTTTGTAATGAATGTTTATGATCAATGCTATAACTGCAATGATTCTCGAGTCTACAATAACCACGAGGCTTGGAGGGAAACTCATGTGCACGTGTGGTATAATAAACGGTAAATTGTATTCCTAGTCTTGCCTCTAAGACTGGCTCAAGTATTGCATGATGATCCTGTTTTCCTGATCATGGGCATGGCTATGCCGGCAATTTTGAGGGCACGATGTTGGTAGAACACTTGTGTTGAATCGACCCAAATTGATGTTATACTATGAGATATATTCGTCACAAGTTAATGGTTAAATAACACAGAGATGGTTAATGTTTGCATGATTCCTTAGACCATGAGAGTATCGAGTTTCTTCATGCTTGCTTCATGAACTTTGGGGTTTGTTAAACGTCATCCGTAAAAGGGTGGCTATTACGGCTGCTTACAGGTTCATGGAAAAGTATGTCAAGTAACTTGATAGCTCAAGATTGGGATTTGCTCCTCCGACGTTGGAGAGATATCTCTGGGCCCTCTCGGTGTTACGGTATCCATCATCGTCTGGCCAGACACTTTGTGATTTGATCACGGGGATGCCGGAACACGGGAACGAGAAAAGAGAACAATACCGGCAACGAGGTAACTGGCATAGTGGGCAAGTTGTTGATCCACGGGGATGCCAACATGTCTCACCTCGGGTAATTGTAACATATCGCGAAGCAACAGGAATAGCACACGGCAACTGGAGGTTCACTCGAATATTTATTCGTGTGGGTATAGGGATCGATATGGGTGTCCACGGCTCCGATGTTGATCATTGATCGGAAGGGGTTCCGAGTCATGTCTATGCTTCACCGAACCTATAGGGTCACACGCTTAAGGGTCATCTATCTGTTGAATACTAGACAGGGAGTCTGAGAGAAAAACACCGAAAAAGTTTCGGACGCCGGAAAAGTTTCGGACAGCGGAAAAGTTCCGCAGAGAAAGGTCACCGGATGAGTTTCGGTGAAACTGGAAAAGTTGTTTCAGGGGATACCATAAAGTCAAATTGGTCTTGGCACATGCCTGATAATTCTTGGAGGGTGCCAGAATCGTTCTGGAAACTTTTTGGAATTTTCTGGAATGAAAACCGGAAATGTTCCGGAGCTGCCGAAACCGCTTCAGATGCTTTTCGCAGATGAAATCACTAAACCGGAATTGTTCCGGCTCGCGTTGAAAATTATTTTGGTGGGTACTGGAATTGTTCTAAGCCCACATGAATATTTTCAGTTCGATCAGACGCTGAAAAATGTCGTCGTGAATAGTGAAAGTGCTTTTTGGATATTTGTGGAAAAACACCTTTTTGGATATTTCCAAAAAGGCTTCTAGAAGGGATTGGGGAGCAAGCAAGCTCCTCATGGCCCCCCCCCAAGGGTGGCCGGCCAAGGGAGGTGGGGCTCCATGGAGCTCCACTTGCCACACTTCTTTGCTTTATTCTTTTTAGAAAAGGCATAAAGTGGGGGCACTTTTGGTATTTGTGAATACCATTTTTACCCCTTGGTTTTCCTATAAATAGAGGGGAGGGGGCAGCCCCATATGCTTCATCCTTGCTCTCATACACATGCCATAGAGATTTCTGGCTTCTCTCTCCCTCCCACGAAATAGTTTCGTAGAGCCGAAAGGCTGTCTGGGTTCCGGCAGGAACTAGCTCTGGACGGCGAAGCCCTGCCGGATAGCTGACACCATATGTGTGCAACCCCGTAGAGAGATTGTAGTTTCGATCTTTTTGCCCGAAGGGCTGTTCGAGTTACAGTTCGGGTTTCCAGCGTCCTCCCGAAGGGCTGTCCGGGTTACTGTTCGGGTTCCGAGGGTCCTCCCGAAGGGCTGTCCGCGACATCGTCCGGGGGACTGTCCGACCGCCTCCCGAAGGGCTGTCCGGAGTAGGAGTACATCCTTGCGGTTGGGAGGTTGTAAATCCTAGCTGCAGGGATCTGCACCGACGATCTACACCGACTCTTCTTCCGCTGCGCTTCGAGTCGGTACGGATCAGATCAAACCTTGTATGCAGTCTCCATAGTGATCCTGGGCGTGCTCGCTGTACCGAATTTTTTTGTTTTCTGTCGCGTTCCCCAACATGAAAGTCTTACTAACACCTTCGGACACTTCCTTTCTCTTTAAGTTGTTGTGTTATTCACCTTTCATCATATGATAGGCGTTCTCCTGGATCCCTCTCTTATCAGTCTAATGCATAGTATAACTCCTTTACTAACAGTTTGCAAACAAACATTGCTTTGGATATCTCATATCTTTTAGCCTTTGTCTGTCTCTGAAAATGATTTTCAGATTCCATGAATATCACATAACTATCCAAACTTTCGAAGTTCGGGTCTCATGGAAGCAAACATATTGCACTTTGACGGAAAAGGAATTCTAGCTTTTGGATCGAAGGACGAGAGTCACATGATCCATAGCATTAGCGGGAGAATACCGAAAGTATGCGATAGGACAAAATCCTTCTCGGCACTCTAGAGGACAATCCTCACATTACGTTATCAACCGTAAAGTTTTAACCAGAATTTTAACAGCTATTCAATTTTAATAGGGAAGGTGGAAACGCGAGCCATTATTCTACAACTATTATGCAAACCACACTTAGACAGAGTTCAAAATTAATTGCAGTGAGAATTTAAACAAGTTAATTCTATAGTGCGCTCCCACTCAAATCAATATCTTTCATAATTGTTTTTGAGTGATACAAGATCCAGACTTCAATTCATCGCCATAGAATCATCATCTCATGACGGGAATTTTAATCGGTAGGCCAACTTGCCGATCACATCTCTATGTGACTCTTGTTCATCTTTCGATGCGTGTGTTCCGAGCTCAGGACGATCCTGCCATGAACGTCAAGACAACCAAGTGATCTTGCTACGAGGTCTGACCTCACCCGCCTCACACATCCCTAATCGTTCGTACCCATGCATCCATGGCGCACCCCGAAAAGTTAGGTGCCGTGACGGTGCTACACTTGGGAGAACACTAACTACTTGATATTTTTGTGAGAGATCACCCTAATAAAAAGCGACTACGGCGCAATCAAGAAGGGTGCATCATAAGGGATAAACATCTCAGGCAATTCATAATAGCATGATATGGTATAGCCCTTTCTGACGGAGAAGTCTTTCATTTCTTCGTCTTCGGCATTCGCGTCGGTGTTCACCTTCGCGAAGATTGCCACCACCTTGTGGATGCACCAGATAATATTGCTATCTCTATAGCTAATAAAATAAGTGCATTACATAAGGTTGACACGCAGGTCATTAAAGTGCAATCATATGGCTCCAGCCATCATGCCGAATCATGACACGCAGGTCATGTTAATCAATTTACATCATATAGTCATCTCATACATAATCAAATTATTATGAACACTGCTATACCACATCATATGCACATGCAAACCATCCTGCAAAACCAAGTTAGACGCCTCTAATCGGTTCATGCAAAATTTTATTTTACGTGGCTTCTAAGGTTTCGAAACAAACCGAAGCTACCAACGTCCATCATCAAGTATGATAATTCAAGTTGCTAGATTAACTTTCCAGGGTGTATGAAACACGAGATAATAAAATCTCGAGCCCCATACTAAACTTCGTCATACGCGTGACCCCCGTGCAGATCACATCTGCATTGCCCTTTCGTCTGTGAAACATCCATCTTTCTCAACTATGGTGGAACCCAAAGAACTGTTAGCACTTCGTTGATCTGTCAATCAGCATACTCAGGAGCAGCATGAAAGGATCGCGGATTGCCAGAACTTTGTGAGATTCCACCATGCCGTCAAGATCAGGACTATGCAAATTCAGGGGAAGCAACAGGAACATCGGGTAACAGATTTCATCTGCTACCCGCATAAATAATTTTCAGCAATAGATCTCATCTACTCCAAAATTATATTATGCAATACTCATACATCTCCATGTATTCTAGATCGTAACCTGCATCTACGCATAGCACGGCTCTTGATGCCACTATAGGGTAACGCAGCAGAAAACAAAAATTTTCCGACCTACGTACCAGCCCAGTATCACTATGGAGACTGCATACAAGGTTTGATCTGTTTCGTTACCGACTCGTAGCGCAACGGAAGTAGAGTCGATGACGATCGGCGGTGCAGATCCCCGCAGCTAGGATTTACAACCTCCCAACCGCGAGGATGTACTCCCACATCTGCCCCTCGGACAGCCCTCCGGGAGGCGGTCGGACAGTCCCTCGAACGGTGTCGCGGACAGCCCTTCGGGAGGACCTTCGAAACTCGGACGGTCACTCGGACAGCCCTTCGGGAGGACCCTCGAAACTAAGACGATCACTTGGACAGCCCTTCGGGAGGCACTCTCGAACTAAGACCAAAACTACGATCTCTCTACAGAGTTGCACACATACGGTGTCATCTATCCGGCAGGGCTTCGCCGTCCAGAACTAGTTCCTGCCGGAAACTAGACAGCCTTTCGGCTCTACGAAACTATTTCGCTGGGAGGGAGAGAGAAGCCAGACAAGTCTATGGCATGTGTATGAGAGCAAGCATGATCTGATTTTGGAGATCAATCTCCACCTCTATTTATAGGAGGAGCAAGGGGTAGAGGAAAGACCAAAAGGACCTTCCTAGGATCTTTCCACCACATGCCACATAAGGGTGTGTAGAAGATATCCACCATGAGGTGGAAGGACACCTCAAGGAGGGCCCCCCCAAGCCATGGTCGAAATTTGCAGCCCCCTTGGGGAGCTCCACCTCCCTTTCACACACCAAAAGTTGTTTTCTTCTAGAAGAAAAACCCCATTTGCAAATCAGCCCAAAAAGTGCTTTTCACTATTCACGAACACATTTTTCAGCGTCCGGTCGAACTGAAAATATTTATGTGGGCTTAGAACATTTCCAGTACCCACTAAAATAATTTTCAATGCAATCCGGAACAATTCCGGTTTAGTGATTTTCATCTGCGAAAAGCATCTGAAGCGGTTTCGGCAGCTCCGGAACATTTCCGGTTTTCATCCCGGAAAATTCCAGAAAGTTTCCAGAATGATTCTGGCACCCTCCAAGAATTATCAGGCATGTGCCAAAACCAATTTGACTTTATGGTATCCCCTGAAACAACTTTTCAGTTTTACCGAAACTGTTCCGGTGTTCTCTCTGCGGAACTTTTCCGCTGTCCGAAACTTTTCCGGTGTCCGAAAACTTTTTCGGTGATTTTCTCTCAGACTCCCTGTCTAGTATTCAGCAGATAGATGACCCTTAAGCGTGTGAACCTATAGGTTCGGTGAAGCATAGACATGACCCGGAACCCCTTCCGATCAATGATCAACATCGGAGCCGTGGACACCCATACTGACCCCTATACCCACACGAATGAATATTCGAGTGAACCTCCAGTTGCCGTGTGCTATTCCTGTTGCTTCACGATATGTTACAAATACCCGAGGTGAGACATGTTGGCATCCCCGCGGATCAACAACTTGTCCACTATGCCAGTTACCTCGTTACCGGTATTGTTCTCTTTTCTCGTTCCCGTGTTCCGGCATCCCTGTGATCAAATCACAAAGTGTCTGGCCAGACGATGATGGATACCGTAACACTGAGAGGGCCCAGAGATATCTCTCCATCGTCGGAGGAGCAAATCCCAATCTTGAGCTATCAAGTTACTTGACATACTTTTCCATGAACCCGTAAGCCGCCGTAATAGCCACCCATTTACGGATGACGTTTAACAAACCCCAAAGTTCATGAAGCAAGCATGAAGTAACTCGATACTCTCATGGTCTAAGGAATTATGCAAACGTTAACCATCTCTGTGTTATTAACCATTAACTTATGACGAATGAATCTCATAGCATAACATCAATTCGGGTCGATTCAACACAAATGTTCTTCTAACATTGTGCCCTCAAAATTGTCGGCATAGCCATGCCCATGATCAGGAAAACAGGATCATCATGCAATACTTGAGCCAGTCTTAGAGGCCAGACTAGGAATACATTTTACCGTTTATTATTCCACACGTGCATATGAGTCTTCCTCCGAGCCTCGTGGTTATTGTAGACTCGAGAACCATAGCAGTTATAGCATGGAACATAAACCTAATTATGAACAGGGAGATAATCAATAACATATATTATTGCCTCTAGGGCATATCTCCTACAGATTCCTCACATCATGTACCATCCGGCTACACCTCCTCCACCGCCGGGTCAGCCAAGACCTCAAGCTCCAATGTTTCGAGCTCCTGCTCCACGTCCCGACAGTGGGCTCTGCTTCAAGTGTGGCCGTGCAGGTCACCGTTCCAGGGAATGCCCTCAGAATCAGAATCAGCTTGCACTGCCCTCTACTGGCAGTGGTAATGGCCGTGGCAACAATCAGCCCCGCAACAACAATGCCAGGCCTTCTTATGGTCGTGGTCAAGCTTACCATGTTGATCTGAGTGAAGCTCAAGATCAGCTAGCTACTCGGAAGGGTACTCCTCTTGTTAACTCAGTACTAGCTTCTGTTTTAATTTATTCGGGAGCATCGTACTCATTTATGCAAAAAGTTTTTGCATACATGCATGGCATTAAATTGTGGAATTAAAACGTCACAATCCTTCGCGATTTCTAGGGGTACTTCCAGAAGAACTTTCCGGGATACCCCGCCCTTCTCCCTTCTACCTCCTAAATTCTCGGGACGAGAATTTCTTTTATGGGAGGAGAATTGTAACACCCCTGAGTATTAAGCTACAGTGATCCACCATATTAATGCCAAGTCACCTTGATTTGTAATGTTGGATCATCATTAGTTTCATATTTCATTTCAAATTCCATTTCAATTTAAAATTTGAAATGCAAGTGAAATTTGAAGTTGCACCAAAGTTGCTGGAAAAATGTTCATCATTTAGCAAATAATTCAAAACAATTTGTTGTTAAGAAAAACAACATCACCATGATGCTAAAATGGACATTAGCATTTAAAACAGTGCTATTCCAGCAGTTTAAAATGCAAATTCATTTATGAAAATTCAAAATGGATTCAAATAATTCCCAAACTATTTGTGGCAGTGCCAAATAATACAAGATATTTTTGTGGCCAAGTTCCACATTTTTATAAAGTGTTTTGGCAGCCCAAATATTTTCCTATCTATCTCTGTTTTTAAAATAAATAGAAAACATAATAGGAAAAAGAAAAAGAACCTAATTTGCTCTAAGGCTCAGAGGAACAGGCGAGGCCCAGCCCACCTTCACCTACTCTCACCTGCTCCTCGTCCGTCCCGCGCCGTGTTGCCGCCGCCATGGCCGAGCTCGCGCGCTCCGGCCACGGCTCGCCACCTGCCGCCACAGGGCTCCGGGAGGCGATAAGGCCGCCTCACCTGCTCCTCCTGGACGCCCTCGCCCCTCATTCTCTCCTCTCCAGCGCTCGTGCGCTCTTCCCTCTCCTCTCCAGAGCGCTGCCGACGCCGCCGCTCGTCTCCGCCGCGGCTAACGCCGTCCCCGCCTCCCTCCGACGTGCCAGCCGTCTCCGCCGAGCTCGACTACACCTCCAACACCACCACATCGAGCTCGGGGAGCCCTACCTCGTCGGGATCGAGCCGCCCTCTCTCTTCGGGCGCCGGCGATCTCCTCCATCTCCGGCGACCTCTGCTGCTCCAAAGCTGTCGCCGGCTTTTCGTAGCCACTCGGTGAGCTTCCACCTCCCCTCTCCCCTCTTCTCCTTCGCCATCCCGCAGCCGTAGCCGTCGTTCTCACCAAGGCCGAGCTCGCCGCTTCACGAGCTCATCGCCGGCTATGATCCGGTGACCGCACACCCGCGCAACCTTGCCCATCGAGCTCGCAAGCCCACGTAGAGCACCCCTGCCTCTTTGGTTCGAGCAAACGCGCGCTGTCTCATCGATTTCGCCGACACCCGAAAACCACCGCCGCCAACCGTCGTCGCCGGCGACGTTCCGGCCATCCCCTGGTCCAACCAGTAGCACCACGCGACGCGTGACGCCGCCAGGTTTCGAACGCCACCTCGCGCGCGTCAAACGGTCCACCGTAGAGGAAACCCGCGCTTGCCGGAGTTCACGGCCGCGTTACGGGCTCGCCGGCGCTCTCTCCGGCGCCGACGCTGACCTGGCATGGCCGGGGCCCACCACCGGGTCACTGCGTGTGGGCCCCTGGCCGCCGTTTGACCCCGTTGACTTTAGTCAACGTGGGTTACTGTTCACTAATGCCGCTGACTTGTGGGACCCGCCGACTTAATCACTGTTAACGACTAATTAGTATTCTGTTAGTTTAGTTAGTGACACTGACAGTAGGCCCCACCTAGCTAGTTAACTTCTGTTAGTTTAATTTAACCCCTGTTAAACCCACAGTGTATGACAGGTGGGTCCCAGCCGTCAGGTTTGACCTGGAACGGCTAGGTTGACCCGCTGACGTCACTATGACGTCATGCTGACGTCATCAAAATACTGTTCTGGATAATGCGAATTAAATAATTTAAATAATTCCAGAAATTTCAGAAAACTGTTTAAATCTTTGAAAATTCATAGAAAATAAACCGTAGCTCGGATCGAAAAACTTTCTACATGAAAGTTGATCAGAAAAATGAGACGAATCCAAATATGTGGTCAAAATGCTTGTCCATCTCTCCTATCTATCTGAACATGGAACCCTCCCCTCCGGTTCAGTATCTCGAAATCAGCCTAAACGCCGGGAAAATATCGCGCTTCGTTTGCGACATGTAGCAATGCATTAGGGCACCACCGACACTACATTTTGCCATGCCATGCACTGTGTTGCATTTGATTGCTTTTATTTATTGTTTCTTCCCCCTCTCCTTTTCCGATAGCCCCTGAGACCGACGCCGCTCCGGAGACCGACTACATCCCCGACGACCCCTCTTTTTCTGCAGAGCAACCAGGCAAGCAACCCCCCTTGACGCATGCCTATATCACCTATTCTTTCTTCCTCCTGCTTGCATTAGATTTTGCTTCTATTTTTGATTGATCCTATTCTGTTGCATAGCCTGTTTATTGTAACTTCTGTTGATACTTTACCTGATATCCTAAATTCCTAGTGTTGGTTGGTAATCCATCTGTGGCCCCTCTTCCTTGTCCTAGTTGCCCCGCTTAGTTACCTGTGCCCCGGTCGATGTGATCGACGGGCTGAGACCAGCACATCACTGCACACCCCTTAAGTTATTCGACTCCACAGAGTTATCCTCGAGTGCCGAGGGTGATACCTCTTATCTCACTCCTGATATGCCTATGTGGTACAGCTAGTCGGTTGTGGGATACGGGGGTGATTCCTCTTCCACCACCTTCGACGAAGCTTCTGTCGTGCAACCCCTCAAGTGTGAATCCATCGAGGGTGATCCCCCCATACCCGATTGCTGCGACCAGATGATGGAGTCTCGGAGCCAGCTGCCACTGTCGACTACTACTACTATACTTCTGGAGGAGCCTACTACTACGTGGAGACCGCAGACGACCAGGAGTAGTTAGGAGGCTCCCAGACAGGAGGCCTGCGCCTTTTCGATCTGTGTTTTTATTTTGCCCTGCCTTCTTAAAGGCTTATCTGTTTAACTTTATGTCTGTACTCAGATATCTAATGCTTTCACTAATGCTTGTATGATATCGAGCTTATGTATTCGAGCCCTCGAGGCCCCTGGCTTGTAATATAAAGCTTGAATTATTTTATTTTGTGTCTAGAGTTGTGTTGTGATATCTTCAAGTGAGTCGCTAGGCTTGATCGTGTGCATTTGCGTGTATGATTAGCGCACGATTAAGTCGGGGGCGTCACAACTTCACAAATGACATGGCATTCAAGATATCTTGATCCTTCTGTTGCAATGCTTGTGACAAAGTATTGGCACTCCCTAATATATGGAACATCATGTGCAAATAGAACACAAAATCAAAGGTTCCAAAATATGATAGAAGGCCCCGTGCTTCACTTTTCCTGGAATCCTTCTTCCCTTCTTTTGCTACATAATTCTGTTGGAAATATGCCCTAGAGGCAATAATAAATTGGTTATTATTATATTTCCTTGTTCATGATAATCGTTTATTATCCATGCTATAATTGTATTGAATGGAAACTCAAATACATGTGTGGGTACATAGACAACACTGTGTCCCTAGTAAGCCTCTAGTTGACTAGCTCGTTGATCAAAAGATGATGAAGGTTTCCTAGCCATGGACATAAGATGTCATTTGATAACGGGATCACATCATTAGGAGAATGATGTGATGGACAAGACCCAAACTATAAACATAGCATATGATCGTGTCAGTTTATTGCTATTGTTTTCTGCATGTCAAGTATCTGTTCCTATGACCATGAGATCATGCAACTCACTGACACCGGAGGAATACCTTGTGTGTATCAAACGTCACAACGTAACTGGGTGACTATAAAGGTGCTCTACAGGTATCTCCGAGGGTGTCTGTTGGGTTGGCATGGATCAAGACTGGGATTTGTTACTCCGTGTGACGGAGAGGTATCTCAGGGCCCACTCGGTAATACAACATCACAATGAGCCTTGCAAGCAATGTGACTAAAGTGTTAGCCACGAGATCTTGTATTACGGAACGAGTAAAGAGACATGCCGGTAACGAGATTGAACTAGGTATAGAGATACTGACGATCGAATCTCGGGCAAGTAACATACCGAAGAACAAAGGGAACAGCATACGGGATTAACTGAATCCTTGACATAGAGGTTCGACCGATAAAGATCTTCGTAGAATATGTAGGAGCCAATATGGGCATCCAGGTCCCGCTATTGGTTATTGACCGTAGAGGTGTCTCGGTCATGTCTACATAGTTCTCGAACCCGCAGGGTCTACACACTTAACGTTTGGTGACGATTAGTATAGTTGAGTTATTTTGTTGGTGACCGAAGGTTGTTCGGACTCCCGGATAAGATCCCGGACATGACGAGGATCTCCGGAAGAGTCCGGAGGTAAAGATTGATATATGTGATAATAGTGTTTTGATCTCCGGAAGGGTTCCGGAATTCACCGGAAGGGGTTCCGGGTGTTTACCGAAGTGTTCGGGTGCAGCAACACTTTATATGGGCCAAAGGGGTAACGCCCACGAGGTATTGGAAAGTGCAAAAGGAAGTTTTGCTGCTGCCTTAAGCGGTACTACCGCTGGTAAGGCAGTACTACCGCTTAAGCGGTACTACCGCTTGTGTGAAGCGGTACTACCGCATAAGCGGTACTACCGCTTGTGTGAAGTGGTACTACCGCACAAGCGGTACTACCGCTTGTACGCGATACTGCTGGAATCCGAGTTGGACTCTTACCGTGCGGGCCAAACCGACCTTGTGCGGGCAAAACCGACCTTGTGGAGGCTTTCTCTCCAAGTTTAGACCCCAGGGCTCAACATATAAATAGAGGGGCAGGGCTAGCACACGGGACACATCAAGATTTCCCAAGCCGTGTGTCGGCAACCCTAACCCTCTAGTTCCTCCCGTCATAATCTCCGTAGTGCTTGGCGAAGCCCTGCAGAGATTGTTCCTCACCACCATCACCACGCCGTCGTGCTGCCGGAACTCATCTACTACTTCATCATCGCTCGCTGAATCGAGGAGGTGAAGGCGTCATCAAGCTGTACGTGTGTTGAACGCGGAGGTGCCGTCCGTTCGGCGCTAGTTCGTGATCGGATCGAGGGACGACTTGCGATTTGGATCGCGGAGACATTCGACTACATCAACCGTGTTTCTTAACGCTTCCGCTTAGCGATCTACAAGGGTATGTAGATTCACTCTCCCTCTCGTAGATGCTCATCACCATGGATAGATCTTGTGTGTGCGTAGGAACATTTTTGTTTCCCATGCAACGTTCCCCAACAGTGGCATCTGAGCTAGGTCTATGCGTAGATGAGATCTTGAGTAGAACACAAACGAGTTGTGGGCGTGGGTGTATACATATTGCTTGCCGTTACTAGTTGATACTTGATTCGGCGGTATTGTGAGATGAAGCGGCCTGGACCGACATTACGCGTACGCTTACGCGAGACAGGTTTCACCGCTACGTGCACTCGTTGCATAAAGGTGACTGGCGGGTGTCTGTCTCTCTCACTTTAGTTGAATCGATTTCAATGAAGAGGGTTCTTTTAGAAGATCAAAAAGATATCACTACACCACGTTGTGGTTTTGCGTAGGTAAGAACGGTTCTTGCAAACCAGTAGCAGCCACGTAAAACTTGCAACAACAATTAGAGGACGTCTAACTTGTTTTTGCAGGGTATGTTGTGATGTGATATGGCCAATTACATGATGAGATATATGTGATGTATGAGATGATCATGTGTTGTATAGAATATCACGACTTGCATGTCGATGAGTACGGCAACTGGCAGGAGCCATAGAGTTGTCTTTAATTATTTTCGCCGTTTTGCTTTACTTTATCGCTATGAGTTAGCAATAGTCGTGGAAGCAACAGTCGGCGCGACAAACTCATGGCGACACGTTGATGGAGATCAAGTGATGGAGATCATGGTGTCATGCTGGTGACGATGGAGATCATGCCGGTGCTTTGGAGATGGAGATCAAAAGCACAAGTTCATGGCCATATCATGTCACTTATGATTTGCATGTGATGTTAATCCTTTTATGCATCTTGTTTTGCTTAGGACGACGGTAGCATTATAAGGTGATCCCTCACTTAAATTTCAAGATAAATTGTGTTCTCCCCGAGTGTGCACCGTTGCGAAAGTTCGTCGTTTCGAGACACCACGTGATGATCGGGTGTGATAGACTCTACGTTCACATACAACGGGTGCAAGCCAGTCTTGCACATGCGGAACACTCGGGTTAAACTTGACGAGCCTAGCATGTACATACATGGCCTCGGAACACAAGATACCAAAAGGTCGAACATGAGTCATATAGTAGATATGATCAACATGAAGATGTTCACCATTGAAACCACCTCAACTCACGTGATGATCGGACTTGAGTTGGTGGATTTGGATCATGTTACACTCGAATGACCGGAGGGATGTCAATTTGAGTGGGAGTTTTTAAGTAATATGATTAACTAAACTCATTATCTTGAACAATAGTCTAAGTTGTCTTTGCTATATTTATGTTGTATATCATGGCTCGCGCAGTAGCACCCCTGAATTTTAATGCGTTCCTAGAGAAAGCTAAATTGAAAGATGATGGAAGTAACTTTGTGGACTGGGCCCGTAATCTAAGGATTATCCTTACGGCTTCCTAGAAGGCTTATGTCCTTGATGCACCGCTTGGTGATCCACCCGCTCCAGTTGAGTCTCTAGACGTTGTGAACGCCTGGCAGGCTCGTTCTGAAGATTACTCAATAGTTCAATGTGCAATATTGTATGGCTTAGAACCAGGACTTCAAAGACGTTTTGAACGTCATGGAGCATATGAGATGTTCCAGGAGTTGAAGTTTATCTTTCAGAAGAATGCCCGGATCGAGAGGTATGAGATCTCCGATAAGTTCTATGCTTGCAAGATGGAGGAGAACGGGTCTATCCGTGATCACATACTCAGAATGTCTGGGTACTCCACCCGTCTGGCTGAATTGGGGATGCCCCTTCCGCCAGAGGCTATCACTGACAGAGTTCTTCAATCATTGCCACCTAGCTACAAGAGCTTCGTGTTGAACTATAACATGCACGGGATGAACAAGTCAGTCGCCGAGCTGTTTGCGATGCTGAAAGTCGCTGAGTCTGAAATTCAGAAGGAGCATCAAGTGTTGATGGTCAATAAAACCACTAGTTTCAAGAAAAATGGCAAGGGTAAGAAGGGTAACTCCAAGAAGAGTAGCAAAGCAGTTGCTCCTCCCGTGAAGAAACCCAAGGCTGGACCCAAACCAGAAACTGTGTGCTTTCATTGCAAGGGAACTGGACACTGGAAGCGGAACTGCCCCAAGTATTTGGCTGACAAGAAGGCGGCCAACAACAAACAAGGTATATATGATATACATGTTATTGATGTGTACCTTACCAACTCTCATTGTAGTGCCTGGGTATTTGATACCGGTGCGGTTGCTCACATTTGCAACTCTAAACAGGAACTGCGGAATAGACAGAGGCTGGCAAAGGACGAAGTGACGATGCGCGTGGGAAATGGTTCCAAGGTTGATGTGATCGCCGTCGGCACGCTCGCTCTTCGATTACCATCGGGATTAGTGATGAACCTGAATAAATGTTATTTGGTGCCTGCGTTAAGCATGAACATTATATCTGGATCTTGTTTATTGCGAGACGGTTACTCATTTAAACCAGAGAATAATGGTTGTTCTATTTATATGAGTAATATCTTTTATGGTCATGCACCCGAAGTGAGGGGTTTATTCTTATTGAATCTCGATAGTAATAATACACATGTTCATAACATTGATGCCAAAAGATGTAGAATTGATAATGATAATACCACTTTCTTGTGGCACTGCCGTTTAGGTCATATTGGCGTAAAACACATGAGGAAGCTCCATGCTGATGGACTTTTGGAGTCACTTGATTTTGAATCACTTGACACATGCGAGCCATGCCTCATGGGCAAGATGACTAAAACGCCGTTCTCTGGAACAATGGAACGGGCAAGTGACTTATTGGAAATCATACATACTGATGTGTGCGGTCCGATGAGCATTGAGGCGCGCGGTGGTTATCGTTACTTTCTCACCTTCACTGATGACTTAAGTAGATATGGGTATATTTACTTAATGAAACACAAGTCTGAAACATTTGAAAAGTTCAAACAATTTCAGAGTGAAGTTGAGAATCATCGTAACAAGAAGATTAAATTCCTACAATCTGATCGAGGAGGAGAATATCTGAGTTATGAGTTTGGCAGTCACTTAAGACAATGTGGAATTGTTTCACAACTAACACCGCCTGGAACACCACAGCGTAATGGTGTGTCCGAACGTTGTAATCGAACCTTATTGGATATGGTGCGATCTATGATGTCACTTGCCGATTTGCCACTATCGTTTTGGGGTTATGCATTAGAGACAGCTGCATTCACTTTAAATAGGGCACCATCGAAATCCGTTGAGACAACGCCATATGAACTTTGGTTTGGCAAGAAGCCAAAGCTGTCGTTTCTTAAAGTTTGGGTTTGTGATGCTTATGTCAAAAAGCTTCAGCCTGAAAAGCTGGAACCCAAAGCGGAGAAATGCGTCTTCATAGGATACCCAAAAGAGACAGTTGGGTATACCTTCTACCTCAGATCCGAAGGCAAAATGTTTGTCGCTAAAAACAAAACGTTTCTTGAGAAAGAGTTTCTCTCGAAAGAATTGAGTGGGAGGAAGATAGAACTTGATGAGGTTGTTGAACCTTTACTTCAACCTGAAAGTAGCGCAGCGCAGAAAGATGTTTCTGTAGAGCCTACATCAGCTGAAGAGGAAGTTAATGATGATGATCATGAAGCTTTGGATCAAGTTGCTATCGAACCTCGTAGGTCGACAAGGACGCGTACTGCTCCTGAGTGGTACGGCAACCCTGTCTTAGAGGTCATGTTGTTGGACAACGATGAACCTACGAGCTATGGAGAAGCGATGATGGGCCCGGATTCCGAGAAGTGGTTAGAGGCCATGAAATCCGAGATGGGATCCATGTATGAAAACAAAGTGTGGACTTTGGAAGTATTACCTGAAGGGCGTAAGGCCATTCAGAACAAATGGATCTTTAAGAGGAAGACGGACGTGGACGGTAATGTCACCGTCTATAAAGCTTGACTTGTGGCAAAGGGTTTTTCACAAGTTCAAGGAGTTGACTACGATGAGACCTTCTCACCCGTAGCGATGCTTAAGTCCGTCAGAATCATGTTAGCAATAGCTGCCTTTTTCGATTATGAAATTTGGCAGATGGATGTCAAAACAGCGTTCCTTAACGGTTTCCTTAAGGAAGAGTTGTATATGATGCAACCAGAAGGTTTTGTCGATCCAGAGAATGCTGACAAAGTTTGCAAACTCCAGCGATCCATTTATGGACTGGTGCAAGCATCTCGGAGTTGGAATCTTCGCTTTGATGAGGTGATCAAAGCGTTCGAGTTTATACAAGTTTACGGAGAAGCTTGTATTTACAAGAAAGTGAGTGGGAGCTCTATAGCGTTTCTAATATTATATGTGGATGACATATTACTGATTGGAAACAATATAGAAATGTTGGAAAGCGTGAAGGAATATTTGAACAAGAGTTTTTCAATGAAGGACCTAGGAGAAGCTGCTTTCATATTAGATATCAAGATCTATAGAGATAGATCGAGACGCTTAATAGGACTTTCACAAAGCACATACCTTGACAAAGTTTTGAAGAAGTTCAAAATGGATCAGTCCAAGAAGGGGTTCTTGCCTGTATTGCAAGGTGTGAAGTTGAGTAAGATTCAATGCCCAGTGACTGCAGAAGATAGAGAAAAGATGAGTGTCATCCCCTATGCTTCAGCCATAGGCTCTATCATGTATGCAATGCTGTGCACAAGACCCGATGTCAGCCTTGCCATAAGTATGGTCAGAAGGTTTCAAAGTGATCCAGGAATGGAACACTAGACGGCGGTCAAGAATATCCTGAAGTACCTGAAAAGGACTAAGGACATGTTTCACGTTTATGGAGGTGATCAAGAGCTCGTCGTAAAGGGTTACGTCGATGCAAGCTTTGACACTGATCCGGATGACTCTAAGTCGCAAACCGGATACGTATTTATTCTTAATGGGGGTGCGGTTAGCTGGTGCAGTTCCAAGCAAAGCGTGGTAGCTGATTCTACATGCGAAGCGGAGTACATCGCTGCCTCGGAGGCGGCGAAGGAAGGTGTCTGGATGAAGGAGTTCATGACAGATCTTGGAGTAGTGCCTAGTGCGCTTAACCCAATGACTCTGTTTTGTGATAATGCTGGTGCCATTGCTCTAGCCAAGGAACCAAGATTTCACAAGAGGACCAGACACATAAAGCGACGTTTCAATTCCATCCGCGATTACATCAAGGAGGACGACATAAATATTTGCAAAGTACACACGGATCTAAATGTTGCAGATCCGATGACTAAACCTCTTCCAAGGGCTAAACATGAACAACACCAGAACTGCATGGGTGTTCGATTCATTACAATGTAAATCACATAGTGATGTGAACTAGATTATTGACTCTAGTGCAAGTGGGAGACTGTTGGAAATATGCCCTAGAGGCAATAATAAATTGGTTATTATTATATTTCCTTGTTCATGATAATCGTTTATTATCCATGCTATAATTGTATTGAATGGAAACTCAAATACATGTGTGGGTACATAGACAACACTGTGTCCCTAGTAAGCCTCTAGTTGACTAGCTCGTTGATCAAAAGATGATGAAGGTTTCCTAGCCATGGACATAAGATGTCATTTGATAACGGGATCACATCATTAGGAGAATGATGTGATGGACAAGACCCAAACTATAAACATAGCATATGATCGTGTCAGTTTATTGCTATTGTTTTCTGCATGTCAAGTATCTGTTCCTATGACCATGAGATCATGCAACTCACTGACACCGGAGGAATACCTTGTGTGTATCAAACGTCACAACGTAACTGGGTGACTATAAAGGTGCTCTACAGGTATCTCCGAGGGTGTCTGTTGGGTTGGCATGGATCAAGACTGGGATTTGTTACTCCGTGTGACGGAGAGGTATCTCAGGGCCCACTCGGTAATACAACATCACAATGAGCCTTGCAAGCAATGTGACTAAAGTGTTAGCCACGAGATCTTGTATTACGGAACGAGTAAAGAGACTTGCCGGTAACGAGATTGAACTAGGTATAGAGATACCGACGATCGAATCTCGGGCAAGTAACATACCGAAGAACAAAGGGAACAGCATACGGGATTAACTGAATCCTTGACATAGAGGTTCGACCGATAAAGATCTTCGTAGAATATGTAGGAGCCAATATGGGCATCCAGGTCCCGCTATTGGTTATTGACCGTAGAGGTGTCTCGGTCATGTCTACATAGTTCTCGAACCCGCAGGGTCTACACACTTAACGTTTGGTGACGATTAGTATAGTTGAGTTATTTTGTTGGTGACCGAAGGTTGTTCGGAGTCCCGGATAAGATCCCGGACATGACGAGGATCTCCGAAAGAGTCCGGAGGTAAAGATTGATATATGTGATAATAGTGTTTTGATCTCCGGAAGGGTTCCGGAATTCACCGGAAGGGGTTCCGGGTGTTTACCGAAGTGTTCGGGTGCATCAACACTTTATATGGGCCAAAGGGGTAACGCCCACGAGGTATTGGAAAGTGCAAAAGGAAGTTTTGCTGCTGCCTTAAGCGGTACTGCCGCTGGTAAGGCAGTACTACCGCTTAAGCGGTACTACCGCTTGTGTGAAGCGGTACTACCGCATAAGCGGTACTACCGCTTGTGTGAAGCGGTACTACCGCACAAGCGGTACTACCGCTCGTGAGCGGTACTACTGCTTGTACGCGATACTGCTGGAATCCGAATTGGACTCTTTCCGTGCGGGCCAAACCGACCTTGTGCGGGCAAAACCGACCTTGTGGAGGCTTTCTCTCCAAGTTTAGACCCCAGGGCTCAACATATAAATAGAGGGGCAGGGCTAGCACACGGGACACATCAAGATTTCCCAAGCCGTGTGTCGGCAACCCTAACCCTCTAGTTCCTCCCGTCATAATCTCCGTAGTGCTTGGCGAAGCCCTGCAGAGATTGTTCCTCACCACCATCACCACGCCGTCGTGCTGCCGGAACTCATCTACTACTTCATCATCGCTCGCTGAATCGAGGAGGTGAAGGCGTCATCAAGCTGTACGTGTGTTGAACGCGGAGGTGCCGTCCGTTCGGCGCTAGTTCGTGATCGGATCGAGGGACGACTTGCGATTTGGATCGCGGAGACGTTCGACTACATCAACCGCGTTTCTTAACGCTTCACCTTAACGATCTACAAGGGTATGTAGATTCACTCTCCCTCTCGTAGATGCTCATCACCATGGATAGATCTTGTGTGTGCGTAGGAAATTTTTTGTTTCCCATGCAACGTTCCCTAACAAATTCAGGACACTAACAATTGACGGGAACAACTGGATTAAGCTTGAGAGGGTTCTATAGTGAGAACCCCAACGGGTGTCTCCCGCCCTTTGAAGTGACTGATCTTGATTTAGCCCTGTGCCGGTACTAATCCGTCTCCACTACTTATGGCTTTTTTTACATTTTCTCAGTTACTCTCTCTTAGGATTCTTTGTGTACTGCCCTATTCTTTTTCGATCAGCTGGATCATGAGGAATTTCATCTAAGTTAATCTCTGCCGGAGGCGAAGGAGTAGTACCAATATTTGATGCAAGATCTTGTCTTGGTCTAACTGGCCTTGAAGTCCCTGCCACATTACTATCTGGTGCTGTTCGTTTCCCTTTCAACAAAAATTTATCCATATCCTCCTAGTCCTAGGCGAATCAAAGAGAAACTAAAAAAATATTACTTACCCAATACCCATCACGAAATCAAAGCACATGTAGAGTTGTAGACAATAGAGACCGAGAGATCAAAGAGGGCAGGGACGCTGGGTGCAGCAGATTACCTGGGATGGGAAGAACCAACACTTGGCAAATTAAAGATTATGCAGCGGTGGACGGTCGGCCGATGTCTGCATTCATCAGATGAAACGGTGTCGAGTTCGCCGTCTCGCCGATTCGCTGCGAGATTAGGGATCCAGATGAGGAGGCGAAGAGACGAGGGTGAGGAGGCGTAGAGACGAGGGCGTCCGTCTGTTTTTTTGAAAGCAACATATTTTATTCCTCATATAATGGACATATCGTTTACAAGTGAATGAGAAATAAAATCAGGGATTACAGATTCCCAAAACAGAGAGGATTTTTCACTAAATGAGTTCTTGGCTAGGCTATGAGCCACTTCATTTGCTTCACGTGGGCACTGTGTGTAAGAAACACTTGCGAAGTCCATCGCTAACTGTTTGCACTCGAGCACCATAGCAACATCTGAGCCAACATATGTATCTGGTTGTTGCACCGCTTCCGCCACAAAGCTACTATCGGACTCAATGATCACTTTGTTGCAACCGATCCTCTCTGCTAGATATAGTCCGTTCCGAATTGCTGTCATCTCCGCAGAATCAACACCGACCACATGAGGAACAAACCATGTTGCAGCTGCAATAAAATTCCCTCTCCCATCCCGAGCAATAGCGCCAGTTGCACCGGATAAAGTTTCAGCTTGGAACGCCGCGTCGACGTTGATTTTAACCACATCGCTAGTCGGTTTCTTCCACATATGATCATGGGTCCTCATCGGCTGCCCAGCCGTATAAGCCCGAGTATAGTTCGTTGCCAAAACCTTAATAGAGATTGCGGCTCTCTCAGGGGTCTGGATTGGTTCGCTTTTAACATGCTGACGCCGTTGCCACCATAGGTACCAGGCGGCTACCATCATAACTTCCGCAACAGGCAGTCCATCAATGACTGAATTCGTCCGGCACAGGATTTCGACAGTTATAGACCCTGAGCGATCCTGCCGTACTGCTTCCTCTACTCTGTCCTTCACCCCTAGCTCTGACCAAACCTCCATTGCTCTCTTACAGGTAAACAGACAATGCTGGATATCCTCAATACCGGTCGCACAGAACGAGCATTGAGGGATGAGTGGTATGTGTCTATTTGCAAGAATTCCGTAGCAAGGAAGTGAACCATTTAGTGCCTTCCACGCAAAATGTTTGATCTTCCCTGGAATTTTGAGGTTCCAAATCTCTTTCCAGATTGTATTCGTATTTATATTCCCCTGTCCGTCTGATCGCACAAGTCGCTGCCCGAACTGATGTTCAAATTCTCTGTGATACGCCGATCGGACTGAGAACGTCCCCGACCGTGTATAATGCCAAGCAACAAAGTCTTCCACGAGCTGAACATTTAACGGAATCTGGAGAATCCTATTGGCATCCACCGGGGAGAATATATCTCTAATCAACACTTCATCCCACTGCCCATCATGCGGATTAATAAGTTCCTCAACGAAAGTGAGCATAGATGCACCTCTCGGGGTGATTACCTTCCGTGAAGGACTTTCTGGGATCCAAGGGTCTCTCCAAATATTAATTTGTGACCCCGACCCAACACGCCAAATACAACCCCTTTGGAACGTTTGGATGCCCGCGACAATACTTTGCCAAGTGTATGATGAACCCTTCTTCGGTCCTGCCTTCAAAATGTTGCCGTCTGGATAATACTTTGCACTCAAAACGCGTGCACATAAGGAGTCTGGGTTCTGGATCAGTCGCCAACACTGTTTTGCTAACATAGCAAGGTTAAAACTATGAAGGTCTCTAAATCCCAATCCCCCTTTCTTCTTCGATACACATAATTTCCACCATGCAAACCAATGCATCTTCTTCTTCTTCTCATTGTCACCCCACCAAAATCCAGTCAACTCACCAGTGATTGTTTTGCAAATACCTTTAGGCAGTTTGAATACGGACATTGCATAAGATGGTATTGCTTGGGCTACCGATTTCAGTAAAATTTCCTTGCCCGTACAGGTACAGGCGTACAGCAGCGTACATCGATTAATCAGATCCATAGAAACGTGCGTATGCACTGGGCCAATGGGCCTTGTGTCATTGTTTGCTGCCGCTGGCTGTTGAGTTTTTTTAAACTTTATGGATGTTATGGACTGAGGCCTTAGGGAGTAGCTGCTGGGCTGGGGTCAATGATATTTTTGGGCTGGGGTCAGACGCACTTTTCGTTAATAGTATTAACTGAAAAGCCAGAACGCATTGGTGTCAGTTGACACCAATGGTTACACGGGAGCTCCGTCCCTGGTCGGCGTATAGAGTGCCTCCAATCCAGCGCCCACAACCTCCAAATATGAAGGACCATGGGCTTGATTTGGAGCGCCCTCTATAAATTATGACGACCAAGGTTGAATTCTGACTTTGCTTGAGTGGCCTTTTCGACCAAAATTGCTATGTCGGCGGTTATTATACGGATCGACCTGATATGGAGCACAACTAGAGTTGCTCTTAGGGCAGGTACACTACAACCTTCCTTCTCCCCTGTCCTTGTCCATTATCAGTCCATATGATCATCGATCCTCGTTGCACTATCGCTTGGTGCACTGCCCCATTCTTGGTACTTCGGTGCAAACAGGCATCACAATTGACTATCCTCAGTAGTATTGTTCGGTGGCCATCTATCGTCACATTTGACTCCCCCTGCGGTAGTTATATCCCTCTATTGCTAAAGGGCGTTGACAAATTAAGAGTTTAAACTGGAAAGGCCTTTTTCGATGGAAATACCATGGCTTGACAGTTTTAGCTAGCTAAGATGGAGGCGATTGACTTGCTTTGGACCTCCTTGTAATTTTCTACTTTATTGGGGTTGTTTGTACTGCTGGTGTTGCTAATAGATCTGAGGCGTTCTTTCGCAAAAAAAAAAAAAAAACTCGATTGGTTAAATTCCGCCTAGTAAAAAAGAAGAATTATAAATCTCTAAAACGGTAGATTGAAATATAGAAGCCACTGCAACCCTCCATGAAACGAGTAATCCTCCAATGCAAAGATTTTGCTCAACTAGATTTTTTTTGTATTTAGAAATATCAGATATAAAAATTCACTAGTTATTATTTGTGTGTGTGCGGTGGGTATGACCTTTTTTTCTGCTGGAAACCAACATTGCTTTGTTCACTCCAAACATATAGAAACACAACTTAAAAAAAAAAAAGAAACATCCAGAATGTTGACGAAGATATGAGCACGTAGTAGTAGCTTGATTTTTCGGCCCCTCTCCTGAATATATATATATATATATATATATATATATATATATATATATATATATATATATATATATATATATATATATATGCAAAATACATCCTACATAAAAGAGAATTAAAGCTGCTAAGCATCGGCGCCTTTGGTGAGTTTGGAGTGCTAGCCGTAAGCTCTTCTATGTGTGAAACGTGTCCCGTTCACTTTTACTTTTTTAACACAGTTTACTTCCGGTTTTGTACTGCGTTTAGATCACTAAAAAAAATAGCATGCTATAGCATTCTGAGCAATGTCTCACTAAATAAATCGGTGTAGCGACACGTGTCCAGCTTTTTCTCTGGTTCACTATTGATTTTTGAACACAATTCAGTCCCGGTTTTGTAGTGTGTTTAGACCACTGAAAAATAGCATGCTACAGCGTTCTGAGCAATGTCTCGCTAAATAAATTAGTGTATAATATCTCGCTAATAGCATGCTAATACTGTATTTTAAAGGTGACACTATTTTGGTATAGCGCGCTAATTTTGTCATTGGTTTAGACTAGACTAGATGTTTCTCATGGACTCCATAAACTGCGCAGGTCCCACCCTATCGCTTTATCCTCTCGCATCGATCTGGCACAACCGCGTCTTCTTCTCTTCTTCCTCCTCCCGGTTCAGATCCACCCCTCCCTATGCACCAAAAGCGTCGACTCTCCCATGGCCGTAAAACGACGCACCGCCTCTCCCCATGGCAGCAAAGCACCACATGCCCCCGACCTCACCCACTCCACCACGCATACCCTGGCTGGTTATGGGAGCCAGCGGCCGCCGACGTGGATTTCTTAGGATGGGTTACGTAGCATCATGGCATCCTCACACCTGACCTTACTATCACGCTCTCTCTGCCTGCCTCTCCCCGCTGGCCGCGGGAGCCAGTGGCATGAAGTCGGCAGCCTCACCGTCCTCCAGCACTCGGCACCCCTTAGTCGACCCCCTTCGATTTTTCCTACCTCGCCAACCTTACCTCTGTCATATCCCTGACACCCCCAGCTCCAGCGCCTTGCCTCGACCACTTCCACCTTGCCGAACGCCTCCACTATATCGCGACGGCTGTGTCCCCGACTTCAACTACGGTACACTCTTCCTTCTATTCGATCACATATGATTTTTTTTCTCTCGCTGCGACCTGTGACCTTACTTCATATGTGTTTTGGTGCAAGTAATGTTTGGTCAGTTTCAGAGTCTGTAAATTATTAGATTTTGTAGGATATGCATTCAAATGCGTTGTGTACCTAAAAAAGAAGGCGTGCACACATGTTGAATTTGATGTTTATGCCCTGTGGAATGAGTATTGATAGTTTATAGTTAGCAAACAGAGGTTGCTTGGCTAACATAATAGTTTTATCATCTTAAAAAGGTTGTCAAATATTGCGCCAATGAAAGTCCATCGGCAAACTATGGTAGTACTGCTTATGGTATTGGAAAATTGTGTGGTGATTGTATTTGATTAATGCTTCTACCTATTCAAAGGCTTTGCATCTGCATGTTTAATTGGTAATAACAGGCTTTGTTCAAAGACATAAAGAACTCAAAAATAACTTACATTTTTTTCGACCACCTGTTTTCATGGCCATCTGATGTTTATCTCTTTCTAATATCAAGTATGAGGTGAGGATATTCATTTATGTGCACATTTATGCTACTATTTGAGAAAGTTGAGGATTTCAGTCTACATGTTAGCTCACACGTTCTACAAAGTGAAGACTCAAATATATGCAGCTAATGGTTTTGCTTCTATTGTCTGCTTATAGCCCAAACTAAATAAACATGTATTTGTTATTAGCTTATATATGCTGAGCTAGCCATTTACAAAATTATACTATTATGCCATCCTTCTCATTTATTGTTCAGTTTTTAGAACAATCATCTTATGCTTTTGTTTGTGTCTAATGTCATTGTGTTTTTCTTATATTAATCTTCAGGATAAATCCCATCAGACTTTGCTTACCCAGTTAACATGTTACTAAATAACCAGCCCTTGCTTAGTTTTATTTTCTAATTCTTTTGAGAATGCTCAGAATTTTCAGTGTAAAATCACATTGTTTGTGAAAATATTGATCAGGCACTCAAACTATTTGGATTACTCATATCTTGGATAAATTTCTAGATGTAAGTTTTTTTTTGCCTTTGTTTGATTATGATTAAAAAAAGGAATTCTATGATACATGTTAGACATACATGAGGGCAAAATCCTGCAAATTCCTTTCAAATTGATCACTCAGTTTGGAACTATAACATACATGATAGACATTAACCACTGCACTAAATATACTTTGTAACTTGCTCTATGTTGTATGCTGACGCAATGGTTCAGCGAGAGTTCGATTAATTAGTATCTACATTCCTCCGAACCCCAGTTTCAATCACACAATTTGTCAAGTGGAAGGGGCAACAAAATGCATGCTTCAACATGTTCTCCTTTCTTACTACACAAAGTAATTCTATTTGCTTCTACGGAATAAATCAAATGTGTCTATAGTATGCTAACCCTTATGGAATTCATCTATTCATTGTGTTGTTGAAGGTGCACTATGAAAGAGGAATGAACGATAGATAACATTCAGTTTATTGGCATATATGATACTTTCCGGCATTCGACATCATGAGCGAAGTGGATAAGTGGACGGGAGCAATCACAGGAGGATAATATGCGCTGATAGCTATCAAGCTAGAAAATCTGGTTATTTTCACTTTATGAAGTGTATAGCCTTTTAGTCCATTGTTCACTTTATTGTACTCCTCCGTTCATCTTTGTATGTATGCGACCCAACAATTTATACTCTTTTCGACAGTTCGTAATCTCCTCACACTACTTCGTAAAACTGAACAGCAGCAAGTAAACACGAGCAAACAACAAATTAAGCTGCAGTTTAGCCAACAACGGGCTCATACGCCGCGCCTTCCGCCTGCTAGTATCCTAACGGCGGCATTGCAAAGGACAGAATGCCTATTAAGCATGAGCTACTTGATTGTGACTAAACTATTTAAACCAACTCGATTGGTTAGCACTTTGAGAGTGGAGGAAGAAGCATCACACCCACCCAACTCTGATCCACGCCGACAGTTCGTCGCATCAAACCGGCCGATGGCGGTGCTGCCGATTAGCGCCATCCAACCCCCTTCTTCATCGTTCCACACTGCGCGCGCTCTCCTCTAGACTAGCTTCCATGCCTCTCACCTCACCTCGCCTCGCCCACACTTCTCATGGTGTTGGCTGGATTATTTTGCCCGCGGGGGAGGCTAGATTCGGATGCCGGCTTGTGCTTCGCGCGCGCCCGTGGTTCCGCCCTATCCCTCTTCACGGATAGTGCGCCGCGGTAAGTGCCTGATGATCCCATTTCGTTCTTGGATCATATGTGAGCTTAGCGAGCCAATGATTTTTGTTTTCTTATCATTCGTCGTCGAGTCCATATGTTTAATTTGTACACCGTACCTACCCATATATGAAAATCTTTTCATTCTCATTGAAACCATGTTTCGAAATATTTCTGCACATGCTTTCTGGAATAGCAATTTTCTTTACTTTTGATGATAATAGACACAAGTTTGACCACAGAAATTATCCAACTTATTTATCATCCCCACTATTAATTGGGTCAGTTTCCAACCACAAATAAGTGTGAGAATTACACTGGGTCATGATAATGAGGCTGGGTCTACATACATTAGTTCATAATTATTACTATAACATTGTTGAACTTTCTTTATTTACGAAATATGTTGTCAATTCTATGAGCTTAATGAGTCATAATTTTTCCATGTTGTTCGTCATCGAATCCCTAAGTTTGTACCTGCAACTATCCATTTATGAATATCTTTTCATTTCTTTTGAAACATGGTTTCCAAATATTTCTAGACATGCTTTTTGAAATAGCAACTTTCTTTACCGTTGGTGATAATAGATACATGTTTGATCGCATAAATTATCCTATTTATTTATTATCTCCACTATTAGGTCATTTTCCTACCACAAATAAGTGTCATGATTAAGCAATATTTCATTGTTTTTTCTATGCCTAGGAGTGATACTCAGTTTTTGTAGTTTTGCTACTTTATGAGGGGGCCCTTTCTTCTTTTTTATACCGTTGACCCTCTAATATTTTAGAGCGTGAAGTTCTGTTGTATGGCTGTAGTTTCGACTTGCTATGTATACTAGATACCACCCAGTGAATCTCTACATTGTTCTGGTGCTCATGCTTTAGTGAAATAGCAGCGTCTACATAGTTCATAATTATTACTTGAACCTCAGTGCACTTTTCTTTATTTATTATGAAATATGATGTAGATTCTTATCACGATAATTGTTTCATGATAACAGGTAGTGGCGTACATGTTGCACTCGCACAACATTGCATTATACTTGGGCATTGTCCCCAAAAGTATGGTGCCTATCATGCTCGTGGAGGGTTGACTTCATACATATGCAACGAAAGTCTTCTGTACATTGCACAAAAAATTGGTTAGGTAAATGGAACTTGCTCTTTGAGGATTGACTCCCCACAGTAAGGGAGTTTTTCTCACTTTGCTCAAAAGTATGGATAGGCATGATCCTTGCTTCTAGAGAATTGACCCCTCAACAAAAGCGAGAGGATTTTGCTCACTTTTCTTATAATCAAGAAAAATCTTTGATCACTTAAGGCTACTAAGTGTCAAGACAATCTTGCTCGTGGAGAGCTGACTTCCCACGAACGCAAGGAAAGTCTTGTGCACATTGCACAAAAATTTGCCTAGGCAAATGGCAATCTTTTCTCTTGGAGGATTGATTATCCAAAGGTAACATATTTTTTTCTCACTTTGCTCAAACATATGGCTAGGCATGATCCTTGCTTGTGGATAATTGAACCCTCCACAAAGCGATAGGATTTTGCTCACTTTTCTTATAATCAAGGAAATCTTTTATTACTTAAGGCTACTGAAGCAATCTTTGCTAGTGGAGGAAAGCAAATTTTTCTCTCCATAAAAAACAATGATTGGCTTGTTTACTTGGCGCAAATATAAGATTATGGAAGAGGAAAAACAATTTTTGCTAGGTAGAATAACATATTTTGCTTCTAAAATTGAAGGCAATCTTTGGTTAATTAATATAAATGTAAAGCTAAGCAAGGGGTAAGGTGATTCTTGATAGTGAAGGAGAGCCCTTTGGCCCTCCCTCGAAACCAAGGAAAACCTTGCTCACTTGAGGCTACTCAAGGGGCAATGCAATTCTTGCTATTGGTGGAAAGCAAATTTTGCTCTCCATCAAAACCAAGGATTGCCTTGCTCATTTGGTACAAAAATCCTATGCAAGGGGAAATCCTTGCTGCTTAATGCTGCTCAAGGGCGAGGAAATCCTTATTAGTAGGGGAGAGCAAATTTGCTCTCCCTCAAAATTAAGGTTTGTCTTGCTCACTTTGGAGGGTGGGTGGGTAACTTTGCCTATGCCATGCGTAGCCGGTCCCAAGCCCGGATAAAAAGAGGAGGGACCACCATACCATTTATATTTTTGTAATGTTCATTGTGTCTGTTTTTTAAACATAAAAGCAAGTAATTAGAAAAAAGATAATCCCTTTAGGCAATGCAAAACATTTCCCCTTATTTATAGTTGATTGCATTGATACTAACAACTGGTTGCCAACCCCATCTGTGGTTTGTGAGCTATTCTTACATATTTTTCTATCTATTTTGATGAATGAAATGCTAGAGCTCATACCTTTTGGAATTATAACTTTCGAATTCATATGGTTGTAGATTTAACTCTTTCTTTTGATCCACACTAGCAAGCGCTGCGATAAAGCTCGTACTCTTCGCTGATGCATTGTGTTTTTTCATGCTTTGGATAATTTTGTCCCTCTTTTATGTTCTGTTTTTTTCTTTGCTGTCAATTCAAGAGCCATTACTAGCCTGAATATTAGCTAGCTCATGAGAAACCATTATTTTTTTCCTTCTCAAAGGAGCTTATGACACACTGCTAAGAAAATTCTTTGTACCATATTTTAGACTCAAAAGTAAGATAAATAAATGGACTAGTATTTGTTGGTTTCCATATTGTACTATGCGATACAATTAAATTGTATAGTGCTACATCTCCAACAGTAGCACCACTAAACATCCATCCCTATTGCTCCGACTTTTGGAGCAGATGAAGCTTTCTCATTGTCAGCTCATCGCGGAGGATACAAGTGAACATATGGTTTGGTAATTAGTACTTTAGAAGTTTATGAGTCTATATAGTTTGGTAATTGGTACTTTAGGAGTACTTGTTTTTCTCTGATTGACAGAGATGGTTTGCTAGCAACTAACTGAACAATCAACTACAACCTTGTTTTTTTTATAGAAAAACTGCTAATTGGTGGTATCATATTGCATCATCTGCCAATTCTGTGATGTGTATGCTTTGAATCTATGTTTAACTGAATCCTTGTGTATTTTACCTTTGTCTCACTAATGTCATGCGGTTTACAAGATCTGGCCCAGGAGACAAAAATGTGACTACCAATCCTTTAAATTCATCATATTGGACTAACTTCATTTAATCCTTCGTCCATTACTTCTTTGTGTTGACGCTTGAAGTTATTCTTGCATGCTTTGTCGTTCTGCTCCAGCTTGTTACTGGAGTTCCTGGGTAGCTATCGTGTTGAGCCGAGTCTTCTGGACTAGAGCCATCTCCTGTTCTTGCCACCAATGATTGCTGCTTCATCAATTTTTTTGCTAGGCTGACCACTAGGCCAGATATTAATCCCCAGGTAAGAGCGGAGAGGTAGATTCTCAAAGCTCATTTTTTTTCCTTTGATATTTCAAGTTCTCAAGGCTAAAACTATCCTGTGATTTTGTGTTTGCAGAGCAAGGAAATGCAGAAACTGACAGGCTATAGGGCATCAGAGCTGAAGAATTGCATTATAGCCATACACGATTTTCCGCTCAATAGAAAGGGTCCATCTTTAACATGAATTCAAGAAAAAAAGTATAAGCAACGCAGGGTATGCGCAACTCCAATAGTTATGTAATATTCCTCTGATATTTTTATGGTGGTAGGGTTGGTCTAATTCTCTAATCATTTGGAACACTTCAAATGTGTATCGACGATGCTTCCTCCTGTAGATGCTGGAACATTTATGCATTTTAGGGTGTTGGAAGTTGTTAAGATGCTGGAGGTTTTAAAGCCTAAGTAGGATCTTTTCAAATTCATTAGGAGCTAGTCTATCACAAGAGGCCAGACATCCTCTTCTTTTGTAGAATTGTAGTTCTATACTATATCTTAGAACATTGTGCTTTGTTGGTCTGTTTGGCCACATATTTGTAGTGTTTGATATATGGTGATCCATTGCCTTCACTGATTCTTTTTCTTCTGATCTGTTACATGTGAGTGCCTACGACCTACTTTTCTACCAATGGGTTGTACTAGACATAGGCCTAATAACATAGCTTGCATGAATAATCATCATGATGCTTGTTTTTTGCTATTTAAATGTCATAATCTTGATAGCCTACTAGTGTAACATTCTTTGTTGAATCAAAATCCTAGAGATCCGAGTCATTTCCAATGAATGATCTGAGTCATTTCTTATGATCTATGTTCGATGAATGATATGTTAGAGCTCCTACCTTTTGGAATTAAAATCTTTTGAATTCAGATGTTTGTAGCTTTATCTCTTCCTCTAGCTCTTCACTAGCAAGGGTTGAGATAAGTTCATACTCTTTGCTGAAGTACTGTGGATTTGTCATGCTTCTTAGTAGAATAATTCTGTCCTTGTATTTATACTCTATTTTTGCTTTTGTGTCAATTCAAGAAGCATTACTAGCCTGAATACTAGATAGCTCATGAGAATTATTCTTCTTTTTCTTCTTATCAAAGGAGCTTATGACACACTACCTAAAAAAATTCCTTTTTACTAGATTTAAGACTCAAAGTAAGATAAATAAATGGACTGGTAATTGTTCGTTGCCATGTTGTACTGTGCAATGCAATTTAAATGTGTAGTGTTTCTTCTCCAACAGTAGCACCACCTTAAATCCACCCCTGCTGTTACGCCTTTTGGAGCAGACAAAGCTTTCTCATGCTCGGGTCGTCGCAGAAGATACATGTGGATATGGGCTAACCTTCTGCTTTGCTTTTAGTTTGATTGTTACTTCGAGCGATTCCGCTTTCAGTTCAATCTATTTGATTCCACATGGTTTGGTAATGGGTAATTTAGGAGTCCAGTTTGTCTCTGATTGATAGACATGGTTTGCTAGCAACTAACTGAATAATCAACTGTAACTTTATTTTTCATAGGAAAACTACAACACACTGGTATCATATTGTGTCATGTGCTAATTTTGTGATGTGTAAGTACAGTGTTAGGGCCTACTATAACTGTAAAAATGGTTAGTTCATTACTATAATTTCAAAGGGCTGTAGCCTTTTTTAGGGAACATAGGGCTGTAGCCTTGTATTACTGACATAGTGTTGTAAAGTTCTCTTCGGGGATAGATAGCGTTGGGTGCCTTACAATATATTGTGCACTACCATATCAATGATCTTACTGAAGGAGCATATATCCTACTACATATCGAGCTTTGATTCTTTCAGAAAAAATTACATGATATAATGGGACCAATTAGCCTTTTCAATTGTCGACCAAGCGATGCCTGAAAGGCTAAAGCACAAGTAAACTGAAAATTTACTTGATTTTGGATGCACGGTGTACCCAAGTTTAGTTGGACAGCTTTGCCCCCGCAGTTAGTTAGTTGTTCATCTTTGAGCTTGAAAGGTGAACTTTGCTTAGTGGAACTAACTTGAGCCACCTACCACTTTTGTCTCCCCAAGAATGGTTTGTGAATCGATATGACTTAGTGATGTTGCACTGTTATTTTGGGTGTGAGCACCTATTGTCTGGTAGCCGGTCACCATTTCTGCTCGAATTGTGAGGCACTGACAGTGTTGTTTGTCTCTCTCAGTTCATTTTCCATTTTCATCTCTTTGTTCTTCCCATTTCTCATTTTCTTAACTTGCTTGTGTCCGAATTCATTCTGGTCATCTCCTTTGTTCCCTGGATCTTGTAGATGTTCTTTGTAGCGGTTCATCAACATGGCTACAAAAGGGGAACAGGTTGTCACAACTCCAGTTATGAGGAATAATCCCCCAAAACTTTCAAAAGTGATAGCGCCTGAACCATCAAGTGTGCCGTCATTCTGATGGCTATTTTGATCTATCCATTTCTTTTCAAATTGAATGATAGTATCTCCTCCTGTTATGTTGAGTATTGCCCTCGACATCTCAGCACATAGCGGAGAATTCTTGGGAAGCGCCTAATTAGCAAAGAGATAATTGTTATAAGATGCGCATGCTAACATATAATGTTCCACTAACAACATTGACTCAATAAAAGCGTGAAAACTTATTTTCTAATATAATATGTGGCTAATATGATGGTTCTATTATTTAGCAGTACCATACCCCTCAGCTAATCATGCCAAAAGTTGCTTAAATAGCACAAAAATCCAGTAAACTCTTTCAGGCTTAGTTTGTCATTGTTGTGCAACATTATGTACTTACTTTTAAAGTTGGTGTAAAAAAGTTATCAAAGTCTATTGATCTGTTTGGTAAATCAAATTAGAGTTAGATGAAGTATTATCAACAGTTGATCTCCCACATGAGATCTCATATGTTCTCAAATGCAAATATGCTATTTGATTTAGAATAAGAGAGATAGTCAAACACCTAGGTATCCAAAAATAAACCAACCGACAGAGACTATTTATCATAATGCACGACAATTCCAAAAAGAGCCTTAGTGTGATGAGTTACAAATATCAGCTCATGTTAATGTTTCTGATAGTGAACATATGGATCTATGTTGTTATATGTGATTATTTCGCCAAACCTCTTGTATATATGTTGTCGTGTATTGTAGTTAAATTTAATAAAAATGGTATTGTGTTCATTTTGCTATTTATTTTCTTATTTGTTGTTACCAAATTGGTCGCAACAATTTCTTGTCCTAAAAGTGCATCATTCCACTAGGACGCTATTAGATAATCGTACTATCCATTTGTCTTTCATTTTCATAACATATATTAATATATGTACACGTTTGAATTTTAAACTGCAATCTTGTGGTGATATGGTACTAGAAGAGAATAGTGAGTTTAGTTAAACTTACAAATGCAAAACCTGCACTCTTGTAAATAGGACCCACCATTGCATAACCTTTGTTGTACTTTGCGAGAAACAGTTTGATGTATGGGACGTCAAGTACAACTGCAGCAATGCTTCCATTAGAAAGAGCACTATAGAAATCTTCAAGTGTTGCATAGGCCATGAGCTTAGATGTATCAAAACCAATTTCCACTAGTAGACCCTCTATATAAGAACCTTGGTGGAACCCTACATATTCTCCATTCTTCTGGAGTTCATGAACATCAGTCACTGTTGGTGAAAGCTTATGTACAGTAAGCATTGATGCAAAGCTTGCTGTATAACTTGCTGCAAGTACCAGAAGTACAACCATCCATACACGCAAAACAATTCTAGGTAGAAAGCATTCCAACTTCTCCTCTGCAGAAATAACAATCATGCTTTATTAAGACACGGAAGAAATTTGAAAGCTGGAACAATGCAATGCACGACATTTCAGGACTTGCTAGAAAGCACATGCAAATTACTTAAGATGATTAATGCAAGTTATGCCATCAGTTTTTAACTAATTCAAACAACGAACAATGTCCATAAATTTTCTCTGTAGTGAAGTGCAATTAAGAAGAACATGTGCATTGCTGGATTTCTTTTCAGAAGATACAAACTTGGGTTAGTTCATCCCCTCCCTATTCTTCCTATTGTGTTTATTAAGCATTATTGATTAGAAAGATCAAGTTTCTGTGTTGTTGAATTTTTAAATAAAATTAACTACAATAGATTCCTAGAGATGTCTAGTCATCTCAATGTAGTAATCTTTCGGTGATCCTCTTATTTTGATATAGTGCAACATATGCTTTGTCTATGCGACTAAAATACTTGTTCACAATTCTACCAAGATCTAAGAAATTGTAACAGTACTCAACTCTCTTCAAAAATGGAGAATATTGTAGTCGCCAATTGTTTGAGTGAAAATGGACCATGCACATGTTCATTGCCATTTAGATACTCCAGCAGCCAGACAATAACTCCCGTGTATATAAATAATACGATGCTGCCAAACCACATCTCAGTGCTCAATGGTTTCAAAAAAAGCCAAACATCCTTCATCACGTTTTCCTTCACTGGAACAATCATCCCTACTCCGGATTCTGTGTATGGTACAGTGAAGTCGACATACAAAGATCTGTTGTATCTTATAGTAATATCTGCCACTGCTATGTCGTACTCCTGCAATGACACTAGTCAGAATTTTAAATTTGAGAAAAAGTCGAATAACTATATTTTATGATTGCAACAAAGAGAATATTTTAGCAATATAGACTTTTGGTTTGCTTTGGGAAAGAAAACTAGAGTGAGCATTTATGGTTGGCCTCCTTTTGTCTATACTTTAAGTAATTGTAGCCTGAAAGCAGAACAAAACACTGGAATGGAAATGCATAATACATTTAGTACATGGTAAAATGTTTGAGCTACTAGAGTTATTTCTTAACAATGAAATGTATGCAACTTTAGTTTCTGCACATGACAAATTGAGAAATTTCCTTTTGTAAAGTATTTCTTACCTGAAGATAAACATGATAAACAAAATCATTGTAGCTCCCTGTATCAGCTGTGTCAAATTCAAGGTACTCATAAGAAAGTGCAAAAGGTAGCCTCTTTACCGCCTCCTCAAATATGTCAATTGTAAGGCCGCTCACTGTTGTTGCATTTTTGACAGGATCTTTGTATGTCTTTATAAACTCCGGAATTTTGCTCGAGCGCACACCGACCCTAAGCTTCTTGCCAACGGTAGGAATTTCCCAGCCCATTGGTATTTTGGTTGACTCTCCTGGCCAAATTACAGGATTTAGATCATGAATTGAGTTTTGTCTTGTTTTTTTGAAGCCATCTTGCTTTAACTGTCGTGAAAGTCCACTTTTCACAGTCCAAAACCCGATTTCTCTCCAACCTCTTCCAACAACATTTATTATCTGGAACACATAAGCTTTATGTTGTTGTCTATCTGTAAGGTCAAACTCACCACTAAAACCTCTGAACTTATTTTGTACAATTGTCTTTAAGAGTTTAGGACCCTTAGTGGAAATAAACATGGATTCCAAGCATGCGGAGTTTTTAGTGGACAATGGTGGCTTATTTGTGGCATTGGATACTCCAACCTTTTCCGCTGCTCGTGCCAACGCCCATATCGTATCATAGCCCCATAGCCCAACAATGCTTAGTTTATTGGAGGGTGATTCATCTGGGTTATCCTGCAGGTACATTCTATTCCACCTTTTGGATAAGTTATCAAGTTTTTGTGATATGGGAACATGATACCTTACTCCAAGCACACCATTCATTGCCTCAATGACACTTGGATTGAGTGTGTCCATGATGTTTGCCACTCCACTTGTGGTAATCCACACAAATCCTTGGTTCATCATCCCTACCTCTTTCGCCTTCGTAAAAAGAAGGGAAGTCATAGTGGATGACATATGAACAATAAATACCCTTGTTTGCATTGCCATCAACTCATTGAGCTTTTTTATAATGGTTTCACTTGTTGCCGATGAAGGGATGACACTGCGATATGGAACATGAACATCAATTTTTTGAAGTGCATCAGTGAGGTATGGTACAATGCCTCTCCCATAGTCAGTGTTGTCATATACTGCCACCACTTCTCTCCATCCATAGGCTTGTACGAGCGAGGCAATGCTATTCACCTGAGCCGAGTCATCCGGTGTCGCTCGTACAAAATATGGCATACTATCAGAAGTGAGAGAGGGGCTTGTTGCTGTGAATGATACTATGGGGACTTGGGTTATATTTCCAAGATTGGATATGAACACAACTTCTGATGATTTTTGGGGACCAATGATGGCTTGCACTTTGTAACTCTCCAGTAATTCAATAGCTTTGGGAAGGGCAGAACAAAGAAAATGCTGGTCAGATAATATCTATGGAATAATCTGTAGTACTCAACAACATAATCAACTATTTCAAAATTGGAAAAAGGTTAAGAAAAACTTAGTTTTGGACCTTCCGGTTTATGAGTCAATACTCGAATTTAAAATCTTTCCTCTATACTCCCTAGACATAACAAATAGCCAAATAATGTTACAAGAAGCTGATATTTGACAACACAAACATGTCCAAGGAAATACAAAATCTGAACTCTTATTAGGGAACACAATAGGGAAGAGACCCTGCTATTTTTACACATATATTAAAAATATAAGGGTAATAGTGTAACACCCAAAAACCTCTTACTTCCTCGGATCCCAAATAAGTGTCGCACGTTTGAACTGGGGTTAGTACAAAATTGCGACACCTATTATGGATCGGAGGTAGTATTTGTTTTCCTCGTACTTGGATGACTTGTATGGACTTGGTTGGTGCTTTATCTATAAAGTGGGGCGAAAGCCTATTTGGGAACAAAATAGTGTAACACCATGGAGAGATATTTACTCCCTCCGCTCCAAAATACATTCCATATTCATAAGTCAAACTTTGTAAAGTTTGAGACATCATTCTTCAATGCCCCCCTTGCGCTCTGTAGGGAAACTCGGGCGGCGATTTAGCTATATCTATAAAGCGGGGTGAAAGCCTATTCTCTAAACTTTATAAAGTTTGACTAAGTTTATCAACATTCACAATACCAAATGAATATCATTAGATCCATAGTGGAATACATTGCAATATTGTATTTATTTCGTATTGCAAAGGTTTATATATCTTCAATATAATTTTAGTCAAACTTGACAAATTTTAGCTTAAGACAAAACCAATATGCAATGCATTTTGGAACAGAGGATTACGAGCAGATTGTATTCACAAGTCAGAAATATGAACCCATCCACTCAGAAATGCCAGAGCTGAGTTCTGGGGTATTCTAACTGTTAGCAAACTTATACCGAATGGCATGAGTAAAATGTACTCCTTTCGTTGCACTTTTTCTGTGAAAATGCAAAGCTTGCACCTCGTTACATTGGTAGAAAGAACTCATGTATGTTGTTACCTCTCATCTCACAACTGGTTCTAGCTTGTTATGGATGTTGGTTGCCGTGTATCTTGACTGTCTGATTTCAAACCTTGAGCTTAAATTTCGTATTACGATATTCTATTGATAGTACAAAATTTCAATCAGAAGAAAATGCACTTAAATAGCAATCTGAATTCCAATGGCATCTAGATTATATAACATAATCCACGTATTATTGGATTAATTGTTGGTTGGTGCATGTCTTTGTACAGGCCCAATATCCCATATGTTTTTTCATCGAGGTACTAATTTTCTATTTCCTATGGAATTATATCATTTTTTTAAGATATATGGAATTATATCAATGACTTGTGGAGGTTTTCAATACATGTTTTAGTGACACATTAACAACAAAGAGGTTCTAGATTTTGCTTATCAATTGAGGGTGTGGAGAGCTTGAACATGTTTTAATTTCAATTTTTAGGCCATACTATAATAGGGTATTGCTTGATTGAGCCTGTTTGGAGAAATTAATATGTCACTCAAGAATGGGGTTTCAACTGGAAATAAACCACCTTTTTCTAATTAAAAAAACACCTTTTCTGTATTGTGATTTTCATACATCTTGCATTTGGTCTAAGATCACTCAACTATTCCCAACTAAATGGGAAGCATCGGAAACATCATATTTTCCAATTAAAAAGAGATGATGGTTTATTTGGTTCATCTGGGCACAACAATTTATGATTTCTAAAGCTTTTGGGGAAGATATCCCTCAACTTTTTGTGGCAGAAAATAAATTTCTCACTGCTCCTTGCATGAAAAGTGGGGTTTGGGAGGCTGTCTCTTGGATAGAACATAATAAAGCCCTTGGACCGGATGAATTTCCGTCCGAGTTTTACCAGGTATTTTGGGAGGTAATCAAAGTTGACTTGATGGATCTGTTCCATGCATTTCATAGCAGTGACCTACCACTGTGTAATCTCAACTTTGGGATAATTAACTTGCTTCCAAAATTTAAAGAGGCCATGAAAATTCAACACTTCAGACACATTTGACTGCTAAACATGAGGCTCAAAGTATTCACTAAAGTGGCAACAAATAGAATATCAATCAGGCTGTTGATCACGTGGTTCGTCCAACTCAAATGACATTCATTAAGGGTAGAAACATTCTTGGAGAAATTCTAATTCTTCTTGAGACTGCTCACGAGCTCCATCATATATGGGAGTGATTTTTAAAATTGATTTGACAAGGCGTACCATAAATTTAAGTGACCTTTTCTTCTTCAGACCCTCCAGATGAAAGGATTTTCACCATCTTGTTGCAAGTTGGTGAAAAAGTTTATATCCGATGAAAGTGTTGGCACCAATGTTAGCAATAATTTAGAGCCATATTCCTAATAAAAAGGACCTATGTCAGGGGGACCCTCTTTCCCTGTCCTTTTTAATGTAGTTGCCTACACTACTGGCAACAATGATCGAGAGAGCCAAGTCAGCGGATCTTATTAATGGGATGGTGCTTCATCTGGTGGATGGCAGATTATCTATTCTATAGTACGCAGATGATACCATCGTATTTATTGATCTTGACATCGGAAAAGCAATGAAAGATAACCCTAAAACTAGCTTGGTACATTCGAGCAACTGGTTGAGATACTATTTTTTCCATAAAAGTAAGATATTCTACTTTAACGAGGCGCATGAAGCAGCTGATCAGTACACTAGAATGAGCGTCTAGAAATGACTAAGTAGTTGGATAGTCAAGCAATTTATCCTTAGGGGATAGGCTAGTCCTAATCAATTAGATTCTTAGGCCAATGTAATCTCTTTCTTAGGCCAATTTTTATATTTACGAAGTAGTAGCAAATAAAATCCTTTGATATTTCTGAATCCTGACAACGTGACATACTGCATAGTGCATACACACATACCTGCTGATGCGGCCTTGATGTCACTGCCCATGGAGTCCCTAACGTGGAGAACAAGCTTGGTGCTGTAGTTCCGGTGGGCCGCGTAGAAGTCTTGAACGGCCAGCAAAACGCTGGTTCGCGCCACCTTTCCCACCGGCGATCCCAGGTCGAGGATCACCCCGACATGGAATCCATCTGCTTTGCCGGTGGTGTTTTGGGCAACGCCGAAATCCACGGCGAGTAACAGGAAGAGGATGATGGCTCCGCGTGCTCTCTCCATCACACTTTTCTTGTGCTGAGATGCACTAACTGCACCCTCTTATATGCATCAAGGATGACGCTGGTGGTCAAACTGTGAGGTAGATTCGCTGATTTGTGACAGGTTAGTTGTTTATCCTTGGTCACTAGACTTTGGGGTGTGTTCTATTCGCAGCCAAACTACGGGAAATTCAACCGGAGTTGCCTCTGGATAAATGAATTCCCGCATGCATGAGACGACAAGAGGGATCAAAGATCCACGGTACGAATCGGTCCATGGAACCTATGCGCACACGTTCAACGCGGATTGACTTTGATCCTTAATTTGTCTGCGCAGACGAATGATCTTTCTAAATCTGTGCAATCATGTGAGAGCTCTTTTAAAAATCGTCGATCAAGAATTATAAGTTCCTAAACACCATCAGAGGTGGGCGACAATTGGGAGGAACCGAGACACCATGACGATATGAATCACTTGAAAAATAAACGTATTCGTTCCGTTGCAAAGAACCTTGAACCTTCGCGGGGTAGACGCGTGTGATGTGAACGGTGTTGGTCCGTCCTGTCTACCTTCACACACATAGGACACGACGCTTGGTGAGGCAGACCCGGTGCACAAGTCTATGCAGCACAGGTCCTGGAGGGCCAGACATGCGAAAAGCTTGAATTTAAGAGGGGCCCATGGCTTCCAACGCCAACATGTGCCACTTGCACAAGACCATGCCCTCGAAGACCAGGCGATAGCCTATCCTGCAGGAGTGCAACTGATGTCCTATAAATGCACATGCTTGAGTTGTAGCTTTTTCGAAGTAAAAGTATCGATTTGAGAGAGCTTTAGAAAATGATCTTTGCCTCTTATAGAGGTTTATCGGAATGTGCCTATAAGTTAATTGCGATCAAAAGCAAAAACGACGCCGAGGTGAAAATACTACAAGAGCACGCAATAACTAAAGTAAAGAATAAGAGAGTAATGAAAGCGATGAAATATGCAGTAGAGCTATTTAAGACGTTCTCAGGGAGTCCGGATTGACCACTAGTGTGTACGTTACTTAATTATGCAAATGCACAATTCTGAGTTCAGATAACTATTCCACTTTGTATGTTTGTATGCGTGGACGGAGCTAAGTACAGATACGTGCATACTACCACAACTCGGTGTCACGCACGCCACCACTATTCCTCCCTACTGGATAGAGGCAACAACGATTAAAGGGTCTCCCCATCAGCTAAAGGCGGTCTTCGTTATTCCCCTATCTATGTTCGACGAACGAGGGTGCTAGGTGATACGTCTCAAACATATCTATAATTTTTTATTGTTTCATGCTATTATCATACCACTTTTAGATACTTTTTATAATAATTTATATTATTATTTTTGGACTAACCTATTAATTCAGTGCCCCCTCCCTCTCTTCCAGCGGCGCCAGAGTGTCGCCGGGGGAACCATCATCACCGTCATCGTCTTCATCAAGCATCCGCGAATACTAACAAGTTCATTAAGATAAAGTATGAAGCCCCTACCTATGAGGATATAAAAAAGAGCCAAAAGAAAAAATGAGCCAAAGAGCCAAAAGAGAGAGAGAGAGAGAGAGAATAAAAAGAGAGGGGGCACACTACTATCCTTTATACAAATTTATGCTTCAAAGTAACACCATGTATTTATAGAGAGTCTTCGTATGTTTCATCATTATACTAATGGGGATCTTTATGTTATAGAAGTTGGCTTGCATATTCCAATGATGAGCTTCCTCAAAACGCTCTAGGTCTTCATAAGCAATCAAGTTGGATGCACAACCCATTAGTTCATTTGGAGAGATTTCATACATTCATAGCTCTAGTGTATCTGTTGCATGGCAATCCCTACTCCTCGCATCAATATCGACTGTAAGGCCTCTCCATTGCCTAATGGTCAGCTGCATTGGTGTGAGACTTTCTTTATTTTTTACTTCTTTTAAAACCTCCATCATTATTCTACTTGCCATCTAAGTGCTAAGGTCAGAGCTCACGCTCAAGTATTGCGTAAGGGTTTAGTAGTTGACTCGAGGCGAGTGTAGCTCAAGTACTAGGTCTTGCGCCTAAGCTTCTTCATGATTTGATTGTCATTATGCGAGGAAGACCGAGCGTACTATGTTTCTGTGATACACCTACTTGCTTTTGCTTTTCGTATGTCAGGAATCTCTCTCATTTAAAAATTTCAGATCTAAATGTTTTATTCAAACAAACAAAATGAAAATAAAAGGACACTCCAAGAATAGCACATATCATGTGAACAAGTAAAAAACTTAGGCTAACCGATAGGTGTTGATGAAGAAAGGTGGGATGCCTACCAGGGCATCCCCAAGCTTAGTTGCTTGAGACTTCTTGGAATGTTATCTTGGGGAGCCTTGGGCATCCCCAAGCTTGAGCTCTTGTGACTCCTTAATTCCTCTCATATCATGGCTTCTCCTAAATCTTAAAAACTTCATCCACACAAAACTCAACAAGAACTTGTGAGATAAGTTAGTATAAATCAACTCAAAACCATAACATTCTCTACTGTAGCAAATCACTAAAATTATAATTAAATATTGCATACTAAATGCCTCTGCATATTTAATACTCCTATCCACAAATAGAAACATTAAACAAGCAAACATATGCAAACAATGCAACTATAACAGCAATCTGTCTAAACAGAACTGTCTGTAAAGGGTGAATAAGAATTCATACTTCCCTAACTCCAAATATTCTGAAAACTTACCACATGACAGAGAACTCATGCATGCTTACTGTGTAAAAATTTCAGATTTTTATCATGTTCTGACTATTCAGGAATATTCTGGACATAACAGAAAACTTTCTGTTTTCAAACAGCAACACATGAACTTGCAAACTGAGCATGGTAAAGGCTATAATTGGCATTTTTATTGAACTAAAAGATACAAAACATGATTATTGATAACAACAAGCAAATCTCAACAAAATAAAATGACAGTCCAAGCAAAACACATATTATGTGATGAATAAAAATATAGTTCCTCCAAAAGTCTCAAGCAAACAAGCAAACTATGCAATAAAAACAGAATCTGTCAAAAACAGAACAACATATAGTGAGCGAATTAAAAAGCATACTTATGTTCCTCCAAAAATTCTGAAAAATTAAGACAACGTAAAAATTTGTAACCCAATAATGTGTAAAAATTTCAGAATTTTCTCACGCTCCAATACAGAATAGAAATTCCAGCACTGGACGCAAAAGTTTCTATTTTTGCACAGAATCAACTCAACAAGCATCCACACTATCCCAAAGGCTTCACTTGGCACATTATTCAAAGAAAACATATAAAACATGATTACTACAGAAGCTTAATCATGTGGACACACAAAAACAGTAGGTATAAATATTGGGTTGTCTCCCAACAAGCGCTTTTCTTTAATGCTTTTTAGCTAGGCATGATGATTTCAATGATGCTCACATAAGAATAAAGAATTGAAAAATAATGGGAGCATCATGTAACATATGGCAAGCACATTTAAGCCTAACCCACTTCCTATGCATAGGGATTTTGTGAAAAAACAATTTATGGGAGCAAGAATCGGCTAGCATAGGAGGGCAAAACAAGCATAACTTCAAAACTTTCAACACATAGAGAGGAAACTTGATATTATTGCAACACCTACAAATGTAAGATCCTCTCTCATAGTAATTGTCAGTAGAATCATGAATGAATTCAACAATATAGCTATCACATAAAGCATTCTTTTCATGACCTACAAGCATAAGATTTTTATTACTCTCCGCATAAGCAAATTTATTCTCATTCATAATAGTGGGAGTATCATATGAAACTTGAATACTATAAATTGTTTCCACATTAAAAGAGTAATGTTTAGTAAAAGGGTATTCATAATTATGACAATAATCATCATTACTTTTTATAACATAAGTATCATCACAATAATCATCATAAGTAGCAACTTTGTTCACATCATAATCAATTGAAACCTCTTCCAAAGTAGTGGATTCAACACTAAATAAAGTCATGACCTCTCCAAATCCACTTTTATCATTGTTATAAGATTGAACACCCTCCAAAATAGTGGGATAATTATTACCTAAAGTTGACACTCTTCCAAACCCACTTTCATTATTATTGCAATCATCATAGATAGGAGGCATGCTATCATCATAACAAATTTGCTCATCAAAATTAGGGGGAATAGAAAGATCGTCTTCATTAAGCATAGCATTCCCAAGCTTAGGATAAACATCATTTGCAACAAATAAATTCTCAAACATGTCATTCCAATCAAACATAGCATCCCCAAGCTTGTGGGTTTGCATATCATTAACATAATCACTCTTATCATCAATAGTATGAATAGCACCAATAGTATAACAATTATTATCATCATAATTTTCCAAGTTGGTGCCATAAAGATTTTCAAGATTATAAGAAGTAGCATTATCTTTCCAATCATAATTATCACAACAAGCAATAGGCATAACAAAATCATCCTCAAGTGTATCATCTTCCACAATTATTTTTGATTCATTCTCATGAGGCACAACAATACTAGGAGCAACATTATTTGCGAGAGATACCTCTTTACCTCTACTTTTCCTTCTTTTCTTCTTCTTCACCACATTATGTGTGGGTTTGTTTAATTTTTCCAAGCTTCTTATTGAAGAGATTGGTTGGATAGGAAGCTCCTCCTCGTTACCTGTTTCATCATGAGAGAAAATAGGAGGGAAAGGGGCGATCTTTACCCTTCCATTAGCATTTCTTTTATATTCTATTGGTTTTCCCGTCTTTCTATAGTTGGCTATATAAGCATTCTCATTGCAATTTACCACACAAAACATATAGATTTCCTTTAGATTAGTTTCAATGTCATCTGTGAGAATGAATACTTCAAACCAACTATTTTTATGTGTTAATTCTTCACACCCCAAAAATAGACAAAGCTCATTATAAAGTTCAAGGGTGATCAAGTCATTACAATATTTGGCCATGATTCGATCATGAAAAAGTATGCATTGAAAATTAAGATGACCAACCTTATTGCAAAGTTCACAAGTAATGCGATGAAGAGAGTATAATTTTGTAGCAAATTTATCTATCACTTTAAGGAACAAATTGGTTTTATCATGTTTATGCTTCTTACAAAATCTATCATCCCTATTAGGCATGTCTTCACAAATTTTATGCACCCCACAAAAATTGACATGCTTATAAGAAACCTTTTTATCATGACTAGTGCAATCATCATTAGTATTTTGGATATTCAAAGAATTCATACTAACAACATTGCAATCATGCTCATCATTCAAAGGACTCACATTAAACATTTTACTAAATTCTTCCTCTAACAATTGAGAACAATTATCGGAATCCTTATTTTCAAGAAAGACATTATAAAGATAAAACATATGAGGCGACCTCAATTCCATTTTTTTGTAGTTTTCTTTTATAAACCAAACTAGTGATAAAACAAGAAACTAAAAGATTCAATTGCAAGATCTAAAGATATACCTTCAAGCACTCACTTCCCCGGCAACGGCGCCAGAAAAGAGCTTGATGTCTACTACGCAACTTTTATTCTTGTAGACGTTGTTGGGCCTCCAAGTGCAGAGTTTTGTAGGACAGTAGCGAATTTCCCTCAAGTGGATGACCTAAGGTTTATCAATCCGTGGGAGGCGTAGGATGAAGATGATCTCTCTCAAACAACCCTGCAATCAAATACAAGAAATCTCTTGTGTCCCCAACACACCCAATACAATGGTAAATTGTATAGGTGCACTAGTTCGGCGAAGAGATGATGATACAAGTGTAGTATGGATAGTAGATATAGGTTTTTTAATCTGAAATTATAAAAACAGCAAGGTAGTAAGTAACAAAAGTGAGCACAAACGGTATTGCAATGCTTGAAAATAAGGTCTAGGGCTCATACTTTCAGTAGTGCAATCTCTCAACAATGCTAACATAATTGAATCATATAACAATCCCTCAACGTGCGATAAAGAATCACTCCAAAGTTCCTATTAGCGGAGAACATAAGATGAAATTGTTGTAGGGTACAAAACCACCTCAAAGTTATCCTTTCCGATCAATCTATTGAGCCATCCCTATAAGTGTCACAAACAGCCCTAGAGTTCGTACTAAAATAACACCATATGATACACATCAACCAACTCTAATGTCACCTAGATACTCCAATGTCACCACAAGTATCCGTGAGTTGATTATTCGATATGCATCAAAACAACTTCAGATTCATAATATTCAATCCACACAAAGAACTTCAAAGAGTACCCCAAAGTTTCTATCAGAGAAAAGAAGATGAAAATGTGCAATCAACCCCTATGCCTAGATTACCCCAAGGTCACGGGAATCCGCGAGTTGATCACCGAAACATACATCAAGTGACTCAATAGAATACCCCATTGTCACCACGGGTATCCACATGCAAGACATACATCAAGTGTTCTCAAATCTGAAATATTCAATCCGACAATAGCGAAACCTCAAAGGGGAAGACTCAATTCATCACAAGAAGATAGAGAGGGAAGAAACACCATATGATCCAACTATATTAACAAAGCTCGCGATACATCAAGATCGTGCCAAATCAAGAACACGAGAGAGAGAGAGAGAGAGAGAGAGAGAGAGAGAGAGAGATCAAACACATAGCTACTGGTACATACCCTCAGCCCCTAGGGTGAACTACTCCCTCCTCGTCATGGAGACCGTCGGGATGATGAAGATGGCCTCCGGTGATGATTCCCCCCTCCGCCAGAGTGCCAGAGCAGGGCTCCGGATGAGATCGCTCCGGAACAAAGGCTTGCGGCGGCAGCTTGGAAGTTCTAGGTTTAGTTTCGGGGTTTTCTATATTTATAAGATTTTTCAGCGTTGGATTCACGCCAGGGGGGCCCACGAGGGAGCGACAAGCTCGGTAGGCGCGCCCTCCAGGCTTGTCGCTTCCTCGTGAGGTTTCTGGTCCTTCCTCGAAGCTTCGGGGGTCTCTTTTGGTCCATAAAAAATCACCGTAAATTTTCAGCCCAATCCGAGAACTTTTATTTCTGCACAAAAAACACCACCACGGTAGTTCTGCTGAAAACAGCGTCAGTCCGGGTTAGTTCTAATCAAATCATACCAAAACCATATAAAATTGTTGTAAACATGGCATGAATACTTCATAAATTATAGATACGTTGGAGACATATCAATACTCCAATGTCACCACAAGTATCCATGAGTCGATTATTCGATATGCATCAAGCAATTTCAGATTCATAATATTCAATCCAACACAAAGAACTTCAAAGAGTACCCCAAAGTTTCTATCGGAGAAAGTAGGACGAAAACGTGCATCAACCCATATGCCTAGATTACCCAAATGTCACCTCGGGAATCCGCAAGTTGATTACCAAAACATACATCAAGTGACTCAATAGAATACCCCATTGTCACCGCGGGTATCCACATGCAAGACATACATCATGTGTTCTCAAATCCAAAATATTCAATCCGATAACAATGAAACATCAAAGGGAAAGACTCAATTCATCACAGCAAGATAGAGAGGGAAAAACTCCATATGATCCAACTATATTAACAAAGCTCGCGGTACATCAAGATTGTGCCAAATCAAGAACACGAGAGAGAGAGAGAGATCAAACACATAGCTACTGGTACATACCCTCAGCCCCGAGGGTGAACTACTCCCTCCTCGCCATGGAGACCGCCGGGATGATGAAGATGGCCTCCGGTTATGGTTTCCCCCTCCGGCAGGGTGCTGGATTAGAGGCTTGCGGCGGCGGCGGCGTGGAAGTTCTAGGTTAAGTTTCGGGGGTTTCCCAATATATAGGATTTTTCAGCGTTGGAATCACGCCAGGGGGATGCCCGAGGGGCCCACAAGCTCAAGGGGGGCGCCCTAGGGGGGGCCTAGGGGGGGCGCCCCTCAGGTTTGTGGCTCCCCTGGCCACCCTCTGGTCCATCTCCGGCACTCCGTGGGTCTCTTTTGGTCCATAAAAAATTATCGTAAATTTTCTGCCCAATCCGAGAACTTTTATTTTTGCACAAAAAACAACACCACGGTAGTTCTACTGAAAACAGCGTCAGTCCAAGTTAGTTTCATTCAAATCATATAAAAATGCACCAAAACCATATAAAATTGTTGTAAACATGGCATGAATACTTCATAAATTATAGATACGTTGGAGACGTATCACGGCATCTCCAACGCGGACCCCTAAACTGCCCGCAACCGTATGGACCGAGTAGTCACGACACGATTTGCCATCCAATGTGGTACCCCATCAGTCCGTGGACCGGTCCGGACGTCCGTTTTCCCGCAAACTAGAGGCAAACCGGCTTTGTGGGTGTCCGGACCACTGCCACGCACACGTCCGACATGCCGGTCCCACCCAAAACCCATCCCACCAAACAATTTCTCTCCGCGCGAAGAGGTTGCTGCACATTCATACCGGTTAGCCCCGCTCCAAAGTGGACGTGACTCCGTGGCATTGATGCCGGTTAGAGCGACGCGATCAGACGAGCGGACAGCGCCGCTTCAATGCAGGCGCGGCGACCGAGAAGTCTACTATGCCCGCTGCGCCGCGTTGAAGCCGGCTTCCCATCCCTTCAGCTGGCCGCCATGCCTAGCCGTGCGCCGGCGCCGTCCACATCGCATCTCCAAACTCCTCCACTCCGCTCCCAGCCACCTACTCGCTCCAAGCCTCTCCGACCACCATGCCCAAGTCGTGGTTCTCGCGCCGACGGCTCCGGATTTCCCTCCAGATCTTGGCGCCGCCGTCGTTGCTCTTCGAGGCCCTCTTCCTCAAAGGATGTCGTCTCCATCGTCAAGGAGGAGATTGTCATATGTGATGAGGAGGACCAGGCGCCGCCGCAGCAGTCGCGCCTCCACTCGGAGACCAGGGCCATGGACGACGAGTTCCTGCTGCAGATCGAGCTGCTAACGGAGCGGTCGTTCCGGGACCGTGGTCCGGCGTTGCCCTCGCCGTTGCGAGCACGCGTGAAGGACAAGCCGCCCTCACCGCCGCGCTACCGCGTCAAGCAAGAGTTGGCATCGCCGCCTCCCCACCACGCTAAGGCGGAGCCGGCGTCCCCCCACGCAACATTGGCTTCCAAATCGAGTGCCGCGTGAAGGAGGAGCTGTCCTCGTCGCCGCACAACCGTCACACCCGGATCAACGGGTCGGCATCGCCGCCCCGCCGCGCCTGGCGCGACAAAGTCTACAAGGAGGAGGTGTCGCCGGCTATCGCGAAGGCACGCGGGCGTCTCATCCACTACCTCAGTGGTCGCGGCGGTGGTGGCTCCTTGTCGTCGCGGTCCATCGTGTCGGTTGAGGACAGGGCGGCGCGACGTGGCAGGGGCGGCGCAACATGGCGCGCCGCTCCGCGTTCGCCAAGTCGGACGAGGCGCCGTCGTGGGTCTGTGAGGACCCCAACCTGGCAGAGCCTGGGCCCGCAACTGGTCCGTCACCACCGTGGAGATGGCCACATGGCACCGCTGCCGCCTTAATGGGGAGCTTGCCAAGATCGGCAAGGAGTGGTCGCTAAGCGACACCTCCGCCGCCGCCGGCAGGGGCAATGCCGCCGCCAAGGCAGCCACGCCTACGAGTTCACTGTCCGCTACAAGTTGGTCTAGTTTTTCTTTTAGTTTTTAGTTGAACGGACAAAATATCATCCTTCTATGTAAATTATATCCGAACTTTAATGAATTTCTTCGTGTTTGATGAAATTCGTCCGGCTTATTTAAATTTGTTTTAAATGAATGTGGGCATCATTGGATGATCGACTCCTCCATCAATGTCCGTGGACTGGTCCGAACCAGTCCGCGAACAAATAGTACATCTATTTTGGGGTCAGCATTGGAGATGCCTTTAGAAATATCAGGTATATAAAATCATTAAAAAACATCCAGAATTTTCACGAAGATATGAGCATGTAGCAGCTTGATTTTTTGCCTTCTCTCAACGACGGCATAGCAAAGGGCATAAGGCTCTTAAGCATGAGGTACTTGATCGTGACTAAATTAATTAGATTAACTTGGTTAGTTAGCACTTGAGAGAGGGGAGATAGAAGATTTCAAAAAAAAAAGAGGGGAGATAGAAGAATCGCACCCACCCACCTCTGATCCGCCGCCGATCGAACGTTCGCCACATCAACCGGCCGGCGGCGGCGCTGCTGATTGGTGGGCTGGCGCTAGCCGTCCGGTCCACCCAACTTCATCGTCTCCCACTGCGCGCTCTCTCCCCCAGGCCCTAGCTTCCATGTCTCTCCCCACCTAGCCCTCACTCCTCCTGGATTCGCCGCAGGGGGGGTTGGGATGCTAGATCCGGACGCCGGCGTTGCGTTCCGCGCGCGCGCCAGCTTCCGTCCTATCCCTCTTCACCGGCAGTGCGCGGTGGTAAGTGCTTGATGAGCCCATTTAGTTCCCGGATCATGATTATGGCAATATGGGCACATCCTAGCTCAGCGAGTCAATGATTTTTTTTTTCTTATTGTTCGCCATCGAGTTCATAAGTTTAATTTGTACGTGCAGCTACACATTTATGAAAATCTTTTCATTCTCACTGAAACATGGTTCTCAAATATTCTCACTGTTAGTCATTTCTTTATAACTTCTTACTACTGGTGATAATAAATGCAAATTTAATCGCAGAAAATCTTTATAGTGAAGGATTGACTTCTCACGTATGCACGAAAGTCTGTGCACATTGCACAAAAATTTGGCTACGCAAATGGCAATCCTTACTCTTGAGGATTGACTCCCCAAGAAAATAAGTGAGTTTTTCTCACTTTGCTCAAAGTATGGCTAGGCATGATCCTCGTTTGTGGAGAATTGATCCCTCCACAAAAGCGAGAGGATTTTGCTCATTTTTCTCATAATAAGTAATCTTTGATCACTTAAGGCTAGTCAAAGGTAAGACAATCCTTGCCGGTGGAGGAGAGCAAATTTTGTTCCTCATCAAAAACAATGATTGCCTTGTTCACTTGGCGCAAAGATAAGGCTATGCAAGAGGCAAAGTAATTTTTGCTAGGTGGAAGAGCATATTTTGCTCCTAAAATTAAAGACAATCTTTGCTCAATCAAACAAATTTAAAGCAAAGCAAGGGGTAAGGTGATCCTTGCTAGCGGAGGAGAGCCATTTGGCCCTCCCTCAAAATCAAGGAAATCCTTACTCGCTTGAGGCTACTTAAGGGGGCAAGTCAATTCTTGCTAATGGTGGAAAGCAAATTTTGCTCTCCATCAAAAGCAATGATTGCCTTGCTCATTTGGTAAAAAAAAAAAGGCATATGCATGGGGAAAATCCTTGCTGCTTAATGCTACTTAAGGGGCAAGGCAATCCTTGCTTGTTTTGGAAAGCAAATTTTGCTCTCCATCAAAAGCAAGGATTGCCTTGCTCATTTGGTAAAAAAAAGATGCATATGCAAGGGGGAAATCCTTGCTGCTTAATGCTACTTAAGGGGCAAGGCAATCCTTGCTTGTTTTGGAAAGCAAATTTTGCTCTCCATCAAAAGCAAGGATTGCCTTCCTCATTTGGTAAAGAAAAAAGCCTATGCAAGGGGAAATCCTTGCTTCTTAATGCTACTTAAGGGGCAAGGCAATCTTTGCTTGTTTTCGAAAGCAAATTTTGCTCTCCATCAAAAGCAAGGATTGCCTTGCTCACTTTGGAGGGTGGGTGGGTAACTCTGCCTATGCTATGCATAGCCGGTCCCAAGCCCGGATAAAAAGAGGAGGGCCCACCATGACCATTTATATTGTTGTAATGTTTATTGTGTGTTTTTGTTTTAAAACATAAAAGCAAATAATTAGTAAAAGACAATATCTTTAGGAAATGCAAAACATTTCCCCTTGTTTATAGCTGGATTGCATTGATACTAACAATTGTATTGCCAACCCCTTTTGTGTCTTGTGAGCTACTTTTATACATTTTTCTATCTATGTCTGATAAGTGAAATGCTAGATCTCCTACTTTTTGAAATTAAAACTTTTAAATTCATATAGTTGTAGCTTTATCTCTTTCTCCTGCTCTACACTAGCAAGCGTTGAGATAAAGCTCGTACTCTTCGCTGATACATTGTGATTTTTTCTTGCTTCTTTGGACTAATTCGGTCCTTGTTTTATGTTCTGCTTTTTTGCTTTGCTCTCAATTCAAGAATCATTACTAGCCTGAATACTGGCTTGCTCATGAGAAACCGTTCTTTTTTCCTTCTGAAAGGAGCTTATGACACACTGCTAGGAAAATTCTTTGTGCCATATTTTGGACTCAAAAGTAAGATAAATAAATGGACCAGTATTTTTTCGTTGCCATATTGTACTATGCGATGCAATTAAATTGTGTAGTACTGCATCTCCAACAGTAGCACCACCAAAAATGCACCCCTGCTGCTCTGCCTTTTGAAGCAGACGAAGCTTTGTCATGGTCGGCTCATCGCAGAGGATACAGGTGAACATATGGTTTGGTAATTGGTACTTTAAGAGTTTAGGAGTCTATATAGTTTGGTAATTGGTACTTTAGGAGTCTACTAGTTTTTGTCTGATTGACAGAGATGGTTTGCAACTGCAGCTTTGTTTTTGGTAGAAAAACTGCTGCTTGGTGGTCTCATATTGCATCATGTGCCAATTCTGTGATGTGCAAAGCAATGTCTTGAATCTGCGTCTAACTGAATCCTTGTGTATTTTCCCTTTGTCTCACTAATTTCAGGTGGTTTACAAGATCTGGCCCAGGAGACAAAAAGGTGACTACCAATCCTTTAAATTCGTCATATTGGACCAATTTCATTTAATTCTTCTTCCATTGCTTCTGTGTGTCGACGCCTGAAGTTATTCTTGCATGCTTTGTTGCGGCGCTCCAGCTTGTTACTGGAGTAGTGGAGTTCCTGGGTAGCTATCTTGCTGAGCTGAGTCTTCTGGACTAGAGCTGTCTCCTGTCCTTGCTATCAGTGATTTCTGCTTCATCAGTTTTTTCTTGCTAGGCTGACCATTGGATCAGACACTAATCCTCGGGTAAGAGCGGAGAAGTAGATTCTCAAAGCTCAAAATGTTGCCTTGATATTTCAAGTTCTCACGGCTAAAACTATCCTGTGATTATGTGGTTGCAGAGCAAGGAAATTCAGAACTTGACAGGCTACAGGGCATCAGAGCTGAAGGACTGCATTATAGCCATACATGATTTGCAGCTAAATATAAAGGGTCCATCGTTACCAGCAATTGAAGAAAAAAGTATAAGCAACGTAGGGTATGCGCAACTCCCAACAGTTATGTAATATTCCTCTGATATTGTTTTGCTGGTAGTGTTGGTCTAATTCTCTAATCATTTGGAGCTTTTCAAATTCATTTAGGAGCTAGTCTATCACAAGTAAGAGGCCATGCATCCTCTTCTTTTGTAGAATCGTACTTCTGTATTACTATCTTAGAACATTGTGCCTTGTTGATCTGTTTAGCCACATATCTGTAGTGGTTGATATATGCTGATCCATTGCCTTCACTGATTCTTTTTCTTTTGATCTGTTACCTGTGAGTGCGCTTACAGCACCTACGACCTACCTTTCTACCAATGGGTTGTACTAGACATAGGCCTAAATAAATAACATAGCTTGCATGAATAATCATCATGATGCTTGTCTTTCTCTATTTGACTATTATCATCTCGATAGCCTGCTAGTGTAACATTCTTTGTTGAATCAAAATCCTAGAGATCTGAGTCATTTCCAATGAATGATCAACCCATTTGCTGCCTGTAAGTTGTTCACCTCTAAATGACTGGTTACAAGTTTGATGGCACACTAAACTTCTATTGGGATATTAAAAAAAATTTGCTGAGCAATATGATGGCAGATGGAAGGTCCTGGTTTTCTTCAGTCTGCTGTGCAAAGTTATCTGCTTACTGTAATTTTCAATTGATTACCGATGTATAGCTGTTAAGACACCTTAACGCTGAGCATGATTTCCATTTGCCATATGCATCTGGATTACTAATATCCACAGTGAACTACTTGCAAGGCACTGTAATTATTTTTTTGTGTGGGGGGAACCTTGATGCTATATGGTTTTCTCATCGAAACCTTCATTTTTTTCTCTCTGTTATTATAAATATTGCATCGCATGTGTCTATTCTTGCTAATGAACATGCAAGCAAAGTTTGATGTCAAAAAAAAAAAAAACACGCAAGCAAAGTTCGTGCTCCGGTTCATTGTTTCTTCAACTTGATGGACTAAAATCAAATCCATGCGTCAAATTGTTGTATTTGCACTGCAATTACCTCGCTTCTTTGTTACATAAATGATTACATGTCTGTTATTGCTAACGGCATTCTTCTGAACAGTGACTAGTAATATTGTGCACAATACTGTACTCTAGACCACTCCTGTTTGGAAATATAAGGTGCGTTTCAAATTCCGATGGTAAAAGAAGTGTGCTATGGCATCTCTACCCCTGAAGAATATCTAGCTTTACTTGGTGTTCCCTACATGCATCCACTGAATAGTCCTTTTCAGTGTTTCCTTGGTCTTAAGTGCAAGGCAAAATATGCCCCTGGATTTTCGCGGAAGGAGTAATTTAGATTGCCATACTTGCTTGATAAATTTGTATAAAACGTAGCTCAAGTTGGATGATCTTACTGTTTTGTACAGTACTTTGCGGCTTTCAGCTGGCTTCTCTGCTTAATTTGCACATTTTTTTTAAACCAGAGCTTCAGTTGGCAGCAATTCCCTATGAGGAGGGTGCTGAACTCAACATGGCCAGGAAGCTTCGGATCGAGGACATGACCTTGAGACAAACGACCATCAGAACAAAGTAAGATGGAGACTTGAATCTCAGGCTTTGATAGGTTGATGATGTATCAACTTTGAACAGCAGTACAAAAGTCCTGGTCAAGTTTGTTGTCCTTTCGAATAAATTGGCATCAAGTGATCATTTAAGCTCAGCTCACCCATCAGGATCACTATTAGTTGTTCCTTTTGAATTCATAGCGACGCAACTAGGAAAGACTGAAAAGCAAAAAGAGTTACAGTGCTCTTGTCGGAATTTAAACAGGGACATGCAACCCAACTACGGTCGTCGGATGCGCGATGGAGGGCCACAGTGCTCCGCGGCAGCTCGTCGAAGCGGTAAGCTGCCGTTAGATGCCGATCAAATGGCAGGGGTGAGCCAGAGATGGCAGGAACTGTAAAACTGCCAGGTTTCTTCAGTTAACGCCGCAAGCTATCCATTTCTGCAGAGATCTTCGGGACTAGGTCGTGCAAGTGGTTTGGTTCGAGGCCGGTGATGGATCCTTCAGTAATTCAGTTGTTGGTGTCGTTGTAGTCTTGGTAGTCGTTCTGGGCGTGTTGTTGTGGTTGGGCTACAAGTTTTCTTATGATGTACTTTGCGCCAGTCTAGGCTGAGTCTGGTCATCCTCTAGGAGTTTGTCTCAAAAAATAATAATTGTGCAGCGCCTCTTTGGCATTGTATTATCTTCTTTGTTAATAAATTCTCATGCATGGTCTGGAAAAAGAAAAGATTCAATTAGCGTTGAGACCATTTAAGGGGTGGCCTTGATCTAAAACCAAACTATTTGGTGGACGAATTTAGTGGAGAGAATAGATGGACGACAGATAGTGGAAAAGCAAAAGAAGATTCCTCGGCCAAAATGCTGAATGGTGGACGAGTTCCATGGAGGCTGGGTTTAAAAAATTCGAAATTCATATTTTTACCTTTCAGTTTTCTTCTTTTTGAAAAAAAAAAACATCCAGAGAAATAATGCATATGTGTGTAAATTTTCAGGATTAAATGCATTAAAATGAGAGCTACATAAAAAAATGTGGCTTTTCAACGCACGAACTATTCATACTCAAAGTCCATGATTTTGTTTTTTTGCTAAGCTCGAAATTCACGGTATTTCATCGTGAAATTTTACATGCATATACATTACATCTTTGTATACATGTATACATTTTTTTCAGAATTTTTTGAAACTAAAAAGCTCGAAATTTTCAATTTTCAAATTTTTCCGCCTTCATGGAGCTTGGACTCCAAAATGCACTACTCATTCCTGGAGCCTTGTAAAAGTACAATGAATGCCCCTGCCGAAAAAGTACTCCCCCCGATCCATATTAATTGTTGTTGATTTGTAAATCGACAATTGATATGGATGGGGGGGAGTACTTTTTTGGCGGGGGCATTCAGACCAAAAGAGATGAAACGTGTGATCTTTCTTCACCAAAGTTAAGTTTGAAGTTTTTTTTTTGAGCGAGAGGAAGTTACGTTTAAGTTTGATTTGAAAATTGTAGCACCATCTTGCACAACATTTTTTTAAAGGATGACCTGTAACTTTATTCAATCTGGAAAAATTATAACAATGCTTCGAATAGTATTGTACTAGTTCCAAGAAATTACAAAATAGTACTCCAAAACGTCTGGAGTAGCTTTTATCTTTATATATTTATATTTACATATTTATTTACATAACAACAAAGCACGGAGTGCTTCTGCCCGTATATCCGTCGTGGCACTTTTGCAGAAAGGCCCTTGACTTTTCCGGAAATTAAACCCGCCGTCCTTTTTAGTGGCTAAAATCTGAGAAAACGTTTCAATAAAATCTGAGAAAACGTTTCAAGCACGGGCTCCTTCGCTGCCTTCTCCCCTCGATCCGTACTGCTACGGGTACGGCGGCGGCGGCTGCGGCGGCGGCCGGTCTTCTCCGGCCCCTAATCTTCTCCTTCCCCTCCCCATCCGCCACCCCTAGCCTTATCGATCTGCAACCTCCTGCCCCCGTGCTGTCCCTCTCTGATTTAGATCGAAGTCAGAGTTCGTGTCCGGGCTTTGTAGATCGAGATCAAGAAAGAGGGGATTGAGGGCAGTCAGGCGGCACCGGTGGCGGCGGTGGCTCCGAGCACTGTCAGGCGACGACGGCGTCTCGGGAGCACGAACACGACGGCGGTCCGCGGGGTTCGGACTGTTCGTCCCCGACGAGATCCACGCCGCCATAGCCTGAGAGAGCCTAGGGAAGGGAGGGTACGGACGAGCACCGTTACGACGCCGCTGCCATCACGGCCGGTGCTCGTCGACTCCCGCTTCGACTCTGACAAGGTACACGTGCTCAAGCATTTGAATCCTCCTGTCCTCTCGCGCTGTGGAAATTCGGACAGATTTGCGTGTGTCGTAGGTTGTAAGAACATGGCGGTGCAGTCACCCGAGGTGAAGAAGCTCCGTCACCTACCTCTACCTCCTCTACTAGGCTGACAAGCACAACTGCTAACAAGTAAGCTAAGCCACCCTCATCTGCATCGCTTCCTCCCAGCCTGTGATTTATTACTTCGATCCTGCTGTTCTTTATAATATACAGAAATCTGTCCATGCTTACATGTGGTCATTAGGTTGTGGAACAGGAGAAACAATATAGTGTTCTGTAGCTGATGCAAACCTGCCCACGCTTGATTTGGACGAAGAATTACTGGTGTTGCCTATTTGATATGTAAACATATTGTCACAGAAAAATACCATGCTACTACATAAGTTGAATCAAACAAATTCAGTTTGGAATAAGATCCCTGAAAGTAATAAAGCGCTTCTTGAATGCATGGAAACAAAAAGTTAGATATCTCAGAGGTACTATGTCATATATTCAGAAAGTGGCGCACATGGATATGTATATTCTTGGTTAGTTTTCTGTTCTATTTCTGCTGTATATGCACTAAGAGCAAATGCGTTATTCTAAAAGGAGATGAAATGAATTGTCTTCTACTGCAACCAATTGACATTTCGTTCTACACATATGTCCTGATATTGTAGTGCCACTTGATTTCCTTTAAAATTTCAGTAGCAATTGAGCAATATTGGCCTTTTCTTTTCCCTGTATTACGTAGTGATCATGGAGTCAAAGCTCATGGAGATGGTCTGTTACTGATTGTTGCACCTATAGAGCTCACTGATATAATATCTGCTGGTTCAACTAACTTATTTGATCTATATGTCGTTTTTACCTGCAACACGAAGAGGAAAACAAGCTCAATTAGTTCATAAAATTGTAAAATTGTATATTTTGTATAATTTCTGCTGGTTCCAGTCGCAGCATGCCAGCATCTAATCCTTGCAGCAGCAGCAGGACTAGACTTCGGATATTTTCCTATACATTTGACATTAAAGTTATACCAACTTGCATCCATCGATCACTAGCTATTACATGCAGTAGGTAATTATCCGATGTCAATGGAACATCCAAATCATTCAAATACGACCTCTAATTCTACACAATTGTTTATGCTTTGACAAATCACAAAGTAGAAATCGATTTTAAGATAATCTATAATTATAATAAAACAAGGGATTTTTAAAAGAAAAACAAGGGATTGTTTTTTTGAAAGAAAAACGATTTGCAGTACTGTGGGTCTTTACCTCTTATTTTCCAAAGTAGAGTAGACAAAAAAAATAAAATTTGACCCCACTAATCGGTACGTGCAGCAGTGAGGAACCGAGCAAAAGGGGAGCTTGGCTGCCAACGGAGTGATGGACAGGTTGTAGGGGGTGCTTGTATCTTCAATGTGAGCTTGTTGATTTCTCTTCTATCAGTTAGTAAGCATTTTCCAAACTGTACGGAAAAAATGTTCAGGAGTAAATCTACTTTCCTTACTATTCATGCGATTCATGCGAGATGGCAGAATACTTTGCTTACTATTCTCTTCAATTATTTCCAGATGACAATGATGCCAATGTTCAGGAGTTAATCTACTGCAGAAAAAAATGACACACCATTGTCAAGTTGGTAGGAAATCAGCCTGCTGTATCTGTTTCATATTTGTAGCTGCAATGATCAAAATATATGGAGCCTTAGTGAAACCTAGATCAACATATTAAATAATTATATTTTGTAAAAGTAAAATATAATTTTCTACACTCTATGAAATGGGACCGGAAAAGACAACAATCTTGATAATCCAACAAAGAAGATAACCTTTTTTGAGGGCAACCCATTTTCTCTTTTTGTTCTGAAACTTGATTTTAATCTATAATATTTGAAGAAAATATGAATATGTGTATACTATTTTAGATGCAAACTAGGTGTAAGCATTGGTTCCAGTTTGATAATGTATGAAATTGACAATACACTGCATCGACTTGGAAATGAATCCATTTTTACTTTTTAATCAATGTGTAGATATACACTTACACCGACTCACATTATGTGTTAAGGATATTGAAACTGTAAACATCTAAAATTTAGAAATAGTGTTAATAAAATTGTATTAGAAAACAAGCCCGTGCGCCTTAGGTGACTATGCACGGATAAGAAGCATTTATCTGCTGGCAGGCTGCAGACAAAGGAATCCACTATCCACCCACCTTGTGACAGTTGAAGAGAGCAAGGTGCTAGCGGACTCACATGACTGAGTTCTATGATCCAGATAAGGTTGACCCTAGCCAAGAGGGGCAGGTGATGTGGATGCTGAAATTGTAACACGAGTCAAGAAGAAACTTATTCTTTGAAGAGTTGGAGTGTCTTGTCCATGGTGGACTGTTGATGGCTTTGACGGGAGACGTACACATTGTTTCCTATAACCTTTCTATTTTTTTTGCTAGGGTCATTCAGTAGCTTTTGTGATAACAGTTGTGGCAAACTTTTGTTGGTGTTGGAGCTCCCAGAGTAGAAGGGTTCTCTATTTTTTTTCCTTCTCTGTTTCCTATAGTCTGCTTCTTACTTCTAAAGGTACATGCTCAGATTCTTTGGCCTTAGAAGGTGTTGATGAAAGTCTTGATGTACTATCAGCCCTTTTCGGCGAATAGAGAGATAGTCGTGTTTGGAAATGTATTAATCTTTTTGTTAACAATTTATATCGGGAATGCTAATAGAGGCCATTTTGACATGTTTGCGGCTCTGGTTTAGATCAGGACGGAAAAATACATTGAGATACTTACTTCCGGCTTATGCTAGACACAATCTACATGACATGCCATGCCACCACTGCACATAGCGGTTGGAGTTGAGGAAGCTATCCTTCCGGTACCATCCAAATGCTGTCATGTCACATCGGGTTCTGGTTGGGCGGTGGTCGGGTTCTGGTTGGACGGCGGTTGAAGTCGAGGAAGACACAACTTAAGTAATTTTGTTACCCCGTTGCAACGCACGGGCATGTTTGCTAGTATGACTAACAATTACAGTGAAATTTCTCAAAAACGTTTGTCAAGCGCAGGCCGAGTTCCCTACGAGAGGCAGGAAACCTCTCGACAGGCCCAGTGCAAATGGCAGCCTCGCGGCCTTCAACTCCTACCGCAAGCGGGCCCGGCCCAACACGAGACGACATTTCCATAGCCGCGTACGTACTGCATCTCCGGTCAGGCTGTTGACGTAACCAACTCGCCTGATTCCACTCGACGCAAACGAACTCGCCTGATTCCACTCGACGCAAACGTACTGCATCTTAGGTCTAACCTCGATCTCGTTCTTAATCAAGATCGATCGTTGTTACAAGTTTTTTTCACTAGTGAGAGATATTTGAGGAAGTTTGTTACAAGTCTGTTTTGGTCAACACACTCTAGATCAATATGGTTAAAATTTCAGCTAAAATTAATGTAGCATTAGAAAAGCATTTTTATTTTTTTAATCGCATGGTTAATGTGCATGCAGGTGGTTCGTTCGCGTACCTTAGGGTGGAGCTGGGCGACTTCATGGCCTTCATCGCCGCCGGCAACATCCTGCTCGAGTACTGCATCGGTGGTGCGGCGGTGGCGCGCTCGTGGACGTCCTACTTCGCCACGCTGCTGAACCACCACCCCAACGACTTCCGCATCCACGCCACGTCGCTCGCCGAAGACTACTCCCGCCTCGACCCCATTGCCGTCGTCGTCATCACGCTCATCTGCCTCTTCGCCGTGCTCAGCACCAAGGGCTCCTCCCGCTTCAACTACATCCTCTCCATCGTCCACTTCGCCGTCATCATCTTCATCATCGGCGCCGGCCTCTCCAAGGCCAAGCTCGCCAACTTCACCGCCGAGTTCGCGCCCTACGGCGCCCGCGGCATCTTCGCCGCGTCGGCGGTGCTCTTCTTCGCGTACATTGGCTTCGACGCCGTCAGCACCATGGCAGAAGAGACCAAGAACCCGGCGAAGGACATTCCCGTGGGGCTCGTCGGCGCCATGGCGCTCACCACCGTCATCTACTGCGTGCTCGCCGTCACGCTCTGCCTCATGCAGCCGTACCGGGACATCGACCCTGACGCGCCCTTCTCCGTCGCCTTCAGCGCCGTCGGCATGGACTGGGCCAAGTACATCGTGGCCTTCGGCGCGCTCAAGGGGATGACCACCGTGCTGCTGGTGAGCGCCGTGGGCCAGGCCAGGTACCTCACCCACATCGCGCGGACGCACATGGCACCGCCATGTCTCGCCGTGGTGTCGCCGCGCTGGGGAACGCCGGTGCGCGCCACAGTAACGATGCTCGCCGCCACGGCCATCATCGCGTTCTTCACCGACCTCGGCATCCTCTCCAACCTCCTCTCCATCTCCACGCTCTTCATTTTCATGCTCGTCGCCGTCGCACTGCTCGTCCACCGCTACTACGTCTCTGGCGAAACCACCGCCGCCAACCGTAACAAGCTCGTCTCGTGCATCGCCGTTGTCATCGCCTCATCCGTCGGGACGGCGGTGTACTGGGGCCTGGCGGTGGACGGCGGGTGGGCGGCGTACGTGGTGACGGTGCCGGCTTGGTTCGTGGCGACGCTTTACCTGCACCTCGGGGTGCCAAAGGCGAGGGTGCCAAAGATGTGGGGGGTGCCGCTGGTGCCGTGGCTGCCGTCGGCGTCCATCTTCATCAACATCTTCCTGCTCGGGTCCATCGACGGCAAGTCATTCATGAGGTTCGGGATATGGACGGTGGCGTTGCTCGTGTACTACTTCTTCGTCGGCCTCCACGCCTCCGACGACACCGCCAAGGTGCTCGCTGCCGAGGCTGCCACCGCCAGGGTGGAAGAAGGCGGCCACAAGGCCGTGGAAATTGCCGGAGCTAGCAATTAATTAGCACAGGAATTCATTAGACTAGTGATCTGTACGCCCATTATGCTTCACAATCTCAAATTAGTTGATGTACTAGCTACTAGTAGTGTCGTTTTATTTGTTAAGAATTTTTTGACGAAAGTTTGGTTAGCTGGGTTAATATACAGTCTTGCTAAGTCTCAGTCGATGTTATATTCGTAAAATCTTACGTTAAGATCCGTGCAAAATTTTGTTTTCAATTTTTTCATTTTCTCTCTTGCATGTTATGTCACTTGACTGAGATTTGGTTAAATCTGACCTAGGCACACCCTTTAATGTAATATTTTATAGCAGTCCAAATCTTATACCTCGGCCTAGTTAAAATACTGAAATCTCGAAGGTCCATTTGACTTGCATGTCAAGTGTGTATGCTTATTAGAATAACATCAAGAAGCTCGATTTACCCCTTCGTCTCCTCTCCCAAGCGAACAGGTGACTAGGGTTTCTGCCTCTCGGCAGTGGTGCCGTCGATCTGCCTCATATTCTGTGGCCTTAGGTCCATGGGGGCAGGGTGGATCTCGGCCCTTACCGACGGAAGGGCTCTTTTATTAGATGTTTCTTTGAGTTTTTTCGGGGTTTGTGTCTTGCTCGGGAAGGCGAGACAGCGGGAGCTTCCTGAAGTTGGAATAAAGTTCTCCCCGCCTAGCCTCCGTCCCGATGGCGCGTCTCGCATCGTTGGAGGACGTGTGGAGGTATGTCATATGATTCTATTGGTGGTTGTCTTTGGTGGATCTGCTCGGATCTGGTCTTCGTTCTTCTACATTCGTGTGTCTTCAGGCTGGATGCTTTCGATCTATGCTTCTCTTCATCGACAACGGTTGTTGTTTTTGGTACGTTGTTCCTATGAGGCCTTAGCACGACGACTTTTTGACTGTTACTATAATAAGTTTTGCGCGACTCTAGCGACGGAGGGGCGATGATAGCGGCACGACTTCGGTTCACTTCAGTGCTTGTAGTCGTCGCTGTATTTTTTTTTATTTCAGTGTTTGTTGTACTGTCATCATTGAAGATGAATAGGTCGAATGTTTTCCCCAAAAAACGTGTATGTTTAGGGTGGATCTTATTTATCGGCAAGCAGCAAATAGACGAGGCTTCACTGAGTGAGGGGTGGCTTCGCCGCTGCCGATGGAGGTGGGACGACCAGCGTGTTGGGTTCCAGACTTTGTTTTTTTTCGTTTGTTCACTATAAGTTGCCCTTTTCTCTTTTTTACTTGTGTGGTTTTTTGTTTCATTCTTTTATTGTTTTAAATCTTTTTTTCCTCTTTTCAGATTTGGTTTTTCTTCTATTTTTTCCTTTGCACATTTTCTTTTACAATTTTTATAATACACGATAAATTTTTATAATATACGGTGAACATTTTACCGATACGCAATGAACTATTTTTAGTATGCGATGAACATTTTTCAAATGCTTTGTTAATATAAGATGAACATTTTTGTGATATAGAACATATTTTATATTCGATAAACTTTTTTAACTATACGATGAACATTTTCTTAATATACAGTGATTTTTTAATATACATTTGATTTTCTTTAACATACTGAGCTATATATATGTGTGTGTGTGTGTATGTATGTATTTAATAGTTTTTAAAATATCTAGCTCCTAAAAATTAATAGCCGATTTTTGATGAAAACCTAACTACAAAGCAAAAGAGAAAAAAAACACTCATGGGCGGAGTGGGCCATCCCATTTGCCCTCGATTCAGGCGGAGCTTCCCTTTAGGACAACCCAAACATATGGACTGAATTTGGGGGATCCAGTTGGGTGTAGTTTTTTTGGTTTGAACACATGGGGTGGAATAGAGGGTCCGATTGGAGATGCTCTAAATCTTGTTAAAACTAGAGGATGGATTACTTATACAACATAGAGGTACAAAATTTTTGGACCCTGATAAGTGCCACACGTGTGGCATGAACACATGGCAACTCCGAACGTCTTTTATGGCAAGTTAGTGACGTGAGGATGCCAATTTTAGCTGTCAAGCATGGCAACTTCTTTTCGGATGGCAAGTTTCAGCTTTTTTCTTTTTTGGTTTGGTTATTCTTTTCGGATGGCAACTTTAGTTTTAAAAAACATCAGGGCCGGAGTGCTTTGTGCCACACGTGTGGCTCTTATCATTTGGGAATATTTTTTATCTGTAATCAAACAAACTATTGTTTGCTATAATAAGAATTCAAGAACCGGAAATGCCAAATAGAGCTTGTTTTTTGAAAAATCCGAAAATCATATTTTGAAGTTTCAAAAAGATCTGGAAAAAAAAACATGAACCTACATATGTATACTACATTGTAAAATTTCATGACGAAATACGTTTTGGTGTGAGCTGTGCAAAAAAAAAGAAGCAAAACCATGTATTTCTAGCACATGCATTGGTCACTATAAAAGTCCACCATTTTGTTTTGTGCAGCTCACGCTGAAACGTATTTCGTCATGCAGATGTAGTGCAGATGTAGTATACATCTGTAGGTTCATGTGTGTTTTTTTTCAGATTGTTTTTGACACTTCAAAATATGATTTTTCGGAGGAGGTCGGCGATGTGGACACGGAGCAATGGCGGAGGAGAGCGACGGCGCATGCGCGGGAGGAAGGGATTTGGATGGGTCCTGACGGGATCCGACATGACGGACGCGTCCCGGCGACCCCAAATCCACCACACATATGGGGTGTCGGACAACCTGGACATATGGGTTGGATTTGAGGGATCCGGTTGGATGGCGTTTTCTTGTCCGGACACATGGGGATGAAGTAGAGGGTCCGGTTGGAGATTCTCTAAATCCTGTTGTAACTAGAGGATGCATTATACTGATACAAGATAGAAATACACATATTTTTGATCTGTAATCAAACAAACCGTTGTTTGCTATAGAAAGAATTCAAGAACCGGAAATGCCAGATAGAGCTCGAGCACCATATATAGCTCGTTTTTTTTCTTCTGAAAAATCCGAAAATCATATTTTTGAAGTTAAAAAAAAAAACACATGAACCTACATATGTATACTACATCTTTGTAAAATTTCACGACGAAAATACGTTTGGGTGTGGGTTGTACAAGAAAACAAAACCATGTATTTCTAGCACATGCACTATTCATTATAAAAGTCCATCATTTTTTTGTGCGGCTCACACCAAAACCTATTTCACCATGAAGACGTAGTGTAGGTTCATGTGTATTTTTTTCAGATTTTTTTGAAACTTCAAAATATAATTTGTTTTTTAGATTTTTCAAAAAACGCGCTCGAGCTAAAAAAAACCACTCTCTTCCAGAGCATAATACTTTGCAACTTCAGAAAATGTCTACCATGGTCCATGGCTAGAGTGCTAAAAAAGTGCATAAATTTTCATTATATATGACCTTAATTAACATGGCTACAAAGCTATACCTTTCTTTAGCTGAGGGGATTCCCACGAGTGGTTATCCTCCACCTTTACAAGAACGTTTCTTGTGATCAACGGAGCCACTAGCTATGATCTTCTCATGCTTTAGAGCAAGTACAATAGTGGGCTATAAGCCCGCTTACATGACATTTGCCTATGTGAAGGAGAGAGACAAAGAAAAAATGGAGGAGTGAGCTCTCATGCAAGAGCCAGCCTCTACGCGTGCTCCTAGGTAAAAGCATTTAATGTGAGGAAAGAGATCGAGAGAAAGTGAGAAAGAGTTATAACCTTATAGCCAACCTTATAGCCAACACTATTGTATGACTAATTAATAATACTAACTCTTGATGACATGGCATGTTCATATAGCCAGCGGCTGACTATAACCATGCTCTTATCTTCTCCGTTGGCCGGCCAGGGGATATTCCTATCCACACTCCAATCAATGAATGCCAGAAATGCAAACTGGTGGCCGTGCTTGAAATGGAGGTGATTATACCCAACTGAATAAAACCCAGACATATAGTTTCAAAGCAATATTGCTTTGAGTATTTTTTTTCCTCCAAAACATAAATTAAGATTTCATTCCATAGTATCCTCTATAAGAAAAACAAGTCATGCAGAATTCAATGACTACCGAGTGATGTTAGGACATCTCCAAGGCGGACCCGCAAACCGCCCGCATCCGTCCGGACCGCGCTGTCCGGACCGCGGGAACCATCCAACGCCGACCTGTATCGGTCCGCGGGGCGGTCCGGACGCGATTTCTCCTGCAAACCAGAGACAAAAGTGGGGGAGGTTTGCGGGAGTCCGGACACGCGAAACGTACGAATCCGACACCCCCGGCCCACCCAAAACCCTTCCCGGACCCCACGACTCCATCCTCCTCATTTTCTCTCCTTCCTTCTTTCTCTCTTGCCTTCGCCGCCGCTCCACCACCCCGGCCACCACGCCACACCCCTGCCGTAACTCTGCGTCTCCGTCACCTCCGCCGCTCCAGCAGGGCTCCCCACCGCTTCTCCTCCGTCTCCGTTCAACCCCTGTCCTCCGACCGCTCCGCCATGTACCACCCTCTACCGTGCCCGGCAACTGTTCGATGAATCACCGGAGCTGAAAACAGTTGTCCCTTCTTCTTTTTCGCAATGGATTTCGATTTTGAGTACATATACGAGCAGTATGTTGAGTCGTCCGACGGCTCGTCGGACGAGGAGGAGTACTCCGATGAGACGGCGATGATGCAGGCGGTCCTTGAAGACGCGGAGCATGCGGAGGAGCATGTTCTCAATTTCAAGGGCTCGATTAAGGGTCATCGAGTGCTCAACCGCAACAGGGCGCGCGGGCATTCGACACTGATGGCCGACTACTTTGCCCCCGATGCACTATTCGCTAACCATTTTCGCCGGCGTTTTCGGATGCGCAAGACTGTCTTCGATCGTTTGTACCATGGCGTCCGGTCCTACGATGACTACTTCATCCTGAAGAAGGACGTCGTGGGAACGATTGGCTTCTTTGGTTACTGATACGTCTCCAACGTATCTATAATTTTTGATTGTTCCATGCTGTTATATTATCAATCTTGAATGTTTTTATAATCATTTACAACAATTATATATCATTTTTGGAGACTAACCTATTAACCTAGTGCCCAGTGCCAGTTGCTGTTTTCTGCCCTGTTTTTGTTTTACAGAAAATCAATACCAAACGAAGTCCAAATGCCACGAAACTTTTTGGAGACTTATTGGACAAGATAAACACTAGAAGCTTCGGGAGAGGGCCAGAAGATGAAGGAGTGGGCCACGAGGCACCAGGGCGCGCCCCAGGGGGGGTGGCGCACCCTGGTACCTTGTGGGGCCCACCCAGCTCCGTTTGACCTAATTCCAGCACTATAAATTCAGAAAAAATCAGAAACCCTAAGGGGAGTCCACGAAATACATTTTCCGCCGCCGCAAGTTTTTGTTCCAGAGAGATCTCATCTGGGGTCCTTCTCCGGTAATCTGCCGGAGGGGGGATCGATCACGGAGGGGTTCTCCATCAACCTTGCTGCCCTTCCGATGATGCGTGAGTAGTTTACCACAGACCTTCGGGTCCATAGGCAGTAGCTAGATGACTTCTTCTCTCTTTTTTATCTTCAATACAATGTTCTCCTCGATGTTCTTGGAGTTCTATCCGATGTAATCACTTTTTGCGGTGTGTTTGTTGGGATCCGATGAATTGTGAGTTTATGATCAGATTATCCATGAAATTATTTGAGTCTTTGCTGCACTCTTTTATGCATGATTATTATAGCCTCATATTTCTTCTCCGATCTAATGATTTGGTTTGGCCAACTAGATTGATTTATCTTGCCATGGGAAGAGGTGCTTTGTAGTGGGTTCGATCTTGCGGTGCTCAATCCCAGTGACAGAAAGGGACATGACACGTATGTATCGTTGCTACTAAGGGTAAAAAGATGGGGTTTATTCAGACGTGAGTTTATCTTGTCTACATCATGTCATCGTTCTTAAGGCATTACTCCGTTCTTCATGGACTTAATACACTAGATGCATGCTGGATAGCGGTCGATGTGTGGAGTAATAGTAGTAGATGCAGGCAGCAGTCGGTCTACTTGTATTGGATGTGATGCCTACATACATGATCATTGCCTTGGATATCGTCATGATTATTTGCTTTTCTATCAATTGCCCAACAGTAATTTGTCTACCCACCGTATGCTATTTTCTTGAGAGAAGCCTCTAGTGAAATCTATGGCCCCCGGGTCTATCAAAATCATATTACTAAAACCCTAAAAATATTGCTGCCATTTTATTTTATTTATTTTATTTTGTATTTTTGTTTCTATCTATCTATCTATCACATACAATTTAATCTTGCAATTTACCGCCGAGAGATTGACAACCTCTCGTTTGCGTTGGGTGCAAGGATTTGTTGTTTTTGTGCAGATGCTGCTAACGAGGTGTTGCGTGATTCTCCTACTGGTTTGATAACCTTGGTTTCATAACTGAGGGAAATACTTATCTCTACTGTGCTGCATCATCCCTTCCTCTTCGGGGATAATACCAACGCAAGCTACAAGTAGCAGGAAGAATTTCTGGCGCCATTGCCGGGGAGACATCATCAACATCTATCAAGTACCTTCGCATAAACTCTCATCTCCTTGCATTTATTTTATTTGCCATTTGCCTCTTGTTTTCATCTCCCCCACTTCTAAAACGTTTTTACAAAAATTCAAAAATATTTTCCGTTTGGCTTTTTCTTGTTTGCTTGTTTGCCAGCTTGAAACTTGTTATCATGAGTGATTTTGGCATGGCGGAAACCGATGATGGTAAAACTCCTAAAAAGGGAAGTTCTATCAATCTTGATGCTAAAACTTTTGTGTTGGGACATGGTAATGTTATAGGAAAAAGTGTCATCCAAGAATTGTTTAATTGCATTGGGACCTTGGCTTTTGATGATGCACCTATACTTAAAGAAACCAATAATTATGCCGATGCTATTTCCGCACTTGTTCTTAAACTTGAAAGGAGATTTATTCGCACTCATCCTACCTTGCAAAGATTATTTTATGAGTTACCGATTATAAAAGATCCTAGAGCTAAGAAAATAGCTACCCTTGTTCTCATGAATGAATTTGATCATATAGTGCGAGAAGCTAGGGAAATCTTTGATTTTTATGGTATGAGCCGTGAAAAACCGGTGATAGATGAGATCCTTTATAATAATGATTACTTGCTGAGATATTTGTTCCGCAATGACCACATCTTTGATGAGAATATTAAAAAGAAAGTACCTCCTTTGAATATAATCCAACAAGTTTCCAACAGCGTCAATAGGCAATACTCTTGGATTGTAGCCGGTAATCAAGAGGGATTTAAAGATGGACAACTTGCTAATGCTAAAATTTCTATGGATGATATATTTCATATTACCTTTGAAAAACCCCTTGATAAAAGTGCACCTTCGGATATGAAGAAGAAAGATGACAATACTTGAAATTATGCATTATGCCTAGCTAGGGGCATAAAACAATAGCGCTTGTTGAGAGGCAACCCAATAAATAAAATAAATTTTTCTGTTATTGTGTGTTTTCACTGTAATGCTACTGGTATGATTGTGTTTTTGTGTTTTTAATTAGTGTTTGTGGCAAGTAAAGCCTTTAGGATGATTTGGAAGATAGTATAATTGATGCTGTTTGGAAAACAGAAAGTTTTGCGTCCAGTGCCCGAATTTTGTTTCTGTACTGGAGCGTCAGAAAAATCTGAAATTTTTACACAGTATTGGTATATGAATTGCCCACGTTGTCCTAATTTTTTCAGAATTTTTGGAGTTACAGAAGTATGGCTTTTAAATAGATTGCTACAGACTGTTCTGTTTTTGACAGATTCTGTTTTTGATGCACTACTTGCTTGTTTTGATGAATCTATGGATTGTATCGGGGGGTATAAGCCATGGTGAAGTTAGAGTACAGTAGGTATAATGCAAAAATAAAATATGAATGGGTTTGCAACAGTACTTATAGTAGTGATTTATTTTGTTATACTAACGGATCTCACGAAGGTTTTGTTGAGTTTTGTGTGATTGAAGTTTTCAAGTTTTGGGTGAGATCACGATGGATGAAGGAATAAGGAGTAGTAAAAGCCTAAGTTTGGGGATGCCCGAGCCACCCCAAGGTAATATTCAAGGAAGACTCAAGCGTCTAAGCTTAGGGATGCCCCGGAAGGCATCCCCTCTTTCTTCTACCAACCATCGGTAATTTTACTTGGAGCTATATTTTTATTCGTCACATGATATGAGTTTTGCTTGGAGCGTCTTGTATTATATGAGTCTTTGCTTTGTTTGCTTTTTAGTTTGTCACTATCATCTTTGCTGAACACACCTATCTTGAGAGAGCCACACGTTTATCATCATTTGTTAGAATACTCTATGTGCTTCACTTAAATTTTTTTGAGCTAGGCAGTTGCTCTAGTGCTTCACTTAAATCTTTTTGAGCACGGTGGTGGCTATATTTTGAAGAAATAAACTCTCATGCTTCACTTATATTATTTTGAGAGTTGATTAAAATTTTGAAGAAATGAATTCTCATGCTTCACTTATATTATTTTGAGAATTTATAAGATTGAAATTTTGAAGAAATATTTGCACTCTCATGCTTCACTTATATCTTTTTGAGAGTTGATAATAGTAACGGTAATTTGCACAAGATTGAAAATTGGTCCCAAAGTGATGAATATTAAAGAGGGATATAAATAAAAACTTTCATATAGATCATTGGATATGATGAGTGTGATTCCTTGCAATAGTTTTGCGATATGGAAATGATAATATGTGAGTCATGTTAGTGAGTAATTGTGATTTAGTAAAAATATTAGTGTTAAGGTTTGTGATTCCCTATGCATGCACATTAAGTCAATAATTATGCAATGAAACTATATCCTACTTATGGTGCATTATTCGATGTTAGTTGTGTTCAATGCATGTTTATGACCGTTTTTGTTTTTTGGTTGGTTGCTTCTCAATCTTTTGCTAGCCTTCATTTGTACTAAGCGGAAATACTGCTTGTGCATCCAAAATCCTTAAACCCAAGTTGTGTCAAATGAGTCCACTATATCTACCTATATGCCGTATTTCAATGCCGTTCCAAGTAAATTTGCGTGTGCCAACTCTAATTTTCAAAATAATTTTTCGGTTTTGTGTGCCCGTACCGCTCATGAAGCGGCAGGGAGTGGCCATTATTTTCCATGCTAGGTGTGTTATTCTCACGATGAGTGTTTATTCACTTGTCATTGCACGAGAGAATGGTTAGTAATAGGGATGCCCAGTCCCACATGAAATCAAGTTAATAACAACAAAATTCCTTGGAAAGTGTTGGTATGGAGGGCACCCGTGGATACGGCTAGCCATGGATTATGAAAGAATGGTGGAAAGAAAATACACTTTACTTTTTGTTTGGGAACCACCTATGATGTGTCTAGCATGGAAAATATTGGGAATTCTCAGTCGTTTTCGTTGACAGGAAAAGCATGCCTCTCAAAATATTTTTATCTCTTTAATTTCAGCTTTGAGCTCTGGCACATTTGACAAATCTCTGCTTCCCTCTGCGAAGGGCCTATCTATTTACCTTTTATGCAAAAAAAAAATTGAGTCTCCATCTTCTCTTACAAAAGCACCAACTAGAGAACACTATTGTCATACTTGTGCATTGGATGTAGCTAATATTTGAGTGTGTTTCATCAATGGATCAATGATTGAGCATAATGGGCTAGGGATAACTTTCTTTAGCGTTGATATTTTGAAAGACATGGTTGCTTGTTAGCATGCTTGAGTATTTATATATTCATGTCAAATTATAGACTATTGCTTTGAATCATTCAAGTCCAATGTCCATGCTACAAAAGAAAAGAATATGTGATGAATATGTTAGGCAGCATTCCACATCAAAAATTCTGTTTTTATCATTTACCTACTCGAGGACGAGCAGAAATTAAGCTTGGGGATGCTGATACGTCTCCGACGTATCTATAATTTTTGATTGTTCCATGCTGTTATATTATCAATCTTGGATGTTTTTATAATCATTTACAGCAATTATATATCATTTTTGGAGACTAACCTATTAACCTAGTGCCCAGTGCCAGTTGCTGTTTTCTGCCCTGTTTTTGTTTTACAGAAAATCAATACCAAACGAAGTCCAAATGCCACAAAACTTTTTTGAGATTTTTTATTGGACAAGATAAACACTAGAAGCTTCGGGAGAGGGCCAAAAGATGAAGGAGTGGGCCACGAGGCACCAGGGCGCGCCCCAGGGGGGGTGGCGCGCCCTGGTACCTCGTGGGGCCCACCCAGCTCCGTTTGACCTAATTCCAGCTCTATAAATTCAGAAATAAATCAGAAACCCTAAGGGGAGTCCACGAAATACTTTTTCCACCGCCGCAAGTTTCTGTTCCAGAGAGATCCCATCTGGGGTCCTTCTCCGGTAATCTGCCGGAGGGGGGATCGATCACGGAGGGGTTCTACATCAACCTTGCTACCCTTCGATGATGCGTGAGTAGTTTACCACAGACCTTCGGGTCCATAGGCAGTAGCTAGATGGCTTCTTCTCTCTTTTTGATCTTCAGTACAATGTTCTCCTCGATGTTCTTGGAGTTCTATCCAATGTAATCACTTTTTGCGGTGTGTTTGTTGGGATCCGATGAATTGTGAGTTTATGATCAGATTATCCATGAAATTATTTGAGTCTTTGCTGCACTCTTTTATGCATGATTATTATAGCCTCGTATTTCTTCTCCGATCTATTGATTTGGTTTGGTCAACTAGATTGATTTATCTTGCCATGGGAAGAGGTGCTTTGTAGTGGGTTCGATCTTGCGGTGCTCAATCCCAGTGACAGAAAGGGACATGACACGTATGTATCGTTGCTACTAAGGGTAAAAATATGGGGTTTATTCATACGTGAGTTTATCTTGTCTACATCATGTCATCGTTCTTAAGGCATTACTCCGTTCTTATGGACTTAATATACTAGATGCATGCTGGATAGCGGTCGATGTGTGGAGTAATAGTAGTAGATGCAGGCAGGAGTCGGTCTACTTGTATTGGACGTGATGCCTATATACATGATCATTGCCTTGGATATCGTCATGATTATTTGCTTTTCTATCATTTGCCCAATAGTAATTTGTCTACCCACCGTATGCTATTTTCTTGAGAGAAGCCTCTAGTGAAATCTATGGCCTCCGAGTCTATCAAAATCATATTACTAAAACCCTAAAAATATTGCTGTCATTTTCTTTTATTTATTTTATTTTTTATTTTTGTTTCAATCTATCTATCTATCACATACAATTTAATCTTGCAATTTACCGCCGAGAGATTGACAACCTCTCGTTTGCATTGGGTGCAAGGATTTGCTGTTTGTGTGCCGGTGTTGCTAACGAGGTGTTGCGTGATTCTCCTACTGGTTTGATAAACTTGTTTTCATAAGTGAGGGAAATACTTATCTCTACTGTGCTGCATCATCCCTTCCTCTTCGGGGATAATACCAACGCAAGCTACAAGTAACAGTTACCAGAAGTGCACGGCCGCACTCCGGATGCTTTGCATTGGCACGGCCGCTGATTCGTGGGACGAGTACCTACGGATGTCTGAGAGCACATGCGGAGATGCCATGGTCAGGTTTGCAACTGCCATGGTCGAGGTGTTCGGACCTCAGTACCTGAGAGAACCAACTGTGGCAGACACCGAGAAGCTCTTGGCAATCTCAGAAGCAAGAGGATGGTCAGGTTTGCTTGGATCTCTTGACTGCATGCAATGGAAATGGAAGAACTGCCCGAAGGCTTTACAAGGGCAATATCATGGTCATGTTAAGAAGCCCACCATCATGCTTGAAGCAGTTGCATCACAGGATATTTGGATTTGGCACGCTTTCTTTGGCATGCCCGGGTCTCACAATGACATCAATGTGCTGCAACGATCGCCGTTATTTGCGAGGCTGACTGAATGAAAAGCTCCTCCTTGCCACTATATTGTCAATGGACATGAGTACAACATGGGCTACTATCTGGTTGACAGTATCTATCCTCCATGGGCTACCTTTGTCAGCACCATCTCAAACCCAGTTGGCCAGAAAAAGGCACACTTTGCCCAAAGACAAGAAGCAGGTAGAAAGGATGTCGAGAGGGCATTTGGAGTTCTTCAGGCCCGTTTTGCAGTTGTTCGTGGACTTGCAAAACAATGGGATCCGGAGACCTTGTAGGAGGTGATGACATGTTGTGTAATCATGCACAACATGATCGTCGAGGAGGAGGGTGACGATGCTGCCGCAGCTCTGGAATTTGAGAACACGGGTGATCCTATCCAACTTCCGGACCAGAATCCGGCCACATTTGAAGAGTTTATTCAAATGCATCAACAAATTCGGCATCGACCAACTCACGAGCAGCTGAAGGAATATCTAATTGAGCATCAGTGGGCGGTGAAAGGGGACAACAATGTTGAGATGTAATATTTGAACTTTTTAAAATTTAAACAAGTGCTGCATGCGGCTATTTGAACGTCTGTACCCTTTGCATGCGGCTATTTGATTGTGCGGACTTGGAAAAAAATGAGAAAGACCGGATGTATGCAGCTAGTGTTGGATGGCGTCCTCCCGCATCCGTGTCCGCGGACTGATCCCCCACTGTCCGCGAACGGATGCGGGAGAAAATTTACGGGTTGCCGTTGAAGATGCCTTAGGTATTGTCTGGTAGGTCTAGAATGACTGTGTGGCCAATTGTTAGCTCATCTTGGAACCCACTTACGGGTACGACTACAACTCATGGAAAAGAAGAGGAGGTTGTATGAACGAAAAGCGAAAGGGGCCCTCTTTTCACTTTCCAATGATTCCTTAGGTCACCCACACAAATATTCCGTCTCAGCTCATAACCTCAATATAAATGCAGCTTCTTGCGTTGTCCATGACTCCAGCCTGCCTTCTTTTCATAATGTCTTAAGCGCTCTCCGCAAGAACTTCCAGCTCCAAGCTCCAAGCTCCAAGCTCCAGCCGGAGACTTCAAGAATGACTTCAGAACCAGAGGTTTGTGAGCCTGCCCATGTATCTTTATAACTCAAAACTTTTTTTGTTTGTCCTTGTGCTTGTGCATTTAGGTTGGTTTTCCTTCATGGTGGTTTTGTACTAAGTTTGTACTAATCTATCTACATGAATTAATCTTCAGACACCACGAATAACCGAGCTCCATGTAAGGATGGACTGCAACGGATGCGTGCACAAGATGAGGAAGACCCTGACCGGCATTGACGGTGTAGGTGAGGTACATGTTGATCAAGCGAACCACAAGATCACGGTGGTGGGGATCGCTGATCCTGAGAGGATCGTCAAGGCCATCAGGAAGACCAACAGGGTTCCCACCATTTGCTCACACACCGACCCTGCAGCTCCGGCGCCACCCGCGGAAGGGGGAGAAGCCCCGCCTGCTGATCCGCCTCCGCCTCCACCCGCGGAAGGGGAAGCACCGCCGCCAGCACCTGCCGACCCACCGCCTGCAGAAGAGGCACCAGCAGAAGCCCCCGCAGCAGAGAACAAAGAGGCGCCGCCGGCTGAAGCACCAGCCACCACCATGATATACATGGTGCATGACTACCCATACAGCTACTGCCACCGTGCGTACAAAGGTCACTGGGCAAACCATCCGAGCAACATTCATGGCGTCAGATATGATGCTGCTGCACCTTACATATCAGAGTACGGCCATGTGGACTCTTCTGCCGAAGAAGGAAGACGCTTCCACCATCCAGCGGCTGCTACGGGAAGAGGAGATGGGAGCCAGATCACTTCGATGTTCAGTGAAGAGAATCCAAACGCATGCAGCATAGCATAATTAAAAAGAGGCAGTTTGCGTAAGGAATCTGTTTCTGTAAACCCTTTCGGCCAGAAAGGGCAAGTGAGACAGATTTTGCTTTTTGCCTATATATGAATGAAGGTGTAAAATGGATATATGGTTTAGTTTTTTATAAGGTGGAGCGTGGGATTTGTGTAGAGGTAACGCAGGTGGAACAATAAGGGCATGTACAATGCGGGGCGCTTAGGAAGGCGCCAGGATTCCTTTCCTATCAATATCCCGGCCGATTGGCAGTTAAAGCCATCAAATCCTGGCATCGGACGCCGCGAGGCGCAAAGATGTGCGCCGGGCGCTTCCTTCCTTTTTTTTCCCGCATGAGACGCGTAGATAGCTTAATTACCGTAGAATTAGCGCCCAAGGTTAGCGCCTGGCGTTGGAAAGTAGCGCTCTTAGATCTTTTTTTATTTAATAACATTATTTTTTTCCCTCCATAAGCGCCCGGTCAGGCGGCCGGCATTGTAGATGCCCTAAGATGCTTTTTTTTTTGACGGAACCTCGTCAGAGGGCGGGGAGCTCTCGCATTGCATTAAGAAGAAGAATTGGTCCAGTTAATAAGGGAAATCGGACCCAAAAACCGTACATTGCACAGTTAATAAAGGAAAACCGGCGAAGACCACACACACCAGACTAGCACTCAAGGGACCTCGTCCGAGCCGGATACAAGGGTGCCTAGGCCCAAGACCATCGACAACACAACATACCCAACCAAATCAACCTCTGCAGCCTCAAGAACACGCCTGCAACCAGGTGCGCACTCATGCCTAACCTTCAGAAAAATGATATCACACATTAACCTCCACCAAGGCACAAATTGCCTGGATCGCCGTCGGCGTAAGCGGCTTCTTGTACATCCGCAGATAAGACTTCATCTTCTCTTGCACATCCTCCTCGGTGACTTTCTTAGATGTCGTTCCCCTCGGTACCTCCCCAAAAGCCTCCGCCAACCTATATTCAGCACGCTTGGCAGTCGGGATGTTGCAACTTTTGTTCTTCTTATCCAAACGTCCACTACGCCTCTTGGAACAAGTAGATGCCCCTTCAATCTGCACATGAATCGGTGCTTCGAGCAAGGATCGTGGTGCTGTGCAACTGAAACTACTTAGGAACTCATCCAGCAAGGTGGTTGAAGCCGGACCTTGAGGCCTGCCAATGTCACCAAGTAGCTCCTCGGACCCAGAAGACATCATATTGGTAGTGCCCCCTGAAGCAAGCATCACTGTAGAGGAGACCAAGGGAGGCACCTCTCCAGCCAAGCCAATGGGCAAAACCACCTCAATCTGCTCCATGTCCTCGCTCGCTGTGACTATCTCCTCAACCGTACATTGCTCCTCCTCACCTTGAATTACCATCTTGTGCAAAACAACATCCAAAGTAGGAAGAACATCTGTAGACAGCGCCATAGTAGCCAGCACCTCAGACAAGCAACCGGCCACACTAGTCTCACTGACATCCTTACCACAAGCAACACCGAGAGGCGCCGGTTCCTCATGCTCACACCAGGGAGGAGACGGGCCCATTGGCGCCGAGGAAGAGAAAGGTCCCCCACCGTTCCCCGTAGTCTCTCCCTCTCGCACCTCAGGAGACCAATTGATGGCCGGCGAAGAAACAACCCTGCCACTGATAGCCTCCAGCCGCTCCAAGAGGCCTGAAACCTGAACCGCCCAACCCTGCAGAGCGACCGCCATGTCGCGGAGGGGCTGAATGACCTCCTCCGTACGAGCGGCAGCCAGGGCTTGCAACTCAGTGCGCAGCGCCTCAATCTGTGCTGCAAAGTGGGGTTGCAGCAGCCCCAATTCAGCAGCAATGGAAGACTTGACGAGGTCGGCCAGACCTGAGCAGGGGGCGCCGGAGTTGCTACAAGGCGTCTCCTGAACGAGCACAGTCGGAGAGGCAGCAACGGAGGCCCACAAGCGATGCCGCGGATATGGCGGAGGCGCTTGGCAGGCTGGCACCTCCGGTGGCCGACGTGGAGAGACCGCAGGCGAGGGGGGGTGGCGGGTTGGAGCTTGACTGGACGGAAGGCGCGTCGGGCACTCCCGCTCGCGGTGGCCAGAGATGCCGCAGCCCAGGCACCTTATACGGCCGCGACAGTCCGCCACGAAGTGCTCCGATGCCAGGCAACGGAAGCAGAGGCCATACGTTCTCCTCTTGAAGGCAAGGGAGAGACCGACCCCTTTCCTGGGAGGTGGAGCAGGCGCCTTCTCCATCCGCGAACGACGTTGTCCCCCAACCTCCACCCATGGCTGCTCGGGAGACACCACAGGTGCGTCGGCGACCACCTTCGGTGTAGAGTTCGCAGGAAGGCGAGGGGGAGGAGGTGGCAGGAGTAGCTCAGAGCCCCCCAGGGAGCAAGGGACGGGAGCCTCCAGCCCTCCAACGGCGGCAGCAAGCGAGGGATCTGGATCTGGATCGGGAGGGGGGCAGGGAGCTGGGGGTGGAGGTGGAGTGGTGGCTGGGAGGTCTGCTGGGGAGAGGGAGGAGGAAGCAGAGGAGGCCATGAGACAAGGATGAGGAGGAGCTCGTGGATCGAGTCTACGCGGCGGCCGAGGCGGCGGCGGCCGCGGCGGCGGCGTCGCGGGAGCTCGCTCTCATCCTGGAGGTCGCTTGTGCTAATAAACCTTATATGCCCTAAGATGCTTGACTTGTAGACTTGTAGTAAGACATAATTTTTCTGGCAATAGTCGCTATTTTTATTGCCGTCCATCTCATAGAACCTCACAAAGCCAAAGCCGTGGTCCTCGACAAAAGTCACTCGCGAGCGGGCATGGAAATACCTTTCTGTGTTGCCACGTAGTCCTAGAAAATTCTGACGAAAATTGAGAGATATATTCTGGAATGGCAAATGTCTTCTTGACTTGGCTAAGGGTTGTTTTCTGGCTGAGACTACTAGGGAGCAAAAGGCGGATTTTATCGCTTTTATGGAGACCGCTAGGCCTAACTTTACTTGGTAATATTACTTGACCGCTAGGCCTTCCTCCTCTAGGGAGATCAGAGTGTATTTTGCTAGGAGTTAATAGGCATTCACTTGATGTCAGGAAAATGGAAATGCAAGATTAGGTTAATTATTAAGTTTTACGTGCAGTCTAAACTTGAGGGCTTTGATAGGGTTGTTGTTGTGGTTAATAGGGCTTCATAACCCGAGCACAAACCTGCTTTCTTTACTAGGTTTGTTCGTATTTGTGGAGATGAAAATTTATTCATGGTTGTGGGAGAAGATGTTAATATTATTCGTTAATGTGCCAAAAAGAATAATGAAAATTTCGACACTAGATGGACTTTTTATGTTTAATACTATAACTAAAAATCTTGAATTGATGGAGATAGCTCTCTGGAGACGTCGATTTACTTGGGACAATAGTCTTGCTACACCAACTTATCAAAAATTGGGTCGCGTTTCGGCTAGCGTCGAGAGGGGAAAAAATCCCTAGTTATGGTGTGTGCATTGCGAAGGGGACTTTCTGAGTTCTGACCATGATCCCCTTCCGTTGGACTCTAGTGAGACTCCTCACGTGGGGAACAAAGTGGCTTTCTCTTCCAAGTTATCATGGTTTGAGAAGGAGGGCTTTATTGAGACGACTGTTGTAGGATGGGAAAAAGAAACATCGTACCACCAACATTGAGAAAGGTGGCAATATAAGATCCATCATCTTAGACGGTTCTTGCATGGGAGCTAAGAATATGAGCATTCTTTATAAAATCAAACAATAAAGGCTACCTCGTCTTATTGATGTATTAGATATCAAAGCATAATCGGCTCCCCTTGTTTAGGCAGAATGCGCTACTAAAAGGGAGGTCAGCGAGAGCATAGCTAAACTTCTCATGCGGAGGATATTAAATGGGCCCAAATTTCCAAAGTGAGATACGTTAGGAAAGGTGTCAATAACACCCAAAAAATCATTTGATTGCCAATGCAAAACATAGAAAAACAAAAAACGTCCAGCTTGAAAAAGAAGAGTGAACCATTGTGGGTCAGGAGAATTCCAAATCATATATTTCTAATTCTATAAACAATTGTTTGTTCCTCCGTGTTTAACTTCGTGTCGATGCATGAAGACACCACGGTGGATATCCCGCAACTTTCCTCGGAAAAGAATGATGTGTTGTCAGCACCTTTTACGAAAAAGGAGGTGTATGCGGTCATCTCAATAATGAAGAATAGCAAAGCGCGGGACCAGATGGTTTCCAGGAAAAAATATATCAGAGATGTTGGGGGACTATCAAAGGGGACTGCTACTTGTGAGCTGCGTTGGGATTTCCTCGAAGAGGAGAGGATGATGCAGTACAGTAAAGATAAGTATTTCCCTCAGTTAAGAACCAATTTTATCAATCTAGTAGGAGAACCACACAGAACCTCGTTAGCAGCACCTACACATACAAAAACAAATACTTGCACCCAACGCGAACAAGAGGGTTGTCAATCCCCTTGGCGGTTACTTACAAGGTTTAATTCTGATAATGATAGATAGATAAGTAAATTACAAAGTAAAATAAAAGTAACTAAATTGCAGCAGGATATTTTTTATTTTATATATGATAGATAAATGACCCGGTGGCCATATTTTTCACTAGAGGCTTCTCTCTCGAACACATAGCATACGGTGGGTAAACAAATTACTGTTGGGCAATTGATAGAAAAGCGCATAGTTATGACGGATTCATGGCAATGATCACGTATACATGCATCACGTCCGAGACAAGTAGACCGACTCCTGCCTGCATCTACTACTATTACTCTACCCATCGACCGCTATCCAGCATGCATCAAGGGTATTAAGTTAATGAAAACGGAGTAACGCCTTAAGCAAGATGACATGATGTAGACAAAGTAAACTCAAACAATATGAATAAACCCCATCGTTTTATTCTTAATGGCAACAATACAAATACATGTCTTGTCTCTTTCTGTCACTGGGATAGAGCACCGCAAGATTGAACCCATCATAAAGCACATCTCCCATTGCAAGATAAATCAATCTAGTTGGCCAAACCAAATGGATAGATCGGAGAGAAATACAAATCTATAACAATCATGCATAAAAGAGTTCAGAGAAGACTCAAATATTTCTCATAAATAATCTGATCATAAACACACAATTCATCGGATCCCAACAAACACACCGCAAAAGAAGATTACATCGGATAGAACTCCAAGAACATCGAGGAGAACATGATATTGAAGATCAAAGAGAGAAAAGAAGCCATCTAGATACTAGCTATGGAACCGTAGGTCTGTGGTAAACTACTCACACATCATCGGAAGGGCAGCATGGTTGATGTAGAAGCCCTCCGTAATCGATTCCCCCTTCGGCAGAGTGTCGGAAAAGGCCTCCAGATAGGATCGCGGAAGAACAGAAACTTGCCGTGGCGGAAAAGTTTTCTCGTGTGTCTCTTTGGTATATTGGGAATATTTTAGAATTTATAGCAGAGGAATTAGGTCAAGAGGTGCCACGAGGGGCCCACAAGCCTGGGGGCGCGTCTACCCCCCTGGGCGCGCCCACTGAGCTTGTCGCTCCCTCGTGACTCCTCAGGTTTTCTCCCGAACCTTCGAGGGCCCCTTCTGGTCCAGAAAAAAGAAATCCAAAGTTTTTTCTTTATTTGGACTCCGTTTGATAATGATTTTCTGAAAAGACAAAAACAAGCAAAAAACAGCAACTGGCACTGGGCACTAGGTTAATAGGTTAGTCCCAAAAAATGATATATAATTGCATATAAAACATCCAAGATTGATACTATAATAGCATGGAACAATAAAAAATTATAGATACATTGGAGACGTATCAAGCATCCCCAAGCTTAATTCCTGCTCGTCCTCGAGTAGGTAAATGATAAAAACAGAATTTTTGATGTGCAATACTACCTAACATGTTTCATCATGTAATTCTCTTTTACGGTATGAATATTAAGATCCGAATGATTCAAAGCAATAGTCTATAATTTGATATAAAGACATCAATAACCAGGTATACTAACAAACAATCATGTCTTTCAAAATAAAAATGCTAAAAAAAGTTATCCCTATAAAATCATATAATCTTGTCATGCTTCATCTTCTTAACATAAAGTATTTATCATGCACTACCCCGATGACAAGCCGAGCAATTGGTTCATACTTTTTAACGCGCTTCAGCTTTTTCAACCCCCACGCAATACATGAGCGCAAGCCATGGATATAGCACTATGGGTGGAATAGAATATAATGATAGAGATTAATAAGGGGAAATCAAAAAGTGAAGATAGTCTCACATCGACGCGGCTAATCAACGGGTTATGGAGATGTCCATCAATTGATGTCAATGCGGGATTGCCATGCAACGGATGCACTAAGAGCTATAAGTGTATGAAACCTCAAAATAAAAACTAAGTAGGTGTGCATCCAACTTGTTTGCTCATGAAGACCTCGGGCATTTGAGGAAGCCCATCATCGGTATATACAAGCCAAGTTCTATAATGAAAATTTCCCACTAGTATATGAAAGTGACAACATAGAAGACTCTCTATATGAAAAATATGGTGCTAATTTGAAGCACAAGTATGGAAAAGGATAGTAACACTGCCCCTTCTCTCTTTTTCTCTCATTTTTTTGTGGGCTCTTTTTGGCCTCTTTTTTTTCTTTTTTATTTATTTATGTCCTCACTAGGACAATGCTCGAATAATGATGATCATCATACTTCTATTTACTTACAACTCAAAATTACAACTCAATACTAGAACAAATATGACTCTACATGAATGTCTCTGGCAGTGTAACAGGATGTGCAATGATGCTAACATAACATGTATGAAAATGATGAACGGTGGCTGAGCCACAAATACTATGTCAGCTATATGATCATGCAAAGCAATATGACAATGATGATGTGTGTCATATAAACGGAACGGTGGAAGTTGCATGGCAATATATCTCGGAATGGCTATGGAAATGTCATAATAGGTTGGTATGGTGGCTGTTTTGAGGAAGATATAAGGAGGCTTATGTGTGATAGAGCGTATCATATCACGGGGTTTGGATGCACCGGCGAAGTTTGCACCGACTCTCAAGGTGAGAAAGGGCAATGCACGGTACCGAAGAGGCTAGCAAATTGCGGAAATGTGAGAGTGTGTATAATCCATGGACTCACATTAGTCATAAAGAACTCACATACTTATTGCGAAAGTTTATTAGCCCTCGAAGCAAAGTACTACTACGCATGCCCCTAGGGGTATAGATTGGTAGGAAAAGACCATTGCTCATCCCCGACCGCCAATCATAAGGTAGACAATCAATAATAAATCATACTCCAACTTCTTAGCATAACGACAGACCATACGTGCATGCTTCGGGAATCACAAACCTTAACACCAATATTCTTACTAAACCACAATTATTTACTAGTACCTCCCACATATTACCATCTTAATATCGCAAAACTATTGCAAGGAATCAAACTTATCATATTCAGTGATCTACATAAAAGTTTTTATTATATCCCTCTTGAATACCTATCATATTAGGACTAAATTCATAACCCGCGCATATTACCATTGCTATTTATTAGACTCTCAAAAAGATTTAAGTGAAGCATGAGAGTGCAACTATTTCTTTAAAATATGACCACCGTCGTGCTCTAAAAGATATAAGTGAAGCACTAGAGCAACTGCCTAGCTCAAAAGATATAAGTGAAGCACATAGAGTATTCTATCAAATCACAATAAATGTGTGTCCCTCTCAAAAAGATGTGTTCAGCAAAGATGATTGTGGCAAACTAAAAGGCAAACAAAGAAAATAAAACTATGGCACAAGACGCTCCAAGTAAAACAAACAATCATGCCTTTCAAAATAGAAATGCTAAAGAAAGTTATCCCTACAAAATCATATAATCCTGTCATGCTCCATCTTCTTAACATAAAGTATTTATCATGCACTACCCCGATGACAAGCTGAGCAATTGGTTCATACTTTTTAACGCGCTTCAGCTTTTTCAACCCCCACACAATACATGAGCGCAAGCCATGGATATAGCACTATGGGTGGAATAGAATATAATGGTAGAGATCAATAAGGGGAAGTCAAAAAGGAAGAAAGTCTCGCATCGACGCGCTTAATCAACGGGCTATGGAGATACCCATCAATCGATATCAATGCGAGGAGTAGGGATTGCCATGCAACGGATGCACTAAGAGCTATAAGTGTATAAAAGCTCAAACTAAAAACTAAGTGGGTGTGCATCCAACTTGCTTGCTCATGAAGACCTCGGGCATTTGAGGAAGCCCATCATCGAAATATACAAGCCAAGTTCTATAATGAAAATTTCCCACTAGTATATGAAAGTGACAACTCAGGAGACTCTCTATATGAAGAACATGGTGCTACTCTGAAGCACAAGTGTGGTAAAAGGATAGTAACATTGCCCCTTCTCTCTTTTTCTCTCAATTTTTTTTTTGTTTTTTTTTCTTTCTTTTTCTTTTTTCGTCCGGAGTCTCATCCCGACTTGTGGGGGAATCATGGTATGATAGCCTGGCTTAATAGGGATGATAGACTACTCATATCAATAAGGAATTTCTTCTTTTTCGGGAGCCCATTCGGAAAGAACTCCCAAGTTAAGCGTGCTTAGTTTGGAGTAATTTCAGGATGGGTGACCGACCGGGAAGTTGGTCCCGGGTGCGCATGAGTGAGGACAAAGTGCGCAGGAAAGGCTAGTATTGATCTGTGGGGCCAGTCTAGATCCCGCCAGGAGTAACGACCACCGGCGGGTGTGTCCGGGGCATTACAAGTTGGTATCAGAGCCGACCCTCGCGGTTACACGGATGTTTGCGGACAGGTGCGCGGTCATGTTGTGCATGACATTTGTGACCCGTCATGGCACACGGCATGGCACATGTGCCGGACTGGATGCACAGACATATGTGCCAAGAGGGAACGTTCCTGTGTCCCGACGAGGACGTCGGTTCCTCTGAGTGGGGGTGTATGTGATAGCCTGGCTTAATAGGGATGATAGACTACTCATATCAATAAGGAATTCCTTCTTTTCCGGTAGCCCATTCGGAAAGAACTCCCAAGTTAAGCAAGTGCGCAGGAAAGGCTAGTATTGATCTGTGGGGCCAGTGTAGATCCCGCCAGGAGTAACGACCACCGGCGGGTGTGTCCGGGGCGTTACACATGGTCTCCATCATCCTTTCCACACTGGGACAATGCTCTAATAATGATGATCATCACACTTTTATTTACTTACAACTCGATAAAAACTATACAAGATGACTCTAAATGAATGCCTCTACCAGTGTATCAGGATGTGCAATGATCTAGCGTAGCAAAGATATCAAAAAACGGACAAGCCATGAAAATATCATGCTAGCTATCTTACGATCATGCAAAGCAATATGACAATGAATGCTCAAGTCATGTATATGATGATGGTGAAAGTTGCATAGCAATATATCTCGAAATGGCTATGAAAATGTCATAATAGGTAGGTATGGTGACTGTTTTGAGAAAGATATAAGGATGCTTATGTGTGATAGAGCGTATCATATCACAGGATTGGGATGCACCGGTGAAATTTACACCAACTCTCGAGGTGAGAAAGGGCAATTCATGATATGTCTCTAACGTATCTATAATTTTTGATTGTTCCATACTATTATATTATCAATTTTGGATATTTTATATGCAACTTTATGCAATTATATATCATTTTTTGGGAGTAACCTATTAACCTAGTGCCCAGTGACAGTTGCTGTTTTTTTGCTTGTTTTTGTCTTTTTAGAAAATCATTATCAAAAAAGGTCCAAACGAGAAAAAAAAACTTTGGATTAATTTTGTCTGGACTAGAAGAGACCCACGAAGATTCGGGAGAAGACCAGAGGATCCACAAGGGAGCGAAAAGTTTGAGAGGCGCGCCCTGGGGGGTAGGGTGCCCCCAGGCTTGTGGGCCCCTCATGACACATTTTGACCTAATTCTGCTACTTGTAGTCTGCGTTGGTATTTTCCCGAAGAGGAGAAGATGATGCAGTACAGTAGAGATAACTATTTCTCTCAGTTAAGAACCAAGGTTATCAATCCAATAGGAGAACCACGCAAAATCCCTTTAGCAGCACATGCACACACAAAAGCAAACACTTGCACCCAACGCAAATAAGAGGGTTGTCAATCCTCTTAGCGGTTATTTGCAAGGATTAATTCTGATAGTGATAGATAGATAAAATAAAATACTAAATAAAATAAAAGTAAATAAATTACAGCAAGGTATTTTTGGTTTTTAATATATGATAAAGATATTCCCAGGGGCCATAGTTTTCATTAGAGGCTTCTCTCTCGAACAAATAGCATACGCTGGGTAAACAAATTACTGTTGGGCAATTGATAGAAAAGCAAATAATTATGACGGATTCATGGCAATGATCATGTATATAGGCATCACGTCCGAGACAAGTAGACCGACTCCTGTCTGTATCTACTACTATTACTCCACCCATCGACCGCTATCCAGCATGCATCTAGGGTATTAAGTTAATGAAAACAGAGTAACGCCTTAAACAAGATGTCATGATGTAGACAAAGTAAAATCAAGCAATATGATTAAATCCCATCTTTTTATCCTTAATGGCAACAATATAAATACGTGTCATGTCCCTTTCTGTCACTGGGATTGAGCACCGCAAGATTGAACCCATCACAAAGTACCTCTCCCATTGCAAGAAAAATCAATCTAGTTGGCCAAACCAAATCGATAGATCGGAGAGAAATACAAAGCTATAACAATCATGCATAAAAGAGTTCAGAGAAGACTCAAATATTTCTCATGAATAATCTGATCATAAACTCACAATTCATCGGATCCTAACAAACACACCGCAAAGGAAGATTACATCGGATAGAACTCTAAGAACATCGATGAGAACATGGTATTGAAGATCAAAAAGAGAGAAGAAGCCATCTAGCTACTAGCTATAGACCCGTAAGTCTGTGGTAAACTACTCACACATCATCGGAGGGGCAGTAAAGTTGATATAGAAGCCCTCCGTGATCGATTCCTCCTCCGACAGAGTACCGGAAAAGGCCACCAGATGGGATCGCGTGACTTAAAAAGTAGAGTTTTTAGCATGACTGTGTTTTTAGAGCTATCGTTTGGAGATGCTCTAATATAAGCCGAATCGAGCATGCATGGAGCAGTACTGACTTTTAGGGGTTATAATGTCGGTAGTTTAGTGTGCCTTTTAGCCAGCTAGGGAGGGACATGTGCTGTTTCTTAGTGCAGCTATGATGATCAAATTAATCTGGTTGTAGCTCCCCCCCGCAGAAAAAAAAATCTGGTTGTAGCTCAATAGTGATTTCACAGCGGGGCTTGCCCAGAACGTGAAGGCATCGTTTGGCATATTTAAACCGAGCAAATCTCGACATACATGGTCTTACACGCCGGTAATTAACAATTAGGTACTCTTAAACGCCAGGATTAGCTTTAGCTAGCAAGAGCAAGTTGCCAAGCTACTGTGAGGATAAGGCTACCATCACCCACGTTACGTTAGTGTGCACAATCTATCCTCTTGAGAATAGTAGTAGCTCTGCTCGATCTATCACTTCTCGAATACTCCCTCCGTAAACAAATATAAAAGCGTTTAGATCACTACTTTAGTGTTTTAAACGCTTTTATATTTCTTTACAGAGGGAGTACTTGTTTTGCACGGCGACTGAAGCATTCATCAGGAGAAAAATACAGTTGACAGTTTGGCATGGTCGTCGTGGAGGTGCGATACACGCGCGTTTGCTGGGCCTTTTCGTAGCTAAGCTGCACTCTGTACTTTTCCGGTGACAGTGCACGCTGGGGTCAACGGAGACGCACGTTGCAAGGTCGGGAGAGTACCGTTCCACCACGTCGTCTTCGCCGGCGACGGGAGACGAGGCCGTCCTCGTCACCACCGTGGCCGCAACTTTCTCTGGGTTTTGTTTACGATCGACACGCCCGTTCGTTTCACCATGCATGCATTTCGCCCGTTTAACTCTACCCCGTTGGCGCAAGTAATTCCGACGTTGCGCTCATGCCGGGAAACATCCCACCGGACGCGAAGCCGACATCGGCGTCGTGCACGGGCAGAGAAAAAGGTCAGCACGAAGCCGACATCGGTGTCCGAGAGGCAGCCGACCGTTGGCCGAACAGACCGATCGAGCACCCCACCGAGAACACGATCGTGTCGCCCGAGAAAGGAAGGACGCGCCAGCCTGATTTCTGATATGCATGCATGCAATGCAAGCACCAGCGCCAGTCCATCAGAGTGGTATCGCTCTGTTGGGCCATGTGTGCGCTAGCTGGTGCAGCGCGGCGAACATGATCGGGCTAGCTAGCCAAAGTGCTACTCGATCATTGCTGTGATCGGATCAGATGGGTTTGACTCTGTCACCTCCCCGTAGGCAGGCAGTCGTGCGTGATTCTAGGTTTTTTTTTTCTTTTTCTAAACACCAGATCGTTAATTAGGCGCCCTTTATTTGCCTCTGGTCGCGGAAAATTTGTTGATCCTAATTTGGGGGGAAACCACAATGGACTAGTAGAATGCCCGTGCGTTGCCACGAGCCTTTTAAATTTTTTGCTGGTTGCATATGTAAATATAATGCACTTCAAATTTAACATGTATAGAAAAAAATTACAGTAACAAACGAAAAATGTGATTGATGCAATGTATTTCCATTATCTCACTTTACTTGTGTCTCCATTATTTCACTTCAGTTGCAATGAATTTACATTAAAAAATGTAATTTGACAACATATGCATTGGGAGCAATGATTCAACTAATGATTTGTTATATGCTAAGATCTACTTGATGCTATTAAGATATTCCCCTACAATATCAGGAATATTGTCTTGAGCTTCATTCGCGCAGTACTTGAGCAAATATAGTAAAAAAAATCGTTGACTTGTAACCATCCTGCACGAGCACTATATGTAGTTAGCATGAAGATTTCACTTGAAAATGTAAGAATGTACAACATAGAGTACTCACCCTGTAAATTGGATGAACCAATTTTTTACCATTCCACGAGAGCATATTGAAATCAAAAACAAAATAACTAAACACATTTCTGCAATAAATAAATTATTAGTATCTCGAATATAATGATGATAAATAATTGAATGTATCTTGAATATGAAAATATAATAGATAAATATACTTGTCTGTGCTTGTTGGAATACCGGCCGGTAGAGAATATAAGTTGCCAACCGCTATTTCAAGTGCGTTGTTGAAGTCCCTTGAAAATCTCAGTAATTTCCATATCTCATAGTTTTATTCTCTAACGAATGGATGTAGTGTCCAAAATATATACGTGGTGTGCATGTTTTTCGATGATGAACAAATAAACTGGCCAAAGAATACATTGGCCAGCAAAATATGCATACATTGGCCAGCCGCTAGAATGCAAGCACGTGATCGCTTTAAGCTGAGTGGGTCGCACCATGTTTTTCTTTGAGTGGAGTGGGTCGCATCCCGCTTTGGAGCAAAGGACATTTTCTAGATCACTTGTTTGGCTATTCTCTTCAAAAGAATTTTGGCTATTTCAAGAATATTTGACAATTCTATCATGGCACGATAGCCACTCCTCTCAGTTCACAAGGGAATGAAAGAGGAAAAACAGCCACTCATATCTGTTCTAGGCAAATATGAACAGCCTCCCGCAAAAAGGAAAAGCCACTCCTCGCCTCTCACCACACAAGCACATCACACATCCCTTATCCCCACCGCACAAGGCACAACTTCAGCAACTCACATGGCGTAGTCTCCACCTTCCTTCCCTGCCACTGCGCCTCTTGTCCCACCACAGCATCGTCCGCTAGCTCCTCTCCCCACCAGCCGTCGCCTCCTCTCCCTGCCACGGCGCCGACCACTGCCTCCTCTCCCTGTCTATGGTTCGATCTGTAGCCTAGATCGGCGACAGTTGCTGGCCTCAATTCTATTGCCTGCAAGCAGTGGCTGGTGGACCACGCCCGACAGAGGAAAGCAGCAACGGCGCGGTAGGTAACAGGCATCGACGACAGTGGTGGCACCAGAAACAATGCCACCAAACATGAACGGCGACCTTGACCAAGCTCCCTATAGGGTAGTTCTTCCCCTTTCTTGTCATGTTTTGTCTGCGTTCTCAAATGAATTATTCATATTCAACAAACGTAAACAAAAAATGAAATAAAATAATCGCACATGTACTCCTATCTCTTAAATAAAAAATGTGCAGCAAACTTGCAGTGATCTTCAAGGCTGATAGTGAATTTAATTGTTTATAGGACGAATGTAGAAAGAATATCTAAGAGATAGTAACAACTTACATGAAGTAAATCCAGTAGTCCATTGTTAATTGGAAATGTATGCTAATATGGCTCAGAGATGCAATAGAACAAAGGAAGGGTTGCACTTGAATATCAAATAGGACAACTCTGAGCAGTCTATGGTCACAAGTTGTTTAGGCCCTAGATCTCAAGCAGCAGCTCTAACAGGAAGGGAATAAAGTGAACCAACTTCACAAGAAACAACAATATTGGATTTTTATTTATGCCATTTGTAGTGGTAAGCTTCCTTTTGCTCAATGGCTATATTATCTGAATATTATGAGAAAAATTTAAGATATACATTCCATATCTTTTTTGATGAGACGATGAGTTCTTCCAACGGAGAGAATAGATTGATACTGACCAAGAACTGAATCCATGATTACACTGGATAATGCAAAATATATCATCCTGGTTCTACACAAACAGGAGCAACTCGTGACCGGAGTTGTATTTGGCTCACCTCCTAGCACAGGAAGATGTGATCTGGACAGTAGCAAACACATTATTCAAATTTTCAAATGCATTTGTACAACAGATGCTTCTCATACAAAGATTCACATACATTAAGTGGTAGATGTTACAAAGATTCACATACATTAAGTGGGATGTTGTATGACATGGTAGTAATTGCCCACTTCTTGTTCCAGGTGCTGACCCCATTAGGAAACAATGCACGAACACTACTCTACTCCTTATCCATCATGTACACTTTGTTCGAGATATATAACAAGTACACAAAAACTTGTAAGCAAGTATAAATTTATTAAAGAAAACGAACAACATAGGAAATGACCAGTGGAGAACAGACGGAAAACCAAAATCCATTACTGATAGTACCCTCGTAGCAATTTGTCACATGATCATGTCTATAAAAAGCCATATCTGAAAAGCACAAAAAAACACCATCTCTAGAGGACCGAAATCTATAACTGTGCTCACATAGAATAGCAATATGTGATTGTACTCGCAAAGTATAGCTACGGATCAAATCGACCTCGAACTTTATCTCACCGTGAACACCACATAAAACACATTATAACATGGAGGTCCCAGCCATCGGGAAGGCATCTCATGGAACTTGGGGGAACCTCCAAATCGAACTGAGCAACACAAAAATACAAATCAGCCATGAAGACAGGGGAATAATCTAACCTAGGTCACGAGATTAGCAGGACGAGGAGGGTGCCACTATGTCGGCGCCCTCCATGAGAATAATCTTGCACACGATGTCACCTCAAGCAATGGATTGCCACCAGCAGAAATGAAGCACTTGTTGTTCATGGCTTCAGTTATGAGATATCCCGTCAGATGAGGTAACAAATAGATCAGCTCACCATCTAAAGAATATAATCTTATCCAAGAAAATAGTCATCAGCAGCAAAGCTTTATTCAGTTCTTTACTAAGAAAGCAACTTACAAATTACAACCCAAACAGAGAATAAATGGTTCAGAATAGGCATAAATTTTCTCCATTTTCCATAATCAATAATGAAAGCAAGAAATCTTGAAATCCTTGACCCAAACATCAGAAGTCACAAACAGTGCGTTGAAAATTGCTCTGAACGAAAAACTTTTCTTTTGTTGACTCTGAAGGAAGCCCATGTCCTGTTGTCTACACAATACAACAAATTACTGGCCAAGCTTGAAGTACTAACAAGAATGAATTCCTTTATTATCATTAAAAATTCATTCAAAGAATCTGCAGAAAAAATGAATGCATGTGTAGGCATCATAATCAATGGTACTTGATGAAGAGAAATAACTACGCTAATATATGACTTTGCTAATCAATCAATCTGCTACAATCACAATTGGTGCATAACAATAAACAAGTCCGTGTGATTAGGACAATGGTTATAGATAAGTAAAGAGAAATTAGAAAAGAAGCTATGACGAGATTACCAAATCAGCCTGAGAAAGCAGGATCAACGGAAACATAACAAAGTAAACAGAATAAGGAATATTTAGTGGAAATGAGCTAGTTGAACCTATAGGCTGGAGGAAGGAGCTGGCCAGAAGGTTAGGCCAGCCAATTTGGGCCCGGCGCCTGGAATGAAGAAGTGGAGGGCTAAAGAACACATCTTGTTCACGCGTAACTATGTTGTGCAGCTGCGCCGCCGGCCTCGTCTTCTGAGACCACTCCACATGTCTCCACCATAAATCAAAAGCATGAAGTGGGAGGACTTCTGAATTTGCTAAGTGAATCCTGCATACAAACACAACACTGACTACCAAATTTGAGTTTCTTCCCGCCTGATGCAATCACAACATATGATTATGGACATATATAACAGTAGTATGATGAATTAACTACCATCAAGAAAGATATGGGATATTCAACCAAGAAACTATTCCAATAGTAATACTAATATTATTGGGGAGAACATGAGCAATGAAAGTATTACTATTGGACATTTAGCCAAAAGAAGTAGAATAACTAACCCATCACTAAAGTGTACATAGTACATATGATTTCTTGGCTACGCAAACATCTAAATATGTAGCAGGCACGCACCTGACTCCTCTCTGTTTTTGTGGATTCAGATTTAAAACGTGTACCAAATCTGTTTCCAGACAATCATCTTCTTGCCAGATTATACTTAACTACCTGCTATGATTGCATTCCAGTATGTTAAGGTAACTAAACCTTTTGTACAGGGTGCAGTTGGCTTCTAGAAAGGCAATACCAATTTTGTGATGATTTGGCCGAGGCTAAATTCACACTGGTGAACATATACAATGTGCAGAGGTAGCTCAAGGTAAATCGAAATGTACATGTATTATTTTAACAGCACTCGGAGAAACAAATGTGTAATATTGATGTTTATAATCAGACAAGAGCTCATCTCATCTTTTCAGTTCTCATACTACATGTGGACTGTGCATTACCTAAACCAACCAACATCTCCCAGAAATCTTGCTGTAGTTGAGAACCCGCTCTCTTCTTTCAAACATACAGAAACATCACCGCTTCCTATCAAAATCTTAGACCATTCCTAATCAAATTCGTAAATCATCTCCTAACCAAACCCCTAAAGCATGAATCTACCACATTGTACTCTGCCAATTAAGTCAATATATAACTATTTACTTTTTTTTGTTACATCATTTCCATAACCCGAACCCGAATAAGAGTATGACATAAATGGCTAGTCTACACGTAAGCCAAAAACTGAGGTTGCTCTCTTACCTGACTGTATCCTGTACATACTGAAAGTGTCCAACTCGAAGCATATCAGCAAATCGACAACACCACTGAATAAATGCCCATCTCCTCAGTAGCCAAGCAAGCACATGAAAATAGAACCTTCGCTCCACACTGGCGTCTTTCTGCACCAGACTGTCTCTTATAAAGTAATAAATCACAAATTGGCTCCTTGCCTTCTTGCTCCCAGACCATGGGTCAAGGAAACTATAGAACACACATCAAGAATCTAAGCATCCAAAAAGGCATCTCGCCATTCCATATATGAACCCTCAAATATTGCAAGTGTATATAGGAAGCAGAGGTCAAGGTACTTACAGTCAGTGCCTCAGTGGAGCACGGCGAGCTAGACGCCGTTCCGGCGAGATTGGCTGGGTCGGCAATTTCGATTTGCAATTGAGTCGGAGATTCGACCGAGGGGCTTTATGGCACAGAAGAAGGGCGTGAGGAGAAGCCGTGCGAGAGGGCAACACAAGGGGTCGAGGAGGAGGTTTCATGGACGGAGGCAACATCGGGGATCAGATAACACCGAGAGGTCGCAGATGGGAAGCGCGCGGCATCACTGATGGCGGATCCGGAGGACGCCAAGATGAGAAGAAACGTAACCGCCGGCGTCACCGCTGCTATTCGCCGGAGGACCACCCGCTGTAGCCGCGGACGCTCGAAGGGGTAGTAGTGAAGGGTGTCGCCGCGCCGCTTGCGACCGTGTCGGGACCATCCGGAGATGGGGAGCAACCATCGATGGCTGCAAGGAAGCGTGCACCGCCGTCGCCATCAGCAGCTACGCCGCGGGTGGCCGCGGTCGCGAGTGTTGCGTCACCACCACACCACCACACCACCTAGAGCGATGCCTCGCGCCGGTTGCGGTCGTTGCGGCGGAGCCGAGCGGGCGCGGCCACGCTGTCCGTGCGTTGATTGTGGCGGCGACAGGATCGGGGGCTAGGGCTAGGGGTCGGGAGGAAGGGGAGACGGGGTGGGGGCATGTGTGGTCGAGGGGGCATGTGCGCCTTCGGGAGATCGGAAGAGGAACCGTGACGGGAGACAAAAAAACCAGAATGGAAGGTGGGGACGTGGGGTTTGATCGTGAAAAAAATCAGTGGGATTCCTTTGATCATGGAGCCTGGGTACAAACGAACCTGGGTACAACGAACGACTCCCATTTTAAGAGTAGAGATATAATACTTTTACAATAAAATTTGTTTGTCATGTTTTTTTTTTTGCGAGAAACTTCCAATCTATTCATCTTCAATCATGGCAGTACAAAGAACAACAAAGGTAATAAAAATTACAACCATGTCCATGGACCACCTAGCGACGACTACAAGCACTGGAGCGAGCCGAAGGCGCGCCGCCGTCATCGCCCCTCCCTCACCGGAGCCGGGCAAACCTTGTTGTAGTAGACAGTCGGGAAGTCGTCGTGCTAAGGCCCCATAGGACCAGCGCACCAGAATAGCAACCATCGCCGATGAAGAAAGTCGTAGATCAGAAGAATCAAACATGTAAACACCCAAACAAAGGCGAACGAAGACCGGATCCAAACAGATCCACCGAAGACCAGCACCGACCGAATCCCGCGAGATCCGACGAAGACAAACCTCCACACGCCCTCCGATGATGCTAGACACACCATCGGGACGGGGATAGAACGTGGGAGACATTATTCCTACTATGGGATATCGCCGCCGCCACACAGCCCCAACCAACACGCTGAATCTAACAAGAACGAGAACGGGGTCCCTCCCGCCGGCGGGGGGCCAAGATCCTCCGCACCTCCATGGCCTAGAGGCCATCGGAGATGGGGCGGACCGGCGGCGGCGCCGACGGGAGGAGAAGAGCTTTTCTTGTGGAGGTGAACTTGTTGATCTTGACGTACATTGTTTGTCATGGTTTACTTGTTAATTTCCTTAAAATTTGTTATTTGTTTCTTGAAAATATATTAATTGTTTCCTAAAGCAAATTGTATTAATAAGAGAGATCGATTGATTTGGATAAGTTAGGAAAGTTAGATTCGTGATCTTTTGTACGTTAGGAAAGTGCTGATTTTTTTTGAAAGAAAAGAGTGAAGAGAAAGATAAACCAATGGATAAGAAAACCAATGGAAGGGGGTGGTGGGAGGTGGGACAAAAATAAACCGGTGTACCAGTACAAGGGGATGGTGGGAGGTGGGACGAAGAAAAACCGGACGAAAATAAACCGTACCAGGCTACCAAGTGCTCCATTAGGAGTAGAGATTTTGAAAGAAAAGAGTGAAGAGAAAGATAAACCAATGGATAAGAAAACCAATGGAAGGGGGTGGTGGGAGGTGGGACAAAAATAAACCGGTGTACCAGTACAAGGGGATGGTGGGAGGTGGGACGAAGAAAAACCGGACGAAAATAAACCGTACCAGGCTACCAAGTGCTCCATTAGGAGTAGAGATAGTGGATGCACGTTCTTCCCTACAACAGATCGGTAGCTAAGAGCAGAGATAGCAAATCCAGGCCCTCAAATGAGGCGTGCCCGGTCAGTGCCCACGGGGCTTCCACACCCGCGTCCTTCATATCCGAAATCTCAAAACCATACAACCCATGCAACGCTACGTAAAAGACGATCATCGAACGCAACACACGTAGTTCATCGGATCAACATTTCATCGCTGGACGAAAGGAGCATATATAGTTCATCGGAGTTCAACGGCGGACAGTGCAAATCCATACTACAAACTACTTAAAACATAGTTAAAATATAAACAGAACGCGGAAGGGCGGAGGAAATCACCATTTCCTCGCCGGCCCGTTCCCCTTCCGGTCGTCAATGTGGCTATGCCCCTCCTCCGTGTAGGCGTCGGCGTGCGGTGGTGCGTCGACGTCGGAGCTGGAGGTGGAGCCGCCCGTCAAGTCGGAGTCCGAGCTACAGCTTCGGCCCGACAGCCTGCGGAGCAGGCGATACTGCTCCTTGGCATGGCGGGTCGCCTTCGCCTTCGCCGCCGCCTCCTTGCTTGCCTCGCACTTCGACAACTCGATGGCGAGTCGGAGTGCCTTGGCATTCTTGCGGCGGAGGCGCCGGCCATCCGTCTCCGCTGTCGTGAGAGAGTGGCGGAGGACTGATGCGAGGAACACGACATTGGGATCGACCGGCGTGCGGTCAGTGCCTCCCCCGCCACCGCCCTCTCCCTTGCCCGCTGTCGTTCGCGGCGGGCTGCTCGTGCCTCGGACTCGGGCGTCCTCGTGTGCGCCGGCGCCTGCGCGGGCACGAGGACCCAGCGGTGGCCGGGTACCACTTCCGGAAAAGAGGGTGTTGGTTGTCGGCGTACCTGAAGGACGAGAGTGGAGTGGCCGGAACTGCCCACCGGGCGGGACGGGCCGGCGACGTCGCCGGCGCTGCGTCGACAAGCGACGAGCGCTGAGGAAGAAGATTCGCCGCTGCCGGTGCCGCCTTGCTCAAGTTGCGGCCGCCTCAAGGCGATGCGGAGGGCGACCTCCTCCACATCGATGCTTGTGCCGTCGGATTCTCCATCGGAGCCACCGCTGCTTCCGTCGCCGGCCATCGGATCGAAGGGGAGGTGATCGGAAGTGGAGTGGACGGAGAGGGGAGTGAAGTGGAGTTCGGATTAACCGGTGTCTAGGTTTTCCGGGTGAGGATATTTGTGAGGTCCGGGTGGGCCAGGCTGGGCCAAGCCGACGTGGCGGACGCGCCCGGACCGCCTTATATCTGCCCCATATTTGGGTGGATATGAGGGGCGCCGGACAGCCCAGTCGTTTGAGGACGGTTTAAGGCGCCCGTCTGGGTCGGTCACGATTGGTCAGTGCCCGGGCCGTCTGTCCGGGTGTTTGGGGACGGTTTAGGGTGCCCGGCCGTAAATGCTCTAAAGCTGCATTTACTTTGCCGTCGTGGAAAATCTGTCGACCCCCCGAAAAAAAAAAAAGAAAAAAAAAACTGTCGACGATATAGTTAACTAAAGACGAGAATGAACTACTACCTAGTACGACGTTCGAATGGCAGCACTAGCTAGCGCCGCATGGTCTACCTTTACCCCATGAAAGTTCGGCACCATACTCCTTTTTGCTTTGGCACACTCCACACTCCTCCATGCAGATTTGGCTTTTGGAACCAGCAGATGGGGAAGGGAAACCTTTGTGCGCCCAACACGCCATTGTTGTTCTCTCAAAAAAAAAAAAACACGCCATTGTTGTACTATGCGGGCACACCTATCTGTCTCCTTTTCTTGGCGCCGCAATTATCAAGTTGGAAACGGACGATCTTATCTGCAACATCGATCGCGTCACAGGCCTAAGACGTCGTATTACGACGAACATGAGCTGATTTAAGACTACCCGTAATGCGGAGTAACTTAAAGTAGTAACATGCATATGTTAGAGCAGTGGCGAAGCCAGGCTATAGCTGGGTAGTCAAGCGACTACACAGCAATTTGGCACGCCAAAGACTACCACGTCTGCCTCCCCCACCGGTAAAAAACAAGTTCTAGAAACTGACTAAGACAGGCCCATTTGTTATCTGTTTTGCCTGTGATTTGGCTGGCCCATATAGCAAAGGAAAGTACACACGGACGTCCTAATTATATAACTTCCCTAATCAGCCAATCCTCAAATCCTGTGATTACTCTTTCTACTACTACTTCTCTCTTTTTCACATTCCCATGTAATCCCTAATGGCCAACGGGGGCACAACACCGGCAGGTTGGAGCACATCATGCACGGATGCGCATGTTGCACACCATGCGCTGCCCGCCGCCCGCCGCCCGCCGCCCGCCGCCAACCGCTACTACAGTACTGTACCTCCGGCGATCGGCGAGTGCACAAGGAGTCTAGCACAAGGTCCTTTTTCTTCTATTTGTACGCTACATCTTCCTCTTCCAATTTTTTTTTCTCTTATTAAGAAATTAAGATCTTGTTTTTCATAGTAAAACGCTTGTTTCTCACTTGTTAGGTCTTATATTTGGTAATGACACCAATGATAAATGGATAAATTTGTCAAAGGGCTGCAACCAGAAATATGTGTAAAATGAAGTACGGTCTTTTCTGTTCCTGTTTATTTTGTCTATAATTTTTTTCATTTAAAAAACTTGACAACGCAAGGTTTGGATCCTGGCACCGCTACTGTGTTAGAGCATCTACAGCCGGATCTTGCAAATCCGACCCCTCAAACGCCCGCGGACGCGCCCGGGCGCGGCCGCGATCACTGACCGGGCACTCCCTAAATCCTCGCCTCCACACCCGCATATCTCATATCCGGCACCCTATATCCATACAAATTCATGCAACGTAGTACGTAGATCACCAAACGATCAAAATCGACAGGAAACAGACATATAAACCGATACCAAACGGACATATTCACATAAACATCACCAAAAGATCACCAAACGGGCATAATTCACAGAGTTCAACGATCCGGCACATTCTAACTACATATTAGAACTAGATTATATAGAAGGAGAGGGCGTGCTTCACCACTTCCTTGACGGCCCTTTGCCCTTCCGGTCGCCGGCGATGCTGTAGGCGTCCGCGGCAGGTGGGTCGACGTCGGAGCCGGACCCGTCGGAGGAGGAGGAGGAGATGACGATGTAGCCTTGCAAGCGCCGGACGATGCGGTCTTGCTTGCGCTTGAACTTGGCCACCCTAGCCGCCTCCGCCGCTGCCGCCGTCGCCTCCCGCTCGGATTGCTCAATGCCGAGCCGGAGCTGCGCGGCGTTGATCCTCCGGAGCCGTCGGGCGTCCGTCTCCGCCGTGGTAAGTGCCCGACGGTACACCCACTGGAGGAGACGCTCCTCCTCGTCGGGCACCGGCATCACGCGGCGGTGACGGGCGGACTGCGCATCCGCGTCGGACCCGCCCCCCTCTCCCTTGCCCTCTGCCTCTCGCGGCGGGCGGCGCGTGCCTCCGACTCCGGAGTCCGCATCCGCGGCGCCGACGGAGCGGGCACTAGAACCCACCGCTGCCCGCGCGGAGCAGCGGCCGGAGGTGGAGGAGACCGTCGGGCGGGCGGAGCAGATTGGGCAGGCCTCGCAGATCCGCGCGCGAGCTGGGAAGGGCCGGCGCCGGCGCCCGTCGCATCACGGAGCTGCCGCCCGTATCGACCCGCGAGCGCTCGAGCGCGATACGGAGCGCCAGCTCCTCCTCGTCTCCGGAGCTGCCGTCGGAGTGGCTGCCGGTGCTGGACATGCTCGCCGGCGCTAGGGATTGGACGGATTTGGGAAAGGGGAAAGTCGGGGAGCGGAGCGGAGTGGAGTCAAGTGAGCTAGGGTTTGCTCCGAAGGGGGATTTTGTGGGGTCGGGGTGGGCCAGCGATGCGCCGGGCTGACGTGGCGGACGCGCCCGGGCCGCCTCATATACGCCCTATATTTGGGCTAGATATGAGGGGTGCCGGTCAGACCGGGCATTTGTCCGCGATTTGAGAGCACCGGTTGGGTCGATTTTTTGTGACCGGACGGCCTGCCCGGGCGTTTGAGACGTGTTTGAGGGGTCCGGCTGTAGATGCTCTTACTAGTCTATGTTACTACCTCTATAGTGGGGAGTAACATAAATGTGGTGTCATGCAATACTTCATTTATTACCTTGTAGACTCATCTTGTCTTGATATGTGTGACGTTACTCATAGTATGAATAACTAGCTAAGTTACTCAATTTACCTCTTTCCTCATTAACTCATTGCCATATAGGCAAATTTACTGAGTTGGACCCGATGTTACTCTTGAAGTTACTCCACTAAGTACGGGGCCGAATAAATGCAGTTGTTGCGGCGACGTACTGCTATTTGCAAATCTTAATCGATAACTTTGCATAGGCAGCTACCAGCATACAGTACTCCCTCCGGTGATTAAAGTTATACTAAGTCAGTGACAATTAATATGAATCAGAGAAAGTATATATGTATTCCCCGCAAATGTAAACAAGGGAAAATGGAAGCCTACTGTAATCAGCACGACACTGCCGAGCTTGCACGGGACAAAACGCAAGGAAATTTTCTTCCCGAGACTTTGTTGTAATTACTAATTAAAGCTCCAAAGTACCATAGCATAAGAAAGAGGTTAAGCAGCAGATAAGGATAAGGCTTGTTTAATCATTATAAAAATGGCACCAGCTAGATTCTGCATTACGAGCTGTGTAGCGTTGCAGTCGCTGGACCGGATGGATTTCGTGGAAGAGGTCACATCTCCTCCGATCCTTCCTGCCCCGATCAATCGATCGATCGATGATCTACTACTACAACAAACAATTAATTTTGTCCACAATTTCTAGGAAGAAAAACAATTAATTTTGTCCATACGGAGTACGAGTGACGTCGACGTCTGCATCAGAGCATGCCTTATCTTGTCCTTAATGATGGGGGGTGTTCGTTAATTGTCAACTGTATGTATACATGATGGCATTGTTTCCGTCATGATGATTCTGCATGCTGACGGCAAGCATGAGCGTTCACCAAAAAGGTTGGCCAATCCTATACGACGCCCATGTATGTCATATAGTTGAGACTTCGCTGAAGGCTCCTCTAGGTGAGTCGGCCCATGTAACGGCTGTTATGTTTCTTTTTTTCTTTCTTTTTTTAGGTTTTTTAATTGTTATAATTTTTATAGTTTTTTAATATATGCTGAACTTTTTTAATATATGCTAAGCACTTACTCGGTCCATGCCCGGTCTCGGCTGATCGACACGTCGTAGCCCTACCTAGGCTCAACAGAGAGGCCAGCATACCGGTTTACATCCTAAGCACTCAGGGGTCTTGGGCCCATCGCCCTTTGCACTCCTGCGCGTTGCGTACGCGACCGGTGAGCAGACCTAGCCCCCTTAATACAAGCGCAGGCTTTCCCAGTCCAACCCGGCGCGCGTCGCTCAACTGCTGACGTCTGAAAAGCTTCGGCTGATACATACGACGCCGAGTGCTCATACTATTCCCGCGTGGTGGTTAGTGCGATAAGGCCAGAGGCCTACTCAGATCACATACCCAAACCCATTAGTGTGTTGGGAGCTCGCGGAAACAAGCAGAGACTCACGATCATGTGACCCCGTCGTCCCGTCTCGTGGACTTATGGCAAGGGCTAAGAATGCCCGGCCGTGCCACGTAATCATCTCGCGGGTACCCTCATGGTCAACCCGTCTCCACATCACATCACTCGCGGGTACCCCTCGGGGCCGACCCGACTTTATCTAGTAACTGTAGTAAAGTATATGGTAACCGTGTGTTCATCACATCAAGAAGGAATCAGAAGAATCACCCTCGTTGGATTTCCCCCTCGATGTATCCGTCAAGGTGAACCCGGAGGAATCACCCTCGGTGGATTCACTCTTGCGGAGTTGCACGACAGAAGATTCGTCGGAGGTGGTGAAAGAGGAATCACCCTCGGTAACCCACAACCGACTAGCTTTACTACAGATGCATCATCCAGAGTGAGATAAGAGGTATCACCCTCGACACTCGACGATAGCTCTGCAGAGTCGAGCAACTTAAGGGGTGTGCGGTGGTGTGCTGGTCTCAGCCCGTCGATCACATCGATCGGGGCACTGGTACTAAGCGGGGCAACTAGGACAAGGAAGAGGGTCACAGATGGTTTAACTCCCAACCTATACTAAGCATTTAGGATAACAGGTAAAGTATCAAAAGCAGTTACAAAAAACAAACTATGCATCAGAATAGGTATTCGAAACATTAACTGTAGCAATTCTAATGCAAGCAGGAGGGAGAAAGAATAGGCGATATAGGCATGTTCAAGGGGGGTTGCTTGCCTGAAAGCTCTGCGGCAAAAGAGGGGTCGTCGGGGATGCAGTCGCACTCCAGAGCTGCGTCGGTCTCGGGGTCTACCGAATAAGAAGAGGGGGCAGAAATAATAAATAAAAGCAAACAAATGCAACACAATGCATGGCATGGCAAAATGCAGTGCTGGTGGTGACCTAATGCAATGCTACACGTTGAAGACGAAGCGGGAAAATATCCCGACGTTTAGGCAGATTTCGGTATATTGAACCGGAGGGGAAGGTTCCATGTTCAGATAGTTAGGAGTGATGGTCAAGCATTTTGACCACATATTCGGATTCGTTGGATTTTTTTGATCAACTTTCATGTAGAAAACTTTTTCATCCGAGCTACGGATTATTTTCTACGAATTTCCGAAGTTTAAAACAATTTCTGAAAAATCCTGGAATTATTTAATTTAATCTGAATTATCCAGAAAAGGAATATGACGTCATGCTCGCGCCAGCATTGCGTCAGCAGTCGGCTGACTAGCTGACCAGTCAACGAGGCCCACTGGTCAGTGACTGGACCAGCCCAGTCAGCCAGTTGACCTGGTCAACTGGTCAACTGGGCCCGCGGGTCCCGGCTGCCAGTGACCCAGGGTGGTGCCACGTGGGCGCCAGGTCAGCGCCGGCGCCGAAAAAAGCGCCGGCGAGCTCTCCAGCAGCGGCCGAACGCCGGAGATGCTCGGGATTCGCCCACAGTGGCTAAAACACGACGCGGTTGGGTTCTCTCGAACGAGCACTCCGTCGCACGTCCAACGGTGGTGTCAGAACGGGCGGAGGTGGCCAGAAACGGACAGGGCAACAACGTCGGGCGGCGGCCGGAGTACGGTGGTCGACGCACTCGACGCTGCGGTCCGTTCACGCATGATCTAAAGCTACGAGGAGCACCAGGAGGCCTCCCAGAGCACGAAGGCGTGCTCGCTTGACCACGACGAGGGCTACAACGTCGGCGGTGAGCTCGACAGCGGAGCCAGAGCACGGCAATGGCGGCGCGTCGCGCACGGCTAGCTACGGCCGCGGAAACGGAGCACGGGCGGGGAGAGAGGAGGCGGAGCTCACCGTGTGGACACACGGAGGTCCCTCGGGGGCTTAGCAGCGCGGGGACGAAGCAGATCGAGGCGGTGCAGTGACGATGGCCGGAGAAGGGGATCGACTCGATCCAGTCGGTGTAGAGCTCCGCGGCTCGAACGGCTTGCACGGCTCGACGTGGAGGAGGCATGCGGAGCTCCAGGACACTTCCACGGGTCTCGGGGGAGCTGCTGGCCACGGCAGCCGCGACGGTGCGGCGACGACCGCGCTCGGACAGAGAGAAACGAGAGGGAGAGAGACGAGCGAGGAGGAAAGGAATGACCAGGGGGGAGGGAGGGGGTCGGCCTTATCCCCCAGCTCCACCTGCTCCGTCGCGGTGTCGAGCCGTGGCCGGAGCGGCGCGAGCTCGGCCATGGCTGCGGCGACAGCGAGGCGGGAGCAGGTAGGAGACGGCCTATTGGGCTGGGCCGTCTCGGGCCTCAGGTGAGCGCCAGGTAAGCCTTTTCTTTTTCCAGTTTTTCTGCTTTTCTCTTTTAATTAAAAACAGAAACTGAAATGAAATTAGTTGGGCTACCAAATGGCTAAGGAAAAATATGGATCTAGTCCACATAAATCCCTGGCATTTTTAGGCACTGCTACAAAAAGTTTGGCAAGCAACTGAATTCATTTGAATATTTCACAAATGGAAAAGCATTTTAAAATGCTGGAATTGCTCTGTTTTAATTGCTACTGCTCATTTTAGCAAATAAGTGATGTTGTTTTCCTAAAAAATATATTTGTTTTGGAATATTTGCTAATTGATGAACATTTTTTCAGCAACTTTAGTGCAACTTCAAAATTCACTTATGATTTGAATTTGAATTCAGTGGAGGAATTTGAATTGAGATATGAAATCACTGTGATCATTCTTTGCAAACAAATTAGCTTAGCACTAATTTGAAGATCACTGTGGCTCCTTACTCAGGGGTGTTACAAATAGATCCTGAATTTTTTTAATGTATATGAAACTTATTTCACTATAGACTCTACTTTTTTATAAACACATACTGGACAATTTTATAACATGTATTGTTATTTTTATTAGGTTTTAAAATATCCATCTCCTAAAAAACAACAACCAATTTTTTAGTGAAAAAGCGACTAAAAACCGAAGAAGAAAAATAAAACCAGCTCGTCGACAAAGTGTGCCGGCCCATTTTGCCTTCGCTGCAGCAAGCCGTCATGCGAAAGAAAAAAAAAAGAGTTAAGCCATGGCTTGAAGTGGGCTAATGGCCGAATCTGATGGCCTACTGTACGAAGAACTTTCTAAGAAGGTCCAGTCCAACTGTGAGGGCTATGTCTCGCCCTTACCGATTCTACAGGAGGACGATACGGGCGGCCCTGTGTCGCTCGATGCCTTCGCTCTCCCGCCTCTGGTCTCTGCGTTTGATCACTAAACTCCGGTTTTTACCTTTTTTTGTCTGTTATTTTCTCTTGTTTTCTTTGTTTTTACTGGTTCTTTGGCTATTGCTTTTTCTTTGTTATGTTTTTGGTTTTCTTTGTTTTTTCAACGGTTTTCTTTAGTTTTTTCTTCTTCTTTATACTCTGCTATTCTTTGTTTCTTCCTTGGGGTTTTCAGTTTTTCTATTGCTTCGCTTATTTTTGTTTCTTTGTCTTATTTGTCAATACATTTCTACTTTCTCATACACGTTGTACATTTTTTGTACACATGTAAAACATATATTATACATGTTTAAAAAAATTCAAATACATGTCTAAATTTTTCAAAAATATCTTTTAAATATTTTTTCCAAATACATGTGAAAACATTTTTGTACATTGTACAAACATTTTTTGAAAATGAGACGAGCAAAATTTTGAAACAAGTGAAGATTTTCTTAAATGTGACATATAATTTTTTGAAATTTATGAAATTGTTTTCATGTCTTAATTGTCCTTCATAAATACGATTAACATTTTTAGTATACCTAATTAACACTTCCTATTTTTTATATTTATATTAAGAATTTTTTGTAAACATCAGAAACATTTTCCGATACACGTTTAACATTTTTTAATTACAAGATCAATATTTTCGAAATTTTAATGGAAGTGTTTTTCTAATAAATATATACTTAGTGTGTTTTTTAATATAAAAAGTAATAAAACGAAAAAAGGAAATAAAATGTGAAGGAGAAACGAGAAAAACGCACATGATGCAATCATGACGCCAGCGCGGCCTGGAAGCTGGCTACAGGGCTGGTTCTGTTCCACCTCGTGCACCCGAGTCGTGACTAGGCATCGCAGCGGGCGGCACATAAGGCGTTTCCTATTTGGCACTTCAGGCACCTGTTACTTTGTATTTTACAAACGGGCGCACACACCCTCCCGCGCTGGGGCGGCCCATTCACTCTTTTTTCTATTTTTAAAACCGCAAAAAAAAGTGTGTCCCGTAGGACTCGAACCGCGCTCCTTTAGAATTTAATACGGCCGCACTAACAAACTGGGCACCCTGACCTCACGTGCTAGATTCGGTTTTCTATTTCTTAAAATACAACACTGGAAAAACACACTCTTTCCTGTTTGATTTTCTTTTTTTCCTTTTCATTTTTGTTTTCTTTTTATTTTCTTAAATGCAAGAACTTTTTAAATTCATGATTTGTTTTCAAAAACGATGATTCTTTGTCAAGTTAGTGGATTTTCCTTCAAAATAGGTGAATTGTTTTTGAAAATTGATGAACTTATTTTGAAAAAAATTCATCGATGAGTTTTTTTTCCAAAATCAATGAACTTTTTGAAAATTTATGAAATTTTTAAAATCAATTTAAATTTAAAATTTTCAAATTTGTGAACTTTTTTCCGAATTTTTATTCGATGAACATTTTTTCAAAATCCATGATTTTTTCAATATCGATGAACTTTTTTCAAAATCGATGAATTTATTCAAATCAATGAAGTTTCTTCGAATCCAGTGAACTTTTTGATTTTTTTGGCGAACTTTCTTGAATTCCTAAATTTTTTAAAGAAAATTTATCTAAAAGTCAATGGTCTAACAGTTAAAAGTCAATTTATAATTAAACTCTCTGCTCTTTCTTAATGAGCGTTCTTGAAAAAAATGTACAGTAGTAAATAGCAAGCAAATAAAACAACCTCGTGAGCGAGCGACTTTTTTTTTGAGGGGCTTGTACTCTTTTCGTCGCCTGAAGCGTCGAATAGGAGCTCCCTGCATATAGCGCCCACGCGGTCCAACAGCGGTACTTCCCGCATGGGCCACAACCCTCTACGACAGTTCAATTTTTCTGCTTTGTTCCCGGCTTTTGTTATTTTTTCTTGGTTTTTTCTCAGGTTCCTTTTGTTGTCCTTTTCGTTTTTTATGATTTTTTTAGTTTCTTTTCTTCTATGCTTCATTTTGTTTTTGTTTTATATTTTTCCTGTCTTAGTAGAAAATAATAGTGCATTGAACACTTCTTGAAAACTAGGGGGAAAATGTTAGCGCATTGAGCAATTTCTTATTACATGAAACTTTTTCAAAAGCTGATCATATTTTTTTTTCTATACATGAAAATACATTATATTTTTTTTGCAAATACATGTTGAAGAAATTTTAAATAAATAATTCTTTTCTAAAATAGGTAATGCACGTTTACTAAACACAGAATTGAATACTTTTCTATAATACATGGTGAACAATATTTTAAATACAAGTTGAAAATCTTGTAAAAATATTCCCAAATATATTTTTTAGAATTTTCTAGACATAGTGAAAAACTATCGAAAAATGCGAAAAAGTTGAAATAAAAATCCATGCTCGTGCACCCTCCCGCGCATGGCTTGCATCATGCATGTGCCTTTTGTCCGTTGCACATTGTGCATGTCCATCTACTGGGTGCAACAGACTATACCTTTCTCCGGATCGCTATAAGCAATATAGATACACCCACAATGGAATACCATAAAATGATTGTAGTGACGTAAATATAGTTTAAATTTCATGTTATGGTTTGAATTAATCAAAGAATAGAGAGAATTGATGGCATCATCGACAACCGTTATAGGAGGCAGCTCAACTTACTTAAGAGGTGTTAATAGTGCTCTAAAATAACATTTCATATGATACATACTTCTATCTTTCTTTTGTACCGTTGATATTATCTTACATTTTGTTATGCATTTTTAGGGAAACATGCTTTTTTTGAAATGGCGGGACTCTGCATTCATTAAGAAGAAAAGAGTTGCTCAGTTGGAGCGAAAACCAGATTACCTAGCTTTATGATAAACAGGGCGAAAATTATCACTGCCGCTCAGTGGCGTGCGCGCACACACACGATACCCCACGCACACCACTTCAAAGAGGACCTCGCCGAGACAGCACACATGCGTCATCATCATCACTCCTCCCTTAGAAGGCGTCACCGCCGTCTCTAAACATTGAGCAAACGACTCCGACTTCATCGTTGGCGTTCGTCGACTCAACCCAAACTGTAGAGAGCATGTAGACTTGTATGAAGATCCGCGCCAGAACTCAGCCACCTACGACCAGACAACGCAACTCCGATTATGACAAAGAACTACAAAGGACAAACCAGGCACGGCTAGCGACACGGAAGATCACCGAATAAACCACCGCAGGCAGTCATCATACGACACAACCCACAGGGATACCGCCGCTGCAGTTTTAACTTCATAGCAAGAAACAAACTGAGACAATCCCATGGACACGCTAGAGAAGAGCCGAATACCTCAACCATTGCCGCGTTGCCGACATCGCTCCCATCATTACACAAGAAGACTGGACGCCAAATCCTCCACCATCCACTGGTCTCGCTCGTCGATGCCGAGCTCCAATGACGAAGCCCCCAAGAAGGAATACGATGCCAAGGCGCCGCCATCGTCCGATCACACAAAATCAAGGGTTTCCCCCAGAGAGGCCGTGATGGCCGGATCCGTCATCACGGCCATGGTGACCACAGAAGCACCAAGGTAAAGCACCCTCCGCGCTACGGAATGGTCTTGGTGTTTGAGCGCTTTCTTCGGAACCATGAAGCCACTGCGTCTCTAGCTGTTTGTTAAAAAGATTCCTGTAGATAGTTTAGTAAACATTCTCAAATGACACATATCTTGAGGTGACCTTTGATGGCAGAGGAGTCGAGTCACGGTTCCATGGTTCTCCTAAACATTATTCGTCGGCATTTATGTATCTGAACGGTTTTTCTTATCCCAGCTAAGTACTGTATGAAGAATGGTTGGATCCACAGATGCCTCAAACAGAGGATAACTTGGTGGTCTTGCCGTTGTGCACAATTTGGGGGCGTAACATGTAACGCCACCGCCCTGTGCATTCGTTTGAGGGTTAATTTCATCGTTCTTAATCATATGCTTAACTTATTTTAAGTCTTCAGCTTATGATCGCCCAACACGTCCAGCATGCGTGGACGAGCGACATTTGGTTCACTGCATCCCGTGTACTAGTTATGCAGAATTAGTGCTTGGTGGAGCTTAGCTTACGTTACTTACACTTGGTACTGCGACAATTTTGCAGCCATTCTCTGTTCTTAGCTATTGTTGTGAACTGGTTGCTTAACAAGTACCTGGAGTATTGATTGATCAACCTTTAATTTAATCTTTCTGAAACCTCCACACTCGATACAAACGTTGTACCTGAAGGCTGAAGCCTTTCGTTTATTTTTAATCATTTTTGCTCCGGACAAAAAGCAGCTTCTTGGCGTCGTCTTGAAGTCGAATTTCCATCAAAATTCAACCTCAAGAGAGCAGGAGCTAACCCGCTGACTTCCTTCCCATGCTCTCTTCTATATAAGGCGTGGTGCTTCAGCACGGAGAGGCATTCCTCCACACACAAACAAACTCATCCTTGAGCAGTTGAGCTCCCTTAACTAAGAGCCACGAGCCAATAAGCCAAACACTCGCATTACTTCTCCTTGTCTCCACAATGGCGAGCGCTGCCCTGCTTCTCATCACGGTGCTGGCCACTGCCAGCGCCCTTGTTCCAGCCATGGCCGGCACCAGCGCAAGCCCCCGTCCCCCGGCAAGGAGGAGCCGTTTCCTGCTTGTTGGCGGCACCGTCCACCCGCCCCTGCCAGCGTATGATTGCTCCAAGAAGTCGGCCGAAGCATGCCTTGCGACGGGGGCGGCGTGCTGCAGCGGCCAGTGCGTGGACACTGTCGCCAGCGTCCAACACTGCGGCGGCTGCAACAAAGCGTGCAAGCATGGCCGGACGTGCTGCGGTGGACGCTGTGTGAATCTTCTCTCCGACAAGAAGAACTGCGGCACCTGCTCTAACCAGTGCAACAAGAAGTGCAGCTACGGATTCTGCAATTACGCGCAGTAATTAATCAACTTCAACATTACCATGCGCCGTCGACCATCGTATCTGAATATTCGCACTAGATATATAGCTATGTGCGCATACAGAGGCGGGAGTGGGCTTGAGCTATATAAGATCAAAACCTATAGATTATAATTAATGACTGCCCGTCTAGTACGGCAGGAAATAGTTGTGACTGATATTGTGGATGTTGAATATTACCAAAACTTGGTGTTGTGGCAATGATATCTGCTAGTAATTTTGTTGATTAATTAAAAAACTGTCATCTCAGTTTTTCTACCCGTGAATCAGAACGAAGATGGTGAGTCTGAACTGTTCAAATTGTTGAGATTTTGGTAAAACATACGTAAAAAAATAGACATATGATATGTCGAATGAGCTTTCTCTTTATTATTCAGATCTCAGATAGAATAGATGAACGCTTGTAATGATCGAAATGAAACCTTTGTGCTGCATAATTTCTAGCATCTAACATAATAGCCTTTTGCAGATAATGCGTCTTTATTGGTTATAAGATGTGAATATTACTTATATAGATAGATATAAAACTGAAGCTATGTAATTGGTATGACAAACGTGTTACTCATCACATTTTGTTAAATTCTATGCAATCATGCATAACTTGTAGCCTATATGAATAGCACGCTCTGTTTGGCTATGTTATTGTTGTTGTAGCCCTTTGTTAACCCAGTTCAAAATTAGGAGTTTACCATTGCCCTGTTCTCAGACGAAGAATAGTTGGATAGTGTTTTTGTCGTACATAGAGATAATTTCTTGAATTCTTTGTCGTGTCATATTCAGATTTCTAAAGTGTGGCCGCTGAAAGAACGTGATGACCACTCAATTCCAATCTTCTGTTAAATTTTGCTATGCTTTGATCCTCTGGTTATATTTGAAATATTTGTTAAAAAATCGTTTGTCTATGCCTCATTAACCTGTTAATTTCAACCTTCATAATTTTGTCTCATTAACCTGTTATTTCAACCGTCATAATTTTGTCGCATTAACCTGCAGAGGAGAGAGTGGGCTTGAGCTATATCAGATCAAAACCTATAGATTATAATTAATGACTGCCTGTCTAGTACGGCAGAAAATTGTTGTGACTGATATTGTGGCCGTTGAATATTACCAAAACTTGGTGTTGTGGCAATGATATCTTTTTTTGAAAAGGGGAATATATTAATATCATGAAGATATCAATTACACCCAGCCTCTGCACCTACAAGATGTCACTAAGACATTCAGGATGCACACAACCAAAGGAGAAAATAAAAAGAAAGGAAAAAACAAAGATCCCGCCACAACGATCGACTCCTCTCAACAACAACACACATACCACCACCTAATACAACACCCGAAAAACATAAAAAGTCTCCAAAAGCAACGCCTCCAAGAAGGGAACAATGCACAAGCGTTGTCGTTGCCCAATCCAAGATCTTAGGTTTTCACCCTAGAGAAAGTTCACGCTCTCAAAACGATTCCTTCAGCAAGGCAATCGCCAGGCACAACCAATTAAGGTCAGACCTTAGGTTTTCACCCTGAAAGTCACAACTCGGCACCCGAGGAGTATCACCAAAAATGAAATCCGCCAGTGTTGCCGCCCCCACTTATCACTGCTGCTCCTGAGAGTTATCTGACACTTGGCTGACTCCATCGCCACCAAGGCTCCGTCCGTCTAACTGATCCTCCGATCTCGGCCACCGTGACCTTCTCCACCATGTAAATCGAGAAGCCGACATGTCCCAAGGTGTCATCAACCAACAGAGCTTCACGCCACGCCCTCGGAACCTCGTAGGCTGATATGGACGTGCACGACCGAAATCTAACCGATCCAGATATCCTGAGCAAGATCTCCGGCGGCCGTCCCGGAACACGTCGATGGCCAGATTGAGGAGGACCGGTCATGCAGGCCGTTGCCGTGATGCGAGAAGAGCACGAGGACCGCCACCTAAATCATCACGGCAGCAGGCCCCCAAGCCGCCCCGATCCAGCCTACCGCCGCCAGGCCGGGTACCGGCACCACCATGGTGCCTAGCAGCCGGCGCCGTCAGGCACCACCGCGCCAGCCTGCAGGCACGTCCTAGAGTTGTCGATCTGCCCAAGCCCAACTGGGCTGCGCGGAATCGGCGCTCACGTCCGCAGCAACAGGGGCGCCCCCGCCGCGGAGCAGCCACGCATCCACTGTCAATGTCGTCTCGCGCTCGCCTCGGGAACCCGCCGCTCCACGTAGCCGGATCACCGCCAGATCACGATCCACCATCGCCAGAGAAGTACGGTGCCACCACGCGCGGGATAAGGCCGCCGTCTCACCCCACCTGGCCCGCGGTCGTCGTGTGCCAGATCCGATCCTGCGGCAAGATCGACCAACGCCATGAACGGTGGCTGTCCTCCTACCACACACAAGGGGCCGTGGGGCAGCAGATCCCCGCCGCCCCCTTCACCGGCAACGCCCGGCTTTGCCCGGCGGCGGCCTCGGAGGGCGACGAGGGGCGGTAGCAGGGGGAGGCGGCGGCGGATGGGTGAATAAGGTTTTGCCCCCCGGTCGCCTGGAGGGGGCGACGCGAGGAGCGTCTCGTGTTTCCTCTGGACTGCTATATCTCTGGCATAAAAAAAACTGTCATCTCAGTTTATTTTACCCGTGAATCAGAACGAAAATGGTGAGTCTGAACTGTTCAAATTGTTGATATACGTAAAAAATAGACACAAGATATGTGGAATATGATTTCTCTTCATTATTCAGATCTTCAGATAGAATAGATGAACACTTGTGATGATCGAGGTGAAACCGTGTGCTGCATATATTCTACTAGCATGCATCTAACACTATAGCCTTTTGCAAATAATGTGTCTTTATTGGTTATAAGATGTGAATATTACTTATATAGATATATAAAACTAAAGCTATGTAATTGGTATGACAAACTTGTTGCTCATCACATTTGGTTAAATTCTATGCAATCATGCATAACTTGTAGCCTATACGAATAGCATGCTCTGTTTGGCTATGTACTTTGTTGTTGTGGCCCTTTGTTAACCCAGTTTCAAAATTAGGAGTTTACCGTTGCTCTGTTCTCAGACGAAGAATAGTTGGATAGTGTTTTTGTCCTGCATAGAGATAATTTCTTGAATTCTTTGTCGTTTCATATTCAGATTTCTAAAGTGTGGTTGCTTAGAGAACGTGATGACCACTCAATTCCAATCTACTGTTGAGTTTTGCTATGCTTTGATCCTCTGGTTATATTTAAAATCTTTGTTAAAAAATTGTTTGTCTATGCCTCATTAACCAGTTATTTCAACCATCATAATTTTGTCGCATTAACCTGTTATTTCAACCGTCATAATTTTGTCGCATATGTCTATGTTTCCACCAATATGGGCTTGCACGGCAACCCGCATCTTCATGGTTAAGTGGATACATATGTTAGAATTAATGTGCTAGGCCCATAACAATTTTTGAAATCTCAAATAGTGGGCCATGAATAAAATGGCAAGAGGTGGTGCTAAATTTTAGTCCCATACCGCTAGTTGAGGAAGAGTTGGACCTCTGGTCCTAATATATATACTGTTATTGGTTGCGGCCAAAAGACACACCGAAAATACCTAGGGTTTTGCCTCGTCTCGCAACTTGCGCCGCCACCGTAGTCTACTCCATCCCAAACGCCGGCGTGCATCGGCGTGCGGGAGAGCAGGTCTCCGGAACTGTTCGTCCTTGCGATCCTGCACCGGGAGAGGATGAATTAGGTTTTTGGGAAGCGCTCAGCGCGACTGCTCAAGTTCGTCATCACGGGTCGTCTTCCGTCCAAGTCGGGCGGTGCTACTCATCGCCGTCTTCATCGCCAACATCGTCATCAACACCGTCGCACCTACAACAGTTAACGAACAGTACGTCCATCGTCATCTGTTCATGTCTCTCTCTACAGCTGTTGTTTCGTGTGCGCTGCTGTTGTGCATGTTTTGCAGTTCCTCTAGTTTGCTAGATTGTTACATGCTAGTCTCTGTTCTGGTCATGAATTATTTATTGGAATTAATCATGAACTTGCCTAATTTTCGAACAATCCAAAAACCTAATTGTAGGCAATTTCCTGAGTTAACTATGGTTGGATTCGCTGATGCACTGAGGCCGGATAAGTTTACCGGTGTGCACTTTAAGAGGTGGCAGGTGAAGACCACGCTCTGGCTTACTGCTCTGAAAGTTTTCCACGTTAGTGTTGGTGCTCCAGAGGGAATGTCTGACGAAGATCAGAGAAAATTCCAGGAAGCCAATACTATGTTTGTGGGATGCAATCTGAGTGTTCTTGCTGACCGTCTGTGTGATGTGTACATGCACATAGATGACGGAAAGACTCTGTGGGATGCACTAAATGCTAAATTCGATGCAACAGATGCAGACAGTGAACTGTACATCATGGAGAGTTTCCATGACTACAAGATGGTGAATAACCGTTCTGTGGTTGAACAAGCTCATGAGATACAGTGCATTGTGAAGAAACTGGAACTCCTTAAGTGTGTTCTACCTGACAAATTTGTGGCTGGGTGCATGATTGCAAAGTTGCCTCCTTCATGGAGGAATTTCGCCACAACTTTGAAACATAAGAGACAGGAGATATCAGTTGAAAATCTGATTGCATCTCTTGATGTTGAAGAGAAAGCTCGGGCTAAAGACACTACTGAGAAAGGATGTGAGGTTCAGCCTACCGCCAACATGGTGCAGAGGTACCCACAGAACAAGAACAAAGGGAAAAACAAGCCTGTTTTCAACAAGCCTACCAAGACTACTACCTTCAAGAAGAAGAAGTTTAACAAGGCTGAGCTAGAGTGCTACGCCTGTGGGAAGCCCGGACACTTTTCCAAGGAATGCCCAGAACGTGCAGACCGCCGAGGGAAAACGAGCTCCAAAACTGTCAACATGGTGACCGCTAGTAATACTGATGGGTATGGTAATTTACCTATTGTGCTTTCAGTATTTCAATCATCTTCATGGTGGATTGATTCGGGTGCTAACGTTCATGTGTGTGCTGACGTCTCTTTGTTTACTTCTTATCAGGCCGCAAGGGATTCTTCCGTCCTAATGGGGAATGGGTCACATGCTTCTGTTCGTGGCATTGGCACGGTGGATCTGAAGTTTACTTCGGGAAAGATCGTGCAACTAAGGAACGTGCAACATGTCCCTACTATGAACAAGAATCTAGTTAGCGGCTCCCTTCTATGTCGAGATGGGTTTAAGGTAGTTCTAGAGTCGAATAAAGTAATCGTGTCGAGATTTGGACAATTTATAGGCAAAGGCTATGAGTGCGGAGGCTTGTTCCGCTTTTCCCTTTCAGATTTTTGCAATAAGTCAGTTAACCAAATTTGTGCTAGTGTTAATGATGATGCAAGTGTTTGGCACTCTCGTTTATGTCATATTAATTTTGGTTTAATGTCTCGGCTATCCAGTATGAGTTTAATTCTGAATTTCACTATTGCCAAAGGTTCTAAGTGCCATAGTTGTGTGCAATCGAAGCAACCTCGAAAGCCTCATACGGCTGCCGAGGAGAGAAACTTGGCACCTCTAGAACTCATACATTCTGATCTTTGTAAGATGAATGGTGTGTTGACAAAAGGTGGAAAGAGATATTTCATGACGTTGATTGATGATGCGACTAGATTTTGCTATGTTTATTTGTTGCAAACTAAAGATGAAGCTTTAGACTACTTTAAAATCTATAAAGCTGAAGTAGAAAATCAATTAGAGAGAAAGATCAAGCGTCTTAGGTCCGATCGTGGTGGAGAGTATTTTTCCCAAATTATTTGATGAATTTTGTGAGGAACATGGTATTATTCATGAGAGGACGCCTCCCTATTCACCCCAATCAAATGGGGTTGCCGAGAGGAAAAATCGCACGCTGACTGATTTGGTGAATGCCATGATAGACACTGCTAGTTTATCTAAGGCATGGTGGGGGAGGCTCTATTAACTTCATGTCATGTCCTGAATAGAGTTCCTAACAAGAATAAAGAGAAAACCCCTTATGAGGAGTGGGTTGGGAGAAAACCATCACTTTCTTATTTGCGCACTTGGGGGTGTTTGACAAAGGTCAATATTCCTATTCCTAAGAAACGCAAACTCGGACCAAAGACAGTGGATTGTGTCTGAAATTGCATATGGCACTTAATTATATTTTGGTGTGATGACAATGTGGTTAGAGGAACTAATATCGGTTGCTATAGTTTATCTCAGGATATTGGTTCCATGAAGATTATTATGGAGTTGTGTGACCCCCCCCCCATTTCAAAAGATCAAAGGCGTGGTTTACCGGCGACTCGAAGGTTTTTCGTTTTGGTTCAATTTGAGTCGTAGGAAAAACCGCACTATCAAGAGGGGTCATCGTGGAATTAGTGTCGTGTGGGAATGCCTCCAAAACTTATACACCAGCCCTCCTACTTCTCCACCAAGTTCCCACTTATTGTGTACTTTGCCGAGGTGTCCTGTGAGTTTCATCAGAAACCTTCTGGACACCCCGTGTGCACGGGGTCTCTGACCCCCGTGCGCACGGGGTGGTCAGAAAGTTTCTGGGCACTCCGTGCGCATGGGGTACCTCAAAACTCTCTGGACACCCCATGCGCACGGGGTCCTGGACCCCCGTGCACACGGGGTGGTTGGAAAGTTTCTGGACACCCCGTGCGCACGGGGTCTCTGACCCCCGTGCGCACGGGGTACCTCGAAACTCTCTGGACACCCTGTGCGCACGGGGTCCTGGACCCCCGTGCACACGGGGTGGATGGAAAGCCTCTAGACACCCCGTGCGCACGGGGCTGACTTAGCCCGTGCGCACGGGGTCCAACGGGCAGAAATCCCCTCCCGGCCAAGAACACTATAAAAGCCCCCTTCTTCCACCTCCAACCTTCAACCCTAATGTCTTGTTGAGCTCCTCCATTGCTACACCTCATTTTGCTCAATACTCTCAATCCCTCCACCCAAACTTGTTAAAACTTTGGGGATTGGAAGAGCAAGACCCGATCTACACTTTGACCAAACCAAATCGCGTTCCCCGCAATATTCATCCACCATGACTTGTTACTCTTGGAGCTTGGGCTCCTAGGCGGTTAGAGGTTCCTCCGGAAGCTTCCTTGCTTGTGGTGTGCTCCGGAGAAGTTTGTAAAGGTGTGGTGGTCGCCTTCAAGACCAACCCCAAGTGATTCGAGGCTCATCCGTTGGGGGTGACTCGATAGAGATTACGGTGAGCCTTCGGTGGCGTTCCGCAAGCTTTGGCTCCGGCACCGCTCTAAACGGAGAGTAGCTCTTCCCCAAGGAAGAGTGAACTTCGGGATAAATTCCGCGTCATTGTCTCACTTGTGGTTAATCCTTTCCCGCACTTTACTTTGCCTTGTATGCTTGTTGGCTTGCTAATTAGATTGTTGCCTAGCATATTTAGCTTGGAGCTTGCTTGTCATATAGGTTGTGTTCACCTAGTTGCATATCTAGTGAACCCTATTTATCCGCTAAACCTTAAAATTGACAAGAAAGATTAAAATTTGTAGTCTCCTATTCACCCCCCCTCTAGTCGACCGTATCGATCCTTTCAATTGGTATCAGAGCCTCGTGCTCTAATATAAGGTTTTACAACCTTAGAGGATATGGCCGATCTAGGGAATGAGGGTGGTGACCCAACTCTTGCGGTGGATGGTCAAAACCTACCCCCCGCCGCGGCCGACGCACTTGTTGCTCCGGTCGTTGCTCCCGTCGCCCCCATTAACCCGGGTGCCCCCTTAACCGCGGCCGACATTCTTTCAATGTTTGCGGACCTCAAAACCGCGATGTTGAAAGAAGTTCGTGCTTCGGTTAAGGAGGAAATTGATGCTCGCTTAAAGCCCTCGACATCCGCCTCAAACTCATTTGATCCAAATGCGGTTCACGATGCGGATGACTCGAGAGAACCCCTTGCATCCCCGGCTCGCACTCAAGTTCCCAAGTACAATGCCGTGGAACCGTTTTACTCACCCCAACCTTTGCAGCACCCTCGCATTAATCCTGTTGGGCCTCCGCCCCCTTTGAAAGCTAACGCGTTTGCTAAGTGGAAGCTAGATATGGAGTCTCACATTCGTAGTGCATCTACACAACTATGGTGAATTGTGGTCAATGGTTTCAACCCCAAGGATCCCATGAATCTCACTCCAAGAGAAGCGGTTGATGATCAACTCAATGCTACCGCCCACAACATGTTGCGCACCGCGGTGACCGATGACTATAGTGACTCCATTGCTCTACTCAAGACCGCCAAGGAAATTTGGGATTGCCTTGAAGAGGCCCTCGAAGGTGATGAAGAAATTCGAAGATCTCGGTTGGCTTTGCTCAAGCAAGAAGTCAACCTATTTGTGAGAAATGAGGGTGAGACCGCGGAAGAAGTGTACCGAAGGCTAAAGTCCCTTGTGCTCAATTTGAGAACCTTTGGATGCACTTGGGCAAATGATGATTTCATTAAGGACAAGTTCATTGATGCTATGGTTCTCACGGAACATACCATGGTGATGATGATACATCAACGCCCGGACTATCACAAGTTGACCGCGGCACAAGTTGTATCCACTTTCTCAACTCATGTTCTTTTGGAGACCAAGTCCAAGAAGACCTTTGCCATTGCTCAAGCCACCAAGAACTCAAATCTTGCGTTGAAGGCCAAGAAAGTTGTTGCTCAACCCTCAAGGGATGAAGAAGTTGTTGAAGAAACTTGTGAGGAAGATGTTGACACCTCATGCCCGGCAAATGACTTTGCGGAAGACTTGGCTCTTTTGGTCAAGAAATATTCCGGGACCATGGCAAACAAAGGGAAGAATCTTCAAGGAAGATCGTTTGGACGAAGAAAATGCTATAATTGTGATAGCCCAAGACATTTTGTGCATGATTGTCCTTATGAGAGACGTGAAGACAAGTCCGAGAAGCTTGTGCTCAAGAAGAAGAAGTTCACCAAGTTCATCAAGAGGAAAGATGACAAGGCTCTTGTTCATGAGGAGTACATGTCCGGAGATGAAGATGACGGTGATGATGATCATGTGGGCACGGCCGCTATTGCCGTGCATGCCACTACCTTCTCCTCCACCACCGGCCTCTTCGACTCCCCCAACGAGGACAAGCCTTTCACTCATCGTTGCCTCATGGCCAAAGAGGTAAAAACAAAGTCCATATATCCAAAACCCTCCATCCACACTTCCAATGTCTCATGTGAGATAGTGGAGGATGAGTGTGATGATGGTGTGGATAATGATGAGGAATCCTTGATGGCTTTCATGAAAACTCTTCATGGTGAAGCTCGTGCTCGTTTTAGTGATCTCCTTAAGTCACTTGCCGAACGCGATGACTTTATTGAGAACGTTGAAACCCTCCTCATAGAGGAAAAAGAGAGAGTCGAACTCCTCGAGCACGAACTACATGAAGAGAGTGTCATGAGAGCATCACTTGAGGAAGCTTTGTCTTCTCATCAAATTGACTTTGTTAAAACCAATGATGCTTTGCAACTTGCTCTTGAGAACAAAGATGCCCTTAAAGTAAGGGTTGAAAAGCTTCTAGTTGATCACACGAGACTTGTTGAGGAACATGAGCTCCTTGTGACTAGTTCCAAGGTTGTCAAAGGTGACCTCATTGCCCTCACCAAGTCTTATGCTCAACTTAAAGCTACAACCATTAAGGCTCTTACTTCCGTCCCTCATATTGATTTAAATGATGAATCTTGTACGACTAACTTTGCTCATGATTGCACCTCTCTCCAAGAGGAGAATAAGAAGTTGAAAGCCCAAATTGAGAAAGGACTTGTGTCGTGCATTCAAGGGGAGAAAAACCTCAATGACCTCTTGAGCAACCAAAAGGAGTGTGTTGCCAAGGAGGGAATTGGGTTTGACCCCTCTTCCAAGAAAAAGAAGAACAAGAAGAAGAGCAACAAGAAGAAGATCGGTCCTACTCCTACTCCTCAACAAAAGGTAGTATTTGTGCACGAAGGACACAAGGAGAAGGAGAAGGAAAAAGGGTTTGTTGGGAATGGCAAGGTCACTAGGGACAAGGCCATTCCCAAGGATTTTGCCGGCAAGAACAACCCATCCTATGTCCTCATGAGAGGAGATGATGGTTATACCTTTGCTAAATTTGCTGGCACTAACTATGATGATTATGCTTGGACTATTTGGGTACCTAGGACCCTTGTTGCTAACTCTCTAGGACCCATTGCAAAATGGGTACCTAAAATCAAAGCTTGATTCATGTAGGACTATACCTCCGGTGGAACACAATTGGTGATCGATAGTGGATGCACCAATCATATGACCGGAGAGAGGGAGATGCTTGTGGAGTTCGTTGATTCGCTCAAGGCTTCTTCGAACATCTCCTTTGGTGATAATAGCAAGGGCAAGGTATTGGGGTTGGGCAAGGTGGTAATCTCTAGTGATTCTTCACTTACGAATGTCATGCTTGTTCAATCTCTTCACTACAATTTACTTTCTACGATTCAATTGGCACGTGCCGGTTATGATTCTCATTTCGGTGAATTTCATGTGACCGTCTTTAAGAGGAGCAATCTCAAAGTGGTCTTTGTTGGGCATGTTGAAGACAACCTTTACGTGGTTGATTTCTCAAAAGAGAAAACTTATCTTGCAACATGTCTAATGGCCAAGGCCGATGTGGGGTGGCTATGGCACCGACGGCTAGCCCACGTTGGCATGAGAAACTTACAAGCTCTCTTAAAGGGGGAGCACATCCTTGGACTAACCAATGTGTCGTTTGCCAAAGATCGTCCTTGTAGTGCTTGTATTGCAGGAAAACTTCATGAAAAAGCTCATAAGGTGACGACTATCATTACCACTTTGAGGCCTCTCGAGCTCATTCACTTGGATCTCTTTGGGCCTCCATCTTATGATAGTTTGGGAGGGAGGAGGTATTGCCTTGTCATTGTCGATGACTATACAAGATATACATGGGTGTTCTTTCTCAAGACTAAAGACGAAACACAAGACACCTTCATCAACTTTGCCAAAGAATCTCAACGTCAACATAATTGTGAGATCAAGGCAATTCGAAGTGACAACGACACCGAGTTCAAAAATTACACGATGGACGAGTTCTTGAGCGATGAGGGGATCAAGCATCAATATGCCGCACCATACACTCCCAAACAAAATGGTGTTGCGGAAAGGAAGAATCGGACTCTCATTGAGATGGCAAGGACCATGCTTGACGAGTACAAGTCTCCATACAAGCTTTGGGCCGAAGCCATCAACACCGCGTGCCATGCTACAAACCGGCTTTATCTTCGTAAGCTCAAGAACAAGACTCCCTATGAACTCCTAATCGGGAGAAAGCCTAACGTCAAATACTTTCGAGTATTTGGTTGTAAGTGTTTCATTCTAAACAAGAAATCTCGTTTAGCTAAGTTTGCGCCTAAAACTTATGAGGACATATTTGTTGGATATGCATCAAACTCTCATGCTTACCGTGTTCTCAACAAATCCACCGGATGCATTGAGGAAACGGTAAATGTGGAGTTTGATGAAGATAACGGTTCCCGTGTGGAGCAAATTGTTCCTAGTGTTGTAGGTGATGAGGCTCCTTCTCAAGCTATAAGGACTATGGGGATAGGCCACATTCGTTCACAAGAAACACCCCAAGTCCAAGTAGAAGAAGAAGGAGTAAGAGCCCCTCTTGTGGAGTCTCCACAAGGGAAGTCATCACCGCCACCACAAGGTCAAGATGCTATGGGAGATCATGAACCTATCCAAGAACAAGATCAAGTCCCTCATGTTCCCGAGCAAGATCAAGGGCAAGCTCAACCAATCGGTGAAGAACCAATCCTTGAGGCCCATGATCAAGCTCAAGTTCATGATCAAGATCAAGATCAAACCCAACCTCAAGCGTCTTCTCCATCATCACATTCTAGTGAACGAGAGCATGAGGTTGTGAAGAGAAGGGTGTCCCCAAGGCTAAAGCATTCTCAAGGCCAAGCTTCTTCCACAAGTTCAAAGCCAAGTGAAGAAGAGCTTACACTCAAAGAGCAAAAAACTGCCACCAAGCTAAAGCATCTTCAACATCTCACCGACAACATTTATGGAAGCATCAATAAGGGGGTAACTACTCGTAGACGTTTGGCAAACTTTTGTGAACATCACTCGTTTGTCTCTTGTGTTGAGCCCCTTAAGGTTGAAGATGCCCTTGACGACCCGGATTGGGTAAATACCATGCATGAAGAACTCAACAACTTCACCCGCAACAAAGTATGGACTCTTGTGAAGAGACCAAAAGAACATCATAATGTTATTGGAACAAAGTGGATCTTTAAGAACAAACAAGATGAGCATGGACAAGTCACTAGAAACAAGGCAAGGTTAGTGGCACAAGGGTTCACCCAAGTTGAAGGTTTGGACTTCGGTGAAACTTTTGCCCCCGTTGCCCGTCTTGAGTCCATTCGTATCTTGCTTGCATATGCTTCACATCATGATTTTAAATTGTATCAAATGGATGTGAAGAGTGCATTTCTTAATGGTCCTCTTAAGGAGTTGGTGTATGTCAAGCAACCTCCCGGTTTTGAAGATCCCGATCACCCCTCTCACGTTTATGAACTCCATAAGGCGCTCTACGGACTTAAACAAGCACCTCGTGCTTGGTATGATCACCTTACGGCGTTCCTAAAAGAGAAGGGGTTCCAGACCGGGTTAATAGATTCCACTCTCTTCACGAAGAGGGTAAAAGGAGAATTGTTTGTGTGCCAAATATATGTTGATGATATTATTTTTGGTTCCACTAACCATGCTATTAACGTTGAGTTTGAGAATCTTATGACCAAGGAATTTGCTATGAGCATGATGGGAGAGTTGAAGTTCTTCCTCGGATTTCAAGTGAAGCAATTGAGAGGAGGAACCTTCATCAACCAAGCACTTTATATTCAAGACATGCTCAAGAGGTTCAAAATGCTAGATGTCAAGCCCATGAAGACGCCCATGCCCACCAATGGCCAACTTAATCTTGATCCCAATGGTAAAGATGTGGATCAAAAGGTATATCGCTCCATGATCGGTTCTTTGCTTTACCTTTGTGCATCTAGGCCAGATATTATGTTGAGTGTGTGTATGTGTGCAAGATTTCAATCCGCTCCCAAGGAGAGCCATTTTTCGGCAGTGAAAAGAATCCTTCGATATTTGGTTCATACCCCAAACTTGGGCCTTTGGTATCCCAAAGGAGCTACTTTCAAGTTATTGGGTTACTCGGATTCAGATTGGGCAGGAGATAAGGTAGACCGCAAGTCCACTTCAGGCTCATGTCAATTCCTAGGGAGGTCATTGGTAAGTTGGTCTTCAAAGAAGCAGAATTGTGTGTCTCTTTCAACCGCCGAAGCCGAGTACATTGCCGTCGGAAGTTGTTGTGCACAGTTATTATGGATGAGGCAAACTTTGATGGATTATGGTGTCAAATGTGACAAAGTGCCTCTATTTTGTGACAATGAAAGTGTAATCAAGATCGCCGACAATCCAGTGCAACATAGCCGAACCAAGCATATTGAGATTCGTCATCACTTCATTCGGGATCATGTGGCCAAGGGAGACATTGATCTATTCCACGTCAACACCGAGAAGCAACTTGCCGACATTTTCACCAAGCCTCTTGATGAAGCAAGATTCCGCGAGTTAAGGCATGAGCTAAATATCGTGGATATAAGTAACTTGGTTTGAGGTCCTTGCATACTCACACATGCTCAACTTATATCTTGTTTAGGTGTAGGCACCCATGTAGGGGGAGCTAGCTCAACTCATGAGCTATCTTATCCTACTAGTGCATAAATTGAACAAAATCTTTCACATTAGCCATTTCTAGATGGCACTTGTGCTTCAAAGATGAGTATTGGTCTTGGGCCCAAGGTTCATATCTTCGCGGTGCCATACCAAACAAACTCAAACATGGTGGCTTCGGCCACCACCCTCCTTTGGAGGTTGGATCCTTTTTCGTTTTTTTTGTGTGTTTTCTTTGGTTTCTTCTTGTCCTTGTGTTCGTTTTCGTGGTGTTTGTGTTTTTCGGTTCTCTTCTTGTGCAAGTGCTACACATACACCTTTCTAGTAGTGTTGGATCTCTCTCTCTCTCGCGCGACGGACTCAGAAGTGAGACGGAAATGCATTTTGAGCTCTGGTAAGGATTTACATCCAGCCAGGACTTAGGATAAACCTCCCTGTCAAAATCCTCTGGTCACCCCGTGCCCACGGACATGTACCGTGCGCACGGGGACCCCGTGTCCACGGGCCTTGTACCGTGCGCACGGGACCCCCGTGTCCACGGGCCTTTTGACCCCGTGCGCACGGGGTATGTGGTTTCTGGCCCTGAAGAGGTAGGACGTGGGGGGGTTTGGGTTCATTCCCACCCAGTCGCCCCCTCCACTCCCTAGGTCGCCTCCAGGCTGCCGCCGTCGCCTCCTCGTCGCTCGGTGCTCCTCCGTGCGCCGTGGGACTTCGCTGCTCCGTGGAGATCTCCCGGGATGGGGTCCTCCTCTGGTATCCCCCTCCCCTTTTCTTCCTTCTCTCCATGGATGCATGTTGTAGGTTCTAGGGTTTCTTGTTCTATTAGTATAGGTTTCCTTTTTCCCATGGGGTAGTCGAGAAACAGTTGCGCATATCTGTGAAGGTTCCCCTGCCGCACCCACTCCCGGATCTCGATCTGGAAGTGGATGCCGCTGGGCGAACCCCATGTCCACGGGGTGTTTGCCCCCCGTGCCCATGGGGCCCCCGTGTCCACGGGCGTGTACCGTGCGCACGGGGACCCCGTGTCCACGGTGTTCTGACCCCCGTGCGCACGGGGTACACAGAGAGGCCAGTTTTGTTCTCTCCTCTGTCTCCATTCCTTGCCAGCTTCTCGAGCACTTGTACTCATTTGTGTCTCTTGTGTTTGTTGTGTTTTTGTTGCTGTTGTGTTTCAGACTCCGCTGACAAGAGGTCCGAGATCCGTCGCAAGCGCAGTAAGGCAGGTGAAGATCACTTGGTTCTTGCTATTCGTCAGCCATCAGATGGGAGATGCCAGAGTTCCATGACTGCTAATCGTGCTCGTCATTCTGCGTCGAAGAGGCCGGTGATCGAAGCCTCTGATGATTCCGAGGATGAGTATGATTCTCAGGAGGATGCTCACTATGAGGTTGAGCTAGCAGATGCATCTGATGATGATGAGGGGGAAGGAGATGAGAGCCCTGAGGAACATGTTCTCCCTGGAGGTCGCAATGTCAAGAATCTTCCTCTCTCTCAGTGGACCAAGCCAGAACTTTGGGCTCACAGGCAGAATTTCCCCTATGTGCCTCAAACCAGTACAGGAATTGACCCAAGATTCAAGAATGATTTTCAGCACCGTGTGTTCTCTGAGCTGATCATGACCAAGAAGACCAAGTTTGCCCCCCATAAGCAAATCAATGTGGAGTCTCTTCGGGACAATGCTCATATCTATCCCGGTGTGTATGATGCTCTTGGGAGACTTGGCTTGATTCCCTTCGTCACCTTTCATCATCCGTTCAATGACGATCTTGTGATGCAGTTCTTTGCCACCGTGTACTTTCACAATGATGAGGCTCGCACTATGACTTGGATGTCGGGCACATATGAGTGTGAGGCCTCCATGGATAAATTCTCTTCCATTATTCCTTATCAGTTCTTTGCTAAGGAGCATGCTGATTATGGTCGTGCCCGTGAGACTGGAAGAGACAAGGATGAAATTGCGTTTGCTTACAAGCCAGAGAAGGCTTTCACCACAGGTTCTATCAAACACTTGAAGCCTACCTATGATACTATGCGCCACATCCTTAGGTACACCCTTAATCCTAAGGCCGGAGATTCCCACAATCTGAGGAGCTCCATGTTGGACATCTTTGTCTACATTCGTGACAGGAAGAAAGTGGATGTTCTGGACTTCATGTTCTATGAGATCAGGCAGTGTGTTCAGGAGAACAAGTCGTGCATATATGCTCCGTTCATCCAGGCATTGATTGAGTCCTTCTGCCCCGCCAAGTTCATTGCCAAGTATCGTACCTCCTTTCCGAAGCGTGATGCCAACTGGCTTCCGGTTGCTCCTCCACCTTATGTCCCCCCCAAGAAGGGGCGCAACCCCAGGCCTGAGGATCGTGCTACCTACACTGAGGGCTGCTCATCCCAGGCACGGCTTCCGCGTGGTAAAGGGAAGCCAGTTTCTGCTAATGCCAGTTTCACCAGAGAGGAGAAGAAGTCTCTTCTGAAGACCGTAAGCAACATGTTCAAGATGTGTCAGTCCATTCAGCGCCGGTAGATCAAGGAGATCAACAAGGACAAGCTGGTGAGGCGTCTGAAGAAGGCTGAGCGTGCTGCTGCTGGTGAGGAGGTTGGCCCAGGGTCCGAGGACAACGACAGTGTGGCCACAGCTCGTTCCTTTCCCATGGAGGGATGGCACTTTGATGATGATGATGATGCTTCGAGCGCGCCTCCTCTTGTCTAGGGTCTCGTTAGCATCGCCTTTTCCCTTTTTGTTGTCTTGATGACAAAGGGGGAGAAGTGTTCTATTAGGAGCGTTTGCATTTGGTTTCAGTTGGGGTGAGATCTCAAGGCCTCGTTTTATTTGGTGGTGTTTATTTGGCTTGAGATACTCTTATTTCCTTTCGTGGTGTGGTCGTCTATGTGAGAGACTATCTACTTTATGGAGTTTATATATGCTTCGTTTATATATGCTTATTGATCTATCTTGTGGAGTTTGTTCTGGTTTCTTTATGTTATAGTCTCTCTCTCTTTGTCTGCTCACCACACTTGCATGTGATCTAGGCACCGTGTAGGTTATTTCTGTTGATCACATGCCTTGACAATATTGATCTAGGGGGAGCCTCGTGTGTGTGCTTGATGCATAGTCAAGCATCTCCTTTTGTCCTTGCACACATATAGGGGGAGCTCTCGTGATCAACTATTGTCTCATGGCTATTCACTTTGTTATATCTTTGTTGCCATGTCCTAACCATGTTGTCATCAATGCACCAAAAAGGGGGAGATTGAAAGTGCATATGGCACTTAATTATATTTTGGTGTGATGACAATGTGGTTAGAGGAACTAATATCGGTTGCTATAGTTTATCTCAGGATATTGGTTCCATGAAGATTATTATGGAGTTGTGTGACCCCCCCCCCCCCATTTCAAAAGATCAAAGGCGTGGTTTACCGGTGACTCGAAGGTTTTCGTTTTGGTTCGATTTGAGTCGTAGGAAAAACCGCACTATCAAGAGGGGTCATCGTGGAATTAGTGTCGTGTGGGAATGCCTCCAAAACTTATACACCAGCCCTCCTACTTCTCCACCAAGTTCCCACTTATTGTGTACTTTGCCGAGGTGTCCTGTGAGTTTCATCAGAAACCTTCTGGACACCCCGTGTGCACGGGGTCTCTGACCCCCGTGCACACGGGGTGGTTGGAAAGTTTCTGGACACCCCGTGCGCACGGGGTCTCTAACCCCCGTGCGCACGGGGTACCTCGAAACTCTCTGGACACCCCGTGCACACGGGGTCCTGGACCCCCGTGCACACGGGGTGGATGGAAAGCCTCTAGACACCCCGTGCGAACGGGGCTGACTTAGCCCGTGCACACGGGGTCCAACGGGCAGAAATCCCCTCCCGGCCAAGAACACTATAAAAGCCCCCTTCTTCCACCTCCAACCTTCAACCCTAATGTCTTGTTGAGCTCCTCCATTGCTACACCTCATTTTGCTCAATACTCTCAATCCCTCCACCCAAACTTGTTAAAACTTTGGGGATTGGAAGAGCAAGACCCGATCTACACTTTGACCAAACCAAATCGCGTTCCCCGCAATATTCATCCACCATGACTTGTTACTCTTGGAGCTTGGGCTCCTAGGCGGTTAGAGGTTCCTTCGGAAGCTTCCTTGCTTGTGGTGTGCTCCGGAGAAGTTTGTAAAGGTGTGATGGTCGCCTTCAAGACCAACCCCGAGTGATTCGAGGCTCATCCGTTGGGGGTGACTCGATAGAGATTACGGTGAGCCTTCGGTGGCATTCCGCAAGCTTTGGCTCCGGCACCGCTCTAAACGGAGAGTAGCTCTTCCCCAAGGAAGAGTGAACTTCGGGATAAATTCCGCGTCATCGTCTCACTTGTGGTTAATCCTTTCCCGCACTTTACTTTGCCTTGTATGCTTGTTGGCTTGCTAATTAGATTGTTGCCTAGCATATTTAGCTTGGAGCTTGCTTGTCATATAGGTTGTGTTCACCTAGTTGCATATCTAGTGAACCCTATTTATCCGCTAAACCTTAAAATTGACAAGAAAGATTAAAATTTGTAGTCTCCTATTCACCCCCCCTCTAGTCGACCGTATCGATCCTTTCAGTGTCTTTCTAGGCTATGCTCAACGGAGCATTGCTTATAGATTTTTAGTGGTTAAATCTGAGGTACCTGATATGCATGTTGATACTATAATGGAATCTCGTGATGCAACATTTTTTGAGAATATATTTCCTATGAAAGATATGCATAGCATTGCTAGATTTTCTTCTGAGATAATTCCTGAATCTAGTACATCTGATGAGTATTTCGAACAATCACATGAGGAAGTCCTTGAGAAGGATAACAATGAAGCTCCTGTGAGGAGTAAGAGACAAAGGATTGCAAAATCCTTTGGTGATGATTTCATTGTATACCTTGTGGACGATACTCCCAAGTCTATTGCAGAGGCATATGCATCTCCGGATGTAGATGATTGGAAAGAAGATGTTCATAATGAGATGGACTCAATTCTTTCTAATGGAACTTGGGAACTAACTGATAGACCATATGGTTGTAAACCTGTGGGCTGTAAGTGGGTATTCAAAAAGAAGCTAAGGCCTGATGGTACTATTGATAAGTACAAGGCGCGTCTTGTGGCCAAGGGCTACACTCAGAAAGAAGGCGAAGATTACTTTGACACCTATTCACCTGTTGCTAGAATGACCACCATTCGGGTGCTACTTTCCCTGGCTGCCTCTTATGGTCTTATCATTCATCAAATGGATGTAAAGAAAGCTTTCCTAAATGGAGAGTTGGAAGAGGAAATCTATATGGATCAACTTGATGGGTTTGTGGTAAAGGGTGAAGAGAGAAAGGTGTGCAAGTTGTTAAAATCTTTGTATGGTCTAAAACAAGCACCTAAGCAATGGCATGAGAAGTTTGAAAGAACTCTAACTTCTGCAGGATTTGTCATTAATGAGGCTGATAGGTGTGTTTACTATCGCCATGGTGGGGGCAATAGTGTTATATTATGTTTGTATGTTGATGACATACTAATCTTTGGTACAAACATTGATGCGATCAATGAGGTCAAGTCTTTTCTATCAAAGAGTTTTGATATGAAAGATCTGGGAGAAGCTGATGTGATACTAAACATCAAGCTTATTAAGGAAGAGAGTGGGATTACTCTAACGCAATCTCATTATGTTGAGAAGGTCTTGAGCCGGTTCGGCTTTATGGATAGCAAGCCTTCTCCAACACCTTATGATCCCAGCGTGACACTTAGAAAGAACAAGAAAGAAACGAGAGATCAATTAAGATACTCTCAAATTGTTGGTTCACTCATGTACTTAGCTAGCGCTACAAGGCCAGATATCTCTTTTGCTGTGAGCAAACTAAGTAGGTTCATGTCCAACCCGGGTGATGATCATTGGCATGCACTAGAAAGGGTCTTGCGCTATCTGAGAGGTACTATGAGTTATGGAATTCACTATTCAGGGCATCCTGCTGTGCTAGAAGGATATAGTGATTCGAACTGGATTTCCGATGTTGATGTACTCTACGCCACAAGTGGGTATGTATTTACTCATGGAGGTGGTGCAGTGTCATGGAGGTCCTGCAAACAGACCATATTGACGAGGTCAACTATGGAAGCAGAACTAACTGCTTTAGACACGGCCACTGTTGAGGCAGAATGGTTGCGTGAGCTCTTGATGGACTTGCCTGTGGTTGAAAAACCTGTTCCGGCTATTCTTATGAATTGTGACAACCAAACGGTTATCGCTAAAGTGAACAATTCTAAGGATAATGCGAAGTCATCAAGACACGTGAAGAGACGTTTGAAATCTGTCAGGAAGTTGAGAAACTTCAGAGTAATAACTGTTACGTATATTCAAACAGACAAAAACCTGACAGATCCTTTTACAAAGGGACTATCACGAAATGTGATAGATATTGCATCGAGGGAGATGGGTATGAGACCCAGAGATGTTACACCATAGTAGTAACCCAACCTTTGTGATCGGAGATCTCGTGAATTAGGACCTGGGAAGAACAAGCTATTGGTTAACTGAGGAGAGTAATTTACGACCGTCTCTAAGTGAAGATGCAAAACTCTCAGAGCTGTAAAGCTCAGAGCTGTAAGGCAGGTTGGCAACATGCCTTAATGTGGTTCTATTGGCTATGATTAGCAAAGATGCTGTCCTACAGAGCAGTCTTGAAAGAACGCACATATATGAGCTTCGATTGTAAACGTCGCAGTCTATGAGACTTGGGTGATCTCTAGTAAGCTCACGAAGAGACCAGGGAGTACGACGTATATGCTCCAAACCGCGGGGTAGCCTAGGCAGCCAGGTACTGGTTAAGACTTTGAGTGAAACATGTTCACACAAAACTAGCAATTCAAGGCATAGTCCATTGTCAAGTTGTGGACAGATGTAGCTTAAAGTTCTAGACAGAAGTTCAACTTAACAGTCTCTGCTGAAACACTGGTATATTAAACAAGGAGTGAGAGAAGGCAAATCTCTAAATGGGTATTTGAGATCTGGTGGGGGATTGTTAGAATTAATGGGCTAGGCCCATAACAATTTCTGAAATCTCAAATAGTGGCCCATGAATAAAATGGCAAGAAGTGGTGCTAAATTTTAGTCCCATACCGCTAGTTGAGGAAGAGTTGGACCTCTGGTCCTAATATATATACTGCTATCGGTTGCGGCCAAAAGACACACCGAAAATACCTATGGTTTTGCCTCGTCTCGCAACTTGCGCCGCCACCGTAGTCTACTCCATCCCAAACGCCGGCGTGCATCGGCGTGCGGGAGAGCAGGTCTCCGGAACCGTTCGTCCTTGCGATCCTGCACCGGGAGAGGACGAATTAGGTTTTTGGGAAGCGCTCAGCGCGACTGCTCAAGTTCGTCATCACGGGTCGTCTTCCGTCCAAGTCGGACGGTGCTACTCATCGCCGTCTTCATCGCCAACATCGTCATCAACACCGTCGCACGTACAACAGTTAACGAACAGTACGTCCATCGTCATCTGTTCATGTCTCTCTCTACAGCTGTTGTTTCGTGTGCGCTGCTGTTGTGCATGTTTTGCAGTTCCTCTAGTTTGCTAGATTGTTACATGCTAGTCTCTGTTCTAGTCATGAATTATTTATTGGAATTAATCATGAACTTGCCTAATTTTCCAACAACATAAACTAAAGCTATCTGCTTGCATATAGCCTACAAATGATTGTGCTGTTTGTATCTTGTCAACCCTGAATATTATGATAACAGGGAATCAACACTGTAGCAAACATGCCCCTTACAATCTTTGTAACTATTTTAGATGGACAGATTCTTTGTCTGCACCAACTGCATTGGCTTGTCCTATACCACTGCCTGAGTGCTTGCATTGCTGTAAGAGCATCTCCAACAGGCGCGCAACCGCGCGGCGCGCTAAAACTTTTTTACAGCGCCGAAATAACGGTTTTTTGCGCGCAGTAGGGCGCTGGCTCCAGCGGCCGCTGCAAAATATGGCGCGCGCGAGCAGCTCTAGCAGGCGCGCTAATTTACAGCGCGCGCGAGCAGCCGGTGCTTGCAAATATGATTTTACATGTCCATTTGACAATATGATGATGTTTCAAACATTAAACAAATGTGCAAAATAAAAGACATAGCATAGTTCAATTGCACGGCATAGTTCAAAATCACCCAACCAAGTTCATGACAAATAAAAGTTCACACAAACAAAAGAACAAGTTAGAGACACATTTGGTCGCTTGGAGACGGGGGCGCGTGGCTTCACGGCGGGCGGCGGCGCGACGCCACCCTGCGAGGTCGTCCGTGGCGGCATGAAAAGGCCGCGCGCGAGACCGGTGCTTGGAGGAGGGCCGCCGGCGGCGAAGCCGAAGCTCAACCCCGCGCTAGGGTTTGCGGCGGCGGCGGAGGGGTCGCGGGTGTAGGGAGGGGTGAGGGGGATGTCGGCGCGGCCTTCCATCGGTCGGATTTCGCCGGCGACGGCGCGGGGCGGGGCGGCCGGAGAGGTTGGCGGCAGTTGGTCGCGGGCGCTCGACTGTCCAGCGCGCGGGAGCGGGCGCACGAAATAAGCGGCGCGCGATGCACTTTTCCTCCGCGCGCTGAACGCATTATACCGCGCGCGCGTTTTTTGCGCGTCTGCTGGAGCGCCCGATTCGGATGCGCGCGCGCAAAAAAGGCGTTTTTTCCAGCGCGCCGCTAAGATTGCGCGCCTGTTGGAGATGCTCTAAGCCTTGACTACTTTTGTACGGAGTTGTGCCTTATATGCCAACAGCAGCTTTGTAAAATTTATTTGCGGGAAAACAGTAGTTCTGTAACTCTGATGTGGGGGTTAGGCCCACAATTATCTTATCTCACATTTGCAATTTTACATTTGCAGTTGCAAATTATCTCATCTGATTGTTTTGGATGTATACATTAACCTCTGCAGTGAACTGACCCTGCAACTGATTCAGCTTTTTTAACTCTGCTGTAGGGGGGATTTCACTAATGCTATCAGCACAATCCAGGCTGAAGATGAGACAAAAGGATTAAGGATCCGTTGATTGGAGGGGAGTCTTTGGTACTTGCGATGCGCAATAATTCTACCCCGTGACTGTGCTGGCTAAATCTTGGTTGCGGCACTGTGCCGAAGCCTCATGTCGCATGACCGGTGGACTGGCTGAATGTCTAATGTATGACAAAGTTGCTTGCCAGTCAGCAGACCTCTTCACCTTTAAGGTGATGACTAGTTCATCAGCTCTTTCATTAAGCGATAAATAACGATTGCTTATCCTGGAGTAACATCCTTTCGTGATGGTAAACATAATAAATATGCCAGAAAACACAAATTCATATGGAAGTTTGAAAACAATATTTAGGTTCAGGCTGCCACATTTTCTAGGTTCATACTAGCATTTCGTACTATTGAAGTTACCATGAGCCTATATTTCTCAGGAGTTTGATTAGTACATAATCAGCCACTTCAGTTGCCCCATATTGTTGTTTTTAATAATCTGATAGGGCTTTGGTGTTAACAATATTCGGTTTGTTGTTTCAGGGATAACTTCAGCTATCATCTAGTTGGCGTCATCCTCATGCGTTTGCGCAGACGATCCCAACATCCTAGAAGCAGGGCCGGCCCTGAGGGGGGGCGGCCGCCCCGGGCCCCCGAAATCTAGGGGCCCCCACCGGCCAGGTACGTAGGTAATCACCTAGCCATGCAGCAATTTTTTTTAGGGAAACCCCACGCAGCAGGAGGTAGCCGACGACGATGCTCGTCCTGTTTTCCTCCTTGCAATCGCAGGGGCCCCTAGCGCACAACATCCACGCTGAGATACTGGGCCTGGCCCAGCGCGTGGGCAGCATGACCGCTGCTGAAGCCCCCATCGCTTACAACGCCCATATCTCCTTTTTCCATCGTGGATACCCAGCGCACAGGCCAAAATTCAGCCGCCAATCGCGGCAACGCCATCGTTGTCAATGCCATGACGGCGGCGACGGAGGAGGAGCACACCAGGAGATCTCGTCTTTAGGTTCTGGTAAAGATCGCTTCGCACCTTAGAATCCCGTGCTCTTGTATGGATTCTGAGATTTCTCCCCTTCCTTGTTCTCGACGGGAAAAATTATAGTCACTGTGAGCTGGATTTTTATTTGGAATTCGAAAGTTAGGAGTCATGGTGTTACTGTTTGATTTAAGGAAATTAGGAGTATGGGATGATGTCTACTAAAGCACGATTAACCACTAAGTTATGTTGAATTCTCTATGAACTTATCTGTTTGATTAACTCCATAATCGATTTTATGGTTTTGTAGTGATGCTTGAAAAGCACCATCTCAAAAAAATTCACATGGTTCCTTCTTTGTAGAAAATTTCAACATACATCTCGAGGATCAAAGTTGACAGAAATAAAGCTTTGTTGATTTGCAGATGATGGCAAGAAACATATTGAATCTTGTGTTCAACAGTTTTCTCACATAGTTTATGACATTTAACTCATTATCCATGTTATCTATAGGGCTTCGAAGATGGTTCTAATGTTTCGTCAAAGAACAATCTTTTCTATCATGTATAAGGAGGCACTGGATGTGTTGATGATGGCCGAGGTATGATACCTCATGTGATTGTTTGTTGTCATACTGTAGAAAGCATGTGCATCTTTTAAATAGCTATATAGTGATGTAAAACGTTGTGAGGTTTGTAAATGTGCCAAGAGAGGTTTAATGGTTTGGTAATTTTAGAAATTGTTGAATGAGATTAATATTCATACCATCTTTAATATATTGCATCTAGGAATGTTAGATGAAAATGTTAAGTTAAATGCAGAAATTATTTGATTTTGGATGCACTTTATTGTTTATTAAAACATTTCACATATACACATATCAAGTATTATTTTGATATTTATATCAAGGGCCCCGGGTTCTAGTCTCGCCCCGGGCCCCGGAAATCTCAGGACCGGCCCTGCCTAGAAGTCTCTAGAAGTTCTGAGGCATGTCTGGTATTGTACATATCCTCCAACTGAGCAGAAGGGCAGCGACAAGGGAAGCACAGGGGTGAGATTAGCAAGGATGGCCAAGCGTTCCTTGTCCAGGTCATTGCAGGATTTTGCAGCATGTAACAGAGAAACAGACTACTCTCAGCTGAAGAAGGCACTCATAACCACGAGAAACACACTACCGCATTATGATTTTATTTATCATGAAGAAAAATCACTACACAACCCTAGACTATTGTATGGTTTATTTTGTTCGAACGAGACTGAATGTGTAGGTCACTGGAAAACACCTGTGTGTGTTGTTGTGATGGGGGGACTTCTCAATTAAGACGCACCTTCAGTTTCAGATAACAGCTGACTGTTTTCAATCTCTGTTTCTTTCTGGGCTGACAATCCACAGCATTTCCCCTTGGCGCGTCTTCTGGAATGCTTAGTTCCACATGCATTTTCTTGGAATTTTACTTTTTAGGGAATTTGAAAAAAGATCACTTTACATAGAAGTGCTGCTTATGGCAGTTATTAACAGGCTAGCCCTAAAAAATGGCTAATAATCTTTTAATAGAGATAGAGACATGCTCATTGATATCCCCTGAAGACTTTTGCATTCCTAGCAGCCCAAACACTACCAGAAACGTGACCAACCCTTCTCATTAAGCTAAAAAAGAACTAACCATTCTAACAAAAAAAAGAGAAAAAGAAACGTGGCCAACCCTGTGGGCCAGCTCATTTTCTTAAGTATTTCTGTCAGTGAAATCTTCAAAGGTTCAGGAGGATGGCCTTTTTGTCCAGATAGTGAGGTGTGGACCAGATTTCATTGAACGATGGTGGTTGGGCGACGCCGATCTTACCCCAGATGCACATGCTGAAGGGACGGGGGAGGAACGGGTGGATCGTAGCTTAGCTCAGGTCCACGGCAACGACTATCGTTTTCCCAAAGGAAATCTAAAGCCGGCAAATGATTTGCAACTCTGACTTTCAACAAGGTACTCTCCGGCCCTTTGTTAAATGCATTTGAAGTTTCTCCGGCGACTGGAGACTTGTGTCCGTGCCTCCCTGTGTACACCCACAGCTGGAGCCTTCGTGTCCAATGATATACACTCCCATTTACTTTTGAATGATTGTCTGAAGAAAATACACACATACTCACTCCTACTTCCGTGTTATTTCCATGGCTACCTAACCTTGGGACGAGAGGATCAGTCCATCTGAGGGCCGCCGGGCGACGAGCCAAGATGCCTGCAGGAGGGTTCTCGGCGTCTTCGGCGCCGCCGTCCGGCATGGAGTTCGAGGCCAAGATCACGCCTATGGTGGTCACCTCCTGCGTCACGGCGGCCACCGGCGGGCTCATGTTCGGCTACGACATCGGCATCTCAGGTACATGGATCATTCTACAAAGCAATTAACAAGTAAAGACCATGGTGTATCTAACAAATCATTTGCATAGGCGGGGTGTCATCAATGGATCAGGATTTCCTGCGTGAGTTCTTCCCGACGGTGCTTCGCAAGAGCCGCGAGAACAAGGGGAGCAACTACTGCCGATACGACAACCAAGGCATGCAGCTCTTTACCTCGTCCCTCTACCTCGCCGGCCTCGTCTCCACCCTCTTCGCGTCCTACACCACCCGCCGGCTCGGCCGCCGCGCCACTATGCGCATAGCTGGCGCCTTCTTCATTGTCGGCGTCATGTTCAATGGCGCTGCCCAAAATCTCGGCATGCTCATCGTCGGCAGGATCCTGCTTGGCTGCGGCGTTGGCTTCGCCAACCAGGTCAGAAAGTTCCCGGACATCAAATTAGTACTCCCAAGCCAAAAAAAAAAAAAAAAGTGGTCTATCCATCTAACATTTTGTATACTAAAAGTAGAAGTATATGACACGTTAATCAGAAAAGGTATATATACTACATGTAAAAGAAATTCTAAGGGAAACCAACCTGCCCAATATCTGATTGTATTTTTTCGACCCCATAATTTAAGTATAGGAAGCTTATTGTTTTCTTTTTGTTCTTTACGAGGAGGCTAGCCTCAATACACTTACTCCATTCAGGTTTATTAGTCCCTTCATAATTTGGGCTAAATTTTTTACTATATATTTAGGTATCAAAATGTAAGTTATATGTCACAAAAAGGACCTCGATAAGGACTGAACGTTCGGTCTGGGCAGGTGCCACACCGAACAAAAAGTTCGATCTGGGAGGGCGATCTACCGAACCGAATCGTTCGATGCGGAAACGCTCCAGCCCGAACCCCTCCTTCACGAGAGTTTTTTTTAGAATCCCTTCACGAGCAACCTTGCCGATACGTCCAAGTTAAAAAAAAAATGGGCCAAGAAAAGGCCCAGCGTACGCACACAAAGACCTCAGGGATTAAAAAGCTAGCAATTGCACACAGACTAGGAAATCAAAAATAGAAAATTTGCCATGGCAAAATTTACACTATTTTTTCATGGTAAAAATACTTTTATTCACATGGCAAATTTTAGTTTAATTTGCCATGGCAAAATTTACTCTATTTTTGCCATGGTAAAAAAATACTTTTATTCACATGGCAAATTTTAGTTTAATTTGCCATGGCAAAATTTACTCTATTTTTGCCATGGCAAAATTACATGGCAAAAAAAATACTTTTATTCACATGGCAAATTTTAGTTTATTTGCCATGGCAAAAAATACTTTTATTCACATGGCAAATTTTAGTTTAATTTGCCATGGCAAAGTTTACTCAATTTTTGCCATGGCAAAATTTACACTATTCTTTCATGGCAAAAATACTTTTATGCGCATGGCAAATTTTAGTTTGATTTGTCATGACAAAATTTACTCTATTTTTGCCATGGTGAAACTATTTAATAAACACAGTTGGTATCTATAAAAGAATGTGAATGTATGCAAGTATATTGAGCGCAGCCAACTTGTTTGGTTGAAGAAGCTGCTGTCATGTATACAAGCACAAGAAGGATGAGCTGATTGGAAAGCTACTGACATACTCTTTCCATATTGTAGAACAAAGTTGTTTTCCAAATTGTGATTGCCGAAACAATACAAAAAACACAAAAATCAAACAAGCTGCCATGTTCTAGCTAACACAAATTTCAGAAAATTGCCATGGCATTTTTACAAAAGAATTTCCACGGTTTATTGAGAACAACATCTATAAAGGACCCCAATATCGCGCGTACGTTCGGTCTGGGAAACCCTCGTCCCGAACGAAACGTTCGCAGGAACCTGATCGATCGATCGAACGAAATCGTTCGCTTCGACCAGCCCTCCAGCCCGAACTACGTGACATCACAATGGATTGGTCCCGTTGAAAAAGAAAGAAAGCCCAGTTTGGTCATGGAGCAAAAAATAAAATTTGCCATGCTATGAATAAAATGGGAAAAATTGCCATGCTTCGAAATGAAGGGAAAAAAAGCAAAAAAGTCCATGGTTCAAAAAATTTGTCATGTTTGCCATGATAAAGAACAGAAAACAAGATGCCATGGATTGTTAGTAAAAAAGGCCATGGTTCAAACAAAAAAATTGCCATGGCACATGATAAAATAGATTTGGCATTTGTATTTAAAAGCAAATTGCCATGGTAATTTTTTTAAATGACCTACAAAAAAAAGTCATGGCAATTTGCATTTGTACATGATGGCAAAAATGGGGATTAAAATTATATGGTTTTTTTACAATATGCATGAAGACTCAAAAAAACAAGTAAAAATTGCCAACACATATAACACACAAAGAAAGTGTAGAATATATTGTTTAGTAATAGTTGCCATGTTTCAAAAAGTAAATTTACCATGGTCCGTACGAAAGCAAAAATAATCCAATTAGCAGGTGAAAATTAAAAAATTGCCATGTGTGTAAAAGTAATTTTGCCATGGCAAAACTGAGTATATTTGCCATGGAGAATGCGAAGTAAAAAATTACCATGCATGCATAAGTAAAATTGCCATGTCAAAATAAAAGCTAAAATTTGCCATGCAAAAATAAGAAACAATAACCTGCCGTCGTAAAAAAAGAAAAATTGCCATGGCAATAAAAAGGTGAATTTGCCATGGGCTTTGAAAGTTAATTTGCCCATAGCTATACAAGTTAATTTTCCATGGACTATAAACTAAATTTGCCATGTGGTACGAAAGTAAATTGACATGGCTATACAAAGTAAAATTTGTCATAGGTTATGAGTAAAAACATTGCCATGGGCTACAAAGTTTATTTGCCATAGGCTAAAAAGCAAATTTGCCATATCTTTGTACTGAAAAATTGCCATGGTTAAAAAAAAACAAGGAAAAAAAGCAAAAAATTCCATGGTTCAAAAAATTGCCATGTTTTGCCATGATAAAGAACGGAAAACAAGATGGCATGGATTGTAAGTAAAAAAAGCCATGGCTCAAACAAAAAAATTGCTATGGTACATGATTAAAATAGATTTGGCACCGTATTTAAAAACTGCAATGCATGCATAAGTAAAAATGCCATGGCAATAAAAGCTAAAATTTGCCATGCAAAAAATAAGAAACAATAGCTTGCCGTGGCAAAAAAAAGTAAAATTGCCATGGCAATATAAAGTAAATTTGCCATGTCCCGTAGTGTAAATTTGCCATTAGTAATAAAAGTAAATTTGCCATGATTTATACATTTTGGGGCTGCCCATGAAATCTAGATTACTAGAATCGCCATGGGAATCTGGTCAATTAGCATCTCATCAACTACAAAGTCTTTGCACACTAACTACACAACACTAAACTTCTGACATCTCACAAAAAATTGCAAAAAAAAGTGGGAGTTGGTGAAAGAAAACAGCTAGTGGACTCACTGCCTTGCTGTCGTAGTCAACGCGAGGACCAGCTGCACCACGCCGTCGAGCTTGTGCTGCACCTACCGATGGGCCTGCCGAACTTAAGATCCCGAGGGGTGGCGCGCCGTCACGTGGACTAGATTTGCCATGGTTACATAGAAAGAAAATTTTGTCATGTTGCAAAAAAAGAAGAAAAATTGCAATGCTCATGGAAAAAATGTGTACTAAAAATTGCCATGGCAATTTTGGAGAATATGAAAATGGGTGAAAATTGCCATCACACCACACAAATCATCACTATATTGCCGAACACTAATGGAACAGAACTAAATGACATCAAAACATGACCAAAAAACTGCCATGGGAAAACATGTTAAGTTGCCATCATAGAAAAAGGAACTACAAAAAATGGTGCCTGTAGCTAAAACAAATTCAAACTGGGAGATAACACAGCACTAGCAAGCATTACGACTGAAGAGAAACGTGAATGGTACTAGTAGCAGGAAAAATGGGGACGCACCAACAGCAAAAGCCATGAGCTAGCCGCCTGCTCGATCCCCGCTCTGCTGCAAGGCCGCACGGCCAGCCATCACACCAGACGCGCCTATAGACCGTGCGCCGCGCCATTCAATTGGTCGCCGCCGCGTAGCCGTCCAGGCAGCCTCCCTCGCGCGGTCGCCTGAATCGGTGCAGCCCAGTACACCTGCCCATCGCCGCTCGGCACGTAGCCGACCACCGTCACAACATGGTTCAGCCTCTGTCCCACGACGAGGTACCAGTGACGGGACAAAGCTGCCGAGCACAAGCTCGAGGCTCAACGCCGGGAAGTTTGGAGGGTGCGACACAAGCCGCGACTCCGGCGACGACAGAGCACCCCGCCCCGTCTCCGCCGCGATACGTCCCGACGTTGGGTCCGGTGGAGCTCCTCCCCGCCGCAGCCCACCTTGTCTCCGTCTTGCAGTGAATCCGGTGAGGAGCAGCCCGCCCCATCTCCGCCGTGCATTGTCCCGAGGCTGGTCCGGTGGCGCTCCTCCCCGCAGCCGCCTCCCTCGTCTCCGCCGCAACTCCGGCTAGGACAGAATCCCGAGCAGAGTCCCCACCCACCCACCCCCCCCCCCCCCCCCCCCCCCCCGCCCTCCCCGATCTGATCGATATCTCAGCCAGCCCGCCTCGTCGCCGGCGCATGGCCGCCTCCTCCGTGCCCCGCAGAGATTTCAGTTTTGCTTGGGAGTGGGCTGCGAGGCGAGAGGAATGGATAAGGTAGTGCGCGTGTTTTTTTTTTTTTAAGATGGAAGCGTTCGGGGATGACGTGTCTGGCCTGACATGCTTTAAGATATGTGTTGCCATCTAACGGTCAGATGGGCGTTCGGGACGAGATGCTAAAAAATGGCACGTTCGGCACTTATTGATTCCGCACAAAAAATATATTGTAGGGAGTGAATCCAAAAGAATTTTCCAATTGTATTACTTTTCGCTATATATTTAACTGATTTCTTATTTTGCACATTAATATCGACTATTCAAGTATAGAAATATAACTGTGCATACAAATTTAATATCACACTAAAACGATTGCTAGCAATCTGAATTTAACTCCAAACACACCTATCGTTTTTTAGCGAGAACTCCAAACACACCTATGGATTAGCTAGAGCTAAAGCTGATTTTTTTTTTTTTTGGAAACTTGGGGTAGCTCAATTGGTTAAGTTAGGGAGTGGTGTACAACCTAGCCATCCGCCTTGCTGCTCGACGGTAGTCACTAATACAAATTACAATGCCAGTGGCGTGTACAGTGGTTTCTCATATGTTGTAAAACCAGCTATGGGCACGCAACCTGGCTAATAGGATTGAGAGGTTGACTGAGGGAGGAGGGGTGAAGTGAATAGGAGACTAAAAAAATTCAGCTTAATTTTTAATTTTAAGAACAAGGTAGATAAATTAAGTTCTCTAGATATGCAATTTAAGATGAGAACAACCTATGACACGCAAGCTAATACATTAGGTAACAAATAGCAACAAGTTAGATAGCAAGCAAACACAAGTGAGGGTACGGAAAGGATTGACCACACAAGTTAAAGACGCGGATGTATCCTGAAATTCACACTCTTTGGGGTGTGTTTGTCTTCGTTGAAGAGGTGACAAAGCCAAAGCTCTGGATGAGCCTCAAATCACCCGTGTGACTGGTCTTGAAGGGTACCACCGTCCTTTACAAACTTTCCGGAGTACACCACAAACAAGGAAGCTTCCGGGCCTTGACTCCTACCGCCTAGGAGTCCCAAAAGTTCAAGAGCAACAAGTGTTGGCGATGAACAAGAGTGGGAATCACAAATTGGTTTGGTGGAACTGTAGGTCGGGTTAGCTCTATGCACAAAACGCATGTTGGTTAGTGGTTACATAGTTTTTTTTTTTTGCGCAATCGTAGACATATTAGCGAACTATATGAGTAGATTTTTCTAGAAACAAAGCGCAAATGCAAAAGTTCACATTCACACACACACACTCATCCCTATGAACACACGCACACATATCCTGTCCTTATGAGCACCTCCGAGAGACTGGTCCGACAGATCTTGAGATTGATGAAGTCACCATAGTCGTCTTGTAGTAAAATGACACGCCATACCACTGAACAAATAGCGCCGAAAAGCCTAGAATAAATCCAAAAAAATGCGACCACCCATGCAAGTCTACGACTTGAACCCGGGTGGGCAGATTCCACCACACGGAAATAATAGCCTATTATTTCTTGGCCTCGTGTTTTGATATTACGATGTCGATACTGATCTATAGTTATTTGCATGACTGAACGAGAATTGACATGCACATGTGCAGGCTATTCCTCTGTTCTTGTCAGAGATCGCACCGACTACAATCCACGGTGGCCTCAACTCCCTGTTCCAGCTAAACATCACTGTCGGCATTTTGTTCGCCAACCTCGCCAACTATGGCACTAACAGGTACCTGGCCATGCATCAGGCGTCTTCCATGCTATGCTTATTTCCCTACCATGTATAAAACTTTTGCATTACATAAAATGAGTGTATATGCCTATAGACTTACCAGCAAATGGTTTTCATCCTCATGCAGGATCCGCCCTTGGGGATGGCGTCTTTCTTTGTCCCTTGCAGGATTCCCAGCTGTGCTGTTCACCCTAGGTGCGCTCTTCATGGTCGATACACCCAACAGCCTCATTGAGCGCGGTCGTCAAGAGGAGGGAAAAGTTGTGCTCAAGAAGATCCGTGGAGCCGGAGTTCAATGAGATCATGGAGGCCAGTCGCATTGCCCACGACATCAAGAGACCATTTCGCAGCCTCCTACAACGCCGCAACCGTCCCCTTCTCATGATCACCGTCCTCCTCCAGATGTTCCAACAATTGACGGGTATAAATGCCATCATGTTCTATGCCCAGGTGCTGCTCACCATGTTAGGATTTAAGACCAAGGCTTCGCTCTACTCGGCAGTGATCACGGGGGCAGTGAACGTGTTGTCGACGTTTGTATCAATGTACACTGTAGACCGAGTGGGGAGGCGGATGTTGCTTCTGGATGGCGGCGTGCAAATGCTCCTATCGCTGGTGGCCATGGCAGTGGTGATGAGGACCAAGGTTACCGATCTCTCATACCACCTCGGCCACGACTGGGCCATAATGGTCATCATCATCATCTGCAACTTCGTCTCCTCCTTTGCTTGGTCGTGGGGCCCACTCGGGTGGCTCATCCCAAGCGAGACCTTCCCGCTCGAGACGCGCTCCGCGGGGCAGAGCATCAGTGTCTGCACGAACCTGCTCTTCACCTTTGTCTTTGCGCAGGTCTTCCTCTCGATGCTCTGCCGCCTCAAGTCCTTCATATTTGTGTTTTCCTCCGTGTGTGTTGCCATCATGTCGCTCTTCGTCCTCTTCTTCCTCCCCGAAACGAAGAACATTCCCATCGAGGAGATGGCTGAAAGAGTGTGGAAACAACACTGGTTCTGGAAGCGGTTTATGAATGACAGAGGTGACAACCACATCATCAGCGGGGAGGAAACACCGTCGACGGTGTCAATATTTAGTTAGTTTGTAGAGTGAAGTGTCGTCAACCAGCATAGCTTTATTTGTAAACAAGTCATAATCGAGGTTTAGCGATCTCTCGTGTCTTACATGCAACGCAAACATATCTTGGTGCTTCACAGTTATGATTATATGATAGTCAATGGAACACAAATGGCGGGGAGTACGCGAGAGCGTCTTCATTCTCGCCGAAAGAAGCACGAGAGCTTGATGTTGTAACAAAAGGTCGCATGAATGAATAAGAATTTGCATAGGATGCGGATCTTTATTATTATTAGTTTTCCACTTATATATTAAAATATATTTTGAATACCCTATGACATGTAAATTTCGGGTGCTCCTTGGAAAAGAAATCAGGTGTTGCCACAAAATCACAGTGTTAGATATTTTATACTCGCGGTTAATCGTTCATAGCTTGTTGGATATATACTCGGTGTGTATATGAAAGTCGGGTTAACAACGACACTAATTTACTTCCTCCGTCCCGATTTATTAGTCGCTCTTATTTTTTGGGTCAAAATTTGACCGTAGATTTAACTAGCAAAATATAGGTGATATGCCACATATTGTTAGATTCTTATTTGAAAGAAGTTTCCAATGGTACTATTTTTCTACATACAACTCATATTTTGTTAGTTGAATGATGATCAAAATGTGACTCAAAATATAAAGGGGATGAATAAACTCATACGGAGGGAGTAGATTGAACCACATTTTCACAATCGTTTTTGGCTAGCTCCATTAATACACAGAGAGGGGTTGAACCAACCAACACACGTGAACTAATTTCCAAAAGGAAAAACACCTAAACAATTCTTTCATATACAAAACTTGCCTAACCAGTCTCCAACAGCATCGCCACAACTGCTTAAAGGAGATTTACCTTGCAAGATAATGCAGGAGGATCGCCGAGGTCGCTGGAGACCAAGAGACTATGAAATGGTTGAGGCCTTCACAAAAAGTTCCCGTTCTTGGAAAATCCCACATGCAACCATATTCTTGAACCGACACCATAATTTGAAACATGGCGACGAAACCACAAATAAACTGGCTTGAACTAAACCCATTTTCTAGAGTTTCAGGACTTGTAACTAAAAAAATGAAGAAATGTAAAATATTAAATTTTGTTGCATTTCATATCATATAATTGATGCATCAAGAAATTGGAAGAAATTCATGTGCCGACCTACAAAAGTACTATAACTTCAGAAAACATACTATCTGCTTTTCGAATTTTAAAGTTTCTGCACTGGTTGATAACTAGTAAAAATCAAGTGTTCCACACAATTTAAAATAGTTTCACCGGAATTGTCCTGTTTCTCAAACGATTTACCAAAATCAGTCTTGATGCTTCCCATAAATTGGAAATATTCCACACCTATCACAAGAAATAACCAAGATTATGCACATTTTCATGTCGGCCCCATGTATTTAAAAAAACATGCATATTTCACCAGTTGGGAAAAGATGGAGATCATACATGATCATTAAAAAAACATGTACGTTTGATCATTAAACGTACATGATTGAAGCGTTGACATGTTATTAAGTGTAGACAAGTGTTGGTTTAAACCATCCCTTAATAAGTTGTGATAGAAAAAAGTAAATACGGTAATTTTGGTTGCAAAAATGGCATTAGCAACGATAATGTCATTCATTAGAGCAAATTATAAGTTATCAGAAAAAATAGATCCTTGTTTTAACATATCAAGATGCCAGTTCAAAAGGCATAATTACGATCCGCATGGAGCACAAAACCGCTCTCCTGTGTAACAAGTAGAGCCTCGACATCGGCAAAGACAAAGTTGTTAGGGCTTGATACGTTCCCCACAACCCAGGAAACGCAATCCTCGCTCAAGATGGGTGTTGGGAGTAGGCATGAAAAATGAGGAACCATAGGGAGTAGGTGATCCACACAATCGGCAGACATAAAATCGTTACCACACAATTCATTCCCAGCTATCTAACAATGAAGGAATTTTGCAAAGTTCTACATCGGAACTCAGGTAACAAAACTTGAATGGCACAACATGGTAAATTAAGGGCAACCATGCTGCAATTTAATCTTAATAAGTCCGATGTAGAAAAGTTACAGAATATATTACCTATCTACCCAAATGATCTATGCATTATGTCGCCTCTATAACTTGTCCCAGCAATTCAATTCACTGCATAGCGGCGATCTATGATTTCGGTCAATTTGATCTGTTCTTTGAGAAGCCTCTCCAGCTGCTGGGTCCAGCTCCCTTCTTTGGTACTCTAGCCAGTATACAAGAATTTACAGCACGTATGTTGTATGGAAATATCATTTATATATCTGGGGTAAATTCACTTGCCCCAAATATATAAATTCATGTGTGTGTGTCGTGACCCTTCAACGATTTGATGATGCTCACCAAGAACTGCTTTTCGCCACGGTATCTGCTCGAGAAACAAGCCGCGTCAGGATGATTAATAATACTCCCTACGTTCCATAATATAGTGCGCATTGGTTTTCTCAAAAGTCAAGCTTCATAAACTTTGACCAGAGTTTATAGAGAAGTATCTATATCTACAGTACATGAAAATATATTTCATGATGAATCTAATGGTATGGATTTGGTATTCTAAATGTTGATAAATTTCATGTAAATTTGGTCAAAGCTTACAAAGTTTTATTTTTAAAAAAATCTACTATGCACTAACATTATGGAACGAAGGGAGTATCTGAACAGAAAGTATCATTCTGTGGTGATGTAATGCTTACATCTCAAGCAATGAGAAGCCCAGGCACATGATGCCTATCACCATGTGAATGGGAAGGGTCTGCTTGAACCTATTTCTATTCAGAAACATCCTCTCAGAGAAAGCTGTGGTCAGACCAGAAATGAGCAGAATGCCCCAGCCCGCTGGCAAGCAGCGGTAGAAGGAGAATGAGCCCTGTAAATATGTCATCAGGTTTTTTTTTACAAATGCAATCCTTATACAAGGAAAAAATCCCAAGGTGGAACATTCAAGAAACTTTACCTTAAAATACTCATTGATGAATACTGCAGAATATGAGATTCGCAGTAGCATATCTTTACAGACAGTCAAGGCGCAAAGGACGTTCTCCCAGGAAAAGATTGATTTGAAGAAAACAAGGATAGCATAGTCATTACTAAAGGATACTGACAGAATTTGCAGCAATCAACCCAACAGCTCCGGCAGATTTAATAAAAGCAACATTTAGAACAGTATAAATTGCTGAGAAGAGGAGCAACATATTGTTTGACTGCTTAAGCTGGCTTTCATTGGCAACAGAATGAAGGAAAGCTTCAGAAGTGCCTGAAAATATCGAAGGACGTAAGTCATTCATTCGGAACTTAATTAATATGCACATTTAACCAAATACTCTACTAAATAGCCCAGGTATATCTAACAATCAGCACCACCAGTAGCATATTTCTTGTTCGTAAAATATAGACTCTACTACAAATCTGACGTCAGATTTTTGACCATGGCAAATTATGTTCGTCAAGGATGGCAAGTTTAGTTGGCGAGCATGGCAAATCCGTCTCAGTTTATTTTTTGGCCAGGAATTGTCGTGCTTGCAAACTAAATTTGCCATTATCGCGACAATATAAATTGCCATGAAAAACGTCAGATTTGCCATGCCTAAAAATCTGACGTCGGATTTTTAGCGTTTCCGTAAAATATTAATCCAGAAAAGGTCAAAATCTTGTCGAGAGAATGCATAGTATAGTTAGTTTTCATTCAATAAAGATTTTTTTTCAGCTATATTGTTGTGCAGGATGAGATATGAAAGAACAACTGATAGCTTTCAAAGGAGAGACCAAGTCATAACTTGGATGATCGTAACTGCTAATTAAATGGCTGGAAAGAAATTATAACTGTTCATCATATCAAGTTGGATATATTACTGTGCTACATGCATCATAACTGAAGACAAATCTAAAAACAGAAAGGGCGAAACTGGGGCTGTTATGCCCAGTGTTCCAAATTCTGGGTTTGCAAAAACTAGTTTAAAATCAAATACACAATTTAGATTTGACAGGTACCAGTGCAGAGTTACTATTCATCAATGAAATATTCATAACATTATTTAAAAAAACTACTTTGCAAGATTATAGAATGAATATATGCAGAGCTGCTGCATATAAGTTCTAAATACAAACCATTCATTGCTAAGAAGATTATGTAAACACAATAGAAACGGAGGACAGCTGTAGCTTCGCCATCACTATATCTTCTTCCATATAATAGATTCAGAAGGGTGTATGAATAACTTGGGCCAAAAGAAATGACCACGAGACCTGCATTGTTAGAGGATGATCATATTCAAGGGCTGTTAACGCATCTAATATCCACAGAAAACTAGGAGGTTGAAGTTGACAGCAACTAAAACATGTAGATAAATAGATTAATATACGCATTACAGCATTCAGTATTGGACAGCGTACCTATCAGCGTAATAAGTTTAAGAGCTCCGAGCAGAGAACCTTCCAGATTGGATACATTCTCAGGAGTTTGCCCTGTGGATAAGGATCCATCATTAGCTCTTTCAGAGAAATATAAATCCAAAGATAATGCACACAACATATTGTTTTAGTAATTTTGCTAAGAGTTCAATAATATGGCCAACTATAATTGTAAGGACGAGTTATTAAACAGCAGCACCAAACTGAAAATATGCCAAAACTTATAATTTCAGATAGCTTGAGATATAGGAATGGTCATATCTAAATTCTAACAACTGGACAGCAGCAGCGTTATAAGCCGGAATGGTGTTAAACATTACAATTTAAGATAGCAAGGAATATGCAAAAGGTAATCTTGTTTTGTTGCATTGGCAGCAATGCTTATCTTAGCAATAATAATAATTCATAGTACTTGTAAGAGGCTTACTTCCTGTGAGACAGGTCATGAGTAATTTAAATACTGAACAATGAGAATAGCAAACATGCAGAAAGTGGGCAGAAATATCAAACGACCAGTAGCCAATACACAAAGCAGTCACTTCACAAGAACATAATCAATTCAGCTAACCAAATGGATTTGGAAGGAAAACTATATTTCATGAGTGTTTTTGTTTAACAGATACCAGCACAACATAGGTTAACCTCCTTTGACTAATCAAGTACAGAGATGCTCAATAGGCAAAACTTACAGACAGATTCTCCAGATCAGTAGACCGCAATGATGCAAATGCATGAAATTCAATCTTTCAGGCCAAACAGATGATAAGCAATTGTACTTAGCTATCATAGTAAAATGAAACTTTATATTCATGCAAAAGAACAACCTGATGCTAATTGGGTGAATGTAGCATAAGAGCTCTCCTCAAATGGCAGGAAAATTATTCTGACAACCAGACTTCCTGCAAACAATTACAAGATCATTAGAGATTTTTCAGAAGGTGGTTAAGTCAGTATTTTTGATAGCTTCGTCATATTTTTAGTTAGTTAATTTGTTATTTTTTGTTGGAGATATTCTAGTAAGGTGAGAAAAGGAGGTGGGAGGCATTGATGAACCACACCTCGCCAACTCCCGTTTATCTAAAGAAAAGCACTTGAAACAGAAGGTGCTTGACATACTTGCCTAATTTATCCACAAGACCATATGCAGCCTGGTTAAATGGAGTATCAAACCAAACAAGAACAAATTTTTCGCCTTCTTGGAGGATCAGTTTCCTGATAGTCTGGCCTGTAAACAATATGCACACGTGCAATAACTGTTTATCGTAGACCATCAGGGTTGACAACCTGTGCGTGTTTTGGCATCAACAAGGAAATATAATTAACTTGTGATAACTCATGCCTAATTATATACAACTAAAAACACAAATAAAGAAGAAACCTGAATGGAAGGAGATCAAAAGTTCTGATATTAGCAAATAAAAGAAAATATGCCCAATATCCAATGAAAATGCAGGCCGCATAGACGACCTGAGACAAAGCAAATACGACCAGCTTCTCCTACAAAAAAAATCACTATTATAGTACTGTATTGATCCAAATGTAATACAAATTAAAATTACATGGGAAAGCATGAATGGGTACATGAACAGAAGTGGAGCAGAGAATATTATCAATTGGATATGTCACTTGGCAAAATTATACTGTTTGTCCTGCAAAGCTCTATCATTTTTTAAGATAAACTTAAAATGGATGAGTACAACACAGGACAAAGGAATGATGAAGGAAACTGTTCCCGATATTTTTATCTTATTATAATTAGGACAGTTGTATTTGTTAGCCAACCACAAAAATACAGTAGTTGAAATCTTCTAATATATACAAATATTATCCTTGGTACAAATACCAAAATAATACAATATACAATACGGACTGGCTATTGGAACGTGATGGATTATTAGTTTGTCACAAAGTTGGATGTATAACCATGTAGATGGTTGCACTAACTTTATTTTAGTTTTGATAATGAGATGGTTTCACTGAAAACAAAATAGATAATTGGATTGAGGTAGTTGCACTAAATGGTCATTTTTTTCAGAATGATTCATTGATTTGTTACCCTTTCAAGTATAATTACAAGGCAATTGTGAGCAACGTAGATTCCCGAATATTAGGTGTAAACAATGAGAACATTGTGGGCGTATGCATTTTATGTGATCGGTAATAAACTGGAGTAGAAGGCTAATGTGGCATTACCACTTTAATATGTCCTTTTATGAAGATATAAGTTGTTAGGCAACGTAGCAGAGTAGCTGCAGGTTCGGTATACACTCTTATTATGTAGTATTTCTTCGTTTGGGAAAGAATATACAAAGGTTCTGCCAGTAGCTCCAAGATACACGCAAATCCTGCCATTTTGGACCAGATAAATACATCAGATCTCAATGTGAGAGAAGTGGACAAAACATTGAAATGAGAAGGCACTCTAGTTTAGGAGTAATAGTAGGATATCTATATGGGATGTGTTGAAGTATAAATGCATAGCCCACCTTTTCCCATCAGCTTGAGATATTGGGAGAACTGGTTAGTGCATGCAATTCTACATGGTATTAGAGCCAAGAGATCTTGAGTTCAAGAGCTGTCTGGCGCAATTTAAAAAATAAAAATTGCAGCCCACTTTCAGTCCACATTTAGGCTTGAGGGAGCCACACATGAGGGGGGGGGGGGGGGGGGGGGGGGGTTGAAGTATAAATGCATAGCCCACCTTTTCTCATCAGCTTGAGCTTTTGGGAGAACTGGTTGGTGCATGCAATTCTACAAGATGCTCCATTTAGCTGCATGACAGCATGAAATACTTGTCCATTTTATAGATCAAGAGCTCGGTGTTCAGCATTTGCATTTAATCTAAGACAGAAAAAACCCCACTCTCAACCCTGACCTCAAAAACCATTTGAGTTGCAACCTTGAACTACTGAAACAATCCACTTTTCACCCTCAGGTGGCTTCACAAGTGATTTGGAGTGACATGTATGCAACTATGCATGTGTCCACCATGTCACTGCCATTATAACAAACATGCCAAGAAGAAACCCTGCCATTCAGATCATATTTTATATTGGGAATAGACAAGAAGTCAAATTTGGTGGCACAGCAGAGAGATGGTAGACACATCACCCTAAACTACTTGTGAGATCACAGCAGGTGAAACTGGATTGTCTCAGTAGTTCAAAGTTACAATTCAAATGGTACTTATTATAGTTCACAGTTGAAAAGTGAACTTCTGCAATAAATCAGGGTTGAAAAGTGGACTTTTTCTATAAAGATATAATATCGCAGTGCCTCTAACAATTTAATGAGGCTTGTTATTTTGCCGTACTCAATCGAACTGAATCAACTAACTGACAAATTAATTCTTGGAGAGGTGTCCTTAATGAAATATCAATTATCTTGCTCGGGATAAATATACAAATAACTTAGTACTAGTAAATTTTGGTTCATGGAAGACTTACCGATGATTAACGTAGCTTTTGCATAAGGGTCAGATAACTTCAGTTTCTTTATTCTGAACACAAATAGACTGCCAATAAAAGTCACAAACAAGCCAAACGGGATGATCATCCAAGCTACCTTCAGTATCTCTTCGTCACTCAACACATCACCACTGTAATATAAGTATTAAGTCATCAGTTGAGAAATACTTCAATGCAGCAAGTATAAGGAAAAATATTACAAGATCAGAGAAAATTTTCCTAAAAATCACGTGGTTCAGAACTGATAGAGAATTTTAATGTGAATATAACAACAGAGTTTAACAAACACACAAAATGGGAATTATTCCGCAATTTTGCAATACCTCCCAGAATTATTACAAAAGATTATTTATTTTCAATTGCGTCTTCCATTTAATCACAGTACATGGATGAACCTCAAAAGTTTGTAAATTTTGCAATACCTCCCAGAATTATTACGCAAGCAAGCACGCCGAAACCCCTCTCGGCTTAAAAATAAGACACAATTGATGAAAAGTGGAAGCTGCAATGCATATGCCTGCCAGATAAATGACAAACATATTAGAAAACATTAACAACGAGAAACATCTGGATCCGTCTTAAAAAATAGCATGGAATTCAATATAATGTTCACCAAAATGAAAAGATCCCGCAACTCCTAGCTAGTAAAGAAACCAAACAATAGCAAGGGAGCCATTACAATGCACATACATGAACGACTCAAATAACTGAAAACAACCACTACGATTATTACAGTATGCGATCGACCAGATGCATCATTTCGCTTCAGTAGCTCAAAGAACAAGGTTGGGGTGCCGTCAGTAATCACGAATTTTCACAAAGAAACAAACACACGCTGCAACTAGAATTAGAACTTCACTTCAGACAGATCCCATCCCAGGCATCCACTTTATGACAGACCCAGAGTTTCAGTCCCAACCATGTATGTAATGGCCAGGATTCAAAACTGCAGGCATGAACTGAGGACACTATCATACTTAACCACAATAAAGATTAAAGACTAGAATCCACATGGAATGGGCACCACTGATGCTAACTAAGCTTGACGCTGCATTTCAACTCCAAAGCACCAAATGTCATCATGGAACTAGCTAGCTCCACATCGAGGAATGAAATCAAACAAATCGATTGCTCGCTGCACTGAACTGAGGAGGAAGAAAAGAGGGAGCAGGGGAGATCCGCACCGCGCAGTCGTCGGCGTTGAGCTGGCGCACGAACCAGCCGTTGTACAAGAAGGGGATGATCCTCGAAAGGAACTGCGCCGCTACACACACACACACACACACACACGAGCACTGAGCTTTAGATTTAGATCCCCAAAACCAAGCACCCAGCCAGAAGTAACCCTCGATCGGAGTGGGGCGGGAAAGGGAGGCGAGACGGGCGCACCGAAGTTGTACTTGAATACAGCCATCACAGCTCCTGCGTCGGAGTCAGGCTGAGGGGACGCCACGGCTCCGGCAGTCCCCGCGGCGCCGGCGAGCAGCGCCATGGCCATCATCGCGGCGCGGGGGCGAAGAGTCCAGCGGCGGCGAGGGGTGCTGCCTAGGGCCTGTTCTGAACCTCTCCAAGCTTCTAAAAATCCTCAAATTCAGCTTCCAAACGCAGCTTCTAAAACTCCAACTCCAAGTGGCGATTTCGGGCGTGTTCTGATGTCCAAAAACTTCCGAAAACTTCCCAGATTCAGGCTGTGTTTGGTTGAGCATTTTTTACCAGCTTCTGCTTTGAAAAGCTAAAAGCTAACCAAAGGGGTAACTGCTCAAAGCAGCTTTTGAGAATTTGTAGCTTCTTCCTAGTGTAATTTTCAAAGCTGGGGTAACCCAACTTTCCAGCTTCCAGCTTTTTCACAGCAGCTTTTCCACAGCAGCTTTTTCAGAATCTGCAGCTCAACCAAACACAGCCTCAGCTTCTTTAGGTAACTTCTCACTTCCAGCTGGGAGCCAAGAAGCCTGTTGGGCGCCCCTTTGGGCTGGCTGGAGGAGCCCAGTTCGGCAGCTGGGGGTAGTAGGCCGGAAAAAAAAAACAAGAAAGGCAGGGCTGCTGAGCGTGGGGAAGAAGGCAAGGGAGCTCACGTTGAGGTTTGGGGGAGGGGCCTCGGTCGTCGGGATGCTGCTCCTGCTCGGGAGGGCGTCTGGGCCGTCAATGGCGTGGGGGTGCGCTGCTCCTTCCCATGGGGTCGCTGCTCCTCCCTTACGGCGGGAACGGCGGCGGCGAGGACGGGAACCGGAGGGAAAAGGACTGGGAAGGCTGGATCTGTACGCGGAAGAGCGGTTCCGGCCGGCGACGGGGTGGGCCGGGCGTGGCGGCGGTGAGGACCAGAACCATGCGCCGGCTGAGCAACAGGCGCTCACTGCAGCACCCTGCTGGGCCGGCCCACAAACACGCAGCAGTGCAATCACGAAAAAAAATGTGTGGAATTGAACTCGCGCCCCTTACCTGTAGTACGTGGCTGGCTCACCACTAGACCAACACGGCACTTGTGACATATTGCAGCGCGACAGAATATAACAAGAAAAAACAGTAGCCACGCTATTTATTGCACGTACATGCCACGTAGATTTTTGAATTATTTGAAAACAATTTCAAAAACCATGATTTCTTTTGAAAAAATGTGAACAAACTTTGAAAGTCCATAGATTTAAAAAAGAATCACCAATTAGAAAAAAGTTCATGTATTCAAAAAAGTTTATGAAAAATGAAAAATGTTCATCGATTTAGAAAAAAAAGTTCATCAATTTGGAAAGAAAGTCCATCGATTCTCAAAAAAAGTTCATTGATTTTCAAAAAGGTTCACTAAAATCTGAAAAAAAAATCATCGACTTTGAAAAAAAGTTCATCGATTCTCAAAAAAAGTTCACAAAATCTGAAAAAAGTTCATTGATTCTCCAAAAAAAAATTCATAGTTCTTCAGAAAAGTTCAGAAAATCTGAAAAAGTTCATTGATTTCAAAAAAAAGTTCATCGATTTTAAAAAAAAGTTCACTGATTTTGAAAAAATGTTCATGCGATTTGAAAAAGGTTCATCGATTTTGAAGAAAGTTCATTCAATTTACAAAAAAAATAAAAAACGAACAAAAACGTTCCAAGTCAGGTGTTGGTGGTGGGGTGGTTAGCGCAGCTTATGGTAGAGCAGCAGATCGTGAGTTCGAAACTCACTGGTCGCACAGTTTTTTGCCGCCCGTTTGCCCGAATTGAAGGAACGGGCGCTTAAGGCGCCGTTTAGGATTTGCCTTTGACGCCTGCATAAATACAAGAGAATCTGTAGCCACACAAATGGGCCTAGGTGTGAGAACTCCAAAGTATAGTTTCCTGCCCAGCATCAACACCGGCCCACAAAAAGCCCACGAAACGGCGCTAACTGGGCGGTCGGACTCCGGCGCAAAACCCCGCCGCAGAAAGGAATCCTAAAACCCTAACTTACCACCCCCTTCCTCCCCCCACTACACCGACCAATGGCGCCGCGCGGCAACCGCAGCAGCAAGAAGCCGCCGCCGCCACCGCGGGGCAAGGGCAAGGGCAAGCGCCCCTCTGCCGCCGCCGGCGGAGACGACCCCTTCTTCGAGGCGGAGCCCAAGCGCCGCCGCACCCGCGCGGACGAGGACATCGAGAGCGGGGACAGCGACGCCGACGCCCTCGCGCTGGGCGGCGCTGTCGTGGGCGAGGATGAGGAGGAGGAGAAGGAGGACCAGGAGACGGCCGGGGAGAAGAGGATGCGGATGACCAAGGAGTACCTGGAGAGGATCGCGGACGCGGTGAAGAGGAACAAGGAGGAAGAGGAGGACGACGACGAAGATGACGACGAGGATGATGGTTTGCCCGGGGGGAGGCGGGTCGCGAAGCTTCTCAAGAAGAAGCAGCTAGTGGAGAGCGGCAGGCAGCGCCTGAGCCTCGCCGCGAGGTGAGCAGCAATTCTCTGCGAGTTTTTAAATTTTTAGTGTCCTTCCATTTTGCCACCCGGTTGTATTGATGCTATAGGCGCCTCGCTTAGACTGCCTCGCTCAAATCAAATTAATGGAGTAGGATTTTTTTCACCTCATGTATGTGACAAGGCATTGCAATTTGCAGGGTGTTACCACCTGGCCGGCAGGATGGATTCAAATTTATAGCCAAGCACCGGCAACCAGTGACTGCCGTTGCTCTGTCGAAGGACAGTGACAAGGGGTTTTCGGCATCCAAAGATGGAGTTATCCTCCATTGGGATGTCGAGACCGGGAAAAGCGAGAAGTATTTGTGGCCAACTGAAAAGGTGTTGGTTTCGCACCATGCTAAAGCTCCTCTGTCTAAAAAGAGAAGCCAGCAAGTGCTTGCGCTGGCTGTTAGTTCTGATGGGCGATACTTGGCTACTGGTGGCTTCGATAGGCATATCCATTTGTGGGATGTTCGATCACGGGAGCACATACAGGTGTGGTACTCATTGTCAATGATATAAGAACTAACCATGTTATTCAGAGAAATGCTTGCAAATTTGATTTCCCTTTTCTCGAACAAGCACCCTAAGGTTTCACATTTTATATTAGAAGAAACTGTCAAGATGACGCGGAATTTGTAACGGCCCAACCAAAACAATGCAAACAAAAACTGAAAAAGAAAAGGTCCCCACAGAAGCAAACCAAAACGATGATAAAAAAGCAAATTATACAACTAGCTAGCCGGAATTATCGTGCTTGTAAAGTCAAAATTGATTTTCTTTATTAATTTGTGTGATGGAATTTGTAGCTTATATTGTTTCCATGTATATGTGTTTTATATCAGATTCATACTGGCTAATAACCCCCAAAAATAAATCGAGGCAAAACACTTATAGTTCATCTGAGATGTTTCTCTTGAACTGTTATTGCCTCCGCAATGTTATTTAGACAATATAAGCTATCAAACATTATTCTGTTCCCGTTCTGAGATCCATGTGGGGTCTCTTACTGACTGGGTATATTCTTAGGAGCTTGAGTTCCATATCAAAGATCCATGTACAAGTGTAAGCTGTTTGTTGGTGATTCAGAGAGCAGCATTTTCAGTTGGATTGTAGATATTGTGTCACCCTGTATTTATCAAACTTCAAATATCTATAAGGCTATAACCTATTGTCCAATGCTAAATTGCTAATAGTGGTCTTTCCCTCTTTTGGGCGCTTCTTAATTTGTCTTTGGCCCCAGCATTATAGCTTATCACCTAAGATCCATGATCCTTTCTGGATCCACTCTTTATTGATGCCCTCATGAGCCAGAGTTAATTTTGCTACTGTTGATGATGTTAATTGTTTGCCCTGCTTATGCAATTTAATTCAGTGTTGTTTTCTGCTGTTCTGCAGGCATTCAGTGGACATAGAGGGCCAGTATCCTGTCTTTCTTTTGGCCTGGACTCTTCAGAGCTATTCTCTGGTTCTTATGATCGTTCAATAATGCAGTGGAATGCTGAAGATAGAACATACATGCACTGCCTATATGGTCATCAAGGTGAAATATTGACAACTGATGCACTCAGCAAAGATAGACTTCTGACTGTAGCACGGGATAGAACAATGCATCTTTGGAAGGTAATTTTGCCCGTTAGCTCTTTTTCGTTCGTTGTAGCTTCTACGCTTAAAATGTTTGTGCTAGTATCAGATCATGCTGTGTGATTCATCTGCATGTCTAGCTGTTTTCAATAAATAGGTAGCCTGATAAGACTTGCGTAAGGTTTGAACAATGTGTGAACATTAAAATGACCCTTTCATCTCTGTTTCATGCAACCAAGAAGAGATGCTTTAATTCTTGAACAGACATGCCTCGCGAAAACCTTGTAATGTCAGGACTTACCTTTACATTTAATAAACTTTCATTTCTTGGCAGATACCGGAGGAGTCACAGTTAGTCTTTCGTGCGCCTGCTGTGTCGTTAGAGTGCTGCTGCTTTATCGATGACAAGGAATATTTGTCTGGATCAGATGATGGAAGCCTCGAGCTTTGGAGTGTTATGCGAAAGAAACCTACTCACATAATAAAAAATGCACATCCAGCATTAACTCCTAGTTCACTTGACAGTGCTGATGAAAAGTTGCCCAAAGGTAAGAGATACTTTCTCAATTCCGCCGCTCTCTTTCTGTGATAAAAAGAAAAGAATTGTTTCATTTCATGCAAGGTATGGCAGGATTTTACCATTATTTGTTTAGCTCCTTATAGTGATTTGAATCTATGCAAAGATGCATTTGGCAACACATATTAATCTACTTTCCCCTTTTCACCATGTGTTAGTTTGTTACTTGTGGTCAATGCAGAGAGCACATTGCCTTCCTGTATGATCCCTCTTTTCAACAACTGAGATCGTGTCATGTTTATTCCTCGTGCAACTATGCAGAAAATGGAATTTGTAAGCCTGAAAGCCTTTCGTCAGCTCATTCATGGATTAGTGCTGTTGCTGCAAGAAAAGGTTCTGATCTGGCTGCGTCTGGAGCAGCAAATGGTGTTGTTCGCCTTTGGACAATTCAACCTGATTCAAAAGGGATGCAGCCATTGTTCGACTTGCCACTGGTATTGAACTCACATTATTCTACTTCACTTAGGGGTCATTACTTACTACCATAATTACTACCCTTAATCTTTTCTGTATGACCCTGTTGTAAATCTGATCTGCAATTTGTCATGGGCAGGATGGCTTTGTCAATTCTCTTGCAATAGCAAAATCGGGACGCTTCATTGTTGCTGGTGTTGGCCGAGTAAGAGTTTTTCCCATCTTTTTTAGCTGGTGAAATTTGGTTGCATGTATAATATAATCCAGAGGCCGAGAGAGTTCTCTTCTTATATTGAAAAAATCTGAAGAAATGCAGACATGATAATCACTACTGATGGTCGTTCTTATGTTTGCTCTCAAGAAATTTCGTGTAGCAGCACGAAACAAATTATCATACACGATTGTATCTTCAACAGCATGACTTGATTATCTCCATTTTCTTAGGAACCACGTCTTGGAAAATGGGGTCGTGTCGCAACAGCAAAGAATGGGGTTGCAATTCATCGGCTTAGTCTACAAGACGACTCTGAAGATTTGTAAGGTAGATAGCCTGCGCATTGAGAAACACCCTGCGGCTTGTTCATACACTGTCAAGGCGAGAAAGATTGTACCAACACCATGAGTGTCAGTCACACTTGCAGCTGAAAGATACAGTAAGGTTGAACCACAAGCTTCACGCATGCTATAGTTCTATGATGCGCCAGCTTTACCGTTCCGTTCAGCAAAGCAATTTCTGTGCGCAAGCGCGGATGGAGAGGCGTTGGAATGGTTGGATGTAGAATGCGTAATTTCTGGGGAATGTGATATCCAATTTTCTTCTCTGTTTCCATTGTGGACGGCAGGTGCAGGTTTGAAACCCTATTCTTTTGCGCCCTGCCTGAAATGATTGTCACAGGAAATTGTTGAGGTAGTTTTTGGCAGGGAAACATTTTTTTTGTGGTTTTGGCTTTGGCAGGAGACGTTCTCTGTAATAGCAAATTTTGATGGCTGGTAGCGATCTTTCGTGAAACTGAAATTTATGTCTCTTTCCTCTTTGATACAGAAATGTGATGGTCGATATATCTCAGACGTGAGTGGGTCCACAAGTTTGTTCACTTTCCTCTTCCATTATGTTTTTGAAAAAGAGTAATTACCTTTTTTTTTAAACTGCGCACATATAATATTAAACAGTAGTGTTACACAAATGTGGAAACTTCTAGAGACTATGATAGCACAGGTATCCTGGGAACTTTCTAGAGAACCCCTGAAGAAAAGAGTATTACAAATGAGTCCTTGTGGGTTTTTTTTTTTGAGACAAGTCCTTGTGGGTTTGTGCAAACAGTCAAACCAGTAACCGTCGTCGACGAGTGGCCGTAGACGGCTAGTATGGTTTTCGACGTAATTTAATTTTTACTCTCATTTGTGTCCCACGTTTGGATGTTTTCTAAGGGAAAAAAACATTGTAGACCGCCAATGTCATGCTGACTCTTGCCCGGGGAAGAGCCAGACTTCAGCATACTGTTTGTTTGCCTGTTCTACATTGCCAGACATACCGTTGTGTTTTCCTGTTTTGGTTCTACCTCTGTTTTCCTGTTGCGCCGCGGTGTGATCTCTCGCCCAGATCTGCGCATGGAGGTAGAGGATGGCCAGAACCGACTTGGTTCGCCCAGGTCCTGCGTGCGGCGGTGCGGACCAGTCAGGGTGGCGTGAGTTCGCTGGGTTTCTGCGTGCGGCGATGACAATCTTCGTGTTTGGCAGTGTGTGCTTGGTCTTGTTCTGCCTGGTGGCGCTTGGTTGGTCTCGGATCCTGGATGGTTGGTAGAAGACTTGGCTCCGGATGAAAATCCTGCATTGACTTTGTCGATGCCGACGGTAACGGCATCTACGGATGTCGTCTTCTTCCTTGGAGGTATCGTTGTGGAACTCGTTGATCTTCCTACCCCATGGCCGAGGTCTTCGGGTGAAAACCTAAGATCTGGCTCCGTCAGATCGGATGACGGTGATGTCCTCGATATCACTTCCTCCTTGGAGGCGTCATCTTGGAGACCTCGACGATGGATTCCGATGGTGTGCATGGTTGCTGGTGGAGCTTGGGTTTGTGGTGGTGCCGGCATGATCTTTTTTTCTTTCTTTTCTTTTTGCACTAGCCTTTTGATGTGCTTTCCTTCTTTGGAGGGGCTCTTGTAATACCTTCTTCTGATCAATGGATTTGGCAGTGCTCCTGCCGACATTCAAAAAAAAAAAAAGACATACCGTTGTGTGCCTGTTCTACAATGTCATGCTGACTCTTGCCCGGGGAGGAGATAGACTCCAACATACCATGGTCTAGGCGAGCGCCATAGCCATAAAGGTGTTCAATGCCGAAGGCTAGACCTATAGAACAAGCACACAAAGATGTGGGTGTCGGTCCGGAAAATGCCCCACGTCAACCTAGATCCAGATTCGACGCATCTCACCACGGATGCTTTGACGCATCTCACCATAGATGCTGGGGAAGAATGCAAGGTTCGTCACCAATGAGTCTCCACCCTTGCTCTGCAAGCAGCAACATCTCCTCTTTGTCCGTGCCGCTTGTTAAGACAACAATCGACAAATACAAGGAACATAAATCCCACCGCCTTAAGAAAAAGTCAAGCAGGCGAGTGATGACCCACAAATATAGGTGATCGCGACAGTCTTCGAGGGTAGTATTTCAACCAAATTTATTGATTTGACATAAGGAGAGTCAAAGAATACTTATAAGCCTTAGCAGTTGAGTTGTCAATTCAACCACAACTGACAAATTACTTCCTTGCAGCAAAATATTAGTAGCACAACAGTATGATAGTTTTGCTAGCAGTGGTAACAGTAGTAACGGTAACAGTAGCAGATTGGAACAGCAGCATCAATAGTGATTCAAGCAAGACAATATTATGAAAAGCATAGGCATGGAGTAGCGATGGATATTTGGATGACATTCATAATGTAAAAGCCACAACCTAGAGCGATACACAGTAGCTCCAATTTTCATCAATCATATGTAGGCATGTATTTTTGTATATAGTCATACGTGCTTGCGGTAAGAACTTGCATGACATTTTTTGTCCTACCCTCCCGTGGTAGCGGGGTCCTAATGGAAACTAAGGGTAATTAAGGCGCTCCTTTTAATAGAGAACCGGAACAAAGCATTAACACATAGTGAATACATGAACTCCTCAAATTACAGTCGTTCCCGGAGAGTTTCCCAATTATTGTCACCTTGGGGTCTACGGTTCAGAACAATAATAGGTGTGTATAACTTGCAAGATAGGATCAAGAACTCAAATATATTCATGAAAACATAATCGGTTCAGATCTGAAATCATGGCACTGGGGCCCTAGTGACAAGCATTAAGCATAACAAAGTCATAGCAACATCAATCTCAAAACACAGTGGATACTAGGGATCAAGCCCTAACAAATTGACTCGATTACATGATGAATCTCATCCATCTCCATCTACCACCAGTATGCCTACGATAAAATTACTCACTCAAGATGGTGAGCATCATGAGGTTGTTGATGAAGAAGGGTTGTTGATGACGACAGCGACGAACTGCCCTCTTCGGAGCCCCGAACAGGCTCCAGGTCAGGCCTCCCGATGAAAAATAGGAGGTAGCGGCGGCTCCATATCGTAAAACGCGATGAAACTTTCTCTCTGATTTTTTCTCGGGAAGACGGTGCTTATGACCTAGAGGTAGGGCAAACGGAGGTCGGAGGGCCCCAAAAGGCAGCTGGGCGCGCCCCCGGCCTTGTGGGCAGGTGATGGCCCCCCTCTAGTAGATATTTGCACCAGTATTTTTTATAAAAAATCTCCGCCAAGTTCTGTGCAGTTCCGAGAACTTTTTATTTCTACACAAAAACAACACCAAGATAGTTCTGCTGAAAAACAACGTTAGTCCGGGTTAGTTCCATTCAAATCATGCAAATTAGAATCCAAAACGAGCAAAAGTGTTTGCAAAAGTAGATACGTTGGAGACGGGGGCGGGAAGGCTTCCTCTTTTGAGTAATTATCTTTTGCGTCTACACCTTTACTAAAATATTACGATACCGTTGCCCTTGGGGTTGCGTTTGTCATTGTAGCTACTTATGACAATCTTGTTGGTCCAACTGGTCTTTGCCTATTTTATTGTAATCATGTGTGCATGCTTTCGTGCTAATAGAGAAACTACAACACACCATGATTTGCAATCGTAAACCGAGTCTCGTGTTATTATGCTTGACTATGAAGAGCACAAAACTTTCTAAGATAACAAACTAGTTATAAATTAATTAGGCTTTTCTGAATAGAGAAAGACTTTTCTGTTCGGACCAAACATGTGGATGGTAAAGAAAACGAGGCAATGACTTCTCTTTGGAACAATCGTTGCGGCCGAGGAAAGAGAGCATGAAAGCAACTCTCCAAACTCTATATATTAGAAGCCTAATCAATATCGTGTACAAAATGCTCAATAAATCATCCATTATACGGATGACTAGATCGTCGACTCTGGATGGTATGGATGAGTTCTCTTATTATGAACTTTTCGTAGACATAATTTTCATTGACTATGGTTTCCCGACATAAAGATTCTCGCTCGTCTTAAGGAGAAAGCTAGCTGCATATATTTGCTCTAGATGCGGGATGAACCGGACTCACAAGCGTCGTTATGGGATAGGTTTGTTGTCCAATGGTCTTATTTCAGAAGGGCATTCAATATGCCCTTGATTGATGTAACGAGGCTATGGTCTAAGTTTGACTACGCCCTCAATAAATTGTACTCCACTAAGTGAAAGTGAGTCCAAAAATAAGCTATTTCTTTCTATAAAAAGACCTTTTGCCTTGTTTTTTTTCAACATAAGGTTCATGAGTGCAATTTTCATGGATAATCAAAAAATTTGTGCTTAGTTCGTTGGCCTTAGCCCCCGGACCTGTAGATAAAAAGAGTATGTGTCCAGCGAGCCTCTTTCAATCTCCATGGTGAGGCTCCTTCCTCCTTGCCCGATGTTTGACAAAGTTTTGTTAATGATGGTGGGCCAAGTGTTGTCGGTGACGTCGTTGGCTGCTTCTAGACCAGATTGCAGTCTAATTTGTATCCTTGGGACATTGCTTGTGGACATGTATGTAATTTTTAGTTCTTTCCAGCATCCTCTTGTAGTGGTATATCAATTTTGACATAATATGCGACTTTCAGGGTCTCTCCCTTGTCCAAAAAGGAAAAAAAATAATGAACCACCATCAACTCACCTACAACAACAATAAAGATATTTACGTGAGACTAGGTTGTTTGCCGCGTTGGTTTCGTCGGATGTGTGCGAACCACCACCAACTAATCTTATAAAATATTTTTGCGTGTGACGGGTTGTTTCTCCATCTTAAAACAAAAACTCACCACATGCAATAAAAAATTCAGGCCATATAGTAGGCGTATAGAAGAAGAAACCATTAAACAAAAATCTTGATGGCCACTGAAAAACCCAAAAAGGTTTACTGAGCGAGCAGGTGTCAGTTTGGAAGGTTCGGTTCAATGGCTACAACAAGCACCCGGAAGTTTCCGTTGGTTTCCATCCGTCCACACCCATCCACTCGCCGATACATATGCGAAAACAACCCGGAGAAACTTCAGAATACCCTCTTATCCTCTCTCCACCTCCCCACTCCCCTCTCTTTCGCGACGTCGTCGTCGACCCCTCTCCGCCGTACACGCCCACCACCTCCACCTCCACCTCCTCCTTCCACCTAAGCGCGCCAGGGAATTCTCTCGCCCCCTCGCACCCGCCGTCGCCGTCGCACTCCTCCCAGGGGCGGGGATCCGTCCGGGCCCGAACTCGACCCCTCTCGCTGGTAAGCGCCGCCGCGGCGAACCCTAGCCCCGCTCCGGTTGTCCAAATATTATCACCCCATCATCTGTGTCGCGGATTCGCTTGCTGCGCGGCGGAGTACTGGTTAGCGGTTTGCTTTGGGAACAATTGGGGGTTCAACTGACTGAACCCTCGCGCTGCCTGCCCCCACCCCTGCCCATGTGTCTGCGGTGGATTGATTGTGCTCTTTGCTAGCTGCGGAATTCAGTCATGGCGTGGGGTATCGATCGCGCGACACGAGCCTTGTAGTACCTTTGTACAGTAGTGGTTTTCAAATCTCAATTGACTGATGCCGTGTCGCACAATTGGCTTCCTGTATAGATAGGTCTGCCTTGTTGCCGTAGCTTCAGTGGCCATAAACAGAAAGAAACTTTTATTTTGCGGGGAATAAGCTGTAGTGGGGTCTTACTAGAAGCTCAGTTTTCTTTAATTTTTTTCCTGTTTCCCGTTTCAGGACAAGCCTTTGCAGTTTGGTCTCGGAGAAGATATCGGTGTGCTTTCCTACTGCAGCATGGAATGTGGGTCTTGATTACCGTGTCTTTTCTCCGAGCTTGACATTGGTTGCGCTTCGCCTTGGAAAGTAACAAACCATGACTTCTGTCGCCGACGGTGTTTCAGGTATGCTTCTATCTTAAAAAGCACGCATACGGATATGGAGACACGGACACGGCCATACGCATACGGGGACATGGGATACGTCATTTTCCAAAAGCAGCCATTCGGGATACGTCGAGTATATAAAAAAATAAAATAAAACATGCCCTGTAATATAGAGTGAATAAAAGGAGAGAAACAGAGATGAGATGAGAATACTGACCCATTTCCATTTGTTGTCTCCTTTTTCAAGTGCTCAACGAGTGAATTAATTGATCCTCTAGACCCATGCCATTGCAACTTGCAAAATACATCAAATGCTAGTATTAGTCTATTAGAGAGTAGAGACTGGAGAAGACATGCAGCAGAGGATGCAGGTATAACTTTCACCCTCACCCATGGATGATTGGCTACTGGTGGTGGCGCTCCGAGACGTCACGCTCCCTAACATCAAGCAACAATCAAAACAGCAGCACCAGGCACCAGCATGCAAGTGAGCAGCAGCTCAAGAGCAAGCAGCAACAGCATGGCCGCATGGGGACGCAAGCAGCAGCTCCTCATCAGCAAGAAATCAAGCAAAGAGATGAAGAGGTTGAGGAGAGGCTGCTGGGGTTATCTGCTCGAGCGTGGTTGCCATCAGGAGGTCGAGTCCAGGCGGCGGCGAGGATGGCGTTTTCAATTGGGAGCGGCGTTCCGTTTGTGGCGAGCGTGTCTGCGACCCTGCAAAATAGGGTTTGTAACGGGCCGAGTCTGTTATTGGGCTTCCCGTGTCCCCAACGTATTCCATATGTATCCCAGCCGTGTCTTTGCTTTTTTTTTCCTTCCTGTTTTTAATTCCGAAATCAAGGGATACTGGGGGACGCGTGTATCCTGGCGTGTCCGGCCGTTCGCCGCGTCCCGCCGAATTAGGACGGCAATTTGGCTGTTTTGTCCATGCTTTGTAGCTTCTGTCACCCAGTTCTCTGCCATGTCAATTTTGACCGTAGCAATTGTAGCTACTAGGTAAGGCAGTGTGCAGTTGGAATTTTGACCATAATTGTGATGCTTTTTATGACTCTTGGATCAAGGAATTGGAGCTTCGGTGTACGTGGGAATTGGGATAGACCTCGTCTTAGGTGTATTGTGAAATCTAGTACAGACTAGAGCGTAGTCCTTATACATATGAATATGATTACGGAGTTATCCAATTAAATAATGTCAGTATGTCAGCAATATTGTATTTGTAGTTGTGTGCCAGCACTGAATTGTGTAGCGTTACACGGTAGTATACCAGCTGTCATGTCTAATAGCTGGTAAGATTGCCGGATATGCTGGGTTTTCATTCCTTATCTGTTGATATCATTCTGCAGTATTTGCATCGATATCAGTTGCTACATGCCATAAAAACATGTTGATAATATCTACACTATAAATTCCCAGTTGTTCCATTTTTCTTAAACATACAAGGAAATCAAATCAACTATGTCTCATTTTTATGCAACAATTTCTCGTGCAGGTGATCATAGAGCTGATGAGCAACAGCAGAAGCAAGCTGCTCACGGGAACCAGGAAGAGGCCCCAGCTACTAGTGTAGGTAGTCAGGCGATGGTGGCAACACCTTCCACAGATTATGTCACACCCTATGGCCACCAGGAAGCTTGCCATGCAATGGTATGAAACCTGTAACTTCCCATTTTTCTCTTGATTGGTACAACCACCCCTGTACACTTCTCAGATTGTAATGTCTTCCACTGAGCCCTAGTTTAAAGAAAGATCGAGGATTGGTCATAGTATTAGTTGGAGCAATGTAATGGATACCATAAGAATCACTATGGGTTGGTCGTTCAGTGTGGATTCTTCTGCCTGACTACCTGTTCCGCATTATATTGATAGGCATCAGTGTAATATTTTTTCCTTGGTTGAAGCACATTAAATTAACATTAATAATATTAGACGATATTGAGGTCAAAACTTGTAAAAAATTGTTAGGTTAAACTGCATCATTTCCTTCTCGTTGAGGTGATATATGAGATTTTTTTTACTTTTAAGGCAGACTATATCATAGTCATACTAACTGATTATATCCAATGCCACAGTTCGCATATGGCATTTCCTTGTCATACTGATTGCCCCATGTCAGCTCACCGATCACATAAATCTACTTGCCTGTTGCAACCTCCATACATGGGTTGTATCACTTTCTCGCTATCTCTTCTGCATCCTAATATATTCCTCTCTGCTTCTAGCTTTAATATTTTGGTTTGATTCCTTTGTCATGCTTAAAAGCAACTTATTTTTGTAAAATCAAAATTAGACTGAATGTGTTAAAAAAGCGCTGCCATTTGTTCTAATTGAGCAAATTCTCATGCCTTCCCTGGACAGGTTGTTGCCTCTTCCTTATATTGCTTTCTTGTTATGGATTTTTATTGTATTTCATGCATGATGCTGGAGTTACTGTGCGAAATTTGTTGGCTAATTCCACATTTTGTGCTCAGCAGGGTCAAATTGCTTACCCAACTGTCGATTCATACTATGGAAGCCTTTATGCGGCCTACGGTGGACAACCTATGGTAAGCTCTTACTACAAGGTATAGCAATATGCATAGTATATAGACCACAAGTATACCTGTGGTGGGTATGTCTAGGCCAACATTGAATATGCCTACATAGCCTTTTCTGGTTCTTAGCAAGTGAAAAATAACTTTGCATGATCGTAGACCTTGCTATACTATTGTTACTCTGTTCAAACTAGTTCAGCTCATCAAACCGGTGTGTTCTTCAGATGCATCCACCAATGGTCGGAATGCATGCAGCCGCAATACCGTTGCCTACTGATGCAATTGAAGAGCCTGTGTATGTGAATGCAAAGCAATATAATGCCATATTAAGGCGGCGCCAATCTCGGGCTAAAGCAGAGTCAGAAAGGAAGCTTATCAAGGGCCGCAAGGTAAATGCCTATAAGCGTATTTACGATACTGTATAACTTGAAATTTAATTAGATGTTTCTGTTTCTGATGCTTCAGTATAGTTAAGAGTTGGTCGGAAGCACAAGTGCACAACAATAGGGCAAATAATCAAGTGAATTCTCCATTCTACATACCCTACCTCCACTGTGAAGATCGATCTGCATCACGTTTTACTATCTTAGGGTGAACATCATTTCATTCTTCTGCTATATCTGTATTTCATTCTTCTACTATATCTGTATTTCAATACACCAAGTTATCAATGCCAACATAAAAAAAGTAAGGATTTGGGAATAGAAGTAAGTTGCTACCCATTGACAATTTCTAATATGGAAGAAGGTGGATTTACGCTTCTTTTGTTCATCTGGGAAGTTGCTAAGCTGGAGAGAATTGAATTCGTTAGTTGCAATGTAGTAAAAGGCAACCCATAAATTTCAGTTTCGTGGTACCTGAATGTTTTAGCTCTCAGTTTTGAACCTCGACACAGAGACTGGTGTTGGCATTATCTGCAAAAGTTCATCTAGGACTTGCATGAACCATATACGGATGTTTCCTGTGCCAATTTGCTTACAATTCTTATTCTTGGGTAGCGTGTGGGACGATTATGCTAATGTTCATTCTTGTGGCTGTCAAGTTTCTGCTTCTTGGTATCCCCTTTCTGTATCTTGTAATCATAATTGACATGTGCCTCCATTGTGCAGCCATATCTCCACGAGTCGAGGCATCAACATGCCTTGAAAAGGGCCAGGGGAGCCGGAGGCCGGTTTCTTAACGCAAAGTCAGACGACAATGAAGAGCATTCTGATTCCAGTTCCAAAGATAAGCAAAATGGAGTTGTGCCCCGCGGCAGCAATGGCCAACCGACTGCCTCTCAATCTCCCAAAGGCGCAACTTCAGCTGACAAGAGCGGAGACCATGAGTGAGATGTTAGAAGTCCGCCGGTCGTGATGAGACATGCCAACAGTTTTGTACAGTACATATGCTAGTGAGCAAGAAAGAATCGCGCCGGCGGGTGCCGTAGGATATATATCCGCTCCTTGCTATAGTGATAGATGCGTCGACAGATTTTCTTTTGCAGCATTGGTCGTGTTTGCTCGGTTTGGTTTCTACTTAATGTACAATGAGTAGTTTTTTGTTGTTTTCGTGTTCTGGGGATTAGCCGCGGGTTTAGTCAGGAGGCTTGTGCAGCTTATAAAAGAAGTATAATTAGTGCTACATTGTTTCCTTTGGAGTGGATTTGGTCTCTTAGCTGTGCTGCATCCTCATTCGTGGTGCAGAAAATAAAATCTGGGTATACATAATAGCTTGGCCTGCAGCTTCCTTTGCCCTTGATGCATTCATGTTTGGTTGGATGTTGTTTCCCTGCATGATTCGGAGCCTAGCCATACGATGTGTGCATCTCTGGTATATATGTTGCCCATGGAGTTCAGTTGCCTGATGACTATCAGCCAGGCCTTTAGAATCAACAACCATACTTTGAATCATACTGTCATCACATGAACATTTGAATCATGACTTTTTTACCTCGATAAGATGGAAGTTAACAATTACTCTTGCCAAGAAGAATATAGAGGCTTTCTCGAGAACACTGACTGAAGCATATACTACTGTTGTGTACATCCTTTCTTGCACGAGCACATGACACCTTTTTTTCTTGCAAAGAAGCAGAAAAGAAGAGAAGCAAAGAGCATCTCCATGCTTCAACGTAATTGTCTTGGTGATGCGGATGAGACAGTAAAAAAAATTCTTTCGAGGGGAGAAATGACCATGCTGTAAGACAGTGTTGGTAACAAAATTATGACCTCTCTTTCCTTGGTACCAAGCATGCAGATGTGGTCTAATTAAGTCACCATCTGCACTGGAATATGCCTGCATCTGCATCTACATCTGCATGACACTCAATCAGTTGCAATGACCCAGGTGATTAGCTTAGGCAGCACTCTGTTATTATGTCAGGTGCTCATATATATATATACACTAGACTACTCATAGGAAAAGCAAAGCAACCTAGCTCACACATAGGATTCCTGTTACATCTTAATTAAACATGTCCATATGAAATGCATAATCTAGTCCCATGTAAGTACTGCGTGTCCCGACACTAATCATGCATCCCCGCATGCATTTAGTCTAAGCATAAAATCTTCAGGTCAAATCTTTAATCATGAGCGCCAATATGCATACATATATGTGGCTTGTTAAGTACTAGTAGATTCATCTTTTAAGATTTTAAAAACATGCTTAATTTGGGTGCCAGTTAATCATTGTACATGCATGGGCTCAGTTTCTCATGCATTTTCTTGCGCTGGAAAATGTCCAGGTGTGTGCAGTGAGTTGCAAGTGTCTCACTGAATCAAGATATGATCTTTTAATTGCTGATTTCTCATGGAACAGTGGTGTTTCTGCAAGTGTGGTGAGTCTTGCCAGTGTCTCACTGAAGCAAGATAACACTGTATAAACCCTCTCCAAAAAGAAGAAGATAACACCACTACTGGAAGAGAAGAAAAATTATAAAACAAGAGCATGCATGAGCTCCCTGATGAACAGTTAAAGGGATTCTTGACATGCTTTGCTTGCACTACAAAACCAGGCCCCATCCCTCCTCAAAGGGTGTTGCACTGCACTGCACCACACCACACCATGCCATGTCACAATGCCATGCATCTTCCTCTAGATCTCTCTTTCTCTCTCTAGGAATGTTTGGAAGGAAGTGAGGAGAGAGAGTGAGTGAGAGGGGGGCATGGGGGGAGATCTAGGCATGGGAAAAGTGACATGAGCCCTTATGATGGCAATGGCAAGGGAGACAAGGCAAGCAGGGGTGCACATACATGCACAGAACAGCACGTTGGTGCAAGGCAGACAGAGAGCTGGCCTTCAGCTTCAGGCCCATTGACCTCACACCCTCTCCCAGTATCCATCATGACCCATTAATTGTTCTGTTATATGGTTTCTATTCTTGTTCTTTTCTTGCAACATGCATCACACCACAATAAAGTTCCCCTCTCTCAAACACACACACACATTCATGGTTGCCATGTTCTTGCACTGCATTTGCACCTACTACAGTTCCAACAGATACAGTACATTTACCCATGATGATCTACTTGTCATAGATGACACCAAACAGCTTACAGTTAATCACAATGCACCAATGCAGATTAAGTCACTAGACAAAGCTAGTACTAATTGATGTGTGGCTAATTGAGTAATAAGTACAGACACATCTCACACAAGTCATGTCAATCTTTGCATTTCTCTGGTGTTCTTGTGGCTTTGGCCCTAGATAGGATGGCCGGCTCCATGCCCCTTTTGATGGCCCCATTGCAAACCAAAGCATATGCACAAAAGCAACATGACATACGAGTATGTCTGGTACCGGTGATCAGAAGAGCATGTATGATTGTCCCCAACCATGAGAGGGGAGAGAGAGACAATCTTGCAAGAATGTGTCATGAAGAAAGCACAAAATGCAATGGCATGTTGTGCATGTCAACCCTAGGATAGAAAAGAAAAGAAAACAAGCATGCCCTCAAGAATGCAGAAAAGTGTTGCGCTTTTGTACCCTCTCTAAAACTGTTTCTCTCTCTAAAACACACGCTCCCTCTCTCTTTTGAATGTGAAAAAGACAATGACAAGCTTGGGAGTGAAGGGAGATGGGTGGCCAGCACTCTCACTTGTCACCCATGGAAGGGAAAGAAAGAAAGGGTTTTTATTGGAAAGTGATGGTTGGTGCCCCCCCTTCTCTCTTCATGCCAAGAAAGTGGCTTTCAGCACAAAGTAGGGGTCCTGCTAGGGTTTTTAGGGGGGTTAAGCCTCTGATGAGATAGATAGATAGCACACCACTACAGCTAGTAGATGTTTTGTGATAGATCAGCAAAACACACTGAAATGTGATCAAATGGCATTTGGTTGCATGATCTTGACAAAATTGCTGTTGCTCTGGGTTTGGACTTTGGAAAGCTGTACTTGTGATGTTGTGAGTGGCAGAAATGCTCTGCCTTTCTTTTCTTTTTTGCACTTATTTTTATGCCACTTAGTCTAGTCTCTCCTTTTTGTTACCCTCTAGGGAAAGTTGGCCATCCAAAAGTAACACATGATTTCTCAAGAATTCAGAGTGTGAAAGTGATAGGGTAGCTGAATCTGAACGTGACACAACACACACAAACTCTATTTAGTGGTTAAGCAAGCAGTTGAACTGATCTCCAGTCAATGGATGTCCTAGTACATGCATGTCTTGATCATGAATCCATCCTAAACTCAAACCACAGGTGATTAATCAGATGTTAATCAGTACTACTAACTAGCATCACAAGAGCAGCCACTAGTATGTAATGCCTGCAGCAAGCAGCAATGACAGCCCATTGAATGCACTGTGTCAGTCAGTCATGCAGCAAGGAAAGCTCTGATGAAGCCAGCAGAAGCTTTGCCATGCCATATCAAACCCAGCCAGCACAGGCACTTGGACTTGCCTCCAACCAACCAATCCACACACCTAATGATCATCAAGTCCATTAACTGCATCAGGTGCTTAAATGCAGCAGGATCTTTGCTTGCTTGCTTGCTTGCATCCATCCAACCATCAGCTTTTACTGCCTGCCACCCTGAAGCAGCAACCAGGGCACACCACTTTCCCAGGAAATTATTTCATCCAGCAAGGTGCTGATGCATGCATGCAAAGAGCAAGGAGCAAATCTTGGCCTCTAGATCATGTTTGGCGTTTTGGAGGCGCGTTTGAATGCACATCCACCACCTTTCTTGCAGTTGGGAGAGAAGATTGCAAGTTTCTTTCCTCAGTGATGAAAGAAAGAAAGAAACCTTGTGAGCAGGAGAAGATCCATGGATTCCTTTCAGCTGTTTCATCCTAGATCCTTCTTCGTGCAAGGGTAGCCTGTTAGGGTTTGTGGTGGTACTGTGGCAGTGTTTTTAGTAGCATTCAAGTTTGGCTGGTGTAAATGCCAAAGAGGAACATGGCAAGCTTCCTCTGTGGATGAATCAATAACCTAGGCTGATGGGGACAGGGGCTGATGGACAGTGGCGACTGCATACGTACGCTCCTTGCTTGTATTGAAACAGCAAAGAAAATTCAGATCTGAATTGATTGCAAACTGTATCTATCTGACAAGAGGGACACTGGTAGTACCAACCTTGTGAGCATCAGTTATTCTGTCAAAAATGTTTTGTGACATGACAATGTGCCCAAACGTCCCACATGTATAATGTATGATCTGCAGATACAACAACTGTTATATAGAACTGTAGAGTACTAAAACACTGTTATATACAACTGTAGTAGAGTACTAAAACATTGTTCAATATCTGAAATCTCCAGTATAATAGATAATTTCAGGGAAATTTCGCTGCGCCGTGGGACAGCAACCAAGGAGCTCAACTACGTCGTTTCCGGCCTCGTTTCGGTTACCTTTCAATTAACAATTTTTATATGCCTTTTCGCGCATTTTCGCCGCCGCCGAAATCTTTCCGTTTCTTTCCTAGAAGCGCATTTGGTGATGATGGAATAAAAGCCTAGGTTTGTGGAGCTGGTGGTGTCCCTTTGGATGCAAGGCACATACCACTACCACATAACCAGTGGAAAAGAAGATGCAAAATCTTTTAGTTAAATCAGTTTTGATCTCACTCATGGGTGCATGCCTTGCCCCTAACACCAGGGCAGACAGGCAGGCAGGGCTGTCAGTGCTCCATTACGTACGTTGTGCTGATAAAAGCATGATAGAGCCCCACTAATTAGCCCCATCAGGCATGCATGCACTTGAGCCGCTGAGAAAAGTTCTGGTTTGTTTTGTTTTGGTTCTTCATTTGATTAATGAACTTTCATTGTCCCAGATGAGATGAGATGAGATGAGCATGTTTGCACAAACTTTGTGCTGTATGATTAGTTAAGTCCACTGGATCTGGACTGCGAGACCAGACCAGAAGATGTGCACGTGAAGAGAGGCTGTGACCAAATCAAACGAAGCAACACGAAATAATTAGATCAGAAAAAAACACATGGTAATTTTGTATCTCGACTGTCTACTACAACAATGTTTGTGCGACTCCGATGAACGGGGGGCGACGACGGCTGCGCGTCTTCGCCTCGCTCCAGTGCTTGTAGTCGTCACTAGGTGGTCTACGGACCTGGATGTAGTTCTTACTTCTGGTGTTCTTTGTACTACTACCTTGACGGTTGATGAATACTACTCCCTCCAGTCCTTTTTAGTCTGCATATAAGTTTTGTCCGAAGTCAAAGTATCTCTACTCTGACCAAACTTATAAAAAAAAGAATCAACATTCACAATGACAAATCAATATTGTTACATTCATTATGAAATGTAGTTTCATAGTATATATATTTGATATTTTAGATGTTGATATTTTTTAATATAAATTTGGTCAAACCTTACAAAGTTCGACTTGGCACAATTCTAATACGCGGAGTAAAAAAAAACTGGAGGAAGTAGATCGGAAGTTTTCTCGTAATTTTTTTGTTTTTTGAGGATATGATTCTTAATAACATAACAAAAATTCCATGGTGCTATTTGAGACAATGAAATGAGTTCTTAGTGTTTTTTTTAATTCCTACCTGGTGGGGAATCCGATGGTTATCCCATCTGCGTGTCTATGATTCATATGTTCTTCCTGTCGTGACACCCAAATGACAATAAAATGTTCTTCATATGTTCTTGGTGATGATGGAATAAAAGCCTAATACTAAACCAGGGTGCATGATAACTCAAATCATGCGGCCTTTTGTGGTGCCTAACTTTTGGACTTTATATAAGTTTCAACATGGTTGAAAATTGAAGAAAAGTTACTACATGCATGAGAGCGATGGCCAGACTACGGATACTACGTAAATTCCCTAGCACCCTACCAACGCTTGCTAGAAAAGAAAACAGGAGAAAACACGCACGACTAATAACTGAAAACGTGGACCAGGCGTGGCAGTGTGCAAAACCCACCCCACACAGAGGATGTGGGTGAGAGCGAGAGGACCATGGCAATGGCATGATGCCCTGCGTCCAAATATTCTTCTTGCCGAGCCCGAGCGGCGCGCGCACGGCGGGTGGTCCTCCCTTCCCTCCCCTACGGCGCTCGCGCTCGCACGCCGCTGACAGCAGACACGGGAGGGAGAAAAAGAAAAGAAAACGCCAGCGCGCGCCGGCCGGCCGGCCGGCGTGCGGTGCGTGGCGCTACGGTCGGCTGTGGGCTGTGGGCTGTGGCAAAATGCCTGACATGTGCCCCTCCCTCTCGATCGCCGCGCGCACGTCTTTGTTTTTCCTTCTGGTTTTGGAGGCGAGGAGGAGGTGACATGACAATGGCAATGACACCCTCCTGCTGCTGCTGCACGCCTCCCAAAGCCAACGCCAAGGCCGTCGTCGGGCAAAATTTCGTGTTTTGACCCTTTTAGGATATATTTTCAGGATCTGACCCTCGTTCGATTTTGTTTTGAAATCTGACCCTTTTTCTTACCGCCAGGGGTCCTGGCGGTAGGGTTAAACATCCTACCGCCAGGGACCCTGGCGGTAAGTCACTAATCCACGTCAGCAGCCCCAGACGGCCACCGTCCCCCTCCGTCCCACCCTACCGCCACTGTCCCTGGCGGTAGGATGTGTAACCCTACCGCCGTGGACCCTGGCGGTAGGGTGCGAGCAGTTATACGGACCGACGCCCCCGCCCCAGCCCCATCTCCCCCATCCCCTCTCCTCCCAGCCGCCAAGAACAGAGTTCTTGCTCTCTCTCGCCCCTCTCTACTCCTCCCCTTGGATCTTTTTTGTTTCTTCACCGTTTTTGCGGATCGAGATGGCTCCGAAGAAAGAAAAGTAAGCTCCTCCGATCCCTCCAATTACTTTTAGCCAAATAGCTTCCGATTCGACGCATTATTTGCTTCAAATCACCCCTATTTTTGAACTAAGATTGAATTTTTTTTACCTAGGATTGTTTTAGGTTGATTTTAGATGTTCTCTAATCACTAGTGCTGTTGAATATGAACACTACTCACTAGTTCGAATGGTAGTGTGAAGATGAACCCTAGTTCATAATTTTTTTTGTTTAAAGAAATGATGATATGATGCATGTTGGAGGAATTTGTTTTGATATATGATGCATGTTGATATGATATGATGCAAGATGTATAGTGGATGTTGTTGGAGAAAAAATGGTGAACCCTCAAGATGAACCCTAGTTCATAATTTTTTTTTTGTTAAAAAAAATGATGATATGATGCATGTTGGAGGAATTTGTATTGATCACTACTAGAAAAACGGCTATAGCTAATATGGACATTAATGGCGCACCATGTATGTGGTGCGCCATTAATGTCCATATTACTAATGGCGCACCTGGTGTGTGGTGCGCCACTGCTAAGTTTCTCCTGGGCACACCCCCTCCCCAGACTTACCAGTGGCGCACCGGGGTACGGTGCGCCATTACTAGTTTTAACTAGTAATGGCGCACCACACCCACGGTGCGCCATTACTGCGCACCGTGGGTGTGGTGCGCCATTACTAGAAAACTAGTAATGGCGCACCACACCCACGGTGCGCCATTACTAGTTTTCGCACATTAATATGTATGGCGCACCAGCAGAGGTGCGCCATTGCTAGCGCCCCTCCCATTGCTAAGTAAACCTATTCCCACCCACGCCTCGTCTCCCACCCATCCCTCCCCTCGTCTCCCGCATCGCCGCCGCCGCCACCCACCCACCACCTCACCCTTCCCCCGGCGGGATTCGCCGCTCCCGGCCTCTAACGCTCACCCGCAGCCCTCGGCGCGTGCTTGCTGCTGCTCGCGGCGGCGGCGGCGGTGGTGCTTGCCGAGCGTTAGAGGCCGGCGACGACGCGCAGTTCCAGCACACCGCGCCGCCGCGCTGCTCCACCGCTACCCCGCGCGGATCCACCGCTACCCCGCACAGCTCCACCGCTCCCCTTCCCCGCGTCCCTAAATTTCCAAGCTTTCCCCCCATCCCCTTTCGCAAATCCGGCACTTGCTGCCGTCGATTCGCCGCCCCCACAACAAATCCTGGCCACCGTCGAGAGGGGACAGCAGGAGGAGAAAATTGTCACCGGCGCCTGCCTGGAGGGACCAGACGAGTGGCAGCGGGTGGTGGCGATGCACGGCGCGGTCAGGGTCAACCGCAACAAGCTGATGCGGGTTGCCGGCGAGGCGGCCGCGGCTGAGCTCTCCGGCGTCGCGTATGCCAGGGCGTCGTAGAAGTCGACCAACGCGTCCGCCGCCTCGTGTCCTGGAGCGTCGTCGACGAGGCCGGGGCTGGCGCGGGCGGCCACAACTACAAGGGCGCCTCCACGTCCGCCGTGCTGGCCCACCTGGCCGTGCTGGCCCTCATTTTCTTCTGCTTTTGCCCTAGATGATGGTCTTGATGCTACTGCTTTTCTTAATGTTTCTCGTGCAGTCGATCGAGCCAGGAGTTCTTCGGATGGGATTGGTGAGTGCAATAGTGTTGGAGTTTTTGGACTATTTTCTTATGAGAAAAGAACAAGTAGGGAAGTCGAATCAGTGGTGGTTCTGTTGATTGCTTTGATGTAATATTTGTATTGTCTGTAGGTGAGGGTTCTGATTTAATCCTTCTGAACCCCAATGAGGCTGATAGCCTAAATAAATCTTTGTTCCAGGTAACCTAACTTCTATAACTTTTGTATTTAGCCTTTTGTTGCATCAGGGGCAGACAAGTGCTATTTTGTCTGAGTTTTACTTTCCTATATTGTAGAGTGCTTGATTGTAGGACTACACTGGTTACATCGATTTTCTCAAAACGAATAAATATAAGGATCACATGTATGCATATTGTCTATGCACACGTACAATTAGACACAGTTAACTTAAATATAGCTGTAGTAAAAACACGTGTTGAATTATGATAACTGTGGCATTAGGTTTCTCAAAGCCGGAGGTCAGTTTTTAGCACCCTACTGAGATGATAATGTAGATCTCAGTGTTGGCGTTAGAAATATACCTCGTAGTAGGACAAATAGATGGAACACTCGTTCCTGCAATTCAGCAACCAAAGTGTGTGCACTTGACACCGCGTCAATTATAATGTGCAATAAATTTTCTTTGTATAATACCTTATAAGATGCATTGATAACTTCAGAAGAAGACCTAAGCTTATAAGATGCATTGTTTATACTGTATGCACTTTTTTTGTGATGTTAGACGATTTAAAATATTGAAACAGGAAATATTGGCCAAGTCAGACCTCTTAGTTTTACCTGCCCCATTGGAACCCTGCTCTGTTAGGTTACTGCTAACATTACCTTGTAGAATCAAATTGAAAGTGATAAACTGCAGATTTGAATGGCATCCCATTTAGCTTGTAGAACCTTTCAGCGTGTATTTGAATGAGATCCCATTTAGCTGCTCATGGCTTATTTTTAGTTCCCAAATTTAGCAGTACAAGTTACTGATTGATGTATGGTTTCAATGCTTGGTCGTGGTTACACATGTACTAATGTATATTTGTTAGTAAGAACAATGTGTGATACTGTCCCTACCTCATTTACTTTTAGTTATTTCTAGAGAAATCTTTACGAAGTGAATTCACTACTACTCGAAGTCTTGCGTATGGAAGGGAAATTGGATATTCTGCTCACTGTGTACTAAACTACTAATCAAAACATATTTGTAGACACTCTGCTCATTCTGGTTCAGGCTGTCACTTGAAAAACTACAAGTGGAAGTCTTTTCTTGTTCTTTGCTTAACTAGATGTCAAAGTATAAGGAACAAGCTCATGTAGATGTCTTTTTTTTTGTGAAAAGCTCATGTACAAGATGTCAAAGTATAATTAAGTAACAAGCTCGTATTCTTTGCTTAATAATAATAGCAGTTTTGCAAAACACAGTTCTCTATTTATAATATGTTATTTTTACTTTTCCAGTTTCCCATCTGATGTTTATGGAATGCTTATGGTAAGGAACTAGAGCTTGGAATCACATGCTGATTCGTTGTTATTGTTTAAAAGATGAACCAGAGCAAGGACACTAATATTGCGTTGATTGCTTAAAAAACTTTGCATCTACTGCTCTACGTTCTCCAGAGATGATGTGTTTTACTATTTGCAATCATGTTTCACACTCTCACCACAATAGCAAATCAATTAAAAAAGAATGCCGCCGGTTGTGGTTGTTGATATAGTTTCTTATTCTTGCATGCCAGCTGGTTCTGGAAGTCAAGTGGTAGACGACATAATCATATTTCGTATTTCGTAGAGTGGTGGCGATATGTAGGAAACTAGGAAAGTGAACCAATAGAAAAACTGTTTATTCAACCAACTGTTCGTAGTGTTTAACTGGATTTGTAATTCTGGGGGCTTGTCAATTAATCAGATACCATTTTATGGGATCTTCATTTGTAAGTAGTGCATAACCTGCTTACTTAGGGCCTGTTCGGCAACCCATCACGACCACGAAATCCTTAAATCCATCACTCATAACCAACCGCCAGCTTCCCAGGAAAAAACTTGGTTTGTGGGGACGGGTAGTAGTTTTTTCCCCTATTGTTCTGCAATAAATAAGCTTTCACTAGTAAGTTGTAACTTGACATTCAGTCAGTTTATATTACACAAAGATAATCATACTGTTTTGCCATGGGATCCTGCTTATATTCACTAGGTATTACTTTGTCTACTTAGGCTAGCTCTTGGTATGTTCGGTCCAAATCAATTGTGTACAGATTCCTGGTTTGCCATATTTGACCATGGATGATTTTTGTATGTGCAGTGCAAATGATTCCTGCTTAATCTAATTATGTAATATTGCTTGCTGTGATGATGAAGTGCAGCACATTTGGAAGAGATTTATTTATGCCGACGAGTTAAATTGCAACACGTCAAAACCTTTAATGTGTCGATTTAAAATCTGAAACAAGAGCTCCATTCTGAGTTTCCGATCTGTTGCAGATTTCCCAAAGTTACACAAGTTGACGAAGGTTTGGAAGATCTTAAGCTGTTGAAGATTTGGAAGACCTACAATTAAGTTGGAGTGATAATGTTGTATGCCTTATATGTTGAACCTGGAGACTTGCTCTGCTCGTTTTGGTTGTGTGGCACATTTAGAAATATATAAGCACTTCTCCTTCTGTGGCACTACTTCATTTTGGTTGTGTGGCACATCTAGAAACATATATGTACTTCTTTTGTGGCAAAACCTGATTATATATGGTTGTTATGTTTATTGAATTAAGTTCATATCTAGTTCTGCATAAAAAATGACAGTATTGACATGTTATAAATAGTTTGTTTGTCTTTCTGTTTATTTTGTTACATTTTGCAGGGATAAAGTGAAGAAAAAGAAGAAAAGATTACTAGAACATTAGTTTTAGGATTTTCTTTTATTTCCTTGCAATTTTTCTTTTATTGGATACTTGTAAAGACATTGTAATATTCTTACTATAATAAAAATTATGATTCTATTTCATTTTTTGTTTTTAAATTATTTTTCCTTATAGGTTGTTTTCTGTAAATTTGGATTTTTTTTTTGTTTTCCAAATACATTACTAGTGGCGCATTTCAGCCCTTATTAGTGGCGCACCTTCCTTTATTACTAGTGGCGCATCTATAAGGCTATTAGTGGCGCACCTGGAGGGAATACCAGTGGAGCACCTAAGGGTTAGTAGTGGCGCACCTGTAGCAATAGTAGTGGCGCACCTGTAGCAATAGTAGTGGCGCACCTGTAGCAATAGTAATGGCGCACCACATGGTGCGCCACTAGTATTTGGAATAGTAATGGCGCACCAGAGGTGCGCCATTACTATTTATTACTAATGGCGTGTTAATAGTGGCGCACCTATAGTGCGCCATTAATAGCCAAAATAGGTGCGCCACTAACAGGGTTTTTTCTAGTAGTGGATATATGATGCATGTGGATGTTATATATGAATGTTGTATGAATAAATATATGAATGTTGTATGAATGAATCAACCATGTTTCATTTTTTTTATTTATGCTTATGCTTATGCTTATAATGCTTATGTTTATGAAATTTTATTTAGGCGGGCACCTCTTGCGGACAACATCGGCAAACGGTACTCCATGCTTGACTACGCGTTTGACAAGGGTCATCGTGCCCGTTTCATAGAGAACGGAGTGGTAAGTACTACGATCAAAATATTGAACCAAAGTTTTCGGATTGATGAAAATAAGTTACTAAGTTTTGGCGTCCACTTTTTGACAGATGCTCCCGCCACTGCGCATGAGGGGTCACGCGAAAGCCGTGAAGATGGAGTACGACGAGCGCTACGTGCCGTACTTCAGGAGAGCCCGACTGTTGGGTTTCGTCCTGCAGTTCAAGCGCCAGCCGCCGACGCTCGTCCACGCAGCTCTCACGGCTTTGATTGACCGGTGGCGACCCGAGACGCATACTTTTCATCTCCCATGCGGGGAGATGACGGTGACCCTCGAGGATTGGGGGATGATTACGGCCCTACCGATCGAGGGTCATGCACTCACCGGGCGAGTGGAGAGGACCAACTGGCAGCAGAGGGTTACCACCCTCATCGGCGACTGCCCCGACGCTAAGGGTAACCGGACATCCGGTGTACCGCTGCCCTGGCTCCTGAAGAACCGGAAGAAATGCCCCGTAAATGCCGATGAGGGTACGGTGGAGCAGTACGCGAGGGCCTACCTGTGGTACCTTCTCACAGAGGTCGTGTTTCCAGACTGCTCCGGGAACTCCGCCCTCTGGTCGTATCTCTTCTTCCTAGCCGACTGGGATGCAGGGTACAGTTGGGGGGCCGCCTCTCTCGCCTACCTATACCGCTCGGTAAGAGAGTATCTCATTGCTTTTTACGAATGTATGCTCCATGATATTGTGTTATATCTGATCATCAATTGTTGTTTTGTAGCTTGACGAGGCAACCCAGAGGACGGAAGATACTTCTGGTATGTGTGGATTTGTGTGGTCCCTCTCCATTTGGATGTGGAAGCGGCTGCCGGTGGGGCGTCCGGAGAAGTTGCCAAGACGTCCATGGGATGCCTATGGCGAAGATGGCGACTCTACTCGATACCCGACCGTAGCTTACGAGTGGGACGTTGTGCGTCTTTACACGGGCACATTGAAGGCTTCGTACAAGGCCTTCACCAACGAGATGGACGCTTTGACGACTTCGCAGGTATATGAACTAGCTCACCTTTCTCTTTGACGCCACATTCATCGGGAACTTACCAATGTTTGTGTAATAGGTAAACTGGTGGCCGTATCATGACCGAGAGTGGGGGTTCGAGCTGAACGTGATGTGCGAGCAGGACAGGAGTCTTTGGCGGTGCATGGTGCCCATGCTATGTGTGTACGCCGTCGAGTGGCACTTGCCACACCGCGTGGCCGCGTAGTTTGGGATCTACCAGCACACACCACCGGGCATGCCGAACGATACCGGCGGCCACGAACTCCACTTGTGAGTGCATTGTTCTCCGTTACCATGATTTCGTTGCGTTTGACGTTCTTATGATGTTTTGTGTTGTTTATGCCTTGTAGGAAGAGCCGGCAGAAAAACCAGTCGATCACAGACTGGGGAGAGGAGCATAAAACTTTTGTGACGGAGTGGAACCGGCGCATGTGGCGTAAAGATGGGGAGAGGCGAGTGACTGACTGGGATGATTACGCCCAACACATGAGGTGGTACGATGATGGTCAGAAGCACCGTCTTCGTCTCAGGCCTCGGTGGACGACAGAAGATATCGCGAAGCTGGAGATGGATGCCCCCGAGGAAGAGGCCTACCAGGCCAGCATCAGAGACATGAGTGGATTTAGGGAGTTTGCACCCCTGATCAACAGAGTGGTAAGTTGTGTTCTTCTGTCTTGAACCGGCGGTTGTATGTAATTTATTTTATTCGTCATTGTGACTCACTTATGCCTTTACAGTCCGGCGAGCTGAACAGATGCATCTTTGATGCCTCGGATGCACTAGGTGGTGCCCCCGGGACCGGAGATTCTGAGAACATCATGAGGGAGACGATGAAGGTAACATTTCAGCCGCCTAGAAATACCCTATGTTCTTGTTCATTTGCAATCATAAATCTGATCCGTATTATGTCCTTGTTTCATTGTGAGTGCAGAAGTTCGTGAAGCGTTGTCGCAAGCTGGTAGGCCTGCTTGGGTGCGCTGGCTCGGTTGAAGCTCATGATCCTGCAGGCACACAGGGTAACATCGCTTCATCGAGCCATGCTGCCTCGTCGGCTAGGTTGGTTGAGGACGAGGAGGAGGAGGAGGAGGAGGAGGAGGCCCATGAAGAAGAAGAGGAGGAAGAGAGCAATGGGGAGGAGGAGTACGATGAAGAATACGGACCTCCACCAAGTCAACCATCTCAGCCTTCGAAGAGGAATAAGCCAAAGAAGGATTGGAAGAGTCCATCCCCATTCCAGAAACCGATTCCTCGAGGAGGGCGCAAGAAGAAGCCTGAAGAGAATCGTTCAAAGAACAACGAGGACCGTACCTCCAAGAGGGGAAGAAGCACGTAATTGTGGTCTTGGCTTGTTAGCCTACTTGTTTTAGTTGGCTTTGTGAAACTACTTGTGTTAGTTGGGGTTGTCAAACTATGTGGAACCGTTTGCTACAATTTGCTATATGTGACATGTCTATTAGTTGAACTTTTATTAATATCTCGAGTGTGATACATGTTATATTGTGTGAGATCTGCATATTATATTGTATTCTTTGCTGTGATAAAATTTTAGAAAAGAAACAAGCATTAAAACTTGCAAAAAATGCAATATGGGCACCCTACCGCCAAGCCCCCTGGTGGTAGGATCTCATAACCTACCGCCAGGGTTTTGCGTTTTTCGGTTACAGCAAGTTTGCAGGCAAAACCACAGAACCCTACCGCCAAGCCCCCTGGCGGTAGGATCTCATAACCTACCGCCAGGGTTTTGCGTTTTTTGGTTACAGCACGTTCGCAGGCAAAAACCCCAGGACCCTACCGCCGCGACCTCTGGCGGTAGGGTACAATAACCTACCGCCGAGGAATTTGGCGGTAGGGTGTTGTGCTTGCCGTTAGTTGACGGCTGTGGCCGTCTTTGCTACCGCCAGAGTCCCTGGCGGTAGGATGCCTGACCCTACCGCCTAACCCCCTGGCGGTAGCAAAAGGGTCAGATCTCAAAAAAAAAATCAACTAGGGTCAGATCCTGAAAATCTTTCCTAAAAGGGTCAAAACACGAAATTTTGCCTCGCCGTCGCCAAAGGGAATATCCATCCATCCAAGATCCAAACACGCGCTGCGACGCAACGGCAACAACCCTCACCCTATTTTTTTCTTCTCGAGTTTTCTTTATCCCAGGCCTTTGAAAATCCAAAGGACTTCCCTAGGATTTTATCTAGCCAGTCCGTTGTTGTACGTATCTTGACGTGGGAGCTTGGAGCCGCTGGTCATGGCGAGTAGGGGTATAGCACACTGACTGCAGGCGCTGCACCGGCCTGCATCATCCACTTATACTGTACCCTCTCTGGTATCTGCAGTCAGGCAAAAGGGCAGCGGCAAAACGAATGGAATTCAAGGAAGCCCTGCTGCCACACCAACGCACAGCATGCATGCATATCCACGCAGAGCGTCCTCGGTGGATGCATGCTGCATGCTGGGGCTAGACAATGTTCCAAACGGGAAAGCCAAAGCCTTCGGTCGATGCGTCCAGATCAGATCGACCACCACGCGTGCGTGCATGCGTGGCCTGTTCGCTCTAAATGCATACGGCTTGACATGACAAGACATGCACGTTCAAATTTTTAGAGCACGCCATAGTTGTCACATAGAGATAGAGTAGTATTTTTTCCCGTTCAAAATAACTTGATTTTCTAACTTTGTCCCAAGTCAAATTCCTTCAAGTTTAACTCCGTTCCAAATGACTTGAATTTCTAACTTCGTCCCAAGTCAAATTCCTTCAAGTCCAACTGGCGTACTGCACACACTACGTCGATCGTGGCGAGTCATCCCATGCATGTGACCGTCGATCAAAATACTGAGACATGCATGCATGCATGCAGCTGGCCCGTTCTTTGACATGGGAGCTTGGAGCCAGTCGACCCGTCCGGTCATGGCGAGTAGGAGCACCGGCCCTGCGCGCCTACCCCCGATCGACCTGCATCGACGTCCATGTATACTTATCTCTCTGCCTGTAGCTGTAGGAGTGCCAGGCAAAGGGAGGCAAAACGGATGGAATTGAAGGTGGCGTACAAGTCCTAGTCCTGCAACAGCCGCGCACAGCATGCATATGCCTGCCTGCATGCCGCCGAGTGCCGATGCATGCTTGGGCTGGGCAATGTCCCAAACGGCAAAGCCAAAGCCTCCGGCCGATGGACGCGTCCAGATCCACCACGCGTGGCCTGACCCGCTGCAAATGCATGCATAGGGCGTGACATGACATGACATGCACGGTCAAAATTTGAGTTACTACCTGCACTTGCCCTGCCTTGCTCGCAGGTAGATAGATATGGCCTGCGATGAATCTACCCCTACTGCTGGTAAGTACTGTCGCGCATTTACTGTTTACGTACGCTACGTGCCCTGCAGTGGATAGTAGCGACAGCTCTGTGCTTCCGTTTTACTGCTGCCGCTACCACGGGCCGGCCGACACTGTTCTTGATTTACTACTCTGGCTAGAGGCTAGTTGTACACTTCACTTCCCAATGCCCGGGTTACTGAAATGAAATGGGCAAAAAAAAAAAAAAATCCACGAAACTAAACAGGAAGCAAATTGAAATTACTCTCTCTCCCTCTCATTCTCTCGATCTCTGGCTCCACATTCCTTTCATTTTAATTTTGCCATGGACATATGCTCATCGTGATCACACCTCTTTCTCTACTAAGAGAATTCATTCGATCTGATTGCTGCATGTTTTGCACTTCAAAATTAATTGCCAAAACGCAACACGGATGGAGAAGATCCGCCGTGACCGTCCAAGGATCCGTGCGTGGTTTTAAGCGCAGGAGCACGGGCGTACAATACAAACACGTATAGGGGCGAGAGACCAGCCCCGTGAGCCAGCCCGCAGATCGACCACAACGACCTTTTTTTGCGGGTAGGGTAGCGACCACAACGACCTGCCGCTACGTACGTACGTAGCGCAGTGCATCTAGCGTCACATCGACCGGCATGCAGCAGATGGATGCAGCTAGCATAGCATGCATGTACGACGCCGGCCTCATGCACCACAGAGTGACAGACAGGCGAGCGCGCGGTAGAGTATAAATATGCGTCTGTACTGCCAGGTCCTACGACGTGGTACCACGTACGTACAGTACGTGTATATGCATTGCCAGGTGCTTGTCCGTTTGTTGCTCGCGCCTGCGTCAGGAGCACAGCATGCATGCACGCGCGTAATGCATGCCTATATTCTCTGCGACAAAAGGCGTGGCGCAGCGTCTCAGCATGCCATGCCATTGCCATGCATGGGTCGTGCCAAGCTAGCTAGCTCGCCGGCCGGAGCAGCAGTGCAGCGAGGCGAGAGCTACGTCGTCGCGTTTCTCCGGCGAGGAGAGAGAGAGAGAGAAAGAGAAACGCTACGCACAAAGCATGCATCGATCCGTGTATCCATCAATATCGGAGTACGTGCGAAGCATGGACGGACAGCATGCATGCAGGTGCGGCAGCCTGCGGCCCTTGGCCGTGGATCTGTATATCGTACGTACGTGTTTGCGTTTAAAATCGTAGTGCGATATAGATAGCAAAAACGCGTGCATGCAACGGACAAATCGACGACAGCGTCTGCATTGAGGGAGTACGAAACATGCTCCAGGGTTGCAGCGCAACGTCACAAGCACCACATCGATCATAGTCGGGTACGTATACTTAAGTACGGTGTATACATCATTTTCAACAAACGACCATTGTTGGGAGACTTAAATGAATAACCCGGCTTGCAACAAAAAATGACTCAGGTATAATGCTTTTTTTCTTTCTTAAAGACAAAACATAGTAACAACTAGTAATAATTAAGCTCTAATACAAATCCTACACGTATGTTTAGAGGTAGGACACCGGCTGCGAGCACAACGACTTTTACTTCATTCTCGACATACATCGTCACCTCATTCTTTGCGGTTGTAATCCTTAAATCGAGCTGCAAACATGAGCAACCGACGTGCCATCCAATACCCAAGAATTACAATGTGGACCAGCAAAGAATACAATAATAACAAATATGGCACTCGCACCTGAATTGGACTTTTCAGTTATCTTTTCTGCCACATACTTCTTCCAGTTCCTCTTCTGGTGTCCTCTCTCTTTGAAAAAGAAACACTCAACATCAGAAGTGGCACCATTCTTGGACTTCCTAAGTGCGTCTGTCTTACTGGCTGTTGAAAATAATCTCTAGAGGCAATAATACAGTTGTTATTATTCAATTTTCATGGTCGTAATTAAGTTTATATTTCCATGCTATAATTGCAATGGTTTTTGAATGTGAGATTAAGAGGAAAACCTATCTGCACGCGGAAGTGCATTGTCTCTCGGTTATTGTTTTGATGGCAATAGGATTAGTGAGAACTAATGTAGTTTGTGAAGATTATCTTAGGACATTGGACTCTCGATGATTGTCTACGGGCATCGGTGACACTCTATTTAAAAAGGAGAAAAGGTAGTGGTTTAGAAGACTCAAAAGTTTTTCGGTTTATTTGAGTTGTAGGGAAGCCACACTATATAGAGGGGTTGCGATGTTCAAAGTCTTGGGGAAATCCATATCATCATATGCATTGCCTTCCCCATTGGCCGCCATAAAATGCATAGGGTTAAACGAAGGTTAAAGTGCCATTGCCAGGTAGTCCGGGTGCCTGGGGCCTTGTACTTCTGGCTGCCCGGGGTAACCCGAGGAGGGGTGGGTGCCCGGGGTCCTAGACCTCCTTGTGCCTGGAGTGGGGATATTCTCTCTGCATACCCCGGGTCCTCGGAGCCTCAAACCTCCGGATGCTTGGTCTCCCCTGTGTGTTCCTTCCCTGCCAACACTACAAAACATAGACTATTGTGTCATGTAAAACCAATTTTTGTCACTAGAAATGGTCTGGTGATATTTTCCGGCCATCACCCCCACCGTCAGTAGCGGAGCCAGCACCAAGACACGCCCCAGGCCACCTTCTACGCTATAGTAGCTACAGTGATAGAAAATAGCTACAGTATGAACAATGGCAAAGGAATTAGTAGACACGCCCCAGACCAAGGCCTCTGTTGCCTGTCTCCGCCACTGCCCACCGTCACAGGGAAAAAAATCTTGACGGTATCACTTTTTCTATCACGCAAGATCGTGTCTTAGGTGACGAACCCAAATTTGTCACTAACAGCCATTTTCGGTGATGGCCCAGACTGTCACCTATGATAGGCCAATCTGTCACCTAAGATCGTTTTTGGTGACGATAATCAGTCACCAGTAATCGGTCCGTGGGTTTCGCAAGTCAATGATTCTGACATATGGGGCCGGCAGTTCCTGACTTGGCTGCATCCATGTGGGTCCAGGTGTCCGTCAGTAATAAGTATGGCATCAGTTTTGACCAGTCAACGGTACTGACATATGGGCTGAGAGGACGTTGACGTGGTTGCTTACATGTGGGACCAGGCATCACTTTTTTGTGATGGTGACCGTCACCAACAGTGATGATGTTGACGTTTGACCGGTCAACGATTCTATCATATGGGCTCAATGAGGTGCTGGCGTGGATGCTGGCAAGCGGGTCCATACCTGGGTGATGTGGCTTCTTACATGTGGGTCCATACACTGGTGACGGCATGCATAACCGTCATAGTTTGTAAGCGCGGTCAATTTGTTTTATATTGTAATTGGTGGGCATATTTGATAAAAAAACGGTCACAACATGTCCTCGTGTACCACTATTGCTGGTTCAAGCGGTGCTAGGCGTTGGTTGAATTCCTGGAATGCAAAGCGATAACTTTGGCTAGCGTGGACACCAGGGGAGACAAGATAATGTTTGGCCATGCATGGATCATAATTCCAGATGAGCACCACGTCGACTTCCAAAAGAAGTTCTGTATCAAAGGTGGCGGCCAAAGGGTCTCCGTGGGTGACCTTGCAGTGGCCATCATCGACCGCTCGTACAAGAACATGGAGAAATCATTCCCAAAGGACTTGCACGACCACTGGGAGTGGAAGCCGCTTTCCCCGCCGCACCTCGAGTACGCAGCAAAAGATGGGTATGTGAGCTACGAGTTGAACCGTAGGATTTTAAAAATTAAGGACGAGCTACGTCACCTTCTCCAACCACCATTGAGGGAATGGCTCCGCCCCCCAAAGAAGACAGACGACGGATCCTCGTGTGGCTCGAAGCCCCAGAAGCGAAACTACGGGTGGTGAATTGGTAGAACTTGCATGTCTACGTTCAACTAGTATGTTATTTTAGATAGATCGAACATATGTTCTAACTATGATTGTAGTATATCAAATATGTTGTGTGTATTTACTACTTAATAACGTAGAAAAATAAGTGTTTGTAATCGTATTTACTTATTATGTGCAAAAATCAAAGTGGCGTGTTCATGTACAAATGCTTGGTGCTTATGTAAAAATATGTGTTTGTTCATTATTAACTTTATGTAAATGCTTTCATGAATAGTGAGAGCACTTTCAAAATTATTTGTAAGCACTTTCAGAAACAGTTTGAGGGCTTTTAGACAATTTAGTATTGGCTTTCGTAAATAGTATGAGCGCTTTCAGAAATCCAGCCAGGTGTTGATGTTGTTGGCCGGCAAGCTATTCAGCCACGTCCTGGCCGAACCGAGTAGCATGAGGGGCACGTAGCGCACCGCCACGCGCTTATTGCCATTGGCAATGCCGACAGCGGTGGTGTAGTCGATCAGCCAGTCTTTTGGCTTGGTGGCCCCGCTGTACTTGGGAGTGTCGCGGGCCAGCGTGAAGCCCTTGGGAAAAGGCTCCTCGCGGATGCGCGGCCCGAAACATGCCGGGCCGATAGAGCTTTCTTCCTCCAAGGCCAAGGACCGCGCCAGCCACTCGATGCGGTGGCGAGCGTCCTGCCCGTCGAAGGGAGCGCGAGGCCCTATGCGCTCGTTCATCGCAGGCTGTGCTGCCGGATCTGTGGACGCCAGTTGGTTCCGCCACGCAGGCAGGGGTTGCCATGCCGGATGGCGGCGGGCTCCGCCAGCCGGCGCGTCCGCCCGGCTATTAACAGCCGGCGGGTCGCGGTTGCTCCTAGGCAGCCGACTTCCGCGGCGACCGTCAGTGTTCAGGGAAGATGCCTGTTGCGTCTACTGAGGCCCCTCGGCTGGATGACGATTGGCCGCCTGGGAAGGAGGTGTCCTCAAGTTGGAGAAGGCCAGGCGCGGAGGCGACTCCAGCTGCGCCTGCTTCTGGTTCGCAGCGGCCAGGAGGTCGCGAACGCGCCAATGCTGCTGCTGTAGCTCCTTGATACGTCCCAAACGTATCTACTTTTCCAAACACTTTTGCTCTTATTTTGGACTCTAATTTGCATGATTTGAATGGAACTAACCCGGACTGACGTTGTTTTCAGCAGAATTGCCATGGTGTTATTTTTGTGCAGAAATAAAAGTACTCGGATGGACCTGAAAATTTACGGAGAATTATTTCAGAATATATAAAAAATACTGGCAAAGAGAATTACCAGAGGGGGGCCACCCAGGCGCCACAAGCCCAGGGGGCGCGCCCACCCCCCCAGGGCGCGCCTGGCAGGCTTGTGGGCCCCTGGCAGCTCCGGCAACCCTAACTCCAACGCTATAAGTAGCTATTCGTCCAGAAAAAAATCAGGGAGAAAGAATCATCGCGTTTTATGATACGGAGCCGCCGCCACCTCCTGTTCTTCATCGGGAGGGCTGGTCTGGAGTCCGTTCGGGGCTCCGGAGAGGGGGATTCGACGCCGTCGTCATCATCAACCATCCTCCATCACCAATTTCATGATGCTCACTGCCGTGAGTGACTAATTTCTTCGTAGGCTTGCTGGACGGTGATGGGTTGGATGAGATTTATCATGTAATCGAGTTAGTTTTGTTAGGGCTTGATCCCTAGTATCCACTATGTTCTGAGATTGATGTTGCTATGACTTTGCTATGCTTAATGCTTGTCACTAGGGCCCGAGTGCCATGATTTCAGATTTGAACCCTTTATGTTTTCATGAATAAATTTGTGTTCTTGATGCTATCTTGCAAGTTGTATGCACCTATTACGTGTTATGATCCGCATACCCCAAGGTGACAATAATTGGGATTCTTTCCGGTGATTACCGTAGTTTGAGGAGTTCATGTATTCACTAAGTGCTAATGCTTTGGTCCGGTTCTCTATTAAAAGGAGGCCTTAATATACCTTAGTTTCCTTATGGACCCCGCTGCCACGGGAGGGTAGGACAAAAGATGTCATGCAAGTTCTTACTATAAGCACATATGACTATATACGGAATACATGCCTACATTACATTGATGAATTGGAGTTATTGTGTATCGCTCTAGGTTGTGACTGTTACATGGTGGATGTCATCCAACACAATTATTCATCACCGATCCAATGCCTACGCTTTTCTCATATTGATCTTTGCTAAGTTACTTTCGTTGTTGCTGCTATTATAATCACTACAAAACTGCTACTGTTACTGTCTCTGTTACTATTGCTACTGTTACTACTGCTATTAAAACCATCATACTACTGTGCTACTAAACACTTTGCTGCAGATATTTAGTTCTCCAAGTGTGGTTGAATTGACAACTCAACTGCTAATACTCACTAATATTCTTTGGCTCCCCTTGTGTCGGATCACTCCTCGCCCTCCAGGTGTTCCAGCTCGGCTGCGGCTGCCTACGCCGCCCTCATGTTCTTGACGGGGGAGCTGTAGGTGGGCCAGTTCGCGCCCAGCATCTGGCCGATGGCCCTGCCACAGCGCTGCACCTCCTCTAGCCGGCTGGGCCCGTTGCTAGCAGGGGTGAAGTCGTGGGCGGTGTCGCACTCGTGCAGCACAGACGCCATCCGCCGTTGTGTGGCGGCAAGCTCCGTGGCCTCGGCAAGCAGGCCCTTCCGCATCTCCTCGAGCTCAGCTGCGGCGGCGTTGGGGTCGGTGCCGGGCATGATGGGTGTGCGTAGGTTCTGCACCGCCGTACGCAGCGGGTCGCTACGGCGGCTACCGGTACCGAGGCCGGTGGTCAGCATCTCCACGCGGGTGCAAAGGTCTGCAACGTCGTGGGAGATGCCGCAGCCACCATCGAATGGCGGGTCAACAAAGGTGAGCACCTTGCTACGGTACTCGTCGGAGACGACCGGGGCGTAGACATGGTGGTCGCCGAAAGGGATGATGGAGCCGCCTGTAGGGAAAGCGGCGTCTGCGAAGCGTGCCGCATTGTCGTTGACGCAGTCAAGTGCACCGAACCTGATGACCAGGCCGTGCGTGACGCGCTCGCCGGAGGGAGTGGAGGGTCCCGTCCGGAATGTGACTCCGGTCGGCACTGCGGCCGGCCCCATGGTGGGCGCCAACTGTCGTGGTATTTGCATGGCAGATGCCATGGGGTGGCTTATCCCGTGTGGTTAGGGGCCGACGGGCGCCGATGGTGTCCGGATGCGGGATTAGGCACGAGCACTGACGGACATAGAGACGTACCCAGGTTCAGGGCCCTTGTGTGGAGGTAACTCCCCTACACCTGCAAGGATCACACTGATGAACACATGGTGTACAAGGTTGCTCCTGAAGCTGCATCAGAGGAGGAAGAAGAGGGATCGGGGCTCTGCTCTCTCCCTAGAGTGTGTGTGTGTGTGGTGGAATGAATGGCCGGGGGTCGATCTGTCCTCTAGGAGGACTCCTGGGAGGCCTTATACTTGGGCCTCCCAGGTTACAAAATGTCTGAGAAAGAGGGGTGGGTCCCTATTGCCAGCGACTCTGGCCTCCAGTAGGGCCCGCCGGATGCGGGGCCTGGATGGCCATGGGGCCCACCGGCTGCCAGGTCCTGTCAGCCGTGGGGCCCGTCGGCTACTTGGTGCTGTAGCCCGTAGGCTGTGACGTCTCGGGCTTTGGTGGCACGACGCCTCTACAGTGCTGGACCGCCATGACGTGGGTCGCCGCAGTCAGCGGTACCAGCGGTACTGTAGCCACGCCTCCACGACGCAGAGGATGTCTTGCCCCTCTTCCTGGTATGGTTGGATGTGACGGGTGCTGACCTCGTCGGCTGCCGGTCGCCGCCAGCCGGCGCGGACGGCCTGCTCCGCCCAGCTGGCCTCCAGCGGGGTGATACGTTGGGATACGTCTCCAACGTATCTATAATTTTTTATTGTTCCATGCTATTATAGTATCAATCTTGGATGTTTTATATGCAATTATATGCGATTTTATATCATTTTTTGGGACTAACCTATTAACCTAGTGCCCAGTGCCAGTTGTTGTTATCTGCTTGTTTTTGGTTTTTCAGGAAATCAGTACCAAACGAAGTCCAAACGCTACGAAACTTTTTGATGATTTTTTTTCTGGACAAGAGAGACCCTAGAAGCTTCAGGAGGAGGCCAGAAGTGTCACAAGGAAGCCACAAGGCAACCCCACGCGCCCCCAGGGGGCGCGCCCAGTTGCCTTGTGGGCCCCTCGTGGCTCCTTTTGACCTAATTCCACCTCTATAAATTCTCAAATATTGGGAAACCAACAGACAGCCCCACGAAATAACTTTTCCGCCGCCGCAAGCTTCTGTTCTTCCGTGATCCCATTTGGAGGCCTTTTCCGGCACTCTGCCGGAGGGGGGAATCAATCACGGAGGGCTTCTACATCAACCTTGCTGCCCCTCTGATGATGTGTGAGTAGTTTACCACAGACCTACGGATCCATAGCTAGTAGCTAGATGGCGTCTTCTCTCTCTTTGATCTTCTATACAATGTTCTCCTCGATCTTTGATGACCCACAAGTATAGGGGATCAGTTGTAGTCCTTTTGATAAGTAAGAGTGTCGAACCCAGCGAGGAGCAGAATAAAATGATAAGCGGTTTTCAGCAAGGTATTCTCTGCAAGTACTGAAAGTAGCGGCAACAGATAGTTTCGATAGGAAGATAATTCGTAACAAGTAACAAGTAACAATTATAACAAGGTGGCCCAATCCTTTTTATAGCAAAGGACAAGCCGGAATGGTCTCTTATATAAAGCAAAGAGTTCTCGAGGACACATGGGAATTCTCATCTTGTCACTTTCATCATGTTTGTTTGATTCGCGTTCGCTACTTTGATAATTTGATATGTGGGTGGACCGGTGCTTGGGTGCTGTTCTTACTTGAATAAGCCTCCCACTTATGATTACCCCCTCTCGCAAGCATCCACAAGTACAAAAGAAGAATTAAGATAAATCTAACCATAGCATGAAACATATGGATCCAAATCAGCCCCTTACGGAATAGCGCAGAAAGTAGGGTTTAAGCTTATGTCACTCTAGCAACCCATCATCTAATTACTACTCCACAATGCCTTCCCTTAGGCCCAAAGATGGTGAAGTGTCATGTAGTCGACGTTCACATGACACCACTAAAGGAAGCAACAACATACATATCATCAAAATATCGAACGAATACCAAATTCACATGATTACTTATGACAAGACTTCTCCCATGTCCTCAAGAACAAAAGTAACTACTCACAAATCATATTCATGTTCAAGATCAGAGGGGTATTGAATATCATTAAGGATCTGAACATATAATCTTCCACCAAATAAACCAACTAGCATCAACTACAAGATGTAATCTACACTACTAGCAACCCACAGGTACCAATCTGAGGTTTTGAGACAAAGATTGAATACAAGAGATGAACTAGGGTTTGAGATGAGATGGTGCTGGTGAAGATGTTGATGAAGATTGGTCCTCCCACGATGAGAGGATTGTTGGTGATGTCGATGGCTTCGATTTCCCCCCTCTCGGAGGGAAGTATCCCCGGCGGAATCGCTCCGCCGGAGAGCAAAATTGCTCCTGCCCAGGTTCCGCCCGAGATGACGACGCTTCGTCTCGACAGTCTTCTTTTGATTTTTTTTCTAGGGAAAATAGCATCTTATAGGAGAAGATGGGCCCCGGAGGCCTGCCAGGGGCCCCACAAGCTCGGGGGGCGCGCCCAGGGGGGGTAGGGCGCGCCCCCCCAGGCTTGTGGTTTCCTGGTGGGCCCCCCTCTGGTATTTCTTCCGCCAATATTTTTTATATATTACAAAACAATTCTCCATAAATTTTCAGGTCATTTGGAGATGTGTAGAATAGCTATCTCTGCTGTAGCCCTTTTCGGTCCAGAATTCCAACTGTTGGCAATCTCCCTCTTCATGTAAAACTTGCAAAATAAGAGAGAAAAGGCATAAGAACTGTATCATAAAGTGAAATAATGACCCAAAACATAATAAATAATAGTAGGATAACATGATGCAAAATGGACGTATCAACTCCCCCAAGCTTAGACCTCGCTTGTTCTCAAGCGAAAAACCGATATCGATAATCATGACCACATGTTTAGAGAGAGAGGTGTCGATAAAACTAAATACAGACATGAAGGCATCATGATCTTTATTATAACAACAATATATTATCATAAAACTTCTCATGACAAAGTGACAATTCATCCACAAGATAAAGTATGAACTACAAACCGTATTGAAAACTAACAAACTATGATCTCAGTCACTGAAGCAATTACAATTCATCATATTATCAGAAAGAGTCTATGTAAGAGCTTTTGTTTAGAAAGTTCACATACTCAATTATCATTTAGTGTTCTATGATTGCTGACACTCACGGCATACTTATGGAGCAAAAGTTTCAGTCAGACACATAGAAAGATAGGGGCTTATAATTTCGCCTCCCAACGTATTTACCTCAAGGGTAATGTCAACAATAATAACTCATGATCACCTATATTCAACTGGATATATATGCCTGGATCTTTCCCCACCACGTGATACTTTCCAAGAGAGAAAATAAAAATGGAATAGAGAAGAATACTATTAACTCTTGCATAAAAGTAAATACATAAAAGTAAAAGATATGCCCTTTGCAGAGGGAAGCAGAGGTTGTCATGCGCTTTTTATTTTTGCATGTGCAAGCTCTTAATGTAAAGGAACGTCGCTTTATATTGCCCCTTGTGATAACAACCTTTATTATGCAGTCAGTCGCTTTTATTTCTTCACCATCACAAGATCGTACAAAGCTTATTTTCCCTTACAATAAAAGATCATACATATTTAGGAGCAATTTTTATTGCTTTTGCACCGATGACAACTTACTTGAAGGATCTTATTCAATCCATAGGTAGATATGGTGGACTCTCATGACATGAAACTGTGTTCAAGGGTTTTGGATGCACAAGTAGTATCTCTACTTAGTGCGGAATTTTGGCTAGCAAAAGATAGGGGGCAAGCACCACATGTTAGAGGATCCACAACAATAGAGCTTCTACGTGAATATAAGCAACCATAACTCATTAGGTTGTCTTCCTTGTCCAACGTCAACTATTTGACATAGAATATTTAATGGGGGCTCACAATCACAAAAGATGTCCAAGATAGTATATTTATATGTGAGACCTCTCTTCCTTTATTACTTTTTTCATGAATTGCAACAATGACCAATGCTATGTTTGTCAACTTCCAACAAGTTTTATCAATTATACTTCTTTTATGTGAAGTCATCACTCCCTATGGGATTAGCATATGATCTATCTTTTCTTTATTCTTTTTATTTTAATTCTAGGATTGGATCAACAAAAGTAAAACAACTCAACTCAACTACTCTTTATTATACAACTCTCACACTCGATTACATAGATAGATAGATCACAAAGCAAGCACTAGAGACTAAATGATACAAAAAATTTATTCTTCTTAATCACGAAATAACTAAGGATCGAACTAAGATAGATAATTATGATAAGAGTGATGGTGATACGATACCGGGGCACCTACCCCAAGCTTGGCACAAGCCAAGGGTGGTGCCCATACCTGTGTACTCAAGTCTCCTTCCTCGGTGATGGTGGTGATGATGAGGTAGGCTTGTCCTCCATCTTCCAAGGCATAGGCTCTCCATCATAAAAGGATGAACGTGTTTCCGGAGTGCTGAAATTTGCAGCTAAACTCATACCTTTGAACTTGGCCTCATACTCAAAATTTTGGTTTTGTAAATCATAGATCTTGGCCTGAAGATGATTGTAGGATCGAAAGTATGTCTAGAGGGGGGGGGGGGTGATTAGACTACTTGACCAAATAAAACTTAACCTTTTCCCAGATTTTAGTTGTAGGCAGATTTTAGCAATAGTACATGTCAAGCATCACCCTACACATGCAATTCTAAGAGTATAGCAGTGGAATGTAAGCAATTGCATATGTATGTAGAGAGGGGGTAGGAGATTTCAAACGCAATGAAGACACGGCGGTTTTTGGCGTGGTTCCGATAGGTGGTGCTATCGTACGTCCACGTTGATGGAGGCTTCAACCCACGAAGGGTAACGGCTGCGCGAGTCCACGGAGGGCTCCACCCACGAAGGGTCCACGAAGAAGCAACCTTGCCTATTCCACCATGGCTTACGTCCACGAAGGACTAGCCTCACTCGGGGTAGATCTTCACGAAGTAGGCGATCTCCTTGCCCTTACAAACTTCTTGGTTCAACTCCACATCTGGTTGGAGGCTCCCAAGCGACACCTAACCAATCTAGGAGACACCACTCTCCAAAAGGTAATAGACGGTGTGTTGTTGATGAACTCCTTGCTCTTGTGCTTCAAATGATAGTCTTCCCAGCACTCAATCACTCCTCACAGATTTGGCTATGGTGGAAGAAGGATTTGAGTGGAAAGCAACTTGGGAAAGGCTAGAGATCAAGGTTCAAATGGTAGGAATGGAATATCTTGATCTCAACACATGAGTAGGTGGTTCTCTCTCAGAAAATGAATGGTGGAAGTGTAGGCACGTTCTGATGGCTCTCCTTCATGAGAAGGATGGGGTGGAGGGGTATATATAGCCTCCACACAAAATCCATCCGTTACACACTTTTGACCCAACTCGGTGGCACCGAAACGATAATCTCGGTAGCACCGAACTGTGTAAAAGATATGAACTTTAGGAATCTCGGTGGGACCGATACGAACAACTCGGATGGACCGAAGTGCAATGGCTTAGGGCAATTCTCATCTCGGTGGCACCGATTGCATCAGTTCGGTAGGACCGAAGTGAAGCAATAAGGCAACAGAGAGTTGGCAAGCCATCTCGGTGAGACCGATTTGCAAACTAGGTGAGACCGAAGTAAATGCAAACGATTACAGAGAGTTGGCAAGGCCATCTCGGTGGGACCGAGATCCATTTTGGTGGATCCGATTTGTTAGGGTTTGGCAGTGGCTAAGTCTTGGATGAACTCGGTGGGGCCGGATTGGAAATTTCGGTGGGGCCGAGTTGGACTTTGGGTTTAGGACATATTTGGGTAGAGTGAGTGGTTGAGGGTTTAGGAATACTATCACTAAGCACTTGAGCAAAAAGACCATTAAGCAACACCTCATCCCCTTTTAATAGTATTGGCTTTCCTATGGACTCAATGTGATCTTGGATCACTAAACCAAAAATGTAGAGTCTTGATCTTTGCCAATTCTTGTCCTTAGCATTTTGAGGGGTCCACATCTCTAGTCCATGCCATGCCAATCATTGAACATCCTGAAATCTTAATCTTGAATGGATATTAGTTCAATGAGATATATGTTGTTATGAATTACCAAAACCACCAAGGGAGCAAATGTGCTTTCAATGATCCATCCGGTCATTGACCTTGAAGATGACATCCCCAATATCCTTGCTGTCCATCTTGTGCTCATGGATGAATTTCGTGATCATGGAGTGGTTAGCATTGAGTCTGCGCTCCACCATCCCTTGGCACTTGAAGATTTCCTGTTCCACCGCTTCCAGCCTGGCCTTCTCGCTCCCAGTCTTCTTGGGCCCTTGAACGTCCCAGATGTGAAGCACCATTCATCACCTCCGGAAGGTACGGGTTGATGACCTTCTCATAGAACTTATCCTTGGACGAGCTTGGAGGCGCCATGGTGATCTAGAGCTGTCAGAAAAATAGCCCGAAACAAGAATAGAGGAGAAACTTGCGATACGGTGGACTTACCCATCTACTATCAGCTATGGGATAAATTATACCTGCCTCCAGGAGCTTCAATATTTCAATTCTTACCACATCCTTCATTTTAGGATTTAATCTTCTTTGATGATCAACAACTGGTTTAGCATCTGGCTCCATATGAATCTTGTGCTGACATAAAGTGGGACTAATGCCCTTGAGATCATCGAGAGTATATCCAATAGCAACACGATGCTTCCTCAGAGTTTTGAGTAATCTCTTTTCTTCATCCTCTGAAAGGTTAGCACTAATAATAACATGATATATCTTATTTTCTTCAAGATAAGCATATTTAAGTGTACCAAGTTATTTCTTTAGTTCAAAAAAAGGATCACTCTTAGGTGGAAGAGGTTCTCCCAAAGTTTCAACATGCAAGTTATGTTTGAGAATAGGTGCTTGTTTAAAGAATAGCTCATCTATTTCGTTTCTTTCATTCAATCTGCAAAATGGGAAAGAAGAAAGTTAGAAGAAGAAGACAAGAAGAAGAAGAAGAAGAAGACTAGAAGAAGAAGAAGAAGAAGAAAAAGAAGAAGAAGAAGAAGAAGAAGAAGAAGAATTTTTCTTCTCTTTCTTTTTCTCCTCTTCTTTTTCTTCTTCTTATTGCTTACTTGTGTCATTTTAGAGCTAACCTAGGTAAATAGGTCATTTTGGAGCTAAGTAAGGTTATTATGTCATTTTCGAGGAAAATAAGCTAAGTATATGACATTTTGGAGGTAACCAAGGTTATTATGCCATTTTTAACCTAAGTATGCTAAGTATGTCATAAATGAACTAAATAAGCTAAGTATAGGTCATTATTGAGCTAACCTAGGTAATTATGCCATTTTTGAGCTAACTAAGCATATTAAGTCATTTTGGAGGAAAAAATGCTAAGTGTAGGTCATTTTAGAGCTAACCTAGGTAAATAGGTCATTTTGGAGCTAAACCAAGGTTATTATGCCATTTTTTACGTAAGTAAGCTAATTATGTCATAAATGAACTAGCTAAGCTAAGTATAGGTCATTATTGAGCTATCTTAGGTAGTTATGCCATTTTTTAGCTAACTAAGCATATTAAGTCATTTTGGAGGAAAAAATGCTAAGTATAGGTCATTTTAGAGCTATCCTAGGTAAAATAGGTCATTTTGGAGCTAAGTAAGGTTATTATGTCATTTTAGAAGAAAATAAGCTAAGTATATGACATTTTGGAGCTAAACCAAGGTTATTATGCCATTTTTTTTACCTAAGTAAGCTAATTATGTCATAAATGAACTAGCTAAGCTAAGTATAGGTCATTTGAGAGCTAACCTAGGTAAAATAGGTCATTTTGGAGCTAAGTAAGGTTATTATGTCATTTTCGAGGAAAATAAGCTAAGTATATGACATTTTGGAGCTAAACCAAGGTTATTATGCCATTTTTGACCTAAGTAAGCTAATTATGTCATAAATGAACTAGCTAAGCTAAGTATAGGTCATTTTTGAGCTAGCCTAGGTAGTTATGCCATTTTCGAGCTAACTAAGCATATTAAGTCATTTTGGAGGGAAAAAAATGCTAAGTGTAGGTCATTTTAGAGCTATCCTAGGTAAAATAGGTCATTTTGGAGCTAAGTAAGGTTATTATGTCATTTTCGAGGAAAATAAGCTAAGTATATGACATTTGGAGCTAAACCAAGGTTATTATGCCATTTTTGACCTAAGTAAGCTAATTATGTCATAAATGAACTAATTAAGCTAAGTATAGGTCATTATTGAGCTAGCCTAGGTAAAATAGGTCATTTTGGAGCTAAGTAAGGTTATTATGTCATTTTCGAGGAAAATAAGCTAACTATATGACATTTTGAAGCTAAATAGGTCATTTCTTAAGCTAAATTTGTTAAGCAAAACACTAGGGAAAACGTACCGTCATCACGGAGGTGAAGGACCGGTCGCGCCAGAGGCAGACGCAGAAGGATCGGTCGATGCTTGTCGGGAGTTACGCTGCACCAAAGATCATTTGCAATGTCTCGTTAGCATGATGCAACTCAAATGTGAAGACTAGTAACTAATGACCATTCAAATGAAACTCACCGTAACTCCCGGAGCAATGACTGGCATCGGCAGAGGGGTCTGACCGTTGCTCTGGCACATGGTCTGCACATTTGGTTTTCACGAGTCAGTCATATTAGTTAGTAATGAAACGAACATTACATGCATGATTTGGCTAATATGCAGAAGAAACTTACCACGAAGAGCTCGTATAAGGCCCGGTGAGACGCGTCGTTCCGGTTCCTCTCCTCCTCCAACAGCGTAGCAGTCCTCTCCTCCAACTCCCTCTCCCTCTCCGTCGCCTGCCTCTTTGCCTCCGCCAGAAGCTCCTGGGTCTTCGCTCTCTCTTTCTCAAGAGCAGCCTGCAACACCACTCCTCGTTAGCATTGTAATCATCGACGGCCGCACACACAATGTAATGGAGGAAAGGAATCTGAGTCCGTATAACTAACCTCGATTTGGAGCTCCATTGGCCGTGGACGAGGCCTTATCTCAGGATCGGAGCTCGTCTGGCGCTTCTTGATCTCCGGGAGAGTGCTAGGACAACGTATCGGTCCATCCCCAATGGCTATCGAGCCATGGGGCCTCCCGCCACCAGATATCATCACCAGCTCTGGATCAAGAGGTTGCCGGCTCAAGTTAAAGTCCTCCCCTTTCCTCGCCTTCCCCTCGTCTCTGTACCTCACGAGCTTGTTGTGGGAGGAGATGTTGGTGAAGCTCTCTGGATGATCAAGGTCAGACTCAGAGAATGCCATGGCCTTCTTGTACTTTGCAGTATGGGCCATGCCATAGAGGTCGAACACCTCTGGCACCTCCGTCTTGTTGTGTCGCGCCTAAAAGAGAGGAACAAAGTATTAGTTAAGGGCTCAAGCTAGCATGAAGAATGAAATTGCATGAATCATGAAGCAAACCACATACCCAGTTATTCCCGAACTCATATAGGTTGACGCTCCCTTGATGGTGTGGCACACCAACCATTTTGGCACGCCACTCCTTGGCATTGTTGTGGACGGCTAGCCATTGGGGAGAGCACCACTCATCCACCAACGCCTCCCAACAGTCCATCCTATCCGCACACCATCTCGGGGGAACCTAAGTTAGTCAAGAGAAATTTCAGCGCTACACCTACGAATCAAATCAAGGAAACTAAGTACAAGGCCTTAAGAATAGGTATTTACCTTCATGTACTTCTCCTTACTCAGAAACTTGCCGCGGCACTTCGTCTTGGACCTCTTAATACCAGTCGAGGCGTAGTAGTCTCGAACAGCCTGCACGCGAGCCTCGTGCCGTAAGTTCTGAAGTAGGCGCCTGCACTCGGCTTCGATAACCATAGCCGCGGCCTCCTCCTCTCCCTCAAGACACCTGTAGAAGGTCTGCAATCAAACAAGACAACACTGATTAGTACAATAACTCGGTATTGTTGATTTTTAATTCTGTAAAGGAGAAATTACCCAAAACGTCTGGATCACCATCTCGGCCCTCGTGCGGCACAAGACACCGTCGATCCTCTCCTGCGGCGGGGCCGGGGCAGCCAAGTACAGCTCCCAGCTCAGTCCGAGCTGTCGAACCTGACCCTCACCGGGCAACGTGACCCACCCCGGGAAGTTCTGCCGGCAAAGCACACCAAGGACAAAGTTGGGCTTGCGGATACCAGGGCCGTGTATCCAACCCCTGCAGTATGACAAGGCCAACGCATTAGATTTTGAAGAAACGTGAAGGCAAAAGGTTAAAAAAAGAGTAAATGCACTTACTTCTCCCCATTAGGCGCAATCAACCACCTCTGCTCGCGGGTCGCCGGCACGGGCGGGAGCTTTGTACCACCACGCTGGTAGACGTTGCCCCCCTCAACCAGCTCGCCCTCGCTATAGCTATCATCCGAAAAGCGATCCTCGCCACCATCAGCATGGCCACTCGCCTCCGGCGGCCAGTCCCCCCATCGGGTCGACTGCGACGTATCAACTGTATCAAATATCCGGGAATAAGAGCAGTTCAAAGGAATTAGAAGTTGCGAAACAATGTACCGAGAACTTACTCGATGTACGGCCGCACTTCTGTTAGGTTGTTGAAGATATACAACGAAATGGTCCGCCATTCTTCGACATCCAACGATAAGGAATTAGAAGCACCGGCTGGTGCGAGCTTCCCTTTGAATAGGCTGAGGTTGGATCCACCCTTTTTAGGGTCGCCAGCATTGTACCGAGGCTTCGGATTATGCAAATGACGATTTTTGGCTTCGTAGTGTGCTGTCACGAAGTTTGCCGCCTCCTCAGTAATGAATGCCTCGGCCATCGATGCTTCAATTTTATGTTTATTTTTACATTTTGCTCGAAGTGTCTTCTGCATCCTCTCAGTTGCGTAGCACCAACGATTCTGCACGGGCCCCCCCAATCGTGCCTCGGTCGGGAGATGCAAAATCAAATGCTGCATTGGATTAAAGAAGCCCGGTGGTAAGATCTTCTCTAACTTGCAGATCAACTCCGGTGCCAACTCTTCCATTTCATCTAGCAAGCCAGGCGATAGTTCTTTCGCACAAAGAACACGGAAGAAATAGCTCAGCTCTGCCAGTACTAGCCATTCATCCTCAGGGATAAAGCCACGCAACATCACCGGCATTACCCGCTCAAGCCATATGTGCCAATCATGACTCTTGAGACCAAATATTTTCAATTTTTCAAGACTCGCTCCCCTCTTTAGATTCGCTGCATACCCATCGGGGAACATCAACTCCTTTTTCACCCACAGGATAATTTCCCTCATATCTGGCCTTCCAAGATTGAACCATGCCTTTGGCTTCGTCCAGTTCTGCTTTCCTTTTGGTTGTCGCATGTTTTGTAACGGTCTATCACATAGAGCCTTCTGATCGACTCTAGCCTTAGGATTATCCTTTGACTTCCCCCCTATGCCGAACAATGTACCAAAGAGGGCCTCGGCGACATTCTTTTTAGTGTGCATCACATCGATGTTGTGTGGGCAAAGGAGGTCTGTGAAGTAAGGCAGATCCCACAAGCATGTCTTGTGAGTCCAGGCGTGTTCCGAATTATACCCCTTGAAATACCCTGGACGCTCTGGATCCGGCTCGAGAGCGTTTAACTGATCCAGGGTCTGTTGGCCTGTCAACGCAGGTGGTGCAGAGTTTTTGACAACTCTACCTTTGATGAATTTCTTCTTGTCTTTTCTGAACTTATGGCGAGGATCCAGGAACTGTCTATGCAAGTCAAAGCAAGAATACTTGCGACCCGCATCCAGCCAACGAAACTCAAGAGCTGCCTTGCATGTGGGGCACGGGAACCTTCCATGCACACACCAGCCAACGAATAGAGCATACGCCGGCAAGTCATGCATCGAGTACATGTACCACACATGCATTAGGAAGTTTTTTTTGTAGCGGCGTCATATGTCTTGATCCCATTATCCCAAGCTTCTTGCAATTCATCCTTAAGCGGCTGCATGTACACATTCATACTCTTCCCCGGATAGTTGGGCCCCGGAATTATCAACGTCAGGAAAATGTTCTTTCTTTGCATAATCTGTCCGGGGGGGAGATTGAGTGGAATGACAAATACAGGCCAACAACTGTATTGGGCTGCCATCATACCAAACACATTGAACCCATCCATGCTGATGGTGACTCGAGGATGCCTTGGATCTGCCGCTTTATCATGATGTATTGCATCGAAGTGCTTCCACGCAAAAGCGTCCGATGTGTGTACCAACATCTGATTCCCATCTGCATCTAGTTCGGTTCTTTTGCCCAATTTGTGCCATGTCATCTGTCTGGCCGTCTCTTCGACCATGAAAAGACGTTGAAGTCTTGGTATGATTGGCATATACCGAAGAACATTAACTGGGATTTTTGTCTGACTCTTCTCACCCATACCGTTGTCTACCACAACATACCTGGAAGACTTGCAAATGGGACAATAGTTCAAGTCTGCATACTCAAGCCTAAATAAGGCACATCCATTCTCACAGGCATCTATCTTCTCATAGGGCATCTTAAGTACACGGAGGATTTTGTCCGACTGGTACAGGTTTGCAGGCATTACATGGCCTTTGGGTAGAAAGCGTCCAAATAGTGTCATCATCGCGTCGTAGCATTCTCTGCCCAAGTTGAATTGAGCCTTCAGAGCCATTACTTGTGCGATGGCATCCAGCTGACAAAGTTCAGTGTGCTCGTGGAGAGGACGTTTTGAAGACTCCAACATATCATTGAATGCCTTTGCAGATTCCTCCATCTCATCGTCCGAATCCCGAGCATCATCAAAGTCTTCCACCATGTCTTCGATCCCAGTACCATGCTCGTCGGTGCGACGACGGCCCACCTCAGCTCTGGCACGTTGGGCAGACTCACCATGAAATGTCCAGACCATATAAGCAGGTGTAAAACCCCACTTCTGCAGGTGTTTACTCATTTCAAGCTCTGTCCTCTTATGATAGTTGTCGCACCGGACACAGGGGCACCAGGTTTTTCTCTGGCCATTTGCAAATGCGGCTCTCACAAACCCCTTGGTTTTTGTTAACCATTCATCGGTCCTGTCTTTCTGACTAGTGTGACCGGTGTACATCCACGCACGATCACTCATCTTGCCTAGCTACTGGACACACAAGAAATATATACATAATTCAGCAAACCATATTCATCAGTTAATGGAGTTTGTCAGTTTTATTACGTCCATGCAACCTAGACGCTAATAGGTAAAGATAGGTCCTAATCCCACCCGAGTATGTGTAGATTGGGTTTGTTTTCCCATGCTCTGCTCCGGATCCGACGCAAAATTTCGGCAGCACCTCCCCGCTGTTCTCCTGATACATGTCTCGGCAATAAGAAGAGAGGATGTGTACCCGGAGAACAACAGGGAGGCACTGACGAAATTCTGCATCGGATCCGGAGCAGAGCATATGGGAAAACGAACCCAATCTACACATACTCGGGCTGTCCATGGATAAAGTTGGACAATTCGAAAGAATCACGGTTATAAATATGCAAATGCATGCATATTTATAGATGTAACCCTTTCGAACGGGAGACGCATAGTGGTCACGCATACTGATGATTGAAGACACCTATAGCTAGCAAGTTTGATCAGCACGAAGACCGGAACAGAGCAAATGAAGGGGGGAGGAGGAGATGTCATTTGTGCTCACCCACGAACGCAGGGGCGGAGCTCGTCGAACGCACGGGGATGTCGTCGAACACCAGACCCTCGCAGCGATGAAACAACTGCACATTTAAATCCACCCGATCAACACAAATATATATGATGTTTTTCATAACAAAATCAGAAAATATATGACCTAACTCATAATTCACAAATATATGACGGGGTGTCAGGTCGGGGTGTCGGGGTGTCGGGTCGGGGTGTCGGGGTGTCGTGGTGTCGGAGTGTCGGGTCGGGGTGTCGGGGTGTCGTGTCTTGGTGTCGGGCTGTCGCCCCCCTCGACCCCTTGGCGACCGGCGATCCTCGACCCTTGTTCCCGACCCTCGACCCTAGTTTTGGTGACCGGCGATCCTCGACCCGGTTCCGTCGGCGCCGACGCACCCCTCGACCCGGTTCCCGATCCTCGACCCGGTTCTTCTTCTTCTTGTTTTCTTCTCCTCCTCCTCCTCCTCTTCTTCTTTTCTTCTCTTCCTCCTCTTCTTCTTTTTCTTCTTCCTCTTCTTCTTCTTCTTCTTCCTCTTCTTCTTCTTCTTCTTCCTCTTCTTCTTCTTCTTCCTCTTCTTCTTCTTCTTATTTTATTTTATTTTTTTCATCTTTCTTCTTTCTTCTTAACCTAAACTAAACTAAATCTAAACCTAAACCTAAAAAAACAGAAAAAAACCTAAACTAAACTAAACCTAAACTAAATCTAAAAAACAGAAAAAAGAGGAGAAGAGCTCACCTTGGGAGGGGGGCGGTCGGTGGAGGGGGCCGGTGGAGGAGGGGGCCGGTGGAGGAGGGGCCCGGTGCAGGAGAGCCGCCGCAGGGGAGGGGGGCGGGGTGGCTGCCGCAGGGGAGGGGGCGGCTGCCGCAGGGGAGGGGGCGGCCTGGGCAGTGCGGCGTGGGGCAAGGCGGCCGCGGCAGGCGGCGGGCGGCCAGGGTAGGCGGCGGGGGGTCAGGGGCGGCGGTGGCGGTGGGGGTCGGGGGCGGCTGCGGTGTGGGGGTCGGGGGAGAGAGATCGAGGCAGAGAGAGAAGAGAGAGAGGAGGGGTGGGGGGTGACGGCCGTTAGGTACTAACCTCTTTGGCGTCTGCTAGCAGACGGCAAAGAGGTGGGGGGGGGGGCGTTACAGCGCTGGCCTCCACTGGACCCCACCCACTTCTTTGCCGTCTCCTAGCAGACGGCAAATAAGTGGCTGATGGCAAATATGATCTTTGCCATCAGCCAGTTCTTTGCCGTCTGTTTTTTGAAAGCAGACGGCAAAGACCTCCTTTCCCGTCTGCTAGCAGACGGCAAAGAAGTGGCTGATGGCAAATCCTCTGATTCCAGTAGTGTAGGGACTCCAAACCTCGGAAATATAACTTCTTTAAGCATTTTGATAGAAGTGTTATGATCAGCACTACTAGTTGGAATAGCTTCTACCCACTTAGTAACGTAATCAACAGCAACTAAGATATGTGTATACCCATTAGAGGAAGGAAAAGGTCCCATATAATCATAACCTCAAACATCAAATGGTTCAATAACAAGTGAATAATTCATAGGCATTTCCTGACGTCTACCAACATTACCAATTCTTTGACATTCATCACAAGAGAGGACAAACTTACGTGCATCTTTGAAAAGAGTAGGCCAATAAAAACCAGATTGCAATACCTTAGGTGCAGTTCTGTCTCCCGCATGGTGTCCTCCGTATGCCTCGGAGTGACACTTATGTAGGATTTGTTCCTGTTCATGCTCAGGTACACAACATCTAATAATACCATCTACTCCTTCTTTATATAAATGTGGGTCATCCCAAAGGTAATGTCTTAAATCAAAGAAGAATTTTTTATTTTGTTGGTATGTGAAAATAGGTGGTATATATTTAGCAACAATGTAATTAGCATAGTCTGCATACCAAGGAGTATTACGAGAAGCATTTATAACAGCTAATTGTTCATCAGGAAAACTATCATCAATAGGCAGTGGGTCATCAAGAACATTTTCCATCTAGACAAATTATCAGCTACGGGATTCTCAACTCCCTTTCTATCAATAATATGCAAATCAAATTCTTGTAGCAAAAGAACCCACCTAATAAGTCTAGGTTTAGCATCTTTCTTTTCCATAAGGTATTTAATAGCAGCATGATCGGTGTGAATAGTTACTTTAGAATCAACAATGTAAGATCTGAATTTATCACATGCAAACACAACTGCTAAAAATTCTTTCTCAGTAGTAGCATAGTTTGTTTGAGAATTGTCTAGAGTTTTACTAGCATAATGAATAACATTCAATTTCTTATCAACTTTTTGTCCTAGAACAGCAACAGCATAATCACTAGCATCACACGTAATTTCAAAGGGTAGGTTCCACTCAGGTGGTTGAACAATAGGTGCGGATATTAAGGCTTTCTTAAGTATTTCAAAGGCTTCTACGCAATCATCATCAAAAATGAATGGCTCATCCTTTGCAAGAGATTAGTAAGAGGCCTAGAAATTTTAGAGAAATCTTTATAAACCTTCTATAGAAACCAGCATGACCAAGGAAACTTCTTATACCGTTGATATCTTTAGGACATGGCATTTTCTCAATTGCATCAACTTTAGCTTTATCAACTTCAATACCTCTTTCAAAAAATTTATGCCCAAGGACTATACCTTCGTTTACCATAAAGTGGCAGTTCTCCCAATTAGAGACAAGATTAGTTTCTTCACATCTCTGCAAAACTCGAGCAAGGTTACTTAAGCAATCATCAAAGGAGGTTCTGTAAACGGAGAAATCATCCATGAAAACCTCAACAATCTTTTCACAGAAATCAGAGAATATAGCAGTCATACATCTTTGAAAGGTAGCAGGTGCTTTACATAAACCAAAAGGCATACGACGATAAGCATAAGTTCCAAAAGGACAAGTAAATGTGGTTTTCTCTTGATCTTCTTGTGATACAGGTATTTGAGAGAAACCAGAATATCCATCTAGGAAGCAAAAGTGTGTATGTTTAGATAATCTTTCTAACATTTGATCAATAAAAGGCAAGGGGTAATGGTATTTCCTAGTAGCTTTATTTAATTTTCTATAATCAATTACCATCCTATAGCCGGTTACAATTCTTTGTGGGATAAGTTCATTTTTATCATTAGGAACAACAGTAATACCTCCTTTCTTAGGAACACAATGAACAGGACTTACCCATCTACTATCAGCTATGGGATAAATTATACCTGCCTCCAGGAGCTTCAATATTTCAATTCTTACCACATCCTTCATTTTAGGATTTAATCTTCTTTGATGATCAACAACTGGTTTAGCATCTAGCTCCATATGAATCTTGTGCTGACATAAAGTGGGACTAATGCCCTTGAGATCATCGAGAGTATATCCAATAGCAACACGATGCTTCCTCAGAGTTTTGAGTAATCTCTTTTCTTCATCCTCTGAAAGGTTAGCACTAATAATAACATGATATATCTTATTTTCTTCAAGATAAGCATATTTAAGTGTACCAGGTTATTTCTTTAGTTCAAAAAAAGGATCACTCTTAGGTGGAAGAGGTTCTCCCAAAGTTTCAACATGCAAGTTATGTTTGAGAATAGGTGCTTGTTTAAAGAATAGCTCATCTATTTCGTTTCTTTCATTCATATGCATATCATTTTCATGGTCTAACAGGTATTGTTCTAAAGATCAGTGGGAGGCACAACAATAGAAGCAAGACCAATAATTTCATCCTTATTAGGTAATTCTTTATCATGAGGTTGTCTACGAAACTTAGAGAAATTAAACTCATGAGACACATCACCAAAATTAACACTGACAGTTTCTTTATTGCAATCAATCTTAGCATTAACTGTATTCAGAAAAGGTCTACCAAATATAATGGGACAAAAATCATCTTGTGGTGATCTAAGAACAAGAAAATCAGTAGGGTATTTGATCTTACCACACAAGACTTCAACATCTCTAACAATCCCAAGTGGTGTAATAGTATCTCTATTTGCAAGCCTAATAGTGACATCAATATCTTCAATCTCAACAGGTGCAATATCATTCATGACTTCTTGATAGAGAGTAAAAGGAATAGCACTCACACTAGCACCAATATCACATAAACCACGATTGCAATGATCTCCAATTTTAATAAAAATAACAGGCATGCCAATTACAGGTTTGTTTTTATCTTTAGTGTCTGGCTTAGCAATTCTAGTTGCTTCATCACAGAAATATATGACATGTCCATCAATGTTATCAACCAAAAGATCTTTAACCATTGCAATATTAGGTTCAACTTTAATTTGTTCAGAAGGTCTAGGTGTTCTAATATTACTTCTATTAACCACAGTTGAAGCTTTAGCATGTTCCTTAATCCTAACAGGAAAAGGAGGTTTCTCAATATAAGCAATAGGCACAACTAGATCAACATTGTAAACAATTGTTTCTTCTTCAACACTAACATGTTCTGCATTTAATTCAATAGGTGGACGAAACTTAAACCATTTCTCCTTAGGGAGATCAACATGAGCAGCAAAAGATTCACAAAAGGTAGCCACTATCCCAGAGTCAAGTCCATATTTAGTACTAAATTTATGAAAAGCATCAGTTTCCATAAAAGATTTAACACAATCAAACTTAAGATTTATACCTGACTCTTTACCTTTGTCGATTTCCCAATCTTTAGAGTTGCGTTTAATTCTTTCCAGAAGATCCCCTTTGAATTCAATAGTTCTCTTCATAAAGGAACCAGTAGAAGAAGTATCAAGCATGGATTGATCATTATGAGAAAGCCGAGCATAAAAGTTTTGAATAATTATTTTCTTGAGAGCTCATGATTGGGGCATGTGTGCATCATATACTTAAGCCTGCCCCAAGCTTGAGCGATACTTTCTCCTTCACGAGGCCAAAAATTATATATATAATTCCGATCATGATGAACCGAATGCATAGGATAAAACTTCTGGTGAAATTCCAGCTTTAACCGGTTCCAATCCCATGTTCCGGTATCATCACATAGCCTATACCATGTCAAAGCCTTTCCCTCCAAACATAAAGGCAATACCTTGCTCTTGACTCCATCCTCGGATAAACCTGCAAGCTTAAATAATCCACAAATTTTATCTATATATATCAAGTGCATATCAGGATGTACCTTTCCATCTCCTGCATAAGGATTAGCTAGCAGTTTCTCTATCATACCCGAAGGAATTTCATAATAAATATTTTCAGTAGGTTGAGGAGAAACTCTTAATGCTTCCGGTCGAGGTGAAGATACCCCGAACAAACCCCTCAATGGATTACTTTCCATAGTGACAAGTGACAGTAAATTTCAGCACGTAATATAAATGTTTCCTTACCAAATCCCACTCACCAAAGGCGCTTCACTCCCCGGCAACGGCACCAGAAAAGAGTCTTGATGACCCACAAGTATAGGGGATCAATCGTAGTCCTTTCGATAAGTAAGAGTGTCGAACCCAACGAGGAGCAGAAGGAAATGATAAGCGGTTTTCAGCAAGGTATTCTCTGCAAGTACTGAAAGTAGCGATAACAGATAGTTTCGATATCAAGATAATTCATAACAAGTAACAAGTAACAATTGTAACAAGGTGCAGCAAGGTGGCCCAATCCTTTTTATAGCAAAGGACAAGCCGGAACGGTCTCTTATATAAAGCAAAGAGTTCTCAAGGACACATGGGAATTCTCATCTAGTCACTTTCATCATGTTTGTTTGATTCGCGTTCGCTACTTTGATAATTTGATATGTGGGTGGACCGGTGCTTGGGTGCTGTTCTTACTTGAAAAAGCCTCCCACTTATGATTACCCCCTCTCGCAAGCATCCACAACTACGAAAGAAGAATTAAGATAAATTTAACCATAACATGAAACATATGGATCCAAATCAGCCCCTTACAGAATAGCGCATAAACTAGGGTTTAAGCTTCTGTCACTCTAGCAACCCATCATCTAATTACTACTCCACAATGCCTTCCCTTAGGCCTAAAGATGGTGAAGTGTCATGTAGTCAACGTTCACACGACACCACTAAAGGAAGCAACAACATACATATCACCAAAATATCGAACGAATACCAAATTCACATGATTACTTATGACAAGACTTCTCCCATGTCCTCAAGAACAAAAGTAACTACTCGCAAATCGTATTCATGTTCAAGATCAGAGGGGTATTGAATATCATTAAGGATCTGAACATATAATCTTCCACCAAATAAACCAACTAGCATCAACTACAAGATGTAATCTACACTACTAGCAACCCACAGGTACCAATCTGAGGTTTTGAGACAAAGATTGAATACAAGAGATGAACTAGGGTTTGAGATGAGATGGTGCTGGTGAAGATGTTGATGAAGATTGGTCCTCCCACGATGAGAGGATCGTTGATGATGTCGATGGCTTCGATTTCCCCTCCCGGAGGGAAGTATCCCCGGCGGAATCGCTCCGCCGGAGAGCAAAATTGCTCTTGCCCAGGTTCCGCCTCGAGACGGTGGCGCTTCATCCCAAAAGTCTTCTTTTGATTTTTTCTAGGGCAAATAGCATCTTATAGGAGAAGATGGGCCCCGGAGGCTTGCCAGGGGCTCCACAAGCTCGGGGGGCGCGCCCAGGGGGGTAGGGCGCGCCCCCCAAGCTTGTGGCTTCCGGGTGGGTCCCCCTATGGTATTTCTTCCGCAATATTTTTTATATATTCCAAATCAATTCTCTGTAAATTTTCAGGTCATTTGGAGATGTGCAGAATAGCTATCTCTGCTGTAGCCCTTTCCGGTCCAGAATTCCAGCTGCCGACAATCTCCCTCTTCATGTAAAACTTGCAAAATAAGAGAGAAAAGGCATAAGAATTTGATCATAAAGTGAAATAATGACCCAAAACATAAAAAATAACAATAGGAAAACAAGATGAAAAATGGACGTATCAATCTCCTTGGAGTTCTATTCGATGTAATCTTCTTTTGCGGTGTGTTTGTTGGGATCTGATGAATTGTGGGTTTATAATTAGATTATTCATGAGAAATATCTGAGTCTTTTCTGAATTATTTTATGCATGATTGTTATAGCTTTGTATTTCTCTCCGATCTATCCGTTTGGTTTGGCCAACTAGATTGATTTATCTTGCAATGGGAGAGGTGCTTTGTAATGGGTTCAATCTTGCGGTGTTCTATATCCTAGTGACAAAGTAGGGGACAAGACACATATTTGTATTGTTGCCATTAAGGATAAAATGACGGGGTTTATTCATATTGATTGGGTATACTTTGTCTACATCATGTCATCTTGCTTAAGGCATTACTCCGTTTTCATTAACTTAATACCCTAGATGCATCCTGGATAGCGGTCGATGGGTGGAGTAATAGTAGTAGATGCAGGCAGGAGTCGGTCTACTTGTCTCGGATGTGATGTCTATATACATGATCATTGCCTTGAATATCGTCATAACTATGCGCTTTTCTATCAATTGCCCAACAGTAATTTGTCTACCCACCGTATGCTATTCATTCGAGAGAGAAGCCTCTAGTGAAAACTATGGCCCCCGGGTCTACTTTTATCATATATAAAATCCAAAAATACCTTGCTGCAATTTTATTTCCTTTATCTTATTTTGCAATTTACTTTATCTATCTATCACTATCAGAATTAATCCTTGCAAATAACGAGTTCAAGGGGATTGACAACCCTCTTGCCCGCGTTGGGTGCAAGTATTTGCTTTTGTGTGTGTAGGTGCTGTTCACGAGGTTCTGTGTGGTTCTCCTACTGGATTGATACCTTGGTTCTCACTGAGGGAAATACTTATCTTTACTGTGCTGCATCACCCCTCCTCTTCGGGGAAATCCCAACGCAGTTTACAAGTAGCAGGAAGAATTTCTGGCGCCGTTGCCGGGGAGACATCACCAAAACCTATCAAGTACCTTCGCACAAACTATCATCTAGTTGCTCTACTTTTATTTGCCTTTTTATTTGCATTTGCCTCTCGTTTTCATCTCCCCCACTTCTCATAAAAATTACAAAAACACAAAAATATTTTATTTGCTTGTTTGCTCGTTTGCTTGCTTTGTCACTATGACTAGTGTTACTTTTCCTCCTCTCTCTCCAGATTTTGAAGTTCTTTACTTCAAAGAAAAACAAGGGGAGAATCTTAAAGATGCTTGGTATAGGATGATAGAATCTTATCGTGTTTGCACCATAAAAGGTCATACAAAAATTTTGCTTAGAAATTTCTACATAGGACTCACTATGCCTAATAGACAACTTTTAGATTTTGCCGCTAAAGGGAATTTTATTGAAAGTGATGCTAATACTGCCTATGAGATGATAGAGGGGATAGTGGGAACTCCACCCCCACCAAAGGTTTTCAGTTTCACTCAAGAGGGAATCCAAATGCTAGAAAAATTAGGGGATTTGCAGAAAAACTTAGTTGATTTACAAAAATCTAATGAACCCCTCAAAGCCCTTAGTGGAAACCTTAACCGTATGAATTCCCTTCTTACTGTTTGCAACAAGAGGCTTGATAACCTAGATAATAAAATTGCTTCTTTTTCCGAGAATAATGGGAAACGTAAGGGACCTCCGGGATTTGAGAATATCCCATCTAAATTGGCGAAAACTAAGGATGATAATACTTGAAAATAATGCATTATGCCTAGCTAGGGGCATAAAACAATAGCGCTTGTTGGGACGCAACCCAATATGTATCTTAAAATTTTGCTTTGTTTTCTGTTTTGTGTGTTTACACAATTATAGCTACTGTTATGATTGTGTTTTAATCATTTAATTAGTGTTTGTGGTAAGTAATGCCTTTAGGATGATTTGGATGATAGTATGATTGATGTTGTTTGGAAAACGGAAAGTTTTGCTCCCAGTTCTAGATTTTAGGTTCTGTACTGGAATGTCAGAAAAATCTGAAATGTTTAGACAGTATTGGTATATGAATTATTTACGTTGTTCTAATTTTTCAGAATTTTTGGAGTTACAGAAGTATAGCTTTTAAATAGATCTTTACAGACTGTTCTGTTTTAGACAGATTCTGTTTTCTATTGCATAGTTCGCTTATTTTAATGATGCTATGGATTATATCGGCAGGTATAAGTCATGGAGAAGTTAGAGTACAGTAGCATTATGAAATAATTAAATATGAATCAATTTATAACAGTACCTAAAGTTTAAGATTTGTTTGTTATACTAACGGATCTCACGAGGTTTCTGTTGAGTTTTGTGTGCTGAAGTTTTCAAGTTTTGGGTGAGATCACGATGGATAAAAGAATAAGGAGCGGCAAGACCCTATGCTTGGGGATGCCCAAGGCACCCCAAGGTAATATTCAAGGAAGACCCAAGCGTCTAAGCTTGGGGATGCCCCGGATGGCATCCCCTCTTTCGTCTACAATCTATCGGTATATCACTTGGAGCTATATTTTTATTCATCACATGATATGAGTTTTACTTGGAGCGTCTTGTGCCATAGTTTTCTTTTCTTTGTTTGCTTTTTAGTTTGCCACAATAATCTTTTGAAACACACGTTTTGAGAGGGACACACATTTATCGTGATTTGTTAGAATACTCTATGTGCTTCACTTATATCTTTTGAGCTAGGCAGTTGCTCAGTGCTTCACTTATATCTTTTCGAGCACGGTGGTGGTTATATTTTAAAGAAATAGTTGCACTCTCATGCGTCACTTAAATCTTTTTGGGAGTCTAATGAATAGTAATGGCAATTTGCACATGTTAAAAGAATGGTCCTGATATGATAAGGTATTCAAGGGGGTATAATTAAAACTTTCATGTAGATCACTAAATATGAAGTGTATGGTTAATTTTATTAATGCCGTGATATGAAAGGATATAGGTTCATGATCATTGGTTAGTAGAAATATCGGTATTAAAGTTTGTTATTAACTACTCATCTAAGTATTGGTTCTGGCATGGTGAGGAAGTTCGAGCATTGTCTGAAATGAAATCCTTGAGTGTTGTTACAATCGGGGGTGCGCGATGGTTAACTCCTAGAAACCTCCCTCCTAGGGGCATGCAGTTAGTACTTTGCTTTGAGGGCTAATAGGCTTTCACAATAAGTATATGAGTTCTTTATGACTAATGTGAGTCCATGAATTATACGCACTCCTATCTTTCCGCAATTTGCTAGCCTCTTCGGTATCGTGCCTTGCCCTTTCTCACCTTGAGAGTGGGTGCAAACTTTGCCGGTGCATCGAAACCCTGTGATATGATACGCTCTTTCACACATAAGCCTCCTTTTACCTTCCTCAAAACAGCCACCATACCTACCTATTATGGCATTTCCATAGCCATTCCGAGATATATTGCCATGCAACTTCCACCGTTCCGTTTATATGACACACATCATCATTGTCATATTGCTTTGCATGATCATATAGTTGACATAGTATTTGTGGCTCAGCCACCGTTCATCATTTTTTATACATGTTACGCTAGATCATCGCACATCCTGGTACACTGCCAGAGGCATTCATATAGAGTCACATTGTTCTAGTATCGAGTTGTAATATTGAGTTGTAAGTAAATAAAAGTGTGATGATCATCATTATTAGAGCATTGTCCCAGTGAGGAAAGGATGATGGAGACTGTGATTCCCCCACAAGTCGGGATGAGACTCCGGACAAAAAAAAAGAGGCCAAAAAGAGCCCAGTAAAAAAATGAGAGAAAAAGAGAGAAGGGGCAATGTTACTATCGTTTTCCACACTTGTGCTTCACAGTAGCACCATGTTTTTCATATAGAGAGTTTCCTGAGTTGTCACTTTCATATACTAGTGGGAATTTTTCATTATAGAACTTGGCTTGTATATTCCGATGATGGGCTTCCTCAAATGCCCGAGGTCTTCATGAGCAAGCAAGTTGGATGCACACCCACTTAGTTTTCAGTTTGAGCTTTCATACACTTATAGCTCTTAGTGCATCCGTTGCATGGCAATCCCTACTCCTCGCATTGATATCGATTGATGGGAATCTCCATAGCCCGTTGATCCGCTGAGTTGATGCGAGACTTTCTTCTTCTCTTTTTACCATTATCGATCCCTATCACCGCAATCTATTCCACCTAGTGCTATGTCCATGGCCCACGCTCATGTATTGCGTGGGAGTTGAAAATGCTAAAGCGCGTTAGAAGTACGATCCAATTTCCTGGTTTAACACCAGGGTGCTCATGATTTATATATTTGCGGTGAAGATAGAGTCATGCCATTGCTAATATGAGAAAGTGAGTAGGGATAAACACTCGTTAAGGATCGTATATTTTGAAAGTTGAATGATTATGCTTCTTATGTTCATGGATATTATTATGTTGATATTGTTAATTCATCGCTTCACAATATTTATGCCGTAAAAGAGATTACATGATAGACATGTTAGGTAGCATTCCACATCAAAAAATTTGTTTTTATCATTTACCTACTCGAGGACGAGCAGGAATTAAGCTTGGGGATGCTGATACGTCTCCAACGTATCTATAATTTTTTATTGTTCCATGCTAGTATAATATCAAGTTTGGATGTTTTATATGCAATTATATGCTATTTTATATCATTTTTTTGGGACTAACCTATTAACCTAGTGCCTAGTTGTCGGTGTATAAAACATGGGTATTTTATACCCTGACGTATGCACAGACGGTAGCAGCCTTCTTGATGGCCATGCTTGCCGGAATTTACCAAGATCAAGATTCAAGACCCAGTTGCAGAAGTTACTGGGGAGAAGATCAAGACGAAGCATCAACAAGTACTTAACTAGTACTGAAGATGAAGGCATTACTCACCGGCAAGATGAAGGCCCGGCAAGCTCCGTGCCGGCAAGCTTTCGCTAGCTCATCAGTGCTCCACCTCACCGAGCAGCTAGTCACTAATCGGTGAGGTGTCAACCGCGCAGGCGGGTTGTTGAGATTTGTCGGGGCACGTGTCAGCACGCTGGAAGGAGATTTGCCTTTAATGACACCCGTCCTGGAGGCATGTCAAATTAATAGGAGGTAGCTGGGCGAGCGGTGCAGAAACCTTGCCGGGGCTACTCCTCTACATGACACCTAAGTGCCGGAGGAGATTTTCCTTTAATGACACCCGTCCAGGAGGCGATTCTCTGGCCCTCTTAAGTGCCGGAGGAGATGAACTCGCCGGCTAAGAAGACACGATTTCCCCGGCAACCCCTCGCTGGGAAGGTAGAGGCTGAGTTCGAGGACGTCGAGTGGATTGCCGGCGCACTTCCTCTTGATGGCTGGTCTTGGTGGTCGTCTTCTTCACCGTGGGACCAACTCCTGGCGAACAAGTGAGCACTGGCTCTTGACTGGCCGCCTTTCGAAGACGGCATTTCCTCTTCGAGGCTCAAGGGCCTTCCTCTTCTTCAAGTTCTCCGGCAACCTCGGTCCCGGCAACTTCAGCACCGGCAGCCTCTTCCCCGGCAGGCTCTTCCTGTTCTTCCTCGGCAACTTCTTCTTCATGATGCTCCTCGTCATCGTCCTCAGTTGCCGCGGCACCGGAACCGCCCGCCGCGTTAGCTCTTGCGGCCTCTACATCCTTGCTGGCAATAAACGCCAGTTCTTCATCCTTGGTGGCCCGGATGAGATCTGTTTCTTTCCGGGAAGCTTTTTCCGTCAAGTTGGAAGCCCAATCCATCTCATTCACCAGGGTGGGCATTGGCTAGTCTGCTTTGACTCCGTGAGCATCACAATCCGGCATCATCGACAAGATGGAGTCCTTGGCGGAATTGATGTGCAACGGGATGATCTGGTCCGGCAAGTGGAATGTGCCGATTTTTCGGAATAGCTGTTCATAGAGACTGGCATGCTCCATAACTGTCAAGTTGTTGCCGAGCCCAGGATACAACCGCATAATATCAGCAGCACCCTGGTATTTCCAAGTGAACCTCTGCCTCTTCTGCAGCGGTGAAATGCGTCGCCGGAGGAAGTCAGCTCTTACCATTTCTATGGTTAGCTTGGCGGCCTTGAGACGAGCAATCCTGTTCAGTGCCGGGCGAAGTTTATCGTCAGTGGCGCCAAGATCATTCCAATTCTTGCCGCGTTCAACCTTCACTGTGCGCGGCAAGCAGAACGAAGGGAAATCCTTTTCGTGAATCCAGCACCATGCTGCCCTCCATTCCTCCCATTTGAGATGAAGTTGCCCGGCAAGGTACCGGCCTTTGGTTTTAGCCCTTGGGATCCATGTTACACTGCCGGAGAGCGACTTGTCTATGATGCGGGGAACGAAGAAGTGGCAGAACATATCTACGTTGGGGGCAATTCCGACAAAATTCTCACACAGATGGGCGAAGACTGCCATGCATGTCATTGCATTGGTAGTAAAATCCAGCAGTCTGAATCCAAAACTGAACATCATTGAGCTGAAGAAGTCTGAAAATGGAGGAACCAGACCGCAGTAGAAGTAAGCACAGAAGAACGGATATGAATCCGGCGGAATCTTGTCGCCTTCAGGAAGAACTACTGGGGCCTTGTGGTCCTTGGTGTCCTTCCCCCACATGTAGGCATACCTCTCGATCAGGGTGCTGGCATCCATGGCCGACGGCGAGAAAATTGCATTCTCTCTCCGCCGCTTCTCCAGTTCCTTCTTCTTCTCCACCTTGGGGTCGAGCGGCTTGGCGGGCTTTTTCCCCTCCGCATCGGTCTTCTTAGGCGCCATCAGGGCTCGGGAGGAAGAAAGAGGTCGAATTGAGATGCGAATCAGTGGCGACGGCGGCGGGAGCAGCTCTGGCGAGAGGAAGAAGATGAAGCAGGGAAAAGCGGGGATGAATGAGCAGCGTCCCCTCGCAGTTGCCTTTTTATGGGGAAGGCGCGAGGGGGCTGGCTCTTCACTGTTTACCTCAGCGGCGCTTTTACAGGCGCACTACCGCGGAATAACCGCAACAGTCCATGTTCCCACAACCCACATTTAATGCGCGGAGTGGACGTGCGTCAGGCAAATCATCATGACTAAAATTACGGCATCAGTTTCCCGCCGCGTGTCTGTGCATTGTTTGGGCCTAGCCTAATGACGCCTGGGACGCGTGTGTGGCCCAGGCCCGGGGGCTCCTATCGGTGTATAAAACATGGGTATTTTATACCCTGACTTATGCATAGACGGTAGCAGCCTTCTTGATGGCCAGACTTGCCGGAATTTACCAAGATCAAGATTCAAGACCCAGTTGCAGAAGTTACTGGGGAGAAGATCAAGACGAAGCATCAACAAGCACTTAACTAGTACTGAAGATGAATGCATTACTCACCGGCAAGATTTGAGCTGGCAAGATGAAGACCCGGCAAGCTCCGTGCCGGCAAGCTTTCGCTAGCTCATCAGTGCTCCACCTCACCAAGCAGCTAGTCGGTAATCGGTGAGGTGTCGACCGCGCAGGCGGGTTGGTGAGATTTGTCGGGGCACGTGTCAGCATGCTGGAAGGAGATTTGCCTTTAATGACACTCGTCCAAGAGGCGTGTCAAGTTAATAGGAGGTAGCTGGGCGAGCGGTGCAGAAACCTTGCCGGGGCTACTCCTCTACATGACACCTAACGGAGCATTTATTGCTTTTGTCCTAATTCGGCAGAGTTAGGTATGATAGCACCGTTTGCTATCTAATCAGTATGTAATGACTATTTTGCCACTGTGGTGACCCCTTGAGCTATAAAAGGAGGGCAGGGCAACCTTTACATCGATCGATCCTTTGCACAACTTGCATGCGTAGCTGCTTCTTTCACACCTTGCCGGGAAGCGCTCCTTGTACTTGTGTTCATACTGATCCAATACACCAAAGCAGGAGTTGGGTTTTACACCTCATGGTGGCCCGAACCTGGTTAAAAACCTTCATGTTCTCTACTGATTCTGCTCTTTGTGCTTGTGCATTCCCCTAGTCGAACCGCAAAGGGGCTAGATGGCCCCATAGATGGTCGTACGCATGACATCTTTGGCGCGCCAGGTAGGGGAATCGCTTGCGCGAACCTGAATCAGTAGATTGCGCGTCAGTTTCATCAGCTTCATCACCATCTTCCTCATCGTCGATGGCTCCCAAGAAGAAGGGCATCACGATGACGGCTCCCTCCACTTCCAAAGTTCCTTCGCACGTATCCGCAGGCGGCGCAGCCAACGCAGGCGGTGTGGACACCGTGGTTGACACGACCAGCGCAGGAAGCGCGGTCGCCATGCCCACCGTGGTCGGAGCAGGAGGCAGAGGTGCTGGAGGCGGTCAACCTCTTTGACCCTCTGGCGAGCAAAGTCGCAATGGCGCAGGCGGTGCGGACGGACGATTCCCACCTCCTCAACACGTCGATGAGCGCAGCCACCGGAGCAACAATGCCCGGGCCGGCGCGAGTCAAGATCCCGTCGTGGCGACGTCCAGAGATGCTGCATCGTGACATACACCACGCCCGTCGCATGATGGGCGCAGTGTGACTCCAAGCGGCGTCGACGATCCAGGGCGGCGGCGACCGCATGGCAAGACCCCTGTCGATCAAGTTCTAGATCCTCAGGCACCACCTCCGCCACGACAGCCCGCTGTTAAGCATGTGCCGTGGCAGCAAGATCGCAGTGGCGCTCCTGCTGGCTCTGCCAGGAGTAGAGCGACGCCGCGTTCTTCACTTCCGGCTATGCCAGCCACAACAGCAGAGGCGATGGCGCGAGCCCAGATGCTGTTGAACTTTCCTCTGGCAGCAGATAAGATGGATGAGTGGAGAGCCACCATCCAGAGCCTGATTGGATTTGCCGAGACGAGCAGGTCACAGCAAGTGGAGCCTTCACGGTGTCCGCAAACAGCACCAGTAGCTCCAACTGGTGGCCGTGTTGAAGGTGCTCCGCCAACGGCACAGTCACCTCCGCGGCAACAACGTCAACAGCAACCGCAACAAACTCAACGATCTTTCGAGCCCGACGAGATGTCGATGGCTTCCTCGGATCCGCGAGCGCGGCAAGATCAGCGGTGAGTGCTGCAAGATAGGCGGGTGGAAGATGCCCATACTACCATCGAACGGCGCCGGGAGGCGCGCCGTCAATCTGATGCGCGCAACGGCCCAGTCGTTGATGAGCCTGCGCCCGAGGTTGGCGGATACCTGCCTTATGAGGTTGGGTGCCTTGCCTTCACTCGCAAGTTGCGGCAAGTCCGCTGGCCGTCAGTCCGGGCCTTCAAGCCGGAAGTGCCAGAGAAGTACGACGGCAAACTGAACCCGGCAGAGTTCTTGGGTATTTACACGATTGTTGTACAAGCTGCCGGGGGAAGAGACAAGAAAATCCTCGCCAACTATTTTCCATTGGTGCTCAAGCCCAATGTGAGATCTTGGCTGATGAACTTGCCGGAGAACTCCATTTCTTCATGGTCTGATCTTTGCAATGAGTTTGTTGGTGCTTTCACTGGAGGCCATAAGGCTCCCGGTCAGCCCAGCGACCTGCAAGTGATCCTGCAAAGAGATGGCGAATCTTTGCGCAAGTATATCCAGAGGTTCAGTCGTGTGCACCGCAATATACTAGATGTGCACCCCGCAGCCGTCATTGCCGCCTTTCACACGAATGTGCGCAATCAGAGGATGCGGGAGAAGATGAACATCAAGCTGCCAAAGACCGTCAATGAGCTCTATACATTGGCGGATAAGTGTGCACGAGCTGAAGAAGGGAGGAGGCTCCCTGGGGAAGATGCGGGCGCAGAAGACGACTCGGAAGACGACGACCCCGCCACCCCGAAAAAGAAAGGCCAAAAGCGCAACAGGGAGCGCAAAGGCAAGACTGTTATGTCCGTCGAGGGTTCCGGCAACTCCGAGTCCGCCAAGAAAGCCAAGACAGAGAACTCCGGCAAGGAGGCTGCTGTATGCGCCGCTTGTCAGGAGGCGGCGGCAAACGAGAAGGCCGACAAGTCTGATGGGCCATATTGCAAGATTCACCACACTAAGGGTCACGATCTCCAAGAGTGCCGGCAGGTTGAACATCTTGCCGAAAAGTAAAAGGCTGAATATGAAAAGCGCGACAAGGAGAAGGGCCAGGATGGTGCTGGCGGATCTGGAAAGAAAGGTCGTGGTGGTCGAGGAGGCCGCCGCGGCAAGGCCAAGCAGCAAAAAGAGAAGCCTGCTAGAGGTCGTGAAAAGAAATAAGAAGATGAAGGAAGTGATGAGGAGGACGATGGAGAATCCAGTGAACAGGAATTCCAGAAAGCAACTGAAGCCATGTGCATTGACGGAGGCACATCTTTGCATTGCTCTCACCGCCAGCTCAAGCAATGGGCGCGTGAAGTCAATGCAGCGGAACCGGCAATAGGCGCCCAGAAACCACTCAAATGGTCACACACGCCTATCATTTTCGATGCCGAGGATCACCCTGATCGCACAACTGCGATCGGGTGCTTGCCGTTGTTGGTTTCACCAACAATACGCAACCTCCAGGTTATGAAAATGTTAGTTGATGGTGGGGCTAGTCTGAACTTGATCTCACCAGAGGTTATCAAGAGGCTGCGGATTCCCGATGAGGAACTCGAGAAAACAGTCACGTTTCAAGGAGTGAACCCGGGAAGGAGCCAGCCCAAAAGAAAGATCACATTGCCGGTGACGTTTGGCGGGGAACTGAATTACAGAATAGAGAAAGTTGTCTTTGAAGTTGTCAAGATCCCCTTGCCGTATAATGGAATTATTGGCCGCCCAGCCTTGGCAAAATTCATGGCAGCATCCCATTATGCTTATAACACATTGAAGATGCCAGGGCTGATGGGTGTCATCACCATCAACTCTGATAAAAAGGACGCGGTCAAATGCGTCGACAAGATGTATAGAGAAGCGGTTGCAGCATCTGCCACCAAGGCACCTGCTCCCGTCAACGAGAAAAAGAAGAGCAAGAAAAGCGGCAAGACTTCTGACAAGTCTTCCGGGAAGTGCACTTCTTCGGAGTGCTGTGCACCCGTTGAGGATTTGCCGGAAAGCTCTACCGCCAAGAAATCCAAGGCTACTCCACCAGCAACCAAGAAGGTGCCGGCTAAAGAGGATGACACTGGCGGTACCTTCACCGTCAACGCCACCCTTGATAGCAAATAGGAAAGCGCGCTCATTGCCTTCCTGTGGGCGAATGTCGATGTGTTTGCATGGCAACCATCTGACATCCCCGGTGTTCCCAGGGAGGTAATTGAGCACCACCTTCCTGTTTGTCCTCATGCTCGGCCCGTTAACCAGAAGGTCTGGAAGCAGGCTTTGGAGCGGCAATAGTTCATTGTCGAGGAAATCAAGAAACTTGAGGCAGCAGGTTTAGTTAGAGGTGTACTACATCCAACTTGGTTGGCAAATCCAGTTGTAGTGCGTAAAGCAAATGGAAAGTGGAGACTTTGTATTGACTACACTGATATTAACAAAGCATGTCCAAAGGATCCTTTCCCTTTGCCGTGCATCGATCAAATTGTAGACTCTACTGCCGGCTGCGATTTACTCTCCTTTCTTGATGCTTATTCTGGTTATCATCAGATTTTCATGGCCAAGGAGGATAAGGAGAAAACCGCATTCATTACTCCATGTGGTACATACTGCTTCGTGCGTATGCCTTTCGGATTAAAGAGTGCTGGTTCAACATTTGTGAGAGCAGTCCAGATCGGTTTTGAGCCTCAGCTGCACAGAAATGTGGAAGCGTATATGGATGATATAGTGGTCAAAACCAAGGATAGATCAACCCTCATTCAAGACTTAGAAGAAACATTTGCAAACTTGCGCAAGATCAATTTGAAGCTCAATCCTGAGAAGTGAGTGTTTAGCGTTCCATCCGGCAAACTCCTCGGGTTCTTTGTATCTCAACGTGGAATAGAAGCAAATCCCGAAAAGATCAAAGCAATTGAGCAGATTCAGGCACCAAGAAGCGTCAAGGATGTGCGGCGTCTTGCCGGCTGTGTTGCTACTTTAAGTAGGTTCATTTCAAAGTCTGCTGAGCACGCCTTGCCGTTTTTCAAAATATTGAAAAAGGCAGGTCCAATGAAATGGACTCCGGAAGCGGAGGCCGTGCTGTAGGATTTGAAACGATACCTATCCTCCGCGCCAATACTAGTTGCGCCTAAACCACAAGAACCATTGCTCCTATATCTTGCGGCAACAAATCAAGTGGTTAGTGCTGCACTAGTGGCGCAGAGAGAAGCCGATGACGAGGAAGCAGCAGCGGCAAGCCCGTCCAACGACAAGCCGGAATCTTCTCCGGCAGGGTCTGATGCGGACAAATCAAAAATAGTGCAAGCAAATGGAGCTGATCAACAGGTGGTGCCGAAGAAGAAGGTGGTGCAGCGACCAGTGAATTTTGTTAGTTCCCTCCTGCAGGGGGCTAGATCAAGATACTCTGGAGTGCAGAAGTTGCTTTTCGGCCTTCTCATGGCCTCGAGAAAGTTGCGCCACTACTTCCAAGCACATGAGATTACAGTCGTCACTCACTTTCCGCTGCAGTGCATTTTGAGAAATCCAGATGCAACTGGCAGGATAGTGGAGTGGGCGTTGGAATTGTCGAGCTTTGCACTCAAGTTTGAAAGCACTTCAACTATTCAAAGCAGAGCCTTGGCGGAGTTCATTGCAGAATGGACGCCAACGCAAGATGAAGAAATTCAAGAAACAGCTCTCCCCGGCAAAGAAACAGCTAAAGAATGGATCATGTACTTTGACGGTGCCTTCTCGCTGCAAGGCGCCGGTGCCGGAGTGCTGCTTGTCGCACCCACTGGGGAGCACCTCAAGTACCTAATTCAAATACACTTTCCCAGGGAGAAAGCTACAAACAACACTGCTGAGTATGAGGGACTTCTTGCCGGTCTTAGGATCGCAGTAGACCTTGGGATCAGAAAATTGATCATCTGTGGCGACTCGCAGCTTGTTGTGAAACAGATCAACAAAGATTATCAGAGCCCGTTGATGGAAGCATATGTGGAAGAAGTGAGGAAATTGGAAGAGCACTTTTGACGGATTTCAAGCAGAGCACATTCCTCGTGCGGAAAATAGCATTGCTGATCACTTGTCAAAGTGTGCTGCTCAAAAGCTTCCTGTGGAACCGGGAACTATTGTGCTCCATTTGAATCAACCATTGTTGAGGAACGTTGCATGGGAAACAAAAAATTTCGTACGCACACACAAGATCTATCCATGGTGATGAGCATCTACGAGAGGGAGAGTGAATCTACATACCCTTGTAGATCGCTAAGCGGAAGCGTTAAGAAACGCGGTTGATGTAGTCGAACATCTCCGCGATCCAAATCGCAAGTCGTCCCTCGAACCGATCACGAACTAGTGCCGAACGGACGGCACCTCCGCGTTCAACACACGTACAGCTTGATGACGCCTTCACCTCCTCGATCCAGCGAGCGATGGTGAAGTAGTAGATGAGTTCCGGCAGCACGACGGCGTGGTGATGGTGGTGAGGAACAATCTCTGCTGGGCTTCGCCAAGCGCTACGGAGATTATGACGGAGGAACTAGAGGGATAGGGTTGCCGCACACGGCTTGGGGAAATCTTGATGTGTTCCGGGTGCTAGCCCTGCCCCTCTATTTATATGTTGAGCCCTGGGGTCGAAACTTGGAGAAAGAGCCTCCTCAAAGTCGGTTTGGCCCGCATGGTAAGAGTCCTGCTCGGACTCCAGGACCAGACGCCAGGGTCCTCGGCGTCTGGCCCCAGACGCCAGGGTCCCTAGCGTCTGGCCCCTGGCCTCCGCAAAACTTCCTTTTGCACCTTCCTAAAGCCTCATGGGCTTTACCCCTTGGCCCAAATAAAGTGTTCTCGTACCCGAACATTTCGGGAAACATCCGAAACTCCTTCCTGTGAATTCCGGAACCCTTCCGGAGACCAAACACTATTATCCCATATATCAATCTTTACCTCCGGACTATTCCAGAGCTCCTCGTCATGTCCGGGATCTCATCCGGGACTCCGAACAACTTTCGGTCACCAACATAACAACTCAACTATACTTATATCGTCACCAAACGTTAAGTGTGTAGACCCTGCGGGTTCGAGAACTATGTAGACATGACCGAGACACCTCTACGGCCAATAACCAATAGCGGGACCTGGATGCCCATATTGGCTCCTACATATTCTACGAAGATCTTTATCGGTTGAACCTCTATGTCAAGGATTCAGTTAATCCTGTATGATGTTCCCTTTGTTTATCGGTATGTTACTTGCCCGAGATTCGATCGTCGGTATCTCTATACCTAGTTCAATCTCGTTATCGGCAAGTCTCTTTACTCGTTCCGTAATACAAGATCCCGTGGCTAACACTTTAGTCACATTGCTTGCAAGGCTTATAGTGATGTTGTATTACCGAGTGGGCCCTGAGATACCTCTCCGTCACACGGAGTAACAAATCCCAGTCTTGATCCATGCCAATTCAACAGACACCCTCGGAGATACCTGTAGAGCATCTTTATAGTCACCCAGTTACGTTGCGACGTTTGATACACACAAGGTATTCCTCCGGTGTCAGTGAGTTGCATGATCTCATGGTCAAAGGAACAGATACTTGACATGCAGAAAACAATAGCAATAAACTGACACGATCATATGCTACATTTACAGTTTGGGTCTTGTCCATCACATCATTCTCCTAATGATGTGATCCCATTATCAAATGACATCTCATGTCCATGGCTAGGAAACCTTCACCATCTTTTGATCAACGAGCTAGTCAACTAGAGGCTTACTAGGGACACAGTGTTGTCTATGTACCCACACATGTATTTGAGTTTCCAATCAATACAATTATAGCATGGATAATAAACGATTATCATGAACAAGGAAATATAATAATAACCAATTTATTATTGCCTCTAGGGCATATTTCCAACAGTCTCCCACTTGCACTAGAGTCAATAATCTAGTTCACATCACTATGTGATTTACATTGTAATGAATCGAACACCCATACAGTTCTGGTGTTGTTCATGTTTAGCCCTTGGAAGAGGTTTAGTCATCGGATCTGCAACATTCAGATCCGTGTGTACTTTGCAAATATTTATGTCGTCCTCCTTGATGTAATCGCGGATGGAATTGAAGCGTCGCTTTATGTGTCTGGTCCTCTTGTGAAATCTTGGTTCCTTGGCTAGAGCAATGGCACCAGTGTTATCACAAAACAGAGTCATTGGGTTAAGCGCACTAGGCACTACTCCAAGATCTGTCATGAACTCCTTCATCCAGACACCTTCCTTCGCCGCCTCTGAGGCAGCGATGTACTCCGCTTCGCATGTAGAATCAGCTACCACGCTCTGCTTGGAACTGCACCAGCTAACCGCACCCCCATTAAGAATAAATACGTATCCGGTTTGTGACTTAGAGTCATCCGGATCAGTGTCAAAGCTTGCATCGACGTAACCCTTTACGACAAGCTCTTGATCACCTCCATAAACGAGAAACATGTCCTTAGTCCTTTTCAGGTACTTTAGGATATTCTTGACCGCCGTCCAGTGTTCCATTCCTGGATCACTTTGAAACCTTCCGACCATACTTATGGCAAGGCTGACATCGGGTCTTGTGCACAGCATTGCATACATGATAGAGCCTATGGCTGAAGCATAGGGGATGACACTCATCTTTTCTCTATCTTCTGCAGTCACTGGGCATTGAGTCTTACTCAACTTCACACCTTGCAATACAGGCAAGAACCCCTTCTTGGACTGATCCATTTTGAACTTCTTCAAAACTTTGTCAAGGTATGTGCTTTGTGAAAGTCCTATCAAGCGTCGTGATCTATCTCTATAGATCTTGATGCCTAATATGAAAGCAGCTTCTCCTAGGTCCTTCATTGAAAAACTCTTGTTCAAATATTCCTTCACGCTTTCCAACATTTCTATATTGTTTCCAATCAGTAATATGTCATCCACATATAATATTAGAAACGCTATAGAGCTCCCACTCACTTTCTTGTAAATACAAGCTTCTCCGTAAACTTGTATAAACTCGAACGCTTTGATCACCTCATCAAAGCGAAGATTCCAACTCCGAGATGCTTGCACCAGTCCATAAATGGATCGCCGGAGTTTGCAAACTTTGTCAGCATTCTCTGGATCGACAAAACCTTCTGGTTGCATCATATACAACTCTTCCTTAAGGAAACCGTTAAGGAACGCTGTTTTGACATCCATCTGCCAAATTTCATAATCGAAAAAGGCAGCTATTGCTAACATGATTCTGACGGACTTAAGCATCGCTACGGGTGAGAAGGTCTCATCGTAGTCAACTCCTTGAACTTGTGAAAAACCCTTTGCCACAAGTCGAGCTTTATAGACGGTGACATTACCGTCCGCGTCCGTCTTCCTCTTAAAGATCCATTTGTTCTGAATGGCCTTACGCCCTTCAGGTAATACTTCCAAAGTCCACACTTTGTTTTCATACATGGATCCCATCTCGGATTTCATGGCCTCTAACCACTTCTCGGAATCCGGGCCCATCATCGCTTCTCCATAGCTCGTAGGTTCATCGTTGTCCAACAACATGACTTCTAAGACAGGGTTGCCGTACCACTCAGGAGCAGTACGCGTCCTTGTCGACCTACGAGGTTCGATAGCAACTTGATCCAAAGCTTCATGATCATCATCATTAACTTCCTCTTCAGCTGATGTAGGCTCTACAGAAACATCTTTCTGTGCTGCACTACTCTCAGGTTGAAGTAAAGGTTCAACAACCTCATCAAGTTCTATCTTCCTCCCACTCAATTCTTTCGAGAGAAACTCTTTCTCAAGAAACGTTCCGTTTTTAGCGACAAACACTTTGCCTTCGGATCTGAGGTAGAAGGTATATCCAACTGTCTCTTTTGGGTATCCTATGAAGACGCATTTCTCCGCTTTGGGTTCCAGCTTTTCAGGCTGAAGCTTTTTGACATAAGCATCACATCCCCAAACCTTAAGAAACGACAGCTTTGGCTTCTTGCCAAACCAAAGTTCATATGGCGTCGTCTCATCGGATTTCGATGGTGCCCTATTTAAAGTGAATGCAGCTGTCTCTAATGCATAACCCCAAAACGATAGTGGCAAATCGGCAAGAGACATCATAGATCGCACCATATCCAATAAGGTTCGATTACGACGTTCGGACACACCATTACGCTGTGGTGTTCCAGGCGGTGTTAGTTGTGAAACAATTCCACATTGTCTTAAGTGACTGCCAAACTCATAACTCAGATATTCTCCTCCTCGATCAGATCGTAGGAATTTAATCTTCTTGCTACGATGATTCGCAACTTCACTCTGAAATTGTTTGAACTTTTCAAACGTTTCAGATTTGTGTTTCATTAAGTAAATATACCCATATCTACTTAAGTCATCAGTGAAGGTGAGAAAGTAACGATAACCACCGCGCGCCTCAATGCTCATCGGACCGCACACATCAGTATGTATGATTTCCAATAAGTCACTTGCCCGTTCCATTGTTCCAGAGAACGGCGTTTTAGTCATCTTGCCCATGAGGCATGGCTCACATGTGTCAAGTGATTCAAAATCAAGTGACTCCAAAAGTCCATCAGCATGGAGCTTCCTCATGCGTTTTACGCCAATATGACCTAAACGGCAGTGCCACAAGAAAGTGGTATTATCATTATCAATCCTACATCTTTTGGCATCAATGTTATGAACATGTGTGTCATTACTATCGAGATTCAATAAGAATAAACCCCTTACATTGGGTGCATGACCATAAAAGATATTACTCATATAAATAGAACAACCATTATTCTCTGATTTAAATGAGTAACCGTCTCGCAATAAACAAGATCCAGATATAATGTTCATGCTTAACGCAGGCACTAAATAACAATTATTCAAGTTCATCACTAATCCCGATGGTAATCGAAGAGCGAGCGTGCCGACGGCGATCACATCAACCTTGGAACCATTTCCCACGCGCATCGTCACTTCGTCCTTTGCCAGCCTCTGTCTATTCCACAGTTCCTGTTTTGAGTTGCAAATATGAGCAACCGCACCGGTATCAAATACCCAGGCACTACAACGAGAGTTGGTAAGGTACACATCAATAACATGTATATCATATATACCTTGTTTGTTGTTTGCCGCCTTCTTGTCAGCCAAATACTTGGGGCAGTTCCGCTTCTAGTGTCCAGTTCCCTTGCAATGAAAACACTCAGTTTCTGGTTTGGGTCCAGCCTTGGGTTTCTTCACGGGAGGAGCAACTGCTTTGCCACTCTTCTTGGAGTTACCCTTCTTACCCTTGCCATTTTTCTTGAAACTAGTGGTTTTAATGACCATCAACACTTGATGCTCCTTCTGAATTTCAGACTCAGCGACTTTCAGCATCGCAAACAGCTCGGCGACTGACTTGTTCATCCCGTGCATGTCATAGTTCAACACGAAGCTCTTGTAGCTAGGTGGCAATGATTGAAGAACTCTGTCAGTGATAGCCTCTGGCGGAAGGGGCATCCCCAATTCAGCCAGACGGGTGGAGTACCCAGACATTCTGAGTACGTGATCACTGATAGACTCGTTCTCCTCCATCTTGCAAGCATAGAACTTATCGGAGATCTCATATCTCTCGATCCGGGCATTCTTCTGAAAGATAAACTTCAACTCCTGGAACATCTCATATGCTCCATGACGTTCAAAACGTCTTTGAAGTCCCGGTTCTAAGCCATACAATATTGCACATTGAACTATTGAGTAATCTTCAGAACGAGCCTGCCAGGCATTCACAACGTCTAGAAACTCAACTGGAGCGGGTGGATCACCAAGCGGTGCATCAAGGACATAAGCCTTCTGGGAAGCCGTAAGGATAATACTTAGATTACGGGCCCAGTCCACAAAGTTACTTCCATCATCTTTCAACTTAGCTTTCTCTAGGAACACATTAAAATTCAGGGGTGCTACTGCGCGAGCCATGATCTACAACATAAATATAGCAAAGACAACTTAGACTATTGTTCTAGATAATGAGTTTAGTTAATCATATTACTTAAAAAACTCCCACTCAAATTGACATCCCTCCAGTCATTCGAGCGTAACATGATCCAAATCCACCAACTCAAGTCCGATCATCACGTGAGTTGAGGTGGTTTCAATGGTGAACATCTTCATGTTGATCATATCTACTATATGACTCATGTTCGACCTTTCGGTCTCTTGTGTTCCGAGGCCATGTCTGTACATGCTAGGCTCGTCAAGTTTAACCCGAGTGTTCCGCACGTGCAACATGGCTTACACCCGTTGTATGTGAACGTAGAGTCTATCACACCCGATCATCACGGCGTGTCTCGAAACGACGAACTTTCGCAACGGTGCACACTCGGGGAGAACACAATTTATCTTGAAATTTAAGTGAGGGATCACCTTATAATGCTACCGTCGTCCTAAGCAAAATAAGATGCATAAAAGGATTAACATCACATGCAAATCATAAGTGACATGATATGGCCATGAACTCGTGCTTTTGATCTCCATCTCCAAAGCACCGGCATGATCTCCATCGTCACCGGCATGACACCATGATCTCCATCATCTTGATCTCCATCAACGTGTCGCCATGAGGTTGTCGCGCCGACTGTTGCTTCCACGACTATTGCTAACTCATAGCGATAAAGTAAAGCAAAACGGCGAAAACAATTAAAGACAACTCTATGGCTCCTGCCAGTTGCCGTACTCATCGACATGCAAGTCGTGATATTCTATACAACACATGATCATCTCATACATCACATATATCTCATCATGTAATTGGCCATATCACATCACAACATACCCTGCAAAAACAAGTTAGACGTCCTCTAATTGTTGTTGCAAATTTTACGTGGCTGCTACGGGTTTGCAAGAACCGTTCTTACCTACGCAAAACCACAACGTGGTGTAGTGATTGCTTTTTGATCTTCTAAAAGAATCCTCTTCATTGCAATTGATTCAACTAAAGTGAGAGAGACAGACACCCGCTAGCCATCTTTATGCAACGAAGTTACATGTCAGTTGAAGGAACCTGTCTCGCGTAAGCGTACGCGTAATGTCGGTCCGGGCCGCTTCATCTCACAATACCGCCGAATCAAGTATCAACTAGTAACGGCAAGCAATATGTATACACCCACGCCCACAACTCGTTTGTGTTCTACTCGAGATCTCATCTACGCATAGACCTAGCTCGGATGCCACTGTTGGGGAACGTTGCATGGGAAACAAAAAATTTCCTACGCACACACAAGATCTATCCATGGTGATGAGCATCTACGAGAGGGAGAGTGAATCTACATACCCTTGTAGATCGCTAAGCGGAAGCGTTAAGAAACGCGGTTGATGTAGTCGAACATCTCCGCGATCCAAATCGCAAGTCGTCCCTCGAACCGATCACGAACTAGTGCCGAACGGACGGCACCTCCGCGTTCAACACACGTACAGCTTGATGACGCCTTCACCTCCTCGATCCAGCGAGCGATGGTGAAGTAGTAGATGAGTTCCGGCAGCACGACGGCGTGGTGATGGTGGTGAGGAACAATCTCTGCAGGGCTTCGCCAAGCGCTACGGAGATTATGACGGAGGAACTAGAGGGATAGGGTTGCCGCACACGGCTTGGGGAAATCTTGATGTGTTCCGGGTGCTAGCCCTGCCCATCTATTTATATGTTGAGCCCTGGGGTCGAAACTTGGAGAAAGAGCCTCCTCAAAGTCGGTTTGGCCCGCAAGGTAAGAGTCCTGCTCGGACTCCAGGACCAGATGCCAGGGTCCTCGGCGTCTGGCCCCAGACGCCAGGGTCCCTGGCGTCTGGCCCCTGGCCTCCGCAAAACTTCCTTTTGCACCTTCCTAAAGCCTCGTGGGCTTTACCCCTTGGCCCAAATAAAGTGTTCTCGTACCCGAACATTTCGGGAAACATCCGAAACTCCTTCCGGTGAATTCCGGAACCCTTCCGGAGACCAAACACTATTATCCCATATATCAATCTTTACCTCCGGACTATTCCAGAGCTCCTCGTCATGTCCGGGATCTCATCCGGGACTCCGAACAACTTTCGGTCACCAACATAACAACTCAACTATACTTATATCGTCACCAAACGTTAAGTGTGTAGACCCTGCGGGTTCGAGAACTATGTAGACATGACCGAGACACCTCTACGGTCAATAACCAATAGCGGGACCTGGATGCCCATATTGGCTCCTACATATTCTACGAAGATCTTTATCGGTTGAACCTCTATGTCAAGGATTCAGTTAATCCCGTATGATGTTCCCTTTGTTTATCGGTATGTTACTTGCCCGAGATTCGATCGTCGGTATCTCTATACCTAGTTCAATCTCGTTACCGGCAAGTCTCTTTACTCGTTCCGTAATACAAGATCCCGTGGCTAACACTTTAGTCACATTGCTTGCAAGGCTTATAGTGATGTTGTATTACCGAGTGGGCCCTGAGATACCTCTCCGTCACACGGAGTAACAAATCCCAGTCTTGATCCATGCCAATTCAACAGACACCCTCGGAGATACCTGTAGAGCATCTTTATAGTCACCCAGTTACGTTGCGACGTTTGATACACACAAGGTATTCCTCCGGTGTCAGTGAGTTGCATGATCTCATGGTCAAAGGAACAGATACTTGACATGCAGAAAACAATAGCAATAAACTGACACGATCATATGCTACGTTTACAGTTTGGGTCTTGTCCATCACATCATTCTCCTAATGATGTGATCCCGTTATCAAATGACATCTCATGTCCATGGCTAGGAAACCTTCACCATCTTTTGATCAACGAGCTAGTCAACTAGAGGCTTACTAGGGACACAGTGTTGTCTATGTACCCACACATGTATTTGAGTTTCCAATCAATACAATTATAGCATGGATAATAAACGATTATCATGAACAAGGAAATATAATAATAACCAATTTATTATTGCCTCTAGGGCATATTTCCAACAACCATCAGTCACTCCATCAACGCATGCAAGCAAGAGAAGAAAGTTGAACACCGGCAAGTATTTTCCGGCAGAGCTCCCAGAAGCCGCCGGCAAGGAGATTGCCGGGGACAATGACACGACTGTCGGTGAGCAGCGGCTTCGAGCAGAGCCTCGGGTTCTTGCTGCCGAGGCAAGCGCTCCCACGGCCGAAGAGATGCCTCTAGTCCTTGTCGTCGAGCCGTAGGCTCCAACTTGGGCGCAGCGCATAGTTCATTTCCTTCAAATAGGAGAACTTCCCGATGACCAAGAAGAAGTTGAGAAAGTGACCCGTTAGTCGAGTATGTATCAGTTTGTGGATAACATGCTATACAGAAAAATACCAAATGGTGTGAAATTGAAGTGTATTTGCTGGGAAAATGGACTAAAGCTATTGGCAGAGATACATGGAGGTGTGTGTGGATCTCACATAGGATCAAGGGCACTTGTCGGGAAAGCTTTCCGGCAAGGCTTCTATTGGCCCACTGCCCTCCAGGATGCAACTGAGCTAGTAACCAAGTGTGAAGCATGCCAGTTCCATTAAAAGAACATACATCAGCCAGCTCAAGCTCTCCAAACAATACCTCTCTCCTGGCATTTCTTAGTCTGGGGGCTAGACATTTTAGGCCCCTTCCCCCGTGCTACCGGGGGCTTTGAGTTTTTGTACGTTGCAATCGACAAGTTCACAAAGTGGCCTAAGGTGAAGCCAATGAGGAAGGTGACAGCATAGTCAGCCGTCAAGTTTTCAAAGGATTAGTTTGCCGTTTTGGTGTTCCTAATAGAATCATCACCGACTACGGCACACAATTCATGAGCCGCACCTTCATGCAGTACATCCAAGACCTTGGCAGCAAAATCTGTTTTGCATCTGTTGCTCACCCGAGAAGCAACGGTCAAGCGGAAAGGCCAAATGCTGAAGTGCTGCGAGGCCTCAAGACGAGAACGTTTGACAGGCTGCACAAGTGTGGAAGGCGCTGGATTGATGAGTTGCCGGCAGTTCTTTGGTCACTCAGAACGACACCAAATCGAGCTATCGGCCAAACACCCTTCTCCCTAGTCTACGGTGCAGAAGCGGTGCTCCCCACGGAACTCACATACGGGTCACCTCGAGTGCTCGCCTACGATGAGGCGGAGCAAGAGCAGCTGTGGCAAGATGATGCAATGCTCCTTGAGGAAGATCATCTTCGGGCAACTATGCGAGCTGCACGCTACCAGCAAGCCTTGCCCCGCTATCACAGCCGCAAAGTGCATGCCTGAAGCCTTGAGGAACGCGACCATGTTCTTCGGCGCATTCAGTCCGCCAAGAAATTAAACAAGTTGACGTCGAAGTGGGAAGGCCCTTATCGGGTAGCACGAGTCACCAGACCTGGCGCAGTTTGTCTAGAGACCGAAGATGGCATCCCAGTGCAAAACTCATGGAATATTGAGCATCTTCGCAAGTTCTACCCGTAAGGCGCAGTTGCCGGGCCTCCCGGCAACCCCTTTTGTACAAGCTTTGTCGACAAGACTTGTAACCCTTTGTACAAAGCCAGGCGTAGATCCTGTGCATAAGTGAAATAAAGCTAAGTGTTTCGCAACTCTTTGTACATATTCATTTGTGTATAAATGCATGTGATGTTGTGATTATGCTTTAATTTGTATGAAATGCCTGATGAACCGTCAAGGTTCCCAAACCACTCTTTTATCTTCTTTCTTTTTTGTGACGCCCCCGGCTCGACCATGCACTAATCATACACGCAAATGCGCACGATCAAGCCCTGGGACTCACGGGAAGATATCACAACACAACTCTAGACACAAAAAAAAATAATACAAGCTTTATATTACAAGCCAGGGGCCTCGAGGGCTCGAATACATAGCTCGAGTTACACAAGAGTCAGCGAAAGCATCAGTATCCGAGTACATACATAATTAGACAAGGTTGCCTTAAGAAGGCTGAGCAAAACAACGACATCTAGATCGAAAAGGCGCAGGCCTCCTGCCTGGGAGCCTCCTAAACTACTCCTGGTCATCGGTCTCCACGTAGTTGTAGGCACCATCGAGGATCTCCGGCTCCGGGGCTCCGTCATCTGATCGCAACAACTGGGAAGAGGGGAAAAAAAGGTAGCAAAGTAACCGTGAGTACTCATCCAAAGTACTCGCAAGACTTACATCAGAACTATGCTAATCATGCATCGGTATCAAATGAAGGGGCTGTATCTGTTTACTGGACTGCAGAATTGCCAGAATAGAGAGAAGGCCTAGCCTATCGAAGACTAGCATCTTGCAGCGTCTTGCAGCATTAGAAGAGTGCAGATTAGTAGCATAACATAAAGTAATAAGTAATAGTAGCAATGCCTAGAGATTCTTCCTCGACTCCCTACGAGAAAGCGATACCGGAGCTAACATATTAATAAGTTCCACAAGTATCCAATTCTAGTTGTAGTAGATCGGGATACTCTCTGAGCGTCCGTTACCGTGGACACGGCTATTCGAATAGATATACTTCCCTGCAGGGGTGCACCAACTTACCCAACACGCTCGATTAACTCTGGCCGGACACACTTTCCTGGTCATGCCCGGCCTCGGCTGATCGACACGATGTAGTCCTACCTAGGCTCCGCAGAGAGGTCCCCGTCGGTCTACATCCTAAGCGCTCCAGTGTCTTGGGCCCATCGCCCTTTGCACTCCGGGTCATTGCGAGCAGGGCCAGCCTCACCACGTTGTGCCTGTGGGTATCTGTTGTCAGCCGTGCCGCAATGCTGAACTGGACGTCTGACAGAGCTTTTGGGAGAATCGTACGACGTCGAGTGCTAACCCGCGTGGTGGTTAGTGCGAAAAGGCCATAAGCCTATTCAGATCACATATCCAAACCCATTAGTGTGTTGGGAGCTTGCGATGACGATCAGTGATCCCGTCGCCCTGTCTCGCGGACTTACGGCAAGGGTCAGGCCCATCCCTCTCCTGGGCGGTCTGCCTACCCGGCCGTGCCGCGTAATTATCTCGCGGGTACCCTCACGGTCAACCCGACTTCACATCTCTCGTGGGTACCCCTCGGGGTCAACCCGACTTCAACAAGGGACTGAGGTAAAAACATGATAACCGTGTGTCCATAACATCACGGGGAAATCCGAGGAATCACCCTCAATGAATTCCCACTCGATGTATCCGTCAAGGTGAACTTGGAGGAATCACCCTCGATGGGTTCACACTTGAGGGACTGCACGACAAAGGCATCATCGGAGGTGGTGAAATAGGAATCACCCTCGGTAACCCACAACCGATTAGCCACACTACAGAGGTATCATCAGGAGTGAGATAGGAGGTATCACCCTCGGCCCTCGATTATAGCTCTGCAGAGTCGTACAACTAAGGGGGTGTGCGGTGATGTGTCGGTCTCTGCACGTTGATCGAAACATCCGGAAGCAAAGCATGGCAACACGGACATGGGTGTGGGGCCACTGATGGATCACTAACCAATCTATACTAAGCATATAGGACAACAGGTTGGTATTAACAGCAGGTTACAAAATCAGGCTATGCATCAGAATATGAGCATTTGAATACAGTAGCAAAATCTAATGCAAGCATGGGGGAGAAAGAATGGCGATATAGGGATGATCAAGGGGGTTTTGCTTGCCTGTAAGCTCTGCTGAGAGGGGCTGGACGTCAGGGGCGTAGTCGTACTCGGGAGCAGCGTCAGTTTCGGAGTCTACCGGAGAGAAGAGGGGGAAGAAACAATAAATACAAAGCAAACAAATGCATCACAAAGCAGGACATGGCAGTATGCTGTGCTAGGGGTGACCTAACGCAGTGCTACACGTTACAGACGGAGCGGGAAAATATCTGGGAATATTTTCCCGGCTCTAGGTAGTTATCGGACAGGCGATCCGGAGGGGGAAGGTTCCAAGTTTGCAGTGTTGGAGGGGTGTGGCAGGTATGTCGATGGCATATTCGGATTCGTTTTATTTTTCTGATCATTTTTCATATATAAATTATTTTCATCCGAGTTACGGATTATTTTATATGATTTTTCAAAGTTTTATTGAATTTCTGGAATTACTGGAATTATTTTAATTTCGAAAATAAATAGGAAATTGCTATATGCACACAGAGAGTGTACACAGCACGGTGGACCAGAGGCTGACAGTGGGCCCAGTTGACTGCCCAGCCAGTAGTCAACGTTGACCCATTGACTGGTCAACGGGGCCCAGCGGGTCCCACACGTCAGTGACTGGGGGAGCCCAGTCAGCACGGTTGACTCGGTCAATGGGGCCATGGGACCCGCTGGCAGTGACACAGGGGAGGGCCACGTGGCGGCCAAGTCAGCACCGGCGACCGGAGTAACGCCGGCGACCATTTCCGCGGCGGCACGCTCGGGACCCCGTCGGGTTTCGTCCATAGGGCATGGGGAGGAGCGCGGCTGGGCGCGTTCGAGGGCTGAGGCTGCGCCGTGTCCATTTGTGCCCTCGGCCGGAGCTGAAACTGACGGTATCGACGGCGGCGTGGACCGTGGTGGACGCCGGAGTTCGGGCGTCATCAGGATCGAAGTTGCGCGGCACGACGGGAGGTTTTGAGGACACGGACGGCATCGCCGTGAGGTCCTGAGCACGATCGCGTGCCCAGCTAGCCATGACAGGGACAGAGGCGATGGCAGCGAGTGCAACGGCGGCGGTGAGCTACGGAGGCTATGGCAGCAAGGGCTACGAGCGTCGAACCGAAGCGCAAGGAGAGGGGAAACACGCGGCTGCTCACCTAGTAGGCACATGGAGGCCCGACGAGAGCTTTGGAGCAACAGGGGCGATGGAATCGACGACAAACGGCGGTGGGTCCCGAGGTTGAAGACAGCTCGATCCGCGCGATGCAGAGGCTCCGAGCTCGAGCTGGTGCTTCCAGACGACGAAGACGAGGGCGGCGGTGCTTCTGGCGCAGCTCTAGGTGGCGGGGAGGTCAGTGGCCACGGCGGCGAGGCAGGATATGGCGACGACGGCGTCAGGCGAGCTCAAAAGCGAGAGAGAGAGAGCGAGCGAGGGGGGAAAATGGGGGCTAGGGTTTCGTCGACGGGGCCGAGGGGATGCTTTTATCCACGCGGGGCACGGCGGACGGCCGGCGCGTGGCCATCGGCGGCTCGGATGCGCCAGGAGAGAGGCGGGAGGAGGGAGAAGACAGGGGGAGTTGGGCTGGGCCTGGCACTGTGGACTAGAGCCCACATGCACAGTAAGCCTCGGTCTTTTCTCCCCTTTTCTTTTCTGTTTATTTAAAACAGGCACTGTTTGCATTTTAAAAAGCCACCAAATGACTTTGCAAAATTGTGGAGGTCTGCTCATAATTAGCATTGCATTTTTCTGCACTGTCACAAAAAGTTTGGAGGCAAAATGATTTCATTTGAATTTTGTTTAAATAGAAATGATTTAATTTGGGGTTGTTTGGCTACTGTTCTGGACATTAGGGTCAATTTGAAAATTCAAATAATGTTGGTTTTGTTTTTATAATTGCTTTGGGATTATTTGCAATATTATGAACTATTTTGTTTAATTATCTGAAGAAGTAATTATTTGACTTGCATTTCAAATGGAATTTGAACTTGATTTTGGACAAGTGGCTATTTGGCATGGAAAGGCATGATGACATGGCATCATTAGTGTGAGGTCACTGTAGCATGACACTGGGGGTGTTACATTTTTCTCAAAGGATAGAAGGATTCCTCGCGTGCAAGTTTCCCGAGGGGAGTGACGATGGGGATACCATTTAATGATGTTCAAGTAATCATTTTGTGCGACAAGAAAGACAGGAGAAGGAAAAGCTAAGTTGAAAAACTTCGAAACAATTTCCTTGTTACATTTGCAATTTCCCTTGAACGATTTTGTGTTTGTATGAGAAACCTGCACGCGAACGAACCTTATCGTGATCATTCACGCTCTTACTTTGTTTCGAGTCCGCTCAACAATTTAAGTAGCTGCATTGAAAACGTCAAAGGAAAACTTGTTGGCGGCAACATTACCGGCAGGCTAGTAAGGACCCGTTCCTCAAGCGCTCGTGGCAAGTGCATGCACCGGCAAGCTTCTGGCAAGCGTAGGGTATAAAATTATACAAAGATAAAAAGGAACAAGGGAGATAGCATACATTCATTCATCAACACAAGTTATATTACATCACAAAAGCAGTGCAGATCTAACATAAGATCGAATGTATCTTTTACATGACAGCACAGCAGTGGATATAACGACAAGCTTAATCCCGACGATCGCCTTGGATCCTGGGAACGTGGAGAACCTTGTCGGCAAGAGGAGCACCAATCTTGTCGGCGGCAGTGACATCAGTATCCTGCGGCAGCTTCCTCAAGATTTCGGAGAGATCAAGGCTGGGATTGCGATGAGCAAGCTTGAGCAATACCTTGTAAAGGACATTGCGCGCAAACATCCGGGATTCGTCGGCAAACGAGGCGGACCTATCGTCATGATATGTCTTCAATGCATCGATGAGGCCATCAAAGAATTTGGTCAATCTGGCACTGGCGGCCTCGTGTTCGTTGACGGTGAAGCTCCAACTCTTCATATCCATGACGGCAAGTTGGGAAGTGAGGCGCTCAGCTATATCGACAAGCCTCTTCGTCCAAAGGGAGAGCACCTCATGCAGTTCTGCGAACTTGTTCTCGGTGTCTTCCCGGAGAGTTTCTTCCGCGGCAAGCTTCTCCATCAAGAGCCTTTCCCGTTCCTTGGCGGATTCAAGATCTGTTTCCAGGCCGGCAAGTTTTGATTTCAAATCCTCGGCTACCTTAGTGGCGGTATTAAGATCTTGATTCTTGGACAAGAGCTGCGTTTGCAGTTCCCCTAGAGTGAGGGCTGCTTTCTGCGCTTTGCTCTTGAGAATCTCGATCTCTTTACTGCTACCGTCAAGCTCCTCTTTCAGCTTGCGCACCTGGATTTCAAGGTCTGCTTTGACGGTGGCAGCAGCGGCAGCTTCGTCAGTAGTTTCCTTAAGCTTGACGGCATTCTCCAAGGCTTGGGTTTCAATGGATTTCTTGTGTTCATCGTTCAGCTCTTGAGTCCGTTGCTTAAGGAGCATTTCATTTCTTCATCCTTGCCGCGGAGAATGGCGGTAAGGGCTTCTTCCCGTGCGGCAAGATCTTTCTCTTTGGCATTGAGCAGCGCCTCGCGCTCTGTCAACTTGCCGTCACGGATTGCCGCTTCTTCTTTGGCGGCAGTGAGCATTTCCTCTTGCTTCACAAGATTGCGGGCCTCCTCATTGTACCACGTGCGCTGCTCGTTCGCTTTCTCCTTCAATTTCTGATCAACCAGATCCGCAGATTTGCGCTCTTCTTGGACCCTGCCCCACCTTCGACTGTACCTTTCTTGGACACCTTTGAACCCGATGGCCTTGATTTCCATGAAGACAAGATCTTCAGCATTGTCAGTAGCATCAGTGGCTTCAGTAATTCTTTGGGAAAGAGGGAGCAGGATCCGAGCAATCTCTTCATCAAAGTTCGGCCCTGCAGTGCCAGATGAACTGGGGGCTCCAGACTCACGCTGAGAAGTAACCAGTGCCAGACTACTTGACGGGATCTGCAAAGTTGACGCCGCTGGTTGGTTGTCGGGGTTCAGCGTGTCAGTATTGACCAGCACCTTATCCACATCCATCCTGGCGGGGTCTGACGTGTTGCCGGAGGATCCTTCAGGTCTATCGGGGATTTCTCTGACCTCTTCAACAACCTGCACAAGATTTTCTTCAGCAGCAATCTTGGCGGCTTCATCAGCGGCATCCTTTGCAATATCTGCTACCTCTACGAGGATTTCACCTTCTTCGGGAGAGGTTGGAACTGTGGAGTGAGGCAGAAGCAAGAGGGAAAATGAGATTCAATTTACAAGTCAAGTTCAACAAAACAAAAATTCTGTGAGAGATGTGTAAAGGCAAGAGGATTACCCGTTGACGCTTGTTGAGGAAGGGCATCTCCTTCCCCGACAACTTGTGTTGCCGGAGCACGGTCATCGGCAACTTCGCTTGTCAAAGTGATTTCCGTGCGGGCAGGCTCATTGGTGGAAGCCCTTGTTGGAGAAGCACTCTCCGTAGCAATGGTTGATGGGGAAGCTACAGTATGATCCGTCTCTTGGCGTTCTTCCTCTCGGCGGACCTCTCCCATCTCTCTGTCAAGCTTAGAGGGAAGAACTTCAGTGCCAGTGCTAGTGGGCGAGATCTGCACCATGTTCTCGCGCAGGGGGCTTGGCTGGGGGCTGATAACAATGGTTTCAACCGTTGTGACCCCCTGCCCAGCGCTTGCCGCAGGATCTTGCTATGTTGCAGATTTGGTCTGCTTCGTTCATTGCACAAGTGGTTATGGATCTCTGCCAAGACAGAAGAAATCAAGTCAAGATGGCAATCAAATGAAATCAAGACTTGATGAAGATAAACAATTTCGCTTATTCTTCCTCTTCAGACTCGCTGAGGACGGAGAGATCATATCTTGCCGGCGGAGGCGATTCTCTGGCCCTCTTAAGTGCTGGAGGAGATGAACTTGCCGGCTGAGAAGACATGATTTCCCCGGCAATCCCTCGCTAGGAAGGTGGAGGCTGAGTTCGAGGACGTCGAGTGGATTGCCGGCGCACTTACTCTTGATGCCTGGTCTTGGTGGTCGTCTTCTTCACCGTGGGACCAACTCCTGGCGAAGAAGTGAGCACTGGCTCTTGACTGACCGCCTTCCTAAGACGGCGTTTCCTCTTCGGGGCTCGAGGACCTTCCTCTTCTTCAAGTTCTCCGGCAACCTCGGTCCCGGCAACTTCAGCTCCGGCAGCCTCGTCCCCGGTAGGCTCTTCCTGTTGTTCCTCGGCAACTTCTTCTTCATGATGCTCCTCGTCATCGTCCTCAGTTGCAGCGGCACCGGAACCGCCCGCCGCGTTAGCTCTTGCGGCCTCTACAGCCTTGCTGGCAATAAATGCCAATTCTTCATCCTTGGTGGCCCGGATGAGATCTGTTTCTTTTCGGGAAGCTTTTTCCGTCAAGTTGGAAGCCCAATCCGTCTCATTCACCAGGGTGGGCATTGGCAAGTCTGCTTTGACTCCGTGAGCGTCGCAATCCGGCATCATCGACAAGATGGAGTCCTTGGTGGAATTGATGTGCAACGGGACGATCCGGTCCGGCAAGTGGAAGATGCCGGTTTTTCGGAATAGCTGTTCACAGAGACTCGCATGCTCTATAACCGTCAAGTTGTTGCCGAGCCCAGGATACAACCGCATAATATCAGCGGCACCCTGGTATTCCCAAGTGAACCTCTGCCTCTTCTACAGCGGTGAAATGCGTCGCCGGAGGAAGTCATGTAGGAGATATGCCCTAGAGGCAATAATAAATGTTATTATTTATCCCCATGTTCCTGATTAAGTTTATATTCCATGCTATAACTGCTAAGGTTCTCGAGTCTGCAATAACCACGAGGCTCAAAGGAAGACTCATATGCACGTGTGGAATAATAAACGGTAAAATGTATTCCTAGTCTGGCCTCTAAGACTAGCTCAAGTGTTGCATGATGGTTCTGTTTTCCTGATCATGGGCATGACTATGCCGGCAACTTTGAGGGCACAATGTTAGGAGAACACTTGTGTTGAATCGACCCGATTGATGTTATGCTATGAGATACATTCATCACAAGTTAATGGTTAATAACACAGAGATGGTTTACGTTTGCATAATTCCTTAGACCGTGAGAGTATCGAGTTTCTTCATGCTTGCTTCATGAACTTTGGGGTTTGTTAAACATCATCCGTAAATGGGTGGCTATTACGGCGGCTTACGGGTTCATGGGAAAGTGTGACAAGGGACTTGATAGTTCAAGATTGGGATTTGCTCCTCCGACAATGGAGAGATATTCTTTGGGCCCTCTCGGTGTTATGGTATCCATCATCGTCTGGCCAGACACAATGTGATTTGATCACTGGGATGCCGGAGCACGGAAACGAGAAAAGAGAACAAAACCGGGAACGAGGTAACTGGCATAGTGGACAAGTTGTTGATCCACGGGGATGCCGATAAATCTCACCTCGGGTATTTGTAACATATCGCGAAGCAACAGGAATAGCACACGACAACTGGAGGTTCACTCGAATATTTATTCGTGTGGGTATAGGGGTCAATATGGGTGTCCACGGCTCCGATGTTGATCATTGATCGGAAAGTGTTCCGGTCATGTCTATACTTCACCGAACCTATAGGGTCACACGCTTAAGGGTCATCTATCTGCTGAATACTAGACAGGGAGTGTGAGAGAAAGTCACCGGAAAAGTTTCGGAGACAACGGAAGAGTTCCGGAGAGAGAACACTGGAATAGTTTCGGTAAAACCGAACGGTTGTTTCGGAGTATACCATTAAGTCAAAATGGTTTCGGCAGATACCTGGAAATTCTTAGAGGGTGCCAGAATTGTTCTGGGAACTTCTGGGATTTTTCCGGAGACAAAACCCGGAAATGTTCCGGAGCTGCCGGAACCGCTTTGGTTGCTTTTCGCAGATGAAAATCACTAATCCGGAATTGTTTCGGAACGCGTCCAAAATTATTTTAGTGGGTACTGGAATTATTCTAAGACCTATAGAAATATTTTCGGATTTAACGGTCGCGGAAAAATGTTTCCATGAATAGTGAAAAGCACTTTTTGGTGGCTTCTTGGAGAAGCCACCTTGAGGGCCTTTTGGTATTTTCCCCTATTGGCTTCTTGGAGAAGCCACCTTTGAGGGCATTTTGGTCCTCTACCCCTTGGGCTTGGCCTATAAATAGGGGTGGAGGGGGCTTCCCAAAAGCTCACTCTTTCTCACATACAAGTGCCATGTAATGATCTGGCTTCTGCCTCCCTCCCCGCGAAATAGTTTCGTAGAGCCGAAAGGCTGTCTGGGTTCCGGTGGGAACTAGTTCTGGATGGCGAAGCCCTGCCAGATAGATGACACTGTATGTGTGCAACCTCTTAGAGAGGTCGTAGGTTCGATCTTTTTGCCCGAGGGGCTGTTCGAGAGTGCCTCCCGAAGGGCTGTCCGAGTGACTGTCCGAGATTTTGTGTGTGCCTCCCGAAGGGCTGTCCGTGACACCGTCCGGGGGACTGTCCGACCGCCTCCAGAAGGGATGTTCGAGGGACTGTCCGGGGGCAGACGAGGGAGTACATCCTCGCAGTTGGGAGGTTGTAAATCCTAGCTGCGGGGATCTGCACCGACGATCAACATCGACTCTACTTTCACTGCGCTACGAGTCGGTAACGATCAGATCAAATCCTGTATGCATCTCCATAGTGTTCCTGGGCGTGCTCGAAATACCGGAAATTTTTGTTTTCTGCTGCGTTCCCCAACAGTGGCATCATGGCCGTGCTATGCGTAGATGCAGGTTACGATCTAGAATACATAGAGATGTATGGGTGTTGCACAATATAATTTGTAGTAGACGAGTTCTATTACTGAAAATTATTTGTGCGGGTAGCAGATGAAATCTATTACCCGATGTTCCTGTTGCTTCCCTGAAATTTGCGTATTTCAGATCTTGATAATGGCATGCTGGATTTTCAAAGTTCTGGCAATCCGCGATCCTGATTGATCAACGAAGTGCTAACAGTTCATTGAATTCCACCATAGTTAAAAGAAAGATGAAATTTCGCAGATGAAAGGGTAATGCTGATATGATCTGCACGGGGGTCATGCGTATGACGAAGTTCAGTATGGGGCTCAATATTTTATTATCTCGTGTTTCATACACCCCGCAAAGTTAATCTAGCGACTTGAATAATCATACTTGATGATGGACGTTGGTAGCTTCGGTTTGTTTTGAAACCTTAGAAGCCACGTAAAATAAAATTTGCATAAACTGATTAGAGGCGTCTAACTTGGTTTTGTAGGATGTGCATGTGATGTGGTATAGCGGTTCTCATATTTAATTTGATTATGTATGAGATGACTATATAATGTAAATTAACATGACCTGCGTGTCATGATTCGGCATGATGGCTGGAGCCATATGATTGTCACTTTAATGACCTGCATGTCAACCTTAAGTAATGCACTTATTTTATTAGCTATAGAGATAGCAATATTATCTGGTGCATCGACAAGGTGGTGGCAATCTTCGCAAAGGTGAACACCGACGCGAATGCCGAAGACGAAGAAATACAAGACTTCTCCGTCGGAAAGGGCTATACCATATCACGCTATTATGAATTGCCTGAGATGTTTATCCCTTATGATGCACCCTTCTTGATTGCGTGGTAGTCGCTTTTTATTAGGGTGATCTCTCACTTAAAATATCAAGTAGTTAGTGTTCTCCCAAGTATATCACCGTCACAGCATCTGTCCTTTCGGGGTGCGCCATGGATGCATTGGTACGAACGATTGTACGGGTGTAAGGCGGGAGAGGTCAGACCTCGCAGCGAGATCACTTGGTTCTCTTGTCGTTCATGGCAGGATCGTCCTGAGCTCGGAACACACGCATCGAAAGATGAACAAGAGTCACATAGAGATGTGATCGGCAAGTTGGCCTACCAATTGAAATCCTCGTCATGAGATGATGATTCTATGACGTTGAATTGATATTCGGATCTTGAATCACTCACAAACAATTATGAGAGATATTGGTTTGAGTGGGAGCGCACTGTAGAATTAACTTGTTTAATTCTCTGTGCAATTAATTATGAACACTGTCCATGTGTGATTTGCATAATAGTTGTAGAATAATGGCTCGCGTTTCCACCTTCCCTATTAAATTTGAATAAACTATTATTTATCTGGTTAAAACTTTATGATTGGCAACGTAATGTGAGGATTGTCCACAAGAGTGCCGAGAAGGACTTTGTCCTATCGCATGCTTTTTGGTATTCTCCCGCTAATGCTATGGATGATATGACTCTCGTCCTTCGATCCAAAAGCTAGAATTCCGTTATGGTCAAGTGCAATATGTTTGCTTCCATGAGACCCGAACTTCAAAAGTTTGGGATAGCTATGTGATATTCATGGAACTGAAAATTAGTTTCAGATACAAACAAAGGCTAAAAGATATGGGATATCCAAAGAAATGTTTGTTTTGCAAAGTATTAGTAAAGTGTTTACTGGGCATTTGACTGATAACAGAGGGATCCAGAAGAACGCCTGTCATATGATGAAAGGTGAATAAAACAACAACTTAAAGAGAAAGGAAATGTCCAAAGGGTGTTAGTATGACTTACACGCCTAGGAAGTCCGAGGCTAACGCCACTCTTAAAGTTCGGTGCTTCTTCTGAGAGTAGGAGAAATACTAAAAGTTAAACTGTTAGAAGTGTAAAGGCATAAAGAGAGAAGACTGGAATATCCAGCTCATGTATGAATGTCATACAAGTTATTGATGTATAGAAGGCTGGTCAAAGATATAATTCTTGGGAATTATGATTAAACCTGTTAATCACTAATTCTTGGGTATTGTGAGTTGATCACAAAGATACCCGCTCGATTGCATTCTGTTGCGACTCGATGCAAGAACTACTACGGCCTAAAGGACTTGCCGGGAATGAGGTTTAGATATGCGCTGGGAACATAGTAAATGTTACTATACCTTCCATCGGTGTATTACCTATGTATTTATTTTCATAATTCATTTTTTGGAGTTTCATACACTCTAGCCCATTGCATAAGGTATCTTGCAAGAAGGTTGTTCATAAGAGAACTTTTTAATGTTCGGTGTTATGAATAACATAAGGGCCATACTTTCATTATGAATGAGATGTATGTTATGAATATTGATAATAATACATTACCTCTGTATTTACTTTCATAATTCATTTTAGAGTTTTATACACTCTAGCCCATTTGCATAATGTTTGTTGCAAGACTGTTGTTCATAAAAGAACAATTGTTGTTCAGTATTATGAATAACATAAGGGCCATACTTCCATCATGAGATGGGATGTATGTTATGAATATTGATGGTAATGTGATACATCCATAACACTGACGCTAAATGTCGCAAGACTAAAAGAATACCACATATATGTGGCACTGCATTTGGTCACATTGGAGAAACCCGCATGGAGAAATTCCATTATGATGGATTTTTGAAGTCGTTTGATTATGAATCATCTGACACTTGCAACTTTCGTCCGAAATGTGAAGTGACTGAAATACCGTTCACATGCCATAAGGAACGAGCAACGAACTTATTGGGGATCATACATTATGATGTGTGTAGTCCAATAAAGGTTATTGCTAGCAGTGGATTTGTCTATCTTCAAAAATGACTCAAGTAGATATATGGATATTTGCTTGATGAGACGTAAGTCTGGATCTTTTGAAATCATTCGAAAGGTTTTCAACATGAAGTAGAAATTATTGTAACAAGAAAGATTATGTTTCTGCAAACTAGATTCCAGAAAGGAATGTTTGAGTTACAATTTAGCGAATGTCTGATGAGTTGTGAAAAGAGTTCCATAACTTACACCTCCCGGAACACCACTGTGAGTGGAATGTATGTGAAGATGTATTCAAACCATTTGTGACATGGTAAGATCAAAGATGACATAAATCAATTTGCCATTATCCCTTTTAAAGTAATGCTTTAGAGACTGCGGCTTTTACACTGAATAGAGCGCCATCAGATCTGTTGAAATGACGCCATGGTATGGTACGCCCAACCATGCTTTGTCTTTTCTTAACATTTGGAATATGAGGCTTGTGTAAAATATTTACAAACCTATTCCAAATCAGACAAGTGCTACTTTGTATGTTATCCTAATTTATTGGGTATTCCTCCCTCACTGTACCGAGGCAAAAATGTTTGCCACAAAGAACGGTGTGATTTTGAAGAAAATGTTTCTTGCAAAAGGGTGAGTGGGAGGATAGTGCAAATCGACGAGATAACAGTATCTTCGTCATCAGGTCAAAGCAAAGAAACCTTGGAAGAAATTCCAGAGTTTCCTACTGCGACTGATACGGAAGTCTCTACAATAAAATGTATGGACTTCAGTCGAACTTGCAGCTGAACCACGTAGGCAAGGCTCGTGCAAACCTCTCAGGTGCGCTAACGAGATATTGTTGTTGGACAACAGTATACCTACGATACACAAGGAAGCGTTGATGGGCCCTGACTCCGGGATTGGCTAAATGCCAATATAATCCGAGATAGTTTCCATATGAATGATTCAAGATTATATCTTGATAAACCCTTTGGAAGACTTGGAGTCTAACGAACATTAATGGAACTATAAACTAATGTGGATAAAATGTTTTATCCATAAAGCTTGACTTGTTGCAATAACAAATTCAAGGAGTTGACTACGATGAGATTGTCTCACTGTATCGATGCTTAAAGTCAGATCGGGTTAAACTAGCAATTAATACATATTTCAATCATGAGATATGAAACATGGATGCAAAAGGATTTCCATGAAATGGAAATACAAACTAGGACTTGTATGTGATACAGTCCAAAGTGTTTTGTCGATCCAGAGGATGCTAGTGAGTATTCAAACTTCAGAGTTCCAGCAATGGACAGAAGAGAGCAAAATGGAGTTGGAATCTTCGGTTTTGATGAAATAGTCAAAAGAGTTTGATTTCATCAATGGATAACGAAGATGCTTGTGGTTACAAGAAAGTAAGTGGGAGCATAATAATATTTTTGAAAACCTTGTGTGCTTGACACATTGTTGATTGAAAATAATATAAATTTCTTGACACGAATTAGGACTTCATTGAAAAATAGTTTTACGATGAAGTGCTTGGGCTAAGTAGCCTTGATATTAGGCATATTTATCTACGGAGATAGAATTGCCTAATAGGCTAAAAATACATATTGACAAGATGCTAAAATAGTTTAGCATTAAAACGCCAAGGAGTGATTCTTGCCGAAGTCACATGGAAAGAGTTTTGCAAGACTCGGTGTCCCATAACACTGATGAGCAAAATACATGATGGCGATTCCACACACTTTTGTGTTTAGATTAATCATGTATTCCATGGTATGTAAAACGACCAGATATGTCCGATACTCCCAAGCTGTTGCGAGTATAGATACCAAAGTGATCAAAGTACTGATAATGGGACAACAGTGAAAAATGTCATTGAGTACAAAGTAGCACCGATGACATGTTTTCTCCCAAGCAGAGATTATGAAGTGCTCGTCGTAAGTAGTTACATCGATACAGTCTTCACCAATTCTCCGTGCGATTTTTGATTTAAGTTGAGGGTTTTGTGTAATACACAATATGGTGGCACGGTAGTTGGAAATTGTTCCAAACAGGTTACTGTGGCAATTTCTATAACAAAGGCTAAGTATGTTGACCCTTTGGAAGTGACAAAGAAGATGTTGAATCATATAGTTCATTCATGAACTTAGTATGGTTCCAAGATGGCTTTGGTCAATGGGACACTATTGCAGATAGTTGCTCCATAGCTCAGTCTAAGGAATCAAGGTTTGACCTATGATTCACATACATACAAAGCCAAGTCCACACAAAGTATGAATTTTGTGAAAGCGTAAAAACGCGAGGATATGAAAAGATACACACGGAGCTGAAGTTGTCAGATCCGTTGGACATCAGACTATACCACAAGCGAAGCATATTTTACACCGGTATACCATAGGAGTAAAGTGCATTAGCATTGACTGGATTATTGACTCTAGTGCAAGTGGGAGTCTGTAGGAGATATGCCCTACAGGCAATAATAAATGTTATTATTTATCCCCATGTTCCTGATTAAGTTTATATTCCATGCTATAACTGCTATGGTTCTCGAGTCTGCAATAACCACGAGGCTCGAAGGAAGACTCATATGCACATGTGGAATAATAAACGGTAAAATGTATTCCTAATCTGGCCTCTAAGACTAGCTCAAGTGTTGCATGATGGTTCTGTTTTCCTGATCATGGGCATGACTATGCCGGCAACTTTGAGGGCACAATGTTAGGAGAACACTTGTGTTGAATCGCCCCGATTGATGTTATGCTATGAGATACATTCGTCACAAGTTAATGGTTAATAACACAGAGATGGTTTACGTTTGCATAATTCCTTAGGCCATGAGAGTATCGAGTTTCTTCATGCTTGCTTCATGAACTTTGGGGTTTGTTAAACGTCATCCGTAAATGGGTGGCTATTACGGCGGCTTACGGGTTCATGGGAAAGTGTGACAAGGGACTTGATAGTTCAAGATTGGGATTTGCTCCTCCGACAATGGAGAGATATTCTTTGGGCCCTCTCGGTGTTATGGTATCCATCATCGTCTGGCCAGACACAATGTGATTTGATCACTGGGATGCCGGAGCACGGAAACGAGAAAAGAGAACAAAACCGGGAACGAGGTAACTGGCATAGTGGACAAGTTGTTGATCCACGGGGATGCCGATAAATCTCACCTCGGGTATTTGTAACATATCGCGAAGCAACAGGAATAGCACACGACAACTGGAGGTTCACTCGAATATTTATTCGTGTGGGTATAGGGGTCAATATGGGTGTCCACGGCTCCGATGTTGATCATTGATCGGAAAGTGTTCCGGTCATGTCTATACTTCACCGAACCTATAGGGTCACACGCTTAAGGGTCATCTATCTGCTGAATACTAGACAGGGAGTGTGAGAGAAAGTCACCGGAAAAGTTTCGGAGACAACGGAAGAGTTCCGGAGAGAGAACACTGGAATAGTTTCGGTAAAACCGAACGGTTGTTTCGGAGTATACCATTAAGTCAAAATGGTTTCGGCAGACACCTGGAAATTCTTAGAGGGTGCCAGAATTGTTCTGGGAACTTCTGGGATTTTTCCGGAGACAAAACCCGGAAATGTTCCGGAGCTGCCGGAACCGCTTTGGTTGCTTTTCGCAGATGAAAATCACTAATCCGGAATTGTTTCGGAACGCGTCCAAAATTATTTTAGTGGGTACTTGTAACACCCCCTTGTAATGCAACAGTAATCCCCTGATATTAATGCCATGTCATCATGTTTAATTAAGCATAAGCATCATTTGCATTAGGGCTTAGTTCGAATTCAAATTCAAATTCAATTCAATTGCCAAGTGGAAAATAAAAGTTGTGCAAACCAGTAACAAAAATGTTCATTAATTAGCACATAAATCATAACTAATTATTTTGAGGAAAACAACATCACCAAAATTCCACAAATGCCCCTAGCTGATTAAAAACAGTAACAAAACAGCAACTTCTAACACTAAATAATTTAATGGGAATTAAAGTGAAGTTGTAAATTGTCCAAACCAATTTTTGTTGGATAAGAATAATCTACTGATAATTTTGGGCTAAGTCACTCATCTGTTGAAAGTCATTTGATGGCCTCACAATTTGCAAATCAGTGGAAAAGAAAAGAATTGGAAAAAGAAAAGGAAAAGGGGCTTACCGCTACTGTGCACTTGGACTCAAGTGGCACAGTAGCCAGCCCAGCCCACCGCGACATCGTCGTCTTCGTCGCGCTGTCGCCGTCCGCGCGCGACAGCGTCGTCGCCGCGCCACGCGCCGGCCATCCGCCCGTCCCCGTCGCCGTTAAGACGTCCCCGTGACCCTCGTCGCCTCCCTCGCAACCCTAGCCCACCCATTCATTCCCCCTCGCCCTCTCTCTCTCGATCCCCTCCTCTCCCGAAGTGTCGCCGGCGCTGCCGCCGTCGATCCCGCGGCCACACCGCCTCCCGTGCCCCGCCGAGTCGTCCTCGAGCTCCGCCGCGACGAGCCCGTCCTCCTCGACCTCACACGCGAGCCCCGGAGCCCCTGCAACGCCCTCACGCCGTCGTCCCCTTCTTCTCGGTCGCCGGCGATCTCCGTCTTCCCCCCAAGCTCCTCTGCTGCTCCAAAACTGTCGAGGGCATTCCGTTGCCGCCCGGTGAGCCTCTCGCTTCCTCCATTTCCCTCCTCGCGCCCCGTAGCTTCCCCTAGCTAGCTCGCCGTCGATGCCGCGTTCTGCCGCCGCTCGAGCTCGTCATTACCGTCGACCCCGAGCCCCGCTGTGACGCCCCCGACTTAATCGTGCACTAATCATACACGCAAATGCACACGATCAAGCCTAGGGACTCACTTGAAGATATCACAACACAACTCTAGACACAAATAAAATAATACAAGCTTTATATTACAAGCCAGGGGCCTCGAAGGCTCGAATACACAAGCTTGATGTCATACAAGCATCAGCGGTAGCAAAAGTATCTGAGTACAGACACAAGGTTAAACAAGATGCCTTAAGAAGGCGAAAACAAACAATAGCTCTGATCGAAAGAGGCAAGGCCTCCTGCCTGGGAGCCTCCTAAACTACTCCTGGTCGACTGGCTCAACGAAGAAGAAGTGGCCTCCGGGGATCTCCTGGCAATAGTCTCCTGCGGTGGCGTCTGGCTCCTGGGCCCCATCGGCATCTGGTGTAACATCGATTTGGTATGGGGGAAAAGGATAGCAAAGCAACCGTGAGCACTCATCCAAAGTACTCGCAAGACTGACATCAGAACTATGCTAAATGCACTGTATCAAAGGAATGGGGCTGTATCTGTGGACTGTACTGCCGAATGCTGGAACAAAGGGGGAGAAGCCTAGCCTATCGAAGACTAGCATCTTGAAGCAGTTCTTGCAGCATCAGAAGAGAGTAGAGATACAATAACAATTAATAATGGTTGTATATTAGCAACTCCCCAAGATCCTTTCTCGACTATCCCGCGAGAAAGCGATCCAGAGAGCAATAGTTTAAGCATTGCATCGATTAACTCCGGCCGCACACCCTTGTTCCTGGTGATGTCCGGCCTCGGCTGATCGATAGCCATAGTATCAGTTTAATATTCATCATCAACAGTTTATAGTTGTCATAGATCCGGGCACAACTCCAAGCGTCCTGTTACCGTGGACACGGCTATTCGAATAGATATCTTCCCTGCAGGGGTGCACTACTGTTACCCAACACGCTCGATTAACTCTGGCCGCACACCCTTGTTCCTGGTGATGTCCGGCCTCGGCTGATCGACACATCGCAGCCCGACCTACAGCTAAGCAGAGAGGTCCCCGCCGGTCTACATCCTAAGCACTCAGGGTTCTTGGGCCCATCCCCCTTTGCACTCCGGGTCGTTGCGCACACGTTTAGATCCAAGCACCACCTCTGTCATGGATGGCGCCAATCCTCCCGTGCCGCACTGCTGAACTGGACGTCTGTCAAAGCTTTCGGCTGATACATACGATGTAGAGGGCCCCATAAACCATTATCCCACGTGGTGGTAGTGCGTAAAAAGGGCACGACGACCCACTCAGATCAAACACCCAGATCCGTTACAAGCTCGGTTATCACTACCCAATACGCGTGATATCCTCCGGCCGCACACCCTTGTTCCTGGTGATGTCCGCCCTCGGGAGATCAACACGAACAGGGTACCGGTATTTCATAACGCGCGGGTACTCTTGGAGCCGACCCGACTTTAATAATAATCCTCGCGGGCACCCTTGGGGCCAGCCCGACTTTAACATTGGGCACTGTTGGGACTCAGGTCCATCTCTACTGGATGGTACCACCAGCCCTTCAGCCCCGTAAAAGTAAATGATATAGCAGTTTAATTATTTCCGTGATCCTCACCCAGAGAGATCACGGCCCGGTATCAAGCTTGGCATACGGACAAAGGTGATGGGCCACCGATGAAGAAGTAGCACAGCTAGGTTTGTGGGACAGCAGGTGGGGTGTCAATGTCAAACTGCAAAATCAGGCCATGCATTGGAATAGGTACTATCGGAACAGTGGTAGCAGGGCATTTCTAATGCAAGAATAAGAGAGAAGAGACTGGGCGATATATGATGGTCAAGGGGGTTTTGCTTGCCTGGTTGCTCTGCGAAGGGGACCTGGTCGTCGGTGACGTAGTCGTATCCAGCAGAATCGTCGGCGGGCACAAGGTCTACCGAGAGAGAAGGGGGGGGGAGGAAACAATAAATATCACGACAATGACAAACAATATGCATGACATGTCTAAATGTTATGCATCGGTGTTTATCGACTAACTAATCGATTTAGTTAACTCTTGGGAATTAATAAAAATTAAATTGGATTTATTTAATTAAAGTTGGACACTATTCATTTATTAAAATCAGTCAAAAAGTTGCATGTTCAGCTAGCTAGGATTGTTGGACAGGTGTTTTGATTGCATATTTGGAATCTTCATATTTTTCTGATCATTTTACATATATAAATTATTTCAATCCGAGTTACGGTTTAAAAGATATGATTTTATAAAGTTTTCGGCTTGTACAGGTTGGTATCAGAGCCGACTGCCTGTAGGAAGCCCCTTTTTCCAACTCCTTGGTCGAAGTTGAGTCTAGACGATGGAAAACTATTTTACTAACATGGCTGTGTGGGTTACGGGCCCACGTCGCCAACTGGGTGGTATTAGGATCTTTTATTCCTCTTCTATACTCTGGGACTCTGAATTTCTCTTCCTTTCGGGTTAAATGATTTTACTAGTGCCGACACTAGGTTCTCGTATTCACATCCATCCGGAGTTCTGAATTGTCCCCCCTTGCTTCAAGATAAGGGCCAGGTTCTGCTGCACAACACCAAGGCCCGCAGGATCCTTTCATCGAGGAAACCCTGTGTTGTTCCTTGCAGATTCCTCTCCCCAAAAGTTTTCTCCGACGTTGTTATAGCCTTTGCTATGTCTCGTTGTGTAATTCCTCACCGCGTGCCTGCGCGCCGCCTAGCATGTCTTTTCCTTAATTTTACGCCGTCACGCTATCCGCGGATGTCCAATTCTGTGCATGGATCGGTATGTCTTTAATGACTACTAATTTTTCCTAATGCACTTCTTGTTCTTGCTCATGTTACATCTGCAATAACCCCATGTACATGCAGTTGTTCTTGCTAAACTGCCCCTGTTGTTTTGGCAGAATGGCTGACGATCCTCCCCCTCCACCCTATATTGCCGCAATGATGCAACAGTTTGAGCTGAATCGTCAGTTTATGACTGGGGTAATGGCCCAATTTCCAACTCAAAATGCTCAGCAACAGTCTGCCCCAATAACACTGCAAGAATTTGTGCGCCTCAACTCGTCTGTGTTCCGCAACTCCACCAATCCTATGGATGCTGATGATTGGCTTCGTGATATTCTGTTTGAGATGGAGTCAGCTAGTGTTGCCCCTGATAGTTACGTCACCTTTGCGGCATTTCATTTGAAGGGTCCAGCTGCTCAATGGTGGGAAAGCCACAGGCGCATGCTGCCTGCTGGTTCTGTAACCACTTGGCAGGAATTTCAGTCAGTCTTCCGTGCACGATTCATTCCTCAAGGTTTGATGGATCAGAAGAAGCAGGAGTTCCGCAAACTCAAACAGGGCAAGATGACAGTGGATGAATATCAGCGGAAATTCCTCGAATTATCTCGCTATGCTGAGGACGACGTCTGCACTGACGCTCGTAAGCAGGAGAAATTCCGTGAAGGACTGCATCCTGATATAAAGGTCGCACTTGCTATTTATGATGCTGCAGACTTTGCAACGCTTGTCAACAAGTCTTTCCAAGTTGAAACTGCTTTGAATGAATACCAGGAGTCGCTCAAGCGTACTCGTGATATTGGCTCGTCTTCGGGTCATCCTACTCAGAAACGTCGAGTCTGGCTCCCGCACAGTATTTTCCACCGTCCTGCTCCAACACCGAGGCCGTCTTATGTTGCACCTCGTCCGCCTCCGCCGCCTAGACAACTGAATATTCCAAGTGGACAGCCCAATACTATGGCTCCTCCCCCTAATGATGGGTTATGTCACAGGTGTGGACAGTCAGGACACTTTGCGAACAACTGTCGCCAGGATCAGCCTCAGAACACATCACGTCCTTCTGTTGATCGGAAGCAGGGCCGTCGAAAACGTCCTTCTAAGAGCACTGATGCCAAACCACATGCAAGTCAACTTATTCGTGTCAACCATGTCAAGATGGAAGAAGCTCGACAGGACACCAAAATTGTGATGGGTGCCCTTCTAGTGAATTCGATCCCAGCTTCTGTTCTCTTTGACTCTGGAGCATCGCACTCCTTCATGTCCGAAAGTTTCGCGCGGAGCCATGATATGTCTTTCGAGGAGATGTCCGCCCCTATGATAATCCAGTCACCCGGAGCAAAGTGGCAAACTAACATGGTAAGCCACGATAACCATGTTGAGATTGGAGGATTGGTGTTCCCTGTTTCTCTCATTGCTCTCAAGACTTCTAACATTGACATCATTCTGGGCATGGACTGGTTGAAACCTCATAAAGCTTTGATTGACTGTGCCACTGAAACAGTCCGGCTCACACATCCTTCCGGCCAGATAGTCAGATACTCAGTTCGGACAGTTCAAAATGCCGAAAGCCAGATATATGCTCTGAATGCATTGAATGCCTCACCTCTGGAAGGAATTGAGAACGTCCCAGTCGTTAGTGATTTTCCGGATGTCTTTCCAGAAGAACTTCCGGGAATACCCCTTGTTAGGGCTGTCGAGTTTGTCATCGACTTGAAGCCAGGCACTACTCCTATTGCCAAGCGGCCGTACAAGATGCCACCACATGAACTCCTAGAACTTAAGGAAGAAATCGACAAGTCACTTAAGAAGGGTTTCATACGCCCCAGTTCTTCTGCTTGGGGAGCACCTTCGCTCTTTGTTAAGAAGAAGGATGGTACGAACCGTCTGGTCCAAGATTACCGACCTATCAACCAGGCAACCATTCAGAACAAATATCCGCTGCCCCGGATCAACGATCTTTATGATCAGCTGGCTGGATCCTCTGTGTTCTCTAAACTTGATTTGAGATTGGGTTATCATCAGATCCGAGTTCGCAAAGAGGATATTCCGAAGACAGCCTTCGTTACTCGATATGGATCATATGAGTACACCGTCATGTCTTTCGGCTTAACCAATGCTCCAGCCACATTCTCTCGACTGATGAACTACATCTTCATGGATTACCTTGACAAATTCGTCGTGGTTTATTTGGATGATATCCTTATATATTCCAAGAATGAAGAAGAACACGCCGAACATCTTCGGCTTGTACTGGAGAAGCTACGTGAACATCAACTGTATGCCAAGTATTCTAAGTGTGAGTTCTGGTTATCTGAGGTGACTTACCTTGGTCACGTGATCTCCAAAGATGGGATTGCCGTTAACCCAGAACGAGTTCAGGCTATTCTTGACTGGACTCCCCCAAAGAATGTAAAGCAAGTCAGAAGTTTTCTCGGTCTTGCCAGCTATTGCCGCCGTTTCGTCGAGAACTTCTCCAAGATTGCAAAGCCACTGACTAATCTGCTTCACAAAGGTGTTAAGTTTGAGTGGACAGATAAATGTCAAGAAAGTTTCCAGACGCTCAAGGACAAGTTGACGTCTGCCCCAGTGCTAGCTCCCCCTGATTCTCGCAAGGACTTCGTGATATACTGTGACGCATCCCGTCAAGGATTAGGCTGTGTCCTAATGCAAGAGCGCAGAGTGGTTGCTTATGCCTCTCGTCAATTGCGTCCCCATGAAGAGAACTACCCAGTTCATGACCTTGAACTTGCTGCAGTAATTCATGCATTGAAAGAGTGGAGACAATACCTTGTTGGTAATCGTTGCGAGATTTACACGGATCACCAAAGTCTGAAGTACTTGTTTACTCAGCCAGATCTGAACCTACGCCAACAAAGATGGATGGAACGAATAGCAGATTACAATGTGGGTATTTCTTATACCCCAGGCAAGGCTAATGTAATGGCTGATGCTTTGAGCCGCAAATCATACTGCAACTACCTCGAGGTTCATAAGGTTCATCCTCGTCTTCAAGAAGAAATGCGCAAGCTGAACCTCCATATTGTTCCTCAAGGTTATCTTGTACCCCCTCCACCGGAGGCCCAAAAGATGCACCTCCGTGTTGTTGATCAGGGATCTCTATGCAACTTGGTTGCTGTGCCAGATCTCGAGGGCAGTATCAAAACTATGCAGCACTATTGCAGTGAGGTCGAAAAGATTAAGCGTCACCTGGCGGAAGGTAAACCCTCGTGCTTCACCGTTGCTGATGATGAAGCCGTGTACTTTAAGGGTCGATTATTCGTTCCCACAAAGAAGAAAAACCTGGATATGACCGCTAAAATAATGGAAGAAGCTCACGATACCCCATTGTCTATTCATCCGGGTAGTACCAAGATGTACCAGGACATCCGTCAAAGGTTCTGGTGGCCTAATATGAAGCAAGACATTGCTCGCTATGTTTCAGAATGTGACATTTGCCGTCGGATCAAAGCAGAACATCAAAAGCCTGCTGGAACTCTGCAACCTATTTCTATTCCTGAATGGAAATGGGATCATGTTGAAATGGACTTCATTACTGGTTTTCCCAGATCGCAAAAAGGTAATGATGCTATTCTTGTCGTCATTGACCGGTTATCCAAAGTTGCACATTTCCTGGCTGTCAAGGAGACTATTACTGCTAGTCAGCTGGCAGATTTATACATGTCCAGAGTTGTTTCACTCCATGGTATTCCTCAGGTTATCAGTTCAGACCGTGGTAGCTTATTCACCTCAAGATTCTGGACAAGTTTCCAGGAAGCCATGGGAACTCGTTTGAATTTCAGCACCGCTTTTCACCCTCAATCTCAGGGACAAGTTGAAAGAGTCAACCAGATCCTCGAAGACATGCTTCGAGCTTGTGTCATTTCTTTCGGTAAGAAATGGGAGGAATCTCTTCCATATGCCGAATTCTCATATAACAATGGCTATCAAGCTAGTTTGAAGATGGCACCGTTTGAAGTTCTATACGGACGTAAGTGTCGAACCCCTCTGAATTGGTCAGAAACTGGGGAACGTTCACTTGTTGGGCCGGACATAATTCAGGAAGCTGAGGAGAAGGTCCGCATTGTCCGTGAGCATTTGAAAGCTGCTCAGTCTCGTCAGAAGAGTAATTATGATCGCAAGCATCAACCAATGGTCTATCAACCCGGCGAGCAAGCTTACCTTCGCGTCACTCCGATGAAAGGCACCCACCGTTTTGGGATCAAGGGCAAGTTAGCTCCTCGCTATATTGGCCCGTTCCGCATTCTCGCACGTCGAGGTGAAGTGGCATATCAACTGGAATTGCCGCCGAATCTCTCCCAAGTGCACGACGTCTTTCATGTGTCGCAACTTCGACGCTGTTTCAAGGATCCTATTCGAGCTGTGGATCATGAAGTGCTTGAATTGCAAGAGGATCTATCTTATCAAGAGTATCCGATCCGCATTCTGGACCAAGCTGAACGTCGAACCCGTCAGAAGTCGATCAAGTTCCTTAAAGTTCAATGGTCGAATCATTCTGGAGATGAGGCTACTTGGGAACGTGAGGATCGTCTTCGTGAAGAATACCCTTCTCTCTTTCAGCACTCCTCTTAATTCTCGGGACGAGAATTCTTGTTAGATGAGGAGAATTGTAACACCCCCTTGTAATGCAACAGTAATCCCCTGATATTAATGCCATGTCATCATGTTTAATTAAGCATAAGCATCATTTGCATTAGGGCTTAGTTCGAATTCAAATTCAAATTCAATTCAATTGCCAAGTGGAAAATAAAAGTTGTGCAAACCAGTAACAAAAATGTTCATTAATTAGCACATAAATCATAACTAATTATTTTGAGGAAAACAACATCACCAAAATTCCACAAATGCCCCTAGCTGATTAAAAACAGTAACAAAACAGCAACTTCTAACACTAAATAATTTAATGGGAATTAAAGTGAAGTTGTAAATTGTCCAAACCAATTTTTGTTGGATAAGAATAATCTACTGATAATTTTGGGCTAAGTCACTCATCTGTTGAAAGTCATTTGATGGCCTCACAATTTGCAAATCAGTGGAAAAGAAAAGAATTGGAAAAAGAAAAGGAAAAGGGGCTTACCGCTACTGTGCACTTGGACTCAAGTGGCACAGTAGCCAGCCCAGCCCACCGCGACATCGTCGTCTTCGTCGCGCTGTCGCCGTCCGCGCGCGACAGCGTCGTCGCCGCGCCACGCGCCGGCCATCCGCCCGTCCCCGTCGCCGTTAAGACGTCCCCGTGACCCTCGTCGCCTCCCTCGCAACCCTAGCCCACCCATTCATTCCCCCTCGCCCTCTCTCTCTCGATCCCCTCCTCTCCCGAAGTGTCGCCGGCGCTGCCGCCGTCGATCCCGCGGCCACACCGCCTCCCGTGCCCCGCCGAGTCGTCCTCGAGCTCCGCCGCGACGAGCCCGTCCTCCTCGACCTCACACGCGAGCCCCGGAGCCCCTGCAACGCCCTCACGCCGTCGTCCCCTTCTTCTCGGTCGCCGGCGATCTCCGTCTTCCCCCCAAGCTCCTCTGCTGCTCCAAAACTGTCGAGGGCATTCCGTTGCCGCCCGGTGAGCCTCTCGCTTCCTCCATTTCCCTCCTCGCGCCCCGTAGCTTCCCCTAGCTAGCTCGCCGTCGATGCCGCGTTCTGCCGCCGCTCGAGCTCGTCATTGCCGTCGTCTCCGACCACCGCGTGCCGCGCTAACAGTGTAGATCGACGCGGCGCATCGCCCTCGCTCGAATGAGCCCAGATGCGCGCACTAAATCGCCTCGCAGCTGCCTCCCCGTCGCCCACCCGAAGGCCTCGCCGCCGGCAAGCTCCTGCCGCTCGCCACAGGCCGCCTCAGCCGCTCCCACCGCCACCATTCGACGCGGCGTTGAGCGCCCGTTCGAACGCGCCCGACCGCGCGTCAAATGGCCTCCCCTACGCCGTTTCCGACCACCTCCCGTGGCCGCGCCGCCGCGAAACGCGTCGCCGGCGAGATTCCGGCGACGTCTCCGGTCACCGCCGACGTGGCCTGCCCTGGCCCACCTGCCAGTGACACTGGCTGGTGGGGCCGTGGGCCCGTTGACCAGTCAGCGCTGCTGACTGGGTCAGCTGGGCCACTGATAGTGGGGCCCCATCCCACTGTGTCAATGACACATGGGTCCCACACGTCAGTTAATTAATTAGTGATTTAATTAAATAAAATAAATTAATTAGGTTAATTACCCGCTGACATATGGGCCCCACCTAGTTAGTTAATTAGTTAAATTAGTCAATTAGCCCCTGAGTCACTGACATGTGGGTCCCACATGTCAGGTTTGACTCTGGTCAGCCTCTGTTGACTGCTGACGTCAGCATTGCATCATGCTGACGTCAGCATTCACTATTCTGGATAATTGCGAAATTAAATAATTAAATAAATTCAGAAAATGATTAAAACTTTATAAAATCATATCTTTTAAACCGTAACTCGGATTGAAATAATTTATATATGTAAAATGATCAGAAAAATATGAAGATTCCAAATATGCAATCAAAACACCTGTCCAACAATCCTAGCTAGCTGAACATGCAACTTTTTGACTGATTTTAATAAATGAATAGTGTCCAACTTTAATTAAATAAATCCAATTTAATTTTTATTAATTCCCAAGAGTTAACTAAATCGATTAGTTAGTCGATAAACACCGATGCATAACATTTAGACATGTCATGCATATTGTTTGTCATTGTCGTGATATTTATTGTTTCCTCCCCCCCCCTTCTCTCTCGGTAGACCTTGTGCCCGCCGACGATTCTGCTGGATACGACTACGTCACCGACGACCAGGTCCCCTTCGCAGAGCAACCAGGCAAGCAAAACCCCCTTGACCATCATATATCGCCCAGTCTCTTCTCTCTTATTCTTGCATTAGAAATGCCCTGCTACCACTGTTCCGATAGTACCTATTCCAATGCATGGCCTGATTTTGCAGTTTGACATTGACACCCCACCTGCTGTCCCACAAACCTAGCTGTGCTACTTCTTCATCGGTGGCCCATCACCTTTGTCCGTATGCCAAGCTTGATACCGGGCCGTGATCTCTCTGGGTGAGGATCACGGAAATAATTAAACTGCTATATCATTTACTTTTACGGGGCTGAAGGGCTGGTGGTACCATCCAGTAGAGATGGACCTGAGTCCCAACAGTGCCCAATGTTAAAGTCGGGCTGGCCCCAAGGGTGCCCGCGAGGATTATTATTAAAGTCGGGTCGGCTCCAAGAGTACCCGCGCGTTATGAAATACCGGTACCCTGTTCGTGTTGATCTCCCGAGGGCGGACATCACCAGGAACAAGGGTGTGCGGCCGGAGGATATCACGCGTATTGGGTAGTGATAACCGAGCTTGTAACGGATCTGGGTGTTTGATCTGAGTGGGTCGTCGTGCCCTTTTTACGCACTACCACCACGTGGGATAATGGTTTATGGGGCCCTCTACATCGTATGTATCAGCCGAAAGCTTTGACAGACGTCCAGTTCAGCAGTGCGGCACGGGAGGATTGGCGCCATCCATGACAGAGGTGGTGCTTGGATCTAAACGTGTGCGCAACGACCCGGAGTGCAAAGGGGGATGGGCCCAAGAACCCTGAGTGCTTAGGATGTAGACCGGCGGGGACCTCTCTGCTTAGCTGTAGGTCGGGCTGCGATGTGTCGATCAGCCGAGGCCGGACATCACCAGGAACAAGGGTGTGCGGCCAGAGTTAATCGAGCGTGTTGGGTAACAGTAGTGCACCCCTGCAGGGAAGATATCTATTCGAATAGCCGTGTCCACGGTAACAGGACGCTTGGAGTTGTGCCCGGATCTATGACAACTATAAACTGTTGATGATGAATATTAAACTGATACTATGGCTATCGATCAGCCGAGGCCGGACATCACCAGGAACAAGGGTGTGCGGCCGGAGTTAATCGATGCAATGCTTAAACTATTGCTCTCTGGATCGCTTTCTCGCGGGATAGTCGAGAAAGGATCTTGGGGAGTTGCTAATATACAACCATTATTAATTGTTATTGTATCTCTACTCTCTTCTGATGCTGCAAGAACTGCTTCAAGATGCTAGTCTTCGATAGGCTAGGCTTCTCCCCCTTTGTTCCAGCATTCGGCAGTACAGTCCACAGATACAGCCCCATTCCTTTGATACAGTGCATTTAGCATAGTTCTGATGTCAGTCTTGCGAGTACTTTGGATGAGTGCTCACGGTTGCTTTGCTATCCTTTTCCCCCATACCAAATCGATGTTACACCAGATGCCGATGGGGCCCAGGAGCCAGACGCCACCGCAGGAGACTATTGCCAGGAGATCCCCGGAGGCCACTTCTTCTTCGTTGAGCCAGTCGACCAGGAGTAGTTTAGGAGGCTCCCAGGCAGGAGGCCTTGCCTCTTTCGATCAGAGCTATTGTTTGTTTTCGCCTTCTTAAGGCATCTTGTTTAACCTTGTGTCTGTACTCAGATACTTTTGCTACCGCTGATGCTTGTATGACATCAAGCTTGTGTATTCGAGCCTTCGAGGCCCCTGGCTTGTAATATAAAGCTTGTATTATTTTATTTGTGTCTAGAGTTGTGTTGTGATATCTTCAAGTGAGTCCCTAGGCTTGATCGTGTGCATTTGCGTGTATGATTAGTGCACGATTAAGTCGGGGGCGTCACAGTACTGGAATTATTCTAAGACCTATAGAAATATTTTCGGATTTAACGGTCGCGGAAAAATGTTTCCATGAATAGTGAAAAGCACTTTTTGGTGGCTTCTTGGAGAAGCCACCTTGAGGGCCTTTTGGTATTTTCCCCTATTGGCTTCTTGGAGAAGCCACCTTTGAGGGCATTTTGGTCCTCTACCCCTTGGGCTTGGCCTATAAATAGGGGTGGAGGGGGCTTCCCAAAAGCTCACTCTTTCTCACATACAAGTGCCATGCAATGATCTGGCTTCTGCCTCCCTCCCCGCGAAATAGTTTCGTAGAGCCGAAAGGCTGTCTGGGTTCCGGTGGGAACTAGTTCTGGACGGCGAAGCCCTGCCAGATAGATGACACTGTATGTGTGCAACCTCGTAGAGAGGTCGTAGGTTCGATCTTTTTGCCCGAGGGGCTGTTCGAGAGTGCCTCCCGAAGGGCCGTCCGAGTGTCTGTCCGAGATTCTGTGTGTGCCTCCCGAAGGGCTGTCCGTGACACCGTCCGGGGGACTGTCCGACCGCCTCCTGAAAGGCTGTCCGAGGGACTGTCCGGGGGCAGACGAGGGAGTACATCCTCGCGGTTGGGAGGTTGTAAATCCTAGCTGCGGGGATCTGCACTGACGATCTACATCGACTCTACTTCCGCTGCGCTACGAGTCGGTAACGATCAGATCAAACCCTGTATGCATCTCCATAGTGTTCCTGGGCGTGCTCGCAGTACCGGAAATTTTTGTTTTCTGCTGCGTTCCCCAACAGTGGCATCATGAGCCGTGCTATGCGTAGATGCAGGTTACGATCTAGAATACATAGAGATGTATGGGTGTTGCACAATATAATTTGTAGTAGATGAGTTCTATTACTGAAAATTATTTGTGCGGGTAGCAGATGAAATCTGTTACCCGATGTTCCTGTTGCTTCCCTGAAATTTGCGTATTTCTGATCTTGATAACGGCATGGTGGATTTTCAAAGTTTTGGCAATCCGCGATCCTGATTGATCAACGAAGTGCTAACAGTTCACTATCAGAATTTATCCTTTATTTTGCAATTTAGTTTATCTATCTATCACTATCAGAATTAATCCTTGCAAATAACGAGTTCAATGGGATTGACAACCCTCTTGCCCGCGTTGGGTGCAAGTATTTGCTTTTGTGTGTGTAGGTGCTGTTCACGAGGTTCTGTGTGGTTCTCCTACTGGATTGATACCTTGGTTCTCACTGAGGGAAATACTTATCTCTACTGTGCTGCATCACCCCGCCTCTTCGGGGAAATCCCAACGTAGTTTACAAGTAGCACGGGGGGAGCCGGCTGAAGGGTCAGCCGGCTGGAGTGAGTTGAGCCGTCCCGAATGTTTTGAAATGTTGACTTGCCTCCTTGAGCCTACCCGGGGGTCATCTCCCCGATAGTGGTGGACCATTGAGTGGAGGTTGGATTGGGTGACAAAGATGGACGAGATAAATGGTGAAGGTAGAGGAAGTGGAGGTGCAGCGAGAAGAGGTGTGAAAGCACATTTGCTCCCTTGGTGGTTTTGGTAATTCATGTCAACATACATGTTGTTGGACTAACATTTTCATCTAGTATATTTCAGGAAGAGTTCAACATTGGCTTGTAGATGGATGGAGATGTGGACCCCTCAAAATACAAAGGACAAGCATTGGAAAAAGCTTCAAGACTCTACAGTTTTGGTTAAGTGATCAGAGATCACATTGAGTCCGTAGGAAAGTCAATAATATTAAAAGGGGATGAGGTTTTGATCATGAGCCATTTGCTCAAGTGCTTGAATATATTGCTCCAAAACACTCAACCTCTTTCCCACATTCCAATCTATCCAAAACCCTAAGTCCAATCTTGGTCCCACCAAAATGCTCCTATCCGGACCCACCGAGATACATCAGACAGAGCCATAAGCCAAACCCTAGAAACTGAGTTCTACCGAGATGACATTCGGTCCCACCGAAGTGCAGTGACCAAGTTTCTGTAACCCATTGTCTTCACTTCGGAATCATGGAGATGAACCGATCGGAATTACCGAGATGAGGAATCTGCTTAGGTCATCACATATCGGTCCCACCGAGTGGATTCATACGGTCTCACCGAAACGTCTAACGTTCTATTCTTTTGTATAGGTCGGTCCCACCGAGATTTACTTTCGGCGTCACCGAGTTATGCATAAAGTTTGTAATGGCTAGATCTTTCGTGATGGCTATAAATACCCCACCGTTAGGGCATATTTCTCCCTTTGTGGTTTTGGTGATTGATGACAACGCATTTTGCGGACTAACCGTGTGCATTGAGCATTTCAAATATTATCACATATGGCACAAGATGGTTTATCTCCCCTCGATGGCTAAGAGCGAAGACGATTGTTTCCGATGTTTCTTTTTTGGTAGATTTGAGTCATATGAAAACCGTACTATTAAGAGGGGGTCCGCGTTGGAAAGGTTAGGGTGGAATCAACACGTACACACACCCATATGCACCCACATACCTTTCCCACAACTATGGAGTTCCAACTATTATCTGCCATAGATGTTTTTGAAGCACATTAGTGGTAGTACCGCCCTGGGCAGCGGTAGTACTGCTTGAGCGGTACTACGGCAGTTCAGTGCCGCGGGCACTTCCGCTTATGTTTGGGCTACCTTGGTCTATTTCGCCTCAACAGTAGTAGAACGGTTGTACCATTCCAGCGGTACTACGGCACAACTACTACCCCACCACCATTGTCTTCTTTGTAGCCCAGAGGAACTAGCAGCAGTAGGGTGGTAGTAGGACGGTAGTACCGCGTGAGCGGTACTGCCGCTTCCCACTACCGCACGAACTTCCGCTTATTTCTTCGCTTCTGTAACAGCTTCGGGCGGTACTTTCGTTCTACCCTCCTCTACCACCGATGTTTCACTATGCTCCATGACACCAAGTAGTAGTACCGCTGGTGAGAGCGGTAGTACCGCTCTGGCGGCACTACCGCCTCTGTATCCTCATACTCACAGGCATTGGCCGGAACTACCGTCTCTAGCGGTAGTACCGCTCCCCTGAGCGGTAGTACCGCTTGAGTGCGGATTTAATGCAGATAACGGTTGTGACGGTGTGCTGGAGTAAGGGGTCCTAACCTAGCCGGCCCATAGTCCTCGGGCTAGGGCCCGAAGGCCCTCTTCCTCATCCAGGTGGACTCCGGAAGCCATGACGTGATCAAGATTGCCTCTTCCGAAGACTTGGAGTATACCCCAAGACATCTCCTGCCGCCTCCATACGCATCCCTGGATACAGACTGTGTAACCCTAGATACCATACCTGGCGTGTATATAAGCCAAGGGGTTTAGCCTGTAGAAGGGTACAGAATCACAATTACCATCCACCTAGCCCTAGGGTTAGATTTCTCCTTACGATCTCGAGGTAGATCAAGCTTGTACTCGATACTCCATCATCAATATAATCAAAGCAGGACGTAGGGTATTACCTCTTCGAGAGGGCCCGAACCTGGGTAAACATCATCTCCTTTGTTCCTGTTACCATTGATCCGAGATCCACAGCTCGGGACCCCCTACCACAAGGTCAACCGGTTTTTACACCGACACTGGTGCTTTCATTGAGAGTTCCGTTGTGAGATCAGCAAAGGATTGATGGCTCACCTGCAGATCAACTGTGGCTCCAGCTACGGGGACATCTTCGTCCCCGACTAGTTATTCATTTTTGGCAGCATGGTCTTTTGCGCTGACTCTTCGGGCCATCTAGCTTCCGTTGAGAATTACGCTCCAGATCACGTCATAACTTTCGGAGGCTTGGAGTATACCGTGGATTCCCGCGGAGAGCTCGTCCTTACCGGTTGGACGCCAAGCCGGATTGAGGGCTTAGTGGACATCGGGGGCTCGGCCCCAGAACCGATCTCCTTCAAGGATGTCGGATCAAGCCCCTTGCCCCTACAGGGCCCGACGGAGGAATCAACTACCTCCACCACGGACAGCCTCGCCCTGGCATCAAGCCACGACGCCGCTCCGGACGCCACCTCGGATACTAGGTCGGATCTAGAGCCAGCTCAGGTGACAGATCCGGGATCAACCCCAGCCCCGCACGAGGCCAATGACGCATCAAGCGATCTACCAGTCGTGCTTCAAGTCAGCCCGGCTTATAGCCAGGCCATGGATCCCGAAGAGCTATCTCACTTAAACGAGATGCTGGATCGCATCCAGAGCTTATCAATCTCAAATAGTCAGACTTCGGTCTATAACAAGATCGGACTTAAAGTCGACGATCGGAAAATTTATATCCCACCCACCACCCATCTTGTCACCACGGTCGATGACTTAACCGACGTGTTAGACTATGATGAAGCCACCGACAAGGATGAAGATGTCGACGGCCCCGCAGAAACCACCACGCCGCTGGTCAACACCGGCAAGTGGACTGCAACCTCCACCTACGACGTATACATGGTGGATACTCCAAAACCCCCATCAAGACATCGGCGAAGGCGCGGGAGAGGTGCCAACGGGGACCCCAGCTGACACAACGCCACTGCCACCAACACCGGCGCGACGACAGACGACACTGATGACCCAGGAGAGGATCCTCAAGCCTCCCCAGGGCGGCCGCATAGCCCTGCGGGAATCCCCGAGGACGAGGACCCCGATGACCTCTTCGAAGGGGCTGATGACAATTACTTACCTCAGTCCGAAGAGGACGAGGGCCTGGGCACCGAGGACTTTATAGTCCCCGAAGACCCCATTGAACAAGAACGGTTCCGACGACGCCTCATGGCCACCGCCCAAAGCATGAAACGGAAGCAACAGCAGCTGCAAGCCAATCAGGACGCGCTGAATGATAATTGGGTCGAGATACTCTCGGCCGAGCAAGACCTCGAGAAACGGCTCCGTAGCGCGCCTAAATCTTACCCGCGCAGGCGTTTGCTACCCGAATTCGATGAAGAGTTAGCTGACGATGTGCTCTTAACACGCCCCCTAGAGGGCGCGACAGGCCAGTGCGGGAAAATTTACACACCCAAACAATAACACACCATTACGGCAAAGATCATGTCGACTACACCGAGCCGTACGACGCAAGACGCCAGATAGAGGCGAACCGGGCACCTTCTCGGTCCATCTACGGATCAAGAGGACGCGCACCGGCCGGGCTGGACGGCTACGATGCCTGGTTGGACAGGAATGGCCGAGCTCGAGAGCAAGGTTATACGTGGATATCTCCCGATGTCCGACGCGAGTCTGCTCGGTTCCGAGGTCCCGCCCACCCGGTCTGTTTCACAAACACAGTAATGGAACACCAGTTCCCTGACGGGTTTAAACCCATCAACATCGAGTCGTACGATGGTACTACCGACCCAGTGGTGTGTATTGAAGATTTCCTTCTCTGCATCCACATGGCACATGGAGACGACCTCCATGCTATCAAATATCTGCTGCTCAAACTAAAGGGGGCGGCGAGGCATTGGCTAAATAGCCTGCCTCCTCATTCTATTGGAAGCTGGGAAGCACTCGAGGATGCCTTTCGAGCTAACTTCCAGGGCACATACGTCCGACCTCCTGATGTCGACGACCTCAGCCACGTCATTCAACAACCAGGCGAGTCGGCAAGGAAGTTCTGGAATAGGTTCTTAACTAAAAAGAACCAAATTATGGATTGCCCCGACGCCGAGGCTATCGCCGCTTTCCGACACAACATTTGAGACGAGTGGCTCGCACGCCAGCTCGGGCAAGACATGCCGAGGACCATGACGGCCCTCACCTGGCTCGTGACCCGCTTTTGCGCGGGAGAGGACTGTTGGCTGGCCTGCATTACTCATACCAGCGAGGCAGGCACTTCGGAAGCTCGCAAAGCCAATGGCAAGCCCAGGCGCAATAAAAATAAGCGCATGCATAAAAATGGCGGGAGCGACACCGAGGACGTCGCCGTAAACACAGGGTTCAACGGACCTAGATCCGGTCAGAAAAAGAGGCCCTTTAAAGGGAGCAAAGACGGACCCAACCAGCTTGATAAGATCCTCGATAAGCCATGTCAAATCCATGGCACCTCGGACAAGCTAGCAAACCACACCAACTGGAACTGCTGGGTCTTCAAGCAGGCCGGAAAGATAGCGACGGAGGGCCAAAGTAAAGCCCAACCTCGCAGCGAGGGCGAGGATGAACCTCGTTGATCCAACAATGGAAACCAGAAACAGTTCCATCCCGAGGTGAAGGACGTAAACATGATTTACATGACCCACCACTACAAAAAAAACACTTCCGTGATGATACGTCTTTGTCACAGTAGGTCAAGTTTTCTGTCATGCATGTACATCCGTGACAATTTTATGACAGAATCAAGATAGTCATACCTCTGCTGTCGTAGAAGTGTTCCATGACAATACTGAAATTATCATCACGGAAGTGTCCACTTCCATGACGATAAATGTCGTGTCATGGAAGTGTTTTCGTCAAGGGTGACCGACATGTGGCATCCACCGTAACGGGTCGCCGTTAAGCTATCGGGTTCCGGTTTGGATCCGATAACCCGTTAGCAGCCCTGACCAATGGCGATTTTCCACGTGTAAATTTCTCATTCGCCGGCCGATCCATGTGTCAGCTCGACGTTGCGACAGATGTCATCCATTCATTGGACGAGAGACGCCTATGATACGTCGACACATGGCGCAGCCCAATAGTGGCCCATTTAGGTTATAAAGGCCGGCCTGTTTGACTTGGTCAAAAGTTAGTGGGCCGGCCCATGGAAAGCCTGTTAACGGCCTGTTCGCATACAACCCATTTACGACCCGGGTACTCACAGCCCGTTAGGGCCTTTCAATATTCGGCCTAGTAGCGTCATGTGGGCCGTCCCATATGATTCCAGCCCATTGTCACTTTCGGCCCATCTATGGCCCGTGATGTCTTTCGGCCCATATGAGGCCTTTTGCATCTCTAGGCCCATTGACGGCCCGTGGTGAAACAGGCCCATCATGAACAGTAAACTGCTTTGAGCCCATTAACGGCCCATGATTTAGTTGGGCAGTTTCCAGCCCGTGTTTTCTTTCGGCCTTCTAAGGGCCCATAAATTCTTGGGCTCATTTCCGGCACTCGATTACTTACGGTCCGTTACTGGCCTGTTATGCTAATGGGCCAAATTCAGCCTGTGCTGACAATCGGTCCGTTTGTGGCCCATTTTCATCCTGTCCTGTAATCCTGCCCATTAACGAACCGTATTGCCTGTTGATAGAATTAGGCATGTGCTGCCTTTCGGCCTGTTAACGGCCCGTTATGGTCTGGGCCCATAAACGGACGGTTCAGATTTAGGCCCGTTTACGGTCGATATTGCAGTCCGGTTTTGGCCCACGAACAGTACGGCCCATGGATCCTACGGCAAGTACGAGGCCCATGGAAATTACGGCCCGTAGGAGGGCCATGGATCCCTACGGCCCGTAGGAGGCCCATCGTTACCACGGCCCGTATGTGGCCCATGGTTATTGCAGCCACTAGCAAACTGAGGAAAAAGAACTTCAGTGACTACAAGAAAACAAATAAATAAGCAAACAACTAGCGCTAGGCTATTATGGCCATTACAGACATTACATCCACTGGGCATCAAAGTTCGCCACCAGTGCAAATAAAGGGAACAACAAAGCACCATATTACATACACTGGGCGTCTAAATTGGCCAACAGTGCAAATAAACGCGGCAGCAAAGCAAGTCCAGAACTGAAACAACTTCTGAAGAGCTCAAGAAATGTTATCCTGGGTATCCACCATGCTGGCAATAAGCTTAGCAAGCTTATTAGCTTTCTCTTGTTTGGCGCTAAAATCCTCCAACGCTTGTCGTTGCACCAGAAAGTATGCATCTGAATTCTCCAGGGACTTCCTCGGTCCTTCGGCTTCTTGTCGCAGCACAGCTGGTCGATGTCTTTCAGCTTGTAGTTGAGACTCAAGAAACTGAACTGATTCAGACAGCGAGTTTGAAGAGCTTGTGCAAGCGGTAGTGACCAGTAACTCGAACACTACATCAAGAGAGAACTTTGGGGTTGTCTCACTGTCTTCAAAATAGTTTTCCTTATCTGTTTTATCAGCTTTGTTGGAGACCAGCAAGGTTGTCTCACTATCTTCAACCTTATCTGCATTACTTCCTTTACCATTGCTTAATGTGGTACCCTTCTCCAATATTCTGTTAGCATTCTAAAAGAAGAAACAAGCAGACACATAACAGGTTTAGCATGTAGTATATGAAACTCATTTTGGTGAACCAGTTCAGTAGGAAGGTGGACAGGATTAAACTATCAAGTCTTCTATTGCAAAGTAGTACATTATAAAAGAATCAAACAAACATATATCTATGTCCTACTGTCACTGCATTGTCTTGCCAAATCAAAAATAGAGACACAGTTCAAATCATACCAGTTCAAGACAAAATAGCATTGAAAGAATATAAGTGTGGGAAAGTACACGGCACCACAAGATTTCAGATGGGTACGACGGGTATACATGTACAACTAACAACACTATTGGCTCTGTTTTGATGCTAGTAATGTGCATGATGTGAGAAGACAACTGTCTACACAGTTGAAATTGAAATCAACATAGATCAATTTAGAAGAGCAAACCAGTTAAAGAAACATGTTTAAACATACCTGTTGTGCCATTGGAGTTTTGATTGGATCCTTCTATTTAAAAATTAGTTGGTATGAGTAAATACAGTGATACAAGAGCAAAGCAGTATGCACCATAGCTATGGAATCTTACCTGAGAACAGTTGTTCTTCAGGTTTAAGCACTTGTTCTACAAGAAGAGAGTACAGTAAGACACAGCCATATAATACTTCAAAATGAAATATGATTTCATAGACCCTACCAGATTCATGGGTCTAGACCAATACAGAACAAGGCGTTCCCAGTCATCGTCCCGTAAATGTGTCTCCGGAGAAAGTAAGGGAATTTGATGAGTTTCCTTGCCAGTGAAATATGTTTTCTTCAGGTAATTCCGATACTGTCGCAAAGCATTCTTGAAGATAGCACAGGTATTAGCACAGGTTACCTCATCCTGAGTTTCTAAATCGATCATTCTCTACACAGAAAAATGGGAACATTTCCTGTGTTATAACCAGCAGGGAAGTAGAACGTATGGGACAAAGCAAAGTAATTGGCATGAATACTTACACATAACTCCTAGAGGAACACCTGCAACTGGCTTTTTCCTTCATCTTCAGTATAATATTTCCATGATGGGAAGATGCGCACATAGGATTTAACAACACCAAATGCGATAGACGCTAAACTACGGATGACTGGTTCTGCTTCGTCCACAGGAATAGGTGTACTAACTGGTGGAGTTGGGGTTCGCCGTGGTAGTCCTGGCGCTTTGGGCACTGGAGCTGCCTTACTAACTGTTCTTGTTTGGGAGCTCTATTATGGAGATGGTGATGTGTCAACTGGAACTGGGTTACTATCTGCTAGGATTGGGGTTAGATTGGGTGAAGCTGGTTCTCTGCCCATCGGAGTAGGGGTACAATCTGCGATAGTCTGGGTTATGTGTGGTAGGGCTGGTTCTTGTGCAAGTACAACCGGGGTGCTATCTCCATCGACAGGTAGCGTTGTTTTATTTGAAGACCGTGTTTTTACTCCGCTAGATACTGCCATCACCCCCTCCAATTCAAATGGCTGATAAAGAAGAAAAGTAGTTGAATGTACAGACCTTGTATGAGACAGATGCAATAGATAGTGAGGAAAAAAGAGGGCATGAAATAGTTCACATAAATGTTGTTTAACTAAACAGGATAGCATGACATAATTTCACATATATGATGTCTATCTAAACAGTATAGCATGACATAATTCAAAGATATGATGACTAACTAAAAAGGATGCATGAGATAATTATATGATGTCTTTAGTAAACAGGTTCGCATGACATAATTCACATATATGTTATCTAAGTAAACAGGATGGCATGATATAATTCACATATGTGATTTATATACTAAGCAGATGTCATTCTCATATATGATGTGTAAACTAAGCAGATGGTGTTGAATATTGTGTATATGATGTCTAAACTATGCAATGCAAGACAACATATGTATGATACGAGCAGTATAACCGTGCCAAGTTAGAGCATACACCTCGGGGGGGGGGGGAATAGGACTGGTCATCTGTCTCTGAATCCTCCTTTGAGGAGCTATCTGGACCCAGTAAGAGATCTGCTTCGACAGGTAGCACTGTCTGCTCTGAAGAACTTGTTTTCACTCCAGATTTTTTCATCACCCACCCAAATGGTTGATTCACAGGAAGAGTAGTTGAATGTACAAACATTGTCGACAAATGGAAATGTAATGGAAAAAGGGAATGGCAAGATATAATTCAAATATATGATGCCTGGCTAAACAGGATGGCATTGCATATTTCACATATACTATGGCTGGCTAAAAAAGATGGCATTGCATAATTCACATATGTGATATAGAAACTAAACAGGTGGCATTACAGAACATGTCTAAACTAAGCAGATGACATATATGATGTCGAAAGTAAGCAAAGCAAGGCACCATATGCATGATATGACCAACATCATCATGCCAAGTTAGAGCAAACACCTCGGGGGGTAAATGGTGTGGTCAGCTCCCTCTGACTCCACCTCTGAATAGCTATCTTCCTCTGGATTACAATCTGGAGGAGGGGGGTGGGGTTTCCATTGCACCCACCATGGAGTGATGTCTGCATGACATTGTGTATTGCCGCGCAAGACTCTTCTCTTTTTCTCTACATGTTCAGCATGATTGTGTACAATAACTGACATGCATACGAAAAAAATATAGTGAGATTAAGTAAGGAGAGCATGCAGAAATCTAGAGTGATGGTAACAACCAGTGGATAGATCCAAAAATAATGATAGCAGGCAAATGATAGCTTAATTTAATAAAAAGACAGATGATGGCTGCTTTAATGTTTGTTTCCCACCCAAGATGAACGACATAGTAGATACCCGAGATGAAACAGATAGTAGATCAATATACTATTCATTGCTGCCTCGATATGTGCCCCACAAGCATTTTCAAACTCAAGTTTGAACATTAATTTGGACCTGACTTGGAGTCTAGGAGATGAATAGGATGATAAACTAGTAGGTAATATTAAGCAATGCATAAAGTAAGCAGAAACAAAAGAGTGCGACCTCTCTTGCGGACCCGTGTACTCCTCAGGTTCATCTGCTGAGTCGATGATGGTGATGCAGTTGCGGTGGCTGCCGGCGGTGGGGAAGGAGATCTGAGGCGGCGACAGACGGTAAGGAGTCGTGATGTCTGGTATGGTGGACGCTTCTGTCGATGGAGCAGCTCAGGTGAGGTGGACGACGACGTGGCAGGAGCAGGACAACCCACACAAAGTTTTCTTCGACACCTATCTGTAAATGAAGTAATTCTGTAAGGGCTCCTTTGGCTTGCAGGAAGAGCCCAGGAATGCAAAGAAACATGGCCAAATTAAAGTCAAACCACCTTCAAATGTGTACAGTTAGAATGTTATTATGCCACTAATGCACTTAGTCTTCTTTTCATGCATAGGATTTTGATAAGTAGGTTCAGGTGGATGTTAAAATTTCTGTGTTTTTCCTTTGAAACAGACATGAAAGGAAAAAATCCTTCAGTTTTGTTTTCCTCCATTCCTTTCAACCAAATGCATGAATAATTGAATAGTAGGGTACCATAGGAAAATTTCCTATTGCTATGTTTTTCCTTCACTTTTTCCTTTGAACCAAAATAGCCCTAAGGGATCGACATGAATGTAGAGTAAAAAGTGATGCGACAAGTGTACAACCTCTTTGGCATAGCCGTGTCGACCTCAGCATCATTGGGTCGATCGCTGAAGATGTTACAGAGGAGGTGGCTGTCGGAGCTGGGGAAGAACATCTGAGGCGTCTGTAGATGGCGTTGAGGGTACTGCTCTATTGTGATGGATGGTTCCGCCGTTGGAGCAGCTCCGGCGAGCTGTACGACGTCGAGGCTTAAGTAGTACAAGACGAACATCGTTAATATGAAGTGGGATTCTAATACCATCTCCAATAGATGATGTAAAATACATCACCAAAAAGTGCTAGCTGTAAAATTTACATCACCAAAAGACAACCAACTCCAACCGATGATGTAAAAACTGTTGACTCTGAACTTAACTGTCAAAACTGAATTTTACTGTCGAACTGATTGTTACTGTCGAAACTGAATTTTACTGTTGAAACTGGATGCACTAGTAGCAAACAACCACTTCGTTGGTAGTTTAGGCCGCTCGAGCACTGGTAGCAGAGAAGCAGTGATCTAAATCAGCAGCCGCTCAACAGGGAACACACTAGTAGCTAGCAGCCAGAGCAGCAGCGCGAACGAGAGCCAGAGCAGCAACTCGTGTAGCTGCAGCAGCCCGTGTACCAGCATCAGCAGCGCGAGCGAGAGCAAGAGCAGAGCAGCAGCACGAGCGAGAGCAAGAGCAGAGCAGCAGCGCGAGCGAGAGCCGAAGCAGCAGCAGCAGCTCCGGCTGGTATGGATGCCGCCGCCGAGGGAGCCTCGCAATGGGGGAGATCCGCCGTGGAGGATGTCGTCGGCGGCGCCGGCATCGAGGGAGTCGGGCCATGTCAGAGCGGGATCGAGCACCGGCGGCGCCGTGAGGTCGAGTGAAGGAGAAGATGCGATGAGTGTACAACCTCTTTGGTGCCGCCGAGTAGGCCTTGGCTTCATCCGAGGAGTCGGTGAGGATGTTGCGGTTCCGGTGGGGCAGGTTAAGGCGGCGCTGTGGGAATGGAGCAGCCCCGATAGATGAGGCGATCGTCGGAGCAGCTCCTTGGAGGTGGAGGATGGGGCGGCTGAACCGGCGGGACGACGAGATCGACGATGGATCCTCATCAGGTGCGGTGGATGAGGGACGTCGAGCTGTTGCGGTGGACGACGTCGTCGGGGAGGAGGCTCCTGCGGGGCGGCGGTGGGAGGGCGGACCAAGGAGGGTAGGGTTTCGCGGCTGGTGGAGAGAGGTTTTGGCGGCCTCAGTTTTTGAATGGGGAAAAGAAGGGGATGGGAGGGGGGGAACCATGACTTAGGGACGCGCTTGTCTGAAATGTAGCGTAAGTTACAAAAGTACCCCCACTAATTTGAACTAGTGGCTCTTTTCGCCCAAGGGTAGAACGGGGATTTCGCGTGTCGGGATTTCGCAGGAGGAGGGAGTTTTCATGCACGTTGTAATTTCGGGATAGCAAGGTGCGGGATGAGAAGGAGGGAGTTTTCGGAGCACAAACAACCAAAGAGATATCAAATTTGAACTACAGGCACATGCTCCAGTGCACCAAAATGGTTTGAAAAATCGTATATGTGTCCTTGGGTGAATGTTTAGGTCCCATACAAGAAATGGGAGGGAATTTCAAACGTCTGGGCGTCGTGGCTCGGCCGAAAACATTGAGAAATTTGGTTTTAAAATTCATGTAAATCCAAAAATTGCCTAAAAATCACAGAACTTGGCATGGTGTCTTGACATGGCACCAACATGCCTTGGTAAAATTTTTGTTCGATTTGGGACAAGTTTTGATATAAGCTTCTTACAAACCGGAGCTTCTCTCAAGAAGGCTCATGGTTCCGACTGGGAACGTGTCACCTTTGTGAGCGAAACGACATACGCTACCTCTTACTACCTTGATTTTTTTTTACATAGGCAACATAGACCGATAGGAGTGTCGTGCTAAAATTTGGAATTATTCCGGGTTCGTTTGGCATTTTTTATACATTAATTGAGTTTTTAGGAATTTAATGTGCATAATACAAATTTGAACTACAAGCACATGCTCCACTGCACCAAAATGGGTTGAAAAATCATATATGTGTCCTTGGGTGAATGTTTAGGTCGCATACAAGAAATGGGAATGAATTTCAAACATCTGGGCGTCGTGGCTCGGCCAAAAACATTGAGAAACTTGGTTTTTAAATTCCTGTAAATCCAAAAATTGCCTAAAAATCACGGAACTTGGCATGGTGTCTTGACATGTCACCAATATGCTGTGGTAAAAATTTTGTTCGATTTGGGACAAGTTTTGGTATAAGCTTCTCACAAACCGGAGCTTCTCTCAAGAAGGCTCACGGTTCCGATAGGGAATGTGTCACCTTTGTGGGCGAAACGACATACACTGCCTCTTCCTGCCTTGATTTTTTTTTACAGAGGCAACAAAGACCAATAGGAGTGTCACGCTATAGTTTGGAATTATTCCGGGTTCGTTTGGCCATTTTATACATTTATTGAGTTTTCTAGGCATTTTAATGTGCATAATTCAAATTTGAACTGCATGCACATGCTCCAGTGCACCAAAATGGGTTGAAAAATCGTATATGTGTCCTTGGGTGAATGTTTAGGTCCCATGCAAGAAATGGGAATGAATTTCAAACATCCGGCGTCGTGGCTCGGCCGAAAACATTGACAAACTTGGTTTTTAAATTCCTGTAAATCCAAAACTTGCCTGAAAATCATGAAACTTGGCATGTTGTCTTGACATGGCACCAACATGTTGTGGTAAAAAATTTGTCCGATTTTTTGAAGGCGCACACATTAACAACAACCAAAGTCATTTTGGAACAAAGAGCTGCCACGTTACAATCGGAAACACAAGTGTTATTCAAACCGTGGGCGTTGTACTAACCATTTACGTGCCGCCACGCACCCCCATTTTTATTGGCTAGGAGGCGTTGTGCGGGGTAGCTATTTGAGTAGACGGGAGGCGTGGAGCAGACCGCTGCGCAGGCTTACCGAGAGGTGAGCCCTTTGACCTCCATCCGCCGCCCACCTCGCTCCCAACTTCTCCATTAATGGCGCCCGAGCCTGGCTAGGTCTCAGTCGACTGAGATTTAAGGGAGAAAAAAGAAAATTTGAAAACAAAAATTTGCACGGATAACTCACGGACATAGCCTCGACTGAAACTTAATGAAGACTGTTATATATGATGACGATGGCAATGGATAGTAATTGTCTTACATATTCAGGAAGACGATTTAAAATGCCACACGCGGCAACGCCCGAAAGACACAGGGGCAAAAGAAGAAGGAAGAAGACGTAGACAACAATCTGGGTCGCTGCTCTACTCCTTCTTGATGGGTTGCTGTAGGGCACAGAGTTCCTCCAACTCCTTCTTCATCGCCTCCATGACCTTCACCTCCTTTCGCCTCTTCTCCGCCATCTTCGTCATTGCATCCATGGTGATGGAGTTCTCGCGGTGAATGACAATGATTTCTTTCACGTCCTCAATACTTCGCTTGACAGCAGCTTTGGATTCCCACACCAGCCTTTCGCGCTCGATGCGGAGGTTGGCATTATCGTCCATAATTTTCTCGACCATGGTGGTCGTCTTCTTCATCACGGCAGTGCTCTCCTCGTGCTGCTTCGCACTGCCGGCGATCTTGGCCCTCAGCACGTCGCGCTGGGTGCGGAGCTTCGCCTTGTCATCCCTTAGTCCCCGGATGACGCCGATCGCCTTATCAAATGAGGCATTGATCTCCTCGTGCAGCTTCGCCCAGCCAGAGATCTCATCCTTCAGCTTATTGAGCTCAGTGCACATGCGCCTGCGAGAGCCCTCGCCTTCTCGGAAGAGATCTTCCCAGGCCGCCGCAGCGCGGCAGGACCTCTCTGCTGATTCCGCGGCGCGATGGGTCATCCTTGCAGCTTCCACGGCGCGGCTGGACCACTGTGCTGCTTCGGCGGCATGGCGGGACCTCTGTGCTGCTTCGGCGGCGCGGTGGGACCTCTGTGCTACATCGGCAGCGCGGTGGGACCTCGCGGTTGCTATCGCGGCGAGGCGGGACATCTTTGCTGCTTCCGCTTCCATGCTCGCCGCTCCCTGGTCAATTCTCGATGAAGAACTCTTACGGGCCATGGCAGACGCAAGGAAGGATGAAGAAAGACTTGTTTGTTTGTTGATGAGGAATTGAGGTGGATTGTGCAGTCATTTTCGAGTAGGTAGTATTTAAAACCTAGTAATAAGCTGCTAAGTGGGAAAACGTTTAGGTTTTGATCGGTGTGAACAGGTTTGCAATTAGATATAGCGTGGTAATTTGGAATGTGACGGGAAACAAGCTCAAAATTTATTGACGCTTTCGGTTTTGAAGTGCGGCATGATTCCCAGATGGTGTAACGTGGGCAAGAGTTCTCGGATGTGTACGTGGCGTGTGCACCGCAATCGGCGATGTCAGCACACGACTTGTTCCATCGCGCACAATTCTTTTAATTAGACTGTGTGCCCGTATGAGTAATGCTAGACACACGAAGATTTACTTAAGGATTTTACAGGGTAGCTGAAGTGGACCTACAGAATTGGAGATTAGGGGAGGTTGGGGCCCACCCCGGCTGAAAATCAGGGGGGGGGGGGGGCGAGAAAGATTAGTTAGTTGAATATCGTGTAAAACGCCTGTAACAGGTCTGTGTGTATAGGATTATCGGTGCCCGTATATCGCAGACTCCTTGATCTGGCTGAGAGCATCTCCAACAGTCTTTCTATATTTGCACTCACTTACTCCCTCCGTTTCTTTTCAGTCTGCATATAAAGTTTGGTCAAAGTCAAGCTTTGTAAAGTTTGACTAAATTTATATTAAAAAATAACCTCCTCCAATAGCCATTGTATAAGTGGTCCCTCACCTATTTTTTTACAAAGCTTGCTAAATCTGTCATCCCACTTTGTATATTTGCAAACCCAAAGGGCAGGAGTGCACTTGCTAAATTTTGGCAAGGCTTTGTAAAAGTGGTCCCCTTCATATATTTGTCTCAATGACTAATGGGCCAGTGTGTGATGTGTACGTGTATGTGTGAGCTGCGTATGTGCGTCGTGTGTACATGTATGTGTGTGATGCGTGCGTGTGTACGTGTATGTGTACGCGTGTGTGTACATGTACGCGTGTGTGCTGATTCTGTGTACGCGTACGCGTGTGCACACGTGTACACGAGTTGTGCTAGTAGACGTGTGATGTGTCTATGACAAACTGTCCCCACATGTCATTGTGTGTTTTGTGCAAATATAGCAATCCGATATACAAAGGCTTCCAAAGCAAAAAACATGTTGGCTTTGTAAACCTTCTCTCTCCTCTTGCTATAACATGTTTTTACAGCAATCCAATATACAAAGGCTGTTGGAGATGCTCTGACCGTTTCTGTTGTTTTGGCTCATCAGAAACAGTTCATCCGAGTGAACTGTTTGCCGTCTATCGCACACACCTTGATCTGGCTGGCCGTTTCTGTTGTTTTTGCTCATCGGAAACAGTTCATCCGAGTGAACTGTTTGCCGTCTATCGCACACACCTACAGTAGTGTCTCACACGTAGGCACACACACAAACACACATCCCCTCTCTTATTGATATTGCAGTCGTACCCTCCGCTTGTCTAGTAGGTCTCTCCCACCATCTCCGAGAAGCAACTCCACCACCACCCCTCCGGCACTCTAGCTCTGTCTCTCTCCCAACCTTATTCCTCTCCTACACATATGTATGGATGCCGATCGATCTCCCTCGATACATAGCTAGGTGTCTCCTTCTCCACACATATACTAGTCGATCTACCCCTCTGGTTAGGTCTCTGCCCCCCCCCCACACACACACACTGATAGTCGAACGCTCTAGTTAGGTCTCCCTGCCACACACAAACTGCACCTGTCCCCTCTCACGTTCCAATAGGCCAGCCATCCTATATCTTTGACGTGCGCACACACAATTTCGCTGGCTCTCTTTATCGATCTCGCACCCATACACTTTCATCCCTCTCTTCGATTCTATCGATATATATCTCACGCCGATGATCCCTCCCCTCTCTTCTCGTGGATCGCCCCCTCTATATATGATATATCTAGGCCTCCATTTCACACACATTGCACATGTTACCTTTTTTTGAGATATCATCGACTCATATTCCCAGTCCATCTCTCATGCACACAAATACACTTACGAAATTGCCCTCCCAAAAAAACACTCATGAACGCACTCACCATCTCTCTCTAGGTTTGTATCTCTCTCACACACACCCACGTAGGTGGGGTATGTGCACGAAGAGAAGAGGTGCACGCACGACGCACGTACTCACGTCTCGTTCCCAACCACACCCGCGCGGGTACACGGTGGAGCTCATTTCTGTATGAAAAGGCAGCCCACGTGATAATTTGACCCGTGTAGCGGTTGTTCACTTGATGGAGGGTCGTGTACCACACATGAATGAAACAAAGTGCGACTCGACGCGTTTGCACGTTAATTTTAAATAAAGTTTATTCCTCAATGGCACGTACAGAATATAAAACGATTGTTATCGAGAGAAAAAAGAACACCGCTCTACTACACTAGTATAAAATATAGGCAGGAGCCTCAATGCTTGATTGCGGGGGTTCGTCTCTTCACACTTTCTCACACAAGACGGCGGGGGCCAATCTCTCTCTCTCTCACCGCTGGTCACTGATCCGGCCGGATCCCGTCCACCGGCGGAAAGGGAGGATGTGCAGCGTTGCCCCGGTCACCGGCGTTGAGGCAGGAAACTCACTGCCGGCGCGTCCCAATCTGCGGTACCCGCCGTTCTCTCCGACAAAGCTCCGGTGCGGTAGGGCCTTCGCCCCTTGCTCGCTGCCGCAGCAGATCCCGGCCGCCGCTGCCCTCCTAGTTACATCCCGACGACCCTCAGGTACAACTTCCTCTGGAACCGGCCTTGCTCCACTGCCCAACTTCCCAGGTCGCTGTATGTGGAAAATCCTGCATGTGGATCTTCTCTAGTTCTTTGCCTAAAACGTAGCTCGGCCGGCGTACCTCCCATTTTGCAATCTCGTCCTCACACCGTTTGAGAGAAACCACTGTGCTGCTATCTCCCCCTGAAGACAATGAATATGCTTCTTTTTGCCGGCGCATGTGTCATCAACTGTTATTGACCAGTAATTGTTTCCTTTCTACCTCTTTTCGCAAACAGGGCTATCCATTTCACCTCATTGCTATTGCGACCTTTTGGTGAACTACACAAATCACTTTTTTCTTAAGAGTGTTTTGTGCAGTTCCACTAAAATGTCACACAGGCAACGTTTCTACATTTCAGTGGGACTGCACAAAGGGAGATTGGTTGTGCTATCCTCCTCATCCAACTCCGAGCCTAATCTTCTCCAACAAGTAGTTAGTTTTACGAGAGATTGCAAAGGTGATCGGCTTCTATTGTGTGTGTATGTTTCATCACCTAGTGCCACTATTATTGTAAAAACACTTATTCATATCTTTGCAAACAGGGATGCTCAGCTCGATTTTAGTGGAACTGCACAAAATGATCGGATGGTCCATGTCCTCCATAGACTTCTTTCTTGGCTAACATGTCTTGTTAAGTTTGACAGAGTTGCGTGAAACTAGCTGCCGACCAATGAACACCGTGGCCAGGAAATGGAACCATGTCTACGGACAGCATTGATCAATTTTCAATTTTTCTTTATTTGTAGACCTTCTCACAACTTTTTCTTCAGTTGTGATGTAAATATTGGGGATGATATGCGAATCATTGTGATGTATTAGCATCCATGTTAGTTTTTTTGTATTTGATGGAATGTTGTAACGAGACAACCTTGTATTTGATGGAATGTTGTAACGAGACAACCTTGGAGGCAAGTGAACACAAGAAACCAAAGTTGAAAGCTTCATAGCATTACAGTATAATTTATTATGTTGGAAAATTATGTGACATATAAACAAATCTTGAAAGCTTGATAGCAATGCCAGAAACCATTGAACTTCCTTTCGCCGACATGTGGGGCATCCAGCATCCTGGTCCACGTGCCATGCACCAATATTGAGTGCACAACTGCAGGGGGGTTCACCTCGGTCGTTGCACCGCAGTAATAATGACTACTGAGCAGTCAAATCACAGGGGCCCACCTTTGCCACAGTAAGTTGCTCGGACGAAGCAACCATCATTTCACTATTCGTTGAATCCGCTCGTACTCCAATATTCCCACAGTAAGTTGCTCGGACGAAGCAACCATCATTTCACCTTTCCCACAGTAAGTACCTCCTTTCTATTCTAGAAACCACCACACATGAATATTGGATGGTAGCACCACAGCATCAATATGGGTTTATGGGGCTCAATTCAAAAATCGAAACCAACCAATGAACTACTAGATGGTGAGCGTTTGGAGTAGTACGTATCAACGCATGCATGCATGAGGAGTACAATGACCAATAACATTTACATGCATTGGTTAGTTTTCTGTTAATCCTTGCACGCAACAATTTAATGCGCTTTGAAATCTAAACATGTGATTGTGACCAGTAAAATTTAGACTGACAAAATGGTATAGTAATACAAAAATTTGGAGATTAAGCTCTATAAACCAGATGTGAGTGATATACTGTAGCAGGACGGTTGACGGGATTAGTAGAACGTGAAGCGCCTTTTTAGCGGGGATTTGCATCAATCTATGAAGGTGCAAAACCAAGTGTTACTACTACACCAAACAAGTTCAAAACGAGAAACTGGACTCACGGCACGCCTGTCGCTTGGGGATGCTTGATACGTCTCCAACGTATCTATAATTTTTTATTGTTCCATGCTATTATATTATCAATCTTGGATGTTTTTATATACATTTACAGCAATTATATATCATTTTTTAGGACTAACCTATTAACTTAGTGCCCAGTGCCAGTTGCTGTTTTTTGCCTGTTTTTGGTTTTCCAGAATATCAGTACCAAATGAAGTCCAAATGCCACGAAACTTTTTGGGGATTTTTTTCTGGACATAAGAGACACTAGAAGCTTCGGGAGGAGGCCAGAAGCCAGAGGAGGTGGCCACGAGCCACCAAGGCGCGCCTGGGGGGGGGCAGGCGCGCCCTGGTGCCTCGTGGGCCCACCTCTGCCCCTTTTGACCTAATTCCACCACTATAAATTCTCTAAAATCGGGAAACCAACAGAGAAGTCCACGAAATACTTTTTCCGTCGCCGCAAGCTTCTGTTCTCGAGAGATCCCATCTGGAGGCCTTTTCCGGTACTCCGCCGGAGGGGGAATCGATCACGGAGGGGCTCTACATCATCCTTGCTGCCCTTCCGATGATGCGTGAGTAGTTTACCACAGACCTTCGGGTCCATAGTTAGTAGCTAGATGGCTTCTTCTCTCTTTTTGATCTTCAATACAATGCTCTCCTCGATGTTCTTGGAGTTCTATCGGATGTAATCACTTTTTGCGGTGTGTTTGTTGGGATCCGATGAATTGTGAGTTTATGATCAGATTATCCATCAATATTATTTGAGTCTTCTCTGAACTCTTTTATGCATGATTATTATAGCTTCATATTTCTCTCCAATCTATTGATTTGGTTTGGCCAACTAGATTGATTTATCTTGCAATGGGAGAGGTGCTTTGTAATGGGTTCGATCTTGAGGTGCTCAATCCCAGTGACAGAAAGGGACATGACACGTATGTATCGTTGCTATTAAGGGTAAAAAGATGGGGTTTATTCATGCGTGAGTTTACTTTGTCTACATCATGTCATCTTGCTTAAGGCGTTACTCCGTTCTTCATGAACTTAATACACTAGATGCATGCTGGATAGCGGTCGATGTGTGGAGTAATAGTAGTAGATGCAGGCAGGAGTCGATCTACTTGTCTCGAACGTGATGCCTATATACATGATCATTGCCTTGGATATCGTCATGATTATTTGCTTTTTTATCAATTGCCCAACAGTAATTTGTTTACCCACCGTATGCTATTTTCATGAGAGAAGCCTCTAGTGAAAACTATGGCCCCCGGGTCTACTTCTATCATATATTAAAAATCATAAAAATACCTTGCTGCACTTTTACTTTATTTATTTTATTTTATATTTTAGTTCTATCTATCTATCTATCACCATACAATTTAATCTTGCAATGAACCGCCAAGGGATTGACAACCCCTTGTTTGCGTTGGGTGCAAGGATTTGTTGTTTTGTGTGCAGGTAGTGTTAACGAGGTGTTGCGTGATTCTCCTACTGGATTGATAACCTTGGTTTCATAACTGAGGGAAATACTTATCTCTACTGTACTGTATCTCCCCTCCTCTTCAGGGAATTACCAACGCAGCTCACAAGTAGCAGGAAGAATTTCTGGCGCCGTTGCCGGGGAGACATCATCAACATCTATCAAGTACCTATGCATAAACCTTCATCTCCTTGCATTTATTTTATTTGCCTTTGCCTCTCGTTTTCATCTCCCCCACTTCTAAAAAGTTTTTACAAAAATACAAAAATATTTTCTGTTTGCCTTTTTCTTGTTTGCTCGTCTTATCATTATGGCTAGTTCTTCGCTCGTTACTATTACCCCTAAAAATGAAGTGCTTAATTTTAAACAAATGGGAGGAGGGAATTTAAAAGATGCTTGGTATAGGATCTGTGATGCTCATAATAGATCAACTCGTAAGCAATCCACCACCACCCTTCTTCGCAATTTTTATGTGGGCATTACTACATGGTATAGATTTGTACTTGATACTATTACCGGAGGAAATTTCTTGATGTGTCCCTCTATGAATGCTTTCAATGCTATGGGAAATTTAGTGGGATCACCACCTATCACTGTTAATGAAACAACTTTGACTTTGGAACATGTTATGCAAAGGTTAGAAGCTATTGAAAGTAAAATGCCTACTATTGAACATCTTGAGAATTTAGATAAAAAAATTTATAATCATATCACTCAATTTGGTTCTAAGGTAGGAATCGCATTGAAAACCTTAAAGGAAAAGGAACCGGTAGTTAATGAAAGAATAGAACAAAGCCCCGCTGGAATCGATAAGATAGAAGAAATTATTAATAATTTGGGCTCGACTTTTTCCTCTGTTAAGAATATTGATAGAACTCCTCCCAATAAAAATTGCAAGTTGATGTATGTTCCTAAAACCAATGGTGCTACTTCTAGTAAGGGAAATGAGGATCTTAAAATGATTAGCCTGCACCCCAATTTCATTGATATAATTAAGGAACCTATTCACAAAAGTAAAATTCTTGATTTTGTGCCTAGAAGTGTGATGATGAGAAACACCTATGTTAATTCTATTAGAAAAAATGGATGTGTGATTGAGGAGTTGGAAACCCACGATGATAATACTTGAAACTATGCATTATGCCTAGCTAGGGGCATAAAACAATAGCGCTTGTTGGGAGGCAACCCAATGAATAAAATAAATTTTTAAATTTTCTGTTCTCGTATGTTTTCACATTTATGCTACTGTTATGATTGTGTTTTTTGTGTTCTAATTAGTGTTTGTGCCAAGTAAAGCCTTTCGGATGATTTGGAAGATAGTATAATTGATGCTGTTTGGAAAATAGAAAGTTTTGCATCCAGTGCTGGAATTTTAGTTCTGTACTGGAGCGTCATAAAAATATGAAATTTTTACACAGTATTTGTATATGAATTGCCCACGTCTTCCTAATTTTTCAGAATTTTTCGAGTTACATAAGTATGGATTTTAAATAGATCTTTGCAGACTGTTCTGTTTTTGACAGATTCTGTTTTTGATGCATTGCTTGCTTGTTTTGATGAAACTATGGATTGTATCAGGGGGTATAAGCCATGGAGAAGTTAGAATACAATAGGTATAATTCAAAAATAAAATATGAATGTGTTTGCAACAGTACTTAAAGTAGTGATTTATTTTGTTATACTAACGGATCTCACGAAGGTTTTGTTGAGTTTTGTGTGATTGAAGTTTTCAAGTTTTGGGTGAGATCACGATGGATGAAGGAATAAGGAGTGGCAAGAGCCTAATCTTGGGGATGCCCAAGGCACCCCAAGGTAATATTCAAGGAAGACTCAAGCGTCTAAGCTTGGGGATGCCCCGGAAGGCATCCCCTCTTTCTTATACCAATCATCGGTAATTTTACTTGCAGCTATATTTTTATTCGTCACATGATATGTGTTTTGCTTGGAGCGTTGTGTATTATATGAGTCTTTTCTTTGTTTTCTTTTTAGTTTGTCACAATCATCTTTGCTGGACACACCGATTTGAGAGAGCCACACGTTTATCATAATTTGTTAGAATACTCTATGTGCTTCACTTAAATTTTTTGAGCTAGGCAGTGGCTCTAGTACTTCACTTAAATCTTTTTGAGCATGGCGGTGGCTATATTTTGAAGAAATATTTGAACTCTCATGCTTAACTTATATTATTTTGAGAGTTGATAAGATAAAATTTTGAAGAAATACATACACTCTCATGCTTCACTTATATTATTTTGAGAGTTGACAATAGTAATGGTAATTTGCACAAGATATGAATTTGGTCCCAAAGTGATGAATATTCAAGAGGGATATAATAAAAACTTTCATCTAGATCATTCGATATGATAAGTTTGATTCCTTCCAATAGTTTTGCGATATGGAGATGATAATATGTGAGTCATGTTAGTGAGTAATTATGGTTTAGTAAGAATATTGGTGTTAAGGTTTGTGATTCCCTATGCAGGCACGTAAAGTCAATAGTTATGCAACGAAATTATATCCTACTTATGGTGCATTATTCAGTGTTAGTTATGTTCAATGCATGTCTATGACCGTTTTCGCTTTTTGGTTGGTTGCTTCTCAATCTATTTGCTAGCCTTCATTTGTACTAAGCGGGAATACTGCTTGTGCATCCAAACTCCTTAAACCCAAGTTGTGCCAAATGAGTCCACCATACCTACCTATATGCGATATTTCCATGCCGTTCCAAGTAAATTTGCATGTGCTAACTCTAATTTTTCAAAATAATTTTCCGTTTTGTGTGCCCGTACCGCTCATGAAGCGGCAGGGGGTGGCCAATATTTTCCATGCTAGGTGTGTTATTCTCACGATAAGTGTTTATTCACTTGTCATTGCACGAGAGAGTGGCTGGTAATAGGGATGCTCAGTCCCACAATGAATCAAAAATTAATGACAACAAAATTCCTTGGAAAGTGTTGGTATGGAGGGCACCCGTGGATACGGCTAGCCATGGATTGTGAAAGAATGGTGGAATGGAAATAAACTTTATTTTCTGTTTGGGAACCGCCTATGATGTGTCTAGCATGGAAAATATTGGAAATTCTCGATCGTTTTCGTTGACAGGAAAAGCATGCCTCTCAAAATAATTTTATCTCTCTAATTTAAGCTTTGAGCTCTGGCACATTTGCAAATCTCTGCTTCCCTCTGCGAAGGGCCTATCTATTTACTTTTGTGCAATTTTTATTTTTATTTTGAGTCTCCATCTTCTCTTACAAAGCACCAACTAGAGAGCACTATCGTCATACTTGTGCATTCTGTGTAGCTAATATTGAGTGTGTTTCATGAATGGATCAATGATTGAGCATAATGGGCTAGGGATAACTTTCTTTAGCGTTGATATTTTTAAAGACATGGTTGCTTGTTAGTATGCTTGAGTATTTATATCTTCATGTTAAACTATAGACTATTGCTTTGAATCATTCAAGTCCAAATGTCCATGCTATAAAAGAAAAGAGTATATGATGAATATGATAGGTAGCATTCCACATCAAAAATTCCGTTTTTATCATTTACCTACTCGAGGACGAGCAGGAATTAAGCTTGGGGATGCTTGATACGTCTCCAACGTATTTATAATTTTTGATTGTTCCATGCTATTATATTATCAATCTTGGATGTTTCTATATACATTTATAGCAATTATATATCATTTTTTGGGACTAACCTATTAACTTAGTGCCCAGTGCCAGTTGTTGTTTTTTGCCTGTTTTTGGTTTTCTAGAATATGAGTACCAAATGAAGTCCAAATGCCACGAAACTTTTTGGAGATTTTTTTTCTGGACATAAGAGACACTAGAAGCTTCGGGATGAGGCCAGAAGCCAGAGGAGGTGGCCACGAGCCACCAGGGCGTGCCTGGGGGGGGGGGGGGCAGGCGCGCCCTGGTGCCTCGTGGGCCCACCTCTACCCCTTTTGACCTAATTCCACCACTATAAATTCTCTAAAATCGGGAAACCAACAGAGGAGTCCACGAAATACTTTTTCCGCCGCCGCAAAGCTTCTGTTCTCGAGAGATGCCATCTGGAGGCCTTTTCCGGTACTCCGCCGGAGGGGGAATCGATCACGGAGGGGCTCTACATCATCCTTGCTGCCCTTCCGATTATGCATGAGTAGTTTACCACAGACCTTCGGGTCCATAGTTAGTAGCTAGATGGCTTCTTCTCTCTTTTTGATCTTCAATACAATGTTCTCCTCGATGTTCTTGGAGTTCTATCCGATGTAATCACTTTTTGCGCTGTGTTTGTTGGGATCCGATGAATTGTGAGTTTATGATCAGATTATCCATGAATATTATTTGAGTCTTCTCTGAACTCTTTTATGCATGATTATTATAGCTTCATATTTCTCTCCAATCTATTGATTTGGTTTGGCCAACTAGATTGATTTATGTTGCAATGGGAGAGGTGCTTTGTAATGGGTTCGATCTTGCGGTGCTCAATCCCAGTGAGAGAAAGGGACATGACACGTATGTATCGTTGCTATTAAGGGTAAAAAAGATGGGGTTTATTCATGCGTGAGTTTACTTTGTCTACATCATGTCATCTTGCTTGAGGCGTTACTCCGTTCTTTATGAACTTAATACACTAGATGCATGCTGGATAGCGGTCGATGTGTGGAGTAATAGTAGTAGATGCAGGCAGGAGTCGGTCTACTTGTCTCGGACATGATGCCTATATACATGATCATTGCCTTGGATATCGTCATGATTATTTGCTTTTCTATCAATTGCCCAACAGTAATTTGTTTACCCACCGTATGCTATTTTCATGAGAGAAGCCTCTAGTAAAAACTATGGCCCCCGGGTCTACTTCTATCATATATTAAAAATCATAAAAATACCTTGCTGCACTTTTACTTTATTTATTTTATTTTATATTTTAGTTCAATCAATCTATCTATCACCATACAATTTAATCTTGCAATGAAGCGCCAAGGGATTGACAACCCCTTGTTTGCGTTGGGTGCAAGGATTTATTGTTTTGTGTGTAGGTACTATTAACGAGGTGTTGCGTGATTCTCCTACTGGATTGATAACCTTGGTTTCATAACTGAGGGAAATACTTATCTCTACTGTACTGCATCTCCCTTCCTCTTCAGGGAATTACCAAATCAATACTTATCTCTACTGTACTGTAGCAGTTCAGGCAGCCCCGTCTAAATCGTGTACACGTCCATATAGCCACGCTGCAAAAAATACGGGCACGTACGTACATACGGGCGGGGTCTCGAATGCGTACTTGCACATACGTACGGCCAGGGCTCGTGTACATGGAGAGGTGCTACTTGTAGTTTGCGATGGTATTATCCCCGAGGAGGAAGGGATGTTGCAGCACAGCAGAGGTAAGTATTTCCCTCAGTTATGAAACCAAGGTTATCAATCCAGTAGGAGAACCACGCAACACCTCGTTAGCAGTACCTGCACACAAACAACAAATCGTTACACCCAACGCAAACGAAGGGTTGTCAATCCCTCGGCGGTTAATTGCAAGATTAAATTGAATGTGATAGATAGATAGATAGAAACAAAAATACAAAATAAAATAAATAAAAGAAAAGTGCAGCAATATTTTTAGGGTTTTAGTAATTTGATTTAGATAGACCCAGGGGCCATAGTTTTCACGAGAGGCTTCTCTCGAGAAAATAGCTTACGGTCGGTAGACAAATTACTGTTGGCAATTGATAGAAAAGCAAATAATCATGACGATATCCAAGGCAATGATCATGTATATATGCATCATGTCCGAGATAAGTAGACCAACTCCTGCCTGCATCTACTACTATTACTCCACACATCGACCGCTATCCAACATGCATCTAGTGTATTAAGTCCATAAAGAATGGAGTAACGCCTTAAGAACGATGACATGATGTAGACAAGATAAACTCACGCATGAATAAACCCCATCTTTTTACCCTTAATAGCAACGATACATACGTGTCATGTCCCTCTCTGTCACTGGGATTGAGCACCGCAAGATCGAACCCATTACAAAGCACCTCTTCCCATGGCAAGATAAATCAATCTAGTTGGCCAAAAAAAATCAATAGATCAGAGAAGAAATACGAAGCTATAATAATCATGCATAAAAGAGATCAGAGAAGACTCAAATAATATTCATGGATAATCTGATCATAAACTCACAATTCATCGGATCCCAACAAACACACCACAAAAAGTGATTACATCGGATAGAACTGCAAGAACATCGAGGAGAACATTGTATTGAAGATCAAAAAGAGAGAAGAAGCCATCTAGCTACTAACTATGGACCTGAAGGTCTGTGGTAAACTACTCACGCATCATCGGAAGGGCAGCAAGGTTGATGTAGAGCCCCTCCGTGATCGATTCGCCCTCCGGTGGAGTACCGGAGAAGGCCTCCAGATGGGATCTCTCGAGAACAGAAACTTGCGGTGGCGGAAAAAGTATTTCGTGGACTCCCCTGAGGGTTTCTGATTTATCTGGAATTTATAGTGGTGGAATTAGGTCAAACGGAGCTCTGTGGGCCCCACGAGGTACCAGGGCGCGCCTGCCCCCCCCCCCAGGCGCGCCCTGGTGCCTCGTGTGCACCCCCTGGGGATTCTGGCCTCCTCTCGAAGCTTCTAGTGTTTGTCTTGTCCAGAAAAAAAATCCCCAAAAAGTTTCGTGGCATTTGGACTTCGTTTGGTATTGATTTTCTGTAAAACAAAAACTGGGCAGAAAACAGCAACTGGCACTGGGCACTAAGTTAATAGGTTAGTCCCAAAAAATGATATATAATTGCTGTAAATGTATATAAAAAAATTCAAGATTGATAATATAACAACATGGAACAATAAAAAATTATAGATACGTTGGAGACGTATCAGCATCCCCAAGCTTAATTCCTGCTCGTCCTCGAGTAGGTAAATGATAAAAACAGAATTTTTGATACTGAATGCTTCCTATCATATTCATCACATATTTTTTTCTTTTATAGCATGGACATTGGACTTGAATGATTCGAAGCAATAGTTTATAATTTGACATGAAGATATAAATACTCAAGCATGCTAACAAGCAACCATGTCTTTCAAAATATCAACGCTAAAGAAAGTTATCCCTAGCCCATTATGCTCAATCATTGATCCATTCATGAAACACACTCAAATATTAGCTACATCCATTGCACAAGTATGACAATAGTGCTCTCTAGTTGATGCTTTATAAGAGAAGAAGGAGACTCAAGTAAAAAATAAAAATTGTATAAAAGTAAATAGATAGACCCTTCGCAGAGGGAAGCAGAGATTTGTCAAATGTGCCAGAGCTCAAGGCTGAAATTAAAGAGATAAAATATTTTGAGAGGCATGCTTTTCCTGTCAACGAAAACGACAGAGAATTCCCATTATTTTCCATGCTAGACACATCATAGGCAGTTCCCAAGCAGAAAGTAAAGTTTATTTCCTTTCCACCATTCTTTCACATTCCATTAATAGCCGTATCCACGGGTGCCCTCCAAACCAACACTTTCCAAGGAATTTTGTTGTTATTAATTTTTGATTCATTGTGGGACTGGGCATCCCTATTACCAACCATTCTCTCGTGCAATGACAAGTGAATAAACACTCATCGTGAGAATAACACACCTAGCATGGAAAATAATGGCCACCCCCTGCCGCTTCATGAGCGGTACGGGCACACAAAACGGAAAAATTAATTTGAAAATTAGAGTTGGCACACGCAAATTTACTTGGAACGGCATTGAAATACCGCATATAGGTAGATATAGTGGACTCATTTGGCACAACTTGGGTTTAAGGACTTTGGATGCACAAGCAGTATTTCCGCTTAGTACAAATGAAGGCTAGAAAATAGATTGAGAAGCAACCAACCAAAAAACGAAAACGGTCATAAACATGCATTGAACATAACTAACACCGAATAATGCACCATAAGTTGGATATAATTTCTTTGCATAACTATTGACTTGATGTGCATGTATAGGGAATCACAAACCTTAACACTAATATTCTTACTAAATCACAATTACTCACTAACATCACTCACATATTATCATTTCCATATCGCAAAACTATTGCAAGGAATCACACTTATCATATCCAATGATCTATATGAAAGTTTTTATTATATCCCTCTTGAATATTCATCACTTTGGGACCAAATTAATATCTTGTGCAAATTACCGTTACTATCATCAAATCTCAAAAAGATTTAAGTGAAGTATGAGAGTGCAAATATTTCTTCAAAATTTCAATCTTATCAATTCTCAAAATAATATAAGTGAAGCATGAGAATTCATTTCTTCAAAATTTCAATCAACTCTCAAAATAATATAAGTGAAGCATGAGAGTTTATTTCTTCAAAATATAGCCACCACCGTGCTAAAAAAGAATTAGGTGAAGCACTAGAGCAACTGCCTAGCTCAAAAAATTTAAGTGAAGCACATAGAGTATTCTAACAAATGATGATAAACGTGTGGCTCTCTCAAGATAGGTATGTTCAGCAAAGATGATTGTGAAAAACTAAAAAGCAAACAAAGCAAAGACTCATATAATACAAGACGCTCCAAGCAAAACACATATCATGTGACGAATAAAAATATAGCTCCAAGTAAAATTACCGATGGTTGGTAGAAGAAAGAGGGGATGCCTTCCGGGGCATCCCCAAGCTTAGACGCTTGAGTCTTCCTTGAATATTACCTTGGGGTGCCTCGGGCATCCCCAAGCTTAGGCTCTTACTACTCCTTATTCCTTCATCCATCGTGATCTCACCCAAAACTTGAAAACTTCAATCACACAAAACTCAACAAAACTTTCGTGAGATCCGTTAGCATAACAAAATAAATCACTACTCTAAGTACTGTTGCAAACCCATTCATATTTTATTTTTGCATTATACCTACTATACTCTAACTTCACCATGGCTTATACCCCCCGATACAATCCATAGATTCATCAAAACAAGCAAGTAGTGCATGAAAAATAGAATCTGTCAAAAACAGAACAGTCTGTATCAATCTATTTAAAATCCATACTTCTGTAACTCCAAAAATTCTGAAACATTAGGACAACGTGGGCAATTCATATACCAATACTGTGTAAAAATTTCAGATTTTTATGACGCTCCAGTACAGAAACAAAATTCGGGCACTGGACGCAAAACTTCTGTTTTCCAAACAGCATCAATTATATTATCTTCCAAATCATCCTAAAGGTATTACTTGGCACAAACACTAATTAAAAACACAAAAACACAATCATACCAGTAGCATAATTGTGAAAACACACAATAACAGAAAAAAAATTATTTTATTCATTGGGTTGCCTCCCAACAAGCGCTATTGTTTTATGCCCCTAGCTAGGCATAATGCATAGTTTCAAGTATTGTCATCTTTCTTCTTCTTATCCAAAGGTGCACTTTTATCAAGGGGTTTTTCAAAGGTAATATGAAATATATCATCCATAGAAATTTTAGCATTAGCAAGTTGTCCATCTTTAAATCCCTCTTGATTACCGGCTACAATCCAAGAGTATTGTCTATTGACGCTATTGAAAACTTGTTGGATTATATTCAAAGGAGGAACTTCCTTTTTAATATTCTCATCAAAGATGTGGTCATTGCAGAACAAATATCTCAGCAAGTAATCATTATTATAAAGGATCTCATCTATAACCGTTTTTTCACGGTTCATACCATAGAAATCAAAGATCTCCCTAGCTTCTCGCACTATATGATCAAATTCATTCATGAGAACAAGGGTAGCTATTTTCTTAGCTCTAGGATCTTTTATAACCGGTAACTCATAAAACAATCTTTGCAAAGTAGGATCGGTGCGAATAAATCTTCTTTCAAGTTTAAGAACAAGTGCGGAAATAGCATCGGCATAATTCTTAGTTTCTTTAAGTATTGGTGCATCATCAAAAGTCAAGGTCCCAATGCAATTAAAGAATTCTTGGATGACACTTTTTCCTATAACATTACCATGTCCCAACACAAAAGTTTTAGCATCAAGATTGGTAGAACTTCCCATTTTAGGATTTTTATCATCGTCGGTTTCCTCCATGCCAAAATCACTCATGATAACAATCTTCAAGCAAGCGAATCAAGAAAACACACAAATAGGCAAACGGGAAAATATTTTTGTATTTTTGTAAAAACGTTTTAGAAGTGGGGGAGATGAAAACGAGAGGCAAATGGCAAATAAAATTAATGCAAGGAGATGAGAGTTTATGCAAAGGTACTTGATAGATGTTGATGATGACTTCCCCGGCAACGGCGCCATAAATTCTTCCTGCTACTTGTAGCTTGCGTTGGTATTATCCCCGAAGAGGAAGGGATGATTGTCGGTACCAAAACCGGTAGATCTCGGGTAGGGGATCCGAACTGTGGGTCTAGGAGTCAATGGGTTGCAGGGAACGTAGAGACGGCGATTTACCCAGGTTCGGGCCCTCTCGAAGAGGTAATACCCTACGTCCTGCTAGATTGTATTGATGTGATTGCATGAAGGTTACAGAGTTGATCTACCTCGAGATCGGATGGTCTAAACCCTAGGTAATGAATATGATGATCCTCTACGGACTAAACCCTCTGATTTATATAGACACCAGAGGGTCCTAGGGTTACATATAGTCGGTTACCATCAGGGGATAAACATGCCGGCCACGCCAATTATTGCTTGGAGGAGACGCCAAGTCTTCGGAGGTTTCCTTCTGATCTACGGGGTCGCCCACAGTCCGGCCTTCCGTCGACGAGTAGAGGGCGGCCCACCAGCCCGGCCTATGAGAGATAGGCCGGCGGCCCGAGTACCCCCTAGTCCGGGACACCCTCAGTAGCCCCCGAACTAGCCTCCAATGCCGAGGTTGACAATCTTCGGCAGCTTCATGCTTCAGGTGGTCTTCGGCTTGGGTGGCGAGTTCCTCCCTTTACCTATATTTGGTTTAATAGTAGTTCGGCCACCAATAGCTCGGTTGCCGAAGAATCCTCCAATGGGCGAGGCCCCGTGGGGCCCGCCATACCGCTTTTCTTCGCCCAGAATCAAATGACGACCCTCGATTTTTGCGCACCCACGGAATGCGAGTGGCCCGACGGGTTTTTACAAAAATGCCCCTCTTTCGGGGGGAGTCAATGCCCCTTTAATAGGCCAACGGCGCGGAGGTTGACGCAACCCACCCCTTGCCATTCTTCCTCACATCCTCGCGAGGTTGCGACCAGCAAATAATGGCGAGCGTCCCAGGCTCTTCCTCACGCCCTCACGGCCCCCGTCAAGGTGATTGCGCGAGCTACTCCGTATCCCTCATGCGTTTACGCAGGCTCGAGACGCAGGGATATCTCCCTGCTTCAGATCTCGCATCCACCCGTCCCGGATTAACTTCCGCAGACGGGGAGGCCCTCGCAGAGAACTTTCCTTCCCCTCACGGGGAGGAAAGGGTGTGCTTCGTGCCCTTCCTCTTGCGAGGGATGGGTTTCCCCATTCATCCTTTCCTGAGGGGTTTACTAGAGTTTTACGGGATTCAACTCCACCACCTGACCCCAGGATCAATTCTTCATATATCGGGCTTTGTCGCTCTCTGCGAGATGTTCCTGGGCTGCGAGGCCCACTTCAAGTTGTGGAGGAAGTTCTTCTGCCTCGTCCCCCGTACTCGAGGAGGGACAATCTACGAGGTCGGCGGGGCCGAAGTATGGCGGATCGCCAGAACCGGATACCCCGTAGGGACTTCGAAGAAAGATGCCGAAGAATGGACTTCAGAATGGTTTTATATCGAAGACGTCCCCCTATTTGATCGAGTCCGGAGGGGGCTGCCTGAGTTCTCATTGGTCCCTCCGAAGAAGCGGTTCAACTGGCGCCCGAAGAGTCCTTCTCAAGAGGAAAGCGCCGAAGTAACTCGGCTGGCCGCTCATGTGAGGTGGCTGGGCCACAACGGGTTAACCGTTATTGACGTAACGGCCGCGGCCATTGCTCGGTGCGTCCAACCTCTCCAACAGAGAATGCACCCGCTTTGGTGCTACAACGGGGAAGATGATGCAACCCGGTACAAACGGAAGGGACCTGCCGACCAGGCGGCGATGGCGGCCATACTGGCCGATCTCTTCAAAGGAGAAGAGCAGGAATTTGCTCGGTTAAAGCCCAAGGAAGGCTTCTCAAGCTACAAACCCATTGAAATGGTGAGTCTGACCACGTTTTATAGTTCAGAAGGTACCCCAAATTTTTCTTAACCAGAATCCCATCCTGTCCGAACAGAACTGGAGGCGCTGGATCGAGACAGTGAGCTGCCCTGCTCCTCAACCGAAGAATTACTCTCGTGATGACGATCCTGGGTTCCATGATGACCCTGAAACATCGATTAATTTTGAGGAGGGGGTCTTCTACCAGGAGAGCCTTGACGGTTCTAAAGTGGCCCTTTTGGCCGATCATCCCGGGGTGCTTCCGTCCTCCGCTGTAAGTGGCCAACGGGCTTCCTCTTGAAAGAAACACTCAGCCGCTGCTGCCCTGAATACACTGACACCTACTCCCAAGGGCTGCCGCACGACGCGCCGAACAGCCGCAAGAGCGGCACCAGCGGCCACAGCAACGAGTAGTCATGGGGTGACCAGACGCGGGGCCCCAACGGGAGCCACATCATCTGTGCCCCGCCCGAAGAGGTAACGCATCCGCCGTACCGTCATAGCCTCTATCTTTGACATCCACTGAATATGCCAATAAGTTTCTCCCCGGTGTCCTGTAGACGATATGTGGAACCGGCTTGGCTGGGGATGTTAAAGAGGCGCCGAGGGGTGACTCAAACCCGAGGTCGCCAGCTGTAGCCGGAGTTACTCCGGGGGTCCCTACCGAGGACCAACATCCCGAGGACTCAGGTGGCGTCTCGGTCACTAACTCTGAGGTTGAAAGTGTGATGAATCATCGGCGGCGTAAGGCGTCACTTCGGCACTCCGCGTTTTCTGATCAAGAGTTTAATGCCTTTAGCTTGGTAGACGCGTACCTTGGTGCAGCCCGAACGGGACTTGAAGGGGCCGTAAAACTCATGTCTACTAATATGCAGGTATGGTATTAGTTTTGACAACTAGTATCTAACCCAGTAGCCCCCGAGCCTTAATTTGGGCGGGACGGCCGAGTTAAGGGTCTGATATTTATAATGCCCTGCTATTGTGCAGACTGTTCGGGAGCAAAACAAAAAGCTGACCGAGGACCTCAAACAGGCGCGAATAGAGTTAGAGTCTGTGAAGGCCGAGCTAGAGGGTGTGAAGAAATTCACCAGAGAGGCACATGGTAAGTACCGGGCTCAAAGTTATGTAAGAATAATTTGATGGAACATCTCTGCTAATGAAAGATGATTCCATAGCAGCCGAGTCGATAAATCAGCTGCAAAAGGATCTAGATATTGCCAGGGAAGCTCAAAGGTATGCGGAGTCACAGCAAGAGGCTGGCTACCGGGTGCTTTCCCGAAGTTATGAGGAGAGGGATAAGCTTAAGGCAGAGGGCGAACAACATGCTCAAGAAATCAAAACTTCGAGAGCTCAACTGACCCTATCCCAAGAGGAGAACCAGAGACTGAAAGCAGGCATGTCCGGTAAGTGCAATCTGATTTTTCAGTTCAGAAATTGCATGTATTAAGCAGCAATATGAACAATGCCACGCCTCGTTGCAGTTCTTCTGACCGGACATCCCGAAGAGGAGGCCGGCTCCTTCGGGCGGGACCTCCTGAAGGAGTTATTTGACGTACATGAGCGGGCCCGGAAAGCCATGAAGAGCATGTGCAAAGCACTGTGGCCTGGTGAAGTGGCTCTGGAAGGGATGGCCGAGCTCACGAATCGTTTCAAAGGAGCTCGGCGCCGCTTGGAGCTATGGAAGATATCATCTTGTCGTGAGGGAGCACGGGAGGCTTGGGCGATGATCAAGACCTGTTTCACCAAGCTGGAGCCGGAGCATTTAGCTAAGGTTGGGCCGGTAGGGCCAGATGGGCAGGAAGTGCCCGTGCATCTAGTATATGACCAGGTTATACCCGCAGCTCGGCTGTCCCAAGCAGATTGTGCTCTGGAGACCATAATAGATGGTCTTGATCAAGATTAACAGTTTGATTCTATGTATCTATGTACTTTACATCAAGTAGTCTCCCAACCGTGCGTAAAACGTTGTCTTAACCGGCCATCGGCTTCCGCTTCCTCGACCAGGAGCCGAGGAGTGTTTCCTACTATGTGATCCAAAAACACCAGCAAATACTTCGGAGAACTAGGCAATCCGGCCATTTGGTGCAAACAGACAAAAATGTGCTCGGGGAGTTATGTTATATTACTGTTTAACGTAAGAAACATCTTCCGACGAAAATAGTTCCTCTATGGGTCCCTTTCTTCGGGTTACCACGTTAGTCGTGGATGGATAACCGAATACCCGAATTAGACGGGGATGGTTACTTCGGGAAAATACCCCGGAAACTTGGTGATAGTTACCAATTATTTTCACTTCCTCAATGATGCAGCACAGCAGAGGTAAGTATTTCCCTCAGTTATGAAACCAAGGTTATCAATCCAGTAGGAGAACCACGCAACACCTCGTTAGCAGTACCTGCACACAAACAACAAATCGTTGCACCCAACGCAAATGAGGGATTGTCAATCCCTCGACGGTTAATTGCAAGATTAAATTGTATGTGATAGATAGATAGATTGAAACAAAAATATAAAATAAAATAAATAAAAGAAAAGTGCAGCAATATTTTTAGGGTTTTAGTAATTTGATTTAGATAGACCCGGGGGCCATAGTTTTCACGAGAGGCTTCTCTCAAGAAAATAGCTTACGGTGGGTAGACAAATTACTGTTGGGCAATTGATAGAAAAGCAAATAATCATGACGATATCCAAGGCAATGATCATGTATATAGGCATCACATCCGAGACAAGTAGACCGACTCTTGCCTGCATCTACTACTATTACTCCACACATCGACCGCTATCCAGCATGCATCTAGTGTATTAAGTCCATAAAGAACGGAGTAACGCCTTAAGAACGATGACATGATGTAGATAAGATAAACTCACGCATGAATAAACCCCATCTTTTTACCCTTAATAGCAATGATACATACGTGTCATGTCCCTTTCTGTCACTGGGATTGAGCACCGCAAGATCGAACCCATTACAAAGTACCTCTTCCCATGGCAAGATAAATCAATCTGGTTGGCCAAACCAAATCAATAGATCGGAGAAGAAATACGAAGCTATAATAATCATGCATAAAAGAGATCAGAGAAGACTCAAATAATATTCATGGATAATCTAATCATAAACTCACAATTCATCGGATCCCAACAAACACACCGCAAAAAGTGATTACATCGGATAGAATTCCAAGAACATCGAGCAGAACATTGTATTGAAGATCAAAAAGAGAGAAGAAGCCATCTAGCTACAAACTATGGACCCGAAGGTCTATGGTAAACTACTCACGCATCATCGGAAGGGCAGCAAGGTTGATGTAGAGCCCCTTCGTGATCGATTCCCCCTCCGGCGGAGTACCGGAGAAGGCCTCTAGATGGGATCTCTCGAGAACAGAAACTTGCGGCGGCGGAAAAAGTATTTCGTGGACTCCCCTGAGGGTTTCTGATTTTTCTGGAATTTATAGTGGTGGAATTAGGTCAAACGGAGCTCTGTGGGCCCCACGAGGTACCAGGGCCCCCCCTAGGCGCGCCCTGGTGCCTCGTGGGCACCCCCTGGGGCTTCTGGCCTCCTCCCGAAGCTTCTAGTGTTTGTCTTGTCCAGAAAAAAATCTCCAAAAAGTTTCATGGCATTTGGACTTCGTTTGGTATTGATTTTCTGTAAAACAAAAACAGGGCAGAAAACAGCAACTGGCAGTGGGCACTAAGTTAATAGGTTAGTCCCAAAAAATGATATATAATTACTGTAAATGTATATAAAAACATCCAAGATTGATAATATAACAGCATGGAACAATAAAAAATTATAGATACGTTGGAGACGTATCAAGAGGCGACGGTGGGGGTACGCAGCAACGGCCTCCTGTTCATCGGCAGCCAACCGGGAGGCAACCGACTCGGTCGGAATGAGTCCTGTTCATCGGGAGCCAACCGGCTTGGAAGGAACAGTCGAAACGGGGTCCTGTTCATCGACTCAGGGTCTGGCGTACCGCAAAATGAAGGAAACGACCTTCTGTTCGACCGCCTACAGTCGAAACGGGGTCCTGTTCATTGACTGGGGGTCTGGCGTACCGCAAAACGGATGAAACGGACTTCTGTTCAACCGCCTACGGTCGAAACTAGGTCCTGTTGATCGGGAGGGGTGTGGCGTACCGCAAAACGGAGGAAACAGACTTCTCTTCAAGCGTCTACGGTCGAAACGGGGTCCTTTTCATCGGGAGGGGTGTGGCGTACCGCAAAACGAGACTGCATAGGCTACTGTTCATCCACCGTCGACTTCCTTCAGCCTCCACCGGCTACTGTTCATCCAGCCTCCACGGGGTCCTGTTCATCCAGCCTCCACCGTCTACTGTTCAACCAGCCTCCACAGGGTCCTATTCATCCACCCCCAACCGGCTGGGGTATGGCGTACCGCGGCACGGCCTCCTCGGGGTCCTGTTCATCCAGCGCCAACCACCTACACGGCCGGGGGTCCTGTTCATCCAACCCCCACCGGCTGGGGTGGGGCGTACGAGCAGGCGGCAGCAACGGGCACTGTTCATCCACAGCCAACCAACCGGCTCGATCGATGCGTCTCGACTCGTGTCTGTGTGTATCGCGCACGCGGCAGCAATGGGCACTGTTCATCGAGAGGCAACCCAACCAGCTAGCTACGTCTCGCACAGGGGCTCGATCGGCTTCATTAAGCAGAGACAAGAGATCGATCGGGTTCAGTTAGCTACGAAGGGATCGCTCGGGTTCAGTTAGCAACGAAGGGATCGATCGGCTTCAGTTAGCAGTGAAGGGATCGATCGGGTTCAGTACGTAGTGCGAGGGATCGATCACTCGTGTCCAGTATGTAGTGCGAGGGTGATCGATCGCTCGGGTTCAGTAAGCGAATGCCTCGCATCGGGTTCAGTTAGCGAGTGCCTCGCATACACGCGCGCGTATGAGAGAAACGCTCAAACTACACTGCATCGCTCAGCCCCGACCACCCACCGTAACCAGGAACTCCCCAGAAATTTCCTCACCCTCAGTTCTATCACGATTTTTTACGTCATGGACGGACCAAAGAATGTCATGCGGGTGCGTCTCTGGCCCACCCAGGACGAAAAGCCCATTTTCTGTCATAATTTTTTGTCATAGAAGTAGGAGGCCACCACATCAATGATAATACGTGTTTTTGTCACAATTATTGTCATAGAAGTGTCACAACCATGACAGAAAAAGTTTTCGTTCGGGCCATAATGTCACGGATGTGTCTTTTTTTTGTAGTGCTCATCCCTAAAAAGGAGAGGAAATGAGCACTTTGGGACATTTACGCCTTAGATCCTGTTGCCCCGAAGTTCAATCCGTGGTCGGCTTAACCGATCACATTTGACAAACATGATCACCCAACCAGCATCTGACATGGCGGATCGGCCGCCTTGGTCCTGGATCCGATCGTTGACGGATTCCATCTAACACGCGTCCTCATGGACGGAGGCAGTAGCCTCAATTTGATTTACGCGGATACGATCAGGAAGATGGGCATAGACTTGATGTCTACTACGCAACTTTTATTCTTGTAGACGTTGTTGGGCCTCCAAGTGCAGAGTTTTGTAGAACAGTAGCAAATTTCCCTCAAGTGGATGGCCTAAGGTTTATCAATTCGTGGGAGGCATAGGATGAAGATGGTCTCTCTCAAACAACCCTGCAATCAAATATAAGAAATCTCTTGTGTCCCCAACACACCCAATACAATGGTAAATTGTATAGGTGCACTAGTTCGGCGAAGAGATGGTGATACAAGTGTAGTATGGATAGTAGATATAGGTTTTTGTAATCTGAAAATATATAAACAGCAAGGTAGCAAGTGATAAAATGGAGCACAAATGATATTGCAATGCTTAGAAACAAGACCGAGGGTTCATACTTTCACTAGTGCAATCTCTCAACAGTGATAACATAATTGAATCATATAACCATCCCTCAACGTGCGACAAAGAATCACTCCAAAGTTCTTATCTAGCGGAGAACATAAGAAGAAATTGTTGTAGGGTACGAAACCACCTCAAAGTTATCCTTTCCGATCAATCTATTGAGCCATCCATATAAGTGTCACAAACAGCCCTAGAGTTCGTGCTAGAATAACACCATATGATACGCATCAACCAACTCTAATGTCACCTTGATACTCCAATGTCGCCACAAGTATCCGTGAGTTGATTATTCGATATGCATCAAACAACTTCAAATTCATAATATTAAATCCACACAAAGAACTTCAAAGAGTACCCCCAAAGTTTCTTATCAGAGAAAAGAAGATGAAAACGTGCAACCAACCCCTATGCCTAGATCACCCCAAGGTCACGGGGATCCGCGAGTTGATCACCAAAACATACATCAAGTGACTCAATAGAATACCCCATTGTCACCACGGGTATCCACATGCAAGACATACATCAAGTGTTCTCAAATCTGAAATATTCAATCCGACAATAACGAAACCTCAAAGGGAAAGACTCAATCCATCACAAGAAGATAGAGAGGGAAGAAACACCATATGATCCAACTATATTAGCAAAGCTCGCGGTACATCAAGATCGTGAAAAATCAAGAAAACGAGAGAGAGATCAAACACATAGCTACTGGTACATACCCTCAGCCCCGAGGGTGAACTACTCCCTCCTCGTCATGGAGACCGCCGGGATGATGAAGATGGCCTCCGGTGATGATTCCCCCCTTCGGCAGAGTGCCGGAACGGAGCTCCAGATGGGTTTTCTTCGGCACAGAGGCTTGCGGCATCGGTGTCTAAGTTCTAGGTTTCTTTTTGGGGGTTTTGGTATTTATAGGAATTTTTGGCGTTGGTTTCACGTCAAGGGGGGCCACGAGGGAGCGACAAGCCTACTCCGCGCGCCCTGGGGGGACGGCGCGCCCCCCAGGCTTGTCGCTTCCTCGTGAGGCTTCTGGTCCTTCCTCGAAGCTTCGAGGGTCTCTTTTGGTCCACAAAAAATCACCGTAAATTTTCAGCCCATTCCGAGAACTTTTATTTCTGCACAAAAAACAACACCACGGTAGTTCTGCTGAAAACAACGTCTGTCCGGGTTAGTTCTAATCAAATCATACCAAAACCATATAAAATTGTTGTAAACATGGCATGAATACTTCATAAATTATAGATACGTTGGAGACGTATCAGCATCCCCAAGCTTAATTCCTGCTCGTCCTCGAGTAGGTAAATGATAAAAGAAATAATTTATGAAGTGTGAATGCTAGCATAGTGCATAAGTTTGATCAATGTTAATTCCAAACACTTTTTCTAGCATCATTATATATCATAGACAATGGTCATCTCATAAAATTTCTCATGATCAAGTAGCAAGCTATTCACATGTTAAAGTATAGATCATAAACTTTCTTGAAAACTAACAAACTATGTTCTCAGTCATCAAACAATTGCAATTCATCTTATTTTCAGGAAGGGTCTATGTAAGAGCTTTGATTTAGCAAATTCCACATACTCAACTATCATTTAGTCTTCCATGATTGCTGACACTCAAAACATATTTTTAGAACAAATCGTTTCAGACAAACACATAGGAAGATAGGGGCTTAATGTTTTGCCTCCCAACTTATTTATCTCATGGATAATGTCAACAATAATAACTCATGATCACCTATATTCAACTGGATATATGTGCCTGGATCTTTACCCACCACATGATGCTTGCCAAGAGAGAAAATAAAAACGGAATAGAGAAGAACACTATTGACTCTTGCATAAAAGTAAATACATAAAGTAAAAGATAGGCCCTTCGCAGAGGGAAGCAGAGGTTGTCATCCATTTTTTATTTTTGGATGTGCAAGCTCTTAATGGAAAGGAACGTCACTTTATATTGCCCCTTGTGATAGCAACCTTTATTATGCAGTCTGTCGCTTTTATTTCTTCACCATCACAAGTTCGTACAAAGCTTATTTTCCCATACAATAAAAGATCATATATATTTAGGAGCAATTTTTATTGCTTTTGCACCGATGACAACTTACTTGAAGGATCTTATTCAATCCATAGGTAGATATAGTGGACTCTCATGGGAAGAAACTGGGTTTAAGGGTTTTTGGATGTACAGGTAGTATTTCTACTTAGTACGAAATTTTGGCTAGCAAAAGATTATGAGCAAGCACCACATGTTAGAGGATCCAAGAACATATAACTTCTATGTGAATATAAATAAACATAACTCATTACGTTGTCTTCCTTGTCCAACATCAACTACTTGATCAAGTTTGAAAATAATTAATGGGGGCTCACAATCATAGAAGATGTCCAAGATAGTATATTTATATGTGAAATCTCTCTTCCTTCAATATTCTTTCATGAATTGTTCAAGTGACCAATGCTATGTTTGCTAACTTTCAATAAATTTTACTACTTATACTTCTTTTATGTGAAGTCATTACTCCTCATGGGACAAGCATATGAAGCATATATAATTTCAACTTTATGATATTCAATTCATTCAACAATTTACTCTTGGGATATAAGTGAAGCACGAGAGTAAATGACAAACTACTCCAAAAGATATAAGTGAAGAACAAAGAGTAGTTAAGTGAGTGGGTAGCTATGTGAAGACTCTCTCTGAATAAATATTTCAGATCTAATAATTTTATTCAAACAACAAACAAAATGAAAATAAAAGGACACTCCAAGAATAGCACATATCATGTGAACAAGTAAAAACTTAGGCTAACTGATAGGTGTTGATGAAGAAAGGTGGGATGCCTACCGGGGCATCCCCAAGCTTAGTTGCTTGAGACTTCTTAGAATGTTATCTTGGGGTGCCTTGGGCATCCCCAAGCTTGAGCTCTTATGTCTCCTTAATTCCTATCATATCATGGTTTCTCCTAAATCTTAAAAACTTCATCCACACAAAACTCAACAAGAACTCGTGAGATAAGTAAGTATAAATCAACTCAAAATCTTAACATTTTCTACTGTAACAAATCACTAAAATTATAATTAAACATTGCATACTAAATGCCTCTGCATATTTAATACTCCTATCCACAAATAGAAACATTAAACAAGCAAACATATGCAAACAATGCAACTACAACAGCAATCAGCCAAAACAGAACAGTCTGTAAAGGGTGAATAAGAATTCATACTTCCCTAACTCCAAAAATTCTGAAAAATTACCATGTGAAAGAGAACTCATGCATTCTTACTGTGTAAAAATTTCAGATTTTTATCATGTTCTTACTATTCACAAAAAATCAGGACATAACAGAAAATTTTCTGTTTTCAAACAGCAACACATAAACTTGCAAACTGAGCATGGTAAAGGCTATAATTGGTATTTTATTGAAATAAAAGATACAAAACATGATTATTGATGACAGCAATAAAATATAAACAAAATAAAATGACACTCCAAGCAAAACTCATATTATGTGACGAATAAAAATATAGCTCCAAGTGAGGTTACCGATAGTGTTGAAGACGAAAGAGGGGATGCCCTGGAGGCATCCCCAAGCTTATAGGCTTGGGTCGTCCTTGAATATTACCTTGGGGTTCCTTGGGCATCCCCAAGCTTAGGGTCTTGCCACTCCTTATTCTCCTCATATCGATATCTCACCCAAAACTTGAAAACTTCAATCACACAAAACTTAACGGAACTTGTGAGATAGGTTAGTATGATAAAAATAAATCATCCACTTAGGTACTATCAAGGCAAGATTAATAATTGTTATCACATAATTACTACTGTATTCCATCATTTCCACAATTTATATTACTCAATATAAGCTATGGAAACACTAAAACAAACAAACTATGCACCGAAAACAGAATCTGTCAAAAACAGAACAGCATGTAGTGAGCGATTTAAAAACCATACTTATGTACCTACAAAAATTCTGAAAAATTATTACAACGTAAAAAATTTGTGACCCAATACTATGTAAAAATTTCAGAATTTTTGCACGCTCAAGTACAGAATAGAAATTCTAGCACTGGACGCAAAAGTATTTATTCAGAATCAAATCAACAAGTATCCACACTATCCCAAAGGTCTTACTTGGCACATTATTGAAAGAAAACATATAAAACATGATTAATATAGTAGATTAATCATGTGAACACACAAAAACAGTAGGGGTAAATATTGGGTTGTCTCCCAACAAGAGATTTTCTTTAATGCCTTTTTAGCTAGGCATGATGATTTCAATGATGCTCGCATAAGAAGTAAAGAATTGAAACACAAAGAGAGCATCATGAATCATACGACAAGCAAATTTAAGCCTAACACACTTCCTATGCCTAGGGATTTTGTGAGCAAACAATTTATGGGAGCAAGAATCAACTAGCATAGGAAGGCAAAACAAGCATGACTTCAAAACTTTCAACATAAAGAGAGGAAACTTGATGTTGTTGAAATATATATAGGCATATCTTCCTCTCTCAAAATAATTTTCAGTAGCATCATGAAGAAATTCAACAATATATCCATCACACAAAGTGTTCATTTCATGATCCACAAGCATAGAATTTTTACTACTCTCCACATAAGCAATTTTCTTCTCATTCATAATAGTGGGAGCAAACTCAACGAAATAACTGTCATGAGATACATGATTGACATAACCAAATTGAAAATTAAAATCATGATGACAAGTTTCATGGTTATTATTACTCTTTATAGCATACATGTCATCACAATAATCATCATAGATAGCAACTTTGTTGTCATAATCAATTGAAATCTCTTCCAAAGTAGTGGAATCATCACTAAATAAAGTCATGACCTCTCCAAGTCCACTTTCATAATTATTACAATAAAATTCAACACCCTCCAAAATAGTGGGATCATTAGTACCTAGAGTTGACACTCTTCTAAACCCACTTTCATCAATATAATCATCATAAATAGGAGGCATACTTTCATTATAATAAATTTGCTCATCAAAACTTGGGGGACTAAAAATATCATCTTCAACAAACATAGCATCCCCAAGCTTATGGCTTTGCATATCATTAGCATCATGGATATTCATAGAAAGCATACTAACAACATTGCAATAATGCTCATCATTCAAAGGACTCACATTAAACATTTTATTAAATTCTTCATGTAACAACTGAGCACAATTATCGGAATCCATATTTTCAAGAAAGACATTATATAGATGAAGCATTTGAGGCAACCTCAATTCCATTTTTTTGTAATTTTCTTTTATAAACCAAACTAGTGATAAAACAAGAAACTAAAATATTCAATTGCAAGATCTAAAGATATACCTTCAAGCACTCACCTCCCCGGTAATGGCGCCAGAAAAGAGCTTGATGTCTACTACGCAACTTTTATTCTTGTAGACGTTGTTGGGCCTCCAAGTGCAGAGTTTTGTAGAACAGTAGCAAATTTCCCTCAAGTGGATGACCTAAGGTTTATCAATCTGTGGGAGGCGTAGGATGAAGATGGTCTCTCTCTAACAACCCTGCAAACAAATACAAGAAATCTCTTGTGTCCCCAACACACCCAATACAATGGTAAATTGTATAGGTGCACTAGTTCGGCGAAGAGATGGTGATACAAGTGTAGTATGGATAGTAGATATAGGTTTTTGTAATCTGAAAATATAAAAACAGCAAGGTAGCAAGTGATAAAACGGAGCACAAATGATATTGCAATGCTTAGAAACAAGGCCTAGGGTTCATACTTTCACTAGTGCAATCTCTCAACAGTGCTAACATAATTGAATCATATAACCATCCTTCAACGTGCGACAAAGAATCACTCCAAAGTTCTTATCTAGCGGAGAACATAAGAAGAAATTGTTGTAGGGTACGAAACCACCTCAAAGTTATCCTTTCCTATCAATCTATTGAACCATCCCTATAAGTGTCACAAACAGCCCTAGAGTTCGTACTAGAATAACACCATATGATACGCATCAACCAACTCTAATGTCACCTAGAAACTCCAATGTCACCACAAGTATCCGTGAGTTGATTATTCGATATGCATCAAACAACTTCAAATTCATAATATTCAATCCACACAAAGAACTTCAAAGAGTACCCCCAAAGTTTCTTATCAGAGAAAAGAAGATGAAAACGTGCAACCAACCCCTATGCTTAGATCACCCCAAGGTCACGGGGATCCGTGAGTTGATCACCAAAACATACATCAAATGACTCAATAGAATACCCCATTGTCACCACGGGTATCCACTTGCAAGACATACATCAAGTGTTCTCAAATCTGAAATATTCAATCCGACAATAACGAAACCTCAAAGGGAAAGACTCAATCCATCACAAGAAGATAGAGAGGGAAGAAACACCATATGATCCAACTATATTAGCAAAGCTCGTGGTACATCAAGATCATGCCAAATCAAGAACACGAGAGAGAGATCAAACACATAGCTACTGGTACATACCCTCAGCCCCGAGGGTGAACTACTCCCTCCTCATCATGGAGACCGTCGGGATGATGAAGATGGCCTCCGGTGATGATTCCCCCCTCCAGCAGAGTGCCGGAACGGAGCTCCAGATGGGTTTTCTTCGGTACAGAGGCTTGCGGCGGCGGCGTCTAAGTTCTAGGTTTCTTTCTGGGGGTTTTGGTATTTATAGAAATTTTTGGCACTGCTTTCACGTCAAGGGGGGCCACGAGGGAGCGACAAGCCTGCTCCGCGCGCCCTGGGGGGGAGGGCGCGCCCCCCAGGCTTGTCGCTTCCTCGTGAGGCTTCTGGTCCTTCCTCGAAGCTTCGGGGGTCTCTTTTGGTCCACAAAAAAACATCATAAATTTTCAGCCCATTCCGAGAACTTTTATTTCTGCACAAAAAACAACACCACGGTAGTTCTACTGAAAACAGCGTCAGTCCGGGTTAGTTCTAATCAAATCATACCAAAACCATATAAAATTGTTGTAAACATGGAATGAATACTTCATAAATTATAGATACCTTGGAGACGTATCAAGACTCATCCAGGATCAAACCCAGCACCACCACCTTCAAAGGTGTCATACCGGGCGTCGAGGCTCGCTGCACGGGAACGGTAACGCTGGAGGTAGTCTTCGGATCACCCGAAAACTTCTGGAGCGAAGAGTTAATCTTCGATATAGTCCCTTTTCGGAGCGGATACCACGCGCTGCATGGGCGCACCGCATTCGCCCGCTTTAACGCAGTCCCGCATTATGCATACTTGTAGGATCGAAAGTATGTCTAGAGGGAGGGGGGTGATTAGACTACTTGACCAAATAAAAACCTAACCTTTTCCCAATTTTAGATGTAGGCAGATTTTAGCAAGTACACAAGCCAAGCATCACCCTACACATGCAATTCTAGGAGTGTAGCAGCGGAAAGTAAACAATTGCATATGTAAGTAAAGGAGGGGATCGGAGATTTCAAACGCAATGAAGACACGGTGGTTTTTGGCGTGGTTCCGATAGGTGGTGCTATCGTACGTCCACATTGATGGAGACTTCAACCCACGGAGGGTAACGGCTGCGCGAGTCCACGGAGGGCTCCACCCACGAAGGGTCCACGAAGAAGCAACCTTGTCTATTCCACCATGGCTTACGTCCACGAAGGACTAGCCTCACTCGGGTAGATCTTCACGAAGATCTCCTTGCCCTTACAAACCCCTTGGTTCAACTCCACATCATGTTGGAGGCTCCCAAGTGACACCTAACCAATCTAGGGGACACCACTCTCCAAAAGGTAATAGACGGTGTGTTGTTGATGAACTCCTTGCTCTTGTGCTTCAAATGATAGTCTCCCCAACACTCAAACAACTCCTCACAGATTTGGCTATGGTGGAAGAAGGATTTGAGTGGAAAGCAACTTGGGAAAGGCTAGAAATCAAGGTTCAAATGGTTGGATTGGAATATCTTGATCTCAACACATGACTAGGTGGTTCTCTCTCAGAAAATGTATGGTGGAAGTGTAGGCACGTTCTGATGGCTCTCCTTTCTTAGAAGGAAGTGGTGGAGGGGTATATATAGCCTCCACACAAAATCCAACCGTTACACACTTTTGACCCAACTCGGTGGCACCGATCAGAAATTTCGGTGGCACCGAACTGTGTAAAAGATATGAACGTTAGGAATCTCGGTGGGACCGACTGGAACAACTCGGATGGACCGATGTGCAATGGTTAGGGCAAACCTCGTCTCGGTGGTACCGATTGCATCAACTCGGTGGGACCGAAGTGAAGCAATAAGGCAACAGAGAGTTGGCAAGCCATCTCGGTGAGACCGATTTGCAAAACTCGGTGGGACCGAAGTAAGTGCAAACGATCACAGAGAGTTGGCAAGGCCATCTCGGTGGGACCGAGATCCATATCGGTGGATCCGATTTGTTAGGGTTTTGGCAGTGGCTAAGTCCAGATGAACTCGGTGGCTCCGGATAGAGAATTTCAGTGGGGCCGAGTTGGAATGTAGGTTTTGGACATATTTGGATGGAGAAAGTGGTTGAGGATTTTGGAGCAATGTCACTAAGCACTTGAGCAAAAAGACCATTAAGCAACACCTCATCCCCTTTTAATAGTATTGGCTTTCCTATGGACTCAATGTGATCTTGGATCACTAAACCAAAAATGTAGAGTCTTGATCTTTTGCCAATCTATGTCCTTAGCATTTTGAGGGGTCCACATCTCTATTCCTTGCCATGCCAATCATTGAACATCCTGAAATCTTTAACTTGAATGGACATTAGTTTAATGAGATATATTATGTTATGAATTACCAAAACCACCAAGGGAGCAAATGTGCTTTCAATACTTAAAGATGAAAATGCCGGGACCAAATGGTGTTATTACAGTCAATGGTAACACCGAGCGCTCCCTCCGAACAGAGGAACAGACCGCGGCTTTCGCGGCCGAGGTACAGGCAACTGAGGAGGCAGCTCATAACAAACCCAGCACCTCAAAGCGTGTACGGGCCACACGAGTCAACCTCAGTCAGGCCACGCTTCCCCCCAAATAGGGGCACAGGCTCCTCATTCGCCCCCCCCCTTGGAGGGGCATTACGTCCCCAGGGTGCATAACTTTACACTAAAAATTCCATGGGCGGCCGAGGAGCCGAATCAAATGATGCATCATTATCAGTTCAACTGAACAACAACGCACTTCGGACTTGCATACCCGCAGGGCGCTGTAAAAGGCCCAGCCAAAAGCAGCATGTCCACATGGCTTAAACCATCTAAGTGGCAGCCGCACACCTTTTCAAAGGACTCGACCGATGAAAGCATCAAGCAAACAAAAGGCCGAGGTCGCGGACAGCCCATACCTCCTTCGCTTTCAATGAAGGCAAGCTAGTCAACAGCACGGAGACGCAGACGTGCGACAGCGACGGGCTTGGGTGAATAAACCCATTAGCATATCCGCACTGTTCTTACTCCTTTACTTCTTCTTTTAAGTTGTATCTTCTACAAGTTTCTTTTGTTAAAGTTCGGCATGTACGGCTCGACCACATGAAATAAAAGTGCACCCATCGAGGTCATTACGCATTTTCTTATGTTCACTACCTTTGAGCCAAAAGCATACATTAACGATACAACTGTTATTTAAAATTACTATGGACCTCGCTTTTAATCGCACGCCTCACCGCCCTACAAGTCCGAAGTATCTACTCGGCGTCTTGGATGTTGCATTATATGAATCAGTTTCAAACCTCGATTTTGGTCAATAGTTGGGTTGCCCGGCTCCTGTGCTTACACCTTACGTTTCCGATCTATTCGGCTAAGGGCGTAAAGGGAGAACCACTGCGATTGTGCTGCCAGCTTGCATGGCAAAGCGCCTTAGTGGATAAAGCCGAAAACAGACTGTCCTGGTAAGCGTAAACTGGTCGGCCATCCGAAGACAGCGTCCAGCAATGTACCCTTCGAGGTTACCCGTGTTAAATGAAGGGCTCCTTATTAAATCAGCCGAAGTGGTTACTGGCATAGACCTCGGCCATATAGCCGAACCACTCCATGGACCGGGGGCTCGTCATCAACCCCCACAGTCAAGCTCCTACGACTAAATGAAAGTTATAAAACCTCTATAGTATGATTGCCTTGTTTTCATGAGCATGGACCGCCTTCTGGAACCGAGACGTCGGCTAAGGGTCATGACTGCCGCGGAAACACCCGATGTGCACTGCACAAAGGGGTCGAAGTCGACAACTGGTCACTTTCAGTTAAAAATGGTCACACAGGAGTCAAAAAATAAAAACACACAATCACATGTCGGAAAATAAAGCCGCATTCATTGCAAAATAAAGATAGTTTTTACATTCAAACTACACTTCGGCATATCGAAGTACTACCGAAAAATACAAATTGTCCTTAGGACACTCGGCCTCAGTGATCCGGGCTCCTTCCATCACCTTGCCGAGATACTACTCCACGGTTCGGGACTTCCCTTCGGGGGGCCCGGCGGCCACGACCGCCGCTTCAACACGTGGGTAGTGACTGTTCATGGAGCATATGCCTGCTGAGCCCCCTCCAGGCATGCAGATCGCTTCCAGCGCATCAGCTGGGGGGGCCTCCCGCAGATGGGCAAAAAACCCAAAGAAGCTGGTCGGCAGGGCCTCCGCGGGCTAAAGATTGGTGCAGAGGTCTTGAAGCGTCGGCTTCGCCATGCGCAGGAGCTCCATCAACTGCTTCATCTGATCGTTGAGCAGCTCCGGATGTGAGGGCGCCTGGAATTGCAGCCAGAACGCCCTATCCGTGGCGTGTTCCTCCTGCGTGCCGTAGTAGCGGCCTGCGTCCGCTGCGCTCCTCGGATGATCCGCAAAGGCCTCTGCGTATCGCCACAGTCGGGTGAGCTCGACGAACCCCTTGCGGCCAAAAACACACTGCGGTAAAAACGGCTTACCAGCAGTGATCTGCTTCACTTGTTGAAGCACCTCACAGTCTGCACGGGCCTGGGATTGGATCTCGGCGTGCGCCTGGCGCAGCTTCTCGAGCTCGGTGCTCGCCACCTTCTCCTTCTCCTGAAGGGTGTCGCGCTCTTTGTAGACACCCTCCAGGGTCTCCTCCACCTCCAGGACCCGTGCCTGGTCCTTGCCCCTGGTCACCTTCTCGGCAGCCAGCTCCTCTTAGGCCTTCGTGGCCGTAGCCTTTGCTGCTCGGCCTCTTGCCGAGCTTTTGCCAGCTCGGCCTTAAGTGTCTCAAGCTCCGCCGTAGCAGCTGTCATGCAAAACAGCTCGGCGTCAGAATTAAATCTTTTAAGAACATCTCCCGAAGTAGAATCGGCACTCTCAAAACTTCTTCAAGTTTACCTTGAGACAGCTCGATCTGCTTTTTCATCAGATCGAGGTCCTCCTCGGACCTCTGCAGCTTCCTGTTCATCTCTGCCACCTCCTCGGAGGCGGAGTTCGGAGCCGAGGACGACACCTACAAATACTCACTCACGCGTCAGTCCCTGGTCAAACCCCTTTTGAAAATCGGCCAGAGCCTTGGGGGCTACGAGCCAAGCAACAAAGTTATATTCAAGCATCGAGCCCAAGGCCAGTTTTTTTTAAACTAGCTTTGGGCTCGGGGGCTACTGGTTGGCTATGCTCCTACAAACGCCATGCTATGCGACAAGTCTTCGGACAGAAGCCCGCTACTACAAGCAATCGTAAACTCGAATGTTATTCATAATGACAACGCAAAAGGCATACCTCGAAGCTCCTGATGAGGCCCTTGAAGACCTCGTGCATTCCGGCCTCCGCAGACTGGAAGCCTTGTAGTGCCGTGCCGATTAAGGCACGGTGCTCTTCTACGATGGAGGAACCCGTCAAGGCCGCCTCCATCTCCTTGGGCCACCCCGCGCTAACCCGCTCCGCGGTGGGAGGCGGGGGTGGAGCAGCCTCTAACCCCACCACCGAGGTGCTGGGGACGAGGGTCTCCGGCTGCGGTGCAAGCACCGGAGACTGTTTGGGCTGGGCTGACGTCTGGCCCAACCCTTCTTTGGGGGCCTCGGGGATTGGATCCCCTTGGCCTGGTGCGACCGAGGTGTCGACCTCGGCCATGACAACTGGCACCCCGGCCCCTGAGGTGTCGACTTGAAGGGCCGGACTGGACGACGCCTCCTCTAGCCCCTCGAGAGCCGAGGGAGTCTTGACGGGCACCGGCTCCCCGCTGTCCGACGGGGGCAGATCACCCGAAGTATCACCACTGAGGCGAGTCCCGGGCAGGCTGGTGAAATTTCTCTTATGAGTCTCAAGAAAAGAACAGGCTTTCGAAGTCCAAATTGAGTAGTTAATACATACCTTTGGGGGCCGGTTTCTTCCTCCCCAGGGCGAGGAGGTCCTTGTCCGAATCTTCGGGGAAGCTGGGCTTCTCCGGCAGGACGGGGTCGGCTGAGGCCTTGCGCGGCCTCTTCGGGCCTTTCGGCCTCGCCTCCTCTTCGGCGCCCTCGGACGCCGCCCTCTTCCCTTTAGGGGAGATTTCTCTTCCCCGTCGCCTCCCTCCTCGTCTTCGTGGGTGGAGGAGGCGTGGGTTTCCTTGGACCGGGTGACTGAGGTCTCCTGACCTCGGAGGCCCGCTCTGCCCCTTGGAGGTCTGGACTCCTTGGGGATCACCACATGTGGCTCCTCGGTCAGGAGAGCCACAAGCTGGGGAGTCCTCTCTCCCTCGGGCTGCGGTGCCGGGCACAGCATCCGCTGTGCCTTGGGTATCCACTTCTGCGAATGTTGCATCGGTTAGCCAAAGTTTGTGAGGAACCAAGAAGCACAGAGCATAGAATTGAGCATTGAAATTTACCTCGGGGCCGTCATGAGCGGCTTCGAAGCCAAAATCTCTCCCGGCCTCGGGAAAGCCTTCCTTGGACGGCTTGAACAGCAGCTTCCACATCCCAGCCGGGTTGGAGCAGAAGAAGTGGTGGATAGGCACCACGTTCTCAGGCTTGTACGCCCACATTGGGGTAGCCCAAGATTGAAGTGGCAGGATGCGGCAGTGGACCATGACGTTCACCATGTCCGTCAGCTTGATGTCCCTCTGATTGATCTAGAACTCGATCTTCTGGATCAACACCTCCACCTCGGCCGGGTTCCCCCAGTCCATGCCCTTCCTCCTCCAGGATACCAGCTTCTTCGGAGGGCCGGTGGAGAACTCGACCCTGGCATGGCCAGCAGCGAGCGGCTCGGTGATGTAAAACCACTCGTGCTGCCACTCCTTGACGGTCTCTATAAAAGTGCCCTTGAACCAGACCGCCCTCTGGTTCTTGCTGATCATCGCTCCCCCACACTTAGCGAGCTCGGAGTCGCTGGACTTCGGCTTGACGCCGAAGATCTTCAGCCACAGCCCGAAGTGCGGCTCGATGTGGAGGAAGGCCTCGCAGATGGTGATGAAGGAGGCAAGGTGAAGGATGGAATTCGGGGCTAGATGGTGAAAATCTAGCCCGTAGTAAAACATGACCCCGCACACAAAGGGGTGCAGCGGGAACCCTAGGCCTCTGATGAGGTGGGGGACGAAGACAACCCTCTCCCCGGCTTCGGGAGTGGGTATGCACTGCTTCGGAGTCGGCGCACGAGTGCGGATCTCCACGGGGATGTACCCCATGCTGCGCAGCTCCAAAATGGTGCCCTCCGTCACGAAGGAGCTACCCAGTGCCCCTTGAGGTTGGGCTCCGCCATTGTTGAGGCAAAGGGCGCTGAGGGAGTGGGAAGAGTTCGGGATTGGATCTGAGGTATGGAGCTTGAGAGGCGAGAGGCAGGGAAGCAAGGGAGCGTGTACTCTCTGTTGTTACCCCCTCGCTCTTATATAGACTGGTAAAAAGGCCAAGAGTCCCTCCTTCCGCGCCGTTGAAATCGCCATTACCCGTAAAAGATGCCATTATGCGTATAGGGAGAAACAAAATCTTAATGATATCCCTTAAAAAGTGGGCACGATCTCCGTTTCGATGGGACGCGCCAGTAAAAAGATTGCCTCGGGCCGCGATTCGAGTGAGCAGTAACTGCTCGCCTGGTCGTGGGTGGTGCCTCTTCGATAAAGTTGCCAGGCTAAAGGCACTATTCACACCTACGCGGCAGGCCTTTGAGGCTAAGTAATCCCGTGACCTCGGATGTGGAACGAGGGATCCCACCCCTTTGAGGAGTGGTCTGTGGCGGCCTCGAATAACAAAAAGTGTAAACAGAAAGAAGGGAACTCGTCTGTCGAGCCAAGGACTCCGGATCCGAAGTTACTAAAGACGAAGGAGTCGTCCTCGGTGTAGAAGACCAGTTCGGGGGCTACTGACGGTGTCCTGGACTAGGGGGTCCTAACCTAGCCGGCCCATAGTCCTCGGCTAGGGCCCGAAGGCCCTCCTCCTCATCCAGGTGGACTCCGGAAGCCATGACGTGATCAAGATTACCTCTGCCGAAGACTTGGAGTATACCCCAAGACATCTCCTGCCACCTCCATACGCATCCCTGGATACCGACTATATAACCCTAGATACCCTACCCGGCGTGTATATAAGCCAAGGGGTTTAGCCTGTAGAAGGGTACGGAATCACAATTACCATCCACCTAGACCTAGGGTTAGATTTCTCCTTACAATCTTGTTGGTGCAATATTTGCCCTCTTGTGTTTTGGAGATTGTTGACAGAAACAGGCATGGACTGATTTGTTTGCTAGTGCACACAGAGAGAAATAGTCCATGCAGTGATGAAGAGAATGCTGTCTCTGGTGTTCAGTTCGAGGAACTTCACCGAAGAACAACTGCGTCGAGGAGAAGATCGAGCTACATCCTATGTAGACATGTAGACGAGAAGATTGAAGTGAAGGAATTGACCCCTCGAATTTTTAATGCTGACGCAAAGCAATTGGTTCAGAGATTCGGTCCGAAGAAAATTGACTGCAGCGATGGAAGTCGAAGACGAAGTGAAGACGTAGCATTCTTTTCGTGGTTCTTCTTTCATTCATTTGAGTCATAGGACCTCCGTACTATTAAGAGGGGTATAGGTTCTCGAAGCTTAGATCCGCTGTGATGCTTAGCCCAAACCTATGCGAGACTGAGAGAAATCTCTTTATGTGTCGAATGATTACCTGCCAGCAGAAGACGTTGTTCTTCGGTGCTGCGGGAGATATCTTTCGAACTGAGGAGTTAGCATTACTTGCTCCGCATGTAATGTTACCGTTGTGCTCAAATTCCGACCGTTGGACTCGTGTCGTTCGGCCGTTGGCTGCTCCACATGTCCAATTTGGTCATTTCCCATCCGGGAAGGCTGCGGCTATAAATAGCCACCCCGCTCCAACATTGCCCGTTGGCTGCTCCGCTTATGATTTCAGAGAAGATTGATTGAGCACCCCCTCTCCGAGTGATTTGAGTTTAAGATCCACCGAGAGAAAAATCAAGAGCCCAAACTTAGACAGTGGTTGAGCATCACAGTAGTTCTGAGTTAGAGTTCTTGTACCTATTACTCTTGAGAGCTGCACACTCTCTAGACGGATAGGTGTCGGCTCGAGTGACGAAGAGTAATTGTCTTCACCGAGCGAGATCTTAAGCAACCAAGAGTCATTGTGGTTCGCGAAGAAGTCTGTCGAAGGTTTGGAGATCGCCGACAAGTATCTACCACGAGTGAAATCAACTAGAGCCTGATCAACTCCGAGTTGAAGGAGAATAGGGCGAGGAGAGTTTATCCTCTGTGTTAAATCAAAACCCCTCCAACCAGACGTAGTCCTTTGGGAGAAGGGCGAACTGGTCTACCAAATTCTTCTGTCGCCATCGAGCACCACTGGTTTGCTTTACATTACTGCATTTCCTTCAGCAGTTTACATTCGTGCTCAGTGCCGATAGTTGTATCTGATCAATCATAGTTCATCAATTGTCTGTCGCATTCTCATCGTTCTTTTCCATCGCCTCAAGTTAATTAATTTCTCTTCGTATCTCTGTATGTCTGCGTAATTACATTCAGTGCCGAATCTATTCACTTTGTGATCACTTCCCATACATTTCCATCACAGTCCATACATTGTTATTTCCCTCGTCCTGTAGCATTTGTTTGCATATTCCATCACCATGAAACTGTCATTCCTGTGTTATGCTATGCCCGAACCACTATAACAACCAACATCGATAGATTTGCTTCTCAATAGCATCCTTGTTTAAGTTCGTATCTACCAAACCTTATTTCCGCTGCTGTGTTTGGGATCAGTTCAAAACATTCGAAGAATTTTTGAATCTCCTGTTCACCCCCCCTCTGGTCGATATACTCTCGGTCCTAACAAATCTTGAGGTAGATCAAGCTTGTACTCGATACTCCATCATCAATATAATCAAAGAAGGACGTAGGGTATTACCTCTTCGAGAGGGCCCGAACCTGGGTAAACATCGTCTCCTTTGTTCCTGTTACCATTGATCCGAGATCCATAGCTCGGGACCCCCTACCCAGAGGTCAGCCAGTTTTTACACCGACAGGTTGGATTTGGCCCACCTATATAAAGGGGGTCTTCTTCCCCAAGAAGACTCACCTCTTATCCCCTTGCTCCATTGTTGCGCCCTAAAGCTTATTTTCTCTCGATCTCTCTCCCTAGCCATCAATACTTGTTGATCTCTAGGGTTTGCTTGAGAGGGCCTCGATCTACACTTTCACCAAGAGAAATTTGATTCCCCCCACTAATCCCTTGCGAATCTTGTTACTCTTAGGTGTTTGGGCACCCTAGATGGAAGAGGTCACCTCGGAGCCATAATCCATTGTGGTGAAGTTTCGTGGTGGTGTTGGGAGCCTCCAATTAAGTTGTGGAGAGATCCCCAACCCTGTTTGTAAAGGTTCGGTCGCCGCCTTCAAGGCCACCACTAGTGGAATCACGGCATCTTGCATATTGTGCGAGGGCGTGAGGAGAATACGGTGGCCCTAGTGACTTCTTGGGGAGCATTGTGCCACCACCCCGCTCCAACAGAGACGTACTCCCCCCTAAAGGGAAGAAACTTCGGTAACACATCCTCGTCTTCACCATCTCCACTTGTGGTTACTTCTAACCTTTACTTTGTGCAAGCTTATATTGTGTTTGTATCTTGTGCTTGCTTATGAACTTGTTGTTGTGCTTGTCATATATATAGGTTGTCCACCTAGTTGCATATCTAGACAACCTATTTTATTGTCAAGCCTAATTTGCTAAAAAAAACTAAAAATTGGTAGTTGCCTATTCACCCCCCCTCTACTCAACCATATCGATCCTTTTACCCACCCACACCACCTACTCTCAGAGAGAGCAACCAGGACGAAACTACACTTCCCATATCCATTTTCTGAGAGAGAACCACCTACACCTATGTTGAGATCAAGACATTCCACTCCAACCATTTGATCCTTGATTTCTAGCCCCATGAAGTTGCTTTCCACTCCAATCCTTCTCCCACCACCTTGCCAAATATGTGAGAGAGTGATTGAGTGTTGATCAGACTATCTTTTGAAGCACAAGAGCAAGGAGTTCATCATCAACAACAACATCTATTGCCATTTGGAGAGTGGTGTCTCCTAGATTGGTTAGGTGTCACTTGGGAGCCTCCAAGCTTGTGGAGTTGAACCAAGGAATTTGTAAGGGCAAGGAGATCGCCTAATTCATGAAGATCTACCCGAGTGAGGCTAGTCCTATGTAGGCGTAAGCCATGATGGAATAGACAAGGTTGCTTCTCCGTGGACCCTTCGTGGGTGGAGCCCTCCATGGACTCGCGCAGCCGTTTCCCTCCATGGGTTGAAGTCTCCATCAACGTGGATGTACGATAGCAGCACCTATCGGAACCACGCCAAAAATCACTGTGTCTTCATTGCGTTTGACCTTCCTATCTCTACCCCATTTACTTTCTTGTACTTGCATGTTGTACAATTTCTGCTCCCCTATCTCTAGATATGCATGTGTAGGATGTATTGGTTGCCACTTAACTTGTGCTAAAATCTGCCTAATTGTCAACAAAACTAAAAACTGCACCTTTGCCTTGTTAAGTGTCTATTCACCCCCCCCCCCTCTAGACATATCTTCTCGATCTTTCAAGATTCAACGCAGCCGTCTGTCGGTCACCGCTGGCAGAAGGATTTCGGGTGGCAGGATGGTGACGAATGTCTAGGGGACCTACTCGGGGTCGAGCAACGTGAAGTGAGAGAGAGAGAGAGAGAGAGAGAGAGAGAGAGAGAGAATTGTCTTCACCGAGCGAGATCTTCAGCAACCAAGAGTCATTGTGGTTCGCGAAGAAGTCTGTCGAAGGTTTGGAGATCGCCGACAAGTATCTACCACGAGTGAAATCAACTGGAGCCTAATCAACTCCGAGTTGAAGGAGAATAGGGCGAGGAGAGTTTATCCTCTATGTTAAATCACAACCCCTCGAACCAGACGTAGTCCTTTGGCAGAAGGGCGAACTGGTCTACCAAATTCTTCTGTCGCCATCGAGCACCACTGGTTTGCTTTACATTACTGCATTTCCTTCAGCAGTTTACATTCGTGCTCAGTGCTGATAGTTGTATCTGATCAATCATAGTTCATCAATTGTCTGTCGCATTCTCATCGTTCTTTTCCATCGCCTAAAGTTAATTAATTTCTCTTCGTATCTCTGTATGTCTGCGTAATTACATTCAGTGCCGAATCTATTCACTTTGTGATCACTTCCCATACATTTCCATCACAGTCCATACATTGTTATTTCCCTCGTCCTGTAGCATTTGTTTGCATATTGCATCACCATCAAACTGTCATTCCTGTGTTATGCTATGCCCGAACCACTATAACAACCAACATCGATAGATTTGCTTCTCAATAGCATCCTTGTTTAAGTTTGTATCTACCGAACCTTATTTCCGCTGCTGTGTTTGGGATCAGTTCAAAACATTCGAAGAATTTTTGAATCTCCCATTCACCCCCCCTCTGATCGATATACTCTCGGTCCTAACAATTGGTATCAGAGCGGGTACTCCCTGTCTCTGTTTATTAAAGGTCTAACAACCTTGGAGTTTTGAGTATGTCGTTTGCAGGTAGATCCTCGAACTCTGAAAGGTTTCCTATCTTCGATGGAAATGACTATGTCTACTGGAAAGAGCGAATGAAAATCAGACTTCAAGCCATCAACATTGAACTTTGGCAAATTGTGGAAAGTGGATACACTATTCAGCACCGTGATGACCCTAGCTCCGATGACAAAGCTAGAATGCAGTTGAATGCTCAAGCAAAAGATATTATCTGTGACAGCATCTCAAAGGATATCTTCATTCGGTTCCGAAAGCTTGACTCTGCAAAGCAACTTTGGGATGCCATCAAGGATGTTCATGAAGAATCCATCGCCAGGACAAATCAACACACAGATATGCTTCGTGCCATGTTTGCAGGTTTCAGGAGTCTTCGTAGGGAAAGTGCTATGGAACTCACCGATCGATTGACAAATATTGTTGAAAGACTTCATCAACGAGGAGTAACAGATATCACCGATAGAGATGTGGTCAACAAACTACTAAGTGCTCTTGATGCAACCCTCGATCCAATCGTTGCTGAAATCAAGCAAAGACCAGACTTTGAAGAACTTCACTATGTCGAGGTCATGACGTTGTTGTCTATTCACGAAGAAAAGATGGAGCTTGAAACTGAGCATCAAGAATCTTCTTCAGAAAGCGAAGGGGAAATTCCTTCACACTATGGCAGCTCTGAAGAAGATGTCGAGAATAAACACTCTATCACACGAGAGCTTGAGATGCTCACAGAAAGACTTTGTGATCTCAGAAGACAAAATCTGTGTCTCACAAATGATGACGAAGTTGACATGCCTAAATCTTCAAGAAGATTACCTCCGAAAGAAATTAAGTGCTTCAAATGCAAACGATTAGGCCACTACATCGCAGATTGTCCATGCTGGGAACAAGATGAAAAACCTAGCAGCAGATGGATTTATCTTCACTGCTCTGGATTCACTCGAGTTGATAGTCACACTAAGCTCTTGAAGACAAATGAATCTGTCGCATCTTCTTCGACGAGACCAGTCACTGACGTACAAACCAGAGCGACCATTGAAGCTAATATAAAGAAAATATCGCAACTGACTAGAGTGTGTGCTGAAATGAATATGGAATCTGAAGATAAAACATCCGAATCAGAATCGGAAGATGAAGAGATTTACAGAAGACAAGGAAGAGGCAATGCATTCGTCGCTTATGAATCTTCCAAGAAGTCACACGAATCAGACACTGATGATAATGCTTCAAGTGATGATGAACCAATCGCACTCTATCTCATGGCAAAAACCTCAAAGGATCAGGTATCAGCTAAGCTCCAAAAATTTAAAACCGAATTTTCCTCTGAATACATTGCCTTTGCTAAACTTGTTAAGATTGCGAAATCTCAACAAGATGACCTTGAAAAACTTGAGAAGAATCTCAGAAAAAACCGAAGGATTACTGGTCGAAGAGATGGAGAAGAATCAAGAGTTGACTGAAAGGCATGATGTTTTTTCTTCAACTTTTGATGATCTTTCCGAACGATATGATTCTCTTACAGTTGACTACGAGAATTTATCAGATGAACTCCTTAGCAGGAATCAAGAACTCGAGTCACTGAAAGAGTCTTATAACGCACTCGAGAAAGAAAAAGCTTCTCTCTTCGCCGAGCAATCTAACAACCTTCCTGATGATTTTGTGCCTCCTTGCTCAAAATGCCTAGAACGTAGCAATGCTGATTCGAATGCTGAAATATCCAATACTACCATCGAGAATACGGAAACTACTACGAATGATATTTCTAACCCCTCTCCCGAGGAAATTGTTGCTATCTTTGATGAAAATTGCAGGCTAAAGAACTTGCTTGAGACAGGAATGCTAAAGAGCCTCAAAGGGCATCAAATACTCTGTGATGTGCTCAAGAAGTCAATACTGCATAAGAATCCCTGAAAAGAAGGATTGGGTTTCGAAAGGAAACTCAATGTTGACGGAACTTACTGGACTCCCGAGCAATATCCTCGAACGAGTTGGGTTCTTGCTAAAAGCAAAACTCTCGAACATGCACTCCTGACTGGATATGACACTCCTATTTCTGTTGTTTCTGTCGAGTCTGATGAGTCAAACTACAAACTCTTCAAACAACAGAATGGTAAGGTTTTCGCTCGGTATGTCGGGACTAACTGCAGGTCTGGATCACCCAAGAAGCAAATCTGGGTGAAGAAGTGCACCATTGAAAGCTTATCTGTCACTGCTAACCTGAATATGCAGAGTAATTCTCTTCGAGGAAATGAATATCCCTCGCAGTATGGTACTGAAACTTCCAAAGGACATCAGCCAAACTTTCGATAGAAGGAGTACATGCGTATCTCCTCAAATCATTATACTCATGTCTCTGGGAATAATTTCAATGCTTACTCTTATGATTACTCTCGAGATGCACAGGTGAACTATGGAAATCAATGAAGGAACGTTCTTGCTCAGACAAGACAAATGCGGACTGTGCCGCCCACACAAGTGTGGGTTGCGAGAAAGAACTAACCCATCTTGCAGGGATTCTATCTCAGGGATTCTATTCGATCATCCTTTGCCCTGAGATCTACATTGTTGGTGCTGGTTCTTTGTGTTTATTGGTTCTCTGTTTGTTGCTTGTCTTTGAGTTGACGTATTTGTGTTCCGTCCGATAAACAACTCACTCATAGCTCCTCGCTTGGTGTTTCTTCTTGTTTGGCTGAGTGTTTTGTCTCGGACCCTTTTATCCCTCTATTCTTACTCTTCTAAATCTATGCTGTCCGTCGTAAGCATGCAATTTGATCTGAAGAAGATTTCTCTCCGACGTCCTTGATCGCGAAAGGAATCATCTTCGAACTTTTATTCACTTTTGGGGTTCAACCCTTCAAACTTTTCGACCACCCGCTCACTTCCCGAGTTTCTCACAGAAATCGGTTGCCACGTGCCCACGATCTCCACTATCGCGATCGTGTCCGTCGAATGTGGAACGTCCCGCAACTGAGGGCCGTAGATTTCGGAGAGGCAGTTCTGCTCTCTTGCTATATATATCCCCTCGTCGCGTCTTCTTCCTCATCCGCGCAAACCCTCGATTCACCTCCACCCGAGCCCGAGCTCGAAGCAACTCTGGCGAGAAGCTCCGCCGTGCAACTCCGGTGAAGCCTCGTTGCAGCTGATCACGCCAGTGCGGTAATCCGTCCTCACGCATTGCCGTAGTCGATTCAAGTTGCCGAGTTAGGGCGCTTGGATCCGGAACTGCTCCTTTCCATTCTTCTGTTCTTAGGGCAGTTCTTACCGATGCATTTTCTGTGATTTATTTCACCGCTGTAGATCTTTAGGAATCACTAGGATTTGACTGGTACGGTATGTAGATCCTCCTCGTACTTGTTCTCCTCGACCTAGGGTTCATGTGCTTTATCTCCGAAAGACTAGATAGCCTTTTTATCCTGCCTGGAATATTCCGGGGCAAGTTTAAAATCTATCAATGATATCTTTCTAAGTCCACCATGAATTCCTTCGCTTCCTCCAAAAACATTGATTTTCGTTCAAAATACCTTCTATGCATGCTTATGACCCTACCCTTTTTTTCCCTCGTATCTATTCTCTTCACAGGTTGGTCATGGCACACAGTTCGCAAGAGTATTCAGATTCTGAAGAAGAATTGCCTCAGTATCCTTCAAGGTCCGAACGAATGAGATTGACTGGAGGAGGAAAATCCTTGAAGCCACCCAAGGCTCCGAAAAGAAAACAAAAGTCTGAATCCGAAGAAGATGATGAGGAGATTCCTTCAGCTCACAGTCAGCCTGAGGATGAATTGGTCACCGACGCCCTAACCATCTTCTCTGATGAAAATCCCAAAAGGGGCGGTCGTGGCAGAGAAAAGAACACCACTGCAGAGATGTCTGATCCTGATAGTTACAGAACTCCACCTGAAGGAGAATCAACAACAGATCGCAACAACAGGCTTCAAAGGATACGCCGCCACTGGGCTGGGAAATGGTACCGATATGAAAATGTTCGCGAGAAGTATCAGATCTTGTTTGCCTTCACACCGCCATGGAATGACTGTATTGCAGAGAACTGCATTGGCCCCGATGATGAAAAAGTCAGACCACCATCGCCTCCAAATGCTCACAAAGATTCCCTCAAAACCATCGCTGATTTCCCCGAGGAAGTAGCAAAAAGAGCGAAGGCGAAAGCCAAGCGTGAAGCGAGAGAAGCTAAGAAAAACCAAGTTGAAGCCGAAAATGTCGCGCTGACCCAGCAAGACGTACAGAAGAAGAAGGAACGAGCATCAGCCTCGAAGGAAAGAAAATCTGAGAAATCAGTTTCCCCTCGTGCACCGCGAAAGAAAACTCTCACCAGGAGAACCAAGAAGGCCATTCCCGACTCGTCTGATGAGTCGTCCAGAGAAACTACCCCTGCTGAAATTCCATTGTATGATCGACCCGCCATTCTCAACAAGCCATCCAAGACTCCCTCACCAGTGAAAGCTTTGCCATCTCCGAGGAAATCACCCAGACATGCACCCATTCCGTCCACTGATAAACCTTCGGGTTCTGCGGTTCCAAGAACATTATCAAGCACTGCAGCGAAGAGAAAGCTGCAGTCTGAAGAACAAATTGATGTGGCTGCTAAGAAGACCAGGTTCACTATTCCTGCTTCCACAGAGGAACAGAAGTATGACTTCAATTTCATGATCGATGTGATTGACAATGCTGCATATGATGCAAAAGCTGATGATGTTAGCAGTCTAGGACTGCCTGATGATGTTACCGAAATGGTGACTAAGCATTTTAAAGAGCTGAGGAAAATCACCAAGAAGCTGAACAAAGCCGTCAAGGACAAGCAAGCTGTCGAGCAAATGAGAAAAGAAACCAAGACTGAATCCGAAAGGAAAAAGATGAACAAAGAAATTGTTGAACTCACCAAGGCTCTCAGTGTCTTGCGGGATGAGAAAATTGAGTGGCACTCGCGACTGCACATGAATGTATCTCAGTTGTGTGACAGGAGAAACGAGGAGATTAACCGCAAGGCAGATCTCGCTCGTAGAAGAGCTCAAGAGGAAAAACGTCGGAAGGCTATGGTGAGAGTAAGCAAGCCGAAAGCAAACAAAGATCGCCGCCTTCAGCATATTGCTGCTGATTCCACTCCACTGGACTCCCATGTGCCCTTGCAGCAGGTCCCTCCATCTCCACCTCACGAAGATGAACCTATGCAGCAAGCTGGTGCCGTGGATGCTGTTATTCCAGCTCCAGTAGCCCAAGAGGAACATGAAGTTGTTGATATATTCCTGGAAAGGACTGATGAGGAAAATGCACCTCCCAAGCAGCAATCACCAGTTGACGAAGTTAATGAAGAGATTGAGGTTGAGAAGGCAGATCCATCACCTCCGAGAACAATGCAAGCTGAGCCCTCCGAATCAAATAAAGAGGAGGACGACAAGAATGAGGGGGAGCTAAATGCTTCCCGAGAGAAAACACCCCCGGTCACATCATCTGGTGCCCCTACCCAGATGGATGTTGATCCTGCTCCTCTAATCACTGCACCATAGGTGGTAGAGGAAGAAAATGAGTCTGTTGAGCCGATGGCTCAAGAAGTTCTTGTACCACCAGTTGTGCCCCAAGTGTCTGTGTATGAGGTCGTTGTGCCTCCAACCGAGAAAAATGCAAGGAAAGAAAAGGCCCTAGTGCCCGAAAGTCAGAAAGATGCCGAAGAAGTTCTAGCGAGCAAGAATGGCAGTCAGACAAGTTCTTCGAAGCCATCTGCACGAGAAAAATCGAGGAAGCCTAGTGCTCCTCTTAAGCCTATTGAGGAAGATGTGCCCGCGCCTGATGATGTTCGGACCCAATCTATAGCCGATGAAGAACCGCTGAGAAATCCGTTGGAAACTTTCCCTTTGTTCCCTGTCCAGGACGGCCCAAATGGTCCACCGTTCAATGAGCAGTTTCATCATTCGAAACTTGCATTCTTCGGGACCAGCCCATATGAAGGAGAAAGAACTTCCATGTCACCAAGATTTTGGACCAAGGAACAGGCTGTGTATTATGCTCGCATTCTGTATGGCAAGAATCGCATATTCAAGCATAAGATTCTGGACTTCGCTGAGCTCGAAAGCTTACCTTGCTTCCATCACACTATCGAGCAGATTGAACAGGTCTTCCTGAAGAGTTTCCTTCGCTTCAATCATGGCTGGAATCGTGAAGTAATTCTTCAATTCTACGCCACTCTCTATATCTCAGGAGATCTTACAAACAGCAATACCTGGATTCTTGAATGGATGACTAAGGAAGAAAAGATCAAATGCTCGGCTGACCAGTTTTTGGCACTATTGAATCTTCCTCGGTGCGAATTTGATGCCTCATGTGAACGCAGACTGCACTTCTGGGAAGTATCCGAAGCTGAACTTCACATGCTGATGGATCCCAAGCTTGTTGGAGATGAATGTACCGAGGCAAATCCCAAGAATTTGGCCTATGAGAATAAAGTTTTGTTCTATATCCTATGTAACTCTCTCACGCCAACAAACAGGCCCGAAACCATTCATGGCATCGTGGCAAATACTCTTCAAGCAATAGCTCATGGCATTCGGTTTGACATTCCAGATCTTTTCATTCGCAACTTGGCCTATGCAGCTGATAGCCCTCAAGTTTTGAAGCCATATGCACCATGGGTCATGTTCGCCATTGAGCAACTTATTGAGAAAAAGTTCTTCTGCCCATATGTCCCGAAAGTTTTCATGCCACCAGTCCGAGACACTCTCCGTATTGTGAAGGACATCGGCAAAGGGAAGACACCTATTGATGCCACTACTTCTGCCTCTGCTAGCGCTCCGAAGGTCAAGAAAGCTACAGTTGAAATCCCAAGTGAAGAAAATCCCTCACTATATGAGATTTGTCTTCGCACTCAGCAAGCCCTGGAAAGTCACATTAAGCTCGACCGAAAAGAGAAAGTGGAAATGATGACTGAGATCAATCTGCTTCACAATTATGCTCGTCAAGCTCTGCTGTATGAGAAAGAACAGAAGAAGCGCTCGTTGACCCTTCTGCGCAAGCATTATTCTCGCAAATAACTGTCTGCCAAGGGAATCGAGAAAGAATACGATCATCTGGAGTTGTTTGAAGTTCCTCGCATCCGAAGGCAAACTCCAGTGCTTCCTCAGCGTTCAGCCTCCACCGACCTGCTGTTTGTCGAACCCGATGATGAACTTGAAGACACAGCAGGGACATATATATACAAGCCAGATGCACCTCACTCTGCTACTCCCGAAGCTGATCCCGAAGCCCGTATGGCGTCTCCCACTCCTGCTTCTGCCTCGACAATCGCTCGTTCTGCTTCGCCGAACAGTTCGAGTTCTGGGGATTCTTCAGACGAGTAGTTTCTCGCATGCATTCTCTTTCCTTTTTGACACTTGTTGACAAAAAGGGGGAGAAGAACATCGAGAAGATAGAAAAGCGGGATATTTGCCGGGTGTTTCCATTCGCCATTTGTTTTTCTCTCAAACAATTTGCTTTTGGTCGTTGAACTTTTGGTCATGGAACTTAATCTCACCGCCTGTGGTGATGGTATACTGCGTCGTTATGTACCGTTAATAACCCTTGCAATGCTATATTTGCTTCCAACTATTTGCTTGCAGGTGCTGTCGAATACTTATTTATCGTGCAAGGTTCAATTGAGACCACATATATCTTACTCCCATGCTTATCCTTTGCTATCTAACGATGCAGGAGAAGAAATCACATGCTGTTTTCGCTTTCTCGCATGTTTCTATCGTATCATCTTTGTTGCAAGAAAATATCGTCTGAAGCATCTATGTCCACCCCGAGCAATATACTTATATCATCCTTGCTCTGATTATTCCTCGAACATCTAACTTGCAGGGAACTTATATCTCGTGTGGACTCAAACTGTGTTCTGAGAAAATCTTCATGGCCTATCCTTTGCCACAACTCACTTCAATATATCCTCGCCATCTAACAAATCTTCTTAAATGGTTGTGTGGCAGGAAATACCTCAGATCCCGTCGAGTGCATTGGATAAAACTACGATTGTGATCTTATGTCAATGTCACTCATACAAAGATTCACCTCGCTGCTCTCCATCTCACATCCTATGCATATCTTCAGGGGGAGCGTGTTTTATCTTCGTAGTTATCTCTCGTCTTTCACCTTCACATTCCATTTCATTCTTTTATCTATCTTTCGATGTGTTCTGTTTTGTCAACAATCGTCCAAAAAGGGGGAGATTGTTGGTGCAATATTTGCCCTCTTGTGTTTTGGAGATTGTTGACAGAAACAGGCATGGATTGATTTGTTTGCTAGTGCACACAGAGAGAAATAGTCCATGCAGTGATGAAGAGAATGTTGTCTCCGGTGTTCAGTTCGAGGAACTTCACCGAAGAACAACTGCGTCGAGGAGAAGATCGAGCTACATCCTATGTAGACATGTAGACGAGAAGATTGAAGTGAAGGAATTGACCCCTCGAATTTTTAATGCTGACGCAAAGCAATTGGTTCGGAGATTCGGTCCGAAGAAAATTGACTGCAGCAATGGAAGTCGAAGACGAAGTGAAGACGTAGCATTCTTTTCGTGGTTCTTCTTTCATTCATTTGAGTCATAGGACCTCCGTACTATTAAGAGGGGTATAGGTTCTCGAAGCTTAGATCCGCTGTGATGCTTAGCCCAAACCTATGCGAGACTGAGAGAAATCTCTTTATGTGTCGAATGATTACCTGCCAGCAGAAGACGTTGTTCTTCGGTGCTGCGGGAGATATCTTTCGAACTGAGGAGTTAGCATTACTTGCTCCGCACGTAATGTTACCGTTGTGCTCAAATTCCGACCGTTGGACTCGTGTCGTTCGGCCGTTGGCTACTCCACATGTCCAATTTGGTCATTTCCCATCCGGGAAGGCTGCGGCTATAAATAGCCACCCCGCTCCAACATTGCCCGTTGGCTGCTCCGCTTATGATTTCAGAGAAGATTGATTGAGCACCCCCTCTCCGAGTGATTTGAGTTTAATATCCACCGAGAGAAAAATCAAGATCCCAAACTTAGACAGTGGTTGAGCATCACGGTAGTTCTGAGTTAGAGTTCTTGTACCTATTACTCTTGAGAGCTGCACACTCTCTAGACGGATAGGTGTCGGCTCGAGTGACGAAGAGTAATTGTCTTCACCGAGCGAGATCTTCAGCAACCAAGAGTCGTTGTGGTTCGCGAAGAAGTCTGTCGAAGGTTTGGAGATCGCCGACAAGTATCTACCACGAGTGAAATCAACTGGAGCCTGATCAACTCCGAGTTGAAGGAGAATAGGGCGAGGAGAGTTTATCCTCTGTGTTAAATCACAACCCCTCCAACCAGACGTAGTCCTTTGGCAGAAGGGCGAACTGGTCTACCAAATTCTTCTGTCGCCATCGAGCACCACTGGTTTGCTTTACATTACTGCATTTCCTTCAGCAGTTTACATTCGTGCTCAGTGCCGATAGTTGTATCTGATCAATCATAGTTCATCAATTGTCTATCGCATTCTCATCGTTCTTTTCCATCGCCTCAAGTTAATTAATTTCTCTTCGTATCTCTGTATGTCTGCGTAATTACATTCAGTGCCGAATCTATTCACTTTGTGATCACTTCCCATACATTTCCATCACAGTCCATACATTGTTATTTCCCTCGTCCTGTAGCATTTGTTTGCATATTGCATCACCATCAAACTGTCATTCCTGTGTTATGCTATGCCCGAACCACTATAACAACCAACATCGATAGATTTGCTTCTCAATAGCATCCTTGTTTAAGTTCGTATCTACCGAACCTTATTTCCGCTGCTGTGTTTGGGATCAGTTCAAAACATTCGAATAATTTTTGAATCTCCCATTCACCCCCCCTCCGGTCGATATACTCTCGGTCCTAACAAATCTTGAGGTAGATCAAGCTTGTACTCGATACTCCATCATCAATATAATCAAAGAAGGACGTAGGGTATTACCTCTTCGAGAGGGCCCGAACCTGGGTAAACATTGTCTCCTTTGTTCATGTTACCATTGATCCGAGATCCATAGCTCGGGACCCCCTACCCCGAGGTCACCCAGTTTTTACACCGACATGTTGGATTTGGCCCACCTATATAAAGGGGGTCTTCTTCCCCAAGAAGACTCACCTCTTATCCCCTTGCTCCATTGTTGCGCCCTAAAGCTTATTTTCTCTCAATCTCTCTCTCTAGCCATCAATACTTGTTGATCTCTAGGGTTTGCTTGAGAGGGCCTCGATCTACAATTTCACCAAGAGAAATTTGATTCCCCCCACTAATCCCTTGCGAATCTTGTTACTCTTAGGTGTTTGGGCACCCTAGATGGAAGAGGTCACCTCGGAGCCACAATACATTGTGGTGAAGTTTCGTGGTGGTGTTGGGAGCCTCCAATTAAGTTGTGGAGAGATCCCCAACCCTGTTTGTAAAGGTTCGGTCGCCGCCTTCAAGGCCACCACTAGTGGAATCACGGCATCTTGCATATTGTGCGAGGGCGTGAGGAGAATACGGTGGCCCTAGTGACTTCTTGGGGAGCATTGTGCCACCACCCCGCTCCAACAGAGACGTACTCCCCCCTAAAGGGAAGAAACTTCGGTAACACATCCTCGTCTTCACCAGCTCCACTTGTGGTTACTTCTAACCTTTACTTTGTGCAAGCTTATATTGTGTTTGTATCTTGTGCTTGCTTATGAACTTGTTGTTGTGCTTGTCATATATATAGGTTGTCCACCCAGTTGCATATCTAGACAACCTATTTTATTGTCAAGCCTGATTTGCTAAAAAAACTAAAAATTGGTAGTTGCCTATTCACCCCCCCTCTACTCAACCATATCGATCCTTTCACCCACCGACACCACCTACTCTCAGAGAGAGCAACCAGGACGAAACTACACTTCCCATATCCATTTTCTGAGAGAGAACCACCTACACCTGTGTTGAGATCAAGACATTCCACTCCAACCATTTGATCCTTGATTTCTAGCCCCATGAAGTTGCTTTCCACTCCAATCCTTCTCCCACCACCTTGCCAAATCTGTGAGAGAGTGATTGAGTGTTGAGCAGACTATCTTTTGAAGCACAAGAGCAAGGAGTTCATCATCAACAACAACATCTATTGCCATTTGGAGAGTGGTGTCTCCTAGATTGGTTAGGTGTCACTTGGGAGCCTCCAAGCTTGTGGAGTTGAACCAAGGAATTTGTAAGGGCAAGGAGATCGCCTAATTCATGAAGATCTACCCGAGTGAGGCTAGTCCTTTGTAGGCGTAAGCCATGATGGAATAGACAAGGTTGCTTCTCCATGGACCCTTCGTGGGTGGAGCCCTCCATGGACTCGCGCAGCCGTTTCCCTCCATGGGTTGAAGTCTCCATTAACGTGGATGTACGATAGCAGCACCTATCGGAACCACACCAAAAATCACTGTGTCTTCATTGCGTTTGATCTTCCTATCTCTACCCCCTTTACTTTCTTGTACTTGCATGTTGTACAATTTCCTCTCCCCTATCTCTAGATATGCATGTGTAGGATGTATTGGTTGCCACTTAACTTGTGCTAAAATCTGCCTAATTGTCAACAAAACTAAAAACTGCACCTTTGCCCTGTTAAGTGTCTATTCACCCCCCTCTAGACATATCTTCTCGATCTTTCAAGGTTCAACGCCGTCGTCTGTCGGTCACCGCTGGCAGAAGGATTTTGGGCGGCAGGATGGTGACGAATGTCTAGGGGACCTGCTCGGGGTCGAGCAACGTGAAGTGAGAGAGAGAGAGAGAGAACCTAGCCCTAGAGCGGCCCCACGTGTCATAAGTGGCCCCAACCCCACCCGTCATAAGCGCCCCCAGCCCCACATGTCATTAGAAGGCCCGAACCCACTTTTCATAAGTGGCCCAACCAGTCAGCCTTTTACGTGGTCCCACTCGTCACAAACTCAGCCAAGTAACGGTCAACGGGTTTGACTTGGCGGAAACACTCAGTTTGGGCATTTATGACTTGTGACGCTCGAATGAAGGGAGGAGGAAAAAAAGTGAGGAAGGTTAGAGTGGGGCAAAAACGAGTAGTACCAAGAAACCAAACCAGGGCATGAAATAAAAAACCTTGATTTTTCTCTCATATGTGAGCACTAATATCCTAAAATAAAGTTAATAAATTGTAAGTCATCTAAATTCCTTTGTCATTAATCAACCAAACATGACAAGGGTATATAAAATGCACTTTCAATTTTATAATTGGATCTCTCTCCAAAGATACAAGACCAAGCCATATCTGTAAGAGCATATATAGCCGGACCTCTCAAATCCCCCTACATGTTCGGGCGGACAGCCTGGTCAGTGATCGGTCACGAAATTGCGACCCAACCGCTCCCTCAAACCAGACCTATGCGTTCAGGTTGTCCAGCAGCCTCAAACCCGGGGAGCCCTGCTACTTGTAAGCTGCGTTGGGATTTTCCCCGAAGAGGAAGGGGGAAGCAGTACAGTAGAGATAAGTATTTCCCTCAGTGAGAACCAAGGTTTATCGAACCAAAAGGAGAATCACGCAAACCCTAGTGAACAGCACCTGCACACACAAAAGCAAATACTTGCACGCAACGCGGGCAAGAGGGTTGTCAATCCCCTTGACTCGTTACTTGCAAGATATAAGTGAAGCACTAGAGCAACTTCCTAGCTCAAAAGATATAAGTGAAGCACATATAGTATTCTAACAAATCACGATAAATGTGTGTCCCTCTCAAAAGGTGTGTCCAGCAAACAATTATTGTGGCAACCTAAAAAGCAAACAAAGAAAAGAAAACTATGGCACAAGACGCTCCAAGTAAAACTCATATCATGTGATGAATAAAAATGTAGCTCCAAGTAAGTTACAGATAGATTGTAGACGAAAGAGGGGATGCCATCCGGGGCATCCCCAAGCTTAGACGCTTGGGTCTTCCTTGAATATTACCTTGGGATGCCTTGGACATCCCCAAGCTTAGGGTCTTGCCGCTCCTTATTCCTTCATCCATCGTAATCTCACCCAAAACTTGAAAACTTCAGCACACAAAACTCAATAGAAACCTCGTGTGATCCATTTGTATAATAAACATATCATAAACTTTAGGTACTGTTACAAACTCATTCATAATTGTTCTTGCATAATACCTACTGTATTCTAACTCTTCCATGACTTATACCCCCCGATATAATCCATAGTTTTATTGAAACAAGCACACCATGCAACAAAAATAGAATCTGTCTAAAACAGAACAATACGCAATGACAGAATATTTATCCATACTTATGTAACTCCAAAAATTCTGAAAATTTAGGAAAACGTAAATAATTTGTATCCCAATACTGTGTAAAAGTTCAGATTTTTCTGACGTTACAGCAATAAATTAAAAATCAAGTACTGGGCACAAAACTTTCTGTTTTCAAACAGCATCAATTATACTATCATGCAAATCATCCCAAAGGCATTACTTGGCACAAACACTAATTAAAAGATAAAAACACAATCATTATAGTAGCAAAAATTGTGCTTGCACACAAAAACAGAAAAGATAACTATTGGGTTGTCTCCCAACAAGCTCTTCCTTTATAGCCATTAAGATAGGCTTTGAGATTTCAATGATGCTCACGTCAAAGACAATAATTGAAGCACAAATAGAGCATCATAAAACATGTGAAAAACATATTTAAGTCTAACATACTTCCTATGCATATGCATTTTATAAGCAAACAAATTATCAGGGCAAGAACTATTTAGCATATGCAAGGAAGAAGAATAAAACATTGACAATTTGAACTTCGAGAGAGGTAATTGAGTAACATGAAATTTTTTACAACCGTATTTTCCTCTCTCATAATAATTACATGTAGGATCATAATCAAACTCAACAATATAACTATCACATAAAACATCCCCTTTATGATCCACATGCATAAAAGTTTTATAATCTTCCAAGATAGTGGGATAATCATCAACTAAAGTCATGACCTCTCCAAACCCACATTTATCAAAAAATTCGTAGGATTGATCACTCTCCGAATATGTGGGATTCTTTTTACCTAAAATTGACACTCTTCCAAACCCACTTTCAATATTATTGCAAACATTATCAATAACATATTTATCATGATGCTTAAATAAATTTTCAAGATCATAAGAATCATTATCACCTCAATCATGATCATTGCAATAAGTAGTGCTCATAACAAAATTATCATACCCAAGCTTGTAGCTTTGCATATCATTAGCACAATTGATATTAATAGAATTTATAATAACATCATTGCAATCATGCTTTTCATTCAAGGAGCTGTCATGAATCACTTTATAAATTTCTTCTTTTAACACTTCATCACAATTTTCAGATTCACGATTTTCAAGCAAAACTTCATAAAGATAATAAAGTGCACTCAACTCACTAGCAATTGGTTCATTATAATTGGATTGTTTGAAAAGATTAGCAAGTGGATGAGGATCCATATCAATATTTTTTAGCAAGCGAAGATGCAAGCAAATAGAAGGCACATGGCAGCACAAGCAAAGATAGCACACAAAATACTTTTGGTATTTTTCGATTTCTTAGAGAAGTGGAGGGAGATGAAAAAGAGAGGCAAATAAAAAGGCAAATAAAAAGTAGAGCAAGTAGATGATAGTTTGAGTGAAGGTACTTGTAGTGATTTGATGATGTCTCCCCGGCAACGGCACCAGAAAATTCTTTCTGCTACTTGTGAGCTGCGTTGGGATTTCCCCCGAAGAGGAACGGTGAAGCAGTACAGTAGAGATAAGTATTTCCCTCGGTGAGAACCAAGGTTTATCGAACCAAAAGGAGAATCACGCAAACCCTAGTGAACAACACCTGCACACACAAAAGCAAATACTTGCACGCAACGCGGGCAAGAGGGTTGTCAATCCCCTTGACTCGTTACTTGCAAGGATCAAATCTTGTATAGGTAGATATATAAATTGCAAAACAAAACAAAAGTAAATAAATTGCAGCAAGGTATTTTTGGTTTTTATAATATGTTTAAAGTAGACCCAGGGGCCATAGTTTTCACTAGAGGCTTCTCTCTCGAACACATAGCATACGGTGGGTGAACAAATTACCGTTGGGCAATTGATAGAAAAGTGATAGTTATGGCGTATTCATGGCAATGATCACATATATAGGCATCACGTCCGTGACAAGTAGACCGACTCCTGCCTGCATCTACTACTATTACTCCACCAATCGACCGCTATCCAGCATACATCTATGGTATTAAGTTCATGACAAACAGAGTAACGCCTTAAGCAAGATGACATGATGTAGACAAAGTAATCTCAATCAATATGAATAAACCCCATCGTTTTATCCTTAGTAGCAACAATACAATACATGCCTCGTCCCCTTCTGTCACTGGGTGAGGACACCGTAAGATTGAACCCACTACAAAGCACCTCTCCCACCGAAGATAAACCAATCTAGTTGGCCAAACCAAATGGATAGATCGGAGAGAAATACAAAGCTATAATAATCATGCATAATAAAGTTCAGAAAAGACTCAATTACTTTCAATGAATAATCTGATCATAAACCCACAATTCATCGGATCCCAACAAACACACCGCAAAAGAAGATTACATCGGATAGAACTCCAAGAAGATCGAGGAGAACATTGTATTGAAGATCAAAGAGAGACAAGAAGCCATATAACTACTAGCTATGGACCCGTAGGTCTGTGGTGAACTACTCACACATCATCGGTAGGGCAGCAAGGTTGATGTAGAAGCCCTCCATGATCGATTCCCCCTCCAACAGAGTACCGAAAAAGGCCTCCAGATGGGATCGCGAAAGAACAGAAGCTTGCGGCAACGAAAAAGTTATTTCAGGTGGCTCTCTGTTGGTTTCCCAATATTTGAGAATTTATAGAAGTGGAATTAGGTCAGACGGTGCCACGTGGGGCCCACAGGGCATCAGGGCGCGCCTACCCCCCCAAGGGCGCGCCCTGTTGCCTTGCCGTCTCCTCGTTTGCCGTCTGGCCTCCCCTCGAAGCTTCTAGGGTCTTTTATGCCCAGAAAAAAATCGTCAAAAAGTTTCGTAGCGTTTGGACTCCATTTGATACTGATTTTCTGGAATACCAAAAACAGGCAAAAAACAGCAACTGACACTAGGCACTGGGTTAATAGGCTAGTTCCCAAAAATGATATAAAATTGCATATTAAGGCATATAAAGTATCCAAGATTGATAATATAATAGCATGAAACAATAAAAAATTATAGATACGTTGGAGACGTATCAGCCCCAGACACGCCCGGACGTGTCCGCCATGTCGGACTGACGGGAGGGACCCACGAGAGAAGCCACACGTCCACCGGGCGCCTCCTCATGTTTGGTGCCGATGCATTCACGACACCGGTCCGACCCGCCGCATGAGGGGCTAAATCCGGCTATTTAAGCTAGACAGCGAGGCAACCCTAGCCCCGTCCCCGTTCCCCTCCTCTTCCTCCCGTCTATTTTCGCCGCTGCTCCGTCCTCTCCCTCTTCCACTTCCAATCCGAGCTTCCTGCCGTCCGCCATTGTCCGGGAGAATATCGCATATTACAAGATGCTCACGCCCGAACGCTGGTGGGAGATCCAAGCCGAGATGCGCGCCGCGGAGGAGGCACGCCACGTTGCCGATCTTGCGGCGATGGAGGAGGAGGTGTCGTAAGTGGAGGTATCGGAGTTCTAAGACGCATAAGCCGCGGAGGTGGCGACGACGTTTGATGCGGATTGGGCCGCCATCCTCGACTTGATTCGGCCAATCGCCGTCGTATCCACCTTGCGAACATGGAGCTGGACGAGCTGTTTCGTCGCTCTCGAACGACGACGATGAGGCGAAGCTGGAGGTGTGCCCCACCGCCTATAGGGGTTATGATTTGACGATTGTGGTTGTAGTTGTGCCCAAATGAGAGGTGGCCGGCTCCATGCCCGGAGCATCCACAAACATATAGGCAGGCCCGCTATGAGGGGGGGGGAGCGGGGTGGCCGCCCCGGGCCCCCAATTCTTCTCCTGATTAGCCTAGCAACCTTGCCCAGAATGCCGATGCTAGAAAAAAAACTGCAACCTTTTCCCTGATTTTCTGCCTTCCTTTCTTCGTGCTACTAGTAGTACGATTGAGGGCCCTTCCAATTGATTAACAAAGCAGTTATTGGATGCGATTAATTAGGCACAATTATGAAAACAATCCGCTCTTAGTTTCCTTCCTTAATCTTTCCGCAAAAAACGCCTTCCGTAATCCACAAGCCGAAAGTTGTGCGCCCAATTTATAAGAAAATCAGGGCTTATGGGAAGCCACAATGACACAGACGCGCGAGAATAGATCAACATCGCAATGCTTGATATCCATCCACTGCATGCATGGTGCCGCCTTGAGTCGGAGCTGATCTAATCGGAGGAGGGCTGGACTGTCAGAGATAGCTAGTCGCTGCCTCACACGAGACCACACTGACTCGCTGGGAGGCTAGATCGATACTGTTAGGGCACGATGACAGTTATAGAAGAGAAGGTATGTCTCTAATCTCTATTTGTATAGGTAGTCTATATGGCCTAGGAAATTTTATCATGATGGTTGATTAAAAGTTATGAATGATAATCGACATGGCCTCTGCGTTGTTGCAATTGGACACTAATAATCGATTTATCAATACTGTTAATGGATAGATATCATTGGTGTTATTATTTTTTATACTTGGCGACTTGCCTAATTGCTATGGAGGAATAAACTAATTAATCCATATAGAGGCTATACAAAATACAATCTGACATCTAAATGGATGATCATTGGCATTTTTTTTTTTGCAATACATACCTGTGTTTATATTAAGGGCCCCTAGGTTTAGTCTCGCCCCGGGCCCCAAAAATCTCAGGACCGGCCCTGCATATAGGGGGTCAAATTTGACCAGTCCGGATGTAAATGCTCTAACGTTGTGCAAACCATTGGCCATAAAGCAATTAAAAGGCCTACTATGTAGCATTTTGCCATTTTAATTGTCAATAAGGTTATGAACAGAGTACTTAAAATAACTCTACGCTCACTAAGTGATGACATTGCACTTTTTCACCGTTGCATTACAAATTGTCCAAGCCTTTAGCGCTTGTAAAGTTGATGAAATCAGAATATCTACTCAGGCTATGACGTGAAAATGAATTTGAATTTAACAACCTTTGTCCATGGAACGGAATAATCTAAACTCAGAAAGTTAAGCTGGAAATAGAGAAGTCATCCGAAGCCGAATGTTTAGCTACAGATCATTGCCATGGTCTACAGTAACACGAATCTACTTAGTGGTAAAGCACATTTTCGGTAAAAAAAAATAGTGCTGAAACAAAGATACGGGAGGCCACCGAAACGGTGGAGTTGCCACGAGGCCGAATCGTAGCCGTCCAGACGGAGGGGCCGTTTCCTGATCGCACGGTTGTAGACCGGTCAACCCGAGTGGGCCTCGGTCTCGCCACTCTCGTCCTAGTCCAGTGCGCGGGCCTAGCGCCACCCAGGGCCGGACCTACTCCCGGGATCTTATGCGGCCACCCTCCGATCAAGCCGGGGACGATTCCTAACTATCCACTCGGTGGTGTGCTCACAGAAGATCCTGGGGTGTCTGCGGCGATGGCGCAGTGGCTTTGACTGTTTAGATTTGCAGGAGCAACAGTATTGATAATAGAGCATAAAAAGCCTTTTCTTTCCTGCAGGCCCGCCAGTCTGCATCATTTCATCTCTTTTCTCTTCTCTTCTTTTCTTTCCATGCCAATATCTTGCAGCCAAAAAAAAAAAAACTATACGTCTCTTTTGACATTTTTTCATTTAGTACATTTTCTCAATGGTGCTTTTGGAGCACCATTTTGTTCTTTTCAGGAGAAAAAAGCGCACAGAGTTCTGCCAAACTTTGTTTACAACACAGGGGATAAAAGATCATATGAAAAAAGCTAGGCAATCTTGAAAGAATACAAGCTTGGATTTAAAATAATTAAAAACATCAACACAGGTTTCTAAAAAGTGCTGGCATTTTTTGTTACTACTGTTACCCCCTCTCCACGCCTGAAGAATCTTTCTTCTGGGTCTGTGATTCCTAAAGAATCCTTCTTCTGTGACACTGCAACTTTGCAATGCAATGCAATGCTTAAAGCTGTCCCCTCACGTCTCATCTCATCCACTGTAACCATACCGAACCCATTCCGTTTTGGAGCTCTCTGGTTTGAACTTCAATTACTTTTAAATTTGTAGACACCAGTGGCAGTATGTGCACACCCATTGCAGCAAGGACAAATTTAGTTTGAGCATTAACAAGCAAAAACTAGCTTTTATCCCCTTTGATTAGTACGTACGTATATAATTTGTAAACATGCAGTGATGTTTGAGCTAGAAATCCATATGCAGTAATACTAGTTTGTAAATAATGCAGCATAGAATGTAGTACTTGCAAACATTGATTTAAGAAGGCCGCATCCTAAAAAAAGATAAGAAAATCGTCTCAGGAAAGGAAATGTTTCATTCTCATCTAGTCTACGGAAAAGGGAAGAGAGAGAGAGAGAGACAAGGTCACTCTCTCTCACTCCTGGGTTGGCCACTCGACCGGCCGCCGTATTAAAACGAGGCCAGGCAGGGCGTGCTCACCCCTTCCAACACCAACCACCCCCCAAGAAACCGGAAAGCGAACGGCATGGCGACCCGCAGCGCAGCACGCCACGCTCCCTCCTCTCGCAGGCCATGACGCGCCACCGTCCTTGGCCTCCTTCCCCTTCCCATCCCACTCATCCCCTTCGGGTAGTAGCAGCAGCAGCAGCACCGACCGACAGCGGCGCCGGGAAGATGGCGAGGCTCTCCCCTGGGGCGGCGGCGCCGCAGGTGGACACGGGCAAGTACGTCCGCTACACGCCGGAGCAGGTGGAGGCGCTGGAGCGCGTATACAACGAGTGCCCCAAGCCCAGCTCCCTCCGCCGCCAGCAGATCATCAGGGACTGCCCCATCCTCTGCAACATCGAGCCCAAGCAGATCAAGGTCTGGTTCCAGAACCGAAGGTCAGCACCCTCTCTCCCCCGCCCCCTCTCCCTCCCCCTCTCCGATCTGGGCCGGTCTAGGTTTTGGTCTGTTGCTGCCGGGAATGCGGGAAATCATCTTCCTTTTGCCCTCTCGGAGATGTGCATTTTTAGGGGGCTTGGGTTTCAGTAATGCGGTGAGTTCCTGTGATTTTCTTGCGGAAATACCCAAACTTTGAGAAGTTTTGGGTGTCGTAGGTTCTTTTGGTAGAGTTTATTTGGTGCCTTCTTTACTCTCTTCTTGTGAAAGTTCAAATGTGTCTCCATTTTTGGGGTTAATTTTTGTGTGGTGGTCATGTGTAAATGAATCTGGTCTTTGTTTAAGCTCTATTTGTATCGAGCATCTTCTCAAGATTTTGACAAGCTCTCCACACTGATTTGGGCTCTGTATCCCCACTGTTCTTTGCCATTTGTGGATTTCCTGGTCAAACAACCTCACATGTCTTTCATTGGATTTATATGGGAAGATTTGGGCTCACTGACACTCCCAAATCTGGGCTGCTGTTTTGGGTCTGCAATGGGTTTCCTCCAACAGATATTCCCTCGGGCATTTCTTGTTTCCTGTGCATCCTTGCTTACTGTCTCGTGTGCTCGTGTTCTTGTTTACTGTGCTATTTTATTTAACCTCATTTCTTATGTTACTTTATTTCCTTTCTTGTTGAATCTTTAGTTGATGTGTACATGTAGCGCAACATCTTTCTTCTGTGCTTTGCAAATCTTTGTTAGAACATGAAGAAGAATATCACTTCTTGGTACTGTACTCATGAAGGGGAAACATGACCCAAGAATCTTTTACCCAGTGCAAGATGTTGAAATCTAGTGTGGACTTTCAGAGATGCAGGCACACACACATCACTGTCAATTAGGCAATGATTCACACATATCTGTTTCATTTGCATAGTAGTATTAACCATTTGTCTCTTTTGCAAAGGACTTTTTGTGCCTTGTTCCTGTTTGATTTGATGAGGCACACTTTATGACATAAGGGGGCACATTGCAGGATCTTGCCTTTGCCTAATAACAAGAATATCATTGTGTTAGAGGCCACCGCTATCCTTTCAGCACTAGTTTTATCTAGGTGCGCATGCCACTGAACTGAAGTGTGTGGCTTTTTTTGTGTATGTAGGTGCCGGGAGAAGCAGCGAAAGGAGTCCTCCCGCATGCAGACGGTGAACCGGAAGCTGACCGCGATGAACAAGCTGCTGATGGAGGAGAATGACCGGCTGCAGAAGCAGGTGTCGCGTCTCGTCTACGAGAACGCGTCGGTCAAGAGTCTCAAGACTAAGATCCACAATGTGAGCTCACACTGCCCTTCTGGATGCTATGTCTGCTTGATATGGTTTCATGCTGTGTTGCTGATTCAGAGGATTTAATGGCTATTGCCTTTCTTGTTTCACCTGTGGTAACATTTTCTTGCAATTCTACAGGCTTCTGCGGCCACCACGGACACGAGCTGCGAGTCTGTGGTGACGAGTGGTCAGCAGCAAGCTCTAGCAGCACCGCGTCCGCAGAGGGATGCGAACAACCCAGCTGGGTAAGTGCAATGCCTAGTCTCATTTCTTAGGTAAATTGGGTTTGGTCTATGCATGTTTGCTGAGATGCTGTTTGTCTTGTGCAGTCTTCTCGCAATCGCTGAGGAGACCTTGACAGCGTTCCTGTCCAAGGCGACCGGAACTGCTGTCGAATGGGTGCAAATGATGGGAATGAAGGTAATGCCTTCATTGTACATGATAATAGTGCATGATGTGCTGGTTTTCTACCAAGTTTTTGCTAACCGCTCTGAACTGGAACTTGATTACAGCCTGGTCCGGATTCCATTGGAATCATCGCTGTTTCGCACAATTGTATTGGCGTAGCAGCCCGAGCTTGCGGTCTTGTGAGCCTTGAGCCCACAAAGGTATGATGTTGCTCATTGCCATTGCTTCATGTTCATTTACTTTCTGCAGTCATAAGGCAGCTCCTAACAAGCTTCGTTTTAGGTTGCCGAGATCCTCAAGGATCGTCCATCTTGGTATCGCGACTGTCGTTGCGTTGATATCCTCCACGTTTTCCCTACGGGTAATGGTGGAACTATCGAGCTAATCTACATGCAGGTGTGTATCTGCTCCGAAATGAGTTGCAGTTATGTGTGCTTGTTGCTGTACTAGTTAATCTGTTGGTGTTGATGAACATTGCCATTTCTATTTCTTAGACTTATGCACCGACGACTTTGGCGGCACCACGCGACTTCTGGACACTCCGCTACACCTGCGGACTTGATGATGGCAGCCTTGTGGTATTAAACTGATCTTTAATTGCTTGTTATGATCTTACCAAAAAGTATACAAGCCTCTTGTTGGTTGCTGTTGATTGTTGTTGGTCTTTGTCATGTTGTGATTGGGATCAATCTGTTTGGATGAACATTATTACTGTGACTTCCAACTGTAGTGTAATGATTCTGTATGTAATGGTGCTTTTACTGCCATTTCTTCACAGTTGCAGTAAGTACCCCACAGTGTTGCTTATAATGTGATGCTGTTGTTCTGCAGATCTGTGAAAGGTCGTTGACTCAGTCCACGGGTGGTCCATCTGGGCCTAGCACTCCTGGTTTTATCAGAGCCGAGGTGCTCCCTAGTGGTTATCTGATTCGACCATGCGAGGGAGGTGGCTCCATGATCCACATTGTGGATCATGTTGATTTGGATGTAAGTAACAACAATGGCTTTCATATCAGTGAGTGTCACACTTGAATACTGTTCCAAGAAATGCATCTTATAAACTCATGTATTTATAGGCTTGGAGTGTGCCTGAAGTCCTTAGACCGCTCTATGAATCTCCAAAGATCGTTGCACAGAAGATGACTATTGCGGTATGTGTGCCATTCCATTTGATTGTTGCCCATTCGCTGGCCTTCTGTAGTAAAGCTGAATTTGTTATTTTACTGATGCACCAGTGACATATCAGGCAAATGGTTTCCTCTTCATGCTAATGCCCCTTTATGTGCAGGCACTGCGACACATCAGGCAAATCGCGCATGAATCAAGTGGTGAAATCCCCTATGGTGCTGGGCGCCAGCCTGCAGTTCTCAGAACCTTCAGTCAAAGGCTCAGCAGGTCAGTAACACATTAGAATGGCCATGTGGTCTTCAAGCCATCTGCATTTGTCTACAATGTCTCTAAACTTGATACGCTGACTTTGCAGAGGCTTCAACGATGCTGTGAGTGGATTTCCAGATGATGGTTGGTCTTTGTTGACGAGTGATGGTGCTGAGGATATTACCATCACAGTAAACTCGTCGCCAAGCAAGCTTGTTGGATCCCACATCAGCCCTTCACCGCTCTTTTCTGCTATCGGAGGTGGCATTTTGTGTGCGAAGGCATCAATGCTAGTGCAGGTATTTGCTCATACTCCATTCAGTTTGTTGTTTTGTTCCTCAATTAGGTAGGTAATCTTTCTGTTTGTTCCACATCACCAGAATTATTCCTCTTAATCATACTTAACCAAGTGTACTTTTGGACAACGTAGGATGTCCCTCCTGCTTTACTCGTGCGATTTCTGAGGGAGCATCGCTCGGAATGGGCTGATCCTGGAGTTGATGCTTATTCTGCTGCCTCTTTGAGGGCCAGCCCATACGCAGTTCCAGGTTTAAGAGCTGGCGGGTCCATGGGAAATCAGGTTATACTGCCCCTCGCGCACACCCTAGAGCATGAAGAGGTAACGAGTTAATTCAGCCCTTTCCCAGTTCCCTCAGCATAATGGATAGCCAATATCAGTGCATCAAGCTAAATTCTTTTTATATGTAGTTCCTTGAGGTCCTTAGGCTGGAAGGACACGGTTTTAGCCACGACGAGGTGCTTCTTGCGCGAGATATGTATCTTCTGCAGGTATGGTATTTTTCTGACCGTTTCTTTAGGTTGTTCTATAGTTGCTCTGTCCTGACTGTGTGATGTTATTTTGAAACTTAAGCTTTGCAGCGGTGTTGATGAGAATGCTTCAGGCGCTTGCGCGCAGCTTGTCTTTGCACCTATCGATGAATCTTTTGCTGATGATGCGCCGCTGCTACCCTCAGGCTTCCGTGTCATACCACTGGACACAAAGACGGTTAGTACATTTGATCAATGCAGCTATATATTCCTAAAGCTCATCTTGTTTTTGTTGTGACACTACTAAGTACTAACTAGTTGACTATACATTGGACTGCAGGATGTGCCATCTGCCACACGCACACTTGACCTTGCGTCCGCCCTTGAGGTTGGATCTGGTGGAGCTTTGCGTGGTTCAGGTGACTCCTCCGGTGGCTGCAGCACGAGGTCGGTGCTGACCATCGCCTTCCAGTTCTCATTCGAGAACCACCTCCGCGAAAGCGTGGCAGCAATGGCGAGGCAGTATGTGAGGGCTGTGATGGCGTCCGTGCAGAGGGTGGCCATGGCGATAGCTCCTTCTCGCCTCGGCTCACAGATCCAACTGAAGCACCCTCCAGGCTCCCCTGAGGCGCTTACACTTGCTAGCTGGATTGGCAGGAGCTACAGGTAAAATAAAACCCTCTACTCAGCTCGGCACATTGCGGCCTTATGGTAAAATCATGTAAGCCTTTGTTGTTGCCCACTGTTTCTTAAGTAGTTGTGGAAACTTGCAGGGCTCACACTGGAGAAGAGATCCGTTGGTCGGACACGGAAGAAGCCGACTCTCCCCTGAAGCTCCTGTGGAACCACAGCGATGCGATACTCTGCTGCTCTCTGAAGGTGATTGTTTGTACTCAGTTGTTTTGCCTGCGCTGCTACTTGAAAATGAATGAAAAGATTTCCTGTACTGAAACCACCACCTAACCTTGACAATGTTTACTTTGGGCAGCCTGCTCCGATGTTCACCTTCGGCAACAATGCGGCCCTGGACATGCTGGAGACGACCCTGGTGAACCTGCAGGACATCTCGCTGGAGGCGATCCTGGACGACGAGGGGCGCAAGGCGCTGTGCGCCGAGTTCTCCAAGGTCATGCAGCAGGTAACTTGGAACTAGCCAACTGACCAGCAGCAATGCACCTCCTCTATATCATTCATTTCAGTAGAGTAGAGCAGCACTCTGTTCGTTACATGAGTACATGACTGAATGAGATGTTCCGTTTGATACAGGGTTTCGCGTACCTCCCAGGGGGCGTGTGCAAGTCGAGCATGGGGCGGCAGGCGTCGTACGAGCAGGCGGTGGCGTGGAAGGTGGTGGGCGACGACGTGGCGGGCGCCCCGCACTGCCTCGCCTTCATGTTCGTCAACTGGACCTTCCTGTGACCACCATCTATCCATCTATCTATCTGCTGCTTGAGCAAAAGACCCGAGAAGTGCGTCGTCCGTCCGTTTTATATGTTCAGTTATCTATATCAAATATCCTAGCTATGGACCTATGGTTTGCATGTTTGTTGGAACCTGATCTGATGTTTGTTGCCGTGAACCGAAACATAGTTGGCATTCCTTCCCACTCTTGTGTGATCGACAAGAAGACCTATGTATGTGTTAACTGTGTGATGAACCGAATAGTGGCTTGCGGTTCTTGTAATTTGCTTTGCGTACCCATCCCTGTGCCCTGTGTGACTTGCTTGTGTCAGGTCATGCAGGTGACGTGGCCTCAGCCAGTCAACAATCAATTTACCGCCTGTCTTACGGACGATTGTGTTGTGAATCGTGGAATATAAAGTAGAGTTTGGGGTAGGAGCCATTGGAGGCAGCAAGTGTTATATCCATTTCATAGGGGAGAGCGTCACAGTTGAAGGGGAGAAGTAACTTTTATCTGCAATTGGGTTGAAGGAAAGAGAAGACCAAAAAGACTAGCCAAAGGAACTTTCTTTCACCTGGCTAGCACTTAGCTAGGATAGTTTGCTTCGAAGTTGGAAGGGGAGTGCCAAAGACTAAAGCTCCCCTAGAACATCTATAAGAGCATCTCCAGCCGTTGTGCCCTCCCAGGACGATTTTTGCGCCGGATTGAGATTTGCCGACGCTAATTTTGCTCTGGGGGGAAAAGTTTCCCAGTCGTTGCGCCCCCAGCCACCAGACGGGGCGATTTTTTTTATTCCATTGTTTATCTGCCATTTCAACAAACGGGCTGTGGGCGAGAGATAGACGAGGCCGCGACCAGCCACCGCCCGCGGCAACGATCTCGAGGATGCCGGCGCCCATGGCGAGCCGCCCGTCGAGGATGCCGGCCACTCCGGCCCGGCCTCGAGCTCCGCCCCGGCCACTTCGGCCCGGCCTCGAGCTCCGCCCCGGCCACTCCTCCCGGGCCATGAGGATGCCGACCACTCCGCCCCGGCCACGAGGATGCCGCCCCGGCAACGAGGATGCCGGCCACTCCGCCGGCAGGTCGCTGGAGAACCAGAGGGAGCTGCTGGGAGGCCAGGCGAACGCGACGCGGGCGCTCGGGGAGCTCCACGGGTTCCTGAGCCGGGCGCTCGAGGAGAGCAGGGAGGCGGTGCAGAGGCTGGCGCGCTTCGGGCGGCAGCAGCAGGAGGAGCTGCTGTCCCGGCAGGAGCAGCTCCGGCGTGCCCACGACCACCTCATGCACAACTCGGAGTCGATCCTCCGGGCGCAGGAGGAGTTCAGCGCGAAGCAGGCCGACATCTTCGCGGCGCTGGACAAGCTCTACGTGCTCCACAACGCCATCCTCGTGGAGTCGCGCTTCATCATCAGGGCCTTCTCCTTCTACTGCTGCGTCGTCTTCCTCCTCTACCTCCTCACCAGCGCCAAGCAGACCTTCGCCAACGAGGATGCGTGGGGTAGGTGGAAAGAGAGGAGAGAGAGGGAAAGGTGGCTGACTGTGGGCCAACTGCATGCGGAAAAATAGCGCCGGTCTCCCCAGCTCGCCCCCAGCGCGCTGGGTTCGGACTGGGAGCGCCGGCCGAAACGAGCTCTTGGGTGCACGGCTGGGGCATTTTTTTACAACCGGCGCAAAAAGGGTGGTTCTGGGGAGGCTGTTGGGGGGCGGCTGGAGATGCTCTAATGACCGACGACGGCGAATCGTAACCACAAGGAGACTACCTTTGAACTACTTGAAATCAAGAAATTGAACCCTCTATGCAACAACCCTGCGTCCCACCAGAAGACGGTTCGTTCGCAGGGTACAATAACTAAGTTCTAGTCCCCAGTGCCAAATGCAAAATGAGACGTTAAAAATCTAATGAAAACAATTTGGTGTTGTAGATGTTGGTACGTTTTTCTTTAGATTTGGTCGAACCTAAATAAGTTTGACTTAGAACAAACCTAGAACTTCAAATATTTTGCAACGGAGGGAGTAATTTTGAAATGTCACAGGAACAAAAGTGTTAGTCTACACCTGAGCTCATAAGCTCCAGTAAAATCCGAAAAATTAACAAAAATAACAAACATGGACATTGCCAACAAACATTGGTTAGTGGTCTACTTACATGCAAAGTTAATGGCATTTGTGCTGGCCTGGACAAAAAGAACAAAATCAATGCTCCAAAAATGCTTTTAAAAAACGGCCTTTTTAAAGCATCATTTTTTTGTGCCTAAGGCATTATGAAAGCTTTTTTCCTTTATGAAATTTCACACATAGGTGAGATACACATAAATGATTGTTGAAAAAACAGTTTTTGTTTTTTTTTGTTTTTTTACTACTTCTCATTTATTGTTCATAAGGGTGCATTTGCACCTGGAGCAGATATCATATCATCCCCAGAATGATAGAGCAATTTTGTGGTTCGGGACAAAATTGTTCTGAAAGAGTTTGTCCAAATTGTGGCAATCCTTGCCCATCTTGATGTTCTTGAACAACCTCACCGTCGTTGCTGCGGTCATTCTCACCGTGCCACCGCAGCACCTCCGCCTTCTCTTCCTCCTCCAGCTCGTGCTCCCTAGCGACGCCGGCGTCCTTGAGCATCTTCCTCACATTCCTTGCAACTAGTGCTACCTATTTTATCACTGACCTTTGTCTCGCAAAACCTGCCAGGGAAGTATTTTTTCCGTAGTAATGATATTCCTACATAAATAATGTGAAAAACTTAACACGGACAATAAGCCAACCGGAGAAGTGTGACAAAAAGGGAAATGTGAAAACATAAATTGGCTTCGCCCAGGTTCCAACCGGAGACCTTCAATGTGTTAGACCGACGTGTAACCAACTACATCACAAAACCTTGGTGACATTTCGGTCCAAAATAGTTAAAAAGCAGATAAATCCACTAGTCTTACAAGATGATCCACGAATTGAAGCATCTAATTGTTTCAGCTGGAAAATCAAGCCACATTAAAGCTGGAAAATCGTACAGCTTATATATGCTTAAATAAATAGCTTACTGATCCACAAGAAAAAAAGATACCATGTGAAGAACAAACTTACAAGAATAGTCCACATTAACAGCATATATTCAAGCGCGGGTACATTCAACAAACGTGAGCAAACTTGAAATTCTGCTGCCAGGAATTTAGTGTCACCGGTGGACGGCAACGGCAAGCCACAATGAGCACACTAGCTACTGGTGACATCCAATGGCCGGCAGCTCTCTCCCATGCCAGGGTCTCAGCTCCGCCATGAACGCCACCATGGCCTCCACCATGTATGAACTATTATGAGGAAATGCTTAAGTTGTACCTATGGCCTCCACCATGTATGGAGAACTATTATGAATTTTGCTGGTCCAACATAAATTCTCGATCACCAAGTTTCGGACCGCAAACAAATAAACTGATAAGCTGAACATGATGAGCACCACAAAAATAACATTTTGTAGCAGCCGTTGTTTATTCAATGAGATGGTTCTCTGGACATGCCGTCAGTCAGTAAAGAAGATACATTCTGAAAGACATGTATGTGTTTGCCTCTGAGAATCTTTAAACAGATGACTTGCTGCTACTTTGTTGAGTTGTAGCACCATAAGCTTTTGGTGCAGGTGGTGGCGGAACATACACCTTAGCTCTTCGAAGAACCTCGGCGACAATCCAATGCTTGTTTTTGCTCAATGGCCTAGAAGGATCCAGCCTAACCTGGAGAGATATTGATGCAGCCATTATAAGAAGAAGAAAACTGTTCTAGTTTATGTTGTTACACCTTGCGTGAATGAATCATAGAGCAAAAAGAACACTAGCCTCCTGTAAGCAGATAAAAAGAATACACCACAGGACAAAACGACACGAACTCGTTAACCTATTCGACAGAGCAACTGTATAACTTTTTAAATTCACAATCATACAAGCTTCTTTATAAAACCAAACCGCTCGTAAAGTCGTAAGTAATGTGGATCTCTCGGCGCTGAAAGCAAAATTTGTTCAGCAGAAACATAATATGAGCAAATTGCAGAGTCATCGCCTTAACTGACGTGATATGCACACAACACCAGGTCCAAGCATTCTTTTCAAATGGAACCATGGTATCTTAGAATATTATGAAGGATGGAAGGAGAAAAAAACTCCATTACTGTAACAACAACCATCATCACTCAAGTGTTCAAGAGGCAATATTGTTTAGTGTTTACTCTAAAGATCGCAAACAATAATTGGGTTTCTCCAATAACCTAGCTAGCTTAATGAAGCTTGATCTTACATGCCTAAGAAAGTCCGGCAGATCTATCTTATTTAAAGTTTACAGAAGAGAATATGCCAAGAAATAAACTGCTCTGTTTCAGCTGATAATATTATAGCTTGACGTATAGCAATATAAAACATTAGTGCCATTATGTGACATGTTAAAGACCATGTATTGATGTCTGCGGTGTTGCATCTCCCCTAGATGGCGAGCCAAACGTGGAATTGGCATTTCAGAGGTGTTCTGGACGCCCAAATTAGCTCCCTGTAGTTAGAATGAATCAGTCCTTGAAAGAGCATCTTGTATGCAGAGGTTGCAGAATACTGCCCATCGGTGGTCCACTCAAGGATTTCGAGTCGCGACTCACATGAGTCGCTCAGGGGTAGCGACTCGGAAAGAGTCGAGCCTGGAGCTGTGACTAGTCGCGACTCGATTTTTGAGTCGACACTAGGTGAGTCGACCCTGCCGCAGCGACTCGTCGACTAGTCGACGACTAGTCGCGACTAGTCGAGCGACTCGAAATCCATGGGTCCACTTTCATTTAATGTCATCAGCTGATGTAGGATCAAGCTGCAAGTCTTGTGTTATGCTCCAAAGCTGCAGGTATTCCCTCAGCACTTGCAAAGATGGGTTTCTCTTGATGCATGCAATCCATTTATTATTCAGAACGGCCTGCTGCAGCGTTAGCTTAAAGCCAGAGCTGTGCTTGAAGAGGTTTGGCAGTAATTCCTTGATGGGCATCCCCTGGTACCAATGAGTGTGCCAGAGCTCTGCAATCTGCACCCGGAAACGGCGCTGCACCTCTTCGCCCAATGCCCATTCAGTAGGGAGACTTGGTTTCTCATTCGACAGCGTTTTCACTGGAACATCGCTGAGCCGGAACCCGACGAGCCAAGCTTGGAAGACTGGTGGGTTCGTGTGGTGAGAGAAAGCCCCTATGCTAATCAGAATAATGACTAACTGCCTCACAATATGCACCTGGTGGCAGCTATGGAAGGTAAGGAACGCTGGAATCTTCGGGCACCAGAGCAGCCCTGCTGCTGCTGCTGTTCTAGATGCTATCCAGCAAGAAATAGCCGCCTGGAACAAGGCCGGCCTAGTAAAGGGCAATGTGGTTACCGCCTGATTAGCACCTAGCCTAGGTCTTTGTCACTTTGTCAATATTATGGCGACCTTACTGTAACTCAGCCGTCTGGCTTTTTTCTTAATGAAATGTTAATGAAATGAAATCAGCGCTTGCGGTTTTTCGTCAGAAATGGATATCTATCTAGGAGTAAAAAGCTAGTAACTGTGCTAGTAATAAATCTGCTACATTCCTTGGATGGACCTCCAAATTTCTCAGCCACAAGAGCAACATGTAAACATAGTTTGCATAAGTAACCAATTAAAATTATCATCATTAAGATCTAAACTAAATTCTAAGTGGTTAAGTCCAAAGGCCCTCACACAGACTAGAAACCTTAGGGCCAGTTCTTTTGTAGCTTATTTGAGCTTATTGTCAAAATAAGCCAGAAGCTGAAAAGAACTCGTTTTCAGAATCTGAGCTCAGCTTATTTCCATAGACCCTTCTAGTGCAATGAGAATAAGCTGGGGGGAGGAGCTTCTTGCAGAAGCTCACTTAACCCCGAAGGATGAACAGTGTTTTGCCCAAAAAATACTTTCTGAAAGTTTTCGGATAATTTGAAATTTTTGAAATGTGTCGGAAAATTTGAAATTTCTGAAATGTTTTGGATGAACAGTGCTTTATCCGAAAAAAAATACTTTCTGAAGATTTTCGAATAATTTGAAATTTTGGAAATGTGTCAGAAAATTTGAAAATTTTGAAATGTTTTGGATGAACAGTTGTTTATCCGAGAAAAAAAATACTTTCTGAAGATTTTCGGATAGTTTGAAATTTTTGAAATGTGTCAGAAAATTTGAAAATTTTGAAATGTTTCCGATGAACAGTTGTTTATCCGGGAAAAAAATACTTTCTGAAGATTTTCGGATAATTTGAAATTTTTGAAATGTGTTAGAAAATTTGAAAATTTTGAAATGTTTCGGATGAACAGTGTCATACCACAGATAAGCTGAAAAAGCAGACACTGAAAAAAACTGGCTAGCTTATTATCTGGAGCTTATTTTCACAGGAGCTTATTTACAGCTTATTTCCACATGAGCTTATTTCCACAGCAGCCCTCAAAAGAACTGGCCCATTATCATTAACCTCAAGAAGAAGAAAATGGGTTTCGATTGGAAGAAGTAATGAATCAACAAATTCGCTCCATCAAAGGCACTATCAGATGACATGACAGTTGACATAGGTTAGGGGTTACTGACATACCCTGTCGCCTATGTTGCAGCCTTCGGCCTCGTCGTGCGCCATGAACTTGGAGGTGCGCTTGACGTAGCGGTTGTACACCTTGTTGTGGAAGAGGCGGTCGACCGCCACCACCACCGACTTCTGCATCTTGTTCGACACCACGATACCCACCACTGGCTTCATCTCGGCCGGCTGATTAGCGGCGGCGGCGGAAGAGGTGGTCGGGGGAGACAGAGAATCGACGCCGCCTGCGTGCTGCGGTGGTCGATTCACGGACGAGGTTGACGGTTCGCGGCGGTGGGGAGGGCGGCCGCCGGCGGACGAGGTGCTCTGCGCCGTCTCCTGCCCGTGGCGGCTAGGGTTGGACGAGGTGCTGTGGAGGGGAGGGATGGCACCCAGATGCGCGCTCGATCGAGTCACTCGGCGGTGGCAGGTGTCCGTGATTTCTCCCGCTTCCCGGTTTTCAGAGAGCTCAGTTTTTCCCTGTTAGAGCATCCAGCGGATCCCGTAAAACGCCGTACCGTAAATTTCAGTTAGGGCATGTACAATGGTTGATAAGACAGTTTTATCTTTAAGTCTTGCATGTAATTTAGAAATGACAAGCATTATAAAAAAAATTAGAGATGACAAAAATATATGTCTACAATGGGTTATATTTTAGCCTTATCTTCAATAACTAGCTATTCCTAAAAACATGGTGAGATATATTGTGCTAAGAGATCATCTCCTAAATAAGAGAAGACAAGCATTTTCTTATGATTTCTCTCTCCTCCACCTCAACATTTATCCTATGTGACACTTCTAAGATAGCACCATTGTACATGCCCTTAATAGCAAGTCTAATAAGGTACAATCAGCAGGCTATAAGGATTAAACAATTATATTTTTGTTGAGTTGGACGAGAGAAGAGGAGAGAGAAAGGAGGCGGGCTGTAGATTAACAGCCGGCTGTAACACGGACTCCAAGAAACATTGTGAGAGTGTAAATTGGGCCATACATTAATAAAGTAGTACTTGTTAGCAACCAGCTATTATAGGTGTTGGCTATTAGCTTGGCTATATGTGACGTGGCAACTCCATATAGTCAGTAGTTGGCTATACTATTAACCATGCTCTAAGGGATCCTGTAAAATGAATTGGCGGTACCGCGGAACGCACGGCAGAATAGATCCGGTATATGATACTGCATAATTTAAACTTAAACTTCGCGCCACCATAGTTCACCGGAATTCATCTCACACATTACGCACAAACTTAAAAACATAGTAGATAAACTTAAACCTAAACCTAAAACTGCCAGCATCTACTCCTCGCCTGATTCGCCGTCGTCGCTGGAGATGGCCTCGCGGGGCGGGGGCTCGTTGCTGTGCAGCGTGTGGTAGATCAGCGTGCCAGAGAGGGTTTGTTGGAGCTGATACTCCTCCCGGAGCGCCGGCAGGCGCGCGGCCGCAGCTGCATCTCCGGTGGCGGCTACCTCCTCGCCCGCCACCACGCGGTCTTGGCCACCTGGAGCCGCTGGAGGGACGGATCGAAGAGCCTCCCGAGGCGCCGGAAAGTCGCCCATGAACGCGAGCCGGCGCTGCGGGACTTCGCGCCGCGGGTGCGCGCCGCCTCCTTCTGCCTGTCCGACACGGGAGGCCGGAGGGAGGAGCTGGAGGCCTCGTCGTCGTTGCGCCGCTTGCGGCCGCCGAACCCCCCGCGGCACCCAAACCCACCACGCCCGCCGAACCCCCCGCCGCCGCCACGCCCTGCACCCGCGGACGCCATCGCCGCCAAGATCTGGTGGTCGGAGGCGCCGGAAATCGCTGCCGGAGGGGTGGATTTTGCGGCGGAGATGGATGCGGGGAATGACGAATAGGAACCCTAAAATGACCCCGCGCCCACATATATACCGGAAAGCCGGTCGGTTTACTGGCCGCCCGTAAAAAAATTACGGGCCGGGCCTCATTTGCAGGATCTGCGCGGGCCGTTTTTTTGGCTGTCCCGTATAACGTCCGGGAAAACGCAGTTCGCCGGAGTTATACGGGATCTGCTAGAGATGTTCTTACTCGTTAGCCAGCCCCCAAACGGACATACTATTGTCCACGGACATGTCCGTGGATGGTGATACAGATGCCGACCATCCGACGCTTGCTGCAAACCACCGTCCGCAATAAAATAATTGGACATAATCCTTGCAAACATGATGAAATTCACGCAAATGAACATAAGTTTGATATATTTTACATAAACCTGACGATGTTTCGTCCATTCAACTAAAACCTAAAAAACCTAAACTAATTTAATGGACAGGGACCTCGTATGCATGGTCGGGCTAGCCGATGGCACCTTTGTCATCGTCATCGTTGTCGAAGTGGTCCTTTCAGCGGTGGAAAGGGCACAAGGGCGCGCCGCCACCTAACGCTCGCTTCTTCATGCGACGTGTGAAGGGCCGTCTCAGCCAACGCCGACCCTGGTCGGGGAGCTCTGCCCTTTCCCATGCCGGTGGCGGCGGAGGTGTCGCTGAGCGTGTTGGAAATATGCCCTAGAGGCAATAAAATTGTATTATTATATTTCCATGTTTATAATTAAGAGTTTATATTCTATGCTATAACTGCTATGATCATGTATTGTGCGATTCAGTGGAAAACTCATATGCACGTGTGGAATGATAAACGGTAAAACCTGATTTCTAGTCTCGCCTCTAAGACTAGCTCAAGTGTTGTTAGTGATCACTCCTTGCCGATATTGGTGAGCTCCCCATCGAGGTGGCACAGTCGTCGCGTGGACGTCTTCGCGATGGTCACCGACTGGGCGCGGGCCGAGGCTTCCGTGAGGTCAGGATCCGCAAGGACCCAGGCCGACGTAGCGTCAGATTTGCGCCGCTCCCTCCGCACCGCCTCCCTGGCCGCCCTCTCCTCCATCGTCACGATGCTCCGCAACGAGGATACGTTGCCGTCGCGACCGAGGTAGTGGAGGAGGCGCCTGCGCGCCTTCGCGATCGCCGGGGGTACCTCCTCCTTCACGACCTTGCCGCGCCAGATGATGGGGTCACTTACTAAGGGTAGGATCATAGACCTGACATCTAGGGCCTACCCAGGGCCCCACACCATCATTGGTGAGTCCCCGGACCACAGACACATTCGGATGCGCAACCTTAATTATCCGCTCGGATGCATCAATGACACTCGGACATCTCCCACCAGTCGGCCGGACCAGAACCACTCGGACACGGGAAGACGTACAGGCGACGTGGGATACATAACGGTCGGGTAGCTTTATGTTGATGTTTAAGTGTAGTTATAGCTGCCGTTACCAGTAACGACCGTAGTTACACTCCTTTATTTCCCTTGCGACGTGGTATTGAAGGCCGAGGCGTGCTCTATATAAGCCTCCCTTCAACTCCATGGCAAGGGTTCAACACTCATTGTAATTCCATACCCCAAGAGAAAACACAAGCCTCCGGGCATGAGACGCAGGGTTGTTATCTCTCCGAGAGGGGCCCGAACTCGCTAAATCCGAGTGATACACTTGCGCCGTAGCTAGGCTCTGCCCATCGTTCGTTCCCCTAGTACTCATTGTCAGGTTCGTAGCCTCGACACCAGACGCGGTGAGGGGATGACGCTAGCTTGTCGATGAGGGCGTACTATGCGTCGACATCAGCTCCTTCACGCGGCGTCCGACTTGGACACCGCAGTTGCACAGGGAGGGGGCCGGACTGCGGTACTTGAGCGACCGCTCAAGCATGATCTCCAGGTGCGCCTAGTACTCCTTGTCCGTCGTCGCCGCCTACACGAGAAGGCGGCTGTGGCTCCTGCTCCTCCTCATCGCTGGATGAGAGGATGATCTCCTCCTTCCCGTAGGAGCTGGGAGCCGTGGAGGACGATGGCCCCGGAGAGCGACGGCAGCAGCGCCAAGATCCAGATCCTAAAGGAGATCCGGAGTTGCCACCTGCTGGCGCGGAGAACCACAACTTTGGCTCATCGATGGCGGTGAGCAAAGACATAGAGGAGCAAATCAACGATGAGCAGAGAGGAGAGGAGCAAATTGGCGGTGAGCGGAGAGGAGAGAATGTGAGGTATGGTGTGGACGGCGCCGAAGCCGTGATACATAGTCGCGGCCAGGTGAACGGACGGGTAGCTGGTGTTACTTGTGAACTGCGTTGGGATTTTTCCGAAGAGGAGAGGATGATGCAGTACAGTAGAGATAAGTATTTCCCTCAGTCCAGTAGGAGAACCACACAGAACCTCGTTAGCAACACCTACACACACAAAAGCAAACACTTGCACCCAACGCAAATAAGAGGGTTGTCAATCCCCTTAGCGGTCACTTGTAAGGATTAATTTTGATAGTGATAGATAAAAAGATAAATTGCAAAAGAAAATAAAAATAAATAAATTGCAGCAAGGTATTTTTGGATTTTAATATATGATAAAAATAGACCCGGAGGCCATAGTTTTCACTAGATGCTTTTCTCTTGAACATATAGCATACGGTGGATAAACAAATTACTGTTGGGCAATTGATAGAAAAACGCATAGTTATGACGGATTCATGGCAATGATCATGTATATAGGCATCATGTCCTAGACAAGTAGACCGACTCCTACCCGCATCTACTACTATTACTCTACTCATCGACCGCTATCCAGCATGCATCTAGACTATTAAGTATAAAACAGAGTAACGCTTTAAGCAAGATGACATGATGTAGACAAAGTAAACTCAAACAATATGAGTAAACCTCATCTTTTTATCCTTAATGGCAACAATACAAATACGTGTCTTGTCCCTTTCTGTCACTGGGATATAGAACACCACAAGATTGAACCCATCACAAAGCACCTCTCCCATTGCAAGATAAATCAATCTAGTTGACCAAACCAAACGGATAGATCGGAGAGAAATACAAACTTTAACAATCATGCATAAAAGAGTTCAGAGAAGACTCAAATATTTCTCATGAAGAATCTGATCATAAACCCACAATTCATCGGATCCCAACAAACACACCGCAAAAGAAGATTACATCGGATAGAACTCCAAGAACATCGAGGAGAACATGGTATTGAAGATCAAAGAGAGAGAATAAGCCATCTAGCTACTGGCTATGAACCCGTAGGTCTGTGGTAAACTACTCACACATCATCGGAAGGGCAGCAAGGTTGATGTAGAAGCCCTCCGTGATCGATTTCCCCTCTGGCAGAGTACCGAAAAAGGCCTCCAGATGGGATCGCGGAAGAACAGAGGCTTGCGGCGGCGGAAATGTTTTCTCGTCTGGCTCTCTGTTGGTTTCCCAATATTTGAGAATTTATAGAAGTGGAATTAGCTCAAAAGGAGCCACGAGGGCCCCACAAGGCATCAGGGCACGCGCCCCCTAGGGCCGTGCCCTGTTGCCTTGTGGCCTCCTCGTGAGGCTTCTGACTTCCTCCCGAACCTTCCAGGGTCTCTTTTGTCCAGAAAAAAATCGTCAAAAAATTTCGTGGCATTTGGACTCCGTTTGGTACTGATTTCCTGAAAAACCAAAAACAGGCAGAAAACAACAACCGACACTAGGCACTAGGTTAATAGGTTAGTCCCAAAAAATGATATATAATTGCATATAAAACATCCAAGATTGATAATATAATAACATGGAACAATAAAAAATTATAGATACGTTGGAGACGTATCAGCTGACTTCAACGCGGCGCACCAGTCGGAGTTGGCTTCTCGGTCGCCGCGTCAACATTGAATCGGCGCCGCCCGCTCGTCCAGTCGCGTCGCTCTGACCGACATCAATGTCGTGTGGAGTCACTCCCGCTCTGGAGCGGCTTGATCGGCATGGATGTGTGGCAACCGCTTCGTGCGGAAGGATTTTTTTGGGCGGAGAGGGTTTTGGGGCTGAGACGTGGCGTTCGGGCGCGTGCGTGGAGGACGTCCGTACGCTCGCGAACCCCCCCCCCCCCCCCCCGATTTGCGTCCACTTTGTAGGGTTTCGGACATGCGGACGCGTCCGCATGCCGATGAGGCACCACTTTGGATGAGTTGCATCGTCCGGACACGTCGGTCCAGTTTGTGGGAGTTTTGATGGTCCGCGTTGGAGAAACCGTTAGGCCCTTTTGGTTCATAGGATAGGAATTAGGAATGGCACCCATCAGGTTTGGGTACGGGTGGAGCCACCCCATACCCTACCCCCTACCCCGCGCGCTTACCCCATCATCTGTACACATACCCACCAAAGTGTATAATTTTTTTCATACCCTCCACGACTCCACCCGACATAGTAAACGGGTACCCGCGGTTAAAAATACCCACGTTTGCGTAACATCCATTTGAGTGACACATAGTCATAATTCATGTGCATTTATATATCAAATACGTGTAGGGATATTTTTTTAGGGAACAACTTATGTAGGGATATTTGAGTGATGATCCTGCCTAGAAATTGGCTTCTTGACATGCATGTAATTGTAACGGTGTTTCGTCTGCATGTCACATGTTTATCCAAGTGACGAGTGCCTAGGATCCCCGGGTCGCAAATGAAGTTGTTCTCTCGAAATAGTGTTTCCCCCCCGCTTTATATTATAAAGCAACCAACACCGATCACATAGCAACTGCTGGGGCGAACACCACATCAAGCCCAAAAGGAGAAAGAAAGAAGAAATAAATGCCAACAACGGCAGCTCGACAAAGCACGGATGATCCACAACCACTGCACCCACAAAATTCGTCCCACCACCCGCCAAGGCTCCGAACCGCCGCGTACCAACCAACACCTCCAAGAAGGAATGCGACGCCGACGACGCTGCTGCCCGGACATGTCCTAGGGTTTCCCCCGGCACGCAGAGGGGAGTGGTGGATGGGTAACACCGACACCCTTCAAGAAGGAATGGCGGCACCCGCAGGCGTCACCGCGACGGAGCCGGATGAACCGGCAGGGATTTCTCCCGCACCCCGAACACCGCTACCCACCCGATCCGGAGCCACCCAACCAGCTCGCCACCCGCTAGCATGCGCCACCACGGTCTTGAAATCATCTATGCCGCCTCGCTGAGAACATCAACACGAGGCCAAGAGGACAGAGAGAGGGAGCGCCCGGAAGCAAGGGCGGCAGCACCGGAGCCGCGCGGGAGGGAACCACCTCCACCGCCGTCGCGCAGGAGGCCTGTGCCTCCAGCACCGTCGCGGTAGCCGGCCGGACGCGGCAGCAGGGGCATACCAGGCCACCCGGGCCCGGCCAGGCCCAGATCGGGCCCGCAAAGCCCCGGCCACCGCGCTGCAGCACACCGACGCCAGCGCCGCCACCATCCACCAGCCCAACGCACCTCCTCTGCCTCCCGGGAGTTACGCCAACGCCACGCCCTACCGCCGGCCGGCCCATACTCAGATGGGGCCCAAAGGGCCCAGATCTGGGCCGAGCGGGCGCCGCCAGTCCGCGCCGCCGCCCAGCACAGCTCCCCCGCGCGCGCCAGGACACCCCACCGCCGCGCTGGACCGCCGCCGCCTAGGGACACCCCCCGGATCCGCTCCGCCCCACGCCGGATCGCCACCGAGAGGGGAATGGCCAGGGGCCACCGTCGCCCGGGCCAGGCCCGGCGGCGGGCGCCAGCGACGACGGATGGGAGGGATGGGTGAGGGAGGGCTAGAGGTGGAGGAGCCGGGACGCGGCCGGTCGCCCGCGGGGGCGATGCGGTCGCGAGAGGGGGGGGGGGGGGGTCTACTGAAGAAGGATAAGGATCAAATGAAGTTGTTCATGGCAGAATTCACATGCCGGGGGAATTCATTTTTATCAAGACCTCATATGTTTCCTCCTATTAAATGACCTCGTTTATTATTTTCTATGATACGAGTAGTATCACATCAATATTTTCCATGATACATAGTATCACATCAATTATTATGAAATCCCACTGTAATAGCTATTAATATATTTTATGGATCATATTTTTTCTGTTTTGATTGCTCCCGGGTTGGGTAATGAGGTCACATTTATGGTAATATATAGAGAATATAAATGTATTACTGCCGAAGACTTTCCCCGTCGGCCGGCTAGCCGTCCTTAATTTCACATTTGGGTTTCCCGCTGTCTAGTTATCAGATGAATTTTCGGCCTTCCAGTTGTTTCAGCATAGCGAGCCTTCCCTTTATGGCAACAAGCCACCAACTCCCCTGCACGATAGTGGCATAAACAACATTTGGCACGGATCGACGTTTAGTACTGTGTCCCTTGACTTGATTTGCACCAGGGTTCCAAACGTCGCGAGGCATGAAGATTGTGAGGCTGCTATCATGCTACGTACGGTAGCCTTCGTCAATCAATGTGTGAACTCCGTACGTAGAAACGTTCGCCTTGCCTGCCGTCCTGGCTTGTTAAGATGTGTTTACGGACCAAGTTACCTTTGACTGTTTGATTGCTTCCGAGGAGGCAATGAGGATGAGGTCACACATAGATTACAACCAATGTATTGTTGCCGGCCATTGCCCTTGCTGCCGGCCAATAGCCCACCTTAATAGGCTAGTAGAGTGATGAATTATGAGTCTCCCTTGACGGCAACAAGCTATCAACTCCCTGCTGTAGTTAATTAAATTGTAAATTAATTAATGAACAAGACCAGTTAGATTTTTGGGTGGAGTACGTGTGATTGTTTTCGGGTTTTTTTGCACAAGTTCAGAAATACAATTTTCAATTCAAGGACGGCCAGTGGTAAGTGCAGGGCTCGCCCTTGTATTTAAGAGAATGTACGGAGGCTTAACCACCCACCGATATTGAACGAACAATGTCGTCGATGGCATGGATGTTGGTGCTATTGCCATTAGCTGCATGGGTAACCACTGCCTCTAGCTCACTGGCGAAGCCAGACTGCCAGGCGCAATGCGGCGACATCGACGTCCCCTACCCGTTCGGTATCGGCGCTGGCTGCTTCCGCCCGGGCTTCGAGATCATCTGCAACGACATGACGCCGTTTCTACCAGGCGCCGTTTCGACCGAGCCCGTGCGCGTACTGAAACTGACCATGACGCCGCGCGCGCAGGTCCGGGTGCCGCTGCCTGTGGCGTATCAGTGCTTCGACGCCGCTGGCAACAGCACCGCCGGCGGGTTCGACGGCAGGCTGATGGTCAACAAGCTGGGCGTGTACCGCATCTCCAACTCCGACAACGAGCTCTTTCTCCTGGGCTGCAACACCCTCGTCTATGCCGGCAGACGGTCCCGGGTCCGGAACGCAACAACCAACGGCTACTTCAGCGGGTGCCTGGCCTACTGCAGCAGAGCACAGAAGGCACGGGACGGCAAGTGCGACAACATCGGATGCTGCCATGTTAAGATCTTGCCGTTGCTCACCAACACCAGGATAAGGTTCGATAAATGGGATCGCGCAAGCGTCTTCAGGAGCACCTGCAACTACGCCTTCATCATGGACAGGAAACACTATAACTTTCGGGCCGCCGATCTGAAGAGGACGCCGGAGTCAGACCCGGCCAAGCGATGGAGCATGCCGCTTTGGCTCGACTGGGCCATCCGCAACCGCAGTAACAGCCTGTTGTGCCCCCAGGCGGTCAAGACGCCAGGATACGCTTGCTTGAGCAAGCACAGCGACTGCGTGAATTCCACCAACGGGAAGGGGTATACCTGCATATGCAAGCAAGGCTACGAGGGCAACCCATACCTTATCGATGGATGCACAGGTAAGAGCATCTCTAGTAGTAGTACTCCCTAGTGGCGTAGCTATGGAAAAGCCATGATGGTCCAATAATGAAAAATATTAATATAATTTTTTAAATGTTTTAATTTTTTTTAAAGAAAATCTATGCTATGCATAGGCTATGCGGGAAATTCCTGATTTTCACCCCAGAACTCCATAAAATCTGCCAGTTTGAAATTTTTGTCTTAAAAAGTCACTCCACCATGTACCCTATAACCAACCCTCTCCATACCTGTAATATTTGGAGCATGCTGCAAAAACAACAAATAGACTATGTATTTGGAGGTTGGTGGAGAGATTATAGAGCTCTCTTCATCCATATTGGTTGGTGGACATCTAAAAAAAATAGTTGTTTGAGAGAATATAGAGCTTTCTTCATCCATATATTGACACCCGGCGAACTAAGCATAACTTAGGTGGTTAGATTCTTTGTGGTGGAACCAGCCCTCCCGGGTTCGAGTCCTAGGTTTGGCATGGGTGCTTGCATATTTTCTGAATTTATTCAGGTTCTTCGACGCTATTTAATAGCGTATGGCGTGCCGGCAACTACGAGGGGTATGTGGAGAGGAATATTTCAGGACCTTTTGCTTCCACCTCTGGCCTCAGTATCAATGCCGGTTGGCAGCACTCACCACCGTTGACCCGTTCCCGGACCTACACACACCATGGTTGCCCCCGTGTGAGCTTCCCACCATTTGCCAAATCACCCCCAATACCGCATCAAGAGCTCGATATGGGCCTGTCTTTGCCACTAGTCCTTCGTTCCCAGACTTGCTTAGGAGGCCGAAGTCACTCACCGGCCTTCTGTCATCGTCAATTCCATCCTTCGTGCCATCTAGCTTCCACCTGTGCTACATCTCGCCCACCCGAGCTAACTCCCGTGGGTGACAAGCTCTAGACTCCATTCTAGCCACCGTTTGCCCGGTCAGAGCACCCTGGGCCGCCGCGTGCCACCTACAACCTTCTCCCACCACTTATGAACCTCTCCCTGCCTCCACTCTTGCATTCGGCCAATGATGACCTCGACACTTTGGGTGTTTGATGACTTGCCCCAAGGTATATTTGCCTCAATTTGTTCGTATTTTGTAGTCTAGCTTCCTGTAGATTTGTGCAGATGGCATATGATTCACGATTTGTCTGAATGCCATCTTGGTAGAGGAGTTTTTTGATGATTCACCATCGTCCATGGACGATTTGATGTTGATTTACTCAATGAGGAAGATGAGGAGATTTTGTGATGGTTACTCAATGGATGATGGAAAGTGGAAGGAAGACAAGTTGTGCAAGGTCATAGCTTGGTCATTTGACATATCACCCGAATAGAGAAGCAGTACATGATGTGCTCATCCTATATAGCCTCTACATCTCTTCCACCAACACTTCTAGGTGTCAATAGAGTTGTTTTAGCACATTGATGAAATCATGTAAGCTAACCAAACATTCTTCATGCAACGGAGAAATGTAATTGGGTTGATGGGATTTACTAGTTCTTAGAAGGTGACCGCGACACCCTGGTTGGTTGCATATGGTACTCCTGCATATTTGAGAAATGAGTATCTTTGAATGGCCGAACAAACAATCCATAAGTGAGTGAGAAGTTTACCAATGCTGCGATCACGACCTACAAAGCAGAGTATTTTAGGGCTTCCAATGCTCATGATACACCGTTGCTTTTAGCAATGGGTGAAGTAAGAGGCTGCCAGGGATGCGTGGGAGCATTGACTGCACTGTTGGGACTGGAAAAAAATTTCATGCATGTCATGGCCAATTCACCACACATTTCCATGATCCAACTATTACTTAGGAAGCGGTTGCCTCTGATGACTTGTAGATTCACCATTGCTACTTTGGCATCCTAGCTCTCACAATGACATCAATGTCTTGAAGAGATCTCATCTTTTTGCTAGGCTAGCAAGTGGTGATGCTATGACATGCAACTTCAATGTCAATGGGATGATTATGATCAAGGATACTATGTTGCCAATGACATATATTCCTCATGGTCAACATTCGTCTAGATAATTCCAACTCATCAAGGTAAGAAAAATAAACACCTTGCCAAGTGTCAAGAATGAGCGAGGAGGGATATTGGCAGAGCATTTGGAGTCTTGCAAGATTAGTTTGCAATTGTTCAGGGTTTTGCTCGCTTCTCGGGCAAGAAGACTATAAAGGATGTTGGATTACCAGCCTTTTGGGAGCCTCCGCGAGCGAGGAGGCCCTCGGCACCGTCCGTTTCGCGAGGACCTCCTGCGGCTAGCCCTCTGTCGGCCTCTCGTCCGTCCGATCTACCTGGGCACCCCGCACCCGAAAGACTTCCCTCGGGGGTCCATGACGGGTGGGCCGCGGGCATGACATGGGCCACCTCTCTGCAGCGCGTTTGCATCGCGCCAACGTGCGCCATCTCTTGCGCTATGCCACGCGCGACAGGTTCGCTAGGCTAGGCTGTAAGCTTCGCTCGCCCCCCCCCCCCCCGGGGGGGGGGGGGGGCTGCATCGCTCACATGATCTGTGCACGCGCGTGTGCCCGGCTCGGGGTCTGAGCGGTGCGTGCCCAACCTCACGAGACGGGTGCGCCTGTCCGGCCAGTTGCTATTTTATTCGAGCCGGGCATGCTTGTGCGCTCGGCTCGGCATTCTCTCACCGTTTAATAGGCCCGGGCCACCGTGGCTGGCCTCTGATAGCCGTGGTCTGCCCGTCGGGCAGTTTCGTGGGCGTTTAGGCCTTTCCCTTGAGATGGTTACGTTTTACTATAAGTTTGTTGTTTCGTGCCGCACGTCAGACGCCACACACTGGCTTGCATCTTGCTTCGCTCTGCAGCTCCTGCTTCGGACGACCCTTTGCCCATTCCCGGTGGCGGCGAGCGCAACCTCGAGGTGGACGTTCTCAGGCACAACGATGGACAGTCGTAGCGTCGTCGGTGCGTGGAAGAGGTCCTCACCATGGAGAGTTGGAGACTAGTGAGGGCGACGGGCAGCACGGTGCCTATTTGCGTGGGTTGGTGCCATCGGGAGGCCGCCGGGGCATCCACTGTCGCCACCATCGCCTCCATCGTCACCGCCATAGACTCCAACGACTTCACCAACATCTCCATCACCACTTTTGTCCCTTGATCAGCGGCTTCTCCATCCATAAACCTTTGAAATCCTTTGGCAAACAATGATGTCGTGTGCTATGAATTATTTTCCCATGATTTATCGTATCTTTATCTCTATGTTTGAGTTGTCATTGGATATTGCTTTTTTTTATGTGTTCTTGATCGTTCACATGGGTTGTTCATATATCCATGTGTATTAGGACTGGTTGCCTTGTTGTTGTTCGTTCTGTTCCTTATAGCATGCAGGCTTTTCCGGTTTGTGTGCCTAGAGTCGTTGTAGTCGCCGGTGCAGTTGGGTAGTTTGGTTTCTTACAAGAAAAACTAAACATGTATTACAGACATCATGGATAGGTTGACAAGTTTCCCAAGGTGCTATTGGGACTTGACTCCTCACTTTTCTTATATTTAACATTAACACAAACACTTACATTACACCCCCACTTGAACCCATGTGTCTAGATGTGCATCTACTACTAAATCTACTTCGTTGTGGAGTATGATGAAGTTATTTTTTTACCACAACAAGCCTTCCACCATGTATGTTGCCTTCTGTCAACGAAAATATAGATTCACATGATCAAATTGGCTTAATGCTTCTGTGTTTTATGTAGATATCGATGAGTGCAAACAGCCACAATTACATTCATGCTTCGGCAAGTGTACCAACATGGATGGATCTTTCGAGTGCACGTGCTCACAAGGATACCAAGGCAACGTCACCCAACCAAATGGTTGTGTCAAGTCCATAAACACAGGTGGGCACCATTTCTTCTTACTTTCCCTGTGATCAACATGTATATAAACTATCTTAGATCAAGCACAACAATTTTAAAACAAGTACTTCCTCCTTTTCCAAAATGTAATTCTAGGTTTGTTCTAAGTTAAACATTTTTAAGCCTAACCAATTATATATAAAATATACCAACATCTTTAACAAAAAAATTAGCTTCATTAGATCAACTGTGAAATATGTTGTCAAGATGTCTTTATTTGGTGTCATATATTTTGCTCTATTTTTCCATGTTTGGTCAGACTTAAAAAAGTTTGACTTTGAAATCATAAAAATACTATCATTTTGGAAACGAAGGGAGTAGGTGAAAATATATTCTTCCTTCTCAATCATATTTAGCAACTCTCTCTTGTTGTCTTAAATGCAAATATAATTCTCATAGTTAGTTCTATGTATTATCTCATGAACCATAAAAAAGAGTATATTGCATGAGAAATGAGACAAAAATTAGTTATGCAATGCAGATAAAATTCAGATTTCTGCTAAAAAAATCTGGATTATACAAATATATTATTTCAAGTGGCAGCAATCCCTAAATAAATATGTTGCAACCCACAATCATAGAAGAATAGAATGGCACCGTTTTATAGAGAAGAAAAGGACACAGTAAGTAAGAAAGTTTTAAGATGCATAGAAGAAAAAAAACATTAGAATATATGTACGATTAAATATGCCAGGAAAATATATAATTTTGATATTAGTACTAATAGATAAATAGATTCCAAAATTTGAAATAGAAGTCAACACTCTCTCTCACTACACATACTCTTATCTGCATCCTTTCCCATGCAATCCACCTGGGATTTTGGTAAGTGTGTGGTTAGCGGACTTACATGGGTTAAATAATGGCCCCTCCTATTAGTTGGGTCACTAGAATTTGAAACATTTTTTGCTAAGATATGATCTTTTTGAAATTTTAATCCGGTATAGTTAGTTGATTTTTTGTCAATTGGGTGATACCTCTCCCCCTACCAAGACTTCAAACCATGGGTCCAACGTCATATCTCTTCCTTCAACTATTGTTGAGTTATGTCACCACATACCCTAATTACGTGTCCATCGGTCTATTTTTTGCAGGTTTAATCATTGGTCTATCAGTTTCTAGTGGACCAACTATTCTAATTTTGTTTCTCGCCTCAAAGATAATAATTCGCAAGCTTAAGCATCAAAAGAAACAAAAGTTGAGACAAAAGTTCTTCAATCAAAATCGTGGACAGTTGTTGCAAAAATTGGTATCTCATAGGTCAGATATTGCAGAGAGGATGATCATCCCTTTAAGGGAGCTAGAAAAGGCCATGAACAAGTTTCATCCAAGTCATAAGCTTGGTGGTGGAGGGCATGGTACTGTATACAAAGGAATTTTATCAGACTTGCATGTTGTTGCCATAAAGAGGTCAAATATTGTGGTCAAGAGTGAGATTAACGAGTTTATAAATGAAGTTTCCATACTCTCACAGATCAATCATAGGAACATTGTGAAGCTTTTTGGATGTTGCCTTGAGACATAAGTCCCTTTATTGGCTTATGAGTTCATTTCCAATGGAACCCTATGTGATTATCTTCACAAGAAACCACTAAGATCAATACCTTGGAAAGACATATTAAGGATTGCAACAGAAATTAGCAACGCCCTTTCTTATCTCCACTCGGGTATTTCTGTCCCTGTAATACACAGAGATATCAAGTCCACGAATATACTTCTTGATGATGCCTTGACAGCGACTGTGTCTGACTTTGGAGCTTCAAGGTACATTCCTAGAGATAAAACAACAATTACAACTAAGGTGCAGGGAACGTTAGGATATTTAGATCCTATGTACTTTTACTGTGGCCGGCTAATAGAAAAAAGTGATGTTTATAGCTTTGGAGTTATTCTTGTTGAGTTGCTTCGAGGAAGATGCCAATTATATATAGATCCTCCACAGGTGATGGGCTAGTTGCACAATTTGTTGAACTACTTGCAGAAGGTAAATTGGTAGAAATACTGGATCCACAGGTAATGGAGGAGGGAGGTAGCCAAGTTGAAGTAGTAGCTTCTCTAGCTATGTCATGCACAAAGCTAAGAGCAGAGGAGCGACCAACTATGAGGTCAGTGGAGATGACACTAGAGGCACTTCAAGGACCCAAAAAGTGTTCTCGGGTTCGGGATGCAACATATGAAGGGAGTTATTCGGCAATGAGATATATATCACCAATAAGAAGGACAAGCTTAGAGGATACGAGCAGGCAATATAGTCAAGAAGAAGAGTTCGTGTTATCCGCAAGCTACCCTCGATAGTATTGCTTACATTTACATATGAAAGAGTTGGTATGTATAGCATGCATGTGTGTTGAGTATGTTCAGACATTGTATGTGCTTTAATTTGTTGTTGCTTTAATGTCATGTTTTGAATCAAAATCTATCATGGTTGATTATTTCATCGTTGTACAACCGAAATAACTTCCTTCATAATGTGGGCACTCACCGTACACTACATATACCAGTTTTTCTTTAAGCTGGGTTGCCCCATTTTCCATTTCTCCAAGAACAGAAATTCCCAAACAAAATTCAAAGTATATGTAGTGCTCAAAATGTTGTCGATCAAAGATATAGCTAGCTAGTGTGATTAATGTTTTCTATTTCAAAATTCCCTAAGGTTAAATATATCTAGTAAAGTAGCCCGTTCCCGCGTATCTGCGCGTGCAACATATTATTTCATATTTTTAATATGGGAAATTAGTATTTCGAACATTTAATGACGAGTTCGGTGGACAATATCTGCCAGAGAACTCTAGAAATAGTTATTAATAGTCTATGGCGAATGGATTAATTTGAATGTTTTTATTGGTTATATTATTTTACATGGACAATATGTTTATTTTCTTTTAAAACCTTATATATGATATTATTATTTAGTAACTCTTAAGATACTCATACACTACTTCAAATTAACTTGAAACCTTATAATTTCCCAAAAATTATGATTTAATATTTTTGTATGCTTTTTATTATATTAACACAATACTCTATAAATAGTTGTGTTTGTTTTATAGTGAATGGATAATATATGGTGGGAATTATTACAAATAAAAATAATGAGCGTCCAGTCTGATCTTTCAATCTTATATGAGATATCATTATTTCGCAATTTCAAATGGGTGATGTTGGTGAAAACAACTGACGGTGGAATCCCTCTGGGGTATGCCCATGTGTAGGATTCTGCACAGTAAACCTTGACGACCCAAGTTTCTCTCCGAAGTATCACTCGGCTGGGCCAGCATCGATAAGCCCATCCGAGTGAATGCCACATCTCCATCCATCCTTTTAAGAGGTTCTTCAATACCATACGTAGGTGAAGAACATTTCAACTTTAAAGCTTATACATCACTAGTAATTGTTCCCACCTTATCAAATAGAACTCTCAATCTATCAAATTTTTTTTGCAAAAGTTTATTCAATTCTTTATGGGAAGTGATAAATTCTTCAATCATCGCCTCTAGACCAGTGGGTGTTTGAAAATTTCCATAAGATTTATTTAAATGACATGGCTTAGGATAATTATTCTCATAGTTGTTTCTATAAGCATTGTTTTTGAAGTTATTCAAGCAATAAAATTAACATCAGCATTATCTTTTGCTCAACCATATCATCAATAGAAACATAATTGGAACTAGAAGCATTATTTTTCATGAAAAACATAGGCATAAACATATCGATTTTCTCATTCAAGTAACCAACTTCCTCTACAAAGTTTATCTTCTTTGTTGTTGGAGCCCTGTCAGTATGCCATTGGGCATTGTTTGTCATCATGTTGTCCAAAAGAGTTTTAGCATTTACTTGAGTCATGTTCATAAAAGTTCTACCTGCATCTAAATCTAAAAGATTACTTTACTTAACATTAGGTCCAACATGAAATGTGTGAAGCATTAGCCAATCATCTAATCCATCACTTGGACGGTTTCTAAGCATACTTTTCATTCTTTCTCGTGATTGTGCTAAATGTTCATCATCACTTTGCTTAAAATTCATCATAGCATTTCTAAGTTGTATTATCTTAGCATGAGGATTATATCTTTCAATAAAAAAGTTCCTTACAATTATTCCAAGAACCAATGTTACCATTAGGTAAAGATTGCAACCATATTTTAGCTTTAGCCCTTAGCGAAAATGAAACAGTCGAAGTTTCACATAATCAACCTCTCCTTCTTTACATTTTTGGATATCACATAATTCAACAAATTTGTGCAAATGAGAAGCGGTATCTTTACTAAATGGGCCGGAGATTGTTCTTTCATAACCAAGTTAAGCAAAGTGGGGCTAATATCATAATATTTAACAGTAATAGTGGGTGTGATACGTGTGCTCATGAAATCATTGTTGTTGTTGGTAGAGAAGTCACAGAACTTCGTGTTTGCATTAACGGTGCCCATTACAACTACTAAACAAAAAGTAAGTAGGTGCTAAAATTATAATTATTTTTGGAGTTTTTGATATTTTTGCAAGATAAAAACACTAAAAAAGATTAAAAAATTACAAGTAAGCAAGATATAAAACAAGAATGATAATAGAAGTGATACAAAACCTACTACATAAATTTACCTCCTGGCAACGACGCCAGAAACCTTGTGACACAATCAATGGTTTTACACAACTGTGTTAAAATCCTGACAACTCGTCGAAGCACAACAGTGGAAGGATCTCCACCCAATGGATGGATCAACCCGCAAACTCCTTGACCTACGTAATTCTGGAAATTACTTCAACGGCCGACGACCGATAACGCTGCCAGCAACACCAAGACCGCCAGCAGGTATCCGTTCTGTTTTACCCGCCTGGGGGGGGGGGGGGGCGACAAGCTCGACAACGACCTGTGTGGCTTCGGATGCCTAGAAGAAAATAGAGGGCAGTCCAAGCATCATTCAATAATTGACTGTGACCATATTGTAAGGAAGTCCATAATATACAGTACTATACAAGTACTCCCTAGTTCGCAAATATAAGATGTTTTGGATATTTTAATATAAACTATATATGAACTAAAATAAGCGAAAAAACAAACTACTCCTTCCGCTTCTAAATATAAGCCTTTTTAGATATTTCAATACGGACTACATGCGGATGTATATAAACATATTTTAGAATGTAGATTCATTCATTTTGCTCCGTATATAGTCCGTATTAGAATCTCTAAAAAGTCTCATATTTAGGAATGGAGGGAGTAAAATATGTTTATATACATTCAAATTAGAAAAAAAATAGAAATCTTCAGTGAACGGAGGGAGTAGCATACTTTTGTTTTTCCTTGAGGAGACCGCAGAAGAGAATGTTGTCTGTTTCCACCGACTTAGTCACGATTGTAGCCTCTGTCTCCGTCGGGTTCCACGACCCTGATGTACATCTCCTGGCCGAGATACCATGTGTCGAGATTCTCTTTGTCCATGTTCCAGAAACCCGGGCCGTCAAGCAACAGCCGGACGACACTCGATGCTCTAGGGAATATCTACATTGTGATTGAGACTTTTTTTTTAACCGGGCTTACCCCCTTTCCATTACAAAGAACGGAAATACAACTACTTGTAGACTGCATTGGAGCTATGGACCCGTAGGTCTGTGGTAAACTACTATCACATCATCAGAAGGGCAGCAAGGTTGATGAAGAAGCCCTCCATGATCGATTCCCCCTCCGGCAGAGTACCGAAAAAGGCCTCCAAATGGGATCGCAGAAGAACAGAGGCTTGCGGCGGCGGATAGGTTTTTTCTTCTGTCTCTCTGGTATATTAGGAATATTTGGGAATTTATAGCACTGGAATTAGGTCAGGAGGTGCCACGAGGGGCCCACAAGCTTGGGGCGCGCGTCCTACCCCTCAGGGCGCGCCTCCCGAGCTTGTCGCTCCCTCGTGACTCTTCTGGTCTTCTCCCGAAGCTTCGTGGGTCCCTTCTGGTCCATAAAAAATTAATCCAAAGTTTTTTCTCCGTTTGGACTCTTTTTGATAATGATTTTCTGAAAAGGCAAAAACAGCAACTGGCACTGGGCACTTGGTTAATAGGTTAGTCCCAAAAAAATGATATATAATGGCATATAATTGCATATAAAACATCCAAGAATGATGCTATAATAGCATGGAACAATCAAAAATTATAGATACGTTGGAGACGTATCAGATACTAGGGATCATACCCTAACAAATTGACTCGATTACATGATAAATCTCATCCAACCCATCACCGTCCCGCAAGCCTACGAAGGAATTACTCACTCCCAGCGGTGAGCATCATGGAATTGTTGATGGAGGATGGTTGATGATGACGATGGCGACGAATCCCCCTCCCCGGAGCCTCGAACGGACTCCAGATCAGCCCTCCTGATGAAGAACAGGAGGTGGCGGCAGCTACATATCGTAAAACGTGATGAAACTTCTTCTCCTAATTTTTTTCTCGGGGAAACAGAATTTGTAGCGCTAGAATTAGGTCAGACGGCCGCCTGTGGGCCCCACAAGGTAACAGGGCACGCCCAGGGGGGTGGTCGCGCCCTGTTGCCTTGTGGGCAACAGGTGGCCCCTCTTTAGTGGATTTTTGCTCCAGTATATTTCATATATTCCATAAACAATCTCCAGAAAGTTTCATCCAATTTTGAGAACTTTTATTTCTTTGCAAAAAAACACACCATGGTAGTTCTGCTGGAAACATCGTCAGTCCGGGTTAGTTTCATTCAAATCATGCAAATTAGAGTCCAAAACAAGAGCAAAAGTGTTTGGAAAGTAGATACGATGGAGACGTATCAAATCCCCCAAGCTTAACTCATTGCTTGTCCTCAAGCAATTCAGTTGACAAACTGAAAGTGATAAAGAAAAACTTTTACGGACTCTTTTGTTCTTGTATCCGTATATAAGCTTAAATAGCACCCAGGTTTTTAGCAAAGATCATGAACTAACCATGCAAATGATAACACTTAGAATTTATATTTACTCATATCAATGGCATAACCAACTAGCGAGTAATAATAACATATCTCCAATGCCAACAATTTGTCAAAACAATCATGATATAATATGATAACATGGTATCTCGCTAGCCCTTTCTGAGACCGCAAAACATATATGCAGAGCACCTCCAAAGTTCAAGCAGTGACTAAACATTGTAATTCAAGGTAGAAGAGATCCAGTCATGGTATACCCAATATTAACTATACTAAATGCATAAAAATGACAATGGTGCTCTAAGGATTGGTGCTTAAAATTAGAAGGTGATGACTCAACAATAAAAGTAAATAACATAAAAGTAAATAGATAGACCCTTCACATAGGGAAGCAGAGATTTGCAGAGGTGCCAGAGCTCGAAGCTTAAATCAGAGATGAAAACAATTTTGAGAGGTGTGCTTTTCCTGTCAACTTCACTGCTACTTGTAGACTGCGTTGGTATTTCCCCGAAGAGGAGAGGATGATGCAGTATAGTAGAGACAAGTATTTCCCTCAGTTAAGAACCAAGGTTATCAATCCAGTAGGAGAACCATACAGAACCTCGTTAGCAGCACCTACACACACAAAAGCAAACATTTGCACCCAACGCAAATAAGAGGGTTGTCAATCCTCTTAGCGGTTATTTGCAAGGATTAATTCTGATAGTGATAAATAGATAAAGTAAAATACTAAATAAAATAAAAGTAAATAAATTGCAGCAACTTATTTTTGGATTTTAATATATGATAAAAGTAGACCCGGGGGCCATAGTTTTCACTAGAGGCTTCTCTCTCGAACACATAGCATACGGTGGGTAAACAAATTACTGTTGGGCAATTGATAGAAAAGCAAATAATTATGACGGATTCATGGCAATGATCATGTATATAGGCATCACGTCCGAGACAAGTAGACCGCCTCCTGCCTGCATCTACTACTATTACTCCACCCATCGACCGCTATCCAGCATGCATCTAGGGTATTAAGTATAAAACAGAGTAACACCTTAAGCAAGATGACATGATGTAGACAAAGTAAACTCAAGCAATATGTTAAACCCCATCTTTTTATCCTTATTGGCAACAATACAAATATGTGGCATATCCCTTTCTGTCAATGGGATTGAGCACCGCAATATTGAACCCATCACAAAGCACCTCATCCATTGCAAGATAAACCAATCTAGTTGGCCAAACCAAATCGATAGATCGGAGAGAAAAACAAACCTATAAAAATCATGCATAAAAGAGTTCAGAGAAGACTCAAATATATCTCATGAATAATCTGATCATAAACTCACAATTCATCGGATCCCAACAAACACACCGCAAAAGAAGATTACATCGAATAGAACTCCAAGAACATCGAGGAGAACATGGTATTGAAGATCAAAGAGAGAGAAGAAGCCATCTAGCTACTAGCTATGGACCCGTAGGTCTATGGTAAACTACTCACACATTATCGGAAGGGCAGCAAGGTCGATGTAGAATCCCTCCGTGATCGATTCCCCCTCTGACAGAGTACCGAAAAAGGCCTCCAGATGGGATCGCGGAAGAACAAAGGCTTGCGATGGCGGAAAGGTTTTCTCTTAATTCTCCCTGGTATATTGGGAATATTTGGGAATTTACAGTGCTGAAATTAGGTCAGGAGGTGCCACGAGGGGCCCACAAGCCTAGGGGGGCGCCCTACCGCCCAGGGCGCGCCTCCCGAGCTTGTCGCTCCCTCGTGACTCTTCTGGTCTTCTCCCAAAGCTTCGTGGGTCCCTTTTGGTCCAGAAAAAATTAATCCAAAGTTTTTTCTCCGTTTGGACTCTTTTTGATAATGATTTTCTGAAAAGGCAAAAACAGGCAAAAAAACAGCAACTGGCACTGGGCACTGGGTTAATTGGTTAGTCCCAAAATAATGATATATAATGGCATATAATTGCATATAAAACATCCAAGATTGATACTATAATAGCATGGAACAATCATAAATTATAGATACGTTGGAGACGTATCAAGCATCCCCAAGCTTAATTCCTGCTCGTGCTCGAGTAGATAATGATAAAAACAGAATTTTTGATGTGGAATGCTACCTAACATGTTTCATCATGTAATCTCTCTTACGGTATGAATAATAAGATCCGAATGATTCAAAGCAATAGTCTATAATTTGACATAAATACATCAATACTCAGACATACTAATAAACAATCATGCCTTTCAAAATAAAAATGCTAATGAAAGTTATCCCTACAAAATAATATAATCCTGTCATGCTCCATCTTCTTAACACAAAGTATTTATCATGCACTACCCCAATGACAAGCCAAGCAATTGGTTCATACTTTTTAACGCGCTTCATATTTTTCAGCCCCCACGCAATACATGAGCGCAAGCCATGGATATAGCACTATGGGTGGAATAAAATGTGATGGTAGAGATTGATAAGGGGAAGTCAAAAAGAAGAAGATGCTAATCAACGGGCTATGGAGATGCCCATCAATTGATGTCAATGCGAGGAGTAGGGATTGCCATGCAACGGATGCACTAAGAGCTATAAGTGTATGAAAGCTCAACATGAAAACTAAGTGGGTGTGCATCCAACTTGCTTGCTCATGAAGACCTCGGGCATTTTGAGGAAGCCCATCATCGGAATATACAAGCCAAATTCTATAATGATAAATTCCCACTAGTATATGAAAGTGACAAAATAGGAGACTCTCTATATGAAAAACATGGTGCTACTTTGAAGCACAAGTATGGAAAAGGATAGTAACACAGCCCCTTCTCTCTTTTTCTCTCATTTCATTTCCCCCCCCTTTTTTTTCTTTTTTTCTTTTTTCTTTTTTTTCGTGGGCTCTTTTTGGCCTCTTTTTTTTTTCTTTTTTTATTTCCTCACTGGGACAATGCTCTAATAATGATGATCATCATACTTTTATTTACTTACAACTCAAAAGAAAATTACAACTCGAAACTAGAACAAAAATATGACTCTATATGAATGCCTCTGGCGGTGTACTAGGATGTTCAAGGATACTAGCGTAACATGTATAAAAAATGATGAACGGTGGTTGAGCCACAAATACTATGTCAGCTATGTGATCATGCAAAGCAATACAACAATGACGATGTGTGTCATAAAAACGGAACGGTGGAAGTTGCATGGCAATATATCTCGGAATGGCTATGGAAATGCCATGATAGGTAGGTATGGTGGCTGTTTTGAGGAAGATATAAGGAGGCTTATGTGTGATAGAGCGTATCATATCACGGGGTTTGGATACACCGGCAAAGTTTGCACCGACTCTCGATGTGAGAAAGGGCAATGCACAGTACCGAAGAGGCTAGCAAATTGCAGAAAGGTGAGAGTGCGTATAAACCATGGACTCACATTAGTCATAAAGAACTCACATACTTATTGCGAAAGTTTATTAGCCCTCGAAGCAAAGTACTACTACGCATGCCCCTAGAGGGATAGATTGGTAGGAAAAGACCATCGCTCGTCCCTGACCGCCACTCATAAGGTAGACAATCAAGAATAAATCATGCTCCAACTTCTTAGCATAACGACAGACCATACGTGCATGCTTCGGGAATCACAAACCTTAACACCAATATTCTTACTAAACCGCAATTATCTACTAGCACCTCCCACATATTACCATCTTAATATCGCAAAACTATTGCAAGGAATCCAACTTATCATATTCAGTGATCTACATGAAAGTTTTTATTATATCCCTCTTGAATACCTATCATATTAGGACCAAATTCATAACCCATGCATATTACCATTGCTATTTATTAGACTCTCAAAAAGATATAAGTGAAGCATGAGAGTGCAACTATTTCTTTAAAATATAACCACCGCCGTGCTCTAAAAGATATAAGTGAAGCACTAGAGCAACTGCCTAGCTCAAAAGATATAAGTGAAGGACATAGAGTATTCTAACAAATCATGAATAATGTGTGTCCCTCTCAAAAATGTGTGTTCAGAAAAGATGATTATGACAAACTAAAAAGCAAAAAAAAAGCAAACAAACTATAGCATAAGGCGCTCCAAGTAAAACACATATCATGTGATGAATCAAAATATATCTCCAAGTGAGTTACCGATAGATTGTAGACGAAAGAGGGGATGCCATCCGGGGCATCCCCAAGCTTAGACGCTTTGAGTCTTCCTTGAATATTACCTTGGAGTGCCTTGGGAATCCCCAATCTTAGGCTCTTGCCACTCCTTATTCCTTTATCCATCGTAGTCTCACCCAAAACTTGAAAACTTCAGCACACAAAACTCAACAGAAACCTCGTGAGATCCGTTAGTATAACAAACAAATCTTAAACTTTATGTACTGTTGTAAATTGATTCATATTTAATATTAGAATAATTCTACTGTACTCCAACTTCTCCATAACTCATACCCCCCGATACGATCCATAGATTCATCAAAATAAGCAAACTCTGCAACAAAAACAGAATCTGTCGAAAACAGAACAGTCTATAAAGATCTGAATTAAAGTCATACTTCTGTAGCTCCAAAAATTATTAAAAATTAGGAAAACGTGGGAAATTCATATATAAATATTTTGTAAAAAAATCACAAGTTTCTGATGCACCAGAAAAAAATGAAAATTCCAGCACTGGACGCAAAACTTTCGGTTTTCAAACAACATCAATTATACTATCATCCAAATCATCCCAAAGGCATTACTTGGCACAAACACTAATTAAAAGATAAAAACACAATCATTACAGAGGCTATAATTGTGTAAACACGCAAAAATAGAAGGTAAAACTAAAAAATTATTTTATTCATTGGGTTGCCTCCCAACAAGCGCTATTGTTTTATGCCCCTAGCTAGGCATAATGCATAGTTTCAAGTGTTGTCATCCTTAAAATTAATTCCATAGGTGGCCCTCATAATAGATTCATATGGTGGCTTAATTCTCTTTCTAGGGAAGTGTTCCATCCCTTTCTTTAATAGAAATTGAAATCTTATATTACCTTCTTTCATATCAATAATAGCACCTATGGTTCGTAGGAAAGGCCTACCAAGTATTATAGGACAAGACGGATTGCATTCAATATCAAGAACAATAAAATCCACGGGCACATAATTTCTATTAGCAAGAATAAGCACATCATTTATTCTACCCAATTGTTTTTTAATAGTGGAGTCCGCAAGATGTAAATTAAGGGAACAAGCATCCATATCGGTGAGACCTAGCACAACACACAAAGATTTTGGTATAGTAGAAACGCTAGCACCTAGATCACATAAAGCATTGCATTCATAATCTTTAATTTTAAATTTAATAGTAGGTTCCCATTCATCATGTAATTTTCTAGGAATTGAAACTTCCAACTCAAGTTTTTCTTCATGAGCTTTTATCATAGCTTCCACAATATGTTTAGTAAAAGCTTTATTTTGTTCATAGACATTAGGTGAATTAATCTTGGATTGCAACAAGGAAATACATTCAATTAAAGAGCAACTATCATAATTAAATTCCTTGTAATCCAAAGTAGTGGGTGCATCACTATTTAAAGTTTTGACCTCTCCCAACCCACTTTTTTCATTTTTATCATTAAGATCATCACCCTCCAAACAATTGGGACGCCTTCTAGCTAAAGTTGAGTCATCTCCAGTCCCTTTATCATCAAGTTTTATATTACTAAATAAATATTCAATAGGTGAGACACCAATCATTTTAATATATTCATCATTATTACGATAGAAACCGGGTGGAATAGCTTTTTCTAGGAATTCTCGCTTAGCTCTCAACCTAGCGGCCCTTTCTTTACTTTCATTAATGGAGACATAGATAGCTTTAATAGACTCATTTATATCATGCTTGGTAGCAAAATTTTAATTTTGAGATTTTCCACATCATGAGCAATTCTATCCATGTTCCTAGCCATATCATCAACTTTATTCAATTTTTCTTCTACCATAGCATTGAAAATCTTTTGCGAATTAATAAATTCTTTAATATTACTTTCAAGATCAGAGGGTATCCTATTATTATTATTATATGGATTACCATAGGAATTACCATAATTATTAGAGGAATTTCCGGGAAACGGTCTAGGATTGAAATTAACCCTATAAGCATTGTTGTTGAAATTATTTCTAGAGACAAAATTCACATCAATAGCATCATTATTTTGCTCAATCAAAGTAGACAATGGCACATAATTAGGATCAATATGAGCACTTTTACTAGCAACCAATTTCATAAGAGCATCCATCTTATCACTCAAAGTATTAATTTCTTCAACATAATTTACCTTCTTACCAGTTGGAGTTTGTTCAGTGTGCCATTGAGAATAATTTGTCATAATATTATCAAGAAGTTTTGTAGCTTCTACCAATGTAATTTCCATAAAAGTACCACCTGTGGCAGAGTCGAGCAAATTTCTAGAAACAAAGTTTAGTCCCGCTTAAAAAATTTGTATGATCATCCATAAGCTTAAACCATGAGTAGGGCAATTTCATATCATTAATTTCATTCTCTCTCAAGATTGCGAAACATGTTCATGCTCAAGTTGCTTAAAATTCATAATTTGATTTCTTAAAGAAATAATCTTAGCGGGAGGAAAATACTTGGCAATAAAAGCATCCTTACACTTATCCCATGAATCAATACTATTTCTAGGCAAGGACGAAAACCAAGTTTTAGCACGATATCGTAGTGAGAATGGAAATAATTTCAATTTAACAATACCATTATCCACATCTCTCTTCTTTTGCATATCACAAAGTTCAACAAAAGTATTTAGATGGGATGCAACATCTTCATTAGGACTACAAGAAAATTGTTCTTTCATAACAAGATTAAGTGAAGAAGCATTAATGCCACACGACTCCGCACTAGTGGCGGGAGGAGCAATAGGATTACAAATAAAATCATTATTATTAGTATTTGAAAAGTCACACAATTTTGTGTTTTCTTGAGACATCACGACGAAGCAAGCAAACTAGCAAACAAGCAAACGGAAATATTTTTGTGTTTTTGTAAAATTGTTTTAGAAGTGGGGGAGATGAAAATGAGAGGCAAATGCAAATAAAAAGGCAAATAAAATAAATGCAAGTGGATGATAGTTCGTGCGAAGGTACTTGATAAGTTTTGGTGATGTCTCCCCGGCAACGGCGCCAGAAATTCTTCCTGCTACTTGTAGACTGCGTTCGTATTTCCCCAAAGAGGAGAGGATGATGCAGTATAGTAGAGATAAGTATTTCCCTCAGTTAAGAACCAAGGTTATCAATCCAGTAGGAGAACCACACAGAACCTCGTTAGCAGCACCTACACACACAAAAGCAAACACTTGCACCCAACGCAAATAAGAGGGTTGTCAATCCTCTTAGCGGTTATTTGCAAGGATTAATTCTGATAGTGATAAATAGATGAAGTAAAATACTAAATAAAATAAAAGTAAATAAATTACAGCAAGGTACTTTTGGATTTTAATATATGATAAAAGTAGACCCAAGGGCCATAGTTTTCACTAGAGGCTTCTCTCTCGAACACATAGCATACGGTGGGTAAACAAATTACTGTTGGGCAATTGATAGAAAAGCAAATAATTATGACGGATTCATGGCAATGATCATGTATATAGGCATCATGTTCTAGACAAGTAGACCGACTCCTGCCTGCATCTACTACTATTACTCCACACATCGACCGCTATCCAGCATGCATCTAGGGTATTAAGTATAAAACAGAGTAACGCCTTAAGCAAGATGACATGATGTAGACAAAGTAAACTCAAGCAATATGATTAAACCCCATCTTTTTATCCTTAATGGCAACAATACAAATACGTGTCATGTCCCTTTCTGTCACTGGGATTGAGCACCGCAAGATTGAACCCATCACAAAGCACCTCACCCATTGCAAGATAAACCAATCTAGTTGGCCAAACCAAATCGATAGATCGGAGAGAAATACAAAGCTATAACAATCATGCATAAAAGAGTTCAGAGAAGACTCAAATATATCTCATGAATAATCTGATCATAAACTCACAATTCATCGGATCCCAACAAACACACCGCAAAAGAAGATTACATCAGATAGAACTCCAAGAACATCGAGGAGAACATGGTATTAAAGATCAAAGAGAGAGAAGAATCCATGTAGCTACTAGCTATGGACCAGAGGTCTATGGTAAACTACTCACACATCATCAGAAGGGCAGCAAGGTTGATGAAGAAGCCCTCCGTGAACGATTCCCCCTCCGGCAGAGTACCGAAAAAGGCCTCCAGATGGGATCGCGGAAGAACAGAGGCTTGCGGTGGCAGAAGGGTTTTCTCTTCTGCCTCCCTGGTATATTTGGAATATTTGGGAATTTATGGCACTGGAATTAGGTCAGGTGGGGCCACAAGGGGCCCACAAGCTTGGGGGGCGTGCCCTACCCCCCAGGGCGCGCCTCCCAAGCTTGTAGCTCCCTCGTGACTCTTCTGGTCTTCTCCCGAAGCTTCGTGGGTCCCTTCTGGTCCAGAAAAATTAATACAAAGTTTTTTCTCCATTTGGATTCTTTTTTATAATGATTTTCTGAAAAGGCAAAAAACAGCAACTGGCACTGGGCACTGCTACTTGTAGCTTGCGTTGGTATTTCCCCGAAGAGGAAGGGATGATGCAGCACAGTAGAGATAAGTATTTCCCTCATTTATGAAACCAAGGTTATCAAACCAGTAGGAGAATCACACAACACCTCGTTAGCAGCACCTGCACACAAACAACAAATCCTTGCACCCAGCGCAAACGAGGGGTTGTCAATCCCTCGGCGGTTAATTGCAAGATTAAATTATATGAGATAGATAGATAGATTGAAACAAAAATACAAAATAAAATAAATAAAAGAAAATGGCAGAAATATTTTTAGGGTTTTAGTAATATGATTTAGGTAGACCCGGGGGCCATAGGTTTCACTAGAGGCTTCTCTCGAGAAAATGGCATACGGTGGGTAGACAAATTACTGTTGGGCAATTGATAGAAAAGCAAATAATCATGACGATATCCAAGGCAATGATCATGTATATAGGCACCACGTCCAAAATAAGTAGACTGACTCCTGCCTGCATCTACTACTATTACTCCACACATCGACCGCTATCCAGCATGCATCTAGTGTATTAAGTCCATAAGAACGGACTAATGCCTTAAGAACGATGACATGATGTAGACAAGATAAACTCACATATGAATAAACCCCATCTTTTAACCCTTAGTAGTAATGATACATACGTGTCATGTCCCTTTCTGTCATTGGGATTGAGCACCGCAAGATCGAACCCACTACAAAGCACCTCTTCCCATGGCAAGATAAATCAATCTAGTTGGCCAAACCAAATCAATAGATCGGAGAAGAAATACGAGGCTATAATAATCATGCATAAAAGAGTGCAACAAAGACTCAAATAATTTCATGGATAATCTGATCATAAACTCACAATTCATCGGATCCCAACAAACATACCGCAAAAAGTGATTACATCGGATAGAACTCCAAGAACATCGAGGAGAACATTGTATCGAAGATCAAAAAGAGAGAAGAAGCCATATAGCTACTGCCTATGGACCCGAAGGTCTGTGGTAAACTACTCACGCATCATCGGAAGGGCAGCAAGGTTGATGTAGAACCCCTCCGTGATCGATTCCCCCTCCGGCAGATTACCGGAGAAGGACCCCAGATGGGATCTCTCTGGAATAGAAACTTGCGGCAGCGGAAAAAGTATTCGTGGACTCCCCTGAGGGTTTCTGATTTTTTTCTGAATTTATATTGGAAGAATTAGGTCAAACGGAGCTGGGTGGGCCCCACGAGGAACCAGGGCGCGCCACCCCCCCTGGGGCATGCCCTGGTGCCTCGTGGCCCACTCCTTCATCTTTTGGCCCTCTCCCGAAGCTTCTAGTGTTTATCTTGTCCAATAAAAAATCTCCAAAAAGTTTCGTGGCATTTGGACTTCGTTTGGTATTGATTTTTTGTAAAACAAAAATAGGGCAGAAAACAGCAACTGGCACTAGGCACTAGGTTAGTCTCCAAAAATGATATATAATTGCTGTAAATGATTATAAAAACATCCAAGATTGATAATATAACAGCATGGAACAATCAAAAATTATAGATACGTTGGAGATGTATCAGCATCCCCAAGCTTAATTCCTGCTCGTCCTCGAGTAGGTAAATGATAAAAACAGAATTTTTTATGTGGAATGCTGCCTATCATATTCATCACATATTCTTTTCTTTTGTAGCATGGACATTGGACTTGAATGATTCAAAGCAATAGTCTATAATTTGACATGAAAATATAAATACTCAAACATGCTAACAAGCAACCATGTCTTTCAAAATATCAACGCTAAAGAAGGTTATCCCTAGCCCATTATGCTCAATCATTGATCCATTCATGAAACACACTCAAATATTAGCTACATCCAATGCACAAGTATGATAATAGTGCTCTCTAGTTGGTGCTTTTGTAAGAGAAGATGGAGACTCAAAAATAAAAATTGCATAAAAGTAAATAGATAGGCCCTTCGCAGAGGGAAGCAGAGATTTGTCAAACGTGCCAGAGCTCAAAGCTGAAATTAAAGAGATAAAAATATTTTGAGAGGCATGCTTTTCCTGTCAACGAAAACGACCGAGAATTCCCAATATTTTCCATGCTAGACACATCATAGGTGGTTCCCAAACAGAAAGTAAAGTTTATTTCCTTTCCAGCATTCTTTCACAATCCATGGCTAGCCGTATCCGCGGGTGCCCTCCATACCAACACTTTCCAAGGAATTTTGTTGTTATTAATTTGATTTCATGTGGGACTAGGCATCCTTATTACCAACCATTCTCTCGTGCAATGACAAGTGAATAAACACTCATCGTGAGAATAACACACCTAGCATGGAAAATAATGGCCATCCCCTGCCGCTTCATGAGCGGTATGGGCACACAAAATGGGAAATTATTTTGAAAATTAGAGTTGGCACACGCAAATTTACTTGGAACGGCATTGAAATACCGCATATAGGTAGATATAGCGGACTCATTGGGCACAACTTGGGTTTAAGGAGTTTGGATGCACAAGCAGTATTTCCGCTTAGTACAAATGAAGGCTAGCAAATAGATTGAGAAGCAACCAACAAAAAAACGAAAACGGTCATAAACATGCATTGAACACAACTAACAACGAATAATGCATCATAAGTAGGATATAATTTCATTGCATAACTATTGACTTAACGTGCATGCATAGGGAATCACAAACCTTAACACTAATATTCTTACTAAATCACAATTACTCACTAACATGACTCTCATATTATCATTTCCATATTGCAAAACTATTGCAAGGAATCGCACTTATCATATCCAATGATCTATATGAAAGTTTTTATTTATATCCCTCTTGAATATTCATCACTTTGGGACCAACTTCATATCTTGTGCAAATTACCGTTACTATCATCAACTCTCAAAAAGATTTAAGTGAAGCATGAGAGTGCAAATATTTCTTTAAAATTTCAATTTTATCAATTCTCAAAATAATATAAGTGAAGCATGAGAATTCATTTCTTCAAAATATAGCCACCACCGTGCTCAAAAGGATTTAAGTGAAGCACTAGAGCAACTGCCTAGCTCAAAATTTTTAAGTGAATCACATAGAGTATTCTAACAAATGATGATAAACGTGTGGCTCTCTCAAGATAGTTGTGTTTAGCAAAGATGATTGTGACAAACTAAAAAGCAAACAAAGCAAAGACTCATATAATACAAGACGCTCCAAGCAAAACACATATCATGTGACGAATAAAAATATAGCTCCAAGTAAAATTACCGATGGTTGGTAGAAGAAAGAGGGGATGCCTTCCGGGGCATCCCCAAGCTTAGACGCTTGAGTCTTCCTTGAATATTACCTTGGGGTGCCTCGGGCATCCCCAAGCTTAGGCTTTTGCTACTCCTTATTCCTTCATCCATCGTAATCTCACCCAAAACTTGAAAACTTCAATCACACAAAACTCAACAAAACCTTCGTGAGATCCGTTAGTATAACAAAACAAATCACTACAATAAGTACTGTTGCAAACCCATTCATATTTTATTTTTTCATTATACCTACTGTACTCTAACTTCACCATGGCTTATACCCCCCGATACAATCCATAGATTCATCAAAACAAGCAAGTAGTGCATCAAAAACAGAATCTGTCAAAAACAGAACAATCTGTAGAAATCTATTTAAAAGCCATACTTATGTAGCTCCAAAAATTCTGAAAAATTAGGACAACGTGGGAAATTCATATACCAATACTTTGTAAAAATTTCAGATTTTTTTGACTCTCCAGTACACAAACAGAATTCGGGCACTGGACGCAAAACTTTCTGTTTTCCAAACAGCATCAATTATATTATCTTCCAAATCGTCCTAAAGGCTTTACTTGGCACAAACACTAATTAAAAACACAAAAACACATTCATACCAGTATCATAATTGTGAAAACACACAATAACAGAAAAAAATTATTTTATTCATTGGGTTGTCTCCCAACAAGCTCTTTCTTTATAGCCATTAAGATAGGCTTTGAGATTTTAATGATGCTCACATGAAAGATAATAATTGAAACACAAGGAGAGCATCATGAAGCATATGAAAAACACATTTAAGTCTAACATACTTCCTATGCATAGGCATTTTATATGCAAACAAATTATCAAGACGAGAAATATCTAGCATATGCAAAGGAGAGGAGTAAAACATTGACAATCTCAACATAACGAGAGGTAATTTAGTAACATGAAAATTTCTACAACCATATTTTACTCTCTCATAATAATTACATGTAGGATCATAATCAAATTCAACAATATATCTATCATATAAAATTTTCTCTCCATGATCCACATGCATAAAATTCTTATAGTCTTCCAAAATAGTGGGATTAACATCAACGAAAGTTATGACCTCTCCAAACCCACTTTTACCAAAAATTTCATAAGATTGATAATTCTCCAAAGTAGTGGGATCATTATTACCTAAAGTTGACGCTCTTCCAAACCCACTTTTAATAGTGTTGCAAATTTTATTATCAATAACATATTCATCATGAGGCTTAAATAAATTTTCAAGATCATAAAAAGCATTATCACCCCGATCATTATCATTGCAATAAGTAGTGGACATGACAAAATTATCATCCCCAAGCTTGTGGTTTTGCATATCATTAGCACAATTGACACTAATAGAATTTATAGTGACATCATTGCAATCATGCTTTTCATTTAAGGAGCTATCAAGTATGGGTGTTATAGCAATAATTTCATTTTTAACATAAGGAACTATAGCAAGTTCATCTCTATAAGCATCTTTAATATTGGTGTCGTGGCCATAAGAATAACAAGCATCATGTTCATCAAGAGGGGATATTTCAATCGAATCATCGGAATCATGATTATCTATAGATTCATGTGTATCATTATTCTCTTCCAAAGAAGTAGACATTCTCTCAATAAATTCACTAACATAGGCATTAGATGCATAATTTTCATAGCAATACTTAAGTATGGCAAAATTTTCAGATTTGTAGAGGGTAATATCATACTTTTCAATCAGAGAAGCAACAAATTCTTCAATTTGTTCGATATCATAGTAACTATAAACATCTTTTTCATAAGCACCCTTAAAAGCAACAAATTCTTCAATTTGTTCGATATCATAGTAACTATAAACATCTTTTTCATAAGAAGATAAGATTTCATTATCATTGAACTCACATAGGTAGGGAAGGTGTTTTTTTGGGTTCTTAGAGCAACAAGTAAAATCATAAATTTCACATAGATTCCAAGCATAGCATAGCAAACTATTTATTTGATGCCATAGGAGTCTCCCCTTTTGGGACAAACGTTGCCGCACAAAATGAGCATGCTCATCTAATGATTTTCCCTCAACTAAACTAGTTGGGGTTTCAGCACGAGCATGAATGGATAGAAGATGATTCATGTAGTAAACTTTATATGGATCCATAGTTTCTTATAGTTTTACTTTTAGTTTCTGTTCTGGTGTGTTCGACATGAAGGCAATAAAAGTAAGCAAGCAAGTAAGAAAAAGGCAAACGGAAAATATTTTTGTATTTTTGTAAAAACGTTTTAGAAATGGGGGAGATGAAAACGAGAGGCAAATGCCAAATAAAATAAATGCAAGGAGATGAGAGTTTATGCAAAGGTACTTGATAGATGTTGATGATGTCTCCCCGGCAACGGCGCCAGAAATTCTTCCTGCTACTTGTAGCTTGCGTTGGTATTTCCCCAAAGAGGAAGGGATGATGCAGCACAGTAGAGATAAGTATTTCCCTCAGCTATCGAACCAGTAGGAGAATCACACAACACCTCGTTAGCAGCACCTGCACACAAATAACAAATCCTTGCACCCAACGCAAACGAGGGGTTGTCAATCCCTCGGCGGTTGCATGATTGACAACCTCTCGTTTGCGTTGGGTGCAAGGATTTGTTGTTTGTGTGCAGGTGCTGCTAACGAGGTGTTGCATGATTCTCCTACTGGTTCGATAACCTTGGTTTCATAACTGAGGGAAATACTTATCTCTACTGTGCTGCATCATCCCTTCCTCTTTGGGGAAAATACCAACGCAAGCTACAGGTAGCAGGAAGAATTTCTGGCGCCGTTGCCGGGGAGACATCATCAACATCTATCAAGTACCTTTGCATAAACTCTCATCTCCTTGCATTTACTTTATTTTCCATTTGCCTCTCGTTTTCATCTCCCCCACTTCTAAAAAGTTTTTACAAAAACACAAAAATATTTTATTTGCTTGCTTGCTTTGATTGCCATGTGCCTTCTATTTGCTTGCATCTTCGCTTGCTAAAAATCTATTGATATGGATCCTCATCCACTTGCTAATCTTTTCAAAAGATCCAATTATAATGAACCAATTGCTAGTGATTTGAGTGCTCTTGATTTTCTCTATGAAGTTTTGCTTGAAAATCATGAATCTGAAAATTGTGATGAAGTGTTAGAAGAAGAAATTTATAAAGTGATTCATGATAGCTCCTTGATTGAAAAGCATGATTGCAATGATGTTACTATAAATTCTACTAATGTGAACTGTGCTAATAATATGCAAAACTACAAGCTTGGGGATGATGATTTTGTTATATCCACTACTTATTGCAATGATCATGATTGGGGTAATAATGATTCTCATGATCTTGAAAATTTATTTAAGCCTCATGATGAATATGCTATTGATCATAATGTTTGCAATAATATTGAAAGTGGGTTTGGAGAGGTCATGACTTTAGTTGATGTTAATCCCACTAGTTTGGAAGACTATAAGAATTTTATGCATGTGGATCATATAGAGAAAATTTTATATGATAGCTATATTGTTGAATTTGATTATGATCCTACATATAATTATTATGAGAGAGGGAAATATGGTTGTAGAAAATTTCATGTTACTAAATTACCTCTCGTTATGTTTAGATTGTCAATGTTTTATTCCTCTCCTTTGCATATGCTAGATATTTCTCGTCTTGATAATTTGTTTGCATATAAAATGCCTATGCATAGGAAGTATGTTAGACTTAAATGTGTTTGTCACATGTATTATGATGCTCTCTTGTGACGCCCCCGACTTAATCGTTCACTAATCATACACGCAAATGCACATGATTAAGCCTAAGGACTCACTTGAAGATATCACAACACAACTCTAAACACAAATAAAAGTCATACAAGCTTTATATTACAAGCCAGGGGCCTCGAGGGCTTGAATACATAAGCTTGAGTCATACAAGCATCAGCGGAAGCATTAGATATCTGAGTACAGACATAAAAGTTAAACAGATAAGCCTTAAAAGGCGAGGCAAAACAACGACAAAGATTGAAAGGCGCAGGCCTCCTGCCTGGGTGCCTCCTATCTACTCCTGGTCGTCGGCGGTCTCCACGTAGTAGTACTCTCCACCAGAGGGGTAGTAGTAGTAGTCGTCGGCTGGGGCAGCTGGCTCCTGGGCTCCGTCATCTGGTCGCATCAATCTGGTATAGGGGAAAAAGGGGAAGCAAAGCAACCGTGAGTATTCATCCAAAGTACTCGCAAGACTTACATCAGATCTATTCTACTTATGCATCGGTATCAAAGAAGGTTGTATCAGTGGACTGGACTGCAGCAATGCCAGAATAGAGAGAGAGGCCTAGCCTATCGAAGACTAGCATCTTCAGGGTCTTGCAGCATTAGAAGAGTGTAGATTAGTACATAAATATAGTAGTAGCAACTTGTATAACAGTAGCCACGCCCAGAGATCCTTCCTTGACTCCCTGTGAGAAAGCAATCCCGGAGCTAACATATTCAAACCATTTTTAGTTGTAGAAGATCAGGATATTTTTCGAGCGTCCTGTTACCGTGGACACGGCTATTCGAATAGATATACTTCCCTGCAGGGGTGCACCAACTTAGCCAACACGCTCGATTAACTCTGGCCGGACACACTTACTCGGTCCATGCCCGGCCTCGGCTGATCGACACGTCATAGCCCTACCTAGGCTCAACAAAGAGGCCAGCATGCCGGTCTACATCCTAAGCGCTGAGGGGTCTTGGGCCCATCGCCCTTTGCACTCCTGCGCGTTCCGACGACGGCCGGGAGCAGACCTAGCCCCCTTAATACAAGCGCAGGCTTTCGCGGTCCAACCCGGGCGTGTGCCGCTCAACTGTTGACGTCTGAAGAACTTCGGCTGATACCACGACGCCGAGTGCCCATACTTATTCCCGCGTGGTGGTTAGCGCGATAGGGCCAAAGGCCTACTCAGATTACATATCCTAACCAATTAGTGCATTGGGAGCTCGTGGTGACAAGCAGAGACTCACGATCATGTGACCCCGTCGCCCCGTCTCGTGGACTTACGACAAGGGATAAGAATGCGCGGCCGTGCCACGTATTCATCTCGCGAGTACCCTCATGGTCAACCCGAATCCACATCTCTCACAGGTACCCCTCGGGGCCGACCCGACTTTATCCAGTATCAGTAGTAAAGCCCAAGTATCCGTGTGTCCATAACATCAAGAAGGAACCCGAGGAATCACCCTCGTTGGATTCCCACTCGATGTACCCGTCAAGGTGAACCCGGAGGAATTACCCTCGATGGTATTCACACTTGCGGGGTTGCACGACAGAAGCTTCATCGGAAGAGGTGAAAGAGGAATCACCCTCGGTAACCCACGTCCGGCTAGCTATACTACAGAGATCACATCAGGAGTGAGATAAGAGCTATCACCCTCGGCACTCGATGGTAACTCTGCAGGGTCGAGCAAATTAGGGGGTGTGCGGTGATGTGCTAGTTTCAGCCCGTCGATCACATCGAACGGGGTACTGGTAACTAAGTGGGGCAACTAAGAACAAGGAAGAGGGGCCACAGATGGTTTACTAACCAACCTACACTAAGCATTTAGGATATCGGGTAAAGTATCAAAAAGCAGTTTACAAAAACAGGCTATGCATCAGAATAGCTATTCGGAACAGTAACTGTAGCAATTCTAATGCAAGCATGAGGGAGAAGGAATAGGCGATATAGGCATGTTCAAGGGGGGTTGCTTGCCTGGAAGCTCTGCGGTAAAGGAGGGGTCGTCAGCGGTGTAGTCGGACTCCGAGGCTGCGTCGGTCTCGGGGTCTAACGAAGGAAGAAGAGGGGGAAGAAACAGTAAATATGAGCAAACAGATGCACACAAATGCATAGCATGACGATATGCAGTGCTGGTGGTGACCTAATGCAATGCTACATGTCGCAGACGAAGCGGAAAAATATCTGGGATATTTTCCCGGCGTTTAGGGAGATTTCGGTATACTGAACCGGAGGGGAAGGTTCCATGTCCAGATAGTTAGGAGTGATGGTCAAGAATTTTGACCACATATTCGGATTCGTCTCATTTTTCTGATCAGCTTTCATGTTGAAAACTTTTCGATCCGAGCTATGGTTGAATTTTTACGAATTTTCAAAGATTTAAACCTTTTTCTGAAATTCCTGGAATTTAAATCTAATTCGAAAATAATAGAAAAGGGAATATTACATCAGCATGAAGTCATCATGACGTCAGCAGGTCAACCCAGCTGTTCCAAGTCAAACCTGACAGCTGGATCCCGCTGGTCAATGACTCTGGGCTAATTAGAATTAATTTAAACTAAACAGAGACTAATTAGGGTAAGGGCCCCACATGTCAGTGTCAGGTTAGTAATTAGATTAATTTTAAAAACCTGATTAGTTAATTAAATGCAGGGGGCCCACTGGTCAGCGTCACTATGTTGCCACATCAGCACAGTTGACCGGTCAGCGCGGTCAACTGGGGCCCTTGGGCCCACTGGTCAGTGACCCAGGGTGCCCCACGTGGCAGCCAGCCCAGCGGTGGTCGGCGTTTAGCCGCCGGCGACGCCAAAACACGACGGCGTCCTTGGGAGCTCGTCGGAAACGCGCTACAGGCGGCCAAACGAAGCGCGGTTGGGCTCGTTCGAACGAGCCGAACGAGCCGCGTCGAATGGTGGCGGTGGCGTCTCCGGATTCGGCTGGAATCGATGCCGGCGACGAGGTCAGCGGCGGAGCCATTCGGGGGAGCTCGGATCCGGCGTTCGCGGGCACGGCAAGCGACGTGCGTGTGTGCGTTGAGCTCCTGGGAACCCCAGGAGCTCGATAGTGAGCTCGGGCGAGCGTGGCAGTGGCTGAGGCCACGACGGCGAGCTCGTCGGCGGCAGCTCGTTCGGGCACGGCGAGGTAGCTAGCTAGCGAGCGCGCGTGAGCAAATGGAGATGGGGAGAAGGAGGAGGAGCTCACCGAGCAGGCACACGGTGGCCGGCGACAACTTAGGAGCAGCAGGGGAGGTCGCAGACGCCGGTGATCGTCGGTGATCGAGAAGAAGGGGGCGGCTTGATCCGCGCGATTTAGGGCTCCCCGAGCTTGAAGTAGAGGTGCAGGAGGTGTGGTCGAGCTCGACGGAGCCTCCTGACACGTCGGAGTGGAACGAGGACGGCGGTCGCCGCGGCGGAGACGGACGGTGGCGACGGCGACGTACTGGATCGAGGAGGAGGAGGAGAGCGAGCGAGGCAGAAAGAGGGGAGAGTGGCGAGGGCGTCCAGGGGGAGTGGATAGGGCTCGGCCTTATCCTCCCCGAGCCCTGTGGCATCGCGGTGTCGCCCGCTGGCCGGCGAGCGCGCGCTCGGCCACGGCGCGGCTGACATGGCGAGGGAGAGAGAGAGAGGAGGGAAAAGGGCCGGTTGGGCTGGGCCGAGTGCACTGTGCACTTAGGCCCAGTCGGTTAGGCCTTTTTCTTTTTCTTTTTTTGTTTTCTTTTTACAGAAGGTTTAGAAAAATAAATGAGCTGCCAAATGCTTTTGCAAAAATGTGAAACTAGTCCACATAAATACATTGCATTATTCTGCACTGCCACAGAAAGTTTGGTCAATTTTGGAATCCATTTGAATTTTTCAAAAATGGAAATGGCATTTAAATTGCTGTTTTGCACTAATTAAATTGCCATAGCCCATATTTAGCAATTAGGTGATGTTGTTTTCCTGAACAATAATTTGTTTGGGAATATTTGCTAAAACATGAACTATTTACCAGCAATTTTTGATTAACTTCAAATTTCACTTTGAATTTGAATTGAATTCAGTGGAGGAATTTAAAATGAGATATTAATCCATATTGATTAAACATTGCAAATCACAGTAGCTTAGCATAATCTTGATGGATCACTGTAGCTCATTACACAGGGGTGTTACATCTCTTTGTCTTTCAACTTTTATCTTTCATGTGAGCATCATTGAAATCTCAAGCCTATCTTAATGGCTATAAAGAAAGAGCTTGTTGGGAGGCAACCCAATGAATAAAATAATTTTTTTCTGTTATTGTGTGTTTTCACAATTATGCTACTGGTATGATTGTGTTTTTGCATTTTTAATTAGTGTTTGTGCCAAGTAATACCTCTAGGATGATTTGGAAGATAATATAATTGATGCTGTTTGGAAAACAGAAAGTTTTGCGTCCAGTGCCCGAATTTTGTTTCTGTACTGGAGCGTCAAAAAATCTGAAATTTTTACAAAGTATTGGTATATGAATTTCCCACGTTGTCCTAATTTTTCAGAATTTTTGGAGTTACAGAAGTATTGCTTTTAAATAGATTGCTACAGACTGTTCTGTTTTTGACAGATTCTGTTTTTGATGCACTACTTGCTTGTTTTGATGAATCTATGGATTGTATCGGGGGGTATAAGCCATGGTGAAGTTAGAGTACAGTAGGTATAATTCAAAAATAAAATATGAATGGGTTTGCAACAGTAATTAAAGTAGTGATTTATTTTGTTATACTAACGGATCTCACGAAGGTTTTGTTGAGTTTTGTGTGATTGAAGTTTTCAAGTTTTGGGTGAGATCACGATGGATGAAGGAATAAGGAGTAGCAAAAGCCTAAGCTTGGGGATGCTCGAGGCACCCCAAGGTAATATTCAAGGAAGACTCAAGCGTCTAAGCTTGGGGATGCCCCGGAAGGCATCCCCTCTTTCTTCTACCAACCATCGGTAATTTTACTTGGAGCTATATTTTTATTCGTCACATGATATGAGTTTTGCTTGGAGCATCTTGTATTATATGAGTCTTTGCTTTGTTTGCTTTTTAGTTTGTCACAATCATCTTTGCTTAACACACCTATCTTGAGAGAGCCACACGTTATCATAATTTGTTAGAATACTCTATGTGCTTCACTTAAATTTTTTGAGCTAGGCAGTTGCTCTAGTGCTTCACTTAAGTCTTTTTTAGCACGGTGGTGGCTATATTTTGAAGAAATGAATTCTCATGCTTCACTTATATTATTTTGAGAATTGATAAGATTGAAATTTTGGAGAAATGAATTCTCATGCTTCACTTATATTATTTTGAGAATTGATAAGATTAAAATTTTGAAGAAATATTTGCACTCTCGTGCTTCACTTATATCTTTTTGAGAGTTGACAATAGTAACGGTAATTTGCACAAGATATGAATTTGGTCCCAAAGTGATGAATATTCAAGAGGGATATAAATAAAAACTTTCATATAGATCATTGGATATGATGAGTGTGATTCCTTGCAATAGTTTTGCGATATGGAAATGATAATATGTGAGTCATGTTAGTGAGTAATTGTGATTTAGTAAGAATATTAGTGTTAAGGTTTGTGATTCCCCATGCATGCACGTTAAGTCAATATTATGCAATGAAATTATATCCTACTTATGGTGCATTATTCGGTGTTAGTTATGTTCAATGCATGTTTATGACCGTTTTCATTTTTTTGGTTGGTTGCTTCTCAATCTATTTGCTAGCCTTCATTTGTACTAAGCGGAAATACTGCTTGTGCATCCAAAATCCTTAAACCCAAGTTGTGCCAAATGAGTCCACTATATCTACCTATATGCGGTATTTCAATGCCGTTCCAAGTAAATTTGCGTGTGCCAACTCTAATTTTCAAAATAATTTTTCCATTTTGTGTGCCCGTACCGCTCATGAAGCAGCAGGGGGTGGCCATTATTTTCCATGCTAGGTGTGTTATTCTCACGATGAGTGTTTATTCACTTGTCATTGCACAAAAGAGTGGTTGGTAATAGGGATGCCCAGTCCCACAATGAAATCAAAATTAATAACAACAAAATTCCTTGGAAAGTGTTGGTTTGGAGGGCACCCGTGGATACGGCTAGCCATGGATTGTGAAAGAATGCTGGAAAGGAAATAAACTTTACTTTCTGTTTGGGAACCACCTATGATGTGTCTAGCATGGAAAATAATGGGAATTCTCGGTCGATTTCGTTGACAGGAAAAGCATGTCTCTCAAAATATTTTTATCTCTCTAATTTAAGCTTTGAGCTCTGGCACATTTGACAAATCCTTGCTTCCCTCTGCGAAGGGCCTATCTATTTACTTTTATGCAATTTTTATTTTTATTTGAGTCTCCATCTTCTCTTACAAAAGCACCAACTAGAGAGCACTATTGTCATACTTGTGCATTGGATGTAGCTAATATTTGAGTGTGTTTCATGAATGGATCAATGATTGAGCATAATGGGCTAGGGATAACTTTCTTTAGCGTTGATATTTTGAAAGACATGGTTGCTTGTTAGCAAGCTTGAGTATTTATATCTTCATGTCAAATTATAGACTATTGCTTTGAATCATTCAAGTCCAATGTCCATGCTACAAAAGAAAAGAATATGTGATGAATATGTTAGGCAGCATTCCACATCAAAAATTCTATTTTTATCATTTACCTACTCGAGGACGAGCAGGAATTAAGCTTGGGGATGCTGATACGTCTCCAACGCATCTATAATTTTTTATTGTTCCATGCTGTTATATTATCAATCTTGGATGTTTTTATAATCATTTACAACAATTATATATCATTTTTGGAGACTAACCTATTAACTTAGTGCCCAGTGCCAGTTGCTGTTTTCTGTCCTGTTTTTGTTTTACAGAAAATCAATACCAAACGAAGTCCAAATACCACGAAACTTTTTGGAGATATTTTTCTGGACAAGATAAACACTAGAAGCTTCAGGAGAGGGCCAGAAGACCCAGGAGGTGGCCACGAGCCACCAGGGCGCGCTTGGGGGGGGCAGGCGCGCCCTAGTGCCTCGTGGGCCCCCCTTTGCTCCGTTTGACCTAATTCCACCACTATAAATTTAGGAAAAATCAGAAACCCTCAGGGGAGTCCACGAAATACTTTTTCCGCCTCCGCAAGTTTCTGTTCCAGAGAGATCCCATCTGGAGGCCTTCTCCGGTACTCCGCCGGAGGGGGAATCGATCACGGAGGGGTTCTACATCAACCTTGCTACCCTTCTGATGATGCGTGAGTAGTTTACCACAGACCTTCGGGTCCATAGGCAGTAGCGAGATGGCTTCTTCTCTCCTTTTGATCTTCAATACAATGTTCTCCTCGATGTTCTTGGAGTTCTATCCGATGTAATCACTTTTTGCGGTGTGTTTGTTGGGATCTGATGAATTGTGAGTTTATGATCAGATTATCCATGAATATTATTTGAGTCTTTGCTGCACTCTTTTATCCATGATTATTATAGCCTCGTATTTCTTCTCCGATCTATTAATTTGGTTTGGCCAACTAGATTGATTTATCTTGCCATGGGAAGAGGTGCTTTGTAATGGGTTCAATCTTGCGGTGCTCAATCCCAGTGACAGAAAGGGACATGACACGTATGTATCATTGCTATTAAGGGTAAAAAGATGGGGTTTATTCATACGTGAGTTTATCTTGTCTACATCATGTCATCGTTCTTAAGGCGTTACTCCGTTCTTTATGGACTTAATACACTAGATGCATGCTGGATAGCGGTCGATGTGTGGAGTAATAGTAGTAGATGCAGGCAGGAGTCGGTCTACTTGTCTCGGACGTGATGCCTATATACATGATCATTGCCTTGGATATCGTCATGATTATTTGCTTTTCTATCAATTGCCCAACAGTAATTTGTCTACCCACCGTATGCTATTTTCTTGAGAGAAGCCTCTGGTGAAACCTATGGCCCCCGGGTCTATCTAAATCATATTACTAAAACCCTAAAAATATTGCTGCCATTTTCTTTTATTTATTTTATTTTGTATTTTTGTTTCAATCTATCTATCTATCACATACAATTTAATCTTGCAATTAACCGCCGAGAGATTGACAACCTCTCGTTTGCGTTGGGTGCAAGGATTTGTTGTTTGTGTGTAGGTGCTGCTAACGAGGTGTTGCGTGATTCTCCTACTGGTTCGATAACCTTGGTTTGATAACTAAGGGAAATACTTATCTCTACTGTGCTGCATCATCCCTTCCTCTTCGGGGAAAATACCAACGCAAGCTACAAGTAGCAGTTAGTCCCAAAAAGTGATATATAATGGCATATAAAACATCCAAGATTGATATTATAATAGCATGGAACAATCAAAAATTATAGATACATTGGAGACGTATCAGTCACGACCGAGGATTTTCAGTATCTTCCATGCTAAACACATTATCAGCGGTTCCCAAGCGGAAAGGTAAAGTTTACTCCCCCTCCACCATTCAAACACAAGCCATGGCTAGCCGAATTCATAGGTGCCCTCCAAACAATCAACTTTCTGGGGGAGTTTTTTATCATATATTTCTTTTATTTTGATTATAGGACTGGGCATCCCAATTACCAACCTCTCTCGTGCAATGACAAGTGAATAAACACTCATCGTGAGAATAACCCGCTTAGCATGGAAGATACTGACTGCCCCCTGTCGCTCCATGAGTGATATGGGCACACAAAACAAATGCTTATTTGAATGATTAGAGGTGGCACATGCAAATTTACTTGGAACGGCAGAGTAATACCGCATATAGGTAGATATAGTGGACTCATCTGGAACAACTTTGGTTTAAGGATTTTGGATGCACAAGCAGCATTCCCGCTTAGTACAGACGAAGGCTAGCAAATAGGTTGAGAAGCGACCAACTAAAGGGCGACAACGGTCATAGTCATGCATTGCGAATAATTAACATTGAATACTAGCATGAGTAGAATATAAACACCCTAAACATAAATATCGTGAAGGCTGCATTGGTTTTGAATCAACTACATGTGTAAACATGTGCCAAGTCAAGCCACTTGAAACATTCAGAGGAGGATACCATACTAACATACTACATCATAACCATTTTAATGCATGTTCACATCCAAGATAAATCATTATCCACTCCTAGCTACTTAAGCATGGCATGAGCAACTATAATCTCTAATTGTCATCACAAACATGTTTACTCATAATATGCTGAATCATGGATATTGAGTTAAACATATTTACAAAAACAAAAACAAAAAGAGGTCATACCATCTTTTCCTTGCCACAGTCACTTCATCAAATCATCGTCATTATTGCCTTTCACTTGCACAACAGAATGATGTGAAAATAATAATAGTGCAGGAGTGCCGTGGACTAAGCTGGAATCTGCAAACAATTTATTCAAAGTAGAAGACAAGGTAATATTGGCTCTTCGTTAGATCAACCACAAAGCATATGAGAGCCACTCAACAATTTCATCGTGGTCTTCTCCCTACGACGACTCAACAAAAAGAAAAGAAATTCAAAGAAACACACTGAAATATTTTTGGAGTTTTTAGTTTTTCTGAAGAAAGCAAACTGAAGGAGAAAGACGAAAAGCGAGAAAAACTATTTACACGAGAGAACTCCCAACAAACAAGAAAAGAAGAAAAGAGAAATCATTTTGGGTTTTCTTTTAATACTGCGAACTAACTAACGAGAAAGAAAAACCAAAAAGAAGCGAGAAATATTTTTGGATTTTCAAAGTTTTTCAAACACACAAAAAGAAAGCGAAAGAATAAAAACTAACATGGATCATACAATGAAAGAGGATGAACACCGACAACTGGAATGAATGTGTGAACATGAATGTAATGTCGGTGAGAAATACGTACTCCCCCAAGCTTAGGCTTTTGGCCTAACTTGGTAATCACCACCCGTGGTATCCATCAGGTCCGGTAGGAAAGTGGTGAGGCGGAGGCATTTGAGCGTCCCAAGGTTGGGCCTCGTTCTCCGCTGCAGCCAACTCGTTCTTGTATGCAATTATATCCGGTGGCATGACGGTGTATCCGTTCCTGGCATGAGAGTCAAACAAAGAGGGTCCAGGCAATGAAATAATATCACGAGTATCCTCACTAAATACCAAGTTATAACGAATGTGGTGAGGAGGCTCAGGGTTGTCAATGAAGTGGTGATCTATCATAGACTGGTGGTCTAAGTAAACCCTCGGCAGCAGAAAATCATTATGACGTACATCAACATGGAAGCGTCTCACAAAGCGAGTAGCATAAATACCGCCATGAATTTTACCCCTAGTTCTATTAGTGTGCAAGCGGCGTGCAATGATAGCTCCCAAACTATAAGTGCTATCACCGTGAAGTGCACGGCGTAAAATGGCGAGGTCAGGGGCACTGAGCGGACCACCTTCCTCCCTAGCGGTCAAACATTTCCCTATGAATAAACCAAAGTAGTGCACAGCAGGAAAATGCAAGCTAGTAACTCGGGCTCTCGACACGCCCCTATTTTCTCCCACAGTTAAAGTACGAAGGAAACCCTCGAACTCCTCCGGTCGAGGCTCCCTAAGTTCCCCATCAGAGGGAATCAAACATATCTGACAAAATTCCGCAAGTGGTATCTCATGATGTTCAACATATAAATCAAAACGTACCATGGGAATATCGAGCCTAGGCATGAAATAAAAAATTTGCACAAAGGACTTTGTGTGGAGGTGGTATTGGTCACACTCATCTGCGAGGAAGTCGGTCAGCCCGGCATTCACGACAAATTGCGCAAACTCTTGGCAAAACCTGGCTTCGTTCAAGAAGGCATTGTGTGGCCATTCACATGACCGAACCTCCATCCTACGCGGAAGGTGAAGGTCCGGGGCACCTCCGGTGACTCCCTTGGGACTCTGGCTCAAAGAACCTCTCCGGAAGAAGTTCATTTTCCTAAGAACAAATTTCTGAAATTTTTGGGCCACAAAATGAGGTCAACAAAACTTCACTAGATTGATAGCAACTACTCATATGAATGTCTAGAGGCTATATCAAGAATTCAAACTACTTGGAACTCAAAGAATTTAATATGCAAGCTCATTTTCAGTAGCACCAATAGCAGCAAATTATGCAAAATATAATCCACTAAAGCAAAAACTAATTGGAGCAATGGAGGAGTCACATACCAAGGAGCAATCCCCCAAAATAGTTTCGGAAATGGAGCTCCGAGCAAAGATATCAAAAATCTCAGGTTTGGGAGCAAGAACACGAGGGACAGAGCTACAATTTTTTTTTTCTGGAGGTAGGAGATGAAGTGGGCTGAAGAGGTAAGTGAGTGGGGTCCTGTGGACCCCACAAGGCATCTTGGCGCGGCCAGGGGGTGGCCGCACCCTGTTGCCTTGTGAGCAACAGGGGCACCCCCCTGGGATGTATTTAGTGCCACAATTTTTTAAATATTCCAGAAAAAATCATGTTAAAATTTTACTACATTCTGAGCACTTTTATTTTTGGGCCATTTTTTATTGCACGAATAATTCAGAAAATAGGATAATCATGGCATTTTACTTTATTAAACTAAGAATAACAGAGAGCAAACTATAATTTCAGAGAGTTGTGTTTACTAAATTCATCGACCACATGCCCCTAAAAAAGAATCCATTAATAAGGTTGATCAATTCTTATTAGCAAACTATTTCCGAGTAACATGAAACCGAAGAACTTTCGTATAACACTAAGTTACCTCAACGGGGATATGCATCTCCCCAACAATAAGAGTTTCATATTTCTTTTTGACGGTAGGAAGAGGAAATTTGAAACCTCCAATAGTGATTGTCAAAACCTTTTCAATAAACCGTATGCTCATTACCACTGACATGAAAAGTGACTTTGCTTTTGTTGCAATCAATAATAGCTCCTGCAGTATTCAAAAAGGGTCTACCAAGGATAATCGACATGTTGTCGTCCTCGGGCATATCAAGTATAACAAAGTCTGTTAAGATAGTAACATTTGCAACAACGACGGGCACATCCTCGCAAATTCCACAGTTGATTTATCAGCCATTTGCAGAGATATTTCAGTAGGTGTCAACTTATTCAAATCAAGTCTTCTATATAAAGAGAAAGGCATAACACTAACACCGGCTCCTAAATCACATAAAGCAGTTTTGACATAACTTCTTTTAATGAGAGCAAGGTATAGTGGGTATTCCCGGATCTCCTAACTTCTTAGGCACTCCACCCTTAAAAGAATAATTTGCAAGCATGGTGGAAATCTCAGCATCAGGTATCTTCCTTTTATTAGTGACAATATCTTTCATGTATTTAGCATATGGAGGAATTTTCAAAATATCAGTCAAGCGAGTGCGCAAAAAGACAGGTCTAAGCATTTCAACAAAGCGCTCAAAGTCTTCCTCATCTTTATTTCTAGGTGGCTTAGTAGGAAAAGGCATGGGTTTTTGAACCCATGGTTCTCTTTCTTTCCATGTTTTCTAGCAATGAAATCACTTTTATCATATCTTTTATTCTTAGGAGGTGGGTTATCAAGATCAACAGCAGGTTCTATTTCTACATCATTATCTGGTTGAGCATCAACATGAACATCATTATCATTATCATTAGGTGGGTGTTCATTACCAGATTGTGTCTCAGCATCAGAAATAGAAGCATCATTATGATTCTTAGGAGGTTTTTCTATCTCGGGCTCACTAGAAGCATGCAAAGTCCTATCATTTTCCTTTTTCTTTTTCTTCTTAGATGAACTAGGCACATCAATATTATTTCTCTGAGAATCTTGCTCAATTCTTTTAGGATGACCTTCAGGATACAGGGGCTCCTGAGTCATTCTACCTCCTCTAGTCATTACCCTAACAGCATGATCATTCATTTTATTATTCATCTCATTAAGTAAATCATTTTGTGACTTAGCAATTTATTCTAGCTGGGTATGAACCATGGACGAATGTTTACTTAAGCCTTTAACATCATTAGCAATTCTAAACATCAAATCAGTCAAATGATCTATCATGAAAGCATTATGTTTTAATTGATTGCTAACATACATGTTAAAGTGTTCTTGCTTAACAATGTAATTATCAAATTCATCCAGGCATTGACTAGCAGATTTATTATAAGGAATGTCACCTTCATCAAATCTAATAATAAAATTTACCTCTACTACCTGTGTCAGGGTGTTGAGCCCATGTATTTCTTCAATAGGTGGTAAATTCTTAACATCTTCAGACTTAATACCTTTTTCTTTCGTAGATTTCTTTGCCTCTTGCATATCTTCAGGACTGGGGAATAGAATACCTCTCTTCTTTGGAGTTGGTTTAGGTGGTGGTTCAGGAAGTGTCCAATCATTGGCATTCTTTAATATATTATTCAATAGTTCTTCAGCCTGTTCAACAGTTCGTTCCCTGAAAACACAACCAGTGCAACTATCTAGGTAGTCCCTAGAAGCATCAGTTAGTCCACTGTAAAAGATATCAAGTATTTCATTTTTCTTAAGAGGATGGTCAGGAAAAGCATTAAGTAATTGGAGAAGCCTCCCCCAAGCTTGAGGGAGATTCTCTTCTTCAATTTGCACAAAGTTAAATATTTCCTATAAGGCAGCTTGTTTCTTATGAGCAAGAAATATTTTTCAGAGAAGTAATATATCATATCCTAGGGACTACGCACACAACAAGGAGGAAGAGTATTAAACCATTTCTTAGCATCACCCTTTAATGAGAAAGGAAACAACTTAAGAATATAGTAATAGCGATTTTTTTTCCTCATGAGCAAACAGGGTGGCTATGTCATTCAATTTGGTAAGGTGTGCCACAACAGTTTCAGTTTCATAACCATGAAAAGGATCAGATTCAACCAAAGTAATCAACTCAGGGTCGACAGAGAATTCATAATCCTTATCGGTAACAAGGATAGGAGAGGTAGCAAACTTGGGATCATATTTCACTCTCTCTATCATAGACTTTTCTTTAAGCTTACTCAGTAATTTTCTAACATCATCTCTATCATTACAAGCAAGAATTTCCCTAACTGTCACTCCATCTATAACATAACCATCAGGTATCTTAGGCATTTCAACTCTAGTAGGAGAGCTAGGCATAATAGGTGAATCATAATTTTCATCAATTTCAACATTCTCAATTTCTTTAGCTTTAGCAATTTGTTCATCAAGAAATTCACCTAGTGGCACAATATTATCAAGCAGAGTACTAACATCATCACAAGTTTCATTTATAGCAGAAGTAGTATCATCAATTACTTGTGACATCAGAATGAATAGCAGGTGGCGGTGTCGCAAGCTTACTCAAAACAGATGGTGAATGCTACTTGTAGTCTGCGTTGGTATTTCCCTGAACAGGAAGGGAGATGAAGTACAATAGAGATAAGTATTTCCCTTAGTTAAGAACCAAGGTTATCACTGCAGTAGGAGAACCAAGCAAAGCTCCATTAAAACGCACCTGCATACACAAGAGCAAACACTTGCACCCAACGCAAATAAGGGGGTTGTCAATCCCCTTCGCGGTTACTTGCAAGGATTAAATCTTATAGAGGTAAATAGCTAAACTAAAATACTAATTAAAATAAAAGTAAATAAATTGCAGCAAGGTATTTTTAGGTTTTTATATGATTAAGATAGACCCGGGGACCATAGTTTTCACTAGAGGCTTCTCTCTTGAGCACATAAACATACGGTGGGTAAACAAATTACTGTTGGGCAATTGACAGAATAGCAAATAATTATGATGGATTCATGGCAATGATCATGTATATAGGCATCACGTCCGAGACAAGTAGACCGACTCCTGCCTGCATCTACTACTATTACTCCACCCATCGACCGCTATCCAGCATGCATCTAGGGTATTAAGTATGAAACAGAGTAACGCCTTAAGCAAGATGACATGATGTAGAGAAGCAAATTCAAGCAATATGAATAAAACCCATCCTTTTATCCTTAATGGCAACAATACAAGTACGTGTCATGTCCCTTTCTGTCACTGGGATTGAGCACCGCAAGATTGAACCCATCACAAAGCACCTCTCCCATTGCAAGATAAATCAATCTAGTAGGCCAAATTAAACCGATAGATCGAAGAGAAATACAAAGCTATAAAAATCATGCATAAAAGAGTTCAGAGATGACTCAAATATTTCTCATGAATAATCTAATCATAAACTCACAATTCATCGGATCCCAACAAACACACCGCAAAAGAAGATTACATCGGATAGAACTCCAAGAACATCAAGGAGAACATTGTATTGAAGATCAAAGAGGAGAAGAAGCCATCTAGCTACTAGATATGGACCCGTAGGTCTGTGGTAAACTACTCACACATCATCGGAAGGGCAGCAGGGTTGATGTAGAAGCCCTCCATGATCGATTCCCCCTCCGGCAGAGTACCGGAAAAGGCCTCCAGATGGGATCATGGAAGAACAGAGGCTTGCGGCGGTGGAAAGGTTTTCTCTTCTGGCTCTGTGGTGGTTTCCCAATATTTGTGAATTTATAGAAGTGGAATTAGGTCAAACGGAGTCACGTGGGCCCCACAAGGCCGCACGGCGCCCCCCCTGGGGCGCGCCCTGGTGCCTTGTGGAGCCTCCATGAGGCTTCTGGCCTCCTCCCAAGGCTTCCCAGGTTTCTTTTGTCCAGAAAAAAATCTCCAAAAAGTTTCATGGCATTTGGACTTCATTTGGTACTGTTTCTCTGAAAAGCCAAAAACAAGCAGAAAACAGCAATTGGCACTGGGCACTAGGTTAATAGGTTAGTCCCAAAAAATGATTTATAATTGCATACAATTGCATATAAAAACATCCAAGATTGATACTATAATAGCATGGAACAATCAAAAATTATAGATACGTTGGAGACGTATCAAGCATCCCCAAGCTTAATTCCTGCTCGTCCTCGAGTAGGTAAATGATAAAAACAGAATTTTTGATGTGGAATGATACCTATCATGTTTCATCATGTAATCTCCCTCTTACGGTATGAATAATAAGATCCGAATGATTCAAAGCAATAGTCTATAATTTGATATAAAGACATCAATACTTGGGCATACTAATAAACAATCATGTCTTTCAAAATAAAAATGCTAAAGAACGTTATCCCTACAAAATCATATGATCCTGTCATGCTCCATCTTCTTCACACAAAGTATTTATCATGCACTACCCCGGTTTTAGCCAAGCAATTGGTTCATATTTTTTAACGCGCTTCAGCTTTTTCAACTCCCACGCAATACATGAGCGCAAGCCATGGATATAGCACTATGGGTGGAATAGAGTATGGTGATAGAGATAAATAGGAGAAGTCAAAAATGGAGAAAGTCTCACATCAACGAGGCTAATCAACGGGCTATGGAGATGCCCATCAATTGATGTCAGTGCGAGGAGTAGGGATTACCATGCAACGGATGCACTAAGAGCTATAAGTGTATGAAAGCTCAACATGAAAACTAAGTGGGTGTGCATCCAACTTGCTTGCTCATGAAGACCTCGGGCATTTGAGGAAGCCCATCATCGGAATATACAAGCCAAGTTCTACAATCAAAATTTCTCACTAGTATATGAAAGTGACAAAATAGGAGACTCTCTATATGAAAAACATGGTGCTACTCTGAAGCACAAGTGTGGAAAAAGATAGTAACACTGCCCCTTCTCTCTTTTTCTCTCATTTTATTTATTTTTTCCTTTTTTTTTCTTTCTCTTTTTTTTCTTTTTTTTCATGGCTCTTTTTTGCCTCTTTTTTTCTTTTTTCTTTTCGTCCGGAGTCTCATCCCGACTTGTGGGGGAATCATAGACACCATCATCCTTTCCTCACTGGGACAATGCTCTAATAATGATGATCATCACACTTCTATTTACTTATAACTCAACATTACAACTCAATACTAGAACAAAAATATGACTCTATATGAATGCCTCTGGCAGTGTACCAGGATGTGCAATGATGCTAGCGTAACATGTATAACAATGATGAACGGTGGCTGAGCCACAAATACTATGTCAGCTATATGATCATGCAAAGCAATATGACAATGATGATGTATGTCATAAAAACGGAACGGTGGAAGTTGCATGGCAATATATCTCGGAATGGCTATGGAAATGCCATGATAGGTAGGTATGGTGGCTGTTTTGAGGAAGATATAAAGAGGCTTATGTGTGATAGAGCATATCATATCACGGGGTTTGGATGCACCGGCGAAGTTTGCACCGACTCTCGATGTGAGAAAGGGCAATGCACGGTACCGAAGAGGCTAGCAAATTGCGGAAGGGTGAGAGTGCGTATAATCCATGGACTCACATTAGTCATAAAGAACTCACATACTTATTGCGAAAGTCTATTAGCCCTCGAAGCAAAGTACTACTACGCATGCTCCTAGGGGGGAGGTTGGTAGGAGTTAACCATCGCGCGCCCCCGACCACCACGCAAAGGAAGACAATCAATAATAAATCATGCTCCAACTTCCTAGCATAACGACAGATCATACGTGCATGCTTCGGGAATCACAAACCTTAACACAATTATTCTTACTAAACCACAATTATCTACAAATACCTCCCACATATTACCATCTTAATATCGCAAAACTATTGCAAGGAATCAAACTTATCATATTCAGTGATCTACATGAAAGTTTTTATTATATCCCTCTTGAATACCTATCATATCAGGACCAAATTCATAACCCATGCATATTACCATTGCTATCATGAGACTCTCAAAAAGATATAAGTGAAGCATGAGAGTGCAACTATTTCTTTAAAATATCATCACCGCCATGCTCTAAAAGGTATAAGTGACGCACTAGAGCAACTGCCTAGCTCAAAAGATATAAGTGAAGCACATATAGTATTCTAACAAATCTCGAATAATGTGTGTCCCTCTCAAAAAGGTGTGTTCAGAAAAGATGATTGTGACAAATTAAAAAGCAAACAAAAGCAAGAAAACTATTTCACAAGACGCTCCAAGTAAAACACATATCATGTGATGAATAAAAATATAGCTCCAAGTGAGTTACCGATAGATTGTAGACGAAAGAGGGGATGCTTTCCGGGGCATCCCCAAGCATAGACGCTTGAGTCTTCCTTGAATATTACCTTGGGGTGCCTCGGGCATCCCCAAGCTTAGGCTCTTGCCACTCCTTATTCCTTTGTCCATCGTAGTCTCACCCAAAACTTGAAAACTTCGGCACACAAAACTCAACAGAAACCTCGTGAGATCCGTTAGTATAACAAACAAATCTTTAACTATAGGTACTGTAGTAAATTGATTCATATTTAATATTGGCATAATGATACTGTACTCCAACTTCTCCATGACTCATACCCCCGATACGATCCATAGATTCATCAAAATAAGCAAACTATGCAACAAAAACAGAATCTGTGTAAAACAGAACAGTCTGTAAAGATCTATTTAAAAGCCATACTTCTGTAACTCCAAAAATTCTGAAAAATGAGGCCAACGTGGGCAATTCATATACCAATACTGTGTAAAAATGTCAGATTTTTCTAACGCTCCAGTACAGAACCAAAATTCCAGCACTGGACGCAAAACTTTCTGTTTTCCAAACAGCATCAATTATACTATCTTCCAAATCATCCCAAAGGCATTACTTGGCACAAACACGAATTAAAACATAAAAACAGAATCCTAACAGAAGCTATAATCATGCAAACACTCAAGAACTTATTTTATTCATTGGGTTGTCTCCCAACAAGCTCTTTCTTTATAGCCATTAAGATAGGCTTGAGATTTCAATGATGCTCTCTTGAAAGATAATAATAGAAACACAAAGAGAGCATCATGAAGCATATGAAAAACACACTTAAGTCTAACATACTTCATATGCATAGGCATTTTATAGGAGAACAAATTATCAAGACAAGCAATCTCTAGCATATGCAAATAGGAAGAATGAAGCACGAATAATTTCAACATCACGAGAGGCAATTTAGTAACAAGAAGATTTCTATAACCATATTTTCCTCTCTCATAATAATTACATGTAGGATCATAATCAAACTCAACAATACAGCTATCATAAATAGTATTCTCTCTATGATCTATATGCATAAAAGTTTTATAATCTTCCAAAATAGTGGGATTATCATCAACTAAAGTCATGACCTCTCCAAACCCACTTTCATCAAAAAAAATCATAAGATTGAACACTCTCCAAAGTAGTGGGATCATTATTACCTAAAGTTGATGCTCTTCCAAACCCACTTTTAATAGTATTGCAAATTTTATTATCAATAACATATTCATCATGAGGCTTAAATAAATTTTCAAGATCATAAGAAGCATCATCACCCCAATCATGATCATTGCAATAAGTAGTGCACATAACAAAATTTTCATCCCCAAGTTTGTAGCCTTGCATATCATTAGCATAATTGAAATTAATAGAATTTATAATAACATCATTGCAATCATGCTTTTCATTCAAGGAGCTATCATGAATCACTTTATAAATTTCTTCTTTCAACATTTCATCACAAATTTCAGATTCATGATTTTCAAGCAAAACTTCATGGAGATAATCAAGTGCACTCAACTCACTAGCAATTTGTTCATCATAATTGGATCTTTAAAAAATATTAGCTAGTGGATGAGGATCCATATCAATAGATTTTTAGCAAGCGAAGATGCAAGCAAATAGAAGGCACATGACAACACAAGCAAATATAGCACACACAATATTTTTGTAAAATTGTTTTAGAAGTGGGGGAGATGAAAACGAGAGACAAATGCAAATAAAAGGTAAATAAAGTAAATGCAAGTGGATGATAGTTTGTGCGAAGGTACTTGGTAATTTTGATGATGTCTCCACGGCAACGGCGCCAGAAATTCTTCCTGCTACTTGTAGTCTGCGTTGGTATTTCCCTGAAGAGGAAGGGAAATGAAGTATAGTAGAGATAAGTATTTCCCTCAGTTAAGAACCAAGGTTATCAATCCAGTAGGAGAACCAAGCAAAGCTCCATTAAAACGCACCTGCACACACAAGAGCAAACACTTGCACCCAACGCAAATAAGGGGGTTGTCAATCCCCTTAGAGGTTACTTGCACGGATTAAATCTTATAGAGGTAAATAGCTAAACTAAAATACTAATTAAAATAAAAGTAAATAAATTGCAGTAAGGTATTTTTAGGTTTTTTATATGATTAAGATAGACCCGGGGACCATAGTTTTCACTAGAGGCTTCTCTCTTGAGCACATAAACATGCGGTGGGTAAAGTAATTACTGTTGGGCAATTGACAGAATAGCAAATAATTATGACGGATTCATGGCAATGATCATGTATATAGGCATCACGTCCGAGACAAGTAGACCGACTCCTGCCTACATCTACTACTATTACTCCACCCATCGACCGCTATCCAGCATGCATCTAGGGTATTAAGTAAGAAACAAAGTAACGCCTTAAGCAAGATGACATGATGTAGAGAAGCAAATTCAAGCAATATGAATAAACCCCATCTTTTTATCCTTAATGGCAACAATACAAGTACGTGTCATGTCCCTTTCTGTCACTGGGATTGAGCACCGCAAGATTGAACCCATCACAAAGCACCTCTCCCATTGCAAGATAAATTAATCTAGTAGGCCAAACTAAACCGATAGATCGGAGAGAAATACAAAGCTATAACAATCATGCATAAAAGAGTTCAGATATGACTCAAATATTTCTCATGAATAATCTGGTCATAAACTCACAATTCATCGGATCCCAACAAACACACCGTAAAAGAAGATTACACCGGATAGAACTCCAAGAACATCGAGGAGAACATTGTATTGAAGATCAAAGAGAGAGAAGAAGCCATCTAGCTACTAGCTATGGACCCATAGGTCTGTGGTAAACTACTCACACATCATCGAAAGGGCAGCAAGGTTGATGTAGAAGCCCTCCGTGATCGATTCCCCCTCCGGCAGAGTACCAGAAAAGGCCTCCAGATGGGATCGTGGAAGAACAGAGGCTTGCGGCGGCGGAAAGGTTTTCTCTTCTGGCTCTCTGGGGGTTTCCCAATATTTGTGAATTTATAGAAGTGGAATTAGGTCAAACGGAGTCACGTGGGCCCCACAAGGCAGCACGCCCCCCCGGCACGCCTTGGTGCCTTGTGGAGCCTCCGTGAGGCTTCTGGCCTCCTCCCAAGGCTTCCCAGGTTTCTTTTGTCCAGAAAAAAATCTCCAAAAAGTTTCGTGGCATTTGGACTTCATTTGGTACTGTTTCTCTGAAAAGCCAAAAACAAGCAGAAAACAGCAACTGGCACTGGGCACTAGGTTAATAGGTTAGTCCCAAAAAATGATATATAATTGCATACAATTGCATATAAGAAACATCCAAGATTGATACTATAATAGCATGGAACAATCAAAAATTATAGATACGTTGGAGATGTATCAGTGAATCAAGTGCGGAGCTAGATGGCAGTTCCTTACCTCCCCTCATCTTAGAGGGTACGATCTTGGTCTTAGCGTCTTTCAAATTCTTCATAGTGATCAATAGATATAATTCCCAAGTGACTCAACAAATAGAGCTATGCTCCTCGGCAACGGCGCTAGAAAAAGGTCTTGATAACACACAAGTATAGGGGATCGCGACAGTCTTCGAGGATAGTATTTCATCCAAATTTATTGATTTGACACAAGGGGAGCCAAAGAATATTTATGAGTATTAGCAGTTCAGTTGTCAATTCAACCACACCTAGAGAACTAAATATCTGTAGCAAAGTGTTTAGTAGCACAGTAGTATGATAGTTTGATAGCAGTAGTAACAGTAGCAATAGTAACGGAAACAGTAACAGTAGCAGTTTTGTAGTGATTGTAACAGCAGCAACAACGATAGTAACTTAGCAAAGATCAATATGAGAAAAGCGTAGGCATTGGATCAGTGATGGCATTGGATCAGTGATGGATAATTATGTTGGATGACATTCATCATGTAACAGTCACAACCTAGAGCGATACACAATAGCTCCAATTCATCAATGTAATGTAGGCATGTATTCCTTATATAGTCATACATGCTTATAATAAGAACTTGCATGACATCTTTTGTCCTACCCTCCCGTGGCAGCGGGATCCATAAGGAAATCTAAGGGATATTAAGGCCTCCTTTTAATAGAGAACCAAAACAAAGCATTAACACATGGTGAATACATGAACTCCTCGAATTACAGTCATCCCCGGAGAGTATCCCAAACAATTGTCACTATGGGGTCTACGGATCAGAACAATAACAAGTGTATATAACTAGCAGATAGGATCAAGAACTCAAATATATTCATGAAAATATAGAGGGTTCAGATCTGAAATCATGGCACTCAGGCCCTAGTGACAAGCATTAAGCATAGCAAAGTCATAGCAACATCAATCTCAGAACATAGTGGATACTACGGTCAAGCCCTAACAAATTGACTCAATTACATGATAAATCTCATCCAACCCATCACCGTCCAGCAAGCCTACGAAGGAATTACTCACTCCCGGCGGTGAGCATCATATGAAATTGTTGATGGAGGATGGTTGATGATGACGATGGCGGCGAATCCCCCTCTCCGGAGCCCCGAACGGACTCCAGATCAGCCCTCCCGATGAAGAACAGGAGGTGGCGGCGGCTCTGTATCGTAAAACACGATGAAACTTCTTCTCCTATTTTTTTCTTGGGGAAATGGAATTTATAGCGCTGGAATTAGGTCAGACGGCCGCCTGTGGGCCCCACAAGGTAACATGGCGCGCCCAGGGGGTGGCCGCGCCCTGTTGCCTTGTGGGCAACAGGTGGCCCCTCTTCGGTGGATTTTTGCTCCAGTAATTTTCATATATTCCATACAAAATCTCCAGAAAGTTTCCTCCAATTCTGTAAACTTTTATTTCTGCACAAAAAAAAAAAACACCATGGTAGTTCTGCTGAAAACAGTGTCAGTCTGGGTTAGTTTCATTCAAATCATGCAAATTAGAGTTCAAAACAAGAGCAAAAGTGTTTGGAAAAGTAGATACGACGGAGACGTATCAAACTTCTAATGATAAAATAGCAATCAATTCACATGTTATGGTTTAAACAATGCACTCTCTTGGAACTTAACAACCTATGTTCTTAGTCATCAAACAATTACGAATCATATTATTTTCAGAAAAGTCTAAGAGCTCCACATACTCAATTATGATATAGCCTTCTATGATTGCTGGTACTCAAAGCATATTTTTAGAACAAATAGCATCCATCAAACACAGAGGAAGATAGGGGCTTAATGTTTCGCCTCCCAACTTACTTATCATAGAGATAGTTATCAACAATAATAATTCATGATCAAAAATATTTGACTGGATATATGTGCCTGGATCTTTCCCCACCACATGATGCTTGCCAAGTGGAGAATAATTGAGGTTGGAATAAGAAGTTGACTCCACATGAAAAGTAAATAGATATGCCCTTTGCAGAGGGAAGCATGGACTTGCTAATGTGCTAGAGCTCATTGCTTAAAACAGAGATAATTTCACTTGAGAGGTGTACTTTTCCTGTCAACGGTTTAACGACAAAGCTTTTAATATCTTCGATGCTAAACACATTAATGGCGGTTCCCATGCAAAAAAATTTACTCCCCCTCCACCATACTAACACAAACCATGGCTAGCCGAATCCACGGGTGCCTGCCAACTTTCAACTTTCCAAGGGGAGCATTTTCATAAATAATTCAGGACTGAGCATCCATTTTACCAGCCTCCCTCAAATTCGACAAGTGAATAAACTCTCGTCGGCGAGTAAAACACACTTAGCATGGAAGATATTGACTACCCGATCGCACCATGAGCGGTACGGGCACACAAAACAGATGTTCATTTGAAAGTTTTAGAGATGGCACATGCAAATTTACTTGGAACGGCAGGGTAATACTGTATATAGGTAGATATGGTGGACACTCATAGAAGAAACTTGGCTCAAGGATTTTGGATGCACAAACAGTATTCCCGCTTAGTGCAGAAATTTTTGGCTAGCAAAGATTATAAACAAGCACCACATGTTGGAGGATCCATAACAATATAACTTCTATGCAAATATATCCAAACATAACTCATTACGTTGTCTTCCTTGTCCAACTTCAACTTATTTGATCAAGTTTGAAATAATTAATGGGTATTCACAATCATAAAAGATGTCCAAGATAATATATTTGTATATGAAGTTTCTCTTCCTTATACTTAGCTTTCATGAATGGCTTGTATGAGCAATATTGTGATTGTCAAATTTCAATAGATTTTACTTTCTAAACCCAATGTGAAACTATTACTAAGCATATGGAACATGTACAATTTCAGATTTATGATATTCAATTCATTCAACAATTTACTCTTAGGGTATAAGTGAAGCACAAGAGTGAATGACAAACTACTCCAAAAGATATAAGTGAAGAACAAAGAGTAGTTAATCAATTAAGTAGCTATGATCTTGCGTGACAGTGGAAGTGGTACCATCAAGATTTTATTTTTTATGACGGCGCTTCGGTGACGGTGGGGGTGACGGCCGGAAAATGTCACTAGTACATTTTGCGTGATGAAAAATAGTTTTACGTGACACAAGTGAAACGTCCCCAAATAGAGAAAAATTTGTAGTGGAGGGATTTTCATGTGATTCAATTATGTTAATGTTGTTGAGAGATTGCACTAGCAAAAGTATGAACCCTAGGCCTTGTTTCTAAGCATTGGGACACCGTTTTTACACACTTTTATTACTTGCTACCTTGTTGTGTTTATTTATTCAGATTACAAAAGGCTATTTCTACCATCCATATTACACATCTATCATCACCTCTTCACTGAACTAGTGCACCTATACGACTGACAATTGTATTGGGTGTGTTGGGGACACAAGAGACTCTTATTTGTATTTGATTGCATGGTTGTTTGAGAGATACCATCTTCATCCTACACCTCCCACGGATTGATAAATCTTAGGTCATCCACTTGAGGGAAATTTGTTGCTGTCCTACAAAACTCTGCGCTTGGAGGCCCAACAGAGTCTACAAGAATAAAGTTGCGTAGTAGCCATCAGAGACCGTTACGGTTGCACTGCCCCGGACTTAGTGGCCACTGGAGGAATGTTTGGGGCGGTTTTACCGGTGCAGGTACCGCCCCAAGTACTGCAGAAAGGGTGATTCCTTTCGGGTCTTGGGTGCGGTACAGGGTGGTGGTCCCGTGGTTGTTTCGATTTATTAATTTAAACCGGTACAACCGGGCCACCCAGCGGGTGTACCACTGTGGCTCTATGTAAGTAAAGTTAGTCCTAGGGCGGTTGTACCGCAACTCCCTGAGGTTGTACCGCCCCTGTGCGAAACTGACATAATAGTTGGATTTGTTGGACACTATAAATAGGGGAGGTTCTTCCACCTCCCACTTACCTCTCGCCTCTCTCTCTCTCCTCCATCGTTGCCCTAAGTTTATTCTTCCCCAATCTCCTTTCCTAGCAAATCAAACTTGTTGATTTGCTAGGGATTGAGGGAGGAGACCTAGATCTACACTTCCACCAAAGGAAATTTGATTCCCCCATACTTTCACCTGTGGATCTTGTTACTCTTGGGTGTTTGGGCACCCTGGACGGAAGAGGTCACCTCGGAGCCACATTCCATTGTGGTGAAGCTTTGTGGTGGTGTTGGGAGCCTCCAATTAGGTTGTGGAGAGTGCCCCAACCTTGTTTGTAAAGGTTCTAGTTGCTGCCTTCAAGGGCACCGCTAGTGGATTTGTGGCACCTTGCATCGTGCAAGGGCATGAGGAGAATAAGGTGGTCCTAGGGACATTTGGGGAGCATTGTGCCTCCACACCTCTGTAACGGAGACGTACCTCCCCCAAAGGAGGGAACTTCGGTAACACATCGTCCTCGTCTCATCAATTCCACTTGCGATTACTTTGTGCCTTTACTTTGTGCAAGCTTTTATTGTGTGTTTAGTTTGTGCTTGCACTTGTTCTTGTGTTGCTTGTCATATTAGTTGTCCACCTAGTTGCATATCTAGACAACCAAATTTCTTGTTGAACATAAAATTTGCTAAAAAGGCTAAAAATTGTTAGTCGCTATTCACCCTCCCCCCTCTCGTCGACATATCGATCCTTTCACTATTGCATTGCATCGCTATTCTTGTGAGTTACACTTATATTACATCAGACTTGTTATGTTCATGTTAAGGTAGCATTCACAATAAAAATATATTTTATTATCATATGCCTACTCAAGGATGAGCAAGGATTAAGCTTGGGGTATGATGAAACATCCGAAACATATCCATAATTTTGGCTTGTTTCACGCTATAATTACATTACTTTGGCTCAGTTCTGGCACAAATTTGTAGTATTTTTCTGGATTAACCTGCCAGTGCCAATTGATGTTTTCTGCTGTTTTGGAATTTAATCAATTTTTCGGAGCTCAAAAAATCCCAGAAAATTTCAGAAAAAGTTTTGAGTCGGGAAGCTTCAAGAGGCACCTGCATAGTCTGGGGGAGCCCTGTGTGTCGTGGGTGCAAGCCTGATAGTAGTGTGTGGGGGTACGGATGAGAGGGCAGAGCCTAGCTACGGGGCAGGTGTTACACTCGGATTTACGAGTTCAGGCCCCTCAGCGGTGGAGGTAATAGCCCTACGTCTCGGTGCTCTGGAGCTGTATTGCTTGAGTGTATGATTACAAAGGTTGCAAACCCTTGGAATGGAGCTGGGGGGCGGCTTATATAGTCTCGCCAACCCTCCCGTGAACGCTAGCCATTACCAGGGGTTAAGAGGGGTATAAGTGCGCCAGGTAATGGGCGCATTAACTACAATTAACACAGGCGAACGTGCGTCCCGACCGTTGCACTTCTGGAGTCTCCTGGTCTTCTCTGGTCGAGTGACTTTCAGATGCTCCGAGTGAAACAAGATGGTCGAGTGAACTCTTGCCTTCCGAGTGGTTCGTTGGACTACGAGTGAATGTCAGTATGCGGAATTCTGGGTTGTTGATCTGGCCCTGGGGCCCAGTATAAGACGTGTGGTGTCCTAGGGTAGGGGCTATAGGTCAGGCCTATTACCCTATCCCTAGTACATGCCCTCGTCATTAGCCCCCGAATCGGTCAAGGTTAGGCGGGTTGAGTCAAGGCGAATTCCCAGGTGAGTCGAGCGCTACGGAGGCGCTCATGAACTCTTACTGGTCGTTAGACGCCCTTGCCTTCGTGTGGCACCTTGACGGATTCTGGACCATATGTCATCCGAATGAGAAGAGTGGTCTCCATCCGAATGTGTAGCTCCCATCCGAGTGAGTAGTTCCTATCCGAGTGAAATGAATAACCAAATGCCGTGTGTCGGAGCGGATCCGAGCGTACGCGGCACGTCTTCGGATTTCGCGGGATTTGAAACCATGCTTGAGCGCGCGCGAACGGCTGCAGCGCAGCGAGCGGGGAAAGTGGGACGTGACGCCTCGATTTTCGCCCCGCTTTCCGCCACGTACCGCTGGATCTTCGACGGCGCGATTTGAGGAGATCTGCGGGCCCATGATTCAGCGATGCGGATTGGGGAGCGGTGCGGGCGGCGATATAAGGGGCGGCCGTGGCGGAGAGGGAGATAAAGACAGATCCCCTTTTCCCCAACTTCCTCAGTCCGCCCGATCTTTTCTCCCGCAACCCACTCCGCGCAAATCTTCCTCGGTGCTGGAGAGCTCGGCGACGATGGCGAAGGACAAGACGGCGAAGCTCGAGAAGGCAAAGAAGGCGGCGAAGGGGAGGAAGGCATCGAGCTCGCGAACTGTGCCCCCGCCCGGGTGGATCCAGGGCGACTGGCTTCCGCCAACCACCACGGCCGACGACATCAACGCGCTCGTCGCGGACGGGCTGATCCGCGATGGGACGTGGAGGCTGCCGGAAGAGGGGGAGACCGAACCCGCACCGCGCCCCGGGGAGCGAGTGCTCCTCACCACGCACGTGGAACGAGGTTTCTCCATGCCACCCCATCCCTTTCTCCGCGGATTCTTGAACTTCTTCGGTGCTCAGCTCCATCACCTGCCTCCAAATGCCATCATGTATCTTGCTGCGTTCGTTTCTTTGTGCAAATTTTTTTTGGGCTGCCCGCCGCACTGGGGTTTGTTCAAACATATCTTCACGTGTCGATCTCAATCGGTTAAGAAGGTTGACCCTGATGGAGAGAGGACGCACGTGATTCAGATGTGTGGTGGCTTGGGTATTCAGATGAGGGGTAAGAGCGCGTTCCCGTCTATGTCCTTTCTCGATTCTGTGAGGGGTTGGCAGTCGACCTGGTTTTACTGCAATGACCTGCCGTGCTCTGGCTCGTCGACTGGCCTTCCTCCTTACACGACCGAGAGGGTTCAGACTCCTCCCTCGCTGACGGTTGATAAAAAGGAGAAGACGGATGTAGGGATCTTGGTGACCGCCATGGTCAGTCTGATTCAGGGTGGATTGACTGGCCTGGACCTTCTGGAGGTCTTCCTCAGTCGGAGAATCCAGCCGCTGCAGGAGCGGGCTCACCCCATGTGGCGCTACACTGGGGCCAACGACTCGACCCGAGTCCATCCAGAAGATGTCGAGGACAAGTCGGTGGAACAGTGGATCAGGTGCATCACTGGTGCGCGCGACAATCCGCGAGGGTCGAGACGGGTCCCGCCCTACGATGCCAATAACCTGCCGTTGGAGGTATGACATGCATTTCCGAGTGAATCACCTGTGCGCAAATGTTCCGAGTGAAATGAGTAATCCGACTGAACCGACTGTCTCTGATCTTTGTGTCTTGCAGGAGTTCCAGAAGATGTTATCGCCTGTGCCGAATGGAGAACAACTTGTCGGAGGCGCGGAGAGCGAGCATGGCAGTGCCGAGGGCAGCTACACGGAGGATAGCGAGGAGGAAAGCGAGGACTCGGAAGGGAGCGACGATGTCGAGTCTTCTCTGTCTTCGGAGTTGCGCTCCGAGCACCGCTCCAAACGAGCTCAAGATCCGAGTGCTGGCCCGGAGAAGGTGGCAGCTCCGAGTGCTAAGGCCCCGAAGCGCACTCGGCCGCCGTCGGCCGAGCCGACCGAGAAGACTGCCAAGCAGCCCAAGGTCACTTCCCCCAATCCTCGGAAGGCTCTGCCCAGGATTAAGGTCACTGTGCCTGTGGCCTCGACGTAAGTGTCTTTGTCAGCTTTTCTTTTCTGTCTTTGTCATCTTTCGTGATTCTTCTGACTGAGTGAACCTCATGGACCAGTGCTGCGACCTCGACGACGTCTCCCATGCAGGTCAATGGGGACCGCGCCGAAGCCGAGTCAGCGGACGCGGCCACTTCTCAAAGAGGTAACAATGACTTCATCTTTACTTCAGCCCGTCATTCGACTGAAATGTCTTCATCCGATTGAAATATGTACTGCGACTGATTGTGCTTATTAAACATAGCACCCGCGGAGGTCATCCACGTCGGGGACGATGATGAAGAGCTGCCGAGGAAGGACGCCGAGGAGGGAACCGCAGCTCCAACTGCTCCTCAAACTACCACGCGGAAGACGCCGCCGAGCGAAGCGCCTCAAGCTCCTCCTGCACCCGGCTTGACCGTGCCTTTGGGGCAGGGTTCTCAGGCTGGAGCTGGTTCTGCTGCGACTCCGTCGACTGCTCTGGCTTCGGTTCCGACTCCTCCCGTCAACATCTTCAGTCTGTACAAGGTGCCAGAGGACCAAACTGGAGCTAGCAAGGAGGCGATGATCCAGGCGGAACTGATGTCCCAACGGCTCAAGGAGATGTGCGCAGCTGGTAAGCTGGCGTCCGATGCCAGCGCTGCCCTCCAGGAGAACGTTCGAGTAAGTACTCTTGTAAGTCGACCTCCAAGTCATTTTTCTTCAGTAGGAATTCCAGTCGGAAAATATCTGGTACACCCACTGGGTGTTTTTTTGTGTGTGTTTTTGGCCATCATTCGGATCGGGCGGACCGTTCCGAGTAGATACCGCTCCAGTGGGGGCACGCTGAGTGCACCCACTGGGTGTAGTCCCCGAGACTGTCGTCGACTACGGGCAGTCGGCGGGAGTCTTAGAACTTAGACCTTGTTCTGTTGTTTTTGTTGTTTTTTTTTGTGTTTTTGGCCATCAATCGGATCGGGCGGACCGTTCCGAGTGGATACCGTTCCAGTGGGGGCACGCTGAGTGCACCCACTGGGTGTAGTCCCCGAGACTGCCGTCGGCCGCGGGCGGTCGGCGGGAGTCTTAGAACCTTCTGTCTTCTTCTTTTTTTTTTGGCCATCACTCAGATCGGGCGGACCGTTCCGAGTGGATACCATTCCAGTGGGGGCACGCTGAGTGCACCCACTGGGTGTAGTCCCCGAGACTGCCGTCGGCCGCGGGCGGTCGGCGGGAGTCTTAGAACCTAGGATCTGATGCTGGTCAAGCTTGTTCCTTCCAGGAGTACTGGTCTTTGGGCACTCGAAATATTTCTTGACATTTAACTGTTCTGTTCTCTCTTGTATTTCAGAAAACTTGCGAACTTGGGACTCAGTATGTGACTCTGGAGAAGGAGACGGCTCAGCTCCGAGTGGATTTGGAGGTGGAGAGGAGGAACACAGCGCGGGCTCAAGCAGAGCTGAGGACCATGGGAGGTAAGCTTCAGTTACTGAGCATTTCGCTTTCATCTCTCTCCGTTCTTTGAACCGAGTGACTTCACTCGAACAGATGTGCGTAGTGAAAATCATCAACTCCAAGTGCGGCTCAGAACCTCTGTTTCTTTAGAAACTATGAAGCAGGCACTCGAGAGCAAGGACAACGAGCTGGCGGAAGTGCAGCAAGTGGCGAAGGAAAAGACCAAAGCCGCCGAAGAGAAGCTGGCCTCACTCGGGAAGCTTGAGGCAGAGAACACATCACTGAAGGAAGAGGTACTCGAGCTCAAGAAGCAGCAGACCGAGTGGGAAAGCAAGCTCAAGGCCTAGGCGGAAGCCTACGAGAAAGAGAAGAAGACTCTGAACGAGAAGGTTGCCCAGCTGATCGAGAAGAAGAATGCTTTGGAGAAGTATATTGAGGAGTTCACAGAGGAGATGTACACCGGGCTTGCAGGTAACCCGTAGCACCCGAGTGAATTTTGATTTGTTTCCGAATGAACTTCATGCATGCTGATCTTCATCTTTCCCGTTCTCAGAGTACTGTCGAGACTTCGAGCTGGAGACTGACAGGATCGAGAAGGATCTGGATCCTTCCAGGTCACTCGTCGGAGACAAAGCTGCTCTAGGTGTCCTGCGGGTGGAATCTCGCATCGAAGACGTCCAAGGCTACATCATCCGTCTGCGGGGTGCACTCGACAGAATCGACAAGGAACTATGGCCCGAAGACACCTTCGACACCGACCTGGAAACCATGATGACTCGTCTCAATGACATCCCCAACCGAGTGCAAGCGTGGAAGAAGTCAGCTGCTCGCTGCGGGGCTGACGTGGCGCTCTCCCTGGTCTGAGTGCATTGCAAGGAGGCCAAGGAGGAGAAACTGAAGACTCTCCAAGTTGCCAACACGAAGAAACTTCAGTTCGAGGACTTCATGGAGACATTCATCGAAGCTGCCACTCGGATCGCAGACAGCATCGACTTGGATTCCTTCGTTGAACCAGCCAGCCCTACAGGGGCGTGAAAAAACTTTAAGTCTTATCCATTAACCTCGGTATGCCGAGCGGAATTGTAACCGTTAAACTCTTTCAGGCTTTGGGCCCACGCACTCGTATTCGCTTTTGAACTTCTGGAGTTAATCGAATGCTTTCCTTCGAGTCTTTCGTATCTTTGAACTGGGTTTTGACTTAGGCGAAAGCTAGTTCGCAGCTAAGCCCCCGAGTAAGAGGGTTGCTCTTTACTCGGAGTAGTGTTTTAGACTTGGGCGAAAGCTGGTTCGCAGCCAAGTTCCCGAGTGAGAGGGTTGCTCTTCACTCGGAATAGTTTTTAACTTGGGCGGAAGCTGGTCCGCAGCCAAGCCCCCGAGTGATAGGGTTGCTCTTCACTCGAAGTAGTTTTTAAACTTGGGCGAACGCTGGTTCGCAGCCAAGCTTCCGAGTGAGAGGGTTGCTCGTCACTCGGAGTAGTTTTTAACCTGGGCGGAAGCTGGTCCGCAGCCAAGCCCCCGAGTGAGAGGGTTGCTCTTCACTCGGAGTAGTTTTTAAACTTGGGCGAAAGCTGGTTCGCAGCCAAGCCCCCGAGTGAGAGGGATGCTCTTCATTCGGAGTAGGTTTTTAACTTGGGCGAAAGATGGTTTGCAGCCAAGCCCCCGAGTGAGAGGGATGCTCTTCACTCGGAGTAGGTTTTTAACTTGGGCAAAAGCTGGTTCGCAGCCAAGCCCCCGAATGAGAGGGATGCTCTTCACTCGGAGTAGGTTTTTAACTTGGGCGAAAGCTGGTTCACAGCCAAGCCCCCGAGTGAGAGGGATGCTCTTCACTCGGAGTTGGTTTTTAACTTGGGTGAAATCTGGTTCGCAGCCAAGCTCCCGAGTGAGAGGGATGCTCTTCACTCGGAGTAGGTTTTTAACTTGGGCGAAAGCTGGTTCGCAGCCAAGCCCCCGAGTGAGAGGGATGCTCTTCACTCGGAGTAGGTTTTTAACTTGGGCGAAAGCTGGTTCGCAGCCAAGCCCCCGAGTGAGAGGGATGCTCTTCACTCGGAGTTGATTTTTAACTTGGGCGAAAGCTGGTTCGCAGCCAAGCTCCCGAGTGAGAGGGATGCTCTTCACTCGGAGTTGGTTTTTAACTTGGGAGAAATCTGGTTCGCAGCCAAGCTCCCGAGTGAGAGGGATGCTCTTCACTCGGAGTAGGTTTTTAACTTGGGCGAAAGCTGGTTCGCAGCCAAGCCCCCGAGTGAGAGGGATGCTCTTCACTCGGAGTAGGTTTTTAACTTGGGCGAAAGCTGGTTCGCAGCCAAACCCCCGAGTGAGAGGGATGCTCTTCACTCGGAGTTGGTTTTTAACTTGGGCGAAAGCTGGTTCGCAGCCAAGCCCCCGAGTGAGAGGGATGCTCTTCACTCGGAGTAGGTTTTTAACTTGGGCGAAAGCTGGTTCGCAGCCAAGCCCCCGAGTGAGAGGGATGCTCTTCACTCGGAGTAGGTTTTTAACTTAGTCAAAAACAGGTTTGCAGCTAAGCTGAACGGCGTACACCCACTGGGGGTTGTAAGCCAGAGAATGCGTACTCAATGTGGAAACGGAAAAGTCATGCTTTTATTCACCGAATAACATTCGAGTACTCTTATTACATCTCCTGATCAAGTATAAAATCTTCGCAGCAAATCCGCATTCCAAGCACGGGGCTCGTCTGCTTGCTTCTGAAGGTTGTACAAGCGGTATGCTCCATTGTGCAGAACCTTTGACACGATAAAAGGGCCTTCCCACGCGGGAGCAAGCTTGTGAGGTCGATGCTGATCCACTCGGAGCACCAAATCTCCTTCCTGAAAGGTCCGACTTCGGACGTGTCTGCTGTGAAAACATCTCAGATCTTGCTGATAAATGGCCGATCGGATCAGGGCCATCTCCCTTTCTTCCTCCAAAAGATCAACGCCGTCTTGCCGTGCTTGCTCTGCTTCAGCTTCGGAATACAGTTCCACTCGGGGTGAATTATGGAGCAAGTCACTCGGCAGGACGGCTTCAGCTCCGTACACCATGAAGAGGGGAGTGCGATTGGTAGACCGATTGGGGGTCGTCCTCAAGCCCCAAAGAACTGACGGCAACTCAGTGACCCAAGCTCCAGCTGCATGCTCCAGATCATGCATGAGTCGTGTCTTTAACCCCTGCAGAATCAGTCCATTTGCTCTCTCAGCTTGTCCATTCGACTGCGGGTGCGCCACAGATGCATAGTCGACTCGGGTACCTTGCGCGGCACAGAACGCCCTGAACTCTTCGGAATCAAAGTTTGAACCGTTGTCGGTGATGATGCTGTGGGGAACGCCGTATCTGAAGACTATCTCCTTCATGAACTTGATCGCTGTACGGGAGTCTAGCTTCTTGATGGGTTTGGCTTCGATCCACTTAGTGAACTTGTCGACTGCAACCAGCAAGTGAGTGAATCCACTCGCCCCTGTCCGGAGGGGTCCTACCATGTCGAGTCCCCAAACTGTGAACGGCCAGACGAGTGGAATTGTCTTCAGAGCAGACGCAGGCTTGTGGGATAAGTTTGCATAGAACTGGCACCCGGCACAGTGTTGGACTATCTCCTGCGCAGCTTCATTGGCACGGGGCCAGAAGAAACCGGCTCGGTAAGCTTTAGCCACGATCGTCCGAGAGGACGCGTGGTGTCCACAAGTTCCCGAGTGAATCTCCTCCAGGATCAATCGACCTTCCTCCGGGGAAATGCAGCGCTGAGTCACACCGGTGACGCTCTTTCTGTATAACTGATCACCGACCACTTCAAAGGCTTTGGACCTGCGAACAATCTGGCGGGCCTCAGCCTCATCTTCTGGAAGTTCCCGCCTGAGCAGGTATGCAATGTAAGGCACTGTCCACTCGGGTGTGATTGCTAGGACCTCCATGACCAAATCGATGACTGCCGAAACCTCGACTTCAGTCGGATCAGACGGACAGACCGCTTGCGGGGGCTCTTCCGTGAAGGGATCTTCTTTTACTGTTGGAGAACGCAAATGCTCGAGGCACACATTGCTGGGTATGGATTTCTGAGTGGACCCGATCTTTGCCAGATCGTCTGCCTCTTGATTCTTGGCTCGGGGAACGTGATGCAGCTCCAGGCCTTCAAATTTCTTCTCCAAATTTCTCACTGCATTGCAGTATCCTGTCATAGCAGGGCTTCTGATGTCCCACTCTTTCATCACTTGGTTCACAACTAGATCCGAGTCTCTGTAGACCATCAGGCGCCGGACGCCGAGTGAGATGGCCATACGTAGACCATAAAGGAGCGCCTGGTACTCGGCTTCGTTGTTGGAGGAATCAAAGTGAATCTGCAGAACATATCTGAGACGATCGCCCTTCGGAGATATCAACACCACTCCAGCCCCTGAACCATTCAGCATCTTGGAACCGTCGAAGAACATGGTCCAGTGTTCCGGGTGACTCTGAGTCGGTTGCTGCTGTTCAGTCCACTCGGCTAGGAAATCGGCTAATGCTTGGGACTTGATCGCCTTCTTCGCCTCGAACTTGATGTCCAGGGGTAGGAGCTCGATAGCCCACTTCACCACTCAACCAGTCGCATCTCGATTGTTCATGTTCTCAGACAGTGGGGCGTCGCTGACGACTGACACAGTGTGCTCCTGGAAGTAATGGGCTACTTTCTTCGCAGTCAGGTAGATGCCATAGACGAGCTTCTGATAATGAGGATACCTCTGCTTGGAAGGAGTCAGAACTTCAGAGATGTAATAGACTGGGCGCTGAACTTTGTAAGCCTTGCCCTGTTCTTCTCGCTCGACTGTGAGGACCGTACTGACAACTTGACCAGTGGCCGCAATGTACAAGAGCAACGGCTCGTTGCTGTTCGGAGCGGCAAGCACCGGCTGGGTGGAAAGCAGGGCTTTGAGCTCAACAAACGCTGCTTGTGCTTCAGCAGTCCACTCGAACGAATCAGATTTCTTCATCAATCGGTACAGGGGCAGTGCCTTCTCACCGAGACGGGAGATGAATCGGCTCAGAGCTGCAAGGCAACCCGTGAGCTTCTGTACATCATGAAGACGCTCTGGACGCTTCATTCGTACAATCGCTCCGATCTTCTCGGGATTGGCATCTATCCCTCGTTCGGAAACAAGGAAACCGAGTAGCTTGCCCCCAGAAACTCCGAAAGTGCACTTTGCTGGATTCAGTTTGATGTCGTACTTCCGCAGATTCGTGAAAGTTTCAGCCAAGTCAGCCAGCAGGTCGGAACCTTTTCTGGACTTGACCACGATATCATCCATGTACGCCTCAATATTCCGACTGATCTGTTTTTGCAAACACTTCTGGATCATGCGCATGAAAGTGGCACCGGCATTCTTGAGGCCGAATGGCATGGTGATATAGCAGAAACACCCGAATGGGGTGATGAAAGCTGTTTTTATTTCGTCTGGCCCATACAGTCGGATCTGGTGGTACCCGGAGTACGCATCCAGAAAAGACAGTCGCTCACAACCCGCGGTGGAATCTACGATTTGATCTATGCGGGGGAGCGGGAAATGATCCTTGGGGCAGACCCGATTGATGTGCTTGAAATCGATGCACATCCGGAGAGACTTGTCCTTCTTAGGGACCATGACGACGTTGGCGAGCCACTTGGAGTGGTACACCTCACGGATGAACTCGGCTGCCAGGAGCCGAGCAACTTCTTCGCCAATGGCCTTCCTCTTCTGTGTAGCAGAGCGACGGAGATGCTCCTTCACAGGTTTCGCCTTTGGGTCAACTCGCAAACGGTGCTCAGCCAGCTCCCTGGGTACACCCGGCATGTCGGATGGTTTCCATGTGAAGATGTCCCAGTTCTCACGGAGGAACTGGATGAGCGCTTCTTCCTATTTGCTGTCGAGTGTTGTTGATATGTTGGTGGGAACAGCATTGGGATCTTCCGGGTGGATGTGCACAGGCTTCGTGTCGCCGGCCGACTGAAATGCAGATTCTGCAGCTGGCTTCTTGGAAAGTAGCAGATCACTCGGATCGGCATTTTTCTTGTACTCCTCCAGCTCCACCATAGCCATCTGCTCATCAGCAATCTTTGATCCCTGCTGTAAACACTCTTCCGCGCGCTGTCGACTGCCAGTCACTGTGATCACACCTTTGGGGCCCGGCATCTTCAGCTTGAGATACACATAACATGGACGGGCCATGAAACGCGCGTAAGCCGGCCGACCAAGGATGGCATGGTAGGCGCTGCGGAAGTCGACCACTTCGAAGGTCAGCCTTTCCTTCCGAAAGTTCTTGTCGTCTCCAAAGACCACATCCAGGGCGATCTGCCCGAGTGACTTTGCTTTCTTACCGGGGATCACTCCGTGGAACTGCATGCTGCTCTCGCTGAGTCGGGACATCGGAATGCCCATCGCTTGCAGAGTGTCAGCGTACAGTATGTGCAGTCCGCTTCCTCCGTCCATGAGGACCTTGCGCAATCGGACGGCTCCCACGACTGGACCCACCACCAGTGCCTGCCGCCCAGGGGTGGCTATGTAGGCTGGGTGGTCCGATTGATCGAAGGTGATCGGAGTCTTCGACCAATTCAGGAACTTCGTCGTCGCCGGCATGGCCATGTTCACTTCTCGATTGATAACTTTCAATCAGCTCCTACTCTCTACATCTGCGAAGATCATCAGGGTTGCGTTGACACTGGGAAAAGGTTCATCTTTGTCTCCATCATCAGCGTCTTCCGGGCTCTTCTCACTCGACGGGCCCTCTCTGAACTGCTGAATCAATAGTCTGCACTGTCGAGTGGTATGCTTGGGCAATATCAAGTTCCCCTCCTCATCCTTTCTGGTGTGGATGTGACACGGCAAATCGAGGACATCTTGGCCCGACTGATCTTTCTTTTTCTTTGGGATCCATTTTTCCTTAGCCTTCCCCTTGTTCTTGGCTTGACCGGTCAGAGCGGCAGCCTCGGCCTGAGTCGAACCATCAGCCTTGCGCTTCGGCTTCCGATTGAGATTACTGTTTCCGGGGTTGGGCTCGCTGGTTTTCCCTTTGCCGTTACGGAGACGATCTTCCTCTTCTCCGTTTGCGTACCGAGTGGCAATCTCCATCATTCGGCTTATGGTTAAGGATCCTGACCGACCAAATTTCAGGATGAGCTCCCGATATCTGACTCCTGCCTTGAAGGCACAGACTACTTGATGCTCCGTGACGTTCTCCACCACGTGATGCAAGGTTGTCCACCGCTGGATGTACTCCCTCAATGTTTCATTCGGTTTTTGCACGCAGTGCTGCAACTCGGACAATCCAGCTGGGCGTTTGCACGTGCCCTCGAATGTTTTGATGAACACTCGGGCCAAATCTTCCCAGCAGTATATGCTGGCCGGAGTGAGCTGGTTGAGCCAGGCACGGGCGGACCCCTCCAGCATCGATGGCAGATGCTTCATAGCCACATAGTCATTTCCTCCACCAATCTGCACAGCCACTCGGTAATCCTCTAACCAAGTCTCTGGCTTGGACTCACCGGTGAACTTGCTTACTCCAGCTGCCAATCTGAAGTTGGGCGGGATGTCAGCGGCCCGGATGGCCCTGCTGAAACACTCGAGTCCGGAGATGAATGCTCCACTTCCACTCGGACGATCTCTGTCCAAGTTCTCTCTCTGAGCTCTACCTCTGTCGACAAGGTTCTGAGCGAGAACGGATCTCGCGTTGAACTGCGGGTCGCGGTAGTCGACCGGCTCTCTCTGGCGATAACCGTCACCATGACGGGGAGGGCTGGCCCTCCGATCGTTGCGGTAAGGACGCCTGGCGTCGTACGGCCGGGGCGCGTACGAGCCATCCCACGGAGGGGGCGACTGCATGCGGCGACGATCATCCTGACGCCGCGGAGGCGTATTCTGACTGCGACCCTGCCCCGAGTGCTGGTCTCGGTGGCGGTCTTGGTCGTTTCGCCGCGGAGGCGAGTGTCTGTTTCTCCTTGGAGACACCGGGCTGTGTGCCGACTGGACGGTGTCAGCCCGAATGGATCTGCTGTGTATCCTGTTGCGCGACTGAGATACTGCCGAATTCTGCTCTTCAGCCGCCTTGAGCAGGGCCCGGATCTGCCGAAGACCCTCCCCCGCCTCAGATCGGGACGGCTCAATGGAATCTGCTATCCGAGTGGCCGCCGCCAGATTTTGGACGGGAGTGCGGAATACCTGGAAACTCTGTTGCTGGTCATTCGAGAACAACTGCCGACGCCGCCGACTGGAACTGGGCGGATGCTGCCTGCGGGCGCGGTCGTCGAGTGATTTTTGGAGCGCTTCCAGACAATTGCGCTCAGCCAAGTTGGCCTGGCGCGCGGCCTCCAAAGCCTGAGCCTCGGGGGTCGCCCCAACGATGGGCGTCTGAAGGGCCTGCTCGGTCCTGCGCTGCAGTTCCTCCCTCTGCTGCCGAGTGAGAGGTCGGGGGATGTACTCGTCTTACTCGTCGTCATGCCGGTCCCTACCGCCGCCAAGATCGGCGCGCGATGGGTCGCTGTTCTCCGTGCCGCCGCGGCCGTACCCAGGCGGACTGAGCGGGGAATCGGCCATCAGCACCTCCGCAGCGGGATCGCTGCTCTCGCACTCGGACAAGCTTTCCTAGTGCTCGTGCACAGAGGCGAACAGATCGAAGACAGGTTCATTGGGCTCGATTGCCGCGATCTGCGGGGCCGTAGCCTGAAAGGCCGCCGCGTGCTTGATCCACCGCTGATGCCGAGAGCGTCCGGAGCGCTTACGACGACGGCTGGTGGAGAGTGAAGACGTCGACTGATAAGGAGTCGACGGTTGCCGAAGAAGGACGTCGAAGGAACTCGCGCGGAAGTGCGCCGCGCCGCGGACGGGCAACGCCTCGACATCCAGCGGGGCTTCCTGGAGCCACGCAGAATCGTCGGCGATGAAGCTGAGGACGCCGAAACGGATCTCGCCGCCCAAAGTCAGTCCGCCGCCGGAAACCATGGTGATGATCGGAAAAATGCAACTACGCCGGAAGTCGCTAGACGCCTGCCCCACGGTGGGCGCCAACTGTCGTGGGTGCAAGCCTGACAGTAGTGTGTGGGGGTACGGATGAGAGGGCAGAGCCTAGCTACGGCGCAGGTGTTACACTCGGATTTACGAGTTCAGGCCCCTCAGCGGTGGAGGTAATAGCCCTACGTCTCGGTGCTCTGGAGTTGTATTGCTTGAGTGTATGATTACAAAGGTTGCGAACCCTTGGAATGGAGCTGGGGGGCAGCTTATATAGTCTCGCCAACCCTCCCATGAACGCTAGCCATTACCAGGGGTTAAGAGGGGTATAAGTGCGCCAGGTAACGGGCGCATTAACTACAATTAACACAGGCGAACGTGCGTCCCGGCCGTTGCACTTCTGGAGTCTCCTGGTCTTCTCTGGTCGAGTGACTTTCAGATGCTCCGAGTGAAACAAGATGGTCGAGTGAACTCTTGCCTTCTGAGTGGTTCGTTGGACTCCGAGTGAATGTCAGTCTACGGAATTCTGGGTTGTTGATCTGGCCCTGGGGCCCAGTATAAGACGTGTGGTGTCCTAGGGTAGGGCTATAGGTCAGGCATATTACCCTATCCCTAGTACATGCCCTCGTCACTGTGGGCCCCACGCAGCTAGGCGGCACGGCTAGGGGGTGGCCGCGTGGACCCGCAGGAGGACCCTCCACCGCCTCTTTCTTCTGGCCCTTTATATTGCTCCAAAAACCCTAAAAATTATTATCGAGTATTTTTCCCATTGCCACAACTTTTGGTTTCGATGCGGTCCAATCTAGAGGCCTTTTCCGGTACTTTGCCGGTGGGGGAAATCATCATGGTGGCCATCTACATCAACCTTTCTGTCACCTTGATCGCCCATGAGTAGTTTCCTTTGGACTATGAGTCTGTAACAGTAGCTAGATAGCAATATCTCCATTGTTCTTCAATACAATGGTCACATGAGATGTCCTACATGATTTTGATCCATATGATGTAATATTTATGGTGTGTTTGTTGCGGTGTGATGACTTGTCACTTTATGATCATATCTATATATGATTTATTCATGGATTCATATGGGTTCTTTGCTGCATAATTTAAGACATATATGCTCTCCGATCTATTAGCCTTGCACTAGACAGGTTTAGATCAATGATCTCCAAGAGGGATTTGTGTATGTTAGTTGGGTTCAGCCTTGCAAGTAATCTACCGCGGTGATAATGTAGGAAAGGCTTGCATTGTGTTGTTGCCATGAATGATAAGATTATAGTTGTGTAACTGTCCTTTAAATGAGGGTGAAAACAATATACTATCTACCTCATGTCTTCATACTTAATACAATAGTCTGTTTTACTTAATACTTTGAGATGCATGTTGGATCGTGGTCCTGGGTGGAGTATAATCTATAGATGTTGTTGGCTTAACGATCTATGGATATCAAGATGGGATTTCTATACCCAATTATGCGATGTATAAACATACTCATAAAAACTACAATTTAATCGACACACAACTGTAATTTGTTCACCATGCCATGCTATCTTTAATTGGAGATATGCCAATAGAGAAACTATGGATCCCAGTCCAGTCATCAATATTTCTTTCAACATCGATAAACTTACTTTCATTTTCATTACAATCTTTACTTTTATTTCTTTCCTTGCAATCAATACTTTCAAACACAAGTTTCATTAATCCTCGTAACTAGCAAGGCTAGTAAGACTGACAATCTTACTAGTTTCGTTGGGGACCGAGGCAATTTCTGTATTTGTGTGTGCATGTACTAATTATTCGCTGCAATTCAAAGCTCTTGCGGGCTCGATAAACCATAAGGTGATCCACTTGAGGGAAATTGCTGCTCGTTGCAAACCTCTACACTCGGGGGGCCAACAACTTACTAGATTAGAGGAAGCGCATAACATGATCAAAAGACCAACACAGATAACACATACTAATTGTTCAGTGAATTCATGACTTCCAGGTGACAGGTGTTGGTATCTACGAGAAGCAAAGACAATATAAGGATAACGGGAAGCCACAAAACTTAAAGCGTTGGTCCGGTCTAACTACCTTAATTGATGAATCGACCATGCATACGACAACGGTGATGCAGGAAAATATATTTAAATAATTCGTGCATGGAGGAGTTTAATTATTCAAAGGTGACTCGCCTAACCGAACGATACTCCAGGAGTTAAAATTACATAAGAAGGTAACTATGTATAACTGTTGCACCCGCACATTTGGCGAACACCATGAGCTGAATTTCCCTGCGCCTAGCCTCTCCAATGTAGACATCCGACAGCTCATTTACAATACTTTAATTTTATGTTATTTACCTTTTGCGCTCGCCACTTTGTTTCACCTTTTACTAGCCTATTTTCTAAAGCAACACTAATCCCTGTAGATACTCAAACAGTTAATTCACACAAGACCTGTGACAACTTGTTTGCGCCAGAAACACGTATATTATATTAACACTCTCCTCCACTCTTCATCGGGAACGATACTATTTTGGGATACTTCCATGAAGGTGCTATAACTAACCATGTGTGTCCTGCAGCAGGACATCAAGCATTTTCTGGTGCTGTTGCCGCGGAGCTAAGCGCGGAATGTTAATTTCTTGGCTGATTTGCAGGTATTATTGTCGTAGATGCGCACTGTTGAAGATGGAGGCTCTACTCGCTCAGGGAGGCAATATTTTCCAGCTTATAATTAAAGAGTCCCGGAAGAAAGGCGATGAGAATTCATAGAAAAATTTCAAAGGTCTGAAACTACCGTGATTAGTTCTTTATTTGCGGAGATGACTATAAGTACGAAAAAGGAAAAGACACGAAGGGAGTATGGTGCCCCATCGTAGCACGCCTGACTGTTGTTTTCAACACTACCATGCCATCGTCGCGTCACGCAGTCATAGTACGCCCCGCTCCTGGTTCGATCATCCCTAGATGGTTCCAACATCCCCTCTGCCGGTTCCAGCACCATCGCATCCCTTATTCGCTATCGTCGCAGCTCGCAGGTGCCACGGTTGCAACTTCTCCTCTGGCTGGTTGCAGCACCGCATGTCGTGTCTCCCATAGACGACGTAGTGGGATGGGAAAGGTGAAGCGTGGCTGAGGAAGGAGGTACACAATGGTCAAGGGCTAGTGTTTGAGATAGATATGAGGAATGGATCCATGGCGGCAGATTTAGAGAAGAGAAGGAGGTAGGTGACAGTGGAGGAAGGGTGGGCTTGAGAGATATAGATGGAAGAGATAGACAATGAGAAAATATGTGGCATGTAGGTGTTCCTAAAGAGATAAGGTGAAAAAACAGAGGGGGAAGGGGCGTCAACGCGACGTGCACGCACGCGACCAGCGCAAGTCAGTCGCCCGGCTGTAAACATTTACCATATTATACATAACGGTTGGATCAGTGCGATCAAACGAGCAAGCACCTTTTTTGAAGGGAGGGTCCAAAAGGGCCCAACACTGTATTAAATCAAAGCAGTGGGGTTGTACAAATTACAAAGAAGACCCGAAAGAAATAGAAAATACACACAAGTCCCAGAACTTTGCAGAGAGGACCCCGAACAGAAATAATAGATTGCAATTGGGTCCAAATCCACTTCCGCTCAGATCCATTCGTGACGTCGCCATGGACGAGACCGCTTGGTACGCCACGAGCTCCACAGCACCAGCACGCCATGGACTCCGAGAAGAAGCTTCGTTGCCTCCCCTTTGGCATCATGGCCGGGAGGAAGAAAGATGACCGCCATTCGGTCAGAAAGGTCAATGGTGAGGCGGTGAAGACCGGCCATCAAACACCGTAGCTCCGTCGCGAGCAGCACCATCGAGGATCTGCTCCAACCCTACTTGCATCTTGCAACATGGTGCTCCACCTCCACTCCTTGCCCACCACCTCAGCGACTGTCGAAGAAGAAGAGGAGCTCAGGATCCATCTACAAAATAGGGAACCACACCCTCCCATAGATTCACCCAAGAGAGAGCCCATGGAGAAGGCCTTAGATCTGCCCAGCCCATCCTCTCCTACGACCACCACTCCAGCCACCATGGATGCACCAAGAGGTAGAAGAAGAAGAGAACTGAAGGACAGATCTGGTTTATTCCAAAACAGCATCACGCTAGTCGCCATAGAGGCATTCTTACCACTAATCATACAGCTACTCTATACAGAAGCCCAGGCACTTCTCACCTCCTCACACCGGACGGCAGTGCCGCTGGGAGAGAAGAGTTTAGGGCCTGGGAAAGCACGTGAGACTCTCAACGACAAGCACTTGAGGCTATGGATCTTCGAAATACATAGACCGGATAACATAAGATCTTTAATTGCGGAAATCCAATTCAGCTCTTGGGAGCATATGTTCTTGCGCACCAAAAATGTTTTTCGTAAATGTCACAGATGGGTTCATTGTCACACTCAAATGCTACCTCAAATTTTAGTGAAAAACTTAAGCATTTTGACCTGTGCAAAAAAAAAAAAAGTCAAACGCCAAATGTTACCTCCAAGTTTTACATTTAATTTTGTTTCTTTTCACTGACGAAGCACTGATATTCCGTTTTCACATGAAAATTGTCAAGCATGCTTGTTCTAACAAGAACATCTACACAAAAAATAAAAAAAATGTATTGACTATTTATTTTGAATGTACTGTTCATCCAAAAGCACATGCACCCCACTCCAAAACGGCTTAATTGGGAGTAAGTAAATAACGAGCAGTGGCTTACAGGTACTTTATTGACATCACTGATGCAGTTGCAGACGGAGCCGGACTGACCCCGATAGAAGATCCTGACCGATCAGTCAAACTCCTCACTCTTCAGCATTGACAGAGCCGAGCTCTCTGACCATGCTCCGCAGGTTCTCCCAAGACATCCCGCCGGGCGCCGCGGCCTCCTCCGCCTTGGCCTTCCACCCAGCCGCGCTCCCCCGCATGTCCTCCGCCTTCATCGCATGCCTGACGTGGCTAGCCACCTGCTCCCTCCTGACCTCCTCGTCAAGCCGGAGGCCCACGCCCCACACCTCGCAGGCGTACTTGCAGTTGGTGTACTGGTCTGCGAACCCCGGCCAGCACACCATCGGCACGCCGGCGGCCACGCTCTCGCAGGTGGAGTTCCACCCGTTATGCGTGAGGAAGCACCCCACGGCCGGGTGGCCTAGCACCTGATCCTGCCGGCACCACGTGGTCAGGCAGCACCGCCCTGCCGTCGCCGCGACGAACTCCGCCGGCAGCGAGCTCAAGCCAGCGCCGGGGACGAGGTTGTCCCTGATGGACCAGAGGAACGGGTGGCCGCTGGCCGCGAGGCCCCACGCGAACTCGGCGAGCTGGTCGGTGGAGAGGACCGTAAGGCTGCCGAAGTTGGCGTACACGATGGAGCCCGGTTGTTGCGTGTGTCCAGCCACGCGAGGCATTCGGTGTCCTGCTTCCACAGGCTCAGGCCGCTGGCGGAGCCGGAGGCGTCGTCGTCCCTTGGCCTTAGGTGGTGGTTGAGGAGGGAGCCTAGGGGACCGACGGTGTAGATGCGCGGGTACTCGGCGCGGAGGGCGACGAGGACGTCGGCTTCTAGGTCGTCGAAGGTGTTGAGGATGAGCGCGCCGGCCTTGGTGCAGCCGTTGGCCTCCACGATGTTGAAACGGAGGCCAAAGTCGTCCGGGTCGGTCGTGCAGACGAAGCTGGACATGTCTCCGAAGCTGATCGGCGGCATGCCCGGGATCCAGTCGATGAGTGTCCTACCCAGGTGTCCGTTCGTCAAGCAGCTCTCGTCTGCAAACGATGAAGCGAATAAATCAAGTCAACGATAACGGTTTGACTGTTGATAGTAAGTACGATAACGGTTCGTCTGCAAAGTCTTGTCTAACTCCTACACTATTTGATTAACCAAACAAAAAATAAAACAAAAAAAATCCTCACGAATCTTCGCGTAAAATTCAACAGTGTAGAAGTTAGATGAGACGTAGTTATTTCTCATCAGATGAGAGCTAGCCACACCCGAATTTATTTGCATTTCGTTGAAAATATTTTCTGAAATTTTGCGAAATTTTGATGGTTTCGAGGGTGAACAAAATATTTGTGTTTCGTCTAAAATATTTCGGTATTAAATTTTTCCTTATAAAGCAAAATGGAATCCTTACTTAGACATAACCCGTTGCATATCCCAGTGGTAGGGAGAATATATGGTGCACTGATGCTTGTGGTGCTATCGTTGCATTGTACTCATGTTGTGCATTTTAAAATCTTTAAAAAAATTGAAAACAATTTAGCACATTCAGACAACAACAATATAGGTTGTCACAAAATTTCAAGTCAAAATTTGAAACACCGCTCGGAAAATAAAAATGACAAATTCAACACTGAATAGTCCATAACATAAGCGGGCTTTAAATTTGGCCCATTATTACATTGATGTCAAATTTGTCATTTTTGTATCTCAAGAAATGTTTTAAATTTTGATACGAATTTTTGTGACAACATACAATGATGTTGTGTCAATGTGTTAATTTTTTTTAGATTATTGTCTACGGCATTAGGTAGCACCACATGTGTGGGTGCACCGGATACATTCCCCACTGGATGGCTCTCTTCCTACTGTTGTACGAAAATTTGTAAAAAGAAAAACACGTGGCTGAGAATAGAACCTGGGTCTACAAAAATGCATCCAAGGAACACACCATCGGTTTACATTTGCTATTGCATAATAGTCTTGCTTCAATGGAAATATATCCTATAGACTAAAATCAAATTTATCCAAATTTAAGTAAAAATTTCGTTAATTTGTCCGAAACAAATTTTGAAATTTACGAAATTTCAGAAATTTTGATGGTTTCAAGTTTGAAAATACGAAACCTCTAGTAAGTTGCTCGAAATTTTGTAAATTAGTGTAATGCAATGTTTATATGCAAAGAGTTTCGCAGTTTCGAGAAACGGATTTGATGTTTCTCAATCAGATGAGAAATGTACAGTTAGATCTATTTTCTTTAACGTAGAGTTTTTTGAGAAGCGGATTTGATGTTTTGATGTTTCTTAGTTTATGCGAATTGAGCATAGATGGTTAGGTTACTTGTGGTGCAACCAACCCACTAGGGTTCAAGTTCTAGATTTAGTATTGGTGGTCGGTTTTTTCAGATTTATTTCAGTCTTTCCGGCGATGTGCGTTCAGTGGAAGGAGATGTTCTCATCGACTACGAAGGGAGGTGTTTATAGAGGGTAGGATATGCGTGCGTGCGTTCATAGAAGTGAGTACGTGTGTGTATGTATGAGCGTCTGCGTCTGTGAAAAAATATACTTCATATATAGCCCTTAGATTAAACGCCTCACATGGCCTGCTGCCCTTCTATCGGAGTTCAATTGTACGTTTTCGAGAAACAGATTTGATGTTTCTCAATAGTCCCTTGCAGCCCATTCCACTAGAGTTGAATCGTACGTCTCACTCGCCTCACGCGTCTGTGCTCAACCTCTCGAGCGTACGACACATAGCTTTTGCGGGCCTACACAAGAAAGAACGTGCTACCATATCCTTCCATTTCCGGGGAAAGTACGTGGTGCGCCGGTGCTTGTGGTGCTAACGGTGCACCGGACGCGGTAGCACGTTCAAAAATGGTTCAAAAAATCTGAGAAAAATGTACTCTCTCCATTCCATAATGTAGTGCATATAGATTTTCTAAAAAGTCAAACTTTACAAATTTTGACCAAGTTTATAGAGAAAACTGTTTGTAACTACAATACCAAATATATGCAATATGAAAATACGTCTTGTGATGTATCTAATGATATGTATTTGGTATTCTAAATGTATATGTTTTTCTCTACAAACTTGGTCAAAGTTTATAAAGCTTGACTTTTCTAAAAAACTATACGCACTACATTGTGGAACGGAGGGAGTAGTACATTCACACATCAGTGTATGTTGTCGCAAAAATTCAACTCAAAATTTGAAACAGTGCACGAGATGCAAAAATGACAAATTTGGCATCAATGTGATAATGGGCCAAATTAAAAGCCCAACTTATGTTATATACTATTCAGTGTCGATTTTGTGATTTTTGTAACTTGTGCACTGTTTCGAATTTTGAGTTGAAATTTTGTGACAACATAAACCGATGTTGTGTGAATGTGCTACATTTTTCTCAGATTTTCTCGAGCATTTTTAAATGCACTATGGGCGTCCGGTGCACCGGTAGCACCACAAGCACCGGTGCACCAGATACTTTTCCTCCATTTCCCTCCCTCTGTTAGGGCATCTCCAACGGCGACCTGCAAATTTCCTCCCGCATCCTTCCGCGGACACTGGAGACCAGTCTGCGGACACGGATGCGGGACGACGCCATTCAACGCTAGCCGCATACATTTCGAACACTCTTTCAACAAACCGAATGAAATTCATGCCAACACGGACGGATTTCATACAAACATGACGGATCTCATACAAACCGGACGAAAATGGTTATATTTTGGACACATTTTAACTAAAAAGGTAAAACTATGTGCACGTACGGTCGCACGGAGCTCCACTCCCACGACACGGATACACTGCACTAGTCTACGGGCAGCCGCGGTGGATCCCTTTGTCTTCCCCATGTCTGGCAGCTCGCTAACCGGACTGCCGGGAGCCCCAGAGGCATGTTCTTCCCCCGTATCTTCCCTATGTCCGTTTGCGCTGCTCATCGGAGTGGCAAAGACGGTGCTTCAGCCAGAGGGGAAGGGTGCTTCCGTGGAGCTCAGACGGGGGCCCAGGATGGTTTAAGATAAACGATCGGACAGGTCACCGGCTGTACAAGCCGGCGACGCGCCGGTGGTGGCCTTCCTGGGACCCAAGCGGCGGCGGCCGCCTCCCGTGTTCTACTTCTCCTCGATGTTGGCGGAGGACGCGGACGCGCTGGCCGCCGACTCTTCGATCTCCGTGCAGCCGGCTTCTTTCTCTGCCTCAAGGGCCCGGCTACGCGCGCGTCGACGGCGGATGGCGCGGTCGCAGGCACGGGAGGCGCAGTACGACGCGGCGTCGTCCACTGCAGCGACGATGCCCGTGCCGTCGTGCTCCCCCCCCCTGGTGTCTGCCTGGAGTAACTCTCCACTCCTCCGCGAGCTGGCTTGGAGCGGCGACTTGCAGAAGCACGCACCGGCTTGGGACGGCAACTTGCTCCGTCGGGCTTGGCGAGGGAGGTGGAGCAGGGGCCTGCCTCGCTCGTATCCGGCGGGCTCGGCGGGCCACCCAGCCGGCTTTTATGCCGGAGAACTGCTCGTCCTGCTCGTCGGATGCCATCGAAAGGGTGGAGAAAATGGTGGAAGGATGAGATGGGGAGCAGTGGAGTGGTGCGATTCTTGCCCGGCGTCTGGCCTCCTTTAAATAGCGGGCGGACGGGAGGAGCTTGCCCGGCGTTGTGTTTAATGCTGGCCCGCTCGCGAACGAACGTGTGGCCGGAGTAGGTTTCTCGGCTTCCACACGGGTTTAATGGAGGCGTCTGGAATACGGCGAGGAGGCGTGTTCAGCCGGGCATGCAGCGGGTGGCGCCCTCGGCCGGCGCGCCGCTTCAATGGCGGACATAGTGAGAAATCACATCCGCCATGAGCCGTCTTCAATGTGCAGCGGCGCGCTCTACAGCGGCATGAATGCGGGCAGCTGGCGCCGGGCGGGAAGCGCGCGGCAGGGAGGAGGGGGTTTGGGTGGGCCAGGGCGGTCAGAAGCGGGCGTTTCGTGTGTGCGGACTCCCGCAAAGCCCCCCCTCCCCCACGTTTTTCTCCGGTTTGCGGGAGAAAACGCGTCCGGACCGCCCCGCGGACCGATACAGGCCCGCGTTGGATGGCTTCCGCGGTCCGGACGGATGCGGGAGGTTTGAGGGTCGGTGCTGGAGATGCCCTTAATCGCTTATCTGTCATCTCTCTCTCTCTCTCTCTCTCTCTCTCTTGGATCCCCATCCTCCTCCGGTGTTGAGCTTCATGCAGCCGCAGTCACTGCACCGCATTGGCTTCCTCACGCGGCAGTACACACGGAGTTGCAGCTCCCACCGCTGCAAGGGGGCAGACCGAGGAGGAGTGAAGTCGGTGTGAAGTTGCTGCTGCGGGGCATCAATGCCATGGCCTCCTCCTCCTCCTCCGATCGTGGCAGTGCTGTCGGAGCATGGGGTTCTTGGCCGTCGCTGCAAAGACGCGGACCGCGTGCTGTTGTGGTAGGGGGTCACCAAGGCTACGAGCAGAGAGGAGGTTAGCCCGGACTCTTCAGTTGCTATGACAGGCGGCGATGTTTTGAGCGACGACCTGCGTCTCAACGAACACTGCATACCTCGGGAGCACGCTACCTCGTCGTGCCGCTGATGCGACGAACGGGGGTAGCCACTGCTGCAACCGACAATGATGGAAGCTACAACTGGCGACAGTGAAAGATGCAACCGGAGACGACGGAAGTTGCGGCTGATCCCCGCGCACAGTCAATAGTTGCAACCGACGATGAAAAAAACTGCGATAAGGGACAGAAAAAACTTCAACTAGAGATGGGAAAAATATGTGACCGGTGATGGAGAAAGCTGAAACCTGCGTAGGTGAAAGCTTCGACTAGCAACAGTGAAAGTTGCAACTGGCTAGAGTGGTGCTGCGATCGACGACGTCATAAGCTGCAGCTGGAGACGATGAAAGCTGTGCAGGTACCATGCAACAGAAAAAGTTGTGACCGACGATGGACAAAGCTGCAACGACAACGATGAAAACTTTGCCATCGATGGAGAAAGCTACATCCGGCGACGATAATACTGCTTCCGACGATGTCTATGACAGCGCACGGCGAGTCAATGATGCTACGACGCATGCACGGTGGTGCTATGACATCGGTGGCCACTACTGCGATGACGGGCGGCGGTGCTGCGAACGACGCCTGGCGGTGCCATGTGAAACCAAGTGGGGCTGCGAGCGTGATGGGACTGCCAACATGCCATGCTGTGGCGCACGGATGGTTGGGCTGGAAACAGGGACGGGCGAAGTCGCAACCGTTTGACGACGGAGGTGCAACCCTTTTGGTGACGGAGTTGTGAACGGGGAGGGGGGGTGGCTGTTGTGGGCGCAGGCGGCCGATGCTACGATGCTTCTGCTGTGTGCTGAGGCGGGGGTTCTGCTTCGTGAGCAAATGGGTGCAAGGAGACCGATCTTGCAATCCCGTCGGTCAGCTGACACGTAGCACTGGCCATCTAGGAGACCTCATGTTCGATGCTCTCGCAGGCATCAAACAGTGTAAGCAAGGACGCTTGAAAACTAGCACCAATGGGCCGTCCCAATTCTGGTGAGCTTTTGTGCGATTATTTCTATTTTTTGTGTTCAAAATAATTATTGGATGTTTTTTCTCTTTGCTGTATTTTTAAAAGATGTTTAGTTGTGTTCTAAAAAAGTTTACATGTGTATTAAAAATGTCCAGCATGTATTAAAAAAAGTTCACCGTAGATTAAAAAAAGTTCAATTTGTATAAAAAATAATGGTCACCGTATGTTAATAAAATTTCACCGTACATTATGGAAAAATTCAACATACATTAATGTTTTTTCAGTTTTTACAAAAAAATGTTCACCATATGTTAAAAATAAGTTATTGTACATTAAAACAGTTCAGTATAGAAAAACATGTTCAGTGTATATTAAAAAATAGTTCAGCCTACATATAAAAAATTCAGTTTGTATTTAAAAAAATATTCATCGTATATATAGAAAAAAATAGAATAAAAATCAACCCCGAAATTAAAAACCAAAAAGGAAAAATAAAACAGAAAAAAATAAAATTAAGTAAAATAAAATAATAACCGCAAAGAAAAGAAATCCTAAACAGGAAAATAGAAACGAAAGAAAAAGGCAGAAAGAAAATCAAAAAGAAAGAAAGAAAGAAGCAAACAGAAACAATAAAAAGCGACAACGATTCTACGGCCCTAAACCAACTGGGCAGGCCGCCTCCCTCGCTTTCAGCCCCATATATTTGCCGCTCGCAGGCGGCAAATAGTATCCACTGCCATCTGGTGAATACATTCGAGTTTCTGAAATCCTATTCCCACGATCATAACTATCCCCTATCCGTTTTCGGATTGAACTAGTACGTAGACTTTTTGAAGATAGTAGGAATAGCACTGCTCTTCGAGTTTTCTACCTTAGGCATTTCGTTGTTATTTGATTTGTCAATTATTTTTTTGATTTTTCCTTTCCTTTTTTCTCACACTCAGCTGCATTTTTCGAGAGGGGTCGTAACTACACGCGTCATACACCATACATGCAAGTATCGCAGCACACGTGCGACTGCACATGCCTTTTTTTATATGCAATTGCACATGGCGTGCCACCCTGCAACTGCAATTTTCAAGGGGGTCGCAGTTGTACACATCATACACCGTACACCATACACGATAACAAGTGTCATAACACACGTGCAACTGCACGTTCACGCCACACATGCAACTAAACATAACGTGTCACGAAACAACAACATTTCGTTTAACGAGGGTTGCAATTGCACACGTTGTACGTATGCAACTGTAAATGTCAAAACACAAGCAAATTAGCTTTTTTTGTTATTTTTATCCCATTCTTAAATGTTTCACTCTTACAAACATTATTTTTCCCTTTTCACTCTAGAAGAGTCGCCATATGGCCCTGATCGTCATACTAACCACCGATATGGCGACTTCGGCTGAAAAGGCTGCTCTACCGGAGCGCCATCCGCCCCAGATTGCCATATAATTTATGCAGGACGCTCCAAATTCAGCATGTGAACCTCCATATTAGGAGGTTGTGGGGCGTTGATTCGGAGGGCGCTCCATCCGCCAACCGCTCGTGCTGGAGGAAAGTTTCACCACCCTTCTCAGCCTCCCGCGCGACCCATCTCCTCTCGCTGCTACTGGCGTAGATGGCCAGACGTCCATGTCACCAGGAAGCATACCAATTAATAGCGGCCGCGGCGTGCCAAGTGCCCCCGGCCATTCTCGCCACGTTTCCCGCCCATTTTTCCCGCCGCACACCGCTATAAAAAGGTTGTCGCCATGTCCCAAATGCTCACAACCTCCACTTCCAACACTGTCGCCCACATCATCACTTTTTTCCCGTTGCCATGTGTGAATAGCTCATATCCCTACACCCACATCCTCCAACCCCCCTCACTGTGGCCCGCAGCCTCCACTTCCCTTCCCGTCACCATGCCACTTTAAGGTCACTTTCAGGAGGTATAGTAGCTATGACTGGAGTTGAATTCAAGCCATTGGGGAAGAACTATTTCGCCCTTACCTTCACTTGAGAGGGGGACTTATGGTTTGTTGCGCATGGAGGTCCTTGGATTTATAATGGACATGCATTCCTGGTAACACCGTTTGATGGTGATGCTAGGCCCTCATAGAAAAACCTCGATGTCGTGCCAATTTGAGTTAGGATATTTGATGTACCGTGGGAGCAGCAAACATAAGCCTATGAGAGGGCTCTTGGTAGCACATTGGGAAGGTAGAGGAGGTTGAGGCTCCTGAAGTTGAACATGGGTCGAGCAAGTTTCTGCGTGTGTGGGTGAAGCTTCCCTACAAAGGAGTCCTCCCCGGCCTCGCGACCGCTGTCAATGTTATTTATGTGTCCGGGAAGGATTCAACCTTCCGCAAGCCATGTTCCCCACAGAAATTGAGAGGTGAGGTCGCGATCTATTAATATGAAGGGCAGGAGATCGGGGTGCATAGTTCCCTTGCGGGTGTTGCCTTCTCCAAAGACCCCAGTCGTGTAACCTTAAATCGGAGGAGACGAACGAGAGCCGCCACCAGCCTCTCCCTCGCGAGCCACCACCAGATCGCCGCCGCCGCCGCCAGATCGCCGCCGCTTCTTCCCTCCTCTCCCCTCCGTCGCCCCCCCCCCCCCCCCCCCCCGCGCGGGCGACCGAGGGGCCCCAGCCCCAGCCGCCGGTCCTCCCCGCCTTCCCCTCCCTGTCCTTCGCCGCCGCCGGTGGTCGGCGCCGGGCAAAGCCCGTGCGTCCGACGGCGGCGGCGGAGGTACTGCCTTCCCTCTCGGGGTCTTTGGGTGGCGCGGGACGCCCCATCCCGAGGGTGTGATCCCGATCTGGATCGTGGCGGCGCCGATCTGGACCAAGGCGCCCTGATGGACAACGACGGCGTGGCGGCCGGCCGGCGTCCCAGCGGTGGCCTTGGCGGCAGGGCTGGCGCAGCCCTTCCCGATCTGGGGCGGAGGGCCCTGGATCAGGGGCGGCGGCCCCTGGGATGGCCTCCCTGTCCGGTGGCGCGGCGGGGCGGGTGGGTTGCCGGGGATCGGACCGGATGGCCGGCGATTCACCGGCGGGTTGGTGCCTCGGCGGCCAACGACGCCGAGCTGCTTCTTCCTCCAACCCATGTTGCGTGCACTTCGTCTTACCGGACATCGCCGTACTGCTAGCCGGTTACCGGGTTGGGACAGAGCGGGAGGTGGGGATCCGGATTGGGATAATTCCCAGGTCGGCTCATGCAGGCCGCGACGGCGACGACACCCGAGGGTGCCGTTTTTCTTCTTGGAGACGTCGTTCGGGTCCGCCCTACCTTTTCCCACATCACGGTCTCTTGGGTGAAAACCCTAGGGCGGTGACGGCGCTCTTGGCGTCGTGTCCTTCTTGAAGGCGTCGTCGTGAGAGCTATGTGGCGATGGCCGGTGGGCACCGCTTGGGTGCGTCGGCGGTTGCAGATGGCGCGCCCCTCTTCCTCCAGGTGGTAGTTGTTCCGGGGGAAACCCTAGATCTGGGTCTCCCGGATCGGATGATGTCAGAGACTTTGGTGTCGTTCTCCCTCCTGGGGGCGTCGTCTTGGAGCAGTGGTTCACTGGAGAGGCCAATAGGTTGAGCGGTGTTACATCAACTGTATTGAAGACGGTGGGTCTCGACGGCGTGGAGCAGTGGAGTCTCAGAGTTGGACGCGGATTGATTGACGCGCGCAGGCTGGTGGCACTGTCTGGTGTCGTGGTGGCATTGACGGCAGATGGGACTGGCAAGATCTATGCAGTGATTCCTCCTGAAGACGGGATGGCGGAAGATGGCGGCGGCGGATCCTTGAGCGTGCGCAGGCGGTGCATGTATGGGACGCCTAGACCGGATGGTCTTAAGGCCTTTGGATTAGATTGTGTCTGTTATGCGGACAGGGCACATCTGTATACTTGTAGGTGTAGCGACTTTGTTCGCCTTTAAGGGGGCTTCGGGTTGATCCTTGTATTCATTTTGTCAGACTCTGATGAATAATTAATAAAGATGGTTGTGTGCATCATGGTGATGCAGAGGCCGGGGGTAATCCTCCTTTTCGAAAAAAACCCTTAAATCCTGTGATAACCAATGGCTGAGCGTCGGCGGGACAAACCCGGGCCCCGCCCCCGCGCCCCTTGAGAATATTTTGCCAAATAAGACGATCTTTTTGCTAATCGCTCTACTAATCCTCCGACGTCTCTGATCAGCATAGCCTTTTATATGTCATACACTCAGTTGCCTCCCCCTCCCTGAAATTTGCTTCACGCTCGCCACTGGTGATGACGTGATCGCTATCGGTCGCGAGTGGTGCATGAAAATTTAGAAATATATATTGTATTTTGGACAGTGGTTGAGCTTGACAAGGTTCAATGGGAGGGGGGCGCAAATAGAAAATATGAACTAGGGGGGGGGGGGGGGGGGGGGGGGGTGAGGGCAAGCATACTATTTCTTCTAACCTATGTTGCCCCCAAAAGAATTCTTCACTAATTTGCCCAAATCTGGGGGAGCGGTGGCCCCTGCAGCATTGCACTAAGCTCCGCCAATGATTTTTTCTACACAGTATATCTATTTGGATTTTATTTAAAATCTTTTGAATGTACTCTTTAGAAATTTTTAGAAGTATAAAGAGATCAGCGGAACTCGGGGGGGCATAAGCAATTACCTATAAAGTATTACCCTAAATCAGAACACAGCAAGTTAGCGCTGAATTAAGCTGATCTTGCAATGGTTTGACTTTTGTAAGTTATATACATGAACATGCCCCAGATGATCGGTGATATTTAATGGAAGACTGTCATCTAAGGCAAGGTCTTGACGAGGCAAAACGACCCTTCCAGTGTGCATTGGGGTACCTAGCTACATGATCACGTGTTGTACAGTGCATGCATGGATAGAATTATCATGGCTAGATCGGATCCTACTGGTAATGGGTTGCCTTTTTTTTTTTGCTTCTTTGGAACGAAATGCATTACAATATCTCTGACTAAAAAGAAAGAGAGTAAGTGCAGAGACGAATGAGAGATTATTAGTAGTATGGAGGAGAGGAGTTCTTGCATTGCTCATATGTCTTGGAAGCTGTAATAATGTTAGTCGTGCCTTGGCTAATTTTGGTAGGGTGTAACACCGAACTATGGTTTGGCTAGGCTCTGTCCCAGAAGAGGTCTTGGAACTTGTGGGGTGAGATTGTAACACTTGATTCTGAGTAATGTAAGAATTTATTTCGTAAAGAAAAATATGATACTAGTGTGCGATCTGATTGGCAATTTTATACCGTCAATTTGAAATGTTTTTGTATAATAACACAGATAAAGCATGCAAAATGCCTGTAAGATAGTAATTTGGATAAAATCATATGACAGATTAATGTTTTGTTCTATGTATTTACTGCCGACTGGATCTCAGTCATATAGATTAGCTATGCCTATCTTCATGTAGAGGCCACTTCGAAGTTTTCTTTGGACCGTAGGATTTTTATAAGAATTTTAGAAGGTGCAGTTTAATGTGCAAAATGTTTCCGACTAAGATCTCTTTGGGTCATAGATTCGACGTCGGAGTTGCATAGCCGGATGTACGTAAGTTATATGGAAATATCCATAAACATTTTTCTTGACATCATTGATGTAGCATCCTCACAAAGGACTTAGCAATGAGGAGTTGTGGCACATTTTAGTGTGTGATGTTATCATTTTTCTTCCCCGTCTCTGTCAATATTTTTGGAGCGGCCTACATCGCGGCCGTCTAGTAAACAAGGTAGCAAAAACTCTCCAAACTCGAGATAAACTTCTCCGACTTGAAGATATAGCATGTTATTTGGTCAAGGGCAACACAAATTTTGTGAAATAAACACATGTTCAAAAATTTTTTTGTAAATAAACTGGTTCGAGTGTTACCTTTGAGTGGCACATAGCCTCTTTCCTTTAGCTCCCGGAGCCGCATGTGGGTCATCAGCGATGCGGCGCTACAAGCCCAGAGCACCATGCTCGGAACACCCAGCTCCCGCGCCACGTCCAGAGCGAAGCTCATCAGCGACGTCGGCAGCACGCACGTCACCGGTGGCACGCCCGGGGTGCCGTTGAGCCGCAGGAGGAGCTCCTTCAGCGGCTCCGCGGACCGCTGGCTCGTGGCAGCAGACAGCCTGAGGTCGTAGTCCCCGGCGTCCCGGTCAGCTTCCACCAGCCCGTCCGGGATCGCCTCGAACCGGAACCCCTCGTGGCCACGCACTGCGGCGGCGCCCTCGGTGGCCTCCATGACGCGATGGTTGTGCTCCGTGTTGACGAAGGTGATGTAGACGCCGTGGTGGTGCAGCAGCTTGGCCAGCTGGAGCGCCGGGTTGATGTTACCGGAGCTCGGGTGAGGCACCACCACGGCGTGCGGCCTCGCCATTAGTTCGTTCGTCCGGCCGTGTGCGCGCGCGTATGGAGCTGTGCAATGTGTGTATGCTTAACTGGCTTTGTTCTGTTTGTGCGCATCACGATGAGTGTAAGCTATGTATATAGTATATTCTCCACTAGCACTTGCTGCAGACTTAATTGATACTGTATTATGTAGCTAAGCTGTAGATGCCCCAATTAGATCGTACTTTCATGTGTAGACTCGATCGGATCGAGGTCTACTCCAGCCCGTAAGTATTAGGTGGTTGACATTAGAGACTAGATCCTTTTTTCTTTTTTTTTTTGTGCGAGACATTAGAGACTAGATCCATCCAAGTCTTTCTTTTTGTAAGAGGGATCAGAAAGGGAGAGAATTAGTGTAATACGGTACGTGTTTTTATTGAGTCTCAAGGGTGAGTATATACTGAGATACAAGACACGGGAGGGCAAGACGTCTCCTAGAGATAAGATGGAAATAATTCCTATCTAATCCGGTGCAATCTCTAACTATCAAATATCATATTTGCTATTTCACATCTAAATGTGAAATAGCATCTCACATCTAAGCTGTTGGTCGTTGGATTTGTTTGTGCTCCAAATCTCGTGCAACTGTGATTCACTAGGTCTGCCGTGCGCATTGATTTGGCCCGTTTCCTTTTCATTTTTCTGTCAGCCAATTGCTCGGTCGCAGGGAGAATGGGCTCGGCCTGTTTTTCTTATTTGTTTATTGCCTTACTAGAGATTTGGCCATGTAAACCAAGAGTGGTGACCGATTCCTCCTCTCACTTTCTATTGTCACTCTCTATTCCATTTTCCGTTTCTTTCCTCCATTACCAACTTCCTTTTTGTTATTTTTAGTTTTTCTTTTTTAGTTTTCTTTTTTGGGTTTTCTTTTTGTGTCTGTTTTTTTTCCATTTTTCTTTTCTTTTTCCCTTTTCTTAAAATTCATGAATAAGATTTTTGTGAATATTTCTATAAATATTGAAAAATAGATGTTTGTGAAATCTTCTAAATTTGTGAATATTTTTTATATGAAATGATGTCTCATCTAAGTTTGCCACCTTTTGATTTATAGTTTTTCTATTTTTCATGCAAGTGCTCGGTCCCTCGCCTTGCTGGTTGCTATTTGTTTGCCGTGCGTCCTTTTGTTGGCCAGTTTGGATACACTTTCTGTTAGCCTTTTTATCATGGCGTGATGGCAGTCTGTTTTGTTGCTTTGTTTCTAGGCCATGTCGTCGTGGTGTTCAGTTTATCAGGTTGTTTATTTCACACATGCTCTATTTTTGGGTAATTTTTTGTTCAACATGTTTTTCTTTTCCCTTACCATTCTCATGGCCCTTTTTCGTTGTTTGTTACTGGCCCGCATTGTAGAATTGCAAGAGAGAGGTCCCCCTAGTCAACACTTCTTTATCACATCCATTCCGTTGCTGCCTGCTCATTTTTCTTGCCCCATTTCCTCTTTGTTTTTAAGTAGAACCGACGCGAGCAGGATGGGCGAGTTGACAAGGGGATTTGTTCATTCTTGTTCGTTCGCAACTGGGCCCAATTTTTTTCTTGCCTCAATTGCAAGCTCGTCCTTTGATTTGTAATTGGACTTGATCGGTTTTTTTGTTTCAGTTCTAAGTTCACTGTTGACTTACAATTTTGGGCCTGATTTTTTCCTCAGTTGTAAGCTCACGCTCGATTCACAACTAGTCTCAACCTATTTTTTTCGTCCCAGTTGCAAGTCCAGCATGCACTCGTAACTGCGCCATTTGTTGTCCCAGTTGCAAGTACATCCTTGACTTGCAACTAGGGCCCCACTTTTTTTCTTCAGTTGCAAGTTCACCCTTCACTCGCAATTGGGCCCTGACTTTTTTTCCCAGTTGCATGTCCACCCTCGACTTGCAACTAGCCGATGCCCCCTTTTGCCCCCACTTGCAAGCCTACCCTCGACTCGTAACTGGGTCGGACTTTTTTATGTGCCAGTTGCAAGTCTACCCTTGACTCGCAACTCGGCTTGTCGTTTTGTTTTTTTGACCCAATTACAAGTCCACCATCGACTTGCAACTGGCTCAACTCTTTTTTATCCGAGTTGCACATCCATCATCATCGACTCGTGACTCGGCCGACCCTTTTTTTGTCCCAGTTGCAAGTCGACCATTGACATGCAAATGGCTCTTTGATCTTTTTTACCCTGGTTTGCAAGTCTACCCTTTGACTCACAACTAGGCTCAAATTTTTTCTGCCACTTGCAACTAGGTTATTTTTGTCTCAGTTGCAAGTCCATTCTTGACTCGCAATTGGGGTCTGACCTTTTTTTTGTCCCGGTTGGATGTCCATCCTCGCAACTGGCAGGTGACCCTTTTAGCCACACTTGTAAGACTACCCTCGACTCATAATTGGGCTTGATTTTTTTATGCGCTAGTTGCAAGTCCACCCTTCACTCGCAACTGGGCCTGACTTTTTTTGACCCAATTGCAAGTCCACCATCGTCTCGCAGCTGGGCTCGACCCTTTTTTATCCCATTTGCAAATCCATCATCAACTCGTGACTGGGTCGGCCCTTTTTTGTCCCAGTTACAAGTCTATCATTGACATGCAACTGGGCTCTTTGATCTTTTTTTTTTGCCCCGGTTTGCAAGTCCACCCTTTGACTCACAACTAGGTCCTACTTTTTTCCGCCTCTTGCAACTTGGTTTTTTTTGCCTCAGTTGCATGTCTACCCTTGACTCGCAATTGGGGCCCAACCTTTTTTGCCTTGATTGCAAGTTCACCAACGACTCGCAACTGGACCCGATCTTTTTTTTTCACCCCAGTTGCATGTCCACCATCGACATGCAACTAGGCCCATGATCCCTTTTTTTACCGCAGTAGCAAGTCAACGATCGACTCGCAACTCGGTCCAACCCCTTTGGGTCGTCCCAGTTGCAAGTACACCATTGACATGCAACTGGGCCATTGATCCTTTTTTCCCAGCTGTAAGGCCATCCTTGACTCGTAACTGGGCCCAATGTTTTTTTACCTAATTGCAAGTCCACTATCGAGTCGCAACTGGGCTTGATCCTTTTTTGTCACAGTTGTAAATACACCATCGACTCGCAACTGGGCCGACCATATTTTTGCCCCAGTTTGCAAGTCCACCCTTTGACTCACAACAGGGCTTTTTTCCAGTTGCAAGTCAACCATTGACTCGCAACTCCATCATCGATACGCAACTGGGCCCTTTGATCATTTTTTTGCCCAGTTCCACCCTTGACCCGCAATTGGGTCCGACTTTTTTTCCACCTCGGTTGCTCCACCATCAACTCGCAATTAGGGTTTTTTTTTTGCTTTTTTCCCATGAGTTTGCTTCACAAGCAATGTAACTCTGCTAATACCTTTTTAGTAGTTTTTTTTTCTCAAAAAGGCTCAAATCTGGCGATGTCATTTTGTGTGTGTCTTGTTCTGTGCAACTAATGCAAGAAAAAAAGTCAGACCACTACTCTAGTTTCTAATTTTATGACCCTAGATCCGCCACTACTCCCGAAAATAATCATGGAAAATACATGGATGGACCCAGGTACATATGCACCACTTCGGACAAGACATTTCTAAATGCCAAAAAATTCAAAAAAAAGTTGCACGCGTACATCTACACGTTCTACGTGCGCGCAAAAGGTTTTGTGAAAAAACAATTTTTCTTTGGCCTGCGCAAAAAAAAAGTGTCATCGAACGCTATTTTGGATGCAGTGAAAATTTTCTTTTTTGTGGAGGAAAAATAAAAGACGTTTTTCGCAAAATTTTGTGTCGTGCACATATTTAGCGAAGATGTATGCGTCAATTTTTTGTTTTGATTTTTTTGACATTTCAAAACACATTTAAAATGCATTTCTAAAAATTGGTGCAGATGTACCCGGGTTTAAGACGTTCCCGCTCCAATAATCACCTTCAATTCATTTTGAGTTGTCCATCTCCGCGAGCCCCTCTTCACACAAATCCGGCCAAAATCAAGATCGAGCATGAAACTAGGGAGCACGGGGCCAATGCGTGAGAAGAGAAGGGACAGGAGCTGTTGTGTAGTAGTATTAGACTATTAGTAGTAGCAGCCGGGGAGTAGTACTCTTGGCAGATCGCAGGCTCGCGACAATGGAGATGGTAATTTACCAACCACTATTTATTTGTTGTGGTTCAAAAACATTGCTACAACACCTCGACAGCAGGACGAGGCCTACAAGTACGCAACCCAGGACTAGACTAGGAAGAAGACACTTTGTACGCTCATACGCACGATTGAATGCCTCCGGCCCACAGTGCACAGGCGAAAACAAACAAACAAAGGCAAACAATAAGGGCCACAAATAGTTGCTGATGTCATCTTAGATGTGAGATATTATCTCACATCTAGATGAGATATAGTCAGACCCATCAAATATATCTCTAACTCCCCTCCGCCCCGCAGTTGTAGCAGCAGCGTTGCGAATAACAGGAACGTCGCGGACGGTCAAACTGTAGAGAATAGAAGCCGGCGGGCTGACATCCCCCCCCCCCCCCCCCCCCCGGGGCAGTCGTAGCAGGAGCGTCGTGGACAGTGTCACGTCGCGGACGCGTTGACTGTAGAGGAAACCGACGATTTGCTCAAGCGAGGTGATAGCCCTTTGTGCCGATGTCGAGGTAGCCGAGAGTTTGGGGCGGTGTAGCCGTGGTCGATATCGAGTCGGGGGTGACCGGTGTCGAGGTAGCCGTCGTGGAGCCGTGGTGCAAGTAAGCATCGTGTAGTGAGGGACGCCGTGGTGCGTCAGGAAGAAGATAGTGAAGCGACCGAGGCAGTCGTCAAGGAGGGTGCCGATGCCGAAGAAGATGTTGCCGTAGCCGTTGTTGACGAGGCGCTGCACCGGGTTTGCCAAGCTCGGGGACATGTCGTGAACGAAGGCACGCGTCGGTATTGCCAGCACCTGGCATGTGTAGACGGGAACTAGCATGAATTACACCATGTCGGAGGGACCAACAGAGGAGGCCTCCATGACGGTTGTGGCGCAAAACCACATGGGGTAGAAGGCGCCGATGTTGCCCACAGTTGCCAGAGTAGATGAAGTGGTTGGGGAAGATGACGGCTACGCTGGCGATAAGCTTGTGCTGGACGAAGACGAAGATATGGTCGGCAAAACCAAAGGTAGCCCGAGAGGGGCCATGTGGGTCGCGTGAAATTGGTTTCCTTCATTCTTCTTCATACGCGTCTCCATCATGCCCGTTACCAAACAGAAAGCCCTCTCTCCTGCAGACGGTGGGGGCTGCTTTGTCTTGCTTAGAGCGAGAGGAAGATTTTTGTTTTTTTAGGGAAGAGCGAGACGGAAGGTGCGCCCTCCTCATGCGCCCGCATGAATGGGGTAGCGCACATTTTTTTACCTTTTTTTGTTTCATTACTTTTACTTATAATTCTAAAATGGAAAAATATTTTACCAAATTTTCAAAAATATGACATGTTAAATTTTTTTTTGTGCAATGTTAAGAAATGTTCACGTAATTAAAACAAAATCTTGATAGAATTTTTTAAAAAGTACACGACATTTAAAAAATGTCATATGTTTAAAAAATGTTTGTGAGATTTTATAAAATGTGTATATAATATAAAAAATCACGTAATTCAAAAAAACAATGTTTTGTGCATTCAAAAAATGTAAGAGTCATTTAAAATTGTTCACTTGTTTCAAAAAATGCTTGCGACATTTTAAATAAATGTTTATGCAATGTTAAAGATGTTTGCGTAACTCAAAATAAAAATTTTACCATTCAAAAAATGTACGTGACATTTAAGAATGTTTCATAGATAAAAATATATACATTTTGTCCTATTTAAAACTTGTATGTGTTATTTTAAAAATGTTCAAGTGTTTCAAAAAAATTGTGAGATTTTAAATATAAGTTAACACAATCTAAAAAAATATTTGCGTAATTGAAAGAGAATGTTTTGCGCCATTAAAAAATGTATGTGACATTTCATAAATATTCACGTGTTTAAAAATATATGGTTACATTTAAAACAATATTTATACAGTTGAAAAAATGTTTGTGTAATTCAAAAGAATGTTTTGCACCATTAAAAAATGCATGTAACATTTCAGAAATATTCACGTGTTTAAAATATGTTTCTTGAATTTTAAAAGTTTATCTATACAGTGTAAAAAATGTTTGTGTAGTTTAAAAAAAGTTTTGTGCCATTCAAAAATAATGTTCAACATGTACTTGAGAAATGATTAATATGTACATGAAAATATGTTCGAAATATGTATTTTCTTTAAATGTACATCATGTATTTAGAAAATATTTAAGGTGTATCAAAAAAATGTTACATGAGTATATGAAAAATGTACAATGTGTACTGAAAAAAGTAGACATCTGTGAAAAATAAATAAATAACCCAAACAAAACCATTGAATTAACACGGGAAAACCAAAGAAATGAACAGAAAACAAAAAATAAAAACAGAAGAAGAAGGAATAAAAACTGAAGAATGACGATAAAGAAATGCAGAAAACTGTAGAAATGAACTGAAAAGCCAAAAGAAAAAAATGAAAGAAAAAAAAGAGAAAACTAAAGAAAATAGTTGAAGGAACACATAAAACCCGAAGAAAAATTAAAAGGAAACCAAAGAAAATTATGTGACCGGGCCGATCCATTAGGGATTCCTTCTGCTGAGAGTACTGGTAGACTCGCTATAAGCGAGAAATAGTTCTCACGCGCGCCCAGAACCACCATACCTCTCTAAACAGGCTTTCGGCCCACTTTATAAATAAACACAAAACACTAGCTCTCTGATGACATTATTTATCATTGATCAGGAGTTGTTAGTCTGCCATTTATTTTCCAACTATATAAAACAATTATTTGATCAAATGTACTCCCTCCATCCCATAATTGGAATAACATCTTATACTTATATTAAGGGACGAAGGGAGTGTGAGGTAGTGTCGTCACGAGTCACTCGCAATGTTGCATATAGCAGAAGGCGCCATATTCCTCCGGGCTATCAAAAGCTATCGTAAGGCGCGAGCGACTATTCCACGCCCAGGTGGCATTTCCTATTTGATGCCTTTAGCGCCCGCTACTATACAATTTGCAAATGGGCGCACACCCCCTCCTTGCTGGGCCGACCCGTTTGCCTTTTCTTCTTTTTTCATTTATACTGCAAAAAAGGTGTGCGCAACCAGAATCGAACACACGATCTCTTCCTCTAATGTAAACCACAGGAACCACTAGGACGACCTACCACTCGTGACTTGTTACTTCCTTTTTTCAGTTTATACTTTCCCAGTTCGTGGAAAGCTCTCCGGTTTTCAGAAGCTTCCAGAAGCTTCCCAATCCTGTTTTTCCGGTTCGTAGAAAGCCCCCTCTTTTTGTTTGGTTTTTTATTTTTTCTGTTTCTTTTTCTATTATTTTTTTATTTTTTATTTAATTTTTTTTATTTTCATTCAAAATGATCGGAGTTTTTCAAATTTGATGAACTTTTTTAAAAAACAATGTACTTTTGTTACAAATCGATGAACTTGTTTCAATTTTGATGAATTATTTTTCAAATCGATGAACCTTTTTTAAAAATCGATGATTTTTTTTCAACTTCGATGAACTTTTTTCAAATTCGATGAACTATTTTTCAAAATCGAAGAACTTTTTTAAATTCAATGAACTTGTTTTCAAAATCGATGATTTTTTTAAAAATTTGTGAACTTTTTTCAATTTCGATGAACTTTCTTAAAAATTTGTGAATTTTTTTCAAATATGATGAACTTTTTTCAAAATCGATGAACCTTTTTTTTCAAATTCGTGAACTTTTTGTAAAATCTGTGACTTTTTGAATTAACGTTTTTTTGCTATTTTTTGATTTTTTTTATATGTTAAAAAAGTCAACGGTTAACCAGTCAACTGGTCAACCGCGACCGGTCCAACGAGATCGGACCCGCAAAAAAACGCAATCAAGCGACCAGTCTTCTTGGGCTGGTCCACAAGCAGAGGCGCGTGGGCGCCAGGGACTCTGCTGTTCGGGCGCTTAAGGCGCCGAACAGGAGCTCCCCGCCCAGGCTTCCTTACTTGGGCCAAATATCAATTTGGGAAGCTGCGGCATGTTTTTTTTAAGGGTATAGCTAAGCTTTATTGATCATAGTCCACATGAAGTGGTATACAAAAAGGATCATGAGAATGGATCAACCAAAGGTGTCATCCCTGATCAAGAGTGTTTGAAAACTTAGCTAACCTATCTGCATGAGTGTTTGATGCGCGATCTTCAAAAGTAAACTTGCAATTAACTAAACTAGTTCGCTCCTTTATCTCGCTAATGATACAACCATAAGTACTATTCGTTCCTTTGTCAATGTCGTTCACCACCTGCTTTGAGTCGGAGGCGATTATAAAATTTTGAATCATCAAGTCTTCTGCAAGAGCCAATGCTTCTCTACATGACATCGCCTCGAGTGTAGGTACATCAATGATCCCCCAGACAATGAGAGAGGGGATGCCCAAATATCGCCCAACATCATCTTGACACATTGTGGATGCTGCTCCTCTTATCTCGGACTTTTCCAAACTTGCATCAACATGGATTATTGCAAAACCCCGAGGTGGACACCCTAGGCCTTGCCACTAGTCCTAGGAGACAAGGGCGCCAGCTGAGATTAGAAGAATAGTTTTTTTTAAGACAAGATTAGAAGAATAGTTTTTTTTTAGAAACACCTGTAACTTTATTCATACTCATAACAATTACAGGTACACTGATTTGGACCTAAAATCCAAGAAAATACAAAGTAACTCCTATGACTAAGAATTACAGTGAAATCTCTTGAAAACAACTTCGCGCGAACATTACCAATAATGGTTTTTGAAAGCGCCTTGAGTCGCCCATCCAAAAAGATGGGAAGCGTTGATCAATGAACGTACTTGGGCCGGGGATGTTTCCCTAGAAGTGCAGGCCGTCGAATCACTATATCTTTACCATGGCATCGATGAAAGATTTCACCTCCACGAAGAATCAGACCAACAAAAAAAGCTTGACACAATAACGTAAACTCATCAAATCCGAATAATTGGATCTGCAAGGACAGAAAACTCTCTAACCTCATGGCACCGCCAAAAAACGAGAGGAAGTTTATTTTCACAAAACTATGATGATCACTAGACGTTGGCGAAGAACATAGAGGCCTTGAAGATCCGAGGTCCCCCCACCTCTCAACGCCAAGATGGCAGCCGGAGGCGAGGGGGCCTAAATTTCTCAGATGGCGGCGGCGGCGGCACGAGAAACCCTAAACGAAAAGAATAGCATTTTTTTTAGGCAAACGAAAAAAATAGCTTTTTTTTTTTTAGGTACAACGAAAAGAATAGCTGTGGCACGCTTAAAAGATAACAAGTTAAAATGAGCTTGAATGCCTGACACCAGCCCAACTCAGTGGCCTGCTTGTCTTCCTCAGCTCATCCCGGCGCGGCGCAAGAAGGAGAACAGAGCAGACACCGCTCAAAAAAAAAAACCCCCCGAGAACAGAGTAGACTGGTCCAGGCGCTGCTAACCCTACCGGACGTCTGGACCGGAGCCGAGCGCCGCCCCGAGCGCCGGCGCGCCACGCTGCCCGCACGGCCCCAAGTGAGCGCGCCACCACTCGCTCCGTGCCGCGCCCCCGAGCCTGCACGCCGCCCTCGCGCTTGCGTCGTCCTCGGCTCCTCGGCACTTCGACAGGCACGGCGTGCGCCGGCCACCGTCCACCGCAACGGCTGATGTGCCACCGGTAGCACCCAGGCCAACATTTATCCACCGGCCTACCGTGCGTGTTCTGACTTCTCAGTTTCTGTTTTTTTTTCCTTTCCAGCTGAGAATAGAAGATGGTTAATTGTTTGATTCATTGCAGCATTCATTGCAGCATTCAATCAAATTTAATTAGATGAATACGCTGATCTTTGAAAAATAGAGAAAAATTTATTGTTACTAAGGGTATGTTTGGTTTGAGCTCCTACTAGCCCCACCGAAATTTTGGCATGACCAAAATCTTGGCAAGTTGTTCTTGTTTGGATTGTAGCAATTGTACCATCCAAAATTTTGACAAAATTGACCCATGTTTTGTTTGCAACCAGTTGAGATGTGAGGGCTATACTAGTCTTAGGAATATTCAGAGACATATACGTACTTCTAATCTAAAAATGTTAAGAAAATGTAGTGCCTCTGTTCGTGCATACATGAAGAAAATATAAGTGTACATGGACAGAGCTAGCCAGCCAGAAACACATGCCTAATCTAGCACAGAGCTAGCTGCCAGACTGACGATGTGCGGACTGGAAACTGATACGTGGGTGTGTAGGCTGGGAGTGGAATTTGTAGGGAAGAGGAAGAGAATCAAGGCTGAATAAATGTTGGAACAGAAATGCAGGGACTGCGAAGAGTCTCACCTAGGTTACTGTCCGAATGAGGAAGGGTGGAAAGGGGCCTAAGTTGCTGCTGAATCCAACGGTGCCTCAGCTCACACAATATAGATTGAATGGCTGTTAGTAATTAAAGTGATGTGGAAGCACACAGGTGCAGCAAAATAGGTATTTAATGACTTGTAGTGGGGGTTATCTATATAAGATATATAGACAAAAAATGAAACCAAGATACAGTTTCCTACAAAAAGGTAAGATGCCTGAACAAGAAAAAAAAATGAGGCAGACAATGGTGCGTATTTGGTGCAGCTGGAAGTTGTTATACAGGAGCGGAGACTTGTAGGAGTACTTGCTAACCGCATGAGGGCTCACTCAACAGCTACACTCTAAAATAATGAAACTATCCTACACAGCATGCACCACATGATGAAGAAAAAGATAATAATTACATGGGACCCATCCAGGAAGAGATGGCAGTGTACAACGCCAATATTTGGCGAAGGTTCACCGCACCCTCGGCTTGCTTGCGCGCTGGCAAGAAATGCACGGGGTTGCGGCGGCTGTGCCAGGCCAGCCAACTCTTTGGCACCAGTTCAAACAGCCACCAATTTCGCCGGGCAAGCCTATTTTGTGGCATGGTAGCTTTGGCTGTGATTTGAACAGGCCCTAAAACAATTTGTAGTTTCCTTGCTGTTAGTGTAAACTTTCGTGTCTTATATTGTATGTCACAAAATAAAATAAATTGTAATTCCGCGTGCCATTTTGAAAATCCTGGTTCCACCACTGGAGAAGATTCTACTTGTATTTGCGTGGAGTACGCGAGGGCCAGTGTTGCACCTAGACCAGGTTTGGTGGTGGTGGTGGTGGTGGTGGTGGTGGGGGGGGGGGGGGGACTATATGTTTTCCAATTTAATTCCTGCTAAAAAAATCTTCACAAATTTAATTCCAGACTGTTTTCTTTTGCTGGTACAGAAACTCTAGCACAGTTTGGTTGATTGTCCCAGAGTGAATTATGTTGCTGTGATCAATCCAATCTATTTCCCCCTTTTTGAGGTGCTCCCGTCCATCCGGTTAATTGTGGCTTTGATTATTCTTATAGCGGTTTGTTTGCCGAACAACATTAAATCCGCTGCACTGGAGAACCTCAATGTAGTGGTTCTATGCTAACCTGGTAGAATGGAATATGCTGTAAATCTTGGAAATTTAAAGCTTGGAAAATAGACTACCTGTATGCGTTGTGATTATGATAAGCAACATATTTGATGTTCTAGGGGCTTAAGGATTGTGTGCATCATGTGGTGACGGCAGCTTTAGATTACTGTAGGTAACAGTTAACTCGCACGACTGTAGTACACTTGGGCTCTTGCGTTCAGTTTCCAAAGGGCATGCCTTAATTACCTTTAATAAGTCGAAAGTTAGTGTACTCTAGTACATCAGTACCTCAATTCTCATTTATGTTTGACGCATCCTTAAATTTGTTGTATCGCATGGTTGACTTTATCTCTAATTAATTTTTCTTGGCATGTGACCAATATGTTTGCCTTTTGTGGTGGATGATGCAGAAATGGAAGGTACTAGTGTCCCTATTGAGATTGATGGAGACGCGATCTGTCTGGAGAATGTTGGAGACGACGAGCATGAAGCTCAAGAGAGCGGACAGGTGCAAATCATCTATGCTACTGAAAATGGCGCTCAAGTAGCTTTTGACAGCCAAGAACAGGGAACGGAGGAACATTCTGTGAGAAGTGAAGAAGACCAGGAAAATAATTCTGTTATACCAAGCCGCGAGGAGTTTACTGAAGAATTGCGCACTAAAGTTGCGTATAGTGAGGAACAAGCTTACAGGCTGTACTGTGAGTATGGGCACCGTATGGGTTTTAGTGTGCGAAAGGGAAAGCAGTACTACTTTACAGGGACCAAAGTTATTCGAACGAAAGACTATTACTGCTCAAAGGAAGGTTTAAAGGATGATGAGCAGCTTACCGAGGCAAACTTTAATAAGCCAGAGACCAGAACTAACTGCAAAGCGATGGTCCGTTTTAGAGTTGATTCCGAAGGTCAGTGGCGAGTTATTCAGATAATTCCTGAGCATAATCATGAGTTGGTTCCGCCTGAAGAGATACACTTACTGAGATCAGTGAGGATCCTTTCGATTCCAAAACCCGGTACACTGAATGCAATGGTGAATGCTGAAATCCAATCAATGCATGACAGTTTGCGTGTGCATGATGATGGTGCTGAATGCCATAGTCAGGTTAGCATCCAAAGTTACGCACTGCTTGAACCAGAGGATGCCGAAGCACTTGTAGGATATTTGAAGCGTAGAACAATTGAACAAGGTATGTTTTATTGGGATGTGCAAGTAGACCAAGAAGGCCAAATGACCAATTTCTTTTGGAGAGATGGTAGAAGCCGGGTTGACTATGACTGTTTTGGAGATGTTGTGGTATTTGACACATCATATCGTACCAATAAGTACAATATGATATGTGCCCCATTTGTTGGTATTAATCATCACATGCAAAATGTTATGTTTGGCTGTGCATTTATGTTAGATGAGTCGTTGACATCCTATGAATGGTTACTCAAATCATTCTTAGAGTCAATGGGTGGTTGTCCGCCTAAAACAATATTTACTGATCAGAATGACACTATCTCAAAGGCAATTGAAGTCATTCTCCCAGAGACACGCCATTGTCTTTGTCAGTGGCATATCGAGAAGAACCTACAGTCCCATTTGGATACACCAAATGCTTCTGGAACATTTCATAGCATGTTCATGAAATGCATGAAAGATTGCGAGTCAGAAGCAGAGTTTGAGGAAACATGGGCAATGATGCTTCATGAGCATAATTTGCAGGATCACCAGTGGTTCACTGATCTATTTGAGCAGAGGCATAAATGGTGCACAGCTCTTCACAAGGTTGCATTTGATTGTGGTATTAGATCACTGGATAGGAATTTTAGTTCACACAATGTGCTGGGCAGCATTGCTGATGAATCAACTTCACCCACTAATTTTGCTCTTGAGTTTGATAAACTGGTTGGGAGTTGGCGTACAAATGAATCTGTAGACGATATTCAGTGCAACCAGATTTCCCCAGAGTGTTCAGTTAAGCATAATAGTATTTTGCAACACGCTGCTGAAGTTTACACACATAAAGTTTACAAGTCTCTTGAAACAGAGTTTCTAGACGGATGCACTGGAACTTCATACCAGGAAATGCAATGCAGTGAAACACTGTATAGATTTGAGTTCATTATGCAAAGTGGTCCAAAAGTTTGGCTAGTTTACCTTGACACCTCTACCATGGAATTGAGCTGTAGTTGCAAAAAATTTGAGATGATGGGCATACTTTGTTCGCATGCACTGAATGCACTTGGTCTCAAGAATCTTGATAAAATTCCTGAAAGTTATGTTTTAAAGCGATGGACAAAATATGTGAGGAAAGGAACTTATGTATTTCCAAGTGACCAGTCTCCAGAACAAGATTGCACAGAGGCTGTGCTTGCATATCGTAACCGGGCTATGTGGTTTGTTTATGATCTGCTGATGAAGAGCAAAGGTCATCAGGATACAAGAAAACTTATTCTTGACGTGCTTGAAAATGGAGAAAAATCATTGGAAAGTGTATGTGAACTCAAAAGGATGCATATACATCTCTCAGGAAAGGACAAAGATGCAAGTAAAGCTGAGAAGAGGAAAAAAAAGTTATCTAAGCAGGATAAAAATTCAAGTAATTCCTCTTTTGCTTCTCATGAATTGTAATTTGTTTAGTCCTTAGTAGCACGTGTCTAATAAATCACTATGTTGTTTTGTAGGAAATGTTAAACAAGTGGTTTTGCCTCCGCCAGCTGAGTCAGTTTTTGTCGACCAACCAAATCAAAATCAGTATTTTGCAACAGAAGATATTGCAACAAACTCATCTATTGGTAGACCTTTCTTCTACCAGGTAGAAGTCCTACCATTGAGTCTTGTGCTTTATTCTCAATTATTACCTTATTATCTACTCCCTCCGTAACTTAATATAAGACGTTTTTTGACACTATCGTTGTGTCAAAAAAGTCTTATATTAAGTTACAGAGGGAGTATTTAGGTATATGATGATAAATTTTGTGCACCTTACATGTATTCCAGGAATATCCTACTACTGGTGTTTCAGCAAGTCAGATTGAAGGGCATGCAAATATGCATTCCGTGCCACAGTGTGCACCAGCACCACAGGTATGTTGACAGACTTCCTACTCTAGAATCTAGACCTTTTCTTAATTGAAGGTAACATGTATTAAGAGGTAGATACGATTAGGAAGCTTCATAACATGCCTATTGATACAAACGACTAAATCGCATGCCGGTACTTGAAATTGCATGCTTAGTTCAGGCGAAGTCCTAAAACTAAAAAACTAGTAGGTCCTCAAAGTCTCAAACGCGTATAAGTTGTTCAATCATGTCCAAAATCAGGTTTTTTCAGGGTGGCATGGCAATCCCTCATGGCATAATGCTGCCTTGGTATCTCCTCCCAGTCTCTCCCCCTCTTATGCTGCCTGTTGAGATATATTTATCAAACAAGTTGAGGAAGCCGGAGTCTGAGCGATCTGTCAAAATGGCAGCGGGGGCATTTTGTAGCCTAACTTCAGGCAGATTGGCGACGTGGCCATTACTTTCCTGGATTGGGCTGCATAAGTTGTGGGTGATGACCATGGTCTGTAGGATTGAAGTGCATGCCGTGGGGAAGCAACACACCAGACATCAGGACAATGTAGGCTGCTGATTCTCCATTTGGAAATCTTACTCAGTCTGTTTGATAAACATGCCGCCTGATGCTCGTTTCTAGGCTTGAATAGGTCAAGTAAGCAGCTTGAAAGAAAGTAGTTGATGAAGCATTCATATATACATGCATGTGCTAGATAGCTGGTATGTGATGCCGTCAATTGGTTTCAATGCGATCTGACATCGGGCTTGCGATAAAGTTCGAGGCAATTGCGGTTGGTAGAAGCACCTTTTCCTGATTTTTCATGCTCAGGATGGTGACCTGCTAAGAGTGTGGTCAGTGCTCCCTCGCATAATATGTCAGCACAGCCCGAGCTCGCTTGTGGCCACGCCAGTTCATGCTTATCAAGCTTATGAGTGGCCATGACAGCTTGTTCAAAATTCAGCATCCCCAAGTCGTCTGTCAAAATATCGGAACAAGGGTGGGAGACGGGAAAGAAATGTCATGTCAATCTGGCAAAACAGCTTCTGGGTCTGGTCGAGCCATTTAATTTGAGGACTTAAAAACTAGTTTTGAGTTTAGGGCCCTACTTAGTAAAGTAAGCAAGTTTAAAATCCATGCTGCAATTTACTCAATACAAATTAATTTGGTCAACAAGTGGTTATACCTTTAACCAAATCACCCCCTAGGGAACCCAGCCATGCGCATACAAGGGTCATTGGGATATACCATTTTGTCTATTAGCCTATTGTCGATGTTGCTGCAAGTTTCCAACATTTTGTTACTAGAGATCCTTGCCTTTGCCAAACATAGCATCTTATTCTTTCCTCACAGCTAATTGGAGGACTGACCTGTGAAAGCAGGCTGTAGGCCTGTAGCTTGTCCTAACAATAACATCAGAATGCAGATACTGCTCAGTGCTTTTTAATGTACTAATGTTGCCACGGTATTCATGAAAAATGATGTAATATTACTAGCTGGTATATTGGGGTCACCAGTACTACATCCGTAACTAAATATAAGACATTTTTGCAGTTCAGTTTGAACTGCAAAAACATCTTATATATAGTTACAGAGGTAGTAGATAATTAGTGTTTTGGTATTTCTGATGGCTAGCTCTGTGTACTAACCCCCAGCCATTAGCCATATTGTATTTAAGTATCATCATGCGGATGAAGAGAAGAAAGTTTGAAATAGATGAAATCGAAGTAGGAGACACATGAAAGTAAAATTTGGTACTTGATATATGATTTAAGTTTGTAGAAGAACAAAAAAACGAAGGAGAGAAATCAAGGAGGCTTCCACAACTCTTTTTCTAATGCCATGCTGAATTTTTTAAGTCATCTGTAGCTATTGTATTTCTTATGTTGTTAGCAATTTATTGTCCCTACTCAAGTGCCATGGATATTAAATCTCCAGATAGTGAGAAGCCATGCTGCTTTTATTTATCCATGTTTTCTTTGTATGTTGTTAAGTTTCTCACATTCATGAACCCTGACAGGAATTTCCAGCATATGACGCAGTCCATCCCCCATCTACATTTGGTGGCGAAAGTAATTTCTGAAGAATGCAGTAGTACCATTGATGTGTGAATATCAGAAGTTCATATTTCATTAGCTGATTGTTGTTTGGGCATGTTGTGTTGAATCCTAAGCTGTATGTAGGTCTCCTTTCTTTGACTTCGCTAATTGGTGTACCAGATGTAATTTGTTACTCAACTGTATGGAGTGGAAGTATTGTGCAGTAGAGAATTATGAGCTAAGAGGACATGGAGTATCTACACCCGAGCTCAAATGCTTCCTTGTGAACAGTAACTTTTTTGAATTCCTTTTGCTATTTTTTTGATTTTACTGTTCATATGGGAGCATTTGAGCTCGGGAGCAGAATAGGACTTTTGAGCTAAGAGCATCTTCAATAGCAGCCTTATTTTTGGGCACGAGGGGGCAAAAAATGCCCTCAATTTTTTGGGGCAGCCCTAAAATACAACACCAAGTGCTGCAAATATACATCACTTGGGTTGTTGTTGCTAAATCGCGCGACTGCATCCGGACGCTCGCGCCTGGCTGGATCTTCGCCCCGCTGAACTCTGCCGCTAGAGGCCACCGCTGTCGCTCTGTCACTCACCCTCGACCACGCTGCTCCTCTTCGCGTGCCACCTCGCTGGCCGCTGCCGCTCCAATTCCGCGTCTGCCTGCGACGGACATCGCGTCAATTTCGGCCAACCGCCATTGCTCCGCCGCCTATAATGGTTGTGGAAGCCCGATGTGTTCATCTGAGGTGGCCTAGCGGCTGTCGGAGCACCGTAGCTTGTCGCCCAACTGCCGCGGCCAAGCGGAGGGCCGATGAGCTTGGGGCGGCGACAGCGCGGTTGGTGGCCGTTTTTCACCTCCTCCCGGCAGCCACTAGCCACCGACGACCCGCCGGCCGGATATCTCCTCCTCGCCCACAAGGTGTTTGATGAAATTCCTATAAAGGTAAAAGAAATTTTGTTTGCGTTTTTCTTCATGCTCTTGTAGAATTTTTAGCTTGATAGATAGTTTCGTATTGTAGATGAGTTCGTGTGACTCCAACTATTGTGATGATTCCTTGTCGGATGAGGAATTTGATTTGACGAAGGAGGAAGATATTGCTATGATCATGATGCTGCACAAGAACAAGAGGTCGAAGCACGAAGGTTCCGGTTTCGGCCGTGAGTTTCTATGGAGAGAATGAAAAGAGGCGGGCGACCGATTGATGCGCAACTACTTTGGCCCAAATCCTCGCTATCCAGAGAGGTCGACGCCACTGGTATTATGAACACCAACAGAAAGATTTAGTATGGTAGCGTGAAGCCAATCCTTGGGGATACATGAGGTGTAGTCATTAAACTCGCAATGATTTTGTCTTATTTATCTTAATTACCAAGGTGACCACACGCGATGGGTAGGGCCTACGGTTGGACAACTGACTCGTGATACAGGACGTGTTCCGGTCAAGACGTTATTTGGATACATCCCCCACTTCGAGTCATTGCAAGCACATCTTAACGAATGTCTCCTAGAGCACAAATTAAGATCATGATTATCTCGATCACAAACATATGGTTGTAAGAATCAAGTCCTCATACCCATGCCTGTTTTTATTATAAGTGTTTCAGTAGCAAAGGTGATAGCGATCCAGTCTAAAAACTGGAATTTAATTATTTTGCAAAAGTTTGGTGGAAACCCTCGTCACAAGTGCACGTTCTCTCGTAGGTTTGATAACTCAGGGTCACACCTTGGGAAAAGAGGCAGGGAATCTTTTCGCTATCCGTTACTGGATCACTAAAGGTGAAAGAACATGTGCTGCCCCCATGTTTGGTTTTGGTAATTGATGACAATCTCTATGGACTAATGGTTGCCTTGAGTTATATTTGAAGGGTTTGTCCATAGGCATTGCTTGAAGACCATTTGTTGGTTTCAAGGTTATTAGAAGAAGAATATGTGTTGACCAAGGTGCTATTCAAGGATTGATCCAAAGATTGGTCATGTGAGAGTTGAGTCTATTGCAAACATGTCTTGAAGAAGAAGATTGTGTGATCATTCATGTTTACCTTCAAGACATCATCTTAATGAAGAGAGTTGGAAAGATACAAGGTTGATCAAGAATAAGTACAACGAGTGATTATTCATGGAGTTATCCAAAGATTGGTCATGTAAGAGATGAGCCTATTGCAAGCATGTCTTGAAGAAGAAGATTGTGTGGACATTCATGTTTACCTTCAAGACATCATCTTAATGAAGAGAGTTGGAAAGATACAAGGTTGATCAAGAATAAGTACAACGAGTGAATCAAGTTGATCAACACACAAAGCGTAGAAGATGTACCGAGAGGGATCAAGTGATCCCATGGTATGCTAAGCATTGTCCATTACGCTTTGTGTACTAACCCATTGTCTACGTGAGAGTTCTATGTGGGGTTAGGTATGTTTCCATGGGCTTGCGTCAAGAGGAAGATCTCATTCAACCCATGGAGGATGACATCAAGTGGTGATCGTCATCAAGTTTGCGGTGTGCAAGTTCAAGTGGAGCATCACGAAGAGATCATGCTTGAAGCTTGCCGTCCATTGTGGTGACAATGGACTTGTGAAGATGTGCTGAAGAGTGGCTCACCCATAGTGGAGTATGGGGGAGCAATCAACTTGTCTTCATCGAGCCAACGCAATCAAGAAAGGTGGTCCAACTTGAGGAAGTCAAGATCGTCATCATCTAGCTCAAGTGGACTATGTGCAAGGCAAAGGTTTGCCCTTGATAGGTTTTCTATTTTACCGGTCTCATGGTGGTAGTTGGGAGACCGGGTTATAGGATCGATTGCCGTACTATCAAGGGGGGCTCTCAAGTAAGTAGCTTGATCGTATCGTTCGTAGAGAGCTCAAACCATTGCATTCTTGCATCATCTTTCTTGGTTCTTGTTTGGCCTTTTTGCTTTGGGAGTCTTTGAGCTTTTGGTCACCTTCATGACAAGCTCAAGTTCATCGAGAACGGATTTCGTTTGCTTCATCTTGTATGTTCTCGATGTTGGGGTTTATGCCGGATCATCACTGATAGAGCTTTCACATCTCTATATCATAGGCATATCTCTACTGCCACTTCTTATTATAACCAGTCGCTGTTGGATACTACTCATCTTCATCTATCCAACGAGCTTGAGTTTGCTGGATTCGGAGTTCACATGTAGAAGTTGTGGCAGTTCTGGTTTTCTTGCTTCCTTCTGTTTTTCTTAGGCCTTTTGTTGCACTCCAGCGGTAGTACCGCTCTGCTCAGCGGTAGTACCGCTTGCGCGGTACTTCCGCGGTTCCAGTGCCGTGGGCACTTCCGCTTATTTGTGCCTTCTGTTATGCCCTGTCCTTCGAGCGGAAGTAGAGCGGCAGTAACGGGCGGTAGTACCACTTCGGGCGGCACTACCGCGCTGCCCTCCCCTACTACCGCTGTTCTAGCCGTCTGCTCAACACTACGCGGTAGTACCGCTGGTGGGAGCGGTAGTACCGCTCCGGCGGCACTACCGCCTCCCTGACTTGTTCAGTTGAACGCAGATAGCCGGAACTTCCGTGCCAGCGGAAGTACCGCTCACCCGAGCGGTACTACCGCTTGTGCACGGGCTGAAGGGCATAACGGTTGGATTTGGGGAGGCCTATAAAGGGGGTCTTCTTCCCCAATGGTTTTCTAACCTTGAGCTTATGTTCTTCCCCCATTGTTGACCTTCTTCGAGCTTGCTATCTCTCAATCCCTCCAATGATTCTTGCTAGTTCTTGAGGGAAAAGAGAGAGGAGATCTAGATCTACGTTTCCACCAATCACTTTCTCCTCTATGTGAGGGGAACCCCTTGGATCTAGATCTTGGAGTTCTTCGTGTTCTCTTCTTCGTTCTTCCTCTCATTTTCCTCCCTAGCATTAGTTGCTTTGGTGGGATTTGGGAGAGAAGGACTTGGGCACTCCGTGTGCCCTTGCCATTGCATTTGGTGCATCGGTTTGAGTTCTCCACGGTGATACGTGGAAGTGAAAGTTGAGAAGCTTATTACTCTTGGGTGCTTGGTACCCTAGAGCTTGTTCCTCTTGGGTGCTTGGGCGCCCTAGACGGTTGGTGGTGCTTCGGAGCTCAATCATTGTGGCGTAAAGCTCCGGGCAAGCATCGGGGTCTCCAATTAGGTTGTGGAGATTGCCCCGAGCAATTTGACGGGTACCGGTGACCGCCCCCAAGGGTTGCCAAAGTGTACGGGTTCGGTGACCGCCCCCAAGGGTTGCCATTTGTACGGGTTCGGTGACCGCCCTCAAGGGTCCCTTAGTGGAATCACGGCATCTTGCATTGTGCGAGGGCGTGAGGAGATTACGGTGGCCCTAGTGGCTTCTTGGGGAGCATTGTGCCTCCACACCGCTCCAAACGGAGATTAGCATCCGCAAGGGTGTGAACTTCGGGATACATCGTCGTCTCCGCGTGCCTCGGTTATCTCTTACCCGAGCCCTTTACTTATGCACTTTACTTTGTGATAGCCATATTGTTTCTTGTTATATATCTTGCTATCACTTAGTTCTTTATCTTGCTTAGCATAAGTCGTTGGTGCACATAGGTGAGCCTAGTTGTTTTAGGTTTCGTGCTTGACAAATTAAACGCTAGTTTTATTCCGCATTTGTTCAAGCCTAAACCGTAATTATTTTAAAGCGCCTATTCACCCCCCCTCTAGGCGACATCCACGATCTTTCAAAAGGGACTTACCATTCCACCGCCCACACCAAACTATCACCGGAGACACCCCTACCCTCCCGCTTCAGATCGTGGAGCCCAAGCCTACCTGCGGACAACAGTGACCGTGAGTATCGCCAACGAGAACACGTGTACAAGATATAGAGGCAGACCGCCCACGCCAGATCCGATGAAACTTCAACCCATGTTCCAAAAATGTCCACTAATGATAGCACGGTGTGCCGGAGGAAACCTCCACGACGACGTCGAGGAAGACGATGCAACACGTTGCCGCCGTCGAGGCCGAGGGTACGGTCAAGGGTTTTCACCCGGAGCCCTGGCTCGGCGAGAGGAACCATAGCAGTGCCTCCAAGAGGAATGCGACACCCATGAGCATCACCATCGTTGGCACCGGAGCACAAGGCTTTTGCCCGGAGCCTCTCACCCGCGTCACACCGAGGAACCCTGAGAACCAATCCACCCCAATAGAAGACAAGTCGCCACCAAACAAGACCTCTAGAGCATGATTTGGGAACCGCCACTTCCGAGACACCGCCGACACCAGGATCACCGAGTGCTACATCCTACAGCCACCCACAGGACCAAAAGATGCAACCATCACCACCGCCAAGACGCCTGCTGAAAATCCAATATGACATACCGCCACCTGGGCCGCCGCCCAGGCATCCAAACCTCACTCCCCCACACCGACTCCAAACCCCGAACACCTCACTCACCGGTGGCAGGACACAGAGACTCCTCCTTTCCAGTCCCACGGCATACCATGGACGAAAGCGCACACCACGCCAGTGTCGCCACCACCTGTGGTGCCAACCAATGAACCCAAATTGGTCGACATAGACCAGATCTGGCCGAGAGCAACCATCCCCATCTTCTCCCACCATGCAACGACGAGCACGGGTGACCACCTCGGCGGCATCCCAACCACTGCACGAGGAGACGGAGGCGGCCGTGGCCCCTGGCCACGGCCACGACCTCCCAGGAAGATGAGCCCCCGTAGGGTAGGGGGTCCAAAATGGTGCACCACCGGGATCCACGGGCCGACGCGAACGCAGCCGGAGCCTCTTCCCGTCGGGACGGCCGGAGAGCCGGATCTGTGTAGCAAGCCGAGGGAGAAAGAGTCGGAGATTGAAAGAGGAGAGGAACATCTTACAATTGTGGCATGCTAATAAAAAAATAGTCCAAGACAATACTCCCTCCGTTCCTTTATGTAAGGTGTATTATTTTCGGCACGGTGACCAAGGCACATAATTATAGACATGTTAAGACTAAATGACCCTTGGCAAATTTGTTGGTTAGTGGAAAGTGAATCAATTTGTCCAGAAAAGTATGAGATACATGCAATCGACAAAGAGATAGTTTCCTTGTTTTACTATAAAGAGAGATACAGACAATCAGAAAACAGATACTTTCCTTTTTTAGGAGGGCTAACAAGGGAATTATGAGGAATCAGAAGAAATGCACCTTACATTCTGGAATTTTATCAAAAAACAAATACACCTTATATAAAGGAACGGAGGGAGTAATAACTAGTGTATTTGTTTGCACTAGTAGTTATGTACGTGCAACACACGATTCAAAATTTTAAAATTCTGATTTTTTATTAATCTATGTTTTGCTTCTTCGGATTTACTTAATTAGTATTGCAAAGCGGTGAATATCAATTTCTCCAGCGGTGGCGGCGAGACGCCGACGGTGGCACGGTTCACGGCTTACAGGGTCATGGTCTAGGGATCAGGTCGACTGGTTTGGAAACATTCCAAGTTACGATGTTTGTTTTTTGGATTGCTAATTATGGTGCTTTGATTGATTGATAGAATGTTTATTTTTTGAATGCTAATTACTACAATGATTTGATTGATTGGTATGATGTTTCTTTTATGGAATGCTAATTACGGTGTTTTGGTTGCTAATTACGGCGCTTTGATTGATAAATAGTACTACAATGTTTATTTTTGGAATGTTAATTACGATGATTTGATTTATTGATATGATGTTTCTTTAATGGAATGCTAATTAGGATGTTTTAATTGCTAATCATGGTGCTTTAATTGCTACAATGTCATTGGAGCAATGTAGGTCATCGGATCTAAGATAACGAAGGGCTGATATTCAATGTCTGCCACATTTTGCTTGTTTAGGAGTAGTGAAGATATAGTATCATCTTACAATTGTGGCGTGCTAATCAAGAAAAGTACTACTGTACGAGATCTAATTTAGTAGCTTCAAGGAATAACATTGGTATTACTAGTAAACAAAGAAGAAGCAAGCAAGCCATGCATCCTAGACTCTTCGCATTTGGAGTAGATCACAGTGTACATAGTCTTGGCCAGGCTTTGCACGGCAGAGTCGGAAAGACTGCCTCGACGTGCAATAACCAATACGGCACTCCCGATCAGATTCCATGGGTATGACCATCCTCATCTCCACCGCGAGCTCCAACTCCCCAGACCGCAGCTCCGACGCCAAGCGGCGGCGCAGCGTGTCGGTCAGCAGCACGTCAGTGTGAGACAGCCTGACGTTCACGTCCGCCGATGACCGCTTGCCGACGCAGAAATCGGGCACGTCCGCCCATCCGACAACCATGTCGCCGTAGAACACGGTGACCGTGATCTCCTCCTTGCAGGTCCTGTCGACCCCCTTGTTGTCGACGTGCAGCTCAAGGTTGAAGTCGGGGCGGATCACGGGGCTGCGCGCTGGGTCGAGGCCGTGCACCTCCGTCAGCCTGACGGAGAAGCTGGGATCACGGTGAATGCTTGCGTCCCACTTTTGAAGCCCTACTATCAGACCGCCGATGCATAGTGTGAGGATGATAGCAAGGATCGCAGCTCGTAGCGTAGACTTCGGCTTCGGCTCCGGCTGCTCGCTGCCTGCAGTGGCCATGACGGCGCCGCCGCGAGTCACAACTTACAAGATGTGGGTGCGGAGGCGACGAATCTAGCTAGGCAAACAGTTGTGTAGCAGAACAAGGCAAGGGCCAAATATAAAAGCCGTAAGAATCCAGAACGGGCAGCCAAATATTCCTTTGAGTTGGAGAAGAATTCGGCTCAGAACGTGAGAATCCAAGTCGGTTTTTACATGGAGTTTGAGAGGAAGTCGGTTCACGCACGCGCGTTTGGGTATCTCGTCAGGTCCTACAAATAAATAAATATCGCCGTTAGTCCAACCGTCTTGTCTGCCTATAAACCACAAAATAAACCAGGGATTCCGGCCGGTTGGAGGTTCTTGGCGTAGACATGGATCCCGAAACTGCTCGTTTGGAGCCCCCGTCCAAGCACAGAGGCCAGCAATGCCTATGTGTCATTCTAACTGTCGTCTGCCTGGGCTTGCTAGCTTTTCTATCTCTCGCCGTTCACCAGCTCGTCGTCGATCCCGACCTGAATTTCGGGAGCGCAAAGTTCAGCATGGAACCCGTGTCCCACACCGGGATATATCACAACGACTCATCGCCGGCTTTCAACGTCACGCTGCACGCCAGGAGCACCTACAAGCACAGCTTCTGCAGCGACGACGGAGGCGGGGCCGTGCAGGCGGTGTACTCGGGCATCACCGTCGCCGTGGGCCACGTGCCGCCCTTCTGCGTGGAGCCCAAAGGCTCGATCGCCATGACGGCGGCTGCCTCGTCGGGCTGGCTGGCTCTGCCCGCTTCGCTGCAAGAGCGCATCGACCATGACAGGCGGAACGGCGGGGTGGAACTAGAGGTCGATCTCAGCTTCGAAAACGATATCAAGGGCTTAGTATGGGTGCGCTGCCGCGCCAAGTTGGATGCCACGAGCACATCAGCATGCAAATCTTTCGGTCTGGGATACATTTGTGAAAGATGATGAAACGTAACCTAGCAGACTGATGCTCCTCACCCTCCCCTCTGTCGTACGTATTGCTGTAATAACAGTTAAAAATATACACATACTCCATGTCCATATAAATATATGCTATTTTTCTCACATCTCGCATGTAAAAGTATATTTTGTTTCCTCCGTAAACTGGTTACAGATTGCGGTGAAAATAGGCTCTGGTCAGGGAAGTTATGAGAAACTGTTTTCCTTTTTCTTCTTCTTTCGGCTCATGGAATTGTTGACACACGAACGCGTCACGCGTATCCTCGACGCCGGGGGTGATGCACCGCAGCTCACGTCGAGGGAGGCCTGCTGGAAGCGCGATACGCAAGACAATCCGGCCGGCGCTTTTGAGACCCGAAACCCCACACTCCCGGAAGGGACCCCGTCAGGGAGTATGGCGGTAATGGGCTGCCCTAGGTCGATTCGCTCGCCCCTAGGGCCTCGGGATTCGCAGCTCTCCACACGAAGAACGACGAAGAACGAGGAAGCAATAACGAGGGATAGACAAAACGTAGATGAAAAAATAGTATATTGATTTGTTCGATTGTGTGTTTTTTCAATCGGCCATCACCTCTTCTATTTAAGAGGGGGTTGGACTTCCCGTACAAGTCATGGATTCATCTTTCCTTACAAAGTATCAAAAACACTAGCCAAATTCGGACTCCTCAAAAACCTGCCCGAATCTGCGCGACGGTAAGCGGTAGTACCGCTCTGGTCAAGCGGTAGTACCGCTACAAGCGGTAGTACCGCTACAAGCGGTAGTACCGCTCTGAGTATGGCTGAGTACCGCGCTACTACCGAGTAAGGGTCTCGGGATACCAGAAGAATTTTCGTAAGCGGTAGTAAAATACGGTACTACCGCTTTGCGGTACTTCCGCTCTGGAGGGCGGTAGTACCGCTCCAGAGGCTGTCTTGATGGGCTGGCTTACGTCTCCTCGCGTCCATCTTGATCTTCGGTCTTCGACGGGCCGTCGCCTTCCCGGGAGTACCATCAGGATATCTTGCCGGGTCGCCTTGCCGGGTCATCTTCTTGCCGGACCGCCTCCTTGCCGGGCTACCTCCTTGCCGGATCACCTCCTTGCCGGGCTGTCTCCTTGCCGGGCCGTTTCCTTGCCGGATCTCCTGCCGGGTCATCCCCTTGCCAGATCGTCTCCTCGCCGGGTCATCTCCTTGCCGGATTGCCTCCTTGCCGGGCTGTCTCCTTGCCGGGCCGTTTCCTTGCCGGATCTCCTGCCGGGTCATCCGGATCGTCTCCTTGCCGGGTCATCTTCAACCCCTGTCTGGGCCTCCACTGAAATCGGCAAGCACTCAAAATCGACAAACCAAACCGGCAAGCCTTCAGCTCGAGCGGTAAGATTTCACCGGCAAGCCTTTCATGCCGGCAATGTGAATTTTCTCGTATAGAAGACTTCTCCGCTTGAGCCCACCTTTACTGTATTTTGCACCGCGCCAAAATCGGGTGTCAACACATGCCCCCTGTTTTTCGGCAAAGCTTGCATGCCGAAAAATAATTTGCATTAGGCTTGCTCTAAGGACGATGTCAACACTCCATCGGCCATTAATATGTGCTTAGGGCGATAATCATATATCGGCCATTGCCTATTTAGGCTTCTTGCCACACACTTGGGTGGTACTTCTTCAAATATTTGCCATTGAGAGCTCGAGGTAGCAATGTTCCTTGCATGGATTCCACCAAATATGAATTTCCAGGAACTATTCTTGCAATCTTGAAAGGACCTTCCCAGCTTGGAGACCACTTCCCGAATTTTCTGTCCTTTGAACCAATCGGTAGAATCACCTTCCACACAAGATCACCAATCTGAAAATTCTTCAACTTGACCTTCTTATTGTAAGCTCTTGCTACCCTCAACTTGTCCCTTTCTATGGCTTTTAATGCAGTCAAACGTTTATCGGCAACCTCATCAACGTTGTCCATCATCAAGTTATAAAAGTCCACTGCCGATAAATCATTTTGTTTGGCTATTCTCAAAGCATTCAAATTCACCTCTACCGGTAAAACGGCTTCTTGACCGTATACGAGCTCATATGGAGTTACCTTCGTCGCACCATGCCTTGAGATTCTATGCGCCCACAAAGCCTCGGACAATAATTCATGCCACCTTCTTGGATTATCTTCAATCTTCGTCTTGATGAGCTTGATCAAAATTTTGTTGCTAGACTCAGCTTGTCCATTGGCTTGAGCATAATACGGGAAGGAATTGAGCAACTTTATCTTATATGATTCGGCAAATTCTCTAACTTGATGAGACATGAAAGATGAACCTTGATCTGTAGTTAATGTTTGCGGAATACCGAATCTATGAATAATGTGCTCACTTTTGAATTGAATTACCTCCGTATGCGTCATATTCTTGAGAGGTACTGCTTCAGACCATTTAGTAAAATAATTAGTTGCCACCAACACGAACCGATGCCCCTTTGAAGAGGAAGGATGAATTTCCCCAATAAAGTCTAATCCCCAACCTCTAAAAGGCCACGGCTTGATAATAGGATGTAACATAGCAGCGGGAGCTAACTGAATATCACCAAACTTTTGACAAGCTTCACATCCTTTATAATACCTGAAGCAATCATTGATCATCGTCGGCCAATAAAATCCAGCACGTCGTAACAACCACTTCATCTTGGGGGCCGACTGATGAGTATCGCAAATTCCTTCATGAACCTCTCCCATAGCAACTCTTGCTTGATCCTCGTCCAAACACTTCAAAAGAACATCTTCAACCGTTCGGCGATAAAGACCACCGTCTCTTATTGTATATTTGAAAGCCATGCGCCGAACAGCCCTGTCCACCCTTTCACTCGGATTGTACAAGTAATCAATAATGGGCTTTCCCCAATCATGATTTTCACCTGCACTAGATTTATTGTTAGTGACCGAATCAGTGGGCTCTGGTTCGGCCTCCCCTATATTAGCAAGACAAGACATCGGCTCTTGAGAGATATGAAACATGCCATGATTGACATGATAGCCAGATGCTTGCTGTGCTAACTCATTTGCTCTCCAATTATCATGTCTAGATATATGAGCAATGCTAAAATGATCCAAAGTAGAAATTATATCCAAACATTTATCAAGATAAACATTAAGTGATTCGTCTAAACATTGAAAAACTTTGGATACTTGTTGCACTACTAATAACGAATCACCAAAAGCCTCAATATGTGTAGCACCTATGGCCAGCAACATCTCTAAACCGAATAACAATGCTTCATATTCGGCTTGATTATCTGTGCAAAAATATTCTAAGCGGCATGAGGCTTCAAAAACAGCACCATGAGGAGATATATAAGCAATACCAACACCTTGGCCGTTGCTACAAACTGAACCGTCAAAATATAATCTCCATGGTACTAACGAGACAAGGTTTATATCAATATCTTGCTCGTCATTAATCCGATGCTCAACGATAAAATCAGCAACAATTTGGCCTTTCATGGATTTTAGAGATTCATAAGCCAAATCATACTCAATTAAAGCATAAGCCCATTTACCAATTCTACCACTAAGAATTGGTCTATGCAACATATATTTAATGACATCGGTTTGACAAGCTACTATGCAAAAACTTGGCACTAGATAATGTCTCAATTTTGTGCAAGCATAGTATAAGCATAGGCATAATTTTTCAATATATGTATACCTTGTCTCAGCATCCAATAGACGTCGGCTTAAATAAGTGATAGCATGCTCTTTTCCTTCGGTTTCTTGAGTCAAAACAACACCAATAACACCTTCCTCGGCTGCAAGTTAAAGTCTAAAGGGCTCTCTATGCTTGGGCGCCTTCATCACCGGAGGAGTGCACAAATAATTCTTAATCATATCAAATGCTTCTTGCTGTTTTGCCCCCCCAAGTAAAATCAACATCATTCTTCAACCGAAGGATATGAGTAAATGCATCAACCTTCCCTGACAAATTAGCTATGAACCTCCTCAAATAATTGACCTTGCCAAGGAATTTTTGCATATCTCTCTTGCATATTGGAGCCTCCACTTTTTGTATAGCTTCTATCTTTTTGGGATCAATCTCTATGCCATCTTCATGAATAATGAAACCCAAAAACTTACCAGCCGACACGCCAAACGCACACTTCAAAGGATTCATCTTCAGCCCATATTTCTTCATCCTCTCAAAAGTTAAACGCAAATCGGCCAAGTGAGATTTAAAAGCATCCGATTTGACAACAATATCATCAATATAGACTTCAAGTATAACCCCGAGTAAATCATGAAAAATCAAATTCATAGCCCTTTGATATGTGGCGCCGGCATTCTTCAATCCAAAGGTCATTACTGTCCACTCAAATAATCCAAGGAAACCGGGGCACCGAAAAGCCGTTTTGGACATGTCCTCTTCGGCCATGAAAATTTGGTTGTACCCCGCATTGCCATCAAGAAAGCTAATAACCTTATGTCCAGAAGCATCATTAATAAGCATGTCGGCTATAGGCATAGGATACTCATCTTTGGGCGTAGCTCTATTCAAATCTCTGAAATCAATGCACACCCTCAACTTGCCGGAGCCTTTCTTTTCCACTGGCACAATATTAGAAATCCACTCGGCATACCTGCAAGGTCTAATAAAATTAGCTTTAAGCAAACGACCGATCTCTTTCTTGATCCGGTCATATATTTTTGGATTGAACTTCCTAGCCGATTGTTTATATGGTCTAAAACCGGCTTTTATAGGTAACTGATGCTCCACTAGCTCTCGGCTTAAACCTGGCATCTCATGATATTCCCATGCAAAGCAACAAATATATTCTTTCAATAGCTCGATTAACTTTACTTTACAATCGACTTTCAAATTTTTGTTTACATATGTCGGCCTAGGAATTGAGCCATCTCCAATATCTACTTCTTCTAATGGATCGGCCGATGTAAAACCGTGTCCAAGTTTATCCATATCACCTAACTCCTCTATAGACTCATACATATCGTTCCCATTGGACCGATATTCTGCAAGCCGCTTTTGTAACCACTCAGAGTTAGGATCCATTTAAATACGTCATACCTTGGAGCCGATTTCCACCAACCGGCTTTAAAGAAACGGGTACAAAACCACTCTTGGTGGCGCTGAGAAAGTCAAACTCTGATAAGTCTCGTCCCGTCAAGCAAGCAGCATTGGGGTGTTGCCAATCCACTGGTGTATCGGCTAAAGCAACGCAAGCCGAATTATCCGCATGAACGATCTCCACTTCATCATCAACCCATTGAATTAAAAACTGGTGCATAGTGGATGGCACACATTGGTTTGCATGAACCCAATCACGGCCTAGAATGACGTTGTAGTTACCTTGCACCTCGGCGACAAAGAATGCAGTAGCCAAAGTTTTGCTCCCAACCGTAAGCTCCACGTACATCACCCCTTTGGCTTCGGTTTTCTCTTTGCCTTCAAATCCATTGAGTACCATATTGGTCTTCATCAATCCTTCGTCGGGCAAACCCAATTTCTTGAAGACTGAATAAGGCATGAGATTCACTACAGCACCACCATCGACAAGCATTCGAGTAATCGGTGACCCGTTGATATGGCCTCTGAGGTACAACGGTTTCAAGTGCGTCACTGGTTCTTTTGGCTTCTCAAATATTGCATTCTTAGGACCAAAATCCAGCTGAGCCACCTCCCCTTCTTCATCTATAGCACGAAACTCAGCGGGTAAATAAAACACCATGTTGATATCCATTCCTTCATGTACTGGTGTAGGCTCACAATCTACCACGTCGCCCTCCTCCTCGGGTGTGTTCAGTGCTGGGCTTGCCGGTGTTGGGCTTGCCGGTGTTGGGCTTGCCGGGCCTGCCGAGCTTGCCGGGTCTGCCGAGCTTGCCGGGTCTGGGTTTGCCCTCTTCATTGATTCTGAAATCTGTTCGGGCGAAACGGAATCAATAGGTGTTATAGACGATGTAACAGCAGTAGCATCGTCCTTCCTTGGTGGTACAGGTGCTGATGTGACAGATGTAGAAACCACCGCACTTTGTATTTGCTTAGGCACCCATACTTGTTCTGTAGGTACCATGGGCCGAACGTCATTGAACTACTCATCTCTTTGCTTCTCGGCCTCCTGTTCTGCCATCTCATGACTCCTTAACCTCTGTAGTTTCCTCTTTTGTGTTTTTGTTAGCCCTGGAGGACACCACTTAGGCTGCATGTACTTTGGATCTTTGAACTTGGCTTTGCTTGTGCTAGCTTCATGATCATCAGCCGAGTGCTTTGGTGCGATAGCAAGTATCGGCTCAGTAGGGTTGTTCCGCACAGTCGGCTGTTGTATAGTGAATGTCTTAGTGCCCAAGATGAGTGAACCGGCATCAACTCTTTCTTTGCCCTTTCCAGACTCGACCACTGCACTTGGTGACTTGGCACGCCACACTTGCTTATTGATCCTTCCTTGATTATTCTGCATTGGCTGATTGACTCCTTTGTTCAAACGGCCTCGTGTGGGATAAGAAAACTTCTCACGTATAGGCCTCCTTGGTTCTGCCCATCCTGGATGAAAAGCATAAGGGGCCATTGGGGCTTGCCCCCATCCTCCATTAAATCCTCCCACGTGGTATGGTGCATAGGGAGGTGGCGCCATCCACAGTCCTGGTGCCCATGACCCATATGGCCTTGTGCGATGTTGCAATTCTTGTCTTGGAGGTGATCTTGGGCGCTTCAAATATGATGACCGGTTAGAGCTAGAACCGGCCGCTTGATTAGCATACTTGGACAGCAACATATCAAAAGTTGGCTTGATTTTCTTGCGCTGCAATTTGGCTTCATTCAACTTCCACTTGCTAACTTCCGGACTCTTGGGCTTGACAAACTTAACACGGGTATTCTCTTGCTCTTGCGGTTGCCCCCCGAGTGAAGGATTCGTGACGGTGATCTTGATTATCTCCCCACCATCGGGTTGCTTGTCAAGCATCACTTGCCTTCCTAGGACCTTGTCGCCATCTTTGTTTTTCCTGGGCTCACCAATGACAACATTAGTTTTATTAGCAGATTCGGCCACCTCTGGCCGAATGAGTAACTTTTCCCCCTCCAAATCCAGAGTATTCATTGGGAAGGGCTGCTTATCAACTTGCATCTCAGAAAAGTTCAATCGTCCGTCATTAATGGCCGATTGTATCTGTCGTCGAAAAACATTGCAATCATTAGTAGCATGAGAAAAAGAATTATGATACTTGCAATAAGCACGCCGTTTCAGCTCTTCAAACGGCGGTAAAGTATGAGATATTCTAATAATCTTAGCTTGTAGCAAAGCATCAAATATTCTATCACATTTAGCAATGTTAAAAGTGAACTTCATCTCATCATCACGATTCTTATGAACCGGCTTTAAATCATGACAAGTAAAAGGTTTGGCCTTCGAGGGCCAAACAAATTCAGCAGCATAAATATCACCCTCATCGTCCGAATGATCACTATCATATTCAACCATATTCATCTTAGGACGATCAGTTTTGTATCTATGCACTTCTTTGAGGTCCTTGCTTCGGCTTTCATGAGCCAAAGCCCTCTGTAAGACTTGGTTGATGCTTATAAATTCATAGCCTTCTAGCTTTTCTCTAATATGAGTTCTCAAACCATTGAGCACAAGATCAGCCAAGTCTCTCTCAGTTATCACTAAACTATAGCACCGGTTCTTTGTCTCTCTAAATCTCTTGACGTAATCGGAGACCGATTCGTCATGTTTCTGTTTAACCGATGTAAGATGTGACAACTTAAGTTCATTGTCGCCGCTATAAAAATGATCATGAAATTTTTGCTCTAGTTGTGACCAAACACGAATAGAGCCATGCGGCAAAGAAGAAAACAATGAAAATGCAGTACCAGTTAATGACAAAGGAAATAAACGCACTTTCACTTCATTTATCGAGCCTGCTTCACCCAATTGTGCTAGGTATTGGCTAACATGCTCCCACGTGGTCTTCGTGCCTTCTCCATTAAACTTAACAAAATCTGGAATTTTATATCCTTGAGGGCACGGAATTGCATCAAAGTACTCAGGATACGGCTTTTGATAAATCCGATTCCTAGGTAATTCAACACCAAAATTCTCTCGAAGCGTTTTAGCCATCTCCTCTCTAAAATTAGGTAAAGCATCGTCCATAGTAGACGATGAAGCTTGTGGCACTGGCATAGGAGGATTATGGTTAGCAACTACGGGTACAAATTGTGGCATGTTTACCGAACCATAGTTCGGCAATGATCTAGCAATGTTTCCACCTATCGGTAAGGTTTGGTTCGGCGTTGCCACCGAACTCTGCATATTCATAAAAGGATTAAGCGGTGCAGCCACAATTTGATTGGTATGGGTGGGAAAATAATTCATCGGCATGGGGGCGCCGATGAGATAGGCAAAGCTGAATTAGGGTTTCCCATACTAGCAGGCATATTAGGCATATTCTTCTGGGCATTAGTATTTTCTAACAAAGCTTGATAGATCAGATTATTGCTATCAGAAATACGGCTCTCAATTTCAGCCCATTGCTCAGGAGAAAAGGTAGTACTTACAGAAGGTTTAACCTGATCGGTTTGAAGAGGAGGAAACTTGATTTCTCCAACCGGAGTGATATTGCCTTGGCGGTCCTTCTTGAAGTTTTCAAGGAACTCCTGCAACTCCTTCTCTTCACGCGCCTTCTTGTACTCCTCATAAGCTTGACGATGCTCGGCCGATAACTCCTCCAGATTGGGCTTGATAATGTTATCGACGTCAACTTCCGAGGGATTGGGAAGATTGGACATGATGGATGATGATTCTTGATCAAAAGTTCCCCAGCGGAGTCGCCAAAAAGTGTGTTGACACACGAACGCGTCACGCGTACCCTCGACGCCGGGGGTGATGCACCGCAGCTCACGTCGAGGGAGGCCTGCCGGAAGCGCGATACGCAAGACAATCCGGCCGGCGCTTTTGAGACCCGAAACCCCACACTCCCGGGAGGGACCCCGTCAGGGAGTATGGCGGTAATGGGCTGCCCTAGGTCGATTCGCTCGCCCCTAGGGCCTCGGGATTCGCAGCTCTCCACACGAAGAACGACGAAGAACGAGGAAGCAATAACGAGGGATAGACAAAACGTAGATGAAAAAATAGTATATTGATTTGTTCGATTGTGTGTTTTTTCAATCGGCCATCACCTCTTCTATTTAAGAGGGGGTTGGACTTCCCGTACAAGTCATGGATTCATCTTTCCTTACAAAGTATCAAAAACACTAGCCAAATTCGGACTCCTCAAAACCTGCCCGAATCTACGCGACGGTAAGCGGTAGTACCGCTCTGGTCAAGCGGTAGTACCGCTACAAGCGGTAGTACCGCTCTGAGTATGGCTGAGTACCGTGCTACTACCGAGTAAGGGTCTCAGGATACCAGAAGAATTTTCGTAAGCGGTAGTAATTGCGGTAGTAAAATACGGTACTACCGCTTAGCGGTACTTCCGCTCTGGAGGGCGGTAGTACCGCTCCAGAGGCTGTCTTGATGGGCTGGCTTACGTCTCCTCGCGTCCATCTTGATCTTCGGTCTTCGACGGGCCGTCGCCTTCCCGGGAGTACCATCAGGATATCTTGCCGGGTCGCCTTGCCGGGTCATCTTCTTGCCGGACCGCCTCCTTGCCGGGCTACCTCCTTGCCGGATCACCTCCTTGCCGGGCTGTCTCCTTGCCGGGCCGTTTCCTTGCCGGATCTTCTGCCAGGTCATCCCCTTGCCAGAACGTCTCCTCGCCGGGTCATCTCCTTGCCGGATTGCCTCCTTGCCGGGCTGTCTCCTTGCCGGGCCGTTTCCTTGCCGGATCTCCTGCCGGGTCATCCGGATCGTCTCCTTGCCGGGTCATCTTCAACCCCTGTCTGGGCCTCCACTGAAATCGGCAAGCACTCAAAATCGACAAACCAAGCCGGCAAGCCTTCAGCTCGAGCGGTAAGATTTCACCGGCAAGCCTTTCATGCCGGCAATGTGAATTTTCTCGTATAGAAGACTTCTCCGCTTGAGCCCACCTTTACTGTATTTTGCACCGCGCCAAAATCGGGTGTCAACACATGCCCCCCTGTTTTTCGGCAAAGCTTGCATGCCGAAAAATAATTTGCATTAGGCTTGCTCTAAGGACGATGTCAACACTCCATCGGCCATTAATATGTGCTTAGGGCGATAATCATATATCGGCCATTGCCTATTTAGGCTTCTTGCCACACACTTGGGTGGTACTTCTTCAAATATTTGCCATTGAGAGCTCGAGGTAGCAATGTTCCTTGCATGGATTCCACCAAATATGAATTTCCGGGAACTATTCTTGCAATCTTGAAAGGACCTTCCCAGCTTGGAGACCACTTCCCGAATTTTCTGTCCTTTGAACCAATCGGTAGAATCACCTTCCACACAAGATCACCAATCTGAAAATTCTTCAACTTGACCTTCTTATTGTAAGCTCTTGCTACCCTCAACTTGTCCCTTTCTATGGCTTTTAATGCAGTCAAACGTTTATCGGCAACCTCATCAACGTTGTCCATCATCAAGTTATAAAAGTCCACTGCCGATAAATCATTTTGTTTGGCTATTCTCAAAGCATTCAAATTCACCTCTACCGGTAAAACGGCTTCTTGACCGTATACGAGCTCATATGGAGTTACCTTCGTCGCACCATGCCTTGAGATTCTATGCGCCCACAAAGCCTCGGACAATAATTCATGCCACCTTCTTGGATTATCTTCAATCTTCGTCTTGATGAGCTTGATCAAAATTTTGTTGCAAGACTCAGCTTGTCCATTGGCTTGAGCATAATACGGGGAGGAATTGAGCAACTTTATCTTATATGATTCGGCAAATTCTCTAAATTGATGAGACATGAAAGATGAACCTTGATCTGTAGTTAATGTTTGCGGAATACCGAATCTATGAATAATGTGCTCACTTTTGAATTGAATTACCTCCGTATGCGTCATATTCTTGAGAGGTACTGCTTCAGACCATTTAGTAAAATAATTAATTGCCACCAACACGAACCGATGCCCCTTTGAAGAGGAAGGATGAATTTCCCCAATAAAGTCTAATCCCCAACCTCTAAAAGGCCACGGCTTGATAATAGGATGTAACATAGCAGCGGGAGCTAACTGAATATCACCAAACTTTTGACAAGCTTCACATCCTTTATAATACCTGAAGCAATCATTGATCATCGTCGGCCAATAAAATCCAGCACGTCGTAACAACCACTTCATCTTGGGGGCCGACTGATGAGTATCGCAAATTCCTTCATGAACCTCTCCCATAGCAACTCTTGCTTGATCCTCGTCCAAACACTTCAAAAGAACATCTTCAACCGTTCGGCGATAAAGACCACCGTCTCTTATTGTATATTTGAAAGCCATGCGCCGAACAGCCCTGTCCACCCTTTCACTCGGATTGTACAAGTAATCAATAATGGGCTTTCTCCAATCATGATTTTCACCTGCACTAGATTTATTGTTAGTGACCGAATCAGTGGGCTCTGGTTCGGCCTCCCCTATATTAGCAAGACAAGACATCGGCTCTTGAGAGATATGAAACATGCCATGATTGACATGATAGCCAGATGCTTGCTGTGCTAACTCATTTGCTCTCCAATTATCATGTCTAGATATATGAGCAATGCTAAAATGATCCAAAGTAGAAATTATATCCAAACATTTATCAAGATAAACATTAAGTGATTCGTCTAAACATTGAAAAACTTTGGATACTTGTTGCACTACTAATAACGAATCACCAAAAGCCTCAATATGTGTAGCACCTATGGCCAGCAACATCTCTAAACCGAATAACAATGCTTCATATTCGGCTTGATTATCTGTGCAAAAATATTCTAAGCGGCATGAGGCTTCAAAAACAGCACCATGAGGAGATATATAAGCAATACCAACACCTTGGCCGTTGCTACAAACTGAACCGTCAAAATATAATCTCCATGGTACTAACGAGACAAGGTTTATATCAATATCTTGCTCGTCATTAATCCGATGCTCAACGATAAAATCAGCAACAATTTGGCCTTTCATGGATTTTAGAGATTCATAAGCCAAATCATACTCAATTAAAGCATAAGCCCATTTACCAATTCTACCACTAAGAATTGGTCTATGCAACATATATTTAATGACATCGGTTTGACAAGCTACTATGCAAGAACTTGGCACTAGATAATGTCTCAATTTTGTGCAAGCATAGTATAAGCATAGGCATAATTTTTCAATATATGTATACCTTGTCTCAGCATCCAATAGACGTCGGCTTAAATAAGTGATAGCATGCTCTTTTCCTTCGGTTTCTTGAGTCAAAACAACACCAATAACACCTTCCTCGGCTGCAAGTTAAAGTCTAAAGGGCTCTCTATGCTTGGGCGCCTTCATCACCGGAGGAGTGCACAAATAATTCTTAATCATATCAAATGCTTCTTGCTGTTTTGCCCCCCAAGTAAAATCAACATCATTCTTCAACCGAAGGATATGAGTAAATGCATCAACCTTCCCTGACAAATTAGCTATGAACCTCCTCAAATAATTGACCTTGCCAAGGAATTTTTGCATATCTCTCTTGCATATTGGAGCCTCCACTTTTTGTATAGCTTCTATCTTTTTGGGATCAATCTCTATGCCATCTTCATGAATAATGAAACCCAAAAACTTACCAGCCGACACGCCAAACGCACACTTCAAAGGATTCATCTTCAGCCCATATTTCTTCATCCTCTCAATAGTTAAACGCAAATCGGCCAAGTGAGATTTAAAAGCATCCGATTTGACAACAATATCATCAATATAGACTTCAAGTATAACCCCGAGTAAATCATGAAAAATCAAATTCATAGCCCTTTGATATGTGGCGCCGGCATTCTTCAATCCAAAGGTCATTACTGTCCACTCAAATAATCCAAGGAAACCGGGGCACCGAAAAGCCGTTTTGGACATGTCGTCTTCGGCCATGAAAATTTGGTTGTACCCCGCATTGCCATCAAGAAAGCTAATAACCTTATGTCCAGAAGCATCATTAATAAGCATGTCGGCTATAGGCATAGGATACTCATCTTTGGGCGTAGCTCTATTCAAATCTCTGAAATCAATGCACACCCTCAACTTGCCGGAGCCTTTCTTTTCCACTGGCACAATATTAGAAATCCACTCGGCATACCTGCAAGGTCTAATAAAATTAGCTTTAAGCAAACGACCGATCTCTTTCTTGATCCGGTCATATATTTTTGGATTGAACTTCCTAGCCGATTGTTTATATGGTCTAAAACCGGCTTTTATAGGTAACCGATGCTCCACTAGCTCTCGGCTTAAACCTGGCATCTCATGATATTCCCATGCAAAGCAACAAATATATTCTTTCAATAGCTCGATTAACTTTACTTTACAATCGACTTTCAAATTTTTGTTTACATATGTCGGCCTAGGAATTGAGCCATCTCCAATATCTACTTCTTCTAATGGATCGGCCGATGTAAAACCGTGTCCAAGTTTATCCATATCACCTAACTCCTCTATAGACTCATACATATCGTTCCCATTGGACCGATATTCTGCAAGCCGCTTTTGTAACCACTCAGAGTTAGGATCCATTTAAATACGTCATACCTTGGAGCCGATTTCCACCAACCGGCTTTAAAGAAACGGGTACAAAACCACTCTTGGTGGCGCTGAGAAAGTCAAACTCTGATAAGTCTCGTCCCGTCAAGCAAGCAGCATTGGGGTGTTGCCAATCCACTGGTGTATCGGCTAAAGCAACGCAAGCCGAATTATCCGCATGAACGATCTCCACTTCATCATCAACCCATTGAATTAAAAACTGGTGCATAGTGGATGTCACACATTGGTTTGCATGAACCCAATCACGGCCTAGAATGACGTTGTAGTTACCTTGCACCTCGGCGACAAAGAATGCAGTAGCCAAAGTTTTGCTCCCAACCGTAAGCTCCACGTACATCACCCCTTTGGCTTCGGTTTTCTCTTTGCCTTCAAATCCATTGAGTACCATATTGGTCTTCATCAATCCTTCGTCGGGCAAACCCAATTTCTTGAAGACTGAATAAGGCATGAGATTCACTACAGCACCACCATCGACAAGCATTCGAGTAATCGGTGACCCGTTGATATGGCCTCTGAGGTACAACGGTTTCAAGTGCGTCACTGGTTCTTTTGGCTTCTCAAATATTGCATTCTTAGGACCAAAATCCAGCTGAGCCACCTCCCCTTCTTCATCTATAGCACGAAACTCAGCGGGTAAATAAAACACCATGTTGATATCCATTCCTTCATGTACTGGTGTAGGCTCACAATCTACCACGTCGCCCTCCTCCTCGGGTGTGTTCAGTGCTGGGCTTGCCGGTGTTGGGCTTGCCGGGCCTGCCGAGCTTGCCGGGTCTGCCGAGCTTGCCGGGTCTGGGTTTGCCCTCTTCATTGATTCTGAAATCTGTTCGGGCGAAACGGAATCAATAGGCGTTATAGACGATGTAACAGCAGTAGCATCGTCCTTCCTTGGTGGTACAGGTGCTGATGTGACAGATGTAGAAACCACCGCACTTTGTATTTGCTTAGGCACCCATACTTGTTCTGTAGGTACCATGGGCCGAACGTCATTGAACCACTCATCTCTTTGCTTCTCGGCCTCCTGTTCTGCCATCTCATGACTCCTTAACCTCTGTAGTTTCCTCTTTTGTGTTTTTGTTAGCCCTGGAGGACACCACTTAGGCTGCATGTACTTTGGATCTTTGAACTTGGCTTTGCTTGTGCTAGCTTCATGATCATCAGCCGAGTGCTTTGGTGCGATAGCAAGTATCGGCTCAGTAGGGTTGTTCCGCACAGTCGGCTGTTGTATAGTGAATGTCTTAGTGCCCAAGATGAGTGAACCGGCATCAACTCTTTCTTTGCCCTTTCCAGACTCGACCACTGCACTTGGTGACTTGGCACGCCACACTTGCTTATTGATCCTTCCTTGATTATTCTGCATTGGCTGATTGACTCCTTTGTTCAAACGGCCTCGTGTGGGATAAGAAAACTTCTCACGTATAGGCCTCCTTGGTTCTGCCCATCCTGGATGAAAAGCATAAGGGGCCATTGGGGCTTGCCCCCATCCTCCATTAAATCCTCCCACGTGGTATGGTGCATAGGGAGGTGGCGCCATCCACAGTCCTGGTGCCCATGACCCATATGGCCTTGTGCGATGTTGCAATTCTTGTCTTGGAGGTGATCTTGGGCGCTTCAAATATGATGACCGGTTAGAGCTAGAACCGGCCGCTTGATTAGCATACTTGGACAGCAACATATCAAAAGTTGGCTTGATTTTCTTGCGCTGCAATTTGGCTTCATTCAACTTCCACTTGCTAACTTCCGGACTCTTGGGCTTGACAAACTTAACACGGGTATTCTCTTGCTCTTGCGGTTGCCCCCCGAGTGAAGGATTCGTGACGGTGATCTTGATTATCTCCCCACCATCGGGTTGCTTGTCAAGCATCACTTGCCTTCCTAGGACCTTGTCGCCATCTTTGTTTTTCCTGGGCTCACCAATGACAACATTAGTTTTATTAGCAGATTCGGCCACCTCTGGCCGAATGAGTAACTTTTCCCCCTCCAAATCCAGAGTATTCATTGGGAAGGGCTGCTTATCAACTTGCATCTCAGAAAAGTTCAATCGTCCGTCATTAATGGCCGATTGTATCTGTCGTCGAAAAACATTGCAATCATTAGTAGCATGAGAAAAAGAATTATGATACTTGCAATAAGCACGCCGTTTCAGCTCTTCAAACGGCGGTAAAGTATGAGATATTCTAATAATCTTAGCTTGTAGCAAAGCATCAAATATTCTATCACATTTAGCAATGTTAAAAGTGAACTTCATCTCATCATCACGATTCTTATGAACCGGCTTTAAATCATGACAAGTAAAAGGTTTGGCCTTCGAGGGCCAAACAAATTCAGCAGCATAAATATCACCCTCATCGTCCGAATGATCACTATCATATTCAACCATATTCATCTTAGGACGATCAGTTTTGTATCTATGCACTTCTTTGAGGTCCTTGCTTCGGCTTTCATGAGCCAAAGCCCTCTGTAAGACTTGGTTGATGCTTATAAATTCATAGCCTTCTAGCTTTTCTCTAATATGAGTTCTCAAACCATTGAGCACAAGATCAGCCAAGTCTCTCTCAGTTATCACTAAACTATAGCACCGGTTCTTTGTCTCTCTAAATCTCTTGACGTAATCGGAGACCGATTCGTCATGTTTCTGTTTAACCGATGTAAGATGTGACAACTTAAGTTCATTGTCGCCGCTATAAAAATGATCATGAAATTTTTGCTCTAGTTGTGACCAAACACGAATAGAGCCATGCGGCAAAGAAGAAAACAATGAAAATGCAGTACCAGTTAATGACAAAGGAAATAAACGCACTTTCACTTCATTTATCGAGCCTGCTTCACCCAATTGTGCTAGGTATTGGCTAACATGCTCCCACGTGGTCTTCGTGCCTTCTCCATTAAACTTAACAAAATCTGGAATTTTATATCCTTGAGGGCACGGAATTGCATCAAAGTACTCAGGATACGGCTTTTGATAAATCCGATTCCTAGGTAATTCAACACCAAAATTCTCTCGAAGCGTTTTAGCCATCTCCTCTCTAAAATTAGGTAAAGCATCGTCCATAGTAGACGATGAAGCTTGTGGCACTGGCATAGGAGGATTATGGTTAGCAACTACGGGTACAAATTGTGGCATGTTTACCGAACCATAGTTCGGCAATGATCTAGCAATGTTTCCACCTATCGGTAAGGTTTGGTTCGGCGTTGCCACCGAACTCTGCATATTCATAAAAGGATTAAGCGGTGCAGCCACAATTTGATTGGTATGGGTGGGAAAATAATTCATCGGCATGGGGGCGCCGATGAGATAGGCAAAGCTGAATTAGGGTTTCCCATACTAGCAGGCATATTAGGCATATTCTTCTGGGCATTAGTATTTTCTAACAAAGCTTGATAGATCAGATTATTGCTATCAGAAATACGGCTCTCAATTTCAGCCCATTGCTCAGGAGAAAAGGTAGTACTTACAGAAGGTTTAACCTGATCGGTTTGAAGAGGAGGAAACTTGATTTCTCCAACCGGAGTGATATTGCCTTGGCGGTCCTTCTTGAAGTTTTCAAGGAACTCCTGCAACTCCTTCTCTTCACGCGCCTTCTTGTACTCCTCATAAGCTTGACGATGCTCGGCCGATAACTCCTCCAGATTGGGCTTGATAATGTTATCGACGTCAACTTCCGAGGGATTGGGAAGATTGGACATGATGGATGATGATTCTTGATCAAAAGTTCCCCAGCGGAGTCGCCAAAAAGTGTGTTGACACACGAACGCGTCACGCGTACCCTCGACGCCGGGGGTGATGCACCGCAGCTCACGTCGAGGGAGGCCTGCCGGAAGCGCGATACGCAAGACAATCCGGCCGGCGCTTTTGAGACCCGAAACCCCACACTCCCGGGAGGGACCCCGTCAGGGAGTATGGCGGTAATGGGCTGCCCTAGGTCGATTCGCTCGCCCCTAGGGCCTCGGGATTCGCAGCTCTCCACACGAAGAACGACGAAGAACGAGGAAGCAATAACGAGGGATAGACAAAACGTAGATGAAAAAATAGTATATTGATTTGTTCGATTGTGTGTTTTTTCAATCGGCCATCACCTCTTCTATTTAAGAGGGGGTTGGACTTCCCGTACAAGTCATGGATTCATCTTTCCTTACAAAGTATCAAAAACACTAGCCAAATTCGGACTCCTCAAAACCTGCCCGAATCTACGCGACGGTAAGCGGTAGTACCGCTCTGGTCAAGCGGTAGTACCGCTACAAGCGGTAGTACCGCTCTGAGTATGGCTGAGTACCGTGCTACTACCGAGTAAGGGTCTCAGGATACCAGAAGAATTTTCGTAAGCGGTAGTAATTGCGGTAGTAAAATACGGTACTACCGCTTAGCGGTACTTCCGCTCTGGAGGGCGGTAGTACCGCTCCAGAGGCTGTCTTGATGGGCTGGCTTACGTCTCCTCGCGTCCATCTTGATCTTCGGTCTTCGACGGGCCGTCGCCTTCCCGGGAGTACCATCAGGATATCTTGCCGGGTCGCCTTGCCGGGTCATCTTCTTGCCGGACCGCCTCCTTGCCGGGCTACCTCCTTGCCGGATCACCTCATTGCCGGGCTGTCTCCTTGCCGGGCCGTTTCCTTGCCGGATCTTCTGCCGGGTCATCCCCTTGCCAGAACGTCTCCTCGCCGGGTCATCTCCTTGCCGGATTGCCTCCTTGCCGGGCTGTCTCCTTGCCGGGCCGTTTCCTTGCCGGATCTCCTGCCGGGTCATCCGGATCGTCTCCTTGCCGGGTCATCTTCAACCCCTGTCTGGGCCTCCACTGAAATCGGCAAGCACTCAAAATCGACAAACCAAGCCGGCAAGCCTTCAGCTCGAGCGGTAAGATTTCACCGGCAAGCCTTTCATGCCGGCAATGTGAATTTTCTCGTATAGAAGACTTCTCCGCTTGAGCCCACCTTTACTGTATTTTGCACCGCGCCAAAATCGGGTGTCAACACATGCCCCCCTGTTTTTTGGCAAAGCTTGCATGCCGAAAAATAATTTGCATTAGGCTTGCTCTAAGGACGATGTCAACACTCCATCGGCCATTAATATGTGCTTAGGGCGATAATCATATATCGGCCATTGCCTATTTAGGCTTCTTGCCACACACTTGGGTGGTACTTCTTCAAATATTTGCCATTGAGAGCTCGAGGTATCAATGTTCCTTGCATGGATTCCACCAAATATGAATTTCCGGGAACTATTCTTGCAATCTTGAAAGGACCTTCCCAGCTTGGAGACCACTTCCCGAATTTTCTGTCCTTTGAACCAATCGGTAGAATCACCTTCCACACAAGATCACCAATCTGAAAATTCTTCAACTTGACCTTCTTATTGTAAGCTCTTGCTACCCTCAACTTGTCCCTTTCTATGGCTTTTAATGCAGTCAAACGTTTATCGGCAACCTCATCAATGTTGTCCATCATCAAGTTATAAAAGTCCACTGCCGATAAATCATTTTGTTTGGCTATTCTCAAAGCATTCAAATTCACCTCTACCGGTAAAACGGCTTCTTGACCGTATACGAGCTCATATGGAGTTACCTTCGTCGCACCATGCCTTGAGATTCTATGCGCCCACAAAGCCTCGGACAATAATTCATGCCACCTTCTTGGATTATCTTCAATCTTCTTCTTGATGAGCTTGATCAAAATTTTGTTGCTAGACTCAGCTTGTCCATTGGCTTGAGCATAATACGGGGAGGAATTGAGCAACTTTATCTTATATGATTCGGCAAATTCTCTAACTTGATGAGACATGAAAGATGAACCTTGATCCGTAGTTAATGTTTGCGGAATACCGAATCTATGAATAATGTGCTCACTTATGAATTGAATTACCTCCGTATGCGTCATATTCTTGAGAGGTACTGCTTCAGACCATTTAGTAAAATAACCAGTTGCCACCAACACGAACCGATGCCCCTTTGAAGAGGAAGGATGAATTTCCCCAATAAAGTCTAATCCCCAACCTCTAAAAGGCCACGGCTTGATAATAGGATGTAACATAGCAGCGGGAGCTAACTGAATATCACCAAACTTTTGACAAGCTTCACATCCTTTATAATACCTGAAGCAATCATTGATCATCGTCGGCCAATAAAATCCAGCACGTCGTAACAACCACTTCATCTTGGGGGCCGACTGATGAGTATCGCAAATTCCTTCATGAACCTCTCCCATAGCAACTCTTGCTTGATCCTCGTCCAAACACTTCAAAAGAACATCTTCAACCGTTCGGCGATAAAGACCACCGTCTCTTATTGTATATTTGAAAGCCATGCGCCGAACAGCCCTGTCCACCCTTTCACTCGGATTGTACAAGTAATCAATAATGGGCTTTCTCCAATCATGATTTTCACCTGCACTAGATTTATTGTTAGTGACCGAATCAGTGGGCTCTGGTTCGGCCTCCCCTATATTAGCAAGACAAGATATCGGCTCTTGAGAGATATGAAACATGCCATGATTGACATGATAGCCAGATGCTTGCTGTGCTAACTCATTTGCTCTCCAATTATCATGTCTAGATATATGAGCAATGCTAAAATGATCCAAAGTAGAAATTATATCCAAACATTTATCAAGATAAACATTAAGTGATTCGTCTAAACATTGAAAAACTTTGGATACTTGTTGCACTACTAATAACGAATCACCAAAAGCCTCAATATGTGTAGCACCTATGGCCAGCAACATCTCTAAACCGAATAACAATGCTTCATATTCGGCTTGATTATTTGTGCAAAAATATTCTAAGCGGCATGAGGCTTCAAAAACAGCACCATGAGGAGATATATAAGCAATACCAACACCTTGGCCGTTGCTACAAACTGAACCGTCAAAATATAATCTCCATGGTACTAACGAGACAAGGTTTATATCAATATCTTGCTCGTCATTAATCCGATGCTCAACGATAAAATCAGCAACAATTTGGCCTTTCATGGATTTTAGAGATTCATAAGCCAAATCATACTCAATTAAAGCATAAGCCCATTTACCAATTCTACCACTAAGAATTGGTCTATGCAACATATATTTAATGACATCGGTTTGACAAGCTACTATGCAAGAACTTGGCACTAGATAATGTCTCAATTTTGTGCAAGCATAGTATAAGCATAGGCATAATTTTTCAATATATGTATACCTTGTCTCAGCATCCAATAGACGTCGGCTTAAATAAGTGATAGCATGCTCTTTTCCTTCGGTTTCTTGAGTCAAAACAGCACCAATAAGACCTTCCTCGGCTGCAAGGTAAAGTCTAAAGGGCTCTCTATGCTTGGGCGCCTTCATCACCGGAGGAGTGCACAAATAATTCTTAATCATATCAAATGCTTCTTGCCGTTTTGCCCCCCAAGTAAAATCAACATCATTCTTCAACCGAAGGATATGAGTAAATGCATCAACCTTCCCTGACAAATTAGCTATGAACCTCCTCAAATAATTGACCTTGCCAAGGAATTTTTGCATATCTCTCTTGCATATTGGAGCCTCCACTTTTTGTATAGCTTCTATCTTTTTGGGATCAATCTCTATGCCATCTTCATGAATAATGAAACCCAAAAACTTACCAGCCGACACGCCAAACGCACACTTCAAAGGATTCATCTTCAGCCCATATTTCTTCATCCTCTCAAAAGTTAAACGCAAATCGGCCAAGTGAGATTTAAAAGCATCCGATTTGACAACAATATCATCAATATAGACTTCAAGTATAACCCCGAGTAAATCATGAAAAATCAAATTCATAGCCCTTTGATATGTGGCGCCGGCATTCTTCAATCCAAAGGTCATTACTGTCCACTCAAATAATCCAAGGAAACCGGGGCACCGAAAAGCCGTTTTGGACATGTCCTCTTCGGCCATGAAAATTTGGTTGTACCCCGCATTGCCATCAAGAAAGCTAATAACCTTATGTCCAGAAGCATCATTAATAAGCATGTCGGCTATAGGCATAGGATACTCATCTTTGGGCGTAGCTCTATTCAAATCTCTGAAATCAATGCACACCCTCAACTTGCCGGAGCCTTTCTTTTCCACTGGCACAATATTAGAAATCCACTCGGCATACCTGCAAGGTCTAATAAAATTAGCTTTAAGCAAACGACCGATCTCTTCCTTGATCCGGTCATATATTTTTGGATTGAACTTCCTAGCCGATTGTTTATATGGTCTAAAACCGGCTTTTATAGGTAACCGATGCTCCACTAGCTCTCGGCTTAAACCTGGCATCTCATGATATTCCCATGCAAAGCAACAAATATATTCTTTCAATAGCTCGATTAACTTTACTTTACAATCGACTTTCAAATTTTTGTTTACATATGTCGGCCTAGGAATTGAGCCATCTCCAATATCTACTTCTTCTAATGGATCGGCCGATGTAAAACCGTGTCCAAGTTTATCCATATCACCTAACTCCTCTATAGACTCATACATATCGTTCCCATTGGACCGATATTCTGCAAGCCGCTTTTGTAACCACTCAGAGTTAGGATCCATTTAAATACGTCATACCTTGGAGCCGATTTCCACCAACCGGCTTTAAAGAAACGGGTACAAAACCACTCTTGGTGGCGCTGAGAAAGTCAAACTCTGATAAGTCTCGTCCCGTCAAGCAAGCAGCATTGGGGTGTTGCCAATCCACTGGTGTATCGGCTAAAGCAACGCAAGCCGAATTATCCGCATGAACGATCTCCACTTCATCATCAACCCATTGAATTAAAAACTGGTGCATAGTGGATGGCACACATTGGTTTGCATGAACCCAATCACGGCCTAGAATGACGTTGTAGTTACCTTGCACCTCGGCGACAAAGAATGCAGTAGCCAAAGTTTTGCTCCCAACCGTAAGCTCCACGTACATCACCCCTTTGGCTTCGGTTTTCTCTTTGCCTTCAAATCCATTGAGTACCATATTGGTCTTCATCAATCCTTCGTCGGGCAAACCCAATTTCTTGAAGACTGAATAAGGCATGAGATTCACTACAGCACCACCATCGACAAGCATTCGAGTAATCGGTGACCCGTTGATATGGCCTCTGAGGTACAACGGTTTCAAGTGCGTCACTGGTTCTTTTGGCTTCTCAAATATTGCATTCTTAGGACCAAAATCCAGCTGAGCCACCTCCCCTTCTTCATCTATAGCACGAAACTCAGCGGGTAAATAAAACACCATGTTGATATCCATTCCTTCATGTACTGGTGTAGGCTCACAATCTACCACGTCGCCCTCCTCCTCGGGCGTGTTCAGTGCTGGGCTTGCCGGTGTTGGGCTTGCCGGGCCTGCCGAGCTTGCCGGGTCTGCCGAGCTTGCCGGGTCTGGGTTTGCCCTCTTCATTGATTCTGAAATCTGTTCGGGCGAAACGGAATCAATAGGCGTTATAGACGATGTAACAGCAGTAGCATCGTCCTTCCTTGGTGGTACAGGTGCTGATGTGACAGATGTAGAAACCACCGCACTTTGTATTTTCTTAGGCACCCATACTTGTTCTATAGGTACCATGGGCCGAACGTCATTGAACCACTCATCTCTTTGCTTCTCGGCCTCCTGTTCTGCCATCTCATGACTCCTTAACCTCTGTAGTTTCCTCTTTTGTGTTTTTGTTAGCCCTGGAGGACACCACTTAGGCTGCATGTACTTTGGATCTTTGAACTTGGCTTTGCTTGTGCTAGCTTCATGATCATCAGCCGAGTGCTTTGGTGCGATAGCAAGTATCGGCTCAGTAGGGTTGTTCCGCACAGTCGGCTGTTGTATAGTGAATGTCTTAGTGCCCAAGATGAGTGAACCGGCATCAACTCTTTCTTTGCCCTTTCCAGACTCGACCACTGCACTTGGTGACTTGGCACGCCACACTTGCTTATTGATCCTTCCTTGATTATTCTGCATTGGCCGATTGACACCTTTGTTCAAACGGCCTCGTGTGGGATAAGAAAACTTCTCACGTATAGGCCTCCTTGGTTCTGCCCATCCTGGATGAAAAGCATAAGGGGCCATTGGGGCTTGCCCCCATCCTCCATTAAATCCTCCCATGTGGTATGGTGCATAGGGAGGTGGCGCCATCCACAGTCCTGGTGCCCATGACCCATATGGCCTTGTGCGATGTTGCAATTCTTGTCTTGGAGGTGATCTTGGGCGCTTCAAATATGATGACCGGTTAGAGCTAGAACCGGCCGCTTGATTAGCATACTTGGACAGCAACATATCAAAAGTTGGCTTGATTTTCTTGCGCTGCACTTTGGCTTCATTCAACTTCCACTTGCTAACTTCCGGACTCTTGGGCTTGACAAACTTAACACGGGTATTCTCTTGCTCTTGCGGTTGCCCCCCGAGTGTAGGATTCTTGACGCTGATCTTGATTATCTCCCCACCATCGGGTTGCTTGTCAAGCATCACTTGCCTTCCTAGGACCTTGTCGCCATCTTTGTTTTTCCTGGGCTCACCAATGACAACATTAGCTTTATTAGCAGATTCGGCCACCTCTGGCCGAATGAGTAACTTTTTCCCCTCCAAATCCAGAGTATTCATTGGGAAGAGCTGCTTATCAACTTGCATCTCAGAAAAGTTCAATCGTCCGTCATTAATGGCCGATTGTATCTGTCGTCGAAAAACATTGCAATCATTAGTAGCATGAGAAAAAGAATTATGATACTTGCAATAAGCACGCCGTTTCAGCTCTTCAAACGGCGGTAAAGTATGAGATATTCTAATAATCTTAGCTTGTAGCAAAGCATCAAATATTCTATCACATTTAGCAATGTTAAAAGTGAACTTCATCTCATCATCACGATTCTTATGAACCGGCTTTAAATCATGACAAGTAAAAGGTTTGGCCTTCGAGGGCCAAACAAATTCAGCAGCATAAATATCACCCTCATCGTCCGAATGATCACTATCATATTCAACCATATTCATCTTAGGACGATCAGTTTTGTATCTATGCACTTCTTTGAGGTCCTTGCTTCGGCTTTCATGAGCCAAAGCCCTCTGTAAGACTTGGTTGATGCTTATAAATTCATAGCCTTCTAGCTTTTCTCTAATATGAGTTCTCAAACCATTGAGCACAAGATCAGCCAAGTCTCTCTCAGTTATCACTAAACTATAGCACCGGTTCTTTGTCTCTCTAAATCTCTTGACGTAATCGGAGACCGATTCGTCATGTTTCTGTTTAACCGATGTAAGATGTGACAACTTAAGTTCATTGTCGCCGCTATAAAAATGATCATGAAATTTTTGCTCTAGTTGTGACCAAACACGAATAGAGCCATGCGGCAAAGAAGAAAACCATGAAAATGCAGTACCAGTTAATGACAAAGGAAATAAACGCACTTTCAATTCATTTATCGAGCCTGCTTCACCCAATTGTGCTAGGTATTGGCTAACATGCTCCCACGTGGTCTTCGTGCCTTCTCCATTAAACTTAACAAAATCTGGAATTTTATATCCTTGAGGGCACGGAATTGCATCAAAGTACTCAGGATACGGCTTTTGATAAATCCGATTCCTAGGTAATTCAACACCAAAATTCTCTCGAAGCGTTTTAGCCATCTCCTCTCTAAAATTAGCTAAAGCATCGTCCATAGTAGACGATGAAGCTTGTGGCACTGGCATAGGAGGATTATGGTTAGCAACTACGGGTACAAATTGTGGCATGTTTGCCGAACCATAGTTCAGCAATGATCTAGCAATGTTTCCACCTATCGGTAAGGTTTGGTTCGGCGTTGCCACCGAACTCTGCATATTCATAAAAGGATTAAGCGGTGCAGCCACAATTTGATTGGTATGGGTGGGAAAATAATTCATCGGCATGGGGGGCGCCGATGAGATAGGCAAAGCTGAATTAGGGTTTCCCATACTAGCAGGCATATTAGGCATATTCTTCTGGGCATTAGTATTTTCTAAGAAAGCTTGATAGATCAGATTATTGCTATCAGAAATACGGCTCTCAATTTCAGCCCATTGCTCAGGAGAAAAGGTAGTACTTATAGAAGGTTTAACCTGATCGGTTTGAAGAGGAGGAAACTTGATTTCTCCAACCGGAGTGATATTGCCTTGGCGGTCCTTCTTGAAGTTTTCAAGGAACTCCTGCAACTCCTTCTCTTCACGCACCTTCTTGTACTCCTCATAAGCTTGACGATGGTCGGCCGATAACTCCTCCAGATTGGGCTTGATAATGTTATCGACGTCAACTTCCGAGGGATTGGGAAGATTGGACATGATGGATGATGATTCTTGATCAAAAGTTCCCCAGCGGAGTCGCCAAAAAGTGTGTTGACACACGAACGCGTCACGCGTACCCTCGACGCCGGGGGTGATGCACCGCAGCTCACGTCGAGGGAGGTCTGCCGGAAGCGCGATACACAAGACAATCCGGCCGGCGCTTTTGAGACCCGAAACCCCACACTCCCGGGAGGGACCCCGTCAGGGAGTATGGCGGTAATGGGCTGCCCTAGGTCGATTCGCTCGCCCCTAGGGCCTCGGGATTCGCAGCTCTCCACACGAAGAACGACGAAGAACGAGGAAGCAATAACGAGGGATAGACAAAACGTAGATGAAAAAATAGTATATTGATTTGTTCGATTGTGTGTTTTTTCAATCAGCCATCACCTCTTCTATTTAAGAGGGGGTTGGACTTCCCGTACAAGTCATGGATTCATCTTTCCTTACAAAGTATCAAAAACACTAGCCAAATTCGGACTCCTCAAAACCTGCCCGAATCTGCGCGACGGTAAGCGGTAGTACCGCTCTGGTCAAGCGGTAGTACCGCTACAAGCGGTAGTACCGCTCTGAGTATGGCTGAGTACCGTGCTACTACCGAGTAAGGGTCTCGGGATACCAGAAGAATTTTCGTAAGCGGTAGTAATTGCGGTAGTAAAATACGGTACTACCGCTTAGCGGTACTTCCGCTCTGGAGGGCGGTAGTACCGCTCCAGAGGCTGTCTTGATGGGCTGGCTTACGTCTCCTCGCGTCCATCTTGATCTTCGGTCTTCGACGGGCCGTCGCCTTCCCGGGAGTACCATCAGGATATCTTGCCGGGTCGCCTTGCCGGGTCATCTTCTTGCCGGACCGCCTCCTTGCCGGGCTACCTCCTTGCCGGATCACCTCCTTGCCGGGCTGTCTCCTTGCCGGGCCGTTTCCTTGCCGGATCTTCTGCCGGGTCATCCCCTTGCCAGATCGTCTCCTCGCCGGGTCATCTCCTTGCCGGATTGCCTCCTTGCCGGGCTGTCTCCTTGCCGGGCCGTTTCCTTGCCGGATCTCCTGCCGGGTCATCCGGATCGTCTCCTTGCCGAGTCATCTTCAACCCCTGTCTGGGCCTCCACTGAAATCGGCAAGCACTCAAAATCGACAAACCAAGCCAGCAAGCCTTCAGCTCGAGCGGTAAGATTTCACCGGCAAGCCTTTCATGCCGGCAATGTGAATTTTCTCGTATAGAAGACTTCTCCGCTTGAGCCCACCTTTACTGTATTTTGCACCGCGCCAAAATCGGGTGTCAACACATGCCCCCCTGTTTTTCGGCAAAGCTTGCATGCCGAAAAATAATTTGCATTAGGCTTGCTCTAAGGACGATGTCAACACTCCATCGGCCATTAATATGTGCTTAGGGCGATAATCATATATCGGCCATTGCCTATTTAGGCTTCTTGCCACACACTTGGGTGGTACTTCTTCAAATATTTGCCATTGAGAGCTCGAGGTATCAATGTTCCTTGCATGGATTCCACCAAATATGAATTTCCGGGAACTATTCTTGCAATCTTGAAAGGACCTTCCCAGCTTGGAGACCACTTCCCGAATTTTCTGTCCTTTGAACCAATCGGTAGAATCACCTTCCACACAAGATCACCAATCTGAAAATTCTTCAACTTGACCTTCTTATTGTAAGCTCTTGCTACCCTCAACTTGTCCCTTTCTATGGCTTTTAATGCAGTCAAATGTTTGTCGGCAACCTCATCAACATTGTCCATCATCAAGTTATAAAAGTCCACTGCTGATAAATCATTTTGTTTGGCTATTCTCAAAGCATTCAAATTCACCTCTACCGGTAAAATGGCTTCTTGACCGTATACGAGCTCATATGGAGTTACCTTCGTCGCACCATGCCTTGAGATTCTATGCGCCCACAAAGCCTCGGACAATAATTCATGCCACCTTCTTGGTTTATCTTCAATCTTCTTCTTGATGAGCTTGATCAAAATTTTGTTGCTAGACTCAACTTGTCCATTGGCTTGAGCATAATACGGGGAGGAATTGAGCAACTTTATCTTATATGATTCGGCAAATTCTCTAACTTGATGAGACATGAAAGATGAACCTTGATCCGTAGTTAATGTTTGCGGAATACCGAATCTATGAATAATGTGCTCACTTATGAATTGAATTACCTCCGTATGCGTCATATTCTTGAGAGGTACTGCTTCAGACCATTTAGTAAAATAATCAGTTGCCACCAACACGAACCGATGCCCCTTTGAAGAGGAAGGATGAATTTCCCCAATAAAGTCTAATCCCCGACCTCTAAAAGGCCACGGCTTGATAATAGGATGTAACATAGCAGCGGGAGCTAACTGAATATCACCAAACTTTTGACAAGCTTCACATCCTTTATAATACCTGAAGCAATCATTGATCATCGTCGGCCAATAAAATCCAGCACGTTGTAACAACCACTTCATCTTGGGGGCCGACTGATGAGTATCGCAAATTCCTTCATGAACCTCTCCCATAGCAACTCTTGCTTGATCCTCGTCCAAACACTTCAAAAGAACATCTTCAACCGTTCGGCGATAAAGACCACCGTCTCTTATTGTATATTTGAAAGCCATGCGCCGAACAGCCCTGCCCACCCTTTCACTCAGATTGTACAAGTAATCAATAATGGGCTTTCTCCAATCATGATTTTCACCTGCACTAGATTTATTGTTAGTGACCGAATCAGTGGGCTCTGGTTCGGCCTCCCCTATATTAGCAAGACAAGACATCGGCTCTTGAGAGATATGAAGCATGCCGTGATTGACATGATAGCCAGATGCTTGCTGTGCTAACTCATTTGCTCTCCAATTATCATGTCTAGATATATGAGCAATGCTAAAATGATCCAAAGTAGAAATTATATCCAAACATTTATCAAGATAAACATTAAGTGATTCGTCTAAACATTGAAAAACTTTGGATACTTGTTGCACTACTAATAACGAATCACCAAAAGCCTCAATATGTGTAGCACCTATGGCCAGCAACATCTCTAAACCGAATAACAATGCTTCATATTCGGCTTGATTATTTGTGCATAAATATTCTAAGCGGCATGAGGCTTCAAAAACAGCACCATGAGGAGATATATAAGCAATACCAACACCTTGGCCGTTGCTACAAACTGAACCGTCAAAATATAATCACCATGGTACTAACGAGACAAGGTTTATATCAATATCTTGCTCGTCATTAATCCGATGCTCAACGATAAAATCAGCAACAATTTGGCCTTTCATGGATTTTAGAGATTCATAAGCCAAATCATACTCAATTAAAGCATAAGCCCATTTACCAATTCTACCACTAAGAATTGGTCTATGCAACATATATTTAATGACATCGGTTTGACAAGCTACTATGCAAGAACTTGGCACTAGATAATGTCTCAATTTTGTGCAAGCATAGTATAAGCATAGGCATAATTTTTCAATATATGTATACCTTGTCTCAGCATCCAATAGACGTCGGCTTAAATAAGTGATAGCATGCTCTTTTCCTTCAGTTTCTTGAGTCAAAACAGCACCAATAACACCTTCCTCGGCTGCAAGGTAAAGTCTAAAGGGCTCTCTATGCTTGGGCGCCTTCATCACCGGAGGAGTGCACAAATAATTCTTAATCATATCAAATGCTTCTTGCTGTTTTGCCCCCCAAGTAAAATCAACATCATTCTTCAACCGAAGGATATGAGTAAATGCATCAACCTTCCCTGACAAATTAGCTATGAACCTCCTCAAATAATTGACCTTGCCAAGGAATTTTTGCATATCTCTCTTGCATATTGGAGCCTCCACTTTTTGTATAGCTTCTATCTTTTTGGGATCAATCTCTATGCCATCTTCATGAATAATGAAACCCAAAAACTTACCAGCCGACACGCCAAACGCACACTTCAAAGGATTCATCTTCAGCCCATATTTCTTCATCCTCTCAAAAGTTAAACGCAAATCGGACAAGTGAGATTTAAAAGCATCCGATTTGACAACAATATCATCAATATAGACTTCAAGTATAACCCCGAGTAAATCATGAAAAATCAAATTCATAGCCCTTTGATATGTGGCGCCGGCATTCTTCAATCCAAAGGTCATTACTGTCCACTCAAATAATCCAAGGAAACCGGGGCACCGAAAAGCCGTTTTGGACATGTCGTCTTCGGCCATGAAAATTTGGTTGTACCCCGCATTGCCATCAAGAAAGCTAATAACCTTATGTCCAGAAGCATCATTAATAAGCATGTCGGCTATAGGCATAGGATACTCATCTTTGGGCGTAGCTCTATTCAAATCTCTGAAATCAATGCACACCCTCAACTTGCCGGAGCCTTTCTTTTCCACTGGCACAATATTAGAAATCCACTCGGCATACCTGCAAGGTCTAATAAAATTAGCTTTAAGCAAACGACCGATCTCTTTCTTGATCCGGTCATATATTTTTGGATTGAACTTCCTAGCCGATTGTTTATATGGTCTAAAACCGGCTTTTATAGGTAACCGATGCTCCACTAGCTCTCGGCTTAAACCTGGCATCTCATGATATTCCCATGCAAAGCAACAAATATATTCTTTCAATAGCTCGATTAACTTTACTTTACAATCGACTTTCAAATTTTTGTTTACATATGTCGGCCTAGGAATTGAGCCATCTCCAATATCTACTTCTTCTAATGGATCGGCCGATGTAAAACCGTGTCCAAGTTTATCCATATCACCTAACTCCTCTATAGACTCATACATATCGTTCCCATTGGACCGATATTCTGCAAGCCGCTTTTGTAACCACTCAGAGTTAGGATCCATTTAAATACGTCATACCTTGGAGCCGATTTCCACCAACCGTCTTTAAAGAAACGGGTACAAAACCACTCTTGGTGGCGCTGAGAAAGTCAAACTCTGATAAGTCTCGTCCCGTCAAGCAAGCAGCATTGGGGTGTTGCCAATCCACTGGTGTATCGGCTAAAGCAACGCAAGCCGAATTATCCGCATGAACGATCTCCACTTCATCATCAACCCATTGAATTAAAAACTGGTGCATAGTGGATGGCACACATTGGTTTGCATGAACCCAATCACGGCCTAGAATGACGTTGTAGTTACCTTGCACCTCGGCGACAAAGAATGCAGTAGCCAAAGTTTTGCTCCCAACCGTAAGCTCCACGTACATCACCCCTTTGGCTTCGGTTTTCTCTTTGCCTTCAAATCCATTGAGTACCATATTGGTCTTCATCAATCCTTCGTCGGGCAAACCCAATTTCTTGAAGACTGAATAAGGCATGAGATTCACTACAGCACCACCATCGACAAGCATTCGAGTAATCGGTGACCCGTTGATATGGCCTCTGAGGTACAACGGTTTCAAGTGCGTCACTGGTTCTTTTGGCTTCTCAAATATTGCATTCTTAGGACCAAAATCCAGCTGAGCCACCTCCCCTTCTTCATCTATAGCACGAAACTCAGCGGGTAAATAAAACACCATGTTGATATCCATTCCTTCATGTACTGGTGTAGGCTCACAATCTACCACGTCGCCCTCCTCCTCGGGCGTGTTCAGTGCTGGGCTTGCCGGTGTTGGGCTTGCCGGGCCTGCCGAGCTTGCCGGGTCTGCCGAGCTTGCCGGGTCTGGGTTTGCCCTCTTCATTGATTCTGAAATCTGTTCGGGCGAAACGGAATCAATAGGCGTTATAGACGATGTAACAGCAGTAGCATCGTCCTTCCTTGGTGGTACAGGTGCTGATGTGACAGATGTAGAAACCACCGCACTTTGTATTTTCTTAGGCACCCATACTTGTTCTGTAGGTACCATGGGCCGAACGTCATTGAACCACTCATCTCTTTGCTTCTCGGCCTCCTGTTCTGCCATCTCATGACTCCTTAACCTCTGTAGTTTCCTCTTTTGTGTTTTTGTTAGCCCTGGAGGACACCACTTAGGCTGCATGTACTTTGGATCTTTGAACTTGGCTTTGCTTGTGCTAGCTTCATGATCATCAGCCGAGTGCTTTGGTGCGATAGCAAGTATCGGCTCAGTAGGGTTGTTCCGCACAGTCGGCTGTTGTATAGTGAATGTCTTAGTGCCCAAGATGAGTGAACCGGCATCAACTCTTTCTTTGCCCTTTCCAGACTCGACCACTGCACTTGGTGACTTGGCACACCACACTTGCTTATTGATCCTTCCTTGATTATTCTGCATTGGCCGATTGGCTCCTTTGTTCAAACGGCCTCGTGTGGGATAAGAAAACTTCTCACGTATAGGCCTCCTTGGTTCTGCCCATCCTGGATGAAAAGCATAAGGGGCCATTGGGGCTTGCCCCCATCCTCCATTAAATCCTCCCACGTGGTATGGTGCATAGGGAGGTGGCGCCATCCACAGTCCTGGTGCCCATGACCCATATGGCCTTGTGCGATGTTGCAATTCTTGTCTTGGAGGTGATCTTGGGTGCTTCAAATATGATGACCGGTTAGAGCTAGAACCGGCCGCTTGATTAGCATACTTGGACAGCAACATATCAAAAGTTGGCTTGATTTTCTTGCGCTGCAATTTGGCTTCATTCAACTTCCACTTGCTAACTTCCGGACTCTTGGGCTTGACAAACTTAACACGGGTATTCTCTTGCTCTTGCGGTTGCCCCCCGAGTGTAGGATTCGTGACGGTGATCTTGATTATCTCCCCACCATCGGGTTGCTTGTCAAGCATCACTTGCCTTCCTAGGACCTTGTCGCCATCTTTGTTTTTCCTGGGCTCACCAATGACAACATTAGTTTTATTAGCAGATTCGGCCACCTCTGGCCGAATGAGTAACTTTCCCCCCTCCAAATCCAGAGTATTCATTGGGAAGGGCTGCTTATCAACTTGCATCTCAGAAAAGTTCAGTCGTCCATCATTAATGGACGATTGTATCTGTCGTCGAAAAACATTGCAATCATTAGTAGCATGAGAAAAAGAATTATGATACTTGTAATAAGCACGCCGTTTCAGCTCTTCAAACGGCGGTAAAGTATGAGATATTCTAATAATCTTAGCTTGTAGCAAAGCATCAAATATTCTATCACATTTAGCAATGTTAAAAGTGAACTTCATCTCATCATCACGATTCTTATGAATCGGCTTTAAATCATGACAAGTAAAAGGTTTGGCCTTCGAGGGCCAAACAAATTCAGCAGCATAAATATCACCCTCATCGTCCGAATGATCACTATCATATTCAACCATATTCATCTTAGGACGATCAGTTTTGTATCTATGCACTTCTTTGAGGTCCTTGCTTCGGCTTTCATGAGCCAAAGCCCTCTGTAAGACTTGGTTGATGCTTATAAATTCATAGCCTTCTAGCTTTTCTCTAATATGAGTTCTCAAACCATTGAGCACAAGATCAGCCAAGTCTCTCTCAGTTATCACTAAACTATAGCACCGGTTCTTTGTCTCTCTAAATCTCTTGACGTAATCGGAGACCGATTCGTCATGTTTCTGTTTAACCGATGTAAGATGTGACAACTTAAGTTCATGTCGCCGCTATAAAAATGATGATGAAATTTTTGCTCTAGTTGTGACCAAACACGAATAGAGCCATGCGGCAAAGAAGAAAACCATGAAAATGCAGTACCAGTTAATGACAAAGGAAATAAACGCACTTTCAATTCATTTATCGAGCCTGCTTCACCCAATTGTGCTTGGTATTGGCTAACATGCTCCCACGTGGTCTTCGTGCCTTCTCCATTAAACTTAACAAAATCTGGAATTTTATATCCTTGAGGGCATGGAATTGCATCAAAGTACTCAGGATACGGCTTTTGATAAATCCGATTCCTAGGTAATTCAACACCAAAATTCTCTCGAAGCGTTTTAGCCATCTCCTCTCTAAAATTAGCTAAAGCATCGTCCATAGTAGACGATGAAGCTTGTGGCACTGGCATAGGAGGATTATGGTTAGCAACTACGGGTACAAATTGTGGCATGTTTGCCGAACCATAGTTCGGCAATGATCTAGCAATGTTTCCACCTATCGGTAAGGTTTGGTTCGGCGTTGCCACCGAACTCTGCATATTCATAAAAGGATTAAGCGGTGCAGCCACAATTTGATTGGTATGGGTGGGAAAATAATTCATCGGCATGGGGGGCGCCGATGAGATAGGCAAAGCTGAATTAGGGTTTCCCATACTAGCAGGCATATTAGGAATATTCTTCTGGGCATTAGTATTTTCTAACAAAGCTTGATAGATCAGATTATTGCTATCAGAAATACGGCTCTCAATTTCAGCCCATTGCTCAGGAGAAAAGGTAGTACTTACAGAAGGTTTAACCTGATCGGTTTGAAGAGGAGGAAACTTGATTTCTCCAACCGGAGTGATATTGCCTTGGCGGTCCTTCTTGAAGTTTTCAAGGAACTCCTGCAACTCCTTCTCTTCACGCGCCTTCTTGTACTCCTCATAAGCTTGACGATGCTCGGCCGATAACTCCTCCAGATTGGGCTTGATAATGTTATCGGCGTCAACTTCCGAGGGATTGGGAAGATTGGACATGATGGATGATGATTCTTGATCAAAAGTTCCCCAGCGGAGTCGCCAAAAAGTGTGTTGACACACGAACGCGTCACGCGTACCCTCGACGCCGGGGGTGATGCACCGCAGCTCACGTCGAGGGAGGCCTGCCGGAAGCGCGATACGCAAGACAATCCGGCTGGCGCTTTTGAGACCCGAAACCCCACACTCCCGGGAGGGACCCCGTCAGGGAGTATGGCGGTAATGGGCTGCCCTAGGTCGATTCGCTCGCCCCTAGGGCCTCGGGATTCGCAGCTCTCCACACGAAGAACGACGAAGAACGAGGAAGCAATAACGAGGGATAGACAAAACGTAGATGAAAAAATAGTATATTGATTTGTTCGATTGTGTGTTTTTTCAATCGGCCATCACCTCTTCTATTTAAGAGGGGGTTGGACTTCCCGTACAAGTCATGGATTCATCTTTCCTTACAAAGTATCAAAAACACTAGCCAAATTCGAACTCCTCAAAAACCTGCCCGAATCTGCGCGACGGTAAGCGGTAGTACCGCTCTGGTCAAGTGGTAGTACCGCTCTGAGTATGGCTGAGTACCGCGTTACTACCGAGTAAGGGTCTCGGGATACCAGAAGAATTTTCGTAAGCGGTAGTAATTGCGGTAGTAAAATACGGTACTACCGCTTAGCGGTACTTCCGCTCTGGAGGGAGGTAGTACCGCTCCAGAGGCTGTCTTGATGGGCTGGCTTACGTCTCCTCGCGTCCATCTTGATCTTCGGTCTTCGACGGGCCGTCGCCTTCCCGGGAGTACCATCAGGATATCTTGCCGGGTCGCCTTGCCGGGTCATCTTCTTGCCGGACCGCCTCCTTGCCGGGCTACCTCCTTGCCGGATCACCTCCTTGCCGGGCTGTCTCCTTGCCGGGCCGTTTCCTTGCCGGATCTCCTGCCGGGTCATCCCCTTGCCAGATCGTCTCCTCGCCGGGTCATCTCCTTGCCCGATTGCCTCCTTGCCGGGTTGTCTCCTTGCCGGGCCGTTTCCTTGCCGGATCTCCTGCCGGGTCATCCGGATCGTCTCCTTGCCGGGTCATCTTCAACCCCTGTCTGGGCCTCCACTGAAATCGGCAAGCACTCAAAATCGACAAACCAAACTGGCAAGTCTTCAGCTCGAGCGGTAAGATTTCACCGGCAAGCCTTTCATGCCGGCAATGTGAATTTTCTCGTATAGAAGACTTCTCCGCTTGAGCCCACCTTTACTGTATTTTGCACCGCGCCAAAATCGGGTGTCAAAAGGAATTTGGGTTTAATTATTTTCTGTGTTGACTTGTCTAAGGTCTCTAATAACTTAAACTTCAATTTTGCCCTGGTTAATACATATATAATTAAATCTCATCTAGGTGACGTCATCTGTTTGGTGAGGCCGGTTCCCTTGTTGGCCGACCTCACCTTCACGTATACTCCCTCCATTTCTTTTTTACTTCGCATATAAGATTTGTTTTGAGTCAAATTTTATAACCTTTGACCAAGTTTATATACAAAATTATAAACATCTACAATACTAGATATATGCAATATGAAAGTTAATTCATTGATGCTACTTTCGTGTGAAGTTTCGTCAAAAAATATCAAGGAACGTATCCGTGGCAAAAAAGAGAAAACTTCCTATGTATAGAAAAAACTGTTTGGATGGATTTTAGTTCGGGCTGTATTTTCTTTGCCAAGGATACATTTCCTGGTATTTTTGTACGAAACATCATACAGGAGTAGATTGGGCAGATATCCCAATATTTCCGATTTTTTAGAAAATTTCCTTGTATTTTCTTAATATAATTTTTGCATAGGGGCACTACTGGAATCACACCCTACGCCGAGTGCCAGAAACACTCGACAAAGGGGCAAAAAGACTCGGTAAAGGCTTTGCCGAGAATTGTTCTCGGCAAAGGCCACCTGACGTACACCTCTCAGCAAACAGAAATTCGCCGAGAGCCAAACGTCGGGCACTCGGCAAAGAGTTTGCCGAGTGCCGAACAGTACGTCTCGGCAAAATAAAGTCACTTCACGTCCGCTGGTTCCGTTAGGTCTTTGTTTTTTAAGAGAGCTGGCACTCGGCAAAGTGTACCACTTTGCCGAGTGTCCCACTCGGCTTAACTGTAACAGACACGTTCCAGCAACTCCCATTTACCGAGAGTGACTCTCGGTAAAGTCACAACCAAACTGCCAGCGCCTGCCACTTTCCGAGCGTCCCTCTCAGTAAAGGGTGGCCTTCCGAGTGCTGCTCTCGGTACAGATTCATTGCCAGTGTTGTTTCTGCCTCTTTTTTCATCAATCCCTGCAGCAAAAACAGATATACAATACACAAGGTTCATATGAAGTCACATTGTTAACAACAAACTCACAACGACTTATATATGGTTCACCCAAGCTTAACAACAAACTCATATAGGCATTATATAGATAGTTCACACAAGCATCATTTGAAGTCACAAAGTAGTTCAAATGCAGAAGTGCCTACTTACTAAACAACAAAGTGGTCAATGCATGTCTACATGCGACCACATGATAAAAGCAACACCACAATTAGGACGAACTGAAAGAGAATTATCAAGTTTTTAAATCCACTCAACCCGATAAGAAATTTCTACCTTGCACCATTGCCTAATTCAGTGTTTCTCTTGTGGTCAAGCACATACTGATTGTAATGATTCTCTGCCTCAGCTCTACTACTGAATGAGTCGTGGGAGCTGCCTGGGTAACGAAGCACTTGTTCATTGCATGCAGACCATGAATCGTAGACTCCTGGGCACCTACCTCTGTACATCGCATACCACTTCATCTACAAAGAAAGAGAAAAAGAGGCAGAGAAGGAATGCAAGGTTAAAATAACACATCATACATAATCCACGTAAGCATTCATTGCTCATATACCCAAAAGCATCGCAAGTGGCAATCCAAGTCTACATCAGTAGCTACATAACTATATCACTAAATCAACGTCAAACTATCTAGGTGGACTACTCCGACGTGTAGTCGGTGAAACCAGTGATCGTTGAGTCAGAGCACGTGGGGGGCATCCCCCACAGTGGAGGACCAAGCGTCGTCGGGAATGATGGTCGGTGGACTCAATGGCACTAGGTCGTCACTCTCTTTACGTGGTGGGGCCTTACTCGCCTTAGTTGACGGATTCTTCTTGGCCAGATCTTCAAAAAACTTTATTAGGACCAGCTGCGGGTTCTCCTCAATGAGCTCCACCAAGCGGCCCTCACCGGCGCGCTTCTCCTTGACCGCGGAGTCGACCCTAACGGAAGCTACGTCGTCGGAGGAAGCCATAACCGCGAATTCGATCGGTGCTAACACCTTTCATCACACAATGAAAAATAACATAAGAATCAAACATCAAAGATTACTTGTAAGCAAATTTATCATGGTGGACACTCTCACGGATATTTCGACTTTCGGTGATGGTCGAGTTGGGCAAGCTCATCGTGCGTACTCAAGGTATCACGGGACAAAATCGCCCAAATCGATCGCCATCGTCAAAAGTCGATTTGTTTTCCTCCAAGAACAACTCTCGTCTGTCAAATATGGTGGACACTCTCTCTGGTGGTTGTATATATGGTGGACACTCTCTCACGGGTACTTCGACTTTCGGTGATGGTCGAGTTGGGCCAGTCCATTGTGCGTGACTAAGGTATATCACAGGACGAACTGGCCCAGACCAACCGCCATCGTCAAAAGTCAATTTCTTTTCCTCCAAGAACAACTCTCATCGATTGTCCATGATGTTCGCTCTTCCTTTGCTCCTCCTGCATTAAAAAGATCTCAGAGGAGGAGTAGAGGAAGAGCGACCCCATACGACAACAGTCGGTGACATCTCTCATCTGTCAAATATGGTGGACACTCTCTCTGATGGTTGTATATATGGTGGACACTCTCTCATGGGTACTTCGACTTTCGGTGATGGTCGAGTTGGGCCAGTCCATCATGCGTGACAAAGGTATATCACAGGACGAACTGGCCCTGATCGACCGCCATCGTCAAAAGTCGATTTCTTTTCCTCCAAGAACAACTCTCATCAACTGTCTGTGATGGTCACTCTTCCTCTGCTCCTCCTACTTAAAAAGATCTCAGAGGAGGAGCAGAGGAAGAGCGACCCCCTACGACAACAGTCGGTAACATCTCTCATCTCTCAAATATGGTGGACACTCTCTCTGGTGGTTGTATATATGGTGGACACTCTCTGTCGGTGTACTAAGACATGGGTGCCCTCGTACCCAGACTTGTGCACAGGCAGTTGTAGCCTCCCTTCCGGCCAGGGCTTGACAGAGGATAACTACAACCCAAGACTCAACACCAAGACCGTGAAGAAGACCTCAAGGCAGGTCATCGAGAAGTACTATTCTAAGTACTGAAGATCGACGTTGTTATTGCCGGCAAGCTTTGCCCCGGCAAGGTGAAGACTAAGGCTATGGTTGCCGGCAAGTTCCCTTGCCGGCAAGCAAGGCCCGGCAAGCTCGGCGCCAGCAGGCTTGTTCTGTCCCGTTACCGCTCCACCTCACCATCGACCAGATAGGCTCGTGGGCTAGGTGTCGAGCGGGCAGACAGTCAACATGGCCGGCCAAGGCACGTGTCAGCGCGCCGCGCTGAGATTAACTTTAATGACACCCGTCCCCGGGATGTGTCAAGATTATAGGAGGGCGCCAGGACCGGTGGTACAGATTTTTTGCCGAAGGCCTCGCCTCCCCAACGTAGCACCTAACGGTGCATTAAATGCGTTTGTCTTACCCCGTTGAAAGATAAACGTGATGATGGTGCAAGTCACTATTCACACTCTGTAATGACTGTATTAGCCATTGTGGTAACCCCTTGGCTTATAAAAGGAGGCCCACGGCTACAGGTAGAACGGTCGACACCCAGTTCAATTACACGCAGTAGCGGCATTTTCCCGAGCACCTTGCCGGAAAACTGGGTTCCCTGTAACCAGAGTTCATATTCGATCAACCACAGAGCAGGAGTAGGGTTTTACGCTCATAGCGGCCCGAACCTGGATAAATTCCCCGTGTGTTCTTGCACTTACTAAAAACATGCTCTTTGTCCCGTGCACGTCTCCTGAGCCGAATCGTAAAGGGACCTGTTCGATTCCATAGATAGTCGTTTCCCACGACATCTTTGGCGTGCCAGGCAGGGGCTGTGTGTGAGTCACAAATTAGTTCTTTGGTAGTGTGAGTTCCAACTTCATCATCTTCGTCGATGGCGCCGAAGAAAAAGAGTGGAGCGACGAAGGCTCCTGCCGCGTCCAAGCCACCTTCCCAGGCGGCCGTAGGCGGCGCAGGCGGCGCGTGCGCTACGATTGGGACGGGCGGTGCAGGAGGCGCAAGTGGTGCGGGTGCCCATCACCCCCACCACGATGCTGAGCCTAGCCACAGGACCGGCGACATCGCAGCCGGTCAACTTCCAAGACATTCTGGTGAGCGCAGTCATCATAGTAATATAATTCATACTGCTGCCACCCAGAACCCAGCCGCCGCAATGTCCTAGAACGTGGCGGCGACGTCCAACAACGGCGCGGGGAGGCGTACGCCGCGACCATCGCAAGATGGGCACGACACGCTCCCCCACGTTGCTGGCGGTTCCAGACGACCTCAAGGCGGGATCCCCGTGCAGCAACTTCCGATTGCTCACAGAGCGCCGCCATCACCACCACGTCCGCCTGTTGGCGAGCATGAGCCGCGGCGGCACAGACGTAACGAAGCTTCTTCTGGCTCCGCCAGGAGTCGAGTGACGCCTCGTTCTGTGCTCCCAGCCATGCCGACCACGGCGGCCGAGGCCATGGCGTGGGTTCAAATACTTTTGAATTTCCCGCCAAGCCCAGACAAGATGGACGAATGGAGAGCTACCATTTAGAGCCTCATCAGTTTTGCCGATCCCGGCAAAACACAAGACGTGGGGCCATCGCGGCGACCACCCACCATGTTGGCGGGACCATCCGGTTACCTTGCCGGAGACGCCGCGCAAACGGTGCAGTCACCTCAGGGCCCCCCACCATCTCAGCGGCCAGCCCGCCCATCAGACGACCATGCCGTTCTGTCGATGGCTTCGTCGGATCCGCGGTGCCACCAAGATCAGCGCCAAGTGCTCCGCGAGCGGTGCGACGAAGACGCCCGCACGAAGATCGAGTGGCGCCGGGAAGCACGTCGTCAATCTAATGACCGTGCCAGGCCGGCGGTGAACGTGCTCGCTCCGGTAGCCGCTGGGTACTTGCCCTACGATGTGGGGTGCCCAGCGTTTACTCGTGAGCTGCGGCAAGTTCGCTGGCCATCCACCCGAGCCTTCAAGCCGGAGCTGCCTGACAAGTACGACGGCACGCTCAACCCAGCCGAGTTCCTTGGCATCTACACCATCGCGGTGGAGGCTGCCGGGGGACAGGACGAGAAAGTGCTCGCCAATTACTTCCCGTTGGCGCTCCGGCCCAACGTCAGGTCATGGTTGATGAACCTGCCTGAGGGCTCCATGTCTTCTTGGGAGGATATGTGCCATCATTTCGTTGGCGCTTACTAGGGTGGCCACAAGCTCCCGGGTCAGCCCAGCGATTTGCAGGTGATCCCCCAAAGGGATGGAGAGAACCTTCGCAATTACATACAATGGTTCAGCCGTGTGCACCACAACATCCCCGACATCCATCCCACAGCTGTCGTTGCCGCGTTCCACACGAATGTGCGCAACCGCAGGATGCGGTCTGAGATGAATGTCGAGCAGGTCAAAACCATCAACGATCTGTACGCCTTGGCAGATAGGTGTGCACGTGCTGAGGAAGGGAGGCGACTCCTCGGGGAAGATGCGGGTGCAGATGTCGATTCTGAGGACGACGACGTGTCAACCCCACAGAAGAAGAACAAGAAGCGCAACAGAAAGCGCAAGAACAAGACTGTACTGGCTGTCGAGAGCTCCGGCGACACCAACGCCACCAAGAAGTCGAAGGAAGACATCCCCAGCAAGGAGGTTGCCGGGTGCGATGCTTGCTGGGAAGCTGCGGCCGGCGAGAAGGCCGGCAAGCCCGGCGGGCCGTACTGCAAGATCCACCGCACCAAGGACCACGATCTCCAACAATGCCAGCAAGTAGAGCAACTTGCCGAAAAGCAGAAGCAAGAATACGAGAAGCGAGACATGGAGAAGGCCCAAGATGGTGCTGGTGGGTCCGGCAAGCAAGACCATGGTGGCTGCGGAGGCCGCCATGGCAAGGCCAAGCAGCCAAAAGAGAAGGCTGCTCAGGGCCAGCAAGGAGAGGGTGATAGTGATGAGGACAAAAGCGAGTCCGGCAAGGAGTTCCAAAATGCGGTGGAGGCCATGTGTGTTGACGGAGGCGCATCTTTGCACTCCTCGCACCGGCAACTAAAGTAGTGGATCCACGAAGTCAATGCAGCGGAACCGGTGATGGAGGCATAGAAGCCACTCAAGTGGTCGCACTCGCCCATCGTCTTTGACGCCGAGGACCACCCTGATCGCATCACTGCGGTCGGGTGTTTGCCGTTGTTGGTCTCACCAACAATTCGCAACCTCAAGGTGACAAAGATGCTGGTTGACGGTGGGGCTGGCTTGAACTTGATCTCTCCAGATGTGATCAAGAGGCTGCAGATCCCCAAAAAGGATCTCGAGGAAACAGGCAGTTTCCAAGGGATCAGTCCGGGGAGGAACAAGCCAAAGGGCCATATCACATTACCGGTCACGTTCGGCAGCAAGCTCAACCATCAGACGGAGAAGGATACCTTCGACGTCATCGAGATGCCGCTGCCGTACAATGGGATTCTGGGCCGCCTGGCCCTGGCAAGGTTTATGGCCGCGTTGCACTATGCGTACAATGTCATCAAGATGCCGGGGCCGATGGGGGTCCTCACCATCAAGTCAAACCACAAGGATGCAATCATCTGTGCCCACAAGCTCTACCGGGAGGCGGCGGCAGCAGCTGCCATCGAGGCGCTTTCCCCTGCCGTCAGAGCTCCCGAGGAAGGAAAGAAGAAGAAGACCGACAAGACCTTTAGGAAGGACTCCGGGAAGCGCACTTCAGAGTGCAGCATGCCTGTCGAGGACGTACCAGAAAGCTCTACCGGCAAGAGCAAGAGAGCCAAGGCCTCTGCGCCGGCGACCAAGCGAGTCTCTGCGAAAGGAGATGGGACGAGCGGCACTTTTTCTATAAGTGCCACTCTTAGTGACGAGCAGGAAAGCGAGCTCGTTGCCTTCCTATGGGCAAATGTCGATGTATTTGCTTGGCAAGCATCTGACATCCTCGGTGTTCCTAGGGAGGTGATTGAGCACCACCTTGCTATCTGCCCTCATGCAAGGCCCGTCAAGCAGAAGATCAGGAAGCAAGCCTTGGAGCGGCAAGAGTTCATTGCCGAGGAGATTAAGAAGTTAGAAGCAGCAGACCTGGTTAGAGGAGTGCTACAACCTACGTGGTTAGCCAATTCGGTGGTGGTGCGCAAGGCGAACGGGAAGTGGAGGCTTTGTATCGACCTCACCGATATAAATAAAGCCTGTCCCAAGGACCCTTTCCCTTTGCCGCGCATTGACCAGATTGTAGACTCCACTGCTGGCTGTGACCTACTCTCTTTCCTTGATGCCTACTCTGGTTGTCATCAGATTTTTATGGCCAAGGAAGATGAGGAGAAGACCGCATTCATCACTCCATGTGGCACATACTACTTTTTGCGTATGCCTTTCGGACTGAAGAGTGCCGGAGCGACCTTTGCCAGAGCAGTCCAGATTGGTTTTGAGTCACAGCTGCACAGAAATGTGGAAGCTTATATGGATGACATTGTGGTCAAAACTAGAGACAAGTCAACATTGATCCAAGATCTCGAGGAAACTTTTGCCAACTTGCTCAAGCTTAATTTGAAGCTCAACCCCGAGAAGTGTGTGTTTGGTGTTCCATCCGGCAAGCTTCTTGGTTTCTTCGTGTCTCAGAGGGGGATTGAAGCCAACCCCGACAAGATTAGAGCAATTGAGTAGATGGAAGCACCGAGACGCATCAAGGATGTCAGGCGCCTTGCCGGCTGCGTTGCCGCCCTCAACAGGTTCATCTTCAAATCAGCAGAGCACGCCTTGCCATTTTTCAAGATTTTGAAAAAGGCAGGTCCAGTAAACTGGACTCCGAAAGCGGAGGCCGCACTCCAAGATTTGAAGGAGTACCTGTCCTCTCCGCCAGTCCTAGTAGCGCCTAGGCCGCAAGAGACGTTGCTGCTATATTTAGCGGCAACGAATCAAGTGGTTAGTGCTGCACTTGTGGCTGAAAGAGAGGCCGATGAGGAAGAGGTAGCAACCGCAGAGCCACGACTTGATGAGCCGGTTTCTCCGCAAGTCCAGGTGATGACAAGATAGAGATTATGCAAGCCGGCCAGCCAGATCAGCAAGTTGTGAAGAAGAAGATGGTGCAGCGCCCAGTCTACTTTGTCAGCTCCCTCCTGCAAGGGGCTTGGTCAAGGTACTCTGGTGTGCAAAAGTTGCTTTTTGGCCTTCTCATGGGCTCAAGGAAGCTACGCCATTATTTTCAAGCACACCCAGTCACCATTGTCACTCGCTTTCCGTTGCAACGCATCTTGAGAAATCCAGAGGCAACCGGAAGGATTGTGGAGTGGGCGCTGGAGTTATCAAGTTTTGATCTGAAATATGAGAGCACCTCGACGATCTAGAGTAGAGCCTTGGCGGAATTCATTGCAGAATGGACTCCAACGCCAGATGAAGAAAAACCAGAGACCTCTCTCCCTAGCAAGGAAACAGTTGACGATTGGGTCATGTACTTTGACGGTGCTTTCAAGCTGAAAGGCGCCGGTGCTGGTGTGCTGCTTATCGCATCCACCGGACAACACCTCAAGTATGTGGTCCAGATGCACTTCCCCAGGGAGCAGGCCACCAACAACACTACTGAGTACGAGGGTTTGCTTGCCGGTCTACCCATTGCAATCGACCTCAATATCCGGAAACTAATTATCAGAGGTGACTTGCAGCTTGTGGTGAGGCAGGTCAGCAAGGATTACCAAAGCCCTTTGATGGAGGCATATGTCGATGAAGTGAGAAAGTTGGAAGAGCACTTTGACGGTCTGCAATCAGAGCACGTTCCTCGTGCCCGGAATGAGATTGCTGACGACCTGTCAAAGTTTGCTGCCCAGAAGATGCCTGTGGAACCAGGAACTTTTGTGCTCCAACTAACTCAGCCATCCGTTACACCATCGAAGCTGGTGAAGAAAAAAAACAAGATGTTGATGGTTACTTTCCGGCAGAGCTACCCGTAGCTGCCAAGAAAGCAGATACCACTGACAAGCCGCCCTTTGCCGGTGAGCCACAGCATCCGGCAAGCCAGATCCTTGTCGTCGAAGCAAGTGCTCCCGCAGAGGAAGAAATGCCTTTAGTCCTTGTCGTCGAGCCACAAGCTCCGGCATGAGCGCAGCCGATTGTCCAATTCCTCCAGACAGGAGACCTTCCCGATGAGCAAGAGGATGCAGAAAGAGTGGCCCGTCAATCAAGGATGTATAAGTTTGTTGACAACACCTTGTACAAGAAGAGACCTAACGAGGTAAAATTGAAATGCATCTCCCGGGAAGATGGACAAAGGCTGTTGGAAGAGATACATGAAGGGATGTGCGGATCTCATATTGGGTCACGCGCACTTGTCGGCAAGGCGTTCCGTCAAGGATTCTACTGGCCGATAGCCCTTCAAGACGCCTTGGCGGTGGTAATCAGGTGCGAAGCATGCCAGTTCCACTCCAAGGACATCCACCAACCAGCTCAAGCCCTCCAAACCATCCCTCTTTCCTGGCCCTTCTCGATCTGGGGGCTCAACATCGTTGGCCCCTTCCACCGTGCTACCGGGGGCTTTGAATTCTTGTACGTTGCAATCGACAAGTTTACAAAGTGGCCTGAAGTAGAGCCAGTGAGAAAGGTGACGGCATAGTCAGCTATCAAGTTCCTCAAAGGATTGGTTGCCCGTTTTGGTGTACCCAACAGGATCATTACCGACAACGACACCCAATTCACGAGCCGCGCCTTCACAACATATTGCCAGGAACTTGGAAATAAGATCTACTATGCCTCCGTTGCTCACCCAAGAAGCAATGGGCAAGTAGAGAGGACAAATGCAGAAGTGCTGCATGGTCTAAAGACTAGGACTTTCGACAAGTTGCACCAGTGTGGAAGGCGCTGGGTGGAAGAATTGCCGGCGGTTCTTTGGTCAATCAGAACGACACCAAATTGAGCCACTGGCCAGACACCCTTCTCCCTTGTGTATGGTGCAGAAGCGGTACTCCCCATAGAACTCAAATACGGGTCACCTCGAGTCTTGGCCTTCGATGAGGAGGACCAAGATGAGCTGCGGCATGACGATGCCACGCTCCTTGAGGAAGATCGTTTCCAGGCTGCTGTCCGTGCTGCACGGTACCAGCAAGCTTTGCGCCGCTACCATAGCCTCAAAGTGAATGCCAGGAACCTTGAGGAAGGCGACCTTGTTCTTCGTCGGATTTAATCCACGAAGGGTAAAAACAAGTTGACGCCGAAGTGGGAGGGCCCTTACCGGGTAGTATGAGTCTCTAGGCCCGGCGCAGTCCGCCTAGACACCAAAGATGGCACTCCGGTGCTTAACTCATGGAATATTGAGCATCTTCGTAAGTTCTACCCGTAAGGCGCGGTTGCCGGGCTGCCCGGCAACCTATTTTGTACAAGTTTGCCGTCAAGGCATGTAAACCTTTGTACAAAGCCGAGCGCAGATTGTGCACAATAAAACTAAGTGTTTCACAACTATTTGTCCAAATGCATATTTACTTATGTGTTGCATGTAGTCTTGTGTTACAGTCTTTGCCTTGCATAAGGTGGTTAATGAACCGTCAAGGTTCCAGTCTCCTCTTTTCTCTTCTTTCTTTTTCCTAAAGGAAGGAAGGATTCCTCACGTACAAGCTTCCCGGGGGGAGTGACGGTCATGGATACCAAAGGACGCATTCAAGATATTGCCCTACGGCAAGAAGTACAGCAAGGAATGAGCTAAGTTGTAAAAACTTTGAAATCAATTCTTTGTTATAGTTGTGGCTCTCCTTGACTGATTCTGGCCTTTGTATGAGAAACCTGCACGCTAAGGAACCTTGCCGTAATCGACTGTGCTCTTACTTTGCTTCAAGTCCGCTCGGCAACCTAAGTAGCTGCATTGTGATCGGCAAGTGTGATCTTGCCGGCAGTGGCACTTCTGGCAAGCTGCTGAGGACCTGTTCCTTGGGCACTTGCGGTAAGGTGTGCACACCGGCAAGTCTCTGGTAAGCGTAGGGTACGGAAATCATGCAAAGATAGAATGGAATAAGGAGAACAACATGCATACGTCCATTCAAAGTACGAATTACAGCAACTGTTAAACATTTAGATACAAAAGTTATCTTCCATGCCCCCACGGGGCTACATTGGTTTTGATACAGGAGCTCTGGGCAATACTATGCGCCTAGTCGGAGTCGTCGCCTTCGCTCTTGATACGCGAGGAGCTTTCGTCGCTCTCACTCTCGCTCTCGCTGCTGGAGTCGGTGCCGCTGCTGCTCTCACTTTCCGCGCAGCATTCGATGCGGCCGCCGGAGACCCTGAAGAACTTCACGAAGAGCGTGGCGGCTCCGTCGTACCTAAACTGGAGAAGATGCCCCGGCCCTAGACCGTGCGAGCGGGCGAACGACTTCCACCCCAGCGTCAAGAACAGAGAGCCGGCGGCGGAGAACTCTACCGCCACCCAGGAGGGGCCGTTGCAGCAGCCATTCGCCTGTAGCCACAGGCCCGAGGGCCTGCTGCTCTCCATCACCCTCGCAAAGGGATCCGGGAGCCGGAGCCAACTGCGAAGCCGGTGGCGTAACCCCACGACAAACTCATGCGCCACCACCGCCGTGTGGGACTCCTGTGCTGCCACCGCCATGCGGGCTTCCGCCTGAGGAGGAAGGGCAGCCGCCCCGCCACGTCCGCCATGCCCGCCTCGTCCACGGGAACCACGCCCTCTGCCGCCGCGGGAGGCGGCTCTGCTGTGGGCACTAGGGCTGGCGCTCATGACGACCACCGAGGAACGCGTCCGGCCCCGAGAGGGGACCCAAGAGGCGGAAGCAAATGCGCGGGCTCGACCTCCACCCCTCGCCATCACAGCGGTAGACCTCAAGGAAAGCAAGAATGAATGAAGGAAAGGTTGGAGGAGGAAAATGGCAAAGGCAGAAGATGGGTGGGGAAGATTGCTACTCCCCCTGCCCTCTCTTATAGCGCCCTAGGAGGATTACTCTCCCTGCCGCCTCGCCTCCCTTAATGGCGGAAATCGAGGAAGGAGATGCGAGAAGTCAGGCAAAATGAGCAGCGCCCTACACGTTTTTCCTTTTTATGGGGAAGGTGCGAGGACTGGCTCCTTTTCGTCCTACGTGGCTACGCTTTTTAGACGCTCCACCTCCTGCCGCCGTTCCGCTCCACCTCTCCCACGCCCGCATTTAATGTGCATCATGGGCGGGTGCGGTAAAAGAGAAAATTATGACAGTTATCCTCTGCCACGCGCCGCTTGTGCACTGTTTGGGCCTAGCCCACCGACGCCTCGCATGCGCATGTGGCCCAGGCCCAGGGGCTCCTGTCGGTGTACTAAGACATGGGTGCCCTCGTACCCAGACTTGTGCACAGGCAGTTGTAGCCTCCCTTCTGGCAAGGGCTTGACAGAGGATAACTATAACCCAAGACTCAACACCAAGACCGTGAAGAAGACCTCAAGGCAGGTCATCGAGACGTACTATTCTAAGTACTGAAGATCGACGCTGTTCTTGCCGGCAAGCTTCGCCCCGGCAAGGTGAAGACTAAGGCTATGGTTGCCGGCAAGTTCCCTTACCGGCAAGCAAGGCCCGGCAAGCTCCGCGCCAGGAGGCTTGTTCTGTCCCATTACCGCTCCACCTCACCATCGACCAGATTGGCTCGTGGGCTAGGTGTCGAGCGGGCAAACAGTCAACATGGCCGGCCAAGGCACGTGTCAGCGCGCCGCGCCGAGATTAACTTTAATGACACCCATCCACGGGACGTGTCAAGATTACAGGAGGGCGCCAGGACCGGTGGTGCAGATCTTTTGCCCAAGGCCTCGCCTCCCCAACGTAGCACCTAACGGTGCATTAAATGCGTTTGTCTTACCCCGTTGGAAGATAAACATGATGACGGTGCAAGTCACTGTTCACACTCTATAATGACTGTATTGGCCATTGTGGTAACCCCTTTGTCGGTGTAAAAACTGGCAGACCTCGGGGTAGGGGATCCCGAGCTGTGGATCTTGGATCGGTGGTAACAAGGACAAGGGAGACGATGTTTACCCAGGTTCGGGCCCTCTTGATGGAGGTAAAACCCTACGCCCTGCTTTTGTTTATACTGATGGAGATGTATCAAATACAGAGTTGATCTACCTCGAGATCGTAATGTGTGTCTAACTTCTAGGGCTAGGTGAGTGATATTGCGTTGATGTCCCTCCTACTGGCTAAACCCTATGGCTTATATACACGCCAGGGAGGGTATCTAGGGTTACAAAGTCGGTATCCTGGAGGGAGGCGGCATGAGAGATCTTGGAGTATACGTCAAGTCTTCGGTAGAGACAGTCTCAATCACGCTCCTTGTGTACAGCCTCCGGAGTCCATCTCGATCACGTACGAGTGCCCATCGGCCCAACCGAGGAGACGGGCCGGCTAGGTTAGCACCCCCTAATCCAGGACACCGTCAGTAGCCCCCGAACCAGTCTTCTATGCCGAGGACGACTTTCAGAAAACATCACCTCGGATCCGGAGTCCTTGGCTTGACAGACGAGTTCCCCTTCATATTTTATCCTTTACAGTAGAGCAATGATATCCGAAGTACATCCGAGCTCGCACCCTGTTTGAAGAGGATAGATATCTTAGCCTCAAAGGCCTGTTGTTCAGGTATGAACGGTCCAATCCGGCCTGACAACTTTATCGAAGAGGCTTGCCCCACGACAGGTCGAGCAGTTACGGCCTCCCCCTCAAATCGTGGTTCGAGGCAGCCTTTTTACTGGCACGTCCCCTCGAGGCAGAGATCGTGCCCGTTTTCTTAGGGATATCATCAAGATTTTGTTTCCCCCCATATGCTCAACGACATTTTTGATGGGAATAGCGAATTTATCGGCGCGGCGAGGGGGACTCTTGGCCTTTCACAGGCTTATAAGAGCAAAAAGGAGGATAGCACAATCGACCACGCTCCCATTCTCCCCCCACTACTGCTTCATCTAGCTCCAGCGCCCAGATCCAACCGGCCCGCCTTTCCCTTTCGCGAGTCCAACTTCCACCACCAGCCATGGCCGACACCCTCAAGGGGCACTGGGACGGCTCCATCATGACGGCCGCGACCATCTCGGAGCTGCGCAGCGTGGGGTATCTGACCCCTGCCATCGCCGTCCGCGCTCCAGTGGCTGGCCAGCTGGTGCCCGCTCCCAACGCCGGGGAGCGGGTAGTCTTCGTCCCCCACCTCATCCGAGGCCTGGGGTTCCCGCCGCACCCCTTCATGCGCGGTGTAATATATTACTACGGGCTAGATTTCCACCACATGGCCCCGAACTCCATTCTTCACCTCGCTGCCTTCATCACGGTCTGCGAGGCCTTCCTCCGCTACGAGCCACACTTCGGCTTGTGGCTGAAGCTCTTCGGGATTAAACCGAAGTCCAGCGGCTCGGATCTCGCGGAGTGCGGAGGAGCCATGATCAGCAAAAACCAGGGAGCCACCTGGTTCAAGGGCACCTTCATCGAAATGGTGAAGGAGTGGCAGAAAGAGTGGTTTTACATCACTGAGCCGCTCGCCCCTGGTCAAACCGAGGTCCCGGCTTTCTCAGCCGGGCCTCCCAAGAAGCTCAAATCCTGGAAGGAGAAGGGCGTCGCCTGGGGGAAGCCAGAAGAGGTGGAGACCCTGATCGACAGGATCTTGTGGTGGTCCACCATGGGGAAGGTTGAGCTTGCCGACATCATCAACGTCATGCTCAACCGCCGCATACTCCCTCTCCAACTTCGGGCTACCCCGATGTAGGCACAAAAGCCCGAGGACATGGACACCATCACCTCCTTCTTCCGCTCCACCTTGGCCGCCATGTGGACGAGACTCATGAAGCTGGCCAAGGACAAGATCCCCAAGGAAGGGGAGGACCACGGCCTCGAACACGGCTACGAGCCCCCCCCGGTGAGTGGTTCTGCCCCTCAATCGTTATTCTTTCCTCATTGTACCGAGGAGTAAAGTTTTGCTTGAATTGTCGTGTTTGATGTTTTGCAGAAGTGGCTGGCCTGGGTACAAGGAGTAGGATGCCCGGCCCCACTGCCAGAGCAGCCTCCAACTCCCCTGCTCTTGGCGCTTCTGACTGAGGAGCCGCACGTGGTGGCCCCCAAAGGGACGAAGTCCCAGAAGGGGAAGTCAAGTGCTCGGACTCGGGGGACTTCGGTCACCCGGTCCGAAGAGACCCACACCTCCGCCGCCCAAGACGGTGATGCAGAGGAGGGTGAGGAGGAGGAGGTTCCCCTCCCGAAGGGGAAGATGTCGGCGTTAGAAGACGCCGACGTGGGGATGCCGCCGAAGGGCCCAAAGAGGCCGAGGCGAACCTCATCCGGGGCTGCCAACAAGTCATCGGAGAGAGCCGAACTCTTCGGTGACTCAGAAGAAGACCTCCTTGCTGCGGGAGAAGCCGATGCCCCGAGGGTAAGCCATTATCTTTGCATCCCGTCACTTAATTTGACAAGTTATTCCTAGGCAAGGGGAAACTTACAAAGGCGTATTTTCTTATGTAGTCCACCGCGGGTAATCCCCAGTGGTTCCTCAAGCGGGTTGTCGTCCGCCAGCGGGACTCCAGAGCCCGCTGATCCTCCCCCGGCTCATGACAGGCTAGGGAAGGCAACATCGACCTTGGTCCCTGGCGTTAACACGACGAGGGTCGACGAGGTGGTCATCATGGCCGAGGTTGACACCTCGGCCCTACCGAACTCGGGTGAGAAGCGCCCCGCGGTCATCGAAGAAGGGCTGGGCCAGTCGTCGGCCCAGCCGACGTCTACCTCGGCTCTGCCGCTCCAGGTGGAGGCTACCCGGGTAGATGTATCGGAGGTCATCCCTCCACCCCAGCCAACTGCCCAAGGACGGGCTGGCACGGGGTGGACCGAGGAGATGGAGGACGCCCTGAAGGGTTCCTCCATTAAAGAAGAGCATAGTGCCTTGATAGGCGCGGCGCTACAGGGCTACCAGTCTGCAGGGGCCGGCCTGCATGAGGTTTTTAAGAACCTCGTAGCAGGTTTTGAGGTACGTTTTCTATCTGTGCATCTAGTCTAATTTGTTTATTTGAGCTTTTTTGAGTTGTGAGTTTGTCCGAGGACATAAGAGTATAGCCTGCTAAACGGCTTAGTGAGTGAGTAGCCCCTGAGCCCAAAGTCGGTTTCAAGAAAACGGCATTGGGGTCGTTAGGTTAAGTAGTAGCCTGTTTAAGTAGCCCCCAGGGCGCTGCTTGAGGCAGGCGTCCCGGAGTCTTTTAGTGATTTAACTGTTCCCTTTGTAATAAGGATCTTTTTTTGTGCCAGGTTTTGACCTTGGTTCCGGACTCCGTCTCCGAGGAGATTGCGGAGATGAACCGGAAACTTGAGAGGTCCCAGGAGGAGCTCATCCTGGCGAACCAGAAACTCGAGCAGTCTCAAGGTAAGCAAGTTTAAACTTGCCCTGTACTTTGAACGGAGGAGGTATCATATGTTGTGTTGGAGAAAACAACTAAGGTCGAACTGTTTTGACAACAGCAGCGTTAGTGGAGCTGGAGACGCTCAAGGCCAAGCTCGAAAGGGCTCGGCAGGAGGTGCGGCAGTAGGAGGCTGCTGCCGCCATGGCAGAGAAGGCCCGGGCTGCCGAGCAGGCGGCCGGGGAGAAGCACCAAGCGCGGGTGCTAGAGGTTGAGGTGACCCTGAAGGGCGTGTTTGAAGCACGCGACAAGCTTCAGGAGGAGGGGCAACGAACAAAGGAGGAGCTCGAGAAGCTTCAACTTGCCCACTCCGAGCTCAAGACCTTAGCCCGAGCTGACCGTGAGGTGCTCCAGCAAGTGGAGCAAATCGCCTCGGGTAAGCTATTTTTGCTGCAGTGTTCGTTTGGCAGCAAAGGGTGTGTCGAGCTCACCCAGTTATGGCATTCCGCAGAGGTCTTTGCGGATCTTCCGCAGAGTGCGGCGGATGCGGTGGCATACTTCGGCCAGCTAGTGGGCCACGAGGCGGAGAAGGCCTTCTGGGGGTAGTTCCCGGGGTCGCCGTCCGCACAGCTGCTGAATCATCGAGTGAAGCAGCTGGTGGAGTTGATTCACATGACGAGACCGGCGCTCCAGGACCTCTGCATCGCGCTGTGGCCTGCCGAAGCCATGCCGAAGAGCCTCTTCGGCCTTACGGCCCATCTCCGAGACGCCGTGCCTTGCGTGGATCGCTGGAAGAGGTCCGCATGCTTTGAAGGAGCGCGGAGGGCGTACGCCTGCATGAAGACGCACTTCCGAATGGTTAATGCGGTGACATGTGCCGTGGGCCCTCCTGCCGACAAGCCACGCACCGCCGAACAGTTCTTCGCCGAAGTGGAGGCGGGAGCTCGGACCACAGAAGCCATGTGTCCAAAGGACACTATGTATTTTTAGATAGTACTTCGAAATGCTGGAGTGTATGATGTATAAAACTTTATCTTTTGGTTGAATGAAGATGGCTTTAAATTCCATGTGTGTTGTTTTATAATTTATTTTTCCTTCGATATGACTATTTTAAGATGAGAGTGGCCAGTCGTCGGCTTCAGCCCCAGTGTAGGTCATACAAAGGGTGTTCCTTAAGGCACACTTGATCCTTAGCTGACGTCTCGGTACCCGAAGGTGGTCGGTGCTTTATAGGAACTAGGCAATCAGACTATAGTGGCTTTATACCTTTCACTTAGTCATAGGAGTTTGACTGTGGGGGCTGATGACCAGCCCCCGGTGTGGGAAGTGTTCAGCCAGGTCGGCCGAGGTCTAGGCCATGACACACTTCGGCTAGGAATGAAAGCCCTTTGTTTAACATGGGTGATCTCTATCGTCACATCGCTTGACGCGGTCTACGGATGGCGGACCAGTTGACGCATACCTAGATAGTCAGTTTTCGGCTTTCTCCACTGAGGCGCTATGCCAATTGACCTGGCAGCGCAATTGTAGTGGTTCTCCCGTTACGCCCTTAGCCGAATTCATCGGAAACGTAAGGGGTACACATAGGAGCCGGGCAACCCAACTATTGACCAAAATCTAGGTTCGAAACTGATGCATATAAGGCCAAAATCCGAGACGCCGAATACTTTGGACTTGTTATACAATTGTATCTTTTTTTAGAGAACTTCTTCGTCCCACAGGGGCCATGCTGATAAAGAAATATGATAGTGACCTTGAAGGGGCACAGTTTCTTTATTTCATAATTTCAAGCGTGTACATGCCCAGCTGCAGCGAGAGGAATTGAAAGAATACAATGTAAAAAGTAAAGAAGAAAGAGGAAGAAACAAGGCAGATAATTGCTAACGGATTTTGAAGAATCCGGGCCGCTACCTGCCGCACATCTGCGTTTCCGGGCTGTTGACCAGATGTTCACCATTAGTGGTGAGGAATTTGTGAAGGTTGATGCCCTTCCGGCCCTTTATACACTTCAAGTGTTTGATTGACCGAGCTCCTTTAGAGGAGGCGCTGCCGAAGTCCGCCCTACGATTGAAACCACAAGGACGTAGTCATGTTTGGCTGTTTCTTTTATAGAGACTTGCCTGTGTAGGGGCTCAAAGCCACGTCTTTGCTTGGTTGAACCGCGCCGATGTTTGAGTAAATGTTCGGCTCCTCTGACGGCCTAGGGAATCTTTAGTGCGAAATTATGCACCCTGGGGACGTAGTGCCCATTCCAGAGAGGGCACACGAGGAGCCCGCATCCCTATTTTGGGTGTGGGGGTACTTGGCCGAGGTCGATTTGTGCGGCCCAGGCGCGCTTCAAAGAGCAGGCGGTGCATTTATCGCTGCGGGCTGCCTCCTCGGACACCTGTACCTCGGCTGCGAAAGCCGCAGTCTGTTCCTCCGTCTGGAGTGAACGTTCGGTGTTACCATTAACTGTGATAACGCCGTTAGGTCCCAGCATTTTGAGCTTGAGGTAGGCGTAATGCGGGACTGCGTTGAAACACGTGAAGGCTATGCGCCCCAAGAGCACATGGTATCCACTTCGGAAAGGTACTGTCGGGGATATAACCCCTGGATGTAACCCGCCCATTTAGGGCCGGGTCACTATACGGCGGCTTAGAAGAAGGCTTCTACAGGTGGGCCGCGGCGATCCAGAAGACCGGAGTCCAGAGGACAAGCCCACACCCAGCTTAGGAGGCCGGCTCACGGCCCAGAGCCTTTCCATCTAAGGCGCCCAAAGAGTTTTCTTACTTGTGAAACAAGATGAGTAGGAATTAGAGTATGACACGGGTCGTCTCTTCAACCCGGACTCTGTTGTAAACCCAGGGCCTCGACCTGTATATAAAGGTGAGCCCCTGAGGCGGAAAATACCAAGTTACAATCTCTCGAGTACTAGGTTAGCCAAGTCGCACCCTTGTAATCGAGATCATCATCATCATCAATAACAATCAAAGCAGGACGTAGGCTGTTACCTCCATTGAGAGGGGCCGAACCTGGGTAAACCCTTGTCCCTCGATTCCGATCAACCCCGTTCGAGTTACCACCTAGCTGCGATGGCCTCACGACTAAGTCCTTTCACAAGGACATCTGCCGTGACAAAACCACGACAGTTGGCGCCCACCGTGGGGCTCTCGCTCGGTGGTGTTGAGTACTTGAAGGGAACTCCCGCGGGGATCGAGGGATACGCGATCGGCCGCATGACCAAGAGTCGCCGCGGCAAGCTCTACATCGACGATTCAGACTGGGGCCCCGAGGCCGACTCAATCGAGTACGGGTACCGGGTCCCCTTCGGCAAAATCCATGTCTTCATCGGCAAAGCCGACGGATCTGAACCCGAGCCGGACATCTGCACCGACATCGTCGAGCCGGCTCGACGCGCGCAACCCGCCCAGGCTCAAGCCGCCCGGAAGCACGTCTTCGTCGGTTTCACCCAGGGGGTGGACCTCACAGATAACTCTGCGTCCGGCGGCGATACCCTCGTCTATTCTGATGGCGAGTCCTCGGTAGGCGAGACCGAGTCGATCCTCCCGCTTTACGATGGCGGGCTTGGGGGTTACTCCGACGACCAGCCGGCTCAGGACCCCTTCAACACGCCCCCCGGGCTGCTGTTTATATGGCAGGCTCGGCCCCAGCCCTTAATTACACGGCGGCCGGCGCCGCGACGGGAACCGGTACCTCAGGAGCCGGCTCAGCCATATCGCCGGCTCAGGCCTTGACAGATTTGGCAACCGCCCTGGCGACTCTCCTTGCGATGCCGGTGACCGCAGAGAACCAGGCGGAACGCAAGACGGAGGTAACCAAACTCCGTGAGCAGATGGCTAAGGTTCAGGCAGATATCAACGCGGAAAACACTCGCATGGCAGAGTTACAGTCTCAATTCCAAGCCGTGGCAGAACGCCTGAAAGCCGAAGCCTGGCGCATGGGGCTCCGTCAGAGTGCCTCAGAAGCGGTTCATCAGAGGCGTCATATGAGCCGTCTACCGCCCAACTACGAGCCCATGCGCCTGTTTAACACTCCGCAGGATGCGCCTGTTCAGGGGGCTGGGGCAGGCACCCCGGAAGCACCGTTTGTACCCCCGAGCGGAGGCAGGCAGCCGTCGGCGGGTCAACCCCATCAACCGGCTCAGCAGCGCCCGCATGAGCCGGCCCAGCGGCTCCCGCCGGTTCAGACGCCTCCGCATCGTTTCCTCACGCCGGCGGGTCACTTCACCAACCCTTTGGACAACTTGGTGGCAGCAGCGACCAACCTGGCCATGCTCCCAATCACGGGAAACTCACCGGTTGAGATCGAAGCCCAGAATTCCATTGAGATGTTAAAAACCGCGGTCGCCCAACAGGCGAACTACTCCTACAGTCGGCAGCGACTCCACTCTACCCCGCTTCCAAGCCGTAGCAGGAGCCACCACGATGAGTCGCCGGCCGTCTCTAGCAGCGCTCGTCGACATCGTGAGCAGCCTCATGACCCGCCACGCCTTGGGCCCCTTAACGCCCAGGAGATCGTTGACACGCCTCGGGCTCAGCGAGCAGCGGAGGCGGCGAATGCGGCGGCTCAAGCGCCGCTTGTCACAACCCAATTGACTTCCAATAGCAGGACCATTGGGATACCGTGTTTGGTGCCAGCTTTATGCAAGGAGCGCATGCCCAAGGACTTCAAAGGCCCTCGTAAGGTTCCAAATTACACGGCTAACCTTGAGCCGGCTGCTTGGATTGAGAGCTACGAGATAGCCATGGACATGCTGGATGTCAGCGACGCTGTCTGCGCCAAGTACCTAACGATGATGTTGGAAGGGCCGGCTCGTACATGGTTGAAAAACTTGCCCCTAACTCTATTAACACCTGGGCAGAGTTGAAGGACCGTTTCATCAAGAACTTCCAGGGAACCTGGAAGCGCCCAATGACGATCGTCGATCTTCAGCACTGCATCCAACGTGAGGGTGAGTCGGCCCATCACTGGATGCGCCGGGTCGCAGAAATTATTCACGCCTCTGACAGCATCACGGCGGCTCAGGCGGTTCTGATCCTGGAAAAGAACTGTCACTTCGAGCCCCTCGTGCAGAAGCTTGGCCGGCTTAAGCGGAAAGTTCAGGATATGGGCGAGCTCATGGACGTCCTCACTCGGTATGCCGAGTCAGACGCCACGAAGGATCCTAACCTAGACGATGACCAAACTGGCAAAGGAAAGAAAAACAATGGTGGCAAGAGTAACCAGCAGAACAATTCAGGGAACAATGGAAACCATGGTAATCAAGGCAATGGAGGCAAGCGTAAGAGTCAGGAAGGAGTATCAGACTTGGTTGCTAATACCAACACCGGTTACAAATACCCAAGGGGGAATAATTCGGGAAGATCCTACAGTGGCAACAAGCCCCGAAATTTTGAGGAAGCCCTCAAAGGCCCATGCCCAAAGCACAGCCTCCCTAATAAGCCGTCAACCCACTCTTGGGAGAACTGTCACATAATGCAAGCTTTCAGAGAGCAATTCTTTCAGAACCGTCAGGGCGGCGGAGGAGGCAACCCGAGGCAGCCTGGAGCCGGCTCATCCGGTGGCTTTCACAACCCGGGATTCCACGGCCCGGGCGGCTTAGGAGCGGGTTACCAGGTTTCTGGCAACAACGGAGGCAATCAGCATCCGTCGTTTTAACGAGGAGAGACGCAAGGTTATTGGGGAAGAAGTAGCCCGGCTCCTAGCTGCCGGGTTTATCGTTGAAGTTTTTCACCCTCAGTGGTTGGCTAATCCAGTGCTTGTTCTAAAGAAAACGGCACTTGGCGCATGTGTGTTCACTACACAGAGCTCAACAAGGCTTGTCCCAAAGACCCGTTTGCCCTCCTTCGCATTGATCAGATCATCGATGCCACGGCGGGTTGTGAGAGTTTGTGTTTCCTGGATGCTTACTCCGGCTATCATCAGATAAAGATGGCCGTTGAGGATCAGGAGAAGACGTCTTTCATCACACCTTTTGGGGCCTTTTGCTATGTCTCTATGCCTTTCGGGCTCAAAAGTGCAGGGGCGACTTATCAGCGCTGTGCCAGAATTGCTTCCACAAGCAGATCGGGCACAACATTCATGCTTATGTGGATGATATCATGGTCAAGTCATTGAAGAAGGAAACCTTACTGAATGATCTCAAGGAAACTTTTGCTAATCTTCGGACTTACCAGATGAAGCTTAACCCGGATAAGTGTGTTTTTGGTGTTCCTGCAGGCAAGTTGCTGGGTTTCCTAGTATCCGAACGAGGCATTGAAGCCAACCCGGATAAAATCAAGGCAATAACCTCACTTGCGAAACCGGAGAATATCAATGACGTTCAACGGATGGCGGGTCGGATCGCTGCTTTGAGCCGGTTCATAAGCCGCCTTGGCGAAAAGGCGATTCCCCTTTATCAGATGTTGAAGAAGACTGACACCTTTGTCTGGAGTGATGCTGCTGATGCAACTTTCGAAGCCCTCAAGAAGCAATTGGCCGAGCCGCCTGTTCTCGCTGCTCCCATCGCCAAAGAGCCTATGCTCCTGTACATTGCTGCTAATAACAAAGCGGTAAGTGTTGCAGTGGTTGTCGAGAGGAAAGAGGCAGGGAAAGAATATCCCGTCCAGAGGCCAGTCTATTATGTCAGCGAGGTTTTATCCGAGTCCAAGCAGAGGTACCCACATTGGCAGAAACTGGTGTTTGGTGTCTTCATGGCTAGTCGCAAGCTCAGGCATTATTTCCTGGAGCACCCCATTACTGTGGTCAGTTCAGCACCCTTGGGAGACATCATCCAGAACAGGGAAGCTACAGGCCGGGTTGCCAAGTGGGCAATTGAGCTTGGCCCACAACATCTTAAGTATGTGCCTCGCACGGCTATCAAATCCCAGGCACTCGTGGATTTCATCAATGATTGGACTGAACTCCAAGCGCTAGAAGAGAAGCCCGATAATACATATTGGACTATACATTTTGATGGTTCCAAACAGCTAGAAGGCTCGGGGGCTGGAGTCGTCATATCTTCCCCTCGAGGTGATAAATTTTGTTACGTCCTGAGGATTCTGTTTACTTGTACTAACAATGCAGCTGAATATGAGGCTCTCCTCCACGGTCTTTGGATTGCTAAAGAGATGAATCTCAGCCGGGTCAGGTGCTTGGGCGACTCAGATTTGGTTGCTCAACAAGTTTCAGGAACGTGGGATTCCAAGGACCCACTTATGGCGGCTTATCGGCAGGCGGTAACCAATGTGGCAGGACACTTCAAAGGGTATCAAGTTGATCACATTGATCGGCGGCTCAACGAGGCGGCTGATGCATTGTCGCGACTCGGCTCTCAATGTAAGCCGGTCCCTCCCAATGTTTTTCTTGACGTGCTCCATCATCCTTCTGTCAAATTGCCTTCCGAGGAAGATCTCGCTATCCCTGACCCGGAGGCACTGTTGGTGGCGGCTCTTCACGCTATTCCGGACTAGACAATTCCTTATCTGGATTATTTGACTCGAGGCGAGCTTCCTGCAGATGAAATCATGGCTCGTCAGATCATCCGCCACTCCAAGTCTATGTCTATCGTCAATGGCGAGTTGCACAGGAGAAGCATCACAGGGGTTTTCCAGCGTTGTGTTTCCCCTGATGAAGGGTGAGAGATCCTTAACGAGATTCATTCTGGAGATTGTGGTCATCATGCCGGCTCAAGGTCCTTAGTGGCAAAGGCTTTTCGACACGGTTTCTACTGGCTTACTGCACACGCCGATGCAGAGGATATCGTACTCAAGTGCGATGGTTGTCAGAAGTTTGCACGTCAAGCTCATGTTCCGGCTCAAGAACTTCACATGATTCCTATCACATGGCCTTTTGCAGTCTGGGGGCTCGACATGGTTGGTCCGTTTAAGCCGTCCAAGGACAAGAAGACCCATCTTTTGGTTGCTGTTGATAAATTCACCAAGTGGGTTGAGGCCGAGCCAATCAGCAATTGTGATGCAGCCACAACAGTCAAGTTCTTGCAAAAGTTGATTTTTCGCTTTGGTTATCCACATAGCATCATCACTGATAATGGCACAAATTTGTCCAAGGGAGCTATGAAGCAGTTTTGTCAAAGAGAGCATATCCGACTTGATGTTGCATCAGTTGCCCACCCTCAGTCCAATGGCCAAGCAGAACATGCTAATCAAGAGATTTTACGAGGTATCAAGCCAAGGCTTATGGTCCCCCTCGAGCGCACGCTGGGTTGCTGGGTTGAGGAGCTCCCTTCTGTCCTTTGGAGCATACGGACTACCCCTAACAGATCAACAGGCTTTACGCCTTTCTTTATGGTCTATGGCGGAGAAGCTGTTTTACCCAGCGATATTCGCCACGATTCCCCCCGGGTCACCGCCTATATCGAAGCAGATAACGAGCAGGCTCGTCAAGATTCTCTCGATGCATTGGAGGAGGAACGGGACTTAGCAGCAGCACGTTCTGCAATCTAGCAGCAAGACCTACGTCGCTATCACAGCCGTCGGGTTCGCAACCGTACTTTCCAAGAGGGCGACTTAGTACTCCGTCTGATTCAAGAACAGGCGGGTATGCACAAGCTCTTCCCTCCCTGGGAAGGGCCTTTTGTCATCAGCAAGAATCTCAACAACGGTTCATATTACCTAATGGATATACGTGAGCACAATAAATCACGTACGTCGGAGGAGGAGACCAACAGGCCTTGGAATATCGCTCATCTCCGTCCTTATTACACTTAGAGCCACCGGCTCAAGTTTGCTTGTACATACCTTTGTATATATTATGATCAATAAACATAAGCCGGCATCCTCGAACCTCGGGGCCTCTGTCGTTTCATCTCAAATATTGTGCATGAGTCTTTTCATTTTTGATCATTGGTCACTTGGGGGCTTCCAACTCACCGAGTTTAGCTATCTCACCCTCTTGACCTGGCAATTAATGCCACATTATCTTGGTTAAACCTGCATGTCTGCTTGATGCTACTCCGATTAGGTGACCCGGTGTACTCTTGACAAGTCAATCATCTCTATGACCCTGAACTTGTCTTGGTTAAAACATCGGATGTCATGTGAGAGCCGGCTTACAGAGAGCGAGGATAAACCATGGGCTATCACGTTAGCTTCATTGAAGCAAGACTCGAGCCTCGAAAGCCGGTCTATATTGTCGTGCCTCGAAAGCCGACTTACGTTGTTATCTATTCCTGATTTCTGTTCAAATTTCACAGGGGTTATCTTTGTTTCCCCTTTGGGCCATGAGCCGCCGGGTCATTGAAGAGCCGGTTTAAACAAAAATCATAACGGTTTATTTTAGACTGGTGCTAACCTCAAGCCGGACAAGCTATTAAGCGCCCCGCGGTATGTTAAGACTGTGTTATGTAGAGACGGATAAACTATTGATGGTTTCTGCAGATATGACTCGCCATACTGATACTCAACGAAGCATAGTTTCTTCCAAAGGAGACCTGGCGGGTTAATATACAATCATACCAGTGCAGCTGTTTCATCCAAAATACTGCAAAATTTTAAGTGCGCGAAGGCACGTCAGAGCACCTAAGTGTTTCAACTATCCTATTACAAGGCCACAGCTGGGCTCCATGATGTCAACGTTCTTTGGAGCTCTACTCCTGGGCACCAGTTTCAGCGCCCTCCGGGTTATCAGCTCCCGGGTTAGCTCCCTCCCGCTGCTTCTTGGCAGCTTGCGTCTCCGGGTCATCCTGCTCCGGCTCCGCTCTTCCTCTTATCTGAAGATTTTCGAAGTCCCAGTCAAGGGTGGTCAAGGCTTGGAACTCGGCGTCCTCTCCCATGATAATTCACGGGTCAACATCAGGAGCAAAGATGTGCTTACGGCGTGCTGGAGTCAGGTCGACCGGCTCGAAGATTGGTGGTGTGACCTGTTGGTTATCTTCAGTATAAGCTGCCTGGTACCTCTTCAAGTCCACCTCTTCAACAATCTGACTTGCCACGACACGAGTTTCTTTCAGACTGTTGGAATAGTCAGCTGTACTGAATTCACTGCCATCCGTCTTAAATTCCGGAAATCCGCCAGCCAGCTCAGACAAGTCCAAATCTGGCACATACGCCTTGGCTCGGCTCAGAGATAGCATGCTGGCTGCTCGGGTGGCTGATTTCTTGAGCTCCTCAATGTACTTTGGCACGGTGGAGAGCTGATTCAACACGTCTCTGATATATTTTGGTGGCTCTTTATGTTTCATCACTAACATAATTGTGAACAAACTCCCTGCATAGAGTTGCTCAAGAAAGGTGTACCTCGCTTTCAGCTTGACCAGCGGCTCTTGTCCAAGATTTATAGTCCGGTTCCCTGCAATTTTTTGCCCAAGTATGAATCAACTAATGATTGCAGTTTGCAGGCGAGTTATCAGTAAAATTGGAGGGTCACTTACCAAAGATGGCCTGGGTCATGTGATTGAGGTGATGCTTTAACCCAGCGAGTTCATCGGAAAGGGGCTTGAGTTTGTTTTCTGCTTCTTCAGCACATTTCAACAGCAAGGTTCTCTCTTTCTCATGAGAGGCTGTCAACGCTCTCAATTTTTCGGCGGTAGTTGATGCTGATTCTTCTAGAGACACGGTTGCTGACTCGGCATTAGCTCGAAGCTTCTTCTTCGCCTTAAGTTGCTCTTACAAGCCGACCGCTCTTGACTCGGTATCATTCAACAGATCCTGTCATAATCAGGTCACATCAGTACAACAATATATGGTCCTGCGCCTACAAAATTGCCTACTTTGGTGTTTGGGGACTTTGCAACCACCTCACCTTTCTAAAATGAAGTCCCAAGCAGTTGCTAGCAATCTACATGGCACTTGGGGGCTACACAACATTTTGCTCTCTAATTGTTGAAGATCCGGCTGTTTCACAGAAGCAAGCCGGCCCTTGGGGGCTACACAACATTTTGCTCTCTAATTGTTGAAGATCCGGCTGTTTCACAGAAGCAAGCCGGCCCTTGGGGGCTACATGTCAATTCAGTTTAAAAGACGAAGTTTAAGCACCAGCTCGTTATATACATAACAACCTGGTCCTTGGGGGCTATGGTTCAAGAAAAAAGAAGGAAAGCATATCTAAAGTCTTTCACACAATCATGTCTGTTTATGTCTAAGACTTGGCGGCTACATATGATATATACAGTGTGGAAAAGAGATGTTTTCTTACCTCATATTTCCTCTTCAGCATGTTAACCATGCTGGCTTCCATATCCCGGCTTGTGGATAGCCGGGCCAAGTACGCCTCATGAAGGTCAGCCGCGCTAAGTTCTTCAAGGCTTGGGAGTGCATGTTTCGCCAAAGCGGTTGAAGGCTCTGGAGCTTTAAAGGATGCTCCTGTGATGGTGACCTTGTCGGCGGCTTGGGAATACGACAACCCTACATTTTCCGCCGCCTTTGTTGGGCTCAAAGCACGGTCAGTACTCGGCGGGTTGAAGTCTTCTACCTCGTCTGTCACACAGGTTTGAGTGTCCACCTTTCTTGTTGATGGCGGCTTGTTCTGTCGCGGCGCCTCAACAATCTCGTCAGCCTGTTCCTTTGCAGTTTCAACTTGACCTTCAGGGGTCATCAACTCTGGAGTTTCGGATCCGGGTTTCTCTGGGGTCGAGGGTAATTCGCCAGTCTTCCTTTTCTTGGCCTTGGCCCTGCGAAAGCACAAGCAGATTCAGATAAATAATACAACAGGTATAACAAAGCATGACTCATCGAAAAGCACTTACCCTTGTTTGATGACCAAGGGTGGTAGTTGAGTGGTAGATGAGTCGCCAGATGATGGTGGCGACTCCTGATAATCCGAATCAGACGGGTTACGTGGTTGTTTAAAAAGACCGGCAAGCGGGTGAGATGGAGTTCGACTATGAGGCACCTCATTTCGACGCTTGCGGGGGTTTGGCGTGTCAGATAAGCCGCCCAAAAGCTCTCCAGAGCCACTTCGCGTCTGGCGCCTTATTGATTCGGCATGCTGTGATTTCTTTAAAGAAAATTTTAGGTCTAAGTAAGCAAGTGGATGAGAAAAGGGCACTTTCCTCACAGTTTTTCTTAGCTTTTGGGGAACAAAGGTGTCCGAGTCGGAAGAGATAGAAATTACCTCAACGTCATCAGCCCGGATTATATCAACATCGCCCTGGGAAGAAGAGGCGTCAGCAAGTTCAATAAAAAGACAGCCAAGGGAGTCAAGTTCTACCTCTGATTCATCATCAGCCAATGGCGACTGGCCCCTAGCTGCCATCTCATGTTCAGCGGCCGGCTTAATCTTTTTCCGAGCCAGCACAGCCTTGGATTTGGCGACTGCCTTCTTCGTTTTCTTGTTCCAGAATGAAGAGTTGACCTGCAGTTTAACGAGATCAACAAGTAAGCTTAAGTTATGGATTGATAAGTCGGATAAAACAATTACAAGAATGCTTACTGGGGGAGCTTGGTTGAGGGCATATAACGGTTTCAGTCCGGTCTTGTTGCATATTTCTTGAGGTTCCCCGAGTAGCTTCTTCATAGCCTTATTTATATCATCAGCTGACATATCAATGGGACTGAACCGTTGTGGGTCGTTTGACTCGCCAGAATAATTACACATTAAGTTGTCTCGGCGGCTTAAGGGCAGGATCTTCCAGGTAAGCCAGCACCGGGTCAAGTCAACACCAGTCAGACCGTTAGCTAGCAAAGCCCTCAACCTTGGATATACGTGGGCGACTTGGGCACGTTCTTCTTGAGAAGCCCAGCCAGGAAGTTCAAAGGTTGGGGGAAGGCATTCAGTTCTATAACCCGGCAGAGGGTTTTCATCAGCTGGAGCTGTGTTCTTGCAGTAGAACCACGTTTTGTTCCAACCTTTAGGGTGACTCGGCAGAACAGCTGAAGGAAAATGAACGTCTCTTCGTCTTTGAATTGAGACCCTGCCAAGTTCTAGGCAGGGGCCATCAGCGCACTCAGTTTGGCGGTTGAGATAGAAGAACTCTCTGAAGAGAGGAACAATGGGTTCTATTTGCAGATATACCTCACACAAGACTTGAAATTGGCACAGGTTGGATACAAAGTTTGGACCAATGTCTTGAGGATGAAGGTTGAAGAAGTGTAGAACATCCCGGAAGAATGTTGACCCAGGTGGAGAGAAACCTCTAAGGAGATGGTCTGTAAAAATCATGACTTCCCCTTCGCGGGGGTGAGGGATGTCTTCTGCTGCTTGAGGGGCTCGATAGCCAATTACTTCTTGAGCCGGCAGGAAGCCTTGGTCTTTAAAATCGTTCAGTACAAGGTCAGAGACTTGAGAACACACCCAGTTGCAGACTGTGGTCTTCGCCATAGCAAGTTGCCTAAATATGAACGAGGAATGCAAAAACGTGAATGGCAGGGTTACTCATGTTCATGATAAGCTCGCATCATACGATCAAAGGTACAGGGGCGAGTCACCATGTTCAGTAAGTCGCCAAGAGTGGATTATCAAAATTGGGCGGATCATAATAAGTGGACATGAGTCGCCAAGAGTAAGGGCAGCTCATCCTAAGACCAAGGTTCTTCGATTTATCCTAAGTGTTGCAGAAACAAGTTTCGAACAAGAACAACTACTATTATGGATCTACAAAACAGCTTAAAAAGAGAAATATTCACTATACCTAGTTCATACAGTGGAAGCAGCGTCTGATCTACTCCGGATTTCTAGTAAAGGTCTGAGGCTCCTATATGCAAAATGGCACTACGGATAGCGGAGGAATATCTCTATGAAGAAGGCATTTAGAAATCGATCTAAACAGCGGCAATGGCAATACGGCCTGTGCAAGAACACCGACGAACTAGGGTGAGCTACTGCTACAGATTTAAGGAAGCAATGAAGCGTACCTGGATGCGGTGGATGGCTTTGAGATGATCCTGAGCAGCCTTGACGACGGCGCGTGCGAAGAAAATGATGCGGATGAGGTCGCCGGCGCGCGTCGGGGTCGTACGGCGGCGGAGTTCCTGACACAGGCAGACGCGTCACGAGGAAGAAGAAGCAGTGGGGCGGTCAAAGTGGTAAAGAGGAAACGAAGACCCCCTCGGGAATATTTATAAGGGAAAGAAAGAAGAGGAAACGGCAAGTGCGAGAATCAAGGCGACGCAGTGATAAAAGGTGCCTCGATTATCGGGCCTGTTAGGTCCACTCAAGATTTGGAATGACGTCACGCAAGATTTGCGGATATCAGTTGGATGGAGTCATGGATTTCAAAGGAAAGATATGATAAGTACGAAGCATGTTGTAAGCCGGCAAATATAAGCCGGCCACGACCCAGAAGATCAGTCCGGGTTATTCCTATTTTGAAGGTTGACATGAATAAATTCAAATCAACCTGGGGGCTAATGTCGGGGATATAACCCCTGGATGTAACCCGCCCGTTTAGGGCCGGGTCACTATACGGCGGCTTAGAAGAAGGCTTCTACAGGTGGGCCGCGGCGATCCAGAAGACTGGAGTCCAGAGGACAAGCCCACACCCAGCTCAGGAGGCCGGCTCACGGCCCAGAGCCTTTCCATCTAAGGCACCCAAAGAGTTTTCTTACTTGTGAAACAAGATGAGTAGTAATTAGAGTATGACACGGGTCGTCTCTTCAACCCGGACTCTGTTGTAAACCCAGGGCCTCGACCTGTATATAAAGGTGAGTCCCTGAGGCGGAAAAGACCAAGTTACAAGCTCTCGAGTACTAGGTTAGCCAAGTCGCACCCTTGTAATCGAGATCATCATCATCATCAATAACAATCAAAGCAGGACGTTGGCTGTTACCTCCATTGAGAGGGGCCGAACCTGGGTAAACCCTTGTCTCTCGATTCCGATCAACCCCGTTTGAGTTACCACCTAGCTGCGATGGCCTCACGACTAAGTCCTTTCACAAGGACATCTGCCGTGACAAAACCATGACAGGTACGATATCGAAGATTAACTCCTCACTTTTGAAGTTTTCGGGCGAGCCGAAGACTACCTCTAGGGTGACCATTCCTGTACATCAGGCTTCGACGCCCGGAATGACACCTTTAAAGGTGGTGGAGCTTGGCTTGATCCGAGATGAGTCGATGCCCATCTTCCGAACTGTGTCCTCGTAGATGAGGTTGAGGCTGCTTCCTCCATCCATCAGGACGTGTGTTAGATGATAACCATCAACAATAGGGTCCAGGACGAGTGCCGCCGATCCGCCATGCCTGATGCTGGTTGGATGATCATGCTTGTCAAACGTGATCGGGTAAGCCGACCATGGATTATACTTCGGGGTGACGGGCTCCAGCGCATATACGTCCCGAAGCACACGCTTCCTCTCCCTTTTAGGGATGTGGGTGACATAGATAATATTGACCTCTGTTACCTCATCAGGAAACTTCTTTTGGCCTCCATTATTGGGCCGCCGAGGTTCATCCTCGTCTTCGCTGCGGTGTTGGGTTTTACTCTGACCCTCTGCCACTACCTTGCCGGCTTGTTTAAAGACCCAGCAATTCCTGTTAGTGTGGGTTGCTGGTTTTTCCTGAGTGCCGTGAATTCCACATGGACGGTCCAGGAGCCTATCAAGCTGGCTAGGTCCATCTTTGTTCCCTTTAAAGGGTTTTCTTTTCTGCCCGGATTTAGGTCCGGTGAACCCTGCGTTAATCGCAGCGTCCTCAGTGTCACTTCCGCCATTTTTATACCCGCGCTTATTTTTGTTGTGCTTGGGTTTTCCATTGGCGTCGCAAGTTTCCGAGGTGCCTGCCTTGCCGTTATGAGTACTACGGGTGAGCCAGCTGTCTTCTCCTGCACAAAAGTGGGTCATCAGTGAGGTCAGGGCCTCCATAGTCCTCGGCTTATCCTGGCCGAGTTGACGAGCCAACCATTCATCTCGGATATTGTTTTTAAATGCGGCGATGGCCTCGGCTTCGAAGCAATCTATGATCTGGTTCTTCTTGGTGAGCAACCTGTTCCAGAATTTCCGGGCTGATTCGCCTGGCTGCTGGGTGACACGGCTGAGGTCATCAGCGTCCGGAGGTCGGACATATGTGCCCTGGAAGTAGTGATGTAAATGGTACGGATATTTCCCGTTCCGAATCCGCATCCGCATCTGTTTTTGAGGATATGGTATGCACTTGCACGAATCCGGTGAATATGGATGCGGATACGGATTATGGTAAAGTGGATATCCGGCGGATATGGTAGCAGATATGGTATATATCGGTAATATCCGGCGGATATGGATTATCCGGTGTTTTTTACGAATTATCCGAGGTTATCAAATAGGATTATCCGATAAATATAGCCCAATTGGTAAGCCCAAATATGCAATTAGTTGTCCATGAATTAATTACTAGTAATTATAACGCCACATATAAATACAATACAACCCTAACCCTAATAGTACCCACTGGTATACGATCACAATCATAGCCGTCAGCTGTGTTCGTCGCACGTCGTCTTCTCCATCGCCGCCAGCGCTAGGGGCCGGCCGCATCTCTCCGGCAAGTCGGCTATCCGACACTATGGGCAAAGATGCCAGCGACGGTCCGGCTAACGGAGGTGAGCACTTTGCTTGAACATTCCATGATTTACTGGATGTAGAGTAGGGCATCGATGGTATGCACCCACGAGGTCAAACAACTTGTTGTATGTCTTCTCGCCCTGGGCTTCGACTAGGCATGGCAGTAGAGTACTGTGCAGCCGTGCCGGGGTGGCACTGCTCGCAACCGTGATCGACGCCGTACACGGCGATGGGCAAGTCAAGTGCGCCGACGCGATTCGCACCGGGCCGACGGCCTGCGTGCATATGCGCCGGCCGAGACGCAAGGTAGAAAAATGAACAGGGGACTCAATCCGTTCAAAGTGATAGGCTACACTAACAAACTAAGACCAGGTCACAGCTTAACTTATTTCATAACTGAAGATAATACTAACTGACGAAACTGAACTTTAACAGCTACGTACAGCTACGACGGACGAAACTGAATTTTTCTGAAACTTTGACAGTAGCTGTTAACTGACACTTAGCAATCACCGATCCGTATCGTGTACCAGCTAACTTAGCTAATTAATATTTAAATCTGTTTGGCCTTGTAATAAGCTTGAGAACACTAAGTTGTACTAGTAGTCAAGTAGGCTTCATCTTAAATATTTAATAGACTAGAGAACACTGAATCTATGATATCTAATGCCTTACTTGCTGCAACTTGTAAGCTATTGATCCTGTTGACCAGTAAGAAGTGCTTGGTTACTTATATATTGTTCATCTTTCTACAGATCGTCTGAGAAAGACATTGGGGAAAAGATCCACATCTGCAAGAACAAGTGCAAATGCAGTCCAAAGTATGGTTGTATCACCCCCTACTGGAGGTCAAAATGATGAGCCACTGAATTTGGGCAGTGATAATGAAGTTGAAAATGAAGTGGTTGATCTGGAGGGTGAGAATCAGGATGCAATAGTAGATGAGCATGTAGGGAAGAAACCGAAGAAGACCACATCTGAATGTTGGGACCATTTTGATAAAACTTTCAAGATGGTGATGATAAATGGACAGAAAAGTAAGGAAGCATGGGCCAAATGCAAGTACTGCACTTATGGAGCAAAGAGAAATAGCAAGAATGGGACATCAGTCTTCTTGAACCATATTAAGATGCATAGAGAAATAGAAAGTATGTCTGATTACCTCTTGATCATTACTGCTATTTTATTTCTGTTAAGTGACAACAATTTTTTCGTCAATTTGCATGCTGCTGGTACATAGGACAATCAAGGAATAGATATTGAAATAAGTGGCTGATCAACTACATCAGGAGCAAGTAATTTAGGTATGCAGTTATACCGGCAATTTGCTAATGTGTGTGTGTGTGCTGGAACTACTTAGTTCACCACAACTAATTATCAATTATTTCCTTGATTGTCAAGTGTAGCATCTAAATATCTTTTATCATTCTCACAGGATATTGCAAGTGGACTAGAAGAAACACCATGTTGAAGAGAAGTCAAGGATGTGTTATGGGCTTATACTTGATCGACTACTTGCCTTTTGTAATAAATAAAAACTTCAATAGAACTTTGAATTAAGTATTTCTTAAGTATGACCTTCGTCTTGGACGTGTGTAATGCTATCATCATTTGACCAGTACTGTTTATTGTTGCCATATTGGTGTGAGTTATGACTTTAAAAAGCTTGGCCACTCTCTAGTGTAATGTTGTTGGATAAAAACATGTTTCATATTGTTTGCATAGTAGAAATAAGTTCATGTTTCTTCGCATCGTATCACCCGATATTTTTTGTCCGTTTTCGGTTCGAGTCCGCTCCGAATCTGCTCCGAATCCGTAGTCCGATATAATCCGTATTCGAATCCGCATCCAGTCAATATCTGCTCCGCTCCGAATCCGACAAAAAAATATGGTAAAGGATATGGTAAAAGCATTATCCGATCCGATCCGATCCGTTTACATCCCTACCTGGAAGTTTGCTCGAAAAGCGTCTTCTAGGGCCTCCCAGCTGCCGATAGAGTGAGGAGGGAGGCTGTTAAGCCAATGCCTCACTGGCCCTTTTAGCTTGAGCGGCAGATATTTAATGGCGTGGAGATCATCTCCGTTGGCCATATGTATGTGTAGGAGGAAATCCTCGATCCAAACTGCTGGGTCCGTGGTGCCATCGTATGACTCTATATTGATGGGCTTAAATCCTTCCGGGAATTGATGTGCCATCACCCTGTCTGTGAAGCAGATTGGGTGAGCCGGACCTCGGGACCGAGGAGCATCTCATCGGAGGTCGGGACAAAGCCGTGAGTAGGCTTGATCTCGGGCACGGCCGTTCCTGTCCACCCAGGCATCGTAGCTGTCGAGTCCAGCGGGTGCGCGTCCCCTTGATCCTTAGATGGACCGAGGGGGAGCCCTGTTTTCCTCAATGCGGCATCTAGCGTCATGAGGATCTAAGTAATCTACAGGGTCCTTGCCATAACGGCGTGGAGTTGGTCGTTCACTGAGGTCTTCTCGTCTTGGCCTGTCCCGGCTTCTAGGGGGTCGGTCGAGGTCGTTAGCGAGCTCCTCGTCGAACTCTGGCAAGAGACACCTACGTGGGTATGATTTCAGCGCACTATGGCGCCGGTTCTCCATGTCTTGCTCGGCAGAGAGCACTTCGATCCACTTTTCATTTAGTGCATCGGTATTGGCCTGCAGCTGCTGCTGCTTGCGCTTTATGCTCTGGGCCGTCGCGATGAGGCGCCGCCGGAAGCGTTCTTGTTCAAAAGGGTCTTCGGGGATGATGTAGTCCTCGGTACCGAGGCTCTCGTCCTCCTCGGATTCCGGCATGTAGTTGTCGTCGGCCCCTTCAAAGAGGTCATCGGGATCTGAGTCCCTGAGAAGTCGGTCCGGTGTGCCGTTCCTTACTGGGGAGGCTTGAACGTCCTCTTCATGGTTACCGGCATCGTCGTCCTCTTCGTCGCCATTATTGGCTGTCGCGTCATTTCCACTGGGTTCCCCATTATTACCCCTTCGACGCCTTTGCCGACGTCTTGGAGGGGATTTGGGGGTGTCCACCATGTAAACATCGTAGGTGGACGTGGTGGTCCACCTGCCCGCGTTTACCGGGGGCAAGGTGTTCCCGATGGGGCCATCAGCATCCTCCTCCATGTCTGAGGCCTCGCCGTAGTCCAGCACGTCGGTTAAATCGTCGATCATGGCGACTAGGTGGGTGGTGGGTGGGATGTAAATTTCCCTATCGTCGGCTTTAAGTCTGATCTGATTGTAAACCAAAGTCTTGCCATCCGAGATGGACATGCTCCGAATGCGGTCAAGCATCTCATCGAGGTGAGATAACTCTTCGGGATTCATTGATGCGCCATAGGCAGGGCTGACTCGAAGCACGCCTGGCGTGTAACTGGATGCGTTTTCGGTGCGAAGGGAATCCGAACATAATTCTGAGGTCTGCGCCGGAGTCAGCTCTAGCACTGGCGTAATTTCGGGAGTGGGCGCCGGATCTATCTCCGGACTGGCGATCGAAAGGAAACTGGCCGGAGTGGAGGCGTCAGCGGTCTCAAGAGGCGTCGTGATAGAGTTCGGTTCTGGAGTCGAGCCTCCAGAACCGGTTGAGCTCTCAATCTGGCCAGGAGTCCATCCCGATAGGATGAGTTCACCACGGGAATCCGCAGTGTATTCGAGGCCACCAAATGTCATGATCCAACCTGGGGCGTAGCTCTCGATAGATGTCAGATGACCCGTTGAGTCGGCGCAAAATACCATGCTGCCGAAGACAAAAAGTTGGCCGGGGGCGTAAACGTCCCCGTGGCCACTGGCGCAGTTGATCTGCAGGTGAGCCATCGATGCTTCTGGTGATCGCGCAGCGGAACTCTCAATGAAAGCACAAGTGTCAGTGTAAAAACCGGCAGACCTCGGGCTAGGGGGTCCCGAGCTGTGGATCTTGGATCGGTGGTAACAAGGACAATGCAGACGATGTTTACCCAGGTTCGGGCCCTCTTGATGGATGTAAAACCCTACGTCTTGCTTTTGTTTATACTGATGGAGATGTATCAAATACAGAGTTGATCTACCTCAAGATCGTAATGTGTGTCTAACTTCTAGGGCTAGGTGAGTGATATTGCGTTGATGTTCCTCCTACAGGCTAAACCCTATGGCTTATATACACGCCAGGGAGGGTATCTAGGGTTACAAAGTTGGTATCCTGGAGGGAGGAGGTAGGAAAGATCTTGGAGTATACGTCAAGTCTTCGGTAGAGACAGTCTCGATCACGCTCCCTGTGTACAGCCTCCGGAGTCCATCTCGATCACGTACGAGTGCCCATCGGCCCAACTGAGGAGATGGGCCGGCTAGGTTAGCACCCCCTAATCTAGGACACCGTCACCATTGGCCTATAAAAGGAGGCCCATGGCTACAGGTAGAACGGTCGACACCCAGTTCAATTACACGCAGTAGCGGCATTTTCCCGAGCACCTTGCCGGAAAACCGCGTTCCCTGTAACCAGAGTTCATATTCGATCAACCACAGAGCAGGAGTAGGGTTTTACGCTCATAGCGGCCCAAACCTGGATAAATCCCCTGTGTGTTCTTGCACTTACTTAAAACCTACTCTTTGTCCCGTGCACGTCCCCTGAGCCGAATCGCAAAGGGACCCGTTCGGTCCCATTGACAGTCATTTCCCACGACACTCTCTCATGGGTATTTCAACTTTCGGTGATGGTCAAGCTGGGCCAATCCATCGTGCGTGACAAAGGTATATCACAGGACGGACTGGCCCAGATTGACCGCCATCATCAAAAGTCGATTTCTTTTCCTCCAAGAACAACTCTCATCGACTGTCGGTGATGGTCGCTCTTCCTCTGCTCCTCCTTCTTTAAAAAGATCACAGAGGAGGAGCAGAGGAAGTGCGAACCCCTACGACAATAGTCGATACATTCCTCTGAAAAGATCTCTCATCTGCCAAATATGGTGGACGATCGCTCAAGATAAAAACTACTACAAAAATACTAATAGTACTACACGAACTACTACATAAGAACTAGAACTACTATAAAACCTACAAAATAAACTACATACAAAGTACTAAAAAAACTATCATACCTACACAAGAACGACGACGGCAACGGGACCGATGGTGCTTCTGGAGGTGAAGAGAAGATCCCCTACACATGAGAAGCACCGGCACAACTAACATAAGCACCGGCACAACCAACATCGCACAACAATCTAATAAACAACAAAATCCATACATACATTCACCTATAGCATCCATCCATACAACATCATCAAAATTTATCTATATATCATCCATCCATCCAAACATGTAAGCAACATATCCATACAACATCATCAACATTTATGTATGCAACATCATCATAATTTATCTATGCATCCATTTATGCATCTATTAATCCATCCATACATACATCTATCCACCCATACATCCATCCATCCATGTTGGTAGCAGCAGGAGGAGGGGAAGAGAGCAGCAGCCACGCGGGGGGGGGGGGGGAGCTCACCTAGTGACCGGAAGAGAGGAGCTCGGGGGAGGCGGGTTGCGCCTGGAGGGGTCGCGCCCGCGGGGTGGGGGCACCGGCCGGTGGGGGGGAGGGGTGCCGGCGGGGGGGGGGGGGGGGCGCCGTAGGGGAGCCGACGACTGGGGGGCACCGGCGGAGAGCAGAGGAGGGGAGGTGCAAAGGAGAATGGAAAATAGAGTGCGGGGGTTTCACTTAAGTGTCCCGCAGACCTTTCCCTAGAGCCTGTCGGTGGGGCACTCAAAAAAGGTCGTAAAACCTAGATCAAGGTTTTAGCCTTTACCGAGGGTCGCACTCGAAAATTACAACTCTGCCGAGACCTCCTCTCGGAAAAGGTCTACAAACCTAGACCTAGGTTTTAACCTTTACCGAGGGCAGCACTCGGAAATGACAAGTCTGCCAAGAGCTCCTCTCGGAAAAGGCATGTATGCCGAGTGCTACTCTCGGAAAAAACAAGATCTAGTCAGCATCATTTGTGCCTCTTTCATCTAACCCTGCATCAAATAGGATTTTCATTCAGCTTCTGGGCATGATTTCAAGTGCCGCCTTGCAGATCTGCAATTTCCGGTGTTGAAACCCTAGCAGTGCAATAAATGTCTCAAATATTGCAAGAGGGTCTGAAAAATGCAGGGGCCTGACACCACAGCCTACAGGGGACATGTGATGACGCCGTGCCAGCTCTTGAGGATTTGCAACTTCGTATGATTTTTCGAGGATTTAAACAGTTCGATCAGGCATGCCAACAAGGTAATTTTGCCCTCCCGTGGCGGGGCCTGCCCCTCACTACTGCAGGCGACCGCTAACGCGACACATGAATCAGAGACCCCCCGACCAAACTATGTGCGATGCATGAATCGCGAACGGTATCGTAATAAAACCGTCACCAATAAGACGAACTATGTGCGATGGCGGAGACATCAAGCACGATTCATATTAGAGCTGCGTGTGCGATACGTGGCATACAGTTTATCCATACGAACTTTTTGTGATGAGCCAGAACAACAGAAAAGGTCAGCATGTTCGAGGTGTGTGCGATATACACTACTAGGGAAAACCCTAGCAGTAGCGCGGGGTTTTGTAATATCAGTAGCGCGGGTGGGCGCGCTACTGCTACAGCGCTACATCTAACTATTAGCAGTAGCGCTGTTCCACCCGCGCTACTGCTAACAGAGTTTAGCAGTAGCGCGTTTAGGTGAACCTCGCTACTGCTAAAAGCTGCAGCGCGCCTATTTAACACGCGCTACTGCTAAGGAAGCGCTACTGCTACACACATACCCCGCGCTACTGTTACTATTGTCTGTAATTTTTTTTCTAAAGTGTTTTTTCTCTATTTTTAATAGGTTTATACAATAGCCTGTCATATCATACACACAATAGTCTCATCATATCATACACATGCAAATATTCTCATCAAACATGCCATCATCATCCAACACAAATGATGTCTCTCATCATCATCGATCTCGAAATAGCGATACAAGTTGTGATATGTCTCGAATACATGCAACTACATCGTCATCCCATACACATGTTTCATCATCCATCTAAAACGATGATATATAAGAGAAGAGCTATCACTATGAGTAAGAGCGGAATTATGCAGTACATGAGGCGCCGGTTGTGATTCCTCTCTCGCGCTAGCGTGAACCTCAAGTAACTAGCTTCTGCTTCTTGTCTGCTATCAAACCCTTTATGGCTGCCGCCCGAGAACCGTGACACTTGGGCCTGACACTCGGGCCACTCATCGTACACTCCCGGAACCCTCCCTATGTACACGGCATAGCACTTCTTCGCCATCAAGGACCTATGTACCTGTTAGAGATGCAACAATAATATGCAACATAATATATTTGAGCAACACGAAAAGAAAGAGTTAGCTAATAGATGCAACATATAGTAAACATAATTAATCAACGCAGGTTCACCGTACCCAAACTAATTAACTAGATGTACGCAGGTCATCGTACCCAAACTAACAAACTAGCGTTACGCAAGTTCAGCAGGACCGTTGACATCACAAAGTTTCATCGCTACAGAAACTACAAGTTCAACCGACACATCATCATCGGCATCGTCAATCACTGGAAGTTCCACCCATCCATATCCGGGAGGATGCACCCTAGCTTCGTGAACGGCATCAGGTCTTGATGTTGCATGCCTATGCGAGTTCTGACGTCAGCTCGCGATATAGGGCCATGGTGGAACATCCCCTTCTCTTCGACAACTTCTTTCATGATGATCGTTGCAATGTCCTTCTGGATGCGAAAGAAGTCATCTCTGACTTTATAATCCAGTTCGTGTCCTAAGGATTCTGCCCATTTGCGGATATGTTCATCATTTCTTGTTGTCATGCGAAGATGTTGGTGATTTCTTCTGAACTCCATCATGAGATGGAGGAGGTAGAATCCATCGTTCTTGCTTGTTGTCGGTTGATGGATGGAGCAGAAGGTAGTTTTATGCGAGAAACCCAGCTTGTTCTTCCTTTGTTTCCTGATCTCCATGTGGCCACCCCTCATGCTGAAGCCGTGGAGAGCATCATCTAGAATATCCATTATGTGGGTGTAGTCTTTCTTCTCGAAGTTTCTGGATGAGTCGAAATACACGGCGTGGGAGACTCGCGGGAAAAGAACGATAAGGACGGCGCGCCCGTTGCTGCGGAAAATAAAGAAACCTCAAATTAGTCTCCATATGAGCGAAGGAATGATTGAAACGTACGAAAGGGTTGTCCGGCAATGACTTACATTGGATGATAAGGCAGGAGAATCGTTTCCTTGTCCTTATTCGTTACCATGAAGTATTCAATGTAGTCCCTAGCAGCTTTACGTTCAAACTCGCCGAGACTCAAGAAAGACTCATGCATGTAGTATGGATCCGCCACCGAGATTTGCGAGATTTGTTCTCTCCTGATGACAAAGTTCATATGTAGCGCAAAAAGGCGGACGATCGTAAAATTGAGCCGGCTCATGAGAAACATCTCAAAGATGTGATCAAACCGCAGGAAGAACACCTCCGCGGGCAGTGTGTCGACGTAGCACTTGGCCTGAGGCACACGAACCGCGTAAAGCGGATATCCTGGATCCTCCGAGGCGAGAAGGCTTTTCTCAGTCGACAGCACATGGTCATGCAGTCTCCTGAGATCCCCTGATATGCCCTCTAGAGGTTTCGGCAGTAGGATCGGCTCGCCCGCGACATGGAACATCGCCGGACCTTTGACCGGTACACGGTCTGCAAAATCGGTCGGCTGGCTGCTAGAAGCTTTGGCAGCTTTGGCGGCAGCAGTGCCTCTCTTCGGCGTTCTCTTCCTCTCCTTTTTCTTGGGTTCACCGTCCAGGCCCTTCCTTATCCCCACCACTAGTGTCGTCGGGCTAAGCACTCTACGACCCTCAGCTAGATGACCCTGCGTTGAGGCGGCATCTGGAGGCGTGTCCTGTGAGGATTGCATGAAGAGAGACTTCTTGCAATCAACTCTAGGACGTTCCTGCCCGGGCACATCATCCATCTCCTCATCCGCATGCTCATAGCCCGAGTCATATGGCTAACTCATCATTTGTCCGTCGTCATAGGCGGCACCGGTATTGAGGAACCGGAGAGGGTCCTCCTCCTCCATCTCATCATCCATTCCTTGTTCCACGGGGCTGACTACATCATCCACTATTGGACCCCCTTCCTCGCATCGTCCGCCGCTCTCACCCGGCACGAGAGGCGCTGGAAATTGCGTAGGCGGGGTGGTGGTGTTCATACCTTGCTGATGTGTGGTCATTGGTGTGCTCTCGGCCGCCTCCAGACGAAGAAGATTCTTCGGCCACAGTAGCATCCAACCCTTGCATTCTCCAAGCCGCATCGGGGTCTCGTCCCCCTCTCCCCCGAGCCGTACTGGAGGAGTCAAATCCTTGTGGCCCGCTTTCACACTCGACAAGGTAACCCTGAAGGTGCCAACAGGGATCGGCTGGCCGTGGAATGTGAGTTCCAAGGGCTTCGTTATCACTGCCTTTCCCACGTCCACCTTCTGGCCATTGATCATGTAGTGTACGGTGCACGGGGTTTCGTCGGCCTGCGAAGACATGTCTGCGGCGTAAGACATCCGAAAGGCAATGAAAAACGGAAGATTATATATATGTTGGTGCGACGTGTAATTACCGTGAGGGCGTCGAGGTCAGCCAAAGACGAAGGCCCGCCTAGCACGCCAGAGACAGAGGATGTGCTGCTATGAGCGGGTGCGGGAGCAGGACCTTGTGCGGTAGCGACAGCAGGTGGTGGTGGTGCGATGTTCACCGAGTTGCTCCCGACGAAGCTGGGCATGGGAAAATCCTGTGCCGTCTTGTCTGGATTTTGCTTCGTCCAGTCGATAATAGCCGGAATCAAGTTAGTAGCGAAATCATTTCTGCAGGCAGCTACAGCTGCATTGACTGCCTACTGGACCAACTCATTTTTGTTCGCTTCTGTGGCCTCAGCTGCTTTTTTCTCGGCCTCAGCTGCATTTTTCTCGACCGCAAGTTTCACCTTCTCGTCGATGTTCAACTGACTGAACTTCTTTTTCTGCTTTTTGGCCTCCGGGCCCTCATTGTAGTAGTACTTCCACGTGGCGCCATCTCCGACGCCGTGCACACGTCCATATTGCGGCCACTGGTCCAAAGGGAGTCCCTTCAGTTGGTTCAAGGCCCGGTTGAGAGGGGTGTCCCACTTGGGCCTCATCGACGACTGAGACGACGAGTCGCTTTGGGCCGCAAGCCTGTGTTGCTCCTTCTGCAAAAGGAACGTGAACCGTTTACGAATGTTACTACAACGTGTAGTCCAGTTGATCAGAAGCTAAATGTAAGGTGGTAAAAGAATAATTACCAGTAATCTAATCAATTTCCTCGTGATCGGGTCCGTGTACCAAACCTTCTTTTCCTTGTCCCACTTGTACCGGGCCCTGATGAAGTCACGCTCCTGCAGGTCGGTGAACTCCGCGTAGGGGTCTGGGATCCCCGCGGCTTCACGTTCCGCGTCCTCCTTATCCCATATGGGCCTCTTGCCAATGTAGCCACGGCTTCCGAGGCATTGGTTCCCCATGTTCCTTTGCTGAAGGCCCTTGTATTTCTCAGACTTAATCTTGGTTGCCTCGGTAGCGGAAGTGTCCTTGAACTTTTCAAACTCCTCTGCCGTAAGTGTCGGATTGTCCGCCAAAATCTTGGACAGGGGTTCATTAGCATCAATCGCTCGTTTCACCCTCCCTTTCCAGGCGGCCAAATCGTTGCTGAACATGCCCATGGCGTGGTTATTGATATCTTTCATGGCAGCATCATCCCACGGGTTTTCTATGCGGTCATCCCGACCGGGGAACTGGAATCTCTTGTGCAGCTTCGTTAGGAGCAAGTGCTCCAGATGTGGTTTCTTCCTTAAGTCATTGTCGTTGATGCTCGCGGTTTCCCGTAGGATGCATCCGACTTGGTTGCCGTAGGACTTGCGAGGGTCATCCGGCGCTATTGGCTCGAATTTGCCGGGGTGCATCTCTGTGACCAGGATTCTTCCGATGCCGAGTTTGTTAGGGCATCGTGTCCTCTGCTTCTTCTTTTCGTTACCGCCTTCGGCGCCGGTACCTTCGGCGCCGGTCTCAGCGCCGCCATCGGTGCCGGTGCCATTGGTGTCGATGTCGGCGATAGTACCATCGTCCGCTATGACCAAGTCGCCCTGCAAACCTTCTGTTTGCTGACTAGACAAAAAGTCGAGGTAATCATGTTCACGGTCATATTGTATGTCGTTGGCAGCGTGGTTAGAAGCCCCGGTCTCGTCGTTGTTCGACATGTTTCCTACGATTAAGTCTGCTCGTTTAATTATTAAACTATAATAAAATGAGTAATGACATAAAAAAAAGGCCTATGGTTTGCCGGAATGCCGTTTCATTCCCGTCCAATCTAATGCCGGGCACTCGATATGCCTACTTTCTAGCACAAGTCATGCCGAAATTCATGGGAAATTTCGGCATGACCTTTGTTAAAAAGTGGACATATCGAGCGCCTGAAATTCGCCGGAACGGAAATGAATCAACATTCCGGCAAAACATAGGCCACTCGGATCATTTCCCTACAAACAAGAAAAGCCAACATAGGCAACAATAGCACATCATCTCCATCATTTGGCACATCATATGGCAACAACAGCAACCAACATCATTTGGCACTTCAATTATTCAAAATATTTTCACCATCAACAGCCAACATCATGTATATCAAAGAAATTCATGCACTTTAATTATTCAAAGAAATTCACCATAATCTAGGGTTCATAACACTAACCTAGGGTTCAAATGGCACCTAGGTTTCATAATCTAGCACTAACCCTAGGGTTCATATGGAACTAATCTAGCACTAAATAACCTAGGGTTCATACATATGGCAGAGAAAGAGAGAGAGAGAGAGCAGAGAGAGACAAGAGGGGAGGGGAGAGGAGGGGCTTACAGGGCGGCGAAGTCGATGGAGGAGGAGGAGGTTGGACTTGCGGCGACGTCGAGGAGGAGGAGGCAGGTGCGCGGTGACGTCGAGGAGGAGGCAGGCGCGGCGAGGTCAAGGAGGAGGAGGTAGGCGCGCGGCGACGTCGAGGAGGAGGCAGGCGCGGTGAGGACGGGCTCCAGCGACGGCGCGAGGAGGCAAGGGCGATGAGGGCTCCGGCGATGGCGTGGAGGAGGGCAAGGGGATGGAATAGGGGGAATGGGGGAAATTGGGGAAGAAAGGCCCGCGCGGTGCGGTTAACGCAAACATAGCAGTAGCGCGTTTATGGACCGGCGCTATAGTTAACTTATCTGTAGCGCGGGCTACCCAAACCGGCGCTACAGATAAGTTAACTATAGCGCGGGTCCATAAACGCGCTACTGCTATTCCTTTTCTTTTCATTTTCTCCTTTTGCTTTTTCTTTTCATTTTATTTTTCTTATTTCCTTTCTCCTTTTTCTTTTTATTTTCATTTCCTTTTCTAATCCTTTCATTTTCTTTTTTCCTTTCTCATTTTTCTATTTCTTTTCATTTTATTTTCTTTTCCGAAAGACGACCGAGCCAGGAAGAAGGGGATCGGATACAATGTATATAACTCAGGCGACGATATATATTACATATCATTTGACCGATAACGATTAAGTGCGTACACAAAATAAATACATATATATAAATGATGGTTTCTCAGCGTCGATGTTTTCGTTTCTGAGTGAGCTTCTTTCCCTTCTTGTTCGCTGTCGAATAATTGAGCCCCTCGTTGTGACTTTTCCTTTTCCATGGAGTACGATCTTTCTTAGGTAATGTATTATTGATTCTTCTTTTGACGTATGCTTCATCGTCATCGTCATCTTCCCTCATCGGGTTGCCGTACTGGTCGTAGTCTTCCTCGTTGGCGACTCCATCCATTCCGATGATGTTCCTTTTGCCTCTCCTCACGACAACACGGCTGGGATTGCTCGGGTCGGTTATGAAGAAGCATTGTGTCACGTGCTTAGCGTGTACCCATGGCTCGTTTTTTGCGATGGCATTCACGGTAGCGCTCTTGGCGTCAGGTATAGACATGGTAGTGAAATACCGGTTTTCTCTTTCGACGTTCTTAGCCCATCTGACACGGAACATCGTCGCATCGTGCAGTCCTGAGTAGTCAAGCTCCCAGATCTCTTCGACCATTCCGTAGAATCTTTCAGTTACGGCGTTGTCGCCGGTCATGCATTCCATCGTCACCCATGAGTTCTGAAAATCACTGTTTATATCTTTGGCCTCCGTGTAGAACGTGTATCCATTGATATCGTATGCCTGATAGGTCGCGAGGTTAGCCGCGGGGCCATGTGCTAAGGCGTATATGAGCAATCCGTCCGTAGAGCCCTCTTCCGGGGGATTAGCAAGAACATGCTCTTTGAACCAAGGCAGGAAAGTGGAGTTGTGCTCTCTAATAACTTCGGCGTTCGTCTTGCATAGCCCCCGGTCACGGTACTTCTTTGCGATGGTTTCTTTGTGCAGTGTCGCGAAAGGATCTACCACGTCTAGGTGCTGTAGCACTACTAAGTTTGCTCTGTCAAAGTCATTGCGTCGACCCGAGTGGTCCACATGCAGTTCCCTCCGGCCGTTGGTGTGACCTTCTCCTCCGAGCCTCCCATGGTGCTTGTTAACGGGCAAACCAACAACAGGATCTCCGCCATATAGATAATTCTCGTAGAAAGAGGTGCACTCTTGGGTCAGATAGCCCTGGATGATGCTTCCATTCGGACGGGACATGTTACGAACGAATCCTTTGATGACCCCATTCATCCTCTCGAACGGCATCATGTTGTGCAGGAATGTCGGCCCGAGGTCTATGATGTCGTCCACAATGTGGACACACAGATGCACTATGTCGTCAAAGAACGCGGGCGGGAAGTACATCTCAAGCTCATTTAGTATCACAACGATCTCATCATGTAGCCTTCGGAGCTGCTTCACACTGATAGACTTTCGAGAGATAACATCGAAAAAGTTGCAGAGACTAATAAGCATGTCACGGACGTGCTTGTCCATTATCCCTCTAAGGGCAACAGGAAGTATCTGCGTCATCATCACATGACAGTCATGAGACTTCATCCTGCTGAACCTTTTCTTCTTGGTGTCTAGAAATCTGCTTATCTTCCCACAGTAACCGGAACTAACTTTGATTTCGGTAAGGCAGTTGAAGAATTAATCGATCTCCTTCGGACTTAAGGTAAAGCAAGAAGGGGGGCAATAATTCTCTTCCTTCTCGTTGACTTTTTTGCCCTGGTCCCGCGCCTCCGTCTCCGTCTCCGTCTCCTCCGACTTTTTACGGGGCGACATGTGGAGATCTGCCCTGATGTTCAAATCTTCCAAGTCTCTTCTTGCCTTCGGCCCATCCTTGGTCTTATCCGGCATGTTCATCAGTGTTGCAAGCAAGCTCTCAAGGACATTCTTCGTGATATGCATTTGATCAAGGCAATGAGGCATGTCGAGTTTGGGCCAGTACTCCAAGTCCCAGAAAACAGACCTCGTTTTCCATACCATCAGCAGCGGCTCTGACACCTTTTTCATCTTTCCCGACGCGGGGCATTGTTCCCAGTTTTTCAACAGCTCATCGATTTCGGCGCCGCTCCTCTTACGTGGAGGTCCTCGATGCTCAGCCTCACCATTGAATAGATCTCCACAGTTTCTCCACGGGTCGTCCTTCGCGAGCCATCTTCGATGCCCCATGTACATGATTTTCCCAGACCCGCCATCTTTCGTTAGCTGCTGAGACGTTGTATCATCCATGCACCACGTGCATCTGCAATATCCGTGGCACACCTGGCCTGCGACATATCCGTAACCGAGATAGTCATGCACCGTCGTCATCAACGCGGCTCTCATATAGAAATACTCGCCTTTGCTGGCGTCCCATGTCTTGGCCAGTGTTTTCCATAACGTGTCTAACTCCTCTTGAAGTAGCCTCAGATACAGATTAATATTATTTCCTGGTTGTTTCGGCCCTTGAATCAGCATGCTCATGTGTATGTACTTTGTCTTCATGCACTTCCAGGGGGGAAGGTTGTACATCCATACAAACACGGGCCATGTGCTATGGTTGGTCTTCTGGTTGCCAAACGGATTCATGCCATCGGTACTCGCGCCAAGCACGATGTTCCTTGGATCACCTGCAAAAAATCGTTATTCGGCATTGAACGCTCTCCACTGGCTTGCATCTGCGAGGTGTCTCACCTTCGGATCATCTCCATCGTCGGGCTTCACCCTCTCCGCGTGCCAGCGCATGAGCTTTGCTTCCTTAGGATCTACGAAATAACGCTGCAGACGGGGAGTGATCGGTAGGTACCATACAACTTTCTGGGGAGATTTCTTTCCGGCCTTCTTGTATCGAGAAGCATTGCACACCGGACAGTTGTTTTTCTCCGCGTGCTCCTTCCGATAAATGATGCAATCGTTGATGCATGCATGGTATCTAATGTGCGGCAGATCAAGAGGGCACACGATCTTCTTGGCCTCATCGACACTAGTAGGACACAGGTTCCCCGTGCGAAGAACCTTCTTTAGATACTTGAGAAGCTCATTGGGGCTTCTGTCGGTCCATTTGTTTTTAGCCTTTGTCTTTAGAAGTTCGAGCGTGAAACTCAAGTGGGTCACCTCGGGATCGCAACCATCATACAATGGAGTATGAGAGTCTACCTCCAGTTGCTCCAGCTTGGCCTCCTCTCTACAAGCAGCTCTGTCGCTAGTCGTCTTCTTGCGAAGCAGGTCTCGAACATGAGGGTCCCGCACGACTGAACTTAGTAGCGACGAATGCTCCGGCGTGTTCGCGTCTTCTCTGTCATGTCCGGCCACTTTTCCGCCCCCATGTCCGGCCTCTTCTCCGCCCCCATGTCCGGCCTCTTCTCCGCCCCCATGTCCGGCCTCTTCTCCGCCCCCATGTCCGGCCTCTTCTCTACCACCATTATCGATCATCTCTTCGTCTGGTTCAATGTCGTCATTGGCTGCCCCATCGACGTCATCATCTTCACTTATCCACCGAGTATAGCCATCCATGAAACTAGTCATGAGCAGGTGCGCTTTCAAACGGCCTTCCTTAAAGGGGTCGAGCAAGACTCCTCCTTTGCATCTTCGACACGGATAGAAAATCTCCTTCCGGTTATTTTCATACATGTCGTGCACCGCGGATCGCAACCATCTTTCCACCATCGTTCCACTGACCTTCATGATCACCTGCGTGGTATAATTAATAAGCAAAAGGATTATAAACGCATCCATGCATGCATGCATCAAAGTCATACAAAAATTCGACATGACCTTCCCTAAAAAAAGGACATATAGAGTTTGCCCGAAATTCGCCGAAACGGAAATAAATCGACATTTCGGCAAAACATAAGCAACTCTCATGTCACACACAATTCGGCAAATAAACATATAGGCGGCAACTCATGCCACATGCACAATTTTCATCATATCGCCCGATTCGGTCATATCGCACACATATTTTCCATTAATTCTTCCAAAAAGCACAATTTTTTACTCACCTAGCTATCTCGAGAGAGAAGCACGGTGACTAGATGGCTTTACTCCATTAAAGAATAGACCTATTTGGGGAGTTGATAGGTTCCACTAAATGGATAGATCTATAGCTAGTAGGGGAAGGAAATGGCTAGCTCTAACTAGTGGAGGGAGGAGAGAAGAGTGAGGAAGCTAAGAGAGAAAAGTGGTGCATTAATGGAGATGGTGGAGGGGGCATTAAAGTAGAGAGAAGAGAGAAGAAAGCTAGCTAATGGGGAAAGCAAGTGAGGGAGAAGAAGTGAGGGAGAGAGGAGGGGGAGGGGTAGAAGGGGGCTGCAAAAGGTGCCAGCTGCAGCTTAGCAGTAGCGCGTGTCGGCGAACGGTGCTACTGCTAAGATCAATAGCAGCAACGCTGGTCCGCAAACCGCGCTACTGCTAAGCGGGGACCACCACGTGGGACAGTGCAGCCGTAGTTGCAGCGGTGGGTACCTGACCCGCGCTACTGCTAATAGCAATAGCAGTAGCGCCTTTTCCCCAGCCCGCGCTGCTACTATTCGTGGCCTGGTGGGTACGGTGGGGCTCATTTACCAGCAGCGATGTCACGTACACCCGCGCTATTGCTAAGTTGATACCAGTAGCGCCTGTCCTTAGAACGCGCTACTGTTAATTACCAGTAGCGCCGGTGTTTGCCCCTCGCTACTGTTAAGCCTCCACCTATAAGGTATTTCCTAGTAGTGATACGGCATACAGTTCACTCGGATGAACTGTTTGCGATTACCCAACACAGCAGAAACGGCCAGCCAGATCAAGGTGTGTGCGATGTATGGCATGCGGTTCACTCGGATGAACTGTTTGCGATTACCCAAGACAACAGAAACGGTTCAACTTAACAAGATGTGTGTGATACGCGTTAAACAGGCCAGTAATCAGAAATATGTGGGAAGACCGATAATAACACAGACGATTGCTCCAAATAAGCTGTGTGTGTTGTGGGCAAACGGTTGGTGGTAAACAATTGTCAACGATTGATGAAATAATCACCGACGAGTTCCGTAGTTTAATCCGTATGCGATGTGATTTGCTCAATCTGCACAACATCTATGCTCTGTCTACAGAACAACAACATATATACTTATAAGGACATGATTGCATAACCAAATTAAACATCCAATTACGTTATATCACAAATACCAAAAAAATTGCAAGGTTTAAATTCCAGCATTACAAGGCCCAAATTCAAAGATTATAAGGTTCAAACTGTTCTTACAAATCAAATTCATCTTCTTCAGAATCTGAGCCATGCACTATTTCCGCGAATGGATCATTCACCGAGAAGTCATATATCGGGTTGATAGTGTGACTTTCGAATAATCTATCATTTGTAGTTCCAAACTGAAATTCAGCTTCTGCAGAGCCTTTTCCATTCAGTTGTAGATGCCTGCGCTGATCAGCAAACCATTCACTTCTACGCACTAAATATAGGGCAAACCTCATTTCCTTGAGCACACTTGCTCTCTGAACAAAGAACCTGGCAAATTTAATCTTTGGTGTGGTGCCTCGATACTGGTTCAAAGTAATTTCTGTGAGATGAAGATCAAGGCATTCAATGGGATTGTTATATTGCGCCACATTTTCCACTTTCGGGCCTGCTTGTATCTGCAAATGTAGACAACATATTAGTGCCTAGCTGCAGTTTTGAACACTTTGGGCCTCTTTGATTTGTAGGATTTCTCAAATACACGAATAGATTGACATGCCATCTTCAATCGTTCATGATTAACATCTCAAAAAATATATGTATTGAAATCCTCCAAATTTCCTTTAGAAATCATACTACATTTGTCATCGTAATCATGGGTAAAAGTAACAACAAATTGAACTCCGTTGTGGTTAACAATTAACAGGAAAGGAGCCTCACCTCGATGTATAGCTTCTCCATGCACGAAAAGCATCTAAGGAATCTAACAACTTCATCCAGATCAGGGTCGACAGATTGTAGTGCCAAGATCTTCACTGAGCGCAGAGATGGGGTCAAGCTTGTGGGGATCATTTTCTGGATGGCAGCCAAACATAGATCAACAAAAATTAGATAAAATGTGATGTACAATAAGAAGAAGGAGAAGAAGACTATTGTACCTGAACGGATAATGATCCAGTAACAAGTTCGGATAATTCAGCACACGAATAGCCCAACACTGTGAATTTCGGTGCATCAATGACCCTGATTCTTGTTGGACCTTCTTTATCAAGTACAAACAATCTCTCAAGGGAAGGTGCATTCTCAATGACCATATCATGAAACACCTCAAATGACAGCTGTTGTGGCATCAGCAATGCACATAAATCGTACGGGCATTCGTCGAGGCGATGTGGAGGCTACTGAACCCATCCATCACCTGAAGACGAAGGAACTCGAGCATTGTACAGCCGCCAAGTAGGCGCTCCAAATCCTCCTTCGAGATGCTGACGGCAATGAGCTCGAGATCCTTCAGTTTAGGGAGATGAAGAGCGGGTGCGACATTAATCTGGGGCAAAAAGCACTGCCTGAATGTCGCGCAGCGCAGCGTGGGCATGAGGCCGAGAGCAGACGGCCGCAGCGAGCGCGGATATCCGGCATGAAAGCTGAGCTCCTCGAGCCGATCTAGGGCGGGGGATAGGAACCACTCGTGAAACTTGCGTTCGGCCTTGTAGTTGGAACGGAACTTGCCGATGGCAAAGGCGTCTAACTGGCCCAGGGTGCGTGGCGAGGATGTGGGACAATGCGTCCAAGCGTTTGCACTCCCCGCTGCAGAGCTCGTCATCCTAGATGAGGTCCAGGGGGGTGTAGTGCCAGAGGGGGCGCCACCGCCAGGAGAGGACAGTGGTCCGCACGCCATATTTGATGGGGAGGAGTGATATGATGGTTACCAACATCTCGTCAGGGAGGCTGCTGATGAAGTCCACGCTCGTCGGAGGCTCTTGTGATTCTAGCTTGACCCGCCCCCGCTTGTTGGCCGGCTCGTCCTCCATCGCAGCAGGCGGCGATCCTCGACGGCGGCGCTTATAGATAAGAATGGAGGAGTAGGAGGAGCAGTGGAAACTATTCTACATACCTTCCCGAGGCGTCCGAAACCAAAACCATCAATAAATTTTGCTCGCTGGCAGGTCAAAGGGCTTGCTTCCCAGTGAGCCTGCGCGGAGAACTACTCACACGCGTCCCATCAAGCCTGCATGGTGTACAGCTCGCATGTCTAATCAAACAGCTGCCCGCGGTAGTAAATGGTTAGTGGAACACCCACGGTTGGAATAATACAACCATTTGCGATAATAACGTGGCAGCTATTTGTTCCAAAATGCCTAGAAAACTCAAATAATGTATAAGGAAGGCAAAACGAATGCTGAATAATTTCATATTTTAGCACGACACTCCTATAGTTGCATGTTGCCTCTGTAAAATAAATCAAGGTGGGAAGAGTCAGCGTATGTCATTTCGGACACAGAGGTGACACGTTCCCTCTCGGAACCATGAGGCTTCTTGACAGAAGTCACGGTTTGTAAGAAGCTTATACCAAAACTTGTCCCAAATCGGAGAAAAAAATTACCACAACACGTTGGTGCCATGTCATGACACCATGCCAAGTTTCATGATTTTTAGGCGAGTTTTGGATTTACAGGAATTTTAAAACCAAGTTTCTCAATGTTTCCGGCCGAGCCACGATGCCCAGATGTTTGAAATTCATTCCCATTTCTTGCATGGGACCTAAACATTCACCCAAGGACACATATATGATTTTTCAACCCGTTTTGGTGCACTGTGGCATGTGCCTATAGTTCAAATTTGAATTATGCACATTAAATGCCTAGAAACTCAAATAATGTATAAAAAGGCCAGATGAACCCTGAATAATTCCAAATTGTAACATGACACTCATATAGTTGCATGTTGCCTCTGTAAAATAAATCAAGGCGGGAAGAGGTAGCGTATGTCGTTTCGCATATAGAGGTGTCACGTTCCCTCTCGGAACCATGATGCCTCTTGAGAGAAGCTCCGGTCACTACTGCAGGTGACCGCTAACGCGACACATGAATCAGAGACCCCGCGACCAAACTGTGTGCGATGCATGAATCGTAAACGGTGTCGTAATAAAACCATCACCAATAAGACAAACTGTGTGCAATGGCGGAGACATCAAGCATGATTTAGATTCGAGCTGCATGTGCGATACATGGCATATAGTTGATCCATAAGAACTGTTTGCGATGAGCCAGAACAACAAACATGGTCAGCCAAATCGAGGTGTGTGCGATACACGGCATACAATTCACTCAGATGAATTGTTTGTGATTACCCAACATAATAGAAACGGTCAGGCAGATCAAGGTGTGTGCGATATACGGCATGCGGTTCACTCGGATGAACTGTTTGCGATTACCCAACACAACAGAAATGATTCAACTTAACAAGATGTGTGTGATACGCGGCAAACAGGTCAGTAATTCAAAATGTGTGGGAAGACGGATAACAACACGGAGGATTCCTGCTAATAACCCGTGTGTGTTCTGGGCAAACACTTGCTGGTATACAATTATCAGTGATTGATGAAATCATCGCCGAAGGGTTCCCTAGTTTAGCCCATGGGCGATGTGATTTGCTCTGTCCCCACAACATATATGCTCTGTCTACACAACAACAACATATATACTTATAAGAACATGGTTGCATAACCGCCAATTACATAAGTGACTACACACACCAAAGTAAACAATTACATGCATACTAAACTAGGAGAAACGATTATCTAATCATCTACTTCTTATTGTGACGACGCTTGCCATTGCTCTGCTTCTGGCTGGATCCCTGGCCGTTTTGGGGAAGAAGGAGGCACTTCCTCATGTCAATGATCCGCCTGTACATCTCGTAGCTCCTGTACGCCTCCTTGGCAGCGTACACGACATGAGCTTCATTGAGTTTCTCCATCCAGGCCGAGTGCCAGGCACGCTTGTCCTTGTTGTAGGAATCCTTCATGTCTCTGTAGTAGGGGTCGATGATGGCCTCGGCGAGGTGAACCAGTGAGTCCTTCTCATGCTTCTTGCTGCCCCAGATCTTGTATTGGCCCTGGATGTTGACAAGATTCTGGCAGGCGATGCCCGAATTCTTGAGCACCTTTACATCGTTGGTGATGTCCACTGTAGTGAACATGTAGTGGGGGCTGTTGACAAACCTGGCGAAACGCTCGCAAGACCTTGTGGCCAGGCAGTAGTGGTAGACGAGGACATGATTGCGCATGCACATCTAGGCGACGACGACCTTGTGACGATACCCGGCACGAGCGCGGGTGTACTCGAGGTCGAACCCGACCACCTTGTACTTCTCCGCAGCAAGCAACAACTCCATAGTGTGGATGGAGTTCTCCACCCAGATCGGGTTGTTGGTGTACACCACCGAGAGCTCCGTGAACCTTCTGTGGGTGTCCACTACGGCATGCATGGTGAACTGCCGCTCGTCGTCGGCAGCCACTGGGAGTGCCATTGGAGCCGCGCAGGATACCCTCTTGTCGTGGGTGTGCTTCTTGCAATATTGGGGCACGATCGAAAGGTTGAATAGACACAAGGGTCAAGTGGCCGCTGCAATAAATGGGGCCTGGACAACTTGTAATCGTCACGCCTTATCACCGCGTTCCTAGCGGAGGATTCCAGTGCACGCTTGAGCACCCCACACGCGTTTCGTTTGACCACACGTGGCCTCGAAGAGGCACCAAGTTTATGTTGGAAATATGCCCTAGAGGCAATAATAAATTGGTTATTATTATATTTCCTTGTTCATGATAATCGTTTATTATCCATGCTATAATTGTATTGATTGGAAACTCAAATACATGTGTGGGTACATAGACAACACTGTGTCCGTAGTAAGCCTCTAGTTAACTAGCTCATTGATCAAAAGATGGTTAAGGTTTCCTAGCCATGGACATGAGATGTCATTTGATAATGGGATCACATCATTAGGAGAATGATGTGATGGACAAGACCCAAACTATAAACGTAGCATATGATCGTGTCAGTTTATTGCTATTGTTTTCTGCATGTCAAGTATCTGTTCCTATGACCATGAGATCATGCAACTCCCTGACATCGGAGGAGTACCTTGTGTGTATCAAACGTCGCAACGTAACTGGGTGACTATAAAGGTGCTCTACAGGTATCTCCGAGGGTGTCTGTTGGGTTGGCATGGATCAAGACTGGGATTTATTTCTCCGTATGACGGAGAGGTATCTCAGGGCCCACTCGGTAATACAACATCACAATGAGCCTTGCAAGCAATGTGACTAAAGTGTTAGCCACGAGATCTTGTATTACGGAACGAGTAAAGAGACTTGCCAGTAACGAGATTGAACTAGGTATAGAGATACCGACGATCGAATCTCGGGCAAGTAACATACCGAAGAACAAAGGGAACAGTATACGGGATTAACTGAATCCTTGACATAGAGGTTCGACCGATAAAGATCTTCGTAGAATATGTAGGAGCCAATATGGGCATCCAGGTCCCGCTATTGGTTATTGATCGTAGAGGTGTCTCGGTCATGTCTACATAGTTCTCAAACCCGCAGGGTCTACACACTTAACGTTTGGTGACGATTAGTATAGTTGAGTTATTTTGTTGGTGACCGAAGGTTGTTCGGAGTCCCGGATAAGATCCCGGACATGACGAGGATCTCCGGAATAGTCCGGAGGTAAAGATTGATATATGTGATAATAGTGTTTTGATCTCCGGAAGGGTTCCGGAATTCACCGGAAGGGGTTCCGGATGTTTACCGAAGTGTTCGGGTGCAGCAACACTTTATATGAGCCAAAGAGGTAAAGCCCACGAGGTATTGGAAAGTGCAGAAGGAAGTTTTGCTGGCGCCTGGGGCGGTACTACCGCTTATCGTAAGCGGTACTACCGCTAAGGGCGGTACTACCGCTTATCGTAAGCGGTACTACCGCTACGGGCGGTACTACCGCTTATCGTAAGCGGTACTACCGCTACAGGCGGTACTACCGCTTATCGTAAGCGGTGCTACCGCTTGTGCGCGGTACTACATGGATCCGAGTTGGACTCTTTCCCTGCGGGCCAAACCGACCTTGTGCGGGCAAAACCGACCTGGAGGAGGCTTTTACTCCAAGTTTAGACCCCAAGGCTCAACATATAAATAGAGGGGCAGGGCTAGCACACGGGATACATTAGATTGCCCCAAGCCGTGTGCCGGCAACCTCTAGTTCCTCCTACGTCATAATTTCAGTAGTGCTTAGGCGAAGCCCTGCTGAAATAGTTCCTCACCAACATCACCACGCCGTCGTGCTGCTGGAACTCTTCTTCTTCTCCGCTCCCTCTTGCTGGATCAAGAAGGCGGAGATCGTCATCAAGCCGTACGTGTGTTGAACGCGGAGGTGCCGTCCGTTCGGCGCTAGATCGTGCTTGGATCGAGGGACGACTTGCGATTTGGATCGCGGAGACGTTCGACTACATCAACCGCGTTTCTTAACGCTTCCGCTTAGCGATCTACAAGGGTATGTAGATTCACTCTCCCTCTCGTAGATGCTCATCACCATGGATAGATCTTGTGTGTGCGTAGGAAATTTTTTGTTTCCCATGCAACGTTCCCCAACAGTTTACCTGTGGGTGATGAGGTCAAAGTTACACATACGGGTAATGATGGACACTCGAGTGCAATAATTCTGGGCACACAGTTGAAGAAACCAACTGTGTACAATAATGTCGAAGATCACTGTCGAGTACGCAATATAGATTGTTTGCGATGAGATCGACAGGGGAAACACATTCGAGAATGGTAAATAAAATCAAGTCCATTGAGGTCCAGATATTAATCGTCCATTGCATATGAAGCTCAAAATAGTACTACCAATATATGAGTCTCATACGATGCCATTTCAACGATTGTACCACAAAAGCCCGAAATATTACAAGGTTCAAATTCCAAAGTTAGAAGGCTCAAGTTCGAAGATTACAAGGTTCAAACTGATATTAGAAATGAAATTCAGCTCATGTAGCTGCAGACGCCCGCGCTGATCAGCTGAACATGGACATATAAGAGGTTCAAATTGATATTACAACGCGTGACACCCTTTTCAAAACCTCAACATTTCTGCAAAGGGATCATCCACTGACAAGTCATGTATGGGCTTGACATAATGACTTCTGATTACTCTGTCAACTGAACTTCCAAAATGAAATTCAGCTTCTGCAGAGCCTTTTCCATTCTGTCGTAGCCGCCGGCACTGATCAGCAAACATTCAGTTTTGCGAAGCAAATGTAGGGCAAACCTCATTACCTTTCGCACCCTTGCTCTCACAACAAAGAACTTGGCGAATATAATCTCCGCTAAGGTCCCTCGGTAGAGTTCAAAGTAATTTCTGAGAGATGCAGATCAAGGCATTCGATGTGGTTGTTATATTGTATCACATTATCCACTACCGGGCCTAATCTTATCTACAAAAGAAGAGAACGTATTAGTGCCTACATGCAGTTTTGAACACTACTACATGCCTCTTTGATTTGCAGGATTTCTAAAATACACGAATAGAGTGACATGCCATCGTCGATCCTATATGATTAACATGGGCATTTGATTACAATCTAGAAAAATGTAGGCTTCTTCCCAAGAGGTTGGAGTGGATGGAAATTTCCCTACGAAAACTAGTACAGATGAATTCAAAGGAGAAATGCATATGGATTGTAACCTTATGAACCAAGCAACCACTATAGGGAAAAACATCTATGTACTGAAATCCTCCAAAATTCCTTCAGAAATCGTAGTACATTCGTCATTGTAAACTTGGGAAAAGGTACCAAAAAATTGAACTCCCTTATGGTTAACATTTAACCGGAAAGGAGCATCACCTCGATATATAGCTTCTCCAAGCACGGAAAGCATCTCAGGAAACTGACAAATTCGTTCAGGTTGGGTCCGATAGATTCTAGTGCGAAGACCTTCACTGTGCGCAGATACGGGGTCAAGCTTGTCGGGTTCATTTTCTGGATGACAGACGAACATACATCTTCAAAATTAGAAAAAATGTTAATTTCAAGAAGGAGAAGAAGAAGGTGACTGTTGTACCTGAATAGGTGTGGATCCAATAATAAGTTCAGAGAATTTGACAGACGAGTAGCCCACCACTGTCAATTTCGGCGCAGAAATGACACTGATTCTTGTTGGACCTTGTTGATCAACTACAAGTAATCTCTCAAGTAAAGGTGTGTCCTCAATGACCATACTGTGATACACCTTCTGTGATCTGTTGTTGCAGCACCAGCAACACACATAAATTGTCCCGAGAGTCATGGAGGTGATGTGGAAGCTACTCAACCCATTGATCGCCTGAAGATGAAGGTACTCGAGTGCAGTACAGCCGCCGAGCAGGCGCTCCATGTCATCCTTGGGGATGCAGACGGTGACGATCTCGAGGTGCTTCAGTCGAGGGAGAAAAAGAGCGGGCGCGTCATTAATCGGGGGCACATGACAGTTCATGAACCTGGCGAGCCGCAGCATGGGCGCGAGGCGGAGCGCGGACGGTGGCAGCAAGCGCAAATGTCCATAATTAAAACTGAGCTCCTCAAGGTGATCTAGGGTGGAGGATCAGAAACACTCGTCAAGCTTGGCTCAGTCCTTGCCGTTGGAACGGAACTTGCCCGTGATAAGGCCTCTGATTGGGCCAGGGTGCCTGCCGAGGATCTGGGACAATGCGTCCAAGCTTTTGCGATAGCCATGGCAGAGCTTGTGGATGTCGATGAGGTCGAGAGGGGTGGAGTGCCATAGGAGGCGCCACCGCCGGGAAAGGACAGTTGTCCGCGCGCCATATTTGATTGGGAGGAGGGAGATGATGACGATCAACATATCATCGGGGAGGCTGTTGATGAAGTCTAGGCCCGCGGGAGTCGCTTGCAGTTCTTTCTCGACCCGCCTCCGCTTGTTGGCAGCCTCGTCCTCCACCTCTGGAGTCTCCTCGGCGGCGACGCTATCTGATAGGAGTGGAGGAGTGGGAGGATAGGGAATATTTAGTTAGAACATGGCTGCTACTTGTAGCTTGCGTTGGTATTTCCCCGAAGAGGAAGGGATGATGCAGCACAGTAGAGATAAGTATTTCCCTCAGTTATGAAGCCAAGGTTATCGAACCAGTAGGAGAATCACACAACACCTCGTTAGCAGCACCTGCACACAAACAACAAATCCTTGCACCCAACGCAAACAAGGGGTTGTCAATCCCTTGGCGGTAAGTTGCAAGATTAAATTGTATATGATAGATTGAAACAAAAATACAAAATAAAATAAATAAAAAGAAATGGTAGCAATATTTTTAGGGTTTTAGTAATATCAGATAGATAGACCCGGGGGCCATAGGTTTCACTAGAGGCTTCTCTCGAGAAAATAGCATACAGTGGGTAGAAAAATTACTGTTGGGCAATTGATAGAAAAGCAAATAATCATGACGATATCCAAGGCAATGATCATGTATATAGGCATCACGTCCAAGATTAGTAGACCGACTCTTGCCTGCATCTACTACTATTACTCCACACATCGACCGCTATCCAGCATGCATCTAGTGTATTAAGTCCATAAAGGAACGGAGTAATGCCTTAAGAACGATGACATGATGTAGACAAGATAAACTCACATATGAATAAACCCCATCTTTTTACCCTTAGTAGCAACGATACATACGTGCCATGTCCCTTTCTGTCACTGGGATTGAGCACTGCAAGATCGAACCCACTACAAAAAACCTCTTCCCATGGCAAGAAAAATCAATCTAGTTGGCCAAACCAAATCAATAGATCAGAGAAGAAATACGAGGCTATAATAATCATGCATAAAAGAGTGCAGCAAAGACTCAAATAATTTCATGGATAATCTGATCATAAACTCACAATTCATCGGATCCCAACAAACACACCGCAAAAAGTGATTACATCGGATAGAACTCCAAGAACATCGAGGAGAACATTGTATTGAAGATCAAAAAGAGAGAAGAAGCCATCTAGCTACTGCCTATGGACCCGAAGGTCTAGGGTAAACTACTCACGCATCATCGGAAGGGCAGCAAGGTTGTTGTAGAGCCCCTCCGTGATTGATTCCCCCTCCGGCAGATTACCGGAGAAGGCCTCCAGATGGGATCTCTCGAGAACAGAAACTTGCGGCGGCGGAAAAAGTATTTCGTGGACTCCCCTGAGGGTTTCTGATTTTTTGGGAATTTATAATGCTGGAATTAGGTCAAACGGAGCTCTGTGGGCCCCACGAGGCACCAGGGAGCGCCTGCCCCCCAGGCGCGCCCTGGTGGCTCATGGGCCCCACCAGGGTCTTCTGGCCTCCTCCCGAAGCTTCTAGTGTTTATCTTGGCCAATAAAAAATCTCCAAAAAGTTTCGTGGCATTTGGACTTCGTTTGGTATTGATTTTCTGTCAAACAAAAACATGGCAGAAAACAACAACTGGCACTGGGCACTAGGTTAATAAGTTAGTCTCCAAAAATGATAGATAATTGCTGTAAATGATTGTAAAAACATCCAAGATTGATAATATAACAGCATGGAACAATAAAAAATTATAGATACGTTGGAGACGTATCAAGGGCAGAAGAAAAGTGTATTGGTAACTAGAAGTTACTAGGTAGGAACAGACTTAACAGAGTCAAAAAATGGAATCCCTATTGGTTGCTTAAATACTACACAATTACTTTGATATTGCTAGGTATGTCAACATGCAGATACTTGAAAAGAACACTTACTTCGAACAAAGTCTGGACGGATGATATCGTCGGGGAAGTTAGCATATATCATATGACCAGGCTCTTTTAGGTGCAATGCAATTTTAGTGCCAGCTTTCACTACATAAAACTTAGAAATTTCTGTCCAATGGCCCGCGCTAAAATAGGAGTGACCATGTTCATCAAGTTTGACGGAAACAACGATTGTAAATCCATGGTTTGTGTTCAATATGACATTCCTAGAGTCTTCAGTTATGTAAAGGCCAAGATTGTGTTCTACAGTTGCTGTTACAAAGCAAGGGATGTACTACAGGAAATGATAAGATTGTTAAAGAATAGGGTGACATGCAAATATGGGAGTAATTGAAATAACAGTACACATCAGTTGAAATCAAAGGACACAAATTTATAATTAAACAGATAGTGTAACCATGATGTCATGCAAATATAAGAGTAATCGAAAGAACATTACAGCATTAATTTGCCTAATATAGAAAGAAGAAAAATCCCCTTTGACGTGTATGCTGCATGTGGCACCTTTTATCCAAATGCAGCAATATATAGTATATGTTCAGAAAAGTAGGTCATGCTAACCGAGGTAGGGTGTGATTGAACATACCGTGCGCCTCCTAAAGTCATCTGGTACGGTGAGATGGAACTCCTCGGCTGTCTGGCCGAGGCCGCAAATGCCTGATGTCTCCATGCACTATACACTCTATGAATGAAAGAAAACCCTCGAATCAGCTAGAAGAAAAAAGAATTCACGGGTGATTTCGGCCGGGTGATTAAAAGGGGCAGACGGACTGGGATAAGAGTTGAGCGAATATTTCGGTAAATTAGTTACCTGGTTCTCCATGAGAAAAAACCCCAATACCACAGATTCCCCAATCGGGCGGAGCTGGGTCAACGGCGAGCAGCTTCGAGAAAGTCGATGGCGATAGGCGGCGGCAAGCGTCAGTGGCGAAATGCGGTGGGGTTTGCCGACAGCCGGTGGCGGCGACAGGCGTCGAGCTACGTGGTTGCCGCGGTGATACGCGGTGACATGCAGAGTCGCGGAGGAGTGCAGGTGCAAATGGGGACTGGGGGGGGTGGCGGGCGGGGTGAGGGTTTTGTGACGTGGGGATGGTGATGGTTTTCTTTTTTCCTTTTTGAATTGGGTGGTGAGGGTTTTCTGTCCCACAAAGCATTTCGGAGGCAACAGTTTGGTAGAGCCAACCGTGTGTGATTAACATCACTCTGGTGTATTTTCAAAAAAAAAATCAGTCCGGTATGAGGGTGATACGGAGTGCCGTTCGATCTGTGTACATTCTACGGTGCAGACGTACAATCCGTGGGGATGCATTCTGGCCAATCAGAACACACATGCCGCGGCACAATGAAAGTCATCACACACGGTTCCAATCTAGGAAAATCACCAAGTTTCAGGGTGGGTCCACATTTCCTTCGTCTGTTGAATCTGAAATTTTAACCCACGCTAAACATTCACCCTAATATGCATAAAATTCCATGAACCAAACTGATTGCATACTCATCCCACATGTAGACATAAGTAAACATAGATATAAGCATACTTAGGCATAGATAATAAGCATACTCAAGCATAGTTCAACCATATATAGTTCAACCGATATTAAGCATACTCAAGCATAGTTATAATTAAGACACTACATAGCCATATATAGTTAAATCCCACATCTCATCTGTCGACAGGCCTGCACGAAGGTGAAGCTTCTCCAGGTACTCAGCGTACGCGGCGTGCGCCACCCTACGAGAATACTTCTACTTGAAGGACCCAACGGCTCATCCTCTTGCATGCGCCAGAACACTTTCATACTTGTGATCAAGCTTTTGGTTGCAAAACGGGCATCCAAAGCCCCTATTCCAGGTCCTCACACGCCTGTTATGCAGTCCCGCATAAAGCTCCCTGAGCTTTTGCCTCTTGAACCTCCTTTGGCCATCTTCGTCCTTGCCGTCGACATCGTCAGATAGCACCTATACATATAGTAAAAAATGTGGCATCAGTATATTTTATAATAATGCAAATTCAGCAGACAGAGTTTATGAAACATAATATATCCGGTGACAGCGTGAACCCTAAATCATCAAGTGATCTTGATGAAAGAAATGCATAAATAGAGAGCACACAACTTAGTGCAACAAAATTAAGAGTCTGATTGGTTTGCTACCAACATTTGGCAGAATCAAAAGTTTGGTTTGCTACCGACATTTGGCAAAATCAAAAGTTGCCAACACTTGGCAACCTTTTGTGAGATTGGCAATGAATAATGGAATGCAAACTAATCTCTAGCGAACATTTGGGAGTTGCCAAAATTTGGCATGCCAATGACTTTTGGCATCAAACCAATTTACATGCCGTAAAGTAGGATTAGGATTTTATGGCTATTTTTTTAGACAGATCCAAAGATTTTGGTTTGATTTTTTTAGCACAATCATCTATGTACATACCAATATGGAATTATTAGCAACACTAACCCTAGTCGGATTCTTAGTAGAAATCATTTGTACAGAAGAAACAATTAATCACTTATCATTTGTACCATTCAAACAATCAATACACTACACGGATCTATCGAATCTAACTCAGATTTTATGGATTGAGAGAACATAACCATAGGATTTCTATTCCAAAAAGGGGGAGGCAGGACTAACCAGAGAAACCCTAGGATATATTGGCCACATAAATGGGTATAGATGACTAACCAGTTCTCCGTCCTCGTCGGAGTCGTCGCCTGAGTGGTCGTCGGAGTCGTCGCCGGAGTCGCTGTGGACCTCCGGCTTCGACAGTGGAAGCACGACACCATTAATGACGTCAACGTTGCGCTTCTGCCCGCGTGAGACCTCGTCGGTGGTTACGGCAACCTCTGTCTCCAGCTTGACGCCGTGCTCAGGTGCTTCAGTAGCCCCAGCGTTGCCACTCCCTCTGATGGTGCGCTTCAGCGGCATCCTCATACACTGACGGCGGTGACGACTAAGAGCGGTGTCGAGGATGAAGGCGGAGAGAGAGGATTGTGTGTGTAGCGACAATGGAGGGGGGGTGCGGCCGCCTATTATGACCAGCGGCTCAGGCGCGCCATTAATATGGAGCAGTGGGAGTGAGGCGGGCGGCGGTCAAAGGGCTGGCTCACCTCCCGGTGAGCCTGCGCAGCGGACTATTGGCATGCCTACCTTCATTTCACACAGCTACTCGCACGCCTCCCCGTGACACTGCACAGCGAACACGCCTCCCGTCAATTCACACACCTGCCCGCACGCCTCCTGGTCTGCCTACGTGGCGGACTGCTCGCATGCGTCCCGTCAACTCACGCCTGCTCGCACGGAACACGGGATGCGTGGCGGCACGTATATTGTTTTTATTTTTTGATGATTAATTCTGCCGCTTTATTACTTAACCGAAGCATGGCACGTACATTGTTGGTTTAACGCCCACGATACGAATAAATAATCCGTTTGCGATATTGGTTGCCAATTATTAATAATCTCCCATTTGTAATAAGAATATATCAAAATTTGTCTCAAATTTGGCAAAAAATACAATATCACAGTCTATTGGTGTCCATATGACACCACGACAAGTTTCATGAATTTCAACTAAGTTTTGGATTTACTGGATTTTAAAAATCAAGATTCTCAATGTTTGAAATTTCTTGCACGGGGACTAAACATGCACCCAGGGACATACATATGATTTTCCAATCCATTTTGGTGTACTATCACTTGTGCATGTAGCTCAAATATGATTTTTGCACATTATATCCCTAGGAAATCAATCAATGTATAAAAACGTCTGAATGATCTCTGATTTTTTTCTTCGAAATTTTAACACGACACTCATTTGGTCACATATGTTCATCGCGGAAAAAGTTTAACATGCCTCGTAGTGGCGGTGGTGGTGCGGTGTGTGTGTGTGTCGGGGGGGGGGGGGGGTTGTCCAGCAGTACACTACGAGTCGTGAGCCACCGTGTGGGATTGACCGTTTTGTGAGGCAGGTGCCACATCAAAGTCGTGGATTGGTTATTTAAAACATTACACAGCCCTTTCATACATACATGTTTGGGCCACATGCATGGATGGTGGTCCTCGGACACTCCCTCGTGCGGTTATCAGCGATGCACCCATTCGTTAGCCCGCGAAGGTTATCAATTTTCACCGACATCGAGAGGCATTTGACCAAAGGTGGATTCATCTTGGGATGTGTTATGGTGTGGATTATGGTGAGATTCCAGATCAAAGTTCGAGCACGTGCGTACACATGAATCCCTCCCACTGGCTCAAAGTGAGGGGGACTACGACACGTCGTGAACCTCGGTGTAGGGCATTTCCGGTTTGCGAAGCATGTGCCACATCAAAGTTGTGCAGTGGGTATTCAAACATCACACAACACCTTTTTGGGCATGCAGGCGGTGGTTGTCCTAGGACACTCACTCGCGTGTGACGCTTTTTGTGGGCCCGCGAGGTCATCGTCCATCACTTTGACCTACAGCGAGAGAGGTTAATTTGACCAACAAGAATGATTCTTTTTGGTTTGTGTTACGGTAGGCGTATATAGTACGCGTCGAAGAGGGGGGAGGGGACCAGCATATACTAAGCATCATGAACCTCGCTCCATGTGGGGACTTTCCGGTTTTCGAGGCAGGTGCCAAATGAAAGTTGTGCATTGGGTATTCAAACATCACACAACACCTCTTTGGGCCACATGCATGTTGTGGTTGTCCTACAGGACACTCAATCGCGTGCGACGCTTCCATCTGTGGGCCCGCGAGGTCGTCGTCCATCACTTTGACCCAACGAGAGAGGTTAATTTGACCGACAAGGAGGATTCTTTTTGGTTTGCATTATGGTAGGAGTATATAGTATGCGTCGAAGAGGGGTGAGGGGACCAGCATATACTACGCATCATGAACCTCGCTCTGTGTGGGGACTTTACGGTTTCCGAGACAGGTGCCACATTAAAGTTGTGCATTTTGGGTATTCAAACATCACAACAACCATACACCTCCGTACATATGTTTGGCCCACATGCAAGTGATGGAGGTTGTCCTCTGGCACTCACTCACGTGGTTATCGGTGATATCGATGCTTTCCATCTATGGGCCTGCTTGGTCCATCACTTTGACCGACAGCGAGAGAGGTTAATTTGACTTAGGAGGGGATTAATTTTTGGTTTGTCTTACGGTATAGGTCATGCTGTTAGATTACATAATATAGTTTGAGCGCATGCATGTGTACGCATGAATCCCTCCCACCGGATCGAAGTGGGGGGGGGGGGGGGGCAGCACACGACGCGTCATGAACCGATCTCGCTCTGCGTGGGAACTGTATGATTTTCGACGCAGGCGCCACATCAATGTTGTGCATGGTATTCAAACATGCATGCATCACCTCTATACATATGTTTGGGACACATGCATGCAGTGGTTGTCTTCGGACAGTACTCTCCCTCGCGTGGTTATCGGCGGCAAGCCTATATATTCGTGGGCCTGCGTGGACGTCCATCACTTCGACCGACAACGAGAAAGGTTACCAGGGTGGATTCTTCTTTTTTGGTTCGTGTTACCGTATAGTAGGTCATGGTGAGATTCCAGACCTAAGTTTGAGCGCATGCGTACGCATGAATCCCCGTCACTGGCTCGAAGTGGGGTGACATACATACTACGCATCGTGAACCCTCGCTCCGTGTGGGGACTTTCCGGTTCAAAAGCACGGTGCCACATCAAAGTTGTGCATTGGGTATTCAAACACACCACACAACACTTCCATACATATGTTTGGGCCACATGCAGGCAGTGGTTGTCTTCGGGCACTACTCCCTTGCGTGGTTATCGGCGAGCTAGCCCATCTGTGGGGTCGCGTGGACATCCATCGCTTTGACCAACAACAAGAGAGGTTATACGACCAAGGTGGATTCTTCTTGGTCCGTGTTACAGCACGTCTTGGTGAGATGCCCTCTCCCACCGACTCAAAGTGTGTGTGTGTGGGGGGGTGGGGGGTACTTCACACTTCCTGAACCTCCGTGGGGTCAGGGATGTCCGGTTAATTTGTGAGGCACATGTGCCGCATCAAAGTTGTGAATTGGGTATTTAAATATCACACCACCCTTTTCATACATATAGTTGGGCCACCCGCAGGTGGTTCATATGTGGTCTCACCCATCTCCCGCCACAAGCACACATTTGTGGGCCCGCACACGGTCCACCTTTGACTGGAAGCGAAAGGGGGGTTTGACCATGATGGACTCCTATAGGTTTAGTGTTATGGTAGGGTGAGATATGTCAGACCTAGCTATTTGGGGGCATGCGTTCATAGCTAGGATTCCCCTCCCGCCGACACTTAGTGTGTGTGTGTGTGTGGGGGGGGGGGGTGGCAGACTAGCAATACTGTGCACTTTGTGAGACAGGTGCCAAATCAAAGTTGTGCATTGGGTATTTGAACATCAAACCAGCCTTTTCATACATATATTTGGTCCACATGCAAGTGTGTTCGTGTTCTGACCCTTTCCCACGTTTTTTTGGCCACGCAACAAACACGGTTCCCTCAGACTACCCGTGTGCCACGCCCGTGCCCCTGTCACCCACATCAACACAGTAGATTGGGCTCCACGAGGCTTCCCTCCCAATCTCAAAAATATCTACCCACCTGGAGGGTTTTTCTGTTTGATAGCACACGATTATTATGTTTCAACCATGTGCGATGTTTGTTGCCCCCGCTCTCGCCTAAATCGCTCAAAAATATCTACCCGCCTAGAGGGTTTTTCTGTGTGATAGCACACAGCTATTATGTTTCGACCGTGTGCGATGTTGTTTGCCCCCCTCCTGCCTGCATCCCTCAAAAATATCTACCTGCCTGGAGGTTTTTTTTTGTTTGATAGCACATGGTTATTATGTTCTGACCGTGTGCGATGTTGTTTGCTCCCGCTCCCGCCTGCATCCCTCAAAAATATCTAGCCGCCTGAAGGCTTTTTCTGTTTGATCGCACACGGTTGTTATGTTTAGACCGTGTGCGATGTTTTTTGTTCCCGCTCCCGCCTGCATCCCTCAAAAATATCTACCCGCTTGGAGGGTTTTTCTTTTTAATGCACACGGTTTTTATGTTTGGACCGTGTGCGATGTTTGTTGCTCAATCCCTTCATCCAAATTTTCAGTAGCCCCGGCATTTTACTCCCGCCTAGTAAAATTTTTAGTAGCCGCGTCATTTCCTCAAACACCACCTTGCCCCCTCCACGCACACCCCAAAAACTCCGTGCGCGCACACACACACACACACACCACCCCTCCCTCGCTCAAAACCCTAGCAAGGTCGCCGCTACCGCCGCCGCCTCACCGCCTCCATCGTCAACATCTGCCGGTTTGCCCGTGCAGGTTACCCACCGATCTCCATACCCTAGCCGCCCTGAGTTTCTTAGATGACGCCTGCCAAATGCCCCCTTTCCCACAGATCCCCATCCCCATCCCCTCCCCCACTCTAGCGCATCGCAGCCTAAGCCCGGCTACGCTTCCCGTGGAGCTCCAGGAGCTAATGGCCCAAAAGAGGTTTATCGCGGCCTCTTCGCCCGACGTCGGCAAGGTGGCCGCCGAGGAAGCTGGCTACGATTACTGGCCGCAGGTGTGGGGTCGAGGAGATAGGTCTAGAGGGGGGGGGGTGAATAGACTCTTAACCAACCAAAGTTGCAGTTTTTAGTTCTCTTGAGATTTAGGCGGATTTTGGCACAAGTTAATATATCACCAAGACTTTCTACACATGCATATCTAGAGATTGAGCAGCGGAAATAGTAAAGCATGCAAGTGTATGGAAAGTAATGGGGTAGAGATAAGAAGATCAAATGCAATGAAGACACGGTGTTTTTGGTGTGGTTCCGATAGGTGGTGCTATCGTACACGTTGATGGAGGCTTCAATCCACAGAGGGTAACGGTTGCGCGAGTCCACAAAGGGCTCCACCCACAAAGGGTCCACGAAGAAGCAACCTTGCCTATTCCACCATGGCTTCCGTCCACGAAGGACTAGCCTCACTCGGGGTAGATCTTCACGAAGTAGGCGATCTCCTTGCCCTTACAAACTCCTTGGTTCAACTCCACATGATCTTGGAGGCTCCCAAGTGACACCTAACCAATCTAGGAGACACCACTCTCCAAAAGGTAACAAATGGTGTGTTGATGATGAACTCCTTGCTCTTGTGCTTCAAATGATAGTCTCCCCAACACTCAAACACTTCCTCACAGATTTGGATTTGGTGGAAGAAAGATTTGAGTGGAAAACAACTTGGGAAAGGCTAGAAATCAAGGTTCAAATGGTTGGATTGGAATATCTTGATCTCAACACATGAGTAGGTGGTTCTCTCTCAAAAAATTTATGGTGGAAATGTAGGCACGTTCTGATGGCTCTCTTACTAGGTAAGAGGGGGGTGGAGGGGTATATAGCCTTCACCCAAAATCCAACCATTACAAGCCTTTGACTCAACTCGGTGACACCGACATAAAAATCTCGGTGAGACCGACTAGTGTAAAAGACATGAACGTTAGGCTTTTCGGTGGGACCGAACGGAAACATCTCGGAGAGAACGAAGTGCAATGGTAAGGCAGAACCTCATTTCGGTGGCACCGATTGCATCGTCTCGGTGAGACCGAAGTAATGCAATAAGGCAACAGAAAGTTGGCAAGCCATCTCGGTGAGACCGATTGGAACCACTCGGTTAGACTGAAGTAATTGCAACCAATTACAAAGAGTTGGCAAGGCCATCTCGGTGAGACCGAGAACCATTTTGGTGGATCTGATATGTTAGGGTTTTGGTTGTGGCAGTGAAATGATCATCTCGGTGAGTCCAGAATAGATAGTATCGATGAGGCTGAAATGATGAATTAGGGTTTTGGACAGATGTGTTTTGGGAAGGTGATTGAGGGTTTTTAGAGCAATACCACTGAGCACTTGAGCAACAACCTCATCAACAATACCTCATCCCCTTTTAATAGTATTGGCTTTTCCTATGGACTCAATGTGATCTTGGATCACTAAAATGAAAATGAAGAGTCTTGTGGATGCCAATCTTGTCCTTAGTATTTTGAGGGATTCCACATATTCTTGTCCTTGCCAAGCCATTATTGAACTTGTCTGAAATACACTAGATAAAAGCATTAGTCCAACAACATGTATGTTGGCATAAATTACCAAAACCACCAAGGGAGCAAATGTGCTTTCAATCTCCCCCTTTTTGGTAATTGATGACAACATACATCAAAGCTTCAAATAAAGATGTAATAGAAGATTGTTTGAAAGCTTTGAAGAAAACATGTAACATGTATGAGCTCCCCCCTAAAGATGTGCAGCTAGTAAATGATGATAGCTTATGGAAACTAGAGGCATAAATTGAAGGAAATACACATGTAACATGTATCTTGGCTATATGCATCAGAGCAACAGAATGAAGTTGAAGTACCCACATGTTCATGACTATCTTCTTGCAAACAATATGTGCAAAAGCAAGAAGTCATCATGTACATGAGTATGATGCACATACTTACCTCAAAGTTCTTGATCCTATACCTGAAGAAACACACTTGAGAAAACAAGGTTAGATAACACAAGATAATTTCCCCAAGAAAGGACACAAGATCAACAAGAAACCAAGATTGGGATGACATGTAGATGAAAGTATCACTAAGTGGATACTTCTGTCAGAAGCAGACATGTGCCCAAAAGAAGGAAAAAATAGAATTAGTTAACTCCCCTAAAAGAGACTGCCTCTCCCCCTGAATCTGACATTGGATATTGGGAGTGGGTAGGGTGAGAAAACTAGAGCAGATAAAACACAGAAAGCAGATCATGTTTCTCCCCTCTTAGAAACATGTAACATTCTCTCCTCTTGTAAGGTGCATCTCTCTCTCCCCCTTTGACAAGGAAGGGCTTGTGGTGATAAGCTTTGATGTGCATCTCTCTCCCCCTTTGATGTGCATCTCTCTCCTCTTGTAATCGGTTGCAATTACTTCGGTCTAACCGAGTGGTTCCAATCGGTCTCACCGAGATGGCTTGCCAACTTTCTGTTGCCTTATTGCATTACTTCGGTCTCACCGAGACGATGCAATCGGTGCCACCGAAATGAGGTTCTGCCTTACCATTGCACTTCGTTCTCTCCGAGATGTTTCCGTTCGGTCCCACCGAAAATCCTAACGTTCATGTCTTTTACACTAGTCGGTCTCACCGAGATTTTTATGTCGGTGTCACCGAGTTGAGTCAAAGGCTTGTAATGGTTGGATTTTGGGTGAAGGCTATATACCCCTCCACCCCCCTCTTACCTAGTAAGAGAGCCATCAGAACGTGCCTACATTTCCACCATAAATTTTTTGAGAGAGAACCACCTACTCATGTGTTGAGATCAAGATATTCCAATCCAACCATTTGAACCTTGATTTCTAGCCTTTCCCAAGTTGTTTTCCACTCAAATCTTTCTTCCACCAAATACAAATCTGTGAGGAAGTGTTTGAGTGTTGGGGAGACTATCATTTGAAGCACAAGAGCAAGGAGTTCATCATCAACACACCATTTGTTACCTTTTGGAGAGTGGTGTCTCCTAGATTGGTTAGGTGTCACTTGGGAGCCTCCAAGATCATGTGGAGTTGAACCAAGGAGTTTGTAAGGGCAAGGAGATCGCCTACTTCGTGAAGATCTACCCCGAGTGAGGCTAGTCCTTCGTGGACGGAAGCCATGGTGGAATAGGCAAGGTTGCTTCTTCGTGGACCCTTCGTGGGTGGAGCCCTTTGTGGACTCGCGCAACCGTTACCCTCTGTGGATTGAAGCCTCCATCAACGTGTACGACAGCACCACCTATCGGAACCACACCAAAAACACCGTGTCTTCATTGCATTTGATCTTCTTATCTCTACCCCATTACTTTCCATACACTTGCATGCTTTACTATTTTCGCTGCTCAATCTCTAGATATGCATGTGTAGAAAGTCTTGGTGATATATTAACTTGTGCCAAAATCTGCCTAAATCTCAAGAGAACTAAAAACTGCAACTTTGGTTGGTTAAGAGACTATTCACCCCCCCTCTACACCTATCTCCTCGACCCCACACCTGCGGCCAGTAATCGTAGCCAGCTTCCTCGGCGGCCACCTTGCCGACGTCGGGCGAAGAGGCCGCGATAAACCTCTTTTGGGCCATTAGCTCCTGGATCACTAAAATGAAAATGAAGAGTCTTGTGGATGCCAATCTTGTCCTTAGTATTTTGAGGGATTCCACATATTCTTGTCCTTGCCAAGCCATTATTGAACTTGTCTGAAATACACTAGATAAAAGCATTAGTCCAACAACATGTATGTTGGCATAAATTACAAAACCACCAAGGGAGCAAATGTGCTTTCAGCAAGCTCTCAATCAGCGGGCTAGAGTATGGTGGTATGTCGCAGACGCCGGCTACGACATTGAGGTCGTCGACAGCGACGGCCTGACGCGGGCTATGTCACAGGTTAAGTGGCCCACCGCCAACCCCTCGGGTTCAACTGTCGTCGATCTCATCCATGGCCCCGCCGCTGATCTCCTCTGGCTCGCTGTCAAGAATTTGCCATCCTACATCGCCGTTGAGCCCCTTTTGTCATTTCTGAAGGACACGTTCTGCGATGCTGGCTTGGGATCCTCAGCTGCCAAGTCAGACCTCATCGACGGTGACCACGAGGAGGGCACCCTCTCCGGCTCTTCCAAGCAGAAAGAGCCCATCTGCGATATCAGGGAGGGCACCCTACAACCATGCTCTTCCAAGGGGAAGGAGCCCATCTGTGACAACATGGAGTGCACCCAGAGTCCGTGCTCTTCCCATGGGAAGGAGTCCATCTGTGACAAGTGAGGAAACCCATGATTTGTTTTGCCGTGCCTCTTCACAGGGGGGAACCCATGATTTGTTTTGTTGAGCCCTTTTTGTACTGAGAATATGTCCAGTTTTAATTGCTATATTTGGTTGTTTGCAGTATGCCTTGTTTATTTTAGTTATTCACAGTGTGATGCTCTATATGTGCAACTATTGACTGTGCAGTACAATATGCCTCTTTTAACGTTTTTTGGTTGTTCGGTTGTTTGTAGTTAGCATATGTCCAGTTTCAATTGCTATCTTTGGTTGTTCGTAGTATGCCTTGTTTACTTCAGTTATTCACAAAGTGATGTTCTATATGTGCAAGTATGAACTGTGCAATTCAATTTCATCAATACCAGTTTCAACAATACCAATATGAATGACTATTTGGTTGCTATTAAGCCTGTTGTAGCGAGCATATGCCTCTTTTAACGGTTTTTGGTTGTTCGCTTGTTTGTAGTTAGCATATGTCCAGTTTCAATTGCTATCTTTGGTTGTTCGTAGTATCCCTTATTTATTTCAGTTATTCACAAAGTGATGTTCTATATGTGCAAGTATGAACTTTGCAGTTCAATTTCATCAATACCAGTTTCAACAATACCAATATGAATGACTATATTTGGTTGCTGTTAAGCCTGTTGTAGCGAGCATATGCCTCTTTTAACGTTTTTTGGTTGTTCGGTTGTTTGAAGTTAGCATATGTCCAGTTTCAATTGCTATCTTTGGTTGTTCGTAGTATGCCTTGTTTATTTCAGTTATTCACAATGTGATGTTCTATATGTGCAAGTATGAACTGTGCAGTTAACACACCTTTCCACTTCTTGTTTTGCTTAACTAGCGTGCTTAAACCTGCACACTGAAGCTATCATTTGGAGATTATGTTGTCTACCATGGATATATTTGGTTGATGTTTAGCCTGTTGTGCTTAACATGCCTTTCGATGTACTTACACAGGACAATATTGGGAACGACTGCTGTTTTCCATCGAGGTTAGTTTCATCCCATGGCTTATATATACTCACTGTTCAGGATATCGGTAGCTGGTACCATACAGGCCAGGGGTTGATAAGGGATTAATCGGCGAAACGGAAATTTAACTGAATATATCTGTAACCCATTTATCGGTAGGTTAACTAGGGCCATATCTAATATATCTGAGGCTACATAGCAACATGCATTGTATTGAATGTCTAAATATGCAATATGTGACATCCTGGTTTTCGCTTCCCGAATTCTTCCTTCGCGGGCTTTGACTCCCGTCTTTTTTTTCGGTATTACTGGATTTTCCCTCGCTCTTGGGTATATGAAGATGGTCATATAGCCTTGCCTTGCCCATCAGACCAGAGATTCTCTCCAATTCAACCTTAGCACTCAAATTATATTCTCAGGGTTTTGCTGCCGAAACCCTACCTTCCGAGTTATCGGAAGGGCAACCCTAATTCCTTCCGTTACAAAGGAACCCCAATTTTCCTTGATCTGTTGCCTCCCAAACTTTTCCCAGTGACTTTCCTATATCTATTCACCCTGGATATGCAAAAATATTGCCAAGTCATTTGCAATATTTTCATTTAAAATTAATTCCTTTTTCTGCCAGTTAAAGGAATTAAATCCAGGAAAATATCTATCCATCTCCAAAGTTCATGAAACCTTGTGGAGATATTCTTTGTGATCATATTGAGCTTCCATAAAAATATTGGCCATAACTAAATAAGGGAAATTGCATTTTCCTATTTAAAGCCAATCTTGCATTTTTGGCACTTTCCAAAGGAACTACCATTTTGGTAGCCAGAAAAAATCCCAAATAATTTGTGGAGCTTCTCTTATCCATATATTCACCATTTCCATCAAGAACCCAAGTTTCACAGTTCAAGTTTTGAGCACAGCATCCAATTCTTGTCTCTGGACATATTTTGAGTTTGTGAAGCAACTATATGTTATATTGCTTCACAATTCTTAAAATTAATCCAGGACCTCACACTCCCTACATAATGTGAGCATGCCGAAATTCACATCATTCTATCTATCCAAATTTTCTCAATAATTCCATCTAGTTTCTGTCCAGAGAGAAGCACTGTGAAGGAAGTACCACTTTGGTATGTCCAAATGATATGAAATTTTACCAGTGCCGCCATAACACTAAATAATCATCCTCCACAAAATTTCAGGCCAATCCATTCAGCCGTTTGAGCACAACATCATAATCTAATTTCTGGACAAATTTTGCATTGTGAAGGAAGTGCATGCAAACTTGGTCCAAATGACCTAAAATTTTACCAGAACCTGCACCTTCCTACCACATTTCAACATGATAACATTTCAGTTCCATTCATCAAATGATTTCACCTCAGCAAGGTCTCCAAGATTCTATTCAGAAGATGTTCTGGGTCATTCTGATCAACCTAGATCTCTCCCAACCTCTCCAGTGGCCAATCCTATCTATTTGAGCAGTGAAGGACCTACTAGACAAGGTATGACAAGCAAACATGGGCCAGAGCGCGCTATGCACGTGGTGACCACATGAGCTGCACGCAGGAGCAGTGCTCTAATCGTCCCTCACCTCGGACAGGCCAGCTGGAGCTGCCGTGGCTTGTCCAGTCGTGCCGACCAGCCGCCCCGACGTCCACGCACTCCTCTCCAGCAGGTTCCCCCTCCGTTCCTTTCCCCGCCGCGCCGCGACAATGGCCTCCGTACCGCCACTGTTTGTACGCGGTCATCGCTGTATACCTCCAACTGGAGCTCTCCCGAAGCCACTGCCAGCTTCTTCACTCTCCCGGAGACCCTGCCGACATCGCCTCCTCCCTCCGTGTGGCCTCCGAGCTCCAGTACGCGGATAAGAAGGCCACGGTGGCCGACCTTATCCGGCGAGTTCACTCGGCTATAAAAGCCGTGGCCCGGAGCCTCCCCGGCATCCCCGAGCACCCCAGACTTCCCCTCTTCCTCCTAGCAACCCTCCTAGCCGAAGTGTTGGTGCAATAATTTGCCTCCTTATGTTTTGGAGATTGTTGACAAACAGTGAGGGACTAATGTGTTTGCTAGTGCACACAGAGTAACAGGTGCCTGGAGTCAAGAGGAGTTTGGTTTCAAACTCCGAAGAATATCCCCTGCGTAGCAGTGAAGGGAATCACCGAAGATTATGACGGCAAGAGTGACCCCTCAAAAATTGCTGAAGTGAAGCAATTGGTTCGGTGCTGTTCCGATGGAAGTGACTACTGCCGAGAAAATTGAAGACGAAGAAGAAGACGTAGTATTCTTTTCGTTGTTTCTTTTGTCTTATTGAGTCATAGGACCACCGTACTATTAAGAGGGGTGTAGTGTTCGAAGATTTGATTCGCTGATGCTAAACCAAAATCCTATGAAAGATGCGAGCGAAATCTCTTTGTGTTCCGAGCAAATACTTGCCAGCAAGAGACTGTGATCTTGTTCGCTGCGAGAGATTTGTCTCTGACCGAGGAGTTAGCATTACTTGATCCTCAAGTAATGTTACCGTTGCTCCCAAATCCGACCGTTGTGAACGTGTCGGTTGGCCATTGGCTGGACCGCGTGTCCAAAATGGTCATTTCCCATCAGGGAAGGCTGCGGCTATAAATAGCCACCCCGCACCGGCGCTGTCCGGTGGCTGCTCCGTTTGATTCTGAGAAGATTGTTGAGCAACCCCCTCTCCGATTGATTTGAGTTTAAAATCCACCGAGAGAAAACCCCAGAGCCAAAATATTAGATAGTGGTTCAGCATCACTCGAATCTAAGTCCAGTACGCTCCGCCTATTACTCTTGAGAGCTGCGAACTCTCTAGACGGGTTGGTGTCAATTTCTTCAGAGACCAAGAGTAATTGTGGTTCTCGAAGAAGAAGTCTGTAAAGGTTCGGAGATCGCCTTCAAGCATCTACCACGAGTAATCGGCATTGGTTGACGAACCAATTGTCGAGGAGAAAAGGGCGAAGAGAGTTTATCTTCTGTGTTAAATCACAACCCCTCCAACCAGACGTAGTCCTTTTGCAGAAGGGCGAACTAGTCTACCAAATACCTTGTCGCCATCGAGCATCACTGGTCATCTCTGCTCCTCTCCTTACATTCGAACGATGCCATGTGATCTGTTTCAGTTATGTGATTTACCTCGATGCATGTTTTAAGTTTCCATTCGGTAGTTTATATTCGCTCACTGTTTACTGTTTTCATTCATTCCGCTGCGGGGTTTCGAGAGTTTTGATATTTCTGAAGAAAATTTAAAACTCCCATTCACCCCCCTTTGGTAGACATACTTCGTTCCTACAATTGGTATCAGAGCAAGGTACTCCTTGACTCTGCTCATTTTGGTCTAACCACCTTGGAGTTTAAGTATGTCTTCAGTGAGCTACAAGTCGCACCTCAAGATTCCCATCTTTGATGGGACGGACTATCCCTTCTGGAAGGAGAAGATGAAGATCCGTCTCCGAGCTATTGATGATGATATGTGGAATGTGGTGCAGAATGGATTCACGGTTGAAGTGCCCCAGGTCCCCACTGACCACGAGAAGAAACTCATTCAGATGGATGCTCAAGCCAAAGATGAAATTGGTGGCCATCTCTCTCGTGCTCAATTTCTTCGCTATCGTCAGTGTGAAACTGCAAAGGAATTGTGGGACATTCTCAAAAAGATAAACGAGGGTGTTTCAACTCAGAAAGAAGCTCGCATTGATACTCTTTGGGCTAAGTTCAATCGGTTCAAGCGAGTAGGAAATGAAAGCTGCCAGCAAACCTTCGATCGTCTGAGTGACATCGCAAACGAGCTACAAGGTCTCGGCGCCAAAGACATCACTGATCACAAAGTTGTGAAGAAACTGCTCCGGTCCCTTGACAGTTCGTTCGACACTCTAGTTCTAATGATTCGGGAACGAGCTGATTTCAAAGTTCTCGAATCTGCTGATATCATGGAAAGGCTAAACACTCACGAAGAACAAGAAGAAGAAAAGAGAGATCTCTATGGATCAAATCATCGAAAAAATCATGCTCTCAAGGCTGCGGGTGATTCTTCCTCAGAAGGAAACGCAGATGAAGATTCAGATGACCCAGAAATGATCAGCAAGGACCTCGCATTGATCACGAAAAGATTCCAATGCTTTCAGAAGAAAAACCAGTTTCAGAAGAAAGGATCCAGCAACTCTGGCGGATCCAAATCTTCATCAAAACCTACTGGAGATTACACTTGTTTCAAGTGCAAAAAGCCAGGACATTTCATCTCGGACTGCCCTCTCTGGGAAGCTGAAATCCATGCCAGTGGAAGATTTGATTCAGGACACAATCATGGCAAAAGCAAGAGCAAAAGCTACGACTCCGATGATGAGAAGAAAACGAAGAAGTTCTTCAAGAAGAAGGATAGCTCCTCCAAGTCCTCGTCAAGATCTTCCTCAAGGAATCCCTCCAAGTCCTCATCCAACCGCAAGAACACTTCTCGCAAGGCCAAGGCGTATATTGGAAAGGAGATGGATTCCGATGAAGAAGCGTCATCTGACTCCGAAGAAGTTGATGAATCCGATGAGGATTCCGATTCCGGCATGGCTGGCATAGCATGTGCTTCTACTCCTGCATCGAACTTCTTCAAGAATCATTCGAGCGACAACGAGTTCCCTGCTTACTGCTTCATGGCCAAAGCTTCGAAAGAAAAGGTATCCTCTAAACATCACAAGATTCACTCTAGTGATCAATATTCTTCTGATGAGGATGACCATGCTAAACTGATCAAAATTGCTAATATGCAACAAAATTCTCTTGAGAAAATTGAGAAAACCCTCAGGAAATCTGAAGGGTTGTTGGTTGAGGAGATGGAGAAAACTCAATCATTGACCGAAGAGCATTCCGCCCTCGAGTCTCGAATGAAAGAACTATCAGATCGTCATGATTTTCTCTCAGCTGACCACGAAAGATTGACTTATGATTTCCTGAAACGGAAACAGGAACTCGAGTCACTGAGAGAGGCTCATGATGACTTGATCAGAGAAAATTCTCTTCTCACCCAACAACTCAAAGAGAAACCTGAAGTGTTTGTACCTCCTTGCTTAAAATGCCTTGAACGCAGTAACGCTGAATCAAATGCTGAATCTTCTGTGAATGCTAACCCCTCGGTCAAGGAAAATGGTTCTGTTTCTGATGAAAATGCCAGGTTGAAGAATCTTCTTCAAACAGGAATGTTCAAGTCTCTCAAAGGGCATCAAACCCTGTGTGATGTTCTGAAGAAATCCATTCTTCACAAAAATCCCAGAAAGGAAGGTCTCGGTTTCGAAAGGAAACTGAATGAAAATGGCTCCTACTGGGAACCTGATCAATATCCTCGCACTGTGTGGGTACCTGCTAAGTGCAAAACGCTCGATCCAGCTTTACTTTCGGGATATGACTCTCCTATCCCTGAGTACTCATATGATGATTCTCTGGATAACTATAAGTTGTTCAAAATCCAACGTGGTGAGGCTGTTGCTCGCTATGTTGGACCAAACAGCAGGAATGGCCCCCCAAAGGAATCAATCTGGGTGCCCAAGAAAACTATCGAAGCATTACCTGTCACTAGACTACTAACCATGCAAGAAGAAAATGCTCGATATATCCTTGAAAAGATTCGACAGAATGAGTACATACTTGCCTCACCCAACCACTATACTCATTCGTCAGGAAGGAACTTCAATGCTTATTCTTTCGATTATGCTCATACTCATTCAAGTTACAATTCGCATAATTATCGAAAGAAATCATATCCTGCTCGCTCATATGTTTTGAAGCCACCTACAAAGATGTGGGTGGTTAAGAAAGCCTAATTTCTCTGCAGGACTATGTCTCCGGGTGTACCGAATGGATAATGGATAGTGGATGCACTAGTCATATGACCGGAGACAAGTCATTGTTTGTCGACCCCAACTTAACTACTTCATCTGAGAAGTATATTACTTTCGGCGACAACAACAAAGGAAAGGTAATTGGGTTAGGTAAAATTGCTATATCCAAGGACAAGACCATTGATGATGTTTTACTTGTTCAGTCTCTTGGATTCAATCTCATGTCAGTTGGCAAGCTTTGTCATCTAGGCATGCTTGTTCTATTTTCGAAAACCAAATGCATCGTCTTTATGGCCACTAACAATTCCTTCGTTTTCGAGGGAAATAGAAAAGGTGATTTATATATTGTGGATTTCTGTAAGGGTCCCCCCGTCCGAACTTGTTTGCTTGCAAAAGCATACGAAGGATGGCTATGGCACCGAAGACTTGGTCATGCAGGTATGAGAAATTTGCAGACTCTCGTGAAGAAAAATCATCTCCGTGGCATTCCTGATGTGAAATTCGACAAGGATCGTCTTTGTGCTGCGTGTGAAGCAGGTAAATTGGTAAAGAAGCACCATTCATCAAAAACAGTCATGACCACAACAAGACCACTGGAAATTCTTCATATGGATTTATTCGGGCCTCAAAATTATGCAAGCTTCGGAGGCAGTCACTATGGTCTAGTTATTGTTGATGATTTCTCTCGATACACTTGGGTATTCTTTCTCGAAGACAAAACTTGCACCCAAGACATCTTCAAAAGATTCGCTAAGAAGGCTCAGAATGAATATGATGTGCGAATTAAGCATGTCAGAAGCGACAATGGCATTGAGTTCAAAAATACTCATATCAAAGATTTTCTCAATGAAAATGGTATCACTCATGAATTCTCTGCCGCATACACTCCCCAACAGAATGGAGTTGTTGAGCGAAAGAATAGAACTCTCATTGAAATGGCGAGAACAATGCTCAGTGAGTATAAAACTCCCATTCGTTTCTGGGCTGATGCTATTAACACTGCTTGCCATGTTGTGAATCGTGTTTATCTTCATAAATTCCTTAAGAAAACTTCATATGAGCTTATCACTGGCAAGAAACCGAATGTTTCTTATCTACGTGTTTTTGGTGCACCTTGCTATATTCGTGACATGAATCATAATTCTAAGTTTGCACCCAAAGCACATGAAGGTTTTCTTATTGGTTATGGCTCGAATTCGCATACTTATCGTGTCTATAGCTCTCACCACGGGAAAGTTATGGAAACGGTAAATGTGCGGTTTGATGAATCTAGCGGCTCTCAAAAGGAGCACCTGCCTAATGTGATAGATGAACCTCCGATTTCGGATGCTATACGGCAAATGGCTATTGGGGACGTCAGGCCAGTCGAAGGAGATTTACCAGACTCTTCCGATGATGATGCTCCTATAGCTCGACGTACACGTCAATCTACTGCCGAAGGAAATGCCGCACCGAACACAAATGGCAACCCAAATGCAAATGCCGATCAAAATGGCAATCAAAATGAAAATGGCGATACAAATGACAATCCGGATGCTGATTCTGAGGAAAATGAAAATGATCATCAAGAGGAAAATCCTCTCCCACGAGTGGCAAATCGAGTTGACCCTGCATTAATCCTCGAAGATCTCGAGAATCCAGGTTACAGACCCACAACTCGCTCTCGCACTCGTTTGGCTAACTATTGTGGCAGTTTCTCTTTTGTCTCACTGACAGAACCTACCAAGTATGAAGAAGCTATGAATGATCCTGATTGGATGAATGCCATGCAAGAAGAGTTGGTGCAATTCAAATTGAATGATGTGTGGGAATTGGTTGACAAACCGAATCCTAAGAAGCACAATATCATCGGCACAAAATGGATTTTTTGGAACAAGCAAGATGAAAATGGCATTGTTGTGAGAAACAAAGCACGTCTTGTCGCTCAAGGGTATACACAGGTAGAAGGTATCGATTTCGGTGAAACTTATGCTCCTGTTGCTCGCCTTGAGGGAATTCGTATTCTTCTCGCTTATGCAAATTACAATGATATTCTGCTTTATCAAATGGATGTGAAAAGTGCTTTCCTCAATGGTGAAATCGACGAGGAAGTATATGGTAGGCAGCCACCTGGCTTTGAAAATCCTCAGTTTCCTAACAAAGTTTTCAGGTTGAAAAAGGTGCTATATGGGCTAAAGCAAGCCCCTCGAGCTTGGTATGACACTCTGAAGAGGTTTTTGCTCGACAAAGGGTTCAAGCCAGGATCCACTGATTCCACTCTTTTCACTCGTGCTATTGATGGTGATCTATTCGTGTGTCAAATTTATGTGGATGATATTATTTTCGGCTGTACTAACAATGCTTGCAGCATGGAATTCGGGCGAATGATGTCCGAGAAGTATCAAATGTCAATGATGGGTGAACTTAAGTTCTTTCTCGGACTACAAATTCGTCAACAGGACAATGGAATTTTCATATCTCAGGAGAAATATCTGAGAGACTGTCTTAAGAAGTTCAAAATGCAAGATTGCAAACAGAAGGGGTACAAAACTCCCATGCCAACAAATGGACAGCTGGACGCAGATGTGTATGGTAAAGATTACGATCAGAAAGCTTATCGTTCGATGATTGGTTCTTTGCTTTACCTATGTGCATCCAGACCTGATATTATGTTGAGTGTTTGTATGTATGCTCGTTTTCAAGCTACACCGAAAGAATCGCATCACCAAGCGGTCAAGCGTATTCTGAGATATTTGGCTCACACCCCCACCTTAGGTTTATGGTATCCAAAGGGAGCACAGTTTGACCTCATTAGTTATTCAGACTCAGATTATGCAGGTGACCGGGTTGACAGGAAATCTACTTCGGGGACATGCCATTTCCTCGGTAGATCTTTGGTATGTTGGTCGTCAAGGAAGCAGAATTGTGTCTCACTCTCTACGGCTGAGGCCGAATATATTGCTGCTGGTGCTTGTTGTACTCAATTATTCTGGATGAAGCAGACTCTGAAGGATTATGGCATCAAGGTCAAGAAGATCCCTCTATTGCGCGACAATGAGAGTGCGATCAAAATTGCACACAATCCTGTGCAGCACTCTCGCACCAAGCATATTGAGATCATACATCATTTCCTACGCGATCATGTTGCTCGGGAAGATATTGTTATCAGTCACGTCAATACTGAAGAGAATCTCGCCGATATCTTCACCAAGCCTCTCGATGAGAAAAGATTCTGTGCGTTACGGTGTGAGCTAAATATCCTAGATTCCGCAAACGTGCAGTAAGTTGGACTCGGCACCCGTACCAACACTTCCATATCTTAGAAGGAATGGGTGCATAACACTCAAAGAGCCTGAAAATTTCGACAAAGTGAAATTTTCTTTCTGAGAGAGAATACATTAACGAAGAACTAGACTAATCGGGTGCCATGATAATTGTGCGACGCTCGGGGTCATACAGTTCTTATACAGTGGGTAACGCCACCACAATTTCTCTTCGCTGAGTTGCGTTTGAAACCTTTGTGTTTTGTCCGAATGTATTTCACTCATAGCTTGTTTTTCGGGTGTATGTGTTTCTTCATCTGAGTGAAATGCCTAGGACCCTGTTTTCCCTCTATTCTATCTCTTCCAGTCTATGCTACTCCGTTATGAATGCACAAATTTCATCTGGGAACGAAACATTATCTGGTGTCCTTGACCACGTTAAAGTTTCAGTCCGAACCAAATCTGTTTTGGCGAAAGCCGTCCAAAATTTGGGGTTTCCCGCCCAAGTCTGGATCACTTTCTTTGGTGACGGTTGCCACGTGCTGATCATCAAATGCCAGCTTATCTCATCCGTTGAATCGCAATAGTCCATTAACTCTGGCCGTCCGATCAGATTCACCGGGGTGCGGTTATTTCCTCCTCGCATATAAATGCTCAGCCGCCACCCTTCTCGTTTTCACTTCGCATCTTCTCCATCGTCACCTTCCGAAGCCCTACCGCATTGCTCCTCCTCAAGCTCAACGACGTCGACCATCCTCGCCGCTTCGCTGCCGGACGGAGGTCGCCGGAGTCATTCCTCGCCGCCGCGGATCATCTTCCTGTCCGCGCCGCCGTAGTTGCTGCACATCACCAAGTTAGGGTATGTGTAGTGCGAACTCGTTCTTCTTCTCTTCCTGTTCGAGTTCGTCCGCAGTAAAAATTACGTGATTTTTACTGTAATTCTCAGATCCTTACTGATAGTTTAATTGTGCGGATGAGGTTTATAGTTGTCCCTCGCATCCAAAATATTTCAGATCTAGGGTTTGTGTTATGTCTCGAACGAACGGAATGCTTAGCACGCTTACTAGTATTTTCTTCGAACATACTAGTTCGTTCTTCACATTTCTTTCGCCCGAAACATTTCTCAAAGTCTGCATCTACTTCTTCATCAAAAACGAGTTCTTTTTCAAAATCTTCGCTGTGTGCATTTGTAACCCTGTTCCCATTTTCCCTCGCATCTATCTATGTTCACAGGAAAATGCAGTCAGTTGAGGATTCAACTAAACCAGAAGGTCGGATTGACAGAGATGAGGTTATTCTAGGTACCGCTGATGAATCCAAAGCTCCGGATGATAAGGGCCCAACGGTAGGCCCATCAACCAAGAGAAAAAGAACCGAGCACAATGCTGATGAGCAAGAACAAAATGATCCGAAGAAGAAGAGGGGTGGGAGACAGGCTTATACAAACACAGTTGAATATATTTCTCATGATCGATATAACACCGTCCCAGGCGAAACAAAACACCAGGGATAAGCGTCAACAATGGATTCGACGTCACTGGGTGCGCAAATGGTTCAACTATGAATTTGTTCATCCTCGGTTTGCTCAGAATTTTGCATTTCATCCACCATGGGGTGACTGCCGGGAAATTTCTCTCATCAAGCCTAATGGTCCTCAAGAGAGACCACCTCCTCCGCCAAACGCTGATGAATCATCCCTTTGCACACCAGCTTCTTATCCTGAAGAGCTTGCTAAGCGTCAGCGAAATGCTCTCAAGCGAGCTCAAAGGGCCGAAAAGCAAAAGGCTCATGAACAGGAAAACCTTCGCCTTCTCAAAGATGATGTGGAGAAGAAAAAGGCCGAAGGAAAATCTGAAGGCTGAACTAAAAACAAGCATGATCCCAGCGCTGATGCGAAGAGAAAACGCACCTCAAAGAAGAAAAAGGCTGAACCTGCTGCTGATTCTCACAAGGATGATTCTTCTTCTGATGATGATGATCCTCCGCTCACTAAAGAAGAAATTGCTGCTACTCTCAGTGAGGAAGTAAATATCACTAGATCAATTGTGATGCCTGATCTTCGGGTAAATTTGGCTCTACCGAAGAAGATGCCTGCTAGAAAAACACCTGCTACCACTGTCACCATGAAACAGCACGTGAACACAACTCCTCATCCAGATGCAATAAACTTGAAGGATTTGGTAGTTGATGCTCCAGTCAGTTCTGCGAAGCCTGGCGAAAACATTCCCAAACCTGAAGTGAAGAAAATCAGGGCGCCTACCGAGCAAGATGCTCCCCTAGCTCCTGCTCCGAAGGAAAAGGTTGCTAAATTTGCGCCTACCCTGACACAGCCTCTAGCCTCACAACCTCCTACCGAGCAAGTTCCTATCCAGGCTGCTCCCTCTGCCAAGTCTGATGCTCCCCATTACTATGATCACGTATTCATCATGGAGCAGCTCGATAAATTTGTGGACAATCCCTTCGATGGAGAAGTGGCGTCTTTACCTATTCCTGCCGAAGTTATTGCTCAAGCCACTTCTGTAGTACAAGAATTGAGAGAAGATGCAGTTGAGATCACCTCTCTTTCGGCCGAGCTGATGGACATTGATGCACGCATGAAAACTGCCTCATCCAAATTTGTCATTAAAGCACTCGAAGACTCCTACAAGGATATCAATCGTGCCATGACTCTTCTTCGCCACCGAAGGTTACGCTTTCACACGGATCTAGATGAAATTGTTCGGAAGATCTGTGATGCCCATCAAGCCAAAGTAACTGGATACAATGATCTAGTGAAGGGGCATATTGCTCAAATTGCTCAGGAAAAGAAAAAGCAACGAAAGAAAATGGCGAAGAAAAATGTGCCTCCTGCTCCGAAGGAACCATCGCCTGTTCCCCAAGATGCTCAGTCTCCTATTCCGCAAGCAAAATCTCCTGAGCCAGAAATTCCTTCATCATCTCCTGTTAAGGACTCGGATGCTTGTGGCCAGAAACCTCCCTCGCCAAGGCCAACTGAATCAGTGCCTGTGGCCTCCCCAGCTCGAACGGATATTCCTTCGCAACAAGTTGTCTCTAAGGAAGGTGAAATCCCTTGCTCCGAGCCCCAAGCTTCTCCGGCTCATGAGGCTCCAAAAGTCTCGGTCGAGGAAAAACAAAGTCTAGTGGAGCAACAACCTTCAGTAAATGATTCGTCCTCCGTGCCTCCGGTGATTGAACTTGCTCTGCCTTCTACATCAGCACCTCCAACCATTGCAACACCTGCTCCGTCTCCGCTCAAGATTTCCATCGACTCAGCTATTCAAATGCCAGATGTTGGTCCCTCCGAACGAAAATCTGTCTCTGCCCGCTGGTCTGACTCAGTTGTTTGTGGTGATGAAGTTCTTTCTCCCGAAGAAGAACTAAAATATCCATACCCTCGTGAAGAACAGCCTTTGTTCTCGTCCGGCGCTGGCGCAAAAGGTCCCCTTTTCAATCGGAATGCGCATCCAAAATTCTTTCAGGCCAGTCCGTATGATGGGCCGCGCACTTCAGAATCACCTCATTTCTGGACTAAGGAACAGGCCATCTATTATTCTCGGGTCCTCTATGAGAGCAGAAAGATATTTCCTCACGAATATCTGGACATCCCTGCTATGCGCACCATTGGCTGTTTCAACCAATTGCTTCAGGATCTGGATGATTTCTGCCTCACAAGAGTCTTTGAGTTTGAGCACCCTTGGAACAGAGAGATTATTCTTCAATTCTATGCAACATTATATATCTCTGGTGATGAATCTGATAGCTCCAAATGGGTTATGGAATGGATGACCGAAGGCAAACGCATCAAATGCACCTCAACGGATTTTGTCTCGCACTTCCATTTCCCTCGCTTTGAGCACGGTAACACTGAGATTCGGGTTCATAACATTGATGTTATATCAGATGAAATATTTCGATGCACAATGGATCCTGAGAAGATTCGTGACTACTCTGGTCCTCCTCGTCCTGAGCATTTAACTTTTGACAATCAGACGTTATTCCACATGCTCTCCTTTACCATTTGCCCTTTGGCTGGTATGAATCCAGACAAGTCCATCTCAGATGTTCTTCGCAATTCTATATATGCCATCTTTGAGCGCTACATTTTCGATGTGGAAGATAAGTTCCTACGCATCTTGAAGGATTCTGCCCAATATCCCTTCTGCATCAAAGTGTTTTCACCATGGATCCAGAAAGTTGTTGATCATGTAATGCGCACAGTGTATCTTGCGAAGGAAAATCACAAGAGCTTCATTCCTCCTGTTCGCGATACTTTGAAAGTCATGGATGATATCTCTTCGGGCAAATCGCCCGCATCAAGCTCCCAAGTCTATCACCAGCAATTCGATGGCCCTCGTCTGCCTCAGTGCGACCTAAAGATTTCACCACACCCTCCATCGCAACTCGAAGTTAGTTTGCATACACAACAGCTGCTTTTGCAACATATAGCTGAAGATTGTCGCGAGAAAGAACATCTCGCCTCCGAGCTGAATGCACTTAACAATCGCACGAGGATTATGCATCTGATAGCTGATGAAAACAAGAAGAGACTCTGGAAATTGCTTCGCAAATTCTTCACCGAGAAACAATTACTGAATGTCAATCTCCAAGAGCTATATGACTACATTGACAAAGGCTTCACTGTCGAAGATTTTCAAGATCGGAGTACTCCTCTGCCTGCTCGTGAGCCTACATAAGATCTTCTTCATCTGAAGCTTCGTAAACTGCTTGACGAATCTGAATCTACCTCACCGACTGAGAAACCTGCTGAAGGCCATATGCATTCCCGTGTTCCTCCTGTGGCCACTCCAGCTATTCCCTCGTCTGCTTATCCCCAAGCTCTTATTCTTGAAGGAAAATCTGTTGCTGCTGAAGACGAAGACAATCCCGTCACTTCCGAAGACGAACTCTCCTCGGACAGCTCATCTGGAGATGCCACAGATTGAGCCAAGCTCTACGTTTCTTTACTCCTGTTATTCCTCACCTTTTTGACACTTGTTGACAAAAAGGGGGAGAATTACATCGAGTCTTGATAGATTTGCTTTTGGTGTTCGGTTGATTTTGGTTTCGTGCGAGTTTGCAACTTCTGGTCTATATCTTGTCCGTACTATGTTGTAAAACTCGATAACTTCTGTGATGTAATGCTTATTACCCCTGCTGCTGCACTATTTCTCTCGAAGCATTTGTCTTGCAGGTGGAATTATTATCAGAAGTTAAAATTGATTGCACTACGATCTCGATGGATTATATCTCATTAGTGCGAATCAATGTCTCGAATGATTGAAATTTCCTCCATATACTTCAGTTATTGCAGGAGAATTTATCTCATATCTTTCTTCCCTGCATACATTTAGGGGGAGTCTATTTCATCTTCGAGCAAAGTAACACTTACTCACTCTTGTTGAAATTGGTTTGTACCTATCTATCTTCACTTTGATGATTATCTGTTTTGTCATCAATCGTCCAAAAAGGGGGAGATTGTTGGTGCAATAATTTGCCTCCTTATGTTTTGGAGATTGTTGACAAACAGTGAGGGACTAATGTGTTTGCTAGTGCACACAGAGTAACAGGTCCCTGGAGTCAAGAGGAGTTTGGTTTCAAACTCCGAAGAATATCCCCTACGTAGCAGTGAAGGGAATCACCGAAGATTATGACGGCAAGATTGACCCCTCAAAAATTGCTGAAGTGAAGCAATTGGTTCGGTGCTGTTCCGATGGAAGTGACTACTGCCGAGAAAATTGAAGACGAAGAAGAAGACGTAGTATTCTTTTCATTGTTTCTTTTCTCTTATTGAGTCATAGGACCACCGTACTATTAAGAGGGGTGTAGCATTCGAAGATTTGATTCGCTGATGCTAAACCCAAATCCTATGAAAGATGCGAGAGAAATCTCTTTGTGTTCCGAGCAAATACTTGCCAGCAAGAGACTGTGATCTTCTTCGCTGCGAGAGATTTGTCTCTGACCGAGGAGTTAGCATTACTTGATCCTCAAGTAATGTTACCATTGCTCCCAAATCTGACTGTTGTGAACGTGTCGGTTGGCCATTGGCTGGACCGCGTGTCCAAAATGGTCATTTCCCATCAGGGAAGGCTGCGGCTATAAATAGCCACCCCGCACCGGCGCTGTCCGGTGGCTGCTCCGTTTGATTCTAAGAAGATTGTTGAGCAACCCCCTCTCCGATTGATTTGAGTTTAAAATCCACCGAAAGAAAACCCCAGAGCCAAAAAATTAGATAGTGGTTCAGCATCACTCGAATCTAAGTCCAGTACGCTCTGCCTATTACTCTTGAGAGCTGCGAACTCTCTAGACGGTTAGGTGTCAATTTCTTCAGAGACCAAGAGTAATTGTGGTTCTCGAAGAAGAAGTTTGTAAAGGTTCGGAGATCGCCTTCAAGCATCTACCACGAGTAATCGGCATTGGTTGACGAACCAATTGTCGAGGAGAAAAGGGCGAAGAGAGTTTATCTTCTGTGTTAAATCACAACCCCTCCAACCAGACGTAGTCCTTTTGCAGAAGGGCAAACTGGTCTACCAAATACCTTGTCGCCATCGAGCATCACTAGTCATCTCTGCTCCTCTCCTTACATTCGAACGATGCCATGTGATCTGTTTCAGTTATGTGATTTACCTCGATGCATGTTTTAAGTTTCCATTCGGTAGTTTATATTCGCTCACTGTTTACTGTTTTCATTCATTCCGCTGCTGGGTTCCGAGAGTTTTGATATTTCTGAAGAAAATTTAAAACTCCCATTCACCCCCCCTCTGGTAGACATACTTCGTTCCTACACGAAGTATTCGAGCACCCGAGCTCGAATCGACGCCCTCCGGCCGCCATTGCCGCCGTCGGCCTCGGCTTAAATTTGAGCAAGCCGAGCCCTCACCCTCCCTCTCACCCACTCCATGACGCTTCCCTAGCCACCGCACGCCTCCCCAGAACCCCGCAGCCTCTCCTCCACGACTATGCTGTGTGATGACCCACAAGTATAGGGGATCAATCATAGTCCTTTCGATAAGTAAGAGTGTCAAACCCAACGAGGAGCAGAAGGAAATGACAAGCGGTTTTCAGCAAGGTGTTTTCTGCAAGCACTAAAATTATCGGTAACAAGTAGTTTGATAGCAAGATAATTTATAACAAGTGACAAGTAGCAATAGTAACAAAGAGTGCAGCAAGGTGGCCCAATCCTTTTTGTAGCAAAGGACAAGCCAGAACGAACTCGTATAATAAGCAAAGCGTTCTCGAGGACACATGGGAATTTCATCTAGTCACTTTCATCATGTTTGTTTGATTCGCGTTCGCTACTTTGATAATTTGATATGTGGGTGGACTGGTGCTTGGGTACTATTCTTACTTGAACAAGCCTCCCAGTTATGATTAACCCCACTCTCAAGCATCCGCAACTACGAAAGAAGAATTAAGATAAATCTAACCATAGCATTAAACATATGGATCCAAATTAGTCCCTTACGGAATAGCGCATAAACTAGGGTTTAAGCTTCTGTCTCTCTAGCAACCCATCATCTAATTACTACTCCACAATGCATTCCCTTAGGCCCAAAGATGGTGAAGTGCCATGTAGTCGACGTTCACATGACACCACTAAGAGAATCAACAACATACATATCATCAAAATATCGAACGAATACCAAATTCACATGATTACTTATGACAAGACTTCTCCCATGTCCTCAAGAACAAAAGAGACTACTCACAAATCATATTCATGTTCAAGAATAGAGGGGTATTGAATAGCATTAAGGATCTGAACATATAATCTTCCACCAAATAAACCAACTAGCATCAACTACAAGATGTAATCAACACTACTAGCAACCCACAGGTACCAATCTGAGGTTTTGAGACAAAGATTGAATACAAGAGATGAACTAGGGTTTGAGATGAGATGGTGCTGGTGAAGATGTTGATGAAGATTGGTCCTCCCATGATGAGAGGATCGTTGGTGATGTCGATGGCTTCGATTTCCCCCTCTGGGAGGGAAGTATCCCCGGCGGAATCGCTCCTCCGGAGAGCAAAAGTGCTCCTGCCCAAGTTCCGCCTTGAGACGGCGGAACCCCGTCCCAAAAGTCTTCTCCTTATTTTTTCTAGGGAAAATGGGCTTATATACCAGAAAATGGGCACCAGAGGCTGGCCAGGGGCCCCACAAGCCACCAGGGCGCGCCTGGGGGGGGGGGGGTGGCACGCCCTGGTGCCTCGTGGCCACCTGGGTGACCCCCTCTGGTACTTCTTTTCTCCAGTATTTTTTATTTATTCCAAAATAAATCTCCGTGAAATTTCAACTCATTTGGAGATGTGCAGAATAGGTATCTCTCACATAACTTTTTCAGGTCCAGAATTCCAGCTGCCGGCAATCTCCCTCTTTGTGTAGATCTTGCATATTAAGAGAGAAAAGCCATTAGAATTGATCCACAAAGTGTTATATTGATTAAAAACACTAAAAATAATAGTAGGAAAACATGATGCCAAATGAACGTATCACTGTGCTACCCGAGCTCGCCGTAGCCGTCATTCGCCATGGACGACCGTGCGCTCACTACCGAGCTCCCTGGCATCACTAAGTTGCATGGGTGGATGCACCTTGCCTTCCTGATCACGTGGGTGGGCGGAGCCTCGCCGGCGGCACAGCCAATCTCCGTCGGGAGCCGTCCCTCCCTTCGGCCATGCGCGTGCGCAGGAGAAGGAAGAAGACGTCCAGCTCAGCCTGCTAGTGGGCCCCTCGGCCCCACCCGTCAGCCACACTAGGCGTTGGCCGGTCCCGCACGTCGGGTTAAGTGGAGACGTACTCCACGGAGTACGCGACCGCTTTACCGAAAGCGTATTCGACCAATGTACGCTTTCTGTTTTCAGCCGCCGGCGCCGAAACCCTTATATTGCGGACGTTCGTCAGTTAAGAGCGGAAACGGACATAATCTGTTTGTTTTTCTGCCTAACAAATGAACGGCCGTAACTTTGTGCCCGTAACTCCGAATCAGGTGATTCCAAAGCCCACGTTCTCTGTTCGTCGAGCCCGTTCCGATGATATCACTTTCACCATGTTAACACTTTCTAAAAATGACCATTTTTCCCCTGCCCTACATTCAGCCCGTTCGAGAGAGAAACCTTTCCGGCAATTCTTCCGCGAACTGATCGCACTCCTCTCCGGTGAATCCATCGACCCCCAAGCAAGCTGACCAACTGATATATGCCCCAAAGCATTGCTTCTGTGTTATTCTTGCGTGCTTAATTAATTACTATGTTTGTGTTAGAAATAATTAAACTCCTGCTAGGTTGAACTTGCTATTTACATTACCTGCTAATGCTCATCACGTTATTGAACTAGTGACTCGTATGTGACAATGTGGAGATAGGTTGTTATGTGCCCATCATGCATTGTTACTGTTATTACAATGAGTATCAAATGTGACTTAACACAGACAACAACCTCCTCCGTCGGCTGGAACGAGTCATAGTCCCACCGAACTGAGCTCATCAGTGCAGCCACATTTGCCTTTATGGGGAGGCCCTAACTTGGTCTGTTGTCTTGCCTCTTATCGGTACCACCAAAGAGGGAAGGTTATGCGTGCGTGCTACCCTGGCCTGGTGGGCGGTGATAACCTTGTGAGCCCAGTTGTTTGATTAGCCGGTGTCCCCGTTTGGGACAGTTTTGTTTGGCCACAACGGTGGCAGGTGTCAGGAGTGACACAGGGGCCATCCAGGGCATGACCCGGAAGGGGGATGATTGTCGGTGGGACCGTAAGAGTGCCAGGCAATAGACAGGTTTTGTTGGAGCAGCACCAGTCCACCCGAAAGGGAACATGTACTAAAGTAAGAGGCCGGGAGCTCCATAATGTGGGTAAAGTGCGCGACCTCTGCAGAGTGTAAATCTATTCGAATAGCCGCGTCCTCGGTCATGGGACACAATTCTTACTAGGTCACACTATTTGGTCTGTGTTGAGTCTGGAGGAATAAACTATATAATGTTATTGCCAAGAATGAACCAGAGAAAGGTAAGGTTTGTCAAACTTGCAGTACAGACTCGTGGACATCGGTTGATATCAGGAATATGAGATGCTGGCAATGTAATGCTATAAAAGAGTTGGTCGGGTGACCGTAAGAACCTGGGTATGATCCGGAGGGATCACGAGAACAAACCTGATCAGATACCTTTACTGTTAAGCTTTGCCTTGCTATCCTTACTTCAGTAATTATCATGCTAGACAACCCTATGGTAACATGATGATTAATATTGCTAGATAGATGCACCATGTCATAATAGATAATATTGCTCTAATAATTAATGCATGCTTGAATGCCATGGATTGCTTTGCTTGGTGTATATGTTATTTGGTTTGCTTGCGAGTACATTCAAAAGTACTCAGCGGCCTTCAATGTGGCCAGGTTCACCTAAGGATCCGACGTCCACTAGCGAGGAGCCGGAGTGTTCGCGGGCTAGAAGAGTAACCCAGTCAGATCCCTGTGGATTGGAGTCGCGCCAAGACCATGCTGCCTTAGATAGAGTTTTTCCGCTGCCATCACCCTTGTAAAATATCATGTAAGACTTGTATATCCATTAATAGAAATGCCTGTGTTCATGATACTTGTTGTAAAAGCGCATGCCAGGGTGATTTCCTGGGCTGGTGTGTGCGGCGACTGTCTGACTACAGTGGTATTCAGGCAGGGCACCACAACAGATGGTATTAGAGCAGTCAGACTGACTGTAGGTTACCCTAGCCAGACTTCATTGCCTCTTGATCAGTAGAAATCTCAGATGGATTTGAGCCATCTTTGCCAAACTTGCACGACTACTATTGATCATAAGGCAATCCCAAAGGCTTTGCCCCACCGCAGACCTCAACTCTCGTGGCCTTTGCCTCCGGTGGGAAAAGCCCGCACCAGGCAACGACCCGAGAGTCCTGAACCCCTAGGTGAACCAGATATCCCCACCTTGCTTGCTAACCATGGCATTTCTCTCCTCAAATCTAGTTTCCTTTGGGAAACACCTATAAATTCCATCTTTCCCCGACAACCCTAGGATCGTTGACTAAGCCACTTTGGCTATGGTCATGCGTCGAGTTTGATGTTCCCTAAGGAAGTAGTAGGAGCTTAACCCCAATTGCTACCAGGAGCATTGTGTGGTTTTGCTTCTAAGTCCTTAGAGGTGCATCGAGTGCACTAGGTTAGTTATACTAGTGAATCTTCGGCCACATGTGTAAAGTCCGCAAAACTTGAGCTTCATTTGCTTTTTGGTATTTTTGGTTTTCGCGGTTCTTGCTTCCTTTGTCGATCCCGTACTCTTGCCTCGACTGGATCCATCCGCAAGCGCTGCTAAGAAGACCAGCATATAGCTTGGATAATACCCAATAGTCCAAATTCAGTTAGTGCAAGTCAACTGTCTGATATTCAGAAGAACAACACCGGACCTGTCAAGAATAAAGGATGGGTCAGAAGCAGAATCTACGTGCAACAGGCAAGGCCAGAATATACTTAAGGAAGTTTGCCTCAGAACAAATCATACCTAAGGAATAGTCAGACGAGCTATCAGGAATGAACACCAGTAGGGACAAATGATTCCGTCCTCGACACAAGGATTATTTCAGTCAGTGGGATGAACCTTGAGTTCCTCAATGGACTCAAGAATCATTTATTACCCACAGAAGACATATTTCAAGAATGTGAACATGCCGAGAGCAACAACAAAAGCCTGGTTTGAGAGGAGTATGGACGAGTCCACGGCTATCCGGAATCAACGAGAATTTCAAATACCTGGAAGTTCAGCTAAACCAAATGGAATTATCCGCCAACTACTTACTACCGGCACACATCCGGACTAATTATCAACAAGAAGTCTGAATTGGTTGTGCAACCTTTACAGCAACAATGAGCATACCATCAGTAGGACTAGCGGTGTGCATGCTCACCAGGATATTTTCAGACAAGGTATGGTCTATACAAAGTTTTGGCTCCGCTATGGGTAAATTCCGGATACTTCAAAAGGAAGCTAGAATCGGCCATAAATCCGACCGCATATCACAGTGAAAGGCTACTGGTATAAGAAATCTAGCCTTCCTCCGCAAGCTATCGGGAGGAACTTATGACGCAAGACTCCCAATCTTCCTTGATATGCCACTAGGGGGAAAATCTTCTGGGGTACGACACTCCCATCTTCCTCAGCCCGCTACCGCGGAACGCTTCCAACATAAGGTACCCGACCTTCCCCAGTAAGCAACCTGAGGGGAAACTTCTGAGGTATGATACCCAGCCTTCTTTGGCACGCTACCTTGGCAGAAGCTTCGAGCATAAGGAATTCAGCCTTCTTCAACACGCCATCGTGCCCACAACAAGCTTGTCAGAAGCACGAACTAGTCCGGACACACGTCCGCCTCAGAGCTCAATTGATTATAAAAGGATTTATCCTACACTTGCATATGTTGTGAGCATGCAGCCTATTTGATCAGTTCATGCGAGCTACTCATACATGGGAATGATTGTGTTTAGAGAAACATTGAATCCATATTGCTAAGAAATATAAGAAGGCATCAACCCCAGTGCATTTTCTGGGAACACAGTTGTGAATCACCTAAGGACAAAGTCAGAATGCATAAGGCAGAAAGAAAGCGACCCCTAGTCACTCGAGGCCATACGAGCATGTGAGCCCTGTACCAGGAAGGATGTCTTGTCCATGACAGTCAGTGTACGAAGTATCGCGAGAAAACCTGAAACAGCTAGCTTCAGGTCATGGAAACCAAGCTATCTGTCGATACTATGAGCTACCCACCAACCCTAGGCAACAAGCTACCAAGACAAAGGGTTTGCCTGACAGGAAAGAGAAGGATTCAATGCAGTCGTTGGAAAAGACAGCACCTGAACCATCAGAAGAGGCAATTAGAAGGCCAGTGAACCGACAAAGACCAGAAACAACTGATGGATCCAAGTCACACACAGGTATGTCCCCTTTGCCAGGAGGTAAGCCCGGAAATCTCGAGGACGAGATTTCCTTATGGGAGGTAGGTTTGAGACACCCTGGTTTTCGCTTTCCGAATTCTTCCTTCGCGGGCTTTGACTCCCGTGTTTTTTTCTCGGTATTACTGGATTTTCCCTCGCTCTTGGGTATATGAAGATGGTCATATAGCCTTACCTTGCCCATTAGACTAGAGATTCTCTCCAATTCGACCTTGCCATTCAAATTATATTCTCAGGGTTTGGCCGCCGAAACCCTACCTTCCGAGTTATCGAAAGGGAAACCCTAATTCCTTCCGTTACGAAGGAACCCCAATTTTCCTTGATCTGTTGCCTCCCAAACTTTTCCCAGTGACTTTCATATATCTATTCACCCTGGATATGCAAAAATATTGCCAAGTCATTTGCAATATTTTTCATTTAAAATTAATTCTTTTTCTGCCAGTTAAAGGAATTAAATCCAGGAAAATACCTATCCATCTCCAAAGTTCATGAAAACTTGTGGAGATATTCTTTGTGATCATATTGAGCTCCCATAAAAATATTGGCCATAATTAAATAAGGGAAATTGCATTTTCCTATTTAAAGCCAATCTTGCATTTTGGGCACTTTCCAAAGGAACTACCATTTTGGTAGCCAGGAAAAATCCCAAATAATTTGTGGAGCTTCTCTTATCCATATATTCACCATTTCCATCAAGAACCCAAGTTCCACAGTTCAAGTTTTGAGCACAACATCCAATTCTTGTCTCTGGACCTATTTTGAATTTGTGAAGGAACTATATGTTATATTGCTTCACAATTCTTAAAATTAATCCTGGACCTCACACTATCTATATAATGTGAGCATGCCGAAATTCACATCATTCTATCTATCCAATTTTTCTCAATAATTCCATCTAGTTTCTGTCCAGAGAGAAGCACTGTGAAGGAAGTACCACTTTGGTATGTCCAAATGATATGAAATTTTACCAGTGCCTCCATACCACTAAATAATCATCCTCCACAAAATTTCAGGTCAATCCATTCAGCCGTTTGAGCACAACATCATAATCTAGTTTCTGGACCAAATTTTGCATTGTGAAGGAAGTGCATGCAAACTAGGTCCAAATGACCTAAAATTTTGCCAGAACCTGCACCTTGCTACAACATTTCAACATGATAACATCTCAGTTCCATTCATCAAATGATTTCACCTCAGCAAGGTCTCCAAGATTCTATTCAGAAGATGTTCTGGGTCATTTTGATCAACCTAGATCCCTCCCAACCTCTCCAGTGGCCAATCCTTTCTATTTGAGCAGTGAAGGACCTACTAGACAAGTATGACAAGTAGACACGGGCCAGAGCGCGCTATGCACGTGTTGACCGCGTGAGCTGCACGCAGGAGCAGTGCTCTGCGCGCCCCTCACCTCGGACAGGCCAGCTCGAGCTACCATGGCTTGTCCAGTCGTGCCGACCAGCCGCCCCGACGTCCACGCACTCCTCTCCAGCAGGTTCCCCCTCCGTTCCTTTCCTCGCCGTGCCGCGACAACGGCCGCCGTACCGCCACTGTTTGTATGCGGTCGCCGCCGTATACCTCCAACCAGAGCTCTCCCGAAGCCACTACCGGCTTCTTCACTCTCTCGGAGAGCCTGCCGACATCGCCTCCTCCCTCCGCGTGGCCTCTGAGCTCCAGTACCCGGATAAGAAGGCCACGGTGGCCGAGCTTATCCGACGAGCTCACTTGGCTATAAAAGCCGCAGCCCGAAGCCTCCCCAGCATCCCCGAGCACCCCAGACTTCCCCTCTCTCTCCTAGCAACCCTCCTAGCTGAAGTATTCGAGCACCCGAGCTCGAATCGATGCCCTTCGACCGCCATTGCCGCCGTCGGCCTCGGCTTAAATTCGAGCAAGCCAAGCCCTCACCCTCCCTCTCACCAACTCCACGACGCTTCCCTAACCACCGCACGCCTCCCCAGAACCCTGCAGCATCTCCTCCGCGACTGTGCTGTGCTACCCGAGCTCGCCGTAGCCGTTGTCCGCCATGGACGACCGTGCGCTCACTACCGAGCTCCCTGGCATCACTAAGTTGCATGGGTGGATGCACCTTGCCTTCCTGATCACGTGGGTAGGCTGAGCCTCCTCGGCGGCACAGCCAATCTCCGTCGGGAGCCGCCCCTCCCTTTGGCCACACGCGTGCGCAGGAGAAGGAAGAAGACGTCCAGCTCAGCCTGCTAGTGGGCCCCTCGGCCCCACCCGTCAGCCACTCTAGGCGCTGGCTGGTCCCGCACGTCGGGTTAAGATTGAAAGCACATTTGCTCCCTTGGTGGTTTTGGTAATTCATAACAACATATATCTCATTGAACTAATGTACATTCAAGATTAAGATTTCAGGATGTTCAATGATTGGCATGGCATGGACTAGAGAAGTGGACCCCTCAAAATGCTAAGGACAAGAATTGGCAAAGATCAAGACTCTACATTTTTGGTTTAGTGATCCAAGATCACATTGAGTCCATAGGAAAGCCAATACAATTAAAAGGGGATGAGGTGTTGCTTAATGGTCTTTTTGCTCAAAGTGCTTAGTGACAGTATTCCTAAACCCTCAACCACTCACTCTACCCAAATATGTCCTAAACCCAAAGTCCAACTCGGCCCCACCGAAATTTCCAATCCGGCCCCACCGAGTTCATCCAAGACTTAGCCACTGCCAAACCCTAACAAATCGGATCCACCGAAATGGATCTCGGTCCCACCGAGATGGCCTTGCCAACTCTCTGTAATCGGTTGCATTTACTTCGGTCTCACTGAGTTTGCAAATCGGTCTCACCGAGATGGCTTGCCAACTCTCTGTTGCCTTATTGCTTCACTTCGGTCCTACCGAGTTGATGCAATCGGTGCCACCGAGATGAGGATTGCCCTAGCCATTGCACTTCGGTCCATCCGAGTTGTTCGTATCGGTCCCACCGAGATTCCTAACGTTCATATCTTTTACACAGTTCGGTGCTATCGAGATGAAAGTTTCGGTGCCACCGAGTTGGGTCAAAAGTGTGTAACGGTTGGATTTTGTGTGGAGGCTATATATACCCCTCCACCCCATCCTTCTCAGTAAGGAGAGCCATCAGAACGTGCCTACACTTCCACCATTCATTTTCTGAGAGAGAACCACCTACTCATGTGTTGAGATCAAGCCATTCCATTCCTACCATTTGAACCTTGATCTCTAGCCTTTCCCAAGTTGCTTTCCACTCAAATCTCTTTTCCACCATAGCCAAATCTGTGAGGAGTTGATTGAGTGCTGGGAAGACTATCATTTGAAGCACAAGAGCAAGGAGTTCATCAACAACACACCGTCTATTACCTTTTGGAGAGTGGTGTCTCCTAGATTGGTTAGGTGTCGCTTGGGAGCCTCCAACCAGATGTGGAGTTGAACCAAGAAGTTTGTAAGGGCAAGGAGATCGCCTACTTCGTGAAGATCTACCCCGAGTGAGGCTAGTCCTTCGTGGACGTAAGCCATGGTGGAATAGGCAAGGTTGCTTCTTCGTGGACCCTTCGTGGGTGGAGCCCTCCGTGGACTCGCGCAGCCATTACCCTTCGTGGGTTGAAGCCTCCATCAACGTGGACGTACGATAGCACCACCTATCGGAACCACGCCAAAAACTGCCGTGTCTTCATTGCGTTTGAAATCTCCTATCCCCTCTCTACTTACATATGCAATTGCTTACATTCCGCTGCTATACTCTTAGAATTGCATGTGTAGGGTGATTCTTGACATGTACTATTGCTAAAACTTGCCTACAACTAAAATCTGGGAAAAGGTTAAGTTTTATTTGGTCAAGTAGTCTAATCACCCCCCCTCTAGACATACTTTCGATCCTACAAGTGGTATCAGAGCTTTGGTCTCCGTAAGCCTTGATTTCCATAGCTTTGGTGATCATAGCCTTGGTTTCACAACCTAGGAGAGTATGGCGTCTAGTGAGGGTAACTATCACCGTAGAGGTCCATATTTTGATGGTACAAACTTTGCTAGTTGGAAACATAAGATGAAAATGCATATTCTTGGTCATAACCCTGCCGTTTGGGCTGTTGTTCGTGTTGGCTTGCAAGGTGACTTCTTTGAGGATGGCAAGGAACCGGATCGTGAGGCAACCGCGGAAGAATTGAAGATGTTGCAATACAATGCTCAAGCTTGTGACATTCTATTCAACGGTCTATGTCCCGAAGAATTCAACAAAATCAGCCGCCTCGAGAATGCAAAGGAAATTTGGGATACTTTGGTTGATATGCATGAGGGTACCGAGTCCGTCAAGGAATCTAAGTTGGATGTGCTTCAAAGTCAACTTGACAAGTTCAAGATGAAGGATGGTGAAGGAGTCGCAGAGATGTACTCTAGGCTTGCTCTCATCACAAATGAGATTGCCGGCTTAGGAAGTGAAGAGATGACCGACAAATTCATCATCAAGAAGATACTTAGAGCTTTGGATGGAAAATATGATACCGTCTGCACATTGATCCAAATGATGCCAAATTACAAAGAACTCAAGCCCACAGAAGTCATTGGAAGGATTGTCGCTCATGAAATGTCACTCAAGGACAAAGAGGAGCTGCACAACAAGTCAAGTGGTGCTTACAAAGCCTCAACCGATGCTCCAACAACTTCAAGTGACAAGCTAGTATCCAATGAAGAGATAAGCCTAATGGTGAAAAGGTTCAACAAGTTCTACAAGAACAAAGGAAAAGAAAGAAGCTCTAGCTCAAGACATTATGAGAGAAGATCATCAAGTCGTGACCGTAATTGCTACAATTGTGGGAAGCCCGGACACTACTCAAATGAATGTACGGCTCCGTACAAGAAAAGAGAAGAATCACCAAGAGGAAGACATAGAAGAGATGAATCACCTCGTAAAGAGAGAAGGAGTAGAGATGATTATTATGAACAAAGACACTCTCGAAGAAGCAAGGATTCAGAGAGGAAGGACAAGTCATCAAGGAGCTACACAAGAAGAAGACATCAAGCTCATGTTGGTGAATGGGTTTCCGGCTCCGACTCCGACAACCACTCCGAGAGAAGTTATCACTCCAACTCCGACTATAGTCAAGATGAAGGTGTTGCAGGACTTGCACTTGTGTCATCCAACTCCTACGATCTATTTGACTCACCAAATGAAGGAATTGGAAGATGCTTCATGGCAAAAGGCCCTAAGGTATCACACCCCGAGTATCTTGATTTTAATAGTGATGAAGATGATTTGCTTGGTGATGATGATTTACTTATTGATAGGGCTAATGATGTGAGCTATAATGAAAATGCTAGTAATCATGATAGTCAAGAGGAAACGAGTGACAATGCTATGAAGGAGATTGAGCGCCTAACTAAAGAACTAAATGCTCTTAAGTTAGCTCATGAAACAACTCAAGAGGATCATAGAGAACTTCTAAGAACTCATGAGAAGCTACGCTTCGAGAAGCTAAATTTAGAGCAAGAGCATGAGTTTCTTAAAGCTATCAATGACGATCTTCGAAAGAAGAGTTCTTCATATCTTGCCAAACGTTTACTCTTGTCTACCTTTATGCCACAAGTTAAACCTAAGCAAACTAGCAACAAGGGTAAAAATGGTTCTACCTCTAGTAGTAACAATAACAATGCTAAATCCAATATTGTTGCTTCTAGTAGTTCTATTGATTCCACTAACGATTCTCTTAGCCAAGTTACACTTGAGCAAGAAAATATGCTATTGAAAGGAATTATATAAAAAGGTGTCTACAAGAGTCTTGCCGGGAGTAAACAATTTGAGGAAATTGTACGCAAGCAAGGAAGGTATCGGAAGAACCAAGGTGTTGGTTTTGAACGAAAGTTCAATGCCGATGAAGTTGAGTGGGAAGAAGGCCAATACCCCAAGACGAAGTTTGTTCCTCAACAAGAGGAGTATGATCCTACTTCCTTCAAGGGAACACAAGTTCAAGAAGACCTTCCACTACAAGACCACAAGCTAAAAGGCAAGGACAAGCTTCAAGAAGAGATTAACTCATTTGAAGAAGCTCCTCAAGCCATGGTCAAGTGGGTTCCCAAGACTTCATCAAGTTCTACTTCATCAAGTGCTACTACAACTCCAAGGATTCCCATCAAGTTGATGTGGGTCCAAAAGAAGAAGAACTAGAGAGTTCTTGAGGGTGACTCCGCCAACAAGCTTCACTCATATTCTTTATGGCAAGGACTTGTGCAACCAACTTTCACATCTTGCACTAGTTCATGGAGTCACAAACCCTCTTGTTGGTAAGGCAAGGGACAAGGTAATCAATGCAATTCATGGACATCATCATATGTGTATTTCACTCTATGTCTATGGATATCCTTGTATGTTCCTTGTGTGGGACTAACCCATGTAGGTATTGAAAGCACAAAACTCCAAAGGATTGCTCCCAACTCTTGATGGTATACATCAACATTGAGCATCCACATCTTCAACATCTACATGAAGTCATCATCGACAAAACCCAAGGTTAGTTCAACCCTCTTAGGGGGGATATCACATCTAGGGGGAGCTTTGCTCTAATCAATTGAGCTAAAACAACTCTAATGGTGTGAACACATTAATGCTTTATGTAAAAGTGGTAACCCCACTTGTGCTTAAACGATGAGTATGACTTATGATCAAATGTTCTCATTTGGCTCCTAAGTCAATATACTCATATATAGATGACCTAGTCATCGCCATTGCTTGATAGATGCTAGAATTGGTTGTGCATGTTTGACACATATTTCATTTGCAATCTTATTGTGTGAGCATGTTGGTTTGCATGATTTCATCATTCGAGGACATCCATTTGTTGTTTTGTATGTCTTGGTTTTTCTGGCCAAGTGGATGTACAAGAATGCCTAAGAACCTTCTCTAGCTATCTATGCTTTCTTGTCTCAAATTCTATTCTTGCTGCATCACAAAAATTGAACAAGTCATTTTCGGACCCTCCGGGTGAGGAGCACTCGGAGCCACCGATCTGAAAGGGCTGAACCTCCAAAACCTTCTAATTGATTTCGGCCGAACCAACTCACTCAAACTCGGTCGAACCGAAATCACTTAGATTGATCTAGGTTTTCATCTCGGTGCTACCGATTAGACCAACTCGGTCGGACCGAGTTGCTGTAACTGCAAACAGTTGCACGTCTCGGTGCTACCGATTTGTTCCACTCGGTGCCACTGACAGCTAATGGGTATATATTCCCAGCGAACCGTGCGGTTGAAAATTTCTTCAAACGTCACGCGCCCGCGCCCCATTGCTGCCGCCCCTTTGGTCTCCGGATCATCGTCGTCGTCGCCTGTGGGCCCTCGCCGCAGGACTCCGTCGCCGTCAACGGTAATCTCCACCACCGTTGCCGCCGTAGAGGAACTCCACCGAGTTAGGGTGAGTTTCGACCCCTTTCGTGCTTCCCCTTTTCCGATTCAATGCACGATTGGACTGCCTGTAATCTTGCCACGAATGCAATTCACTTTCCACCAGATTAGTTCGTTTGAACGAGACTCGAGCAAAAAATTTAGGGTTAGGTTTCTGCCGAATGCATCTCGGACCGACCGAATAGGAATTTTCGGTCCCACCGATTTGGCCCTGGCCATAGCACAAGTACATCTCGGTGCCACCGAGTTGTGCGAATCGGTAAGACCGAAAGTAACATCTCAGTGAAACCCTAGCATCTCGGAGCCACCGAAACCCATCTCGGTCAGACCGAAATGGCGTGCCATGTCTCTGTAGTGTGCTTCGGTGTCACCGAGATTACCAACTCGGTGCATCCGAACTGCATTCTGTGAAAACCTAGGACTAAAGTTTGAACTCATTTTTATGAAAAACTATCTGCTTTTTGTGATGACTCATCTACTCTACCCATACCTATCTATTCACAGGGTCAGCTCAGCAAGATGTCTGATGTCAGTGACAGTCAGAACAGGTCAGAGCAGCATGAAGAACAAAGTGAAGGATCAAGCCATAATGAAAGTTTCTATGAGGGAGAGAGAAGCTCTCCAGATCTTCCTAAAGCTGCAACCAGAACACGGAAGAAGAAAACCTCAGACAGTGAGGATGAGGATTTCGTTGCCAGTGAGACAGCAACCAAGAAGAAGAGAGTAGTGCTAGCTAAGGAGTACATCACAAAGCCTACCTCTGTCAAGGAAAGAACAGCAGTGAGGAAAGTGCCTCAGAAGACTATGCAAGAGCCTAGTGAGGCAGCTGCAGGTGCCAAGAAGAAGAGGATAAGAAAAACTACTGCCCGAGTGATTGGCAGACCAACTATGATGATAGATGAGGAAGAAGAAGAGGAGGAAGAGCCAGCTGCTGCACCCCCTGCAAAAGCACAGAAGCTCATGTCTGATGCTATCAATACTGCTGCACCTCCCAAGTCTAAGCCTAAGGCACCAGCACCCAAGAGATCAACCAGAAACATATCTGCTGTAGAGAAGAACAAGGCCCCAGTGCCTGAATCAACTGTTGATGAAGAGCCTCTAGTGCTCAGAAAGTTGAAGCCAAAGATTCCAGACCATGACAACGCACACCCAGTAGCTGAAAACATGATGTTGAGAAAGGACAAAGGACTACGTCAATGGAGATTGACAGATCCTTATGCTATCAGGAGGAGGACTGCTTGTGAATTCCCGCTTTCACACCTGTGAGCAACAGGATTTCTATGAGACAGTTTTGCTTGACAAGAAGCCCATAGTCAGTGACATGAAGTGGGTGGATTGGGAATACATTGATGAGAACGAGGATTATTTCCCCCATGTGCATGAAAGCTTCAGAATTGCAGGTGTTGATGAGTTTGTTGGAAAGAAGTTGACCAAGTGGAATGATGAGATGATCATGCAATTTTACTCCACTGCTCATTTCTATCTGGATGGTCGCATAGTGTGGATGACTGAAGGAATCAGATACCAGTCTACCATCTCTGAGTGGGCAAATCTTCTTGGTGCACCCAAGGAAGAGGATGATGATATTGACATATATGCCAAGCTCAAGATGGATCACAACTCTATGGCCAACATGTACACTGCAATTCCTCAGAAGGATCTTGAAACACATAAGCTTGGATCAGTGAAGCATTTGCTACCAGGTCTGGCCACCTCAAACACAATCTTGCGGTACACCTTGTTACCCAAGTCAGGAGATGATAAGATGATTCGTGGCCACTCCATCAACTTGCTACACTTATTTGACACACCTCATAAATTCAAGGTGATGAGCCTGATAGTAGAAACTATCAAGAGGACAGCAGCAGATCAGAAGAGATCGTGTGGTTATGCTCCACATATTCAGTTGTTGAACAATTCCAAGGTTGGAACCAGCACGTATCTTCTTGATCGAGAGCATTTGCCACTCCGTCCAGAGTTTGAGGATAATGTCATAGTGATGGATTCTTCGCATCCCACTTCTGCACAAGCTCAAGAGGAAATCCGCAAAGCACAAGAAGCTAAAGCAGCTCAGGAAGCAGCAGCTCCCAATGCTCCAATTGCGAATCTCAAGACACCAAAAGACCAAATGCAATATCTGCTTGAAGCCACTCTGAGGATTGAGCGAAGTCTGGCCAACCTCACCCAGACCCAGGCTAGTTTTGAGCGGATTATTGAGACAAAGTTTCATGACTTGGATGTCAAAGTGACTGAGATTCAGACTTCAGTGGAACAGCTGCAAGGAGATGTTGATGCTGTCAAGATTGCCAGATCAGATGATAGTGAAGATGAGAGACCAACTACAGAGCAGTTTCAGTCAGTGCCTAGGGCTGCCAGGTCAGCTGCGATACCAGTTGTGGATCCACGGATCACAGTATCTGCACCAGCCGCCACAGCCACAGTGCCACAGCAGGTCTCCACTCCACCAGTCCAGTAGTCGTCAGCAGAAGCATTCGCGGACGCTCTCATCTCAACGCCGTCTACGCACACCGGAGCCGCCAGCAGGAGATCACCTTCGGAGGATCGTGCCTAGAGATCCGACTAGTGCTATACGATTCGAACGTTTTGGTACTTGTTGCCAAAGGGGGAGAATCTGTATAGATCATAGGCTTCGAGAGAGAGAGAGAGTTTCTTGTTTTTGGATTTGCTTCGAGAGTTTCTTTTTCTACTTGTTTGATCGTTCGTTGATACTTTGTTTTGTGTGTGCTTGTTACAATATTCTGTCATTTATACTTGTGAGATATGATGGTGATTGATCATATTATGCCTATTGTGATATTCCATGTTTATCTCTACTATTATCTTGTATGATCAATTACTTATGTTGGTGATGCGTGCTTACCTTTCCAATCATACCATTTTGCACGGTCCACCAAGATGTATGTGACATGGAAGAGTAACCCATGAGCCTAATCAATTGTGCATTTGCATTCAAACGCAAATCCTTAATAATGCACAAATTTAGGGGGAGCTCTTGCTTATCACATACTTCTCAAAGCGACGATGTATTTGATTTACTTAATCATCTGTCGAAGCTTTGATCTATATGTTGTCATCAATTACCAAAAAGGGGGAGATTGAAAGCACATTTGCTCCCTTGGTGGTTTTGGTAATTCATAACAACATATATCTCATTGAACTAATGTCCATTCATGATTAAGATTTCAGGATGTTCAATGATTGGCATGGCATGGACTAGAGAAGTGGACCCCTCAAAATGCTAAGGACAAGAATTGGCAAAGATCAAGACTCTACATTTTTGGTTTAGTGATCCAAGATCACATTGAGTCCATAGGAAAGCCAATACTATTAAAAGGGGATGAGGTGTTGCTTAATGGTCTTTTTGCTCAAAGTGCTTAGTGACAGTATTCCTAAACCCTCAACCACTCACTCTACCCAAATATGTCCTAAACCCAAAGTCCAACTCGGCCCCACCGAAATTTCCAATCCGGCCCCACCGAGTTCATCCAAGACTTAGCCACTGCCAAACCCTAACAAATCAGATCCACCGAAATGGATCTCGGTCCCACCGAGATGGCCTTGCCAACTCTCTGTAATCGGTTGCATTTACTTCGGTCTCACCGAGTTTGCAAATCGGTCTCACCGAGATGGCTTGCCAACTCTCTGTTGCCTTATTGCTTCACTTCGGTCCTACCGAGTTGATGCAATCGGTGCCACCGAGATGAGGATTGCCCTAGCCATTGCACTTCGGTCCATCCGAATTGTTCGTATCGGTCCCACCGAGATTCCTAACGTTCATATCTTTTACACAGTTCGGTGCTACCGAGATGAAAGTTTCGGTGCCACCGAGTTGGGTCAAAAGTGTGTAACGGTTGGATTTTGTGTGGAGGCTATATATACCCCTCCACCCCATCCTTCTCAGTAAGGAGAGCCATCAGAACGTGCCTACACTTCCACCATTCATTTTCTGAGAGAGAACCACCTACTCATGTGTTGACATCAAGCCATTCCATTCCTACCATTTGAACCTTGATCTCTAGCCTTTCCCAAGTTGCTTTCCACTCAAATCTCTTTTCCACCATAGCCAAATCTGTGAGGAGTTGATTGAGTGCTGGGAAGACTATCATTTGAAGCACAAGAGCAAGGAGTTCATCAACAACACACCGTCTATTACCTTTTGGAGAGTGGTGTCTCCTAGATTGGTTAGGTGTCGCTTGGGAGCCTCCAACCAGATGTGGAGTTGAACCAAGAAGTTTGTAAGGGCAAGGAGATCACCTACTTCGTGAAGATCTACCCCGAGTGAGGCTAGTCCTTCGTGGACGTAAGCCATGGTGGAATAGGCAAGGTTGCTTCTTCGTGGACCCTTCGTGGGTGGAGCCCTCCGTGGACTCGCGCAGCCGTTACCCTTCGTGGGTTGAAGCCTCCATCAACGTGGACGTACGATAGCACCACCTATCGGAACCACGCCAAAAACCGCCGTGTCTTCATTGCGTTTGAAATATCCTATCCCCTCTCTACTTACATATGCAATTGCTTACATTCCGCTGCTATACTCTTAGAATTGCTTGTGTAGGGTGGTGCTTGACATGTACTATTGCTGAAACCTGCCTACAACTAAAATCTGGGAAAAGGTTAAGTTTTATTTGGTCAAGTAGTCTAATCACCGCCCCTCTAGACATACTTTCGATCCTACAGAGACGTACTCCATGGAGTACGCGACCGCTTTACCGAAAGCGTATTCGACCAATGTACGCTTTTTGTTTTCAGCCGCCGGCGCCGAAACCCTTATATTGCGGACGTTCGTCAGTTAAGAGCGGAAACGGACAGAATCTCTTTGTTTTTCTGCTTAACAAATGAACGGCCGTAACTTTGCACCCGTAACTCCGAATCAGGTGATTCCAAAGCCCACGTTCTCTGTTCGTCGAGCCCGTTCCGATGATATTACTTGCACCATGTTGACACTTTCTAAAAATGTCCATTTTGCCCCTGCCCTACATTCAGCCCGTTCGAGAGAGAAATCTTTCCGGCAATTCTTCCACGAAGTGATCGCACTCCTCTCCGGTGAATCCATCGACCCCCAGGCAAGCCAACCATCTGATATATGCCCTAATGCATTGCTTCTATGTTATTCTTGCATGCTTAATTAATGAATATGTTTGTGTTAGAAATAATTAAACTGCTGCTAGGTTCAACTTGCTATTTACATTACGTGCTAATGCTCATCATGTTATTGCACTAGTGACTCGTATGTGACAATGTGGAGATAGGTTGTTATGTGCCCATCATGCATTGTTACTGTTATTACAATGAGTATCAAATGTGACTTAACACTGACAACAACCTCCTCCGTCGGCTGGACCATGTCATAGTGCCACCGAACCGAGCTCATCAGTGCAGCCACATTTGCATTTATGGGGAGGCCCTAACTTGGTCTGTTGTCTTGCCTCTTATCGGTACCACCAAAGAGGGAAGGTTATGCGTGCGTGCTACCCTGGCCCGGTGGGCGGCGATAACCTTGTGAGCCCAGTTGTTTGTTTAGCCCGCGTCCCCATTTGGGACAGTTTTGTTTGGCCATGACGGTGGCAGGTGTCAGGAGTGACACAGGGGCCACCCAGGGCATGACCCAGAAGGGGGATGATTGTCGGTGGGACCGTAAGAGTGCCAGGCAATAGACAGGTTTTGTTGGAGCAGCACCAGTCCACCCAAATGGGAACATGTACTAAAGTACGAGTCCGGGAGCTCTATAATGTGGGTAAAGTGCGCGACCTCTGTAGAGTGTAAATCTATTCGAATAGCCGCGTCCTCGGTCATGGGACACAGTTCGTACTAGGTCACACTATTTGGTCAGTGTTGAGTCTGGAGGAATAAACTATATAATGTTATTGCCAAGAATGAACCAGAGAAAGGTAAAGTTTGTCAAACTTGCAGTACAGACTCGTGGACATCGGTTGATGTCAGGAATATGAGATGCTGGCCATGTAATGGCTATAAAAGAGTTGGTCGGGTGACCGTAAGAACCTAGGTATGATCCGGATGGATTGCGAGAACAAACCTGATCAGATACCTTTACTGTTAAGCTTTGCCTTGCTATCCTTACTTCAGTAATTATCATGCTAGACAACCCTGTGGTAACATGATGATTAATATTGCTAGATAGATGCACCATGTCATAATAGATAATATTGCTCTAATAATTAATGCATGCTTGAATGCCATGGATTGCTTTGCTTGGTGTATATGTTATTTGGTTTGCTTGCGAGTACATTCAAAAGTACTCAGCAGCCTTCAATGTGGCCAGGTTCACCTAAGGATCCGACGTCCACTAGCGAGGAGCCGGAGTGTTCGCGGGCTAGAAGAGTAACCCAGTCAGATCCCTGTGGATTGGAGTCGCGCCAAGACCATGCTGCCTTAGATAGAGTTTTTCCGTTGCCATCACCCTTGTAAAATATCATGTAAGACTTGTATATCCATTAATTGAAATGCATGTGTTCATGATACTTGTTATAAAAGCGCATGCCAGGGTGATTTCCTGGTTTGGTGTGTGCGGCGACTGTCTGGCTACAGTGGTATTCAGGCGGGGCGCCACAACAGATGGTATCAGAGCAGTCAGACTGACTGTAGGTTACCCTAGCCAGACTTCATTGCCTCTTGATCAGTAGAAAGCCCAGATGGATTTCAGCCATCTTTGCCAAACTGGCACGGCTACTATTGATCATAAGGCAATCCCATAGGCTTTGCCCCACTGCACACCCCAACTCTCGTGGCCTTTGCCTCCGGTGGGAAAAGCCCGCACCAGGCAACGACCCGAGAGTCCTGAACCCCTAGGTGAACCAGATATCCACACCTTGCTTGCTAACCATGGCATTTCTCTCCTCAAATCCAGTTTCCTTTGGGGAACACCTATAAATTCCATCTTTCCCCGACAACCCTAGGATCCTTGACTAAGCCACTTTGGCTATGGTCGTGCATCGAGTTTGATGTTCCCTAAGGAAGTAGTCGGAGCTTAACCCCAATTGCTACCAGGAGCATTGTGTGGTTTTGCTTCTAAGTCCTTAGAGGTGCATCGAGTGTGCTAGGTTAGTTATACTAGTGAATCTTCGGCCACATGTGTAAAGTCCGCAAAACTTGAGCTTCATTTGCTTTTTGGTATTTTTGGTTTTCGCGGTTCTTGCTTCTTTTGTCGATCCCATACTCTTGCCTCGACTGGATCCATCCGCAAGCGCTGCTAAGAAAACCAGCATATAGCTTGGATAATACCCAATAGTCCAAATTCAGTTAGTGCAAGTCAACTGTCCGATATTCAGAAGAACAACACCGGATCTGCAAGAATAAAGGATGGGTTAGAAGCAGAATCTACGTGCAACATGCAAGGCCAGAATATACTTAAGGAAGTTTGCCTCAGAACAAATCATACCTAAGGAATAGTCAGACGAGCTATCAGGAATGAACACCAGTAGGGACAAATGATTCCGTCCTCGACACAAGGATTATTTCAGTCAGTGGGATGAACCTTGAGTTCCTCAATGGACTCAAGAATCATTTATTACCCACAGAAGACATATTTCAAGAATGTGAACATGCCGGGTGCAACAACAAAACCCTGGTTTGCGAGGAGTATGGACGAGTCCACGGCTATCTGGAATCAACGAGAATTTCAAATACCTGGAAGTTCAGCTAAACCAAATGGAATTATCCGCCAACTGCTTACTACCGGCACACATCCGGACTAATTATCAATAAGAAGTCTGAATCGGTTGTGCAACCTTTACAGCAACAATGAGCAGACCATAAGAAGGACTAGCGGTGTGAATGCCCAACAGGATATTTTCGGACAAGGTATGGTCTATACCCAGTTTTGGCTCCGCTATGGGTAAATTCCGGATACTTCGAAAGGAAGCCAGAATCGGCCATAGATCCGACCGCATATCACAGTGAAAGGCTTCTGGTATAAGAAATCTAGCCTTCCTCCGCAAGCTATCGGGAGGAACTTATGACGCAAGACTCCCAATCTTCCTTGCTACGCCACTAGGGGGAAAATCTTCTGGGGTACGACACTCCCATCTTCCTCAGCCCGCTACCACGGAACGCTTCCAACATAAGGTACCCGACCTTCCCCAGTAAGCAACCTGAGGGGAAACTTCTGAGGTATGATACCCAGCCTTCTTCGGCACGCTACCTTGGCAGAAGCTTCGAGCATAAGGAATTCAACCTTCTTCAACACGCCATCGTGCCCACAACAAGCTTGTCAGAAGCACGAACTAGTCCGGACACACGTCCTCCTCAGAGCTCAATTGATTATAAAAGGATTTATGCTACACTTGCATATGTTGTGAGCATGCAGCCTATTTGATCAGTTCATGCGAGCTACTCATACACGGGAATGATTGTGTTCAGAGAAACATTGACTCCATATTGCTATGAAAGATATGAAGGCAGCAACCCTAGTGCATTTTCTGGGAACACAGTTGTGAATCACCTAAGGACAAAGTCAGAATGCATAAGGCATAAAGAAAGCGACCCCTAGTCACTCGAGGCCATACGAGCATGTGAGCCATGTACCAGGAAGGATGTCTTGTCCATGACAGTCAGTGTACGAAGTATCGCGAGAAAACCTGAAGCAGCTAGCTTCAGGTCATGGAAACCAAGCTATGTGTCGATACTATGAGCTACCCACCAACCCTAGGCAACAAGCTACCAAGACAAAGGGTTTGCCTGACAGGAAAGAGAAGGATTCAATGCAGTCGTTGGAAAAGATAGCACCTGAGCCATCAGAAGAGGCAATTAGAAGGCCAGTGAACCGAGGAAGACCAGAAACAACTGATGGATCCAAGTCACACACAGGTATGTCCCCTTTGCCGGGAGGTCAGCCCGGAAATCTCGAGGACGAGATTTCCTTAAGGGGGGTAGGTTTGAGACACCCTAGTTTTTGCTTCCCGAATTCTTCCTTCGCGGGCTTTGACTCCTGTCTTTTTTTTCGGTATTACTGGATTTTCCCTCGCTCTTGGGTATATGAAGATGGTCATATAGCCTTGCCTTGCCCATCAGACTAGAGATTCTCTCCAATTCAACCTTGCCACTCAAATTATATTCTCAGGGTTTGGGCACCGAAACCCTACCTTCCGAGTTATCGGAAAGGAAACCTTAATTCCTTCCGTTACAAAGGAACCCCAATTTTCCTTGATCTGTTGCCTCCCAAACTTTTCCCAGTGACTTTCATATATCTATTCACCCTGGATATGCAAAAATATTGCCAAGTCATTTGCAATATTTTTCATTTAAAATTAATTCCTTTTTCTGCCAGTTAAAGGAATTAAATCCAGGAAAATATCTATCCATCTCCAAAGTTCATGAAAACTTGTGGAGATATTATTTGTGATCATATTGAGGTCCCATAAAAATATTGGCCATAATTAAATAAGGGAAATTGCATTTTCCTATTTAAAGCCAATCTTGCATTTTGGGCACTTTCCAAAGGAACTTCCATTTTGGTAGCCAGGAAAAATCCCAAATAATTTGTGGAGCTTCTCTTATCCATATATTCACCATTTCCATCAAGAACCCAAGTTCCACAGTTCAAGTTTTGAGCACAGCATCCAATTCTTGTCTCTGGACCTATTTTGAGTTTGTGAAGGAACTATATGTTATATTGCTTCACAATTCTTAAAATTAATCCTAGACCTCACACTCCCTATATAATGTGAGCATACCGAAATTCACATCATTCTATCTATCCAATTTTTCTCAATAATTCCATCTAGTTTCTGTCCAGAGAGAAGCACTGTGAAGGAAGTACCACTTTGGTATGTCCAAATGATATGAAATTTTGCCAGTGCCTCCATACCACTAAATAATCATCCTCCAAAAAATTTCAGGCCAATCCATTCAGCCATTTGAGCACAACATCATAATCTAGTTTCTGGACCAAATTTTGCATTGTGAAGGAAGTGCATGCAAACTTGGTCCAAATGACCTAAAATTTTCCTAGAACCTGCACCTTCCTACCACATTTCAACATGATAACATCTCAGTTGCATTCATCAAATGATTTCACCTCAGCAAGGTCTCCAAGATTCTATTCAGAAGATGTTCTGGGTCATTCTGATCAACCTAAATCCCTCCCAACCTCTCCAGTGGCCAATCCTATCTATTTGAGAAGTGAAGGACCTACTGGACAAGGTATGACAAGCAGACACGGGCCTGAGCACGCTATGCACGTGGTGACCGCGTGAGCTGCATGCAGGAGCAGTGCTCTGCGCGTCCCTCGCCTCGGACAGGCCAGCTCGAGCTACCATGGCTTGTCCAGTCGTGCCGACCAGCCGCCCCGACGTCCACGCACTCCTCTCCAGCAGGTTCCCCCTCCGTTCCTTTCCCCGTCGTGCCGCGACAACGGCCGCCGTATCGCCACTGTTTGTATGCGGTCGCCGCCGTATACCTCCAACCAGAGCTCTCCCGAAGCCACTGCCGGCTTCTTCACTCTCTCAGAGACCCTGCCGACATCGCCTCCTCCCTCCGCGTGGCCTCCGAGCTCCAGTACGCGGATAAGAAGGCCACGGTGGCCGAGCTCACTCGGCTATAAAAGCCGCGGCCCGAAGCCTCCCCGGCATCCCCGAGCACCCCAGACTTCCCCTCTCTCTCCTAGCAACCCTCCTAGCTGAAGTATTCGAGCACCTGAGCTCGAATCGATGCCCTTCGGCCGCCATTGCCGCCGTCGGCCTCAGCTTAAATTCGAGCAAGCCAAGCCCTCACCCTCCCTCTCACACACTCCACGACGCTTCCCTAGCCACCGCACGCCTTCCCAGAACCCCGCAGCCTCTCCTCCGTGACTATGCTGTGCTACCCGAGCTCGCCATAGCCGTCGTCTGCCATGGACGCTCGTGCGCTCACTACCGAGCTCCCTGGCATCACTAAGTTGCATGGGTGGATGCACCTTGCCTTCCTGATCATGTGGGTAGGCTGAGCCTCGCCGGCGGCACAGCCAATCTCCGTCGGGAGCCGCCCCTCCCTTCGGCCACGCGCGTGCGCAGGAGAAGAAAGAAGATGTCCAGCTCAGCCTGCTAGTGGGCCCCTCGGCCCCACCCGTCAGCCACTCTAGGCGCTGGCCGGTCCCGCACGTCGGGTTAAGTGGAGACGTACTCCACGGAGTACGCGCCCGCTGTACCGAAAGCGTATTCGACCAATTTACGCTTTCTGTTTTCAGCCGCCGGCGCCGAAACCCTTATATTGCGGACGTTCGTCAGTTAAGAGCAGAAACGGACAGAATCTGTTTGTTTTTCTGCTTAACAAATGAACGGCCGTAACTTTGCACCTCTCACTCTGAATCAGGTGATTCCAAAGCCCACGTTCTCTGTTCGTCGAGTCAATTCCGATGATATCACTTGCACCATGATGACACTTTCTAAAAATGTCCATTTTGCCCCTGCCCTACATTCAGCCCATTCGAGAGAGAAACCTTTCCGGCAATTCTTCCGCGAAGTGATCGCACTCCTCTCCGGTGAATCCATCGACCCCCAGGCAAGCCAACCATCTGATATATGCCCTAAAGCATTGCTTCTGTGTTATTCTTGCATGCTTAATTAATGAATATGTTTCTGTTAGAAATAATTAAACTCCTGCTAGGTTGAACTTGCTATTTACATTACGTGCTAATGCTCATCATGTTATTGCACTAGTGACTCGTATGTGACAGTGTGGAGATAGGTTATTATGTGCCCACCATGCATTGTTACTGTTATTACAATGAGTATCAAATGTGACTTAACACTGACAACAACCTCCTCCGTCGGCTGGACCGTGTCATAGTGCCACCGAACCGAGCTCATCAGTGCAGCCACATTTGCCTTTATGGGGAGGCCCTAACTTGGTCTGTTGTCTTGCCTCTTATCGGTACCACCAAAGAGGGAAGGTTATGCGTGCGTGCTACCCTGGCCCGGTGGGCGGCGATAACCTTGTGAGCCCAGTTGTTTGTTTAGCCGGCGTCCCCATTTGGGACAGTTTTGTTTGGCCATGACGGTGGCAGGTGTCAGGAGTGACACAGGGGCCACCCAGGGCATGACCCGGAAGGGGGATGATTGTCGGTGGGACCGTAAGAGTGCCAGGCAATAGACATGTTTTGTTGGAGCAGAACCAGTCCACCCGAATGGGAACATGTACTAAAGTACGAGGCCGGGAGCTCCATAATGTGGGTAAAGTGCGCGACCTCTGTAGAGTGTAAATCTATTCGAATAGTCGCGTCCTCGGTCATGGGACACAGTTCGTACTAGGTCACACTATTTGGTCTGTGTTGAGTCTGGAGGAATAAACTATATAATGTTATTGCCAAGAATGAACCAGAGAAAGGTAAGGTTTGTCAAACTTGCAGTACAGACTCGTGGACATCGGTTGATGTCAGGAATATGAGATGCTGGCCAAGTAATGGCTATAAAAGAGTTGGTCGGGTGACCGTAAGAACCTGGGTATGATCTGGAGTGATCGCGAGAACAAACCTGATCAGATACCTTTACTGTTAAGCTTTGCCTTGCTATCCTTACTTCAGTAATTATCATGCTAGACACCCCTGTGGTAACATGATGATTAATATTTCTAGATAGATGCACCATGTCATAATAGATAATATTGCTCTAATAATTAATGCATGCTTGAATGCCATGGATTGCTTTGCTTGGTGTATATGTTATTTGGTTTGCTTGCGAGTACATTCAAAAGTACTCAGTGGCCTTCAATGTGGCCAGTTTCACCTAAGGATCCGACATCCACTAGCGAGGAGCCGGAGTGTTCGCGGGCTAGAAGAGTAACCCAGTCAGATCCCTATGGATTGGAGTCGCGCCACGACCATGCTGCCTTAGATAGAGTTTTTCCGCTGCCATCACCCTTGTAAAATATCATGTAAGACTTGTATATCCATTAATAGAAATGCCTGTGTTCATGATACTTGTTGTAAAAGCGCATGCTAGGGTGATTTCCTGGGCTGGTGTGTGCGGTGACCGTCTAGCTATAGTGGTATTCCGGCGGGGCGCCACAATGGATGGTATCAGATTAGTCAGGCTGACTGTAGGTTACACTAGCCAGACTTCATTGCCTCTTGATCAGTTGAAAGCTCAGATGGATTTCAGCCATCTTTGCCAAACTGGCACGGCTACTATTGATCATAAGGCAATCCAATAGGCTTTGCCCCACCGCAGACCCCAACTCTCGTGGCGTTTGCCTCCGGTGGGAAAAGCCCGCACCAGGCAACGACCCGTGAGTCCTGAACCCCTAGGTGAACCAGATATCCCCACCTTGCTTGCTAACCATGGCATTTCTCTCCTCAAATCCAGTCTCCTTTGGGAAACGCCTATAAATTCCATCTTTCCCCGACCGTTTACTAAGCCACTTTGGCTATGGTCGTGCGTCGAGTTTGATGTTCCCTAAGGAAGTAGTTGGAGCTTAACCCCAATTGCTACCAGGAGCATTGTGTGGTTTTGCTTCTAAGTCCTTAGAGGTGCATCGAGTGTGCTAGGTTAGTTATACTAGTGAATCTTCGGCCACATGTGTAAAGTCCGCAAAACTTGAGCTTCATTTGCTTTTTGGTATTTTTGGTTTTCGCGGTTGTTGTTTCTTTTGTCGATCCCGTACTCTTGCCTCGACTGGATCCATCCGCAAGTGCTGCTAAGAAGACCAACATATAGCTTGGATAATACCCAATAGTCCAAATTCAGTTAGTGCAAGTCAACTGTCTGATATTCAGAAGAACAACACTGGATCTGTCAAGAATAAAGGATGGGTCAGAAGCAGAATCTGCGTGCAACAGGCAAGGCCAGAATATACTTAAGGAAGTTTGCCTCAGAACAAATCATACCTAAGGAATAGTCAGACGAGCTATCAGGAATGAACACCAGTAGGGACAAATGATTCCGTCCTCGACACAAGGATTATTTCAGTCAGTGGGATGAACCTTGAGTCTTTCCTGAATGGACTCAAGAATCATTTATTACCCACAGAAGACATATTTCAAGAATGTGAACATGTCGAGAGCAACAACAAAACACTTGTTTGTGAGGAATATGGATGAGTCGACGGCTATCCGGAATCAATGAGAATTTCAAATACCTGGAAGTTCAGCTAAACCAAATGGAATTATCCTCCAACTGCTTACTATCGGCACACTTCCGGACTAATTATCAACAAGAAGTCTGAATCGGTTGTGCAACCTTTACAGCAACAATGAGCAGACCAGCAAGACTAGCGGTGTGCATGCCCAACAGGATATCATCAGACAAGGTATGGTCTATACCCAGTTTTGGCTCCGCTATGGGTAAATTCCGGATACTTCGAAAGGAAGCCAAAATCGGCCATAGATCCGACCGCATATCACAGTGAAAGGCTTCTGGTATAAGAAATCCAGCATTCCTCCGCAAGCTATCGGTAGGAACTTACGATGCAAGACTCCCAATCTTCCTTGCTACGCCACTAGGGGGAAAATCTTCTGGGGTATGACACTCCCGTCTTCCTCAGCCCGCTACCGCGGAACGCTTCCAACATAAGGTACCCGACCTTCCCCAGTAAGCAACCTGAGGGGAAACTTCTGAGGTATGATACCCAGCCTTCTTCGGCATGCTACCTTGGCAGAAGCTTCGAGCATAAGGAATTCAGCCTTCTTCAACACGCCATCATGCCCACAACAAGCTTGTCAGAAGCACGAACTAGTCCGGACACACGTCCGCCTCAGAGCTCAATTGATTATAAAAGGATTTATCCTACACTTGCATATGTTGTGAGCATGCAGCCTATTTGATCAGTTCATGTGAGTTACTCATACACGGGAATGATTGTGTTCAGAGAAACATTGACTCCATATTGCTAAGAAAGATATGAAGGCAGCAACCCCAGTGCATTTTCTGGGAACACAGTTGTGAATCACCTAAGGACAAAGTCAGAATGCATAAGGCAGAAAGAAAGCGACCCCTAGTCACTCGAGGCCATACGAGCATGTGAGCCCTGTACCAGGAAGGATGTCTTGTCCATGACAGTCAGTGTATGAAGTATCGCGAGGAAACCCGAAGCAGCTAGCTTCAGGTCATGGAAACCAAGCTATCTGTCGATACTATGAGCTACCCACCAACCCTAGGCAACAAGCTACCAAGACAAATGATTTGCCTGACAGGAAAGAGAAGGATTCAGTGCAGTCGTTGGAAAAGATAGCACCTGAGCCATCAGAAGAGGCAATTAGAAGGCCAGTGAACCGACGAAGACCAGAAACAACTGATGGATCCAAGTCGCACACAGGTATGTCCCCTTTGCCGGGAGGTAAGCCCGAAAATATCGAGGACGAGATTTCCTTAAGGGGGGTAGGTTTGAGACACCCTGATTTTCGCTTCCCAAATTCTTCGTTCGTGGGCTTTGACTCCCGTCTTTTTTTCGGTATTACTGGATTTTCCCTCGCTCTTGGGTATACCATTCAAGAATTTTTTATCTGTACGGGAACTTTGGTTTGTAATGATACCCCTATTCTTAAAAAAAACAGTATGGGGAGGCTACCTCTGCACTTGTTCTTAAACTTGAAAGAAGATTTATTCGTACTCATTCCACCTTGCAAAGGTTGTTTTATGAGTTACCTGTTATAAACAACCCTAAGGCTAAAAAGATAGCTACTCTTATCCTTATGAATGAATTTGATTATATAGTGCAAGAAGCTAGAGAGATCTTTGATTTCTATAATATGAGACAAGAAAATCCTGTGATAGATGAAATTTTATATAACGAGGAATATATGTTGAGATACGTTTTCCATGATCACCATGCTTTTGATGAAAATACTAAAAAGGAAGTTCCTCCTCTACATATCATCCAACAAATTTTCAATGGTATTAATCAGAAATATTCTTGGATTGTAAAAGGGAACCAACAAGGGTTTGGAGAAGGTTGCCTTAATAACCCTAAAATTTTGGTTGATGATGTGTTCCCCATTGTTTTTGAAAACCTCATGAAAATCACACACCTATGGAATTAATTTGAAGGATGACAACACTTGAAACTATGCATTATGCCTAGCTAGGGGCATAAAACAATATCGCTTGTTGGGAGGCAACCCAATGAATTAAATAAATTTTTGTTTTACTTTCTGTTTTTGTGTGTTAGCACAATAATAGCATTTGTTATGATTGTGTTTTTATATTTTAATTAGTGTTTGTGCCAAGTACTGCCTTTGGGATGATTTGGAATATAGTATGATTGATGCTGTTTGAAAACAGAAACTTTTGCGTCCAGTGCTGGAATTTTTATTTTTTTATGGAGCACGATAAAATTCTGATTTTTTTTACAAAGTTTTGGAATATGAATTTCCCACGTTTTCCTAAATTTTCAGAATTTTTGGAGTGACATAAGTATGACGTTAATTCAGATCTTTACAGACTGTTCTGTTTTAGACAGATTCTGTTTTTGTTGCATAGTTTGCTTATTTTGATGAATCTATGGATCGTATTGGGGGGTATGAGTCATGGAGAAGTTGGAGTACACTAGCATTATGCCAATATTAAATATGAATCAATTTACAACAGTACCTAAAGTTTAAGATTTATTTGTTATACTAATGGATCTCACGAGGTTTCTATTGAGTTTTGTGTGCTGAAGTTTTCAAGTTTTGGGTGAGAATACGATGGATAAAGGAATAAGAAGCGGCAAGAGCCTAAGCTTGGGGATACCCAAGGCACCCAAACGTTGCATTTATCAAATGATTTAAGGAAGACTCAAGCGTCTAAGCTTGGGGATGCCCCGGATGGCATCCCCTCTTTCGTCTACAATCTATCGGTAACTCACTTGGAGCTATATTTTTATTCATCACATGATATGTGTTTTACTTGGAGCGTCTTGTGCTATAGTTTGTTTGCTTTTGTTTACTTTTTAGTTTGCCACAATCATCTTTGCTGAACACACCTTTTTGAGAGGGACACACATTATTCGTGATTTGTTAGAATACTCTATGTGCTTCACTTATATCTTTTGAGCTAGGCAGTTGCTCTAGTGCTTCACTTATATCTTTTAGAGCACGACGGTGGTTATATTTTAAAGAAATAGTTGCACTCTCATGATTCACTTATATTTTTTTTAGAGTCTAATATATAGTAATGGTAATATGCACGGGTTATGAATTTGGTCCTGATATGATAGGTATTCAAGAGGGATATAATAAAAACTTTCATGTAGATCACTGAATATGATAAGTTTGATTCCTTGCAATAGTTTTGCGATATTAAGATGGTAATATAGGGGAGGTACTAGTAGATAATTGTGTTTAGTAAGAATATTGGTGTTAAGGTTTGTGATTCCCGAAGCATGCACGTATGGTCTGTCGTTATGCTAAGAAGTTGGAGCATGATTTATTATTGATTGTCAACCTTATGAGTGGCGGTCAGGGACGAGTGATGGTCTTTTCCTACCAATCAACCCCCTAGGGGCATGCGTAGTAGTACTTTGCTTCGAGGGCTAATAAACTTTCACAATAAGTATGTGAGTTCTTTATGACTAATGTGAGTCCATGGATTATACGCACTCTCACCTTTCCGCAATTTGCTAGCCTCTTCAGTACCAGGCATTGCCCTTTCTCACATCGAGAGTCGGTGCAAACTTCGCCGGTGCATCCAAACCCCATGATATGATACACTCTATCACACATAAGCCTCCTTATATTTTCCACAAAATAGCCACCATACCTACCTATCATGGCATTTCCATAGCCATTCCGAGATATATTGTCATGCAACTTCCACCGTTCTTTTTATATGACACACATCGTCATTGACATATTGCTTTGCATGATCATATAGCTGACATTGTATTTGTTGCTCAGCCACCGTTCATCATTTTTCATACATGTTACGCTAGTATCATTACACATCCTGGTACACCACCAGAGGCATTCATATAGAGTCATATTTTGTTCTAGTTTCGAGTTGTAATTTTTTGAGTTGTAAGTAAATAGAAGTATGATGATCATCATTATTAGAGCATTGTCCCAGTGAGGAAATTAAAAAAAAGGCCAAAAAGAGCCCACGAAAAAAAGAAAAAAAGAAAAAAAAGAAGAAAGAAAAACAATGAAATGAGAGAAAAAGAAAGAAGGGGCAGTGTTACTATCCTTTTCCATACTTGTGCTTCAAAGTAGCACCATGTTTTTCATATAGAGAGTCTCCTGTTTTGTCACTTTCATATACTAGTGGGAATTTTTCATTATAGAACTCGGCTTGTATATTCCGATGATGGGCTTCCTCAAATGCCCGAGGTCTTCATGAGCAAGCAAGTTGGATGCACACCCACTTAGTTTTCACATTGAGCTTTCATACACTTATATCTCTTAGTGCATCCGTTGCATGGTAATCCCTACTCCTCACATTGACATCAATTGATGGGCATCTCCATAGCCCATTGATTAGCCGCGTCGATGTGAGACTATCTTCTTATTTTTGACTTCCCCTTATTAATCTCTACCACCACATTCTATTCCACCCATAGTGCTATATCCATGACTTGCGCTCATGTATTGCGTGGGGGTTGAAAAAGTTAAAGCGCGTTAAAATTTTTGAACCAATTGCTCGGCTTGTCATCGGGGTAGTGCATGATAAATACTTTGTGTTAAGAAGATGGAGCATGACATAATTATATGATTTTGTAGGGATAACTTTCTTTAGCATTTTTATTTTGAAAGGCTTGATTGTTTATTAGTATGCCTGAGTATTGATGTCTTTATATCAAATTGTAGACTATTGCTTTGAATCATTAGGATCTTATTATTCATACCGTAAGAGAGATTACATGATGAAACATGTTAGGTAGCATTCCACATCAAAAATTCTATTTTTATCATTTACCTACTCGAGAACGAGCAGGAATTAAGCTTGGGGATGCTTGATACGTCTCCAACGTATCTATAATTTTTGATTGTTCCATGCTATTATAGTATCAATCTTGGATGTTTTATATGCAATTATATATCATTTTTGGGACTAACCTATTAACCTAGTGCCCAGTGCTAGTTGCTATTTTCTGCTTGTTTTTGGTTTTTCAGGAAATCAGTACCAAACGAAGTCCAAATGCCACGAAACTTTTTGATGATTTTTTCTGGACAAAAGAGACCCTGGAAGCTTTAGGAGGAAGCCAGAAGCCTCACGAGGAGGTGACAAGGCAACAGGGCGCGGCCCCAGGGGGGCGCCCTGATTCCTTGTGGGCCCATCGTGGCTCCTTTTGTCCTAATTCCACTTCTATAAATTCTCAAATATTCGGAAACCATCAGAGAGCCAGATGAGAAAAACCTACCGCCGCCGCAAGCCTATGTTCTTCCGCGATCCCATCTGGAGGCCTTTTCCGGTACTCTGCCGGAGGGGGAATCGATCACGGAGGGCTTCTACATCAACCTTGCTGCCCTTCCGATGATGTGCATCATACTTGGTTGTGCATCATGCCATGATTATGCTTGTGTGTTTACCATGTTGTTTCCTTCTTTCCGGTTGTGCTTCTTCTTGATAGTTCCCAGTTACGTTTTGGAGTGAGGATTCGTTCGACTACGCTTGTTCGTCTACTTCCTGGATTCGGTCTTCTTCCTAGCGGGATTCCAGGCAAGATGACCATTACCTTGGATATCACTACTATCTTTGCTTGCTAGTTGTCTTGATGCTATCGCTATGTCTCGCTACCTACAACTTGTTTGTCAGCCTCCCAAATTGCCATGATACAACCTCTAACCTTCCACCATCCCAGCAAACCGTTGTTTGGCTATGTTACCGCTTTGCTCAGCCCCTTTTTTATAGCGTTGCTAGTTGCAGGTGCAGTTGCAGGTTGTTCCATGTTGGGACATGGATATCATGGGATATCATAATATCTATTATTTAATTAATGCATCTATATACTTGGTTGTGTGTGGAAGGCTCGACCTTTTGCCTGGTGTTTTGTTCCACTCATGCCACCCTAGTTTCCGTAATACCGGTGTTATGTTCCTTGATGAGCGTTTCTAACACATGTGGGGCATATGGGAACCCCCTGATCATTCATTTTAGGATAGAACTCTTCCATCAAGGCCCAACATTGGTTTTAATTTGCCTAATAACAACTAAAACTTGCATAGGGACCTACCGGCGCCGTGGATAATTTAATCAACAAACCGGGCCAGTGTTCGTCATGAGCGTTGGCCCCCCTACCTAGCAGCCTGCGGCGCCCCCTTGGAAACTTGGGTCTCAGCTAACCGTAGCCTTTGCATATACGGTGGAGTCCGGGGATGAGTGCGCGTGGCTCCGAAGCAGGATCGACACACCGGGTGGTCTTGCTGGTTTAGTTTTACCTTTTACGAGTGGCTTGTCCACCGGGATTCCTTATCGTAAGCATCGTGTTATCATGGTGTGAGGATGTTCCATCGGATGCATGTGGTAATTTATAATAGACTACTTGGAGCACCCCTGTAGGGTTAAATCTTTAGGAAAGCCGTGCCCGCGGTTATTGGCCACTTGGAAATTTATAACCTCCGGTTGTAGAAAACTTGACACTAAATCTAGTTAAAATACACCAACCACGTGCGTAACCGTGATCGTCTCTTTTCGAGGGAGTTCGGGAAGAGAACACGGTGGGGTTATGTTTGACTCATAAGTAGGTGTTCAGGATCACTTCTTGATCATTACTTGTATGCGACCGTTTATGTATAGTTTACACTTCTTATTCTTGTACTCATAAGTTAGCCACCATACAATGCTTAGTGCTACTGAAACCTCACCACTTAACCATTCCATACCCATTAAGCTTTGCTAGTCTTGATACCCATGGTAATGGGATTGCTGAGTCCTCGTGGCTCACAGATTACTACAACAATAGGTGCAGGTACAGGTAAAGCGTTGATTTGACGTGAGCGCGATGCATGTTTGCTTTTGGAGTTCTTCTTCTGCTTCTTCTTCTTCATCGATCATAGGATGGGTTCCCGGTTGGCAGCATGGGATTAGCAGGGTGGATGTCGTTCTTCTTTTTTGTTCGATTTCATCCGTAGTAGGATCCTGCTCTTCTGTATGATGATCGCTATGTATTGTTGTATTGATGTATTTATGTTGTAGCTTGTGGCGAGTGTAAGCCTTTATCTGGTATTCTCATCTATTCAGTACATGGTATGATGTAATGATATCCACCTTGCGAAGCATCTTCAATATGCGCTTCTATCCTTAGTGGAGCTTCCGAGTTCCTTGAGGATAGGATCGCATATTGGGCGTGACACTGGGACTGACTCGAGCACAGGCACCGTGTCCAGCCCCCGCTCGCGTGATGAGCAGGAGGAAGATCGCGAGCGCGCACGACTCCTGAAGCAAATAACTTACCAAACACATAATATCTTGAAAATGAAGCTTTACTGAAGCATAATAATAAAGTTCATTACAAAACAGAAAGGGGATGCGGCTGCCGTGTCCGGCACGGGTTAGCTTGAGGTTGGTGCAGCCCGTGGGGCACCCTCAGTTTCACATCCCAAACAGAAGAGGCTGCCATGTCCGGCACGGGTCAGCTTGAGGTTGATGCAGCCCGTGGGGCGCCCTCAGTTTGATTGTTCCGCCAGCGATGAGCATGGGGCTTCCACCGGGGTGTGGGCATGATCGCGGTTTGATCGTTCCACCAGCGCGGAGCATGGGGCTTCCACTGAGACGTGGGTGGGAGCTCTCGTGGGCCCATCAGGCTAACGCAATGAGAGGCTCCAGAGCATGTACAACTCCACTTCGTTCGTACGCGTGAGGGTCACGGGTAGAACTTGCAGAGGTGTTGGATGTTCCATGTGTTGGGCATAGGAACACCCTCCTCCGTCTCCAGCCGGGCGGCGCCGGGCCGGGCCGGGAGACATGAGCAACCCTGAAAGTGCCTTCCCACATGGGTGAGAATTTGTGGAGTCCCTCTCTGGAGAGGATCCTTTGCAGGACAAGGCCGCCAACTTCGAGAGTGCGCGGGCATATGTTGCGGCTATGATAGCGATGCAATGCCTGCTGGTATCTTGCGGCACGCAGGACGGCCTGGCGACGGGCTTCCTCAAGGAGCAGCAGGTCGGCCTCCCGCGAGCCGTTCTGACGAGCCTCATCGAAGGCAAGGACTCGCGGAGAGCCGTGCCTGAGCTTAGAAGGAAGGACTGCTTCAGCTCCGTAGACGAGGAAGAAGGGGGTCTCGCCCATAGGCTTGGTTGCCGTCGTGCGGATTGACCACAGCACGGACTGGAGCTCATCAAGCCAGCCCTTGCCACAGGCTTTGAGCTTTTTCTTGAAGCTTCTTGTCTTGAGGCCCTTGAGGACCTCAACGTTGGCACGCTCGGCCTGGCCATTGCTTCGCGGGTGCGCCACAGAGGCGTAGCAGATCTGCGTGCCGACTCTGGCACAGTATGACTTGAAGAGGCCGCTTTGTGAATTGGGAGCCGTTGTCTGTGATGATGCGGTTGGGGACGCCAAAGCGGCTCACGAGGCCCTTGATGAACTTGACGGCAGATCCTGCCGAGATGGTGCACACAGGCTCGACCTCCGCCCATTTTGGTGAACTTGTTGATGGCGACGTAGAGGTAGCGGTAGCCGCCAGCTGCGTGAGGGAAGGGTCCCAGGATGTCCAGCCCCTAGACCGCGAAGGGCCACGAGAGGGGGATCGTTTGGAGGTCTTGCACTGGCTGGTGGATCTGCTTGGCGTGGAATTGACAGGCTTCATAGGATTGGACCAACTCGGTGGCGTCGTGGAGCGTGGTGGGCCGATAGAAGCCACTGCAGAACACCTTGCCGACGAGGGTGCGTGATGAAGAGTGGTGGCCACAGTCTCCTCCATGGATGTCGGTGAGTAGCTCGCAATCTTGCTCTTCAGAAATGCACCACAGCGAGACACCATTGGGGTGCCTGCGGTAAAGCTCGCCGTCCTTCAAGCAGTAAGTGGTGGCCTGGCGAACCACACTCTCTGCCTCTGAGTCCTTCTCCAGGAGGGTGCCGTGAAGCAAGTAGGCCTTGAACTCAGAGGCTCTGCTGTCCGCTTGAGGCTCTAGCGCCAGCAGCAAGCAAGCGCCTGAAGATGGGCCGTAGTCAGGTGCTCCTGTGGGCGGTGCGGGCGGGAGCTCTTCGTGAAGTAGTGTGGCGCTCACGGCAAGTGGTGTGGCTGATGGCTTCAGGAGCCTTTCCTCAAAGACACCGGGGTTCTGGGGCTCACGGCGAGATGCCCGCTTGGCAATGTTGTCTGCTTCTTTGTTGCTACCGCGAGGTACGTGCTGGAGCTCGAGGCCAAGGAAGCGCTTCTCAAGCTTGTGAACCTCCTCCTGGTAGGCGGCCATGTGCTCGTCCTTGGGCTTGTAGCTCTTGTTGGAGAAGTTGACAAGAAGCTGCGAGTCTCCCTTGATGGTGAGGCGCTTGATGCCGAGGGTAAAAGCTGCCTTGAGGCCGGCGATGAGGCCTTCATACTCTACAATGTTGTTGGAGACCTTGTCGTCACGCTTGAAGCAGAGTTGGACAGTGTAGTAGAGCTTGTCTCCTGTTGGCGAGGTGAGTATGACGCCAGCCTGCCAGGAGAACGCGCCGTCGAAGTGCATGGTCCAGCCGCCAGGCGCCTCATCCCCAGGCAGGAGGGATTCATCCTCGTGAGGCTCGCCCTAGTGCGGATCCGTCCATTCCGCTACGAAGTTAGCCAGGGCTGCACCCTTGATCACCCTCGTGGTGCAGAATTCTAGCTCGAAGGCCTGCAGCTCGATGTTCCACTCGGCGACGTGGCCAGCGGCCTTGGGGCTGCGCAGGACTTGCTCCAAGGGGTAAGATGAGATCACCTTGACGGGATGGCCCCGGAAGTAGTGGCGCAACTTCCTAGAAGCGATGAGGAGCGCAAGAAGGAGTTTCTGCTGCATGGGGGTAGCGCTCGCGCGCATCCCGCAGCACCGTGCTGACGAAGTACATAGGGTGCTCGATGAGGCGCGTAGTTGTGACAGCAGCTTGCTCTACGGAGGGCCCGAGAGGCTCATGAGGCTCAGAGGGCTCGAGAGGCGGCTCGCGAGGCGGCTCATCGGAGGCCTCCTGAGGTAGGGCCTCAGCAGGAGGGGGCACGGCCTTGGGAAGCGACATGCCACGGGCCTCCTGAGGCAGGGCCTCGGCAGGAGGGGGCGCGGCCTCGGGAGGTGACACACCAAAGGCCTCCTGAGGTGGGGCCTCGGCAGGAGGGGGTGCGGCCTCGGGAGGCGACATCGCGGCAGGCTTCTTCTGTGCGCAGACATGCTGTTCTCGAACTGCCACCAGGGCCGCGCTGGCCGACTGGGGAGTGGTTGCCAAGTATAGGAGCAAGGGCTCGCGAGAGCGCGGCGCGACCATGATTGGCGGGCTCGTGAGGTACCTCTTGAGGTCTTCGAAGGCAGCGTCAGCCTCAGGGGTCCACTTGAAGGGGCGGATCTCTTCATGAGCTTGAAGAATGGCAGGGCCCGCTCGCCGAATTTGGAGATGAAGTACCCAAGCGAGGCCATACATCCCGCCAAGCGTTGCATTTCTTTGAGTGTCTAGGGAGGACGCATCTTCTCGATTGCCTTAATCTTCTCAGGATTGGCTTCAATGCCGCGGTGGGAGACCAGGAAGCCAAGCAGCTTGCCGGAGGGGACTCCGAAGACGCACTTGTCGGGGTTGAGCTTGAGGTTAACCTTGCGCAGGTTGTTGAATGTTTCTTCAAGGGCCGCGAGGAGGGACCTGGCCTCGCGGGTCTTGACCATGATATCATTGACGTAGGCCTCAGCATTCCTTCCCATCTGGGGCCCCAGAGCGATGCGCATCAGCCTCTGGAAGGTGGCTCCGGCGCTCCTGAGGCCGAAGGGCATGCAGATGTTGCAGTATATGCCACAGGCGGGTGTTGAAGGCCGTTTTCTCCACATCTTCAGTTGCCATCTTGATCTGGTGGTAGCCTGAGAAGGCATCTAGGAAGCACAGCAACTCACACCCGGCGGTGGAGTCCACGATCTAGTCGATGCGGAGCAGCGGGAAAGGATCTTGAGGGCAGGACTTGTTGAGGCCTGTGAAGTCGACGCACATGCACTCCTTGCCGCCTTTCTTGGGGACCATGACTGGGTTGGCGAGCCATTCAGGATAGCGCACCTCTCGGATGACTCCAGCTTCTTGTAACTTCTGGACTTCTTGGACGATGAACTCTTGCTTCTCCGGCGCTTGGTGTCGTGCCTTTTGCTTGACGGGGCCTGCGTTGGGGCACACCGCTAAGTGGTGCTCGATCACCTTCCTCGGCACACCGGACAAATCAGAAACTGTCCAGGCGAACACATCTGAATTTGCTCGAAGGAAGGTGACGAGCGGATCTTCCTATGCAGGAGAGAGGCCGGCGCCGATGGTGAAGGCAGGGCCTGAGCCGCTGCCGTCCACCGACACTTTCTTCGTCTCGGCGCGGTCTTGAGAGAACAGCTGCTTCTTCTTCGTGGGTGCGGTCTCATGAGGCGCGGCGTCGTCTTCGTCAGTAGGGTAAGCAGTGGCAGCAGCCTTGTAGGCGCTCTCGAGGGAGCGAACCGCATCCTTCTCGTCACAGCAGATGGTGATGATTGTGGGGGCCAGTTCTCCGGGAAACAATATCCCAGAAACCCCGCGTGTCGTCACCAGCCCCAGGATTACTGTTACTGGTGGACACGTCCTTGTTACAGATTACCAAGCAATTACAAGAATTGGATACAAAACCATAAAGGCCTAATGATACAACATTGATTTCTAACAGTGGACAGCGGAAGCCGGTAGCGGATCTCCATCTCTGGTGGATCTCCATTCCCATAGGAACAACTAACCTGGATAACTCCTATCTCGCGTGGCTGCTATCTTAGGCTCCTAGTCCGCATGGACTTCGTTGTAGTACTCCTCGTTGGAATCCTGACCTGGCCAATTAAATAGCCAGGGACAAGCCAGTGAGTACATTTTAATGTACTCGCAAACATCATGAACAAAAGATATACCGAAGGTAACAGAGTTTATATGATCATGATGGACTAAATTATATGCATATGCTGACTGATATTAAAGCATGGCATGATAAATATCAATACGGTGTGGATGGATAAATTTATATATATCATTTTAGTAAATAACCAAGAAATATAATATGGAATATCGGGCGTTAGACCGCCCGAGGATTCCAAGAAAAATAAAATGGAACATCGGGCGTTGGACCGCCCGAGGAATTCCAAGATAAATCCCAAACGGGTGTCTGAATGCGACGCCACGAGAGGTCTTGAAAAGAAATGAGTATCTAGGTGGATTAACCATCCCAAGAGATACTCAGAAAAATAGAAAATGAGTATCCAGGTGGATTAACCATCCCAAGAGATACTCAGAAAAATAGAAATGAGTATCCAGGTGGATTAACCATCCCAAGAGATACTCAGAAAAATAGAAAGGAGTATCCAGGTGGATTGACCATCCCAAGAGATACTCAGAAAAATAGAAAAGAGTATCGAGGTGGATTGACCATCCCAAGAGATACTCAGAAAAATAGAAATGAGTATCCAGGTGGATTAACCATCCCAAGAGATACTCAGAAAAATAGAAATGAGTATCCAGGTGGATTGACCATCCCAAGAAATACCCAAAGTTGCCCATAGAAGAAAAAGGTTAGTCCACCATAATATTCATGTTAACAATAATATTCATGCTGGCATCAGTAGTGATAATAATCATCCTGCAAAAATGAATCATGCTCAATTTAATTATTTCCTCCGAAGACCGACACTAAGACCGACACTTGAAAAAACCCAGACTGTAGTCCTTAACCGCGGACACGGCTATTCGAATAGGTTTTAAAACTCTGCAGAGGGTGTACTCTTTACCCACAAGTAAAGGATTTCTTTAGTCAACCCTAAAACGTTGACTAATTCCAGTTACGGCCTTTGGGTTGAAATAACACCTAACCAGCACACACCAGCTTAACCGTTCTGATGCCCGGAATCACCGAAGGCATCACTCCATAAAAACTCTAAGACGGGAAGACCACCGTCTCGAATAGAATGGGATCACAATTTATAATGCACGGAATACAAGGGGTGCCCCCCTCTCGGCCTAGCCGGAAACACCCATGCCCCCTGACTAGGTGACATGCCTACCAGAGGCCTCTGGTATCTTTCACCATGGCCTCTCTGTACAGTATGTGCAAGGAAAGGGGTTATCAACTTACTAAACCATACCCTACCTGTGGCAGGGACGAGTGGCAGCACGAATAAAGTATGGGGGTTACCGGAACAAGACTTGATCTACGGTCGACTCAGGAGGTTTAGTTTTCCTGCAGTGATTAGCACAATATATTTCCCTGGTAGCTCCCAACAGGGTCACCACCTGGCATTTCCCAACATGCCCTCACTGATCATTCTCGTCACAATGGGATTTCAGTCTCACGGTCACTTTTCTCGTGACTGATTCTTTCCTGCAGATTAGTCCGGACCAACATAGGCATATGTGACATGTGAAAATAACCATACTCATTCATACTTTCTGTTTAAATGAAGATAAATATTATCAAGGGATCATGCATGTATAACTAGCAATATGCAAATTTTATTTGAATTCAACATATTCATGATTCAATTATTTTTGCAAAAATCAACCAAGCATTCACCATATCAAGTGTTCAAGATGCTTGCCTTGAGCATGCAGAAAGATTGTGTGCACTCCAAAACTTTGAAAATTTTATCTTCCCTCCATTTTCCTATTTTCAAAATATTGAAATTACCACACAAACTTGAAACAGTACAAAAAAGTTGTTTGGAAATTTTTGAAATAAATACTAAAATAAACTAGATGAAATTTAAAGAATGGTAGAAAAAGAATTAATTCATTTGGACTTGTGGTTTAAAAGTTAGAGGCAGTCAAAGTTTTAGTCAAAATTCTGTTTTAAAAAAAAACATAAAAAGAAAGTGTTTTGGTGGGAATTACACTTTCGAGAAGGGAAAAACGTATTCTGCAGAAGTACGTTTCCACTTAAGACGAGTTGGTGTGGCGCTAGGTCACTGACAGTGGGCCCGCCTGGCCCACTGGTCAGGTTTGACCAGTCGCCCATCATCTTCCCTCCCGCGGCCGAACAGAGGAGACCACGCCGGTGGCCCTCGCCGGCGAACAGCGGCGTCAGCCGTGGAGCTGAGCACATGGGCGTGCTCCGCTCACCAAGGCTAATCGGGAGAGCTACGCCTTGGCCACCGGGGGTCACCGCTTCGCCGGCGATGAAGCATCCCACGGAACTCCGGCGAGGTGATAAGGGGCTTTTGTCTACGGTGGCTCTCGAGCTAAATTGAGAGGGGGAATGGGTTAGTGGAATCGAGAGGAGTCTGTTGGTGAAGATAGATGTGAGGGGGAGGCACTGGTGGCGTCGGAATCAACCGGAGAGTGACGGTGGCCGAAGTTGCCGGAGAGGAAGGGGACGACCTCTCTCGGCCATTTGGCTGCCTGGGTGGTTTGCAGAGGGGATAAGAGGATGTGGTACCGAGAGGAGAGAGCTCGGGGTGGCTTATATAGGCGGGAGTGATGCGGTTCCGTGGCTTCCAGAGGAGGACACATCGGCGGTGCCATTGATGGCGACAGAGGAAGTTGCTGGGGGCGGTGACGCGGTCGGTGGGTCGGTGAGGTCGGTGCCGGCCTGTATTAATGCTAGGGTGTGCTGGCCGGCTCGGAGGTGAGCCACGCGTCCTGGACGGTGCGTGACAACGACGGGTGGCGGCGCTGGACGGCGGTGGCCGGTGCAAGATGACTCAGGGAGGTGTCGGCAGGGCTCGGGGGCGGCGCGGTGGCCCAGGGGAAGATCAGAACGAGCGAGGGGACCAGCAGTAGGGCGGCAGCAGCTTGATGCCGGCGCGGTGCAAAACGCGCGCTCCGGACACGCTCTGGACACGCACGAAACGTGTTCGACGAATTGCCAATGCATCCTTGGCTAGTCCATTTGAGCTGAGTTTTTGTAGGGTGACACTTACAGGGATGGCAAGGTTACAGGACATGCTGGTGTAGCTAGGTGGGCAAGTTTCAAATGCGGCTTAGAAAGTTGCAAAATTTCTGTCATGCCCAAAGGGTGCTTGATGAAATGCTAGGGCTAGCTAGGGAACATTTATGAGATTGGAATTTGGTAGGATGATGTCTCCTTCGATGTTAGTGATGATGGTGTGGTTGGTCCCGTAAAAAGAGAAACTTGCTAGTGCAAATTTGGAAGAAATTCAGTTCTGGACAGAAACTATAGGGAATTATTTAGTGAACTAAAAAGAGGTAATTGGAGCTGATCTTCTGGACTTAAGGGTTTGGTTGGAAGGACCATAAGGTGGAAAAATTTCAGAATTTTTGGAGCAAGAAAAATTGGGGTTGTAGTTCAATGCTCAAACTGGACCAATATTGAAAAGATGATGTTTTGCTCAAAATTTTCAAAAGACCAGGTTGGGTTCTTGCACCAAAGTGATCTATAGGCATCACATGACTCCTCATAATTTTTTTGGAATTTTAGGCGAATTATTTAAAATAGTTGTAGTGCAATAGAAGCATTTCAAAGATTGAAAATGCTATTAAAAGAATTATTTTGGGAAAATTTTATTATGAAAATATTTCCTACTATTATTTAAAATATAAATGAAATGATTGAAGAAAACTACCAAAACCCACAATATTTTTTCCAAAATTTTCGATATGGAGGGAAGAATCTTGGAAAATAGAAAATAGAAAATATTCTGAAACTAATAAAGGACCTAATATAATTCGAAATTTTATTGTTATCAAAATGTTATTTAGTAAAAACATGGGTTAAAATTTTGGGGTGTTACAAACTCTACCCCCCTTAAGAAAATCTCGTCCTCGAGATTTATTAAGGTGGTCATCAGAATTAAGCCCACCTTTTCGAGGAGATTTTTTCCTGAACTAATTATTTGGACTATCTAATTAGGCATAGTTGATGTGGGGCTACTGGTAATTGGTGCATCTACAGTGAGGTACTGGTGCTATGGTTCTACTGTATGACAAATTTGGAAAAAGTATAATTGCTAATTCCAAATTTCGCTTGCCGTACTCCAGTGCACAGTGTTCTCTCCGGCTGACAGGTGGGCCCGGGCCCACTGCCAGTCTCTTCTTCTTCTTCCTCCGGCTCTCCTTTCTCTTCTCTCCCTCACGCGCTTTCTCGCACTTTCTCCTCCTGTGGCGTCTAGCGCATAGGGCATCTAGGGCCGTACCGCGGTAGTGCGCGGCGTGCTTGTCGCCGGCGCAGCGTGCACTCACCTCGCGGGCCAGTATCCTGTCGGCACTGCTCGCGGATTCGCCTCCGAACACCGGCGATCGAGCGACGAGTGGCGCTGGTGGACTTCGCTCACCGTGCACCGAGCTCGAGCTATAAAAACGATCACGGTTTTTTCTTCCTTCCACCTCACACCTCACCTCACTTCTTCTGCTTCTTCTCCTTCTGGTTGCAGGAGCTCGAGACGAGGCACTAATGGAGGATGTGGTTCTGGAGCTGATCACGATCCTCCTAGCTGGTATGCTGGCGGCGTTGGTTGGCTTCTCACTGCTGTTGTGTGCGATGATCCTCGATGATCGCCATGACGCCGTTGCTCGGGTTATGGCTCTCCGAGGTGGCGGTGATCATAGACACTAGGCATCAGTGTCGGTTAGGAGTGAGTGCTAGTGCATTTTGCAGCAGGCTCCATAGAAATAAAAACCCACGAGTTGTTCTTCGGAAAAACTGTGGTCTGGTGAGAGTGATCCAGTGAGCGAGGCAGTTAATTAGATGCTAAGTGTGTGTGTGTGTGTGTGTGTGTGTGTGTGTGTGGTTTCTGCTCTTAGTGCATGTGGTAGAGCTAGTGTGACTGTAAGCCGGATGTCGTGGCGGTACACGAATTAAACTAATGTTGGAAAATCTTGTGATAATGGCCCTTAAGAAATTTTTCTCCCCTAAGGGCGGATGAACTAAATGCAGATCACCACAATTAAATATTCGTAGGTAAACTGCAATCATATTAATGCATTCATGACATATGCCCTAAAATACGTCGCAAAGATTGCATCATGAAAACAAGCGCTAGACACAGCAAAAACCACACTCATGACCGCCTATGGTTCGAAGGTGAGATCTACAGGGTCTTGTGGAAAGGTTCCTGGTGCTGGAACACATTCTTCTTCTTCCGAAGGAAGTGGAGGAAGTAGGCGAAGAACATGCCCCTCCTGAGTTGGCAGAGGTGGTCCGCCGATGGCGATCTGGGTGACGGTGTCCTGGACTAGGGGGTACTCACCACGTCGTCTCCCGACTAGTGGGTCGGGACGAGGACCCCCATGGCGGTTCACTAATGGTCCACTTCGAGCAGCCCATGATGCATACAATGAAGACTACACAAGACTTGGCGCACAAGACGAGGACTCTTCTAAACCCTAGGCCTCTGGTGCATATATAAACCAAGGCCAGGCTAGTCAATAGATGAACTCATATTCATTAGAACAATCTCGTGGTAGATACATGTACTCTATACTATACCCCATATGAATACAATCAAAAGCAGGACGTAGGGTATTATCTCTTCGAGAAAGCCCGAACCTGGGTAAAATCCTGTGTCCATGTTACCACCGCTCCAAGACGCCTAGCTTAGGACCCCTACTATGAGATATGCTGGATTTAGAACCGACATTGGTGCTTTCATCGAGAGCCTGCTGGCAGTCGCCGCGGTGGAATGGGAATTCAGATCGTCTCTGGCGCGATCTACACTTCGAAACCGAGCTTTATTGTCGATTTCGGCATCTTCGTCGCCGGCTCGACTAGTCACCTCGGCTGGGCCGAGGACCAGGCTCCTCTTCGGATCGTTAAGATCAGACAGACGTTTTCGTCATCATCAACACCGATCATCCGAGATCATGGAAGAATCGTCCATGGAGCTCGGGGGCTCAACGTCAACGTTGCCCTCGCGAGATCGTGCAGTTTTTCTGGACAGCGGATTCATATTCGTCGTCCCTACCTCCTCGAGTGTCTCTTTGACGATTGCTTTGGTGGAATTGAGTCTAGAACAACCCTGTAAAATTTCATCGCGTTCCGATGGAGGAATCTCCGGCGATCTCCGATATACCGGAGCCCTGTCGAATCTGGATGGGAATCTGGATGGGTTTAGGGCGAGGAGTCCAGCATCTAACTCGGACATCCGTTGGAAAATCCCACCATTCATCGTCTGCGGAATTCCTATATCGATCACCCCTCAAAATTTCAGCTCGATCCGACCATTCAAACTCCGGGAAACATCCGATGAGTGGATCAATTTTCAGATCTGTTTTCTGCGTGAAAACGAATCCGACCCAAGTTCATCTTTCTTCATGAACGGGATATTGGACATCCTTTTTGGAGGAGTTTCTTTAGGATATTGTGTGTTGCTCTCACACACGTGCCCACAAATTTTAGAGCCTTTTCCGGGGTAATCTTCACCGTCGTGTTGGAGTCAAACCAACCCGACAACGTTGCTCCACGGCTGCCGACCTGCGCTAGATAGATCGTCGCCTTGTCGAGCCGAGGTCAACCTCATCAGATCATCACCACGGCGAGCCGACCAAGAGTTCGGCATCACGAAGGCTAAATCATCACCAACATCATCACCCCACGGATTACATAGGGCAGGCACACTGTCATCGCCGCGCGGTCACCTTATCAAGCTGGCATCGACCGCGTCACATATTTTGACCTGCATCGGTTTCGCAGTGCCGCCTCTTCTTCAAACCAACATCCAACACGCCGACCTCCTTTGACTCGTTGGCTGACATGGAGGTTTTGATACCTCGGCTGGACCGGGGGCTTTGTCATCTCTTCATCAACCTACTCTGGGGACTTCGGCATCACCAACCGACCAGCTTCGTCACCTTGGCTGGACCGGGGGCTTCGCCTCGCCACATCGACCATGTCGGGTCGCCACTTTATCAAGTCGAGCTCTTCGCTCGGGCACCTCGGGACCGGCTTGGGGGCTAGACCTCGACCCGCTGCAAGCTCGGCCCACGTCATCAACACCGAGCACATTAACCAGCTAAGTCGTTTTCATGCTCAACTTTTTTCAATTTTTAATTTTATTCGGTTCGACCAAGCATTGTATTTGTGTTAACCAAAAAGCTGTTTGTCAAAAATGATGTTTGTTAAAAACAACTTCCTTTACCCAAGTTAACTGGGGGCTCTTAAATTTATATGTGCCATTTTATAATAAATGCTTTCTTCTAAGTCGTTGGAAAGTCTTTTTCTACTACTCCTTTTTCCGACGCGAGTGTGTGGTCAATAGCCGGATAGCCTGGTTTCTCTCTAAAGCCGCTCGAGTTTAGTTCGCTAAACTGGCCTGAGAAGCACTCCGCCTTTGGGATAGGAGGTTGAAGCTGAAGGCTGACCCGCTTGAAGTCTGGAGATCGGATGTATCATGTTAAAGCACGACGGAAGCACAAACAAATTTTAAGACCAATTTCAGATTGGCACCAAAAAACTTGATATAATTTAGACGTAAAAATTTTATGTGAGTTTTTTGGTTTTCCACCCTTATGGCACTTTTAACCTATTTGTATGTCTCCAGCATAACTCTTGCAATGCAATGCCTGACACCTTTAAAGCATCGGCAATATCAACGGGGGGCTGCAGCTAGAGCCGAACCCACCAAAAGCCAAGGTACTCCATGGAGTCCTCGGCCAAACGTTCTCGGATATTGCTTTATATGCATCGGTTTCGAATTGTGTCTTTGGTCAATAGTTGGGTTGCCCGCTCCTGTGCTACTCCTTACGTTCCCGATTGTTCGGCTAAGGGTAAAGGGATAACCACTGCGATTGTTCTTCCGGTTTAACTGGTCAAGTACCTCTGTGGAGAATGCCGAAAACTGACTGTCACAATGAGCGTAAACTGGTCAGCAATCCGATGACTGTGTTAAAATACAAATCGATAGAGGTTACCCCGTGTAAAACGATGGGCCTTTCATAGAATTGGCCGAAGTGTTAATGGTTTGACCTCGGCTGACGCCGAACACTAACCAGGGGCTAGTAACTGACCTCCCAACTTTAAGCTCCTATGACTAAGTGAAAGTTATAAAGCCTGCATATCGTATTGCCTCATTTCTGCTAACACAACCGCCTCCGGGCACCGAGACGTCGGCTAAGGGTTGTCTTGTTAGTACAGAAACACCCTGCGTAGCATCTACAAAGGGGTGGAAGCCGATGATGGGCCACTTTCAGATTATAAACAGTCGCATCGGAGTCAAAATAACATATAGCATAAAGCGTTTGTATTTAATATACAAGTGCTGCCTTCCGTAATCATCGTTATAAAGCCATAAATATGCATCAATTTGACTTAAGATTTTGGCCAAGCTGGGTTGCCTGGCTCCTGCGCTTACCCCCGACGTTCCCGATTGTTCGGCTATGGGGTAAAGGGAGCACCTCTGTGATTGTTACTATCTGGTCATCCGGGTTAGTACCTCAGACTGGGTGAAGCCAAAAGCTAGCTGACTTAAGAATATAATTGGTCGGCAACGACGGAAGTGTAAATTTTGGTTCACTAAGACCACAGAGTTCGGGAACTTTCCCCAAACTAAATCCTCAATATTTTCCTCCCACATTGATCGGAGGTGAGGTTTCACGATCATGGTCAACATGATATCCTGGGAGAAGGAACTTATAAAAGAACTATTTTTCCCAGAAGATGTTTCTTACGTTAAATAGTAATATAACATATCTCTCCGCGTACCATTGTTTATAAAACTGTATGGCCAGATTGCCTTGTTTTACGTAAATCTTTGCCCTTATAAAGGCTTTATAAAGTAGGAAAACACTCCTTGGCTACTGGCCGAGGAGGTTGAAGCCGATGGTCGGTCAACAATGTTTTGTACAATGCAGATTCGAGCGTTAATGATGTCAAGTTCTTGGATACATAGGATCATTACACATAAATTGTGATTAAAATCAATTTACTTCGGATATCGATCCTTAATTCGGCCACCATTGCCCAAATTAAGGCTCGGGGGCTACTTCATTGATGATTCAATGCAGACAATTTACAAAGTGCAAAACAGTTTCCGATGAGATTACGATCCTCAGGTTGGTCGGCCGCACCCAACCTGAGTCTCGGGGGTTACTGCACACTGCGTTTCTATTCCTAAAGTATGCTGCCAAGCAACGACTTGATCCTCAGGCCAATTTTGCGAATCAACCTGAGTCTCGGGGGCTATTGGGATCAGGGGTTTTTGTTTTATCCTTCAGGTGCATCTCGGATTTTAGGCCGGCACACACCTTGAGGGCTACTGGCTATATATCTCGGTAGAGAATAAATTGCACCAATCGAAAAAAATATCGGCAAAAAATCAGCCCAAGCTCGAGGTGGTGCATCACTTCGGAAGCAGTCCGGCCTAAAGCTCGGCTGCGAGTGGCTGGCTCCATAGAGAACTTTTTCGGCGTTAAGCTCGGATAACCTCTTTCAAACTTTTTCAAAGGCGAGGTACTCTATGCCTCCTCGGATGCAGTCCGGCATTGGAGCTCGGCTGCAAAAGACACCTCGGATGCAGTCCGGCATTGGAGCTCGGATGCAAGAGGACACCGCCGCACGGGAAAAACTTTGAACCCGAGGTATGGCGTAAAAAATAACGAGGTATTGATAAAGGCCAAGAACCTAAAGGGGCTCCTCGAATGCCCGACGTGTCGACTCTTCGGATACACCTCGGCGATCCTCGAGATTGGAGATGAGAATATTTGTTGAACCAGTTTTCAAGACCGACGACCGAAGACGAAGAACAGCTCGGAAGAACCGAGGAGCGTCCCCAACTTGAAGACTGATTCAGGGGGCTACTGACGGTGTCCTGGACTAGGGGCTACTCACCACGTCATCTCCCGACTAGTGGGTCGGGCCGAGGACCCCCGTGGCGGTTCACTAATGGGCCACTTCGAGTAGCCCATGACGCATACAATGAAGACTCCACAAGACTTGGCGCATAAGACGAGGACTCTTCTAAACCCTAGGCCTCTGGTGCATATATAAACCGAGGCCAGGCTAGTCAATAGATGAACTCATATTCATTAGAACAATCTCGTGGTAGATACATGTACTCTGTACTATACCCCATATGAATACAATCAAAAGCAGGACGTAGGGTATTATCTCTTCGAGAGAGCCCGAACCTGGGTAAACTCCTGTGTCCATGTTACCATCGCTCCAAGACGCCTATCTTAGGACCCCTACTACGAGATATGCGGATTTAGAACCGACACTGGGGATTCAGGACAGCAAGATAATGGAGATAATCCATTAGCTGCTGGGTGAAATGCTCCTGGGCCATCACATAGTGAATGAGATTGGCCAGAGCTGGATCTCTTTCTATACGTTCATAGCGGAACGTAGCTTATTCTCCAAAAGCTACGCGGCTCAGAAAATTGCAGTATTTCCTTTCGCTGGCACAGGGTACCGCGAACCGAAGATGGGTAATTGCTTCATAAGCAGCAGCCTCAATGGCCATGCCTGAGGTTGGCATGGATCTCCCGATGAAGACAACATATGGAGGGCCTTGGTTTAAATCCTCTGGTGGGATGTGTACAACTGCCCAGTATTTCGAGGAACCAGGGGTGATCCTTGATTTGAACAACTCGTACTGGGGTGGGTGGTTAGAACCAAGAGTATTGCGGGTAAAATCCCACAGAACTCTAACAGAACTACCAGGTCTTGCATTTGGAGTTCTCAGGTAGGCTCCAGGGTGAGACATGGAGGAGTGGATGGGGAAAGCAGTGTTCAAGGTTGATGGTTGCTGGTGTGGAGTGGGATATGGCCGCTTATAAAGTACCTAGGTTAGGAACATGAGGCGGCGCCGGTACAACTTGTGTATCGGCTCCGTCATAGGGTTGTCCAAGTCAAAGTCTCAGACATCAGTCCTCAAAAGGAAAGGTGACGTATTACTGTGCATGTCGGTTAGGGGGGGAGGGTTGCGACAGTCACGTCTAGAATTTACTCTGCCACCACACGCCAGCAATTTATGTTAGATCACGCATACTACTATTTAGACATTGGCACACAAGTAATTTACAAACTTACTATGCCATACAACTGTTACTACAAAAATATAGGGAAATCGGGCCACTAAGGCTCGACAACAATTCTGGCGGACTTAGTCCACCTCGTTGACATCTAGCCGGGCGTGTCCCGCAAATGTCGAGGCTTCTCCGTGTGCTTCAGTGTTGGAGTTGGCTGGGATAGGATGGGGAGCTACAGGGCTGGGGTAGTGGTGGTGTCCCTCGCAGGGTGTTGTGGTCACAGCCCCGTTGGAGTAGGTCTCCAAGAGATGACGGAGTTCCCCGAGGGAGACGAAGGCATTGCCCGGATGGACAACAAGGACAGATTCCGAGGGCTCGATCAGTCTCCCGAACAACACTATCGGGGTGTCGGTGGTGGGTGCAGCTTCTCTTCTCACCAGGGTCAGGAGAGTGAGCATCCTACGGGTCGCAATCAGATCAAGGGTGACCTGATCGAATAGTGCCTCTTGCGCTCTCAGGTAGCGCACCAGATGCACTAGAGCAGGATCCGTCTCATGGTCTCCGTTGGCGACTTGGGTCGGGCTACCATAGCCTTCACGACTAGGGTAGTAGTAGAAAGGACAGATGTTAACCCTCGGCGACAAATGCCGAAGATTAACTACAGCCTCTCAGGCTGCAAGTTGGATGGCTTGGGGATCGTCGGAGATCGTCCTCCCGGTGAACCGGTAGGGGCGTTCTGATGGGGTGCCCCTCCCGTAGATGTGCACCATGGCCCATAAGTGGTGGATGGCATCACTCGTGTGCTCTTGGTACACAACATACTCCGGGGGCTCTACTATGCCAAAAGCACGGGTGAGATTGGCGAGGATGACTACAAAGTCTCCAAGCTCGGCTGCGGTGGTCATGTTGCGAACGATGGGGCCAGGCATCTTGGTGGTGGGATAACGAACTGAGAGTGAGGCTGTGATGTGCTGAGTTGGGGCAAGGCTTCCTTTATAGGTCACTGGAGGCTTCCATCGCACGCTTGTGGATGGGACAACTCAGGTGTCGGCCACAGGCACACGGCCTATGGGCAGGGTTGATAGGCTGGGCACCGACTATCAAAAGATGTCGGCTGGCCACTGTGTAGGCTTATCGGATGAGCTGGGCTTGGGTACGGACAGGGAAGATTTGGACGATGTGGAAACCTAGGGATAGTGACCAGGCTAAGATAGGATTAGCCAATGGTCAGCCTGGGCTCTGATACCAAGGCTGTGGGGGCCGGTTCTCCGGGACACAATATCCTAGAAATTAACCCCGCGTGTCGTCACCAGCCCCAGGATTACTATTTCTGGTGGACACGTCCTTGTTACAGATTACCACGCAATTACAAGAATTGGATACAAGACCATAAAGGCCTAATGATATAACAATTATTTCTAACAGCGGATAGCGGAAGTGGGTAGCGGATCTCCATCTCTGGTGGGGCTCCATTCCCACAGGAACAACTGACCTGGATAACTCCTATATGGCGTGGCTGCTATCTTAGGCTCCTAGTCCGCATGGACGTCATTGTAGTACTCCTCGTTGGAATCCTGACCTGGCCAATTAAATAGCCAGGGACAAGCCAGTGAGTACGTTTTAATGTACTCGCAAACATCACGAACAAAAGATATGCCGAAGGTAACAGAGTGCATATGATCATGATGGACTAAATTATATGCATATGCTGACTGATATTAAAGCATGGCATGATAAATATCAATACGGTGTGGATGTATAAATTTATATATATCATTTTAGTAAATAACCAAGAAATATAATATGGAATATCGGGCGTTAGACCGCCCGAGGATTCCAAGAAAAATAAAATGGAACATCGGGCGTTGGACCGCCCGAGGAATTCCAAGATAAATCCCAAACGGGTGTCTGAATGCGACGCCACGAGAGGTCTTGAAAAGAAATGAGTATCTAGGTGGATTAACCATCCCAAGAGATACTCAGAAAAATAGAAAATGAGTATCCAGGTGGATTAACCATCCCAAGAGATACTCAGCAAAATAGAAATGAGTATCCAGGTGGATTAACCATCCCAAGAGATACTCAGAAAAATAGAAATGAGTATCCAGGTGGATTAACCATCCCAAGAGATACTTAGAAAAATAGAAATGAGTATCCAGGTGGATTGACCATCCCAAGAGATACTCAGAAAAATAGAAATGAGTATCCAGGTGGATTGACCATCCCAAGCGATACTCAGAAAAATAGAAATGAGTATCCAGGTGGATTAACCATCTCAAGAGATACTCAGAAAAATAGAAATGAGTATCCAGGTGGATTGACCATCCCAAGAGATACCCAAAGTTGCCCATAGAAGAAAAAGGTTAGTCCACAATAATATTCATGTTAACAATAATATTCATGCTGGCATCAGTAGTGACAATAATCATCCTGCAAAAATGAATCATGCTCAATTTTAATTATTTCCTCCGAAGACCGACACTAAGACCGACACTTGACCAAACTAGACTGTAGTCCTTAACCGCGGACATGGCTATTCGAATAGGTTTTAAAACTCTGCAGAGGGTGTACTCTTTACCCACAAGTAAAGGATTTCTTTAGTCAACCCTAAAACATTGACTAATTCCAGTTACGACCTTTGGGTTGAAAACACACCTAACCGTTCTGATGCCCGAAATCACACAAGGCATCACTCCAGAAAAACTCTAAGACGGGGAGACCACCGTCTCGAATAGCATGGGATCACAATTTATAATGCGCGGAATACAAGGGGTGCCCCCCTCTCGGCCCAGCCGGAAACACCCATGCCCCCTGACCAGGTGACATGCCTACTAGAGGCCTCTGGTATCTTTCACCATGGTCTCTCTGTATAGTGTGTGCAAGGAAAGGGATTATCAACTTACTAAATCATACCCTACCTGTGGCAGGGATGAGTGGCAGCACGAATCAAGTATGGGGGTTACCGGAACAAGACTTGATCTACGGTCGACTCAGGAGGTTTAGTTTTCCTACAGTGATTAGCACAATATAATTCGTTGGTAGCACCCAACAGGGTCACCACCTGGCATGTCCCAACATGCCCTCACTGATCATTCTCGTCACAAAGAGATTTCAGTCTCACGGTCACTTTTCTCGTGACTGATTCTTTCATGCAGATTAGTCCGGACCAACATAGGCATATGTGACATGTGAAAATAACCATACTCACTCATACTTTCTGTTTAAATGAAGATAAAATATTATCAAGGGATCATGCATGTATAACTAGCAATATGCAAATTTTATTTGAATTCAACATATTCATGATTCAATTATTCTTGCAACAATCAACCAAGCATTCACCATATCAAGTGTTCAAGATGCTTGCCTTGAGCATGCAGAAAGATTGGGTGCACTCCAAAACTTTGAAATTTTTATCTTCCCTCCATTTTCCTATTTTCAAAATATTGAAATTACCACACAAACTTGAAACCTTTCAAAAAAGTTGTTTGGAAAATTTTGAAATAAATACTAAAATAAACTAGATGAAATTTAAAGAATGACAGAAAAAGAATTAATTCATTTGGACTTGTGGTTTAAACATTAGAGGCAGTAAAAGTTTTAGTAAAAATTCTGTTTAAAAAAAACATAAAAAGAAAACGTTTCGGTGGGAATTACGCTTTCGAGAAGGGAAAAACGTATTCTGTAGAAGTATGTTTCCACTTAAGACGAGTTGGCGTGGTGCTGGGTCACTGATAATGGGCCCGCCTGGCCCATTGGTCAGGTTTGACCAGTCGCCCATCGTCTTCCCTCCCGCGGCCGAACAAAGGAGACCACGTTGGCGGCCCTCGCCGGCGAACGGCGGCGTCAGCCGCAGAGCTGAGCACATGGGCGTGCTCCCCTCACCAAGGCAAACCGGGAGAGCTACACCTTGGCCACCGGGGGTCACCGCTTCGCCGGCGAAGAAGCATCCCGCGGAACTCCGGCGAGGTGAAAGGGGCTTTTGTCTACGGTGGCTCTCGAGCTAAATTGAGAGGGGCAATGGGTTAGTGGAATCGAGAGGAGTCTGTTGGTGAAGAAAGATGTGAGGGGGAGGCACTGGCAGCGTCGGAATCAACCGGAGAGTGACGGTGGCCGAAGTTGCCGGAGAGGAAGGGGACGACCTCTCCCAGCCGTTTGGCTGCCTGGGTGGCTTGCAGAGGGGATAAGGGCATGTGGTGCCGAGAGGAGAGAGCTCAGGGTGGCTTATATAGGCGGGAGTGATGCGGTTCCGTGGCTTCCAGAGGAGGACACATCGGCGGCGCCATTGATGGCGGCAGAGGAAGTAGCTGGGGGCGGTGACGCAGTCGGTGGGTCGGTGAGGTCGGTGCGAGCCTGTATTAATGCTAGGGCATGCTGGCCGGCTCGGAGGTGAGCCACGCATCCTGGACGGCGCATGACAGCGACGGGTGGCGGCGCTGGACGGCGGTGGCCGGCGCTAGACGACTCAGGGAGGTGTCGGCAGGGCTCGGGGGCGGCGCGGTGGCCCAGGGGAAGATCAGAACAAGCGAGGGGAGCAGTAGTAGGGCAGCAACAGCTTGATGCCGGCGCGGTGCAAAACGCGTGCTTCGGACACGTTCTGGACACGCATGATATGTGTTCGACGAATTGCCAATGCATCCTTGGCTAGTCCATTTGAGCTGAGTTTTGGTAGGGTGACACTTACAGGGATGGCAAGGTTACTGGACATGCTAGTGTAGCTAGGTGGGCAAGTTTCAAATGTAGCTTAGAAAGTTGCAAAATTGCTGTCATGCCCACAGGGTGCTTGATGAAATGCTAGGGCTAGCTAGGGAACATTTATCAGATTGGAATTTGGCAGGATGATGTCTCCTTGGATGTTAGTGATGATGGTGTGGTTGGTCCTGTAAAAAGAGAAACTTGCTAGTGCAAATTTGGAAGAAATTCAGTTCTGGACAGAAACTACAGGGAATTATTTAGTGAACTAAAAAGAGGTAATTGGAGCTGATCTTCTGGACTTAAGGGTTTGGTTGGAAGGACCATAAGGTGTAAAAATTTCAGAATTTTTGGAGCAAGAAAAATTGGGGTTGTAGTTCAATGCTCAAACTGGACCAGAATTGAATAAAGGATGTTTTGCTCAAAATTTTCAAAAGACCAGGTTGGGTTCTTGCACCACAGTGATCTATAGGCATCACATGACCCCTCATAATTTTTGTGGAATTTTTAGAGAATTATTTAAAATAGTTGTAGTGCAACAGAAGCATTTCAAAGATTGAAAATGCTATTCAAAGAATTATTTTGGGAAAATTTTATTATGAAAATATTTCCTACTGTTATTTAAAATATAAATGAAATGATTGAAGAAAGCTACCAAAACACACAATATTTTTTCCAAAATTTTCTATATGGAGGGAAGAATCTTGGAAAATAGAAACAGAAAATATTCTGAAACTAATAAAGGACCTAATATAATTCTAAATATTATTGTTATCAAAATTTTATTTAGTAAAAACATCGGTTAAAATTTTGGGGTGTTACAATGATGCCGCTACAGCCCGGCATGATGAGTCACCGCCATGAACTTGGCGAGCGCCGGGTAGCCCAGGATGGCGTTGTACGATAGGCCGATGTGCGCCACATCAAAGTCGATGAGCTCCGTGTGGTAGTTCTTGCGGGTGCCAAAGGTGATGGGTAGGTGCACTTTCCCCAGAGGAATGGTGGAGCCATCTATCACTTTGGAGAAGGGCCTAGTCGGCATCAGCTGCTCGTAGGGCACTTAGAGCTGCTCGAAGGTGTCGATGGAGATCACGTTGAGGCCAGCGCCTCCGTCGATGAGCGTCTTCCTGATGGCGATGTTGCTGATGGTGGGGGTGCACAGCATGGGGAGCGTGCCCGCAGCGTTTGTAGACTTGGGGTGGTCCTTGGAGTCGAAGGTGATTGCGTACTGCGACCACTTGAGGGGCTGAGAAGACTCAGGCCTCGGGAGGGCAACATTCACCTCACGAGAGAACAAATTGAAGTGGTGGTTGGGCGGGAGCCTGGGCCCCGCCAAGGATGCAAGCAACTGCGCGAGGCTCCTGGTAGCCCCCGGCGCCATCGTCAGGCTGATTGCCGTCGTTCCTTTGAGGTGGCGGCGGCAGCGGCGGCAGAGCGGCATTGGCCTGAGGGTTGGCCTCACGAGGCTAGTCGCGCCAGCCCTGCCAGAAATTGCCATTGCGGTCTCTGTTGAAAATATGCCCTAGAGGCAATAATAAATTGGTTATTATTATATTTGCTTGTTCATGATAATCGTTTATTATCCATGCTATAATTGTATTGATTGGAAACTCAAATACATGTGTGGGTACATAGACAACACTGTGTCCCTAGTAAGCCTCTAGTTGACTAGCTCGTTGATCAAAAGATGGTGAAGGTTTCCTAGCCATGGACATGAGATGTCATTTGATAACGGGATCACATCATTAGGATAATGATGTGATGGACAAGACCCAAACTATAAATGTAGCATATGATCGTGTCAGTTTATTGCTATTGTTTTCTGCATGTCAAGTATCTGTTCCTATGACCATGAGATCATGCAACTCCCTGACATCGGAGGAATACCTTGTGTGTATCAAACGTCGCAACGTAACTGGGTGACTATAAAGGTGCTCTACAGGTATCTCCGAGGGTGTCTGTTGGGTTGGCATGGATCAAGACTGGGATTTGTTACTCCGTGTGACGGAGAGGTATCTCAGGGCCCACTCGGTAATACAACATCACAATGAGCCTTGCAAGCAATGTGACTAAAGTGTTAGCCACGAGATCTTGTATTACGGAACGAGTAAAGAGACTTGCCGGTAACGAGATTGAACTAGGTATAGAGATACCGACGATCGAATCTCGGGCAAGTAACATACCGAAGAACAAAGGGAACAGTATACGGGATTAACTGAATCCTTGACATAGAGGTTCGACCGATAAAGATCTTCGTAGAATATGTAGGAGCCAATATGGGCATCCAGGTCCCGCTATTGGTTATTGATCGTAGAGGTGTCTCAGTCATGTCTACATAGTTCTCGAACCCGCAGGGTCTACACACTTAACGTTTGGTGACGATTAGTATAGTTGAGTTATTTTGTTGTTGACCGAAGATTGTTCGGAGTCCCGGATAAGATCCCGGACATGACGAGGATCTCCGGAAGAGTCCGGAGGTGAAGATTGTTATATGTGATAATAGTGTTGATCTCCGGAAGGGTTCCGGAATTCACCGGAAGAGGTTCCGGATGTTTACCGAAGTGTTCGGGTGCAGCAACACTTTATATGGCCCAAAGGGGTAAAGCCCACGAGGTATTGGAAAGTGCAAAAGGAAGTTTTGCTGCTGCCTTAAGCGGTACTACCGCTGGTAAGGCAGTACTACCGCGTCAGCGGTACTACCGCTTGTGTGAAGCGGTACTACCGCTCAAGCGGTACTACCGCTCGTGAGCGGTACTACCGCTTGTACGCGATATTGCTGGAATCCGAGTTGGACTCTTTCCGTGCGGGCCAAACCGACCTTGTGCGGGCAAAACCGACCTTGTGGAGGTTTTCTCTCCAAGTTTAGACCCCAGGCTCAACATATAAATAGAGGGGCAGGGCTAGCACACGGGACACATCAAGATTTCCCAAGCCGTGTGTCGGCAACCCTAACCCTCTAGTTCTCCCGTCATAATCTCCGTAGTGCTTGGCGAAGCCCTGCAGAGATTGTTCCTCACCACCATCGCCACACCGTCGTGCTGCCGGAACTCATCTACTACTTCATCATCGCTCGCTGGATCGAGGAGGTGAAGGCGTCATCAAGCCGTACGTGTGTTGAACGCGGAGGTGCCGTCCGTTCGGCACTAGTTCGTGATCGGATCGAGGGACGACTTGCGATTTGGATCGCGGAGACGTTCGACTATATCAACCGCGTTTCTTAACGCTTCCGCTTAGCGATCTACAAGGGTATGTAGATTCACTCTCCCTTTCATAGATGCTCATCACCATGGATAGATCTTGCGTGTGCGTAGGAAATTTTTTGTTTCCCATGCTCATCTACAACAGTTGTCTTTAATTATTTTTGCCGTTTTGCTTTACTTTATCGCTATGAGTTAGCAATAGTCGTGGAAGCAACAGTCGGCGCGACAACCTCATGGCGACACGTTGATGGAGATCAAGATGATGGAGATCATGGTGTCATGCCGGTGACGATGGAGATCATGCCGGTGCTTTGGAGATGGAGATCAAAAGCACAAGTTCATGGCCATATCATGTCACTTATGATTTGCATGTGATGTTAATCCTTTTATGCATCTTATTTTGCTTAGGACGACGGTAGCATTATAAGGTGATCCCTCACTTAAATTTCAAGATAAAATTGTGTTCTCCCCGAGTGTGCACCGTTGCGAAAGTTCGTCGTTTCGAGACACCACGTGATGATCGGGTGTGATAGACTCTATGTTCACATACAACGGGTGCAAGCCAGTGTTGCACATGCGGAACACTCGGGTTAAACTTGACGAGCCTAGCATGTACAGACATGGCCTCGGAACACAAGAGACCGAAAGGTCGAACATGAGTCATATAGTAGATATGATCAACATGAAGATGTTCACCATTGAAACCACCTCAACTCACGTGATGATCGGACTTGAGTTGGTGGATTTGGATCATGTTACACTCGAATGACCGGAGGGATGTCAATTTGAGTGGGAGTTTTTAAGTAATATGATTAACTAAACTCATTATCTTGAACAATAGTCTAAGTTGTCTTTGCAATATTTATGTTGTAGATCATGGCTCGCGCAGTAGCACCCCTGAATTTTAATGCGTTCCTAGAGAAAGCTAAATTGAAAGATGATGGAAGTAACTTTGTGGACTGGGCCCGTAATCTAAGGATTATCCTTACGGCTTCCCAGAAGACTTATGTCCTTGATGCACCGCTTGGTGATCCACCCGCTCCAGTTGAGTCTCTAGACGTTGTGAACGCCTGGCAGGCTCGTTCTGAAGATTACTCAATAGTTCAATGTGCAATATTGTATGGCTTAGAACCGGGACTTCAAAGACGTTTTGAACGTCATGGAGCATATGAGATGTTCCAGGAGTTGAAGTTTATCTTTCAGAAGAATGCCCAGATCGAGAGATATGAGATCTCCGATAAGTTCTATGCTTGCAAGATGGAGGAGAACGGGTCTATCAGTGATCACGTACTCAGAATGTCTGGGTACTCCACCCGTCTGGCTGAATTGGGGATGCCCCTTCTGCCAGAGGCTATCACTGACAGAGTTCTTCAATCATTGCCACCTATCTACAAGAGCTTCGTGTTGAACTATAACATGCACGGGATGAACAAGTCAGTCGCCGAGCTGTTTGCGATGCTGAAAGCCGCTGAGTCTGAAATTCAGAAGGAGCATCAAGTGTTGATGGTCAATAAAACCACTAGTTTCAAGAAAAATGGCAAGGGTAAGAAGGGTAACTCCAAGAAGAGTGGCAAAGCAGTTGCTCCTCTCATGAAGAAACCCAAGGCTGGACCCAAACCAGAAACTGTGTGCTTTCATTGCAAGGGAACTGGACACTGGAAGCGGAACTGCCCCAAGTATTTGGCTGACAAGAAGGCGGCCAACAACAAACAAGGTATATATGATATACATGTTATTGATGTGTACCTTACCAACTCTCGTTGTAGTGCCTGGGTATTTGATACCAGTGCGGTTGCTCATATTTGCAACTCAAAACAGGAACTGCGGAATAGATGGAGGCTGGCAAAGGACGAAGTGACGATACGCGTGGGAAATGGTTCCAAGGTTGATGTGATCGCCGTCGGCACGCTCGCTCTTCGATTACCATCGGGATTAGTGATGAACCTGAATAATTGTTATTTAGTGCCTGCGTTAAGCATGAACATTATATCTGGATCTTGTTTATTGCGAGACGGTTACTCATTTAAATCAGAGAATAATGGTTGTTCTATTTATATGAGTAATATCTTTTATGGTCATGCACCCGATGTGAGGGGTTTATTCTTATTGAATCTCGATAGTAATGATACACATGTTCATAACATTGATGCCAAAAGATGTAGAATTGATAATGATAATACCACTTTCTTGTGGCACTGCCGTTTAGGTCATATTGGCGTAAAACGCCTGAGGAAGCTCCATGCTGATGGACTTTTGGAGTCACTTGATTTTGAATCACTTGACACATGTGAGCCATGCCTCATGGGCAAGATGACTAAAACGCCGTTCTCTGGAACAATGGAACGGGCAAGTGACTTATTGGAAATCATACATACTGATGTGCGCGGTCCGATGAGCATTGAGGAGTGCGGTGGTTATCGTTACTTTCTCACCTTCACTGATGACTTAAGTAGATATGGGTATATTTACTTAATGAAACACAAGTCTGAAACATTTGAAAAGTTCAAACAATTTCAGAGTGAAGTTGAGAATCATCGTAACAAGACGATTAAATTCCTACGATCTGATCGAGGAGGAGAATATCTGAGTTATGAGTTTGGCAGTCACTTAAGACAATGTGGAATTGTTTCACAACTAACACCGCCTGGAACACCACAGCGTAATGGTGTGTCCGAACGTCGTAATCGAACCTTATTGGATATGGTGCGATCTATGATGTCTCTTGCCGATTTGCCACTATCGTTTTGGGGTTATGCATTAGAGACAGCTGCATTCACTTTAAATAGGGCACCATCGAAATCCGTTGAGACGACGCCATATGAACTTTGGTTTGGCAAGAAGCCAAAGCTGTCGTTTCTTAAAGTTTGGGGATGTGATGCTTATGTCAAAAAGCTTCAGCCTGAAAAGCTGGAACCCAAAGCGGAGAAATGCGTCTTCATAGGATACCCAAAAGAGACAGTTGGGTATACCTTCTACCTCAGATCCGAAGGCAAAGTGTTTGTCGCTAAAAACGGAACATTTCTTGAGAAAGAGTTTCTCTCGAAAAAATTGAGTGGGAGGAAGATAGAACTTGATGAGGTTGTTGAACCTTTACTTCAACCTGAAAGTAGCGCAGCGCAGAAAGATGTTTCTGTAGAGCCTACAATAGCTGAAGAGGAAGTTAATGATGATGATCATGAAGCTTTGGATCAAGTTGCTATCGAACCTCGTAGGTCGACAAGGACGCGTACTGCTCCTGAGTGGTACGGCAACCCTGTCTTAGAGGTCATGTTGTTAGACAACGATGAACCTACGAGCTATGGAGAAGCGATGATGGGCCCGGATTCCGAGAAGTGGTTAGAGGCCATGAAATCCGAGATGGGATCCATGTATGAAAACAAAGTGTGGACTTTGGAAGTATTACCTGAAGGGCGTAAAGCCATTCAGAACAAATGGATCTTTAAGAGGAAGACGGACGCGGACGGTAATGTCACCGTCTATAAAGCTCGACTTGTGGCAAAGGGTTTTTCACAAGTTCAAGGAGTTGACTACGATGAGACCTTCTCACCCATAGCGATGCTTAAGTCCGTCAGAATCATGTTAGCAATAGCTGCCTTTTTCGATTATGAAATTTGGCAGATGGATGTCAAAACAGCTTTCCTTAATGGTTTCCTTAAGGAAGAGTTGTATATGATGCAACCAGAAGGTTTTGTCGATCCAGAGAATGCTGAAAAAGTTTGCAAACTCCAGCGATCCATTTATGCACTGGTGCAAGCATCTCGGAGTTGGAATCTTTGCTTTGATGAGGTGATCAAAGCGTTCGAGTTTATACAAGTTTACGGAGAAGCTTGTATTTACAAGAAAGTGAGTGGGAGCTCTATAGCGTTTCTATTATTATATGTGGATGACATATTACTGATTGGAAACAATATTGAAATGTTGGAAAGCGTGAAGGAATATTTGAACAAGAGTTTTTCAATGAAGGACCTAGGAGAAGCTGCTTTCATATTAGGCATCAAGATCTATAGAGATAGATCAAGACGTTTAATAGGACTTTCACAAAGCACATACCTTGATAAGATTTTGAAGAAGTTCAAAATGGATCAGTCCAAGAAGGGGTTCTTGCCTGTTTTGCAAGGTGTGAAGTTGAGTAAGACTCAATGCCCAGTGACTGCAGGAGATAGAGAAAAGATGAGTGTCATCCCCTATGCTTCAGCCATAGGCTCTATCATGTATGCAATGTTGTGCACAAGACCCGATGTCAGCCTTGCCATAAGTATGGTCGGAAGGTTTCAAAGTGATCCAGGAATGGAACACTGGACGGCGGTCAAGAATATCCTGAAGTACCTGAAAAGGACTAAGGACATGTTTCTCGTTTATGGAGGTGATCAAGAGCTCGTCGTAAAGGGTTACGTCGATGCAAGCTTTGACACTGATCCGGATGACTCTAAGTCACAAACCGGATACATATTTATTCTTAATGGGGGTGCGGTTAGCTGGTGCAGTTCCAAGCAAAGCGTGGTAGCTGATTCTACATGCGAAGCGGAGTACATCGCTGCCTCGGAGGCGGCGAAGGAAGGTGTCTGGATGAAGGAGTTCATGACAGATCTTGGAGTAGTGCCTAGTGCGCTTAACCCAATGACTCTGTTTTGTTATAATACTGGTGCCATTGCTCTAGCCAAGGAACCAAGATTTCACAAGAAAACCAGACACATAAAGCAATGTTTCAATTCCATCCGCGATTACATCAAGGAGGACGACATAAATATTTGCAAAGTACACACGGATCTGAATGTTGCAGATCCGATGACTAAACCTCTTCCAAGGGCTAAACATGAACAACACCAGAACTGCATGGGTGTTCGATTCATTACAATGTAAATCACATAGTGATGTGAACTAGATTATTGACTCTAGTGCAAGTGGGAGACTGTTGGAAATATGCCCTAGAGGCAATAATAAATTGGTTATTATTATATTTCCTTGTTCATGATAATCGTTTATTATCCATGCTATAATTGTATTGATTGGAAACTCAAATACATGTGTGGGTACATAGACAACACTGTGTCCCTAGTAAGCCTCTAGTTGACTAGCTCGTTGATCAAAAGATGGTGAAGGTTTCCTAGCCATGGACATGAGATGTCATTTGATAACGGGATCACATCATTAGGATAATGATGTGATGGACAAGACCCAAACTATAAACGTAGCATATGATCATGTCAGTTTATTGCTATTGTTTTCTGCATGTCAAGTATCTGTTCCTATGACCATGAAATCATGCAACTCCCTGACATCGGAGGAATACCTTGTGTGTATCAAACGTCGCAATGTAACTGGGTGACTATAAAGGTGCTCTACAGGTATCTCCGAGGGTGTCTGTTGGGTTGGCATGGATCAAGACTGGGATTTGTTACTCCGTGTGACGGAGAGGTATCTCAGGGCCCACTCGGTAATACAACATCACAATGAGCCTTGCAAGCAATGTGACTAAAGTGTTAGCCACGAGATCTTGTATTACGGAACGAGTAAAGAGACTTGCCGGTAACGAGATTGAACTAGGTATAGAGATACCGACGATCGAATCTCGGGCAAGTAACATACCGAAGAACAAAGGGAACAGTATACGGGATTAACTGAATCCTTGACATAGAGGTTTGACCGATAAAGATCTTCGTAGAATATGTAGGAGCCAATATGGGCATCCAGGTCCCGCTATTGGTTATTGATCGTAGAGGTGTCTCGGTCATGTCTACATAGTTCTCGAACCCGCAGGGTCTACACACTTAACGTTTGGTGACGATTAGTATAGTTGAGTTATTTTGTTGGTGACCGAAGGTTGTTCGAAGTCCCGGATAAGATCCCGAACATGACGAGGATCTCCAGAAGAGTCCGGAGGTGAAGATTGTTATATGTGATAATAGTGTTGATCTCCGGAAGGGTTCCGGAATTCACCGGAAGAGGTTCCGGATGTTTACCGAAGTGTTCGGGTGCAGCAACACTTTATATGGGCCAAAGGGGTAAAGCCCACGAGGTATTGGAAAGTGCAAAAGGAAGTTTTGCTGCTGCCTTAAGCGGTACTACCGCTGGTAAGCCAGTACTACCGCGTCAGCGGTACTACCGCTTGTGTGAAGCTGTACTACCGCTTGTACGCGATACTGCTAGAATCCGAGTTGGACTCTTTCCGTGCGGGCCAAACCTACCTTGTGCGGGCAAAACCGACCTTGTGGAGGTTTTCTCTCCAAGTTTAGACCCCAGGCTCAACATATAAATAGAGGGGGAGGGCTAGCACACGGGACACATCAAGATTTCCCAAGCCGTGTGTCGGCAACCCTAACCCTCTAGTTCTCCCGTCATAATCTCCGTAGTGCTTGGCGAAGCCCTGCAGAGATTGTTCCTCACCACCATCACCACGCCGTCGTGCTGCCGGAACTCATCTACTACTTCATCATCGCTCGCTAGATCGAGGAGGTGAAGGCGTCATCAAGCCGTACGTGTGTTGAACGCGGAGGTGCCGTCCGTTCGGCACTAGTTCGTGATCGGATCGAGGGACGACTTGCGATTTGGATCGCGGAGACGTTCGACTACATCAACCGCGTTTCTTAACGCTTCCGCTTAGCGATCTACAAGGGTATGTAGATTCACTCTCCCTCTCGTAGATGCTCATCACCATGGATAGATCTTGCGTGTGCGTAGGAAATTTTTTGTTTCCCATGCAACGTTCCCCAACAGTCTCCCCAGCGGTTGCCGCTGCGGCCGCCTCCGTGGCCGGCAGGGCGGTCATTGCGGTCGCCACGGCGGCCCAGGCGCTCGTCGTGAAGCAGCTTGAGTTCATGGGAGTCTTCGGTGCTTTGGGAGTGCGAGTTGTGGTAGGCGCAGAGAGGACGGTTGTCCTTCTTGTGCTCGTCGTGCTCACGGCCACGCTTTTGCTCGGGCTCTGCCGCAAGCACGGTAGGGTCCTTGCGCTTGGCATCCTTGTTCTTGGCCTTGGCGGCGTCTGGCGCCGCGTCGGGGTCGTTGTGGATGAAGAGGCGGCCCTCTTTGGCCTTGGCGCACCTGTCGGCGAGGTCGAACAGCTCGAGCACGGAGTCCAGCTCATCGTTGATGGCGAGCTTCTCGTGCATCCGGACGTCCATGACATCGGAGGAGAACGCAGAGATCACGGCGGCCTCAGAAGCATGCGGGATCTTGTTGCGTACTTGGCTGAAGTGCTGGATGTACTTGCGGAGAGTCTCGTCAGGGCGCTGGCGCACGGCGCGCAAGTCGTTGAGCATGAGGGAGCACTCATGCGTGACCTTGAAGTTGGCGATGAATTGCTGGCAGAGCTCGGCCCACGAGGAGATGGACGCCTCGGGGAGGTCATGAGCCACGAGCGCGGGCCGTCCTTGAGGGCCATGGGAAACCAGCTCACCATGACCTTGTCGTCCCCATTCGCTACCTCGATGCTCAGAGCATAGAGCTGTAGGAACTCTGCAGGGTTGGGGGTGCCATCGTAGCGCTGAGGCAGGTCCGGCTTGAACTTCGTGGGCCACACCACGCGGCACAGCTCTCGGGTGAAGGCGCGGCAGCCCACGCAGCTGGAGGGAACGACACCGGCGAGGGCGGCACGGTTCTGGCGGCCGGCGGCCGTGACCTCCTGGATGGCCCTGTCTTGGCGTTGGCGCTGTTGCTCGAGGAGCACGTGTGTGTTGGGCGGCACGCAGCGGACGATCTGGCAGCTGGGCTCGCCACAGTCCGGCGAAGAGGCGCCGCGGGATGGCTCATGCGCCCGCGCATCGTGGGGGCGCCTGGCACCCTCATTGGGCGAAGGAGGCGGCAGAGGCGCACCATGCACCACGTCCCCGGCGCGAGACGACGGAGGGTGGAGCGAGTGAGAGGGCGTCGGGGCATCTCCAGCGGCATTGACGAGCTCGGTGATGCGGGCGAGCCAGGCGTCGTAGCCAGCGTCGGTGGGGCGGTAGCGCAGGAGCTCGCGCGCCATTAGCAGCGCGCCTGCTGGGCCAGCGCATCGTGGCGAGCGAGCGAGGAGGCCGTGGTGGTGTGGCCGTCCGGCTGCACGGATGGGTGGAGGGAGGAAGCCTGCTGCTCCCTCGCAGTGGGGTCGGTGGCGACGGCCACGGTGCGGTGACGATGGTCGTCACGGGCGACCGGCTCCGTCTGAGCCACCGTGGCGGCTCTGCGCGCGTAGCGCTCACGGCAAGCGTCGGCCATGGAGGTGATGGAGTGGTAAGAACCAAGACGCCCCCTACCTGGCGCGCCAAATGTCAGAGTTCGGGCTCCGGGGACCCAAAGGTTCGAACACTGGGGGCAAGCTCGGTTCTACCGCTCTAAGGGAGATCACGGCGAGGCTACGGCGAGAGCACTACGATGCAGAGCATGACAGGGGACACGACGGTTACCCAGGTTTGGGCCACCTTGCGGCGTAAAACCCTACTCCTGCTTTGCGTTGGGATTATTGTGGGCAAGAGAGTCTCGCGTACAAGGTTGAAGACGAAGGAATCGATCCTCCCTAAAATGGCAGTACTGCCCCCTTTTATAGCCACCCGGTCCTCTTCCCCTGAAAATCTTGGCGGGAAGGGAGGCCACACAATGGCGGGATTTGAAAGGGGACAGGCGCCCAGGCTATCCTGACTAAAGTTGGTCTTCGCCTGCAAAAGCATGATCCATGACGCGCCGGTGGGTTCGGTGATGACCTCCGCCCTGCGCGCCTTGCTGTCTCGGTCTTCTTTCACCAAACGGGCAGTCCTTGGGACTTGCTTTGGGGGAGGGCAGTTGGGGCTGCCCCTTTAGCACCAAAGAGGAAATCCTCTCTGGCTGCGCCATCCGCCGTTCGTCACCACGCGCGTCACCCACGTGGTGGGCACGGCACCGCGCGGCTGACGTCTGGCTCGGGTGGCCTCGGGCAGCCGGCTTGGGGGGCCGCCTCGGGAGGCCCCTCGCGAGGCTTTATGCCGCTGATGTGGCTAAGTCCTGGCGGCTTGCTCCTGAGGAGGGGTCCTTGTGAGGCTGGCGCCTCGCGAGGTGTTTTCGCTTTGCGGCGCCCGTGGTTGGGCCACGTCTTGGGCCTGCGCCAAGCGTTGCTTCCTGGGCCACAGGCAGACGAGCCGTGGTACCCCGGTTCCCAATGGCCCGACAGCATCCTCACGGAGAAGGACTCAGAGGCAGAGCGCGTGGCCTGCCAGGCCACAGCTTACTGCCTGAGGGATGGCGACCTCTATCGCAGACGCCCCAATCGAGTTGCGCTGAGATGCATCTCCGAGGAGCAAGGGCGCGAGCTGCTTGCCGACATACATGGTGGAGACTGCGGCCACCACTCCTCATCATGCACCCTCGCCGGCAAGGTGTTCCGCAGCAGCTTCTACTGGTCCACAGCGCTTCAAGACGCCACCGAGCTGGTCCAATCCTATGAGGCTTGCCAATTCCACACCAAGCAAACCCACCAACCGGCGCAAGGCCTCCAGACCATTCCCCTCTCGTGGACCTTCGCGGTCTGGGGGCTGGACATCCTGGGCCCCTTCCCTCGCGCCGCTGGCGGCTACCGCTACCTCTACATCGCCATCGACAAGTTCACCAAGTGGGCGGAGGTAGAGCCCGTCCGCACCATCCCGGCACGATCAACCGTCAAGTTCATCAAGGGCCTCGTGAGCCGCTTCGGCGTCCCCAACCACATCATCACTGTTAACAGCTCGCAGTTCACCAGCGGCCTCTTCAAGTCATACTGCGCCAACCTTGGCACGCAGATCTGCTATGCCTCCGTGGTACACCCGCGAAGAAACGGCCAGGCTGAGCGTACTAACGTTGAGGTCCTCAAGGGCCTCAAGACACGAACTTCAAGAAAAAGCTCACAGCCTACAGCAAAGGCTGGCTCGACGAGCTCCAGTCCATGCTATGGTTGATCCGCACAACAGCGACCAAGCCTACCAGCAAAACACCCTTCTTCCTCGTCTATGGGGCGGAGGCGGTCCTTCTTTCTGAGCTCAAGCACGGGTCCCCGCGAGTCCTCGCCTTCGACGAGGCTCACCAGGATGGCCCGCGGGAAGCTGATCTGCTCCTCCTCGAGGAGGCACATCGCCGGGCCGCCATCCGTGCCACCCAGTATCAGCAGGCGCTGTGTCTCTACCACAGCCGCAACATACTCCCCCGCACCCTTGAAGCTGGCGATCTTGTCCTGCAAAGGATCCTCTCTAGGGAAGGACTCCACAAGCTCTCGCCCATGTGGGAAGGCCTGTTCAGGGTCATGCACATTTCTTGGCCTGGCACAGCACGGCTGGAGATGGAGGAGGGTGTTGCAGTACAAAACACATGGAACATCCAGCACCTCCGCAAGTTCTACCCGTGACCTCATGGGCATGAACGAAATGAAGCTGTACACGCTTCGGAGCCTCTCTTTGCGGTGCTTACTGAGGCCGCGAGAGCTCCTGCCCACAACCCAGTGGAAGCCCCATGCTCAGACATGGCGGAATGATCGAATTGAGGGCGCCGCCTGGCCACTACATCCTCAAACTGACCCGTGCCCATCATGGCAGCCTTATCTTTTTGGTTGTGTAATGAAACCTTATTTATGCAGCAGTAAAGTTTTATTTCTTAAGTATTGTGTGCGCTTGGTAAGTAGTTTACTTCAGGAGTTGTGCACGCCCGCGACTTCCCTCCTGCGCATCACGCGAGTGGGGGCTGGACACGGTGCCTGCTCTTGGGTCAGTCCCAGCAGCACCGCAAAACCGAAGTGACTGAGCTCTAGCTCGCGGGCCTGCTCCCATGCATGTCACCTCACCAAGGTCCTTGGTACTTTGTCTCCTCGTGTGACACCCACGAGCGAACTAGCAAGCGCGCGCTGCTCCTCTACTTGTGAAATTTGTCAAAATGTGGTTATCGCAGAGACAAGGCGCACCGAAGCCCTCACGAGCGCTACCTCGCGAGGCGACCCACGGTGCGTCGCCTCTTCAAGAAGCCCACAGGAAGCCTCACGAGCGTTGCCTCGCACGGCAACCTGCAGCACCCATCTCCACCAAGTGCCAGCGGGAGGCCTCACGAACGAACGCCTCGCGAGGTGCCACCCCGCAAGCCACGGCACGCCAGGCCTCACGCTCCGCGAAGAAGCTAAGTCTAAAAGGCCTCACGAGTTTTCCTCAGCGCCTCTCAAAATCTCTTTTCCTTGTGTGGCACCCCGATAGAGGGCCGACGCACGCCAGTCTCAGGATTAAGACCTGGCGCACGTCTGAGACATGATACAGCAATTCCAGGCACAAAAATGGCTTTATTATATGAAATGGGGTATTACAATATTGTTGCTTACAACAATATTACATGGCTCCAAGGCTAACTAAATGGCAGCGGAGGTCTTGGCTCAGCGGCAACGACGTCTTTGGCTGGGCTCCACAACTCACAGGACTGGCTGGGTTACGATCTAGCATGATGGATCTTCTCCTGCAACTGGCCACATGCAAGGCCCGGTGAGTACTTTGAATGTACTCGCAAGACAACCAAATACATAGCATCCAAACAAGCAGATGACAAAGCAAGCCCAATGCTTATAAAAGAATTTATTCTAAACATGGCATGGAATTAACAGGAAAACATGGATCAAGCATGGCATAACAAGGATCAGACATATCAACTACATATCATGGCATGACATAGCTACTTCTATGAGACATGGCATCCAAAATCAAACTGAAACCTACACTACACTTACCTCCCGTGAAGCATTAAAATAATAGGTGGTGACAACATTCAGTTTTACTGCCCTTCTGGGCTAACTCATGACTCACTGAGATCCCATCTCGTGATCATGTCAGAACAACATGGTGACTGCTCATAATTATCCCATAGTCCAAGTTACCACATTTACTTAATAGCACATTCTTTAACAAGTTTATAATAACAGGTTCGTCCTACAGATTGACCAAGACCAAATAGTGTGACCTAGTACGAACTGTGTCCAATACCGTGGACTCGGCTATTCGAATAGATTCATACACTCTGCAGAGGTTGCACACTTTACCCACACCATGGTCACTCGTCCAACGAAACTCTGTGACCCTTCTATCGTACCACCGACAATCATTCCCTGTCCGAGTCATGTCCTGGGTGGCCCCTGTGTCACTCCTGACACCTGCCACCGTCGTGGCCAAACTAAACTGTCCCAAACAGGGACTCCCGGGTTAAACAAACAACTGGGCTCACAAGGTTATCGCCGCCTACCTGATCAGGGCAGCACGCGCGCATAACATTCCCTCTTTGGTGGTACCGATAAGAGAGCACAGGGTTAGACCAAGTCAAGGCCGTCCCATAACGGCAAATGTGGCTGCACGGGTAAGCTCGGTTCGGTGGCACTATGACTCGATCCCATCGATGACGGAGGAGGTTTAGTTTATAAGTTCAACTTAACATTTCCATCATCGTACCATAACATCAACATTTATAGGCAGGAACAATTACTTAACAATAGCATAACAAAATCATAACAGTATTGACAATCATGGCATGAGATCAAATCATAGCACTAACATGATACTGGTATTAAAAGTATTATTACTAGCATGGGAAAAAATGACATGAAAGCAATTCATGATATTATATGGTAAATAACACTAGCATCTGGTACAGATGAGATAATAGGACTATGCCGGTGTAGACTAACAGATGATCTACAACATACGGTAACACACACAGGGTGCTAGCAAAGTCAACATGCAAGTCCGGAGATCATGATAAGAGGTTGGCTTGCCTTGGGGTGGAGGAATACGTCGGGAAGAAATGCGACGAAACTCCGGATACGATTTGCCGGAACCGTCACTCTCGGGAGAGGCCTAATAGGGAAAAGGGTAAAAGTGGCGTTTTCAACATGTGACAACATTATGAAAATGACACCATCGGAACGGGCTTGACGAACTGAAAACGTGGGCATTGGATTTACCTCAATCGGAGTTACGGTTGAAGAGAAACGGCCGTTCATTCATGAAGCCGAGAAACGGATATAAAACTGTGCATTTCAGTCCTTAACGAGTGAACGTTCGTAGCTTAACGGTTTTGGCGTCCGGCTGAAAAAAAAACGAAAGCGCATTTTCGGAAATACGCTTTCAGTGAACAAAAAGCGCAACCCATGGAGTGCGCTTCCACTTACAGCCGCTGGGCCCGGGCCGTTAGCCACTTACAGGTGGGGGCCACCCTATCTCTTCTCTCTCTCTCTCTCTCTCTTCCTTTCTCCTCTGGTCATCTTCGTCCCGATAGAATAGAGCAGGGGCACCGCCGCAGTCGATGTAGCCGTCGACTGGCAGCACGAGGAGGGCCACCGCTGGGCTCATCGGAACCGGCGCGCCACACCGCGTCCGAGGGTAGCCGTGGGGCTACGCGAGCCGGCCGGTAGCGCCGTAGCCACTGACCGGGGAGCGGCGGCGGATGGGCACCAGAGAAGCTGCTCCGGCAGCATTTTCCCGGAGGAACTGAAGACGGCTGCGACTTCGCGAGCTCCTAGGGAGGGCCGAGGACATGGATGGAGAGGAGGGGAAAGGCCAGGACGCGGAGTGGCTGGGGAATCGGGCGGCTGCAGTGCCTCGGCCATTGGAGAGGCAGAGAGCTTCCCGAGCTCGAGGGGGAGGGATTGGGTCTCGCTGGTGAGGGGGAAGAGCTCGGGGACGCGCTTATATAGCCGCGGGGAGGGCTACGCGATGACGGCCGAAGCTCCGAGAGCTCACCACCGTGGCCGCGATCCGGTGGTCGACACGGCCGTCCACGGGCTAGGGGACGAGGAGAGAGGCTTCCAGGCGATCCACGCGTGCGGTGGGCAGCTCGCCGGCGCTCCTAGACAAGCCGGAGCCTGCTGGAGGTGGCCTCCCGAAGCATCCGGTGCACAGGGCACCCGGTTGGCGCGCTCTGCCCATGGTCACCGTGTGGCCATGGCGTTGCCACGCCCCACGCGAGGCCAAACCATGTCTGGGGTCTTCTCCTTCCTTCCCTGAGTTGACCTGTGTGGCTGAAATGCACAGAACGGCTCGGGTGTGACCACACACTGCTCAAATGTTTGATAGCAGCAAAGTTTGGACACGTGGTGTGGCCACCACAGTGCTCCTCTTGGCCTGATCTTTGGCAGATGTCAATAATCTACCAAGGTGACCATCTTGGCCAAAATTCAGCTCAAATGGACAACTCTAGATTGCACCTTCTTTGTAACCTTGCTCACTGACCAGAAATGGAAATGATGATGTTGGGAAGAAATGGCTAGATGGATTTGGCTGATTTTTGGTGTAGGGTGATGATATAGTTATGAGAGCTAGCTGGAAAAATTTAAGCTGAATTGATCATCTATGAGGGTACTTCCTTCACAGAGATGCAATCTGGCCAGAAACTTAGATAATTTACTGAGAAAAATTGGCTAGATGAAATGGGTTGGTTTTTGCTATCCAGGGGTGATTTATCATTGTTAACCACCCTGAAAAATTTCAGCCCAAAAAGATCAAGGGTGCAAGCACTTCCTTTGCAAACTGGAAATCTGGACAGAATTTGCAAATGGATGTTGTGCTAAAAATTTGAATTGTGGAACTTGAGATTTTGATGGAAATGGTGAATATATGGATAGGATAAGCTCCACAAATTATTTGGGATTTTTCCTAGGTACCAAAATGGTAGTTCCTTTGCAAAGGCCCCAAATTGAAATATTGGCTTTAAATAGGAAAATGCAATTTCCCTTATTTAATTGTGGCCAATATTTTTGTGAGAGCTCAATATGATCACAATGAATATCTCCACAAGTTTTCATGAGCTTTGGAGATGGGCAATTATTTTCCTGGATTTAATTCCTTCTTAGGGCAGAAAAAGGAATTAATTTTAAATGAGAAATATTGCAAAGAACTTGGCAATATCTTTGCATATCCAGGGTTTATGGACGTAGGAGAGTCACTGGGATAAGTTTGGAAGTCAACAGATCAAGGAAAAAGATAGCTCCTTTGTAAACACAAAGGCAGGATTTCCAGTTCCAATATTTTGGAACCAGGGTTTGAATGGAGTTCGGGGTTTACTGACGGGAGCTTGGTTGGCACAAGAGCATGGGAAAGGCACTGAGAGGCTGAGCATTGTCTAGATTCACCTGGTCACTTACCAGATTCCAAAGGAAAAATTTGGGAGAGGAAAGCTAGGAAGGAATAACAGCACAAAAATCGATAACCCGATTTTTTGGGTGTGACAAACCTTCCCTATCACATCCCTAGTCTAGTAATGATCTAGGCTAGCCTTTCATGTTTGCATCATGTTTATATTTCAAAGAAACATGAAATGGGGATTGAATAAGCCCTAGCATCACATTAAATAACTAGGGTTATCTAAAATATTTTCCAATGAATCCAAAATGCCCTTAAAAATGTCCATGTTTTGGGGAAAAGGTGGAAACCCTAACCAGTGATGTGGCACATTTTTCTAGGACATGTTTGGTCATTGAGTTAATTCAAATAGTATTTGAATTGGGGCTCTAAAATTCTATAAATATTTTTATAGCTCCAAAAATTTTGAAATTTGGTGAGGGCCTCTGGAATTTTTCAACTAGTGGCCACAAAAAGTTTCAACATTTATAGAAATGTTTTGGTATTTTTAAATAGTTCAAAATAGACAGCAGAAAAAGAAAAACAGTAAATAAACAAAAAGAAGGAAACTAACCTGGGCCACTTACCTGTGCCGGCCCAGCAGGCGGCCCAGCACACCAGGGTGCCCCTGTCGTCTTCTTCCATGGCCAGTAGGCAGGGCGCGTGGCCAGAGCGCGCACGCACGCGCCACCGGCCACCTCCTGCTTCTGCCGACGCCGGGACGAGGGGATAAGCTCCCCCTTGCGTCTGGATCGCGTCCACCTCCTCTGCTTGCCTTCTCCCTCGCTCTCCCTCGCTCCTCGCTGCACGTCCGAGAGCACGCCATCGCCACCGCTCGCCGTTGCCATGCCCAGAGCATTCGCCTCGCCTTGGGGCCGTGTCCCTCGACCTCGTCGTGACGCCGCACATCGACCAGATGAAGCACAGGAGCCAGGAAGCACCGTAGCCTCGCCAGCGCCATCATCTACCTCCTCGGGTCGCCGAAGATCGCCCTCGACACCACGGCCACCCCGGTGCCTCCCCGAGCCCGCTGACTCCCTCTACGCGTTCGCTGTGAGCCCTTGCGTCCCCTCCCCTCGCTCCCGAGCTCGTTTAGCCGCTGTAACCGTCGCCACCGCCATGACCGAAGCTCCGCCGCCGCATATGCTCATCGCCGCCGCCGCCGCTAGACGCCGTCCCCGGCATCCCCACGGCCACCGATGGATGCCCTGCATCACGGGCTCTCCAACGCGCCTAACCGCGCGACCAGCCGTGGCTGAAAATAGTCGGTCGGCGATCGCTGCCACTTCGGGTCATCGCCGGCGTTAGCTGCTGATGTGGCAGGGTCATTAGGGGCTAACCCCACTGATTAGCCACCCATTAGCCACTGACAGCGGGCCCTACCCCTGGTCAAATCCAGTCAGCGCTGGTTTTGACCGGGAATTAACCCTGAGTCACTGACCAGTGGGCCCCACTAGTCAGGTTTGACATGGGTCAACCCCGTTGACCTGCTGATGTCATGCTGACATCATGCTGACGCAATAAGTTATTTTTGGATTAAAAACAATCCAGGAAATTCCAGAGAATGTTAGAAACTTCTAAAATTCATAGAAATTCAACCGTAGCTCAGAATGAAATAATTTATATATGAAAAATTATCAGAAAAATTCAATCTATCCATCTGTACCATTTTCAAGCATGACAAAGCAACTTATACCTACTATATAAGTGAAAACACATAAAAAGCATTTTAAATGCTTAAGTTTGGAGTTGCATTTGAACCCTTGATTCAAATGAGCTTCATCTAACTTGTTGCTAGTTGCATTAGCACAATCCATAGCATCCTTGCCATGTCATGATCATGCATCATATTGGTGCATTTGTTGTGTATTGATTGCAACAACGGTACTGTTCCTCCCGATAGGTCCTGCTCCCGCGAGTGACTTTGAGTATCTGTCGGAGGAGCAGTGCTACTGTGTTGATATTCTAGGCAAGAACTCCCCCCTTGTTGGTCATTCCGATAATATCCCATCCTCTCACTACTGCTCTCTTTTACTGCATTCAGACAACAGCGATTCAACTGTTACTTATTGTTGTGGTAGTTGAACCCATTCCTCTGCATGACCTGTCATTGTCACAGTAAATAGTCAAAACCTCCTAGAATGATTAGGAGTTGCTTGAGCCATGTTGTGACTTCATCCATACCATGCCTACTATTGCTTAGAGTTGTGTCAGGTCTGATTCATCTGGGAATGAATTGGAATGTTGTGATCATGTTCTGGTGTTGAGAGCTAAGTGTGTGAACACGATTTGGTAAAGGTAGCGATGAGAGGCCATGTAGGAGTACATGGTGGGTTGTCTCATTGAGGCCGTCCTTAAGAACTGAGTTCTGTGTATGTTATCCAAGACTAGCTACTACCACACATTGGGATCCTTAATTGACTCTCTCGGATTATTAACCACCTTGATCTCTGTCCAGGAGTTGCAACTAGTTTCTGATGTTTGTAGGTGGTGCTAATTGTCTACCAAGTGGCACCCGGCAGGGTGGGCTTGGAACATACTAGGCACAGTGGCCCGGTGTACCAAGTGGCACCCGGATGGTGGACTTGGGAACCCTGCACACATCGTTTGGGGCTGTATTGGAAACCTCGGCCGGACTTCCTTGCGGGTCAGACTCAAATAGGTGATAAACCTGGACTAGAGACTTGTGTGGTTAGTCAGGTTGTGGCCGACACCCTCGCTAGGCTTCCGCTTGAAGGTTGCCGAGATACATGACGTGTATATGGTGGTAAGTGGTGGGAGTGTGTGTGAAGAAGTACACCCCTGCAGGTTAATATGATCTATTCGAATAGCCGCGTCCGCGGATATGGACTACTTGGAAGACTTATATGGTTCATAGACAACTTAAAGTGGATACCCTAAAATGTGCAAGATAAGCGTGAGTGCTATGGATGGCCTTCTCGTAGGGAGACGGGAGCGGATCCATAGTAGTGTATTGTTGTGGTGACTAGTGGACTCGTGTGCGCTTTCTCACCTCAAAGATATTGCTGGTAGTCGAAATACATGATATAGCCACTGACTCAAAGCTGGCTTGCTGCAGCTAAACCCCACAACACCCTTCTTGATACAGATGCATATGTAGTTATATCTAATGTAAGTCTTGCTGAGTACCTTGTACTCACGTTTGCTTAAGTTATGTTTTTGCAGAGAAGACCTCGGTCTCATTAGTAGTTCTTCGTGGGCTTCGACGATTAGTTTGGGAATCCCAGATAGAGGTCTAGTTCCTATGGATGGTCTTGTAGATAGTCAAGCTTCTCAGCCTTTTCTTTTTTAGTCGTCTGTACCCAGACATGTATATGCTTCTGTTGCTTGTATGACTTTGTATGCTGGGTCATGAGACCCATGTTTGTAATATCATGTTATGTATGGCTCTTCGGAGCCTCCTTAATAAATACTTTGAGTCATAGAGTTATGTTGTGATGCTATGTTGTATTTACACATATCGTGCATATTGTGTGTATGTTTGAAATGCACTAGTATGTGTGGGATCTGACACCTAGTTGTTTATTCTTGGTAGCCTTCCTTATGGGGAAATGCCTCCTGGTGCTTCCATCCAAAACACATGGATTGACCGGCATGTGTCCTTCTTTGCTCCTGTGTCTGTCCCTATGGGGAAATGTCACGTGGTGTTTTACTGGTGTCCTTGTAGCTTGCTACGACTTGGTTACACTCGCTGCTGACCGTCACGTGCATTGCTGGGTCATGTATGCCTGTCCCTGTAAGTTTGTGCCACCTTGGTTTACGACTAGTCATGTCAGCCCGGGTTCTCTGTCACATGGATGCTAGCGACACAATCATATACGTGAGCCAAAAAGCGCAAACGGTCCCGGCCCAGGTAAAGGCGGCAGCCGTGGGTTACCGTGCGTGAGGCCGCAAAGTGATATGATGTGTTACATGCTAGACCGGTGTGACTTAGGATCGGGGTCCCGACAGCATTGGTATCAGAGCCTGACTGACTGTAGGATTACCAAGCCAAACTTGTCGAAGTCGAGTCTAGAAATGCTTTAGTTATATAGGGGAATTGATTGTGGAAGGGAACGTAAGGCTCTTTTTACTCCTTATCTTTTGTCCCTCTGATTCTGAGTCACCCTCTTGTTTTCTACGGGGTTAAGAAACTAAGCTTTCTCATCTATCTATCAGGATCATGAGTTACTATTCCGTAGACTCATAAGAATGGTTGATCAGAGTCATATTCCAGTTTTCGAGAACTTCCTGTGTATTTGATTAGTACTGTCATAGAACCTTGACTGATGATGTCGAGTATGGTACTACCCCATCTTTTGCAAGATGTCTCATTTTGAGCATTTTACTGCCGTTATGCTGCCCAAATTGTCCTAGGAATTCGAGAGATTCTAATGCTCTTGTATTACATTCCGCATCCTTATGTTGATGCTGATTCCATCCTTGTTTTCTTATGGTTTTGTTCCTCAGGATGTCGCACGCCACTCGAGCCGCTCTTGGTCGTGGTCTGAGTCAGGCCAGCAGTAGTAGAGCTGCTGAGGATCCTCCCGATCTGCCTTCTCTGGCAGAAGTCATGTTAGAGGTTGAGAGGAACAAGCGTGAGACTAACCGCTTGTTGGCGTGTATTGAGTAGAACACCGCACATCAGCCCAGTGAGTCAGTGACCATCCACGACTTCATCCGCTTGAACCCACCCACCTTTCATCACTCCATTGAGCCACTCGATGCAGATGATTGGCTCAGTAGCATCACCCATAAGCTACGTTCCGTGAACGTGGCTGAAGGTGACAAGGTCACCTATGCTACTTACCATTTGGAGGGTCCTGCCAGTCTGTGGTGGGAGAATTATGAGGCTATGCTTCCAGCTGGCCAGATTCCTACTTGGAGAGATTTCAATGAAGCCTTCCGAGAGCATCACATTCCTCAGGGTCTCATTGACCGCAAGAGAGAAGAGTTATGTAATCTTACCCAGGGTAAGATGGCTGTAGATGCTTACAGTAGAGAGTTTGGGAACCTGTCCCGTTATGCCATAGAGGAAGTGTCCACAGACGCCAAGAAGTAGGCTAGGTTCAAGAAGGGTCTCAAACCTAAGTTGCGCCATGATCTTCACTTACACCATTGTGATACTTTCCAGGCTCTTGTGAACAAGGCTATTAATGCGGAGACAGCTCAGCTCACTTATGAGGAGTCTCGTAAGCACACCTGTGACTTGGGTTCTACCTCCGGCTCTGGTTCTTAGAAGCGCTGGATTTGGATTCCGAACACTGCACTTCCACCCGGATATGCACCGAGGCCATCCTATGTGGCGCCTCGCCCAGTTCAGTCGTATGCTCCACCCAGACCTATTGGTGGACCGCCTGCCAATGCGGGTCCACGTCCTTCTTCCGGGACTTGCTTCACATGCGGAGAGCCAGGACACTATTCATGTGACTGCCCTCAGGCCAGCTATGCTCCACCCCAGTCTGAGAAGTCTGTTGGCCGTGGTAAGCCATCAAGCAAGATGATCCCTGTCAAGCCAGCTCCCACTGAACGTGGACATGTACATCACGTCTTAGCTAAAGAAGCTCATGATGTTCCAGATGTCGTTCTGGGTACACTCCTTGTCAATTGTCATCCAGCATCAGTTCTATTCGATACTGGAGCATCTCACTCCTTCATCTCCGAAGGCTATGCTCGTTTGCACGACATGTCATTTTGTGATATGCCAACTCCACTCGAGATTCAAACTCCAGGGTCTAGATGGCAAACTACTAGAGTAAGCCATGGCAATGAAATCCTTGTTGACAAACTTGTATTCCTTGCTTCTCTTATAGCTCTCATGTCTTCAGATATCAACATCATTTTGGGTATGGACTGGATGACAGCTCATCATGCCAAAATTGATTGTTTCACCAGGTCCGTCCAGCTTACACACCCATCTGGCAAGATAGTAACCGTTTCTACCAGGGTTGCAGAGCATCAACTCTATTCACTTAATGTCAGCCCTCTCCCAGACCTTGAAGATATTCCGGTAGTCTGAGACTTCCCGGATGTCTTTCCAGAAGAACTGCCAGGCATTCCACCTGACAGAGATGTAGAATTTGTGATAGAACTTATTCCAGGAACTGTCCCAATTTCTAGGAGACCTTATAAGATGGCACCCTTAGAGCTAGCTGAGCTTAAGAAACAACTTGATGAGTCCTTGCAAAAGGGTTTCATCCATCCTAGTTCTTCTCCTTGGGCTTGCCCCGTCCTCTTCGTCAAGAAGAAGGATGGTACGGATCGGATGGTTGTAGATTATCGTCCCGTTAACCTGGTTATGATAAAGAACAAGTATCCGCTCCCCAGGATCAATGACCTGTATGATCAGCTCGCTGGATCCTCAGTCTTTTCTAAGATGGATTTGAGGTTAGGCTACCACCAAATCAAGATCAGAAACAGGGACATCCCCAAGACGGCTTTTGTCACTCGTTATGGCCAGTACGAGTACACCGTTATGTCCTTCGGTCTAACCAATGCACCATCCACATTCTCCCGCTTGATGAACTCGATCTTCATGGAGTACTAGATAAGTTCGTCATGGTTTACCTCGATGATATTCTTATTTACTCGAAGAACGAGGAAGAGCATGCCGAACATCTCAAACTTGTGTTAGAAAAACTCAGAGAGCACCGCCTTTATGCCAAGTTCTCCAAGTGTGAATTCTGGTTGCCAGAAGTGACCTATCTAGGCCACGTGATCTCTGGTAAGGGCATTGCTGTCAACCCTAAGAGAGTTCAGGCCGTTCTTAATTGGACTCCGCCTGAAATGGTTAAACAAGTTAGGAGTTTCCTTGGTCTAGCCAGTTATTGTCGCCGCTTTGTTGAGAACTTCTCCAAAGTGGCCAAACCTCTCACGGAACTTCTCAAGAAAGATAAAAAGTTTGAGTGGTCCCCACAATGTGAGCACAGTTTTCAGGAACTGAAAAGACGCCTGACTTCTGCTCCCATACTTGTGCCACCAGATTTCTCCAAGGACTTTGTTATCTATTGTGACGCCTCGCGACAGGGACTAGGTTGCATTCTCATGCAGGATCGCATGTGATTGCTTATGCATCTCGACAGTTGCATCCACATGAGGGGAATTACCCCACACATGACCTAGAGCTTGCAGTCTATGCACTTAAGACATGGCGACATTACCTTCTTGGTAACCGATGCGAGATTTACACCGATCACCAGAGTCTCAAGTATATCTTCACCCAACCAGATCTAAATCTCAGGCAGAGACATTGGTTAGAGCTGATTACGGATTATGACATGGGAATTACTTACACTCCAGGAAAGGCCAATGTCATGGCTGATGCTTTAAGTCGTAAGTCCTATTGCAACAATCTCATGTTGCAACAATGTTAACCAATTCTCCATGGGGAATTCTGTAAGCTTAACCTTCACATTGCTCCTCACGGATCTCTCTCTACCTTGGTGGCGAAACCTACTCTTGAGGACCAGATCATAACAAGCCAGCAATATGATACGGGTATTACCCGGATCAAGGATAACGTTAAGAAGGGAGCTGCTAGTAGTTTCTCTATAGATGATCGAGGTGTTGTTTTCTTCGAGAACCGCCTGGTGGTTCCCAAGAAGCAACATCTTTGAGAGCTGATCCTTAAGGAGGCTCATGAATCTCCTCTTGTGATTCATCCCGATAGTACTAAGATGTATCAGGACCTACGCCAGAGGTTTTGGTGGACTAGGATGAAGAGAGAAATCACTCAGTATATTGCTAACTGTGACGTTTGTCATCGCGTTAAGGCAGAGCATCAGAGGCCTGCTGGCACCCTTCAACCTTTAGCTATTCCTGAGTGGAAATGGGATAAAGTTGGTATGGACTTCATCATCGGCTTTCCCAGGACCAAGAAAGGGAATAATGCTATCTTCGTAGTCATTGATCGTCTTTCCAAAGTTGCTCACTTCCTTCCTATTCGAGAGAGTATCACTGCTAGTCAGCTAGCTGACTTATATATTTCTTGAATAGTGTCACTACATGGTGTCCCACTAGAGATCAATTCTGACCGTGCCAGTCTTTTCACTTCTCATTTCTAGGAGAGTTTCCAGACTGCCATGGGAACCCATCTTTCCTTCAGTACCGCTTTCCACCCTCAGACATGCTTAGAGCTTGTGTTATCTCATTTGGTATGGATTGGTAGAAGTGTCTACCTTTCGCCTAGTTTGCTTATAACAACAGCAACCAATCCAGCCTCAAGAAAGCAACCTTCAAGATTCTCTGTGGCCGAAGATGTCGAACACCTTTGAACTGGTCAGAAACAGGTGAAAGACAATTATTTGGACCGGATATGATCCAGGAAGTAGAAGAGCAAGTTCGCATCATTCGTGAGAATCTGAAAACAGCCCAGTCTCGTCAAAAGAGCCAGTATGACCGTCGTCATAAGGAAGTGGCTTATGAAGTTGGCGATAAGGCTTACCTTCGGGTTACCCCTCTAAAGGGTACCCATCGATTCGGTATCAAGGGCAAGTTGGCTCCTCGTTACATTGGTCCTTTTTGCATTCTTGCTAAACGAGGAGAGGTTGCCTACCAGTTGGAACTACCCCCAAATCTTTCTCGAGTCCATGGTGTCTTCCACGTCTCTCAACTCAGGCGTTGCTTCTCGGATCCCATCCGCGGAGTGGACCATAAAACGCTTGATCTCCAAGATAACCTCACATATCGAGAGTACCCCGTTCGTACACTTGATCAAGCAGAGCGTACCACTCGACGTCGGAACATCAGGTTTCTTGAGGTTCAGTGGTCTCATCATTCTGAGAGTGAAGCTACTTGGGAGCGAGAGGATCGTCTTCGACTGGAGCAAACCTGGATAAATGGGCCGGCCCGGCACGGCACGGCCCGGCCAGGCTTACACGAGCCAGGCACGGCACGGCCCGGCCAGGCACGTATAATACATGGGCCGTGCCGGGCTGGCACGCGTGCTCGCCTCTCCGGCCCAGGCACGGCACAGCAGCCTCACGGGCCGGCACGCTGGCCCGATTAGCACGGCGGCCCGAGTGGCACGGGAAGACTGGCACGGCAAGGAGCAGCCGAGCGCCTTGTCACAGGGGGTGCCGCATCGCGCCAAGCGTCATGGCGGACGCGTTCGTCGGCTCGTGCCGTTGCACCTGCATGCATGCCTCCTTTTTTTTATTGCATCTCAACTGCATGCATACATGCACGCCTCCTGGCTCCGTGCGTTCGTCGGCTCGTGCCGTTGCACATGCATGTACGTATACCTATGCATGTACGCCTCCTGGCTCCTGGCTCCCTACGACGTCCTAGCTGCTAGTCGTGCCGTGCCGGGCCGGCACGCGTGCCTGGCTAGCCAGCCCAAGCACGGCCCTAGCCGGGCCATGTGCCGGGCACGGCCCGTTAAGCCATGTGCCGAGCCGGCCCATGACGGGCCGGGCACGCGGGCTATCGGGCCGGCACGCTAAGGCCGGCCCATCTGGCCAGGTATAGACTGGAGTACCCCACTCTTTTTCCGATGCCTTCTAAATCTCGGGACGAGATTCTTTTGAGTGGGGGCGAGTTGTCACATCCCTAGTCTGGTAATGACCTAGGCTAGACTTTCATGTTTGCATCATGTTTATATTTCAAAGAAACTTGAAATGGGGATTGAATAAACCCTAGCATCACATTAAATAACTAGGGTTATCTAAAATATTTTCCAATGAATCCAAAATGCCCTTAAAAAATGTCCATGTTTTGGGGAAAAAGGTGGAAACCGTAACCAGTGATGTGGCACATTTTTCTAGGACATGTTTGGTCATTGAGTTAATGCAAACAGTATTTGAATTGGGGCTCTAAAATTCTATAAATATTTTTATAGCTCCAAAAATGTTGAAATTTGGTGAGGGCCTCTGGAATTTTTCAACTAGTGGCCACAAAAAGTTTCAACATTTATAGAAATGTTTTGGTATTTTTAAATAGGTCAAAACAGACAGCAGAAAAAGAAAAACAGTAAATAAACAAAAAGAAGGAAACTAACCTGGGCCACTTACCTGTGTCGGCCCACCAGGCGGCCCAGCCCACCAGGGCGCCCCTGTCGTCTTCTTCCCTGGCCAGTAGGTAGGGCGCGTGGACAGAGCGCGTATGCATGCGCCCCCGGCCACCTCCTGCTTTTGCCGACGCCGGGACGAGCGGATAAGCTCCCCCTTGCGTCAGGATCACGTCCACCTCCTTTGCTCGCCTTCTCCCTCGCTCTCCCTTGCTCCTCGCTGCATGTCCGAGAGCACGCCATCACCGCCGCTCGCCGTTGCCGTGCCCAGAGCATCCGCCTCGCCTCGGGGCCGTGTCCCTCGACCTCGCCGTGACGCCGCACGTCGACCAGACGAAGCACAGGAGCTGGGAAGCACCGTAGCCTCGCCAGCGCCATCGTCTACCTCCTCAGGTCATCGGAGATCGCCCTCGACACCACGGCCACCCCGGTGCCTCCCCGAGCCCGCTGACCCCCTCTATGCGTTCGCTGTGAGCCCCTGCGTCCCCTCCCCGCGCTCCCGAGCTCGTTTAGCCGCTGTAGTCGTCGCTACCGCCATGACCGAAGCTCCGCCGCCGCATATGCTCGTCGCCGCTGCCGCCGCTAGACGCCATCCCTGGCATCCCCACGACCACCGGTGGATGCCCCACACCACGGGCTCTCCAACGCGCCTAACCGCGCGACCAGCCGTGGCCGGAAATGGCCGGCCGTCGATCGCCGCCGCGTCAGGTCATCGCCGGCATTAGCTGCCGATGTGGCAGGGTCATTAGGGGCTAACCCCACTGATTGGCCACCCATTAGCCACTGACAGCGGGACCTACCCCTGGTCAAATCCAGTCAGCGCTGGTTTTGACCGGGAATTAACCCTGAGACACTGACCAGTGGGCCCCACTGGTCAGGTTTGACCTGGGTCAACCCTGTTGACCTGCTGATGTCATGCTGATGCAATAAATAATTTTCTAGATTAAAAAAAATCCAGGAAATTCCAGAAAATGTTAGAAACTTCTAAAATTCATAGAAATTCAACTGTAGCTCAGAATGAAATAATTTATATATGAAAAATTATCGGAAAAATTCAATCTATCCATATGTACCATTTTCATGCATGACAAAGCAACTTATACCTACAGTATAAGTGAAAACACATAAAAGGCATTTTAAATGCTTAAGTTTGGAGTTGCATTTGAACCCTTGATTCAAATGAGCTTCATCTAACTTGTTGCTAGTTGCATTAGCACAATCCATAGCATCCTTGCCATGTCATGATCATGCATCATATTGTTGCATTTGTTGTGTATTGATTGCAACTCCGGTACTGTTCCTCCCGATAGGTCCAGCTCCCGCGAGTGACTTTGAGTATCTGTTGGAGGAGCAGTGCTACTGTGTTGATATTCCAGGCAAGCACTCCCCCCTTGTTGATCATTTCGATAACATCCCATCCTCTCGCTACTGCTGTCTTTTACTACATTCAGACAACAGTGATTCAACTGTTACTTATTGTTGCAGTAGTTGAACCCATTCCTCTGCATGACCTGTCATTGTCACAGTAAATAGTCAAAACCTCCTAGCATGATTAGGAGTTGCTTAAGCCATGTTGTGACTTCATCCATGCCATGCCTGCTATTGCTTAGAGTTGTGTCAGGTCTGATTCATCTGGGAATGAATTAGAATGTTGTGATCATGTTTTGGTGTTGAGAGCTAAGTGTGTGAACATGATTTGGTAAAGGTAGCGATGAGAGGCCATGTAGGAGTACATGGTGGGTTGTCTCATTGAGGCCGTCCTTAAGAACTGAGTTCTGTGTATGTTATCCAAGACTAGTTACTACCACACATTGGGATCCTTAATTGACTCTCTGTACTAATTAACCGCCTTGATCTCTGTCCAGGAGTTGCAACTAGTTTCTGGTGTTTGTAGGTGGTGCTAATTGTCTACCAAGTGGCACCCGGCAGGGCGGGCTTGGAATAGAGTAGGCACAATGGCCCGGTGTACCAAGTGGCACCCGGATGGTGGACTTGGGAACCCTGCACGCATCGTTCGGGGCCGTAGTGGAAACCTCGGCCAGACTTCCTTGCGGGTCGGACTCAAATAGGCGATAAACCTGAACTAGAGACTTGTGTGGTTAGTCAGGTTGTGGCTGACACCCTCGCCAGGCTTCCGCTTGAAGGTTGCCGAGATACATGACGTGTATATGGTGGTAAGTGGTGGGAGCGTGTGTGAAGAAGTACACCCCTGCATGGTAATATGATCTATTCGAATAGCCGCGTCCGCGGATATGGACTACTTGGAAGACTTATATGGTTCATAGACAACTTAAAGTGGATACCCTAAAATGCGCAAGATAAGCGTGAGTGCTATGGATAGCCTTCTCGTAGGGACATGGGAGCGGATCCGTAGTATTGTATTCTTGTAGTGACTAGTGGACTCGTGTGCGCTTTCTCACCTCAAAGATATTGCTGGTAGTCAAAATACATGATAGCCACTGAGTCAAAGCTGGCTTGCTGCAGCTAAACCCCACAACACCCTTCTTGATGCAGATGCATATGTAGTTAGATCTGATGTAAGTCTTGCTGAGTACCTTGTACTCACGTTTGCTTAAGTTATGTTTTTGCAGAGGAGACCTCGGTCTCATTAGTAGTTCTTCATGGGCTTCGACGATTAGTTTGGGAATCCCAGACAGAGGTCTGGTTCCTATGGAGGGTCTTGTAGATAGTCAGGCTTCTCAGCCTTTTCTTTTGTAGTCGTCTGTACCCAGACATGTATATGCTTCCGTTGCTTGTATGACTTTGTATGCTGGGTCATGAGACCCATGTTTGTAATATCATGTTATGTATGGCTCTTCGGAGCCTCCTTAATAAATACTTTGAATCATAGAGTTATGTTGTGATGCCATGTTGTAGTTACACATATCGTGCATATGGTGTGTATGTTTCAAATGCATTGGTATGTGTGGGATCCGACACCTAGTTGTTTATTCTTGGTAGCCTTCCTTATGGGGAAATGCCTCCTGCTGCTTCCATCCGGAACACATGGATTGACCGGCATGTGTCCTTCTTTGCTCCTGTGTCTGTCCCTATGGGGAAATGTCACGCGGTGTTTTACTGGAGTCCTTGTAGCTTGCTACGACTCGGTTACACTCGCTGCTGACCGACACGTGCATTGTTGGGTCATGTATGCCTGTCCCTGTAAGTTTGTGCCAACTTGGTTTACGACTAGTCATGTCATCCCTGGTTCTCTGTCACATGGATGTTAGCGACACAATCATATACGTGAGCCAAAAGGCGCAAACGGTCCCGGCCCAGGTAAAGGAGGCAACCATGGGTTACCGTGCGTGAGGCCGCAAAGTGATATGATGTGTTACATGCTAGACCGGTGTGACTTAGGATCGGGGTCCCGACATTCCGCCCTCAAGAGAATCTCGTCCTCGAGATTCCTAGGGTTAGCTCAAAACAAATACTACCCCTCCTGGAAAAACCTCTAGGTTGGGTTTTAACCCTTTGGTTGGAAAGAAATGAGTTGAGAGTACCGATAATTGGTACACCTAGATCGCGATATGGATATTGCGGGATCTACTCCACAGGTAGGGTTCGCTGGGTGGCTCTCGTGGTCCAGACAATTTTAGTTAAAGCAAAAATTCCTTTTTCCAAAAATGTCATGGACACCCCAATGAATAGTGGCATCTCTCGCTGGCAGGTGGGCCCAGGGCCCGCTGGCAGCCTCCTTCTTCTTTCTCCGGCCAACGGCTCTTTCTCGCTCCCGAGCTGTTCGGCATGCGGCTAGGCACTGCGCGCGCTTATCTCCTAGGGCATAAAGCACCCTATGATGATAGTGCGCGGCGTGCACGAGGCCGACGTAGAGAGAACTCACATCACGTGCCAGCGCTGGTCGGCACTGCTCGCGGATTCGCCTCCTGGATGCCGGTGATCGAGCGATGCGTGGTTCTCCTGGACTTGGCTCACCGTACGCCGAGCTTGGGCTATAAAAATCGACGGTAACGCGGCTCTGTCCAACTCACACCATGCCTCTCTTCCATCTCTTCGGTTTGGACGAGCTCGAGCCGAGATCCTTCGGTGATGCGGTGTTCCTGGTGGGGCTACGATGGTTCCTCACTGCGCTACTGGCTACTCTGATCGGTTCGTCGCTCTGCCTGCTGCAGCTCATCCTGCTGGAGTAGGCTCGCAACGACGAGGGTCCTGTCGCGGCGGGTCGAGACGAGGGTGATGCTGGCAGAGTGGCTGGTGATCAACCACACTGGTTTCTTTGCCGTCTTAGGCCGGTGGAATAAGCGTGGGCAGGCTTTTACCTCCACCGTGAGGGGCCGAACCTGGGTAACCCGGCGTCTTCTCGTTCCTGATCAACCCCGTTAAGCTTCCACACTTGTGCGATGGCCTCATCTCTAAGTCCTTTCACAAGGACATCTGCCGTGCTAAAACCCCGACACCTAGGAAGAAGAAAAAGAAAAAGAATAGAACTTTGCATGCTTCTAGTGAACCTGTTGTAGAAAAACCTCCTGAGATTCCAAATGATGTTTCTATTTCTGATGCTGAGACACAATCTAGTAATGAGCATATGTGACACCCTGGTTTTTACCAACTTTTGTTTTCAAAACCCTATTTGAAATTTCATTTGGAATTTGGTTTGGATTTTTAATTTGAATGGCTCTATGGACTAAAACTTGGGAATATTTTGATTTTCTTTCCCAAGTGAACCAAAGCTTCCAAAAACTTCTCCCAAGCCTTGTCATTCCTATTCTTGCCAATCTAAAATTTATTTCAATTAGAACATTCCTTTTTCATTAAAGGAATAACCCTTTGAGCTCTAGGTTGTGAAGCAACCTACATTTCTGTCCTCCCAAAAATTCCAAGAAAATTCTCATAAATCCTTTGGACCATGTGAACCTTGGGTATGTGAAAATAATCAAGATTTCATACTCATGGTGAGCACAGCATCCAATCTTTGTTTCTGGTCATAATTTCAGTTTGCGAAGCAACTATATTTTATATTGCTTCAAAAATTCTGAAATTAATCCAGGACGTTCTCCTACCCATATTCACATACTCCACCAAATTTTGGCTCATTTAAGTTAGCCATTTTCCCTATAAAATTCTCACAAGTTTATGTCCAGTGGGAAGTGTTGTGAACGAAGTACCACTTACACTTACCCAAATGGGCTGAAATTTTTATAGCATCTTGGCACCACCAAATAACCCACAAATACAAAGTTTCAACCCCAGAAGCCCATCCATGGGAGTGCAACATCATCAGCAGGTTTTCTGGACCAGAGAGGCAGTTGTGAAGCATCTATATTCAAAACTTGCTCATTTGGTCTGAAATATTTCCAGCATGGGCACCTTCCCACTACAAGTCAGTGTGACAAACTCTCACTCCCAAAACCCTAGCCATTTCTCCCCAGCTTCTTGCCCAAGTTTCTATCCAGAAACTTGTCTGGAAGCTCCAGTACTGCTCATGCCATCTCTTGCCAAACCAGTTTCACAGGGAGGCCTCAGGGAGAAAGGACTACCGAGTAGACATGACTGGACGGGCCAGAGCGCACCGCGTGCGCCAATGCATGCGGTGACCATGCGTCTGTCCGAGCCAAAGTCATGCTCTGCACGCCGACAGCGTCGGACACGACCGTTCCGGCCACTTCGCGCTGCCTTTCCTTGTCCTGTCGTGCCAACGTCGTTGCCACCGTCCACGTACCCACTCAAGAACCCTCTCTCACCTCCGGCGAAGCTCGCCGCCGCACACGGCCAAGTTCACGCATGGGCCGAACATGGTGCCGCGGTCGCCGCCATGTCTACACGCTATTAATGGCTCCGCACGCGTCCCGTCACTCCTGCGCGCTCACGTCCAATTAAGCCCGCGCCGCGACGGCCAGCGCAGCAGCCAGCTCCCCATCCTCGCCATGCCAGCGCAACCGTGGCAGCATCCGGCCACCACGGCCTCACCCGGCTATAAAAGGAGCTCCCCCGCCCCGTCTCTCCTTACCACTCGAGCTCTCCTTCTCCCAATCTTCGCCTAACAACGCCGGAGCCAGCCGGGAGGCTCTCCTACTCCATCTCCGGCGTGGTGCACCGCCGTTCTGCCCCAGCTTCTCCAGCTCATCTCAGTCCACTCCATCCTCAACCAAGCCCACCCCCGAGCTCGTGGCACTCCACTGGCTCTCCCCAACCACTCCTCTGCTCGAGTACTCGCCGGAGTCTTCGGATCCGCCGACACCCGAAGCTCGCTGCCGCCTGAGAAGAAGGGGGCGACACTGTCCGGCCATGTCCCGACGAGCTGCGGGTACATGACTGCTCGTCATCGTCCGTTCGATCCATCCCCGCCGTCTCCCAAGCTCGCCGCCGTCGCCATCGTCGGCAAACCTCGCCGGTGAGCCGTCCTCCTTCTGATCCCCACCTTTCCCCTTTAAATATGACAGATGGGCCCCGCATGTCAGTGACCCAGCCGCGCCCGAAGGGGTACGCAAGTGGAGGCGCCTGGCTGGTTTACGCCTTCGACGTGGCAGCTCCTGGGTTTTTCTAGATTTCTGTTTAAATTCAAATAATCCAGAAGTTTGACTCAACTTTGACCAACAATATCTTTTAAACCATAAGTCCAAATGAGTTCATTCTTTTTGCATTATTTTTCTTATGAGCTCCTCTATTTGTTGTAAAATTTTGGTATTTTTCTCTGCTGTCTAGAATTTCTAGTCAGAGGAAAATGCTTTATGTGATATTTGAAAATGTTTTCAAAAATGTTTTTCAGATTGATTTGAGTAGTTGGTGAAGACTAGGAGTACAACCACACTTCCTTGGTGCAAGGCAAGCCACAACTCTCATTTGCATGATTGCATTGTAATATCATGGTTTAAATAAGTATTTCCACTCTAAATTATGAATTATTTGTGGATGGATTTAGTCATCCAACATTTTGGAAATCTTGGATAGGCTACTGTCATGTTGATATTGAAATTGTAGTCATTAGTAGTCTACAGGTTTGATGATGCCAAATGTTACCAAACTGTGAGATTACCGTCTATGATTACTTTGTGACTTCGTCTGGTATTTTAGATATAGAGTCAGTAGCAGGAGATGATTATATTGCTAGTTAGGTTTCTAGTTGGTTATTGCTGTAAGTTGGATCAGGGTGATACTGGAGTGTAAGTCACGACGGAAAAAATACTCGGGGATAAATCCCTTCATTGTTGATCAAGTGCCACCGAACTGAGCTTTTCAGTGCAGCCACATCTGCCGAAATGGGATGGCCTTGACTTGGTCTAACTGCGTGCTCTTTTATCGGTACCACTGAGGGTGTCCCGGACTAAGGGGTACTCGGGCTGCCGCCCTATCTCTCATGGGCCGGACTGGTGGGCCGCTCTCTACACGTCGATGGAAGGCTAGATTATGGACGACCCCGTGTGATATAAGGAAATCTCTGAAGTCTTGGCGTCTCCTCCAAGGAATAGATGGCGTAACCGACATGTTTATCCCTGATGATAACCGACCATATGTAACCCTAGGGCCCCCCTGGTGTCTATATAAACCAGGAGGTTTAGTCCGTAGAAGAGATATACAATCTAGGGTTTAGACCATCTGATCTCGAGGTAGATCAACTCTGTAACCTTCATACAATCACATCAATACAATCAAGCAGGACATAGGGTTTTACCTCTTCGAGAGGGCCCGAACCTGGGTAAATCGCTGTCTCTACGCTCTCTGTTACCATCTGCTCCTTGACCCATAGTTCGGACACCCTACCCGAGATCTACCGGGTTTGGTACCGACATTGGTGCTTTCATTGAGAGTTCCGCCGTGGGTCATCAAGGATCAATGGCTCGCCTAATCATCAGCAACAGCGCTAGCCGCAGGGACACTTTTGTTCCCGGCCAGCTTTTCGCGTTCGGAAGCATCGTGCTGCACGCCGACCCGGCCGGTCACCTTGGCCGGGTCGACAGCTTCACCCCCGACCAGGAGATCAGGTTTGGAAACTTAGAATTCGTCGCCGACTCCCGGGGAGATCTTATCCTCACGGGGTCCTCAGCTTCGCCTGACGGACCCATGAATCCTGAAGCGCCGACTTCGAGTACGGCCAACCCCATTGCCGAGATGGCAGCCGCTGCAGATCCAACCTTGAGCTCGGATCTGACCTCCGCGCTCGGTTGCCGAACTCCAGCCTCGGCCGAACATAACCTCGGGGCAAATTCTGACACTCCCGTCACGGCCATGCTGCGGGTTGACCCCGCAAATTACCCGAACCTGGAATCAACCGATCTCTCATCATTAAACGGGATACTAGATCGGATCCAAGCTCTGGGAATCGCCGATGGCCAGTCCTCGGTATACGATCAGATCGGGCTTAAAACCGACGACAGGGAAATCTACGCCCCCGCTACTACTCACTTGGTCGCCACTATCGAAGGCCCCTCAGTGGCCTCGCCCGTTACCTCCGAACCAAAAACGCATGAGGTTCAAGTTTCCAACCAGCAGGCTTCGCCTTCCAGCTCGGCAGCCAGATTCCGCTCCGGAGAGGGTTCAGATCCAGAGTCCGGCTCAACATGCAAGTCCAGATCCGCTCACCCGCGCCCGGTCAATTATCCAGAGCTCGGCGCACCAAATTCCATGACAATCCAGGACACGGCCCCCAAAACTCCGGACTCACACTCCGCTGGGATCAAGTTTTTTATCCCGCCCACCCCCCACGTTGAGTACTGTCCGGATAACACAGGACGTCCCGACATATGGGACCTGATGTACGTAAAGCAACATCCCGGAGAGACAGTCCGGCACTTCTGGGCCAGATTCCTTATCGTCAAAAATAACATGACAGATGGCTGCGACAGGGACATTTTAGAGATCTTCCAACAGAACTGCAGAGACGAGGGCGTCTTAAACGCCCTCGCCCGCCGCCACATCCAAAATTTCTCTGATCTATCGGATCTGGTGTCCAAATATTGCGCCATGGAGTACGCTTGGCAGGCCCAGCTCGAGCAAAGGGAGTCAACCTGTTCAGAGGAACTAAACCGAGCTTGGGCGAAACGCGCGCTCCCTCACCGGACACGCCAATACGAGCCGTCCGAGAAAAAGATGAAATCCCTGATGAGATCAAGAACGGTCCTTGACGGAATACTAGATAAAACATGCCCCATACACTCAACAAATCCAACCCACAGCCTTCGAGCTTGCTGGGTGGTCAGGCAAGTCGCCAAGAGCGGCGAGGCCATTCTCGGAGGCCCGCACTCCACTAAAGGTCCAGTTATGCCCCTTGACGACGACGCCGAAATCTTAACAATCTACGAGACTTACTCTTCGAAGAATCAGAGGAAGAGAGCCCTTCGAGAGCTCGCCCAAATTCACCACGTGGCAGAGACAGACTCCTGGACAGATACACCCATCACTTTTAGTGAACAAGACCAGCCGAGATCCTGTTCTACTCAAGCCGCTGCCGCCCTTGTCCTTGACCCCATAGTGGATGGATTCCGACTACAAAAGGTGTTGATGGACGGCGGCAGCGGGCTAAACCTCATCTATGAGGATAGCTTGGATAAAATGCAGTTCGACAGATCCCGCATAGAGCAAAGTCACACTACCTTTCGAGGGATTATCCCCGGAAAGGAGGCGTGTGCCAGTGGCCGCGTGACTCTTGATGTGGTCTTCGGAACTCCCGAGAACTACCGGTCCGAAGAACTGCTTTTCCACATCGTGCCCTTCCGCAGCGGCTATCATGCCTTACTAGGGTGCGATGCCTTCGCATGATTCCATGCTGTACCACATTATGGGTACATGAAGCTTAAAATGCCAGGGCCAAACGGTATAATCACGGTAATAAGTGATCCGGACAGAGCCCTGCGAGCCGAGAATAAAACGGCATCGCTCGCCCTCGAAGCGTTGTCCGAAGCCCTCGCGGCCGAAGAATTAACCGCGCTCCGCTCAACGGTGGACAAGGACGACGTCATCCTTGATAAAAGGCAAAAATCCACGTCCTTTAAACCTGCAGATGAAATCATTAAATTCCAAGTGCACCCAACAGATCCCAACAAGACGGCGTCCATCGGAGCCCAGCTGGACCCCGCGGTTGATGAAGAATTGCGCCAATTTCTGCGCGCAAACTGGGATATCTTTGCCTGGCACCCTTCGGACATGCCAGGGATCCCGCGTAGATTAGCCGAGCATAGCCTGAACATAATCAAAGGTTTCAAGCCAGTTAAACAGACTCTCCGTCGGTTTTCCGAACCCAAGCGTCAAGCCATGGGTGAGGAACTGGCCAAGTTGCTCGAAGCCGGATTCATCCGGGACATCAAACATCCTGAGTGGTTGGCCAACCTGGTCATGGTGCCGAAGAAGGATAAGTCCTGGCGATTGTGCGTCGACTTCAAGGATTTGAACAAAGCCTGCCCTAAGGATCCTTTCCCCTTGCCCCGCATCGACCAGATCATTGATGCCACCGCCGGGCACGACTCGTTATGTTTCCTGGACGCTTACTCCGGATACCATCAAATCAAAATGAAGGAGTCCGACCAGGCGGCCACCGCATTCATCACTCCTTATGGACCATTCTGCTTCAACACAATGCCCTTCGGGTTAAAAAACGCAGGGGCCACATACCAGCGCATGATCCAAACGTGTCTGGAGAAACAAATCGGCAAAACAGTCGAAGCTTATGTGGATGATGTGGTTATCAAAACCAAACACGTCAGCCAGCTGGTGGACGATCTCCCGCAAACCTTTGACAATCTTCGGACTTTCGATATACGGCTTAATCCGGAAAAGTGTTTCTTCGGCCTGCCAGCCGGCAAGCTGCTCGGCTTCATAGTTTCCCATAGAGGAATAGAGGCCAACCCAGCGAAAATCCGGGCACTGTCCGAGTTGGCTATCCCCACTGAGCTCAAACACGTCCAGAAACTGGCCGGTACTGTTGCAGCCCTCAGCCGCTTCATCTCGCGCCTCGGCGAAAAGGCCCTGCCGCTATATAAATTGCTCAAACGGACAAAGAACTTCGAATGGACTAGCGAAGCGGCGGCGGCACTTGAAGAAATAAAAACTCTACTGGCCAGCAACCCGATTTTGACGGCACCCAGCCCGGCTGAGCCAATGCTGTTATATATCTCGGCGACGAATCAGGTGGTCAGTGCGGTTCTCGTTGTTGAACGAGAGGCCGAGGGTCACAAGCTCCAGGTACAGAAACCTATGTACTATGTATCCGAAGTGCTTACCCCTTGTAAAACAAGGTACCCGCATTACCAGAAGATCGCCTACGCAGTTTTCATGGCATCCCGAAAGCTCCGCCATTACTTTCAGGAGTGCTCGGTTATGGTAGCATCCGAAGTACCACTGAATGAGATAATCAACAATCGTGACACCACAGGGCGCATAGCCAAATGGGCTATATAACTTCTCCCCTCCGAAATCATCTATCGACCACGCCGAGCTGTCAAATCTCAAGTTTTGGCTGATTTCGTTGCGGAATGGACGGAAGCCGAACTCCCTAGGGAGTACAGCACATACTCACATTGGACGATGTACTTCGACGGCTCCAAAATGCTCGCAGGACTGGGGGCTGGAGTGGTCCTCACATCCCCCACAGGCGACAATATTCGGTACATACTCCAGATCATGTACACCGACTCCAACAACGCAGCCGAATACGAGGCTCTGCTGCACGGACTTCGGATGGCGGTGTCAATGGGCATACAGCGGCTCGAGGTACGGGGAGATTCTAATCTCGCCATCTCTCAAGTTAACGGCGAATTCGACGCAAAAGACCCAAAAATGACAGCATACCGCAACGCCGTCCTGAAGATCTCCGCCCGCTTCGAGGGACTGGAGTTTCACCATATACCTTGTGACAGCAATCAAGCTGCGGATATCCTTGCTCGAATGGGCGCTAAGCGCGACCCCGTCCCCGAGAACACCTTCTTGGAACGACTTTTTAAGCTGTCCGTGGTGTGGCAGGAGAACGCCCAGGGCTCGGACACCAATACCCCAGGAGAGTTCGTCCCTCCGCCTATTGAACCAGATAATGGAATTATCAGGGGCTCGGCCATCGCAATGACAACTTCGGATCACGAGGTCATGGCGGTAATCGCGCCATGGACCGAGCCTTTCCTCGCCTACCTCCTCCTCCAAGAATTACAGGCTGACCAGACTGAGGCTAGGCGTATCCTTCGACGATCTAAAGCCTATAATGTCCACAAGGGAGAGCTGTATAAGAAAAGCACTTCTGGCGTCCTCCAGAGATGTATCTCCGAAGAGGAGGGAAGGCAGCTTCTGGCCGAGATTCACGCTGGCATGGGCGGTCACCACGCGGCAGCTCGGGCCCTGGTCAGCAAGGCTTTCCGAGCAGGGTTCTTTTGGCCCACGGCCCGAACAGACGCCCAGACATTGGTCCAACATTGCGTTGGATGCCAGCTCTTTGCAAATCAGAGTCATATGCCCCCCACGGCCCTTCGGACGATCCCAATTACTTGGCCTTTCGCGGTCTGGGGGCTGGACATGGTTGGACAACTTAAAGGGGGGACCAAGAAAAAGAAATATCTACTCGTCATGGTAGATAAATTCACTAAATGGATCGAGGCAAAGCTGGTCACTTCAGCCAAGTCTAAGCCGGTCATCGACTTTATATCCGGCGTCGTACACCGTTATGGTGTTCCCCACAGCATAATAACGGACAACGGATCGAACTTTACCGCCCAGGAAGTCAAAGACTGGTGCGCTAATTTAGGCATTAACTCGACTATGCCTCGGTGTATCACCCACAGTCTAATGGACAGGTTGAGAGAGCGAACGGCCTGATCTTGAGCGGCATTAAGCCTTGTTTGGTCCGATATTTGAAAGACTCCGGTTGCCATTGGGTTGAGGAGCTCGACTCCGTATTGTGGGGCCTACGACCACTCCTAATCGATCCACGGGCTACACACTGTATATGGGGCAGAAGCCGTCCTCCCCTGTGACCTTATTCACGACGCCCCTCGGGTGCGTATGTACGACGAAAAGGAGGCCGAGCTGGACCGGCAAGATGACCTGGACGCCTTGGAGGGCGAGCGCGACATAGCTCGGGCTCGTTCTGCTTTTTATCAGCAGCAGGCCAGACGTTATCAGCGCAGGGAAGTACGGGCGAAGGCCTACAACGTTGGCGATTTAGTCTTGCGTCTCCCAGAGAAGCAGAAGCATAAGCTGGCGCCCAAATGGGAGGGGCCCTACATAATCGACCAAGTACTCACGGGCGGGGCGTACCGCCTCCGCGACCCGACGGACGATTGCCTCGAACCAAACCCATGGAATGCAGCTCCGCTGCGACATTTCTACGGCTAGTCCCGCAAACTCACCTTGTTCGATTTATCCTTTTCGGATCTTTATCTTTCTAAGTCAATAGTCTCTCCCGGGTTGTGTTCGGAAAATGCCGAATTACGTTAAGTTCTTCTTCGGCAGACATCTTTGACTGTACCACACTTTGTTACCTGGGGGCTTCTTTTACGAAGCTCATCAAAATTAATTTATGCAACCATCCGTTTTTTACGTGTTTGCCTCCTTCCTGTGTCGTTCTCAAGCCACTATATGCATCAACTTGACTTAAGATTTGGCCAAGCTGGGTTGCCTCGCTCCTGTGTTTACCCCCTACGTTCCCGATTGTTCGGCTAGGGAGTAAAGGGAGCACCTCTGCGATTGTTACGTCCGGATTTCCCGGGTACGTACCTTAGACGGGTGAAGCCGAAAGCTAGCGTCTTAAGATAACAAGTTGGTCGGCTACGGGGGAAGTGAAAATAATTGGTACCTATCACCAAGTTTTTGGGGTATTTTCCCGAAGTAACCGTCTCCGTCTAAATTCGGGTACTCGGTTATCCATCCACGGATAACGTGGTCACCTGACGAAAGGAACCCATAGCGGAACTATTTTCGTCGGAAGATGTTTCTTATGTTAATCAGTAATATAACATAACTCCCCGAGCACGTTTTTGTCTGTTTGCACCAAATGGCCGGATTGCCTGGTTTTCCGAAGTATCTTTCCGATATTCTCGGATTACATAGTAGGAAAACACTCCTTGGCTTCTGGTCGAGGAGGCGGAAGCCGATGGCCGGTTAAGACAACGTTTTTTATGCACGGTTTGGAGACTATCCGATGTAAAGTACATAGATACATAGAATCGACCTATCAATCTTGATCTAGACCATCTATTATGGTCTCCAGAGCACAATCTGCTTGGGACAGCCGAGCTGCGGTCATCACCTGGTCATATACCAGATGCACGGGCACTTCCTGCCCATCTGGCCCTACCGGCCCAACTCTCGCTAAATGCTCCGGTTCCAGCTTGGTGAATCGGGTCTTGATCATCGCCCACGCTTCCCGTGCTCCTTCACAACAAGATGACATCTTCCATAACTCAAAGCGGCGCCGAGCTCCTTTGAAGCGACTCGCGAGTTCGGCCATCCCTTCCGGAGCCACTTCGCCAGGCCACAGTGCTTTGAACATGCTCTTCATGGCCCTCCAGGCCCGCTCATGTACAGCGGATAGCTCCTTCAGCAGGTCCTGCCCGAAGGAACCGGTTTCCTCTTCGGGACGCCCGGTCAGCAGAACTACAATAAGACGTGGCGTTGTTCATCTTGCTACCATATACGTTCAGTTATTGAACGGCGAGTTAGATTGCACTTACCGAACATGCCTGCTTTCAGCCTTTGATTCTCCTCTTGGGTTACAGTCAGCTGAGGTTTTAAGCTTTTGATTTCTTGGACCTGTTGTTCGCCTTCCGCCTTAAGCTTATCCCTCTCCTCATGACTTCGGGACAGCACCCGGTAGCCAGCCTCTTGTTGTGACTCCGCATACCTTTGGGCTTTCCTGGCCATATCCAGGTCCTTCTGCAACTGATTTATCGTCTCGGCTGCTATGGAAACATTTTTCATTAGTGGACGTGTCCCACACCATTTTCTCTTTAATGAACTTTAAATTTGGCACTTACCATGTGCCTCTCTGGTGAATGTTTTCACCCCCTCTAGCTCGGCTTTCACAGACTTTAACTCTGTTTGGGCCAGCTTGAGGTCCTCGGACAGCTTTTTGTTCTGCTCCCGAACGGTCTGCACAAATAGCAGGGTAGCATGGATATCAGACCCTTAACTCGGCCGTCCCGCCCAAATTAAGGCTCGAGGGCTACTAGGTTCGGTACTAGTTGTCAAAACTATTATATACCTGCATATTCGTAGACACGATCCTCACTGCGCCTTCAAGTCCCGTTCGGGCGGCACCGAGGTATGCATCTACCGAGCTAAGAGCATTGAACTCCTGATTAGACAACGCGGTGTGCCGAAGTGATGCCTTGCGCCGCCGATGATTCATCACACTTTCAACTTCGGAATTAGTGACCGAGACGCCTCCCGAGTCCTCAGGATTTTGGTCCTCGGTGGTGGCTCCCGGAGTAACTCCGGTTGCAGCTGGCGACCTCGGATTTGAGTCACCCCTTGGCACCTCCTCAACATCCTCGGCCGCGCGCGGTTCTACACATCGTCTATCGAAAACCATGGAACAAGTTATTGGCATATGCGGTGGATGTTGAAGATAGAGGCCATAACAGTACGGTGCATACATTACCTCTTCGGGCGGGGCGCCGATGATGTGGTTCCCGTTGGGGCCATGCGTGGGGTCACCCCATGACTACTTGTCGTCGGAGCCGTTGGTGCCGCTTTTGCGGCTGTTCGACGCCTCGTGCGGCGGCCCTTGGGAGTAGGTGTCAGTATGTTCGGGCCTGCAGCGGCTGAGCGTTTCTTTCGAGAGGAAGCCCGTTGGCCACTTACCACGGAGGAGGGAAGCGCCCCGGGATGATCGGCCAACAGGGCCACCTTGGAGCCATCAAGGCTCTCCTGGTAGAAGACCCCATCCTCAAAATTAATCGATGTTTCAGGGTCGTCATGGAACCCAGGATCGTCATCACGGGTGTAATTCTTCGGTTGAGGAGCCGGGCAGCTCACCGTTTCGATCCATCGCCTCCAACTCTGTTCGGACAAGATGAAGATCCGATTATGAAAAGTCTGGGGTAATATCCGAACTAAAAAGAGTGGTCGAACTCACCATTTCGATGGGCTCATACATCGAGAAGCCTTTCTTGAGCTTTAGTCGAGCGAATTCTTGCTCTTCCCCCTTGAACAAACCGGCTAGTATGGCGGCTATTGCCGCCTGATTGGCTGGCCCCTTCTTGGTGTACCGGGTAGCGTCGTCCTCCCCATTGTAGTTCCATAGCGGATGAATTCTCTGTTGGAGAGGCTGGACACATCGAGTGATGGCTATTGCCATCGCATCAACGATGGTTAGTCCGTTATGAGCTAGCCACCTCACTTGAGCAGCCAGTCGAGCTACTTCGGCACTTTCCTCTTGAGAGGGACTCTTCGGGCGCCGGATGAACCGCTTCGTTGGAGAAGCCAATGAAAATTCCGGTAGACCCCTTCGAACTGGATCGAATAAAGGGATGTCTTCGATATAAAACCATTCCGAAGTCCACTCTTCGGCATCCTTCTTCGGAGTCCCAATGGGGTATCCGGTCCCGGCAATGTGCCATACTTCGGCTCCGCCGACCTCGTAGATGACCCCTTCTCGGGTGCGGGGGACTAGGCAGAAGAATTTCCTCCACAACTCAAAGTGCGCCTCGCAGCCCAGGAACATCTTGCATAAAGCGACGAAGCCCGAAATATGGAGGATCGATCCGGGGGTAAGGTGGTGGAGCTGAATCCCGTAGAACTCTAGTAAACCCCTCAAGAAGGGATGGATGGGAAAATCCAGGCCTCGCAGCACGAAAGGCACGAAGCAAACTCTCTCCTCCCCGTGAGGGGAAGGGAAATTCTCTGCAAGGGCCTTTCCGTCTGCAGAAGTTAATCCGGGGCGGGTGGATGTGAGATCTGAGGCGGGCAGATACCCCTGCGCCTCAAGCCTACGTAGTTGCATACAAGATACAGAGCATCCCGCCCAATCACCTTGACGGGGGCCATGAGGGCGTGAGGAAGAGCCTGGGGCGTTTGCCATTGTTTGTTGACTTTGGCTTTGCGGGGATGTGGAGAAGAATGGCAGGGGGTGGGGTGCGTTAACCTCCACGCCCTTGGCCTATTAAAGGGACATTTTTGTAAGAACCCATCAAGCCACTCGCATTCAGTGGGCGCGCAGAAATCGAGGGTCGTCATTCAATTCTATCTCTGAAGATACCCCCGGTAACTGACTTATTGGTGGCCGAATTATTGTTAATCCGAATATAGGTAACGGGAGGAACTCGCCATCCAAGCCGAAAACTTCTAAAGCATGAAGCTGCCGAAGACCATAGACCTCAGCATTGAAGGCTAGTTCGGGGGCTACTGAGGGTGTCCTGGACTAGGGGGTACTCGGGCTGCCGGCCTATCTCTCATGGGCCGGACTGGTGGGCCGCTCTCTACACGTCGATGGAAGGCTGGATTATGGACGACCCCGTGTGATATAAGGAAATCTCTAAAGTCTTGGCGTCTCCTCCAAGGAATAGATGGCATAACCGACATGTTTATCCCTGATGATAACCGACCATATGTAACCCTAGGGCCCCCCCTGGTGTCTATATAAACCAGGAGGTTTAGTCCGTAGAAGAGATATACAATCTAGGGTTTAGACCATCTGATCTCGAGGTAGATCAACTCTGTAACCTTCATACAATCACATCAATACAATCAAGCAGGACGTAGGGTTTTACCTCTTCGAGAGGGCCCGAACCTGGGTAAATCGCTATCTCTACGCTCTCTGTTACCATCTGCTCCTTCACCCATAGTTCGGACCCCCTACCCGAGATCTGCCGGTTTTGGTACCGACAACTACCAAAGAGGGAAGGTTATGCGTACGTGCTGCCCTGATCAGGTTGACGACGATAACCTTGTGAGCCCGGTTTGGTTATTGAGCTCAAGTCCCCATTTGGGACAGTTTGTTTGGCCATGACGGTGGCAGGTGTCAGAAGTGACACAGGGGCCACCAGGGCATGACCCGAAAGGGGGAATGATTGTCGGTGGTACGGTAGAGGAGTCACTGGTTAGCCAAGTTTCATTGGAGCAGCACCGGTCCACCCGGAAGGGAAGCGTACCGAGGTACGGGACCAGGAGCTCCATAGTGTGGGTAAAGTGCGCAACCTCTGCAGAGTGTAAGAATTTATTCGAAGAGCCGCATCCATGGTATTGGACACAGTTCGTACTAAGTCACACTGTCCGATCAACACCCATCACTACAAGAAATATGGCAACTTGCGACCATCAATATTGGTCATTGAATGGTCATTGTTTTTCATTTGTGACCTTTTTGTGACCAAAAACAGTTGGTCAAAAGCTGGCCGTCTTTAATGAAACTTAGCGACCTTTTTTGTGAAATGGTCGTAGAAGGTAACGACCAAAATAAAAGGTCGTTGGTTCTAAGACCAATTATTTTGGTCACTGGCAACATGCCCACACCACGTCAGATCCGACGTGGCAAGCTGACCTGGCAAAATTATGACCAAATGAATTGGTCGTTGATTAGAATCAGCTCGGTCCAGTTCGACCATTTATATGGGCCAAGCCTAGTAATTCAGCCCATTTATTATTTTTCCCTATTAATTTTGGTCAGCTACATGGGCCAGACCCAACATTTTTATGTCCATTTCATTTATTCTTTTTGTTCTGGCTTCTTAGAAATGCACGATGTTATAGTCCACAATTGTTTGGGCTGTAGCCTTCTTAGAGCCCAAACATTATTTGGTCCAGTAGAATGTTTGGTCTTTTTAATTCACAGATTCCAATTTATACACATTTAAAAATCAAACAATCAATAATTCTCTTAATTAAATGATTAAATTCAGAACTCATATGATCAATATTCACAACAGCACATACAAGACTGCACGTCCGCAGTAACATAGCTTGAACAAGTCTAATTATAGTTTATATCCAAGAAGTGTACATGCAATCTAAAACAGATACACAAGCACCAAAACATGGTGGCAAATATAACCCAAAACTATGGTTCACACCCTTGCTTGGCTCTTTGCTGTCAGAGTAGTCCTTGAGAAGTTGCTGGACCTTGGGAATCCTGATGCTACCACCAACAGCACGGTTGTCCTGGTTGTACTTCTGTGGTCAAAGTCATCACCTGGAAAGATTATACAGCTCAGTTATATATTCACGACTCACAGCTCATGACATGACATGACACTAAGAGAGAACATCATAGAGACTCAACCAGATCCTAATATAAAGCTATTCAGACCATAGCTTTCAGATCATAGGGACTCGACACAATAGTGTATTACAGCACTATGGCCCATCAACCAAGTAAGATAGGAAGAGAATGGGATAGAAAAAAGACTTATCTAATCGACAGAAGGAAGCGTTGTTGCGGTTGCAGCGCGAGAATGCAGTGACATGGCCAGGGCTGATGCAGTCCAGCAAAGGTAAGCATATGGGCTCCTTCGGGTCTGGGGAGAGCACAAGCAAGTTAGGAATCAGTAGGCATGAAGGATGCTACTGTTGCGGATCAAACTATGTAAAAAATCAAGGGCATAACAGATTCATGTCAAGTTATACAGGAGTGATCAAACAGTTAGCATGGCTAGAGTTCATAGAAACGATCAAACCAGATTTTCATAAGTCACAATTTAAACATCAAACCAGATTTACAAGTGAGCATGGCTAGAGTTCACAGAAACGATCCAAATCCAAAACTTAGGGGTGGATGGGAGAACAGAGAGGGGAAGCACCGCTCTAGCAGAGGGCGGCGCCGAGGACAGAGTCATCGTCAATGCTTCTGGTGCGCTCCAGTCGCCTACATGTCAGGAGTTTTGTGACTCGTGAAGATACATCTATGCACCAAAGCAGCAGTTCATTTACCAGAAGAAAATAACAGTTCAAGCATCATGGTACCAACACCAATTTATCGACAGCTCAACACCAAAAATGGAAGTTAAATTGACAATGTCGTACTCTGACCATTTCATCCTCAATACATGCAATGTGTTGTGCACTTCACATGCACATGGCAAATGCACTGCACGTAACAAGCAGGCTACTAGAAATTACTACAAGAAGGAGAACAACACACCTCATGTACAGAATTCACACTTGACAAATACAATAGGCACTGCACATACATGGAGAAGTGTTTAAAAATAAAACTCAGGATTTAGGCATGAACTGGGCATGTATGGATACTAATTGCTCGACTACACGAGAGTAGCCAGTTCGCTGTCACATACACAAAAGCATGATTCAGATCAACACCATAACAGAGATTGCTAAACCTCACTAGTGGCGTACTTATATACACACACAGATCATAGCGACACCGTACTACTACTACTTGAAAGATTGGCAGCGAGGCTTACCCATTGGCGAAATAGTCAGATGAGGATGCCTCATTGTACTTCATGAGCATGCCTGGGAGCCAAACAGGAATATCAAAGCAATTGCATCCAGATTCTATCTTCTGCAAATCACAATAAACTCCAGTCACATTGTGTAGTATCAAATATAAGCAACAATGCAACAGCTGAAACCACTACCTAACTAATTTGTAGAAAAGCTCATGATGTAATCAAATATTTACTTAAGGACTTGGTTATTGATTACTAGCTAGGAGAAATGCAAACATACTCCTATTGTAGTGATGGATCCCAACTTGTTTAAATTAGAGTAGTTCGTTTAACTTGCACATTCCAGAGAGAAATATGTGCATTTCTCGGATTGATTTGGATAGTCAACAGAAGTGATTTGCATGTTGTGTATGTAAATGTAAAGTTCTTTTACCTCCTATCATTCTTCTGATCTGAGAAGGAGGACGCGGCCTTGGCGAAGCGCACTAGGAAGACATAGGGCGTGGGCACCGTTAGGTTCCACTCGAGCCTGTTGAGGATCGCCTTCTCCATCCTTAGAATCTGCTCCCTCGTGTAGGTACTGTCGGAGATCAGTATGAAATCATGCACCTGCAAGCGTATGTACACAACCCAAATCAGAACATGGATTCAATGAATGAACGAACACTTGTAAGTGGAGAAAACCAGAGGGATTCAATCAAGCCTACCTCATTCAATCCGACTAGTGACATGCCATACTATATAATCCTAAGATGCAACTACAAGGGAACAACTTAGTTCATTATTGAACATGTTTATGAAGTTCTCAGTCAATATCGATTAATTATCACTCAAATATAAGCATGTACTAGTTGAGGGCATGCATGACTTGAATGAGAAGTGTAGTAGTACATGTTACTAAGTAAATGTGTTGAAAATAGTAGTACCATTCATTCTCTCTGAATACTCAACACAATAGAGATAAACGTTATTAGCATTCCATTTGAATTCTGCATGTAGTACAGTTCAACACAACAGAGATAAACTCAGAACAATTTGAGATAGCAAATATAAGTAGCAAGCCGAGAGGCAGGGAGGCATCACGTAGGTATGAATGTACGAGAACATGAAGAAAAAAATCAACATCAGATTAACCAGATTGCATTACAGATTACACAAAAGACAAAGAGCACTTGGATCAGAGGCTACTACTAGATAACACTGGTGGCTGTAATTAACCTAATCTAATGGAAAGTGCAGCATCACAATTCACAAGCAAGCAATGTTACGATCTTGAAAGAAACAGAGAAAGGGGGAGGAAGGAAGGAAGGAGAGGAAAAAGTCCACTCCATTCCTAGAACAGAGGCATGACCCTGAGGGGATTTACCTAGAACAGAGCCGTCACCTCGCTCGAGCTTGCTTTGGCTGTCGCTGGCCGCTGTACCACCTACAAAGAGGAGAAGAGATGGGGGTCAGATAGTGAGAGAAGAAGAAGAAGAATGGAGACCACACCACCGTCGTCGAGGTGGCCACCAACACCGTCATCGCCGTCGAGGTCTTGGAGGCTGCGGTGGTCACCATGGCCGGACAGCTAGGGTTTCCGGTGCGGGGATGGAAGCAGGAAGAGTGGATCAGGCCGCGGGGTAAGCTGCTCGGGTGGATCTACAGCGAGCTAGAGAAGGGGAGGGGTCGTCGGCTGTAGAGGATGCCGGGCTTGGGACAAAGGATGTTCGGCGGCAGCCGCTGGCTTTGAGAGGTCGAACAGGAGGGGCGGGGGCGGAGGAGAGGAGGGGCCAGCGGAAGGGAGGATGGCCGGGGCTAGGGGAGGAGGGGCGGTGACGGAGGGACCTGCCGGCGAGGTGAGAGGGCCGGCGTCGTCGATCTGGATCTTGGGGGGAGGGAGGCGGTGGCGCGTGCTTTCTCTATAAGGAAGGGGATCGAGAGAGGAGGGTGTGTCGCCTGCGTGCGTTTAGGTGAGTGAGATACGCTGGATCCGTAGTGTGTGGACGGCTGAGATCGACTACAGTGGGGTGATCCGTGGGCTGCGTCCTGATTGGTTCGAAACATAAGCTATTTAAAATTATTTCTTAGTGCCAAAAACTGGGGGGTTTTGTGAAGCAGCTACCAAAAATATTTTGCAAAATGACCTAATATTTTGCACAAGGGTGCATCTTGGAATTAAAAACAATGTTGCCGAAGGGAGTTTTCATTTTCTTTGCATGAAAAATTCATTTTCCATTTTTTGAGTGCCCAAAATGAGTTTTTTTATGAAGGACCTACCAAATATTTGTTGCAAAATTGAACCACATCAATTTTATAAAATATTAGACCATATTTAATGTACAATTGACCAATGGTTGGGTGTCAAAGGATTTCCATCCACCTCCCGTGAAAAAGACAAATTTCCGTCAATTCAGTAGGAAGCGGGTCAAATTTGAACTGCAGCTGCATCATAGTTTGCTCTTTATTTATTGCAAAAATTATTTTTAGGTACATAAGTATCTATTTCATCAGAGATACTCTGAAAGTTTTGCAATATTCGACCCCTAGCTAAGAACGGTCATGCCCGCCGTTTTGACTGCATTTTGAAACGGGCATAGGAAATTCAAAAAAAATTGAAAAAATTGAAAACCTTCGCATTGTGTCATTATATGTGACCTAGTTTCCAGGAAAAATAACAAACTTCGACTATGGCAAATGTCTTAAAAAAGTGTTCTCAGAAATGAGTTATCATGTATGAAGATCCGTGGCTTTCAAGGCAAATGGGAAATGTTATGGCAACATTCATACCATAATTTGTTGAAATGACCTAATATTTTGCACAAGGGTGCATCTTGGAATGGCAAACAATGTTGCCAAAGGGAGTTTTCATTTTCTTTGCACGAAAAAATCATTTTCCATTTTTCGAGTGCCCAAAACGGGTTTTTTGTGAAGGACCTACCAAATATTTGTTGTAAAACTGGACCGCATGATTTCCAAAATTATTAGACCATATTTAATGTACAAATGACCAAATGCTTGGGTGTCAAAAGCTTTCCATCCACCTCTCGTGAAAAAGACAAATTTCCGCCGATTCAGCAGGAAGCGGGTCAAGTTTGAACTGCAGCTGCATCATAGTTTGCTCTTTATTTTTTGAATAATTATTTTTAGGTACATAAGTATCGATTTAAATAGAGAAACACCAAAAGTTTTTCAAGATTCAACCACTAGCTAGGAACGGTCATGCCCGCCGTTTTGACCGCATTTTGAAATGGGCATGAAAAATTCAAAAAAATCTAAAAATTGGAAAACCTTCGCATTGTGTCATTATATGTGACCAAGTTACCAGGAAAAATAATAAACTTGTAATACGACAATTATTTTAAAAAAATGTTCTCAGAAATGAGCTATCATGTGTGAAGATTCATGGCTTTCAAGCCAAATGATCAATCTTATGGCCACATTCATGGCATAGTTTGTTCAAATGATCTCATATTGTGCACAAGGGTGCATCTTGGAATGACAAACAATGTTGCCTAAGGAAGTTTTCATTTTCTTTGGACGAAAATTTCATTTTCGATTTTTTGAGTGCCCAAAATGAATTTTTTTGTGAAGGACCTACCATATATTTGTTGCAAAATTGGACCAAATCAATTTTCTAAAATATTAGGCCATATTTAATGTACAATTGACCAAATGGTTGCGTGTCAAAAGCTTTGATCCATCTCTCGTGGAAAAGACAAATTTCCAACGATTCAGCAGGAAGCGGGTCAAATTTGAACTGCAGCTGCCTTATAGTTTGCTCTTTATTTTTTCCAAAAATTATTTCTAGGTACATAAGTATCTATTTAATCAGAGATACATTGTGTGGTGGCGAGACGTCGAGGTTTGGATGGTGGCCAAGGGCCCCAACTCCAGAGCGCGTAAACTGGCATGCCAGCCGCGTGGTCACCGTGTGACCGTGGCGTTGCCACGTGTTCTGGGCGGCCTAGGCATGTCTGGTGGGTTGGGCACTCCCCCGGTAGGTGTTAGGAAGAAGAATACAACAGAAGAATCTCGCGAGGAGACTGAACTAAGCTCAAACATGAATTAGCAGCCAAGTGTTTGATTAGCGGTGGGGGAAATTCACATGGCCAATGGGCCTGAGTTTTTGCTGAGGATGATCATCTACTAAGGAGACTGTCTTGGCAAATTTGCAGCTCAAATGGAGGAGCCTAGGTGGCATTTGCTTTGCAAAGTACCATACTGGACAGAAATATGGATGTTGAAGCTGGGCTAGAATGAATGAATGGATTGAGCTGAAATTTGGTGGACGATGGTCATTTGGACATAGTAAAGCACTGTAAAAATTTGATACCATTTGGATATGCCAAAGTGGTACTTCCTTCACAATGCTCTTCTTTGGACAGAAACTTGGGAAAATTATTGAGAGAAATTGGCTAAATGAAATGAGCTCAAATTTGGTCGAGGCAAGTTATATAGGTAGGAACATGCCCTGGTAAAGTTTCAGAAATAATTAAGCAATATAAAACATAGTTGCTTCACAAACTGAAAATATGACCAGAATAAAAGATTGGATGATGAGCTCACATGGATTGCTGGATAGAGCTCAAATTTTGTGGAGAGTGATGATTTGAGTATATGGAAGATTTGGAAAAATATCAGATCATTTGGATAAACCTAGCTAGTACTTCCTTCACAAAGCTTCTCTCTGGATAGAAACTTTGGAAATTTGCTGAGGAAGATTTACTAGGCAAATGGAGCTGAATATTGGCATGTGGCAATTATTTGGATATGGAAGAGTTCCCAAAAAGTTTGAGGGCAATAGGAGGGGCCTAGATAGCACTTGCTTTGCAATGTGTCAATCTGGCCAAAAAATAGAAATTGAAGCTGGGCTCACATAGATGATTGGATTGAGCTGCAATTTTGAGGAGGATGATAATTTGGGCATATGAAGGCACTGTAAAAATTTTATACCATTTTGATAAATAAAAATGGTACTTCCTTCACAATGCTCTCCACTGAACAGAAAATTGGGAAAAATATTGAGGGCAATTGGCTAAATTAAATGCGCTAAAATTTGATGGAGGGAGGTTCTATGGGCATGGTCATGTCCTCGTAAATTTTAAGCAATTATAATGCAATATAAAATATAGTTGCTTCACAAGCTGAAAATATTACCAGAAACATAGATTGGATGGTGAGCTCACATGGGTTGTTAGATGGGGCTCAAATTTTGTGGAGAACTATGATTTGGGCATATAGAATATGTGACAAAAATTCAACTCATTAGGATCTTCCTAGCTAGTACGTCCTTCACAAAGCTTCTAGCTGAACAGAAACTTTGGAAATTTGTTGAGGAAGATTTACTAGGCAAATGGAGCTGGATTTTTTCACGAGGCAATGATTTGGATAGGAAAGAGTGCCCAAAAATTTTGAGGGCAATCAAGAAAATATAAATAGCACTTCTTTCACAAAGTGCTGTTCTGAATAGAATGAAAATGAATATTCCTGAATTATTTTTGAACTAGGCAAGGAAGGTTTTTCACATATTTGAGGAAGATTTGATCCAAAGAATTTATGAGAATTTTTTGGGAATTTTTGGAATGACAGAAATGTAGGCTACTTCACAACCTAGGGCAAAAATTGACACATGAACATGACACATAGGCAAAAATTGACACATGGACATAACACATAGGCAAAACTGATGAGGTGGCGCCTAGTCATAGCAATGCACCACAATTTACAAGGCTATGACCATCTATATTGGTCGTGATCAGCTAGAAATAAGGCAGCGGACCAGTGCTGTCTGCTTTACGACCATTTCATGTAAGGAAATTACGACCTTTCTGACCAAAATGGTCATTATGGTTTAGGGTTTGGAGCCCCCCGAACAGCTTATGACCAATTGGTCTCAAATGGTCGTAGATTTACAACCATTTCTTCCAGGGTCACTGACAGAAGGTCACAAGTTGACATATTTCTTGTAGTGCATGATGGAATGACTTGATAATGCTGGAAGAACTCGTCTATGTATGGTGATATTTCCACTTGGTGGAAGGACCGCTGGTGATATTTGTAGGCAATCTTGGGGATGATTGTCCGAGGATCTTGAGGTGGCCAAGAGTTGGTCACAAGAGTAAGTGGTTCAACCGAGTATTCAAGAGTAGAATGGTTCTGGTGATTTTAGCAAGGGTGACTTTCGGTGGATAGTTTAGCAATAGCATGTTGTTATTTTTTTCCACCCTTTTATTAACAATGAAATCTGATATAATCATACTTGCTATGATGTTGTTGTGTTTTGATGCTTGTGTTTGTTGTGAGCTTGCGAGTACATTCCAAGTACTCACCTGGCGTGTCATGCCAGTTTGAAGGTGCTGACATGTTTGCATAGCCGAGGATTCCGAGTTGCGAGCTAGGATGTGTCCCAGCCAGAGTCCCTGCGGGGTGAAGCCCATCTCCGTCATCGTGGTTCCGCTGTTATAAGTCGTGCCGCTACTAGCATAGAGCGACGATAGCCGGAGTAGCATCATTGTAACCTTTTGTAAACTCTATGTAACCCTTGTACTCCAACTATTAGTAATAAAGAGCTGATTTGTTCTATGCCCAGCAGTGTCGTATTCTAGAAGACTTGATCTCTGGGCAGGAATACGGGGTGCTCCGGTGACTCTGAGCTGGGGTGCCACAAGGTTTGGTATCAAAGCAGGTCTGGCCATAGAGCACCCTAGCTAACTCGGACGTTAGAAAAACCGCTAATCTAGAGCCCAGTTTGCTTGTGGGATGCATTTGATTGCTGCATTTGGTTGTTGCATTTGTTTGCTGCATAGCATGCGTATAGATTTGGCTCACTAACCGGTTGATTTTGTAGATGGCATCCGTTCCAATTAACTACGACTCAGCCCCGGCACCACTCAGCTTCGCATCACTGCTTCGTGATGTTTGGCGTCTCCTCTATCCCTGTGGAGAGATGCCAAGGTACCAAGTGTTCCAGACCCCGCTTGCAGGACTGGTGCTTGAGTATCATGCCAATGTCATTCTGTCAGTCGACCTACCTTTGGGGAAGCGCACCTATAGCCTCCATGGTGGTTATGCCTCTACCCCGGAGCGCGCCATCCAGCTTGCAGCTCTGGCAGGCCTCACTATTCTTCGTCATCAGGGGAGCACGATGCAAGAGAATCGTGCCTTCCACTACTATCCCACCATGGCCGTCACTCCCAGACGGGTTAGGTTTCCTCCTGTTCGCTCGGACAATGACCCAGCGGTGGCATACATGTTCGTTACATGATTGCCAAATACGTCCTCATCGCTGAACTGGCCAGAGATGCAACTCGTGCCCGGAGAACGCTTGGTATGGCTTTAGCTTCGCCAGCCTCTCCGCCAGCTCCTTCGCTCTCCAGTAACCCGCCCTCCGACCCTAGTACTTAAGCACTTACGAGGTTCATGTTGCATGAGTTGTGGTAGTACTGAGTGTTGTAAATTGCCTTGAGTAGCAATAAAGTGTGGTTTTATTGTAAGCCTAGTGCATTGTATTAAGCAGTTTTTATTTGCCCTTTTACTTGGTTACTCGGTATCACTTTACTTTCCCCTATGGAAGTTGCTCATCAACCCCCAACAGATTCAAAGAGTTAATGAGGATTTTAAATACTCGGAAGCTCGGTTGAACCTTATGAAATTATCAATGGATTGCCTGGTATTGGGAATATGTGGTTTGGAATACAAATAATATTCTGGATTGGCTATCAGCATCAAGCCTGCCTCAAGGTGTAACCATTTCAACTGTGAGGAATCAGCAAGAAGGAGAGTCAGGCACATTCTTTTCGTGCAAGTAATCAACAACTGGAGTTGTGAGGTGGTATACATGGCATTCGGTCAGCATATCATAAAGAGAAAGTTCGGGTGTAAGCAACTCAGTCTTTCTTCACACGCTAACGGAGAAGCTTACGGTGCAAGGCTCCTCAAATCTTTTTCAGTACGATATGTGGATAGCTTCCGGCATAAGCTACTCTGGCTTCTTCGGTAAGCTACCGCAGAAAGCTTCCGGTATAAGGCATCGAGTCTTCCCGCATAAGCAACCAGGAAGAGAAGCTTCTGAGGTACGCTACCCAGCCTTCCTCAGCACGCTATCCCGGCAGAATCTTCGAGCGTAAGCTACCCAATCTTCTTCAGCATGATACTCTCGATGGCTTCCCACGCAAGTTATCCAACCTTCGTCAGTACGACGCCACCAAACAGCTGGCAATGGTAGTACCCGCAATTATATAGTGCGTTGGCAGTGCATCGAAAGAGTCAGGCCCCGGGAATAAGATGTTCAGTTGTACATACTTCCATATATGGTGGGCATGTTGCCCAAGTCACGCAAGTCACCACACAAGGAACAACCAGGTTCAGGCAGATTTACCAAAGAAAGGTAAGGATCCGACAGCTACATAAGTCATGCAGGAGGAAGAAGACCCATATACACCTCAGCACGTTGCAAGGAAAAGGCAATTCGGGATGCCAATCTTGGCAATAGTTGACCAGGCAAGTCTTCTCAGACGTGAGAACCTGGTAGGTGATCCTGATGAACCCTTGCTTGCCTTCTATTGGTAACGGCACCATGCCTGTGTTCTGAGCTCCTTCCAGCCGTCCAGGGTGGATGCTGACTTTATGTTTCTCTTTTCAACAACTGTCCCATGTTTTGAGCTGCTTTCCGGCTGTCTCGGGCAGCTGTTGAGTTTCTTTTTGTAGCAGTGACCCCATGCTCTGAGCTGTTTTTCGGCCGTCTTAGGGAACTGCTACATTCTTCTTATCCACATGGTCTCTTGCTCTGAGCTGTGTTTCAGCCGTCTTGAGCCATGATGGCGTTATTTCAGTGATGTCCTAGATCTGAGTTGTAAAGACCGTTCTGGTGGCTACTGATTTACTCGCTGATTTCATGCAAGGGGTTCGGATAACCATTACCCTACAGTTAAGGTTCGTGATGGGATAAAGTGCCGGTGAAAGGTGTTTGCACTAAGATAAGGATAGGGTATGCTTGCCAGGAGGTTGCACCTGACAGCACCTATGGTGGTACTAGGCCAAGCTCTTTTGGTAAAGGGCTCGGAAAGAAGGGCAGTAGTGAAGGAACCAGAGCTACAGTGCGGGAACAAAGTGGCATGGGTACCCAAGACAGCCTGATTCTGAATTGGTCACCATGAATATACATCCAAGGGGAAACACCCTGTTTGTAAGAGTTTCATATCACTGTAACCCTCTTGTCCAACTGCATACGCTCGAAGTTGTCAGCAGCACATATTCAAGCTTGCCGTGTCAGATCAAAGACTTCCTGGCCAGCTCAGCAGTGCAACTCCAACAACCGCGTTAAAGTATCGCACGACGTATGGATATCGACAAAATGAGTGCTCGAAATGCTCTCACATATGGTATTTTGTTGCAAGTGGCTGGAATATTCAGACTCCCTACAAGTAGTCAGACTCCGCCAAGAGAAACGATGTGGTTCTCAGTGCGGCTTCAAACCCGGGAAGCATGCATCAAGTATCTCGATGCAATGATTGAATGTTTTGTGTCCGCGGAAGGCAGTGGTTCACAACTTCACGGAATACTATCAGTGAAAGAATGACGTGTCGATCGGGAACCTTTCTCGGACGTATGGGAAGAAGACACATTCCAGTCTTGATAACATGTCAGGTGAACCAATAGATGTGACAGGATTGGAGTCAGCATAATAAGGAGCATATGAGGAAAGATCTGACAGAGTATGGGTACGGTGAAGCAAACCACCCCTGTCACGACAGTCAGGTCATATGAAATTCAGTGGGAACATTATACACGGAGAAGGATACCTGAGTTGGAACCGGTTTCCTTAAAGATTATATATACTTGTTCCCTGAGCAACCAAATCTCGGGGACGAGATTTATCTTAAGGGGGGTAGGTTTGTGACACCCTGGTTTTTACCAACTTTTCTTTTCAAAACCCTATTTGTAATTTCATTTGGAATTTGGTTTGGATTTTTTATTTTGAATGGCTCTATGGACTAAAACTTGGGAATATTTTGATTTTCTTTCCCAAGTGAACCAAAGCTTCCAAAAACTTCTCTCAAGTCTTGTCATTCCTATTCTTGCCAATCGCAAATTTATTTCAATTAGAATATTCCTTTTTCATTAAAGGAATAACCCTTGGAGCTCTAGGTTGTGAAGCAACCTATATTTCTGTACTCCCAAAAATTCCAAGAAAATTCTCATAAATCCTTTGGACCATGTGAACCTTGGGTATGTGAAAATAATCAAGATTTCACACTCATGGTGAGCACAGCATCCAATCTTTGTTTCTGGTCATAATTTCAGTTTGCGAAGCAACTATATTTTATATTGCTTCAAAAATTCTGAAATTAATCCAGGACATTCTCCTACCCATATTCACATACTCCACCAAATTTTGGCTCATTTCAGTTATCCATTTTCCCAATAAAATTCTCACAACTTTCTGTCCAGTGGGAAGTGTTGTGAAGGAAGTACCACTTACACTTACCCAAATGGGCTGAAATTTTTATAGCATCTTGGCACCGCCAAATAACCCACAAATACCAAGTTTCAACCCCAAAAGCCCATCCATGGGAGTGCAACATCATCAACAAGTTTTCTGGACCAGAGAGGCAGTTGTGAATCATCTATATTCAAAACTTGCTCGTTTGGTCTAAAAATTTTCCAGCATGGGCACCTCCCACTACAAGTCAGTGTGACAAACTCTCACTCCCAAAACCCTAGCCATTTCTCCCCAGCTTCTTGCCCAAGTTTCTATCTAGAAACTTGTATGGAAGCTCCAGTACTGCTCAGGCCATCTCTTGCCAAACCAGTTGCACTGGGAGGCCTCAGGGAGCAAGGACTACCATGTACACATGACTGGACGGGCCAGAGCGCACCGCGTGCGCCAATGCACGCGGTGACCACGCGTCTGCCCGAGCCAAAGTCGTGCTCTGCATGCCGACCGCGTCGGACACGACCGTTCCGGCCACCTCGCGCTACCTTTCCTTGTCCTGTCGTGCCGACGTCGTTGCCACCGTCCACGTACCCACTCCAGAACCCTCTCTCACCTCCGGTGAAGCTCGCTGCCGCACATGGCGAAGTTCACGCATGGGCCGAACGGGGCGCCACGGTCGCCGCCATGTCCACACGCTCTTAATGGCTCCGCACGCGTCCCGTCACTCCTGCGCGCTCACGTCCACTTAAGCCCGCGCCGCGACGGCCAGCGCAGCAGCCAGCTCACCGTCCTCGCCGTGCCAGCGCAACCATGGCGGCATCCGGCCACCACGGCCTCGCCTGGCTATAAAAGGAGCTCCCCTGCCCCATCTCTCCTCACCACTCGAGCTCTCCCTCTCCCAATCTTTGCCCAACAACGCCGGAGCCAGCCGGGAGGCTCTCCTACTCCATCTCCGGTGAGGTGCACCGTCATTCTGCCCCAGCTTCTCCAGCTCATCTCCGTCCACTCCAGCCTCAACCAAGCCCACCCCCGAGCTCGTGGCACTCCAATGGCTCTCCCCAACCACTCCTCTGCTCGAGTACTCGCCGGAGTCGCCGGATCCGCCGATACCCGAAGCTCGCTACCGCCTGAAAAGAAGGGGGCGACGCCGTCCGGCCATCTCTCGATGAGCTGCAGGTACAGGAGTGCTCGTCATCGTCCGCTCGATCCATCCCTGCCGTCTCCCAAGCTCGCCGCCGTCGCCATCGCCGGCAAACCTCGCCGTTGAGCCATCCTCCTTCTATTCCCCTCCTTTCCCCTTTAAATATGACAGATGGGCCCCCGCATCTCAGCGACCCAGCCGCGCCCGAAGGGGTACGCAAGTGGAGGCACCCAGCTGGTTTACGCCTTTGACGTGGCAGCTCCTGGGTTTTTCTAGATTTCTGTTTAAATTCAAATAATCCAGAAGTTTGACTCAACTTTGGCCGGCAATATCTTTTAAACCATAAGTCCAAATGAGTTCATTCTTTTTGCATCAATTTTCTTATGAGCTCCTCTATTTGCTGTAAAATTTTGGTATTTTTCTCTACTGTCTAGAATTTCTGGTCAGGGGAAAATGCTTTATGTGATATTTGAAAATGTTTTCAAAAATGTTTTTCAGATTGATTTGAGTAGTTGGTGAAGACTAGGAGTACAACCACACTTCCTTGGTGCAAGGCAAGCCACAACTCTCATTTGCATGATTGCATTGCAATATCATGGTTTAAATAAGTATTTCCACTCTAAATTATGAATTATTTGTGGATGGATTTAGTCATGCAACATTTTGCAAATCTTGGATAGGCTACTGTCATGTTGATATTGAGATTGTAGTCATTAGTAGTCTACAGGTTTGATGATGCCAAATGTTACCAAACTATGAGATTACTGTCTATGATTACTTTGTGACTCCGTCTGGTATTTCAGATATAGAGTCAGTAGCAGGAGATGTTTATATTGCTAGTTAGGTTTCTAGTTGGTTATGGCTGTAACTTGGATCATGGTGATACTGGAGTGTAAGTCACGACGGAAATATTACTCGGGGATAAATTCCTTCATTGTTAATCAAGTGCCACCGAACCGAGCTTTTTAGTGCAGCCACATCTGCCGGAATGGGACGGCCTTGACTTGGTCTAACTGCGTGCTCTTTTATCGGTACCACCAACGAGGGAAGGTTATGCATACGTGATGCCCTGATCAGGTAGACGACGATAACCTTGTGAGCCCGGTTTGGTTATTGAGCTCAGGTCCCCGTTTGGGACAGTTTGTTTGGCCACGACGGTGGCAGGTGTCAGAAGTGACACAGGGGCTACCCAGGGCATGACCCGAAAGGGGGAATGATTGTCGGTGGTACGGTAGAGGAGTCACAGGTTAGGCAAGTTTCATTGGAGCAGCACCGGTGTAACATCCCCAGATCTTAACCCTGTCATTAAGCTAATTAATTAGCCTTGTCATCATGATCATCCGAAATAAATTGCATTTAGAGGGTAATCCAACTTCAAATTCAAATTTAAAGTAAAGTCAAAATTAAAAGATTATCCAAACAGTAGAACAAAAATGTTCATAATGTTACAAATAATCCCAAAGCAATTATAAAAAAAATCAACAATTTTAAAATTCCCAATTTGACCCTAGCAACCAAAACAGTACCCAAAACAGCCTTATTAAACCCATTTTCATTTTTTGAAAATTCCAAATGAATTCAATTCTTTCCCAAACTTTTTGTGGCTAAGCCTAAACATGCAAGGGAATTATAAGGCTAAGTTCCACATTTTTATAAAATGTGCTGGAAGCGCTAATAACTCCATATCCCTCTCTGTAATTAATTAAAAGAGAAAACAGAAAGGAAATAGAAAGAAATGCTCACCTGGCTTTTGGCCAAGTGCTACAGTGTAGCCCACTGGAGCCCGTTGTCAACCTCACCTGCTCCCGCCCTCCGTGTGGGCGTCCCCGCGTCCGGCGCGCGCTGCGCCGTTCACCACTCGCCACGGCGACGCAGCTAGTGAGAGGAGGGGATAAGGATCACCCGCGACCCCGGACGCATCGGCCCCCCCTCCATTTCCTCCCCTCGCTCTCTCCCTCTCGTTCGGGAGCTTGCCCGAGCACGTCCGCCGCCGTGTCTCCGTCGATCCGCGGCCACCGGCGCCATTCCGCCCTCCCGTGCTGTCCAGGAGGCCCGCCGACCTCCGCCTCTTCCTCCCCGACCACTGGTTGGAGCCGGGGAGCCCTGCCGCTGCCGTTCCGCCTTCGTCCCCATCTCTGGCAACCGCGACGTCGCCGGCGGCGATCCGCTCATCTGCGCTCCTAAGCTTCCACGGGCCTTCCTGAGCCGCTCGGTGAGCCACCACCTCCCTCCGCTCCCATCCCGAGCCACGCATTCCTCCTCTAGCTAGCTCGAAGCTTTGCCACGCACCGGCCACCGCGGTACCTCACCGTCCGGCCACTTCCGGTCGCCCCCGAGGCCTCGCACTAGCTCGTTTGGATGCGGCGATCTTTGCTCGTTCGAAAGAGCCCAAAACCACGCGATTTAGTCCACCACAGCGGTTTTCCGCTGCTCGCCGAGTTTCGCCACCGCGGCTGGAGCTCACCGAAGCAGCTCCGGTGCCGGCCGCCTATGTGGAAAGGCATGGGGCCCACCCCGAGTCGCTGTCAGTGGGACCTGGGGACCCAGTTGACCCGTTGACTGAGTCAACAGGCTGACTGGGCAGGCCCAGTCGCTGACTGGTGGCCCTAGTTGACTGGTCAACTGATCAGTCACTTACACGTGGGCCCGTCTAATTAATTAACTAAATTACTAATTAAACTAATCTGTTAACTAAATGTGACACTGGAAGAAGGGTCCCACTAGCTAATTAAGTTAGTTAGTTAAAATAACCCTCTATTAAATAACTCTGTCTATGACATGTGGGGCCCACTGGTCAGTTTGACCAGTCAAGTCCACGGTTGACTTGCTGACGTCATGCTGACGTCATCCGGCACTATTCTGGATAATTCGGATTTAATAATTAAAAATAATTCCAGAAAATAGTTTAAATCTTTGAAAAATCATAGAAAATAAACCGTAGCTCGGATCGAAAAACTTTCTACGTGAAAGTTGATCAGAAAAACGAGACGAATCCGAATATGTGGTCAAAATGCTTGACCATCACTCCTATCTATCTGAGCATGGAACCTTCCCCTCCGGTTCAATATACCGAAATCAGCCTAAACGCCGGGAAAATGTCTCAGGTATTTTCCCGCTTCGACCGCAGCATATAGCATTGCATTAGGTCACCTCTGACGCTGCATTTTGCCATGCCTTGTACCGTGTTGCATTTGATTGCTTCTATTTATTGTTTCTTCTCCCTCTCCTCTTCCGTTAGACCCTGAGACCGACGCTGCCCCCGAGGACTGCTACTCCGTCGACGACCCCTCTTTTGCTGCAGAGCAACCAAGCAAGCAACCCCCCTTGACGCATGCCTATATCACCCATTCTTTCTCCCTCCTGCTTGCATTAGATTTTGCTATTGTTTTTGATTGATCCTAATCTGTTGGATAGCCTATTTATTGTAACTTCTGTTGCTACTTTACCTGATATCCTAAATGCCTAGTGTTGGTTGGTAAACCATCTGTGGCCCTCTTCCTTGTTCCAGTTGCCCCGCTTAGTTAACAGTGCCCCGGTCGATGTGATCGACGGGCTGAGACCAGCACAGCAGCACACACTTCCTAAGTTGTTCGACTCCACAGAGTTATCCTCGAGTGCCGTGGGTGATATCTCTTATATCACTCCTGATATGCCTCTGTGGTACAGCTAGTCGGTTGAGGGATACGAGGGTGATTCCTCCTCCACCATCTCCGATGATGCTTCTGTCGTGCAACCCCTCAAGTGTGAACCATCGAGGGTGATTCCTCCAAGTTCACCTTGATGGATACATCAAGTGGGAATCTATCGAGGGTGATTCCTCGGATTACCCTCTTGATGTTACGGACACATGGTTACATTTAACTGTTGCCCCTTGTACTGTTATTGCGGGACTGAAGGGACATGCGGTACCACCCCGGTAGAGGTGGACCTGAGATCCCGACAGTCTCCTGGGAAGTCGGGTTGACCTGGAGGGTCCCCGCGAGATATTTACGAGGCACGGCCGGGCAGGCAGAGACCGCCCTAGAGAGGGATGGGCCTGGCCCTTGTTGCACTTCCTCGAGATGGGGCGACAGGAGTACTGATCGTCACCGCGAGCTCCTAATAACACGTCTAACGGATTTGGGTATCTGATCTGAGTGGGTCGTTGGCCCTATACGCACTACCACCACACGGGATAATGGTTTATGGGGCCCTCTACGCCGTATGTATCAGCCGAAAGCTCTATCAGATGTCCAGTTCAACACTGCGGCACGGCCGGGTCGGCACCCCAGAGGTGGTGCCTGGATTGCCCTGCGCGCAAAGACCCGGAGTGCAAAGGGGGATGGGCCCAAGAACCCTGAGCACTTAGGATGTAGACCGGCGGGGACCTCTCTGCTAAGCTCTAGGTAGGGCTACGGTGTGTCGATCAGCCGAGGCCGGGAATGACCCAGGAAAGTGTGTCCGGCCGGAGTTAATCGAGCGTGTTGGGTAACAGTAGTGCACCCCTGCAGGGAAGATTATCTATTCGAATAGCCATGCCCACGGTAACAGGACGCTCAGTGTTGTATCCCGATCTACTACTACTTGAACTGGATAATTTTAATTAATTGGAAGCTCCGGGATCGCTTTCTCGCAGGGAGTCGAGGAAGGATCTCTAGGCTTTGTTACAACATGCTTGCTACTTTAATTATGTTACTAATCTACCCTCTTCTAATGCTGCAAGACGCTGAAGATGCTAGTCTTCGATAGGCTAGGCGTTCTCTCTCTCTCTCTCTCTCTCTATTCTGGCATTGCTGTAGTTCAGTCCACATATAAAACCTTCCCTTGATACCGATGCATATGTAGATTAGATCTGATGTAAGTCTTGCGAGTACTTTGGATGAGTACTCATGGTTGCTTTGCTTCTCTTTTTCCCCATGCCCGATTGCTGCGACCAGATGACGGAGCCCCGGAGTCAGCTACCGCAGTCGACGACTACTACTACCCCTCTGGAGGAGCTTATTACTACGTGGAGATCGTCGACGACCAGGAGTAGATAGGAGGCTCCCAGGTAGGAGGCCTGCGCCTTTTCGATCTGTGTCGTTGTTTTGCCCCGCCTTCTTAAGGCTTATCTCTTTTATCTTTTATGTCTGTACTCAGATATCTAACGCTTTCGCTGTTGCTTGTATGACATCGAGCTTATGTATTCGAGCCCTCGAGGCCCCTGGCTTGTAATATAAAGCTTGTATGACTTTTATTTGTGTAGAGTTGTGTTGTGATATCTTCAAGTGAGTCCCTAGGCTTGATCGTGTGCATTTGCGTGTATGATTAGCGCACGGTTAAGTCGGGGGCGTCACAAGTTGGTATCAGAGCCGACTGCCTGTAGGAAGCCCCTTTCCAACTCCTTGGCCAAAGTCGAGTCTAGTTTTCCAAAAACTGTTTTACTAACATGGCTGTGTGGCTTACGGGCCCACGTCGCCAATGGGTGGTATTAGGATCTTTTATTCCTCTTCCTTACTCTGGGACTCTAATTTCTCTTCCTTTCGGGTTAAATGATTTTGCTAACTCTAAGACTGGGTTCTCGTAATCATATTCACCCGGAGAGCTGGATTGTCTGCAACTAATCCTTTCCTTTGGGCTGGTTAATCTGATAATCACTTTTTCTTTTCCATTGGTCTGTTTAACCTTTCTTATAATCTAGCTTTTATCTGGGCAGTGATAATTCCCTGCTTAAGTCAACACCCCCAAATAAAACCTTGTCACTACTGTTGATGACATTCCGGTATCCACCGATGAACGAGAACCTTGTCTATTGATCCGCCTCGTTTTAACGAGCAGGAAAATGGTTCTCTTCGCTCACCGCCCTTGGTACCGACATTGTTGTCGACATAGCTGACAGGCTTTCCTCTGACACGTCTTGTTGTTGTGACCGCGCAAGATGTCACCGCACTTCATACTCTTAACCCACCCTAACCGCAGTTCCACAGGATCGAAACCTGACTCTCCTGTACATCCTTGATTCCGAAGATACCCCTTACCCCACCTCTTAAATCTCGGGACGAGATTTCTTGTAGTGGGGGAGATTTGTAACATCCCCAGATCTTAACGCTGTCATTAAGCTAATTAATTAGCCTTGTCATCATGATCATCCCAAATAAAATGCATTTAGAGGGTAATCCAACTTCAAATTCAAATTTAAAGTAAAGTCAAAATTAAAAGATTATCCAAACAGTAGAACAAAAATGTTCATAATGTTACAAATAATCCCAAAGCAATTATAAAAATAAAATCAACAATTTTAAAATTCCCAATTTGACCCTAGCAACCAAAACAGTACCCAAAACAGCCTTATTAAACCCATTTTCATTTTTTGAAAATTCCAAATGAATTCAATTCCTTCCCAAACTTTTTGTGGCTGAGCCTAAACATGCAAGGGAATTATAAGGCTAAGTTCCACATTTTTATAAAATGTGCTGGAAGCCCTAATAACTCTGTATCCCTCTCTGTTATTAATTAAAAGAGAAAACAGAAAGAAAATAGAAAGAAATGCTCACCTGGCTTTTGGCCCAGTGCTACAGTGCAGCCCACTGGAGCCCGTCGTCAACCTCACCTGCTCCCGCCCTCCGTGTCGGCGTCCCCGTGTCCGGCGCGCGCGGCGCCGTTCACCACTCGCCACGGCGACGGAGCTGGTGAGAGGAGGGGATAAGGATCACCCGCGACCCCGGACGCATCGCCCCCCCCCTCCATTTCCTCCCCTCACTCTCTCCCTCTCGTTCAGGAGCTTGCCCGAGCACGGCCGCCGCCGTGTCTCCGTCGATCCGCGGCCGCCGGCGCCATTCCGCCCTCCCGTGCTGTCCAGGAGGCCCGCCGAACTCCGCCTCTTCCTCCCCGACCACTGGTTGGAGCCGAGGAGCCCTGCCGCTGCCGTTCCGCCTTCGTCCCCATCTCCGGCCACCGCGACGTCGCCGGCGTCGATCCGCTCATCTGCGCTCCTAAGCTTCCACGGGCCTTCCTGAGCCGCTCGGTGAGCCACCACCTCCCTCCACTCCCATCCCGAGCTGCGCATTCCTCCTCTAGCTAGCTCGAAGCTTTGCCGCGCTCCAGCCGCCGCGGTACGTCGCCGTCCGGCCACTTCCAGTCGCCCCCGAGACCTCGCACTAGCTTGTTTGGATGCGGCGATCTTTGCTCGTTCGAAAGAGCCCAAAACCACGTGATTTGGTCCACCACAGCGGTTTTCCGCCACTTGCCGTGCTTCGCCGCCGTGGCTGGAGCTCACCGGAGCAGCTCCGGCGCCGGCCGCCTATGTGGCAAGGCGTGGGGCCCACCTCGAGTCGCTGCCAGTGGGACCTGGGGACTCAGTTGACCCGTTGACTGAGTCAACATGCTGACTGGGCAGGCCCAGTCGCTGACTGGTGGCCCAGTTGACTGGTCAACTGATCAGTCACTGACACGTGGGCCCGTCTAATTAATTAACTAAATTACTAATTAAACTAATCTGTTAACTAAATGTGACACTGGCAGAAGGGTTCCACTAGCTAATTAAGTTAGTTAGTTAAAATAACCCTCTCTTAAATAACTCTGTCTATGACATGTGGGGCCCACTGGTCAGTTTGACCAGTCAAGTCCACGGTTGACTTGCTGATGTCATGCTGACTTCATCCGGCACTATTCTGGATAATTCGGATTTAATAATTAAAAATAATTCCAGAAAATAGTTTAAATCTTTGAAAAATCATAGAAACTAAACCGTAGCTCGGATCAAAAAACTTTCTACATGAAAGTTGATCAGAAAAACGAGACGAATCCGAATATGTGGTCAAAATGCTTGACCATCACTCCTATCTATCTGAACATGGAAGCTTCCCCTCCGGTTCAATATACCGAAATCAGCCTAAACGCCGGGAAAATATCTCAGGTATTTTCCCGCTTCGACCGCAACATGTAGCATTGCATTAGGTCACCTCTGACGCTGCATTTTGCCATGCCTTGTACCATGTTGCATTTGATTGCTTCTATTTATTGTTTCTTCTCCCTCTCCTCTTCTGTTAGACCCCAAGACCGACGCTGCCCCCGAGGACTCCTACTCCGTCGACGACCCCTCTTTTGCTGCAGAGCAACCAGGCAAGCAACCCCCCTTGACGCAAGCCTATATCACCCATTCTTTCTCCCTCCTGCTTGCATTAGATTTTGCTATTGTTTTTGATTGATCCTAATCTGTTGCATAGCCTGTTTATTGTAACTTCTGTTGATACTTTACCTGATATCCTAAATGCCTAGTGTTGGTTGGTAAACCATCTGTGGCCCTCTTCCTTGTTCCAGTTGCCCCGCTTAGTTACTAGTGCCCCGGTCGATGTGATCGACGGGCTGAGACCAGCACAGCACCACACACTTCCTAAGTTGTTCGACTCCACAGAGTTATCCTCGAGTGCCGAGGGTGATACCTCTTATATCACTCGTGATATGCCTCTGTGGTATAGCTAGTCGGTTATGGGATACGAAGGTGATTCCTCCTCCACCATCTCCGATGATGCTTCTGTCGGGCAACCCCTCAAGTGTGAACCATCGAGGGTGATTCCTCCGAGTTCACCTTGATGGATACATCGAGTGGGAATCCATCGAGGGTGATTCCTCGGATTACCCTCTTGATGTTACGGACACACGGTTACATTTAACTGTTGCCCATTGTACTGTTATTGTGGGACTTGTAACACCCCGATTTTTGGCCCTTTCTTTTTCTTTTGGATTTCTTTGAATTTTTATTTGGAGTTCTTTTTCCGTGGCTATGTGGTCTTGAAACCTGGAAAGATCTTCTCTCCTGCCACTTCCTAGTGGCTTGTCATTCTCAAATCTATCCCAAGGCCATGTCATTTCCATCTTAGCCCAAACCCAATATTTATTTCTTGGGAATATTCCTTTTTCTATTAAAGGAATAACCCTATTTACTCTAGGTTGTGAAGCAACCTATATTTTTGTCTTCCATTAAATTTCCACAAAATTCTCATAAATTCTTTGGAGCATATCTTCCACAAATATGTCAAAATCCATCCTTGCCTAGTTCAAAAATAATTCAGAAATATTCATTTTCCATTCTGTCCAGATTGGCACTTTGTGAAGGAAGTGCTATTTATATTTTCTTGATTGCTCTCAAAAAATTTGGGCACTCTTTCCTATCCAAATTATTGCCACATGCCAAAATTCAGCTTCATTTGCCTAGTAAATCTTCCTCAGAAAATTTCCAAAGTTTCTGTCCAGAGAGAAGCTTTGTAAAGGAAGTACTAGCTAGGCTAATCCAAATGAGTTGAAATTTTGGTAGATCATTAATATCATCAAATCATTACTCTCCACCAAATTTCACCTCCATCCAACAATCTATGTGAGCACACCTTCAAATCTTGGTTTCTGGTCACAATTTCAGTTTGTGAAGCAACTATATTTTATATTGCTTAAAAAATTCTGAAATTAATCCAGGACCTAAATGTCCCTAAATCATTTGAGAATGCCAAAATTCACATCATTTTGCCAAGCCATTTTCTCTGCAAAATTCCCCCAAGTTTCTGTCCAGTGTGGATCATTGTGAAGGAAGTACCATTTATACTTATCCAAATGGGATGAAATTTTTATGGTACCTTCATATGACCAAATGATCATACTCCGCAAAATTTCAGCCCAACCCAAGCAACCATGTGAGTGCTACTTCATGATCTTCTTTCTGGACCAGAATATGTGGTTGTGAAGCAACTATATTAAATACTGGTCCAAATCATTTCATTTTTCACAGATCATAGTCCTTCCTACCCTAAGCCTCTGAGACATCCTGGTTAGCTCTTATCCCCTCTTATTTGATCACTACTTCATGCCTAAGTTTGCAACAGTAAACTTTAGCTGACCCATCCCATCAGCTCACAGTCACTTTGGTTGAGCCGTCCCATCAGTGGAGCTGTAGGTTGGAGGGACAACACGCTAGACATCTTTTGGGAGACCCTCGTGCCCTCTCCTCGCCATGCCATGCGGTGACCACGCTGGTGGCAACCGCTGGGCGCGCTCTGCTCGTCATTTTGCTTCGGGCATTCTTCTGCTAGCCGTTTCCGCACGTCCTAGTGTGTCCTCGAGCCCCGCAATGGCCACGCGCTCACTCCCCAACCCTCTCCCCCTCCTCCTCCGCCCTCCTCGCGCCACGGCAACCTTGCCCGCGTGAGCACAGTGTCTCGGTGGCCGACCAGACACCGCACCGCCCGCGTCTGCCACCCCACTAGCCCTCTCTCGTCGCCGTCAACCCCTCCCCGCGTGCGCACGCGTACGCGGCCGCGTCTGTGCACTCCCCGAGCGCCCGTGGCGGCATCCGGCGAGGGCATCTTCGCCGCGGCTATATTAGCCCTCCCCGGTGCTGCCTCTCCTCTCCAAGCTCTTCTCCACCCTCCACTAGCCCTCCCCGACCTCTCCCCCGAGCTCGAGGAGCCCTCATCCTCTCCAATGGCTGCCATAGCCGCGCTTTGGCCAGCTCGAATTCGAGCAATGCGGAGCCCCACTCCCTCTCCTCTCCCCACCAGAAGAACTACCAGAGCATGGCGGAGCTCTCCCCTACTCACTCCACACCGTTCCACCACCGTAGCGCCCGAGTCATCCTCGGCTGAAGCTGTCGTCCGCCATGCCGAAGCTCCGCTCGGATCCCGACCTCTACAGCGCGCGTGGAGCATACAGGAGGATGCGCCTCGGCCTCCCGAGCACTCCGGTGGCCGGAGCTCCGCCGGGGATGGTCGGAGTCGCCCGGACGGGCGCCGGCGAGCGCGCAACCCCCTCTGTTCCGCGAGCACATGCGTGAGGTTGACGACGAAGGCAGCCTGCCAGCGGGGCCCACGCGGCAGTGACCTAGCCAGCCGGGCCCACAAACTTAAGTGGAAGCGCACTTCTGTGATTGCGTCTTCAGTTGCCCGAAGGCGTATTTCGCTGCGGCTTCGGTTTAAAATACGTCTTCACTGCGATGAAAGGGTATTCCCGCAAAGTGTGCCTTCTGTTTTCAGCAGCCGGCCAAAACTCTTATATTGCGAACGTTCACTGGTTAAGAGCAGAAATGAATAAGTTTTATTTGATTTCTGCCTAGCGAACGAACGGCCGTAACTCCTCAACCGTAACTCCGATTCTGGTGATTCCAAAGCCCACGATCTCAGTTCGTCGAGCCCGTTCTGATGGTATCATTTTCATGAGGTTGTCACACTGTGAAAATGACCATTTTGCCCTTGCCCTTAAAACAGCTCCGCCGGGAGGGAAACTTTTCCGGCGATTCTTTCCGCGAGTTCATCGCACCTCTCCCCGATGGTTCCTCTACCCCCAGGCAAGCCACAACAGCCACTTGCATGATGGCATTGCAGTAGCCATGGTTTCCACTTGAATATTTAAATAAATGTTTGCTCATTTAATTATTTTGTGAATATTATATGCTTGTGAATCCATGCTCGTTCTTATGCCTTGCTCATTTGCATCTAGTAAGTTAAATGATTATTTGCTAGTATTATTATTATCATGTTAGTTCTCGGATTTATTTTCTGATGCTAGTGATAATGATATGCTCGTATGGATCAATATGGTTGGTTATGCAATTACTTATGATATTCGTGATCATCGTTATGCCATGTTCATTTGCATCCCGTAGCATAAATGATTTATCATCATTCATGTCATGATGTTAAATGGTTATGTTGCCCATCCATGGTTACACTGATGTCATGCTCATATGCATTGTTATTTCATTATGTTGTTATGACTCAGCTCATCACCATTCAAGTTTAACCTGACATTAATCGAACTTGAACAAGTCTGTTGGTTGAGTCATGGTGCCACCGAATCGAGCTCACCAGTGAAACCACACTTGCCTGGATCGGGAGGCCCTAATGCGGTCTATTGTCATGCCTCTCGTCGGTGCCTCCTACTAGGGAAGGTTATGTGCGCGCGCTACCCTGATCAGGTAGGCGGCCATAAGCCTTGAGTACCCGAGTTTTATGGTATACCGAGGTCCCCGTTTGGGACGATGTTTATGTTTGACCACGACGGTGGCGGCCACATAGGTGGCGGATGTCACGAGTTGGCATCGGGGTAACCCAGGACATAGCCCAAAGGGGAGTTTGTCGGAGTGGCCGGGAGAGTGTCATGCAATAGACTGGTTTTGTCGGAACGTCGTTGGTCCACCCGAATGGGAGCACGAGGACATGAGTTCCGTAGTGTGGGTACAGTGTACTAACCTCTGCAGAGTGTATAATCTATCGATAGCCGCGTCCTCGGTCATGGACACAGTTCGTAGTAGGTCACACTATGGGTCAATAGAAATATTAATCTGAATAATAACAACCCCAGTTTGATGAGAAAAGAAGTTGGTTGATCTTTATGTGGTCACGAGATGATCACAATGGTATTCTTGATGATGGTTGATCATGAGGTGATCGTGTGATGATCACGACGGTAAGAAATATTGATACCTAAGGTGGTTACGAGATAACCTCCGAGGAGAGTAAGTTGGTCCATGAGACCTTAAACGTCGACCCCCTTGCATGCTAGTGCCAGTATCATCATGTTCATAGCATGAATTATATGTACATGCCATGCTCATGTTGTTCTAGTAGTATCGTGTTCATCTTTGATGATTAACCCATAAATGCCATGCTGTTGTTTGTCTTGATTGCTTTGGTTGCTGTGAGCTTGCGAGTACATTCAAAGTACTCACCTGGCGTGTCATGTCGTGATTGCTTGTTTGTCAAGGATCCCGAGGTTGCGCTCTAGGATACGTCCCAGCCAGAGTCCCTGTGGAGTGGAGTTCATCACCGTCGCCATTGTTCTGCTGCTAGAATTTTATTCCGCTTCGAGATGTTCTGCTGCTAGCATAGAGCTACCTTAGCAGGCGACGTGTCGCCGTGCCCCTGTAATCTTTGTAATATCGGACCCTTGTACCCCATTTATTCGTAATAAAGAGCTGATTTGTTCTATGCCAAGCAGTGCCGTATTCCAGAAGACTTGATCTCTGGGCTGGAATACGGGGTGTTCCGGTCTCTCTGAGCCAGGGTGCCACAGGACTGAAGGGACAGATGGTACCACCCCGGTAGAGGTGGACCTGAGATCCCGACAGTCTCCTGGGAAGTCGGGTTGACCTGGAGGGTACCCGTGAGATATTTACGAGGCGCGGCCGGGCAGGCAGAGACCGCCCTAGAGAGGGACGGGCCTGGCCCTTGTTGCACTTCCTCGAGATGGGGCGATAGGAGTACTGATCGTCACCACGAGCTCCTAATAACACATTTAACGGATTTGGGTATCTGATCTGAGTGGGTCGTTGGCCCTATACGCACTACCACCACGTGGTATAATGGTTTATGGGGCCCTCTACGCCGTATGTATCAGCCGAAAGCTCTGTCAGACGTCCAGTTCAGCATTGCGGCACGGCCGGCTCGGCACCCCAGAGGTGGTGCCTGGATCGCCCTGCGCGCAACGACCCGAAGTGCAAAGGGGGATGGGCCCAAGAACCCTGAGCACTTAGGATGTAGACCGGCGGGGACCTCTCTGCTGAACTCTAGGTAGGGCTGCGGTGAGTCGATCAGCCGAAGCCGGGCATGACCCAGGAAAGTGTGTCCGGCCAAAGTTAATCGAGCGTGTTGGGTAACAGTAGTGCACCCTTGCAGGGAAGATTATCTATTCGAATAGCCGTGCCCACGGTAACAGGACGCTCAGTGTTGTATCCCGATCTACTACTACTTGAACTGGATACTTTTAATTAATTGGAAGCTCCGGGATCGCTTTCTCGCAGGGAGTCGAGGAAGGATCTCTAGGCTTTGTTACAACATGCTTGCTACTTCAATTATGTTACTAATCTACCCTCTTCTAATGTTGCAAGACACTGAAGATGCTAGTCTTCGATAGGCTAGGCTCTCTCTCTCTCTCTCACACACTATTCTGGCATTGCTGCAGTTCAGTCCACATATACAGCCTTCCCTTGATACCGATGCATATGTAGATTAGATCTGATGTAAGTCTTGCGAGTACTTTAGATGAGTACTCACGGTTGCTTTGATTCCCTTTTCCCCCATGCCCAATTGCTGCGACCAGATGACGGAGCCCCGGAGTCAGCCGCCCCAGTCGACGACTACTACTACCCCTCTGGAGGAGCTTATTACTACGTGGAGACCGCCGACAACCAGTAGTAGATAGGAGGCTCCCAGGCAGGAGGCCTGTGCCTTTTCGATCTGTGTCCTTGTTTTGCCCCACCTTCTTAAGGCTTATCTCTTTTACCTTTTATGTCTGTACTCAGATATCTAACGCTTTCGTTGTTGCTTGTATGACATCGAGCTTATGTATTCGAGCCCTCGAGGCCCCTGGCTTGTAATATAAAGCTTGTATGACTTTTATTTGTGTAGAGTTGTGTTGTGATATCTTCAAGTGAGTGTCTAGGCTTGATCGTGTGTATTTGCGTGTATGATTAGCGCACGATTAAGTCGGGGGCGTCACAACCGGTCCACCCGGAAGGGAAGCGTACCGAGGTACGGGACCAGGTGCTCCATAGTGTGGGTAAAGTGCGCAACCTCTGCAGAGTGTAAGAATCTATTCGAATAGCCGCGTCCACGGTATTGGACACAGTTCGTACTAAGTCACACTGTTCGATCAACACCCATGATGGAATGACTTGATAATGATGGAAGAACTCATCTCAGTATGGTGATATTTCCACTTGGTGGAAGGACCACTGGTGATATTTGTAGGCAATCTCGGGGATGATTGTCCGAGGATCTTGAGGTGGCCAAGAGTTGGTTACAAGAGTAAGTGGTTCAACCGAGTATTCAAGAGCAGACTGGTTCTGGTGATTTTAGCAAGGGTGACTTTCGGTGGATAGTTTAGCAATAGCATGTTGTTATTTTCTTCCACCCTTTTATTAACAATGGAATCTGATATAGTCATACTTGCTATGATGTTGTGTTTTGATGCTTGTGTTTGTTGTGCGCTTGCGAGTACATTCCAAGTACTCACCTGGCGTGTCATGCCAGTTTGCAGGTGCTGACATGTTTGCATAGCCGAGGATTCCGAGTTGCGAGCTAGGATGTGTCCCAGCCAGAGTCCCTGCGGGGTGAAGCCCATCTCCGTCGTCGGGGTTCCGCTGTTATAAGTTGTGCCGCTGCTAGCATAGAGCCACCATAGCCGGAGTAGCATCATTGTAACCTTTTGTAAACTCTATGTAACCCTTGTACTCCAACTGTTAGTAATAAAGAGCTGATTTGTTCTATGCCAAGCAGTGCCGTATTCCATAAGACTTGATCTCTGGGCTGGAATACGGCGTGCTCCGGTGACTCTGAGCCGGGGTGCCAGAGCATACACCTAGTGATAATGATAATGATGATGCTAATGATGATCATATTGATGCTCCACCAGACAATAACAAAGAATCTGATAATGATGTAGAAATAGAACCTGAAGTTGAGCTTGATAACCCACCATCTAAGAATAAAAGATACGATAAAAAAGACTTTGTTGCTAGGAAACATGGTAAGGAAAGAGATCCATGGGTTCAAAAACCTATGCCATTTCCTAGTAAGGCTATGAAATATAGAGATGAAGAGGCTTTTAATCGCTTTGTTGAATTGCTTAGACCTTTGTATTTGAGAACACCCTTGACTGAAATTATGAAAATGCCTCCATATGCAAAATACATGAAAGATATTGTCACTAATAAAAGAAAAATACCTGAGGCTGAAATTTCTAGTATGCTTGCAAACTATTCATTTGAAGGAAAATTACCTTAGAAGTTAGGAGATCCGGGAATACCTCCTATGCCATGCTCTATCAAAAACAATTATGTTAGAACTGCTTTGTGTGATTTAGGAGCTGGTGTGAGTGTTATGCTTTTTTCACTATATAGAAGACTTGACTTGAATAAGTTGACACCTACTGAAATTTCTTTGCAAATGGCTGATAAATCAACTGCTCTAGCCATCGGTATTTGTGAGGATGTTCCCGTTGTTGTTGCTAATGTTACTATCTTAATGGACTTTGTTATTCTTGATATGCCCGAGGACGACAATATGTTGATTATCCTTGGTAGACCCTTTTTGAATACTGCAAGGGCTGTTATTGATTGCAACAAAAGCAAAGTCACTTTTCATGTCAACAATAATGAGCATACGGTTTATTTTCCGAAGAAACAAAACAAAGTGAATAGTACAACTCCATTGAAAAGATTATGACAATCACTATTGGAGGTTTTGAATTCCCTCTTCCGATACCTGAAAAGAAATATCAAACTCTTATTGTTGGGACAATGCATATCCCGGTTGAGGTAACTTAGTGTTATACAAAAGTTCTTCGGTTTCATGTTACTCGGAAATAATTCGTTAATAAGACTTGATCAACCTTATTAATGGATTCTTTTTGTGGGGCATGTGGTCGATGAATTCAGTATGCACAACCTATTGTCCTCTAGTTTACTCTCTGTTATTTTTAGTCTAATAAAGAAAAATGCCATGATTATCCTGTTTTCTTAATTATCCGTGCAATAAAAAATGACCCAAAAATAGAAATCCTAAAAATTTTACACGATTTTTTTGGAATATTTAAGAATTTTTGGCACTAGACATACCCCAGGGGGGTGCACCTGTTGCTCACAAGGCAACAGGGAGTACCCACCCCCTAGGGCGCGCCAAGATGCCTTGTGGATCCCACAGGGACCCACTCACTTAGTCCACCTGCCCACTGTTTCTTCTTCCTCCAGAAAAATGGTGGTAGCTGTTGTTCTCGTGTTCTTGCTTCCAAAACTGAGATTTTCGATCTCTTTGCTTGGAGCTCCGTTTTCGAAACTGTTTTGGGGGATTGCTCCTTGGTATGTGACTCCTCCATTGGTTCAATTAGTTTTTGTTTTTGTGGATTATATTTTGCTTATTTTTCTATGATACGTCTCCAACGTATCTATAATTTTTGATTGTTCCATGCTATTATATTATCAATCTTGGATGTTTTATATGCAATTATATGCTATTTAATATCATTTTTTGGGACTAACCTATTAACCTAGTGCCGAGTGCCAGTTGCTTGTTTTTTGCTTTTCAGGAAATCAATATCAAACGAAGTCCAAATGGAAAAATATCTTTGGATTAATTTTTTTTCTGGACCAGAAGGGACCCTAGAAGCTTCAGGAGGAGACCAGAAGGCATACGGTGGAGTCACAAGCTCACAGGGCGCGCTCCATGGGGGTAGGCGCGCCCCCTAAGGTTGTGGGTCCCACGTAACTCTATTTGACCTAATTCCACTTCTATAAATTCCCAAATATTCCCAAACCAATAGAGAGCCACCCGAAACACTTTTTCCGCCGGTGCAAGCTTCTGTTCTTTCGCGATCCCATCTGGAGGCCTTTTCTGGTACTCTGCCGGAGGGGGAATCAATCACGGAGGGCTTCTACATCATCCTTGCTGCCCTACCGATGATGCGTGAGTAGTTTACCACAGGCCTACAGGTCCACAACTAGTAGCTAGATGGCTTCTTCTCTCTCTTTGATCTTCAATACAATGTTATCCTCGATCTTCTTGGAGTTCTATTCGATGTAATCTTCTTTTGCGGTGTGTTTGTTGGGATCCGATGAATTGTCGGTTTATGATAAGATTATTCATTGAAAGTAATTGAGTCTTTTCAACTTTATTATGCATGATTATTATAGCTTTGTATTCTGCTCTGATCTATCCATTTGGTTTGGCCAACTAGATTGATTTATCTTCAGTGGGAGGGGTGCCTTGTAGTGGGTTCAATCTTGCGGTGTCCTCACCCAATGACAAAAGGGGTAGCGAGGCACGTATTCTATTGTTGCTATTAAGGGTAAAATGACTTGGTTTATTCATATTGATTGGGTTTACTTGTTCTACATCATGCCATCTTGCTTAAGGCGTTACTCCGTTTGTTATGAACTTAATACCCTAGATGCATGCTGGATAGCGATCGATGGGTGGAGTAATAGTAGTACATGCAGGCAGGAGTCGGTCTACTTATCTCGGAAGTGATGCCTATATATGTGATCATTGCCGTGAATAACATCATAACTATGCGCTTTTCTAACAATTGCCCAAAAGTAATTTGTTTACCCACCGTATGCTATGCGTTCGAGAGAGAAGCCTCTAGTGAAAACTATGGTCCTCGGGTCTACTTTTATCATATATAAAATCTAAAAATACCTTGCTGCACTTTTTCTATTTTATTTTATTTTGCAATTTATTTTATCTATCTACCACTACAAGATTTGATCCTTGCAAATAACCGCCAAGGGGATTGACAACCCTCTTGATCGCGTTGGGTGCAAGTATTTTCTTTTGTGTGTGCAGGTGCTGCTAACGAGGTTCTCTGTGGTTCTCCTACTGGATTGATAACATTGGTTCTTAACTGAGAGAAATACTTATCTCTACTGTACTGCATCATCCTCTCCTCTTCAAGGAAATCCCAACGCAGCTCACAAGTAGCATGCTACTATTGGTGCCACTGAAAATGAGCTTGCATGTTGAATTTATTTGGTTCTAAGTAGTTTGAATGCTCGATATAGCCTCTAGACACTTATATGAGTAGTTGCTATCAATCTTGTTAAGTTTTGTTAACATCTTTTTGTGGTCCAAAAAATTTCAGAAATTTTCACAGGGAAATGAACTTCTTTAGGAGGAGTTCTTCGAGGAGGTGGTCCTCGGAAGGTTCCTCTAGCCAGGACTCGGGAAGACAAGCATACATTGAGCCACAGTCGAGTTCGGTGCGAGGTGCCAAGGTGAAATAGTGTCAGTGGTCGAGTGATACTTTCATGATAGCTGCCGACATCAAGGAAGAATTTGATCAATACATTGAGAATGCCGAGCTAACCGCCTTCCTCACAGATAAGTGCACACAACTTTACCATCTCACCAATTCATTCACTCAAAAGTTTAAATATCATTCTTCCAATTCTAGAGTTTTATTTGACCTCTAAGAGCGATCATATAGTATGTCTCTAGAAGAATTTTGTTATGCATGTAAAATTCTGTTTTGGGGTTCGCTTGCCGAACTGCGGAAATCTGATTATGAGACATTTCTTAGTGGTCTTTTGTGACGCCCCCGACTTAATCGTGCACTAATCATACACGCAAATGCACACGACCAAGCCTAGGGACTCACTTGAAGATATCACAACACAACTCTAGACACAAAATAAAATAATACAAGCTTTATATTACAAGCCAGGGGCCTCAAGGGCTCGAATACATAAGATCACGATCAAGCGTCAGCGAAAGCATCAGATATCTGGGTACAGATATAAAAGTAAAATAGATAGGCCTTAAGCAGGCGGGGCAAAACAACAACACTGATCGAAAAGGCACAGGCCTCGTGCCTGGGAGCCTCCTAACTACTCCTGGTCATCGGCGGTCTCCACGTAGTAATAGGCTCCAAGGAAGTGTAGTAGCAGTCGTCGGCGGTAGCAGCTGACTCCTGGGCTCCGACGTCTGGTCGAAGCAATCGGGTATGGGGGAAAAGAGTAGCAAAGCAACCGTGAGTACTCATCCAAAGTACTCGCAAGACTGACATTAGAACTATACTAAATATGCATTGGTATCAAATGAATGGGGCTATATCTTTGGACAAAACTATAGAAATGCTGGAACAGAGGGGAAAAGCCTAGCCTATCGAAGACTAGCGTCTTCAGCGTCTTGCATCATTAGAGGAGTGCAGATAGCATATATTAAAGTAACAAGCATGTGGAAGCAAAGCCTAGAGATCCTTCCTCGACTCTCTACGAGAAAGCGATCCCGGAGCTTACAATTAATTAATATGTATCCAGTTCAAATAGTAGTAGATCGGGATACAACACTGAGCGTCCTGTTACCGTGGACACGGCTATTTGAATAGATAACTTCCCTGCAGGGGTGCACTATTGTTACCCAACACGCTCGATTAACTCTGGCTGGACACACTTTCATGGGTCAATCCCGGCCTCGGCTGATCGACACACCGCAGCCCTACCTAGAGCTCAGCAGAGAGGTCCCCGCCGGTCTACATCCTAAGCGCTCAGGGTTCTTGGGCCCATCCCCCCTTGCACTCCGGATCGTTGCGCACATGGTTAGATCAAGGCACCACCTCTGTCATGGATGGCGCCGATCCTGCCATGCCGCAAGGCTGAACTGGACGTCTGACAAAGCTTTCGGCTGATACATACGGCGTAGAGGGGCCCATTAAACCATTATCCCACGTGGTGGTAGTGCGTATAAGGCCAGCGGCCTACTCAGATCAGATACCCAAATCCGTTAGCGAATTATTAGGAGCTCACGGTGACGATCAGTACTCCTGTCGTCCCGTCTCGAGAAAGTGCAACAAGGGCCAGGCCCATCCCTCTCTAGGGCGGTTTCTGCCTGCCCGGCCGCGCCTCGTAATTATCTCGCGGGTACCCTCACGGTCAACCCGACTACACATCTCTCGCGGGTACCCCTCGGGGTCGACCCGACTTTACCCGGGGACTGAAGTAAAAGTAGGGTATCCGTGTGTTCATCACATCAAGGGGGAATCCCAGGAATCACCCTCTATGGATTCCTACTCGATGTAATCCGTCAAGGAGAACCAGGAGGAATCACCCTCGATGGTCCCCACTTAAAGGAGTTGCACGACAGAGTCATCATCGGGAAGGGGAGAGTGAGGAATCACCCTCTGCAATCACCACCGATGTGCTATACTACAGAGATATCATCGGGAGTGCAGTACGAGGTATCACGCTCGGCACTTGTTAATAGCCCTGCAGAGTCGTACAACTAAGGGGTTGTGTGGTGCTATGTTCGGCCTCTGTACATCGATCACATTGATCGAGTAGTCTGGAAGTAAAGACTGGCAACACGGTCAAGGGTGTGGGCCACTGGTGAATCGATAACCAACCTATACTAAGCAACTTAGGATGACAGGGAAGGCAACAACAGTAGGTTACAAAAGCAGGCTATGCATCAGAATAGGAGCAAACAATTACAGTAGCAAAATCTAATGCAAGCATGAGGGAGAAGGAGTAGGCGATATAGGAATGATCAAGGGGGGTTTGCTTGCCTGGAAGCTCTGCTGAAAAGGAAGAAGGGTCATCGGGTACGTAGTCGTACTCGGCAGCAACGTCAGTCTCGGGGTCTACCGGAGAGAAGAGGGGGAAGAAACAATAAATAAAAAGCAGACAAATGCAATCACAGATGCATGGCACGGCAGTAAGCTATTCGAGGAGTGCCCTAATGCAGTACTACGCAAGTTAGTCGGAGCGGGAAACATCTGGAGGTGTTTTACCAGCTCCGGGCATTTATCGGACAGATGAATCGGGAGGAAAAGTTCCATGTTTGCTATGACAGAGGCACGTGACAGATGAACGGAATGCATATTCGGAATCATCATATTTTTCTTATCGTTTTTCATATATAAATTATTTTAATCCGAGTTACGGTTTATTTTATGTTAATTTTCGAAGTTTTAATCATTTTCTGAAATTAATTTATTTATTTATTTTGAATTATCCAAAACAGTAGCAGGGTGACGTCATCATGACGTCAGTGTGACGTCAGGACCAGTGGGTCCCACCTGTCATTGATACAGGTTAATTAAACAGAACTAATTAGTTTAATTAGGTGGTTAGTTTAATTAAGTTTAATTAGTTTAATTAAACCAGATTAATTAAGTTAATTAATTCACTAATTAATTAATTAAACATTTTATTTATTATTAATTTTTATTACTACTACTATTATTATTATTTATTTTTATTTTTTTAAATTCTTTTCTTTTCTTTTCTTTTTTCTTTTTTTCTGGGCCGGCCCCACCTGGTAGTGGCACAGCCGGACATGTCCACGGCTGTGCCCTGTCTAGGGCCGGACATGTACGGTGGCCACAGGGGAACTGCGCGGCAGGGCACGGCCGTCGAGCGGCGGCGCGGGTCAGTGGCGGGCACGGCCTGCGCGGCCGACCACGCACGAGCAGCGGCAGGCGGCGTCGAGGCCAGGCGCGGGCTGGCGAGCAGCGGAGCACGGCGAAAAGCAGCAGGGGACGCGGCAAGCGGCGGCGCGGCGCGTGCGGGCTGGGCGGCGGCAGCCGCTGGTGCGCGCGGCAGGGCGGAGGCAGCGGAGCGAGCGGCGAGCGGCGGGCGAGGTGCGCGGGTGGGCGCGCGCTGGGCGGCCAAGGGCGTGGCCACGGGCGGCGGCGCGGCGCGTGCGGACGACGGGGACGGCGACGGCAGCCGATGGCGGGGGGGAAGGGGGAACGGGCGCCGGGTTCGGGGTTCTCACGGTCGTCGTGAGAAGGGGGGCGGCGAGGCTCGGTGACGGCCGACGGGGAGGAGGTCGGGGACGGCGACGGCGACAGGCGGCGGCGTCGGGGACGAGGTGAGGGGCGCGAGGGAGAGAGGGAATCGGGGTTAGGGTTTCGGGTTCGGTGGGGGGGGAAGAGGCCGAGGCCATATAGGCCAGGGGTGGCCGGCTGGGCAGAGGCCCAGTTCGGCCGGGGGGGTTTTCTGTTTACCTTTTTTTTATTGCTTTGTTTTCTTTTATTAATTATTTTCTATTTTATTTTTAGTTTTACAAAATACAACACTAGCCCCTAAATTAGTATTACTAATTATGCCACTGCCACAAATAATTTGGCACCTAAATAAAGTAGTTTGCAATTTTATAATTTTAGAAAGGCATTTAATTAATTGATTTAGCTGTTGTTTTAATTATTTTAGGACACTTAAATACTTTATAAAAATGTGGTTTCTCCACCATAATTATCTATGAAGTATTTGTCACAATTAGAACATTTTAGTTTTTTTGGATTTGAACAACTTTTAATTCCACTTTAAATTTGAATGTTCAATTTGAATTTAGAATTTGAAATGAGATATTACTCAAATGTGATCAAGCACTGTTAAGCATGGTGACTTGGCAGGATGAAGAGGTAATCACTGTGCTTAATACTTGGGGATGTCACAATTCTCCTCCTCTAAAAGAAATTCTCATCCCGAGAATTAAGAGGTAGAAAGGAGAAGGCCGGGGTATTCATACCAAGGAAGCTTGGCATGGGCCCGCGGAAGAATTTCCCATTAACGGACTGTGCAACGATTCATATCTAATGCCATGCGCGAATGCAAAGGACTTTAGCATAAATTGAATGCGATGTTCCTGAATGAATTTAAAACAAAAGCTGGTACTGAGTTAACCAAGAAGAGTACCGTTCACAGTGGCAAGCTGGTCTTGAGCTTCATTAAGATCAACATGGTAGGCTTGACCACGACCATAAGAAGGCCTGGCATTATTGTTGCGGGGCTGATTGTTGCCATGGCCAGCAGAGGGAAATACAAGCTGATTCTGATTCTGAGGGCATTCTCTAGAACGGTGACCTGGACGGCCACACTTGAAGCAGAGTCCATCACTGGGACGGGGAGCAGGAGCTCGTAACAGTGGAGCCTGAGATCTTGGCTGCCCCGACAGTGGAGGAGATGCAGCTGGATGGTACATGCTATTAGGAATCCAGATACGGCGCTTCTGTGATGACAAGCCCGAAGATGAGCCAATGTCAGGGGTGCGCTTGATGGCTTTCTTGTGTTCCATCTGAGCGGTCTCAACCTGGATAGCTTTGTTTACCAGGGTGGCGAAGTCGGGGAAGTCATTAATAGCAAGTGCAAGCTTGAGGTCTGGGTGGAGTCCACTACGGAATTTCTCCTGTCTACGAGCATCAGTGGCAATGCCTTCCTCAGCATAGCGGGATAATTCAAGGAATTCCCGCTGATAAGCTTCAACAGTTTTATTGCCCTGAGTGAGGTTGCGAAACTCTGTTTTCTTCCGGTCCATGATTCCCTGAGGAATGTAACGAGTATGGAAAGCAGTCTGGAATTTGAGCCAAGTGATGACTGTCCCCTTAGGTAGTGAACGCATGTGGGTGTCCCACCATTGAGCAGCGGGACCCTTCAAGAAGTAGGACGCAAAGGTGACGAGGTTGTCAGGGGCGACATTGGCAGATTCCATCTCGAAGGAGATGTCGCGAAGCCAGTCATCAGCGTCCAGTGGCTGTTCAGAGTTGCGGTAAGTAGTAGGGCTGAGACGCACAAACTCCTGCAGAGTTATTGGAGCAGGTTGCTGATTCTGGGCATTTTGGTTCTGGTTTGGGAACTGAGCCATGCTCCCAGTCATGAACTGACGGTTCAGCTCGAATTGTTGCATCATAGCTGCCATATAGTCTGGCGGTGGTGGCTGTTCGGGAGCACGGCCACGACCACGACCGGAGGGTCTAACCAACCTGCTAAAGATTTAACAGGGGGTAGTTTAGTAAAAACAACTGCAAGTGTTTAGAGACAAGCATGATGTAATATGACACTGAACAAGTAGTGCAATAGATTCATAACAGTAGCCAATTAAGACATACAGATCCATACACAAAGTCGGTTACATGCGGACAGCATAAGTCCAGAAATTCAAACAACTAGACATAGTAGGCGGCGCGCAGGCACGCGATAGGGAATACAACAGCGGGACATAGCAAAGGCTACATCACGTCGGGGAAAACTGCTGGATCATGGACGTACAGGAGTCAGGTTTCGATCCTGTGGAACTGTGGGTAGTGTGGTTAAAAGTAGGAAGGCAGTGACATCTTGCAAGGTCACGACAGCAAGGCAAGTCAGAGGACAATCTTTGGGGGGTGTTGGCTTAAGCAGAGAATTACCACTGCTCAGATAAAAGCTAGATTATAAGAAAGGTTAAACAGACCAATGGAAAGGAAAATGTGATGATCAGATTAAACAGATCAACGGAAAGGAATAATTTGTCGGGCCCATGGAACCCGGGGTATCCAGGCCCGTCTGCCTTTGGCCCAGCGCGCAATGCCTGGAGTGGGCCCGGCGGGCCGTTGCCACCAAGCATCTCGCCAAGACCCCTCAAGGGGCCCTGGCCTCCTGAGGCCCCTCCTCAGGGAGTAGCAGGCAACGCTCGGCACCACCATGAACGGCCTCGCGAGGTCCCCTCACGAGGCGGCTTCCCGAGTCCCCTCACGAGGCGGCTCTCTGAGTGGCCTCACGAGGCTGGCTTCCCGAGGTGGCCTTTCGAGGCCCCCTCCCGCAGGCGCTCGAGGAGAAGACCGTTCGGCGTGTCGCGCGGACTGGAGCCCATCACGTGGGTGACGCGCGCGGCGACGAGCAGCAGCAGAGGCCGCGCCGGCAGGCGCGGATGCAGATGGTTTCCTCTTTTGTGCTAGGGAAGCAGGGCCAGCTATCTACTCCCCAAAGCAACCCCAAAGGTTGCCCGATCGGCGAAGGAAGACCAAGACGGCGGGCACGCAGGGCGGAGGTCATCACCGAGCCCACCGGCGCGTCATGGATCATGCTTTGGCAGGCGAAGACCACCTTTAGTCAGGATAGCCTGAGCGCCTGTCCCCTTTCAAAACCGCCAAGTGTGGCAACCCTTCCCGCCTAAGTTTGAGAGGGAAGAGGACCAAGGCGGCATAAAAGGGGCAGGGCAGCCACCGTAGTAGGGGATCGGCCATCCGAGACCATCATCTTCAACCTTGTACGCGAGAACTCTCTCACCCACAATAATCCCAACCACAAAGCAGGAGTAGGGTCTTACACCGCAAGGTGGCCCGAACCTGGGTAAATCGCCGTGCCTCTGTCCATCCTACGCTAGCGCGCTCTCGCCGTCGTCTCGCCATAGCGCTGCCGTGGTAGGGGAAGAAGTAGTAGGACGAGCTCACCCCAGTGTTCGAACCTTTGGGTCCCCGGAGCCCCACTTCCGACATTTGGCGCGCCAGGTAGGGGTGCGCTACTGTTCCTCTGCTCGACCTTCAGCTCCACCAGTCTCATGGCGGACGCACGTCGCGAGCGCGCTGAGCGCAGGGCTGGCCGCGTGGCCCAGACGGAGCCGGTGGCCCGCGGCAATCGCCGCCACCCCGACGCCGAGGCTGCCGCCGCCACCGACCCCGCTGCCCGCGAGCAGCAGGCCTCCTCCCTGCACCCCTCCGTGCGGGCGGACAGCCACACCGCCACGGCCTCCTCCCTCGCCAACTGTGGGCCGCCGAACCCGCAGGCCGCGCTGCTCATGGCGCGCGAGCTGCTCCGCTACCGTCCTGATGACGCCGGCTACGACGCCTGGCTTGGTCGCATCACCGAGCTCGTCAACGTCGCCGGGGACGCTCCGGCGCCTTCTCACTCGCTCCGCCCTCCACCGTCTCTTGCTGGGGACCCGGCGTACGGCGCTCCCCCGCCGCCTCCTCTGCGTGACGAGCACGCCGGGCCCCAGCGCAGCGCGCGGGCTCGTGAGCCGTCCCGCGGCGCGTCTTCTCCGGACCACTGCGAGCCCAGCTGCCAGATCATCCGCCGCGCGCCCCCCGACGCGCGAGTGCTCCTCGAGCGCCAGCGCCACCGCCAGGACTAGGCCGCTCAAGACGTTGCAGCGGCCGGGCGTCAAAACCGCGCCACCCTCGCTGGCGGCGTCCCCTCGAGCGGCGTGGGCTGCCGTGCCTTCACCCGCGAGCTGCGTCGCGTGGTCTGGCCCGCGAAGTTCAAGCCTGAGCTGCCTCCGCGCTACGATGGCACCCCCAACCCCACGGAGTTGCTCCAGCTCTACGCGCTGAGCGTCGAGGCGGCGAATGGCGACGACAAGGTCATGGCGAATAGGTTCCCCATGGCCCTCAAGGACGGCCCGCGCTCCTGGCTCATGAACCTCCCCGAGGCTTCCATCCCATCGTGGGCCGAGCTCTGCAGCCAGTTCATCGCCAACTTCAAGGGCACACAGGACCGCTTCCTCACCATCAACGACCTGCGGCGCGTTCGACAGCGCCCAGACGAGACCCTCCGCAAGTACATCCAGCTCTTCAGCCAGGTGCGCAACAAGATCCCGCGCGCTTCTGACGCGGCCGTCATCTCCGCGTTTTCCACCGGCGTCACGGACATCAAGATGCGCGAAAAGCTCTCCATCAACGGTGAGCTCGACTCCATGCTCGAGCTGCTCGACCTCGCCGACAAGTGCGCCAAGGCTGAAGAAGGCCGCCTCTTCGTCCACAACGACCCCGACGCGGCGCTCGACGGCACCAAGGCCAAGAGCAAGGACGTCAAGCGCAAAGGCCCTTCCGTGCTTGTGGCGGAGCCCGAGCAGAAGCGCGGCTCCGACCTCGACGAACCCAGAAAGGACAACCGGCCACTCTGCGCCTTTCACAATGTCCGCTCCCACAGCACCGAAGACTGCCATGAGCTCAAGCTACTCCGCGACGAGCGCCAGAGCCGCCGAGACGACCGCAACGGCCGTGGCGCCGGCCGCGGAGGTGGCCGCAGCGGCAACCGCTGGGACGGCAGCAACAACAACAACAATTACCGCCAGGGCTGGCGCGATCAGCCTCGTGAGGCCGCCTGGCGCGACCAGCCTCGTGAGGCGAATCCTCAGGCTAATGCCGCTCTCCCGCCGCTGCCTCCACCACCTCGGAGGAACGACGCCAACCAGCCTGACGAGGGCGCTGGGGGCTACCCGGAGCCTCGCGCGGTCGCCTGCATCCTTGGCGGGTCCCAAGCCCCCGCGTCCGTCCGCCACTTCAAGCAACTCTCTCGCGAGGTCTACGCCGCCCTCCCGAGGCCTGAGGTCACGCGGCCCCTCAAGTGGTCGCAGTACGCCATCACCTTCGACTCCAAGGACCACCCCAGGTCCACGGCCTCCACAGGCGCACTCCCCATGTTGTGCACTCCCACCATCAGCAACGTCGCGGTCACCAAGACCCTCATCGACGGGGGTGCCGGCCTCAACGTGCTCTCCATCGAAACCTTCGAGACGCTCCAGGTGCCCTACGACCAGCTGATGCCGACCAGGCCTTTCTCCGGAGTGACCGACGGCTCCACCATTCCGCTGGGGCAGGTGCGCCTCCCCGTCACCTTCGGCACCCGCAAGAACTACCACACCGAGCTCATCGACTTCGACGTGGCGCACATCGGCCTACCCTACAATGCCATCTTGGGCTACCCAGCTCTCACCAAGTTCATGGTGGCCACTCATCACGCCTACAACGTCCTCAAGATGCCCGGCTGCAGTGGCATCATCACCGTCGCCTACGACGAAAAAGACACGGCCAGCACCCTCGAGCGCGCCTACAAGGCTGCCGCTGTCGCGCACCCAGCCGACGAGGACACGGCCGAGCCTTCCGAGGCCGCGCCGGCGAAGAAGAAGCAGCTGGTTTCTTAGGACCGCGCCGAGACGAAGAAGGTGTCGGTGGACGGCAGCGGCTCCGGCCCCGCCTTCACCATCGACACAGGCCTCCCTCCCGCATAGGAAAGCGCGCTCGTCACCTTCCTTCGGGCAAACTCGGATGTTTTCGCCTGGAAAGCATCCGACTTGTCCGGTGTGCCGAGGGAGGTGATCGAGCACCACTTAGCGGTGTGCCCCAATGCACGCCCGGTCAAGCAGAAAGCACGGCGCCAGGCGCCAGAGAAGCAAGAGTTCATCGTCAGTGAAGTTCAAAAGCTCCAAGAAGCCGGAGTTGTTCGTGAGGTGCGCCATCCCGAATGGCTCGCCAACCCAATCGTCGTCCCCAAGAAGGGCGGCAAGGAGCGCATGTGCGTCGACTTCACCAGCCTCAACAAGTTCTGCCCTCAGGATCCGTTTCCGCTGCCCTGCATCGGCCAGATCGTGGATTCCACCGCCGGGTGTGATCTGCTATGTTTCCTGGATGCCTTCTCAGGCTATCATCAGATCAAAATGGCGGCCGAAGACGTGGAGAAGACGGCCTTCATCACCCCCTGCGGCGTATTTTGTTACGTCTGCATGCCCTTCGGCCTAAGGAGCGCGGGCGCCACCTTCCAGCGGCTAATGCGCATCACTCTGGGACCCCAGATGGGGAGGAACGCGGAGGCCTACGTCGACGACATCGTGGTCAAATCTCGCGAGGCTGGATCCCTCATCGCGGACCTCCAGGAGACATTTGCCAACCTGCGCAAGGTTAACCTCAAGCTCAACCCAGAGAAGTGCGTCTTCGGAGTCCCCTCCGGCAAGCTCCTCGGCTTCCTAGTCTCGCACCGTCGCATCGAGGCCAACCCAGAGAAGATCAAGGCCATCGAGAAAATGCGCCCTCCCCGGACCCTCAAGGAAATGCAGCGCTTGGCGGGGTGTATGGCGTCCTTGGGGCGTTTCATCTCCAAGTTTGGCGAACGAGCCCTGCCCTTCTTCAATCTCTTGAAGAGGTCCGGCTCTTTCAAGTGGACTCCTGAGGCAGACGCCGCCTTTGAAGACCTCAAGAGGTACCTCACGAGCCCGCCAATCATGGTCGCGCCGCGCTCTCGCGAGCCTTTGCTCCTGTACTTGGCGGCCACCCCCCAGACGGCCAGCGCAACGTTGGTGGCGGTGCGGGAGGAGCGCGTGTGTGCCAAGGAGAAACCCTCGACGCCCCTCCAGCCTCACGAGCCCACTGAGCCTCGCGAGCCCACGGGGCCTCGCGAGCCTCTTGAGCCTCATGAGACCGCCGCCCCCGCAAGCCTCCTGAGCCTCGCGAGGTTCCCGAGCCTTCCGAACCTTGCAAGGCATCTGAGGAGCAAGTTGTCGCAACAACTACGCGCCTCGTCGAGCACCCCGTGTACTTCGTCAGCACCGTGCTAAGGGATGCGCGCGAGCGCTACCCCATGCAGCAGAAGCTCCTCCTTGCGCTCCTCGTCGCCTCCAGGAAGCTGCGCCATTACTTTCAGGGTCATCCCATCAAGGTCATTTCCTCCTACCCCTTGGAGCAAGTTCTGCGCAGCCCCAACGCCGCCGGCCGCGTCGCCGAGTGGAACATCGAGCTGCAAGCTTTCCAACTGGAGTTCTCCACCACCAGAGTCATCAAAGGCGTGGCCCTGGCCGACTTCGTGGCAGAATGGACGGACACGCACAAGGACAAGCCTCGCGAGGCCCAGTCCCTCCTGCCAGGGGATGAGGCACTTGGCGGATGGACCATGCACTTCGACGGCGCCTTCTCCCGACAGGGCGCGGGGGCTGGGGTCATGCTCACCTCACCAACAGGTGACAGGCTCTACTACGCTGTGCAGCTCTGCTTCAGGTACACCGACAAGGTCTCCAACAACATCGCAGAGTATGAGGGCCTCATCACCGGCCTCAAGGCCGCGTTCGCCCTTGGCATCAAGCGTCTAACCATCAAGGGCGATTCGCAACTCCTCGTCAACTTCTCCAACAAAAGCTATAAGCCCAAGGACGACCACATGGCCGCCTACCTGGAAGAGGTACGTAAACTTGAGAAGCGATTTCTTGGCCTGGAGCTGCTGCACATCCCTCGCAGCAGCAACAAAGAGGCCGACGACATCGCCAAACGAGCGTCCCGCCGCGAGCCCCAGAGCCCCGGCGTCTTTGAGGAAAGGCTCCTCAAGCCATCCGCCGCACCCCCAGCCGCGAGCACGGCACTCCTCCGCGAGGAACTACCGCCCGCGCCACCCACGGGCGTGCCAGACTGTGGCCCGGCCTCAGGAGCCCGCCTGCTGCTGGCGCTCGAGCCTCAGGCCGATAGCTGGGCCGCGGAGCTCAAGGCTTACTTGCTTCGTGGCACCTTGCCGGAGGAGGACTCGGAAGCAGAGCGCGTGGCCCGGCAGGCCACCACCTACTGCATACAAGATGGCGAGCTATACCGTAGGCGCCCCAACGGCGTCTCGCTGCGGTGCGTCTCTGAAGAGCAAGGGCGCGAGTTGCTGGCTGATATACATGGAGGAGACTGTGGCCATCACTCTTCATCGCGCACCCTCGCTGGTAAGGTTTTTCGCAGCGGTTTCTACTGGCCCACTGCTCTGCGCGATGCTACCGCACTGGTCCAAGCCTGCGAGGCCTGCCAATTCCACGCCAAGCAAATCCACCAGCCTGCGCAGGGTCTCCAGACGATCCCCCTCTCATGGCCCTTCGCAGTCTGGGGGCTGGACATCCTGGGGCCCTTCCCTCGCGCAGCTGGTGGTTATCGCTACCTCTATGTCGCCATCGACAAGTTCACCAAGTGGGCAGAGGTCGAACCGGTGCGCACCATCCCGGCGGGCTCCGCCGTCAAGTTCATCAAGGGCCTCGTGAGCCGCTTTGGAGTTCCCAATCGCATCATCACCGACAATGGCTCCCAGTTCACGAGCGGCCTCTTCAAGTCCTACTGCGCCAGCCTCGGCACGCAGATCTGCTACGCCTCGGTAGCGCACCCGTGAAGCAACGGGCAGGCCGAGCGCGCCAATGCCGAGGTCCTCAAGGGCCTCAAGACAAGGAGCTTCAAGAAGAAGCTTGAGGCTTGCGGCAAAGGCTGGCTCGACGAGCTGCAGTCCGTGCTGTGGTCCATCCGCATGACGGCGAGCAAGCCCACTGGCGAGACGCCGTTCTTCCTCGTCTACGGCGCTGAGGCGGTCCTCCCACTGGAGCTTAAGCACGGCTCCCCGCGAGTCCTTGCCTTCGACGAGGCGCGTCAGGATGGCTCGCGGGAGACCAATTTGCTGCTCCTCGAGGAGGGCCACCGTCAGGCCGCCCTTCGTGCCACGAGGTACCAGCAGGCCTTGCGTCGCTACCACAGTCGCCAAATCCGCCCTCGCACTCTCGAGGTCGGGGACCTCGTCCTGCGCAGGATCCTCTCCAGAGAGGGACTTCACAAACTCTCACCTATGTGGGAAGGCCCTTTCAGGGTTACTCATGTCTCCAGGCCCGGCTCAGCCCGGCTGGAGACGGAGGACAGAGTTCCTGTGCCTAACGCCTGGAACATCCAACACCTCCGCAAGTTCTACGCGTGACCCTCACGCGTACGAACGAAACGGGGCTGTACACACCCCGGAGCCTCTCATTGCGTTCTCCTGATGGGCCCGCGAGAGCTCCCACCCACGTCTCAGTGGAAGCCCCATGCTCCGCGCTGGCGGAACGATCGAACCGCGATCATGCCCATGCCTAGTGGAAGCCCCATGCTCCGCGCTGGCGGAACAATCACTTGAGGGCGCCCCACGGGCTGCACCAACCTCACGCTGATCCGTGCCGAACATGGCGATCATGTTTGTTTTTGGTTGTGTAACGGACTTATTACTACGTTTCAGTAAAACTCTATTTCCTAAGATGTCTAATGTGTTGCTAAGATTCTTGCCTCCGGAGCTGTGCGCGCTCGCGACCTTCCCTCATGAGCCTCACGCGAGTGGGGGCTGGACACGGTGCCTGCGCTCGGGTCAGTCCCAGTAGCACTGAAAAACCCAAGCAACCGGGCTCTGGCTTGCGGGCCTGCCCCGTGCACGCCACCCCACCAAGGTCCTTGGTGTCCTGTCTCCTCGCGTAATACCCATGAGCGAATCGACGAGCGTGTGCTGTCGTTGAGTGCTCTGCGTGCAGCTATCTCAGGAGCAGGTCCCTGGAAGGATCTCGCGAGGAGACCTCGCGAGCGGAACTCTCACAAGACATACCCTGCGAGAGACGGACCACTATACTACCTCCCGGAGGGCTAAGTCTTCCGTCTCGCGAGCCTCCCTCGCCGACTTGCCAGCCTTCCCCTCCGACGGCCTAACGAGCGCCCGTTACCTCTTGGCGCAAGCCGCGTGTGCGTTAAAGGCGGGCTCCCTGAGCATCGCGCCTCAGGGACCATCACTAGCTCCCGGCGCGACCTGACATACAAGCGACGGTTATGGCCGCTCAAGAGCTGGGCCCTGACAACGTAGAACATCATGGCAAGCAAAAAGAGAGAGCCTCGCGAGGGCTCGAATGTCCGCTACAGCAAACATAAAGTATTTAACACCAGGGCATCATCGTCACGTCTCCGGACCACATCGATCTAGCGCAGGGTAACAAGGGAAAAAGCACCCTAGGAGCTCGCACCGCCGTCGTCTTCGCCGGCGCCGTCACCGTCGGAGCTCTCGCCACTGCTGCAGGAGTACTTCCCGAGTAACGCGCTCACATGGCCTTCCACCGCCCTTGCGAGCCCGTCACGAAGCTCCTCGGGGACGGGGGCTATCACCCTGTCGAAGTTGAAGTTGGGGTCGGAGTGGAGGAGGTGGCTGAAGACGCGAGTCGCCGCCAGGGAGAAGAGGCCACGGCACTCCTCCTCCAGGATACCGTCCATCTCCTTGGCTCCGTCCTCAAGCCGTTCCACGAGCTTGGTGGAGAAGTCGACGTAGTCAGCGTCGCGGGACTCGCGGAGGGCCCCAAGCTTTCCCTGGCAGATGGATTTCAGGGCGTTGTGGGCGCGGATCTCGAGGGAGTGGAGTGCCTTGGCACGCTCGCGATGCTCCTGTCCCTGATCCACGGCGCCAGAGCCGGGCTGCGGCGCGGTTCTCCGGCGGGTCTGCGCCTCAGCGAGCACCGCCTTAAGATCAGCGGCCTCCATCCGGAGCTGCTCGCATTCTGACTCGAAGGCGTCAGCGTCCTCTTGGACCCTCTTTTCTCTGGCCTCCAGTCGGGTGTTGGCCTCGGCGACGCACTTCGCGTGAGCCTCCTGGGCATCGGCCAGCTGGCGCCCTAGCGTCCCCAGATGCTCCTTCTCCGTGGCCTGCTCGGCTGCCTTCTTCTCGAGGCCCTCCGCGCGCGACTCGAGGTCTGCCTCGCGGGCTGCGGCCTCCTTCTCGCGAGTGGCAAGGGCGCCTTCCCGCACGAGGAGCGACCGCGCCCGTTCGGCGTGTTGGTCTCGGAGCTCCTTCAGGAGGGTCTCTGCCTCCTCGCGGCGCACGATGGCCGCTTCGGCCTCCTGGAGAGCCCTCGCGCAAGCCCCCTCCGCTTCGGCAGTGTCCCTCTCGCGCAATACGCGAGCACGTTCGTCATGACCCCGGGCCGTGTCGACGGCGACGCTGAGCCGGCGCCACCCATCGGCAAGTTTCAGGCGCTCCTCGGCGAGGCGCGTCTCCGCGTCCTGGAAGTCCGTGCCGAGCCGAGCGAGCGCGGCCTTGGCGTCGCGCAAAGCTCCAGGCCTGAGCAAAGCACGGTCGCTCGCGAGGACCAGGGGCCAGTCCGGGCCGGTCCCTCTGGCGCCCTTCGCTGCGACGGCGAGGGAGCCCTTGGCGCCGCTTGCCTGGGGCGGCAGGCTCGCCAAGACGCCCCCCTCGTTCAGCTGCGGCGGTGCGCTGCAAGGGCTCTCAGTACCGGTCATGGCACGCCCCGCAACTCCTTCCCCAGCGCCCAAGGAGGCTCCCGACGGGGGGGCAGGCGCTTCGGCCTCCCTCGTCATCGCTTCCTTGCCCGCAGCAGGGCCAAGGGGGAGGGTGTCTCCGCTTCCTGAGGCTGCCTCCCGAGGCTCCCCCATGTCGGCCTCACAAGATGCGCCCGCGCGCGACCCTGGAGGAGCGGCTGTCCACTCCTCGATTTCCGTGCACCCCGCTCCGGCGTCGGGACGGCGGGTGACCTCTCCACGCCCTCCGTCACCGGCGGTGGACATCGACGCCCTTTGCGGGCTGGGGGTAACCCTCGCCTTCGTCGTTGTCTTCTTCTTCTTCTTCTTCTGATCCGCGGCGGATCCCCTGCACGAATGGTAGCTCAGCCCCGAGCCGGGTAAGGGAACAGGAATTAAAGACGTCGGCGGAAGGCGGAAGGCTTACTCGTCGCTGACGAGCCACTTCCTCTTCTTCTCCCCCGCGGACGACTGGCTGGCGCTGCCCTCGCCGGGCATCCCCTCGGCGCCGCCGCTTCGGCCCCCAGAGCATGCCGCGGTAGGCCCGGACGCGTCGTCACCCGTCTCCGGGCCCTGGGCGGCTTCAGCCTCTTGACGGGCCTCAGGCGCTGGGTGCTCGCCCGCCCCCGCCGCCATGGGCGGGACGTTCTCGGCGTCATCATCCTTGAGCTCACAGATGAGCTGACGGCGAACGCGTGGCGGCACCCGGCTGAGGTCGTCCTCCGTGGCCTCTTCCGAATCTTCGTTGCCGCTGCTGCTTCCCGAATCCACCTCCACCACGAGGGGGTTGTCGCGTGGCCCGACGTGGCCCTCAGGCACGAGGCCCCACTGATCGAAGAGGGGCATCACCTTCACCAGCTCTTCCTTCTCTGCATAGCTAAAAAGCGGGAGCGCCCCCTCCGGCGCTTCCGCGGCAGGGGTATTGAGCAGAACCGCCAGGGCCCCGTCCAGCGCGTCTGACCCCAGTCCGCCCGGCCGCAGCCTCATGGCGTCGTCCGCGCCGGAGTACTCCCACATGGGGCGCGAGTGCTGCTGAAGTGGCGCGATGCGCCGCCGCAGGTACTCCCTGACCACCGCCGTCCCCGACAGCGATGCGGCCCGGTGCGCCGCCATCCGCTCAAGGACGGGCTCCATCCTCGGGTCGGTGAGCTTCTCGTGCCCCCACACGGCGATCTTCTCGGCCGGGTCCGTAGGGATCATCAGGAGCCGGTTGGTCTGGCGCGCCTCCATATAAACCCAGCGCTGCCGATACCCTTCCACCTTCTTCGCAACCCTCAAGTTGATAATGTCGTCCTCCATTCCCTTGACGGCAAGGAACGACGTGCATCCGGAGCGCTGGTCCGCCGCAGTTAGCCGCAGACAGAAGAAGTGGCGGAAGAGCGCCACAGAGGGTCTCACGCCCACGAAGGCCTCGCAGTAAAAGGCGAACGTTGCCAGGAGAAAAATGGAGTTGGGTTGAAGATGAAGAGCATGAACCTGATAGTGGGCAAGTATGGCATAGAAGAAGTCCGAAAATGGCGGCACCAACCCTGCATACACGCTGTGGAGGAAGAAGGGGTAGGCCACCGCCCCAAGGTCGCGCCGCGCGCGCGACCCCGGCCAGATTTGGGTCGCCTGGTTCTCGTTCTGGTCACCAGCCACGAACGGAAGCACCCTGTCCAAGCTTTCCTTGTCGTCGATGGCGGAGCGCTGCAGAGCCGCCCCAAGGACGGGCACGCCTGCGGACGGGGTCACCTCCTTCCCCCACTTGCCGGCGGGAGCCATCAGCGCGGCGAAGGCGCGGACCAGGGGCGAGAACAGGCAAAGCTCGAAAGGGGGAATCGCGAGGAGCCGCACGCAAGAAGGAAAGGCGCAGAGGGGTGGGGCGCGTGATGGAAGGCAATGATGGCCTCGCGCCGCCCGCGCCAGGATTTATGTCAGCGCGGCAGTTCCCGAGGCGTCGTGGGGAAGTGGGGGTGTCGCCCGTCGCATCGTGCGCCACGCGTCGCGCCTGGCCGCAGGTGGTTAGGGCCCGCGCCGTTTCGCCCCTCCGTAGGCGGGAACGTGCGCACCGCGGGCCCGGGGGCTACTGTCGGGCCCATGGAACCCGGGGTATCCAGGCCCGTCTGCCTTTGGCCCAGGGCGCAACGCCTGGAGTGGGCCCGGCGGGCCGTCGCCACCAAGCATCTCGCCAAGACCCCTCATGGGGCCCTGGCCTCCTGAGGCCCCCTCCTCAGGGAGTAGCAGGCAACGCTCGGCACCACCATGAACGGCCTCGCGAGGTCCCCTCACGAGGCGGCTTCCCGAGTCCCCACACGAGGCGGCTCTCTGAGTGGCCTCACGAGGCTGGCTTCCCGAGGTGGCCTTCCGAGGCCCCCTCCCGTAGGCGCTCGAGGAGAAGACCGTTCGGCGTGTCGCGCGGACTGGAGCCCATCACGTGGGTGACGCGCGCGGCGACGAGCAGCAGCAGAGGCCGCGCCGGCAGGCGCGGATGCAGATGGTTTCCTCTTTTGTGCTAGGGAAGCAGGGCCAGCTATCTACTCCCCAAAGCAACCCCAAAGGTTGCCCGATCGGCAAAGGAAGACCAAGACGGTGGGCGCGCAGGGCGGAGGTCATCACCGAGCCCACCGGCGCGTCATGGATCATGCTTTGGCAGGCGAAGACCACCTTTAGTCAGGATAGCCTGAGCGCCTGTCCCCTTTCAAAACCGCCAAGTGTGGCAACCCTTCCCGCCTAAGTTTCGAGAGGGAAGAGGACCAAGGCGGCATAAAAGGGGCAGGGCAGCCACCGTAGTAGGGGATCGGCCATCCGAGACCATCATCTTCAACCTTGTACGCGAGAACTCTCTCACCCACAATAATCCCAACCACAAAGCAGGAGTAGGGTCTTACACCGCAAGGTGGCCCGAACCTGGGTAAATCGCCGTGCCTCTGTCCATCCTACTCTAGCGCGCTCTCGCCGTCGTCTTGCCATAGCGCTGCCGTGGTAGGGGAAGAAGTAGTAGAACGAGCTCACCCCAGTGTTCGAACCTTTGGGTCCCCGGAGCCCCACTTCCGACATAATTGCAGACAATCCAGCTCTTCGGGTGAATGTGAACACGAGAACCTAGTGTTAAAGTTAGCAAAATCATTTAACCCGAAAGGATGAGAAGTTCAGAGTCCCAGAGTATGGAAGAGGAATAAAAGATCCTAATACCACCCATTGGCGACGTGGGCCCGTAGCCACACAGCCATGTTAGTAAAACAGTTTTTCAAAGACTAGACTCAACTTTGGCCAAGGAGTTGGAAAGGGGCTTCCTACAGACAGTCGGCTCTGATACCAGCTTGTGACGCCCCCGACTTAATCGTGCACTAATCATACACGCAAATGCACACGATCAAGCCTAGGGACTCACTTGAAGATATCACAACACAACTCTAGACACAAAATGAAATAAAACAAGCTTTATATTACAAGCCAGGGTCCTCGAGGGCTCGAATACATAAGCTCGCGATCAAGCGTCAGCGAAAGCATCAGATATCTGGGTACATAGATAAAAGTAAAATAGATAGGCCTTAAGAAGGCGGGGCAATGATCGAAAAGGCACAGGCCTCCTGCATGGGAGCCTCGTAACTACTCCTGGTCGTCGGCGGTCTCCACGTAGTAGTAGGCTCCACCGGAAGTGTAGAAGCAGTCGGCGGCGGTAGCAGCTGACTCCTGGGCTCCGACGTCTGGTCGCAGCAATCGGGTATGGGGGAAAAGAGTAGCAAAGCAACCGTGAGTATTCATCCAAAGTACTCGCAAGACTGACATCAGAACTATACTAAATATGCATTGGTATCAAATGAATGGGGCTATATCTTTGGACTAAACTGCAGAAATGCTGGAACAGAGGGGAAAAGCCTAGCCTATCGAAGACTAGCGTCTTCAGCGTCTTGGAGCATTAGAAGAGTGTAGATAGCATATATTAAAGTAACAAGCATGTGGAAGCAAAGCCCAGAGATCCTTACTCGACTCCCTGCGAGAAAGCGATCCCGGAGCTTACAATTAATTAATATGTATCCAGTTCAAATAGTAGTAGATCGGGATACAACACTGAGCGTCCTGTTACCGTGGACACGGCTATTCAAATAGATAACTTCCCTGCAGGGGTGCACTACTGTTAGCCAACATGCTCGATTAACTCTGGCCGGACACACTTTCATGGGTCATGCCCGGCCTCGGCTGATCGACACACCGCAGCCCTACCTAGAGCTCAGCAGAGAGGTCCCTGTCGGTCTACATCCTAAGCGCTCAGGGTTCTTGGGCCCATCCCCCCTTGCACTCCGGGTCGTTGCGCACATGCTTAGATCAAGGCACCACCTCTCTCATGACTGGCGCCGATCCTGCCGTGCCGCAAGGCTGAACTTGACGTCTGACAAAGCTTTTGGCTGATACATATGGCGTAGAGGGCCCCATTAAACCATTATCCCACGTGGTGGTAGTGCGTATAAGGCCAGCGGCCTACTCAGATCAGATACCCAAATCCGTTAGCGAATTATTAGGAGCTCGCGGTGACGATCAGTACTCCTGTCGTCCCGTCTCGAGGAAGTGCAACAAGGGCCAGGCCCATCCCTCTCTAGGGCGGTTTCTGCCTGCCCGGCCGCGCCTCGTAATTATCTCGCGGGTACCCTCACGGTCAACCCGATTACACATCTCTCGCGGGTACACCTCGGGGTCGACCCGACTTTACCCGGGGACTGAAGTAAAAGTAGGGTATCCGTGTGTTCATCACATCAAGGGGGAATCCGAGGAATCATCCTCTATGGATTCCTACTCGATGTAATTCGTCAAGGAGAACCAGGAGGAATCACCCTCGATGGTCCCCACTTAAAGGAGTTGCACGACAGAGTCATCATCGGGAAGGGGAGAGCGAGGAATCACCCTCTGCAATCACCACCGATGTGCTATACTACAGAGATATCATCGGGAGTGCAGTACGAGGTATCACCGTCGGCACTTGTTAATAGCCCTGCAGAGTCGTACAACGAAGGGGTTGTGTGGTGCTGTGTTCGGCCTCTGTACATCGATCACATTGATCGAGTAGTCTGGAAGTAAAGCCTGGCAACACAGTCAAGGGTGTGGGCCACTGGTGAATCGATAACCAACCTATACTAAGCAACTTAGGATGACAGGTAAGGTAACAGGTTACAAAAGCAGGCTATGCATCAGAATAGGAGCAAACAATTACAGTAGCAAAATCTAATGCAAGCATGAGGGAGAAGGAGTAGGCGATATAGGAATGATCAAGGGGGTTTTGCTTGCCTGGAAGCTCTGCTGAAAAGGAAGAAGGGTCGTCGGAGACGTAGTCGTACTCGGCAGCAACGTCAGTCTCGGGGTCTACCGGAGAGAAGAGGGGGAAGAAACAATAAATAAAAAGCAGACAAATGCAATCACAGATACATGGCACGGCAGTAAGCTATTCGAGGAGTGCCCTAATGCACTACAACGCAAGTTAGTCGGAGCGGGAAACATCTGGAGGTGTTTTACCAGCTCCGGGCATTTATTGGACAGATGAATCGGGAGGAAAAGTTCCATGTTTGCTATGATAGAGGCACGTGACAGATGAACGGAATGCATATTCGGAATCGTCATATTTTTCTGATCGTTTTTCATATATAAATTATTTTAATCCGAGTTACGGTTTATTTTATATTATTTTTCAAAGTTTTAATCATTTTCTAAAATTAATTTATTTATTTATTTTGAATTATCCAAAACAGTAGCAGGGTGACGTCAGTGTGACATCAGGACCAGTGGGTCCCACCTATCATTGATACAGGTTAATTAAACAGAACTAATTAGTTTAATTAGGTGGTTAGTTTAATTAACTTTAATTAGTTTAATTAAACCAGATTAATTAAGTTAATTAATTCACTAATTAATTAATTAATTAATTAAACATTTTATTTATTATTTATTTTTATTACTATTATTATTTTTATTTTTTTATTTTTTTTTATTCTTTTCTTTTCTTTTTTTTCTTTTTTTCTGGGCCGGCCCCACCTGGCAGTGGCACAGCCGGACATGTCCACGGTTGTGCCCTGTCTAGGGCCGGACATGTCCGGCGGCCACAGGGGAACTCCGCGGGAGGGCGCGGCCGACGAGCAGCGGTGCGGGTCAGTGGCGGGCACGGCCAGCGCGGCCGACGACGCACGAGCTGCGGCAGGCGGCGTCGAGGCCAGGCGTGGGCTGGCGAGCGGCGGAGCGCGGCGACAAGCAGCACGGGACGCGGCAAGCGGCGGCGCGGCGCGTGCGGGCTGGGCGGCAGCAGCCGCGGGTGTGCGCGGCAGGGCGGAGGCAGCGGAGCGAGCGGCGAGTGGCGGGCGAGGCGCGCGGGTGGGCGCGCGCTGGGCGGCCAAGGGCACAGCCACGGGCGGCGGCGCGGCGCGTGCGGACGACGGGGACGGCGATGGCAGCCGATGGCGGGGCGGGAAGGGGAACGGGCGCGGGGTTCGGTGTTCTCACGATCGTCGTGAGAAGGGGGGCGGCAAGGCTCGGTGACGGCCGACGGGGAGGAGGTCGGGGACGGCGACGGCGGCGGCGAGGCGACGGCGACAGGCGGCGGCGTCGGGGACGAGGGGAGGGGCGCGAGGGAGAGTGGGAATCGTGGTTAGGGTTTCGGGTTCGGTGGGTGGAAGAGGCCGAGGCCATATAGGCCAGGGGTGGCCGGCTGGGCAGAGGCCCAGTTGGGGCGGGGGGTTTTCTGTTTACCTTTTTTTTATTGCTTTGTTTTCTTTTATTAATTATTTTCTATTTTATTTTTAGTTTTACAAAATACAACACTAGCCCCTAAATTAGTATTACTAATTATGCCACTGCCACAAATAATTTGGCACCTAAATAAAGTAGTTTACAATTTTATAATTTTAGAAAGGCATTTAATTAATTGATTTAGCTGCTGTTTTAATTATTTTAGGACACTTAAATACTTTATAAAAATGTGGTTTCTCCACCATAATTATCTATGAATTATTTGTCACAATTAGAACATTTTAGTTTTTTGGATTTGAACAACTTTTAATTCCACTTTAAATTTGAATGTTCAATTTGAATTTAGAATTTGAAATGAGATACGACTCAAATGTGATCAAGCACTATTAAGCATGGTGACTTGGCATGATTAAGAGGTAATCACTGTGCTTAATACTTGGGGATGTCACTTCTTTGCAATGGTGAGGATAGGGGTGTGACACAGGCAAGAATAAAAAGCATTCATTTTCCTGCTTTTCGCTATTTTACAACTTTTAATGGGAGATGTATTGTTGGCAAATATGACTGTAGTGCACTTTGTGCTCCTGATCTGAGCATTATTCATGCTGCTTTATATGGCTCTAGGCATTATAACTTTGGGGCAATTGTTGCACGACGGTTAAGCCGTAACGCGGATGATGGTGATTTATATGGAGGAATTTATGCCTCCCGCATAGCCACAAAACTTGGGGTCTCTCCTAGACCCAATGATCCTATACTGCCTGATAAGTACTTAGATTTTGAGGCAATGCAACACCACCAATTTATTAAGTATGAGACTCACAAATATGACTACAACCTAATATTCGATAAATACCGTGATGTCTCTGTTATTTTGCCTCTGGTCTCTTTGATTTTCAGAACAAACAAAGGCGTTTTGTCTATGATCGAGTATAAGGTACATGACTACAACGAGAGGATAGAGCCTACCAATCTTGCTGAGGAGGCAGCACTGAACGCCACTCCGAGCTATCATTATGATTATTATCCCGATCAGCGGTGGTGATCACCAAGTTAGGCCAAAAGCCTAAGCTTGGGGGAGTACGTATTCCCGCCGGCATTACATTCATGCAACACACATTCATTCTACTTCTCGGTGTTCATCGTTTTCATTGTATATCCATGTTTGTTTTATTTTTCTTTTCTTTTGTGCGTTTGAAAAACTTTGAAAATCCCAAAATATTTCTCGCTTCTTTTCGGTTTGTCTTCCTTAGTTAATTCATAGTATTAAAAGAAAACCCAAAAATATTTCTCGTTTCTTCTTTTGCTTGTTGGGAGTTCTCCCATGTAAATAGTTTTTTTTCTCGCTTTTCATTTTTTTCTTTAAGTTTGCTTTCTTCAGAAAAAACAAAAAACTCCAAAAATATTTCAGTGTATTTCTCTGAATTTCTTTTCTGTTCGTCGAGTCGTCGTATGGAGAAGACTATGTTAGAATTGTTGAGTGGCTATCATATGCTTTGTTGTTGATCTAACGAAGGGCCAATATTTCCTTGTCTTCTCCTTTGAGTAATTGTTTGGAGATTTCGGCTTAGTCCACGACACACTTGCACTATTATTATTTTCACATCATTCGGTCTTGCAAGTGAAAGGCAATAATGACGATATTTTGATAAAGTGACTGAGGCAAAGAAAGGCTGGTATGAACTCTTCTTGTTTTTGTTTTTGTAAACATGTTTAACTCAGTATCCTTGATTCAGCATACTATGAGTAAACATGTTTGTGATGACAATTAGAGATTATAGTTGCTGATGCCATGCTTAAGTAGCTAGGAGTGAATAATGATTTATCTTGAGTGTCAACATGCATTAAAATGATTATGATGTAGTATGTTAGGATGGTATCCTCCTCTGAAGAATTTACACGCTAGAACAAGCAGCAGATGCATCACTGAACAAAGTTTAGTTTATACTGATAAATTAGTCCAGTAGACAGTAATCAGTACATACTCTCTGCATTTTGTCAGTACTATTAAATGTTGTTCTATAAATTCAGTTTTTACTGATAAACATGCACAGTACAGTCTTTTCTTTTTGTTATACTGATAAATGTTGTTTACTTCTTTTTTATGCAAATAGCTTATGTTTATTTCTTTTTTCTGCAGTAGTAGGCTACTAGCACAATGTTAGGATCAGGGGCTTCCTCCACTGCCGCAACCGGAAGAACAAGAAAATTCCAGCCTGGGAGCATGCTTTACGAATTACTAATGAGTTCAGGACCAAGAATAGAGTTGGATGCAAATATTGGTTGAACTTTTTCAATGGTGGCATTACCAGATTTAAGAAGCACATGGCTATTATAAGGAAGGATTGTGTACCTTGCACACAGGTTCCTGATCATGTTAAAGAGCATATATGTCATTGATAGCTGAGAATGAGAAAAAGAAGGATAAATTACTGAACAACATGTTGGAGTTGCGAGAGGAGGTTAGAGAGATGTATGATTAGAGTGGGAATGAGGATTCAGATTGCGCAGTCGTTCACTATCTTGCTGCTACAGCAAGTGGAAGCTCTCAAGTTCCTAAGAAGCCTCATGGACTACAAATGTTTAAATTTATGATATTGCTAGCTCTTGGTTGTACTTTTGAAGTCTGGACTTATTTATTTAATGATGAAGCAGAATGCCTATGAAACAAATATGTTTGTGTTTGGTGTTTTATTGGATCATTTTCTTGCGTTATGTAATCTATTGTGTGAGTGTGACAAACTGACAATGATATAGATAGTTTGTTATTTGTATGATTGGCTGGTTGCATTATTCTTGGTCATACTATAATTATTATTCTAGATGCTTATATAAATGACAATTATTCAATTCAATAGCTGTATTGTTGTCAACAACTTGGAAATATACATAACAATCTCAAATTTGCAAGTGTTTTCACAAATCCGCTATGCGGACATAGCGTCCGCAATATCACCCGCTATCCGCATTCCGCTACGCCAACCTCAATCTGCTATCAGCCCGCTATCCGCTATTTAAAACCTTGCTTGGCACATGTTCACACATGTAGTTGATTCAAAATCAATGCAGCCTGTATGATATTTATATTCAGGGTGTTTATATCCCACTCATGCTCATAGTCAATGTTAAATATTCGCAATGCATGATTATGACCGTCGTTGCTCTCTAGTTGGTCGCTTCTGAATCTTTCTGCTAGCCTTCGCCTGTACCAAGCGAGAATACTGCTTGTGCATCCAAAATCCTTAAACCCAAATTTGTTCCAAAAGAGTCCACCATATCAACCTATATACGGTATTACCCTGCAGTTCCAAGTAAATTTGCATGTGCCACCTCTAATCATTCAAATAAACATCTGTTTTGTGTGCCCGTACCGCTCATGGAGCGACGGGGCGTTTCATATCTTCCATGCTAAGCGGGTTATTCTCATGATGAGCATTTATTCACTTGTCATTGTACGAGAGAGGTTGGTAATTGGGATGCCCAGTCATGTTAAACAAAAACAAAGAAAAATATAATAAACAAACTCCCCCTAGAAAGTTGATTGCTTGGAGAGCACCCGAGGGTTCGGCTAGCCATGGCTTGTGTTTGTATGGTTGATGGGGAGTAATCCTTTATATTTTTGCATGGGAACCGCCAATAATGTGTTTAGCATGGAAGATATCAAAATCCTTTGTCGTGACGTTGACAGGAAAAGCACACCACTCAAAATTGTTTTCATCTCTGTTTTAAGCTCTGAGCTCTGGCACCGCTGCAAATCTCTGCTTCCCTCTGCGAAGAGCCTTTCTATTTACTTTTATGTTATTTACTTTTTATTGTTGAGTCATCACCTTCTCATTCAAGCACCAACATAGAGAGCACAACTGTCATTCTTAGTTTAACATGCATTGAGTCTAGTTAATGTTGGAAATGAGCATGACTGGATCTCTTCTACCCTGAATTACAATGTTTAGTTGCTGCTTGAACTTCAGAGGTGCTCTGCATTTATGTTTTGCGGTCTCAGAAAGGGCTAGCGAGATACCATCTTATCATATTATATCATGATTATTTTGACAAATTGTTGGCATCTGAGATATGTTATTATTGCTCGCTAGTTGATTATGCCATTGATATGAGTAAATGTGAGTTCTATGTGTTATCATTCACATGGTTAGTTCATGATCTTTGCTGAAAACTTGGTTACTATTTAAACTTATATACAGATACAAGAACAAAAAGAGTTTGTAAAAGTTTTTCTTTATCACTTTCAGTTTATCAACTGAATTGCTTGAGGACAAGCAATGAGTTAAGCTTGGGGGAGTTGATACGTCTTTGGCGTATCTACTTTTCCAAACACTTTTGCTCTTGTTTTGGACTCTAATTTGCATGATTTGAGTGAAACTAACCCAGACTGACGCTGTTTTCAGCAGAACTACCATGGTGTTGTTTTTGTGCAGAAATAAAAGTTCTCGGAATCAGACGAAACTTTGCGGAGATTTTTTATTGAATAAATAAAAAATACTGGAACAAAGATCTGCTACTTGTGAGCTGTGTTGGGATTTTCCTCGAAGAGGAGTGGAGATGCAGTACAGTAGAGATAAGTATTTCCCTCAGTGAGAACCAAGGTTATCAAACCAGTAGGAGAATCACGCAAAGCCTCGTGAATAGCACCTGCACACACAAAAGCAAATATTTGCACCCAACGCGGGCAGGAGGGTCGTCAATCCCCTTGAACTCGTTAGTTGCAAGGATTAAATCTTGTAGTGGTAGATAGATAAATTGCAAAACAAAATAAAAGAAATAAAATTGCAGCAAATATATTTTGGATTTTTATATATGATTTAAGTAGACCCGGGGGCCATAGTTTTCACTAGAGGCTTCTCTCTCGAACACATACCATACGGTGGGTAAACAAATTACTGTTGGGCAATTGATAGAAAAGCGCATTGTTATGATGATATTCAAGGCAATGATCATGTATATAGGCATCACGTCCGAGACAAGTAGACCGACTCCTTCCTGGATCTACTACTATTACTCCACCCATCGACCGCTATCCAGCATGCATCTAGGGTATTAAGTTAATAAAAACAGAGTAACGCCTTAAGCAAGATGACATGATGTAGACAAAGTAAACTCAACTAATATGAATAAACCCCGTCATTTTACCCTTCATGGAAACAATACAAATACGTGTCTTGTCCCTTTCTTTCACTGGGATATAAAGCACCGCAAGATTGAACCCACTACAAAGCACCTCTCCCGCTGAAGATAAATCAATCTAGTTGGCCAAACCAAATGGATAGATCGAAGAGAAATACAAAGCTATAACAATCATGCATAATAAAGTTCATAAAAGACTCAATTACTTCTCATGAATATTCAGATCATAAACCCACAATTCATCGGATCCCAACAAACACACCGCAAAAGAAGATTACATCAAATAGAACTCCAAGAAGATTGAGGAGAACATTGTATTGAAGATCAAAGAGAGAGAAGAAGCCATCTAGCTACTAGCTATGGACCCGTAGGTCTGTGGTGAACTACTCACGCATCATCGGTAGGGCAGCAAGGTTGATGTAGAAGCCCTCCGTGATCGATTCCCCCTCCGGCAGAGTACCAGAAAAGGCCTCCAGATGGGATCGCGAAAGAATAGAAGCTTGGGGAGGCGAAAAAGTTATTTCGGGAGGCTCTTTGTTGGTTTCCCAATATTTGAGAATTTATAGATGTGGAATTAGGTCAGACGGAGCCATGTGGGGCCCACAATGTAACAAGGAGCGCCTACCCCCCCAGGGCACGCCCTGTTGCCTTGCTGTCTCCTCACTTGCCGTCTGTTCTCCCCCCGAAGCTTCTAGGGTCTCTAATGTCCAAAAAATCATTAAAAACTTTTGTAGCGTTTGGACTCCGTTTGGTACTGATTTTCTGGAAAACCACACACAAGCAGAAAACAGCAACTGGCACTAGGCACTGGGTTAATAGGTTAGTTCCCAAAAATGATATAAAATAGCATATAAATGCATATAAAACATCCAAGATTGATACTATAATAGCATGGAACAATAAAAAATTATAGATACGTTGGAGACGTATCAGCATCCCCAAGCTTAATTCCCGCTCATCCTCGAGTAGGTAAATGATAAAAATAGAATTTTTGATGTGGAATGCTACCTAACATGTTTATCATGTAATCTCTTTTACGGTATGAATATTAAGAAACGAGTGATTCAAGGCAATAGTCTATAATTTGATATAAAGACATCAATACTCAGGCATACCAACAAACAATCATGCCTTTCAAAATAAAAATGCAAAAGAACGCTATCCCTACAAAATCATATAGCCCGTCATGCTTAGTCTTCCTAACACAAAGTATTAATCATGAACTACCTCGATGACAAGCCGAGCAATTGGATCATACTTTTTAATGTGCTTCAGCTTTTTCAACTCCCGCGCAATACATGAGCGTGAGCCATGGATATAGCACTATGGGTGGAATAGAATGCAGTGATAGAGATCAATAAGGGGAAGTCAAAAAAGGAAGATAGTCTCGCATCGACGCGGCTAATCAACGGGCTATGGAGATGCCCATCAATTGATATCAATGCGAGGAGTAGGGATTGCCATGCAACGGATGCACTAAGAACTATAAGTGTATGAAAGCTCAAACTGAAACTAAGTGGGTGTGCATCCAACTTGCTTGCTCATGAAGACCTCGGGCATTTGAGGAAGCCCATCATCGGAATATACAAGCCAAGTTCTATAATGTTAAATTCCCACTAGTATATGAAAGTGACAACTCAGGAGACTCTCTATATGAAGAACATGGTGCTACTTTGAAGCACAAGTGTGGAAAAGGATAGTAACATTGCCCCTTCTCTCTTTTTCTCTCATTTTTTTGTTGGGCTCTTTTTGGCCTCTTTTTTTTTGTCCGGATCCTCATCCCGACTTGTGGGGGAATCATAGTCTCCATCATCCTTTCCTCACTGGGACAATGCTCTAATAATAATGATCATCACACTTCTATTTACTTACAACTCGATATTACAAGTCGATAACTAGAACAATATGACTCTATATGAATGCATCTGGCAGTGTACCAGGATGTGCAATGATCTAGCGTAACATGTATAAAAAATGATGAATTGTGACTGAGCCACAAATACTATGTCAGCTATATGATCATGCAAAGCAATATGACAATGAATATGTATGTCATAAAAATGGAACGGTGGAAGTTGCATGGCAATATATCTTGGAATGGCTATGGAAATGCCATAATAGGTAGGTATGGTGGCTGTTTTGAGGAAGATATAAGAAGGCTTATGTGTGATAGAGTGTATCATATCACGGGGTTTGGATGCACCAACGAAGTTTGCATCGACTCTCGAGGTGAGAAAGGGCAATGCACGGTACCGAAGAGGCTAGCAAATTGCGGAAAGGTAAGAGCGCGTATAATCCATGGACTCACATTAGTCATAAAGAACTCACATACTTATTGCAAAAGTTTATTAGCCCTCGAAGCAAAGTACTACTCGCATGCCCCTAGGGGGATAGATTGGTAGGAAAAGATCATCGCTTGTCCCCGACCGCCACTCATAATGTAGACACTCAATAATAAATCATGCTCCAACTTCATCGCATAACTAGAGACTATACGTGCATGCTTCGGGAATCACAAACCTTAACACCTATATTCTTACTAAACCACAATCATTCACTAGTACATCCACATATTACCATCTTAATATCGCAAAACTATTGCAAGGAATCAAACATATCATATTCAGTGATCTACATGAAAGTTTTTATTATATCCCTCTTGAATACCTATCCTTTATGGACTAGTCTTATAACCCGTGCAAATTTCCATTACTATTTATTAGACTCTCGAAAAGATTTAAGAGAATCATGAGAGTGCAACTATTTCTTTAAAATATAACCACCGCTGTGCTCTAAAAGTTATAAGTGAAGCACTAGAGCAACTGCCTAGCTCAAAAGATATAAGTGAAGCACATAGAGTATTCTAACAAATCACGAAAAAATGCATGTCCCTCTCAAAAGGTGTGTCCAGCAAAAGATGATTGTGGGAAACTAAAAAGCAAACAAAGCAAAAACTACTATGGCACAAGACGCTCCAAGTAAAACTCATATCATGTGATGAATAAAAATATAGCTCCAAGTAATATACCGATGGTTTGTAGACGAAAGAGGGGATGCCATCCGGGGCATCCCCAAGTTTAGACGCTTGGGTCTTCCTTGAACATTACCTTGGGGTGCCTTGGGCATCCCCAAGCTTAGGGTCTTGCCACTCCTTATTCCTTCACCCATCGTGATCTCACCCAAAACTTGAAAACTTCAGCACACAAAACTCAATAGAAACTTCGTGAGATCCGTTAGTATAACAAGCAAATCATAAACTTTAGGTACTGTTATGTTCTCATTCATATTTTATTATTGCAAAACACCTACTGTATTCTAACTTCTCCATGACTTATACCCCCCGATATAATCCATAGAATCATCAAAACAAGCAAACTATGCAAAGAAAACAGAATCTGTCTAAAACAGAATAGTCTGTAATGATCTGAACAAACGCCATACTTCGGGAACTCTAAAAATTCTGAAAAATTAGGACAATGTAAACAATTTGTATTCCAATACTATGAAAGAACATCAGGATTTTATCACGTTCCAGTACAGAATGAAAATTACAGAACTAGGTGCAAAACTTTCTGTTTTTCTAACAGCATCAATTATACTATCATCCAAATAATCCAAAAGACATTACTTGGCACAAACACTAATTAAAAGATAAAAACATAATAATAACAGTAGCTATAATTTTGCAAACACACAAAACAGAAAATAAAAGCAAAAAAATTTAGATAACTATTGGGTTGCCTCCCAACAAGCTCTTTCTTTATAGCCATTAAGATAGGCATTTGATTTTAATGATGCTCACATCAAAGACAAGAATTGAAGCACAAAGAGAGCATCATAAAACATGTGACAAACACATTTAAGTCTAACATACTTCCTATGCATAGGCATTTTATAGGAAAACAAATTATCAAGACAAGCAATATCTAGCATATGCAAATTGGAAGAACGAAGCATTAAAAATTTCAACACAAAGAGAGATAATTTAATAACATGAAGACTTCTATAACGATATTTTACTCTCTCATAATAATTGCATGTAGGATCATAATCAAATTCAAGAATATAGCTATCATATAAAATATTCTCTTCACGACCCATATGCATAAAAGTTTTATAATTTTCAAAGATATTGGGATTAACATCAACTAAAGTCTTGACCTCTCCAAACCCACTTTTATAAAAAAATCATAAGATTGAACACTCTCCTAGTATGTGGGATTCTTTTTACCTAAAGTTGACACTCTTCCAAACCCACTTTCAATATTATTGTAAATATTATTATCAATAACATATTCATCCTGAGGCTTAAATAAATTTTCAAGATCATAAGAAGCATTATCAGCCCAATCATTATCATTGCAATAAGTAGTGGACATAACAAAATTATCATCCCCAAGCTCGTAGTTTTGCATATCATTAGCACAATTGACATTAATAGAATTTTAAATAACATCATTGCAATCATGCTTTTCATTCAAGGAGCTATCATGAATCACTTTATAAATTTCTTTTTCAAACACTTCATCACAATTTTTAGATTCATGATTTTCAAGCAAAACTTCATAAAGATAATCTAATGCACTCAAATCATTAGCAATAGGTTCATCATAATTGGATTTTCTGAAAATATTAGCAAGTGGATGAGGATCCATATTAAATTTTTAGCAAGCGAAGATGCAAGCTAATAGAAGGCACATGGCAACACAAGCAGAGATAGCACATCAAATATTTTTGGTATTTTTGATTTTTTTTAGAGAAGTGGAGGGAGATAAAAAAAAGAGGCAAATAAAAAGTAGAGCAAGTAGATGATAGTTTGAGTGAAGGTACTTGAGTGGTTTTGACGATGTCGCCCCGGCAACGGCGCCAGAAATTCTTCCTACTACTTGTGAGATGCGTTGGGATTTTCCTCGAAGAGGAGAGGAGATGCAGTACAGTAGAGAAGTATTTCCCTCAGTGAGAACCAAGGTTATCGAACCAGTAGGAGAATCACACAAATCCTCATGAACAGCACCTGCACACACAAAAGCAAATACTTGCACCCAAAGCGGGCAAGAGGGTCGTCAATCCCCTTGAACTCGTTACTTGCAAGGATTAAATCTCGTAGTGGTAGATAGATAAATTGCAAAACACAATAAAAGAAATAAAATTGCAGCAAATATATTTTGGATTTCATATATGATTTAAGTAGACCCAGGGGCCATAGTTTTCACTAGAGGCTTCTCTCTCGAACACATAGCATATGGTGGATAAACAAATTACTGTTGGGCAATTGATAGAAAAGCGCATGGTTATGATGATATTCAAGGAAGTGATCATGTATATAGGCATCATGTCTGAGACAAGTAGACCGACTCCTGCCTGCATCTACTAGTATTACTCCACCCATCGACCGCTATCCATCATGCATCTAGGGTATTAAGTTAATAAAAACAGAGTAACGCCTTAAGCAAGATGACATGATGTAGAGAAGTAAACTCAAACAATATGAATAAACTCCATCTTTTTATCCTTAATGGCAACAATACAAATACGTGTCATGTCCCTTTCTATCACTAGGATTGAGCACCGCAAGATTGAACCCATCACAAAGCACCTCTCCCATTGCAAGAAAAACCAATCTAGTTGGCCAAACCAAATTGATAGATCGTAGAGAAATACAAAGCCATAATAATCATGCATAAAAGAATTCAGAAAAGACTCAAATATTTCTCATAAATAATCTGATCATAAACTCACAATTCATCAGATCCCAACAAACACGCCGCAAAAGAAGATTACATCGGATAGAACTCCAAGAACATCGAGGAGAACATGGTATTGAAGATCAAAGAGAGAGAAGAAGCCATCTAGCTACTAGCTATGGACCCGTAGGTCTATGGTAAACTACACACACATCATCGGTAGGGCAGCAAGGTTAATGTAGAAGCCCTCCGTGATCGATTCCCCCTCCGGCAGAGTACCGGAAAGGGCCTCCAGATGGGATCGCGGAAGAACAGAGGCTTGCGGCGGCGGAAAGGGCCTCCAGATGGGCACATAATTTCTATTAGCAAGACAGCTTTTTAATAGTGGAATCCGCAAGATGTAAATTAAGGGAACAAGCATCAATATCGGTGAGTCCTAGCACATCACACAAGGATTTTGGTATAGTAGAGACACTTGCACCTAGATCACATAAAGCATTACATTCATAATTTTTAATTTTAACTTTGATAGTAGGTTCCCATTCATCATATAATTTCCTAGGAATTGAAACTTCCAACTCAAGTTTTTCTTCGTGAGCTTTTATCATAGCTTCTACAATATGTTTAGTAAAAGCTTTGTTTTGTTCATAAGCATTTGGTGAATTAATCATGGATTTCAACAAGGAAATGCATTCAACTAAAGAGCAATTATCATAATTAAAGTCCTTGTAATCCAAAGTAGTGGGCACATCACTATTTAAAGTTTTAACCTCTCCAAACCCAGTTTTTCATTTTTATCATTAAGATCATCACCCTTCAAGCAATTGGGACGCCCTCTAGCTAAAGTTGACTCATCTTCAGTCCCTTTTTCATCAAGTTTTATATTACTAAATAAAGATTCAATAGGGGTGACACCAATCATTTTAATATCTTCATCATTACTATGATAAAAACCGGGTGGAATAGCTTTTTCTAGGAATTCCCGCTTAGCTCTCAACCTGACGGTTCTTTCTTTACTTTCATTAATGGAGACATGGATGGATTTAATAGACTCATTTATATCAATTTTAGGTGGCAAAATTTTAATCTTGAGATTTTCCACATCATGAGCAATTCTATCCATGTTCCTAGACATTTCATCAACTCTATTCAATTTTTCTTCTATCATAGCATTAAAATTCTTTTGAGAATTAATAAATTATTTAATATTACTTTAAAGATTAGAGGGTATCCTATTATTATTATTATTATTATATGAATTACCATAGGAATTACCATAAGTATTAGAGGAATTTCCTGGAAACGGTCTAGCATTGAAATTACCCCTATAAGCATTGTTGTTGAAATTGTTTCTAGAGATAAAATTCACATCAATAGCATCATTATTTTGCTCAATCAAAGTAGACAATGGCACATCATTAGGATCAACATGAGCATTCTTATTAGCAAGCATTTTTATAAGAGCATCCATCTTATCACTCAAAGTATTAATTTCTTCAACAGAATTTACCTTCTTACCAGTTGGAGTTCTTTCAGTGCGCCATTGAGAATAATTTGTCATAATATTATCTAGGAGTTTTATAGCTTCTCCTAATGTAATTTCCATAAAAGTATCACCTGTGGCAGAGTCTAGCAAATTTCTAGAAACAAAGTTTAGTCCCGCTTAAAAAATTTCTATGATCCTCCATAGATTTAAACCATGAGTTGGGCAATTTATTATCATTAATTTCATTCTCTCCCAAGATTGTGCAACATGCTCATGCTCAAGTTGCTTAAAATTCATAATTAGATTTCTTAGGGAAATAATCTTAGCGGGAGGAAAATAGTTAGTAATAAAAGCATCCTTACATTTATCCCATGAATCAATACTATTTCTAGGCAAGTATGAAAACCAAGTTTTAGCACGCTCGTAGTGAGAACGGAAATAATTTCAATTTAATAATTTCATTATCCACATCTTTTTTCTTTTGCATATCACATAATTCAACAAAAGTGTTAAGATGGGATGCATCATCTTCATTAGGACTACCAGAAAATTGTTCTTTCATAACAAGATTAAGCAAGGCAGCATTAATGTCACACGACTCCGCACTAGTGGCTGGAGGAGCAATAGGAGTACTAATAAAATCATTATTATTAGTATTGGAAAAGTCACACAATTTTGTATTTTCTTGAGACATAGCGACAAAGCGAGCAAACAAACTAGCGAACAAGCAAATAAAAATATTTATCTGTTTTTGTAAAAAAATTAGAAGTGGGGGAGATAAAAACAAGAGGCAAATGGAAATAAAAAGGCAAATAAAATAAATACAAGTGTTTGATAGTTTGTGTGAATGTACTTGATAAATTTTGGTGATGTCTCCCCGGCAACAGCGCTAGAAATTCTTCCTGCTACTTGTAGTCTGCGTTGGTATTTCCCCGAAGAGGAGAGGATGATGCAGTACAGTAGAGATAAGTATTTCCCTCAGTTAAGAACCAAGGTTATCAATCCAGTAGGAGAACCACACAAAATCCAGTGAGCAGCACCTGCACACACAAAAGCAAACACTTGCACCCAACGCAAATAAGAGGGTTGTCAATCCTCTTAGCGGTTATTTGCAAGGATTAAGTCTGATAATTGTAGATAGATAAAATAAATTACTAAACTAAATAAAAGTAAATAAATTGCAGCAAGGTATTTTTGTGTTTTTATATATGATAAAGATAGACCCGGGGGCCATAGTTTTCACTAGAGGCTTCTCTCTCGAACAAATAGCATACGGTGGGTAAACAAATTACTGTTGGGCAATTGATAGAAAAGCAAATAATTATGACGGATTCATGGCAATGATCATGTATATAGGCATCACGTCTGAGACAAGTAGACCGACTCCTGCCTGCATCTACTACTATTACTCTACCCATCGACCGCTATCCAGCATGCATCTAGGGTATTAAGTTAATGAAAACAGAGTAACGCCTTAAGCAAGATGACATGATGTAGAGAAGTAAACTCAAACAATATGAATAAACCCCATCTTTTTATCCTTAATGGAAACAATACAAATATGTGTCATGTCCCTTTCTGTCACTGGGATTGAGCACCACAAGATTGAACCCATCGCAAAGCACCGCTCCCATTGCAAGAAAAACCAATCTAGTTGGCCAAACCAAATTGATAGATCGGAGAGAAATACAAAGCTATAATAATCATGCATAAAAGAATTCAGAAAAGACTCAAATATTTCTCATGAATAATCTGATCATAAACTCACAATTCATCGGATCCCAACAAACACACTGCAAAAGAAGATTACATCGGATAGAACTCCAAGAACATCGAGGAGAACATGGTATTGAAGATCAAAGAGAGAGAAGAAGCCATCTAGCTACTAGCTATAGACCTATAGGTCTATGGTAAACTACTCACACATCATCGGTAGGGCAGCAAGGTTGATGTAGAAGCCCTCCGTGATCGATTCCCCCTCCGGCAGAGTACCGGAAAAGGCCTCCAGATGGGATCACGGAAGAACAGAGGCTTGCAGTGGCGGAAAGGTTTTCTCTTCTATCTCTCTGGTATAATGGCAATATTTTAGAATTTATAGCGTTGGAATTAGGTCAGGAGGTGCCACGAGGGGACCACAAGCCTGGGGGGCGCGGACACCCCCTGGGGCGCGCGCCCAGAGCTTGTCGCTCCCTCGTAGCTCCTCAGGTCTTCTCCCGAAGCTTCGTGGGTCTCTTCTGGTCCAGAAAAAATTAATCCAATGTTTTTTTCTCGTTTGGACACTTTTTGATAATGATTTTCTGAAAAGACAAAAACAGGCAAAAAAAATAGCAACTGGCACTAGGCACTGAGTTAATAGGTTAGTCCCAAAAAATGATATATAATCGCATAAAGTTGCATATAAAACATCCAAGATTGATAATATAATAGCATGGAACAATCAAAAATTATAGATATGTTGGAGATGTATCAGTAACATTGCCATTTGTCAACCTTGTAACACTGCCATTTGTAATCCTAAAAAAACACTGCCATTTGTCAAATTTGCAGCTAAAAATCACTAGTACTGTCTAATTTTTGCAAATGAAATTCAGTAAGCATAGATTTCATTCTTTATACAAATAGTTCAACTTGACTGCTGAACCGAACAAACTTTTACCCAATTGTTGCCAACCACGTACTGAAATAGCTAGTTCAACTGTATATACTAGCTAGTTTTTAAGTACGTAGTACAGTTCAACCATATCTATAGTCAGATGAACTGAACAAAATAGCCCCTAAATACTACTACTACGGAGGGGCTTTCTACTACTTCCAGCAGCCTCTCCTCTGCCGAGCGCGCTCAGTAAGAGGCAGAGGAGGAGGAGCCTACCGACGACCTAGAGAAGCGGAATTCGGCGCCTGTCGCTGCTGCACCTTAAGCGACGCCCAGCTCGAATGCCCTCTGCCGCTCTAGATGATCCCTCTCGAAGCGGTGGGACTCCTCATAGATCTCTGCATTCCGCGCCACTGCGGCGGCTTCTACTGCGGCCACGGCGACGGTAAGACTCTTTGCGTGCTTGACCAGGCGCTCCTCCTCCCGCAGGAACTCGATGTAGCACGCGGCAAGGTCGCTGAGGCACATGCGGGCCTCCACGTCCTGCCTTTGGGCCGCGGTGGCGGAGCGGGTGATGACCCCGGTGGTCGACGGTGGGGTGGCGGCCACCTCCCGCCTTCGGGTCGCGGTGGTGGAGCGGGTGATGGCCACGACGGCCGACGGTGAGGTGGCGGCCACGACGTCCACCACCCGCCTTCGGGCCATGGTGGCAGAGCGGGCGATGGCCCTGGCGACCAACGGTGGTGTGGCGGCCACGGCGGCCGACACGTAGGGTGGCGGCAACGACGGCCGGCAACAGCTGCCGTCGGGCAGCGGCGGTGGAGCGTGTGGCGGGTGTTGTGCGCACACCCAACAGGGATGCCATGCGCAGTACACGCAACCGGGGACTGCGCCGCCGCCGCTGTGTAGCGTCCCAGCTGGAGCTGTCCTTAGATGACGGCGGAGTGGCTGAGCGACGATGACGGACTGGTGCCATTGGCGATGGTGGGAGAAGCAGACGAGATAAGCTACGGGAAGGGAGGGGAAAATGCAATGCCAACTTGCCGGCTGTGACTGTTTATATAGCAGGCCAGTAAGCACTGGGGGTTTTGGGATTTCACCGAGTCGGGCGGGAAGCTTGCCCGGTTCCGCGCGGGAACCTACACGGTTGCGTGGGAACGGGCTCACCGATGATTCATTGGCGCCTCTTCGAGCTAACGTTTGGCCAAAAGAACGCCTGTGCGGTGCTCAAGCTTGCACTCAAAGCCTTCTGCGGCAGCGCGGTGACAAGACGTGCGAGAGGAGGACGAAATGACACATACACAAACGGTTAATAAAAAAACATTTGCGATTTAATTACCTAGCACACGGTCGCTCTCTACGCAGTGTCGTGAACGATTGTTCGCCCAGTGTGTGATGTGGAACGCGACGTAGTTTCACATCATGCCGCCGGCTCGCAACTACCGGCCGGCTCGCAACTGCCGGCCGGCTTGTAGACGGCCATTCCCTGCGTGTTCAACTGCTCTATGCATGTGGTTGCTCGCGGTTGAGGCGGCCGCGGCGCGCTCTGCTCGTGTCCCGCCGCGCGCGCTCTGCTCGCGTCCCTCAACGCGCACTACAAGCGTTTCGGGCCGGCGCACGATCACGTACGTTCGGGGTGCCATATGCATGCGATTACGCCGGACGCGGTGCCACGACGCAGTTACGTGCGGCAAAAACTGCCATGCGGACGTGCCGAGAATCCCGGCCGCCCGGCCCTCATTTAATCTCGCGGCCATTTACCTTCATCTCTCGCGCCCAACGACACAATAAGCACACCCACGACGACACATACAGAGAGGATATCCAGCGGCTCCAATGGCGCTCCCAGCGGCTGACGATGACGACGGGCGGCAGTTCACCATGCCTCATGTAGTGGACACCCACATGAGGGGGAAGGACCTCTCGGTGGTGTACACCAATGAGCCGGTCTTGGTGAAGAGCTCCATCCACACTATGGAGCAGTTGCTTGCTGAGGACAAGTACCAAGTGGTCGGCTTCGACCTCGAGTTCACTGGCGGTCGTGCCGGGTATGATCAGAAGGTTGCCATCGCCCAGTTGTGCATGCGCCATCACGTCCTCGTCTACCACTACTCCCTGGCCACAAGGCCTTGCGAGCATTTCCCCAGGTTTATCAACAGCCCTGGCTATAGGTTCGCTACGGTGGACACCTTCAACGATCTAAAGGTGCTCGAGACTACGGGCTTGGCCTGCCAGATGCTTATCGACATCCAAGGCCAGTAGTCTGGGGCAGAAAGAAGGGGAAGGACTCCCTGGTTGACCTCGTCGTGACCATCATCAACCCCTACTACAGAGGCATGAAGGATGAGTGCAACAAGAACAAGGATGCCTGGCACGAGGCCTGGTGTGGAGACTGGATGAAGAACACGTCAAGTACGCATCCAAGGACGCGTACACAAGCTACGAGATGTACAGACGGATCGTTGACATGAGGAAGTGCCTTCGTCCTGCCCCAAGCGAGGGATCGGGCAGCCACATAGCAGTGGCGGCAGCGTCACAAGAAGTAGATGATTAGATGATCGTTTCTCCTAGTTTAGAATGCAAGTAATTGTTTATTGAGGTGTGTGCGAATGTTTTGTATAGTCACCTGATACGTCTCCAACTTATCTATAATTTTTGATTGTTCCATGCTGTTATATTATCAATCTTGGATATTTTTATATACATTTATAGCAAATATATATAATTTTTAGGGACTAACCTATTAACTTAGTGCCCAGTGCCAGTTGTTGTTTTCTGCCTGTTTTTTGTTTTACAGAATATCAATACCAAACGAAGTCCAATTGCCACGAAACTTTTTGGAGATTTTTTTTGGACAAGACAAACACTAGAAGCTTCGGGAGAAGACCAGACACCAGAGGAGGTGGCCACGAGCCACCAGGGCGCGCCTGGGGGGGGCAGGCGCGCCCTGGTGCCTCGTGGGCCCACCTCAGCTCCGTTTGACCTAATTCCACCACTATAAATTAACAAAAATCTGGAAACCAACCAGGGAGTCCACGAAATACTTTTTTCGCTGCTGCAAGTTTTTGTTCTCGAGAGATCCCATCTAGATGCCTTTTTCGGTGCTCCGTCGGAGGGGGAATCAATCACGGAGGGGCTCTACATCAACCTTGCTGCCCTTCCGATGATGCGTGAGTAGTTTACCACAGACCTTCGGGTCCATAGTTAGTAGCTATATGGCTTCTTCTCTCTTTTCGATCTTCAATACAATGTTCTCCTCGATGTTCTTGGAGTTCTATCCGATGTAATCACTTTTTGCGGTGTGTTTGTTGGGATCCGATGAATTGTGAGTTTATGATCAGATTATCCATGAATATTATTTGAGTCTTTTCTGATCTCTTTTATGCATGATTATTATAGCTTCGTATTTCTTCTCCGATCTATTGATTTGGTTTGGCCAACTAGATTGATTTATCTTGCCATGGGAAGAGGTGCTTTGTAATGGGTTCGATCTTGCGGTGCTCAATCCCAGTGACAGAAAGGGATATGACACATATGTATCATTGCTATTAAGGGTAAAAAGATGGGGTTTATTCATGCGTGAGTTTATCTTGTCTACATCATGTCATCGTTCATAAGGCGTTACTCCGTTCTTTATGGACTTAATACACTAGATGCATGCTGGATAGCGGTCGATGTGTGGAGTAATAGTAGTAGATGCAGGCAGGAGTCGGTCTACTTGTCTCGAACATGATGCCTATATACATGATCATTGCCTTGTATATCGTCATGATTATTTGCTTTTCTATCAATTGCCCAACAGTAATTTGTCTACCCACCGTATGCTATTTTCATGAGAGAAGCCTCTAGTGAAAACTATGGCCCCCGGGTCTATCTTTATCAAATTACTAAAACCCTAAAAATATTGCTGCACTTTTTCTTTATTTATTTTATTTTGTATTTTTGTTTCAATCTATCTATCTATCACATACAATTTAATCTTGCAACTTACCGCCGAGGGATTGACAACCCCTCGTTTGCGTTGGGTGCAATTATTTGTTGTTTGTGTGCAGGTACTGCTAACGAGGTGTTGCGTGGTTCTCCTACTGGATTGATAACCTTGGTTTCATAACTGAGGGAAATACTTACCTCTGCTGTGCTGCATCATCCCTTCCTCTTCGGGGATAATACCAACGCAAGCTACAAGTAGCAGGTAGAATTTCTGGCGTCGTTGCTGGGGAGACATCATCAACATCTATCAAGTACCTTCGCATAAACTCTCATCTCCTTGCATTTATTTTATTTGCCTCTCGTTTTCATTTCCCCACTTCTAATTTTTTTTTACCAAAATACAAAAATATTTTCCGTTTGCCTTTTTCTTGTTTGCTTGCTTGTTATCTTGTTTGCGTAGTCACGATGTCTCAAGAAAATACAAATTTGTGTGATTTTTCCAATACTAATAATAATGATTTTATTAGTACTCCGATTGCTCCTCCCTCCGCTAGTGTAGAGACTTGTGATATTAATGCCGCTTTGCCAAATCTTGTTATGAAAGAACAATTTTCTGGTAGTCCTAATGAAGATGCTGCATCCCATCTTAACACTTTCATAGAATTGTGTGATATGCAAAATAAAAAAGATGTGGATAATGATATTGTGAAATTAAAATTATTCCCATTCTCATTGCGGGATCGTGCAAAAATTTGGTTTTCATCTTTACCACGAAATAGTATCGATTCTTGGGATAGGTGTAAAGATGCTTTTATTACTAAGTATTTTCCTCCCACGAAAATTATTTCTCTTAGAAATCAAATTATGAATTTTAAGCAACTTGATCATGAACATGTTGCCCAATCTTGGGAGAGGATGAAATTAATGATAAGAAATTGCCCTACTCATGGTTTAAATTTATGGATGATCATACAAAAATTTATGCGGGATTAAATTTTGTCTCTAGAAACCTTTTAGATTCCGCTGCGGGTGGTACTTTTATGGAAATTACTTTGGGAGAAGCTACTAAATTGCTTGATAACATTATGGCGAATTATTCACAATGGCATACTGAAAGAACTCCTACTAGTAAAAAAGTGAATTCTGTTGAAGAAATTAGTACTTTGAGTGATAAAGTTGATGCACTTATGAAATTGGTTGCTAGCAAAAATACTCCTATTGATCCTAATGATGTGCCATTGTCCACTTTGATTGAGCAAAATAATGATCCCGTAGATGTGAATTTTGTCTCGCGAAACAATTTTAACAATAATGCTTATAGAGGTAATTTCAAAGCTAGACCGATTCCTGGAAATTCCTCTAACAATTATGGCAATCCTTATGGTAATTCTTATAATAATAATAATAGGATGCCCTCTGATCTTGAAAGAAATATTAAGGAATTTATTAATGCTCAAAAGGTTTTCAACACTACGATAGAAGAAAAATTGAGTAAACTTGATGATATGTCTAGGAGCATTGATAGAATTATTCATGATGTGGAAAATCTTAAGACTAAAATTTTGCCACCCAAAATTGATATTAATGAATCAATTAAAGCTTTATATGTCTCCATGGATGAGAGTAAGAAAAGAACCTCCGTGCTAAAAGCTAAACGAGAATTTTTAGAAAAAGCGATTCCTCCCGGTTTCTATCGTAGTAATGAGGAGGATATTAAAATGATTGGTGTTTCATCTATTGATTCTTTGTTTAGCAATATAAAACTTGATGAAAAGGGGACTGAAGAAGAGTCAACTTTAGCTAGTAGGCGTCCCCATAATTCTGAGGGTGAAAATCTTGATAAGAAAATTGCTAAAAGTGGGTTTGGAGAGGTAAAAACTTTAAATAGTGATGTGCCCACTCTCTTGGATTAAAAAGATTTTAATTATGATAGTTGTTCTTTGATTGAGTGCATTTCTTTGTTACAATCCATGCTTAATTCACCCAACACTTATGAGCAAAACAAGGCTTTTACTAAACACATTTTAGAAGCAATGATGAAAGCGTTAGAAGAAAATCTAGAACTAGAAGTTTCTATTCCTAGAAAATTACATGACGAATGGGAACCCACCATTAAAGTTAAAATTAAAAATTATGAGTGCAATGCTTTATGTGATTTGGGTGCTAGCATTTCCACAATTCCAAAATCTCTATGTGATGTGCTAGGTTTTACCAATATAAATGAATGTTCTCTTAATTTGCACTTGGTGGATTCTACTATTAAAAAGCCAATGGGTAGAATTAATGATGTGCTTATCCTTGCAAATAGAAATTATGTTCCTGTTGATTTTATTGTACTTGACATTGAATGCAATTCTTCTTGCCCCATAATACTTGGTAGACCGTTCTTACGAACTATAGGTGCCGTTATTGACATGAAAGAAGGGAATATAAAATTTCAATTTCCATTAAAAAAGGGTATGGAACACTTACCTAGGAAAAAATTAAAGCACCATATGAATCAATTATGAGGTCCACTTATGGAATCAACTTGAGGATGACAATACTTGAAACTATGCATTATGCCTAGCTAGGAGCATAAAACAATAGCGCTTGTTGGGAGGCAACCCAATGAATAAAATAAATTTTTACCTTTTGTTTCTGTTATCATGTGTTTTCATATTTATGCTACTGTTATGATTGAGTTTTTATGTTTTAATTAGTGTTTGTGCCAAGTAAAACCTTTGGGATGATTTGGATGATAGTATAATTGATGCTGTTTGGAAAACAGAAAGTTTTGCGACCAGTGCCAGAATTTTGGTTCTGTACTGGAGCGTCAGAAAAATCTGAAATTTTTCACAGTATTGTTATATTAATTTCCCACGTTTTCCTCATTTTTCAGAATTTTTGGAGTTACAGAAGTATGGCTTTTAAATAGATTGCTACAGACTGTTCTGTTTTTGACAGATTCTGTTTTTGATGCATTGCTTGCTTATTTTGATGAATCTATGGATTGTATCGGGGGGTATAAGCCATGGTGAAGTTAGAATACAGTAGGTATAATGCAAAAATAAAATATGAATGGGCTTGCAACAGTACTTAAAGTAGTGATTTATTTTGTTATACTAACGGATCTCACGAAGGTTTTGTTGAGTTTTGTGTGATTGAAGTTTTCAAGTTTTGGGTGAGATCACGATGGATGAAGTAATAAGGAGTAGCAAAATCCTAAGCTTGGGGATGCCCGAGGCACCCCAAGGTAATATTCAAGGACGAATCGAGCGTCTAAGCTTGGGGATGCCCCGGAAGGCATCCCCTCTTTCTTCTACCAACCATCGGTAATTTTACTTGGAGCTATATTTTTATTCGTCACATGATATGTGTTTTGCTTGGAGCGCCTTGTATTATATGAGTATTTGCTTTGTTTTCTTTTTAGTTTGCCACAATCATCCTTGCTGAACACACCTATTTTGAGAGAGCCACACGTTCATCATGATTTGTTAGAATACTCTATGTGCTTCACTTAAATTTTTTGAGCTAGGCAGTTGCTCTAGTGCTTCACTTAAATCTTTTTGAGCACGGTGGTGGCTATATTTTAAAGAAATAAACTCTCATGCTTCACTTATATTATTTTGAGAGTTGATAAGATTAAAATTTTAAAGAAATGAATTCTCATGCTTCACTTATATTATTTTGAGAATTGATAAGATTGAAATTTTGAAGAAATATTTGCACTCTCATGCTTCACTTATATCTTTTTGAGAGTTGATAATAGTAATGGTAATTTGCACAAGATATGAATTTGGTCCCAAAGTGATGAATATTCAAGAGGGATATAATAAAAACTTTCATATAGATCATTGGATATGATAAGTGTGATTCCTTGCAATAGTTTTGCGATATGGAGATGATAATATGTGAGTCATGTTAGTGAGTAATTGTGATTTAGTAAGAATATTAGTGTTAAGGTTTGTGATTCCCTATGCATGCACATCAAGTCAATAGTTATGCAATGAAATTATATCCTACTTATGGTGCATTATTCGGTGTTAGTTATGTTCAATGCATGTTTATGACCGTTTTCGCTTTTTGGTTGGTTGCTTCTCAATCTATTTGCTAGCCTTCATTTGTACTAAGCGGAAATACTGCTTGTGCATCCAAACTCCTAAAACCCAAGTTGTGCCAAATGAATCCACCATACCTACCTATATGTGTTATTTCCATGCCGTTCCAAGTAAATTTGCGTGTGCCAACTCTAATTTTCAAAATAATATTATGTTTTGTGTGCCCGTACCGCTCATGAAGCGGCAGGGGGTGGCCAATATTTTCCATGCTAGGTGTGTTATTCTCACGATGAGTGTTTATTCACTTGTCATTGCACGAGAGAGTGGCTGGTAATAGGGATGCCCAGTCCCACAATGAAATCAAAAATTAATAACAACAAAATTCCTTGGAAAGTGATGGTTTGGAGGGCACCCGTGGATACGGCTAGCCATGGATTGTGAAAGAAATGGTGGAAAGGAAATAAACTTTACTTTCTGTTTGGGAACCGCCTATGATGTGTCTAGCATGGAAAATATTGGGAATTCTTGGTCATTTTCGTTGACAGGAAAAAGCATGCCTCTCAAAATAAATGTATCTCTTTAATTTAAGCCTTGAGCTCTGGCACATTAGCAAATCTCTGCTTCCCTCTGTGAAGGGCCTATCTATTTACTTTTATGCAATTTTTATTTTTATTTGAGTCTCCATCTTCTCGTACAAAGCACCAACTAGAGAGCACTATTGTCATACTTGTGCATTGGATGTAGTTAATATTGAGTGTGTTTCATGAATGGATCAATGATTGAGCATAATGGGCTAGGGATAACTTTCTTTAGCGTTGATATTTTGAAAGACATGGTTGCTTGTTAGTATGCTTGAGTATTTATATCTTCATGTCAAACTATAGACTATTGCTTTGAATCATTCAAGTCCAATGTCCATGCTATAAAAGAGAAGAATATGATTAATATGATAGGCAGCATTCCACATCAAAAATTCTGTTTTTATCATTTACCTACTCGAGGACGAGTAGGAATTAAGCTTGGGGATGCTGATACGTCTCCAGCGTATCTATAATTTTTTATTGTTCCATGCTGTTATATTATCAATCTTCGATGTTTTTATATACATTTACAGCAAATATATATCATTTTTTGGGACTAACCTATTAACTTAGTGCCCAGTGCTAGTTGCTGTTTTCTGCCTATTTTTTGTTTTACAGAATATCAATACCAAACGAAGTCCAAATGCCACGAAACTTTTTGGAGATTTTTTTCTGAACAAGATAAACACTAGAAGCTTCGGGAGAAGACCAGACACCAGAGGAGGTGGCCACGAGCCACCAGGGCGAGCCTGGGGGGGCAGGCGCGCCCTGGTGCCTCGTGGGCCCACCTCAGCTCCATTTGACCTAATTCCACCACTATAAATTCCCAAAAATCTGGAAACCAACCAGGGAGTCCACAAAATACTTTTTCCACCGCCGCAAGTTTCTGTTCTTGAGAGATCCCATCTGGAGGCCTTTTTCGGTGCTCCGCCGGAGGGGGGATCAATCACGGAGAGGCTCTACATCAACCTTGCTGCCCTTCTGATGATGCGTGAGTAGTTTACCACAGACCTTCGGGTCCATAGTTAGTAGCTAGATGGCTTCTCTCTTTTTGATCTTCAATACAATGTTCTCCTCGATGTTCTTGGAGTTCTATCCGATGTAATCACTTTTTGCGGTGTGTTTGTTGGGATCCGATGAATTATGAGTTTATGATCAGATTATCCATGAATATTATTTGAGTCTTCTCTGATCTCTTTTATGCATGATTATTATAGCTTCGTATTTCTTCTCCGATCTATTGATTTGGTTTGGCCAACTAGATTGATTTATCTTGCCATGGGAAGAGGTGCTTTGTAATGGGTTCGATCTTGCGGTGCTCAATCCCAGTGACAGAAAGGGACATGACACGTATGTATCGTTGCTATTAAGGGTAAAAAGATGGGGTTAATTCATGCATGAGTTTATCTTGTCTACATCATGTCATCGTCCTTAAGGCGTTACTCCGTTCTTTATGGACTTAATACACTAAATGCATGTTGGATAGCGGTCGATGTGTGGAGTAATAGTAGTAGATGCAGGCAGGAGTCGGTCTACTTGTCTCGAACGTGATGCCTATATACATGATCATTGCCTTGGATATCGTCATGAGTATTTGCTTTTCTATCAATTGCCCAACAGTAATTTGTCTACCCACCGTATGCTATTTTCTTGAGAGAAGCCTCTAGTGAAAACTATGGCCCCCGGGTCTATCTTTATCAAATTACTAAAACCCTAAAAATATTGCTGCACTTTTTCTTTATTTATTTTATTTTGTATTTTTGTTTCTATCTATCTATCTATCACATACAATTTAACCTTGCAACTTACCGCCGAGGGATTGACAACCCCTCGTTTGCGTTGGGTGCAAGGATTTGTTGTTTGTGTGCAGGTACTGCTAACGAGGTGTTGCGTGGTTCTCCTACTGGATTGATAACCTTGGTTTCATAACTGAGGGAAATACTTACCTCTGCTATGCTGCATCATCCCTTCCTCTTTGGGGATAATACCAACGCAAGCTACAAGTAGCATCACCTATGTAATTGGATGTTTAATTTGGTTATATATGTTGTTCTTCTGTAGACTGAGCAAATTACATCACAGATGGACTAAACTAGGGAACCCGTCGGTGATGATTTCATCAATCGTTGACAATTGTATACAAGCAAGCGTTTGCCCACAACACACATGGGTTAGCAGGAATCGTCCGCGTTTTTATCCGTCTTCCCACACATTTTGGATTACTGACCTGTTTGCCTCGTATCACACACATCTTGTTAAGTTGAACTTTTTCTGTTGTGTTGGGTAATCGTAAACAGTTCATTCGAGTGAATTGCATGCCATATATCACACACACCTTGATCTGGCTGACCGTTTCTGTTGTGTTGGGTAATTGCAAACAGTTCATCCGAGTGAACTGTATGTCGTATATCGCACACACCTCGAACTGGCTGCCCGTTTCTGTTGTTCTGGCTCATCACACACAGTTTGTATGGATGAACTATATGCCACGAATCGCACACGCAACTTGAATCTAAATCGTACTTGATGTCTCCAGCATTGCACACAGTTTGTCTTATTGGTGACGGTTTTATTATGACATCGTTTGCGATTCATGCAACGCACACAGTTTGGTCGCGGGGTCTCTGATTCATGTGTCATGTTAGCGGTCACCTGCAGTAGTGTATTTGTGTAGTCAGTTATGTAATTGGATGTTTAATTTGGTTACAAAATCATTTCCTTATAAGTATATATGTTGTTGTTCTGTAGACAGAGCATAGATTTTGTGCCGACAGAGCAAATCACATCGCCCACGGGCTAAACTAGGGAACCCGTTGATACGTCCATTTTGCATCATGTTTTCCTACTGTTATTTATAGTGTTTTTAATCAATATAATACTTTGTGGAGCAATTCTAATGCCTTTTTCTCTCTTAATATGCAAGATTTACATAAGGAGGGAGATTGCCGGCAGCTGGAATTCTGGACCTGAAAAAGCTATGTCAGAGATACCTATTCTTCACATCTCCAAATGAGCTGAAATTTCACGAAGATTTATTTTGGAATAAATAAAAAATATTGGAAGAAAGAAGTACCAGAGGGGGCCACCCAGGTGCCCACGAGGCACCAGGGCGCGCCACCCCCCCCCCCCCCAGGCGCGCCCTGGTGGCTTGTGGGGCCCCTGGCCAGCCTCCGGTGCCTATTTTCTGGTATATAAGCCCATTTGCCCTAGAAAAAAAAAGACTTTTGGGATAGAGCGCCGCCATCTCGAGGCGGAACTTGGGCAGGAGCACTTTTGCTCTCTGGCGAAGCGATTCCGCCAGGGATACTTCCCTCCGGGAGGGGGAAATCGAAGCCATCGACATCACCAACTATCCTCTCATCGTGGGAGGACAAATCTTCATCAACATCTTCATCAGCACCATCTCATCTCAAACCCTAGTTCATCTCTTGTATTCAATCTTTGTCTCAAAACCTCAGATTGGTACCTGTGGGTTGCTAGTAGTGTTGATTACATCTTGTAGTTGATGCTAGTTGGTTTATTTGATGGAAGATTATATGTTCAGATCCATTATGCTATTTAATACCCCGCTGATCTTGGACATGAATATGATTTGTGAGTAGTTACTTTTGTTCTTGAGGACATGGGAGAAGTCTTGTCATAAGTAATCATGTGAATTTGGCATTCGTTCGATATTTTGATGATATGTATGTTGTTGATTCTCTTAGTGGTGTCATGTGAACGTCGACTACATGACACTTCACCATCTTTGGGCCTAAGGGAATGCATTGTAGAGTAGTAATTAGATGATGGGTTGCTAGAGTGACAGAAGCTTAAACCGTAGTTTATGCGCTATTCCGTAAGGGGTTGATTTGGATCCATGTGTTTAATGCTATGGTTAGATTTATCTTAATTCTTCTTTCGTACTTGCGAATGCTTGCGAGAGGGGTTAATCATAAGTGGGAGGCTTGTTCAAGTAAGAACAGCACCCAAGCACTGGTCCACCCACATATCAAATTATCAAAGTAGCGAACGCGAATCAAACAAACATGATGAAAGTGACTAGATGAAATTCCCATGTGTCCTCGAGAACGCTTTGCTTATTATAAGAGATCATTCCGGCCTATCCTTTACTAAAAAAGGATTGGGCTACCTTGCTGCACCTTAGTTACTATTGCTACTGTTCACTTGTTACAAATTATCTTGCTATCAAACTACTCGTTACCGATAATTTCAGTGCTTGCAGAAAATACCTTGCTGAAAACCGCTTGTCATTTCCTTCTGCTCCTCGTTGGTTTCGACACTCTTAGTTATTGAAAGGACTACGATTGATCCCCTATACTTGTGGGTCATCAAGACTCTTTTCTAGCACCGTTGCCGGGGAGTGAAGCGCTTTTGGTGAGTGGAATTTGGTAAGGAAACATTTATATTACGTGCTGAAATTTATTATCACTTGTCACTATGGAAAGTAATCCTTTGAGGGGTTTGTTCGGGGTATCTTCATCTCGACCGGAAGCACCAAGAGTTTCTCCTCAACCTACTGCACCTACTGAAAATATTTATTATGAGATCCCTTCGGGTATGATAGAGAAACTGCTAGCTAATCCTTATGCAGGAGATGGAATGGTACATCCTGATATGCACTTAATCTATGTGGATGAAATTTGTGGATTGTTTAAGCTTGCAGGTTTATCCGGAGATGGAGTTAAAAAGAAAGTATTCCCTTTATCTTTGGAGGGAAAGGCATTGACATGGTATAGGCTATGTGATGATACTGATACATGGGACTGGAACCGTTTGAAGCTGGAATTCCACCAGAAATTTTATCCTATGCATTTGGTTCATCATGATCGGAATTATATATATAATTTTTGGCCTCGTGAAGGAGAAAGCATCGCTCAACCTTGGGGGAGGCTTAAGTACATGATGTACACATGTCCCAATCATGAGCTCTCAAAAGAAATTATCTTACAGAATTTTTATGCTCGGCTTTCTCATGATGATCAAACCATGCTCGATTCTTCTTCGACTGGCTCCTTTATGAAGAAGACTATTGAATTCAAGTGGGATCTTCTGGAGAGAATTAAACGCAACTCCGAAGATTGGGAACTCGACAAAGGTAATGAGTCAGGTATAACACTTAAGTTTGATTGTGTTAAATCTTTTATGGATACCGATGCTTTTCATAAGTTTAGCACTAAATATGGACTTGACTCTGAGATAGTAGCCTCCTTTTGTGAATCATTTGCTACTCATGTTGATCTTCCTAAGGAGAAGTGGTTTAAATATCATCCCCCTGTTAAAGAAAAGATTGAGGAACCCATTAGTGTTAAAGAAGAAACAATTGTTTACCATGTTGATCCAGTTGTGCCTACTGCTTACATTGAGAAACCACCTTTTCCTGTTAGGATTAAGGAACATGCTAAAGTTTCAACTATGATTAACAAAAGTAATATTAGGACACCTAGACCCTCTGAACAAATTAAAGTTGAACCTAATGTTGCTATGGTTAAAGATCTCTTGGTCGATAATATAGATGGGCATGTTATTTACTTCTGTGATGAAGCAGCTAGAATTGCTAAACCAGATCCTAAAGATAAAAAACAGGCATGTAGTAGGCATGCCGGTTGTCTCTGTTAAAATAGGAGATCGTTGTTATCATGGCTTTTGTGATTTGGGTGCTAGTGTGAGTGCTATTCTGTTTACCTTATATCAAGAAATTATGAATGATATCGCACCTATTGAAATAGAGGACATTGATGTTACTATTAAACTTGCAAACAAAGATACCATTACAACGCTTGGGATCGTTACAGATGTTGAAGTCTTGTGTGGAAAAATAAAATACCCTACTTATTTTCTAGTCCTCGGTTCTCCACAAGATAATTTTTGTCCCATTATATTTGGCAGGCCTTTCTTGAACACTGTTAATGCCAAGATTGATTGCGCTAAAGAAACTGTTAGTGGTAATTTTGGTGATATGTCTCATGAGTTTAATTTCTCCAAGTTTCGTAGACAACCTCATGATAAAGAATTGCCTAGCAAAGATGAAATTATTGGTCTTGCTTCTATTGCCGTACCTCCTACTGATCCGTTAGAACAATATTTGCTAGACCATGAAAATGATATGCACATGAATGAAAGAAATGAAATAGATAGGATGTTCTTTGATCAACCACCTATCCTTAAACACAATTTGCTTGTTGAAACTCTTGGAGGCCCTCCTCCACCTAAGGGTGACCCTGTATTTGAATTGAAGCAATTGCCTGATACATTGAAATATGCTTATCTAGATGAAAAGAAGATATATCTTGTTATTATTAGTGCTAACCTTTCAGAGCATGAAGAAAAGAGGTTACTAAAAACCTTGAGGAAGCACGTGCTGCTATTGGATATACTCTTGATGATCTTAAGGGAATTAGTCCCACTCTATGTTAGCACAAAATTAGTATGGAACCTGATGCTAAACCAGTTGTCGATCACCAACGACGATTAAATCCTAAAATGAAGGAGGTGGTAAGAACTGAAATATTAAAGCTTCTGGAAGCAGGTATAATCTATCCCATAGCTGATAGTAGATGGGTGAGTCCCGTTCATTGTGTCCCTAAAGGGAGGTATTACCATTGTTCCTAATGATAAAAATGAACTCATTCCACAAAGAATTGTAACTGGTTATAGGATGGCAATTGATTTTAGAAAATTAAACAAAGCCACTAGAAAAGATCATTACCCCTTACCTTTTATTGATCAAATGTTAGAAAGATTGTCTAAGCATACACACTTTTGTTTCCTAGATGGTTATTCTGGTTTCTCTCAAATACCTGTATCACCTAAAGATCAAGAGAAAACCACCTTTACTTGTCCTTTTGGAACTTATGCTTATCGTCGTATGTGATGTCTACTACACAACTTATTCTTGTAGACTCGTGTTGGGCCTCCAAGCGCAGAGTTTTGTAGGACAGTAGCAATTTTCCCTCAAGTGGATGACCTAAGGTTTATCAATCTGTGGGAGGCGTAGGTTGAAGATGGTATCTCTCAAACAACCCTGCAACCAAATACAAGAAATCTCTTGTGTCCCCAACACACCCAATACAATGGTAAATTGTATAGGTGCACTAGTTCGGCGAAGAGATGGTGATAAAAGTGTAGTATGGATAGTAGATATAGGTTTTTGTAATCTGAAAATATAAAAACAGCAAGGTAGCAAGTGATAAAATAGAGCACAAACAGTATTGCAATGCTTAGAAACAAGTCCTAGGGTTCATACTTTCACTAGTGCAATCTCTCAACAATGCTAACATAATTGGATCATATAACAATCCCTCAACGTGCGACAAAGAATCACTCCAAAGTTCCTATTCGCGGAGAACATAAGATAGAAATTGTTGTAGGGTACGAAACCACCTCAAAGTTATTCTTTCCGATCGATCTATTGAGCTATTCCTATAGGTGTCACAAATAGCCCTAGAGTTCATACTAAAATAACACCATATGATACGCATCAACTAACTCTAATGTCACCTAGATACTCCAATGTCACCACAAGTATCCGTGAGTCAATTATACGATACGCATCAAACAACTTCAGATTCATAATATTCAATCCACACAAAGAACTTCAAAGAGTGCCCCAAGATTTCTACCGGAGAAAGTAGGACGAAAACGTGGATCAACCCCTATGCATAGATTACCCCAATGTCACCTCGAGAATCCGCGAGTTGAGTGCCAAAACATATATCAAGTGAATCAATATAATACCTCATTGTCACCACGGGTATTCATATGCAAGACATACATCAAGTGTTCTCAAATCCATAAAAATATTCAATCCGATAATAGTGAAACCTCAAAGGTAAAAACTTAATTCATCACAACAAGATAGAGAGGGAGAAACACCATATGATCCAACTATATTAACAAAGCTCGCGGTACATCAAGATCGTGCCAAATCAAGAACACGAGAGAGAGAGAATAAACACATAGCTACTAGTACATACCCTCAGCCCCGAGGGTGAACTACCCCCTCCTCGTCATGGAGACTGCTACTTGTAGCTTGCGTTGGTTTTATCCCCGAAGAGGAAGGGATGATGCAGCACAGCAGAGGTAAGTATTTCCCTCAGTTATGAAACCAAGGTTATCAATCCAGTAGGAGAACCAAGCAACACCTCGTTAGCAGTACATGCACACAAACAACAAATCCTTGCACCCAACGCAAACGAGGGGTTGTCAATCCCTCGGCGGTTAATTGCAAGATTAAATTGTATTTGATAGATAGATAGATTGAAACAAAAATACAAAATAAAATAAATAAAAGAAAATGGCAGTAATATTTGTAGGGTTTTAGTAATATGATTTAGATAGACCCGGGGGGCATAGTTTTCACTAGAGGCTTCTCTCGAGAAAATAGCATACGGTGGGTAGACAAATTACTGTTGGGCAATTGATAGAAAAGCAAATAATCGTGACGATATCCAAGGCAACGATCATGTATATAGGCATCACGTCCAAGATTAGTAGACCAACTCCTGCCTGCATCTACTACTATTACTCCACACATCGACCGCTATCCAGCATGCATCTAGTGTATTAAGTCCATAAAAGAACCACTACAAGAAATATGCTAGCTTGTGACCTTCTGTCAGTGACCCTGGAAGAAATGGTCGTAAATCTATGACCATTTGAGACCAGTTGGTCATAAGCTGTTCGGGGGGCTCCAAACCCTACACCATAACGACCATTTTGGTCAGAAAGGTCGTAATTTCCTTACACAAAATGGTCGTAAAGCAGACAGCACTGGTCCGTTGCCTTATTTCTGGCTGATCACGACCAATCCATATGGTCATGATGTTGTAAACATGGATGCATTGATATGACTGGGCGCCACCTCATCAATTTTGCCTATGTGTCATGTCTATGTGTCAATTTTTGCCTATGTGTCATGTCCATGTGTCAATTTCGGCTTACGTGTCTGGATAGCACTAGGTTTGATCCAATAAGGAATAAAAGAAACTTTATTAATAAATGAATTAGTACAAAGTAATATTACAAATCTTACAATCTGGATAAAAGTAACAATACATTTTATTACTATAAATACAACTACAAAGTATTCAGGAATTACATTGTGGAATAGAAGAAATGAATTAAAGAAAAGAATTACATTGTGGAATAGAAGAAATGAATTAAAGAAAAGGAAGTAAACCTAAACTAAACCTAGACTAAATCCTTTTCTAGTTCTTCTCTTCATCTTCTTCTAATCTTCTCCTTCTCGAGTTCAAGACCTGCAAAGGAAACAATACAGGAAGAGGGAGTGTGTTATGTTAGAAATGTTGCATTCCCTTTGGGAAATGCATTACTATATGAGCTGGCACTTAGGACTACTTGGAACTGGTCCAAATACCCTTAATCAGAAGTTCCCAATAGAAAACCAGCAAAGCCAAGTAATGGAATAGTAAGTGACCAAATGTGCAGGATCAGAAACAAAAGGAACAGTAAATGATCAAGTATTTGGGGAGAGCAGCTGCAGCAGATCATGTCCAAGAGTAGAGTATGTCCAGGATATATGTACAGCAAGAGGTGAAAGTCATAGCTCACAAAGCCAACAAACAACAACTGAGCCAGGTCATAAGTAACAGCCACAAACACAATAACAACAACACCAGCTCATTTGCAAAGTTATAATTAAAGGGGCACAACTATCACTATGAGTCCAGCTGGCCCAAGACACAACCTAGGAACTATATACATCCATACAAACATGCCAATAAAACTAAGAACAGTACTACATGTATATGTCAACAGATGGCATCAGCAGCTAAATGACAACAGTAATAGTATATGTTGTTGGACAGAAACTCCAACCACAGTGTGTATGTGCAACAAAAGCATAGTGGTACAACAGATGGACATCTACAACCATGTTAACAAGAAGCAGTAGCACTAGCACACAAATATAAACCACTTCATATACCTCCAGTAGCAGCAGTGCTATGTGTTGGATAGAAACTCCAACCAAGGTAGGATTTGTCCTCAGATAGCCTAGAAGTGCTAGGACTATGACATCATAGGAGCATGAGTGTAGCATCTATTAATATCCCAGTGAGAGTAGCCTCAGTCCAGCATCATTGGCTTGGCAAAAGATCAAGAAAAGCATCTGTTCTTATCAGATTTTAGGAGAGAAAGAAGAGAAGGAAGAGAAAAGACTAAGACCAAGAGAGTATCTGTTCAATACCAGAATTAGGAGAGAAGGAACTAGGTAAGATAAGAAAATGTCCATATATATATAACTAGTAGAAAAATTTAGGCCTTTGAAGCACACATAAATAGATCTGCTATATGCAGAACACCAAGCACCACTTACACTTGGTAAATTCCTGCAATAGGAACACATGCACCCACTAGCACCTGGGCTAGATATAAGTACTGCACCTATATAACAGTAGTAATAGCAATAGTATATATGTGTGTGTCACCACACAAGTACATAAATATAGTATATATATTAACAAAGTTAAACAGAGCAATGGAAAGGAAATGAATTCATAACTCAACTGTAGCACAGTAGCATTAACTGAACTGTAACAACATAGCACAAAGTAACAAACTAACAGCCAGTCTGTCAATAGAACAAAGCTCACAGAAATAGCAGATGGACTGAATCATTTACTAATGAACACCATGAATTAACCAGACCATACCAGAGAGGATATATCACACCTACATGAACTACTCTAGTAGTGTAGTGACCAGGAAGCTTTCTAACTAAAGAATTCTTCAGTTATATGAACAACAGAGTCCCATAGGAAGCAATGAGAGATCAGCACTGCCACTGATCAATTTAGCAAACCCAGGAATGTAGCTATAGAACTAGAACATCCATATGTAAACCATAGCATCACATGAGCTCACAGGATAGCAACCAACGTGAACAGGAACCTACAAGCCCTAGATAGCATGGGACCAACAACTACAGAGATTTAGTAGGAACTAATGAATGAGTATGACCATAGAGCATCAACCAGACAAACACCTCATCAAAATCGCCACGGCCATGTCCGTCACCAGCACCAATAGTAGAGCAGGAGGAGTAGAAGAGCTCGCCTTGGGCGTGTTGTAGCCAAAGTAGAGCATCGCCACTGCCGCGGTTGCAGTGTGGCCAAATCACCGCCGTCGCACGGCGGCAGGCGATGAGGTGGTTGAGGCCGGCGAGGAGGAGGCGAATCCCAGGCGATGCTGCAAAGTAGTGGTGCAGAGGATGTCAAGGAGCATCACCAGGGGATGGAGATGACCGGAGCAATGAGCAGGAGGCCGCCGCCGACGAGGTCCATCCCACCACCGAAACCCTAGCGAGAGGAAGTGATGCGGGAGACCACAGGAGGCGGGGTAAAGCACATCGACGCGGTGTAGGAGGCGCAGCGTCGCGAGGTGGAGCCGTGGGTGGCTAGCATGGCCGCAGAGGTGGCCGGCGACGGCTGGAATCGGCCGAGGCAAGAAGGGGATCGGGGCAGAGAGACTGAGAGAGCTCGAGAGAGAGAGAGAGAGAGAGAGAGAGAGAGGCCCGCGAGAGAGAGAGAGAGAGAGAGTGAGGAGAGGGGGCCAGCTCGGGCTGAGGTCTATCTCCTCAGCCGGCCGAGCCAGTGGGCCACTTGGGCCAGGCCGATGACTAGATGGGCCAAGCAGGCCATCCGTTTAATAATAAAAAACCTAAGTAAAATAAGTGAGAAAAAATAATATATTTAAAATACTTAAAATTTTAAATAAAAATGTTCCTTAATTCCACAATAATATAATTACCCCAATAATAATAACTATACAAATTATAAGAAATTGTACATTAAATATGGTCTAATATTTTTGAAACTCAACCATTTGGTTAATTGTACATTAAATATGGTCTAATATTTTGAAACCCAACCATTTAGTGAATTTTACATTAAATATGGTCTAATATTTTTGAAAATTGATGCGGTCCAATTTTGCAACAAATATTTGGTAGGTTCTTCACAAAGAAAACTCACTTTGGGCACTCGGAAAATAAAAAATCAATTTTCGTGCAAAGAAAATGAAAACTTCCTTAGGAAACTTTGTTTGTCATTCCAAGATGCAAACTTGTGCAAAATATGATATCATTTGAACAAACTATGCCATGAATATTGCCATAACATTGACCATTTGCCTTGAAAGCCACGGATCTTCATACATCATACCTCCTTTCTGAGAACACTTTTTTAAGACATTTGCCGTAGTCCAAGTTTGTTATTTTTTTCTGGAAACTAGGTCACATATAATGACACAATGCGAAGGTTTTCAATTTTTTTGGTTTTTTTTGAATTTCTTATGCCCGTTTCAAAATGCGATCAAAACGACGGGCATGACCGTTCGTAGCTAGGTGTTGAATCTTGCAAAACTTTTGGAGTTTCTCTAATTAAATAGATACTTATGTACCTAGAAATGATTTTTGGAAAAAATAAAGAGCAAACTATGAGGCAGCTGTAGTTCAAATTTGACCCGCTTCCTGCTGAATCGGTCGAAATTTGTCTTTTTCACGAGAGGTGGATCAAAAGCTTTTGACACCCAACAATTTGGTCAATTGTACATTAAATATGGCCTAATAGTTTATAAAATTGATTTGGTCCAATTTTTCAACAAATATTTGCTAGGTTCTTCACAAAAAAAACTCATTTTGGGCACTCGAAAAATGGAAAATGAAATATTCGTGCAAAGAAAATGAAAACTTCCTTAGGCAACATTGTTTGTCATTCCAAGATGCAAACTTGTGCAAAATATGAGATCATTTGAACAAACTATGCCATGAATGTTGCCATAACATTGGCTATTTGCCTTGAAAGCCATGGATCTTCATACATGATAGCTCGTTTCTGAGAACACTTTTTTAAGACATTTGCCGTAGTCCAAGTTTGTTATTTTTCCTGGAAACTAGGTCACGTATAATGACACAATGCAAAGGTTTTCAATTTTTTCAATTTTTTTTGAATTTCTTATGCCCGTTTCAAAATGCGGTCAAAACGACGGGCATGACCGTTCGTAGCTAGATGTTGAATCTTGCAATACTTTTGGAGTTTCTCTAATTAAATAGATACTTATGTTCCAGGAAATGATTTTTGGAAAAAATAAAGAGCAAACTATGAGGCAGCTGTAGTTCAAATTTGACCCGCTTCCTACTGAATCGGCGGAAATTTGTCTTTTTCACGAGAGGTGGATCAAAAGCTTTTGACACCCAACCATTTGGTCAATTGTATATTAAATATGGCCTAATATTTTAGAAAATTGATTTGGTCCAATTTTGCAACAAATATTTGCTTAGTTCTTCACAAAAAAACTCATTTTGGGCACTCGAAAAATGGAAAATGAAATTTTTATCCAAAGAAAGTGAAAACTTCCTTAGGCAACATTGTTTGTCATTCCAAGATGAAAACTTGTGCAAAATATGAGATCATTTGAACAAACTATAACATGAATATTGCCATAACATTGGCCATTTGCCTTGAAAGCCATAAATCTTCATACATGATAGCTCGTTGCTGAGAACACTTTTTTAAGACATTTGCTGTAGTCCAAGTTTGTTATTTTTCCTAGAAACTAGGTCACATATAATGACACAATGCGAAGGTTTTCAATTTTTTATTTTTTTTGAATTTCTTGTGTCCGTTTCAAAATGCGGTCAAAACGGCGGGCATGACCGATCGTAGCTAGGGGTTGAATCTTGCAAAACTTTTGGAGTTTCTATAATTAAATAGATACTTATGTACCTAGAAATGATTTTTGGAAAAAATAAAGAGCAAACTATGAGGCAGCTGTAGTTCAAATTTGACCCGCTTCCTGCTGAATCGGCGGAAATTTGTCTTTTTCACGAGAGGTGGATCAAAAGCTTTTGACACCCAATCATTTGGTAAATTGTACATTAAATATGGCCTAATATTTTATAAAATTGACTTGGTCCAATTTTGCAACAAATATTTGGTAGGTTCTTCCAAAAAAACTCATTTTGGGCACTCAAAAAATGGAAAATGGAATTTTTGTGCAAAGAATATGAAAACTTCCTTAGGCAACATTGTTTGTCATTCCAAGATGCAAACTTGTGCAAAATATGATATCATTTAAACAAACTATAACATGAATGTTGCCATAACATTGGCCATTTGCCTTGAAAGCCATGGATCTTCATACATTATAGCTCGTTTCTGAGAACATTTTTTAAGACATTTGCCGTAGTCCAAGTTTGTTAATTTTTTGGAAACTAGGTCACATATAATGACACAATGCGAAGGTTTTCAATTTTTTTGATTTTTTTTGAATTTCTTATGCCCGTTTCAAAATGCGGTCAAAACGACGGGCATGGCCGTTCGTAGCTAGGGGTTGAATCTTGCAAATCTTTTGGACTTTCTCTTATTAAATAGATACTTATGTACCTAGAAAAAAAATTGGAAAAAATAAAGAGCAAACTATGAGGCTGCTGTAGTTCAAATTTGACCCACTTACTGCTAAATCGGCGGAAATTTGTCTTTTTGATGAGAGGTGGATCGACAGCTTTTGACACGCAACCATTTGATCAATTGTACATAAAATATGGTCTAATATTTTCTAAAAATGGTGTGGTGCCATTTTGGAACAAAGATTTGGTAGGTCCTTCAAAAAAAACTCATTTTGGGCACTCGGAAAATAGAAAATGGTTCTTTTGCGCAAAGAAAATGAAAACCCCCCAAATCAACATTGTTTGTCATCCCTAGATACACGCATGTGCAAAATATTGGTTCATTTGAACAAACTATAATAGGTTAATATGTTAAATGTTTACCCTGAATAAGAGGGTAAAAACTATAAGAGAAACAAAAGGAAAAAAATTACATAAGCTTAATTCTGATTGGTGGAATCAGTTGTGGCATGGATCGATGACATGGCAAACATCCGTCCATCCATACATCCATCCGTCCGTCCATCCTAGCGCTCCGCTCTCTCTCTCTCTCTCTCTCTCTATCTATCTCTCTCTATCTCTCTCTCTCTCTCTCTCAGCAAACCCCTCTCTCTCTCTCTCGCACGCGAACCCTAGCGCTCCGCTCCGCTCCCCGAACCAGATCCCTTGCAGCCGCCTCCCTCTCCGCCACCCACCTCTCCCCTCGCCGCCGGTCTGCAGCCGTCTGCACCCTCCCCTCCCCTCCATCCATCTCTCATGAACCGCTCTCTGTCTGGCGACCTTTCCCTCTCCCTCTCCCCCACAAACCTCTCTCCCTCGCCACCACCCACCACCCACATCGGCCAGTTCCGGCTAGATCCGGCGGCGTGCAGCTCGCCCCAGAGCTCCCCTAGGTCTGCGCCTCCTTCCCTTCTGGCCAGAATCGGCGCTCAAGCCGTCCACCAGCCCCCGTGGCTAGCTAGGGTTTCGGCCGCCACCCCTTACTTGGCTAGGATCCGCCACATTCGGCGACGTCGAGGCCAGCGGGTGCCGGATCCGGCATCGGCGTGGCCCAGGTTGGTCCCTCTCCTCCTTGTTCGCCCCACCCTCTTCTCCCCACCTCACCTATTTTTTTCCTGTTATTCCTTTGCTGCAGATCCATGGCGTGGACGGAGGAGGAGGAGCAGGACGGGCACGGACGGAGGAGGACGGAGCACCTCTCTTCTTCCAGGTTCTTCTCCTTACCTTCACTTCCTGTATGTGCCTGTGCTGCAGCTCACCCATGGTCTTGTTTGTCCTGCAGGTTAGTGAGCAGCATCAGGAGGAGGAGCTCAAGCACGACCACCAAGAGGCACCACCGCAGCAGCAGGTAGCACGTCCATCTCCACCTCCCTCTCCCTCTGCTCCCAATCCTTTTTATTAGAATATATTGAGTACATTCTGAACCCCCTAATGTGACACAAGTTATATATGCACATGCTATGGTTTAAGTGTTGCTTGTGTATGGTAAATGGGTTGAGCACCCACCGCTGTTTGATGCTATTGTGTTTAGGATTGTATTCCTCTATGCGTGTAATCTCCAGACCATGATCAAGCACACGCACATGATTGATTAGCATGGAACGATTACTACTAACTAAAGAAGGAAGCAGACTTCTTCACATAAAGGAAGATATGTCTATTTTAATAATAGTGTTCTTGATTTGACCTCATCACTTTTGTTTTAGTAATATAAACAAATAAAATAAGATTGTTTGCATACAATCAGATCATTCTCACTTATTAGTTGAGTTCTAAGTACGTAGAATCTTTAGTTCTCTGGTTATATTATAGTCAGAATTATACTGTGTGATTGAGTCCTGTTGGGAGTGTGCATGATTTTATCCATAGCTGGCACTATGGATAGAGCTTTGTGTGTAATCTGGAGTTGTTCCCGTTATTGTTCTATCCATTTTATTGGTGTTACCTTGTTTCCACTGAGTGAAGTTGTGGTTCTGTTTCTTACCCATATAGCCTAGACAGGTCATGTGTGTGTGTGTGTGTGTGTGTCGAGTAAAGTTGTGGTTTGTGCTACTCTTCTGTAACGTGATGAAACAAGCACCTGTAGTGTCTGAGTGAGTGAGTGTTTGTCTGTTGCCAACTTACACTTTCACAGCCGCGTTAAATAACAGGCTTGTTAGAGCAAAAAATTTAGTCTCCTCTTTTTTCTTCTGGGGTTTTTATAATCTTGTTTGGTAATTCTGGTGGTACATGTGTAGTCAGTAACCAGTGCTACTGCTTAACTCAAAATTTCTTTTACAAGGAATAAAAAAGATGAGCATTTCTCCAGCCAAAGTCTGAAGTAGTTGCTGCTGTGTAGTCATCGGCTGGACCTATGCATTTCATCAGAAGTCAGATATAGCTTGGACTATGCTTCTGAACAGAATGAAACATTTCTCTTTCGTTTATCTATCTTCAATTCTTTGGATCGAACGGCTCTCTTGAACACATGTACGTTAGTGTGTTGATGGTTAAACAACTACAGTAGATCGGCGTTTTTTTGCATTTTTGCATTTCTCAACCTTGGATATTTTGCCAAAAATAAACCCTTAGATTCATTGCCATACCTTTGATAATAATTCATTGTGGCCGTTAAGTATTTTTTAGCAGTAATAAACCTGGCTCTTTCATTCACATAGCAATTTAGTGTTTACAATATCTTGGATACAACCAGGGATACACTGCCAGTAGATAGAGCGGATAACAAGTTCACTTGATCTAGCGAACATATGAGCCACCTTATTAGCACTATGACTTACATGAACAAAAGAAATGGAAGTAAAACTGGACACTGAAGATTTAATATCAGCAACAATTTTCAGTGTTTTTCTCAACTTGTTTTCGCTGCCACTTGATATATACTTAGCTTGTACTTGAAGCTGTGGTTTAATGATGGTGATTTTGTTCTACTTGGATGCATTGGTACCCCCATCATCGAGCGCACGGATGCAACAGTGGCAAGAAGATCATGGCCGTGTGCATCATCGAGCACACCATGGCAATCATCCACCTCCTCACAGATGCTAACTCAATCCAGATCATCGTCGACACTATCATCCATAGGTATCTCTCTCGGTTCCCTTTATTCTCTCTTGCGTTTGTGATGTTAGTTTGTGTGCTCTGACTAGTAAATGTTAGATCTTGTGTGTTGAATGGATGGCCGTCGTAGTAGAATGATATTGTTGTTTAGGCACAATGTGTTGAAGTGAAGTTGCAGGACCTGCACTTGTGCCATGCATATTCATATTGTCTCTATTGCCTTGTATGAATATCTCATTTTAACTAGCTCGGCTAAAAAAGCACGGTACTAGCTGAAATGTGTTTATCATTCTATAAGGAATTGTCCTTTACTCCTTTTTTTGAATGGAATGTTCATAATATATTGGCTCTAGTTTTTCTAATTCTTCTCAGCCGATTCATGTAACAGGGCGACCATGGAAGGCATGTTGTCATTCTGTTAGCCCAGTCCTGACTATGGCCATCCAGTGAGTCCGACATTTGATCGCTATCGAAGGAGCTCCATGTTGAAGAAGAAAACACTTGTAGAGCTTGTAACTGTGATTCCCATACTTGTAGATCTTGTATCTAGCTATTACACTTGTAGAGCTTGTAAAGTACTATATATGTTACAGCTTGTATTACGTGTCATTTGTAGAGCTTGTACTGAATTTGGCTATTGTTATTTGAAGTATTATGTGTGTTTTCGGCTTGCCAATTTAAATACTGGTTATTTTTTTACTGTCAAATTGAAATATGAAGAATCTGAGCCTAATAGCTGGGACCCACTTATCAGAACCTGACAAGTGGGACCCGTTTGACTAGTGGACCCATTTTATAAAAAAGAAAAATAAAATTGTTGGTAAAAAAAGGCCATGGCCCAGAAAATAAAAAGGCTGAATTGTAGGGCTTGGCCCGTGTAGCTGACCAAAATTGGCAGGAAAATAATAATATAAATGGGCTGAATTAATGGGCTTGGCCCATATAGACACCGAATTGGACCGGGCTGATTCTGATCTACGACCAATTCAATTGGTCGCAATTTTGCCACGTCAGCTTGCCACGTTGGATCCGACGTGGCCTGGGCAGGCTGCCAGTGACCAAAACAATTGGTCGTAGAGTCTACGACCTTTTGTTTTGGTCGTAACCTTCTACAACCATATCACAAAGAAGGTCGTTAAGTTTCATTAAAGACGGCCAGCTTTTGAGCAACTATTTTTGGTCACAAAAGGGTCAAAAATGGAAAACAGTGACCATTCAGTGACCAATATTGATGGTCGCAAGTTGATATATTTCTTGTAGTGAACGGAGTAATACCTTAAGAACGATGACATGATGTAGACAAGATAAACTCACGTATGAATAAACCCCATCTTTTTACCCTTAGTATAAGCAACGATACATACGTGTCATGTCCCTTTCTGTCACTGGGATTGAGCACCGCAAGATCGAACCCACTACAAAGCACCTCTTCCCATGGCAAGATAAATCAATCTAGTTGGCCAAACCAATCAATAGATCAGAGAAGAAATATGATACGTCTTCATCGTATCTACTTTTCCAAACACTTTTGCTCTTGTTTTGGTCCCTAATTTGCATGATTTGAATGGAACTAACCCGGACTGACACTGTTTTCAGCAGAATTGCCATGGTGTTGTTTTTTGTGCAGAAATAAAAGTTCTTGGAATTGGATGAAACTTTCTGGAGATTTTTTATGGAATATATAAAAAATATTGGCACCAACCCAGTGCCCATGAGGCACCAGGGCGCGCTACCACCCCCCCCCCCCCAGGCGCGCCCTGGTACCTCATGGGGCCCACGTGGCTCCGTCTGACCTAATTCCAACGCTATAAATTCACAATTCCAGAGAAAAAAATAAGAGAGGAAGTTTTATTGCGTTTCACGATACGGAGCCGCCGCCACCTCCTGTTCTTCATCGGGAGGCCAGATCTGGAGTCCGTTTGGGGCTCCGGAGAGGGGGATCTTTCGGCATCGTCATCATCAACCATCCTTCATCACCAATTTCATGATGCTCCCCGCCGGGAGTGAGTAATTCCTTCGTAGGCTTGCTGGACGGTGATGGGTTGGATGAGATTTATCATGTAATCGAGTTAGTTTTGTTAGGGCTTGATCCCTAGTATCCACTATGTTCTGAGATTGATGTTGCTATGACTTTGCTATGCTTAATGCTTGTCACTAGGGCCCGAGTGCCATGATTCCAGATCTGAACCCTTTATGTTTTCATCAATATATTTGTGTTCTTGATCCGATCTTGCAAGTTATATGCACCTCCTATGTGTTATGATCCGCATACCTCAAGGTGACAATAATTGGGATTCTTTCCGGTGATTGCCATAGTTTGAGGAGTTCATGTATTCACTATGTGTTAATGCTTTGTTCCGGTTCTCTATTAAAAGGAGGCCTTAATATCCCTTAGTATCCTTATGGACCCCGCTGCCACAGGAGGGTAGGACAAAAGATGTCATGCAAGTTCTTATCGCAAGCACGTATGACTATATACGGAATACATGCCTACATTACATTGATGAATTGGAGCTAGTTCTGTGTCGCCCTAGGTTATGACTATTACATGATGAATGTTATCCAACATAATCACCGATCCAATGCCTACGAGTCTTTCACATATTGTTCCTTGCTAAGTTACTACTGTTGCTACTACTATCACAATTGCTACAATACTACTGGTGCTACCGTTACTGCTACTGTTACTATTATTGCTACTGCTATCAAACTATCATACTACTTTGCTACTGATCACTCTGCTGCAGATATTTAGTTTCCAGGTGTGGTTGAATTGACAACTCAACTGCTAATACTTGCAAATATTCTTTGGCTCCCCTTGTGTCGAATCAATAAATTTGGGTTGAATACTCTACCCTCGAAAACTGTTGCGATCCCCTATACTTGTGGGTTATCAAGACCTTTTTCTGGCGCCGTTGCCGGGGAGCATAGCTTTATTTGCTAAGTCACATGGGATTTATATCTGTTGATCACTATGAAGAATCTGAAAGACGCTAAGACCAAGATCGTTCCCTCTACGACAAGGGGAGGTAAGGAACTACCATCTAGCTCTGCACTTGATTCACCTTCTGTTTTGAGTAAACTTGCAACACCACCACATGCTATTAATTCTGATATGTCGCAAGTTATTGATGATACCACTTCTGCTATGAATGATACTCATGATGATGCTAGTACTATGCTTGGTAATGTTGTACCACTTGGTGAATTTCTTACTGAACAAATTACTAAAGCTAAAGAAATTGAAAATGCTGAAATTCTTGAGAATTATGATTCACCTATTATGCCTAGCTCTCCTACTAGAATTGAAACACCTGATGAACATTGCTTTGATAGGGAGACGGCTAGAGCCATCCTTGCTTGTAATGATAGACATGAAAGAAAAATCTATGAGGGAGAGAATGAAATATGATCCTAAGTTTGCTACCTCTCCCATATTTGTTACTGATAAGGATTATGAATTCTCTGTTGATCCTGAGTTAATTACTTTGGTTGAATCTGATCCTTTCCATGGTTATGAAACTGAAACCGTTGTGGCACATCTCACTAAATTAAATGATATAGCCACCCTATTTGCTCATGAGGAAAAAATTCGCTATTTCTATATTCTTAAGTTGTTTCCTTTCTCATTAAAGGGTGATGCTAAAGAATGGTATAATACTCTTGCTCTTGGATATGTGCGTAGTCCCCAGGATATGATTTATTACTTCTCTGAAAAATATTTTCCTACTCATAAGAAACAAGCTACTTTACAGGAAATATTTAACTTTGTGCAAATTGAAGAAGAGAATCTCCCTCAAGCTTGGGGGAGGCTTCTCCAATTACTTAATGCTTTGCCTGATCATCCTCTTAAGAAAAATGAAATACTTGATATCTTCTATATAATGGACTAACCGATGCTTCTCGGGATTACCTAGATAGTTGTGCGAGTTGTGTTTTCAGGGAAAGGACTATTGAACAAGCTGAGGAATTATTGAATAATATATTGAAGAATGATAATGATTGGACACTTCCTGAACCACCGCCCAAACCCACTCCGAAGAAGAGGGGTATTTTATATCTCAGTCCTGGAGATATGCAAGAAGCAAAGAAATGTATGAAGGAAAAAGGTATTAAAGCTGAAGATGTTAAGAATTTACCACCTATTGAAGAAATACATGGCCTTGATACACCGCCATAGGTAGTAGAGGTAAATTCTCTTATAAAATTTGATGAAGGTGATATTCCTTATAACAAGCCTCCTAGTCAATGCTTGTATGAATTTGACAATTATATTATTAAGCAAGATCACTTCAATGCAAATGTTATGAAAGAATTGAAACGAAATTCCTACATGATTGATCGCTTGAGTGACTTGTTATTTAGAATTGCTAATGACGTTAAAGGTGTGAGTAAACATGCATCTATGGTTCAAACTCAATTAGAACAAGTTGCTAAATCTCAAAGTGAATTGCTCAATGAAATGAATAACAATATGAATGATCATGCTGTTAGAGTAATGACTAGAGGAGGTAGAATGACTCAGGAGCCACTTTATCCTGAAGGTCACCCAAAAAGAATTGAACAAGACTCTCAAAGAATTAATGCTGATGCACCTAGTCCATCTAAAAAGAAAAAGAAGAAGAAAAATGATAGGACTTTGCACAATCCCGAGGTAGAAAAACCCTTGGAGGATAGTAATGATGTTTCTATTTCTGATGCTGAAACACAATCTGGTAATGAACAACCACTCGATGAAAATAATAATGATGATGCTCATATGGATACCCAACCAGATGATGATAAAGAACCTGATAATGATGTTGAAATATGTAACATCCCCAGATCTTAACCCTGTCATTAGGTTAATTAATTAGCCTTGTCATCATGATCATCCTAAATAAATTGCATTTAGAGAATAATCCAACTTCAAATTCAAATTTAAAATAAAGTCAAAATTAAAAGTTATCCAAGCAGTAGAATAAAAATGTTCATAATATTGCAAATAATTCCAAAGCAATTATAAAAATAAAACCAACATTGTTTGAATTCCCAAATTGACCCTAGCAACCAAAACAGTGGACCAGCAGCAATTTATTTGACATTTTCAATTTCTAAAAATATTAAAACCATTCCAAATGACCCCAAGCTTTGTGTGCAGCCTAGTAATGTTGTGCTATATTTATGTGCCAAGTTTCTTATTTAGTAAAAATAATTCGCTATCTAATTAAAATAGAAAACAGTGGCAGAAGTTGTGGAACAGAAAATAGAAAAGATTAAAAAGAAAAACTCGCACTGCACACCCAGCCCAGCAACGGCACAGTGCGGCCTGGCCCTTTTGCCACGGCCTTTCCTTCAACCTCGCGCCAGAGAAGAGTCCATGGCACGCGCGCTAGCCGTCCACGCCACGGATGTCGCCGTGTCGGTCATCCCGTGGATCCCCTGGGAGGATAAGGACCCCCTCGTTCCCTTGGACGAACCCTAATCCCCTTTCCCCTTTCCTCCTCGTTGCTCTCCTCGAAAACGCTCGCGCCCGACGCAACCGTCACCGCGTCGCCGTCGTCTACGCGGCCACCGGCCTCCCCTCGCTCCTCTGCCATGTCCAACGGGATCGCCGTGGACTGCTTCGTCCTCCACGGGCACCCATTCGACCGGAACCACACCGAGTCGCCGCCATCGAGCCGTTCCCCACCGCCTCGGCCACCACCTCGACCCGCTGCTTCGACGCCTCCCCGGCCCCCTCGAGCTCTCACGCGGCCTCCCCGATGAGCCCCGCGTCTGTTCCCCCTCCTCGAATCCCCGCAGTAGCCGCACGCCCGCGCGCTCCCGAACTCTAGCCGTGCGCCGCCCGCGCCCGCGCGTGCTCGCCCGCTGCTCGCCGCGCCTCTGGCTCCCAGGCCGCGCCCGCCGCTCCCTGCCTCGCCTCTGGCCGCGGCCTGGCCACGCCCGCCAGTGCCCTACAGCGCGTGTGCCCGTCCACGCATGGATGCGCCCTGCTTGCCGCGCTCCGCTCGCTGCTGCTGTTGCTGCTGCGCTGCTTCTGTTGCTACTCCTGCTGCTGCGCTCGCCGCGCTGCGCTGCTGCCTGCGGCTGCCGCCGCCTGCGCACGCCGGCGCTCGCCGCGCTGCGCTGCTGCCTGCGGCTGCCGCCGCCTGCGCACGTCGGCGCTCACCGCCGCTGTCCGGTGTAGCCCTGCCGGCCGGCCTCGCCGCGCCGCCTCCGGCCACGGCCGGCCCTCTCTGAGGCGCGCGCGCGTGTTGACCCCCTCCAGTGGCCGGCCTGGGCCACTCTAGTGGGGCCCGCCCGTATTAAAAAAATGAGAGAAAAGAAAAGATAAAAAATAAATAAATAATAAAAATAAAAGAAATAATTAGTAAAATAATTAATTAGTAATTAAACTAATTACTCACTGACAGGTTGACCCCAAGTCAACCTTTGACCAGTCAACGGGCCAACGTTGACTGCTGACTGGACAGTCAACGGGGCCCACTATCAGCCACAGATGCACATTTCTGGGTACACTTCTGTGTACCCATAGCATTTTCCTTTTTTAATTTTGAATTTAAATTAAATTCCAGAAATTCCAAAAAATGATTAAAACTTTGAAAAATCATATAAAATAAACCGTAAGTCGGATGAAAATAATTTATATATGAGAAATGATCAGAAAAATATGAAGAATCCGAATATGTCATTTGTATTCATGTTAGGGGTCCTCTAAGTAGATGAACATTGAACTTTTAGCCTGTTTTTGATAAATGAATAGTGCATGGTTTCGGTAAAATAAATTCAAACAAATTCCTAAATCATCTAAAATGATTGGAGAAGCATTATATCACCCCTGCATATCGTTTAACCATGTCATGCATAGAGATTGCATTTGTATGCTTGTATTTATTTGTTTCTTCCCCCTCTTCTCTCCGGTAGACTCCGAGACCGACGTTGCCCCTGTGATCGACTACGTCACCTACGACCCTTCTTCCTTTTCAGCAAAGCTTCCAGGCAAGCAAACCCCCCTTGATCATTCCAATATCGCCTATTCTTCCTCTCCCATGCTTGCATTAGAATTTGCTACTGTAATTGATTGCTCCTATTCTGATGCATAGCCTGTTTTTGTAACCTGCTATTTGTTACTTTACCTATCATCCTAAACTGCTTAGAATAGGTTGGTTAGTGATCCGTCAGTGACCCCTCACCCTTGTCCCTGTTGCCCCGCTTTGTTTCCAGTGCCTCGATCTTTCTGATCGATGTGCAGAGACCGTCACATCACCGCACACCCCCTTAGTTGTACGGCTCTGCAGGGCTACTATCGAGTGCCGAGGGTGATACCTCGTACTGCACTCCTGATGATATCCCTGTAGTATAGCACATCGATGGTGATTGCAGAGGGTGATTCCTCGCTCTCCCCTTCCCGATGATGACTCTGTCGTGCAACCCCTCAAGTGGGGACCATCGAGGGTGATTCCTCCTGGTTTTCCTTAACGGATTACATCGAGTAGGAATCCATCGAGGGTGATTCCTCGGGTTCCCTTTGTTGTTTTGGACACACAGTTAACATGACTTTTACCTCAGACCTTTGTTGCAGGCGGGTCGACCTCGAGGGGTACCCGCGGGAAATGTGGAGTCGGGTTGACCTGGAGGGTACCCGCGAGATAATTACAAGGCGCGGTCGGGCAGGCAGAGACCGCCCTAGAGAGGGATGGGCCTGACCCTTGTTGCACTTCCTCGAGACGGGGCGACAGGAGTACTAATCGTCACCGCGATCTCCTATTAATTCACTAACGGATTTGGGTATTTGATCTGAGTTGGCCACTAGCCTATACGCACTACCACCACATGGGATAATGGTTTAATGGGACCCTCGGCGCCGTATGTATCAGCCGAAAGCTCTGTCAGATGTCCAGTTCAGCACTGTGAGCCCGTCGGGGCAAGTGCCATCCAGGACTGAGGTGGTGCTTGGACTCCGATACGTGACACAACGACCCGGAGTGCAAAGGGCGATGGGCCCAAGACCCCTAAGCGCTTAGGTTGTAGACCGGCGGGGACCTCTCTGTGGAGCCTAGGTAGGACTACATCGTGTCGATCAGCCGAGGCCGGGCATGACCGAGAAAAGTGTGTCCGGCCGGAGCTAATCGAGCGTGTTGGGTAACAGTAGTGCACCCATGCAGGGAAGTTATCTATTTGAATAGCCGTGTCCACGGTAACAGGACGCTCAGTGTTGTATCCTGATCTACTACAACTTGAACTGGATACTTGTGTACTTAATAAAATATTAGCTCTGGGATTGCTTTCTCGCAGGGAGTCGAGGAAGGATCTCTGGGCTTTGCTACTACATGCTTGTTACTTTGCGTTATGCTACTAATCTACACTCTTCTAATGCTGCAAGACGCTGGAGATGCTAGTCTTCGATAGGCTAGGCCCTTCTCTCTATTCTGGCATTTCTGCAGTCTAGTCCACAGATACAACCCCTTCTTTGATACCGATGCATACATAGAATAGATCTGAGGTAAGTCTTGCGAGTACTTTGGATGAGTGCTCACGGTTGCTTTGCTACTCTTTTCCCCTATACCCGATTGTTGCAATCAGATGGCGGAGCCCCGGAGCCAGCTGATCTCGCCGACTACTACTACCCCACTGGAGGAGCCTACTACTACATGGAGACCGTCGACCAGGAGTAGATTCGGAGGCTCCCAGGCAGGAGGCCTGCGCCGTTCGATCTAGTGTCGTTGTTTTGCTCGGCCTTCTTAAGGCAAACTTGTTTCCCTTTTATGTCCATACTCAGATATTGTGTTGCTTCCGCTCACGCTTGATCGCGAGCTTATTTATTCGAGCCCTCGAGGCCCCTGGCTTGTAATATGAAGCTTGTATGACTTTTATTTGTGTTTAGAGTTGTGTTGTGATATCTTCCAGTGAGTCCTTAGGCTTGATCGTGTGCATTTGCGTGTATGATTAGTGCACGATTAAGTCGGGGGCGTCACAAGTTGGTATCAGAGCCGACTGCCTGTAGGTAGCCTCCTTTCCAACTCCTTGGCCGAAGTTGAGTGTAGTCTCCAAAAACTGTTTTACCAACATGGTTGTGTGGCTTACGGGCCCACGTCACCAACGGTTGGGATTAGGGTCTTTTATTCCTCTCCTTTACTCTGGGACTCTGATCTCTCTTCTATTCGGGTTAAAAGATTTTGCTAACTCTAACTTTAGGTTCTCGTGGTCACATTCACTCGGACAGCTGGATTGTCTGCAATTATTCCTTTCCATTGGTCTGTTTAATCTGATCATCACATTTTCCTTTCCATTGGTCTGTTTAACCTTTCTTGTAAGCAAGCTTTTATCTGAGCAGTGATAATTCCCTGCTTAAGTTAACACCCCCAAATAAAACCTTGCTACTATTGTTGATGACATTCCGGTAACACCGGTGGATGAGAACTTTGCCTATTGGTCCGCCTCGTTTTAACGAGCAGAAAATTGTTCTCTTCGTCCCTCGCCCTTGGTACCGACGTGTTGCCAACCTAGCTGACAAACTATCCTCTGATGTGCCTTACTATCATGGTCGTCCAAGATGTCACCACCCTTCCTACTTTTAACTCACACTACCCACAGTTCCACAGGATCGAAACATGACTCTCTTGTACATCCTTGATCCCGAAGATTCCCCTTACCTCCACCTCTTAAATCTCGGGACGAGATTTCTTGTAGTGGGGGAGATTTGTAACATCCCCAGATCTTAACCCTATCATTAGGTTAATTAATTAGCCTTGTCATCATGATCATCCTAAAAAAATTGCATTTAGAGAATAATCTAAGTTCAAATTCAAATTTAAAATAAAGTCAAAATTAAAAGTTATCCAAACAGTAGAATAAAAATGTTCATAATATTGCAAATAATCCCAAAGCAATTATAAAAAACCAACATTGTTTGAATTCCCAAATTGACCCTAGCAACCAAAACAGTGGACCAGCAGCAATTTATTTGACATTTTCAATTTCTAAAAATATTAAAACCATTCCAAATGACCCCAAGCTTTTTGTGCAGCCTAGTAATGTTGTGCTATATTTATGTGCCAAGTTTCTTATTTAGCAAAAATAATTTGCTATCTAATTAAAATAGAAAACAGTGGCAGAAGTTGTGGAATAAAAAATAGAAAAGATTAAAAAGAAAAACTCGCACTGCACACCCAGCTCAGCAACGGCACAGTGCGGCCTGGCCCATTTGCCACGGCCTTTCCTTCAACCTCGCGCCAGAGAAGAGGCCATGGCGCGCGCGCTGGCCTTCCACGCCAAGGATGCCGCGGTGTCGGTCATCCCGTGGATCCCCTCGGTGGATAAGGACCCCCTCGTTCCCTTGGATGAACCCTAATCCCCTTTCCCCTCTCCTCCTCGTCGCTCTCCTCGAAAACAGTCGCGCCCGACGCAACCGTCACCGCATCGCCATCGTCTACGCGGCCACCGGCCTCCCCTCGCTCCTCCGCCATGTCCAACGGGACCACCGTGGACTACTTCGTCCTCCACGGGCACCCATTCGACCGGAACCGCACCGAGTCGCCGCCATCGAGCCGTCCCCCACCGCCGCGCCCACCACCTCGACCCGCTGCTCTGATGCCTCCCCGGCCCCCCTCGAGCTCTCACGCGGCCTCCCCGGTGAGCCCCGCGTTTGCTCCTCCTCTCCCCCTCCTTGAATCCCCGCAGTAGCCGCACGCCCTCGCGCTCCCGAACTTCGGCCGCGCGCCGCCCGGGCCCGCGCATGCTCGCCCGCTGCTCGCCGTGCCTCTGGCTCCCAGGCCGCGCCCGCCGCGGCCTGGCCACGCCCGCCAGCGCCCTACAGCGCGCGCACCCGCCCGCGTGTGGACGCGCCCAGCTCACCGCGCTCCGCTCGCTGCTGCGCTGCTTCTGCTGCTACTCCTGCTGCTACGCTCGCCGCGCTGCGCTGCTGCCTGCGGCTGCCGCCGCCTGCGCACGCCGGCGCTTGCCGCCGCTGCCCGGCGTAGCCATGCCGGCCAGCCTCGCCGCGCCGCCTCCGGCCATGGCCGGCCCTCTCTGAGGCGCGCGCGCACGTTGACCCCCTCAAGTGGCCGGCCTGGGCCACTCCAATGGGGCCCGCCCTTATTAAAAAAATGAGAGAAAAGAAAAGATAAATAAATAAATAAATAATAATAATAAAAGAAATAATTAGTAAAATAATTAATTAGTAATTAGCCTAATTACTCACTGACAGGTGGACCCCAAGTCAACCTTTGACCAGTCAACGGGTCAACGTTGACTGCTGACTGGACAGTCAACGGGGCCCACTGTCAGCCACAGATGCACATTTCTGGGTACACTTATGTGTACCCATAGCATTTTCCTATTTTAATTTCAAATTTAAATTAAATTCCAGAAATTCCAGAAAATGATTAAAACTTTGAAAAATCATATAAAATAAACCGTAAGTCGGATGAAAATAATTTATATATGAAAAATGATCAGAAAAATATGAAGAATCCGAATATGTCATTTGTATTCATGTTAGAGTCCTCTAAGTAGATGAACATTGAAATTTTAGCCTGTTTTCGATAAATGAATAGTGCATGGCTTCGGTAAAATAAATTCAAACAAATTCCTAATTCATCTAAAATGATTGGAGAGGCATTATATCACCCCTGCATATCGTTTAACCATGTCATGCATAGTGATTGCATTTGTATGCTTGTATTTATTTGTTTCTTCCCCCTCTTCTCTCCGGTAGACTCCGAGACCGACGTTGCCCCTGTGATCGACTACGGCACCAACGACCCTTCTTCCTTTTCAGCAAAGCTTCCAGGCAAGCAAACCCCCCTTGATCATTCCAATATCGCCTATTCTTCCTCTCCCATGCTTGCATTAGAATTTGCTATTGTAATTGATTGCTCCTATTCTGATGCATAGCCTGTTTTTGTAACCTGCTATTTGTTACTTTACCTGTCATCCTAAACTGCTTAGAATAGGTTGGTTAGTGATCCATCAGTGACCCCTCACCCTTGTCCCTGTTGCCCCGCTTTGTTACCAGTGCCTCGATCTTTCTAATCGATGTGCAGAGACCGTCACATCAACGCACACCCCCTTAGTTGTACGGCTCTGCAGGGCTACTATCGAGTGCCGAGGGTGATACCTCGTACTGCACTCCTGATGATATCCCTGTAGTATAGCACATCGATGGTGATTGCAGAGGGTGATTCCTCGCTCTCCCCTTCCCGATGATGACTCTGTCGTGCAACCCCTCAAGTGGGGACCATCGAGGGTGATTCCTCCTGGTTCTCCTTAACGGATTACATCGAGTAGGAATCCATCGTGGGTGATTCCTCGGGTTCCCTCTGATGTTTTGGACACACGGTTAACATGACTTTTACCTCAGACCTTTGTTGCAGGTGGGTCGACCCCGAGGGGTACCCGCGGGAAATGTGGAGTCGGGTTGACCTGGAGGGTACCCGCGAGATAATTACGAGGTGCGGCAGGGCAGGAAGAGACCGCCCTAGAGAGGGATGGGCCTGACCCTTGTTGCACTTCCTCGAGACGGGGCGACAGGAGTACTGATCGTCACCGCGAGGTCCTATTAATTCACTAACGGATTTGGGTATTTGATCTGAGTTGGCCACTGGCCTATACGCACTACCACCACGTGGGATAATGGTTTAATGGGGCCCTCGGCGCCGTATGTATCAGCCGAAAGCTCTGTCAGATGTCCATTTCAGCATTGTGAGCCCGTCGGGACAAGTGCCATCCAGGACTGAGGTGGTGCTTGGACTCCGATACGCGACACAACAACCCGGAGTGCAAAGGGCGATGGGCCCAAGACCCCTAAGGGCTTAGGATGTAGACCGGCGGGGACCTCTCTGCGGAGCCTAGGTAGGACTACGTCGTGTCGATCAGCCGAGGCCGGGCATGACCGAGAAAAGTGTGTCCGGCCGGAGTTAATCGAGCGTGTTGGGTAACAGTAGTGCACCCCTGGAGGGAAGTTATCTATTCGAATAGCCGTGTCCACGGTAATAGGACGCTCAGTGTTGTATCCCGATCTACTACAACTTGAACTGGATACTTCTGTACTTAATAAAATATTAGCTCCGGGATTGCTTTCTCGCAGGGAGTCGAGGAAGGATCTTTGGGCTTTGCTACTACATGCTTGTTACTTTGCGTTATGCTACTAATCTGCACTCTTCTAATGCTGCAAGACGCAGGAGATGCTAGTCTTCGATAGGCTAGGCCCTTGTCTCTATTCTGGCATTTTTGCAGTCTAGTCCACAGATACAGCCCCTTCTTTGATACCGATGCATACATAGAATAGATCTGATGTAAGTCTTGCATGGCTCGTGGGGCCCCTGGCCAGCCTCCGGTGCCCATTTTCTGGTATATAAGCCCATTTGCCCTAGAAAAAATAGAGAGAAGACTTTTGGGACGGAGCGCCGCCGTCTCGAGGCGGAACTTGGGCAGGAGCACTTTTGCTCTCCGGCGGAGCGATTCCGCCGGGGATACTTCCCTTCGGGAGGGGGAAATCGAAGCCATCGACATCACCAACGATCCTCTCATCATGGGAGGACTAATCTTCATCAACATCTTCACCAGCACCATCTCATCTCAAACCCTAGTTCATCTCTTGTATTCAATCTTTGTCTCAAAACCTCAGATTGGTACCTGTGGGTTGCTAGTAGTGTTGATTACATCTTGTAGTTGATGCTAGTTGGTTTATTTGGTGGACGATTATATGTTCAGATCCATTATGCTATTCAATACCCCTCTGATCTTGGACATGAATATGATTTCTGAGTAGTTACTTTTGTTCTTGAGGACATGGGAGAAGTCTTGTCATAAGTAATCATGTGAATTTGGCATTCGTTCGATATTTTGATGATATGTATGTTATTGATTCTCTTAGTGGTGTCATGTGAACATCGACTACATGACACTTCACCATATTTGGGCCTAAGGGAATGCATTGTGGAGTAGTAATTAGATGATGGGTTGCTAGAGTGACAGAAGCTTAAACCCTAGTTTATGCGCTATTCCGTAAGGGGCTGATTTGGATCCATATGTTTAATGCTATGGTTAGATTTATCTTAATTCTTCTTTCGTAGTTGCGGATGCTTGCGAGAGGGGTTAATCATAAGTGGGAGGCTTGTTCAAGTAAGAACAGCACCCAAGCACCGGTCCACCCACATATCAAATTATCAAAGTAGCGAACGCGAATCAAACAAACATGATGAAAGTGAATAGATGAAATTCCCGTGTGTCCTCAAGAGCGCTTTGCTTATTATAAGAAACCGTTCCGGCTTGTCCTTTGCTACAAAAAGGATTGGGCCACCTTGCTGCACTCTTTGTTACTATTGCTACTTGTCACTTGTTACAAATTATATTGCTATAAAACTACTCGCTACCGATAATTTTAGTGCTTGCAGAAAACACCTTGCTGAAAACGGCTTGTCATTTCCTTCTGCTCCTCGTTGGGTTCGACACTCTTACTTATCGAAAGGACTACGATTGATCCCCTATACTTGTGGGTCATCACAGTACAGTAGAGATAAGTATTTCCCTTAGTTAAGAACCAAGGTTATCAATCCAGTAGGAGAACCACACAAAATCCAGTGAGCAGCACCTGCACACACAAAAGCAAACACTTGCACCCAACGCAAATAAGAGGGTTGTCAATCCTCTTAGCGGTTATTTTCAAGGATTAAGTCTGATAATTGTAGATAGATAAAATAAATTACTAAACTAAATAAAAGTAAATAAATTGCAGCAAGGTGTTTTTTTGTTTTTATATATGATAAAGTTAGACCCGGGGGCCATAGGTTTCACTAGAGGCTTCTCTCTCGAACAAATAGCATACGGTGGGTAAACAAATTACTGTTGGGCAATTGATAGAAAAGCAAATATTATGACGGATTCATGGCAATGATCATGTATATAGGCATCACGTCCAAGACAAGTAGACCGACTCCTGCCTACATCTACTACTATTACTCCACCCATCGACCGCTATCCAGCATGCATCTAGGGTATTAAGTTAATGAAAACAGAGTAACGCCTTAAGCAAGATGACATGATGTAGAGAAGTAAACTCAAACAATATGAATAAACCCCATCTTTTTATCCTTAATGGCAACAATACAAATACATGTCATGTCCCTTTCTGTCACTGGGATTGAGCACCGCAAGATTGAACCCATCACAAAGCACCTCTCCCATTGCAAGAAAAATCAATCTAGTTAGCCAAGCCAAATCGATAGATCGGAGAGAAATACAAAGCTATAATAATCATGCATAAAAGAATTCAGAAAAGACTCAAATATTTCTCATGAATAATCTGATCATAAACTCACAATTCATTGTATCCCAACAAACACACCGCAAAAGAAGATTACATCGGATGGAACTCCAAGAACATCGAGGAGAACAAGGTATTGAAGATCAAAGAGAGAGAAGAAGCCATCTAGCTACTAGCTATGGACCCGTAGGTCTGTGGTAAACTACTCACACATCATCGGTAGGGCAGCAAGGTTGATGTAGAAGCCCTCCGTGATCGATTCCCCCTCCGGCAGAGTACGGGAAAAGGCCTCCAGATAGGATCGCGGAAGAACAGAGGCTTGCGGCGGCGGAAAGGTTTTCTCTTCTGTCTCTCTGGTATAATGGCAATATTTCAGAATTTATAGCATTGGAATTAGGTCAGGAGGTGCCACGAGGGGCCCACAAGCCTGGGGGCGCGGCCACCCCCTTGGGGCGCGCCCCCGGAGCTTGTCGCTCCCTCGTAGCTCCTCAGGTCTTCACCCGAAGCTTCGTGGGTCTTTTCTGGTCCAGAAAAAATTAATCCAAAGTTTTTTTTTCTTGTTTGGACACTTTTTGATAATGATTTTCTGAAAATACAAAAACAGGCAAAAAACAGCAACTGGCATTGGGCACTGAGTTAATAGGTTAGTCCCAAAAATTGATATATAATTGCATAAAGTTGAATATGAAACATCCAAGATTGATAATATAATAGCATGGAACAATCAAAAATTATAGATACGCTGGAGACGTATCAAGCATCCCCAAGCTTAATTCCTACTCGTCCTCGAGTAGGTAAATGATAAAAACAGAATTTTTGATGTGGAATGCTACCTAACATGTTTCATCATGTAATCTTGTTTACGGTATGAATAATAAGATCCAAATGATTCAAAGCAATAGTCTATAATTTGATATAAAGACATCAATACTCAGGCATACCAACAAACAATCATGCCTTTCAGAATAACGATGCTAAAGCAAGTTATCCCTACAAAATCATATAATCCTGTCATGCTCCATCTTCTTCACACAAAGTATTTATCATGCACTACCCCGATGACAAGCCGAGCAATTGGTTCATACTTCTTAACGCGCTTCAGCTTTTTGAACCCCCACGCAATACATGAATGCAAGCCATGGACATAGCACTATGGGTGGAATAGAATATGATGATAGAGATAATAAGGGGAAGTCAAAAAGAAGAAGATAGCCTCACATCAACGCGGCTAATCAACGGACTATGGAGATGCCCATCAATTGATGTCAATGCGAGGAGTAGGGATTGCCATGCAACGGATGCACTAAGAGCTATAAGTGTATGAAAGCTCAACAATGAAAACTAAGTGGGTGTGCATCCAACTTGCTTACTCATGAAGACCTCGGGCACTTGAGGAAGCCCATCATCGGAATATACAAGCCAAGTTCTATAATGAAAAATTGCCACTAGTATATGAAAGTGACAACATAGGAGACTCTCTATATGAAAAACATGGTGCTACTTTGAAGCACAAGTGTGCAAAAAGGATAGTAACATTGCCCCTTCTCTCTTTTTCTCTCATTTATTTATTATTATTTTTTCTTTTTTTCCATTTTTTATTTTCTCTTTTTTTCTATAATTTGTTTTCTTTTCTTTTTTTATATTTTTCGTCCGGAGTCTCATCCCGACTTGTGGGGGAATCATAGCCTCCATCATCCTTTCCTCACTGGGACAATGCTCTAATAATGATGATCATCACACTTTTATTTACTTACAACTCAAAATTACAACTCGATACTAAGAACAAAATATGACTCTATATGAATGCCTCTGGCGGTGTACCAGGATGTGCAATGATCTAGCGTAACATGTATAAAAAATGATGAACGGTGGCTGAGCCACAAATACTATGTCAGCTATATGATCATGCAAAGCAATATGACAATGATGATGTGTGTCATATAAAAAGAACGGTGGAAGTTGCATGGCAATATATCCCGGAATGGTTATGGAAATGCCATGATAGGTAGGTATGGTGGCTGTTTTGAGGAAGATATAAAGAGGCTTATGTGTGATAGAGCGTATCATATCACGGGGTTTGGATGCACCTGCGAAGTTTGCACCAACTCTCGATGTGAGTAAGGGCAATGCACGGTACCGAAGAGGCTAGCAAAATGCGGAAGGGTGGGAGTGCGTATAATCCATGGACTCACATTAGTCATAAAGAACTCACATACTTATTGCGAAAGTTTATTAGCCCTCGAAGCAAAGTACTACTATGCATGCCCCTAGGGGGATAGATTGGTAGGAAAAGACCATCGCTCGTCCCCGACCGCCACTCATAAGGTAGACAATCAATAATAAATCATGCTCCAATTTCATGGCATAACGACAGATCATACGTGCATGCTTCGGGAATCACAAACCTTAACACAATTATTCTTACTAAACCACAATCATCTACTAGTACCTCCCCCATATTACCATCTTAATATCGCAAAACTATTGCAAGGAATCAAACTTATCATATTCAGTGATCTACATGAAAGTTTTTATTATATCCCTCTTGAATACCTATCATATCAGGACCAAATGCATAACTCGTGCATATTACCATTGCTAATTACTAGACTCTCAAAAAGATATAAGTGAAGCATGAGAGTGCAACTATTTCTTTAAAATATAAAAACCACCGCCGTGCTCTAAAAGATATAAGTGAAGCACTAGAGCAACTGCCTAGCTCAAAAGATATAAGTGAAGCACATAGAGTATTCTAACAAATCACGAATAATGTGTGTCCCTCTCAAAAAGGTGTGTTCAGCAAATATGATTGTGACCAACTAAAAAGCAAACAAAAGCAAACAAACTATAGCACAAGACGCTCCAAGTAAAACACATATCATGTGATGAATAAAAATATAGCTCCAAGTGAGTTACCGATAGATTGTAGACGAAAGAGGGGATGCCATCCGGGGCATCCCCAAGCTTAGACGCTTGAGTATTCCTTGAATATTAACTTGGGGTGCCTTGGTCATCCCCAAGCTTAGGCTCTTGCCACTCCTTATTCCTTTATCCATCGTAGTCTCACCCAAAACTTGAAAACTTCAGCACATAAAATTCAACAGAAACCTCGTGAGATCCATTAGTATAACAAATAAATCTTAAAACTCTAAGTGCTGTAGTAAATTGATTCATATTTAATATTGGCATAATGCTACTGTACTCTAACTTCTCCATGACTCATACCCCCCGATACGATCCATAGATATATCAAAATAAGCAAACTATGCAATAAAAACAGAATCTGTGTAAAACAGAACAGTCTGCAAAGATCTGAATTATGGTCATATTTATGTAACTCCTATAATTCTGAAAAATTAGGAAAACGTGGGAAATTCATATTCCAATACTGTGTAAAAAATTCAGAATTTTATCATGCTCCAGAAAAATCAGAGAAATCCTGCACTGGACTGAAAAGTTTCTGTTTTCAAACAGCATCAATCATACTATCTTCCAAATCATCCCAAAGGCATTACTTGGCCCAAACACTAATTTAAACATAAAAACACAATCATAACAGAGGCTATAATCATGCAATCACACAAAAAATAAAAAGGTTCAATAGAAATAAATATTGGGTTGTCTCCCAACAAGATCTTTCTTTATAGCCATTAAGATAGGCTTGGAATATTAATGATGCTCACATAAAAGATAAGAATTGAAACACAAAGAGAGCATCATAAAACATGTGACAAACACATTTAAGTCTAACATACTTCCTATGCATAGGCATTTTATAGGAAAACAAATTATCAAGACAAGTAATATTTAGCATATGCAAATAGGAAGGATGAAGCATTAATAAATTCAGCACAAAGAGAGGTAATTTAGTGACATGAAAACTTCTATAACCATATTTTCCTCTCTCATAATAATTGCATGAAGGATCATAATCAAATTCAACAATATAGCTATCATATAAAATATTCTCTTCATGATCCCTATGCATAAAAGTTTTACAATCTTCCAAGATAGTGGGATTAACATCAACTAAAGTCATGACCTCTCCAAACCCACTTTGATCAAAAATTTCATAAGATTGAACACTCTCCAAATATGTGGGATTCTTTTTACCTAAAGTTTACACTCTTCCAAACCCACTTTCAATATTATTGCAAATATTATTATCAATAACATATTCATCATGAGGCTTAAATAAATTTTCAAGATCATAAGAACCATTATCACCCCAATCATGATCATTACAATGAGTAGTTGACATAACAAAATTTTCATCCCCAAGCTTGTAGCTTTGCATATCATTAGCACAATTGACATTAATAGAATTTATAATAACATCATTGCAATCATGCTTTTCAATCAAGGAGCTATCATGAATCACTTTATAAATTTATTCTAACACTTCATCACAATTTTCAGATTCATGATTTTCAAGCAAAACTTCATAGAGAAAATCAAGTGCACTCAACTCACTAGCAATTGGTTCATTATAATTGGATCTTTTGAAAATATTAGCAAGTGGATGAGGATCCATAGTCATCTTAAATTTTTGTTTTCACTTTCTGTTTTTGTGTGTTGTCATGAAGGCAATAAAAGCAAGCAAGCAAACAAACAAAAATATTTTTGTGTTTTTGTAAAATTGTTTTAGAAGTGGGGGAGATGAAAACAAGAGGCAAATGCAAATAAAAGGCAAATAAAATAAATGCAAGTGGATGATAGTTTGTGCGAAGGTACTTGATAAATTTTGGTGATGTCTCCCCGGCAACGGCGCCAGAAATTCTTCCTGCTACTTGTAGTCTGCGTTGGTATTTCTCCGAAGAGGAGAGGATGATGCAGTACAGTAGAGATAAGTATTTCCCTCAGTTAAGAACCAAGGTTATCAATCCAGTAGGAGAACCACACAAAATCCAGTGAGCAACACCTGCACACACAAAAGCAAACACTTCCACCCAACGCAAATAAGAGGGTTGTCAATCCTCTTAGCGGTTATTTGCAAGGATTAAGTCTGATAATTGTAGATAGATAAAATAAATTACTAAACTAAATAAAAGTAAATAAATTGCAGCAAGGTATTTTTGTGTTTTTATGGTTTTATATATGATAAAGATAGACCCGGGGGGCATAGTTTTCACTAGAGGCTTCTCTCTCGAACAAATAGCATACGATGGGTAAACAAATTACTGTTGGGTAATTAATAGAAAAGCAAATAATTATGACGGATTCATGGCAATGATCATGTATATAGGCATCACGTCCGAGACAAGTAGACCGACTCCTGCCTGCATCTACTACTATTACTCCACCTATCGACCGCTATCTAGCATGCATCTAGGGTATTAAGTTAATGAAAACAGAGTAACGCCTTAAGCAAGATGACATGATGTAGAGAAGTAAACTCAAACAATATGAATAACCCCCATCTTTTTATCCTTAATGGCAACAATACAAATACATGTCATTCCCCTTTCTGTCACTGGGATTGAGCACCGCAAGATTGAACCCATCACAAAGCACCTCTCCCATTGCAAGAAAAACCAATCTAGTTGGCCAAACCAAATCGATAGATGGGAGAGAAATACAAAGCTATAATAATCATGCATAAAAGAATTTAGAAAAGACTCAAATATTTCTCATGAATAATCTGATCATAAACTCACAATTCATCGGATCCTAACAAACACACCGCAAAAGAAGATTACATCGGATAGAACTCCAAGAACATCGAGGAGAACATGGTATTGAAGATCAAAGAGAGAGAAGAAGCCATCTAGCTACTAGCTATGGACACGTAGGTCTGTGGTAAACTACTCACACATCATCGGTAGGGAAGCAAGGTTGATGTAGAAGCCCTCCGTGATCGATTCCCCCTCCGGCAGAGTACCGGAAAAGGCCTCCAGATGGGATAGCGGAAGAACAGAGGCTTGCGGCGGCGAAAAGGTTTTCTCTTCTGTGTCTCTGGTATAATGACAATATTTCAGAATTTATAGCGCTGGAATTAGGTCAGGAGGTGCCACGAGGGGCCCACAAGCCTGGGGGTGCGGCCACCCCCCTGGGGCGCGCCCCCTGAGCTTGTCGCTCCCTCGTAGCTCCTCAGGTCTTCTCCCGAAGCTTCGTGTGTCTCTTCTGGTCCAGAAAAAATTAATCCAAAGTTTTTTTCTTGTTTGGACACTTTTTGATAATGATTTTCTGAAAAGATAAAAACAGGCAAAAAATAGCAACTGGCACTGGCCACTGAGTTAATAGGTTAGTCCCAAAAAATGATATATAATTGCATAAAGTTGCATATGAAATATCCAAGATTGATAATATAATAGCATGGAACAATTTATAGATATGTTGGAGACGTATCACTAGGGAATACATATGGAATGGAGGTAGCGAGCCTATCAAACCATAGAATACTTCGCACATACATGAATGACTTGGGACGATTCCAAAAGAGGCAAAACAACTTTCTCAAATTCACGGCGGCAACTTGCATCAAATGCACATGAACTTAGAGGAAGTTGCTTCTTTCACCATGACATATATTTCATGGGCTAGCACGAAGATAATGCTTATGAAAATTTCCAACACTAGCTTAATGTTCATCACAAATCATGGAGGATATAGGGACCGATGGGCTCAACAACAATTCATCAAAATTCCCATGAAGATGGAATTCCACAACTATGTGAACAAGGTGATAGCATTGGTCAGACCAAAAGATATAATGGTGTATGCTCGAGGAGACATCCACGAGTAAGACAACATTAGGAGAATCATTGGTTCTGATTTTGATTTGACGATAGCCCACACTCAAATCAAAGGATTGGATAAGACAATAGATCCAACAACTGAACACGAAGGTCAATCGATGAAGGTATCATCTTTCTTCAACACACACACACTGACACACCACGAAAGATATCCCTTTGAATGAACTGAGTTGGACAGTTCAGGGGTATCCAACACAAATTCTTGAAGAAGGGTGGTTTACAAGGAAACCAACTTGATCACGAACTCAACATAACGGTCAGGGGACAACCTGGTGATACTTCCAAGAAGATATTCGGAAAAATCATGAACCACCTATATGTTACTAAGCTCGAGAACAATCTTGCTTTTCAAGGCAAGACGATATGATCAAAAGAGCGAGGGATTGACACAATCCTAACTCATTGACCGAAGAGTGCACCAGGAAAAATGGACTAGGCAGCACAATCAATCGTAGTATGGTGATTCAATAATCAACACACTAAGAATGAAGTTATTGTCCATTAACTACCAAGCAACAGGGTTGCTAGGAGTATTGATTTCACACATCACGATTCACTTGTCGGTATTCCGGTTACAACAACACGGAGACCAAGAAATGAATAATGATGGCGAGAAGTATCACTGTATCAAGAATTCATAAGAGGTTGTGCAATTCTCGCGACATTCCTAACAGGAAAGAGGGTAACACTCCAAGGTGGAACATATCAGAAGCTGGATTGGCTTTCTTAACCTGCGGAATACAACTGCTATGACCCAATCCTAGAAATGGATGAGGTGCTGGAGTTTATTTCTCCTAGACATTCTGAAATAGAATGGCTTGACGGACAACAAGAGTAATAGGCATCAATGACGAATGCATGACATACTCTTGACTATCAACTGATAGATGATGGTAGGAATATAAACGAGGAGGGACAACTCAAAGAACATATGATTTTCTGAGTTGTTGATGCAAAGATTAACAAGTCAAACAAGGCTCAAACTATTTCTTCCGGATAACCCATGCAGAAAGGTAGGATTGGCAGAGCCACAACTATAGAATGAAGAAGTCATCAAGAGCACTCTTGTTGTGATCTTGTGGTTGGGAAGAACTTCTGCCATGATGGTTGATACGTCTCCAACGTATCTATAATTTTTTATTGTTCCATGCTGTTATATTATCAATCTTGGATGTTTTTATATGCATTTACAGCAATTATCTATCATTTTTGGAGACTAACCTATTAACCTAGTGCCCAGTGCCAGTTGTTGTTTTCTGCCCTGTTTTTGTTTTACGGAAAATCAATACCAAACGAAGTCCAAATGCCACAAAACTTTTTGGAGATTTTTTTCAGGACAAGATAAACACTAGAAGCTTCGGGAGGAGGAAAGAAGCCCCAGGGGGTGCCCACGAGGCACCAGGGCGCGCCTGGGGGGGGCAGGCGCGCCCTGGTACCTCATGGGGCCCACAGAGCTCCGTTTGACCTAATTCCACCACTATAAATTCAGGAAAAATCAGAAACCCTCAGGGGAGTCCACGAAATACTTTTTCCGCCGCCGCAAGTTTCTGTTCTCGAGAGATCCCATCTGGAGGCCTTCTCTGGTACTCCGCCGAAGGGGGAATCGATCACGGAGGGGCTCTACATCAACCTTGCTGCCCTTCCGATGATGCGTGAGTAGTTTACCACAGACCTTCGGGTCCATAGTTAGTAGCTCGATGGCTTCTTCTCTCTTTTTCATCTTCAATACATTGTTCTCCTCGATGTTCTTGGAGTTCTATCCGATGTAATCACTTTTTGCGGTGTGTTTGTTGGGATCCGATGAATTGTGAGTTTATGATCAGATTATCCATGAATATATTTGAGTCTTCTCTGATCTCTTTTATGCATGATTGTTATAGCTTCATATTTATTCTCCGATCTATTGATTTGGTTTGGCTAACTAGATTTATCTATCTTGCCATGGGAAGAGGTGCTTTGTAATGGGTTCGATCTTGCGGTGCTCAATCCCAGTGACAGAAAGGGACATGACATGTATGTATCATTGCTATTACGGGTAATAAAGATGGGGTTCTTTATGGACTTAATACACTAGATGCATGCTGGATAGCGGTCGATGTGTGGAGTAATAGTTGTAGATGCAGGCAGGAGTCAGTCTACTTATCTTGGACGTGATGCCTATATACATGATCATTGCCTTGGATATCGTCATGATTATTTGCTTTTCTATCAATTGCCCAACAGTAATTTGTCTACCCACCGTATGTTATTTTCTCGAGAGAAGCCTCTAGTGAAAACTATGGCCCCCGGGTCTATCTAAATCATATTACTAAAACCCTAAAAATATTGCTGCCATTTTCTTTTATTTCTTTTATTTTGTATTTTTGTTTCTATCTATCTATCACATACAATTTAATCTTGCAATTAACCGGCGAGGGATTGACAACCCCTCGTTCGCGTTGGGTGCAAGGATTTGTTGTTTGTGTGCAGGTACTGCTAACGAGGTGTTGCGTGGTTCTCCTACTGGATTGATAACCTTGGTTTCATAACTGAGGGAAATACTTACCTCTGCTGTGCTGCATCATCCCTTCCTCTTCAGGGATAATACCAACGCAAGCTACAAGTAGCAGGAAGAATTTCTGGCGCCGTTGCCGGGGAGACATCATCAACATCTATCAAGTACCTTTGCATAAACTCTCATCTCCTTGCATTTACTTTATTTGCCATTTGCCTCTCATTTTCATCTCCCCCACTTCTAAAAAGTTTTTACAAAAATACAAAAATATTTTCCGTTTGCCTTTTTCTTGTTTGCTTGCTTGTTATCTTGTTTGCGTAGTCACGATGTCTCAAGAAAATATAAAATTGTGTGATTTTTCCAATACTAATAATAATGATTTTATTAGTACTCCGATTGCTCCTCCCGCCGCTAGTGCGGAGACTTGTGATATTAATGCCGCTTTGCTAAATCTTGTCATGAAAGATCAATTTTCTGGTAGTCCTAATGAAGATGCTGCATCCCATCTTAACACTTTCATAGAATTGTGTGATATGCAAAAGAAAAAAGATGTGGATAATGATATTGTGAAATTAAAATTATTCCCATTCTCGTTGCGGGATCATGCAAAAATTTGATTTTCATCTTTACCATGAAATAGCATCGATTCTTGGGATAGGTGTAAAGATGCTTTTATTACTAAGTATTTTCCTCCCGCGAAAATTATTTCACTTAGAAATCAAATTATGAATTTTAAGCAACTTGATCATGAACATGTTGCCCAATCTTGGGAGAGGATGAAATTAATGATAAGAAATTGCCCTACTCACGGTTTAAATTTATGGATGATCATACAAAAAATTTATGCGGGATTGAATTTTGTTTCTAGAAATCTTTTAGATTCTGTCGCAGGTGGTACTTTTATGGAAATTACTTTGGGATAATCTACTAAATTTCTTGATAATATTATGGCAAATTATTCACAATGGCATACTGAAAGAGTTCCTACTAGTAAAAAAAGTGAATTCTATTGAAGAAATTAGTACTTTGAGTGATAAAGTTGATGCGCTTATGAAATTGGTTGCTAGTAAAAATACTCATTTTGATCCTAATGATGTGCCATTTTCCACTTTGATTGAGCAAAATAATGATCCCGTAGATGTGAATTTTGTCTCGCGAAACAATTTTAATAACAATGCTTATAGAGGTAATTTCAACGCTAGACCGTTTCCTGGAAATTCCTCTAATAATTATGGCAATCCTTATGGTAATTCTTATAATAATAATAGGATTCCCTCTGATCTTGAAATTAATATTAAAGAATTTATTAATGCTCAAAAAGTTTTCAACACTACGATAGAAGAAAAATTGAGTAAACTTGATGATATGTCTAGGAGCATTGATAGAATTATTCATGATGTGGAAAATCTTAAGACTAAAATTTTGCCACCCAAAATTGATATTAGTGTCAATTAAAGCTTTATATGTCTCCATGTATGAGAGTAAGAAAAGAATCGGCATGCTAAAAGCTAAACGAGAATTTTTAGAAAAAGCGATTCCTCCCGGTTTCTATCGTAGTAATGATGAGGATATTAAAATGATTGGTGTTTCATCTATTGATTCTTTGTTTAGCAATATAAAACTTGATGAAAAGGGGACTGAAGAAGAGTCAACTTTAGCTGGTAGGCGTTCCCATAATTCGGAGGGTGAAAATCTTAATGAGAAAATTGCTAAAAGTGGGTTTGGAGAGATAAAAACTTTAAATAGCGATGTGCCCACTCTCTTCGATTACAAAGATTTTAATTATGATCATTGTTCTTTGATTAAGTGCATTTTTTTGTTACAATCCATGTTAAATTCACCCAACGCTTATGAGCAAAACAAAGCTTTTACTAAACACATCGTAGAAGCAATGATGAAAGCGTTAGAAGAAAAGCTAGAATTAGAAGTCTCAATTCCTAGAAAATTATATGATGAATGGGAACCCACCATTAAAGTTAAAATTAAAAATTATGAGTGCAATGCTTTATGTGATTTTGGTGCTAGCGTTTTCACAATTCCAAAATCTTTATCTGATGTGTTAGGTCTCACCAATATAGATGAATGTTCTCTTAATTTGCACTTGGCGGATTCTACTATTAAAAAGCCTTTGGGTAGAATTAATGATGTTCTTATTCTTGCAAATAGGAACTACATGCCCGTTGATTTTATTGTTCTTGATATTGAATGCAATTCTTCTTGCCCCATAATACTTGGTAGACCGTTCTTACGAACTATAGGTGCCGTTATTGATATGAAAGAAGGGAATATAAAATTTCAGTTTCCATTAAAAAAGGGTATGGAGCATTTCCCTAGGAAAATAATTAAAGCACCATATGAATCAATTATGAGGGCCACTTATGGAATCAATTTCAAAGATGACAATACTTGAAACTATGCATTATGCCTAGCTAAGGGCATAAAACAATAGCGCTTGTTGGGAGGCAACCCAATGAATAAAATAATTTTTTCTGTTATTGTGTGTTTTCACAACTATTCTACTGGTATTATTGTGTTTTTGTGTTTTTAATTAGTGTTTGTGCCAAGTAAAGCCTTTAGGATGATTTGGAAGATAGTATAATTGATGCTGTTTGGAAAACAGAAAGTTTTAGGTCCAGTGCCCGAATTTTGTTTCTGTACTGGAGCGTCAGAAAAATCTGAAATGTTTACAAAGTATTGGTATATGAATTTCCCACGTTTTCCTAATTTTTCAGAATTTTTGGAGTTATAGAAGTATGACTTTTAAATATATTGCTACAGACTGTTCTGTTTTTGACAGATTCTGTTTTTGATGCACTACTTGCTTGTTTTGATGAATCTATGGATTGTATCGAGGGGTGTAAGCCATGGTGAAATTAGAGTACAGTAGGTATAATGCAAAAATAAAATATGAATGGATTTGCAACAGTACTTAAAGTAGTGATTTATTTTGTTATATTAACGGATCTCACGAAGGTTTTGTTGAGTTTTGTGTGATTGAAGTTTTCAAGTTTTGGGTGAGATCACGATGGATGAAGCAATAAGGAGTAGCAAAAGCCTAAGCTTGGGGATGCCCGAGGCACCCCAAGGTAATATTCAAGGAAGACTCAAGCGTCTAAGCTTGGGGATGCCCCGGAAGGCATCCCCTCTTTATTCTACCAACCGTCGGTAATTTTACTTGGAGCTATATTTTTATTCGTCACATGATATGTGTTTTACTTGGAGCGTCTTGTATTATATGAGTCTTTGCTTTGTTTGCTTTTTAGTTTGTTACAATCATCTTTTCTGAACACACCTATTTTGAGAGAGCCACACGATCATCATAATTTGTTAGAATACTCTATGTGCTTCACTTAAATTTTTTGAGCTAGGCAGTTGCTCCAGTGCTTCACTTAAATCTTTTTGAGCACGGTGGTGGCTATATTTTGAAGAAATAAACTCTCATGATTCACTTATATTATTTTGAGAGTTGATTAAAATTTTGAAGAAATAAATTCTCAAGCTTCACTTATATTATTTTGAGAATTGATAAGATTGAAATTTTGAAGAAATATTTGCACTCTCTTGCTTCACTTAAATCTTTTTGAGAGTTGATGATAGTAACGGTAATTTGCACAAGATATGAATTTGGTCCCAAAGTGATGAATATTCAAGAGGGATATAATAAAAACTTTCATATAGATCATTGGATATGATAAGTGTGATTCCTTGCAATAGTTTTGCGATATGGAAATGATAATATGTGAGTCATGTTAGTGAGTAATTGTGATTTAGTAAGAATATTAGTGTTAAGGTTTGTGATTCCCTATGCATGCACATCAAATCAATAGTTATGCAATGAAATTACATCCTACTTATGGTGCATTATTCGGTGTTAGTTATGTTCAATGCATGTTTATGACCGTTTTTGCTTTTTGGTTGGTTGCTTCTCAATCTATTTGCTAGCCTTCATTTGTACTAAGCGGAGATACTGCTTGTGCATCCAAAATCCTTAAACCCAAGTTGTGCCAAATGAGTCCACTATATCTACCTATATGCGGTATTTCAATGTCATTCCAAGTAAACTTGCGTGTGCTAACTCTAAATTTCAAAATAATTTTTCTATTTTGTGTGCCCGTACCGCTCATGAAGCGGCAGGGGGTGGCCATTATTTTCCATGCTAGGTGTGTTATTCTCACGATGAGTGTTTATTCACTTGTCATTGCACGAGAGAATGGTTGGTAATAGGGATGCCCAGTCCCACAATGAAATCAAAAATTAATAACAACAAAATTCCTTGGACAGTGTTGGTTTGGAGGGCACCCGTGGATACGGCTAGCCATGGATTGTGAAAGAATGGTGGAAAGGAAATGAACTTTACTTTCGTTTGGGAACCGCCTATGATGTGTCTAGCATGGAAAATATTGGGAATTCTCGATCGTTTTTGTTGACAGGAAAAGCATGCCTCTCAAAATATTTTTATCTCTTTAATTTAAGCTTTGAGCTCTAGCACATTTGACAAATCTCTGCTTCCCTCTGCGAAGGGCCTATCTATTTACTTTTATGCAATTTTTATTTTTATTTGAGTCTCCATCTTCTCTTACAAAAGCACCAACTAGAGAGCACTATTGTCATACTTGTGCATTGGATGTAGCTAATATTTGAGTGTGTTTCATGAATGGATCAATGATTGAGCATAATGGGCTAGGGATAACTTTCTTTAGCGTTGATATTTTGAAAGACATGGTTGCTTGTTAGCGTGCTTGAGTATTTATATCTTCATGTCAAACTACAGACTATTGCTTTGAATCATTCAAGTCCAATGTCCATGCTATAAAAGAAATGAATACGTGATGAATATGATAGGCAGCATTCCACATCAAAAATTCTGTTTTTATCATTTACCTACTCGAGGACGAGTAGGAATTAAGCTTGGGGATGCTGATACGTCTCCAACGTATCTATAATTTTTGATTGTTCCATGCTGTTATATTATCAATCTTGGATGTTTTTATATGCATTTACAGCAATTGTCTATCATTTTTGAAGACTAACCTATTAACCTAGTGCCCAGTGCCAGTTGTTGTTTTCTGCCCTGTTTTTGTTTTACAGAAAATCAATACCAAACGAAGTCCAAATGCCATGAAACTTTTTGGAGATTTTTTTTCTGGATAAGATAAACACTAGAAGCTTTGGGAGAAGGCCAGAAACCCCAGGGGGTGCCCACGAGGCACCAGGGCGCGCCTGGGGAGGGCAGGCGCGCCCTGGTACCTCGTGGGGCCCACAGAGCTCCATTTGACCTAATTCCACCGCTATAAATTCAGGAAAAATCAGAAACCCTCAGGGGAGTCCACGAAATACTTTTTCCACCACCGCAAGTTTCTGTTCTCGAGAGATCCCATCTGGAGGCCTTCTCCGGTACTCCGCCGGAGGGGGAATCGATCACGGAGGGGCTCTACATCAACCTTGCAACCCTTCCGATGATGCATGAGTAGTTTACCACAGACCTTCGGGTCCATAGTTAGTAGCTAGATGGCTTCTTCTCTCTTTTTGATCTTCAATACAATGTTCTCCTCGATGTTCTTGGAGTTCTATCCGATGTAATCACTTTTTGCGGTGTGTTTGTTGGGATCCGATGAATTGTGAGTTTATGATTAGATTATCCATGAATATATTTGAGTCTTCTCTGATCTCTTTTATGCATGATTGTTATAGCTTCGTATTTCTTCTCCGATCTATTTATTTGGTTTGGCCAACTAGATTGATTTATCTTGCCATGGGAAGAGGTGTTTTGTAATGGGTTAGATCTTGCGGTGCTCAATCCCAGTGACAGAAAGAGACATGACACGTATGTATTGTTGCTATTAAGAGTAAAAAGATGGGGTTTATTCATGCGTGAGTTTATCTTGTCTACATCATGTCATCATTCTTCCGTTCTTTATGGACTTAATACACTAGATGCATGCTGGATAGCGGTCGATGTGTGGAGTAATAGTAGTAGATGCAGGCAGGAGTCGGTCTACTTATCTTGGACATGATGCCTATATACATGATCATTGCCTTGTATATCGCCATGATTATTTGCTTTTCTATCAATTGCCCAACAGTAATTTGTCTACCCACCGTATGCTATTTTCTCGAGAGAAGCCTCTAGTAAAAACTATGGCCCCCGGGTCTATCTAAATCATATTACTAAAACCCTAAAAATATTGCTGCCATTTTATTTTATTTATTTTATTTTGTATTTTTGTTTCAATCTATCTATCTATCACATACAATTTAATCTTGCAATTAACCGTCGAGGGATTGACAACCCCTCGTTTGCGTTGGGTGCAAGGATTTGTTGTTTGTGTGCAGGTACTGCTAACGAGGTGTTGCGTGGTTCTCCTACTGGATTGATAACCTTGGTTTCATAACTGAGGGAAATACTTACCTCTGCTGTGTTGCATCATCCCTTCCTCTTCGGGGATAATACCAACGCAAGCTACAAGTAGCAATGGTTCATGGTATTGGAAGAATGATATACCATGGACCTTGAAGACTATCACAAAGGTTACTAATATCCTAAAGGAACGAGCAAACACTATCAACACAAATAAGCAGATCGAATCTTGGGTCCAAGAACCCAGAAATAGAATACCTACTAACTAAATGACATCTCGAACACTTTCGAGAATGATGGCCAGAATTGTCACACTGGGAACACAATACCAAGCTAGGTTACAGGGTGGTTCTATAAGATATCCTAGTTTCCTAAGAACTTCAACATGTATGGAATACCTCGACACCATTGTTAGTGTGGTTGGTCTTGCCCAGAGACATCAGTAATAGGGAGAAATGAGTTTGCAATTGCATCAGAGTATTTAGAAACCTGGGACAATTCGGATAGCATAACGGCTGTACGGGCATGAAATATGAGACAACCTGCAAGACAACTGACAACACAGAAGTGAATCCTATCAAAAAACACCGATCCAAGTAGACGACAACTTTCCTATAAGTTTATGGAATAGTAACCCGTGATCCTGATAGATAGATGAGAAAGACTAGTTTCTTAACCCCATAGAAAAGATGAGGCTGACTCAGAACCAGAGGGACGCAGGATAAGGAGTAAAAAGAGCCTTACGTTCCCTTTCACAATCAATTCCCCTATATAACTAAATCATTTCTAGACACGACTTCGACCAAGGGGCTTGGCAATCCTACATGCAGTCAGGCTCTGATACCAAAGTTGTCGGGACCCCGATTCGAGGTAACACAGATCTAGCATGTAACACATCATATCATTTTACGGCCTCACGCACGGTAACCCACGGCTGCCACCTTTACCTTGGCCGGGACCGTTTGCGTCTTTTGGCTCACGTATATGATTATGTCGCTAGCATCCATATGACAAAGAACCCGGGTCGACATGATTAGTCGTAAACTGAGGTGGCACAAACATACAGGGACAGACATAGGTAACCCAGCAATGCACGTGTCGGTCAGCAGCGAGTGTAACCAAGTCGTAGCAAAGCCACAAGGACTATGGTAAACACCGCGTGACATTTCCCCGTAGGGACAGACACATGACCAAAGAAGGATACATGTCAGTCAATCCATGTGTTCCGGAGCAGTAGCAAGCTACCAGGGCTCAGTGGAAGCACTAGGAAGCATTTCCCTATAAGGAAGGCTACAAAAGGCAAACAACTAGGTGTCGAATCCCACACATACCAATGCAGTCCAAACATACACACAATATGCACGATATGTGTAGATACAACATGGCATCACAACATAACTCTACGACCCAAAGTATTTATTTAAGAGGCTCCGAAGAGCCATATATAACATGATATTACAAGCATGGGTCTCATGACCCAACATACAAAGTCATACAATCAACGGAAGCATAAACATGTCTGAGTACAGACAACTACAAAAGAAAAAGGCTGAGAAGCCTGACTATCTACAAGACCCTCCAATAGGAACCAGACCTCTGTCTAGGATTCCCAAGCTACTCGGTCAACATCGAACTCATCGTTGAAACCACTAGTGAGACTAACGTCTCCTCTGCAAAACATAAATTAAGCAACCGTGAGTGCAAAGGTACTCAGCAAGACTTACATCAGAACTGACTACATATGCATCAGTATCAACAATGGGGTTGTGGAGTTTAACTGCAGCAAGCCAGCTCTGACTCTTGGCTAACCTGTACTACGACTACCGGTATTTTGATTGAGGTGAGAAAGCGCACACGAGTCCACATAGTCACCATGACAATACACCACTATGGATCCTCTCCCGTCTCCCTACGAGAAGGCCATCTATAGCACTCACACTTATCTTGCGCATTTTAAAGTATCCCTTTAAGTTGTCTATGAACAATGTAAGCTTCCAAGTAGTCCATATCCGCGGATGCGGCTATTCGAATAGATCATTTTACCCTGCAGGGGTGTACTTCTTCACACACGCTCTCACCACTTACCACCATATACACGTCATGTATCTCGGGAACCTTCAAGCGGAAGCCTGGCGAGGGTGTCGGCCACAATTTGACTAACCACGCAAGACTCTAGTCCAGGTTTATCGCCTATCTGAGGCTGAACCCGCAAGGGAAGTCCGGCCAAAGTTTCCATTATGGCCCCAAACGATATGTGCAGGGTTCCCAAGCCCACCTCGCCTGATGGAACTACGCTTGGTACACCGGGCCACGGTGCCTAGTCTGTCCCAAGCCCACCTGTACCGGGTGCCACTTGGTAGACAAATAGCACGACCTACAAACACCAAAAACTAGTTGCAACTCCTGGACAAAGATCAAGGCGGTTAATAAGTCGAGAGGGTCCATGGGTTTCGGGCCCAATGTGTGATAGTAACTGTTCTTGGATAACATACACAGAACTCAGTTCTTAAGGACGGTTTCAATCAGACAACCCACCATGTACTCCTACATTGCCTCTCATCGCTACCTTTACCAAATCGTGTTCACACACTTAGCTCCCAACATCAGAACAAGATCACAACATTCCAATTCATTCCCAAATGAATCAGACCTGACACCACTCTAGGCAATAGCAAGCATGGCATGGATAAGTCACAACATGGCTCAAGCAACTCCTAATCATGCTAGGAAGGTTCAGCTATTTACTATGACAATGACAGGTCATGCAAAGGAATGAGTTCAACCACCGCAACAAGTCACAGTTGAATCGTTGTTGTCCTAATGCAATAAAAGAGAGTAGGAGCGAGAGAGTAGGATTACATCGATGTGATCAAGGGGGTTTGCTTGCCTGGCACTGCTGTAGATAGTACTGCTCTTCATTGGTGTCAACGGTCACTACGTCGGAATCGTCTTCTACCGAGAAGGAAGAAACATCGACAAACAAAGGAACACCATTCAATTCAATGCACAATCAACTGAATGATATTACATATTAAGGTACTGAATTGACCTAATGCAACAGCAAGTCACTTTAATTGAAGTGGAATTCAAAATATAGCAAATTCCAACTCCAAAACTAATTACCATATATTCCATAATCATGAACTGTCCTAGTTGGTGATGTTAACTTGTTCAAACATGCATGAAAATGCCATAAACAGATTCTTCATATTTTTCTGATCATTTTTCATATATAAATTCTTTTCATCTGAGCTATGGTTAATTTACTATGAATTTTAGAAGTTTTAAACATTTCTAGAATTTTCAGATTTATTTCTAAATAAGAAAATCCAGCTAATTGCATTATGACATCAGCACGGCGTCACACTTGCGTTAGCAGGTCAACAAATCCGTCCATGGTCAAACCTGACCAGTGGGACCCACTGGTCAGTTACACAGGACTTAATTAAGTTTAATTATAACCTAATAACAAAAATGTTAGCCAGTTAATTAACCGAATGGGCCCACCTGTCAGGGTGTCACAAGGTTAACTAATGGGGTAATTAGCACTAACCTAATTGGCCACGTCATCACCACCGGGATTTGGCCGCCAGCGACCCAAAGGTGCAGCGGAGTCCCGCCGGAGACCACACGAGCAGGAGCTGAGGCTACCTGGGAGTATCCCGGGCTTGTGCACATCCACGGGATGCAGTAGGAGGGCGCGGGGTGGCCGGAACAGGAGGCGGCGATGGCAAAAGCGGCGGCCGGAGCTCGGTGGTTGCGGTTGGGGGGCTAGAGCGAGCGAGCGAGGGTGCTGAGCAGCGAAACGGCATCTACAGAGCTTCCGAAGCTCGAGCACAAGATCGGCTTGGTCCGATGAGGGCTACAGCAGTGAAACAATGGCAATGGCGGACGGCGAGCTTCGGGCGTCATGGCGTCAGCGCTAGCGGAGTAAATCAACGACGGGGACAGGGGGGTTTCGAACGGGGGCTCACCACGAGTCTAACGGAGGAGAGGGCGAGGTCGGGGGTGGTCGGGAGCCGACGAATTTGACCAAGGCGGTCGGCGGCTCTGAGGTTGAAGACGCGGTTGCTGGCGACGTTGTGGTGCCCCAGGGCTCGTTCTCGTCGGTGAGAAGGCACATCAGAGGGCGGTGGAGCTTCTGGACAGCTTGGGGAGGCGAGATGATGGCGGTGGCCACGTAAATGGCGACGGTGCGGCCATGGCGGCCTCAGCCATGAGGTGGGGAGGGAGGGAGAGAAGGGGGGATGACCAGAGAGGGCTGGGGATGGTTCGCGGCGTCGAAGCACGTCTCTTAGCGCGAGATTAGGACGAGGGGGAGCTCGCCAGCGCGAAGCAGGAGGTGGAGGCCTCCGCGGGTGCGTGCGCGTGTTCGCTCCTGCCTACTGGCAGGAGGAAGACGACGAGCGAGGAGGTAAGTGGGCTGGGCCGGTTGCTAGGCCAGGTAAGTTCTTTGCTTTTTATTATTTTTCTTTCTGTTTCTGTTTTTGTTTAATTCTTTGCCACTGTTTTGAATTCAAACAAAATTCAAACAAGTGCCAAATCTTCTGAACAATTTTATGGAGTAACTAGGGACCCTTCCCAACCTACATAAAATATTTTCAGGGATTCGAACTTATATTTTAAATTATATGAATATAAATCCAAATTCAAATACAATATGATTTAATTCCAAAGTCCAAAATATTCCTGAAAAATGTTCACAAATTTTGGTTTCTTTAATAACTATGGCCAAAATTCTCAGAACTTTAAAAGGAACATTTTGGATTCATTGAATGCAATTTCAGTGTTTTTGCCCTTTATTTAATTTTGAGGCTTTGAATTTTTTCCTCAATTCAAATTTCTTTGGACTTAGACATGATGCATGATGCTCACTAATGCAACTAATTACAAGGATTATTCTAGGGTTGTGACAGGCTATCACAAAGTAAAGTGCATAAGTAAAGGGCTCGGGTAAGAGATAACCGAGGCACGCGGAGACGACGATGTATCCCGAAGTTCACACCCTTACGAGTGCTAATCTCCGTTGGGAGTGGTGTGGAGGCACAATGCTCTCCAAAAAGCCACTAGGGCCACCATAATCTCCTCACGCCCTCGCACAATGCAAGATGCCTTGATTCCACTAAGGGACCCTTAAGGGCGGTCACCGAACCCGTACAATTGGCAACCCTTGGGGGTGGTCACCGGTACCCCTACAAATTTCTCGGGGCAATCTCCACAACTTAATTGGAGACCCCGACGCTTGCCCGGAGCTTTCCACCACAATGATGTAGCTCCGCGACACCACAAACCGTCTAGGGCGCCCAAGCACCCAAGAGGAACAAGCTCTAGGGTACCAAGCACCCAAGAGTAATAAGCTACTCAACTTTCACTTCCACGTATCACCATGGAGAACTCAAACCTATGCACCAAATGCAATGGCAAGGGCACACGGAATGCCCAAGTCCTTCTCTCCCAAATCCCACCACAACAACTAATGCTATGGAGGAAAAGAGAGGAAGAACACAAGAGGAGAACACAAAAAACTCCAAGATCTGGATCCAAGGGGTTCCCCTCACATAGAGGAGAAAGTGAATGGTGGGAATGTGGATCTAGATCTCCTCTCTCTTTTCCCTCAAGAAGGAGCAAGAATCATTGGAGGGATGGACAGATAGCAAGCTCAAAGAAGGTCAACAATGGGGGCAAAAACGAGCTCAACGGGATAGGAACCATTGGGGAAGAAGACCCCCTTAAATAGGTCCCCCAAATCCAACCGTTATGTGCACTGGTCGTGCACAAGTGGTACTACCGCTCGTGGGAGCGGTACTACCACTTAGCACGGTCAACGCCATCCAAAGAGAGCAGAAGTATAAGAACGGTAGTTCTGCCGGAGTAGTACTACTGCTCAGTGCAGTACTACCGCTCAGTGCAGTACTACCGCTCTGGGGAGCAGTACTACCGCTCATAAATCAGAAACTCACAGAAGCTAAAAAAACAAGCGGAAGTAGGAGTGGCACTGGTCTGCGGAAGTACCGCCTAAGCGGTACTACCGCTCTAGGGAGCAGTACTACCGCTTAGAGCAGTACTACCGCTCTACTACCGCTTATAAAACAGATGAATGCAAGTAAGACCAAAACTGCCATAACTTCTGCAAATGAACTCTGATTTTGACGAACTCAAGCTTGATAGAAAGCTAACGACAAGAGCTGTCGAATCATGGCTGGAAAACTTCAGAAGTGGCAAGGAAGAATGCCTATGATATAGAGCTGTGAAACCTCCATTAGTGAAGATCCGGCAAAAATTCCAACATCGAAAACATACTAGATGATGCATACGAAATCCGTTCTCGATGGACTCGAGCTTGTCATAAAGATGACCAAAAGCTTAAAACTCACAAAAAGAAAAGCCAAACAAGAACCAAGAAAGATGATGCTAAGGATGCAAAGGTTTGAGCTCTCAACGAACGATACAATCAAGCTACTCACTCGAGAGCCCCCCTTGATAGTACGGCTATCGATCCTATAATCCGGTCTCCCAACTAACACCATGAGACCGGTAAAATAGAAAACCTATCAAGGACAAACCTTTGCCTTGCGCATAATCCACTTGAGCTAGATGATGACGATCTTGACCTCCTTAAATTGGACCACCTTTCTTGATTGCGCTCGCTCGATGAAGACTAGTAAATTGCTCCCCCATACTCCACTATGGGCGAGCCACTCTTCGGCACATCTTCACAAGTCCATTGTCACCACAATGGATGGCAAGCTTCAAGCAAGTGATCTCTTCGTGATGCTCCACTTGAACTTCCAAACCACAACCTCGATGACGATCACCACTTGACGTCATCCTCCATGGGACATATGATCTTCCTTTTGATGCACGCCCATGGAAACAAACCTAATCCCACAACGAACTCTCACATAGACCATGGGTTAGTAGTAGTACACAAAGCGTAATGGACAATGCTTACCATACCGTGAGATCACTTGATCACACTCGGTACATCTTCTATGCTTTGTCAAATTGAATCACTCTTTGTACTTAGTCTTGATCAACCATGCATCATATCTCCTACTTATAGCCTTGAAACCAACGGATGATCTTCAAGCAAAGCCTATGGACAAACCCTTCAAACGTAACTCAAGGCAACCATTAGTCCATAGAGATTGTCATCAATTACCAAAACCAAACATGGAGCACCATGCTCTTTCAGCGTGTTGGTTTGCCCATGAAATATTTAGGACTCCCAATCACCATCACTAGGCTTAGAATGGTCTAGCTGCAATTCGTCATCGATAGAATCAGGGCTCGTCTTGTAGGGTCGAAGGGGTGGCTTTTGATAGCTGTCGGTCGGAGAGTGCTCGTCCGATGTGTGCTCATCGCCATGCCCACATTTGCTCTCATCGTTCTCTGGACCCCGAAAAAAATCTGAAGTGGATAAAGCTCGGCATCGATTCCTTTGGGCCGGCGACAAGGAGCTCACCGGTAGCTTATGCAAGGTGAACTGGAAGCAGGTATGTGCGCCTACTCAGGATGGAGGGCTTGGCGAGATTCAGTCGGGCTTTGCGACTTCGCTGGCTTTGGCTGGGGTGGAGACAACCGCACAGGCCCTGTGCTGGCACACCTCCCCCTGCGATGATGCTGACCGTGCCGTCTTCGCTCCTGCCACGACAGTAACGATCAGGACTGCAAGACTGCAACCTTCTGGCACTCCTCCTGGATAGGCGGCCGTCCACTCCGTGCTACCTTCCCCGTGCTCTTTGACAGAAGAACAAAACTGTCGCCACAGCAATGTTGCATGACACAAGGATCAGAGATCTCAGACATGGAAACAGCATCGTCCATGATTTCATCTGCCTTTCACGCTTGATCAGTGAAGCCAGGATCACCTTGGAGGCGGGTGTGCCCGACACTATCAGATGGGACTGCACGACCTCGGGAGAATACTCTACCGCTTCTTCTTTTTTCGAGAAAACATCCAATCTATTCATCTTCAATCATGGCAGTACAACGAACACCAAAAATAATAAAAATTACATCCAGATTCATAGACCACCTAGCGACGACTACAAGCACTGAAGCGAGCCGAAGGCGCGCCACCGTCATCGCCCCTCCCTCGCCGGAGCCAGGCAAAACTTGTAGTAGACAGTCGGGAAGTCGTCGTGCTAAGGCCCCATAGGACCAACGCACCAGAACAGCAACCGCCGCCGATGAAGTGTAGCGTAGATCGGAAGGATTCAACCTGAAGACACACGAACGCACACGGACAACGAACAGATCCGAGCAAACCCACCATAGGCAGATCCGCCAGAGACACACCTCCACACGCCCACCGACGATGCTAGATGCACCACCGGAACGGGGGCTAGGCGGGGAGAACCTTATTCCATCTTCAGGGAGCCGCCGCCGTCTGGTCTTCCTGAGCAGGACACAAACCCTAACAAAACTCGAAAACACATATAAAAACAGAGCCCTCACACTGGTAAGGGCCGGGATCCACCGCGCCCCCATGGCCCTAAGGCCACCGGAGATGAGGCGGACCGGCGGCGCTGCCGGCGGGAGGCGGAGGAACCCTAATTTTTTAGGGAAGGAGGCAACACGTGGCTGTTAGTGCTTTTTACCCGGAGACCTAATACTCTACCGCTTCTGTCTACCTACTGCAATTCCCACAAGCAAGCAGCAACAACTTCGGATCCATGTTCTGGAAAGCCTGGGCGCCGGGAATGGCAAAGACTTTTTCATGGCTACTCCACCAAAACCGCTTGTGGTGCAATGACCGCCTGCAACGGCGCGGCTGGGTCAATGGATATTTCTGCCACGTATGCATTAGGAATTTGGAGTCCTCGTTCCATCTCTTCTGGGAATACAGTGTGCCTGTGGCCATCTGGAACCAGGTCGCCAGCTGGAATGGATGTAGTGCACTAAGGCAGGACAACCGGGCAAATGCAAAAACAACAATGGAGGCGGCCTCTTCAATCATCAACTGTAGCGCGCCGAGACAAGCAAGAAGAGGCATGAAGTCCATGATCATCTTGATTACTTCGGAGATATGGCAGGAGCGCAATAACTATATATTCAGGGGAAAGAAAACGTCTTAGCTGGGACGTGATAAAGGCGATAAGATCAATGCTTGAATTATGGCGCCTCGTGGGAGCAAAAAAAATGGAGGGCCCCTTCGGGGATCCACCATGAGAGATAGACTAGTTGCTCTGCCTACGTGCATTTTTTTCTTTCTCTTTGTCATCTTCTGTTTCTTCCTTCGATCACTTGAACAACAATGTTTTATCTGCTCTCCTGTTAAATCAATGAATGCCAGCAATGTTGTATCTTTCGAAGAAAAAAAGGCCACAGGAGACGCCAGCGACGACCACTGAACCGCCAAACCTGAGAACGAGCCGAACTAGCTTTCACCGCGAGCGCGAGGGCGGAAATGGGAATCGCAGAGTGGGGCGGGGCTAGACAGGTGAATACCGATGCGTATCACCGGGAGAGGCAGTTGGATTCGGAGAGAGAGAGAGTTGGGGTCGAGAGCGAGAAGAGAGCTGCGCGACCGAGACGAACCACGTGTGCATCCTGGACATCTTGACCCACGTACGTACAATAGCTGCAGTGAACCCCAATCCAATGACATACAGGGACACCACGTACACCATTGGGAGAGCAACCACACCTCTATTCCATGAGAGCTTAGTTTGAAGAGATTATCTGCGTGAGTGCGTCTCTGCGTCTCATTCAAACAGGGAAGACACGTACCAAAACCGAGTTCCAGCACAAAACCAATAACTAGTAAGTGAACATCATCCAGTGCCAATTAGACATATATTCAGTGCAAGATAATCGACCAAGTCACCTTTATTGACATGGATGCATGCTCAAGCATTATTTCTTGACAGGCACATCCGGAATGCATGTTTGCTTCGAAGTGGCAATAACGTTCCTCATAAGTAGAGTCTTCCTGGCCTACCTTGACCTTCAAGTGCATCCAAGTATCCTCCTGTACAGCTATCACATGTCTTCTTGGTAATCCACATGACTCACCAGTAATACCACAAAAGAGTTCAATCTCCTCATGTGACCCACCGGTAAACACAAACGAACTGAGAGATAAACAAAATCCACTATCTACTTTTGATAAGCTAACATCTATTGTGGCCTCCACTGCATCAGGAATGCGTGCTAGAGTGATGTCAACTGCACCAAAATCACCATTAATGCGATCTATGAATGGATGAAAAGGTGCGTTTCCTTTGTCGTACTCTACTACACCGTCGATAAGCTGTAGATCATCTTCTTTTTGCTCTCCTATCTTGATCCTCATGTCAAACTCAACTAGAACCTCACAAAACATTTCGATGCCCCTCTTAGGGCCAGTCATCTCAATGAGAGAACCCTGCAAAACAATTATTAATTATTAAATGCTAGTAGCTCACAGTAAAAAGTAAAAAGAGTTATCTAAAGCGTATATTCTTACTTCTAGCCAACTGACAAAGATGAATCTCAAATAAATTATAGCATAAAAATTTGTATGTCCGATAAATCATGGAAAGATAATTAACCACAAACTTGTCTAATATATGCAAAGGATAAGAACATCTTTGCACTACATCCTCCAAGGCACATGTATTGATGTATTTCTATGCAAGAATCCATATATATAAGATCCTCAAAGTGGAGCCATCACCACAACACCTCCAATTTTATAAGAGTTAACATTTAATTTTGTAGTTCAAGACCTAAGTTTCTTTTTTGTGTTCATATCATATGTGATAAGCACCGTCAAATGAATTTGACAAAACAAGAAGAATATTCCAGAAATTCTATGTGGGGTACATGGCCAAACATGTGCTGCAGTGTTGCGGCGTCCCAGTGGGATTTCACCCATATAGTGAGAGCACTTTCATGTTGGGAGTAAACAATTGCCACGATAGTTATTAGACAATAGTTTTGTATATTTTTAGACATTGCAATGTTATGCATAAATAGAGAGGGTATTAAAGTGTTACTTAACAACAAGTAGGAAGTGGCATTATAACTCGCAAAAGTGGCTAAGTAACTTGGACAACCAAGTAATGTTTATCCAGCTGTCAGCCAAATATGTGGCTAATAACCTGGCAAGCCAGTACAAAAATGTGGCAAGAACGAACAAAAAAGTTGTCGAAGATATGGGATCTAGTTTTGAAGATCTCATGACGAGGAAGCCAACGGTGAAAACACATCATCAACCGGCTTATAACGGAGATAAAAGGTTTTAAAAAATAGAATTTGGGGGTATCTTCGCTGGTGTCATGTTGTATGCATGCATGGAGAGAGAGAAGGAGAGCTCTACACAGGAAGGCAATTGTGTGACATCGTTCCCTAGTCCGCTCTAAGAATATTGATGGTCCAAAATAATAGTGTTTGGCTTCATTTGAATACCTACTACTTGCAAAGTATCACCAATTGCATGTATATTTTATTGAAATGTTGTTTCTTAGATGTCTTAAGCTTTGCTCTAGCCTATGACATGATCATAGCTAACACCCTCTTTAAGAAGAGAGAATCACATCTAGTGACTTTTAGTAGTGGTCAACACTCTAGACAGATTGATTTCATCCTCTCGAGAAGAGAAGACATGCGTGCTTGCCTAGATTGTAAGGTGATACCTGGAGAGAGTATTGTCCCTCAGCATAAGCGTGTGGTGGCTGACTTCCGCTTTCGAATTCGTGTCCAACAGGATAAGTGCGCCAAAATCGCTAGAACGAAGTGGTGGAAGCTCAAGGGGGAAGACAGCTCAGGCTTTCAAGGAGAGGTTCATTAAGGAGGGCCCTTGGGAGGAAGGAGGCGATGCAGACAATATGTGGATGAAGATGGGAGTCTTGCATTCGTAAGGTGGCTTGAGAGGAGTTTGGAGTGTCCAAGGCGAGTACTCCCTCCGTCCGGGTTTATTGGGCCCGAAGACCAGATCGGCAGGACCAAGGAACCTAGTGATTGGCCTTGATGGAGGCAAAAATTTCCGGTGTTTAATTACAGTGTACGTTTCGTGAGGCACGTAATTTAATGCGCGCTCTAGCTAATCCATCCAGCGGCCTAGAGTTCACGAGCATGCTGATGCAAGGCCACCAGCATGGCCAATGAGAAGACCAGGAGAAGCGCATGCGTCCGTTGCGGTCGCTGCATGCAACGGGCTAGTTAATTTCCCTCGGTCCGTCGCAACTAAAAGGGTTTGATTCCAAGGAAATTAATTAGAAGGGCCTAATAAATCCGGACGGGCTATTGTGGTTGAGGGGCCTAATAAACCCGGACGGAGGAAGTAGAAGCGAAGCTAAAGATACCTGGTGGTGGAACGATGACGTCCTACCAACAGGCGTTTTGTGCGGCGAATCCATGAGTCTGAGGTCAGGGAAGCTAAAGATACTCTGCCTCCATTCTTCTGACATCTCGTTTGCTCGAAAAATAAGGTTGAAAAGCTTAGTTAGCCATACTATCGCTATGTCATACAATGAAGTTGTACTAATTACCGTGGAATTAAGCTGATGAGCCATACAATGAAGCTATGGGAGAGTCATTGAGCACTGCTTAAGAAGAATAAGAAGCGTGACCAAAAATAAATTTGGTTTCATGCCTGGGAGGTCAACCATGGAAGCTATTTTCTTGGTACGACAGCTTATGAAGAGATACAGAGAGCAGAAGAAGAACCTGCATATGGTGTTCATTGAGTTGGAGAAGGCCTACGATAAGGTACCGTGGAATGTCATGTGGTGGGCCATGAAGAAACATAAGGTACCAACAAAGTACATTACCCTCATCAAGGACATGTACGATAATGTTGTGACAAGTGATAGCGACACTCATGACTTCCGATTAAAATAGGACTACACCAAGGTGTTAGGAAGTATTAGTATTGGTCTAGGAGTCCTTATTAGTCTATGTTTACTTTCCTTGCACCGCAAGTCTTGTGTAATATATATATATATATATGCCCCTTGGGCCTTCAATAAAGATAAGTTGCTTTCATAATTTGGTATCATGAGCCCTAGGTTATTTTTTGGGGGCGCCGCAACTCGCCCTCCCGATCAAGTTCATCCTCTCGATCTCCCGATCCAATCTTGCTCGCGCTGCTGCCCTTCTCCTCTGATGGTCGACGCTGCACCCTCTTGTTCCAGCATGCCTCAATCTAAATCAACGTGCTACGTGTGTGTTCCTCTCCTGATCTGCATGTGCACATCACCCCGGCCTACTAGTCAGCGCCCCGACCTGGCCCCCGCTGCAGGTGCGGCTGCACGCCTCCGCTTGACAAGGGCAGGAGCGGCTGCACACGATGGACAAGGCCATCCGCTGATTCAGCCAGGAGCAGCTGCACGTGTCGATCTCTTTGGCGTTGTCAATGCCTCGGCCAGATCGAGCCGCCGGCTGCCTTCTCCGCTCGTGGATCCCATCCAAGGTGGCCGATCCGCTGGTCAACTCCCCGTCAATCCACCGACCCCGTCCCGCCAGGCTGCTTCTTTACCAGATTTGGGCATCCCGGGCTGCTTCAGTCTCCTGTTGTTGTCACGGGTTCCTCCTCGTGCAACTGCTAGTGCATCTCCTCTGCCTACTGCTGCTGGATTGGGGTGCTGCTACCTGCTAAGTGGTGCTACTACGTGTTGCTGTTAATTAGTCACCCCATGGATCTAGTTCCGCCGTCCGGCTGCCTCATTTGCTTTCTGCGTCTTGGTCCGCTGCTTGATCTCGTAAAAAAAAATCTTCATGTTTCTTCCGCTGCCACCACTGCTAGATTTCCCGTCTAGTAGAGTTTTCTCGTTTTCTATATTTTCCGCTGCGTCCACCCAATCCGTTGATATTTTGTGTTTTCATGCCATGCGAGTCCACCAAACTTTTGTCCGTCGGCCTTTTTCTGGTCATTGTCCTCTTAATAGGATTTCTATGGCCTCTCTTTGCATTGTTGATCTAAGCCCATTCTCTTGCCGCCGAGCTTCTTTCGCCGTTGGATTTCATGGGCCATGATTCTTTAAGCAATGCTTCATTCTCTTGATGTGCCATCTTCTTTTGACAACCCATCTTCTCTTGATACTTCTCTTGTATCTTCTATTGATGCGGTGTCTTCCTCTGATGTGCCATCTCTCTTCGTTATCCCCTTTGGCGACTCGACAGGTTTTGAAGACTCTTCATGCTACGACAACACTCTCAAGACGCGGATTTGGATTGTCATTTTTTTTTCTAGTATTACATTTCTTCAAATGTAATGCTATTGCATATGCTTTGCATTTGAAGGGGGGGGGGGGGGGGGGGGGTGTTAGGAAGTATTAGTATTGGTCTAGGAGTCCTTATTAGTCTATGTTTACTTTCCTTGCACCTCAAGTCTTGTGTAATATATATATGCCCCTTGGGCCTTCAATAGAGATAAGTTGCTTTCATAACACAAGGATCAACTTTGAGCCCTTATCTTTTTGCTTTGGTGATGGATGAGGTCACAAGGGATATACAAGGAGATATCCCATGGTGTATGCTCTTTGCGGATGATGTGGTGCTAGTCGATGATAGTCGGACGGGAGTTAATAGAAAGTTAGAGCTATGGAGACAAAACTTGGAATCGAAAGGTTTTAGACTTGGTAGAACTAAAACCGAGTACATGAGGTGCGGTTTTAGTACTACTAGGCACGAAGAGGAGGTTAGCCTTGATGGGCAGGTGGTACCTCAGAAGAACACCTTTCGATATTTGGGGTCAATGCTGCAGAACGATGGTGATATCGATGAAGATGTGAGCCATTGAATCAAAGCCGGATGGACGAAATGGCGCCAAGCTTATGGCCTTCTCTGTGACAAGAGAGTGCCACAAAAGCTAAAAGGCAAGTTCTATAGGACGGCGATTCAGCCCACAATATTGCATCGCAATGAGGGTTGGCCGACAAAAAGGCGACATGTTCAATAGTTAGGTGTAGCGGAGATGCGCATGTTGAGATGGATGTGTGGCCACAAAAGGAAGGATCAGATCTGGAATGATGATATACGAGATTGGGGTGGCACCGATTGAAGAGAAGCTTGTCCAATATCGTCTGAGATGGTTTGGGCATATTCAGCGCAGGCCTCCAGAAGCTCCAGCGCATAGCGGACGGCGAAAGCGTGCTGATAATGTCAAGAGAGGTCGGGGTAGACCAAACTTGACATGGGAGGAGTCTGTAAAGAGAGATCTGAAGGACTGGAATATCACCAAAGAACTAGCCACGGACAGGGGTGCGTGGAAGCTAGTTATCCATGTGCCAAAACCATGAGTTTGTTGCGAGATCTTATGGGTTTCAGCTCTAGCCTACCCCAACTTGTTTGGGACTTGTTGTTTGTTGTTGTCATTGTTGTTTCTTAGTAATTGTCAAGTCGCGATGTTATTCTCTTTTTGATATCATAGTCACTAGATTTAACGACAGGTGAGCAAATATTCATCCATAACACCAAAAGTAGACTAATATTCATGTATTATGAAATAAGAAATACCTACTTACACACCATGATAAACTAAGCTTGTCTTACTTATGAAGTAAGAAACATTAGAACAAAACTGAGAACATAACAAACATTATTTTCATTCAATACTCCAATTCACAAGAGATGAAAGAGATAATGTGGGTTATACAGATGAAAGAGATAAGATCGGTTAACCAACATGATAGACTAAGCTTGTGTTACTTATTAAATAAAAAGCATTAGAACAAACTAAGAACATAACTAACATCATTTTCATTCTGTACTCCAATCCACGAGATCAAAGAGACAAGGTGGGTTATACAATTCACTTTCCATCCAACTTTTACGATTGGAGAAAGATCAAGTGGTTGTTGGCTTGTAGCATGCCATAAAATGTTTATATTTCAATACATCCACTCCATGAATTTAACAGAAATAGGCCTACACTATAAAATAAATGAATTATTTAAAATAGTTGTGTATAAGTAAAATGTGCACCTGTTTCACCAAAATGGGATGGCCCCTGCTATGATTGACAATATAATTAAGCAGCGAATCCTGAGCATCCCGCACTGCTATATATCCATATATTTCTACTAAGCTTGTGTTCGTAGAAACTTTGGCCAATTTCAATGAGAAAAATTGCATCATGTTACATACAAAATGTACACAACACCTTTCTTGGTCAGGAAAGCAATCAGTGGGATCCGAATATTGCATTGGCTACAGTTGTGCTTCATTCAAAAATTATATAATATTAGACAATTACTTAAAGTAAACAGTACAATTATGATTTCCACATACATATCCGTGTTAAGTTAGACAGAAAAATGTCTAATGAAGATCTCCATTTGAAAAACATAATAACATAAATACACTAATCAAATAAGCAAGGTTGGAAAAAGCGTTATTAAGCGTACGCCTAAGCGCGCTGAAGCGCTCGGCGACAGCCCACCGCGTAGCCTTGGGCCTAATCGGTACTCAAGGCGGGCCCATCGCTTAGGCGGATCCAGGCGTGCGCCTACGCGCGATGAAGCGGAGAAAAGCGACGAGGAGGCGGCGCAAGGCAGAGCAAGGCGGACCGGAGATGGAACAGAGGAGGTTGCGAGCCTGGGAGGGAAGGCGGCGAGAAGATCGCGAGAAGATGGAGAAGATTGCGGAAAGTTTGCTCCCTGGAGGAAAGGAGAGATTAGGCTGCTTTGGATATATATACACACAAAAGGGGTGGCGGCGGCTCGATCTATTCCGTCGTCGCTTCGTGCTCCGGCCGCCGAGACGAAGAGATTCACCTCATCCTCTCGCCACACAGCCATGACTTCTTCCTCCTCGCCATCCATGAGCTCGACCACAATCTGAGGTCAGGTCTTCGCCCCTGCTGTAGGTGAGCGTCCAATTCGATTTCGTCGGTCCCTTCTCTTCTCGTGTATTCACTGTGCATATGTGCTGCCTCTACATCGTCCCCCTGATTGCTAGTTGGTTGCCACTTGCTGCTCTCTGTCCCTCACATGGAATCACTTGATCTGCAGTTTCTGTATTGATATTGATTTATCCAGATTGCTAATTAGATGTTGTTTGCTTCATCCCTGGTGGATCTTGGATTGCAGCGTAGGTGTGCCACTTTTTTTTACAAAGATCTCACAATTTAAATGTCATGTGAGCATCACAAATTCACATGAGTACCATAATCGAGTTAGCAAAAATGATAGTTATTTTGTTTGATCTGCAACTGATTTATACATGCCTTGATGCTGTTGTCAATTAATTTGCTCCTGCATATACAAGACTTAACAACTAAGGAACAATTATACTTGTGTATAAACAATATAGTGGGAGATAGGAACTATGCCCATTGCTCAGGCTCGAGGTGAAAGCTGCGCCGGCCTGACTCAATGCCCCTGGTCTCGCCTAGTCTACCGCCACAAGCCGGCATGCCCATGCTCGCCGGTAGCCGGCTCGGCAGCGTGCAGTGATCCCTCTGCCTGAGTTGCGCCTACTGCCGCTGGCCACTGCACCAAACAATCAGACCACCCTAGACTCTGAAAGTCTGAAACTATGAAATTTCTGTACTGAACACTTCTAATGGAGTAAGACATGACTGAAAATAATAATAACTTTGTGATGCAGTTGTACTCGATAGCTCGTACGACGAGGAGGTTAAAGGGAGCTGGTCATATCTAGCGCCTGAAGAAGCAAGGGAAGTATCCACTGGTCTCAAGGTAATCATCCTGTTCACTATTGATGTTAATTAAGTTTGTTCTATGATTGTCTCAGTTAGTAAGTTGTAAGTTATATACGTGGCATGATGCCAAGATGTGATACTGGACCATAGTAGTACTAGTGTAGAAGTAGGATCATACTTTGTTGCCCGATGCCAAAATGTGAGAGTGACACTAGCTGCTACTAGTACACTCGTCTAAAAATAGGATCATATGCGTGTGAGTGTGGCTGCTGGTAATCTTGAATATTGAGATATGAGGTTATTTCACATGATACTTCAAATTACTATATCAGAGTGGTTGTTCAGTTTGTATTAAAAAGGGAATTGCTTCTGGATCGGTATCAAGCATTGCAAGAAAAAATAAGTTTCGAGTGCATGCCATTTATTAGCTTATAATGCAAAAAATATGTTCTTTTGGTTTCCTTCATGGTACTTTTTGTATTATCTATTTACTTCACAACAGAAAGTTTTTTGGAATCTGTCGATACGCAGCTTGTTGCCTACTTTATATTGCTCTGCATATATTATGATATTTATAATTTAATATTTTTTATTGCTTTGATTCTAGGATGTGGACATATGCATACACGTACAGAAATACTTTTTTGCATTGTTGCTTTGATTATTCTCTGTATTTATGCCTAATTTTCGTCTAGACTTAGGTAGATCTGGTCCCCTTTTTTAGCATCTGCGATGCAAATTACTCAGCTATTGCTTGTTGTGTATTTGATTTTTTGTAGGATGTCCGAGGCAAATGCAACATCAGCATTGCAGGAAGAGAATGTCCTTAAGAGAAAGTCAGATGATGTAGGGTGGGAGTACGGGAGTCTAGCTGATGCTTCCAACAAGGATAAAGTGAAGTGTATGTTCTGTAACCATGTTAGCACTGGAGGTGTTTACCGTCACAAGCAGCATGTGGCTCATATTGGTAATGCTGTGATCAAATGCAAGAAAAGCTCTCAGGAAGCTAAAGACAGGTGCAAGAAATCTCTTGAGGAGGCATCTAATAAGAGGAGGGAAAAGACTGCCCGTGAGAAAGAGCTCAGACAAACTGTGAACATTTCTCGCGTTGGAGATGACGAAGCTACTTGTATGGGAAGCGCGGAGCCACACAAGTTAGGTCCCATTGACAAGTGGGCACGGCCTATTGATCCTAAATTGACTCAAGCTGAAGCCTTGCACCAACAGAAGATAAACAAGGAACTTTGGAAAAAGAGAACACATGAAGTGCAGCAATATGTGGCTAGATGGGTGTACAATCATGGTAATTAAATATTTATTTTTACCCACACTGCCATTTATTATTTACTTCTTTGTAATGTTTGACCGTTGGTTGCCTTGTCACTTACTAATTTTGTTCATATTGCATTTGTAGCTATACCATTCAATGCTTGTGACAACGATGATTTCAAGTTAATGTGTGAAGCCATTGGGAGCTTTGGCCCTGGATTTGAGCCGCCGTCCAAACATGACCTTCGAGAGACTTTGTTGAGTGAGGAGCATGCAAGAGTGAAGAGTTTGCTGCAAGAACGTGATGCTGAAAAGATGAAGAATGGCTGCTCCATTATGACTGATGCTTGGTCTGATAGGAAGAGGCGAAGCATAATGAACTTGTGCACAAACAGTGCTGATGGTTCAAATTTTGTAAGGTCGAGTGAGATGTCGGCTGTATCGCACACAAGTGAAGTCATCTTCCAGTTAGTGGATGAAGCAATTGAGGAAGTAGGTCCTGAACATGTGGTGCAAGTAGTGACGGATAATGCTTCTAATAACATGGGAGCAAAGAAGATGTTGTTAGAGAAGAGACCAAACATGTTCTGGAGCTCTTGCGCGACGCACACCATTAACTTGATGTTGCAAGGAATTGGCAACCTGCCAAGGTTTAGTAAGGTACTCGAAAAAGCAAAAGCATTCACTATCTTTGTCTATGGGCACACACGGACCTTGGACTGTATGAGGCACTTCTCTTCAGGGAAAGAGATCATAAGGCCAGGGGTCACTAGGTTTGCTTCTGCTTATCTAACCTTGGAAAGCCTTCTAGATAAAAAGGATCAACTACGGAAGATGGTGGTTGATGGTAGATGGGACAAGCTGAGAGAAGTTAAATCAAAAAAGGGAAAGGCAGCAACAGCTACGATGATGAGCATGTCTTTTTGGAAAGATTTGAAGCTTTGCCTGAATGTCTTTGAGCCTTTGGTAAAAGTCCTTCGTTTGGTTGATGGGGATGTCAAGCCATCTATGGGTTTTGTTTATGGAGAAATAGTTAAGGCAAAGAAAGAGATCAAGGAAGTCTATGGCAATGTGGAGGCACGTTACAAAGATGTGATTAATATTGTTGAGAAAAAGATGAAGGATCGACTTGACTCCCCATTGCACTTGGCTGCGTACTTGCTGAATCCATATTATAGTTACGCTGATACTAATATTTTTGATGATGGAACAATAACCGAAGGGTTCATCAGCTGTGTGGAGACCTTTTATTATGGTGATGATGACAAGCAAGATCAGGCTGTCAATTTCGAATTAAAGAAATTCCAGAATAGAGAAGGATCGTTTGCAAAGAAACTTGCGAGGAGTTGCCAGAATTTTGATTATAATGCAGGTCTGCATTGTGATTTCGTGATGTCCAACTTATTCAATATATATTCATAATTCATGCAATACATTGTTAACTTGATTCTCTGCTTTCATTCATAGCATCTTGGTGGAGGCTTTATGGAACTGAAGCACCAGCTCTGCAAAAGATGGCTGTGAGAATCCTCTCATTGACCTCAAGTTCTTCGGTCTGTGAAAGGAATTGGAGTACCTTTGAAAGTGTTAGTCTCCTGACTCTCTTATCTCACATCTAGATTAGTCAGTGACATGTCAAAACATTTTCTTTTTTAATCCTTATATGTTTTTTTCTTGTTGCAGATTCATACAAAGAAAAGAAATAGGCTAACTACAGAACGTCTAAACTCTCTTGTGTTCATACAATTCAACTCCAGAATGATGGCCAAGAAACAAATGATCAAGGATAAGAAGATCACTGATGTCCTCTTATCTGCTGAAACTACTGAAGCTCAAGGTTTTCTTTTTGAGGGCGGAGATGATTATGCAGAAGTCGTCTATAAGGATGACGATGAGGAGGAGATGGATAGTATAGGGATGCCAGGGAGTGTCATTGGAGAAGCAATGGGAGGCGATGAACTTCTTGAGCCACGTAGAAGTGCGAGACTAAGACAACTTTATGAAGAAGAAGAATTTGATTCTGAAGAAGAGGAGTTTGATGATGAGGAGGAGATGCATTCAGAGGATGAGAATGACTATTGATAATTGAGTAGACCCAAATGCATGGATGTCCTTTGTTTAGTAGTTTGTTTTTTATGTTATATATCTTTATGTCATGATGTGTCGAACCGTTCGTTTGGGCGTCCGTGTGGAATTTTCCCTTTTGACTGGTGAGAGAAGTCTTCCAAATAAGATTCTAGTAATTAAGTACGTTATTTTGAAGGGTGAACTATTGAACTTATAATTTATAGTGCTATGCCAATTGGGTCTTACGTGATGTTTGCCCCTCCTCTATTTGAATATTTTATATTTCTATGGCTTGCTACTTCCATTGAATAGACTATATTTAGTTCTTTTTTTGACAACCGACTATATTTAGTTATTCGCATTGCATGATGTATGCTGTTTTTAATCATCAAATTGTCCTTCTAACCTGCTATAGTACAAAATCTAGGCAAATAATTATGCTCCTAGCCTGCTACCATACAAAACGCCTTGCCCCGCCTAGGCTACGCCTAGGCAGGCTAGGCGCTAGGCAGAGGGTCACCGCCCGCCTACCGCCTAGCGCTTTTTTCAACCTTGCAAATAAGTGAGAAGAATAAAGCAATGCAACATGGAAAATGTACATCTTTCAGGAATAGGTTTACTATAATATCCAAGCTATAAGAAGAAATGTTAGAAGTCCATTTCATGCACGAAAAAATTATAAAACTGGCAATAGGTTAAAGTTTAATAGAATTTACCAAATATATTAATTATCCGTAAATTACAATTATGTCAGCTACCTTTTACATTTTGGTATGAACGCATAAGTTTGCGTAGAACTTATTTTTTTCATGTGACACCAAAAAAGGAATAATTAGTATGATAAATATAATGTGCTATACAAAAGTAAATAGAACTACAAATTTGATCAGAGTCAAAATTTTGTTGAAAATACAAATGGTAATAATACAAAGACTGATTACTAAATACACACCTTTACATATTCTATATAGCTAGCTTTTTTTCACGATAATAGCAATTAGTGCTCACACACATTTTTTTCATTGACCATGCATCATTTATGTGATAGAGCTAATCAACCAGCTTATAGTTGTTGCAATTTGGAGAAAACTACTACACAACCGAATAGTTGGTCCTCCAGTAATTCCATATTAATGCCCTCTATTAAAACATCACATGGACATCCAATCATATGACAACTATTTATAGCAGAACAAGACTATTAGCGAGATCAGTATGCATTATCTATCACCAAATTTCTATCCAGATCTTTTAGTTAGAAAAGACCTACATGTCGATTTACTTTTTTGCTAACTACTCCCTCCATTCCTAAATATAAGACGTTTTAGAGATTCCAATAACAACTACATACAAAGCAAAATGAGTGAATCTACACTCTAAAATATGTCTATATACATCCGAATGTAGTCCATATTGAAATCTCTAAAAAGCCTTATAATTAGAAACCGAGGGAGTATTTCACTAAACCAATCAAAATATACATTAAAATTTTCAATAAAAAATGCATTCAGCTTCAAACTTTTAATCGATTTGCATTACTTACTCTCATCACGGTTTGTAACATGGAATATCCTTTGGAGATAAGAGTTCTTGTATATAGACCCATCGCGATGGCTGCTATTAGCATGGATTTCAGCCGATCTAACATTGACCTCCTTGGTTTCCTTCCTAATTTCTGATCTATCTTTCCCTTTAATGATGGCAAATTGCTCATGTAGGGTAATACTGGAGGTACAGAAAAAAACATTGCCACGAGGGAGGCGGCTTGGCCGATTCATTTGGCCATGTGCTGCAATGTCCCTTGTCATCATCAAGAAGGATCCACAAGTAGATCTATCAACAAAAAGCAATCTTAGAATTCGACTCAAATATGGGATTTAATATGCAGGATAGAAATCCAAATATAGTCACCGGTTCTAACTCTAGCGCAATAGACATTTTAATTCCCCGGTACTACAAAAACAAATTTCGATTCTAATTCCCCCCGGATTAGGGCTGGGGCGGGGTAATATAACCAGCAAGAATATAAATTCTAATCCCCCCTCGAATAAGATCTCAAACGCCCGAAATTCAACGTAGATCTCAGTACAAAACAGAGCCAAAAACCTCCACAACCGAAGAAGAACGCACCGGGAAACACGGTCCAGGTTCCGCCATGAGTGGAGCATCTTGTTGCGCAAGTTCGGCAGGCTCCCACAGAGGCGGCGCACATGCGAGGAGAGGGCACCACTTTGGGGATGAACGTGGCGGCGCGGTTGAGGCACCGAACGATCGATTGGATGGTGCCGTGAGGTGGATTGTTAGCGACCTATCTAACGACCTCGGGCCAAGACAGAGGGTGCCACGCCAACTAGGCCGAGGCGGAGGGAAGTAGGAGCGGCCCATGGCGGCTAGGGTTAGGGTTAGGCGTTGCGTGGGGCCGCGGAGGGGATCGGGAGTGGGTGCTTCTAATTGGTGCCTTCAGGCCTCGTACAATGATAGGTGTCTAGGGAGATGCTTAGAAAAATAAATCAGGTTTTTCTGAAGCACTAGTGCCTATTTCTACAGAAGAGACGTCTAACTAAGCGTCTGTCATGTACAAATAAGCACCGGTGCTTAAGAAAAGTCTGGTTTATTTCTCCAAGCACCTTTCTTAAGCACCTTGGATTGTACAAGGCCTTAGCGCCGCCGAAACGAACTGGCACTCACTACAGTGCGTTGTGAGCCGGCCCACGAACGCTCAGTCCGCAGACTGGTATTATAGTACCATGTCTCAAAAAAAATTGGTATTATAGTACCAAAATGCCGCAAAAAAAGAAGCGACAAGGATTCGAACTAGCGAGCTACATTCTTCCAATAGTTTGGCTAACCACTGGAGTATCATGATGCTAGTGACTCTTTGCACCGCGAATCTTATAAGAATAAGTCTAGCCGTGCTATTTGTGTATCAGTTATATTTTTGAATTATTTGAAATTTTATGGAAAAACATGATTTTCTTAAAAACATGTGAACAAAATTTGAAAGTTTCACATATTTCAAAAAAAAATCACAAACATGAAAGAAAAGTTGGCCTATTCAAGAAGGGAAATGTTTCCTATCAACCGGTGGATCGTTTGCGCGCGTCGACCGTCTCCGCAACCGTTCGATCAACACTCGATCGTGCGGCACACAACACCCTCCACACCACACTACTGTTTTGCAACATTGGTCATGTTGCAAAACTGTCGAGCACAACATAGGGCATGTTGCGGAACGCCCAGCCCATCTACCTTCTCGCTGCCTCGTCCCATCCACAACCACCGCCGAGTCAGGGGGGATGCGCCTCGCGCCACCACGCCCCACGACGGCCGGCGAGTCGCCCCACCATGCGCCTCCTCGCCTCCATGCCGGATCTCCAGCATAGAATGCCTCCCCGCCTACCAGATCAACGGATCGGGCGAGGAGCGTCGCCAACCTCGCCGTCAACGCGGACGACCGCCGGCGAGATCGCACCTCCTGGCCTCCATGTCGGATCTCCACCATCAAATGCCTCCCCGTCGACCGGACTGACAGATCCGGCGAGGAGCGTCGCCAACCTCGTCCTTGACGCGGACGTCCGCCGACGAGATCGCCCCACTGCGCGCTCCTCGGCTCCATGTCGGATCTCCACCATCGAGTGCCTCCCCGCCAACTGGATCGACGGATCCGGCGAGGAGTGTCGCCAACCTCGTTGTCGTCCTCTCACCTGTTTCGGCAACAATGGCCTTGTTGCTAAATGGTGGTGGTGAACACGACGGTGCTAGTGCACGAGGCGGCGGCGATGTTGTAACACCCCAAAAATTTAACCATGCTTTTATTAAATAAAATTTGGCCAGAAATAAAATTTTGAATTATATTAGATCTTTTATTTATTTTAGAGTATTTTCTATTTTCTGTTTTCAAAATTCTTCCCTCCATTTAGAATTTTTTGTAAAATATTGTGGGATTTGGTAGTTGTCTTAAATCAATTCAATTATATTTTAAATAACAGTAGGAATTATTTTCATAATAAAATTTTGCCCAAGATAATCATTTTTATAGCATTTTCAATTCTTTAAATGCCTCTGTTGCACTACAACTATTTTAATTAATACTCTAAAAATTCCACAAAAATTATGAGGGGTCAAGTGATGCCTATAGATCACTTTTGTGCAAAAACCCAACTTGGCCTCTTGAAAATTTTGAGTGAAACATCCTCTTTTCATTTCTGGTCCAGATTCAGCTTTGAACTACAACCCTATTTTTCCTTGATCCAAAAATTCTGGAATTATTCCTACCTCTAGTCCTTCCTAAGAAACCCTTAAGTCCAGAATATCAGCTCCATTTGAGTTATTTTAGTTCACCAAATATGCCCTCCAAGTTTCTGTCCAGAAATGTATTTCAGTAAAACTTGCACTAGCAAGTTTCTCTTTTTGCCAATCCAAACCTGCCATCCTCTTTATCATCTAAGGAGACACCATGTTGTTAACTCTCATTTCCAACAAAGTTTCCTAGATTGCCTTGGCATTTTTTCAAACAGGTGAGGTGCATGGCAGAATTTGGCAAAGGTTTTAAACCTGCATTGCACACTTGCTCTCCTGGCCAAACAAACATGTCCAGTAGCTTCATTACAGAGTGACTCATCAGCATGCCAAATTTCAAATTCAAATAAGTTCATTTGGCCACTGTGGCAATTCATCGAACACCTGGCGTGCATGTCCAGAGAGCTCGCGTTCTGCAAGCGTCGGCATCGAGCTCTTGCCGCTGCTCTGCTGCCTCCCCCAGCTTGCCTTGCTCCCCTGCTAGCCACCTACGCCGGCCACAGCCTCCCCCGCGTCCTCCCCGCACCGGAGCACTCCCCCTGGCGCCACCCTTCACCGACCAGCGCCGCCACCGACCGACCACCGCCACAAGTCAACCCGGGGACGGCGCTGCCCAAACCACCTGGCGTCCTTCCAAGCCAACCAGCGCGCTCTAACCTTAACTTCCAACCACCCGAACCTATCCGGAGCTCAACCACCTCGACGGCGCCATTGATGGCCGCCGCCGTCGTTTCTTCGTCGGGAAGCCTCGGAACCGCCTTGCCCACGCTATAAAACCCCCTCCTCGAGCTCGTAGCGCTTCACCAGATCATCACTCCCTTCCCTAAGCACCTCCCCGGGCAGCCAAACGGCCGGGAGAGGCCGCCTTCCTCCTCTCCGGCAGCTTCTGCCGCCGCCATCTCCTCGTCAATTCCAACGCCACCCGAGACTCCCCCTCTCCACTCTCTGCACCAGAAGCCCCCTCGCGATCCCTCAAACCCATTCCCCCACCCAATTTTACTCGGGAGACACCGTAGGCGAAGACCCCGACTCGCCGTCGCCGGAGTTCCGCGGGAGAGCTCGCCGCCGACGACCCCGTGCTCCCCGCCGATCGTGTCGCCTACCGGGAGGATCGCCATAACCACCTGGTCACGTTGATGGCCTCGGCTACTCGAGAGGTGCCGCCCATCTCCGGCAATCGCCGCCGGCAAAGCTCTCTGTTCTGTCGAGAAGAGAGAGGGCGCGCGGCTGACCAGTCAAACCTGACTGGTGGGCCCACGGGACCCGCTCGTCAGTGTCTGGAGGTCGCGGCCCGCAGCTGTAAGTGAAGGCGTATTCTTCCAAATACGCTTTCTTCTCCGGAAAACGTATTTCCAGGGAGTACGTCTTCAACGTCGACCGCCGCCCGCGCAGCCGAGCGGCTGGGCTTGGCCCAGTAGCACCACAGGGCTATACTGCGCTCAGGGCGCGCCTCTGCCTCTTTTCTCTTTTTCTTTTCCAGAGAGTTTCAAATATTTCTACAGCAGTCATTTGAAATCCAACTTGAATGATTCAAATTTCTGTAGCCTTCTAAAATCATTTTGTATTATTCTAGCTATGGTGAACATTTTTCCTAAGCCTTATCCTTACTCGATCTTTTAAATAGTCCATTTCCTTAATTATTCCATCTTAGAAATTCCCTAGATAAATCATATGAACTCCAAATAATTTTATTCTTTTTCTGTCATTCATCATTTTTCATCTAGTTTATTTTAGGATTTATTTTAAAATTTTCCAAACAACTTTTTATTACTGTTTTTGCTTTGTTTGGTAATTTCTATATTTTTGAAAATAGGAAATGGAGGGAAGATAAAATTTTCAAACTTTTGGAGTGCACCCAATATTTCTGCATGCTCAAGGCAAGCATCTTGAACACTTGATATGGTGATTGCATGGTTAAATGTTTGCAAGAAAAATTAGATCATGCATATGTTGAATTCAAATAAAAACCTGCATATTGCTAGTTATGCATGCATGATCCCTTGAAAATATTTTTATTCTCATTTAAATATGAAGTATGAGTGAGCATGGTTATTTTCATATGCCCATGTCGGTCCGGACTAATCTGCAGGAAAGAATCAGTCACGGGAAACGTGACCGTGAAACTGAAATCTCGTTGTGACGAGAACGATCAGTGAGGGCATGTTGGGACATGCCAGATGGTGACCCTGTTGGGTGTTACCGAGGAAATATGTTGTGCTAACCACTGCAGGAAAAAAAAATAAACCTCCTGAGTCGACCGTAGATCGAGTCTTGTTCCGGTAACCCCCAAACTTGATCCGTGCTACCACATGTCCCTGCCGTAGGTAGGGTATGGTTTAGTAAGTTGATAACCCCTTTCCTGCACACACCGTACAGAGAGGCCATAGTGAAAGATACCAGAGGCCACTGGTAGGCATGTCACTTGGTCCGGGGGCATGGGTGTCTCCGGTTGTAGCCGGAGAGGGGTAGCACCCCTGTTTGCGCGCCGATATAAATATTTTGATCCCATGCTATAGGAGGCCGTTGAATGAGGCCTTCCCACTTAGAGTTTTACTTTATCATTGCCTTGGGTGATTCCTGGCTTTGGTGAGTTAAGCTGGTGTGTGCTAGTCAGGTGTGTTTTCAACCCAAAGACTGTAATGGGAATTAGTCAGCGTCTCGGTGCTGACTAAAGAAATCATTTACTTGTGGGTAAAGAGTACACCCTCTGCAGAGTTTTAAAACCTATTCGAATAGTCGTGTCCACGGTTAAGGACTACAGTCTGGGTTGGTCAAGTGTCGGTCTTAGTGTCGGTCTCCGGAGGAAATAATTAATTTGAGCATCAATTATTTTACAGTATATTATTATTTCATCACTAATGTTGTCATGGATATTTTTGTCATCAGAAATATGATGGTTGTGAATATTATCGTTACTATGCATATTATTGTGGAATAACCCGTTTCTCTTATTTTATTTTCCTGAGAGTCTCAGGGGCTGGCTAGACTACCCCGGACACCCAGTTTTATTTTCAAGACCTCTCGTGGCGTCGCTTGAGTTCATGGGCGGTCTGTCTTGCCCGATACTCTTTTAGACACCCGTTAGGCATTTCTTTTCAAGACCGACCGTGGCGTCACTTTTAGACGCCCGACTGGCATTTCTTTTCAAGACCTCTCGTGGCGTCGCTTGAGTTAATGGGCGGTCTGTCTCGCCCGATACTCTTTTAGACACCCGTTTGGCATTTCTTTTGGATTTCTCGAGCGGTTCAGTCTCGCCCGATTGTCCACTTTTAACTTTCTTGGTTTGTCACTAACATCTTAAGTTTTCTGCATACGCTAATATTTATCATGCCATGTTTTAAATTTCAGCACCGTAGTAATATTCATCATGACATGATTAAATTTCGTTCAGCATGTGCATATAGTATAACCCATCATGTTCATACGCATTCGTTATATCTTTTGTTCATTATGTTTGCGAGTACATTCCAACGTACTCACAGGCTTGTCCCTGGCTATTTAATTGGCCAGGTCAGGATTTTCTACAAGGAGTATTTCCACGCCGTCCATGCGGAGCCTAGGATAGCAACCACGCGGGATAGGAATTGCCGGGTCAGCTGTTCCTGTGGGAATGGAGCCCCATTGACGTTGGAGAACCACGAGTCGCTTCCGCCATCCTCACTAGAAATCATTGTTGTATCATTAGACCATTATGGTCTTGTATTTAATTCTTGTAATTGCTTGCTAATCTGTAACCAGGACGTGTCCACGAGTAACAGTAATCCTGGGCTGCTGGCACGAGGGGTTAATTTCTGGGATATCATGTCCCGGAAATCCGGCCCCGACAGATGTTTTTGCAACATGATATTTGTTGCCAAAAAAAAGTTATAACTTCTTGCATATGAATACAGAGAAGAGGCCGGAGAAGTTGTTGCAAATTTTGCAACAAATATTTTGTTGCAGGAATCTTGCGCCAAGAGTCTTGTTGCAGAAATAATATGTTTTGCAGCAAGAGTCTTGTTGCAGAAAAAATAAAAAAGAGAAAAGGACAGCTCGCAGAGCGAATCAGACGGCTCGCAAGGCAGCGGATCTTTTAAAAAGATCCACCGGCCGACCCGTAGCACGCCCCATTCAAGAAAAATCACGAATTTAAAAACATTCAAAACTTCAAAAAAGTTCACGAATTTGATTAAAAAGTTCATCACATTTGGATTTTCTTAACAAATATTAAAATTTTCATGGATTTTGAAAAAAAAATCATCGACTTTGAAAAAAAGTTCACCAATTCTACAAAAAATCATTGATTTTGAAAAACAGTTCATCAATTTTGAAAAACAACATCACCAACTTTTAAAAGGGTTCATCAATTTTGAAAAAAGTTTATCTATTTTGAAAAAAGTTCATCTATTTTTAAAAAAGTTCATTGATTTTGAAAAAAAGTTCATCGATTTTGAAAAAAGATCATCCATTTTGAAAAAAAGTTCATCGATTTAATAAAAATCATTAACTTTTTTAAAAAAGTATAATATATTAAAAAATGAATAAAATGGAAGAAAACTGTTCCATTAAAAAAGAAAAAGGAAAAGGAAAAAAATAAGAAATAAAAATAAGAAAAGGAAAGGAACAAAGAAAAAAACAATGAAGATGATGTAACACAGCACATCAGGGGACCATGGTGGGATGGTTAGCGCAGCTAACAAGGGAAAATACTAGTAATGAAAAATACTAGTAAACGGCCCAGCGCGGGAGGCACCTGTTTGTAAAATACTAGTAATGGGCGCCTGAAGCGCCAAATAAGAAGCACCATCGGTAGTGGAGGCAGAAGAGTCGAGGCGTGGTTCGGTCTGGTCTCTGGTGGAAAATTACCGCGGCGACTATATTTCGCATTAAGTGGGTCCGTAGAAAGTCTCGCATCGAAGTTTCCATGGTCGTGGTCGTTACTGGGCCGGCCTATTTTCGCGCACAGTTTAAATAAAATAGAAGGGAAAAGGGGAGCACGAGGGATCGATCCCTGGTCGTCGTACATAGCAAGCACGACTAGCCATCGCGCCCGACCAGAGTTCGTGATAACTAAAAGGGCGCGACAGACTTGAAGCAAGTCGAGCCAGTTTTCTCTGACTTTTTTTTTGTTTTTTTCTTTCTTTTCTTTTTTCTTCTCCGTTTTTTTCACTCTTTTTGCATTTGTTTCTTCGTTTTTTAAATTTTCTGTCTTCTTTGGTTTGTTTCATTTCTTTTTTGGTTTTCTTTGTTTATTTTCGTTTTCAATCAAAAAAAATTGTATATGTCAACAAAAAAATTCTAATACACGTTTAGCATTTTTTAAATACAAGATTAACATTTTTTGTATACGTGATCAACATTTTTTGTATACACTTTTAAACTTTTTCAAATGCTTGATTAACATTTTCAAAATACAAGATTAACATTATCTAATACATTGTCTATATTTTTCTATGCACATTCAATATTTTTTCCAAATGCTTGATTAATATTTTTTAAATGCAATATTAACATTTTTTAACACATGATCAACATTTTTTCTAAACACATTTAACATTTTTCAAATACTTGATTAACATTTTTCAACTTTTTTTCAAATGCTTGATAATATTTTTATATACATGATAAAAAAAATTCATCATTTTCTTAATACATGGTCAACATTTTTTATACACATTTAACTTTTTTTTAAATACTTGTTCAACATTTTTTTCAAATGCTTGACTAACATTTTTATATACATGATAAAAAAATTATAATTTTTTTAATACATGATCAACAAATTTTCTATACACGTTCAATATTTTTTGAATGCTTGATTAGAATTTTTCAAATACTTGTTCAATATTTTTCAAATGCTTTTTGTAGAGTGTTTATGTATATATTAAATTATAAACAATAGTACAAAAATCAAGCAAAAAACAAAAATAGAAAACTTAAAAGTAAAAAAAAACCAGAAAAAGTGGTTGTGGCCTCCCACGCGAGTAGGCTGGCCTATCTCGCCCGCCCCTTCAGCGAGTCAAAAGCTGGACTCGCTGAAGGCGAGATATAGGGGCGCCCGAAAATTACCGGTGTAGGAGTAGCCAAGGACTTGAGATATTGGACTGTGGGCTGGCCCATTAGAGCAACTCTAGCAGATGTGCTATAATCACGACACGCAAAAACAGCTATAGTAGATGACCCGATGTGCCAATTGGCGCAGAGATCAACTACAACCTACAAGTTAAGCGAACTATATAAAACATAAAATGAAAGTCAAGTGAATTATTTGAAGAGACCAACTATCCAACTACAACTCGAAAGTTAATTAACTATTTGAAACATAAAATGGAAGTTAACTGAACTGACCAACTACAGGCTAGACGTTAAACGAATTGATTGAATGATATTTTCTCAACTGTCTATAAATGATTATGGTCGCTGGGCCTCATTCCGATGGAAAGGGGGGCTTGCGTACCCGGTCTCTTGTCATCATAGGGCTTGGCCTGACTTCGACCATGCGCAAACTGCCATCACGTCCCTTTGGCCAGAGAGCGTCTTTTCGAATAGGAGGTCTTGATACGTCCATTTTGCATCATGTTTTCCTACTGTTATTTATTATGTTTTGGGTCATTATTTCACTTTATGATACAATTCTTATGTCTTTTCTCTCTTATTTTACAAGTTTCACATGAAGAGGGAGATTGCCGGCAGCTGGAATTCCGGACCGGAAAGGGCTACAATAGAGATAGCTATTCTACACAACTCCAAATGACCTGAAAATTTATGGAGAATTATTTTGGAATATATAAAAAATATTGGCGGAAGAAATACCAGGAGGGGACCCACCAGGAAGCCACAAGCCTGGGAGGCGCGCCCTACCCCCTGGGCGCGCCCCCCGAGCTTGTGGGGCCCCTGGCTGGCCTCCGGGGCCCATCTTCTGCTATATGAAGCCATTTTCCCTAGAAAAAAATGAAGAGAAGACTTTCGGGATGAAGCGCCGCTGTCTTGAGGCGGAACCTGGGCAGGAGCACTTTGCTCTCCGGTGGAGCGATTCCGTCGGGGATACTTCCCTCTGGGAGGGGGAAATCGAAGCCATCGACATCACCAATGATCCTCTCATCGTGGGAGGACCAATCTTCATCAACATCTTCACCAGCACCATCTCATCTCAAACCCTAGTTCATCTCTTGTATTCAATCTTTGTCCCAAAACCTTAGATTGGTACCTGTGGGTTGCTAGTAGTGTTGATTATATCTTGTAGTTGATGCTAGTTGGTTTATTTGGTGGAAGATTATATGTTCAGATACTTAATGATATTCAATACCCCTCTGATCTTGAACATGAATATAATTTGTGAGTAGTTACTTTTGTTCTTGAGGACATGGGAGAAGTCTTGTTATAAGTAATCATGTGAATTTGGTATTCATTCGATATTTTGATGATATGTATGTTGTTGCTTCCTTTAGTGGTGTCATGTGAACGTCGACTACATGACACTTCACCATATTTGGGCCTAAGGGAAGGCATTGTGGAGTAGTAAGTAGATGATGGGTTGCTAGAGTGACAGAAGCTTAAACCCTAGTTTATGCACTATTCCGTAAGGGGCTGATTTGGATCCATATGTTTCATGCTATGGTCAGATTTATCTTAATTCTTCTTTCGTAGTTGCGGATGCTTGCGAGAGGGGGTAATCATAAGAGGGTTGCTTGTTCAAGTAAGAACAACACCCTAGCACCGGTCTACCCACATATCAAATTATCAAAGTAGCGAACGCAAATTAAACAAACATGATAAAAGTGACTAGATGAAATTGTGACACCCTGGTTTTTCCCAACTTTTCTTTTCAAAACACATTTGAATTTTTTTGGAATTTGGTTTGGATTCCATTTTGAATGGCTCTATAGACTTAAAATTTGGTAATATTTTTACTTTCCTTTCCCAAGTAAATCAAAGCTTCCAAAAACTTCTCCAAAGTCATGTCATTTCCATTCTTGCCCAATCTCAACTTGTATTCCAATTTAATATTCCTTTTTTATTAAAGGAATAACCCTTTGACTTCTAGGTTGTGAAGCAACCTATATTTCTGTCTTCTCCAAAATTCTAAGAAAATTCTCATAAATTCTTTGGACCATGTGAACCTTGGATATGTGAAAATATTCAAGATTCCATTCTCATGGCGAGCACACCATCCAATCTTTGTTTCTGGTCATAATTTCAGTTTGTGAAGCAACTATATTTTATACTGCTCCACAATTTCTGAAATTTTACCAGGACATTCTCCTACCCATATGAACACCCTCCACCAAATTTTGTCCCATTTCATTTAGTCATTTTTTCTCAGCAATTCTCCCAAGCTTCTGTCCAGAAGGGAGCATTGTGAAAGAAGTACCATTCATACGTACCCAAATGGTATGAGATTTTTACAGTGTCTTTATATGCTCAAACGACCCCTCTCCACCAAGTTTCATCTAAATCCATCACACTATATGAGCACCACATCAAGATTCTTGTTTCTGGACCAGAGATGCAGTTGTGAAGCAACTGCATTCAAAACTTGTCCATTTGGTCTGAAATTTCTCCAGTATGTGAACCTTCCTGCTACATTTCAGTGTGACAAACTTTCCCTCTCAAAACCCTAGCCATTTTTCTCCAGCAACCTGCCCAAGTTTCTGTTCAGAAACTTGTCTGGAGGCTGGCAAGCTGTCCAAGCTAGCTCCTGTCAAACCAGATGCACAGGGTGAAAGGACTACCGCGTGGACATGATCGGGCGATCCAGAGCGGACTGCGTGCGCCAGTGCACACGGTGACCACGCGTCTGGCCGGGCAAACCCGCGCTCTGTGCGCCAAACCCTCTCGGGCCTCGCTGGCGCCGCGTGCTACTTGTAGCTTGCATTGGTATTTCCCCGAAGAGGAAGGGATGATGCAGCACAGTAGAGATAAGTATTTCCCTCAGTTATGAAACCAAGGTTATCGAACCAGTAGGAGAATCACAAAACACCTCGTTAGCAGCACCTGCACACAAACAACAAATCCTTGCACCCAACGCAAACAAGGGTTTGTCAATCCCTTGGCGATAAGTTGCAAGATTTAATTGTATATGATAGATTGATAGATTGAAACAAAAATACAAAATAAAATAAATAAAAAGAAATGGCAGCAATTTTTTTAGGGTTTTAGTAATATGATTTAGATAGACCCGGGGGCCATAGGTTTCACTAGAGGCTTCTCTCGAGATAATAGCATACGGTGGGTAGACAAATTACTGTTGGGCAATTGATAGAAAAGCAAATAATCATGACGATATCCAAGGCAATGATCATGTATATAGGCATCACATCCAAGATTAGTAGACCGACTCCTGCCTGCATCTACTACTATTACTACACACATCGACCGCTATCCATCATGCATCTAGTGTATTAAGTCCATAAAGGAACGGAGTAATGCCTTAAGAACGATGACATGATGTAGACAAGATAAACTCACGTATGAATAAACCCCATCTTTTTACCCTTAGTAGCAACGATACATACATGTCATGTCCCTTTCTGTCACTGGGATTGAGCACCGCAAGATCGAACCCACTACAAAGCACCTCTTCCCATGGCAAGAAAAATCAATCTAGTTGGCCAAACCAAATCAATAGATCGGAGAAGAAATACAAGGCTATAATAATCATGCATAAAAGAGTGCAGCAAAGACTCAAATAATTTCATGGATAATCTGATCATAAACTCACAATTCATCGGATCCCAACAAACACACCGCAAAAAGAGATTACATCAGATAGAACTCCAAGAACATCGAGGAGAACATTGTATTGAAGATCAAAAAGAGAGAAGAAGCCATCTAGCTACTGCCTATGGACCCGAAGGTCTGTGGTGAACTACTCACGCATCATCGGAAGGGGAGCAAGGTTGATGTAGAGCCCCTCCGTGATCGATTCCCCCTCCGGCGGAGTACCGGAGAAGGCCTCCAGATGGAATCTCTCGAGAACAGAAACTTGCAGCGGGGGAAAAAGTATTTCGTGGACTCCCCTGAGGGTTTCTAATTTTTTGGGAATTTATAGTGCTGGAATTAGGTCAAACGGAGCTGGGGTGGGCCCACGAGGCACCAGGGCGCGCCTACCCCCCAAGCGCGCCCTGGTGGCTCGTGGCCACCTCCTCTGGCGTCTGGTCCTCTCCCGAAGCTTCTAGTGTTTATCTTGACCAATAAAAAATCTCCAAAAAGTTTCGTGGCATTTGGACTTCGTTTGGTATTGATTTTCTGTAAAACAAAAACAGGGCAGAAAACAGCAATTGGCACTGGGCACTAGGTTAATAGGTTAGTCTCCAAAAATGATAGATAATTGCTGTAAATGATTGTAAAAACATCCAAGATTGATAATAGAATAGCATGGAACAATAAAAAATTATAGATACGTTGGAGACGTATCAGCATCCCCAAGCTTAATTCCTGCTCGTCCTCGAGTAGGTAAATGATAAAAACAGAATTTTTGATGTGGAATGCTGCCTATCATATTCATCACATATTCTTTTCTTTTGTAGCATGGACATTGGACTTGTATGATTCAAGGCAATAGTCTATAGTTTGACATGAAAACATAAATACTCAAGCATGCTAACAAGCAACCATGTCTTTCAGAATATCAACGCTAAATTAAGTTATCCCTAGCCCATTATGCTCAATCATTGATCCATTCATGAAACACAGTCAAATATTAGCTACATCCAATGCACAAGTATGACAATAGTGCTCTCTAGTTGGTGCTTTTATAAGAGAAGATGGAGACTCAAGTAAAAATAAAAATTGCATAAAAGTAAATAGATAGGCCCTTCGCAGAGGGAAGCAGAGATTGGTCAAATGTGCCAGAGCTCAAAGCTTAAATTAGAGAGATAAAAATATTTTGAGAGGCATGCTTTTCCTGTCAACGAAAACGACCGAGAATTCCCATTATCTTCCATGCTAGACACATCATAGGCCCAAACAGAAAGTAAAGTTTATTTCCTTTCCGCCAATTCTTTCACAATCCATGGCTAGCTGTATCCACGGGTGCCCTCCATACCATCACTTTCCAAGGAATTTTGTTGTTATTAATTTGATTCATGTGGGACTGGGCATCCCTATTACCAACCATTCTCTCGTGCAATGACAAGTGAATAAACACTCATCGTGAGAATAACACACCTAGCATGGAAAATAATGGCCACCCCCTACCGCTTCATGAGCGGTACGGGCACACAAAACGGAAAATTATTTTGAAATTTAGAGTTGGCACACGCAAATTTACTTGGAACGGCATTGAAATACCGCATATAGGTAGATATAGTGGACTCATTTGGCACAACTGGGTTTAAGGATTTTGGATGCACAAGCAGTATTTCCGCTTAGTACAAATGAAGGCTAGCAAAAGATTGAGAAGCAACCAACCAAAAAGCGAAAACGGTCATAAACATGCATTGAACACAACTAACACCGAATAATGCACCATAAGTAGGATATAATTTCATTGCATAACTATTAACTTAACGTGCATGCATAGGGAATCACAAACCTTAACACTAATATTCTTACTAAATCACAATTACTCACTAACATGACTCACATATTATCATTTCCATATCGCAAAACTATTGCAAGGAATCACACTTATCATATCCAATTATCTATATGAATTTTTTTATTATATCCCTCTTGATATTCATCACTTTGGGACCAAATTCATAACTTGTGCAAACTACCGTTACTATCATCATCTCTCAAAAAGATTTAAGTGAAGCATGAGAGTGCAAATATTTCTTCAAAATTTCAATCTTATCAATTCTCAAAATAATATAAGTGAAGCATGAGAATTCATTTTTTCAAAATTTCAATCAACTCTCAAAATAATTTAAGTGAAGCATGAGAGTTTATTTCTTTAAAATATAGCCACCACCGTGGTCAAAAAGATTTAAGTGAAGCACTAGAGCAACTGCCTAGCTCAAAAAATTTAAGGGAAGCACATAGAGTATTCTAACAAATTATGATGATAAACGTGTGGCTCTCTCAAGATAGGTGTGTGCAAAAAAGATGATTGTGACAAACTAAAAAGCAAACAAAGCAACGACTCATATCATACAAGACACTCCAAGCAAAACACATATCATGTGACGAATAAAAATATAGCTCCAAGTAAAATTACCGATGGTTGGTTGAATAAAGAGGGGATGCCTTCCGGGGCATCCCCAAGCTTAGACGCTTGAGTCTTCCTTGAATATTACCTTGGGGTGCCTCGGGCATCCCCAAGCTTAGGCTTTTGCTACTCCTTATTCCTTCATCCATCGTGATCTCACCCAAAACTTGAAAACTTCAATCACACAAAACTCAACAAAACCTTCGTGAGCTCCGTTAGTATAACAAAATAAATCACTACTATAAGTATAGTTGCAAGCCCATTCATATTTTATTTTTGCATTATACCTACTGTACTCTAACTTCACCATGGCTTATACCCCCCCCCCCCCGATACAATCCATAGATTCATCAAAACAAGCAAGTAGTGCATCAAAAACAGAATCTGTCAAAAATAGAACAGTCTGTAGCAATCTATTTAAAAGCCATACTTCTGTAACTCAAAAAATTCTGAAAAATTAGGAAAAAGTGGGAAATTCATATACCAATACTGTGTAAAAATTTCAGATTTTTCTGACGCTCCAGTACAGAAACAGAATTCGGGCACTGGACGCAAAACTTTCTGTTTTCCAAACAGCATCAATTATACTATCTTCCAAATCATCCCAAAGGTTCTACTTGGCACAGACACTAATTAAAAACACAAAAACACAATCATACCAGTAGCATGACAGTAAAAACACACCATAACAGAAACTTATAACAAAAATTTATTTTATTCATTGGGTTGCCTCCCAACAAGCGCTATTGTTTTATGCCCCTAGCTAGGCATAAGGCACAAATTCAAGTATTGTCATCTTTGATTTCCAACTCCTCAATCACACATCCATTTTTTCTAATAGATTTAACATAGGTGTTTCTCACCATCACACTTATAGGCACAAAATCAAGAATTTTACTTTTGTGGATAGGTTCCTTAATTATACCAATGAAATCGGGGTGCACGCTAATCATTTTAAGATCCTCATTTCCCTTACTAGAAGTAGCACCATTGGTTTTAGGGACATATATAAACTTGCAATTCTTGCTAGGAGTAATTTTTTCAATTGTTTTAGCGAAAGAAAAAGCGGAACCTAATTTATCAATAATTTCCTCCAACTTATCGATCCTAGCGGGACTTTGTTCCACCCTTTCATTAATTGTTGGTTCTTTTTCTTTTAGCATCTTAAGAGTAATCCCTACTTTTAATCCAAATTGAGTAACATGATTATGAATCTTTTTATCTAAACTTTCAATATGCTCAACGGTGGGCATTTTGTTTTCAATAGCATCTAACCTTTGCATAACATGTTCCAAAGTCAAAGTTGTTTCATTAATAGTAATAGGTGGTGATCCCAGTAAATTTCCCATAGCATTAAAAGCATCCATGGAGGGACACATCAAGAAATTTCCTCCAGTAATAGTGTCAAGCACGAATCGATACCAAGTAGTAATGCCTACATAAAAATTACGAAGAAGAACGGTAGAGGATTGCTTACGAATTGATCTATTATGAGCATCACAAATCCTATACCAAGCATCTTTTAAATTCTCTCCTCCCCTTTGTTTAAAATTAAGTACTTCATTTTGGGGGGTAATAGTAACGAGCGAAGAACTAGCCATGACGATAAAACGAACAAGCAAACAAGCAAACGAGAAAAAGGCAAACGAAAAATATTTTTGTATTTTTGTAAAAACGTTTTAGAAGTGGGGGAGATGAAAACGAGAGGCAAATGGCAAATAAAGTAAATGCAAGGAGATGAGAGTTTGTGCAAAGGTACTTGATAGATGTTGATGATGTCTCCCCGGCAACGGCGCCAGAAATTCTTCCTGCTACTTGTAGCTTGCGTTGGTATTTCCCCGAAGAGGAAGGGATGATGCAGCACAATAGAGATAAGTATTTCCCTCAGTTATGAAACCAAGGTTATCGAACCAGTAGGAGAATCACACAACACCTCGTTAGCAGCACCTGCACACAAACAACAAATCCTTGCACCCAACGCAAACAAGGGGTTGTCAATCCCTTGGCGGTAAGTTGCAAGATTTAATTGTATATGATAGATTGATAGATTGAAACAAAAATACAAAATAAAATAAATAAAAAGAAATGGCAGCAATATTTTTAGGGTTTTAGTAATATGATTTAGATAGACCCGGGGGCCATAGGTTTCACTAGAGGCTTCTCTCGAGAAAATAGCATACGGTGGGTAGACAAATTACTGTTGGGCAATTGATAGAAAAGCAAATAATCATGACGATATCCAAGGCAATGATCATGTATATAGGCATCATGTCCAAGATTAGTAGACTGACTCCTGCCTGCATCTACTACTATTACTCCACACATCGACTGCTATCCAGCATGCATCTAGTGTATTAAGTCCATAAAGGAACGGAGTAATGCCTTAAGAACGATGACATGATGTAGACAAGATAAACTCACGTATGAATAAACCCCATCTTTTTACCCTTAGTAGCAATGATACATACGTGTCATGTCCCTTTCTGTCACTGGGATTGAGCACCGCAAGATTGAACCCACTACAAAGCACCTCTTCCCATGGCAAGAAGAATCAATCTAGTTGGCCAAACCAAATCAATAGATCGAAGAAGAAATACGAGGCTATAATAATCATGCATAAAAGAGTGCAGCAAAGACTCAAATAATTTCATGGATAATCTGATCATAAACTCACAATTCATCGGATCCCAACAAACACACCACCAAAAGAGATTACATCAGATAGAACTCCAAGAACATCGAGGAGAACATTTTATTGAAGATCAAAAAGAGAGAAGAAGCCATCTAGCTACTGCCTATGGACCCGAAGGTCTGTGGTGAACTACTCACGCATCATCGGAAGGGCAGCAAGGTTGATGTAGAGCCCCTCCGTGATCGATTCCCCCTTCGGCGGAGTACCGGAGAAGGACTCCAGATGGGATCTCTCGAGAACAGAAACTTGCGGCGGCGGAAAAAGTATTTTGTGGACTCCCCTGAGGGTTTCTGATTTTTTGGGAATTTATAGTGCTGGAATTAGGTCAAACGGAGCTGGGGTGGGCCCACGAGGCACCAGGGCGCGCCTGCCCCCCCAGGAGCGCCCTGGTGGCTCGTGGCCACCTCCTCTGGCGTCTGGTCCTCTCCCGAAGCTTCTAGTGTTTATCTTGCCCAATAAAAAATCTCCAAAAAGTTTCGTGGCATTTGGACTTCGTTTGGTATTGATTTTCTGCAAAACAAAAACAGGGCAGAAAACAACAACTGGCACTGGGCACTAGGTTAATAGGTTAGTCTCCAAAAATGATAGATAATTGTAGTAAATGATTGTAAAAACATCCAAGATTGATAATATAACAGCATGGAACAATCAAAAATTATAGATACGTTGGAGACGTATCACCGCGTGCCCGCGTCGCCGTACCGTGTCCGGACGTGCCGATGTTCTCCCCACTGTCCACCTGGCCCTTCTGGAGGCTCCTCGTCGCCGGCAGCTTGCTCGCCGGACACGGCCAAGCTCCGCCGCTATTGCACCGTATGGGCACTGTGGCCGCGGTGGCTGGCAGCTTCCCCGCCGCTCTGCGCCATCGCCATTAAGGCTCTGCCCTCTCCCGTCACCTCCCCATGCGGCTCAGCCACCAGCACGACGGCCAACTCAACGCAGGACGCCGGCGTTTTCCCCGCGGCGGGATCCGGCTCGGGCATCGCCGCCCGGCTATAAAAGCCGCTCCCCAACGCTCCCTCTCCTCACCACTCGCCCTCCCCACCTCTAAATCGCCACCCAGCAGCGCCGGAGCAAGCCGAGAGGCCCTCCTTCCCCATTTCCGGCGAGGAGCTCCGCCGCTCTGCCCCTGCTCCACCAGCTCGCTCCCGTCTACCCCAGCCCCAACCAAGGCCACCGTTGAGTTCGTGCTGATCCGCTAGTCCTCTCTAGCCCCTTCCCTTCTCGAGTATTCGCCGGATTCGGTAACCCCCTCTGCCACCGTAGCTCGCCGCCGCCTGAGAGGAAGGGGCCGACGCTGTCCGGCCATCTCCAAGTGAGCTACTGGTACGGGCGTGCTCGCCATCGAGCGCTCGTTCCATCCCCGCCCTCTCCCAGCTCCGCCATGGCCTCAACGCCGGCGAACGGCCACCGGTATGCCCGCCATCCCTCTGCTCTCTCTCTTTTTCTTTTAAACCTGTAGCCTGGCCCCACCTGTCAGCGACTCCACGCGCGCCCGAAGCGGTACACTAGTGGAGGCACCCAGGCACTTTACGCCTTCGACGTGGCCGCTTCTGGTTTTTCTGGAATTCTGTTTTAATTCAATTAAAACCAAAATTTTGACCAAACTTTGACCGTCCATTACTTTTGAACCATAAGTCCAAATGAGTTCATTCTTTTTGCATTATTTTTCTTATGATCTCCTTTATTTGCTGTAAAATTTTGGTATTTTTCTCTGCTGTCTAGAATTTCTGGACAGAAAAAAATGCTCTATGTATTATTTACAAATGATTTTAAAAATGTTTTTCAAAATGATTTGAACATTTGGTGAAGGCTAGAGTACTCCCACACTTCCTTGGTGCAAGTCAAGCCACAACTCTCATCAGCATGACTGCATTGCAATGCCATGGTTTTAAATAAGTATTTAGGCTAAAATTTGAACCATTTATAATTGGCTTATTCATGCAACACTTGGAGAAATTCTTGGATATGCTACTACCATGTTCATGATTGGATTGTTAGTGCCTACTAGTTTACAAATTTGATGACGCCATGATGCCGTTGGATTAGGAGATTACTGTCTATGATTACTTTGTGATTTCCGTCCAGCATTCTGATTATGGAGTTAGTAGCAGTAACTTAATCATGTTGTTCATTGGATTACTAGTTGGCTATTGTTATAACTTGGATCACTGTGATACCGGAGTATCAGTTATGATAGAGAAGTCTCTTGGGGATAAATTCCTTCATTGTTGATCAAGTGCCACTGAACCAAGCTTCCCAGTGCAGCCACATCTGCCGGTATGGGACGACCTTGACTTGGCCTAACCTCGTGCTCTTTTATCGGTACCACCAAAGAGGGAAGGTTATGCGCGCGGCCTACCCTGATCAGGTAGGCGGCGATAATCTTGTGAGCCCGGTTTGGTTATTGAGCTCAGGTCCCGACGGGGACAGTTTTGGCCACGGATGTGGCAGGTGTCAGGAGTGACACAGGGGCCACCCAGGGCATGACCTCAGAGAGGACGTGTCGGTGGTACGATAGAAGGGTCACAGGTTAGGTGAGTTTCGTTGGACGAATGTCCATGGTGTGGGTAAAGTGCGCAACCTCTGCAGAGTGTAAGAATCTATTCGAATAACCGCGTCCACGGTATTGGACACAATTCGTACTAAGTCACACTGTCTGATCAACACCAATGATGGAATAACTTGTTAATGATGGAAGAACTCGTCTTGGTATAGTAGGGAAACCACTTGGCAGAAGGCCGTTGATAATCTTGGAAGTGATCTCAAGAATGGTCGTCAAAGGGTATTGAGATGATCACGAGTTGATCACGAGAGTAGATGGTTCGATTGGATAGCCAAGAGTAAGGCAGTCCCTGTGACCTTAAACAATGGTGACTATTGCAGATGGTTCGGAGATAACATGTTTAATATTTTCTTCTACTCTTTTAATAACAACTGATCCTGATATAATCATGATTGCTATGATGTTGCTTTGCCTTGATGCTTTTGTTTGTTATGAGCTTGCGAGTACATTCAAAGTACTCACCTGGCGTGTCATGCCAGTTTGCAGGTGCTGCCATGTTTGCGTAGCCGCGAATTCCGAGTTGTGAGCTAGGACGTGTCCCAGCCAGAGTCCCTGCGGAGTGGAGTCCACCACCGTCGTCGTTATATCGCTGCTAGAAGTTGTTCCGCTTCTAGCATAGAGCTAGCCTTGCGGGCATAGTATTGCCGTGTCAATGTAATCTTTTGTAGTGCCCCAAACCCTTGTACCCCAATTATTTGTAATAAAGAGCTGATTTGTTCTATGCCAAGCAGTGCCGTATTCCAGAAGACTTGATCTCTGGGCTGGAATACGGGGTGTTCCGGTTCCTCTGAGCCGGGTGCCACAACGTTTGGTATCAGAGCAGGTCTGGCTGTAGGACACCCTAGCTAACCCGGACGTTAGAAAGCCGCTAGTTTAGAGCCCGCTAGCTTGTGTGATGCATTTAAATGTTGCACCTGTTTGCCGCATAGCATGCATATAGATTTGGTTCACTAACCAGTTGATTTTGTAGATGGCATCCGTTTCGATTAACTATGACTCAGCCCCTGCACCACTCAGTTTCGCATCCCTGCTTGGTGATGTTTGGCGTCTTCTCTATCCCAGTGGAGAGATGCCAAGGTACCAGGTGTTCCAGACCCCGCTTGCAGGATTTGTACTTGAGTATCATGCCAATGTCCTCCCGTCAGTCGCCTTACCTATAGGGAAGCGCACCTATAGTCTCCGTGGTGGTTATGCCTCTACATCAGAACGCGCTATCCAACTTGCCACCCTAGCAGGCCTTACTGTTCTTCGTCATCAGGAGAGCGTGATGCAAGAGAATCGTGCCTTCCACTACTATCCCACTATGGCCACCAATCCCAGACGGGTTAGATTTCCTTCTGTTCGCTCGGATGACGATGCAGTTGTAGCATACATGTCCCGTTACATGATCGCAGAGTACGTCCTCATCATTGAGCTAGTCAGAGATGCAACCCGTGCCCGAAGAGCGCTTGGTATGGCTTTAGACCCGTCAACCCCTCCACCAGCTCCTTCGCTCTCGAGTAACCCGCCACCCGACCATAGTACCTAAGCACTTGCGAGGTTCATGTTGCATAAGTTGTAGTGGTACTGAATGTTGTAAATTGCCCTGAGTAGCAATAAAGTGTTTTTTTAAAAGCGTGGTGGATTTCGTTGAGTATTTTTCATTTGCCTCTTCATTCGGCTCCTGGGTGTCACATTACTTTTCCCTATGGGAGTTGCTTGTCAACTAGTCACCTGACCAGAAGAAATCAAGAAAAATTGTCAAGAATGAAGAACTTAGCTACATTAAGTGGGACTTGCAGCCGATGTCTTTGGTCAGAAAAATCTGGCTCATGTACAGGTACTAACTTGGTTAAACTATCAAGATCAGGTCCTCACCAACAGTGTAACCTTTATGGCAGTCATGGTCAGACCAACAGGAAAAACAGATCGGTTGCAGAATTAATGGAATACCCTCAGCCAAAGGCATGGCTTATACAAAGTTATGGCTCCGCCATGAGTAAAATTTTGAGCACTCCGGAAGGGAACCCGGATAGGTCATGGATCCAGTACTCAGCCGTACAGATAGGCAGCTAACTCTTGGATACAAGTAACCCGCAGCGATAGCTTTAAGTAAATATATGGCGTTCAGACCATACACCACAATGAACAGTTCCAAGTATAGGAAACCCAGTCGTCCTCCGCAAGCTAATGAGAGGAGCTTACGACGTAAGGTACCCAATCTTCCTCGGTACAATACATGAACGACCTCCAGCCTAAGATACTCGGTCTTCTTCAGCAAGTTTTCAGGAAAGCTTTCTACATATGACATGCGGTTGTCCTCGGGATGATATTGGCAAGGATCTCTACACAAGCTATCAGGAGAAGCTTCCGATGCAAGGAACCATGTCTTCTTTAGCAAGTCACCCAGGGGAGCTTACTCGGCAAGCCACTCAGTCTTCTTTGGTACGCCATACGGATAGCTTCCAGCATAAGGAACCCAGTCTTCCTCAGTAAGCAACCAAAGGAGAAGCTTCTGGAGTACGATACTCAGCCTTCCTTAGCACACTATTCTGGCAAAAGCTTCGAGCATAAGACACTCAGCCTTCTTCAGCACGCTATCAGGACTACGGCAATATTGCCAGAAGATCAAGCTAGCCCTGACACACGCTTGCTTCAGGAATTAAATACTCAACTACACATACTCCAGCATATGATGTGAACATACAACTCAGGACAGGCAAGCTACTCGTAAGAGGATGCAATTATGTTTATACAAGGCAGATACGGGGGAAGCAGTAAGGGCACAGTGATCCCTATGAGAGATGTACGAGAGAGAAACTCGGATATATACCCGAGCGCAACCTAATGATGGACAAGTTAGAGGAATAATGCTCCGAGTAAAGAAGACTTTGGAACAAAGATGTTGACAGTGGCTACAGGGATCACTTTTCCACTATCAACAAAGTGATATCTTGTCGTTCCCTTGTATGCCCGGTCCTCATAATCCACCGCATACAAATACATGTGAGCATGCCATAATGGCAACCCCGCACACCTAAGGGACCACGGATATGGATAGCCACGTCATCTTAGCAGCGGATCCAGATAAGGAAAAAGGCTAAGGGGAAAGTACAACATGAAGCAAGTTGAACAACTTGGCAGTACGGAACAAGACAGACAGACATTACATGTTGTGCAAGGTTAAAGCCACATTCCCTAAGCTTGCCAAACTACTGCTACCTTTACAAGATCAGCAGAGGAAGTGCGATAATATTTGCAAGGATGTCATGGTCAGGATACGCGGGCTAGGCCAAAATCAAAACCACCCACTCAAGCAGCATAATCTGTTCGGAAGGGACCCCATGACAATTTAACCCGCTTGCTCAACTGGATATACCGAACACGCGACAAGGAATACTCAAGTCTACCTTGGCAGACCAAAAGCCTTTCTTTGTTGTCTCAGGTTTCAAGGAGCGTGCTGAAACACAACACAGTCTATCCCTGTAATAGACCGACAAATAAACCGAATGCTGAGCCACAAGCCCAGAACATGTGACCCCACACATGAAATCAAATAAAGGATAGTCTGCCATATATACGATGCTATCATCAGAGTGATTAACGGTCAAGTCCCAGAACACTGTCATCCCGAACCTGTTATAGTTGTGGAAGTTATACCCGCTCATATAGGTCATGATCAGAAGATAGTCGAGCCCCTAGCACAGACATAATGCCTGAGACAGATAAGCCAAGAGAAGTGATTCAGCACTATCCCCAACACAATCGGATCCTGTTAACAGAGCCACTATGATTCACGGCATCGTGAATCGAATTCCGTATCCAAAGGACATCCTCTCTTGACTACCCTGATGGAAGGATTCAAAGGTTTCTGGTCCACAGGGAATCTGTTCCCGAATTCAGTGGATACTACCAGAAAAGATCGAAGATCGGCATACCAATTGGAGGTTACCTCCGGACTTGTAAAAAGCTCATATATCCCAGTTGTGAGAAGATACCGCACCCTAATCAATTCAGCAGCTAGGAAAGGATTGAAGTCGACATGAGGTTTGACATATGAGGGAAAACCTGTCTGAACTTTGGATAAAGTGAGACAAACCACCCCGAAGCCAGATAATCATGGTTTATGCAGTTTAGTGGGAACACCATACAAAGGAAAAGAAGACCCGAGATGGAAACGGTTTCCTTATTATAGCGTATGCATACTTGTTCCCAGAGCAACCAAATCTCGAGGACAAGATTTATCCTAAGGGGGGTAGGTTTGTGACACCCTGGTTTTTCCCATCTTTTCTTTTCAAAACCCATCTGAATTTTTTTGGAATGTGGTTTGGATTCCATTTTGAATGGCTCTATGGACTTAAAATTTGGGAACATTTTTACTTTCCTTTCCCAAGTAAATCAAAGCTTCCAAAAACTTCTCCAAAGTCATGTCATTTCCATTCTTGCCCAATCTCAACTTTTATTCTAATTTAATATTCCTTTTTCTATTAAAGGAATAACCCTTTGAGTTCTAGGTTGTGAACCAGCCTATATTTCTGTCTTCTCCAAAATTCTAAGAAAATTCTCATAAATTCTTTGGACCGTGTGAACCTTGGATATGTGAAAATATTCAAGATTCCATTCTCATGGTGAGAACACCATCCAATCTTTGTTTCTGGTCATAATTTCAGTTTGTGAAGCAACTATATTTTATACTGCTCCACAATTTCTGAAATTTTACCAGGACATTCTCCTACCCATATGAACACCCTCCACCAAATTTTGTCCCATTTCATTTAGTCATTTTTTCTCAGTAATTCTCCCAAGCTTCTGTCCAGAAAGGAGCATTGTGAAAGAAGTACCATTCATACTTACCCAAATGGTATGAGATTTTTATAGTGTCTTTATATGCTCAAATGACCCCTCTCCACCAAGTTTCATCTAAATCCATCAGACTATATGAGCACCACATCAAGATTCTTGTTTTTGGACCAGAGATGCAGTTGTGAAGCAACTGCATTCAAAACTTGTCCATTTGGTCTGAAATTTCTCCAGTATGTGAACCTTCCTGCTACATTTCAGTGTGACAAACTTTCCCTCTCAAAACCCTAGCGATTTTTCTCCAGCAACCTGCCCAAGTTTCTGTTCAGAAACTTGTCTGGAGGCTGGCAAGCTGTCCAAGCTAGCTCCTATCAAACCAGATGCACAGGGAGGCCACAGGGTGAAAGGACTACCGCGTGGACATGATCGGGCGAGCCAGAGTGCACCGCGTGTGCCAGTGCACACGGTGACCACGCGTCTGGCCGGGCAAACCCGCGCTCTGTGCGCCGAACCCTCTCGGGCCTCGCTGGCGCCGCGCGCCCGCGTCGCCGTACCGTGTCCGGACGTGCCGACGTCCTCCCCACCATCCACCTGGCCCTTCTGGAGGCTCCTCGTCGCCGGCAGCGAGCTTGCCGGACACGGCCAAGCTCCGCCGCTGTTGCACCGTACGGGCACTGTGGCCGCGCTGACTGGCAGCTTCCCCGCCGCTCTGCACCATCGCCATTAAGGCTCTGACCTCTCCCGTCACCTCCCCACGCGGCCCAGCCGCCAGCACGATGGCCAGCTCAACGCAGGACGCCGGCGTATTTCCCGCGGCGGGATCCGGCTCGGGCATCGCCGCCCGGCTATAAAAGCCGCTCCCCAGCGCTCCCTCTCCTCACCACTCGCCCTCCCCACCTCTAAATAACCACCCAGCAGCGCCGGAGCAAGCCGAGAGGCCCTCCGTCCCCATTTCCGGCGAGGAGCTCCGCCACTCTGCCCCTGCTCCACCAGCTCGCTCCCATCCACCCCAGCCCCAATCGAGGCCACCGTTGAGTTCGTGGTGCTCCGCTAGTCCTCTCTAGCCCCTTCCCTGCTCGAGTATTCGCCAGATTCGTCAACCTCCTCCGCCACCGTAGATCGCCGCCGCCTGAGAGGAAGGGGTCGACGCTGTCCGGCCATCTCCCAGTGAGCTACTGGTACGGGCGTGCTCGCCATCGAGCGCTCGTTCCATTCCCGCCCTCTTCCAGCTCCGCCGTGGCCTCAACGCCGGCGAACGGCCGCCGGTACGCCCGCCATCCCTCTGCTCTCTCTCTTTTTCTTTTAAACCTATAGCCTGGCCCCACCTGTCAGTGACTCCACGCGCACCTGAAGCGGTACGCTAGTGGAGGCGCCCAGGTACTTTACGCCTTCAACGTGGCCGCTTCTGTTTTTTCTGGAATTCTGTTTTAATTCAATTAAAACCAGAATTTTGACCAAACTTTGACCGTCCATTACTTTTGAACCATAAGTCCAAATGAGTTCATTCTTTTTGCCTTATTTTTTCTTATGAGCTCCTTTATTTGCTGTAAAATTTTGGTATTTTTCTCTGCTGTCTAGAATTTCTGGACAGAGAAAAATGCTCTCTGTATTATTTACAAATGATTTCAAAAATGTTTTTCAGAATAATTTGAACATTTGGTGAAGGCTAGGAGTACTCCCACACTTCCTTGGTGCAGGGCAAGCCACAACTCTCATCAGCATGACTGCATTGCAATGCCATGGTTTTAAATAAGTATTTAGGCTAAAATTTGAACCATTTATAATTGGCTTATTCATGCAACACTTGGAGAAATTCTTGGATATGCTACTACCATGTTCATGATTGGATTGTTAGTGCCTAGTAGTTTACAAATTTGATGATGCCATGATGCCGTTGGATTAGGAGATTACTGTCTATGATTACTTTGTGATTTCCGTCCAGCATTCTGATTTATGGAGTTAGTAGCAGTAGCTTAATCATGTTGTTCATTGGATTACTAGTTGGCTATTGTTATAACTTGGATTACTGTGATACTGGAGTATCAGTTATGACAGAGAAGTCACTTGGGGATAAATTCCTTCATTGTTGATCAAGTGCCACTGAACCGAGCTTCCTAGTGCAGCCACATCTGCCGGTATGGGACGGCCTTGACTTGGTCTAACCTCGTGCTCTTTTATCGGTACCACCAAAGAGGGAAGGTTATGCGCGTGGGCTACCCTGATCAGGTAGGCGGCGATAATCTTGTGAGCCCGGTTTGGTTATTGAGCTCAGGTCCCGACGGGGACAGTTTTGGCCACGGATGTGGTAGGTGTCAGGAGTGACACAGGGGCCACCCATGGCATGACCTCAGAGAGGACGTGTCGGTGGTACGATAGAAGGGTCACAGGTTAGGTGAGTTTCGTTGGACAAATGTCCATGGTGTGGGTAAAGTGCGCAACCTTTGCAGAGTGTAAGAATCTATTCTAATAGCCGCGTCCACGGTATTGGACACAGTTCGTACTAAGTCACACTGTCTGATCAACACCAATGTTGGAATAACTTGTTAATGATGGAATACCTCGTCTTGGTATAGTAGGGTAACCACTTGGCAGAAGGCCGTTGATAATCTTGGAAGTGATCTCGAGAATGGTTGTCAAAGGGTATTGAGATGATCATGAGTTGATCACGAGAGTAGATGGTTCGATTGGATAGCCAAGAGTAAGGCGGTCCCTGTGACCTTAAACAATGGTGACTATTGTAGATGGTTCGGAGATAACATGTTTAATATTTTCTTCTACTCTTTTAATAACAATTGATCATGATATAACCATGATTGCTATGATGTTGCTTTGCCTTGATGCTTTTGTTTGTTATGAGCTTGCGAGTACATTCAAAGTACTTACCTGGCATGTCATGCCAGTTTGTAGGTGCTGCCATGTTTGCGTAGCCGCGAATTCCAAGTTGTGAGCTAGGACGTGTCCCAGCCAGAGTCCCTGTGGAGTGGAGTCCATCACCATCGTTGTTATATCGCTACTAGAAGTTGTTCCGCTGCTAGCATAGAGCTACCCTTGCGGGCATAGTATTGCCGTGTCAAAGTAATCTTTTGTAGTGCCCCAAACCCTTGTACCCCAATTATTTGTAATAAAGAGCTGATTTGTTCTATGCCAAGCAGTGCCGTATTCTAGAAGACTTGATCTCTGGGCTGGAATACGGGGTGTTCCGGTTCCTCTGAGCCGGGGTGCCACAGAAATTCCCATTTGTCCTCAAGAACGCCTTGCTTATTATAAGAGTTTGTTCCGGCTTGTCTTTTGCTATAAAAAGGATTGGGCCACCTTGCTGCACCTTTGTTACCATTGCTACTTGTTACTTGTTATGAATTACCTTGCTATGAAACTATCTGTTACTGACAATTTCAGTGCTTGCAGAAAACACCTTGCTGAAAACCGCTTATCATTTCCTTCTGCTCCTCGTTGGGTTCGACACTCTTACTTATCAAAAGGACTATGATTGATCCCCTATACTTGTGGGTCATCAAGACTCTTTTCTGGCGCCATTGCCGGGGAGTGAAGCGCCTTTGGTAAGTGGAATTTGGTAAGGAAACACTTTTATTACGTGCTGAAATTTATTGTCACTTGTCACTATGGAAAGTAATCCTTTGAGGGGTTTGTTTGGGGTATCTTCACCTCGACCGGAAGCATTGAGAGTTGCCCCTCAACCTACTAAAAATATTTATTATGAAATTCCCTCGGGTATGTTAGAGAAACTGCTAGCTAATCCTTATGCAGGAGATGGAACGGTGCATCCTGATATGCACCTGATCTATGTGGATGAAATTTGTGGATTGTTTAAGCTTGCAGGTTTATCCGAGGATGGATTCAAGAGGAAGGTATTCCCTTTATCTTTGGAGGGAAAGGCATTGACATGGTATAGGCTATTGGATGATACTGCAACATGGGATTGGAACAGGTTGAAGCTGGAATTTCACCAGAAATTTTATCCTATGCATTTGGTTCATCGTGATCGGAATTATATATATAATTTTTGGCCTCGTGAAGGAGAAAGTATCACTCAAGCTTAGGGGAGGCTTAAGTATATGTTGCACACATGCCCCAATCATGAGCTCTGAAGAGAAATAATTATACAAAACTTTTATGCTCGGCTTTCTCGTAATGATCAATCCATGCTCGATACTTCTTCTACTGGTTCCTTTATAAAGAGAACTATTGAATTCAAATGGGATCTTCTGGAAAGAATTAAACACAACTCTGAAGATTGGGAAATCGACAAAGGTAAAGAGTCAGGTATAAATCTTGAGTTTGATTATGTTAAATCTTTTTATGGAAACTGATGCTTTTCATAAGTTTAGTACTAAATATGGCCTTGACTCTGAGATAGTAGCTACCTTTTGTGAATCATTTGCTGCTCACGTTGATCTCCCTAAGGAGAAGTGGTTTAAGTTTCATCCACCTATTGATTTAATGGAAGAACCTATTATAGCTAAAGAGGAAATACTTATTTATAATGTTGATCCAGTTGTGCCTACTGCTTATATTGAGAAACCTCCTTTCGCTGTTAGGATTAAGGAACATGCTAAAGCTTCAACTGTGGTTAATAAGAGTAATATTAAACCAATTAAATCCTCTGAACAAACTAAAGTTAAACCTAATATTGCAATGGTTAAAGATCTTTTGGTTGGCAACATTAATGGACATGTCATATATTTCTGTGATGAAGCAACTAGAATTACTAAGCCAGACCCTAAAGATAAAATAAACCTGTGATTGGCATGCCTGTTATTTCTGTTAAAATTGGAGATCATTGCTATCATGGTTTATGTGATATGGGTGCTAGTGTGAGTGCTATCCCTTTCTCTTTATATCAAGAAGTTATGAATGATATTGCACCTGTTGAGATTGAGGATATTGATGTCACTATTAAGCTTGCAAATAGAGATACTATTTCACCAATTGGGATTGTTCAAGATGTTGAAGTCTTGTGTGGTAAGATCAAATACCCTACTGATTTCTTAGTACTTGGTTCACAACAAGATAATTTTTGTCCCATTATATTTGGTAGACCTTTCTTGAATACAGTTAATGCTGAAATTGATTGTGCTAAAGAAAATGTTAGAGTTAAGTTTGGCAATATATCTCATGAATTTAATTTCTCTAAGTTTCGTAGACAACCACCTGAGAAAGAATTGTCTACTAAAGATGAAATTATTGGTCTTGCTTCTATTGTTGTACCTCCTACTAATTCTTTAGAACAATACTTGTTAGACCATGAAAATGATATGCATATGAATGAAAGAAATGAAATCGATGAAATATTCTTTAAACAAGCACCTATTCTTAAACATAATTTGCTTGTTGAAACTTTGGGAGATCCTCTTCCACCTAAGAGTGATCCTGTGTTTGAATTAAAGCAAATACCTGATACACTTAAATATGCTTATCTTGATGAAAAAAGATATATTCTGTTATTATCAGTGCTAACCTTTCAGAGCATGAAGAAAAGAGATTACTTAAAACTCTGAGGAAGCACCGTGCAGCTATTGGGTATACTCTTGATGATCTTAAGGGCATTAGTCCCACTCTCACTACAAAAAAAAAGACACATCCGTGACATTATGGCCCGAACGAAAACTTTTTCTGTCATGGTTGTGACACTTCTATGACAATAATTGTGACAAAAACATGTATCATCATAGATGTGGTGGGATCCTACTTCTATGACAAAAAAATATGATAGAAAATGGGCTTTTCGTCCTAGGTGGGCCGGAGACGCACCCGCATGACATTCTTTGGGCCGTCCATGACATAAAAAATCATGGTAGAACTGAGGGCGAGGAAATTTTTGGGGAGTTCCCGGTTACGGTGGGTGGTCGGGGCCGAGCGATGCAGTGTAGTTTGCGCATTTCTCTCGTACGCGCGCGTGTGTGCGAGGCGCTCGCTAACTGAACCCGATGCAAGGCGTTCGCTTACTGAACCCGAGCGATCGATCGCCCTCACACTACATACTGAACACGAGCGATCGATCCCTCGCACTACGTATTGAACCCGATCGATCCCTTCGCTGCTAACTGAAGCCGATCGATCCCTTCGCTGCTAACTAAACCCGAGCGATTCCTTCGCTGCTAACTGAACCCGATCGATACTTTGTTGCTGCTTACTGAAGCCGATCGAGCCCCCGTGCGAGACGTAGCCAGCCGGTGTTGGGTTGCCTCTCGATGAACAGTGCCCGTTGCTGCAGCGCGCGTGATACACGTAGACACGAGTCGAAATGGATCAATCGAGCCGGTTGATTGGCTATGGATGAATAGTTCCCGTTGCTGCCGCCCGCTCGTATGCCCCACCCCAGCTGATGGGTTTGGATGAATAGGACCCCAGCCGTGTAAGCGGTTGGCGCTGGATGAACAGGACCCCAAGGAGGCCGTGCCGCGGTACGCCATACCCCAGCCGATTGGGGGTGGATGAACAGGACCCCATGGAGGCTGGATGAATAGTAGCCGGTGGAGGCTGGATGAACAGGACCCCCATGGAGGCTAGATGAACAGTAGCCGGTGGAGGCTAGAGGAAGTCGACGGTGGATGAACAGTAGCCCGTGGAGTCCCGTTTTGCGGTACGCCACACCCTCCCGATGAATAGGACTCCGTTTCGACCGTAGGCAGTTGGGTAGAAGTCCGTTTCCTCCGTTTTGCGGTACACCAGACCCCTCCCGATCAATAGGACCCCGTTTCGACCGTAGGCGGTGGGAGAGAAGTCCGTTTCCTCTGTTTTGCGGTACGCTAGACCCCCAGCCAATGAACAGGACCCCGTTTCGACCATAGGTGGTCGAATAGAAGGCCGTTTCCTCTGTTTTGCAGTATGCCAGACCCCGAGTCGATGAACAGGACCCCGTTTCGGCTGTTCCGTCCAAGCAGGTTGGCTCCCGATGAACAGGACGTATTCCGACCCAGTCGGTGGCCTCCTGATGAACACGACGTTGTTTCTCCATTCCAACCCAACCAGTTGGCTGCCGATGAATAGGAGGCCATTGCTGCCGTACGTTGACTCTCCATGTACACGATCCCTGGCCGTACGTATGCATGAGTACGCATTGACTCTCGCTGGGGTATGTACGTACGTGGCTGTATTTTTTGCAGCGTGGCTGTATGTACGTGTACTCGATTTAGACGGGACTGCCTGAACTGCTACGTATGGGGCTCTACTATGACACGTGCCGCTCCTTACACGGCCATGGTTCATGAGACCGATCGACCAGTATGTACGTACATGTTCGTGACCAGACAGACAACGCTACGTACGCTTCGACCGGGTGTGTCGTGGTTTTGTCACGACAGATGTCCTCGTGAAAGGACTTAAGCGTGAGGCCATCTCTACAGGTGATTGCTCAAAGGGGTTGATCGGGACGAAAGACACGAGTGTCGTGGTATTCTCGCTGGGGGTGCGTGATTCACGGCAGATGCCATGAGATGGCTTATGAGGTGGGGCTACGATAGGACGCCGGTGGGTTCCGGAGGCGAGGTTGGCACGAGCGAGTGCGGGACACAAGACGTACCCAGGTTTGGGGCCCTCTGGAGAGGTAACACCCCTACTCCTGCCGTGTGAGCTGATAAGCACAGAGGTTACAGAGTCGCTCCTGGAGCTGCTTGGACGGAGGAGGGAGAAGGGGCTGAGCCACCGTTCTGCCTCTCCTGTACGAGTGTTCGTGATCTGGAGAGAGCTAGCTAGGGTGAGAACTGACCTTACCGCACTAACTCGAACTCTCAGCCACTAAAACCCGATCCCTCTGCACGGAGGCCTCCCTGGGGGTCTTATAGGCTGACCCCCAGGGTTACAACGGTAACGTACCAGAGGCGCGGGCCCCTGGTGTCATTGACCAGGATCTGGTGGCCGGGTCGCCGGGTCGCCGGGTCGCCAGATGCCGGGTCGCCGGGTGCCGGGTCGCCAGGTGCGCCGCACCTGCCTTGCGCGGGCATCGTGACGGGTCTTGTCTCGTCAGTCTGGGTTCGAGGCACTATGGCGCGTCTTGTCCATCGTCAGAGGGAGGTCGGCGCCGCCGTTTCTACAGGACCGCGCCTCACTGACACCGCCCGCATCGGGCGGGGGCGCAAGGAAAGCTGCAGCCTCACCTGCTCTGTCAGGGTAAAGGGAGGAGCGCTGTAGCACCGCTTGCTTCGTCGCTAAGGCTTCGCCGCCTCGCGGCCAGCCGACATGGGCCAGCCGGCCAGGCCGGGTTACCACGCCGAGCCGGCTCGCGCTGGGGAGCCTGCGTGCCTGGCAAGCCGGCCAGAGGGACTTGTCTTGCTCTGATGATTTTCCGAAAGGGATTCGGGCTCCGTTGCCTACCCGGGGGTCATCCCCCCGACAGTAGTCCCCGAAGCTGTGAAGGTTCGCCGGCTTCAGGCAGGGGAGCCTTTGCAGCTTACCACCCTGAGGAGCCGGTTCTGTTGATGAAGCGCCGGAGTTCGGCCGGGCGGCTTCGCCTGGCAGCTTGCCGGCTTCGCGGCAGCAGACGCCGGGAACACCCGCTGGGGGGCCGGCCTCCGGGGGCCGGGTCGCGGCACCCCGGCCTGAGCGGTAAACGGAAACGCCCACCAGATGGGTCTTGCTTCGTACGCCGATTTGCGCCCGCCGCAGCTCGACGGGCTGCCACGTGCGGCCTTGCGGCGGGCGAGGCCTGCCAGCCCACGCGCGCGACGGGACGTGACCGCGGCTCGGGCCCGCCACTACACGCCCTCGGCCCGCGCGCGGGGGATTCACTTCGGCGACCGTTGGCGATTGCGCTTCCCCGCGTAGTTACTGCGCGTGGGGAACGCGCGCGCGCAGTGCGGGGGAGTGGGGATTGTGGGCGCAACCGATCCCACTCCCCCACGATTTCGCGTGGTTATAAACGAGAAGGGGGGAGTGCGACGGAGACGCCCGCGCTCGCACCCCTGCCCCTCGCTCCTCCTCTGCTTCCTCTCCTTCTCCGCCGTGCCCGAGCGAAGTGCTGCCGCCGTCGTCGCCTCGCCCACGCCTGCTGCACGCCGTGACCCGAAGCCCGCAGCGCGCCGCCCTCCTCCTCTCTTCCTCCTCTCCATCGCCGAATCTCGCCGCCCGCGGAAAACCCTCCCCAATGGCGCTGCCGAAAGGCTCTTGGGAGGGCTCCATCATGACGGAGCAAAACATCCGGTACCTCCGCCGCACGAAGCGGCTGCCGCCGGCGGAGGCGCTGCTCGCGCGCGCGCCGGGCCCGGAGAGGGTGCCGGCGCCGCAGGAGGGCGATCATGTGGTCTTCTTCTCGCACTTCGAGCGCGGGCTCGGCCTCCCCGCGAGTCTCTTCTTCCGCGCGTGGCTCGATTTCTTCGGGCTGCAGCCGCATCATCTCGGCACCAACGCCGTGTTGCAGGTAGCCGGCTTTGCCACGCTCTGCGAAGGCTATCTCGGGATGCTGCCGACTGTGGAGCTGTGGGCGATGATGTTCTTCCTCAAGCAGCAGGGAGCGTCAGCCGGCGCCATGTCCGACTGCGGTGCAGCGGTGGTCACCGGCCGGCCAAACGGGCCGTTTCCCAAGCTGCCGCTTGAGGACTCGGCCAAGAAGTGGCAGTCAATGTTTTTCTACGTCCGGAACGCCGACCCGGCTATCGACGTCATCAACCTTCCGCCATTCTTTGATGCGCCGCCGCTCGAGAAGCCGAATTGGGGGTACCGCCCCAAGGAGCCGTCGAAGGAGATGGAGAAGATCTGCGGCCGGGTCAGGGAGCTGACGAAGAACGAAAGGCTGAAGCCGGCTGATCTCATCGCGGCCTTCATCGCCCGCCGGGTTCTGCCGCTGTAGCGCCGGGCACACCGGATTGGCGACATGAGCGGCCGACACGACCCGACCCGGATGTCGACCAAGGAGCTGATGCCGGCTGGGATCGTCCAGCGGGTCAACTACATCTCCAAGGCCGCGCTGAAGGAGGGGGAGTGGAGCTTCGGGAAGGCGCCCTATCACCGGGAGAACCCGGCGCCTGCGGTGAGTCCCTGGTCTTTATATTTTGCCGCTTCGACGTTATTCTTGCGTCCTGACGCCGCGGGTTGGCCGCAGCTATTCGCCAGCCAGCGGAACCACGACGGGCCAAACGCCCAGATCCTGCTGGCCGACCTGCCCGACTCGGATGTGGAGGAGGCCGGCGCCGAGGCGGAGGAGGGGGCGGTCGAGGCGCGCCTGGCCGACGCTGCAGCCGGCGGGTCGCGGGTCGCAGGTAAGTCTCCGCCTCCAGATCTACTGCGGGACTGGCCCGATGACGACGAGGAGAGCCTGACCGACGCCCACGGTGCAGCGCCCTCGGCTGGGGAGGACGCCAGCGTCGACCCCCCAAGACGGCTGCGGAAGGCGGCTGGCGCCGGGCCGGCTCGCGCGGCGGCGACCGCCAGCCGGCCGCACGGGAAGGAGGTGGTCGAGGCGAGACCGGCCGCGAAACACCCGGCGGCGGAGCCGGCGCGCGCGAGGGCCTTCGTGAAGAAGAAGCGCCGGCTCGCCCCGTCCGTAGGGCCGAGGCGGGAGCCCCCGACGGTCATCGGGTAAGTGCTCCTTGCCTTATTTGTGGGGCCCCAACTGTCGTCTTGTGGAATATCTTTTTTCTTCCTTATGCCTTCGCCGTGACGAATCCGCCGTGCACAGGTCGGCTCTTGACTTGGCGGTGGCGGCGACGGAGGCCGCGGCGGGCGAGGTCACTTGGAGGAAGACCAGGAGCAGCGCCGTCGACCCTCCGCCGAGTCGGTCCGGGGAGGAAGAACTCGAGGCCCGCCAGTCCGGCCAGGATCTTGAGGCGGCGACGCGTGCCGCCTGGCGGGACCGGGCTGAGGCCGAGAAGGCGATGCGGGAGGCCTCGGCCCAGGCGTGGGAGAGGGCCTCCGCGACGCGGGCCAGGCCTACCGCGGATCCGGCCTGGCCGGAGATGGTGACGGGCTCGGCGCCGGCGGTGACGGTCATTGAGCCGCAGCCGGCGGGAGCGGGCGATCCGGGGACGAGGGCGGAGCCGGCCGGCGGCGGGTCGGACGTTGACGAGGAGATCATCGTGGACATGCCGCCCCGGGCCAACCCGGCAGAGGGAGGCGAGGACGGCAGGGAGAGGCGCGAGGCGGACTCCGCGCCATCCGGCCAAGCGCAGCCGACGCCGGCCGCAGGGGCCGCGGCAGAAGGCACCGGCACCCTGGCGGTCATGCCGCCCCAAGCCGCCATGGACCCCGAGCGGCCGGGTGGAAGTGGATCCGGCGCCGGGACCGCACTTCAGCTTCCGTGGGCGAGCTCCAGCGAGGCCGTGGTGGGGCCGCGAACCCAGGAGGACGATGCGGCGGATGCCTTGCGCTCGCAACTTCGCGGCCGGGACGAGCGCCTGCAGGCCTTCCTCCGGGAGGAGCTGGACCGGGCACGGCAGCTGGAGCAGGCGATCACGGTGAGCTTTTTCTTCTATCTTGATTGTTGAATCAGTGGGGGCACGCCAGCGCACCCACTGGGTGTAGCCCCCGAGGTTCGTCCGGGCTGCAGAGCAGCCGTGTCGAATCTTATGGCCGTCTTTTGCATTATCTTAATCTTCTGATCCTTGCTTCCGGCATCTAACCGGGAATCTTGTCGCGCAGCCGATGCGGCCGAGGTGCCAGGCCTTCGAGGCCGGCTTGCGGAAGCCGGCCAGCAGTGCGACCTCGCCGTCGGCGACCGCGACCGGCTCCAGGCCGAGGTGGACCGGATGGTGGCCGAGAAGGCCAGGGCGGAGGAGGCCCATCAGGCGGAGCTGGGCCGGTTGGTGGAGGAGCGCGGCAAGGCGGCCGAGGAGCTGGCAGACGCCGGCAGGAAGATCGCCCAGCTCGAGAAGGATCTCGAGGCCCAGGCTCGTGCGTCGGAGATCCGGGAGAGCGGGATGCTGGGCGAGGCGCAGCACCTTGACGAGACCTTCGCCCGTAAGTACCATCTCTTTCTTCGGGCCGGCTGGCGAAGCCGGCAAGTTGCCTTCTTTGACTGACTTGTTTCTTTCCTTTGCCAGGAGTCTTCCCGGAGACACAGGAGGCGGCTGATGCGGCCGTGTACGCCCACCGGACCGAGCATCGCGAGCTGGGGGCGGAGATCGACGCGTACGCCGCCTGGTCCTTCTCGGAGCTTGTTCTTGCCGGCGAGGCCCGTCTTCGGGCCGTGGAGGAGCAGATGCGCCGCCTGTTCGAGGCCGGCTTGGGCATGGCGAGCGGCCTCTGGCCGATCGTGGTGGGGCCGTACAGCGTCATCCGGCTGGCGCGGTGGCTGGAGGCCGGCGTGGAGCGACTCGGTGTGTGGAGGGCCTCCGTCGCCCGGGCCGGCACGGAGACGGCGCTGCGCTTCGTCGTGTCGTGGTATCCAGGCGTGGACCTCAACCGTCTGGCGGCGCAGCGGGCCGGCGCGGAGGAGGACTTGGCGGCGCAGGCGCAGCGGATCGCCAGGCGGGCCAGCTACTTGGCAGCGTTCGCCCCGCACGACGAGTTCGTCGTCGAGCGGACGGAAGACGGCGAGGAGCTCCCTGCCGACACGCTCGGCCTTCTGCTCGACGACCCGGACGGCAGCTCGGCCGAGACGGGCGCCTATGCCGACGACGAGACTGACGCGGACGACGACGCCACGGCCGAGAGGACGGCGGAGAGCGCTGGACCCAACCCGGCGGCTGCGTCCGCCTTGGCTGGGCCGACGCCGGCCGGAGACGACGCGGGTGCCGCTTAGGGCCTTTGTTTTTTCTGTGCTCAAACTTTTGTTAGGTAGTAGGTCCACCCACTTGGGGTGTAGTTCAATGTAATGAACTCGTGGCCGAAGGCCCATGCTATATATAAATTTGGCATGTGATTTGGCGCCAACTGTCATGGTGATTTCACTTTCTGCTGTTCGGCCTTGGGCCTTTTCCTGTTTGTTGTTTCTCTGGGCTTCCTTCCCGCTAGCCGGACAGCCGGGTTGCGGACTGTGGCTAGGACATGAACTCGGCTTTGAGAGCGAACGCACAGTACTTAGGCTTTTTCGGACGTTGAGCGCGAGCGAACCACCCACTGGGCCGGCTGGCGGCAGGCGGTGAGGCCGCCTGGCGCACAGCCGGTCGTGCGGCGAACAGGCGAGATAAAACGGGTTAAGCCGGGTTAGCCGTGCCGGGCTGTCTCCTTAGTCGTTCTTGCGTAACGATGCTTCCGGCCTTTGGCTCTTGCCGGCCGGACAGCCGGGAGCCGGCTGTGGCTGGCGAAGAGAGGGCTTTGGCGGATCGTACACTCCGAGACGGACTAAGGGAAAAAAGACGGGGCGTGGTCTAGCCGGCTAGCCCCCGAGCCCCCGAGCCGGCTATGCCGACTCGGTGGGGGAATTAGAAAAAACATGGTTGTGTGTAGACACAGAATAAAGCGGGAAAAAGGGAGCCCCCGAGCCCCCGAGCCGGCTGCGCTGACTCGGCAGGAAACATAAGAACGGGGGAGCTGCCTGCTTTGATTAAGTCCAAAAGATGGTGATGCATACATACATGGGTTTAACTGTAAAACGGACGGAGGAGCTCCGCGTTCCAGGGCCGGCTAGACTCCTCGCCGGCTGCATCTCGCTTGCGCTTGTTCGGCTTCTGTGCGTCGATGAGGTAGTATGCGTTCCGGTCGCAGAGAGCCTTGCTGACGATGAAGGGGCCTTCCCAGGGGGAGGCCAGCTTGTGCTGCCCGGTTGTTCGCTGGACGAGCCGGAGTACGAGGTCGCCTTCGCCGAACGCGAGGGGCTTGATCTTCTTGCTGTGGTAGTGGCGCAGGCCTTGTTGGTAGATGGCAGACCGGCTGAGGGTCAGGAGGCGCGCCTCCTCGAGCAGATCGACGCCATCTTCGCGTGCTTCTTTTGCTTCGGCTTCGGTGTACATCGCCACCCGGGGTGAGTTGAACTCGACGTCGGTTGGGATGATGGCTTCAGCTCCGTAGACGAGGAAGAACAGGGTGAACCCGGTGGAGCGGTTCGGCGTCGTCCGGAGGCTCCAGAGGACGGCCGACAGCTCGTCGAGCCAGCTGCCGGGTGAGCGCACGAGCGGCTCGACGAGTCGCGGCTTGATGCCGGCTAGGATGAGGCCATTTGCCCGCTCGACCTGGCCGTTCGACTGGGGATGGGCGACGGAGGCCAAGTCGAGCCGGATGCCGGATGCAGAGCAGTAGTGAGCCAGCGCGCCCTTGGCGAAGTTGGTGCCGTTGTCGGTGATGATGCTGTGTGGCATGCCGTAGCGAACCGCGATATCCTTGATGAATCGGACGGCCGTGGGCCCGTCGAGCTTCTTGATCGGCCTGGCCTCGATCCACTTGGTGAATTTGTCGATGGCGACGAGGAGATGCGTCATGCCGCCTCGGGCGGTCTTGAAGGGCCCCACCATGTCGAGTCCCCATACGGCAAAGGGCCATGTGATCGGGATGGTTCGGAGGGCCGAAACCGGCTGGCGGCTGCGCTTGCTGAAGCGTTGGCAGCCCTCGCACTTGAGGACCAGTTCCTCGGCGTCTTGCAGGGCCGTGGGCCAGTAGAAACCGTGCCGGAATGCTTTGGCCACCAGGGATCTCGAGGCGGCGTGGTGCCCGCACTCGCCCTGGTGGATGTCGAGGAGGATCTCGATCCCTTTGCTCTGCTCGATGCAGCGCTGGAACACGCCCGTCGTGCTGCGCTTGACGAGCTCGTGGTTGATGATGCCGTAGGCGGACGCGCGCCGCTGCACTTGCCGGGCTACAGTTTCGTCGATGGGAAGTTCGCCGTCTTCCAAGAAGGCAAGGATTGGCTGAGCCCAGGAGGGCGCCGTGACCACCGTGAGGACGGTCGCCGGGATGGGACCCGGGACGGTAGCCCCCGAGCCGGAGCCGGCAGTCTCCGGGCTGGAGCCGGCAGCGCCCGAGCTGGAGACGGCAGTCCCCGGGCTGGTGCTGGCAGTCCTCGAGCTTGGGCCGGGGATCCCAGGGCCGGGTGGGGGCGCGCTGGGGTCGCCCGGGACGAAGATGGACTCCGACTCGGGAGACGGCTTGATGGATGGCTTCCGCAGGTGCTCGAGGGAGACGCCGGACGGGATGGCCTGCCGGGTGGAGCCTACTTTGGCCAAGGCGTCGGCTGCTTCGTTGTCGGCGCGTGGGACGTGGAGGAACTCGCAACCATCGAACCCGCCGGAGAGTTGCTGGACCAGGAAACGGTAGCTGGCCATGTTGGCGTCTTTGGCGTCCCAATCGCCGGAAACTTGCTGCACCACCAGGTCCGAGTCGCCGTAGCAGAGGATGCGCCGGATGCCGATCTCCCTGGCCAGCCGGAGTCCGTGTACGAGAGCTTCGTACTCGGCGACGTTGTTGGAGGCGGCGAAATGGATCTGGAGCACGTACCGCAGCCGGTCGTTCTTGGGGGAGGACAGCACGATGCCGGCTCCCAAGCCGTTGCGCATCTTGGAGCCGTCAAAGTGCATGCGCCAGTGAGTCGACTCCGGCGCCGGTGGCAGGTATTGCGTCTCGGTCCAGTCGACGAGGAAGTCGGCCAGCGCTTGGGACTTGATGGTGGTGCGCGGCTCGTAGAGGATTGTGTGGTCGGCTAGCTCAAGGGCCCACTTGGCCACCCGGCCAGAGGCATGCCGGCAGCCCACGATCTTGCCGATGGGGACCGTGCTCACCACGGTAATGGCGTGCTCTTGGAAGTACTGCCTCAGCTTCTTGGCGGCAAGGTACATGCCGTAGCACATCTTCTGGTAGTGGGGATAATTCTGCTTGGAGGCGGAGAGCACCTCGCTGAGGTAGTACACCGGACGCTGGACCGGCTGCGCCTTGCCCTCCTCCGGGCGCTCGACGACCAGCACCGTGCTGACCGCGCGAGAGGTGGCGGCGATGTATAGCAGGAGTGGCTCTTTCTCAGCCGGCGCGGCCAGGACGGGCGCGGTTGACAGCATGCGCTTGAGGTCGCGGAAGGCTTCGTCCGCCTGGTCGCTCCACTCGAACGCCGCCGTCTTCTTCATCAACTGATACAGGGGCAGGGCCCTCTCTCCCAGCCGGCTGACGAACCGGCTGAGAGAGGCCAAGCAGCCGGTGAACTTCTGGACGTCGCGCAGTCGGGTCGGCTTGTGCATGCGCTCGATTGCCTTGATCTTCTCCGGGTTGGCCTCGATGCCGCGCGCCGAGATGAGGAAGCCGAGGAGCTGGCCAGCCGGCACGCCGAAGACGCATTTCTCCGGGTTGAGCTTGATCCGGAACCAGCGCAGATTGGCGAAGGTTTCCTTGAGGTCGGCCAGGAGCGTGAGGTGCTGCTTGGTCTTCACCACGATGTTGTCGACGTAGACGTGCACATTTCTGCCGAGCTGGGGCAGCAGGCATTTCTGCATGCAGCGCTGGAAGGTGGCGCCGGCGTTCTTCAGCCCGAACGACATGGTGATGTAGCAGTATGCCCCGAAGGGCATGATGAAGGACGTCTTGAGGGCGTCGGCCGGGTCCAGCTTGATCTGGTGGTAGCCGGAGTAGGCGTCCAGGAAGGACAGGAGCTCACAGCCGGCTGTGGAGTCGATGACTTGGTCAATCCGCGGCAGAGCGAACGGGTCCTTGGGGCATGCCTTGTTCAGGCTGGTGTAGTCGATACACATGTGCCAAGTACCGTTTTTCTTCAGGACGAGGACCGGGTTGGCCAGCCATTCGGGGTGGAATACTTCCATGATGAACCCGGCTTTGAGCAGCCGGGCGATCTCTTCGCCGATGGTTCTTCGCTTCTCCTCGGAGAAACGGCGCAGCGGCTGCCGGACGGGCTTGGCGTCCTTGCGGACGTGAAGTTTGTGCTCGGCGAATTCCCTCGGGACACCCGGCATGTCTTTGGGAGACCATGCGAAGATGTCCAGATTCTCACGGAGGAAATCGACGAGCTCGCCTTCCTATTTGCTGTCGAGGCCGGCACCCACGACGACGTACTTGCTGAAGCTGGGGTCGTCCGGGTCGAGCGGGACCCGCTTCGTGTCCTTGGCCGGCTTGAAGGAGGCTTCGTCGGCCGGCTTGGGCGGAGCCGGCACAGCCGACTGCGCGTTAACCAGCGCCACGATCCTGTCGAGCTGGCGCCTCTCCTCGGCGATGACCAGCGACTCGGCCAGCTGGGAGCCGGCTTTGGCGCACTCGAGGGACTTCTTGTAGTCGCCGATGATGGTGATGAGGCCCTTGGGACCCGGCATCTTCAACTTCAGGTAGGCGTAGTGGGGGACCGCCATGAACTTGGCCATCGCGGGCCGGCCCAGCAGCGCGCGGTAGGGGCTGGCCAGGTCGACCACCTCGAACCAGATCGGCTCGCGGCGGAAATGGCTGCTGGAGCCGAAAAGGACGTCGAGCCGGAGCCGGCCGATCGGGGAGCAGGAGTGTCCTGGCACGATGCCGTGGAACACTGTCCGGGTCGGCTCCAGCTGTCGCGCCTCGATGCCGAGCTTGGTCATCGTGTCGCGGTAGAGGATGTTGATGCTGCTGCCGCCATCGATCAGCACCCGTGAAAAGCGGCAGGTGCGCTTCTCGGAGACGAAGGTGGGGTCGAGCACGAGGGCGTAGCCGCCCGACGTGGGCATGACGGCCGGGTGATCCTCCCGGGTCCAGCTCACCGGTCGGTCGGACCAGTGCATGTACTGGGGAACCGGAGGGACGACGGCGTTCACCTCGGCCGCGTGCTTGCGCTTGGCGTGCTTGTCATCCCCCTCACTGGTGAAGACGACGTAGGATGCGTCCGAGCGCGGGAAAGGGTTGTCGGCGAGGGCGCCGGGTGGCGGCGGAGGCGGCGGCTGCTGCGAGCCGGCTCCAGGCGGCGGGGGTGGAAGGTTGCCCTTCAAGAAGCGCTGCGTGAAGCTGCACTGCCGGAGCGTGTGCGTCGATGGCTTCGCGCCGCTGTGGTTTTTGCAGGGGGCGTCGAGCATCTGCTCGAAGGTCAGCTTGGGCTGCCAGACGGCCTTGCCGGTGCGCGGGCGCTGGCTGGGGCCTTGCTCGGCCGGCTGCTCCCTCTCCACGGCAGCGACTTGCCGGTGGTCGTAGCGAGGCGCCGGCTGGTTGCTCCGGCGCTTGCCGTTGTTGTTGCCGTCTTGCCGGCGCTGGCTGTTGTCGCCAGCCGGCTTGGGGGCAGCCGGCTGGGCCGGGAGAAGCTTGCCGTCCGCGCCGATCGTGATCTTCACATCCATCGCGGAGTCGGCCGTAGCGTACTTGTCCGCCACAGCCATGAGCTCCGCCAGGGTCTCCGGCTCGTCGCACACCAGCCGGTGTTTGACCAGAGTGCCGTCTAGGCATCCGTCGATGAAGTATTGGACGGCCTGGACCTCGTGGACCCCTTCGCAGGAGTTGCGAAGCTCCGTCCACCGCGTGAGGAAGTCGCGCAGGGGCTCGCCCGACTTCTGGACGCACATGGAGAGCTGGCGAGGCTTGCCGGGTCGCGTGTAGGTGCTGGTGAAGTTGCGGACGAACGCGTCTTCGAAATCCAGCCAGGAGTTCACGCTGCCGGCACGGAGGCTGCTGAGCCACGTCCGGGCCGAACCGAGCAGCATGAGGGGGACGTAACGGACAGCCACACGCCGGTTGCCGCCGGCTATGCCGACAGCTGTGGTGTAGTCGGTTAGCCAGTCCTCCGGCTTGGTGGCGCCGGTGTATTTTGGCGAGTCGCGGGGCAGCAAGAAGCCTTTGGGGAAGGGTTCTTCGCGAATGCGGGGGCCGAAGCACGCCGGGCCAACAGAGCTTTCCTCCTCCAGGGCCGTGGAGCGCGCCAGCCGGTCGATGCGGTGACGGGCGTCGCTTTCGTCGTAGGGCTCGCGGGGGCTGAGCCGGTCAGCCACGGGAACGCGGAGGCCGATTCGGTCGGTCATGGGACCGCGGGGAGCAGGAGCCTCCGGGGCCGGCTCGGGCCGCCGAGCCGGCCGCACGGGAGGCTCCGGCTGCTGAACCCGGCCGTCGCCGGCCGTTTCGCCAGCGTTGCCGTCTCCAGCGGTGGTGGCGCGGTTGTGCCGGCTCCGGCCGGACCGGTGCCGGCCAGAGCGGCTTGCGCTAGTGGCGTGCGAAGACGTCTGCCGCGCATCCCGGAGAGCCCTCTCCGGGTCCCCGGTTCTTCTTGAGGCGGAGCCGGATGGCTGGGCCGGGTCGAAATGCCGCTGCTGCCCGTTCGCCGCGGTGATGAGGTCGCGGATGCGCTGCTGCTGCTGCAGCAGCAGCTCCTCGCCCTCCAGAAACTCGAGATCAGCAATCGCGGCCTGCGCCGCGCGCATGTTCTTGACGGGGGTGTCGTAGACGGGTCGGCCTGCGCCTAGCGCACGGCCGAGTGCGCCCCCGCGGATCCGCACCTCCGCGACCCGGCTGGGCTCGACCGCAGGCAGAGTGAGGCCATGCGCGCTGTCGAATTCTCGCTGGGTGGACTCCAGCCGGCGCCGGGTTGCCGCAAGCTCCGTGGCCTCGAGCAGCAGATGCTGGCGGCCCTCGTTGAGCTGGGCCGCTTTAGCAGCCGCGTCGGCGTCAGGCGTGATGGGGGCTTGCAGACTCCGGATCGTGTCGTGGAGCGGGTCAGTCCGGCGAGGCGGAACCGCAGCCAAGGCGGCGGCCGCGGCAGCCTTCTCCTTGGCGCGCGGGGAGCCGAAACTGGTGCCGATGGTGAGCACCTCCGCGTGAACGCAGAGAGCAGCGACGTCGTCGGGGACGGCGCAGCTAACGGGGACAGGTGAGTCGGCGCAGTTGCACACTTCGCTGGGAAACACGTCGGGGACGAGCGCGATGAAGACGCGCAGTGCGCCGAAGGGGACGATGAAGCAGCCTGCGGGGCCGGCGACGTCAGCGCCCAGCGCAGCGCTGCAGCCGGCCGGTTTGGCCGTGCGGGGCGCATGGACCAAACCGTGCACGATGCGCTCGCCGGAGCTGGTGAAGGGCCTCGTCCGGAACTTGACTCCGGCCGACGCCGCGAGCAGCCCCACGGTGGGCGCCAACTGTCGTGGTATTCTCGCTGGGGGTGCGTGATTCACGGTAGATGCCATGAGATGGCTTATGAGGTGGGGCTACGATAGGACGCCGATGGGTTCTGGAGGCGAGGTTGGCACGAGCGAGTGCGGGACACAAGACGTACCCAGGTTCGGGGCCCTCTGGAGAGGTAACACCCCTACTCCTGCCGTGTGAGCTGATAAGCACATAGGTTACAGAGTCGCTCCTGGAGCTGCTTGGACGGAGGAGGGAGAAGGGGCTGAGCCACCGTTCTGCCTCTCCTGTGCGAGTGTTCGTGATCTGGAGAGAGCTAGCTAGGGTGAGAACTGACCTTACCGCACTAACTCGAACTCTCAACCACTAAAACCCGATCCCTCTGCACGGAGGCCTCCCTGGGGGTCTTATAGGCCGCCCCCCAGGGTTACAACGGTAACGTACCAGAGGCGCGGGCCCCTGGTGTCATTGACCAGGATCCGGTGGCCAGGTCGCCGGGTCGCCAGATGCCGGGATGCCGGGTCGCCGGGTGCCGGGTCGCCAGGTGCGCCGCACCTGCCTGGCGCGGGCATCATGACGGGTCTTGTCTCGTCAGTCTGGGTTCGAGGCACTGTGGCGCGTCTTGTCCATCGTCAGAGGGAGGTTCGGCGCCGCCGTTTCTACAGGACCGCGCCTCACTGACACCGCCCGCCTCGGGCGGGGGCTCAAGGAAAGCTGCAGCCTCACCTGCTCTGTCAGGGTAAAGGGAGGAGCGCTGTAGCACCGCTTGCTTCGTCGCTAAGGCTTCGCCGCCTCGCGGCCAGCCGACATGGGCCAGCCGGCCAGGCCGGGTTGCCATGCCAAGCCGGCTCGCGCTGGGGAGCCGGCGTGCCTGGCAAGCCGGCCAGAGGGACTTGTCTTGCTCTGATGATTTTCCGAAAGGGATTCGGGCTCCGTTGCCTACCCGGGGGTCATCCCCCCGACAACGAGTTTACCCAGGTTCGGCCCCTCTCGATCGAGGTAAAAGCCTACGTCCTGCTTTGGGTTGTATTGATTGGGTATCGATTACAAGGGAGCGAATACGCTTGACCTAGCTATCGATTGATCGTTCTCCCCCAAGCCGCCGCAGGGACTCGCCTTTATATACACAGGTCAAGGCCCTGGGCTTACAAGAATCCGAGCCGGGTTACACATCATAACCGGCTCTATCTCTAAACTATCTTGCCGCCTTCGGCAAGTTATCTCCGGGCGGCTCACGTCTCCAGGTTACGCCTCGTCCTCTGGCCATTAGCCGCCGTTTGGCCCATCAACTGAGCCGCCATCAGGCCCATCCGGGCCTTGGGCTGGCTCTTGAAGGTTATTTCATAAGCCGCCAAGTTCCTAACCCGGCCCTTCCTAGGCGGGTTATATCACGGGGTTATATCCCCGACATTAGGCCCCAGATTGATTTGAACTGGTTCATGTCAATCTCCAAATCTTCTAGTTGGCGAGCTTTCCTTGAATTTTTCCACCATTCCAAAATGTCGAATATTTGCGTGACCCGCCATGATGACATCACAAATTTATAATCCGAAAATCTTGATGACGTCATAACGGATCTTTGATTTTAACCGGCCGTCCCGAGAATCGAGGCGCCTCTTCTGACGAAACCATTATCTAGTCTCCTCGATTCTCGCGCCCGTCTGATACTGTTCCTTACTTTTGCCTTATAAATTGGCGTGGGGGCCAGGCTGGTTCACTCTCCCCCATCACCTTCTCTTCTTCTTCCTCACGACGCCCACTGTACCCGGATCTCCGCCGCCCGACCGGATCTCGCCGTCTGCATCAACGAAAGCCGCTGCATCAACCTGAGTCGGACTAGAGTACAGCGGCGCTCCTCCGCTTTCCGGCATTTCCATCAGGTTCTGTTCTTATCTCGGGCTGGATCCCCATTAGTTCATCAGAGTTCATCGAAGTTCATAGTTTCTCAACCTTATTCTTCATTTAGTCTTGATTTAAAGCCCTTCTGGATCTGCCAATATCGGAAAATGGTGCGGCAATCCATTTAAGGTTTTACCAAACTTTCTCATAATCCAACTCCGCTCTAAAATCGGCATATAAATGATCTGTTCTTCCATTACAGTATGTTTAGGGTTACTGCTAGTTCTTCACCTTCCCCGCTCGTAGATCTGTAAATATAGCGGCAACGTGTGAAACTTGTTTGTCCCACTTAGCAGAATTTACGATAGTCTGCATAATTGTTGACCCGCCATCATAGCACTGGCTCATCCTTGAAAAATGATAAGCCGCCACATCTTGAAAAAATTGTAAGCCGCCGCATCAAGTTCCATAATTTGAACGGTTTATAAATCCTCCAACGGCTCATAAATCTTCTGGCGGCTCACCACCTAATGCAATCACTTAAAATTGTACTCGCCGACTCATGTATTACGTTTCTGATCCGCCATATCTTACATCCTGTGTGCAGTTTTATAAGCCAGTGATAAAATGGCCGGTGATAAAACGGCTAAAGTCCCCAACTCCTGTGATTGGGTAGCTTCAGAAGTGACAGAACTCTCACTCAACGAATATGTCGCTATGGGAATTTTACCAAAAAAAGAAATTGTCCATTGGCGGGTTCCTGGTTCCGAAACAACTCCACAACCTGAAGAGGGTGAAGTAATAATCTTCACAGATCATCTCCTTCGCGGTTTCTCACCGCCCGGGTCAAAAATTTTCCGGGACATCTTACATTTTTACAACATCTGCCCTCAAGACATTGCCCCAAACTCTGTCACCAACTTGTGCCAATTCCAAGTGCTTTGTGAAGCATATTTGCAAGAAGAGCCCACTGTCAACATGTTTAGAGATTTCTATTATCTCAACCGTCAAACTAAAGTCGCTGACGCCCCCCTTTTTGAACTGGGAGGCGTTTCTATTCAGAGGCGGCGAGATATCACTTTTCCTTCTGCCACACTGCCGAGCCATCTTAAAGGTTGGAACCGCACTTGGTTCTATTGCAAAAACACAGCGCCGGCTGATGAGAACCCTCTGCCGGGTTATCGCCCTCACCGGCTCAACCCAAATGACGTGCTCCCCAGCAAGCTGACTGCCACAGAGCGCGCTCAACACGCCCACATATTTCCAAAGGTCAAGGCCTTGATAGCTAACGGTCTGACCGGAATTGACCTGACCCGCTGCTGGGTCTCTTGGAGAATTTTACCGCTAAGCCGGCGGGCCGGCTTAATGTGTGAGTATGACGGCAGCGTGGATAATTCTCAGCATTTCAATAAGACTCCTCTGTCTGACAAAGAAATCAATGCGATTGTCAAGACGCTGCTAGGGGAGTCCCAAGAGGCTTGCAGCAAGGTGGGGCTTAACCCCTTCTGCACCCTGAATCGAGCTCCTGCGGTAAATATCCTTCACTTTTATTTCATCTTACTAACTTATCAGCTATACTTTTCAATCACACATATATTTGCAGGCCGACTCTGTCTTCTGGAAGAAGAGGATAAACCCCGCTTCAACCACAACCAAGCAGAGGAAGAAAACCAAAACCACAAAAGGTCGTGGCCCGGGTCGTCCTAAGAAGCAGACGGCTGAAGAGCTAACGCATCTTGATGAGTCGGAGGTAGAACTTGACTCCCTTGGTATCTTTTTATGCAATTTATTGACGCCGACTCTTCTCAGGACGAAACAGAAAACAGTCAAGCAGAAGCAGCAGAGGTAACTATCATCTCCTCCGACTCAGAACCCTTGCCCAGAGAAAAAACTCGGCGGGTCATCCGGAAAGTAAGATTTTCACACCCTCTTGCTCACTTGGACCTCGACTTTCTTTTGAAGAAACAACAACACGAATCTAGGCGGCAGACTCGGAGCGCCGGCTCTGAAGATCTTCTGACCGGCTTATCTCCTACACCAACTCCTCGGAAACGCCGGAATGAAGTACCTCACAACCCTACCTTATCTCTTCCTCGAGCCGGTCTTACACGGCAACCTCTTAATCCTTCCGACTCAAATTATCAGGGAACACCACCCTCATCAGGCGACTCAATCAGTACTCAACTGCCGGCCTTCGTTGTCAACCATGGGTAAGCTTCTTCTTTTATCAATTTTGCAAGTTATTATGCCATAAATTCACCAACTTATCTTGTTGCAGGGCCAAAGCAAAGGCTAGTAAGAGGCATAAGGCAGGCGATTTTTCCAAGACTGCCGAAATACCTGAGCCGGAAAAAACAGTACCAACTGCCCCAAAAGCCTCAATGCTAGAATCTGAAGGCCCTACTGAACACACCACTCCTGCACAAACATACGAAAATCCTTCTGAAGCCGTCCATATGAATGTTGGACCGGCTGAAGAACATGAACCGCCCAGTCCATCTCGCGTCCAAACCAGCCAAGGCGTCCATGCTGAAAAAGATGCTGATGATGTCACTGTCACTGGGACGGGTTACACCATGCCAGGCGCCTCCACTGTCCTGACCAAGCACAAAGAAGAGTCGTCTTCATTTGAGAAGAACAAGGCCAAACTGGACCTTCAGGACTATGCCACCTTCAGCACCAGTGAGCTTCACGCTGGCTATTTAAGCCGTCTTTACACAAGCCGCGACATGGAGGCCGGCTTAGTGAACTTGATGAAGAAAAAAATATGAGGTAAGGTTACACGTCTGCATTACGCACATATATAGTCATGTAGCCCCCAAGGGCCGGCTTAGTATGAAAGAGTAAGCCGGGTCTTTCCAATTTAGCATTTGAACAGAGCATTGTCATGTAGCCCCCAAGGGCCGGCTCATCTTTAGTAAAGATGATCCGGGTCTTCTAGAAACTCCAAATATTAACATGAAATCCAGATATAGCCCCCAAGGGCTGGCTCATCTTAATAAGATGGGCCGGGTCTGATAGACAGCTAGTGTAGAAATAAAACTCCATGTGTAGCCCCCAAGGGCCGGCTCATCTTAAAAAGATGGGCCGGGTCATAATATAAATTTGAAATGACCTACATTAGCCCCCAAGTGCCAAGTGTATTGTCAGCAATATGCTTGGGACTTGAATGTTTTGAACCATAACCCATCAGCTGAAAATTCTCCTGCCCCTATGATGACAGGAAGCTTTAAGCCTGAAGGAGTCGCAACTAGGCGACTTAAAGGTAAGGCTGGAAACCCAAGAGGCAGATACTACCAAGGCCGAGTCCAAACTGAAGATCACTCTAGAGGATCTGGAAAAAATGAAATCATCTGTCGATGCAGAGAGGACAGCTTGGGAAACTGAGAAAGCCGCCCTGGTGAAGCGTGCAGAAATCGCCGAGAACCAACTGAAACCAGTGGCTGAGGAGCTTTCCAGTTTAAAATGTTACATCACACAGATGTCAACCGCCATCTTTGGTAAGTTCCTCCATTATCAGAATCAATCTTGTCCATCCAAAACACCTCTGTATGCCTGGTGACTCAAATTATCTGATCTAACTGTTCATCATTGTTTTGGTTGACAGGCGCCATGAGTGCTAACCTTGGCGAGAATATGCTATTAAAGCTAAAAGCCGTGTACTCTTTAACAGAGAAGCTTTATGCCGGCACATTAAAGACCTTGGTGGCCGTCTCTTGTGGCAGGAAGCCCCCAACTATAATCAAGGAGGTGCTGGATAACCTCTCCACGGTCCCTGCGCAGATCTCTGAGCTAAAGCTATCAGCCGCCCGTGCAGGAGCCATTACTGCTCTAAGCCGGGCAAAAGCTTGGCAAGCAGAACTTGACCCGGCGGAAATGGCTGGCGGGTGTCCAGAATTTAAAGATGACGGCACTGCTTTTGACGAAGCAGATTTCGCCCGGTGCGTTAAAGAGATGAGGCCCTTAGCCTGTCAGCTTGCCCAGGGACTGGATTTGAACAAGTACCAGCCGGCTTACGATAGCCTCAATATTCGTGTTAAGCCGCCGTCTCATCCAGTAACAGATTTGACCCCTCAAAGGCGTAAGCAACTCTTCACTCCTGAGCTTGACCCTTCCATTATAATTAATGAAGAAGCTACCTTTGAGGCATTAATGGGCATCGACTGGACTTCGGATGATCTTCAGATAGCAGACGACGAAGAACCGGCGCAGGGTGACCCGGCACCTTCCTCCTCCAAGCAACAGGAAGATTAACCCGGCAGGCCATGATTCAGATGACGCTTAAATCGGCTGGAACTTATAAGCCGTTTTGTATAAAAAACACTTGTCATAACTTACTGGCTCAAGCGGGAGCCGTGTAATAGGTAGTTACAAGCGATGATTCGCCCTGCCATGCCTTCGTGCATGTTTTGATGAACTGATGCTTTGGCGGCTCTGATTGCAACAACTTCAATCATATGTATATGTATATCTGGTTCAATTTTCCTGACTTGCTCTGCAATCTTGATTGATAAATGGTGAACACAACACCAATAACCCCACTGGCGGGTCACAGCCAAGACGTAGGGCAGCTTAAAACTTCATGACTCCATTATTTGAGGCGTTTAATGTCTCAATTGGCAAGTCATAATTTGTCAGAAACTCGCCTGATGTACAGCTAGATCTTGAACAATCCAAAGATATATTTCCTGAAATAACAATAGAGAATATATGCATGTATATCCCCAATATCTGTAGGGCGGCTTAAAAGGCACAGCCAAAAAGAGATCAACTCTTGTTTTATAAGGCGGCTTTAAAGGCCGAAAAGAGATTAATTCTTGCTTTGTAATTTTGCAAAACTTGTTTTGCGCTTCAGTGAAGCTTGGCGAGAACGCCGTAACCCTCATAAGCCGGCTCTCACATGACATAAATCCATTGTTTTAACCTTAAACAGTTCAGGGTCTTTAAGAAGATTGACTGCTTAAGAGTGCCAACGGGTCATATAGCGGAGAGACTACAGCAAAGAGGTGAGTTTATCCTAGCTCTCTGTAAGCCGGCCCTCTCGTGACATAAGCCGCCGTTTTAACCTTAACCAGTTCAGGGTCTTTTAAGAAGATTGACTGTTAAGAGTTCGGCGGGTCACCTGGTGGAGTGGCAAGTTGCAAACAGGTAGGTTTAACCCATATATGGCATGTAAGCCGGTCAAGAGGGTATGAAAGCTAAACTCAATGAGTTGGAAGCCCCCAAGTGACCTTATGATCAACAAATAAAGACTCAAGTACCAGTAATATGATATGAAACGGTAGAGGCCCCGAATTTCAGGGATACCAGCTTTATTATATTGACCATAAAGAAAGGTATATACATCAAAAGTAAGGTATGTACAAATACTTAGAGCCGGTGACTCAAGTGTAGTAAGGCCGAAGATGAGCTATATTCCACGGCCGGCGGGTCTCCTCCGCAGAAGTACGTGATTTGTTGCTCTCTCGTATGTCAATGAGATAATACGATCCATTGTTGAGATTCTTGCTGACCACAAAGGGTCCTTCCCAAGGGGGTGAAAGCTTGTGCATATCCATCTGATCTTGAATCAACCGGAGAACTAAGTCACCCTCCTGAAATGTCCGGGTCTTGACCCTGCGGCTATGATAGCGATGCAGGTCTTGCTGGTAAATCGCCGAACGAGCCGCCGCAAGATCACGCTCCTCGTCCAAAGCATCAAGTGCATCTTGTCGTGCCGTCTCATTATCAGCTTCAACGTAAGCCGCCACCCTCGGCGAGTCATGACGAATATCACTGGGGAGGACTGCCTCTGCACCATATACCATGAAGAAAGGCGTGTAGCCTGTTGAACGGTTGGGGGTGGTTCTGATACTCCAAAGAACCGAAGGAAGCTCTTCAACCCAACAACCAGGTGTTCGCTCCAAAGGAACCATGAGCCGGGGCTTGATACCTCTCAAAATTTCCTGGTTAGCCCTTTCTGCCTGACCATTGGACTGTGGATGCGCCACAGAAGAAACATCGAGCCGGATGTGCTCTTGTTGACAAAACTCCTTCATCGCACCTTTAGATAGATTCGTACCATTATCAGTGATGATGCTATGCGGGTAACCAAAGCGAAAGATCAGTTTTTTGATGAACTGAACTGCTGTTGCGGCGTCACACTTGCTGACCGGCTCTGCCTCAATCCACTTTGTAAATTTATCAACCGCCACCAAGAGGTGGGTCTTCCTGTCTTTAGATCTTTTAAACGGCCCAACCATATCAAGCCCCCAGACCGCAAATGGCCAAGTGATCGGTATCATCCGGAGTTGTTGAGCCGGCACATGAACTTGGCATGCAAATTTCTGACACCCGTCACACTTACTGACTATGTCCTCTGCATCCGCGTGGGCTGTTAACCAGTAAAACCCATGACGAAAAGCTTTAGCCACCAAAGATTTAGACCCGGCGTGATGACCACAATCGCCTGCATGTATCTCTCGTAGAATCTCACGGCCTTCTTCAGGAGAAACACAGCGTTGAAAAACACCAGTGACGCTGCATCTGTGTAACTCGCCGTTGATGATAGTCATGGACTTAGACCGCCTGATGATCCGCCGCGCCAAAGTCTCATCTTCGGGTAACTCGCCGCGAGTCTTATAAGCCAGATAAGGCAGCGTCCAATCTGGAATTGCACGAAGAGCCGCCACCAATTGCCCTTCCGGGTCAGGGATAGAAATATCCTCCTTGGTAGGTAACTTAACTAACGGGTTATGCAACACATCAAGGAACACATTGGGTGGCACCGGCTTACGCTGAGATCCAAGTCTAGACAGCGCATCAGCCGCCTCGTTCTTGCGTCGATCAATATGATCCACCTGATAGCCCTTGAAGTGACCGGCAACATGCTCGACCGCTTGGCGATAAGCCGCCATGAGTGGGTCTTTAGAATCCCACTTTCCTGAAACTTGCTGAGCCACAAGGTCTGAGTCGCCAAGACATCTGACCCGGCTCAAATTCATCTCCTTGGCCATACAGAGCCCATGAAGCAAAGCTTCATATTCAGCTGCATTGTTTGTACAAGGAAACATTAGCCTTAAAACATAACAGAATTTATCACCTCATGGGGAAGTCAAAATAACTCCAGCCCCCGAGCCCTCCAACTGCCTGGGCCCATCAAAGTGGATTGTCCAATATGTGTTGTCCGGCTTCTCCTCTGGTACTTGTAATTCTGTCCAATCATTTATAAAGTCCACCAGGGCTTGAGATTTTATGGCCGTTCAAGGTACATACTTCAAATTGTGAGGTCCCAGCTCAATTGCCCACTTCGCAACCCGGCCCGTGGCCTCTCTGTTCTGAATTATATCCCCTAAGGGAGCAGAGCTGACCACAGTGATTGGATGTCCAAGAAAATAATGTTTGAGCTTGCGACTCGCCATGAAGACTCCAAATACCAGCTTCTGCCAATGCGGGTACCTTTGCTTGGACTCAGTTAAAACCTCGCTGACATAATAAGCCGGCCGCTGGACTGGAAACTCTTTACCCGCCTCTTTGCGCTCCATGACAACTGCAACACTGACGGCTTTATTATTAGCCGCCACGTACAGGAGCAAAGGCTCTTTGTCTATGGGAGCTGCCAAAACGGGCGGCTCAGCAAGCTGCTTCTTCAGAGCCTCGAACGCATCATTAGCAGCATTACTCCAAACGAAATCGTCCGTCTTTTTCATCATTTGATATAAGGGCATAGCCTTCTCGCCAAGGCGACTTATGAACCGGCTCAGAGCTGCAATACGACCCGCCAAGCGCTGGACGTCATTGACACACGCCGGCTTAGAAAGTGAAGTAATGGCCTTTATCTTCTCTGGGTTAGCTTCAATGCCCCTCTCAGAGACCAGAAATCCAAGCAGTTTACCTGCAGGCACACCAAAAACACACTTGGCCGGGTTAAGCATCATCTTGTAGACCCGGAGATTATCAAAAGTTTCCTTCAAGTCATCAAGCAACGTCTCCTTCTTCCTTGACTTGACCACTATATCATCCACATAAGCGTGAACATTGCGCCCAATCTGGCCGTGGAAGCAATTCTGAACACAACGTTGGTAAGTCGCCTGGGCACTTTTAAGCCCAAAAGGCATAGAAACATAGCAGAAAGCCCCAAAAGGTGTTATAAAAGATGTCTTCTCTTGGTCCTCCACTGTCATCTTGATCTGATGATAACCAGAATAAGCATCCAGAAAACATAAGCTCTCACAACCCGCCATAGCATCAATGATTTGGTCGATACGGGGGAGAGCAAACGGATCAGCTGGACAAGCCTTGTTGAGATCTGTGTAATCCACAAACATGCGCCACGTGCCGTTCTTCTTGAGTACAAGCACAGGGTTAGCCAACCACTCTGGATGAAAGACCTCCATGATAAACCCAGCCGCTAAGAGCCGGGCTATTTCCTCTCCGATAGCCTTACGCCGTTCCTCATTGAAACGTCGAAGGAACTGTTTAACCGGCTTAAACTTGGGATCCACATTAAGGCGGTGCTCAGCGAATTCTCTCGGTACACCCGGCATGTCAGAAGGTTTCCATGCAAAGATGTCCCAATTCTCACGAATGAATTCGATGAGCGCGCTTTCCTATTTGGGATCCATATTAGCCCCCACAGTAAACTGTTGTGACGAGTCGCCCGGGACAAAATCCACCAGCTTAGTATCCTTTGCTGACTTAAACTTCAAGGGCGGCTCAACTTCTGTGGTAGGCTTCTTCAACGGGGTCATATCAGCCGGGTCAACATTGTCCTTATAAAACTCAAGCTCCGCACTAGCACAACTTGCCTCTGCATAGGCAGCATCACCTTCCTCGCACTCCAGAGCAATTTTCCGATCACCGTGCACCGTAATCGTTCCTTCTGGCCTTGGCATTTTAAGCTGCAGATAGACGTAACAGGGGCGTGCCATAAACTTAGCGTAAGCCGGCCGTCCAAACAGGGCATGATATGGGCTCTTGATTTTGACCACCTCAAACCATAATGTTTCAACTCTGTAGTTGCGATCATCACCAAAGGCCACCTCCAGGGCAATTTTACCCACTGGATATGCTGATTAGCCAGGCACCACGCCATGGAACACTGTAGATGACGGCTTAAGATTCTTGTCGGTCAGATTCATACGCCGGAAAGTGTCATAATACAAGATATTGATACTACTGCCTCCATCCATCAGCACTTTGGTGAATTTGTAACCTCCCACCTGAGGTGCCACCACAAGGGCTAACTGACCCGGATTATCCACTCGGGGCGGGTGATCCGCCCGGCTCCACGATATCGTGTGCTCAGACCATCTCAAATATTGTGGAACAGCCGGCGCGGTTGCATGAACCGCCCGCTTGTGAACGTTCCGATCCCGCTTGCAAAGACTTGTGGTGAAGACATGATACTGACCCCCACTAAGTTGCTTAGGATTGCTCTGATACCCTGACTGGTTATTCTGCTGCTGATTACCGTTGGATTGCTGATTACCTTGACCGTGGAATCCAGTATTTGAGCCGCCACCGCCAAAGCTGCCGCCCTGAGAACCGGATCCTGACCCGCCAGGTGGCCCATTGCCGTTGCCATGATGCTGGTTGAGGCTATAATTCCTGAACTCCCGCATGATATAACAATCCTTCCAGGCATGAGAGGACGGTTTATTGGGCTGACTGTGCTCTGGACAAGGCTTGTTAAGCATTGCCTCAATGTTGAAAGGCTTTGCTCCTGCGAAAGGTTGCTTACCATTACCGTTGCGGCGCTTGCCTCCAGTATTGGTATTAGCCACAAGATCTGACCCGCCCTCCGGGTCCTTGCGTTTGCCACTATTGCCCTGATTATGATTACCAGCCGAATTCTGATTCTGACCCTTGCCATTACCGTTCTTTTTGCCCTTCCCGGACTTCTCATCATCGGAGCTTGGATCCTTCGTGCTATCAGAATCTGCATACTTAGTAAGAGTCGCCATGAGCTCCCCCATGTCCTGGCAATAGCGCTTGAGCCGCCCAAGCTTCTGCTTAAGGGGCACGAAATGACAATTCTTCTCCAAAATCAGAACTGCCTGAGCCGCCGTGATATTATCGGAAGAGTGGATAATGGCCGAAACCCTCTGGACCCAATGGTGGGCTGACTCATCCTCCCACTGTACACAGTGATCCAAGTCCACAATTGTCATGGGCTGCTTGCAAGTGCCATGGAAATTTTTAATGAAACGTGCCTTCAACTCGGCCCATGTATTAATTGAATTAGGCGGCAGGCCCTTCAACCATGTACGAGCTGGTCCTTCCAACATCATGATGAAATATTTGGCACAAACTGCATCATTGACATCCAACATCTCCATAGCCAACTCATAACTTTCAATCCAGGCCTCTGGCGGAAGATCTGCTGTGTAATTTGGCACCTTGCGTGGACCCTTGAAATCCTTTGGCAAGCGCTCGTTCCGCAGAGCCGGTACTAAACAGGGTACGCCGACGGCCCTAGAAGTAGAGCCGGCTCCTACCGAAGCTAACGGGGTCACCGGGGGTGACTGATGAACCTCCTGGTGAGCCGCTGCCGCCGCCGCCTCACGACGAGCTCTGGCTTCATCCACAATTGCCTGAGCGTTGACTATGGGCGGGTTATTACATCGGGGCGGGTCGTTACGGGGCGGGTTACGGCGCTGCTCACTGCTTGAAACCGCGGGCGACTCTATGCGCCGGCTATAACTGCGACTCGGCACCGGGGTGGAGTGCACACGGCTTCGACTGTATGAATACTTCTCCTGCTGCGCCACCGCTGTTCGCAAGAGCTCGATAGCATTACGTGCTTCCGCTGCAAAGGGCGTCCCATCAGCAAGAGGCAGTGCATTAAGCCTGGTAGCTGCTGCCACCATGTTATCCACTGGGTTAGAGTAATGACCAGGTGGGGTTAAAAACTGCTGCGGCGGGGTCTTACTCTGGCGGGGCGGGTGTGGTTGTCGAGGCTGAGCCGCCGCTCTATTCCCTGGAGCCTCCGGGGTCTCCGGCCCTGCCCTTGGACTGCTAAAGAGGTTCCTCGGCTCATACTGCACAGGCAGGCGGGTCTGATGCCTCCTCCGAAGAACAGCATCAGAGGCGTTTTGATCCAGGCTTAGGCGAAAAGCTTCAGCTTTAAGGCGCTCCGACTCAGCATTCATCTGAGCTTGTACTGCATTGATCTCCTCTTGGGCCCTGGTCATCTGGTCCTTCAGCTTTGCAATCTCTGCGTTGCGCTCTGCTTGATTTTCGGCCATGACCTCGGTTCCCATCAAGGCTGCTAACTCATTCATCAGCTCCAAAAAAGTCTGAGCCGGCGGCCTGACCGACCTGGATCCGGACGGGTCAGTAGCTGTAGCCGCTCCAGCCGCCGTGCTGTTGAGAGCCAGCGCCGTGCCTGCCATGAAGATGGCGGCTCGGCTGGGCGGCTCGCAGGGGTCCGGAATACTGTCACCATCGGAACAGCCCCCAAGCCCGCCATCATGAAGCTGGTGGATTGACTCTGTCTCTCCGGTCGAGGACTCATCCCCGGAGTAGATGAGGGTCTCTCCTCCAGATGCAGAGTCGTCCGCAAGTTCGGATCCTTGCGTGAAGCTGATGAAGATGTGCTTCCGGCCGGGTCGAATCCGGGCGGGTTGCACGCGCCGAGCCGACTCAATGAGGGTGGTGCAGTTGTCCAGCTCGGCCTTGGGTCCGCCGATCTTGCCGATGAAGACGTGAATTCCGCCGAAGGGGACCCGGTACCCGTACTCGATTGAGTCGGCCTCGGGGCCCCAGCCAGCGTCGTCGATGTAGAGCTTGCCGCGGCGACTCTTGGTCATCCTGCCGACGGCGTATCCCTCGATCCCTGGGAAAGAGCCCTTCAAGAACTCGAAACCACCGTGCGCTGGCCCCACGGTGGGCGCCAACTGTCGTGGTTTTGTCACGACAGATGTCCTCGTGAAAGGACTTAAGCGTGAGGCCATCGCTACAGGTGATTGCTCAAAGGGGTTGATCGGGACGAAAGACACGAGTTTACCCAGGTTCGGCCCCTCTCGATCGAGGTAAAAGCCTACGTCCTGCTTTGTGTTGTATTGATTGGGTATCGATTACAAGGGAGCGAATACGCTTGACCTAGCTATCGATTGATCGTTCTCCCCCAAGCCGCCACAGGGACTCGCCTTTATATACACAGGTCAAGGCCCTGGGCTTACAAGAATCCGAGCCGGGTTACACATCGTAACCGGCTCTATCTCTAAACTATCTTGCCGCCTTCGGCAAGTTATCTCCGGGCGGCTCACGCCTCCAGGTTACGCGTCGTCCTCTGGCCATTAGCCGCCGTTTGGCCCATCAACTGAGCCGCCATCAGGCCCATCCGGGCCTTGGGCTGGCTCTTGAAGGTTATTTCATAAGCCGCCAAGTTCCTAACTCGGCCCTTCCTGGGCGGGTTATATCACGGGGTTATATCCCCGACAGGGTGGGTCCCTGCTATCAGGGAGGATAAGGAGGCACTTCCTTGCGTGCGAAGATATAGCAGGTAGGTCCCAGCTGTCAGGAGGAGGAATCATTTTTTTTGCGCATAATAAGGAGGCACTTCCTTGCGTGCGAAGATGTAGCCGGTGGGACCAGCTGTCAGCATCACCGCGTACAGTCCTCTTCCGATGGCTGTCGTTCATTGACCACATTGACTATGCCACGTCGAGAGCACCAAAGCGGTGGACGACGGCGAGGCCTAGGAAGGGAATGACGCGGAGCCGGGGAAGACGCGGCAGTGGATGCCCACGCGGAGGGGAGTATGAGGGTTGACTGGTTTGCCTGTGGTGTGAGGCTGTCGTCACCGGAGAATAACAGGGGATGTGGGTGAGTAAAGGGAAGGCCTGGCCAGCGGTGGGAGTAGGGTGGGGCGGTGAGGCCTACGTGGCAGCATAGCCGGCCATGGGAGGCAAGAGCAGGCAGTCCCGCCAGCACTGGTTTGGGCGTCTGGAGCAAGAAGATCAGAGATTGAAGAAGCAACACAGCCATTGGATTAACATCCAACTGTCACAGCTGCTAGAATCGTTTGTTGACTAAGTTGACAAAGCCCTGCGTACGCGTCAATTTAGTAGGCCCGCAAGTTAGCCTCCAAATCTGCTGGGTCCCAGCTGTCATGGGGAGGAATCTTTTTTTTTTGCGTAATAAGGAGGCACTTCCTTCGATGCGAAGATATAGCTGGTGGGTCCCAGTTGTCAGGGGGAGGAATCATTTTTTTATGCGTAATAAGGAGTCACTTGCTTGTGTGGCCATGGACCATGTGGGTCCCTACTGTCAGCCTCTCCACGTACATCCTTCCGATGGCTGTCGTTTGTTGACCACGTTGACCACGCCACGCCGAGAGCACCAACGCGGTGGATGACGGCGAGGCCCAGGAAGGGAACGACGCGGAGCCGGGGAAGATGCGGCAGTGGATGCCCATGACGAGGGGAGTACGAGCGTTGACTGGTTCGGCTGCGGTGTGAGGCTGTCGTCGGTGGAGAATAACAGGGGATGTGGGTGAGTAGAGGGAAGGCCTGGCCAACGGTGGGAGTAGGGTGGGGCAGTGAGGCCTGCGCGGCAGCACAGCCGACCATGGGAGGCAGGAACAGGCGGTCCCGCCGCCGCTGGTTTGGACGGCTGGAGCAAGAAGATCAGAGATTGAAGAAGCAGCACGGCCGTTGGATTAACATGCAACTGTCACTGCTGCTAGAATCGTTTGTTGACTAAGTTGACAAAGCCCTGCATATGCGTCAACCTAGTAGTCCCGCAAGTCAGCCTCCAAATCTGGTGGGTCCCAGCTATCATGAGAAGGAATCGTTTTTTTTGCGTAATAAGGAGGCACTTCCTTCCGTGCGAAGATAGAGCCGGTGGGTCCTGTTGTCAGGGGGAGTAATCCTTTTTTCGCGTAATAAGGAGGCACTTGCTTGCGTGCGGCCATGCACCATGTGGGTCCCTACTGTCAGCCTCTCCACGTACATCCCTCTTCCGATGGCTGTCATTTGTTGACCATGTTGACCACGCCGCGTCGAGAGCACCAACGCGGTGGATGACAGCGAGGCCCAGGAAGGGAATGACCCAGAGCCGGCGAAGACACAGCAGTGGATGCCCACGCTGAGGAGAGTACGAGGGTTGACTGGTTCGGCTACGGTGTGAGGCTGTCGTCGCCGGAGAATAACAGGAGGTGTCGGTGAGTAGAAGGATGGCCTGGCCAGCAGTGGGAGTAGGAGGCGGCGGTGAGGCCTGCGCGGCAGCACAGCCGGCCATGGGAGGCGAGAGCAGGCGGTCCCGCTGGCGCTGGTTTGGGTGGCTGGAGCAAGAAGATCAGAGATTGAAGAAGCAGCACAGCCGTTGGATTAACATCCAACGGTCACAGCTGCTAGAATCGTTTGTTGACTAAGTTGACAAAGCCCTGCGTACACATCAATTTAGTAGGCCCGCAAGTCAGCCTCCAAATCTGCTGGGTCCCAGCTGCCATGGGGAGGAATCTTTTTTTCCGCATAATAAGGAGGCACTTCCTTCTGTGCGAAGATATAGCTGGTGGGTCCCAGCTGTCAGGGGGGGGGAATCATTTTTTATGCGTAATAAGGAGGCACTTGCTTGTGCGGCCATGGACCATGTGGGTCCCTACTGTCAGCCTCTCCACGTACATCCCTCTTCCGATGGCTATTGTTTGTTGACCATGTTGACCACGCCGCGCTGATAGAATCAACGTGGTGGACGACGGCGAGTCCTAGGAAGAAACGACCGGTAGCCGACGAAGGCATAGAAGTGGATGCCAACGCGGAGGGGAGTACGAGGGTTGACTGGTTCGGCTACGGTGTGAGGCTGCCATCGCCGGAGAATAACAGGAGGTGTGGGTAAGTAGAGGGATGGCCTGGCCAGCGATGGGAGTAGGGTGGGGCAGTGAGGCCTACGCGGGAGCACAGCCGGCCACAGGCGGCAGGAGCAGGCGGTCCCGCCGGTGGTGGTTTGGGCGGCTGAAGCAAGAAGATCTCAGATTGAAGAAGCACAACAACCATTGGATGGACATCCAACGGCCTCTACTACTAGAATCGTGGGTTGACTATAAGTTGACAAAGCCTTGCATATGCATCAACTTAGTAGGCCAACAAATCAGCATCACATCTGTGGCGGACAGCATACAGCCCATTTGCTATTTTTAATAATTTACAGCCCATTTTTTAATTCTTGTGGAATTTACTGCAGCTTATTTACTGTTTGTTAACAGTACAACCCATTTTCTAGCCAGGGCCAGGGTTAAAAATTTCAACCAAACTTCCCACATTTTGGCGGGGTCCGAATTATTTTTATCCCGAAATTTCAATTCTGATTCAATCTAATTTCAAAATTATTTTATATTAGGTTAAAATCCAATCAAATTTTGTGCCCAACAAAAAAATGTAATGAAATTAAAAATCTCAAATTCCGAAAAAAACTAATTTTCAAACTAATTGCCGGTTCGCTGTGTTTTTTTATATTTACAGCCCATTTATTATTACTTAAAGCCCATTTTCTGGGCAAGCCGAATGCACCCCTCCTCGTTTTTGCAACCCAGCCGGGCGGAGAAAAACAAGTTGGCCTGCGTTGGGTATTCGTCAAAAAAAATAAAGATGGGCTAGCCATTTTCACAAAGGAATAAAACAGCTGGGTTGGTTATTTGGTAGACATAAAATAATAGCCTGGGCTACACGGGCCACAGCCCCCGCACAGACCAGTTGATACCCTGCTCCGTCTCAGCAACAAAAAACATCTCTAAAAAAATGCACGATCTGCTGGGTACCTGCTATCAGCAGCTCCTTATGCAATTCTCTCCTTTATTGACTACGGTGACAATGGCGTCGGACCCAGATGTCAGGAAACATTAGGGGGAAGTTTTTCTTTTCTTGTAGTACTAAGGAGGCACTTGCCTGAGTACGGCCATGGCCCTGGTGGGTTCCTACTATCATCCTCACCACGTACAGTCATCTCCTGATTCCTCTAAAATGTTCACCATGTTGACAACACGAGACGGCGGTGCCACAGTGAGCGCAACAAGACGAAGGACGACGGAGAGGGCCTCATGGGCCCTACGGATGGTCTGGTACAGCGCCCGCTGCTCATCCAGGAAGCCAGGATCATCGGCCCCTATGTCCGCGACGGCATTGTCATTCCCTGTTCACCGGCGATTTGTCCCTTCGCAAGCCGATGCTCGTTGAGGAGATGGAGGTTGTAGCATTGGTCGTCCTGCGCTTGCCGGAATGCCGACACCGACGGCATTGGTAGCTCTTCCGCCATTAGGGCGTGGAGGTGCGGCCGCACCTGCTCCATGGTGAACACGGCATGAACCGGCGCGGGCGGTGGCGCCAGCTCCTGGTCGGAAGCCTCGTCCATCGTCTGGTCATCGTTGCTGAGCTCGGCGAGTTCGCTGGCGGCCAGTGATGTCTACTACACAACTTATTCTTGTAGACTCGTGTTGGGCCTCCAAGCGCAGAGTTTTGTAGGATAGTAGCAATTTTCCCTCAAGTGGATGACCTAAGGTTTATCAATCCGTGGGAGGCATAGGATGAAGATGGTCTCTCTCAAACAACCCTGCAATCAAATACAAGAAATCTCTTGTGTCCCCAACACACCCAATACAATGGCAAATTGTATAGGTGCACTAGTTCGGCGAAGAGATGGTGATACAAGTGTAGTATGGAAAGTAGATATAGGTTTTTGTAATCTGAAAATATAAAAACAGCAAGGTAGCAAGTGATAAAACGGAGCACAAACGGTATTGCAATGCTTAGAAACAAGGCCTAGGGTTCATACTTTCACTAGTGCAATCTCTCAACAGTGCTAACATAATTGAATCATATAACAATCCCTCAACGTGCGATAAAGAATCACTCCAAAGTTCTTATCTAGCAGAGAACATAAGATGAAATTGTTTGTAGGGTACGAAACCACCTCAAAGTTATCCTTTCAGATCAATCTATTGAGCTATTCCTATAAGTGTCACAAATAGCCCTAGAGTTCGTACTAGAATAACACCATATGATACGCATCAACCAACTCTAATGTCACCTAGATACTCCAATGTCACCACAAGTATCCGTGAGTTAATTATACGATACGCATCAAACAACTTCAGATTCATAATATTCAATCCAACACAAAGAACTTCAAAGAGTGCCCCAAGATTTCTACCGGAGAAAGTAGGACAAAAACGTGCATCAACCCCTATGCATAGATTACCCCAATGTCACCTCGGGAATCCGCGAGTTGAGTGCCAAAACATACATCAAGTGAATCAATATAATACCCCATTGTCACCACGGGTATTCATATGCAAGACATACATCAAGTGTTCACAAATCCATAAAAGTATTCAATCCGATAATAGTGAAACCTCAAAGGTAAAAACTCAATTCATCACAACGAGATAGAGAGGGAGAAACACCATATGATCCAACTATATTAACAAAGCTCGCGGTACATCAAGATCGTGCCAAATCAAGAACACAAGAGAGAGAGATCAAACACATAGCTACTTGTACATACCCCTAGCCTCGAGGGTGAACTACTCCCTCCCCGTCATGGGGACCGTCGGGATGATGAAGATGGCTTCCGGTGATGATTTCCCCCTCCGGAAGGGTGCCCGAACAGGGCTCCAGATGGGATCACGGAAGTACAGAGGCTTGCGGCGGCGGAGTCGAAGTTCTAGGGTTATTTCTGGAGGATTCTGAATATATAGGAATTTTTGGCATCGGTCTCTTGTCAGGAGGTGCCACAGGGGCCCACGAGGCACCATGGCATGCCCAGGGGGGTGGGCTCACCCAGGTGGCTTGTGGGGCACCTGTGGGTCTTCTGGTGCTCCCCCGAAGCTTCCTGGGTCTCTTTCCTTCTAGAAAAAATTGTCAAAAAGTTTCGCTGCATTTGGAGAACTTTTATTTCTGCACAAAAAACAACACCACGGTAGTTATGCCGAAAACAGCGTCAGTCCGGGTTAGTTCCATTCAAATCATACCAAAACCATATAAAATTGTTGTAAACATGGCATGAATACTTCATAAATTATAGATACGTTGGAGACATATCGGCATCCCCAAGCTTAATTCCTGCTCGTCCTCGAGTAGGTAAATGATAAAAGAAATAATTTATGAAGTGTGAATGCTAGCATAGTGCATAAGTTTGATTAATGATAATTTCAATCACTTTTCCTAGCATCATAACAACAACTCTTTCTCATAAAACTCATCATGATAAAGTAGCAATCAATTCACATGTTATGGTTTAAACAATGCATTCTCTTGAAACTTAACAACCTATGTTCTTAGTCACCAAACAATTGCAATTCAACTTATTTTCAACAAAGTCTAAGTAAGAGCTCCACATACTCAATTATCATTTAGTCTTCTATGATTGCTAGTACTCAAAGCATATTTTTAGAACAAATGGCATCCATCGAACACAGAGAAAGATAGGGCTTAATGTTTCGCTTCCCAACTCATTTATCATAGAGATAATTGTCAACAATAATAAACCATGATCAAATATATTTGAATGGATATATGTGCCTGGATCTATCCCCACCACATGATGCTTGCCAACTATAGAATAGGTCGGAATAAGAAGTTGACTCAACAAAAATAAATAGCATGAAAGTAAATAGCATAAAAGCAAATAGAATGCCCCTTCGCAGAGGGAAGCAGGGATTTGCAGAAGTGCCAGAGCTCATAGCTTAAAACAGAGATGAATACATTTTGAGTGGTGTGCCTTTCCTGTCAACGTCACGAGCGAGAGTTCTCAATATCTTCCATGCTAAACACATTATAGGTGGTTCCCAAGCGGAAAGGTAAAGTTTACTCCCCCTCAACCATTCAAACACAAACCATGGCTAGCCGAATCCTCGGGTGCCCTCCATACAATCAACTTTCCGGGGGAGTTTGTTTAATTATTTGTATTTTTTTATTACGGGACTGGGCATCCCAATTACCACCTTCTCTCGTGCAATGACAAGTGAATAAACACCCATCGTGAGAATAACTCGCTTAACATGGAAGATACTGACTACCCACTACCGCTTCATGAGCGGTACGGGCACACAAAACATATGCTTATTTGAATGAGTAGAGGTGGCACATGCAAATTTACTTGGAATGGCAGGGTAATACCGTATATAGGTAGGTATGGTGGACACTCATGGAAGAAACTTGGCTCAAGGATTTTGGATGCACAAGCAGTATTCCCGCTTAGTACAGAAATTTAGGCTAGCAAAAGATTCTAAACAAGCACCACATGTTAGAGGATCGATAACAATATAACTTCTATGCAAATATACCCAAACATAACTCATTACGTTGTCTTCCTTGTCAAACTTCAACTAATTTTCTCAAGCTTGAAAATAATTAATGGGTATTCACAATCATAAAAGATGTCCAAGATAATATATTTATATGTGAAAGTTCTCTTCCATATACTATCTTTCATGAATTGCTCGAATGACTAATATTGTGATTGTCAAACTTCAATAGATTTTACTTTCTAAACCAATTGTGAAATATTTCAAAGCATGAGACAAGAATATGAAGCACATTTAATTTCAACTTTATGATATTCAATTCATTCAACAATTTACACTTGGGATATAAGTGAAGCACAAGAATAAATGACAAACTACTCCAAAAGATATAAGTGAAGATCAACGAATAGTCAAACAATTAAGTAGCTATGTGAAGACTCTCTCTCAATAAATATTTCAGATCTTGATAATTTTATTCAAACAGCAAACAAAATGAAAATAAAAGGACACTCCAAGAATAGCACATATCATGTGAACAAGTAAAAACTTAGGCTAATCGATAGGTGTTGATGAAGAAAGGTGGGATGCCCACCGGGGCATCCCCAAGCTTAGTTGCTTGAGACTTCTTGGAATGTTATCTTAGGGTGCCTTGGGCATCCTCAAGCTTGAGCTCTTGTGTCTCCTTAATTCCTCTCATATCATGGCTTCTCCTAAATCTTAAAAACTTCATCCACACAAAACTCAATAAGAACTCGTGAGATAAGTTAGTATAAATCAACTCAAAACCTTAACATTCTCTGCTATAACAAATTATTAAATTATAATTTAACATTGCATACTAAATGCCTCTGCATATTTAATACTCCTATCCTCAAATAGAATCATTAAACAAGCAAACATATGCAAACAATGCAAACATAACAGCAATCTGTCAAAACAGGACAGTCTGTAAAGGATGCAAGAAGATTCATACTTCTTTAACTCCAAAAATTCTGAAAAATTACCACACTGTAGAGAATTTATCATAGCTTAATATGTAAAAATTTCAAGATTTTATCATGTTCTGACTATTCAGGAATATTCAAAACATAACAGCAAACTTTCTGTTTTCAAAACAGCAACCTATAAACTTGCAAACTGAGCATGGTAAAGGCTATAATTGGCAATTTATTAAACTAAAAGATACAAAACATGATTATTGATAACAGCAAGCAAATATCAACAAAATAAAATGATGCTCCAAGCAAAACTCATATTATGTGACGAATAAAAATATAGCTCCGAGTGAGGTTACCGATAGTGTTGAAGACGAAAGAGGGGATGCCTTCCGGGGCATCCCCAAGCTTAGACGCTTGGGTCTTCCTTGAGTATTACCTTGGGGTGCCTTGGGAATCCCCAAGATTAGGGTCTTGCCACTCCTTATTATCCTTATATCGATATCTCACCCAAAACTTGAAAACATCGATCACACAAAACTTAACGGAACTTCGTGAGATCGGTTAGTATGATAAAGAGCAAATCATTCACTTTGGTACTGTCAAGACAAGATTCATAATTTTTATCACACAATTCCTACTGTACCCTATAATTTCTACAATTTATATTGATCAATATAGCCATAGAAACCATAAAACAAGCAAACTATGCATTGAAAACAGAATCTGTCAAAAACAGAACAGCCTGTAATGATCTGAACAATGACCATACTTCTGTAACTCCAAAAATTATAGAAAATTAGGACACCGTAGGAAATTTGTATATAAATCATGTGTAAAAATTTCAGAATTTTTCGACGCTCCAGTGATTTATGGTAATTCCAGAACTGGGCGCAAAAGTTTCTGTTTTTGCACAGAATCAAGTCAACTATCATCCACACTATCCCAAAGGCTTGACTTGGCACTTTATTGAAACAAAAAGCTATAAAACATGATTACTACAGTAGCTTAATCATGTGAATAAACAAAAACAGTAGGTATAAGTGTTGGGTTGTCTCCCAACAAGCGCTTTTCTTTAATGCCTTTTTAGCTAGGCATGATGATTTCAATGATGCTCGCATAGAAGTAAAGAATTGAAACACAAAGAGAGCATCATGAAACATATGGCAAGAAAATTTAAGCCTAACCCACTTCCTATGCATAGGGATTCTATGAGCAAATAATTTATGTGAGCAAGAATCAACTAGCATAGGAAGGCAAAACAAGTATAACTTCAAAACTTTCAACATAAAGAGAGAAAACTTGATATTATTGAGACACCTACAAGCATATGATCCTCTCTCATAATAATTTTCAGTAGCATCATGAATGAATTCAACAATATAGCTATCACATAAATCATCTTTTCATGATCCACAAGTATAGAATTTTTACTACTCTCCACATAAGCAATTTCTTCTCATTCATAAGAGTGGGAGGAGCAAACCCAATGAAATAACTATCATGTGATACTTGATTGGCATAATCAATTTGAGCATTAAAATCATGATGACAAGTTTCATGGTTATCATTATTCCTTATAGCATCCATGTCATCACAATAAGCATCATAGATAGCAACTTTTTTGTCATAGTCAATTGAAACCTCTTCCAAAATAGTGGAATCATCATTAAATAAAGTCATGACCTCTCCAAATCCACTTTAATAATTATAATCATCATAAATAGGAGGCATGCTATCATCATAATAAATTTTCTCATCAAAACTTGGGGGACTAAAAATATCATCTTCATCAAACATAGCATCCCCAAGCTTATGGCTTTGCATATCACTAGCATCATGGATATTTAGAGAATTCATACTAGCAACATTGCAATCATGCTCATCATTCAAAGATTTTATGCCAAACATTTTATTGAATTCTTCTTCTATCAATTGAGCACAATTTTCTGCTCCATCATTTTCAAGAAAGACATTATAAATATGAATAATATGAGGCAACCTCAATTCTATTTTTTTGTAGTTTTCTTTTATAAACCAAACTAGTGATAAAACAAGAAACTAAAATATTCAATTGAAAGATCTAAAGATATACCTTCAAGCGCACACCTCCCCGGCAACGGCGCCAGAAAAGAGCTTGATGTCTACTACACAACTTATTCTTGTAGACTCGTGTTGGGCCTCCAAGCGCAGAGTTTTGTAGGACAGTAGCAATTTTCCCTCAAGTGGATGACCTAAGGTTTATCAATCCGTGGGAGGCGTAGGATGAAGATGGTCTCTCTCAAACAACCCTGCAATCAAATACAAGAAATCTCTTGTGTCCCCAACACACCCAATACAATGGCAAATTGTATAGGTGCACTAGTTCGGCGAAGAGATGGTGATACAAGTGTAGTATGGATAGTAGATATAGGTTTTTGTAATCTGAAAATATAAAAACAGCAAGGTAGCAAGTGATAAAACGGAGCACAAACGGTATTGCAATGCTTAGAAACAAGGCCTAGGGTTCATACTTTCACTACTGCAATCTCTCAACAGTGCTAACATAATTGAATCATATAACAATCCCTCAACGTGCGACAAAGAATCACTCCAAAGTTCTTATCTAGCGGAGAACATAAGATGAAATTGTTTGTAGGGTACGAAACCACCTCAAAGTTATCCTTTCCGATCAATTTATTGAGTTATTCCTATAAGTGTCACAAACAGCCCTAGAGTTCGTACTAGAATAACACCATATGATACGCATCAACCAACTCTAATGTCACCTAGATACTCCAATGTCACCACAAGTATCCGTGAGTTAATTATACGATACACATCAAACAACTTCAGATTCATAATATTCAATCCAACACAAAGAACTTCAAAGAGTGCCCCAAGATTTCTACCGGAGAAAGTAGGACGAAAACATGCATCAACCCCTATGCATAGATTACCCCAATGTCACCTCGGGAATCCGCGAGTTGAGTGCCAAAACATACATCAAGTGAATCAATATAATACCCCATTGTCACCACGGGTATTCATATGCAACACATACATCAAGTGTTCTCAAATGCATAAAAGTATTCAATCCGATAATAGTGAAACCTCAAAGGTCAAAACTCATTTCATCACAACGAGATAGAGAGGGAGAAACACCATATGATCCAACTATATTAATAAAGCTTGCGGTACATCAAGATCGTGCCAAATCAAGAACACAAGAGAGAGAGAGATCAAACACATAGCTACTTGTACATACCCCCAGCCTCAAGGGTGAACTACTCCCTCCTCATCATGGAGACCGTCGGGATGATGAAGATGGCCTCCGGTGATGATTTCCCGCTATGGCAGGGTGCCGGAACAGGGCTCCAGATGGGATCGCGGAGGTACAGAGGCTTGCGGCGGCGGAGTCGAAGTTCTAGGGTTATTTCTGGAGGTTTCTGAATATATAGGAATTTTTGGCGTCGGTCTCATGTCAGGAGGTGCCACAGGGGGCGCACAAGGCACCAGGGCGCGCCCAGGGGGGTGGGCATGCCCAGGGGGTTGGGCGCGCCCAGGTGGCTTGTGGGGCCCTTGTGGGTCTTCTGGAGCTCGCCCGAAGCTTCCTGTGTCTCTTTCCTTCCAGAAAAAATCATCAAAAAGTTTCGCTGCATTTGGAGAACTTTTATTTCAGCACAAAAAACAACACCACGGTAGTTCTGCTGAAAACAGCGTGAGTCGGGTTAGTTCCATTCAAATCATACCAAAACCATATAAAATTGTTGTAAACATGGCATGAATACTTCATAAATTATAGATACGTTGGAGACGTATCAGCCAGGATGTCCGGCTGCTGCACCGAACCGCTGCCAAGCCCGCGTCTGACTGCCCTGGCCCACCAAAACCCCCTCCCTCGCGCGCGCTTCTCGCCCGAAATGGTCAGCGCCGCCCGCGCCGCTTCCTGGAGCAGGCGACTACTCCGCGTTCAAACGACAGAACTGCCGTCCGTTCGTCCGTCTGCCGCCCACATTAATGACACGCGGTTGCCGAGGTGGCTACTCCGGCGCCACCCGTCCGTCCCGCTGCCGCCCTCCATTGCTATATAAACTGCTGCCCCGGCCATAGCCGCAGTCATCCGCCTCCGTTCCCTTTCTCCTCTCCACACCACTTCCACCATGGTTTCCTTGCGCTCCACCGCTCTCCGGGACGGGCGGACGGCGGACCAGAAGAAGGAGATGACGACCATTGCTGGCGACCTGCTGGCCGGCAGGCAGCCGGAGGACGACGACGTCCCAATGGAGGACGTGGTCATCGATGAGCCGGCGCCACCCTCCTCCTCTGCGCCATCCTCGCCGGTGCATTGCACCATGACCATTGGCAAGGCCCGTGCCCAATACATGGACATGGTGCGGGAGCAGCGGGAGGAGCAGTTCCGGGAGGCGTAGGCCGACGCCGCCTATAACCACTAGCTCCTCCAGGAGCACCTGCAGGCGGAGGAGTAGATCACCGTGGACCTGGTGGAGCAGGCGGCCCTGCTCGAGTCCTACCGCTCCGCCCGCGAGAGCCGCCTCGCGCGCTGGTGGTACTGCCAGCGGGTGGTGGAGATTGCGCCCGCCTACAAGGAGGGCGACAAGGCGGGTGAGGCGCTGTTTGGTGAGACAGACAACGAGGAGGAGGGCATCGCCGGCTCCGCCGAGGCCCCGCCCCGCCGGCAACAAAGCGGAGGACTTCGCCGTCTTCGCCGAGGCCCCGCCCCACCGGCAACGAGGCGGAGGACATCGCCGGCTCCGCCGAGGCCCGGCCCCGCCGGCAACAAGGCTGCGCCACATAGAAAACAAGGAAGAGTAGAAGACGGCAGGTCACCGCTGCTCGGGTCCAAGTAAGGCCACCGCTCCTCCCCTCCGGTTGAAGCCAAGCTTGGTGAGTTGAACATCGACGGCCGATTAGCTGCTTCGCGGCGAAGTGGAGTCGGTCAGCTTCACTTCCCGAGGCTCCAGAGGCGGAGCTGGAGAGCGGTGAGGAGGAGCTGGAGAAGCTTCAGTTCTCGGGGATCAACCGGACAAGGGGAACGGGCGCCAAAGATCATAGATTAGGTTAATTAATTATAGATCCAAAGCCGGATGAGCACCGCTATTTATTTGAAGAATGTCTGAAATGTAATGAGATCCGGGCATGTTTTAAATCCGGCCGTGTTTGAATGAATTTAGTCCGGTTAGTTCGAATTGTTGTATCAGAGGCATTAGACAAACATGCAAAACAATACGTACTAGGATTTTTTGTTAGGACGCACGGTGATCACTTTGTTTGCCATAGTTTCACACATACCATCATGTTTTTTAGCGTGGCTGTACATTGCAATCAAACTCACAGGCCTGGCAATTCATAACATTCACAACAATCGATCGATGATTATGCATCTCAATGATGCACACATCAGAGCCAATATTTACTTCACAACTAAAGACACAAATAAAGAAAAATCGATAGATGCTGTTGACAGCAAAGGGCATCCCATTCCAAAATATCAAATGCATGTCTTCTAGCGAACACCAATGAGCAAACTTTGAGAAGGTTTTCCCATTGCAAAATATCAAATGCCTACGATTATGGAAAGGGAGGGGTTTGTCATCAGTTTGCACATTGACATGGAACCTCGTGTTGGATTAACCAGCTGATATTTTTGTGCAGTTCCACTGAAATCGAGCAATGTCATGCGTAGCTTGGTGGATTTCGTATTTACATGTTACAAGGCCTTGAACATGTTGGCAGCTCCTTTCATGTAGCTAGTTTGGTGGCTCAAGGTGACAATGAATGATTAGAGAACCATTCGATGTATTGTGCATGATGAACTATTATGGAGGACACGAACCATCCGAACATTTTGTGTAGTTCCACTGAAATCAAGCTGAGCATACCTGTCTGCATAAATAGTCTGCATAAATATAGAAAAAGTGTGATTACTATAATAGTGGTACTAGTTGATGAAACATAGGCTCACAAATATAATCATCTTCATTATCTTAACAGGAAAAGATAGCAATGCAATGCAATAGCTTCAATTAAACATTTATTGAAAACAGTACCACAATATAAGTAGCACAACATAACAAAGCACGATCATGTGGATGAAGGCTGATGCTGACCTCATTTGTTATAGCTGCATCCACGAGTGACTTGGTCATACCTTTCCTTGTTGTAAAATCTTACACTTCACATGCTGTTGAGTTGCGTCTACTAATACACTGTAAAGCTTCTCGATTATTCCTTCTGTAATGTACCGCAACTAGTGACTGCTTCTTTCTGCAAAGTGGAAGGATCAACTGGGTCCAAGAATGCAACAGTTTGCCTTAAATACATTGGCTCCTTTTGTGCAGTTCAACTGAAATGAAAATCGAAATAGCAACGAGTAGAAGTTTTGATATCCCTGTTTGCACAAAGAGGTATGAAGGAAACAATTACTAACCAATAACGGTTGATGACTTATACGCCCACAAGAAAAAACATCTACCTTATCTTAATGGGAAACAAAGCAGGACAGTAGCAATTCTCAAACAGTGTCATTGATTCATATTAATAGAGACATTATCTTAACAATGCCTTGCTTAAACATGTAAAGAATGACAAAGCAGGATAGTACCATTTCTCAAACAGTGTAACTGATTCATATTAACAGAGACATTATCTTAACAATACATTGGTTCAACATGTACTCCCACCGATACGTAATAAGTGTTGCAGTTCTGAACTAAGGTTTAGTAGTTACTTCTAAGACTGACATTGCTTAATTTTACCAGTGGCATTAGATTAACAAAAAGCTTAACTAGTTGCATGGCAGAGTGGGCGCAACAGCACCATGTGCTTCCATCGATGTATAAAGGGGTGATGCAGAGTTTGTTAACAAAGAAGCAAGCAACATATCTGGCTTGGTAGCATTTTTGTTCACTTAATGGGAGAAGACAGCAATACAATAGCTTCAATTCAACATTTATTCAAAACAGTACCAATACATTTAGCACAACATCTCAAAGCACACTGCACAATCATGTGGATGAAGGCCGGTACTGACGTTTCATGAGGCAGACTTGAAAGACCTCAAGATCAAATACCAATCTGCCAACACGGATAGGAAATCCGATCTCCTTTTGTGTAGTTTCACTAAATCTAGCAACGTTGCCGGTGTGACATTTTAGTTGAACTACACAAAACAGTCTTCAAACAAAAGTGTTTTGCGCAGTGCACCAAAAGGTCGCAATAGCATCGAGGTGAAAGAGATCCCTGTTTGCATAGAGGTAAAAAAGGAAACAATTACTAGCCAATAACGGAGGATGACACATACGGCCACAAAAAGAAGCATCTACCTTATCTTAATGGGAAACAAAGAAGGATAGTAGCATTTCTAAAACAGTGGCATTGATTCATATGAACAGAGACATTCTCTTAAAATTAACATTCGTTATTGTGGCACCCCGGCTCAGAGCAACCGGTTTACCTTGCATTGCCAGCCCAGAGATCAAGTCTTCTGGCAACACACAACAACTTGGTACAGAAAATAACCGCTTTATTGATCTCTAGCGGATACATAGGTTCAAATATTACAAGATAAGCAAGGCCAAGCGGCCCCCATGGTGCGGCTGCACTTATGTACATTATTTAGTAGACATCTCAGGGGCCTCGACGATAAAGGAAACTACTACTCGGCAGCGGAACAACGATGTAGCGGAACTCCACTCCACAGGGACACTGCTGGGACACGGCCTAGACCGCGACATACCGATCGACATCAACGCCTTGCACGGCTTCTCATGCATCTGGCATGACACGCCAGGTGAGTACTTTGAATGTACTCGCAAGCTCATAGCAAACAAAGCAAATATGACAAACAATAACAAGGCATTTAACAAGTTTAATGCATGAACATGAACATGATACTATCAATCATGAAGTGTACGTGGATTGTTGCCATGGTCCCTTAGACCAACTTACCATCTCGGGGTTACCTCGTAACCACCGTCAACATCTTACCATAGTGATCCTCACAAGATCACCAACTTCTGCATGTGCCATCATAGAGGTATTAAGTGTGCTGGTTATTTATTTCTATTGACCCATGGTGTGACCTACTACGAACTGTGTCCATAATCGAGGATGCGGCTATCGATAGATTATACACTCTGCAGAGGTTAGTACACTGTACCCACACCACGGAACTCATGGCCTCGTGCTCCCATTCGGGTGGACCAACGACATTCCGACAAAACCAATCTATTGCATGACACTCTCCCGGACACTTCGACAAACTCCCCTTTGGGCTATGTCATGGGTGGCCCCGATGTCAACTCGTGACATCCTGCCACCTCGTGGCTGCCACTGTCGTGGCCAAAACAAAACAAAGTCGTCCCAAACGGGGACATCGGTACCGTAAAACTTGGGCACACAAGGTTATGACTGCCTACCGGGCCAGGGTAGCGCAAGCGCACAACCTTCCCTAGTTGGAGGCACCGGCGAGAGGCATGACAATAGACCGAATTAGGGCCTCCCCATCCAGGCAAGTGTGGTTGCACTGGTGAGCTTGATTCGGTGGCACCATGACTCGATCAACAGTTGTTCAAGTTGGATTAACACCAGGTTTAACTTGAAGGAATGTGATTTGAGCCATAGTATGCAATGAGGTGCACGGGTCATGATAAATATGAAAGTGAGTAACGAATGCATCATGCTACCATGAGAGTATACGACATGATCTCTACTGCACATCATAACAAGATGACATATTCTCTACTGCATAATAACACTTTGACATGTAACAACTATAATGCAATAGATTATATATAGCTAATCATTTTAATAGTGAGGCATTTAATGAATTTAATTCAAATAAAACCATTGTCATTGAAATGCCATCCTTGCATATGAATGTTGTGGCTTGCCTTGGTTCAGAGGAGTGTCACAATACTCCTGGTCTCCTCCAACACAAGTAGGACTTTCTGAAAATAATGTAAATGCAAAAAGAAAATGTCACATAAAGCATTTTATTGCACCAGAAATTCCAAACAGCAGAGAAAATTCTCAAATTATGCATACAAAACCTTTAGCTCAAGACAAAACTAATGCAAAAAGATTCAACTCATTTGGACTTATAGAATAGAACCTAGAGCTAGTTAAAGTTCTGGTCAAAATCTGGATTTAAATGAATTTAAACGAATTTGTAGAGAGGGCCACGTCGAAGGCGTATTTCGCCAGGGCGCCTCCACTAGAACACGGTTCGGGGGAGAGAGAGAGAGGCTGATAGGTGGGGTCCCCTGTCAGGGTTAAAAGAGAGAGAGAGAGAGAGGGAAACAGAGCACGGCGGCTCTATCACCGGTGGTTCTCCGGCGCGGAAGCCACAGCTGCTGTCAGCGACGGTCGGGATGGATCGGGGACAGCGTGGGGAGCACGCACGTACCTGTGGCTTGCTCGGAGGTGGATGGACGGTGACGCGGGCTTCTTCTCCAGAGACGGTGGCGGCGGAGCTCGTCAGATATGACAATTCCGGTGACGATCCGACGAACCAACACCACGAGCGTACTCAGGAGATCACCATGGACTCAACGGAAGCAGAGGACGAAGAAGAGGGTGACCAGAATGAGTGGACGGTCAAGGTGGATCCGCGGCCAACTCTAGCGAGGATCGGCGGCAGGAGGCCCTCCCGGCCTTGCCGCGCTTGCTGGTGATCGATTTGTGGCCAATGTGAGTGAGAGCGATGGCTAGAATGGCTCGGGGGTGGCTGTATTTATAGGCGGAGGGGTGACAGCACGTCGAGCTCCGCCAGAGAGGAGCTGCCGGTGAACTGAGAGGGAGATGGGCTCAGGCAAGACGTGGAGAGGAAGTAGAGGAGCCCAGAGAGGCTGTGCACGCACGCGGTCACATTGCGGCGCACTAAGTGGGGCAGGCGGCGCGTGCGCGCACACTGTTCCGCCCGTTTGTGCTTCGGCCGCTTCTGGCGTGTTGCCTGCCGGCGTCGGGGAGGAACAGGGCAAGGTCAGGTGGAAGTGTAGGAGGCTGCTGAGTGGCGGGGGCAAGCTGCAGTGGTGCGAGGAGAAGGAATGGGCGGCGGCAGAGGGCCCCGATGCACAGAGCGCGGCGAGTGCACGCTGAACACCTCTCGCCCGCGTGGTCACCGCGTGCTCTGGCATATGCAGTACTTTAGACGATGCCAGACTGTGTCTAGGGTGTAGTCCCTTCAACGCGGTGCTGCTTTGTGCCCTTAGCTCGACACCTAGCTCAATGGATGAGACTTGAGCATGCTGCAATGTTTCTGGACAGAAACTTGGGAAGAATGCTGGGAGCAAATGGCTAGGATCTAAAGGCTGAAACTTGGGGGTTAAGAATCTCCTAGGAAGGTAGTCATGTGGTAAAAATTTCAGCTCCAACAGATCAAGGAAAAATATACTTGCTTCACAATGTGCCATTTCTGACCAGAAGCAAAAATATTTTCCCTAGCTGAAAATTTCCAAATTACTATGAAATATTTTTGCATGGGGAGGTGAGGCATGATCCACAGAATATTTGGGAATTTTCTAAGAATTTTTTGAGCAATAAAAATGAGGGTTGCTTAATAGCTTATTGGGAAAACATTCATTTTCAGGAGGAAAATGAATATAATGCCATTAAAGAAAATTATCCCATGGCATTATGGTGAGAGGGATGAGGTCTAGGGAGGGTTTAAGGATGATAGAACCCGCTTGGAAGAAAATCAAAAATGATTTCCAAGTGGCAAGTCCAAAAGAATTGACAGAAAACCCAAATGCAAATTAAATATCCAATAAATCCAAATAAAATAAAGAAGGCAAAAACCAGGGTGTTACAAACCTCCCCCCTTAGGATGAATCTCGTCCTCGAGATTCGGTTGCTCAAGAAACAAATATGGGTATGCAGCCCTTAAATAATCTTCTCTTTCCCAGGTGGCCTCATCCTCGGTGTGATGCTCCCATTGGACCTTGTAGAACTTTATAGCTTTTCTGCGGGTTACTCTGTCCATCTCATCCAAGATTCTCAAGGGTTTCTCTTCATATGTTAAATCTTTGGCGAGCTCTAGTTCTGCCATATTCGTCTGTTTTGCGGGTGGTGCGATACATTTCCGTAGCTGAGACACGTGAAAGACATCATGAACCTCGGATAGCTCTGGAGGTAATTCTAATTGATAAGCCACTTTGCCCACTCTGGTCATGACTGGAAATGGACCGATGTATCTTGGTGCGAGCTTTCCCCGAGTATGAAACCTTTTAACTCCTTTCATGGGGGTAACTCAGAGATATGCATATTCACCTGGTTCAAAACTAATCTACCTATGCTTTGAGTCATTATAGCTCTTTTGACGAGATTTCTCTACTTGCAATCGGTCTCGTATTTCTTTAACTTGTTTTTTTGCTTCCATCATCAAATCAGTCCCAAAGATTCGGCTGTCTCCTGTCTGAGACCGGTTCAACGGGGTGCGACATTTACGTCCGTATAGAGCCTCAAAGGGTGACATCTTGAGACTAGTTTGATAGCCGTTATTGTAGGAGAACTCAGCGTATGGCAGGCTGTCCTCCCATTTGGGTACATAAGCAAGAATGCATGCCCGAAGCATGTCTTCCAAGATTTGGTTAACCCGTTCTGTCTGTCCATCTGTTTGAGGGTGATAAGCGGTGCTATGTTTCAAAGCGGTCCCCAGGGCTTGGTGGAGACGTAGCCAGAACGCCGAGGTAAACAAAGATCCTTGGTCTGAAGTGATAGTCCTGGGTACTCCATGCAGACTGACAATCCTGGATATGTAGAGTTGAGCGAGTTGGTCTGCACAGTAGGTTGTCCTTATTGGAATAAAGTGAGCCACCTTTGTAAGCATGTCGACCACAACCCATATAGCATTATTTCCTAGTGGTGTCTGTGGCAACCCTACAATGAAGTCCATGCAAATATCATCCCATTTCCATTGTGGAACTGGTAAGGGTTGAAGTAAACCGGCGGGTTTCTGATGCTCAGCCTTCACCTTATTGCATATATCGCAACAGGCGACGTAATAGGCGATATCTTTCTTCATACCTTCCCACCAGAATGTTTGCTTCAAATCTTGATACATTTTAGTGCCTCCGGGATGAATAGAGTATGCAGACTCATGAGCTTCCTTCAGAATCTGCTGCTTCAATTCCCCAAGGTCAGGTACACAGACTCGATTCCGAAATCGAAGGGTACCTTGATCATCAATGTTGAACTCTTGTGTCTTCCCATCTCGTACTTGGGCCATTACCTTGAGTAACATTGGGTCACCAAGTTGAGCCTTACGAATTTCGTCTTCCAGAGTAGGGGTGACCTCCAAGGTAACCAAGCATGTTGCATCATAAATGATCATATTGAGCTGAGCTATTTCTTCTCGAAGTGCTGGGTGCAAAGCCTCGATTAATGAGTTTGCTGTGGCCGGTTTGCGACTAAGAGCATCGGCGACCACATTAGCTTTTCCCGGATGATAATTGATACCAAGGTCATAGTCTTTGACCAATTCAAGCCATCTTCATTGTCGGAGATTTAAGTCTGGTTGGGTGAATATTTACTTGAGACTCTTGTGGTCGGTGAAGATTTGTCGGGGCCGGATTTCCGGAACATGATATCCCAGAAATTAACCCCTCGTGTCGTCACCAGCCCAGGATTACTGTTACTGGTGGACACGTCCTTGTTATAGATTACTAAGCTTTTACAAGAATTGGATACAAGACCATAAAGGTCTAATGATACAACAATGATTTCTAGTGACGGGTGACGGAAGCGACTCATGGCTTTCCAACATCGATGGAGCTCCATTCCCACAGGAACGGCTGACTTGGATAATTCCTATCCCACGTGGCTGCTATCCTAGGCTCCGCATGGACGTCGTTGTGGTACTCCCCGTTGAACTCCTGACCTGGCCAATTAAATAGCCAGGGACAAGCCTGTGAGTATGTTGGAATGTACACGCAAACATAATGAACAAAAGATATACCGAATGCATATGATCATGATGGGTTAAATGACATGCATATGTTGACTGAAATTAAATTATGGCGTGATAAATATTAATATGTGCAGAAGTATGAGTAAATAAAATGTTAGTGACAAACCAAGAAAGTTAAAAGTGGATAATCGGGCGAGACAGGACCGCCCGAGAGTCCAAAAGAAAACATAAAGTGGAGAATCGGCGAGACAAGACCGCCCGAGTATCCAAGAGAAATGCCAAACAGGTGTCTAAAAGAGAATCGGGCGAGACATGACCACCCGAGAACTCAAGCGACGCCACGAGAGGTCTTGAAAAGAAATGCCAAACGGGTGTCTAAAAGAGAATCGGGAGAGACAAGACCGCCCGAGAGCTCAAGCGACGCCACGAGAGGTCTTGAAAAGAAATGCCAAACTGGTGTCTAAAAGAGAATCGGGCGAGACAGGACCGCCCGAGAACTCAAGCGACACCACGAGAGGTCTTGAAAAGAAATGCCAAACGGGTGTCTAAAAGCGACGCCTCGAGAGGTCTTGAAAATAAATGAGTATCCCGGGTAGTCTAGCCAGCCCATGAGATACTCAGAAAATAAAAATAAGAGAAACGGTTAGTCCATAATAATAACAATAATATTCATGACAACAATAATATTCATGATAGCGTCAGTGGCGACAATAATTATCCTGCAAAATAAATCATGCTCAATTTTAATTATTTTCCTCCGGAGACCGACACTAAAACCGACACTTGACCAATCCAGACTATAGTCCTTAACCGCGGACACGGCTATTCGAATAGGTATAACTCTACAGAGGGTGTACTCTTTACCCACAAGTAAAGGATTTCCTTAGCCAGCACCGAGACGCTGACTAATTCCCATTACGGTCTTTGGATTGAAAACACACCTTACCCGCACATACCAGCTTTAACTTACCAAAGCCAGGAATCACCCAAGGCAATGATAGAGTAAAACTCTAAGTGGGAAGGCCTCATTCAACGGCCTCCAATAGCATGGGATCACAATATTTATATCGGCGCGCAAACAGGGGTGCAACCCCTCTCCGGCTACAACCGGAGACACCCATGCCCCCGGACCAAGTGACATGCCTACCATGGGCCAATGGTATCTTTCACTATGGCCTCTCTGTACAGTGTGTGCAGGAAAGGGGTTAACAACTTACTGAACCGTACCCTACCTGCGGCAGGGACAAGTGGCTGCACGAATAAGTATGGGGGTTACCGGAACAAGACTCGATCTACGGTCGACTCAGGAGGCTTATGTTTCCTGCAGTTGATTAGCACAGTAAAGTGTTCTTTCAATAGTAACACCAAAAACAGGGCCACAGCCCTTGCATGCCCCAACATGCATAACCAACAAGGCATGATCATGCTCCAACGTGATCACCCTTCTGCCGGTAACGGTATTTCTCTTATGCCTGCTCCTGCAAGTTAGTCATAACCAGCACACGTTGCACGGTATGAGGAAACATACCAACACTACATGCATGCAAATTGTATTTGAATTCAACATATGCATGATTCGATTATTCTTGCAAACATTTAACCATGCAATCACCATATCAAGTGTTCAAGATGCTTGCCTTGAGTATGCAGAAGTGTTGGGTGCACTCCAAAAGTTTTGAAAATTTTCATCTTCCCTCCATTTTCCTATTTTCAAAATATCGCAAATATCACCTAATTTGAAAATAGTAACAAAAATTTGTTTGGAAAATTTTGAAATAAATACTAAAATAAACTAGATGAAAAAATGAGGAATTACAAAAAAAGAATCAAGTTATTTGGAGTTCATATGAATTTCCTAGGGAATTTCTAAGCTGGAATAAATAAGGAAAAGGAGTATTTAATAAATCCTGCAGAAACAGAGCTTAGGAAAAATGTTCACCCTAGCTAGATTAATAGAGCATGATTTTAGGAGTATTTAGAAATTTGAATCATCAAATTTGGATGTGAAATGATTGCTATAGAATTGTTAGAAATCTACTGGAAAAGATAAAGAAAAGAGCAGAGCTGCGCCCTGAGCGCTCTTTAGCCGCGTGGTGCCACTGGGCCGGGCCCAACTGTTCGGTCGCTCGGAGAAACTGCCGACGTCGAACGCGTATTCAGGAAATACGTTTTCCCGCGCGCGAAAACGCCCTTGCTTAAACCCGTCTCCACTTAACCCGAGCTAGCGTGGCCCTTGGGTCACTGACCGTGGGCCCCACCTGGCCCACCTGTCATGTTTGACCGGTCCACGTCGGCTCCTTCTCCCTCCTCTTCCCTGGCCGAACGGGGACGGCACGCCGACGACGATAGCCGGAGAACGGCGGCACTTCTTGGGAGGCCGAGCACATGGGCGTGCTCAGCAGGGCCGGGCGGTCCTCCTGAGGTAGGGCCCGGCCGGCGGGAAGCCCTATCTCGCCGGCGGCGAGGTCTCCCGCAGTATGGCGGTGGAGCCAAATTGGGGCTTTCGCCCACGGGCCACCTCCGGCGAAATTGATGACGGGGACGGGTCTGTATGTCTCTAGGGAGGCTAGTGGCGAAGGAATTGGGGATGGGGAGGCTTTGGAGAGGCGGGAATCAACGGCGATGTGGTGGTGGCAGTAGGTACTGGACGCGAGATGGACGGCCATTTCCGGTCCTCTGGCTGCTCGGGGAGGCTTGAGGGGGAGTGGAGAAGTGATCTCGTGCAGCGGGGCGAGCTTGGGGAGGCCCTTTATAGCCGTGCGACGTCGGTTCCGTGGCTTCCCGAAGAAGTCATGACGGCGGCGGCCATTGATGGCAGTAGGAGGAGGCCGTTGAGGCTGGTGGTGGTCGGTGAGGTCGGCGTGGCCGTTGTTCTATTTATAAGCAGCGGACGAGCTCCGTCTGCTCGCAGTTAAGGCGGGACGGCACCGACAGAGATGTGGCGGAGTTGTGTTCGTCGGGCGGCGGTCTTGGTTGCCGTGGTCGGCGGTGGCCGGCGCTAGCGGCAAGAGGAGGTGTCGGCGGGGTCGGTGGTTATATGGCGGTGCTGCCTGGTCTGTTGCGAGGACCGGAGAGGGAGCAGGGAGCCGCGGCGGCTCGGTGCCACTGACTGCAAAATGAGCACTCTGGTCGCGCTCTGGACATGCACCTGTGGTGCTCGACGAAATGCCAGAGCGGGCTACAGTGACCTAATCAAGATGATTTTTGGTAGGGTGACACTTACAGGGATGGTGAGGATGTTGGACATGCTATTTTGGCCAAAAGACCAAGTGTGCAATGTAGATTAGGAAGAGGCAAAAAATTTGTCATGCATGCAAGGTGCTTGACAGAATGCTTTGGTGATCTAGGTGGCTCTATTGGATTTGAATTTTGGCAGGCTGGTGTCTCATTAGAGGGTAGAGATGATGATGGAGGTGGTTTGGCAAAAAGAGAAACTTGATAGTGCAAGTTTTACCAGAATTCAGTTCTGGACAGAAACTGCAGGGAATAATTTGGTGAACCAAAATGATGGGATTGGGGGTGAGCTCCTGGACATAAGGGTTTGGTTAGAAGGACTCTAAGGTGGAATAATTTCAGAATTTTTGGAGGAAGGATAAATTGGGGTTGCAGTTATAACCTAAGAATTGGTCAGAATGGAAAAGAGGATGTTTCACTCAAAATTTACAAAGGACCATGATGCGTTTTTGCACAAAAGTGATCTATAGGTATCACATGACCCCTCATAATTTTTGTGGAATTTTTTTAAAATTATTTAAAATAGTTGTAGTGCAACAGAGGCATTTAATGTATTGAAAATGCTGTTAACAGAATTATTTTAGGGCAAACTTTATTATGAAAATATTTCCTACTGTTATTAAAATATAATTAAAATGATTTAAGAAAACTACCAAATCCCAAAATATTTTTACCAAAATTTCTATATGGAGGGAAGAATTTTGGAAAACAGAAAACAGAAAAGACTCTGAAAATAATAAAAGACCCAATATAAATCAAAATTTTATTTCTGGCCAAATTTTATTTAATAAAAATATGGTTAAATTTTTGGGGTGTTACAAACTCTACCCCCCTTAAGAAAATCTCGTCCTCTAGATTTGTTAAGGGCGGAAGAATTAAATGCATATCATAACAAACAATATTATGCAGAATGCAAACATAGCAATGCACTTATGACATATGCCCTAAAATACATCGCAAAGATCGCATCACGAAAATAAGTGCTGGATGTAGCAGCAACCACGCTCATAACCGTCTACGTTTCGAAGGTAAGATCTACGGGGTCTTGCGGAAGGGTTCCGGGTGCTGGAGCACATTCTTCTTCTTCCGGAGGGAGTGGAGGAAGTGGGGGAAGCAGACGAAGAACGCGTCCCTCCTAAGTTGGCAGAGGTGGTCCGCCAATGGTGATCCGGGGATTCAGAATAGCAAGATAATTGAGATACTCCATTAGTTGCTGAGTGAAACGCTCTTGGGCCATCACGTACTGAATGAGATAGACCAGAGCTGGATCGCTCTCTATACGTTCACAGCGGAACGTAGCTTCTGCTCCAAAAGCTGCGCGGCTCGGGAAATAGCAGTATTCCCTTGCACTGGCACAGGGTACCGCAAATCGAAGACGGGTAACTGCTTCATAAGCAGCAGCCTCGATGGCCATGCCTGAGGTTGGCATGGATCTCCCGATGAAGACAACATACGGAGGGCCTTGGTTCAAATCCGCTGGTGGGATGTGCACAACTGCCCAGTATTTCGAGCAATTAGAGGTGATCCTCATCTTGTACAGCTCATACTGGGGTGGGTGGATGGAACCAAGGGTATTGCGGGTAAAATCCCACAAAATCCTAACAAAACTACCAGGGCTAGCATCGGGGTTCTCAGGTAGACTCCGGGGTGAGACATGGATGGTTGGATGGGGAAAAGTAGTGCTCGAGGTGATGATGGCTGGTGTGGTTTGCGGATATGGCCTCTTATAGAATGCCTTGGTGAGGAAACATGAAGCGGCGCCAGTACGACTTGTGTACCGGCTCCGGCGTAGGGTTGTCTGAGTCAAAATCTCAGACCTCGATCCCAACAAGGAATGTGACGTATTACTGTGTGTGTCGGTTAGGGGGGGGGTTCGGTAGTCACGTCCAGAATTTACTCAGTCACCACACGTCAACAATTTATGCCAGGGCACGCATACTACCATTGGCACACAAGTGGTTTACAAACTTACTACACCATACAACCGCTACTACGAAAATACAGGGTAACAGGGCCACTAAGGCTCTACAACAATACTGGTGGACTCAGTCCACCTCATCGACATCTAGCCGGGCGCGTCTCGTAGATGTCGAGGCCTCTCCGTGTGCTTCGGTGTCGGAGCTGACCGGGGTCGGATGGGGAGCTACAGGGCTGGGGTAGCGGTGGTGCCTTTCGCGGGGTGTCGAGGTCACTGTCCCGTTGGAGTGGGTCTCCAAGAGACGACGGAGTTCCCCGGGGGAGGCGAAGGTACTGCCCAGGTAGATAACAGGGGCGGAACTTGGGGGCTCAACAGGCCTCCCAAGTAGCACTATTGGGGTGTCGGTGGCGGGTGCAGCTTCACTTCTCACCGGGGTCAGGAGAGCGAGCGTCCTTCGGGTCGCAATCAGATCAAGGGTGACCTGATCGAATAGTGCCTCTTGCGCTCTCAGGTAGCGCACCAGATGCACCAGGGCAGGATCCGACTCATGGTCTCCGTTGGCAACCTGGGTCGGGCTACCATAGCCTTCACGGCTAGGGTAGTAGTAGAAGGGGCGGATGTTAACTCTCAGCCACAGATGCCAGAGTTGAATGACAACCTCTCGGGCTGCAAGTTGGATGGCTTGGGGCTCGTCGGAGGTCGTCCTCCCGGTGAACCGGTAGGGGCGTTCCGATGCGGTGGCCCTCCCGTAGATGTGCACCGTAGCCCAGAAGTGGTGGATGGCATCACTCATGTGCTCCTGGTACACAACATACTCAGGCGGCTCTTCGATGCCGAAAGCACGACGGGTGAGATTGGCGAGGATGACCACAAAGTCACCAAGCTCGGCTGCGGTGGTCTCGTTGTGAACGATGGGGCCAGGCATCTTAGCGGTTGGATATCGAACTGAGAGTGAGGCTGTGATGTGCTGAGTTGGGGCAAGGTTTCCTTTATAAGCCAGCAGAGTCTTCCATCACACGCTTGTGGATGGGACAGCTCAGGTGCCGGCCACTGCACACGACCTATGGGCAGGACTGATAGGTTGGGCACCGACTGCCAAAAGGTGTCGGCTGGCTACTGTGCAGACTTATCGGATGAGATGGGCTTAACTACGGACAAAAAAGATTTGGACGGTGTGGAACCCTAAGGATAATGACCAAGCTAAGATAGGATTAGCCAGTGGTCAGCCTGGCTCTGATACCAAGGCTGTCGGGGCCGAATTTCTGGAACATGAAATCCCAGAAATTAACCCCTCGTGTCGTCACCAGCCCAGGATTACTGTTACTGGTGGACACATCCTTGTTACAGATTACCAAGCTTTTACAAGAATTGGATACAAGACCATAAAGGTCTAATGATACAACAATGATTTCTAGTGACGGGTGACGGAAGCGACTCGTGGCTTTCCAACATCGATGGAGCTCCATTCCCATAGGAACGGCTGGCCTGGATAATTCCTATCCCGCGTGGCTGCTATCCTAGGCTCCGCATGGACGTCGTTGTGGTACTCCCCGTTGAACTCCTGACCTGGCCAATTAAATAGCCAGGGACAAGCCTGTGAGTACGTTGGAATGTACTCGCAAACATAATGAACAAAAGATATACCGAATGCATATGATCATGATGGGTTAAATGACATGCATATGTTGACTGAAATTAAATTATGGCATGATAAATATTAATATGTGCAGAAGTATGAGTAAATAAAATGTTAGTGACAAACCAAGAAAGTTAAAAGTGGATAATCGGGCGAGACAGGACCGCCCGAGAATCCAAAAGAAAACATAAAGTGGAGAATCGGTGAGACAAGACCGCCCGAGTATCCAAGAGAAATGCCAAACGGGTGTCTAAAAGAGAATCGGGCGAGAGAGGACTGCCCGAGAACTCAAGCGACACCTAGAGAGGTCTTGAAAAGAAATGCCAAACGGGTGTCTAAAAGAGAATCGGGCGAGACAGGACCGCCCGAGAGCTCAAGCGACGCCACGAGAGGTCTTGAAAAGAAATGCCAAACGGGTGTCTAAAAGAGAATCGGGCGAGACAGGACCGCCCGAGAACTCAAGCGACGCCACAAGAGGTCTTCAAAAGAAATGCCAAGCGGGTGTCTAAAAGCGACGCCTCGAGATGTCTTGAAAATAAATGAGTATCCCGGGTAGTCTAGCCAGCCCATGAGATACTCAGAAAATAAAAATAAGAGAAACGGTTAGTCCATAATAATAACAATAATATTCATGACAACAATAATATTCATGATAGCGTCAGTGGCGACAATAATTATCTTGCAAAATAAATCATGCTCAATTTTAATTATTTTCCTCCGGAGACTGACACTAAGACCGACACTTGACCAACCCAGACTGTAGTCCTTAACCGCGGACACGGCTATTCGAATAGATATAACTCTACAGAGGTTGTACTCTTTACCCACAAGTAAAGGATTTCCTTAGCCAGCACCGAGACGCTGACTAATTCCCATTACGGTCTTTGGGTTGAAAACACACCTAACCCGCACATACCAGCTTTAACTTACCAAAGCCAGGAATCACCCAAGGCAATGATAGAGTAAAACTCTAAGTGGGAAGGCCTCATTCAACGGCCTCCAATAGCATGGGATCACAATATTTATATCGGCGCGCAAACAGGGGTGCTGCCCCTCTCCGGCTACAACCGGAGACACCCATGCCCCCGGACCAAGTGACATGCCTACCATGGGCCAATGGTATCTTTCACTATGGCCTCTCTGTACGGTGTGTGCAGGAAAGGGGTTAACAACTTACTGAACCGTACCCTACCTGCGGCAGGGACAAGTGGTAGCACGAACAAGTATGGGGGTTACCGGAACAAGACTCGATCTACGGTCGACTCAGGAGGCTTATGTTTCCTGCAGTTGATTAGCCCAGTAAAGTGTTCTTTCAACAGTAACACCAAAAACAGGGCCACAGCCCTTGCATGCCCCAACATGCATAACCAACAATGCATGATCACGCTCCAACGTGATCACCCTTCTGCCGGTAACGGTATTTCTCTTATGCCTGCTCCTGCAAGTTAGTCATAACCAGCACACGTTGCACGATATGAGGAAACATACCAACACTACATGCATGCAAATTGTATTTGAATTCAACATATGCATGATTCGATTATTCTTGCAAACATTTAACCATGCAATCACCATATCAAGTGTTCAAGATGCTTGCCTTGAGTATGCAGAAGTGTTGGGTGCACTCCCAAAGTTTTGAAATTTTTCATCTTCCCTCCATTTTCCTATTTTCAAAATATTGCAAATATCACCTAATTTGAAAATAGTAACAAAAATTTGTTTGGAAATTTTTGAAATAAATACTAAAATAAACTAGATGAAAAATGAGGAATTACAAAAAAAGAATCAAGTTATTTGGAGTTCATATAAATTTCCTAGGGAATTTCTAAGCTGGAATAAATAAGGAAAATGACTATTTAATAAATCCTACAGAAACAGAGCTTAGGAAAAATGTTCACCCTTGCTAGATTAATAGAGCATGATTTTAGGAGTATTTAGAAATTTGAATCATCAAATTTGGATGTGAAATGACTGCTATAGAATTGTTAGAAATCTACTGGAAAAGATAAAGAAAAGAGCAAAGCAGCCCCCTGAGCGCTGTTTAGCCGCGTGGTGCCACTGGGCCGGGCCCAGCTGTTCGGTCGCACGGAGAAACTGCCGACGTCGAACGCGTATTCATTAAATACGTTTTCCCGCGCGCGAAAACGCCCTCGCTTAAACCCGTCTCCACTTAACCCGAGCTGGCGTGGCGCTTGGGTCACTGACCGTGGGCCCCACCTGGCCCACCTGTCATGTTTGACCGGTCCACGTCGGCTCCTTCTCCCTCCTCTTCCCTGGCCAAACGGGGACGGCACACTGGCGACGATAGCCGGAGAACGGCGGCACTTCTTGGGAGGCCGAGCACATGGGCGTGCTCAGCAGGGCCGGGCGGTCCTCCTGAGGTAGGGCACGGCCGGCGGGAAGCCCTATCTCGCCGGCGGCGAGGTCTCCCGCAGCACGCGGTGGGGCCAAATTGGGGCTTTAGCCCACGGGCCACCTCCGGCAAAATTGACGACGGGGACGGGTCTGTACGTCTCTAGGGAGGCTAGTGGCGAAGGAATTGGGGAGGGGGAGGCTTTGGAGAGGTGGGAATCAATGGCGATGTGGTGGTGGCAATAGGTACTGGAGGCGAGATGGACCGCCATTTCTGGTCCTCTGGCTGCTCGGGGAGGCTTGAGGGGGAGTGGAGAAGTGATCTCGTGCAGCGGGGCGAGCTTGGGGAGGCCCTTTATAGCTGTGCGACGTCGGTTCCGTGGCTTCCCGAAGAAGTCATGACGGCGGCATTGATGGCAGTAGGAGGAGGCCGTTGAGGCTGGTGGTGGTCGGTGAGGTCGGCGTGGCCGTTGTGCTATTGATAAGCAGCGGACGAGCTCCGTCTGCTCGTAGTTAAGGCGGGACGGCACCGACAGAGATGTGGCGGAGTTGTGTTCGTCGGGCGGCGGTCTTGGTTGCCGTGGTCGGCGGTGGCCGGCGCTAGCGGCCAAGAGGAGGTGTCGGCGGGGTCGGTGGTTATATGGCGGTGCTGCCTGGTCTGTTGCGAGGACCGGAGAGGGAGCAGGGAGCCGCGGTGGCTCGGTGCCAGTGACTGCAAAACAAGCACTCTGGTCGCGCTCTGGACATGCACCTGTGGTGCTCGACGAAATGCCAGAGCGGGCTACAGTGACCTAATCATGATGATTTTTGGTAGGGTGACACTTACAGGGATGGTGAGGATGTTGGACATGCTATTTTGGCCAAAAGACCAAGTGTGCAATGTAGATTAGGAAGAGGCAAAAAATTTGTCATGCATGCAAGGTGCTTGACAGAATGCTTTGGTGATCTAGGTGGCTCTATTGGATTTGAATTTTGGCAGGCTAGTGTCTCATTAGAGGGTAGAGATGATGATGGAGTTGGTTTGGCAAAAAGAGAAACTTGATAGTGCAAGTTTTACCAGAATTCTGTTCTGGACAGAAACTGCAGGGAATAATTTGGTGAACCAAAATGATTAGATTGGGGGTGAGCTCCTGGACTTAAGGGTTTGGTTGGAAGGACTCTAAGGTGGAATAATTTCAGAATTTTTGGAGGAAGGATAAATTGGGGTTGCAGTTATAACCTAAGAATGGGTCAGAATGGAAAAGAGGATGTTTCACTCAAAATTTACAAAGGACCATGATGGGGTTTTGCACAAAAGTGATCTATAGGTATCACATGACCCCTCATAATTTTTTTGGAATTTTTAAAGAATTATTTAAAATAGTTGTAGTGCAACAGAGGCATTTAAAGTATTGAAAATGCTGTTAACAGAATTATTTTGGGGCAAATTTTATTATGAAAATATTTCCTACTGTTATTAAAATATAATTAAAATGATTTAAGAAAACTACCAAAGCCCACAATATTTTTACCAAAATTTCTATATGGAGGGAAGAATTTTGGAAAACAGAAAACAGAAAAGACTCTCAAAATAATAAAAGACCCAATATAATTCAAAATTTTATTTCTGGCCAAATTTTATTTAATAAAAATATGGTTAAATTTTTGGGGTGTTACAAGATTTGACATCTCTTCCCAATAATGTAATGTCTCCATATTTTCAAGGCATGTACCACAGCTGCCATTTCCAAGTCATGTGTAGGATAATTCTCCTCATGCGGTCGTAGCTGTCTCGATGCATAGGCCACGACCTTTCCATCTTGCATAAGCACACACCCAATGCCACGCCTGGATGCATCGTAATAGATGTTGAAACTTCGGTAGATGTCTGGTAGAGTCAATACTGGAGCGGTGATCAACCGAGTCTTCAGCTCATTGAAACTGTTCTCACATGCTTCTGTCCATATGAACTTCTGATTCTTCTTAAGCAACTGCGTCATTGGCTTGGCAATCTTTGAGAAACCTTCAATGAAGCGACAATAATAGCCTGCCAGACCCAAGAAACTTCTGATTTCTGACACAGAAACAGGTGTTTTCCAATTCAATACTTCTGTGATTTTGCTTTGGTCCACGGCCACTCCTTGAGCGGAAAGAATATGCCCAAGGAATCCCACTTCTTTAAGCCAAAATTCACATTTGCTGAACTTGGTGTAGAGTTGATGAGCTCGTAATTGCTCTAATACTGCACGGAGATGTTGTTTGTGCTCTTCTTCACCTTTGGAATATATAAGGATATCATCAATGAATACTACCACAAACTTGTCCAAAAAGTCCATGAACACCTTGTTCATCATGTGCATGAAGAATGCAGGAGCGTTAGTCAGTCCAAATGACATGACCGTATACTCATACAACCCATATCGGGTGGTGAAGGCTGTCTTGGGGATATCTTCTTTTCTGATTTTCAGCTGGTGATACCCGGTTCGCAAATCAATCTTGGAGAACACTTGAGCTCCACTAAGTTGATCAAACAAATCATCGATCCTGGGAAGCGGGTATTTATTCTTGATGGTGACATCATTGAGAGCGCGATAGTCAACACACATCCTGAGACTGCCATCCTTCTTGCCCACAAATATGGCAGGTGCACCCCAAGGAGACGAGCTGGGGCAAATATATCCTTTTTGAAGCATCTCATCCAATTGCTTCTTCAATTCCACTAATTCGGATGAAGGCATTCGATAATATTTCTTGTAAATCGGTGCTATCCCGGGCACAAGCTCAATTGAAAACTCAAGCTCTCAATCGGGTGGCATGCTTGGCAATTCCTCTGGAAACACATCTGGGAATTCACAAACCACTGGGATTAAATTCATATCTGTAGCAATTGCTGCATACACCATCCCCTTCTTTGGCATGGCTCTACCGGCAAAGAAGCGAGCTGGCTGGCCCAAGGGATTTATTAACGTGACTTCTCTTGTTTCACAGTTGATGCAGACCTGGTGTTTTGTCAACCAATCCATCCCCAAAATAACATCCAATTTTGGAGATTCAATGGATATCAGCGATGCGGGAAAGATAATTCCATTGATGGATATTTCCAATCCTCGGCATACAATATTTGTCCTGAGCATGGATCCAGGGGATTGTACCACCATAACTTTGTCCAAAAGAGTATATGAAAGTTGATGCTGGGCAACAAAACTCCGCGAAATAAAAGAATCGGAAGCCCCAGAATCGAATAAAATTGTTGCAGGTATGTTATTAACAGGAAACATACCAATGACCACATCAGGAGCTTCGTGAGCTTCTTCGGCGGAGATATGATGAACTTGCCCTTGAATATACTCCCGGTTGGGGAATTGTCCGACATAATTGACTTGAGGCTTCAGGTTGGTTGGCGGCTTTCCGTTCTTGGGACATTGCCTAGCGTAATGCCCAGTTTGTCCACATGAGTAACATGCATTGTTACGCTGACAGTCTTCCTTTACTGGTTTTGTAACCACAGTCTTGAACTGATTTTCAGTCTTGGTGTTCCCCTGCTACCACGTTGGCTTAAACTCGAACTGTGGCTGCTGCCAGGTACGAACCTTCTGAAAAACTTGTCCTTCCTTCTTGGGTTCAAACTTGCGTTTACGGTCTTCATATGCAAGCTTATGATCATTAACAAGCTTGTGTTCCCTTTCGTCAATGAGTGCCTTGTTCACCAAAGTTTGGAAGTCAGGGAAATCCAGCATACTGAGTGCACATCGGAGGGTAGGGTTGAGCCCTCTGAGGAACCGATCTATCTTCCGTTCTTCGGTGGCTACATCATGTGTGGAATAACGGGCCAAGTGATTGAACTTGTTTAAAAACTTGCTTATAGTCGAGTTCCCTTGAGTAAGGGCGAGGAACTCTCATTGCTTGACCTTCATGATACCGGCGGGAATATGATACTTGTGGAATTTATCTTTGAATTTATCCCAAGTAATCTCATCTTCGGCAGGCCACATAATTTTAGTATTGTCCCACCATATAGCAGCTGGTCCTTCCAGATAATGAGTGGCGAAGGGGACCTTATCAGCATCTTCAGTGCGAGCAATTTCTAGCTTCTTTTCAATGGTCCTCAACCAGTCATCGGCTTCCATCAGATCTACTGCTTGACTGAAGCTTGGCGGCTTGGTCCTCTCAAAATCTTACAACTTGGAATGGTTACCATTATGATTATTCTGCCCAACCATAGTCTGCATGCTTCTCAGGAATTCCATCAGATCCTGGTTTCTCTTCTCCTCAAACATTCGCATAATCTGCTCTATTGTGGGTGCTTGAGGTGGAGGAGGAGGTGGCTGATATGGTTCTGGGGAATGTCCTGCTTGCCTGGCGGATCGACGAACTGGGGTATCGTCACCACCATGACAGTTGCTGCCACACCTTGTCATCCTATATATGTTTCCCAATACGAAGCATCGAGATGAGCAACATCCATAAAGGGGAAAAAAGAGGTGAAGCAACAAACCCCAAAAAGAAAGCAAGGAAATCCACTGCGAATAAAAGAAGACAACATAATTATACATAACATCATCCAACATACCTAACAGGATGACAACATGGATAGTACTACTAGACGCATACAACCAAACACCACATCATCCTCGTCTACTCGTGACGGCAGTGATCGCACTGGCACTCTGACGGTCCTGCTGGTGTCTCCTCGGTATCGGACTCCGAATCGGAACTGATAATACTAACGGAAACCTCCGGGGCAAAGGAAACACGACGACACTGACAGGATGGCTCTCCCTCAGAGTCGGGTGGAGGGTGGCTCCGCAGCATAGGAGCAGCTGGGGTAGCAAGAAGTATAGCCCACTGGGCTGGGGACTCATGAGGAGTCACCGTCGAGGTATCCGAGTAACTCTGAGAAGGTGTGGGAGTCACGGGTGTTGGTGGAGGTAAAGTAACTGGAGGAATGAGTGATGCATAAGAAAGTGTCGGGCTCGTGGAACCCAGGTTGTCCTGGCCCATCTGCCTTTGGCCCAGGGCACGACACCTGGCGTAGGCCCAGCAGGCCGCCACCATCGAGCATCTCACTAAGACCCCTCATGAGGCCTTGGCCTCCTGAGAACCCCTTCTTAGGGAGCAGGCGAGCAGGACTCGGTACCTTCACCAGTAGCCTCGCGAGGCCCTCTCGTGAGGCGGCCTCCTGAGGTGGCCTCCCAAGGCACCCTCCTGAAGACGCCCAAGACAAGGGCTGTTCGGCTCGGTCGCACGGTCTCGTGCCCATCACGTGGGTGACGCGCGTGGCGACGAACGGCGACAGAGGCCGTGCCAGCAAGCGTGGATGAAGAGGGTTTCCCCTTTCGTGATAAGGGAGCAAGGCCAGCAATCCACTTCCCAAAGCAACCCCAAAGGTTGCCCAATCGGCGAAAGAAGACCAAGACGGCGGGAGGAGGTCATCACCGAGCCCACCGGCGCGTCATGGATCATGCTTTTGCAGGCGAAGACTGCCTTTAGTCAGAATAGCCTGAGCGCCTGTCCCCTTTCAAAACCTGCCAAGTGTGGCAACCCTTCCCGGCTAAGTTTCGAGGGGGAAGAGGACCAAGGCGGGTATAAAGGGACAGTGCTGCCATTAGGGTAGGGGATTCGATTAGCTCCTGACTCTCTTACCTTGTACACGAGAACGCCTTCTCGCTCTCTGCAATCCCAAACAAGCAGGAGTAGGGTTTACACCGCAAGGTGGCCCGAACCTGGGTAACCGCCGAGTCCACGGTCCGCTCTCGCCAGCGCTCTCTCGGCGTAGCTTCGCCATAGGTAGGATGTGGTAGGGGACGAGGAGGCAGGAACGAGCACACCCCAGTGTTCAAACCTTTGGGTCCCTGAAGCCCGAACTCCGACATTTGGCGCGCCAGGTAGGGGGTGCGCTACTGTTCTTCCGCTCCATCCTCCGTTCCACCAGCTTCATGGCTGACGCCCGTCGCGAGCGCGCTGAGCGCAGGGCCGGCCGCGTGGCTCAGACGGAGCCTGTGGCCCGCGGCAACCGCGGCCGCCCTGTCGAGGCTGCTGCCGCCACTGACCCCACTGCCCGTGAGTAGCAGGACTCCTCCCTGTACCCCTCCGTGCAGGCGAATGGCCACACCACCACGACCTCTTCTCCCTCACCCACCGTGGGCCGCCAAACGCACAGGCCGCGCTACTCATGGCACGCGAACTGCTCCACTACCGTCCAGCTAACGGCGGCTACGACGCCTGGCTTGGTCGCATCACCGAGCTCGTCAACGCCGCTGGGGACACTCCGGCACCTTCCCACTCACTCCGCCCTCCGCCGTCTCGCGCTAGGGACCTGGCGCACGGCGCTCCCCGCCGCCTCCTCTACGCGACGAGCTCGGCGGGCCCCAGCGCAACGCGCGGACGCGCGAGCCATCCCGTGGCGCGTCCCCGCCAGTTCGAGATGAGGCCAGTTGCTAGATCATCCAACGCGCGCCTCCTGATGCGCGAGTGCTCCTCGAGCGGCAACGCCAGCGCCAGGACCAGGCCGTCTAGGAGGTTGCGGTGGCTGTGCGCCAGAACCGCGCTGCCCTCGCCGGCGGTGTCCCCTCAAGCGGTGTGGGCTGCCATGCCTTCACCCGCGAGCTATGTCGGGTGGTGTGGCCCGCGAAGTTCAAGCCTGAGCTGCCTCCACGCTACGACGGCACCCCGAACCCTGCAGAGTTCCTTCAACTCTACGCACTGGGCATTGAGGTGGCGAACGACGACGACAAGATCATGGCGAACTGGTTCCCCATGGCCCTCAAGGATGGCCCGCGCTCCTGGCTCATGAACCTCCCCGAGGTGTCCATCTCATCGTGGGCTGAGCTCTGTAGCCAGTTCGTCGCCAACTTCAAGGGCACGCAAGACTGCTCCCTCACCATCAATGACCTGCGGTAGCGCCCACACGAGACCATCCGCAAGTACATCCAGCGCTTCAACCAAGTGCGCACAAAGATACCGTGCGCCTCCGACACGGCCGTCATCTCTGCGTTCTCCACCGGCATCACGGACGTCAAGATGCGTGAGAAGCTCGCCATCAACGACGAGCTAGACTCATTGCTCGAGCTGTTCGACCTCGCTGACAAGGGCACCAAGGCTGAAGAAGGTCGCCTCTTCATCCACAATGACCCTGATGCGGCGCTCGATGCCGCCAAAGTCAAAAACAAGGACGTCAAGCGCAAGGGCCCTACCGTGCTTGCGGCGGAGCCCGAGCAGAAGCGCGGCCGTGACCGTGACGAACCCAGGAAGGACGGCCGGCCGCCCTGCGCCCACCACAACGTGCGCTCCCACATCACTGAAGACTGCCAGGAGCTCAAGCTGCTCCGCGACAAGTGCCAGGGCCGTCGAGACGACCGCAACGGCCGCGGCGCCGGTCGCGGAGGTGGCCGTGGCGGCAACCGCTGGGACAGCCGCAACAGCAACGGCAACTTCCGCCAGGGCTGGCGCGACCAACCTCGTGAGGCAAACCCTCACGCCAATGCCGCTCCCCTGCCGCTGCCGCCGCCACCCCGGAGGAACGACGTCAACCAGCCTGATGAGGGCGCTGGGGGCTACCAGGAGCCTCGCGCGGTCGCCTACATCCTTGGCGGGGCTCAGGCCCCCGTGTCCAACTGGCACTTCAAGCAGCTCTCTCACAAGGTGAACGCAGCCCTCCCGAGGCCTAAGGCCGCGCAGCCCCTCAAGTGGTCGCAGTACGCCATCACCTTCGATTCCAAGGACCACCCCAAGTCCTTGGCCTCTGCAGGCGCACTCCCCATGCTGTGCACTCCCACCATCAGCAACGTCGCGGTCACCAAGACCCTCATCGACGGAGGCGCCGGCCTCAATGTGATCTCCATCAAGACCTTCGAGACGCTCCAAGTGCCCTATGACCAGCTGATGCCGACCAGGCCCTTCTCCGGAGTGACCGATGGCTCCACCATCCCTCTGGGGCAGGTGCGCCTCCCTGTCACCTTTGGCACCCGCAAGAACTACCACACCGAGCCCATTGACTTCGATGTGGCGCACATTGGCCTGCCGTACAACACCATCTTGGGCTACCTAGCTCTCGCCAAGTTCATGGCGGCGACCCACCACGCCTACAACGTCCTCAAGATGCCCGACTGCAGCGGCATCATCACTGTCACCTGCGACGAGAAGGACGTGGTCTGCTCCCTTGAGCGTGCCTACAAAGCCACCGCTGTCACACATCCGGCTGACGAGGACGCGGTCGAACCTCCTGAGGCCGCGCCCGCGAAGAAGAAGCAGCTGTTCTCTCAGGACCGCGCCGAGACGAAGAAGGTGTCGGTGGACGGCAGCTATTCCGGCCCTGCCTTCACCATCGGCGCTGGCCTTCCTCCTGCATAGGAAAGCGCGCTCATCACCTTCCTTCGGGCAAACTCGGATGTTTTCGCCTGGAAAGCATCTGACTTGTCCGGTGTGCCGAGGAAGGTGATCGAGCACCACTTAGCGGTGTGCCCCAATGCACGCCCCATCAAGTAAAAAGCAGGGCGCCAGGCGCCAGAGAAGCAAGATTTCATCGTCAAGGAAGTTCAGAAGCTCCAAGAAGCTGGAGTCATCTGAGAGGTGCGCCATCCCGAATGGCTCGCCAACCCAGTCGTCGTCCCCAAGAAGGGCGGCAAGGAGCGTATGTGCACTGACTTCACCAGCCTCAACAAGTTCTGCCCTCTAGATCCATTTCCGCTACCCCACATCGACCAGATCGTGGACTCCACCACCGGGTGTGATTTGCTATGCTTCCTAGATGCCTTCTCAGGCTATCACCAGATCAAGATGGCGGCTGAAGACGTGGAGAGGACGGCCTTCATCACCCCCTGTGCCATATACTGCTACGTCTGCATGCCCTTCGGCTTGAGGAGCACGGGCGCCACTTTCCAATGGCTAATGCAGATCACGCTGGGGCCTCAGTTGGGGAGGAACGCGGGGGCCTACGTCGATGACATCGTGGTCAAGTCTCGCGAGGCTGGATCCCTCATCGCGGACCTCAAGGAAACGTTCGCCAACCTGCGCAAGGTCAACCTCAAGCTCAACCCCAAAAAGTGCATCTTCGGAGTTCCTTCTGGCAAACTCCTCGGCTTCCTGGTCTTGCACCGTGGCATCGAGGCCAACCCTGAGAAGATCAAGGCCATCGAGAAAATGTGTCCTCCCCGAACCCTCAAGGAAATGCAACGCTTGGCAGGATGTATGGCCTCCCTGGGACGCTTCATCTCCAAGTTTGGTGAACGAGCCTTGCCATTCTTCAAGCTCATGAAGAGGTCCGGCTCCTTCGAGTGGACCCCTGAGGTAGACGCCGCCTTTGAAGACCTCAAGAGGTACCTCACGAGCCCGCCCATCATGGTCGCACCGCTCTCTCGCGAGCCCTTGCTTCTGTACTTGGCGGCCACCCCTCAGACAGCCAGCGCGGCGCTTGTAGCGGTGCGAGAGGAGCGCGTATGTTCTAAGGAGAAGCCCTCTGCACCTCCCAAGCCCTCTGAACCTCTCGAGTCCTCTGCACCTCCCGAGCCCTCCGAGCCTCGCAAGCCTCGTGAGCCTTCCGAGCCTCGTGAGCCTTCCGAGCCTCGTGAGCCCCCCGAGCCTCGCGAGCCTCCTGAGCCTCGTGAGCTCCCCAAGCCCATCGAGCCTCGCGAGTCACCTGGAGAGCAAGCTGCCACCACAACCACGCGCCTTGTCGAACACCCCGTGTACTTCGTCAGCACCGTGCTAAGGGATGCGCGCGAGCACTACCCCATGCAGCAGAAGCTCCTCCTCGCGCTCCTCGTCGCCTCCAGGAAGCTGCGCCACTACTTTTAGGGTCATCCCATCAAGGTCATCTCTTCCTACCCCTTGGAGCAAGTTCTACACAGCCCCAACGCCGCCGGCCGCGTCGCCGAATGGAACATTGAGCTGCAAGCCTTCCAGCTGGGGTTCTCCACCACCAGAGTCATCAAAGGCACGGCTCTGGCCGACTTCGTGGCAGAATGGACGGACACATACGAGGAGGAGCCTCGCGAGGCCTCCCTCCTGCCAGGGGATGAGGCGCCTGGCGGCTGGACCATGCACTTCGACGGTGCCTTCTCCCGACAGGGCGTAGGGGCTGGAGTCATGCTCACCTCACCGACAGGAGACAGGCTCTATACGTTGTGCAGCTCTGCTTCAAGCACACCGACAAGGTTTCCAACAACATCACAGAGTATGAGGGCCTCATCGCCGGCCTCAAGGCCGCGTTCACTCTGGGCATCAAGCGTCTGACCATCAAGGGCGATTCGCAACTTCTCGTCAACTTCTCCAACAAAAGCTACAAGCCCAAGGACGAGCACATGGCCGCCTACCTAGAAGAGGTACGTAAACTTGAGAAGCGTTTTCTTGGCCTGGAGCTGCAACACGTCCCCCGCAGCGGCAACAAAGAGGCTGACGACATCGCCAAACGAGCATCTCACCGCGAGCCTCAGAGCCCCGGCATCTTCGAGGAAAGGCTCCTCAAGCCATCAGCTGCACCCCCTGCCGTGAGCACCGCGCTCCTTCACGAAGAACTCCTGCCCGCACCGCCCATGGGCACGCCAGACTGCGGCCCAGCCTCAGGAGCCTGCCTGCTGCTGGTGCTGGAGCCTCAAGCAGACAGCTGGGCCGCGGAATTCAAGGCCTACTTGCTTCGCGGAGGACTCAGAAGCAGAGCGCGTGGCCCGACAGGCCACCACTTACTGCTTCCAAGACGGCGAGCTGTACCGCAGGCGCCCCAATGGTGTCTCACTGAGGTGCATCTCTGAAGAACAAGGGCGCGAGTTGCTCACCGATATCCATGGAGGAGACTGCAGCCACCACTCCTCGTCATGCACCCTCATCGGCAAGGTGTTCCGCAGCGGCTTCTACTGGCCCACTGCGCTGCGTGACGCTACCGTGCTGGTCCAAGCCTGCGAGGCCTGCCAGTTCCACGCCAAGCAGATCCACCAGCTGGCGCAGGGCCTCCAGACGATTCCCCTCTCATGGCCCTTCGCGGTCTGGGGGCTGGATATCCTGGGGCCTTTCCCTCGTGCGGCTGGCGGTTACCGCTACCTTTACGTCGCCATCGACAAGTTCACCAAGTGGGCAGAGGTCGAGCCTATGCGCACCATCCCGGCAGGATCTACCATCAAATTCATCAAGGGCCTCGTGAGCCGCTTTGGAGTTCCCAACCACATCATCACCGACAATGGCTCCCAATTCACTAGCGGCCTCTTCAGGTCCTACTGCGCCAGCCTCGGCACGCAGATCTGCTACGCCTCGGTGGTGCACCCGCGAAGCAATGGCCAGGCCGAGCGTACCAACGCCGAGGTCCTCAAGGGCCTCAAAACGAGGAGCTTCAAGAAGAAGCTCGAAGCCTGCGGCAGGTGCTGGATCGATGAGCTGCAGTCCGTGCTGTGGTGATTCCGCATGACAGCAAGCAAGCCTACCGGCGAGACCCCCTTCTTCCTCGTCTATGGAGCTGAGGCGGTCCTTCCACTGGAGCTTAAGCACAGCTCTCCGCGAGTCCTTGCCTTCGACGAGGCGCGTCAGGATGGCTCGCGGGAGACCGATTTGCTACTCCTTGAGGAGGGCCGCCGACAGGCCGCTCTTCGTGCCGCGAGGTACCAGCAGGCCCTGCATCGCTACCACAGCCACAACATTCGCCCTCGCACTCTTGAGGTCAGCGACCTTGTCCTGCGCAGGATCCTCTCCAGAGAGGGACTCCACAAACTCTCACCTATGTGGGAAGGCCCTTTCAGGGTTACTCATGTCTCCAGGCCTGGCGCAGCCCGGCTGGAGACGGAGGACGGAGTTCCTGTGCCTAACACCTGGAACATCCAACACCTCCGCAAGTTCTACCCGTGACCCTCATGCGTACGAACGAAATGGGGCTTGATAACCCACAAGTATAGGGGATCAGTTGTAACTTTTTCGATAAATAAGAGTGTCGAACCCAACAAGGAGCTAAAGGTAGAATTAATATTCCCTTCAAGTTCTATCGACCACCGATACAACTCTACATGCACTTAATGTTCGGTTACCTAGAACAAGTCTGAAACTATTTTGTAGATGACATGATAGGTTTGCAAGAATAAAACTAGAAGAACTTTGCGAGAAAAAAACTACGAGTAATTTGCAAGATAATAAAAGTTAGTTGTTTAGTAGAAAGCTTTTGTAACACAAGAGAATGATTTGTCCCTAGGCAATCGATAACTAGACCGGTAATCATTATTGCAATTTTATATGAGGGAGAGGCATGAGCTAACATACTTTCCGTACTTGGATCATATGCATTTATGATTGGAACTCTAGCAAGCATCCGCAACTACCAAAAATCATTAAGGTAAAACCCAACCATAGCATTAAGTATCAATTCCCCTTTACTCCCATACGCAACAACCCCCTTACTCAGGTGTAAGCTTCTGTCACTCTAGCCGCCCACCATAAGAGAATTATGAATGTATTGCAAACCCTACAGCAGGAACCCCTCACGCTTGTGCGACTTGGAGGGCACCATAGGATAGCACCAAAATAAAACATACAACTCAAACCAATCACGATCATCAATCAACCCATAGGACAAAAGAAATCTACTCAAACATCATAGGATGGCCACAAATCATTGGATAATAATATGTAGCATTAAGCACCATGTTTAAGTAGAGATTACAGCAGGGAGAAGAGGTGTTACACCGCTGCATAGAGGGGGGGAGAGTTGGTGTTGACGGCGGCGAAGTTGTTAGTGTAGATCGCCGTCACGATGATTGCCCCGGCGGCGTTCTGGCGCCGCCGGGAGAGAGGGGGAGAGAGCCCCCCTCATTATTCTTCTTGCTTGGCCTCCCGCATAGATGGGAGGAGGTTTTCCTCTCTGGTGCTTGGCCTCCATGGCACTCAGAGGGGCGGGAGCCTCTCCGAGATTGGATCTCTCTCTGTTCTCTTCTGTTTCGCGTTTCTGTTTTCTGGCCTTTCACCGTTTCTTAAATTCCCAGAGATCCGTAACTCCGATTGCGCTAAAATTTTAACATGATTTTTTTTCTGGATATTAGCTTCCTTGCGGCCGAAAAAGAGCCCCAACCGACTTACGGTGTGCCCACAAGGCACCACCGAGCGCCTGGGGGTTGTCCCGCGCCCTGGTGGCTTGTGGAGGCTGTGGGCCTCCGTTTGTGTTGATTCCACCTCCCAAAAATCACATATATTCCAAAATAATTCTCCGTAAAGTTTTATTGCATTTGGACTTCGTTTGATATGGATTTTCTGTGAAACAAAAAACAAGCAGAAAACCGGAACGGGCACTGGATCAATATGTTAGTCCCAAAAATAATATAAAATGTTGCCAAAAATATGTGAAAGTTGTAGAATATTGGCATGAAACAATCAAAAATTATAGATACGGCGGAGACGTATCAGCATCCCCAAGCTTAATTCCTGCTCGTCCTCGAGTAGGTAAATGATAAAAAAGATAATTTTTGATGAGGAATGCTACCTAGCATAATATTTATCATATAGTTTAATCATGGCATGAATATTAAGACAGGAATGATTCAAAAAAATAGTCTATAATTTGATATAAAGACATCAATACTCAGGCATCCTAACAAACAATCATGCCTTTCAGAATAAAAATGCTAAAGAACGCTATCCCTACAAAATCATATAGCCTTGTCATGCTCCATCTTCTTAACACAAAATATAAATCATGTACTACCCCGGTGTCAGCCAAGCAATTGGTTCATACTTTTTAATGAGCTTCAGCTTTTTCGACCCCCACGCAATACATGAGCGCAAGCCATGGATATAGCACTATGGGTGGAATAGAATACGGTGGTAGAGATAATATGGAGAAGACAAAAAGGAAGAAAGTCTCACATCGGCGCGGCTAATCAACGGGCTATGGAGATGCCCATCAATTGATATCAATGCGAGGAGTAGGGATTGCCATGCAATGGATGCACTAAGAGTTATAAGTATATGAAAGCTCAATTTGAAAACTAAGTGGGTGTGCATCCAACTTGCTTGCTGATACGTCTCCAACGTATCTATAATTTTTGATTGTTCCATGCTGTTATAATATCAATCTTGCATGTTTTTATATATCAATTACAGCAATTATATATCATTTTTGGAGACTAACCTATTGACCTAGTGACCAGTGCCAGTTGCTGTTTTTTGCCCTGTTTTTGTTTTACAGAAAATCAATAGCAAACGAAGTCCAAATGCCACAAAACTTTTTGGAGATTTTTTATTGGCCAAGATAAACACTAGAAGCTTCGGGAGGAGGCCAGAAGACCCACAAAGGCTCCACGAGCCACCAGGGCGCGCCACCCCCAGGCGCGCCCTGGTGCCTTGTGGGCCCCCTGTGGCCCTTCTTCGCGTGATTCCAACGCCAAAAAATCATATATATTCAGAAACCCCCGAAAGTTAACCTAGATGAGTTTTTACGCCACTGCAAGCCTCTGTACCAGAGAGATCCCATCTACAGCCCATTTCCGGCACCCTGCCGGAGGGGGGAAGGCATCACCGGAGGCTATCTTCATCATCCCGGCGGTCTCCATGACGAGGAGGGAGTAGTTCACCCTCGGGGCTGAGGGTTTGTACCAGTAGCTATGTGTTTGATCTCTCTCTCTCGTGTTCTTGAGATGGCACGATCTTGATGTATCGCGAGCTTTGTTGATATAGATGAATCATATGGAGTTTTCCCCTCTGTATCTTCTTGTGATGAATTGAGTTTTCCCTTTGAAGTTTTCTTATCGGATTGAGTCTTTAAGGATTTGAGAACACTTGATGTATGTCTTGCATATGGATATCTGTGGTGATAATGGGATATTCACTTGAGTCACTTGATGTATGTTTTGGTGATCAACTTGCGGGTTCCGTGACCTTGGGGATTTATGCATAAGGGTTGGCACACGTTTTCGTCTTGACTTTCCGGTAGAAACTTTGGGGCACTCTTTGAAGTTCTTTGTGTTGGTTTGAATAGATGAATCTGAGATTGTGTGATGCATATCGTATAATCAAACCCGTGGGCACTCGTGGGGACATTGAAGTGCCTAGGTGACATTAGGGTTTTGGTTGATGTGTATCTTAAGGTGTTATTCTAGTACGAACTCTAGGGCTGTTTGTGACAATTAATGGGGATGGCTCATAAGATTGATCGGGAAGGATAACTTTGAGGAGGTTTCATACCCTACAACAATTTCTTCGTTTGTTCTCCGCTATTTGTGACTTTGGAGTGAACTCTTTGTCGCACGTGAGGGATTTACATATGATTCAACTATGTCAACAATGTTGGGAGATCGCACTAGTGAAAGTATGAACCCTAGGCCTTGTTTCTAAGCATTGCAATACTGTTTATGCTCACTTTTGTTACTTGCTACCTTGCTGTTTTTATATTTTCAGATTACAAAAACCTATATCTACTATCCATACTACACTTTTATCACCATCTCTTCGCCAAAGTAGTGCACCTATACAATTTACCATTGTATTGGGTGTGTTGGGGACACAAGAGATTTCTTGTATTTGGTTGCAGGGTTGTTTGAGAGATACCATCTTCAACCTACGCCTCCCACGGATTGATAAACCTTAGGTCATCCACTTGAGGGAAAATTGCTACTGTCCTACAAAACTCTGCGCTTGGAGGCCCAACACGAGTCTACAAGAATAAGTTGTGTAGTAGACATCAAGCTCTTTTCTGGCGCCGTTGCCGGGGAGGTGAGTGCTTGAAGGTATATATTTAGATCTTGCAATCGAATCTTTTAGTTTCATGTTTTATCACTAGTTTGGTTTATAAAAGAAAACTACAAAAAAATAGAATTGAGGTTGCCTCATGTTATTCGTCTTTATCATGTCTTTCTTGAAAATGATGGATCGGAAAATTGTGCTCAATTGATAGAAGAAGAATTCAATAAATTTTTTGGCATAAAATATTTGAATGATGAGCATGATTGCAATGTTGCTACTATGAATTCTTTGAATATCCATAATGCTAATGATATGCAAAGCCACAAGCTTGGGGATGCTATGTTTGATGAAGATGATATTTTTAGTCCCCCAAGTTTTGATGAGAAAATTTATTATGATGAAAGTATGCCTCCTATTTATGATGATTATATTGATGAAAGTGTATTTGGAGAGGTCACAACTTTATTTAATGATGATTCCACTATTTTGAAAGAGGTTTCAATTGATTATGACAACAAAGTTGCTATCTATGATTATTATTGTGATGACATGTATGCTATAAAGAATAATGATAACCAGGAAACTTGTCATCATGATTTTAATTTTCAATTGGATTATGCCAAACAAGTATCTCATGATAGTTATTTTGTTGAGTTTGCTCCCACTATTATGAACGAGAGGAAAATTGCTTGTGTGGAGAGTAATAAAAATTCTATGCTTACGTATCATGACAAGAATGCTTTATGTGATTGATATATTGTTGAATTTCTTCATGATGCTACTGAAAATTATTATGAGAGAGCATCATATGCTTGTAGGTGTTGCAATAATATCAAGTTTCCTCTCTATGTGTTGAAAGTTTTGAAGTCATGCTTGTTTTGCCTTCCTATGCTAGTTGATTCTTGCTCCCATAAACTATTTTCTCACAAAATCCCTATGCATAGGAAGTGGGTTAGGCTTAAATGTGTTTGATATATTTCTCATGATGCTCCCTTTACGTTTCAATTCTTTACTTCTATGTGAGCATCATTCAAAATTATCATGCCTAGCTAAAAGGCTTTAAAGAAAAGTGCTTGTTGGGAGATAACCCAATACTTATACCTACTGTTTTTGTGTGTTCACATGATTAAGCTAATGTATTAACCATGTTTTATATGTTTTCTTTCAATAAAGTGCCAAGTAAAACCTTTGGGATAGTGTGGATACTTGTTGATTCAATTCTGTGCAAAAACAGAAACTTTTGCCTCCAGTGTTTAATTTCCCAGATTTTACTAGGGCGTCAAAAAATTCTGAAATTTTTACACAGTATTTATATGCAAATTTTTTACTGTTTCCTAATGTTTCAGAATTTTTGGAGGTACATAAGTATGGTTTTTAAATCGCTCACTATACGCTGTTCTGTTTTTGACAGATTCTGTCTTCGGTGCATAGTTTGCTTGTTTTAGTGTTTCCATAGCTTATATTGAGTAATATAAATTGTGGAAATGATAGAATAAAGTAGGAATTATATGATAACAATTATGAATCTTGTCTTGACAGTACCTAAGTGGATCATTTATTTTTATCATACTAACCTATCTCACCAAGTTCCGTTAAGTTTTGTGTGATTGAAGTTTTCAAGTTTTGGGTGAGATATCGATATGAGGAGAATAAGGAGTGGAAAGACCCTAATCTTGGGGATTCCCAAGGCACCCCAAGGTAATATTCAAGGAAAACCCAAGCAACTAAGCTAGGGGATGCCCCGGAAGGCATCCCCTCTTTCATCTTCAACACTGTCGGTAACCTTACTTGGAGCTATATTTTTATTCGTCACATAATATGAGTTTTGCTTGGAGCGTCATTTTCTTATGTTGATATTTGCTTGCTTCTATAAATAATCATGTTTTGTATCTTTTATTTCAATAAAAATGTCAAGTATAGCCTTTACCATTCTTATTTTGCAAGTTCATCAGTTGCTGTTTCTAAACAGAAAGTTTGCGGCTATTGATTAAATTGCCCAGAAATGTCAGAATGTGATAAAATCTTGAAATTTTGACACAGTCAACTTTGATAAATTATTTCCAGTGTGGTAAATTTTCAGAATTTTTGAGTTATCTAAGTATGGATTCTTAATTATCCTTTACAGATTGTCCTGTTTAGGCAGATTGCTGTTATGTTTGCATTGTTTGCATATGTTGGCTTGTTTAATGATTCTATTTGAGGATAGGAGTATTAAATATGCAGAAGCATTTAGTATTCAATGTTTAATTATAATTTTAGTGATTTGCTACAGTAGATAATGTTGAGGTTTTGAGTGGATTTATACTAACATATCTCACAAGTTCTTGTCAAGTTTTGTGTGGATGAAGTTTTTGGAACTTAGGAAAACTATTACATGAGAAGAATTAACGAGACACAAGAGTTCAAGCTTGGGGATGCCCAAGGCCCCCCAAGTTAATATTCCAAGAAGTATCAAGCATTCAAGCTTGGGGATGCCCCGTTAGGCATCCCATCACTTTTCTTCATCAACTATCGGTTAGTCTCGATTGAACCCAAGTTTTTACTTGTTCACATAATCTGTGCTATACTTGGTTGTGTCTTTGTTTTGCTTGCTGTTCGAATAAAATATCAAGATCTGAAACTTTTTAAATGAGAGAGAGTCCTCACATAGCTACTTAATTGTTTCACTGCTCAATGATCTTCACTTATATATTTCAGAGTAGTTTGTCATTAATTCTCATGCTTCACTTATATTATTTTGAGAATTGTTAAGATTGAAATTTTGAAGAAATATTTGCACTCTCATGCTTCACTTAAATCTTTTTGAGAGTTGATCAATAGTAACGGTAATTTGCACAAGATATGAATTTGGTCCCAAAGTGATGAATATTCAAGAGGGATATAGATAAAAACTTTCATATAAGATCATTGGATATGATAAGTGTGATTCCTTGCAATAGTTTTGCGATATGGAGATGATGATATGTGAGTCATGTTAGTGAGTAATTGTGATTTAGTAAGAATATTAGTGTTAAGGTTTGTGACTCCCTATGCATGCACATTAAGTCAATAGTTATGGAACGAAATTATATCCTACTTATGGAGCATTATTCGGTGTTAGTTATGTTCAATGCATGTTTATGACCGTTTTCGCTTTTTGTTTGGTTGCTTCTCAATCTTTTGCTAGCCTTCATTTGTACTAAGCGAAATACTGCTTGTGCATCCAAAATCCTTAAACCCAAATTGTGACAAATGAGTCCACTATATCTACCTATATGCGGTATTTCAATGCCGTTCCAAGTAAATTTGCATGTGCCAACTCTAATTTTCAAAATAATTTTTCCGTTTTGTGTGCCCGTACCACTCATGAAGCGGCAGGGAGTGTCCATTATTTTCCATGCTAGGTGTGTTATTCTCACGATGAGTGTTTATTCACTTGTCATTGCACGGGAGAATGGTTGGTAATAGGGATGCCCAGTCCCACAATGAAATCAAAATAATAACAACAATATTCCTTGGAAAGTGTTGGTATGGAGGGCACCCATGGATACGGCTAGCCATGGATTGTGAAAGAATGGTGGAAAGGAAATGAACTTTACTTTTTGTTTGGGAACCACCTATGATGTGTCTAGCATGGAAAATATTGGGAATTCTCGGTCGTTTTCGTTGACAGGAAAAGCATGCCTCTCAAAATATTTTTATCTCTTTAATTTCAGCTTTGAGCTCTGGCACATTTGACAAATCTCTGCTTCCCGCTGCGAAGGGCCTATCTATTTACTTTTATGCAAATTTTATTTTATTTGAGTCTCCATCTTCTCTTACAAAAGCACCAACTAGAGAGCACTATTGTCATACTTGTGCATTGGATGTAGCTAATATTTGAGTGAGTTTCATGAATGGATCAATGATTGAGCATAATGGGCTAGGGTTAACTTTCTTTAGCATTGATATTTTGAAAGACATGGTTACTTGTTACCATGCTTGAGTATTTATATCTTCATGTCAAATTATAGACTATTGCTTTGAATCATTCAAGTCCAATGTCCATGCTACAAAAGAAAAGAATATGTGATGAATATGTTAGGCAGCATTCCACATCAAAAATTCTATTTTTATCATTTACCTACTCGAGGACGAGCAGGAATTAAGCTTGGGGATGCTGATACGTCTCCAACGTATCTATAATTTTTGATTGTTCCATGCTGTTATAATATCAATCTTGGATGTTTTTATAATCAATTACAACAATTATATATCATTTTTGGAGACAAACCTATTGACCTAGTGCCCAGTGCCAGTTGCTGTTTTCTGCCCTATTTTTGTTTTACAGAAAATCAATACAAAACGAAGTCCAAATGCCACGAAACTTTTTGGAGATTTTTTATTGGCCAAGATAAACACTAGAAGCTTCGGGAGGAGGCCAGAAGACCCACAGGGGCTCCATGAGCCACCAGGGCACGCCACCCCCCCAGGCGCGCCCTGGTGCCTTGTGGGCCCCCTGTGGCCCTTCTTCGCGTGATTCCAACGCCAAAAAATCATATATATTCAGAAACCCCCGAAAGTTAACCTAGATGAGTTTTTACGCCGCTGCAAGCCTCTGTACCAGAGAGATCCCATCTACAACCCTTTTCTGGCACCCTGCCGGAGGGGGGAAGGCATCACCGGAGGCCATCTTCATCATCCTGGCGGTCTCCATGATGAGGAGGGAGTAGTTCACCCTCGGGGCTGAGGGTTTGTATCAGTAGCTATGTGTTTGATCTCTCTCTCTCTCTCTCTCGTGTTCTTGAGATGGCACGATCTTGATGTATCGCGAGCTTTGTTGATATAGATGAATCATATGGAGTTTTCCCCTCTCTATCTTCTTGTGATGAATTGAGTTTTCCCTTTGAAGTTTTCTTATCGGATTGAGTCTTTAAGGATTTGAGAACACTTGATGTATGTCTTGCATATGGATATCTGTGGTGACAATGGGATATTCACTTGAGTCACTTGATGTATGTTTTGGTGATCAACTTGCGGGTTCCGTGACCTTGGGGATTTATGCATAAGGGTTGGCACACATTTTCGTCTTGACTTTCCGGTAGAAACTTTGGGGCACTTTTTGAAGTTCTTTGTGTTGGTTTGAATAGATGAATCTGAGATTGTGTGATGCATATCGTATAATCAAACCCGTGGGTACTCGTGGTGACATTGGAGTGCCTAGGTGACATTAGGGTTTTGGTTGATGTGTATCTTAAGGTGTTATTCTAGTACGAACTCTAGGGCTGTTCGTGACAATTAATGGGGATGGCTCATAAGATTGATCGGGAAGGAACTTTGAGGTGGTTTCGTACCCTACAACAATTTCTTCGTTTGTTCTCCGCTATTTGTTACTTTGGAGTGAACTCTTTGTCGCACGTGAGGGATTTACATATGATTCAACTATGTCAACAATGTTGGGAGATCGCACTAGTGAAAGTATGAACCCTAGGCCTTGTTTCTAAGCATTGCAATACCGTTTATGCTCACTTTTGTTACTTGCTACCTTGCTGTTTTTATATTTTCAGATTACAAAAACCTATATCTACTATCCATACTACACTTTTATCACCATCTCTTCGCCAAACTAGTGCACCTATACAATTTACCATTGTATTGGGTGTGTTGGGGACACAAGAGATTTCTTGTATTTGGTTGCAGGGTTGTTTGAGAGATACCATCTTCAACCTACGCCTCCCAAGGATTGATAAACCTTAGGTCATCCACTTGAGGGAAAATTGCTACTGTCCTACAAAACTCTGCGCTTGGAGGCCCAACACGAGTCTACAAGAATAAGTTGTGTAGTAGACATCACTTGCTCAAGACCTCGGGCAATTGAGGAAGCCCATCATCGGAATATACAAGCCAAGTTCTATAATGAAAAATCCCACTAGTGTATGAAAATGAAAGCATAGGAGACTCTCTATATGAAAAACATGGTGCTACTTTGAAGCACAAGTGTGGAAAGGATAGTAACATTGCCCCTTCTCTCTTTTTCTCTCATTTCATTTTGTTTTTCATTTTTTTTGTTGGGCTCTTTTTGGCCTCTTTTTTTTCTTTTCTCTTTTTTTTTCGTCCGGAGTCTCATCCCGACTTGTGGGGGAATCATAGTCTCCATCGTCCTTTCCTCACTGGGACAATGCTCTAATAATGGATATGATGATCATCACACTTCTATTTGCTTACAACTCAAAATTACAACTCGATACTAGAACAAAATATGACTCTATATGAATACCTCTGGCGGTGTACCAGGATGTGCAATGATCTAGCGTGGCAAAGATATCAAAAAACGAACAAGCCATGAAAATATCATGCTAGCTATCTTACGATCATGCAAAGCAAAATAACAATGAATGCTCAAGTCATGTATATGATAATGATGGAAGTTGCATGGCAATATATCTCGTAATGGCTATGGAAATGCCATAATAGGTAGGTATGGTGGCTGTTTTGAGGAAGATATAAGGAGGCTTATGTGTGCTAGAGCATATCATAGCATGGGGATTGGATGCACCGGCGAAGTTTGCACCGACTCTCGAGGTGAGAAAGGGCAATGCACGGTACCGAAGAGGCTAGAAAACTGCGGAAAGGTGAGAGTGCGTATAATCCATGGACTCACATTAGTCATAAAGAACTCACATACTTATTGCGAAAGTTTATTAGCCCTCGAAGCAAAGTACTACTATGCATGCCCCTAGGGGGGAGGTTGGTAGGAGTTAACCATCGCGCGCCCCCGACCTCCACTCAAAGGAAGACAATCAATAATAAATCATGCTCCAACTTCTTAGCATAACGAGAGACTATACGTGCATGCTTCAGGAATCACAAACCTTAACACCAATATTCTTACTAGACCACAATCATTCACTAGTACCTCCCACATATTACCATCTCTATATCGCAAAACTATTGCAAGGAATCAAACATATCATATTCAGTGATCTACAAGTTTTATGTAGGATTTTCTGACTAACCATGTGAATGACCAATTCCTGTTGACTCTCTAAATAGATATAAGTGAAGCAAGAGAGTTTAATTCTTTCTACAAAAGACCATGCTCTAACAAATATAAGTGAAGCAAAAGAGCATTCTATAAATAACGGTTTTCTATATGAAGAGAAACATGCATCCAAACTTCAAATGATATAAGTGAAGCACATGAAGCATTCTATAAAGCCATACTCAAAAGATATAAGTGAAGTGCATGAAGCATTCTATAAATCAACCAAGGACTATCTCATACCATAATGGTGCATTTATTAAAATAAAAATAAAATGCACATGACGTTCCAAGAATTTACGCATATCATGTGAACAAAACAAAAACGAAACATACCGATACTTGTTGAAGAAAGATGGGATGCCTTCCGGTGCATCCCCAAGCTTAGACGCTTGAGTCTCCTTGAATATTTACTTGGGGTGCCTTTAGCATCTCCAAGCTTGAACTCTTGCCTCTCCTTATTCTCCTCATATCGATACCTCCTCGATCTTCGAACACTTCATCCACACAAAACTTAACCGAACTTTTTATTAGCAGGGTTAGTACATATAACATCAAATCCCATCATGTCCTGCTGTAACATTATTGTATAATTATAATCAAACATTAACCACTGTATGCTATCACAATTCTATGGCTCCCAAGTCAACGGGGCTCAACAAGATTTCAAACATAAGCAAATAATGAAACTATAACAGCAATCTGTGAAAACAGGACAGTCTGTAAAGATGAAAATATTATATATACTTCTGTAACTCAAAAAATTCTGAAAAAATAGGAAAAAATTAAAAGTTTGCATAGAAGTACTTTGTAAAAATTTCAGAATTTTTACACTTTCCAGTAAAAAATGTAAATTCACGCACTACAGCAAAAGTTTCTGTTTTTGCACTGCACATACCAAACAAGCAATTTAAGCATCCTAACGGTAAATCTTGGCACATTATTTTTATAATACAATGGATTTGTACAAGGGGATAATTATTTTTGTTGAAAAGTTTCTATAATTCAAGATTTGCGAAGTTTCCATGGGCATGAACAAAGTTCAAGGAGCTCCCCCACTTCAACGGTGCTCGTCTTTCTTACTTTCACTTTTCTTTTTGAAAAAGTTTTAGGTTCCCCTCTATATTTTTTGTTTTAAAACTTTATAAAAGCACTCAACAGAAATAAATGACTCTCTAAAACTTCCAGGTTGTCACCCTGGCAGCGCTTTCTTTAAAGCCATTAAGCTACGCATATAGTGCTCAAGTAATTGATCCACCCGGATCCCAAGGTATATCAAAGCCAATTTTGATTAAAAACGATTTATAATTTAGTAGTGAGCACAAAGCAACATATATCATGCAATGATGAAGTCTAACTCTCTTCCTATGCATCGGCATGTCATAAAAGAACAATTCATGCACATCAAGTAAAGGCCAATGCATAGTATAAACAGTTTCTTGCAATTTTATCATACTAGAAACATAGAGAGGTGGAGATGTAGTTCCTCTCTCATAATAATTGCAATTAGGAGCAGCAAGCACATGCATATTACATTCATCAAAATCGTCATGTGTAATAGTAAAACGCAACCCATCAATGTAATCCTTAATAAGCACAAACTTCTCCGATATAGTATAGTTTGGAGAATTCAAAAAGATAATAGGACTATCATGTGTTGGTGCAATAGCAACAATTTCATTCTTAACATAAGGAACTATAGCAAGTTCATCTCCATAAGCATCATTCATATTGGCATCTTGGCCACAAGCATAGTAACACTACTGGAATCAGGGACTTTGCCATCTGCCAGCTCTTTGCCGTCTGCTGGCAGATGGCAAAGAGCATATTTGCCGTCTGCTTTTACAAAGCAGACGGCAAAGAACATGCTGATGGCAAAGAGGCTCTTTGCCATCTGCACTTCTTTGCCGTCTGCTGGCAGACGGCAAAGAGTTCTTTGCCGTCTGCCAGCAGACGGCAAAGACCAAAGTGGGGCCCACGGGGTACTGCGTTGGCTAGGTCACACGGGCCACTTCTTTGCCGTCTGCTGGCAGACGGCAAAGAACTCTTTGCCGTCTGCCAGCAGACGGCAAAGAGGTGAGGGGGGCCCCACAGTGTAACGGCGGGGACGGGCTAACGGTCACCGTCTTTGCCGTCTGCTGGCAGACGGCAAAGAATTCTTTGCCGTCTGCCAGCAGACGGCAAAGAGGGGGGCTTAATTTTCGCCCCCCGCGCCCAAACCCCTTCTCTCTCTCTCACATCTCTCTCTCTCTCTCCATCTCTGCGCGCCGCCGCCGCCCCCTCCCCGCCGACCCCCTCCTCCCCGCCGACCCCCGCCGCCCCCCTTCTCCCCGCCGCCGTCCCCTCCCCTCCTCCACAGCGCCGCCGCCGCCCCCTCCCCTCCTCCACAGTGCCGCCGCCGCCCCCTTCCCTCCTCCACAGCGCCGCCGCCGCCCCCTCCCCGCCGACCCCCTCCTCCCCGCCGACCGCCGCCGCCACCCTCCTCCCCGCCGACCGCCGCCGCCCCCCTCCTCCCCAGCGCCGCCGCCTCGACCACCCTCCGGTGAGCTCCACCATTCCCCCCTTTTTTGTTTTTTTCCTGTTTTTTTTATGTTTTTATTAGTTCATTTAGTTAGTTTATATTAGTTAGTTATTAGTTCATATTAGTTAGTTTTTATTAGGTAGAAAAAACTTAGATAGAAAAGAAGAAAAGAAAAAACCTAGAAGAAAAAAAAGAAGAAAAGAAGATGAAAAAAAACGAAAAATAAAAAAGAAAAAGAACAAAAAATAATAATAAGAAGAAGAAACAGAAGAAGAGAAGGAGGAGAAGAAAAAAGAAGAAGAAGAAGAAGAAAAAAAGAGGAGAGGAGGAGAAGAAGAAGAGGAAAAAAGGAAAGGAAGAAGAAGAAGAGGAGGAGGAGGAGAAGAAAAAAGAAGAAGAGGAAGAAGAAGAAGAAAAAAGAGGAGAGGAGGAGAAGAAGAAGAGGAAAAAGGAAAGGAGGAAGAAGAAGAAGAAGAAGGAAAAAAAAGGAAGAAAAGGAAGAAAAGAAAGAAGAGGAAGAAGAAGAAAAGAAAAAAAGAGAAAAAACCCCGACCCCGACACGGCACCTCGACCCCGACCTCGACCCGACACCCCGACCCCGACACCCCGACCTCGATCCCGACCCCGACACGGCACCCCGACCCCGACCCGACAACCCGACCCCGACCCGACACCCCGACCCCGACACCCCGACCCCGACCCCGACCCCGGCACGGCACCCCGACCCCGACCCGACACCCCGACACCGACACGGCACCCCGACCCCGACCCGACACCCCGACCCCGACACGGCACCCCGACCCCGACACCCCGACACCCCTGACACCGCGACACCACGACACCCAGACACGACACCCCCCGACACCCCGACCCCGACCCCGACCCCGACACCCCGACACCCCTGACACCCCGACACCACGACACCCAGACACGACACCCCCCGACACCCCGACCCCGACACGACACCCCGACACCCCGACACCACGACACCCCGACACCACGCCACCCAGACACGACACCCCCGACCCCCGACACCTCTTCGGCCTCCTGTTGACCGAAAAGGTGCTCTTCGGCCTTCCAGAGGCCGATGGGGTCATATATTTGTGATGCATTTATTGTACTAACTTCGTTTACTCTTTGTCATTGCAGGTGTTGACAGATGGTGGGCGCGGGTCGAGAGCGCTCCGAGGCTCCTTCCTCGGCGCGTGGTGGGAGGGGTACTTCCATCCCACCCCACCACCTCCGGAGAGCGCTGGATCTCAGTATGCAGACACCGGCGGGCGCTTCTTCTTTGACCGGGAGAGGTCGGGGGGGGGGGGGGGGAAGAAGGTTGGTAGAGGTGGACGTGGCGGCGGGAGAGGTAGGAAGGCTGCTACTACGCCTTCCTCGCCGCCACCCCCAGCTGATTCACCCGACCACAGGAGTGCTCCGTCTGAGATGGAGCAGCCTGAGGTGCAGCCGTCTCGGACTCCGGTCCACGAGCCTCAGGCCGACGAGCCTACGACAGACGAGGCTACGACAGACGCGCCTACGGCCGACGAGCGTCGGGCCGCCGAGCCTTCGTCCCACGAGACTGGGGATCACGCTGAGTCGCAGCAGAACCCAGGTGCGGGCTCGTCGAGTGGCCGTGCTGAGGGTGGCTATAGTTCTGATAGCTATAGCGAGAGTGAGTGGGTTGAGGGGCGGAAAGTCTACCAGCGTGGTGGTACAAAGCTCCCGCCCACCCCGGCGACCCCCGACCAGAGGTGGTTGATTGCGCCGCAGGGGGAGAAGTAAGTGCATTTACTCTTTTTTAACCTTTTGTCTTCACGTTTCTTCGAATATCTAATGCGTTGGCCTTGTCATACTGCAGGTCTTGGACACACGGGCCTGGTTGCCGCAAGCCCAACAGTGTCCTTGGCGTGATTTGTCGCCAGAGCTTCCCGGGGTGGGTCACGTTGCCCGGTGAGGGCCGGGTTCCAGAGCTAGGAATGACCTGGGAGCACTACTTGGCTGCCCCGGCCCCGCCGGGGCATAGGATCGGCGATGTCGAGTGCCACACGGTCGCCGA